>CM074720.1:303579274-306404274 GCA_037306005.1 Rhinophrynus dorsalis | reverse complement strand
AAATACATAACTTTTAACTCTTCGAGTGCCAGAGGGGGACGCAACGCATTGCAAAGCAATGCGTTGTATACCCCTCTGTCACTCAAAGGGTTATGTTTTGTCAACCTGTTTAAGTTTTGGGTGTTAGAGTCTTATAAATAGGTACTGGACAATTTCTTAGTGTTATGAGTAACTCCAATTTCCAAAGCTGCTTTCACAGAAAAATATCCTCTGTATGCCGCTTATACCAAGGAGGGGGCAGTGGGTAAGTGTATGGGCATTTCGGAGCATTTTTTTTCCCTGCTCCTCATTTAACATGATATACTAACAGGGCACAGAGTGGTTTAATTGTACTCCATTTTTCTGCTAATGCTTTAAGGAAGGTGTTCGGGGCTTGCTGGTATTAAATCTTAATGGCAATGGAGGTGGTGCCAGAATGCATTAAAGGGATCATAAGCTCAAACACATACTTCAAAGTGCAGCAGCACGAGTTAGAAGCTAATGTTAAAGGAGCTGCTCTGGTGGATTTGTACTTTACCCTCACTGAGGTTAATGTACTGTACTTTTGCCCAAAAAGAGAAAAGTGAGAGAAAAGTTACTTCTTGCCTTTTGTGGGAATGCCCACAAAATATTAAATCTTTCCATTGCAACATCTAGCCTTGTTCCACTGCACCAGTACCACACATTCTGAACCGTAGCCTAGACTCATTATCACCACATAAGCAAATATTCTTACCTCCCCCAGTCTTAACCCACTGCACTGGTATCCACAGAACCTCACACATACACACACTGGCCCCTAGCCTTGTCCCATGATAGCCATAGAACTCTCTGCCAGGCAATTCCTGGTAGGGAATGATAAGATTTGTAGTCTGGCAGCAGCTGGTGAGCCTCATGTTATCAACCACTGCTCTGACCCCTGACCTTGTCCCATGGAAGGTAGCCAGGAAACAATACATACTATCCTCCAGCCTTGTCTGGAGGTTAGAATCACATATCCTAACTCCAAGCCTTGTACCACTGCACTGGTAACCATAGAACCACACATACTAACTCACCCAGCCTTGTTCCATGGTAGCCATAGAGCCACACTTAATGACCTCCCAAGCTTGTTCCATAGTAGCCATAGAACCATGGAGCCTTGCCTCACTATCTGATAAGCAACTGTTAGTTAGGGTTGATGAAAAATGTAGTCTGGCAGCAGCAGGAAGGCTTCTTGTTTCCAACTACTGCTTTATTGATCCACAGCCTTGTCCCATAGCAGCCACAGAACCAGGCATATTGACCCACAGCTTTTGTCCCACTCCACTGGTAGTTGCAGAATCACACATACTAAAACCCATCCCCAAGCCTTGTCCCACAAGACTCAGTATGAGTCTAACCACCCACGGGAACCAGAAACACTCCCAGAGGAAATTTCTGGGGGTTAGCAAAAAGGAAGAATTTTTAGAGGTCTTCTAGGTACAGTAATTTTCAAAGAAAACACTACAAATTGCTTGTTTTCTGATAAAAGTCCTGAGGTGAAAACAATTGGTCTTTTCTCCCACCCCTACCCGTGACTTAATTGTAAAGCCACCTTCTTATCAATAGGAATTTATTGAAATTTTATTTGCTCCAGCTTTTTTTTAGTACATCAGCCCCACTGCCTAGAATACTGTTTATATGATAATGTGTAATCATATGCCATTACTCTTCCTAATACAAATCTAGAAAAATCATTCAAACGAAGACAAGAACAAATTATTGAACATACAAGTCAATTAAATTGAATGTCATTGAGGTAATAATTAAAAAGTCAAATGTTCATGGTAGGGAGTTGTAACTCTTTATGTTCTGGTTTTGAACCTTGCTTATTATAGAAATCAAAATTTGCTACAAAACCCTACACATAAATTCTCTGACACATACCTAGTACAAACTCTTTTCCTGAGGAGGAAAATAAAACACAGTTCTGCAACGTATCCAGGTAATGTTTCAGAGCTGGATTTACATCTCAGGTGCCCCTAAGAAAGGCAATGTAGGCTCCCTTATATCCATCCATGACAATACTCTCACTTGATCCCACCCTCAGTCATATCCACTATGTTCTGCACAGAAAATACCTTTGACCAATAATAAGCACAAATGAAAAATGCTTTAACTCCTTGGTTTTTAGAAAGATCTCCAAAGCATTGCTCTGCTTTGTGCTAAGGAAGGAAACTGTTCTGGAATGTTCTCCATATACTGGGTCAGGAGGAGAGGGTTTGATCGGGTACCTTTATCCATGGTCCTCAGGGAACAACCTGGGTGACCATAGTATGACTTATGTGTCAGAGTGGGGGAAGGGGAATCCTTCTAGGCAACATTCTTCTTTTAAATGACTATCTGTGTTGGATGTGTTGTTGCCTGTACAGTTGTGTGTGTGTGTGTGTGTGTGTGTGTGTGTGTGTGTGTGTGTGTGTGTGTGTGTGGGTGGGGCAGTGGTATCCTTTTAAAAGGATGACACTCAAAAGTGCATGCAACCACATGATACCTTCACTATGTCGCCATGATACAAATGGCGACATGAGAATCTCACAGTACATGACTGCGCGAGATTCTCATGTTGCATACAGCATTTCGCACACAATAATTATAGAGCCGGTAGTAGAGTTAGTTGTAAGAAACTGCCATTACATTAAGCGTGGCTCTGGCTCTCCCCTTCACATTGTAGAAGCATTGTACTACAGCGGCTCAAGAACCAGCAAGAGGAGAAGCGAGAGTTGACAGTAAGAGGAGAAAAGATGGTAAGAGCTTTAGATAGATCCTCACTTGATGGTGAAGGCTACAGTAGGTAAATACTGAAGTTGGGGAATATATTTTGTGCAATGATTTAAAGGGACCCTATCACCTACATTATGGAAGCTCGCTTAACGTAATGACAATTTCTTATGATTGATTCGGCTACAGGCTCTATAATTATTGTGTGGGACTGTTACGGTTTTTGAAGACTCTCAGACTTAAGGTTGGGTAAAATTTAACTTTATTAAAAGTTAAAGGCAGTCCCCATAGGGTAAACAACATACATAACAATATAACATCAATAGAACATACAAAAGGTTCTACCGGCCTTGCCTAAATACCGGGCAAGGCAACCCAAGTGACAATATTAATGACAGGTTCTACCGGCCTTGCCTATACCGGGTAAGGCAACCGTGAGATGATAATTCCAGTTCTACTGGCCTTACCAATACCGGGCAAGGCAGCCCAATGGGATGCTGAATGTAGGCTCTACCGGCCCTGCCAATACTGGGTAAGGCAACCTTTAAAATGGTGAGTTACAAGGTTCTACTGGCCTTACCAATACCGGGCAGGGCAGCCCAAGGAGGTACTGTAGTAAGCTCTACCGGCCATGCCAATATCGGGTGAGGCAACCTACAGGATGGTAACGTCAAGGTTCTACCGGCCTCACCAATACCGGGCAGGGCAGCCTGAGCAAATAGACCAGCTGTTAGGTGACTAAGACAGCAGAGAGCATAAGTCTAGAGGTCTTACTCAGCAGAAGTCTATAGCCAGGGATAATCAGACAACTGCAAGGAAGTGGACAGCGACTGACCACAGTACTGGATGTTAAGGAGCAAACCAACGTCCGCACGTTGGGACTAATGGTAAATAGCGCCACCAGGTTTAAGGAGTAAACCAGCGTCCGCACGCTGGAACCAACAATGTATATTGCAACCGGGTTTAGTGGAGCAAACCAGCGACCGCACGCTGGAACCAACAATGTATATCGCAACCAGGTTTAATGGAGCAAACCAGCGTCCGCACGCTGGAACCAACAATGTATATCGCAACCAGGTTTAGTGGAGCAAACCAGCGTCCGCACGCTGGAACCAACAATGTATATCGCAACCAGGTTTAGTGGAGCAAACCAGCGTCCGCACGCTGGAACCAACAATGTATATCGCAACCAGGTTAGTGGAGCAAGCCAGCGACCGCACGCTGGAACCAACAATGTATATCGCAACCAGGTTTAGTGGAGCAAACCAGCGTCTGCACGCTGGAACCAACAATGTATATCACAACCAGGTTAGTGGAGCAAACCAGCGACTGCACGCTGGAACCAACAATGTATATCGCAACCAGGTTTAGTGGGGCAAACCAGCGTCCGCACGCTGGAACCAACAATGTATCTCGCAACCAGGTTTAGTGGAGCAAACCAGCGTCCACACGCTGGAACCAACAAGGTGTATGCAATAGCGAGGAGAACAATGTCGCCAGAGCGACAGCTGGAGCGCGAGACTCAGGAACTCGTACAGGTTAACACACGCAGTGCTGGAGCACAGGAACCCCGGAATACAGGCACACTGGAACGCTGGAACACTGGAACACCGGAACGTTAGCATACAGGAAAACTGGAACACCTGACCATTAACGTACAGGAACACTGGAACACCGGAACGTTAATGTACAGGAACACTGGAACACCGGAACGTTAGCATACAGGAACACTGGAACGCTGGAACACCGGAACATTAACGTACAGGAACACTGGAACACCGGAACGTTAATGTACAGGAACACTGGAACACTGGAACACCGGAATGTAGCATACAGGAACACTGGAAACAGGCCCAGAGATCTGACAAGCAGGTCAGGCAGAGTGGAGACAGAGACACCACGAAAGGGCAACCTGGAAGTGCTCAACCTGGGTTTAAAAAGGCTGTGTGAGGAGGGCTAATGACAGACAGCCAATCACGAATACTCAGCAGGTGATAGACACAGAGCAGCACGAATCATAGGCACCGTGATAGGGACATGCTGTACGTGACATGACAATCTCGCGCTGTCATGCAGTGCGAGATTCTCATGTCGCCATTTTTATCATGGCGACATAGTGAAGGTATCATGTCGTCGCACGCCTTTAGGGATGCAACCTTTTAAAAGTGAACCGGCCCAGTGAGGCTTCACTTCCTTAATGTGATTCTTGTGTTGGCGGTCTCTGATGCTGCTGATGCTAACACACTTCCTTTCAGAGAGGTAGCCAACACATTGCAACATTACAAAGGGTGAAATACAATTCCCTTGATTTGCGCCAGAATCTGAAATCTGTACAAAAAAAAAAAAAAATAAACACAATTTTAAAAAGTAAACATTGATTTTCTAAAACAATTATCATGCAATGAGACTGATCTAAAATTCAAGCGATTTTGGTGCAAACCAACCTGCCAAAATGTCCTTTAATTTAAATGGAGGTTTTATCCACTTGAATGATAGTTAAATTAGGTTAAATTAAAAGCCTAATTTAAATCAATGGCAATTTTTATTCGTCTCCTTTGTTGCAGAGTATTTGCTCCAGAATTGCTCCAGTTCTTCACAGTACTTCTACCTCTTTATATGCAACAGATAATAATCCATGTGCTATCATTTATATATTTTTACTGTCCTCAACAAAATTCTTACTGGTTTTCGGTGTACAGTCCCTGAAGCTGTATCCTATGAATTGGTATAGCCTGAGAAGATCCGTAAGGTTGTTTGGGGAGCACCTGGTGGAGGCTTCCATGTTAGAATTGACCTGGCCAATTAGAGGTCAGCAGGCCCTCACTAGCTCTTTGAGGCAAACCACCAGTTTATATATTCGAAACGATAGGTATGCTCTATAGAGGCTTTATTAAAATTCCAAGACTCTATGCACTGGGTAGAAATATCTATTAAACTGTGTCATCTGCATTATTCAGCCTCAGTAAGCATATGACAGGCAGCATGCAATTGTATTCGGTCAAGAAGGGATAAACAGAGTAGAATGATGGCCCCTCACCAGCTTGAGAACTAGAGTGTATAAAGAGTGTATACCAAATGCAAACCAAAGAGTGTATACCAAATGCATGGACCCTGATGGTAACGATATTATTTGTTTTTATATTTATTTAAAGGCACACTAATGTCCCATAAAAAATTCTTCTAGTTTTGTAGAGGTTAAAAAAATAAACTATATGCCACAAATCCTCTCTCTCAAACCAGTTTGAGACATATTTGCGTTGAAAGCTCCTCCTCCCTCCCCTTCTCCTGACGTCAGTTCTGTGCTGACAGCAGGAGTCCCGGTCTGGGGACCAGCCGGCGGCTCTGCAGCAGAGCTGAAATCAAGTTATTTAAAAAGAATTACTTCATTGGAAAGGTCTAAAAAGTGTGCCTGGTTTGTAAGCACACTTTATAGACTGTTCCAATGAAGTAGTTCTTTTTAAATAACGCAATTTCGGCTTTGCTGAAGATCCTCCTCGAGTCGGCCAGCTTGAACCTCCTGCTGTCAGCTTTACAGCAAACATCAGAAGAAGGGGAAGGAGGAGGGAACTTTCAGTGCGAATATCTCTCAAACCATAGCGGTTTCAGAGATGGGATTTGTGGCACATATAACCTCTACAAAACTAGAATACTTTTTATGGGACATTACTGTCCTTTTAAGTTATATCACATACTAAAGAATTATATCAAGAATTCTGTACAGAATAGTCAAGCCCTAGGAATCTTGTGGAGAAAGTTTTGACAATATACTGTGCTTCATCAAGAAAGGTACTAGGAAGTTTGTGGTGTTCTGTTAGGGAGTTTCAGGTCATTTGTTTGCCTGAATTGGGGCAGCCTGTGGGCGTTTCGGAGCATAATACCCTTTGTTTAATGTCATGCAGTAGATAAGGTGAAAAATAAATGGTGTACATTTATGCTATTTAACCGAGAATGCTATGGTGCAGACATAAGGGCCATCTTATCATTCATGATTTAATGACAAAAAGTGTGTCCACCATTATGCAGTACATTGATAATACTCTGTAGTGCAAGCCCTAGAGTTTAGCTGCTGATGTTGTAAGCTGAGGGCAATGGAGCTATATGATAGATTCATACATGTACCCTAAAGTTAGGTCCAGGTTCTGATTACTTCATGACAGTCCAGTAAATCTAGTGCCATGTGCTCTCCCAGGGACCACCAACCATTTTAGCATGCCTACATTCACTTTGCTACACTTTCCAGCCTCTTGGACAAATGATGACTCAAAATACACAAGTCAAAATGGTTTGTCTGCTGTTCAAGGGCCCCCATATTAGATATGTGCACAGTGATGCATATATATTGCTGTGATGTACTGTATGTATATTGTTCTGTTAATGACTTAGTTTCCAACAGTTAGAATATTGTTTTTATTAAAACAAAAAAAAATACTGCGCTGCTCCACACAAACAACCTAAATGTGCATCATGTGTAGTACATAGTGTCATCTTTATAACTTACCCTACCCTCTTCAAGGGGAGAGAAATTGAAATATGAATTGTAAATATGAGGACCAGAGCCCCCATATTATTTTATTACTCCTTTCTTATTGAACACTGTCACAATCGAGGGCTATAGGCCCTGCTGAGACAATGGGGAGAGTGTGGGAGTGGAAGGGTTAACAATACCAGACCCCTGGTTCCCTGTTACTATTCCTAGCAACCACCAAATTAACCCCTGAAATCCCTCCTGCACTATCACCTCAGCACTATAATTTTCTGCCACCACCAAGACTTTATATCTAGGCATCTTAGGTTACCCTAAACACAACAGAATCACAGTATAAAATCACCTTAATAATCAGACATAGAATTAAACCTTTAGTAACGTGTGTTCATATTAGAGAACAGAGGCAAGAGCTGATTAATTGAACATATAATCTGAAAAAAGGCTTCACAATGCTGAGTACAAAAATGCAGGAATAAAGGATTATACAGAAAAAAGATTACACATTGACAAAACAGTCCATAAAATAAAATGGGAGAAACACAAGAAATCCTTAAATACAATTACTGATTTTTAAGAGTCCTTGCGGGAACTTCAGATGGTAGTTCCCCATTCAGTTGTTACAAAGAAATTCCCTTTTTTTTATCCAAAACTCATATTAAATACTTTCCACAGTTCCATTTAGGAGGCCAGATCCCCTAGGTGTTACTTGAGAGGGTCAGGGTTTTGGCCTGACAGTTTATGGCCCACTCAATCAGACCTATCAGGGATGTTACCGCAGAGTTCTACCTTAAAAATCATAAGGCTTCCCAAAACATGCAACCCACACCTCTATAATGTTATAATAATCATATTCCTCATATCTGTGTGAATATCTGGACACCAAACATGCTGGGTCTAGCTGGTTGCAAAGTGGCTATTCTTGTAACTCATAGTAGGAACACCTCCCCCTGACATGTTTGGTACCCACCAAAAGGCATCCCTCCATCTAGCCAATGATTAGAAGGGTGAAGGGGTGACATTATGTGCATGTGTGACCCCTCCATCTAGATGCTTATTTGCTGGGAGGTGAGATTACTCTAGAGCATATTTTAGCCTGAGCAGGAGTAAAGGGGTTGGGGATTTTATATCTATTAGAGGCAGCATCAATGGATGTAGTGGAGTATTAGGTTTTTATTTTACTTCTGATTTTAGTTCTGAAGATTCTGGATGACCAAGGCATCGAGGACAGCACTGGACCTCTAACATCAAGGTAAGTGATTTACTTGGGAAACTTGTGGGGAGGGGGCATAGGACATTTATTAGTATTAGGTCTTGTAGAGAGTATTCCATTGGTAATGTTAGGTGTGGGAGGGGGGTGGTTGTAAAACTAGTTCACGGTCAACATTTGACAATATCTAAAACATTGACATTAGCTAGTTTCATTTGATGTCCTACCTTTTCACAAGATTTAGCTTAAGTTGTAAGAGCAAAATGCTGTGACAAGCATTAGGCTCATTGCTGTTTCAACTGGGGAGCTAATAGAATACCTCTGGAAAATTAGTATTTTTTCCATTTGGGCCCTTATAAAACTGAGCCCTTGTTGCAGCTGTTGGTAACAGATTGATTTAACCCTCTAAGTGCCTAAGAGGTAGGCAAATAATTATATTGGATATCTCTCTGGCACTCAAACAGTTAAAAAGAGTTGCATTGTTATAACATTTGAATGGAAAATACCCTAACAGTGAAAGAACCCTCATTTTACTCAGCGAGGGAATCTCTAAATGTGTTCTTTCATAAAACGTGTACTGCTCCTTTAAGTATTTACTCTGTGATTAAAAAAAGATGACATAGTTTTGTGGCCTCATTTTAAAAATGATTCTGTATCAAAAACAGACTAGGAAGTTAAAGAAGTTTATCAAACTGAAAGTATAAGTGCTTGGGGCTGAATGACTTTTGTCCGTGACCCCAATACTTCCCTTCTGAATGAAAAACAAACAAGCACTTTTAGAAGACTGCCAGTCAATGGTTCAGTACGCCTCCTTTCAAAGTGTCATTGCTATAGCCTTTTGAAGGTGTTTTTCATTTTTTTTCAGAATGTAATAACAGCACTCAGAATGTCTACCAACATATATGCATGCTTGCAACTTGGCAAAAGTCACTAGATTATAAGTTCTCTCTAGAATTACAGTTTGTATACTTTTCTGCTAGACAATGAATTCTTCATCTCGGTTTAGTAGTACATTTAAAGACCACTTTTCTAAGTAATTGCTACCCCTTGAAAATAATCAAAAAGAGATACATCAATGTCAAGAATAGTGTTTCTCAGCACTGCTGTTGTACTGACCTTGCTTTCATTTCCCTACCTGATGTACTGTGTATGACAAGATGAGAGATATTATGCATAAGCAATATGTAAATACAGTTTAGCAGACAAACTCTTACAACTTTCTGTAAGTTAAAATGAAAAGAAGTAGCCTAGCCTCAACAAAACAGACAAAAAGGGGAGTGTGTCACTGTATTAATAATGTGAAAACTGTTCAACATTTGAGTGCAAGTGGTACACAACACATTAATATTACCAGTCCACTTAGAGATCTGATTTGAAATACTGGATGAGAAATTATTTTTTTTACATTCCAAATAAAAAATACTAGTACAATATTAACCCTTCAACCATTCTGTGCTCAAGGCACCCCTAACATGAAGAGGGTCGGGGGAGATTCACTAACGGTGACAAAGAGGTGATCAAGCAGAGATAAGGTGGAGATAACTTCTCCAATTTACCACTTCTCCTTTGTTATTCTATAGATCCTATTCACTAAGATCTCTAAAGTTGAAGAAATCTTAGTGAATAGGCTCCATAGAATAACATAGGAATTGGAGAAGTGATAAACTGGAGAAGCCATCTCCACTTTATCACCTCTTTATCACCACTTAGTGAATCCGCTCCATAGTCTGGACTTTTCAGGGCCCCTCTAATATTTTACAGGTTCAATGTTAAGGATGGAGTGAAGAGTAGAAATACATAAGTATATAGTTAGTTATCAAAATGACAAAAAACAACTTATGTATTTTTTTATAAATATAGTTCAAAACTCAAGATTCATATTTTTGTCCAAGTCTTCATAGAAAATTGGTTGCATCCTAAACGCTTGTCCAAGGCACACCAAAGTGCTATAGCATTCTAGTTAAGAACCTTACTACCAAGTTAAAAAGAAACACAATTGTAATTACTTTAACTCAAAGATTTAAAGATTTTAATTTTTTTTCTGTACTTTATATCCATTTTCCCTCTTGTACAGGAGAAAATACAGTGGAGGGGCAGCTGGTGGAATTAGGCATCTTACAGAGGTGTCTGGGTAATTCTGTAAGACCATTTTAGGACATCAGAGCAGAGGGAATCAAGCAACACCCCTTTCTCCTATATTTTCACTGATTAAGTGGTTATGGCTTGCCAGGCAAAAGGGGAGAGAAAACATTTGGGAGTAAATACAAGTATAACATTGGTTTAGGCAGTGATGCATTTATTGTGTTGCACACCACTCTGGTCCTTAACGAGCTAATTGATTTGTGTCGCTGGGTTTACTTTTTATCAGTTTATAATTACCGTTACCTGAGTCATGTAATGATTTTGTCTTATTTAATAAAGGCCTTACATTGGTAGTTGTCCAACATCACCATATAGCAGTCCTGTATACTTGTATATAGATAGATAGATAGATAGATAGATAGATAGATAGATAGATAGATAGATAGATAGATAGATACACATATACATAATAATAATGAAAGATTACTTTTAGCATGGTGGATGGAGGTGAATATATGATTAATAGGAAGGCATGTCAGACAAATTATATGCAGTTTTAATTATTATAGTCCAATCTAAAAGCACAATATTTGCCAATCATCCTTCAAATTATCATAGCACTGGTCTCCCCACTGTCAGATGGAGGCAACTGTGCAAATCTTTCCTCATTACTTCTTTTACTAACACTACATTTGTAACATGCATCTCTGTCTTCTGGATTTTATATCCATTCTGCTTCATACTAGTATGGTATTAGATGCTGATTAATTTTTTAAAATGTAAATCTATCAGCACTGCTACTGGATGGAAGATATATCACACAATCTTTTACTATATAATCAGCAGTACTGAACACCTGCTTTGCTTGCTTGTGGGAAACTAATGCTTTCCAGAGCAGTACATATGGATGTTGGACATATACACAGTTTTTTTTGCCAATACTCAGGTGGGTCTTCTTTTTGGCTTACAACATAATTATCCTGAAAGTACAGTTTGGTGTAACCATATAAGTTTCTTAGATGTGCCATTGCCACCACCACAACCACCCCTGAAACACATGAATTGTTTTGTGTGATGATGACATGTTCTGTGATAATGTTGTTGTTCCAGAAATTAAGGAGATAATCCTTTTGCTCTTTTTTCACAATGCTTTCTATTGGTTTTGCCCCCACATCTCTCTCTCATCCTCCACAATGCAATTTTCCACTCAATCTATAAAAAATTCTTTATATACGTTTATAGAATCCTCAGAGTGCTGCTGCTCACACCATGGCACAAATTCAGACATTGCTTTTTTTTATAAAAGCAGCCCCAGCAATGAGCAGGAATGTACTTCTTATAGCTATAAATTGAGAAAATGTAAGGATCCAGCTGAAAGCAGGTTAACACATGATACACCACTTGGACCATGCCTATTTTTTTATTTAGTAAATAGATTAGTTGGAGTATCTCACTGATTCCCATACTGACATGACTCACCAGCCAGGTGGACCCATCAGAAGGCTTCAGGAGCACATATAAGTCACACATTAGCTGCCAATGACCAGGTGACAAAGAATACCCCTCAAAAGCCTTCCAGTTAAGAATTATATATTCAGAAATGGCCTTGTTCTGCTCATACAAAATGGTGATGGGAAGATGGTTGAACTCTTGCATTGTGCACACTATAGGATCAACTAAATTAGACACTGATATTTTTTGGTGATGTTTAGCATTTATTCCACTGTTTGGGAAAGTAACAATTGACACCATTGTTGCTGATAATCACCAGACCTCTGACATGCTTTAGGTGTATCTCCCAATCAGACTTTTGACTGTGTTTCAGGTGGGAACTCAATAAGGATGTGCCTAAATGTGATCCTACTTTCCGCTTGCTCAGAAACAACATACAGCAACATGTTTAGCTTTTGGATGGTGAGTGAAGTATACTGCAGGAGGGGCTGTTGCCTGTGTATGGTGCAGGAGTAGTTGAAACAGGCGAATACATAACAGACATGTTACCAGTAACACAAGGCCTAACATGTGTTTCTGACCATCTACTTCTTGTGATACTGTGCTTTTCTTGTGTTATATGAGTGTCACTTACATTACTATCATGAGAGACAGGTACATTATGTTTAATTATATGCTTAGCTTTTTTTGTCTCTCTGTCTTACATATTGCTGAGTATGCAGCAACCGCTGATGAATATCTTTCACATAATTATTTATCTCTTCCCTGATTCTGCAGTATCCTCTTAAAAGGTTGCGTGCTTTTTCGCTTGTGACCAAATGACAGAATTACCATGTCGCCTGGATAAAAATGTTGACATGAAAATCTCACACTGCATGTCAGCGTGAGATTCTCATGTCGGTTACTAAAAGGTTGCATCAAATACCAAGAAGTTACAGAAGGAGAGCAAACTCACTGGCAGTAAAGCTTAAGTATGTCTTTAAGGGGGTATAGTTGGATAATCTTACAATAACTTCTAGTATATGAATGTTATGTTATGAGAGAAAAAATACAAACAGGGATTATCTCTCAATAGATATGTTTAAGGAATATGAGAAACATTGCATGAACTGAAAGATGTGCTCTATCCCATCATGCTGCCCTGGCATTTTACTCAGCCTATTTCACATAGTTAAAGCACTGGGGCAGCATGATGGGATAGGTGTCAAGGACAAGGAGGGTCTCCACATAGTCAAGAATCATCTTGGAAGGAACCAAGAAGGAACAGTGATTTAGAAGGAAAAAGAAGTAAAAAAATAGTGGAATGTGAACATGAGTGACTATAAATTATGTAATAATTTGATAGATGTACAGTATATATTGTTGCAGTCAGGGAAGGACAGATAACTGAGGTCATGCTGACCTGTGGGGACAGATAATTCTTATCCTTCATTCTTTGTTTGTTATGCTTACATCAGCTGCCCAAGCAAGGACTTGTAGAATAGGGGGTATTTATTAGGCAACATATATCATAAAGTAAAACCTTAAGTAGATTGCTAGATGATGGCCTGAAATAAAGTCTGAATAAAGACATCTATGCTTGCATGTAAACTAACATCCCCCTCAGTCATAAAACATATAGCCCCAAATGGGCCTGAGCAAAAAGGATCTAGTATGGTCATTGTTTGTTCAGGCCTGGGGGAAGATGCTCTGTGTAGGGACATACAGAACAGATGTCCAAAATCTGCCTATAAGAAAGCTATAATATAGCTATACCTATTGTTACATCATCTTCTGTGTACCTGCTGTAACCCTGTGAGAAATGACCATCTCACTCACAGAAATTAAATCTTTATTTAATAATAAATGAAGAAACTCTCTGTGATTTTTGGCTAAGGAATACCTGCTGCACAGTACTAAAGAGGAATACTACAGATATCATTCCCCTAGACAGAGATGGAAGGTGGGTCAGCACTTGGTTACCCTTTTACATTCCCCTATTTATAAACATCTTAATTCCAACACAATACTCCTTAAATCAAGCAACTCCAGCTTCCCCTCTTTGTCTTTCTGCCTACACTTTGTAGCACAACATTTCATCAGCTTTCTCTCTCGCTCTATCTCTCTACAAAGTACATACTAACAGCATTCTTTTGTTTTTGTGTTGAAAATTTCCACCAACCCCTAATAAATTGTCTTTTTGCCTTTAAGTTTTTGTCCGTTATCAAACATATATCCTTGGTCAAAGTAAAATGTTCCAATATGTTCAAACTGTTAAAACAAGTACGCTCTTAGAGGACATGCACCCTGTTTTCTTTCTAGTCTGCTAATTCCAGAGAGAAGACTGTTTCCACCAACATCTTCCCATGGTGGATGTGTGATATGTGAATGTGTGTGTTGGCATGTGTGCTCAAGTGCATGTATGTGTGTGTGTGTGCGTGTGCACATGCATGATGTCAAATGAGCAAGTAATCATGTGTGTATGTGTGTGGGTACACATACATGATGTCAGATGAGCAAGTGAGTGATCATGTGTGTGTGCATGTGCACATGCAGGATGTCAAATGAGCGAATGAGTAATAATGTGTGTGTGTTCATGCATGCTGCAAAGTTAAGACCAATGAATTCATCCAGTCATAGAATGAATTAATTTCAGTTCATTGTCCTTCCCCTGAAACTTCTGTGGAAAGGATAAATGTGGCCTATTTTGTTGTAATTCTGTTACAGCATACATTGGTTTCAGCGTCATCTGCAGGGGTGAGACTTCAAGCATGCAGCAGGCCTCTGTTTTATGTGTTTGCTACCTGTAGTCTCCTCCCTCTGAGCTCCTCCTACCTACTTCCTGAGGAGGGGTTTAAAGGGCTGACTGAGTCCTGAATCAGTTGCCCTTGCGTTGTTGTACAATACAGTTCTGTTTCCCTTGGGCTCTGTGTATAACCTGGCTAGTTTGACCATCCATTCTGGTGCTGACCTGTGGCTCTGTCTGACTACTCTATTGCCTGCTACCATTGTGTAGTGGACACCCCATCTGGTGCGGACCTGTGGGTTTGGCTGACTACCTGAACTGTGTATGACCCGGCTCTGTCTGACCATTCTCCTTGTACGTTTTGATTTGGCTTAGACATCCTTGCTGGTGCAAACCTGTGGCTCTGGTTGACTACCCACACTGTGTATGTCCTGGCTTGTCTGACTACCCACTCTAGTGTTGACCTGGGGCTCTGTCCACTGCGCATCCAGCATACCAACACTGTGGATATCCTATCTGGTGCAATCCTGTAGCTCTGACTGACTACCCGCTCCGTGTATGACCCGGCTAGTCTGACTATCCTTTCTGGTGCTGATTAGGGGGCTCTGTCTGTTTCCTCCGTGTGTGGGTCCCCGGTCCACAGACACCCATCGTACTGAGGACCTGGGCCTCCATCAGACTCCTAGACTGACTGCAGACTGAGTCAGTGCTAGTCCTTTGGGCGTTCTGAATTACCTTGAGGTTCCAGTGGGCTGAGGCCTAGTCTTGGACAGTGTGGTGGATTTATTGGCTGATGGCTATTTTTGATACAGTGTTTGCCTCTTTGATCACCCTCTGTGTGTTATCTGTTTATGTGCATTACTGTGATTATTCTAATAAAATATTGGTTTACTTTACCATACTGACTCCTGGTTTATTCCTGGGAACCGTGACAAATTCCTGTGGGAAGAAAAAGGAATTTGAAGCCCATCTTTAATGTTCAAGGATGAATAAATATTAATTATGAAAAAATGTATGCTATATGGCTTTCCCCGCTGAATAAACCAAAGGTACTCCCTGTGGTGTCTTGGCATACTTGGACAGGGATGGGGGCATGTATTGTGACATCATAACCTTGAGCCAACAGGAAATAAGGGAGTGGGGCTAGAAAGTATGGAGCACAGCTGCTCTGACTAGTTCTTTCTGATCCTGTTCTGTATGAGCCAGCTTTCTCTCCCTTTTGTGTCTACCCCCTCCCCCGTTTCCTGCTTATCCCTCCCAACCTCTGTTTGTTGACTTGTATGCTGGCCTGGAATCCAAGTTTGGCTGGATATTTTGGGATCTCAGGTAACATTGGTTTGACTGTGGGTAACTTATACAATAAGGGGGAGAAGAAGGGAAATAGTTTACCTAGTGTAGCTTTGAAGTAATTGTACTCTTGAATGTAAATCTCTGTATTATAGCTTTATATATTAAATACTGCTTAAAGTAGATGAACCATTGCAATTGTGTATTTATTACATATATAGTTACATTTATTAATTATTTATTTCACTCCCATTGCTGGCAGTTGTTTTATTAAAAAGTTATAACAGTTCAAACTGTCACAAAGTGATGGCGATATTAGTATCATTCTGCCAAGATCTGTAGTGACCTCTCATAAACGCAACATAATAACTGTCTGAGCACCGGGTTAAAGGCCTGGACACCAGATGCCATGATTAACGGGAAAAACACAATTTAAACTGTAATAACTTTGCAAAGAAACAACTTCAAGCAGTGGAAGTACCCTTATTCAGTAGGAATTCCACAAAAGGATCTTATAAAATGATTCATAAACCTACTTAATCTCCAGTGATATGCCTATAATACCCAGGATACCAGGGAAAGCAAATTGATATATAAAAAACATTCATAGTTGCATCCACAAGAGATTAATTGGTTTTAATTATTATCTTGTTTTAGATTGGTGGATCTCAAACTGAGTTCAGTGGAACCCCAGTTTCCCTTAAGAAGTACAAAGAATTAATTTAATATTGATAACCCTTGGATGCCAGAGAGGTGTCCAACACATTGAGAAGTTTTTGGTTGTTAGGGTTCCATTGAGATTTCTTATGAAATCCAACTGTTGAAGCAGTATGAGGAGTTTGAAAAACCACTGTACTAGATAATGGATGAATGTAAGAGTAAGCCAGAGCAGCTTCACTGATGTTAGTCTTCAAAGTTAGTGGAGAGTATGATCACTTCAGTGTATGCCAGCAGACAATCTCCAGCATAATTAGGGCCTTAATGTCAACAAGTCTCTTATGTCTGTCCCACAGAGTGCAGAGAGAAATGGTGGAACATTACAGCATTTCATCTATTCCTTCGTTAACAGTGTTAGACAACATTTTGAGGAAAGGAATATCCCAAAATGCCCATAGACTACCCCATTGCACTCCCTGGCACAAATGGTGATAAGGGGAGAATTTCCAGCATAGGTATTTTATTAAATTTGTGTAGCAGTATTAGAGCTAAAAAATTGTTTCCAGTTCCAGTATTTTACATGAAATCGTTTTACTATTACCAATGTCATTTTGTGTGTACTGTTTTAATGTCTGGATATATGTCCATATTATTTATTTGTAAACTCATGTAAAAATGCAGTCAATTGTATAATAACCTGCTCATTTACTCACAATGTTATTTTTTTATTATTATGCAAATTACTTAGAATCATTAGGGAAATGGAAGATGAATTATTAAGCCAACTAATGATTTTAGGACAAAATAATAGTACCAAAGGGGAATATGAAAATGCATATAGATTTAACTCTTTGAATGTCAGAGGGGTAAGCAGTTTGTTCTGTACCACTCTGGCACTTAGGGGGTTAACAATTTGAATGTCAGAGGGGTATGACATGCATAGCAAAGCAATGTGTTGTGTTCCCCTCTGACACTCAAAAAGTCAAATAGTATTTTTAACACACTTGAATACCACACACATAATGAAGAAATGTGCTGGAGATCTTGCTAGCAATAAAAGATCTATGTAAATCAGTTGTGAGTTTAGGAAAATTGATTTTGTCCCGTTTGGTGCAGATGGTTTGCTCCAGAATTTATCCAGCTCTTTTTACTGCATCATTTTCAAGTTCAAGAGGTCTTATCACCTTTACGAATCCTCCCCTCAGTGGGAGCTTCCATACTGAAAGGATCTACATGATTGGTCCTCTCTTTCATTTATTCTTGTCCTGTAGTGCTTCTCTCAGCCTAAGAAAGGGGAGAGAGGTCATGTTCTGGGCAAGTGCATAATTGTGCAGCTTTATCTCACCAAGTCTGAGAACAAAGCTCTGCTGATGTTAGTTTCCCCTACTACTAAATTAAATATCACTAGAACCATTCATCTGAATGAGAAACTTAAAGCAAACAGTATAAACATTATTAAAATATATATTTTACTAAAAGCTCAAAATGCTAATACAAACACCAAAATCCAAGTAAAGAGGACAAAACATTTATTAAGAACACCAAATATATAAGAACCAGCAAGAATCCGAAAGAACAAATAATTGCCTACTACATGATAATGTTATGTGTATGCCCCCCTGTAATACCCCATAGGAACATACACCACTGTTAATTGATGTGCTAATGGTTCCAATACCAACCTCCAAAACTGTCACTAGGAAGTGCTTATGGATCTGCACATAATCCTATATAATAATTTGATAATGTGTATTTGTCAGAAGATGTCATGCGCAGTACAGATGGCTGCGCGTGTTGCAGTCATGCACAGTACAGACTGCCCGCACCGTGGCTGATAATGGAGAGGGGCGCTCTGAATTCAGTCTGTAGTCTGTGCAGAGAGGACTGCGGTCTGAATTCAGAGTGCCCCGCTCCATTTTCAGTCGCAATGAGGGCAGTCTGTACTGTGCATGACTGCACTGCGGCTGTTGCTGCATGGCAATGTGGCCTGTGTACACGGGATAATCAACTAGTACCATATAAAAGGTTAAATATAATTGCGGAAATGGAAAAACACTCTGAGTTCCCTATCCTGAATTATTTATCAAGCCTAGATAGCAGACAGCCACACCACTAAAAAGAAAAGAGAAAACAGACAAAATAACTAAAAATAAAAACCCAAAAAACAAGTAATTGAAAAACAATTCCCACTTAAAAATGGTAGGATACAGGGGTATGGGAATCAACTACTCAGGTATACCATAATAGATATATTGCACATATTATAGGATAGAGTGCATAATAGCGCATAACAGTTAAACGATTAGCACTATTCACAGATGCAAAACATATGGCTCTGTCCTTTATTCCCCAAGTTATCAATGTTTCGAAGAGCAAACAGACCTGAATCACAGAGCACACAGCCATGTCAGTTTTGGAACATCTATCGTAAGTTAATAATGAACATAAACCTAAATGATACTAAACATTAAATTGTAC
Organism: Rhinophrynus dorsalis; assembly: GCA_037306005.1. Lineage (NCBI taxonomy): Eukaryota > Metazoa > Chordata > Amphibia > Anura > Rhinophrynidae > Rhinophrynus > Rhinophrynus dorsalis. Next base: position 306,385,182 of record CM074720.1, on the reverse strand, counting down.
ACCAATGCATATATATATAAAAGCAGGGCTCAAATTTTCCACTCGCCACTAGCCAATGGCGAGTGAAAATTTAGCCCTGGCGAGCAGAAATTCAGCCCTGGTTGGTATGTTATGGCTTGCAGTGGCGAGTATCTTTTCAGGTCTGGCTAGTAGCAAATGACTTCAAGTTTTAAGCCCTGATAAAAGGATCCCAGATAATTGATAACAGACCATAAAATATAAATACAATACATAAGAAGATATCCTATGTCTTACGATGGTATAAAATATACATAATAGATTCAGAATATGTCCTCTGCAGACAGACAAAAACAAAAATAATTAAATCAATACTGGTACCTTATTTTTTTTTAAAAAAGTAACACATATGAACTAAAAATAACTGCACATTTCCAACTCCGCTGTACATATGGAAGCACTCTATATATAAAGAGGCCATCTTCCAACATTTAATGCAGACCACAGTGTCCATAGGAAAGGACAAATGATGACTAATGACCCCAGAATTCCATGACGTGCCAGGACCGTCATCGACCTTTAAATGGTCCTGGCACATCACAGGTCCTTAAAGAGTTAAATAAAAAGTAATTTTTTTTCCTGAAAATATATGTTATAGGACTTTTCCTGTTGAGTAAAACATGGGCACTTCCACTCAAAAGATTCAAAAGATTTTATTGAGCAAACTTTTTTTTTTTTTAACATTAAACTGGAGTTCCCTATTGTAGCCACCAGGTGGTGCTTTTCCTATTTATTAATATAGAGATCTGTAGTCAATGGCTCAGGCTTAAAAACAAATTTGTTTTTTGAACATTACCAAGTCAAATCTCCTGGTAGTGGGGGTATTTTATTTGTCCCCTATTGTACAGTTGGATTGCCCCAAATCTGCTCTGATTCTTCTTAGTATATTAGATTTCTTACCTTTCATGCATAACAATTGCATTGTGCTGTTGTTATACAATGATTTAGATTTGAAATACACATCCTATCGTATGGAGAAGATGCTGCTACTTAATAAAACCAAAATGCTTTCTATTCCTCCTTGACTAGGGTCAACAAACTATTCAGAGATGGTGACCTTCTTCTGATCATTTGGTGAACTCCACAAAATGAGGGACAACCAAAACATTCCCTTAGACACATTTTTATTTTGAAACATGAACAGAATTGGGAATGTTAGCCATTATTGTAATATAGATGCAATGCATCTGCAGTTTGTGTACCTGTGGATGTCTGTTGCCTTGTCAGTTCACTCTGTAACAATTTGCTTATTCAGACAGAAAATAGAAAATATTATCTATTAAATGTTCACTCCATCTTCAAGACATTCACTGAGGCTTTCTGCATATAATGGAAATATTCATAACAGGTATTTTAGGCTCAGTTGATGGCATGAGATGGAAATGATTTGGCATATAAACATTCTTTATATATGAGTTGTACTAATAATGCTATTATCCCTTTGAGTGCCAGAGGTAAAGAATGCATTGCTACGCAATGCGTTCCGTACCTCTCTGGCACTCAAAGAGTTAAAACCTTGGATGCTGGGTAGATCTCCAATACATTACAAACCAATGCATTTTGGGATGTCTCTAGCCTCCAAGGGGGTTAAAATTCAGCACCATGTACAGTGTTCTGTTTACTAAGGGTGAAATTGTATGCAAGTGTAATTCACTCTTCAAAGGAAAACTAATACTTTATAATAATTACCCCACACACACTTACAATGTTACTGGCAGAAAATTCTAATGACCCCACAAATGTTGCTCTTGGTTCTTGGTTCAAGAGATAACATGATAGTTGGCAGCAGGACCAAAGGACACAAGACCCCTCCTACTACACATGGTAATGTAATCTTAATCTTTAAAGGACTAGAGAGAAGTGCATCACATTGCTTTACACTGCTTCACATACACCTCTAGTCTTTAAAGGTTCAGGTAATCTCATGTACTCTGCCTGTTTCTGTTTGAAAATATCCCACAACTGTTATGTCCACCTCCATAGACACAATATCCAGGAAAGATTGAATATATTATCTCATGAACAAAGAATCAAGGGCAAATTTCATAGGCATCATTAGGATTTTTCTGGCCATAGTGAGGGAACTGGGGGAATATCATTAGAAAGTGTTAGTTGCCCTTTAATTCACAAAGCAGTGTTCTTGATCACATACTAGGGGGTGTACTAATATGATTTCATGATATATTATAAGCGGGAACCAGTTTCCTATCCCTAAAGCAGCCCAACACCAAATTATTAAGCTATTTATGTCACAAAGTCTGCCCATAGCTCCACTTGTGTTAATGGCAGTGTAGTGTGGAAGTGTAACAAAGTGAAACAAATAATGTGACAGTAGATGAAGACAACTAGTCTATCTACTCTGCCCATTTCACTATCTATTTAAACCTTTGTTTACCAGAGATATCCAATAAGGCTGGGCAAAATCTCTGGCTGTGTTCCCACGAAAAATTCTGCGAAAATTACATTGTTGCCTGCTTTTTCTCAGGAAAATCCACTTTAAATGCAGTGATTAAATTTTTTGCATGTTTTGCCCAATGGCCAAAATTGTTCACCATTTTTTTCAATGGCCAATTGATTTTCGTGGTTTTCACCTTCTTGCTATAAGAACGTGACAGATTTGCGAAAGTGAAACACAATAGAAGCAGCTACAGAGTGAGGGAGATGTGCTGTGCTGTTCTGCTGTGATCTTGAGGCAAAATTGAGGCAGGAGAGGCTCTTAGTTCTATCACTATGAGCAGGTTTAAAAATAATCAAAGGAGGAACTGGAAGGACCTTTATGTGTCCACTGAGGAGGAAGAGGAAGTGAGCACAACTGAACCAATGTTGTCCAGTCTCCCTAAATCACCCCTAGGGATCTTGTGGAATTTAATGGGAAGGAAGGGAGAAAAGGGTAGTATTAGTGACAGCAGGACAGGTCAGCTGCCTGTGCCCGCTGCTAGACGTGCTGCCCCTGCTGCCACCATTGCTGCCCCTTCTGCCACTAGTGCTGTGTCTGCAATCAGACAGATGCCCCTGTTGCAAACAGTGCTGTACTTGCTGCCAATGCTGAACCTGCTGCCACCAGTACTGTGCCTGCTGTCAGATGTGCTGCCCCTGTTCCCAGCAGTACTGTGCCTGCTATCAGACATGCTGCCTCTGCAGCCACCAGTGCTGTGCCTGCTGCCAGTGCTGAACCTGCTGCCACCAGTGCTGCGCCTGTTGCTAGTGTGTCTTGTAATACTCAGGAGGGGAGGAAGGAGAAGATGATGTCAGCAGGGGACCCTAAGTCACACTTGCCATCCCCAAGCAGTGCCACCAGGGCTACTACTACTACTACTACTACTAAGAAGGTCCAGCTGCTTGTTAGTGTTAGGAGTGAAGGAGGGGGTAAACATCAAATTACTAGTCACTGTGAGGAGGAAGACTGTGGGGCTGAACTCGATGTGTGTGGTGTTAGTAGTAGTATTAAGAGTAATGGTGAAGCAGCCGGTGGGACTAGTGTTAGGGGAGTGGTAGGGGAAGCATTCAAGAGCATCCAGACTAGCGGTCAAGGGAGCCCAAACCATTCCTCTGGTAGTCCTCCACTTCCCTTCACTACAGTGTCCAAGTGGAACATGATCCTGAAGAAGCGAGAACTGTTGGGGGATAGCAGACACAGAATTAATACCACCACCACCAGCAGGAGCACAGATGAGCTGCCTGTGCCTGCTGCTACTGCTGACAGTCTGCCTTCTGCAGGCCAAAAAGAAATGACAAGTGTGACATTAGGGGACCCTCTGTTACATTGCTCGACAGCTCCTCCAAGCAGCAGTGAGATGTCTGTAACAGAGCAGCAGCAGCATGTAGGGACTAGTGCTTGTGGTGATGATGATAGTAGAGAAGCTGGGGTGGAAGAGACATTGATGGTCTTTTTAGCAGAAACTCAGAAGGAATGGGAGACAGGAATGAGGATGGACATCACCACCACCACTAGCAATGAGCTTGCAGAATTTGCAACTTCTCTAATTCCTTCTGCTTCTGAGTTGCAAGGGCGGCAGGATTCTGAGGAGCAGGCCAGTATGCCACAGAGCACTGTGGACACAGCGAGAATGGAGTCAACAAGTGGCGTGGGACTAGGACAGGTTCCACTTGCCAGCAGTAGCAATACTCCTAGTCCTAATTGCAGTGCTGAATACGAGGCAGTAGCAACAACAGCAGCAACATCATCCGCTGCCAGTATAGACATTGAAGGGCAATGTGGAGGAGAAGAAGAAAGTGACCATTCTTCTCCACCTGTTCCCTATCCTCTGAAGTCATGGGTGTGGGACTATTTTTCTCTTGGGGCAGGCACAGTACAGTCATCACCAACTGCACTGTGCACAATTTGTGGCAAAACAGAGACAAATGGAAAGCAGGGAAGTTGCCTTGGTACAACCTCCCTGATATCACTCAAGAAAAACAGACACCATGACATTTATGTCAAACATGGTAAAGACAAACACCTACCACAGAAATCAAGCACCGCTGTTATTGTACCCCCTGACACTCCAGAAAGGCAACAAGAGGTGAGGTGGAGATCAAAGAGGAAGAAAAATAGAGAAACCCAGGCAGAGATTAGAAGTTTCATGACGAGCAAAACTACTAGCTCTCCATCACCATCACCTTCTTCCTCTAGGGTAACTACATTTTCTGCCAATCCACCTCATTCATCATTACCTCCCCCGCTAAATGATACCCACTCTGTTGATGTTAGGATGTGGCAGTTTGTCTCTACCCATTGCACACCAGTGTGGTGGAGGAGAATCACAAGCAAGGCATCAAGTGGCATCTGAGGAGATTCCATCCCACAGAACATGCTAAGATGCTGGAAGGCAGGGTTCATCATTACAATTAAACTGTCAGAAATTGTCATGTGTCCTTAGCCAGTTGTGGACAAGGGGTATAGTGACAGCAGCAGTACATAGGTTCTGGTGTCATGGTGTTTGGGTAAAATTGTGACCCCAAATGGTATTTACCACACACAAATTGTGCACATTGCAGTTGCTGTTGAGAGGCACAGTTCCTGCTCTCAAGGGAAAAATGTATATTGTAATAACAACACACCCATGCTTTTGGAGGAGGGGCAGGTGGAGAAGAATTATTGTCCAACTTCTTCTTTTCTCCACATAGACAGGGGCTACTTATTGTGCTATTACTGCCTCAGATGCATCACTGGAACTAGTCATGGCAAGTGGAAAGTTCATCATCCATCAACCATGTGACTGCTGTTGTTTATCCCATTCCCTTTGAGCTGTCTTATCATCCTGCTGCTTAAACAACTCAGCAGCAAGAACAGCAGTTGCAAATTCCACATCTATATCAGCGCATTTGACAATGGCCAATGGCCACTGGCCAACAGGACATCACCTGCTGGCACTACGCCAGTAGGGATTTTTTTTTCCTCAGAGCTTGTGATTAAAAAAAAAAAAAAAAAATACATAGTCCTACAAACAAGCTTAAGTCCTGAAAATCAATGTTTCTTCAAGGCATGTGACTCTAATAAGTGTAAGTCCTACAAATCAATGTTTCCTCGGGGCTTGGGCATCTAACAACAAATCTAACAAATCATCATCTACAAAATACTCTATCATGTCAAGTATCAGTCCACCCCAGTGGCAGCTTATGTCAGGGGGTTCCTGTCTCTATCACTTTAAATTAAAATTTCTTATTTTATGTATTTATTTTTTATTAACTACCCCCCCAATACCAGTAAAGAAACCCCCCAAAACAAATTACCTGTCAAAATGATTAATTCCCCAGGCTCCACCCACCAACACAGGCACTGTCCTCAGACCCCATTTATACCATGTCTTATGGGTTTTTTATTTGTATTTAGGATTTATTCTTTATTAACTGCCCCCAATCTCAGTAAACAACCCCCCAAATTCCCTGTTCAACTGATTCTTTTCTGACACCCCACCAACACAGGCATCCTGATGTCCCTTTTCTACTATGCCTTTGTTAATTAAAAAATATATGCTATGTGTTGTGTATAAATCCAACGTTCACATTGATTCCAATGGAATGTGCTAGGCAAAAACAAAAATGTGGAAAATCTGCACTTTTCTTGGGAAGTGATTCTCCAAGAAGAAGTGCCGTTATTCTCCGATTTCAGTTTGAAGAGAACATTTTCATCCGTTAGTAGTATCCTATGCATAGCATTGCAATGCTTTGGATTATTCTTTGGCACTCAAAGGGTTAAAAAGCACAAACTTATTTTCTTATTTGATTTCTCTTATCTGAATCCAACCATTTTCTCATTATTTATCTCTGTATTTCAGTAGTGTACTCAGGATGTCTCTTAACATTGCTCCAGGATCGCAGGTGCACAGAATTTACTGATGTGTGGGTTTAAAAAATACATCAGAACACTCCTGTATCCCTTAATAAAACAAATCTCCTCTTTTATTTAAGTAAATAAGAAGTGTACACCATCACACACACACACACTGAATCTTATGTGCTAAGAAGACCTTGGGGAAGATTCACTAAACGGTGATAAAGAGGTAATCAAGAGGAGATGACTTCTCCAGTTTTTCACTTCTCCAATTCCTATGTTCTATGAAGCCTATGCACTAAGATTCCTTCAACTCTGGAGATCTTAGTGCATTCCATAGAATAACATAGGAACTGGAGAAGTGATAAACTGGAGAAGTCATCACCACTTTATCACCTCCTTATCACTGCTTAGTGAATTCCCCCCCTGGAGTAATTCTGGGGTAAACCAGTTTCCATAGGGGAATAAATATATTCATTTAAATGGGGCAATCAAGCACTTAAAGTCCCATTTAACCCCTTAAGGACCGGGAAAATCTGAGTTTGATTTGACTTAAGGACCGGAGCAATTTTGACTTTTTTGACTATGTCTTTGTTCAACCATATTTTCTCTTTAATTACTTTTGTGCACCCACATAAATTATATACTGTTTTTTTAAGCACAAGTAGGGCTTTCTTTTGATACCACAATTATATGAATACCTCATTGTTTAATTTGATTAAAATAGAAAAAAAGACGAAAAAAATTGAAAAAAAACAACATTTTGCTTATATTTTCGTGTCAGGATTTGCATACAATTAGTTTATGACAAAAAAATACCCCTAAATATATTCATTTGCTTCTCCTGAATATAAGAATACCCCATATGCCTAGTATTTCAATCACTTCCTCACATTTACAAGGTAAATATTACAAGATGGATGCCATTATTTCCAACTTGTAATTTCTCAACAATTGGCATGTGAGCATCATAGCTTAGCTGACGGTGCCAGAACCAAAAATGTCCCACAAAGGTATATGTTTCTGAAAACTACACAACATAAGGTAAATAATCAGGAGAATTTTGGAGTTTTTCATGCAGCTATTTTTCCAGAAAAAAATTTCAAAATTGTGGTAATATTTTGTTTTTTTGCAGTTTTCACACTTACATTTCAATACTACTGTTGATATCAAGCACATGATAGGTGAAGATTTTTAAAAATGCATTGTTTAGTGTTCAGCTCCTTCTTCTGAGTACGGCAATACCCCATATGCATAGGTTTCTCAAGGTTTGGGAGAGCTACGGGGCCCAAATTGGAACATGCGCGTTTCCAGTTTCACACTTTGAATTTTCACAGCTTGCATCACTGGTGCCATGTCTCATTTGGGGCTGTGTAACAGTGCTCCACTCTAAGATTTCCCCCCAAAAGTATATATTTTTGGAAAGTAGACACCCCAGGCTTTCATTTTATGTATGTTTTCAATTTTTTTACGCAGCCATTTTACCACCAATCGCTCGTAAATCTTGATGGAAGTTAAAAAAACAGCGTTTTTCACACTTGCACTTCAATGTTGATGTGAATTTCAAGCACATGATAGGTGAAGATTTTTAAAAATGCACTGTTTAGTGTTCAGCTCCTTCTTCTGAGTACGGCAATACCCCATATGCATAGGTTTCTCAAGGTTTGGGAGAGCTACGGGGCCCAAATTGGAACATGCGCGTTTCCACTTTCACACTTTGAATTTTCACAGCTTGCATCACTGGTGCCATGTCTCATTTGGGGCTGTGTAACAGTGCTCCACTCTAAGATTTCCCCCCAAAAGTATATATTTTTGGAAAGTAGACACCCCAGGCTTTCATTTTATGTATGTTTTCAATTTTTTTACGCAGCCATTTTACCACCAATCGCTCGTAAATCTTGACGTAAGTTAAAAAAACAGCGTTTTTCACACTTGCACTTCAATGTTGATGTGAATTTCAAGCACATGATAGGTGAAGATTTTTAAAAATGCATTGTTTAGTGTTCAGCTCCTTCTTCTGAGTACGGCAATACCCCATATACATAGGTTTCTCAAGGTTTGGGAGAGCTACGGGGCCCAAATTGGAACATGCGCGTTTCCAGTTTCACACTTTGAATTTTCACAGCTTGCATCACTGGTGCCATGTCTCATTTGGGGCTGTGTAACAGTGCTCCACTCTAAGATTTCCCCCCAAAAGTATATATTTTTGGAAAGTAGACACCCCAGGCTTTCATTTTATGTATGTTTTCAATTTTTTTACGCAGCCATTTTACCACCAATCGCTCGTAAATCTTGACGTAAGTTAAAAAAACAGCGTTTTTCACACTTGCACTTCAATGTTGATGTGAATTTCAAGCACATGATAGGTGAAGATTTTTAAATATGCATTGTTTAGTGTTCAGCTCCTTCTTCTGAGTACGGCAATACCCCATATGCATAGGTTTCTCAAGGTTTGGGAGAGCTACGGGGCCCAAATTGGAACATGCGCGTTTCCAGTTTCACACTTTGAATTTTCACAGCTTGCATCACTGGTGCCATGTCTCATTTGGGGCTGTGTAACAGTGCTCCACTCTAAGATTTCCCCCCAAAAGTATATATTTTTGGAAAGTAGACACCCCAGGCTTTCATTTTATGTATGTTTTCAATTTTTTTACGCAGCCATTTTACCACCAATCGCTCGTAAATCTTGACGGAAGTTAAAAAAACAGCGTTTTTCACACTTGCACTTCAATGTTGATGTGAATTTCAAGCACATGATAGGTGAAGATTTTTAAAAATGCATTGTTTAGTGTTCAGCTCCTTCTTCTGAGTACGGCAATACCCCATATGCATAGGTTTCTCAAGGTTTGGGAGAGCTACAGGGCCCAAATTGGAACATGCGCGTTTCCAGTTTCACACTTTGAATTTTCACAGCTTGCATCACTGGTGCCATGTCTCATTTGGGGCTGTGTAACAGTGCTCCACTCTAAGATTTCCCCCCAAAAGTATATATTTTTGGAAAGTAGACACCCCAGGCTTTCATTTTATGTATGTTTTCAATTTTTTTACGCAGCCATTTTACCACCAATCGCTCGTAAATCTTGACGTAAGTTAAAAAAACAGCGTTTTTCACACTTGCACTTCAATGTTGATGTGAATTTCAAGCACATGATAGGTGAAGATTTTTAAAAATGCATTGTTTAGTGTTCAGCTCCTTCTTCTGAGTACGGCAATACCCCATATACATAGGTTTCTCAAGGTTTGGGAGAGCTACGGGGCCCAAATTGGAACATGCGCGTTTCCAGTTTCACACTTTGAATTTTCACAGCTTGCATCACTGGTGCCATGTCTCATTTGGGGCTGTGTAACAGTGCTCCACTCTAAGATTTCCCCCCAAAAGTAGATATTTTTGGAAAGTAGACACCCCAGGCTTTCATTTTATGTATGTTTTCAATTTTTTTACGCAGCCATTTTACCACCAATCGCTCGTAAATCTTGACGGAAGTTAAAAAAACAGCGTTTTTCACACTTGCATTTCAATGTTGATGTGAATTTCAAGCACATGATAGGTGAAGATTTTTAAAAATGCATTGTTTAGTGTTCAGCTCCTTCTTCTGAGTACGGCAATACCCCATATGCATAGGTTTCTCAAGGTTTGAGAGAGCTACGGGGCCCAAATTGGAACATGCGCATTTCCAGTTTCACACTTTGAATTTTCACAGCTTGCATCACTGGTGCCATGTCTCATTTGGGGCTGTGTAACAGTGCTCCACTCTAAGATTTCCCCCCAAAAGTATATATTTTTGGAAAGTAGACACCCCAGGCTTTCATTTTATGTATGTTTTCAATTTTTTTACGCAGCCATTTTACCACCAATCGCTCGTAAATCTTGACGTAAGTTAAAAAAACAGCGTTTTTCACACTTGCACTTCAATGTTGATGTGAATTTCAAGCACATGATAGGTGAAGATTTTTAAAAATGCATTGTTTAGTGTTCAGCTCCTTCTTCTGAGTACGGCAATACCCCATATACATAGGTTTCTCAAGGTTTGGGAGAGCTACGGGGCCCAAATTGGAACATGCGCGTTTCCAGTTTCACACTTTGAATTTTCACAGCTTGCATCACTGGTGCCATGTCTCATTTGGGGCTGTGTAACAGAGCTCCACTCGAAGATTTCCCCCCAAAAGTAGATATTTTTGGAAAGTAGACACCCCAGGCTTTCATTTTATGTATGTTTTCAATTTTTTTACGCAGCCATTTTACGACCAATCGCTCGTAAATCTTGACGGAAGTTAAAAAAACAGCGTTTTTCACACTTGCACTTCAATGTTGATGTGAATTTCAAGCACATGATAGGTGAAGATTTTTAAAAATGCATTGTTTAGTGTTCAGCTCCTTCTTCTGAGTACGGCAATACCCCATATACATAGGTTTCTCAAGGTTTGGGAGAGCTACGGGGCCCAAATTGGAACATGCGCGTTTCCAGTTTCACACTTTGAATTTTCACAGCTTGCATCACTGGTGCCATGTCTCATTTGGGGCTGTGTAACAGTGCTCCACTCTAAGATTTCCCCCCAAAAGTATATATTTTTGGAAAGTAGACACCCCAGGCTTTCATTTTATGTATGTTTTCAATTTTTTTACGCAGCCATTTTACCACCAATCGCTCGTAAATCTTGACGTAAGTTAAAAAAACAGCGTTTTTCACACTTGCACTTCAATGTTGATGTGAATTTCAAGCACATGATAGGTGAAGATTTTTAAAAATGCATTGTTTAGTGTTCAGCTCCTTCTTCTGAGTACGGCAATACCCCATATACATAGGTTTCTCAAGGTTTGGGAGAGCTACGGGGCCCAAATTGGAACATGCGCATTTCCAGTTTCACACTTTGAATTTTCACAGCTTGCATCACTGGTGCCATGTCTCATTTGGGGCTGTGTAACAGAGCTCCACTCTAAGATTTCCCCCCAAAAGTAGATATTTTTGGAAAGTAGACACCCCAGGCTTTCATTTTATGTATGTTTTCAATTTTTTTACGCAGCCATTTTACCACCAATCGCTCGTAAATCTTGACGGAAGTTAAAAAAACAGCGTTTTTAACACTTGCACTTCAATGTTGATGTGAATTTCAAGCACATGATAGGTGAAGATTTTTAAAAATGCATTGTTTAGTGTTCAGCTCCTTCTTCGGAGTACGGCAATACCCCATATGCATAGGTTTCTCAAGGTTTGGGAGAGCTACGGGGCCCAAATTGGAACATGCGCGTTTCCAGTTTCACACTTTGAATTTTCACAGCTTGCATCACTGGTGCCATGTCTCATTTGGGTCTGTGTAACAGTGCTCCACTCTAAGATTTCCCCCCAAAAGTATATATTTTTGGAAAGTAGACACCCCAGGCTTTCATTTTATGTATGTTTTCAATTTTTTTACGCAGCCATTTTACCACCAATCGCTCGTAAATCTTGACGTAAGTTAAAAAAACAGCGTTTTTCACACTTGCACTTCAATGTTGATGTGAATTTCAAGCACATGATAGGTGAAGATTTTTAAAAATGCATTGTTTAGTGTTCAGCTCCTTCTTCTGAGTACGGTAATACCCCATATGCATAGGTTTCTCAAAGTTTGGGAGAGCTACGGGGCCCAAATTGGAACATGCGCATTTCCAGTTTCACACTTTGAATTTTCACAGCTTGCATCACTGGTGCCATGTCTCATTTGGGGCTGTGTAACAGTGCTCCACTCTAAGATTTCCCCCCAAAAGTATATATTTTTGGAAAGTAGACACCCCAGGCTTTCATTTTATGTATGTTTTCAATTTTTTTACGCAGCCATTTTACCACCAATCGCTCGTAAATCTTGACGTAAGTTAAAAAAACAGCGTTTTTCACACTTGCACTTCAATGTTGATGTGAATTTCAAGCACATGATAGGTGAAGATTTTTAAAAATGCATTGTTTAGTGTTCAGCTCCTTCTTCTGAGTACGGCAATACCCCATATACATAGGTTTCTCAAGGTTTGGGAGAGCTACGGGGCCCAAATTGGAACATGCGCGTTTCCAGTTTCACACTTTGAATTTTCACAGCTTGCATCACTGGTGCCATGTCTCATTTGGGGCTGTGTAACAGTGCTCCACTCTAAGATTTCCCCCCAAAAGTAGATATTTTTGGAAAGTAGACACCCCAGACTTTCATTTTATGTATGTTTTCAATTTTTTTACGCAGCCATTTTACCACCAATCGCTCGTAAATCTTGACGTAAGTTAAAAAAACAGCGTTTTTCACACTTGCACTTCAATGTTGATGTGAATTTCAAGCACATGATAGGTGAAGATTTTTAAAAATGCATTGTTTAGTGTTCAGCTCCTTCTTCTGAGTACGGCAATACCCCATATGCATAGGTTTCTCAAGGTTTGGGAGAGCTACGGGGCCCAAATTGGAACATGCGCGTTTCCAGTTTCACACTTTGAATTTTCACAGCTTGCATCACTGGTGCCATGTCTCATTTGGGGCTGTGTAACAGTGCTCCACTCTAAGATTTCCCCCCAAAAGTATATATTTTTGGAAAGTAGACACCCCAGGCTTTCATTTTATGTATGTTTTCAATTTTTTTACGCAGCCATTTTACCACCAATCGCTCGTAAATCTTGACGTAAGTTAAAAAAACAGCGTTTTTCACACTTGCACTTCAATGTTGATGTGAATTTCAAGAACATGATAGGTGAAGATTTTTAAAAATGCATTGTTTAGTGTTCAGCTCCTTCTTCTGAGTACGGTAATACCCCATATGCATAGGTTTCTCAAGGTTTGGGAGAGCTACGGGGCCCAAATTGGAACATGCGCATTTCCAGTTTCACACTTTGAATTTTCACAGCTTGCATCACTGGTGCCATGTCTCATTTGGGGCTGTGTAACAGTGCTCCACTCTAAGATTTCCCCCCAAAAGTATATATTTTTGGAAAGTAGACACCCCAGGCTTTCATTTTATGTATGTTTTCAATTTTTTTACGCAGCCATTTTACCACCAATCGCTCGTAAATCTTGACGTAAGTTAAAAAAACAGCGTTTTTCACACTTGCACTTCAATGTTGATGTGAATTTCAAGCACATGATAGGTGAAGATTTTTAAAAATGCATTGTTTAGTGTTCAGCTCCTTCTTCTGAGTACGGCAATACCCCATATACATAGGTTTCTCAAGGTTTGGGAGAGCTACGGGGCCCAAATTGGAACATGCGCGTTTCCAGTTTCACACTTTGAATTTTCACAGCTTGCATCACTGGTGCCATGTCTCATTTAGGGCTGTGTAACAGTGCTCCACTCTAAGATTTCCCCCCAAAAGTAGATATTTTTGGAAAGTAGACACCCCAGGCTTTCATTTTATGTATGTTTTCAATTTTTTTACGCAGCCATTTTACCACCAATCGCTCGTAAATCTTGACGGAAGTTAAAAAAACAGCGTTTTTCACACTTGCACTTCAATGTTGATGTGAATTTCAAGCACATGATAGGTGAAGATTTTTAAAAATGCATTGTTTAGTGTTCAGCTCCTTCTTCTGAGTACGGTAATACCCCATATGCATAGGTTTCTCAAGGTTTGGGAGAGCTACGGGGCCCAAATTGGAACATGCGCATTTCCAGTTTCACACTTTGAATTTTCACAGCTTGCATCACTGGTGCCATGTCTCATTTGGGGCTGTGTAACAGTGCTCCACTCTAAGATTTCCCCCCAAAAGTATATATTTTTGGAAAGTAGACACCCCAGGCTTTCATTTTATGTATGTTTTCAATTTTTTTACGCAGCCATTTTACCACCAATCGCTCGTAAATCTTGACGTAAGTTAAAAAAACAGCGTTTTTCACACTTGCACTTCAATGTTGATGTGAATTTCAAGAACATGATAGGTGAAGATTTTTAAAAATGCATTGTTTAGTGTTCAGCTCCTTCTTCTGAGTACGGTAATACCCCATATGCATAGGTTTCTCAAGGTTTGGGAGAGATACGGGGCCCAAATTGGAACATGCGCATTTCCAGTTTCACACTTTGAATTTTCACAGCTTGCATCACTGGTGCCATGTCTCATTTGGGGCTGTGTAACAGTGCTCCACTCTAAGATTTCCCCCCAAAAGTATATATTTTTGGAAAGTAGACACCCCAGGCTTTCATTGTATGTATGATTTCAATTTTTTTACGCAGCCATTTTACCACCAATCGCTCGTAAATCTTGACGTAAGTTAAAAAAACAGCGTTTTTCACACTTGCACTTCAATGTTGATGTGAATTTCAAGCACATGATAGGTGAAGATTTTTAAAAATGCATTGTTTAGTGTTCAGCTCCTTCTTCTGAGTACGGCAATACCCCATATACATAGGTTTCTCAAGGTTTGGGAGAGCTACGGGGCCCAAATTGGAACATGCGCGTTTCCAGTTTCACACTTTGAATTTTCACAGCTTGCATCACTGGTGCCATGTCTCATTTGGGGCTGTGTAACAGAGCTCCACTCTAAGATTTCCCCCCAAAAGTAGATATTTTTGGAAAGTAGACACCCCAGGCTTTCATTTTATGTATGTTTTCAATTTTTTTACGCAGCCATTTTACCACCAATCGCTCGTAAATCTTGACGGAAGTTAAAAAAACAGCGTTTTTCACACTTGCACTTCAATGTTGATGTGAATTTCAAGCACATGATAGGTGAAGATTTTTAAAAATGCATTGTTTAGTGTTCAGCTCCTTCTTCTGAGTACGGCAATACCCCATATACATAGGTTTCTCAAGGTTTGGGAGAGCTACGGGGCCCAAATTGGAACATGCGCGTTTCCAGTTTCACACTTTGAATTTTCACAGCTTGCATCACTGGTGCCATGTCTCATTTGGGGCTGTGTAACAGTGCTCCACTCTAAGATTTCCCCCCAAAAGTATATATTTTTGGAAAGTAGACACCCCAGGCTTTCATTTTATGTATGTTTTCAATTTTTTTACGCAGCCATTTTACCACCAATCGCTCGTAAATCTTGACGTAAGTTAAAAAAACAGCGTTTTTCACACTTACACTTCAATGTTGATGTGAATTTCAAGCACATGATAGGTGAAGATTTTTAAAAATGCATTGTTTAGTGTTCAGCTCCTTCTTCGGAGTACGGCAATACCCCATATGCATAGGTTTCTCAAGGTTTGGGAGAGCTACGGGGCCCAAATTGGAACATGCGCGTTTCCAGTTTCACACTTTGAATTTTCACAGCTTGCATCACTGGTGCCATGTCTCATTTGGGGCTGTGTAACAGTGCTCCACTCTAAGATTTCCCCCCAAAAGTATATATTTTTGGAAAGTAGACACCCCAGGCTTTCATTTTATGTATGTTTTCAATTTTTTTACGCAGCCATTTTACCACCAATCGCTCGTAAATCTTGACGTAAGTTAAAAAAACAGCGTTTTTCACACTTGCACTTCAATGTTGATGTGAATTTCAAGCACATGATAGGTGAAGATTTTTAAAAATGCATTGTTTAGTGTTCAGCTCCTTCTTCTGAGTACGGCAATACCCCATATACATAGGTTTCTCAAGGTTTGGGAGAGCTACGGGGCCCAAATTGGAACATGCGCGTTTCCAGTTTCACACTTTGAATTTTCACAGCTTGCATCACTGGTGCCATGTCTCATTTGGGGCTGTGTAACAGAGCTCCACTCTAAGATTTCCCCCCAAAAGTAGATATTTTTGGAAAGTAGACACCCCAGGCTTTCATTTTATGTATGTTTTCAATTTTTTTACGCAGCCATTTTACCACCAATCGCTCGTAAATCTTGACGGAAGTTAAAAAAACAGCGTTTTTCACACTTGCACTTCAATGTTGATGTGAATTTCAAGCACATGATAGGTGAAGATTTTTAAAAATGCATTGTTTAGTGTTCAGCTCCTTCTTCTGAGTACGGCAATACCCCATATACATAGGTTTCTCAAGGTTTGGGAGAGCTACGGGGCCCAAATTGGAACATGCGCGTTTCCAGTTTCACACTTTGAATTTTCACAGCTTGCATCACTGGTGCCATGTCTCATTTGGGGCTGTGTAACAGTGCTCCACTCTAAGATTTCCCCCCAAAAGTATATATTTTTGGAAAGTAGACACCCCAGGCTTTCATTTTATGTATGTTTTCAATTTTTTTACGCAGCCATTTTACCACCAATCGCTCGTAAATCTTGACGTAAGTTAAAAAAACAGCGTTTTTCACACTTACACTTCAATGTTGATGTGAATTTCAAGCACATGATAGGTGAAGATTTTTAAAAATGCATTGTTTAGTGTTCAGCTCCTTCTTCGGAGTACGGCAATACCCCATATGCATAGGTTTCTCAAGGTTTGGGAGAGCTACGGGGCCCAAATTGGAACATGCGCGTTTCCAGTTTCACACTTTGAATTTTCACAGCTTGCATCACTGGTGCCATGTCTCATTTGGGGCTGTGTAACAGTGCTCCACTCTAAGATTTCCCCCCAAAAGTATATATTTTTGGAAAGTAGACACCCCAGGCTTTCATTTTATGTATGTTTTCAATTTTTTTACGCAGCCATTTTACCACCAATCGCTCGTAAATCTTGACGTAAGTTAAAAAAACAGCGTTTTTCACACTTGCACTTCAATGTTGATGTGAATTTCAAGCACATGATAGGTGAAGATTTTTAAAAATGCATTGTTTAGTGTTCAGCTCCTTCTTCTGAGTACGGCAATACCCCATATACATAGGTTTCTCAAGGTTTGGGAGAGCTACGGGGCCCAAATTGGAACATGCGCGTTTCCAGTTTCACACTTTGAATTTTCACAGCTTGCATCACTGGTGCCATGTCTCATTTGGGGCTGTGTAACAGAGCTCCACTCTAAGATTTCCCCCCAAAAGTAGATATTTTTGGAAAGTAGACACCCCAGGCTTTCATTTTATGTATGTTTTCAATTTTTTTACGCAGCCATTTTACCACCAATCGCTCGTAAATCTTGACGGAAGTTAAAAAAACAGCGTTTTTCACACTTGCACTTCAATGTTGATGTGAATTTCAAGCACATGATAGGTGAAGATTTTTAAAAATGCATTGTTTAGTGTTCAGCTCCTTCTTCTGAGTACGGCAATACCCCATATACATAGGTTTCTCAAGGTTTGGGAGAGCTACGGGGCCCAAATTGGAACATGCGCGTTTCCAGTTTCACACTTTGAATTTTCACAGCTTGCATCACTGGTGCCATGTCTCATTTGGGGCTGTGTAACAGTGCTCCACTCTAAGATTTCCCCCCAAAAGTATATATTTTTGGAAAGTAGACACCCCAGGCTTTCATTTTATGTATGTTTTCAATTTTTTTACGCAGCCATTTTACCACCAATCGCTCGTAAATCTTGACGTAAGTTAAAAAAACAGCGTTTTTCACACTTGCACTTCAATGTTGATGTGAATTTCAAGCACATGATAGGTGAAGATTTTTAAAAATGCATTGTTTAGTGTTCAGCTCCTTCTTCTGAGTACGGCAATACCCCATATACATAGGTTTCTCAAGGTTTGGGAGAGCTACGGGGCCCAAATTGGAACATGCGCATTTCCAGTTTCACACTTTGAATTTTCACAGCTTGCATCACTGGTGCCATGTCTCATTTGGGGCTGTGTAACAGAGCTCCACTCTAAGATTTCCCCCCAAAAGTAGATATTTTTGGAAAGTAGACACCCCAGGCTTTCATTTTATGTATGTTTTCAATTTTTTTACGCAGCCATTTTACCACCAATCGCTCGTAAATCTTGACGGAAGTTAAAAAAACAGCGTTTTTAACACTTGCACTTCAATGTTGATGTGAATTTCAAGCACATGATAGGTGAAGATTTTTAAAAATGCATTGTTTAGTGTTCAGCTCCTTCTTCGGAGTACGGCAATACCCCATATGCATAGGTTTCTCAAGGTTTGGGAGAGCTACGGGGCCCAAATTGGAACATGCGCGTTTCCAGTTTCACACTTTGAATTTTCACAGCTTGCATCACTGGTGCCATGTCTCATTTGGGTCTGTGTAACAGTGCTCCACTCTAAGATTTCCCCCCAAAAGTATATATTTTTGGAAAGTAGACACCCCAGGCTTTCATTTTATGTATGTTTTCAATTTTTTTACGCAGCCATTTTACCACCAATCGCTCGTAAATCTTGACGTAAGTTAAAAAAACAGCGTTTTTCACACTTGCACTTCAATGTTGATGTGAATTTCAAGCACATGATAGGTGAAGATTTTTAAAAATGCATTGTTTAGTGTTCAGCTCCTTCTTCTGAGTACGGTAATACCCCATATGCATAGGTTTCTCAAAGTTTGGGAGAGCTACGGGGCCCAAATTGGAACATGCGCATTTCCAGTTTCACACTTTGAATTTTCACAGCTTGCATCACTGGTGCCATGTCTCATTTGGGGCTGTGTAACAGTGCTCCACTCTAAGATTTCCCCCCAAAAGTATATATTTTTGGAAAGTAGACACCCCAGGCTTTCATTTTATGTATGTTTTCAATTTTTTTACGCAGCCATTTTACCACCAATCGCTCGTAAATCTTGACGTAAGTTAAAAAAACAGCGTTTTTCACACTTGCACTTCAATGTTGATGTGAATTTCAAGCACATGATAGGTGAAGATTTTTAAAAATGCATTGTTTAGTGTTCAGCTCCTTCTTCTGAGTACGGCAATACCCCATATACATAGGTTTCTCAAGGTTTGGGAGAGCTACGGGGCCCAAATTGGAACATGCGCGTTTCCAGTTTCACACTTTGAATTTTCACAGCTTGCATCACTGGTGCCATGTCTCATTTGGGGCTGTGTAACAGTGCTCCACTCTAAGATTTCCCCCCAAAAGTAGATATTTTTGGAAAGTAGACACCCCAGGCTTTCATTTTATGTATGTTTTCAATTTTTTTACGCAGCCATTTTACCACCAATCGCTCGTAAATCTTGACGTAAGTTAAAAAAACAGCGTTTTTCACACTTGCACTTCAATGTTGATGTGAATTTCAAGCACATGATAGGTGAAGATTTTTAAAAATGCATTGTTTAGTGTTCAGCTCCTTCTTCTGAGTACGGCAATACCCCATATGCATAGGTTTCTCAAGGTTTGGGAGAGCTACGGGGCCCAAATTGGAACATGCGCGTTTCCAGTTTCACACTTTGAATTTTCACAGCTTGCATCACTGGTGCCATGTCTCATTTGGGGCTGTGTAACAGTGCTCCACTCTAAGATTTCCCCCCAAAAGTATATATTTTTGGAAAGTAGACACCCCAGGCTTTCATTTTATGTATGTTTTCAATTTTTTTACGCAGCCATTTTACCACCAATCGCTCGTAAATCTTGACGTAAGTTAAAAAAACAGCGTTTTTCACACTTGCACTTCAATGTTGATGTGAATTTCAAGAACATGATAGGTGAAGATTTTTAAAAATGCATTGTTTAGTGTTCAGCTCCTTCTTCTGAGTACGGTAATACCCCATATGCATAGGTTTCTCAAGGTTTGGGAGAGCTACGGGGCCCAAATTGGAACATGCGCATTTCCAGTTTCACACTTTGAATTTTCACAGCTTGCATCACTGGTGCCATGTCTCATTTGGGGCTGTGTAACAGTGCTCCACTCTAAGATTTCCCCCCAAAAGTATATATTTTTGGAAAGTAGACACCCCAGGCTTTCATTTTATGTATGTTTTCAATTTTTTTACGCAGCCATTTTACCACCAATCGCTCGTAAATCTTGACGTAAGTTAAAAAAACAGCGTTTTTCACACTTGCACTTCAATGTTGATGTGAATTTCAAGCACATGATAGGTGAAGATTTTTAAAAATGCATTGTTTAGTGTTCAGCTCCTTCTTCTGAGTACGGCAATACCCCATATACATAGGTTTCTCAAGGTTTGGGAGAGCTACGGGGCCCAAATTGGAACATGCGCGTTTCCAGTTTCACACTTTGAATTTTCACAGCTTGCATCACTGGTGCCATGTCTCATTTAGGGCTGTGTAACAGTGCTCCACTCTAAGATTTCCCCCCAAAAGTAGATATTTTTGGAAAGTAGACACCCCAGGCTTTCATTTTATGTATGTTTTCAATTTTTTTACGCAGCCATTTTACCACCAATCGCTCGTAAATCTTGACGGAAGTTAAAAAAACAGCGTTTTTCACACTTGCACTTCAATGTTGATGTGAATTTCAAGCACATGATAGGTGAAGATTTTTAAAAATGCATTGTTTAGTGTTCAGCTCCTTCTTCTGAGTACGGTAATACCCCATATGCATAGGTTTCTCAAGGTTTGGGAGAGCTACGGGGTCCAAATTGGAACATGCGCATTTCCAGTTTCACACTTTGAATTTTCACAGCTTGCATCACTGGTGCCATGTCTCATTTGGGGCTGTGTAACAGTGCTCCACTCTAAGATTTCCCCCCAAAAGTATATATTTTTGGAAAGTAGACACCCCAGGCTTTCATTTTATGTATGTTTTCAATTTTTTTACGCAGCCATTTTACCACCAATCGCTCGTAAATCTTGACGTAAGTTAAAAAAACAGCGTTTTTCACACTTGCACTTCAATGTTGATGTGAATTTCAAGAACATGATAGGTGAAGATTTTTAAAAATGCATTGTTTAGTGTTCAGCTCCTTCTTCTGAGTACGGTAATACCCCATATGCATAGGTTTCTCAAGGTTTGGGAGAGATACGGGGCCCAAATTGGAACATGCGCATTTCCAGTTTCACACTTTGAATTTTCACAGCTTGCATCACTGGTGCCATGTCTCATTTGGGGCTGTGTAACAGTGCTCCACTCTAAGATTTCCCCCCAAAAGTATATATTTTTGGAAAGTAGACACCCCAGGCTTTCATTGTATGTATGATTTCAATTTTTTTACGCAGCCATTTTACCACCAATCGCTCGTAAATCTTGACGTAAGTTAAAAAAACAGCGTTTTTCACACTTGCACTTCAATGTTGATGTGAATTTCAAGCACATGATAGGTGAAGATTTTTAAAAATGCATTGTTTAGTGTTCAGCTCCTTCTTCTGAGTACGGCAATACCCCATATACATAGGTTTCTCAAGGTTTGGGAGAGCTACGGGGCCCAAATTGGAACATGCGCGTTTCCAGTTTCACACTTTGAATTTTCACAGCTTGCATCACTGGTGCCATGTCTCATTTGGGGCTGTGTAACAGAGCTCCACTCTAAGATTTCCCCCCAAAAGTAGATATTTTTGGAAAGTAGACACCCCAGGCTTTCATTTTATGTATGTTTTCAATTTTTTTACGCAGCCATTTTACCACCAATCGCTCGTAAATCTTGACGGAAGTTAAAAAAACAGCGTTTTTCACACTTGCACTTCAATGTTGATGTGAATTTCAAGCACATGATAGGTGAAGATTTTTAAAAATGCATTGTTTAGTGTTCAGCTCCTTCTTCTGAGTACGGCAATACCCCATATACATAGGTTTCTCAAGGTTTGGGAGAGCTACGGGGCCCAAATTGGAACATGCGCGTTTCCAGTTTCACACTTTGAATTTTCACAGCTTGCATCACTGGTGCCATGTCTCATTTGGGGCTGTGTAACAGTGCTCCACTCTAAGATTTCCCCCCAAAAGTATATATTTTTGGAAAGTAGACACCCCAGGCTTTCATTTTATGTATGTTTTCAATTTTTTTACGCAGCCATTTTACCACCAATCGCTCGTAAATCTTGACGTAAGTTAAAAAAACAGCGTTTTTCACACTTGCACTTCAATGTTGATGTGAATTTCAAGCACATGATAGGTGAAGATTTTTAAAAATGCATTGTTTAGTGTTCAGCTCCTTCTTCGGAGTACGGCAATACCCCATATGCATAGGTTTCTCAAGGTTTGGGAGAGCTACGGGGCCCAAATTGGAACATGCGCGTTTCCAGTTTCACACTTTGAATTTTCACAGCTTGCATCACTGGTGCCATGTCTCATTTGGGGCTGTGTAACAGTGCTCCACTCTAAGATTTCCCCCCAAAAGTATATATTTTTGGAAAGTAGACACCCCAGGCTTTCATTTTATGTATGTTTTCAATTTTTTTACGCAGCCATTTTACCACCAATCGCTCGTAAATCTTGACGTAAGTTAAAAAAACAGCGTTTTTCACACTTGCACTTCAATGTTGATGTGAATTTCAAGCACATGATAGGTGAAGATTTTTAAAAATGCATTGTTTAGTGTTCAGCTCCTTCTTCTGAGTACGGTAATACCCCATATGCATAGGTTTCTCAAGGTTTGAGAGAGCTACGGGGCCCAAATTGGAACATGCGCATTTCCAGTTTCACACTTTGAATTTTCACAGCTTGCATCACTGGTGCCATGTCTCATTTGGGGCTGTGTAACAGTGCTCCACTCTAAGATTTCCCCCCAAAAGTATATATTTTTGGAAAGTAGACACCCCAGGCTTTCATTTTATGTATGTTTTCAATTTTTTTACGCAGCCATTTTACCACCAATCGCTCGTAAATCTTGACGTAAGTTAAAAAAACAGCGTTTTTCACACTTGCACTTCAATGTTGATGTGAATTTCAAGCACATGATAGGTGAAGATTTTTAAAAATGCATTGTTTAGTGTTCAGCTCCTTCTTCTGAGTACGGCAATACCCCATATACATAGGTTTCTCAAGGTTTGGGAGAGCTACGGGGCCCAAATTGGAACATGCGCGTTTCCAGTTTCACACTTTGAATTTTCACAGCTTGCATCACTGGTGCCATGTCTCATTTGGGGCTGTGTAACAGTGCTCCACTCTAAGATTTCCCCCCAAAAGTAGATATTTTTGGAAAGTAGACACCCCAGGCTTTCATTTTATGTATGTTTTCAATTTTTTTACGCAGCCATTTTACCACCAATCGCTCGTAAATCTTGACGTAAGTTAAAAAAACAGCGTTTTTCACACTTGCACTTCAATGTTGATGTGAATTTCAAGCACATGATAGGTGAAGATTTTTAAAAATGCATTGTTTAGTGTTCAGCTCCTTCTTCTGAGTACGGTAATACCCCATATGCATAGGTTTCTCAAGGTTTGGGAGAGCTACGGGGCCCAAATTGGAACATGCGCATTTCCAGTTTCACACTTTGAATTTTCACAGCTTGCATCACTGGTGCCATGTCTCATTTGGGGCTGTGTAACAGTGCTCCACTCTAAGATTTCCCCCCAAAAGTATATATTTTTGGAAAGTAGACACCCCAGGCTTTCATTTTATGTATGTTTTCAATTTTTTTACGCAGCCATTTTACCACCAATCGCTCGTAAATCTTGACGTAAGTTAAAAAAACAGCGTTTTTCACACTTGCACTTCAATGTTGATGTGAATTTCAAGCACATGATAGGTGAAGATTTTTAAAAATGCATTGTTTAGTGTTCAGCTCCTTCTTCTGAGTACGGCAATACCCCATATTCATAGGTTTCTCAAGGTTTGGGAGAGCTACGGGGCCCAAATTGGAACATGCGCGTTTCCAGTTTCACACTTTGAATTTTCACAGCTTGCATCACTGGTGCCATGTCTCATTTGGGGCTGTGTAACAGTGCTCCACTCTAAGATTTCCCCCCAAAAGTAGATATTTTTGGAAAGTAGACACCCCAGGCTTTCATTTTATGTATGTTTTCAATTTTTTTACGCAGCCATTTTACCACCAATCGCTCGTAAATCTTGACGGAAGTTAAAAAAACAGCGTTTTTCACACTTGCACTTCAATGTTGATGTGAATTTCAAGCACATGATAGGTGAAGATTTTTAAAAATGCATTGTTTAGTGTTCAGCTCCTTCTTCTGAGTACGGTAATACCCCATATGCATAGGTTTCTCAAGGTTTGGGAGAGCTACGGGGCCCAAATTGGAACATGCGCATTTCCAGTTTCACACTTTGAATTTTCACAGCTTGCATCACTGGTGCCATGTCTCATTTGGGGCTGTGTAACAGTGCTCCACTCTAAGATTTCCCCCCAAAAGTATATATTTTTGGAAAGTAGACACCCCAGGCTTTCATTTTATGTATGTTTTCAATTTTTTTACGCAGCCATTTTACCACCAATCGCTCGTAAATCTTGACGTAAGTTAAAAAAACAGCGTTTTTCACACTTGCACTTCAATGTTGATGTGAATTTCAAGAACATGATAGGTGAAGATTTTTAAAAATGCATTGTTTAGTGTTCAGCTCCTTCTTCTGAGTACGGTAATACCCCATATGCATAGGTTTCTCAAGGTTTGGGAGAGATACGGGGCCCAAATTGGAACATGCGCATTTCCAGTTTCACACTTTGAATTTTCACAGCTTGCATCACTGGTGCCATGTCTCATTTGGGGCTGTGTAACAGTGCTCCACTCTAAGATTTCCCCCCAAAAGTATATATTTTTGGAAAGTAGACACCCCAGGCTTTCATTGTATGTATGATTTCAATTTTTTTACGCAGCCATTTTACCACCAATCGCTCGTAAATCTTGACGTAAGTTAAAAAAACAGCGTTTTTCACACTTGCACTTCAATGTTGATGTGAATTTCAAGCACATGATAGGTGAAGATTTTTAAAAATGCATTGTTTAGTGTTCAGCTCCTTCTTCTGAGTACGGCAATACCCCATATACATAGGTTTCTCAAGGTTTGGGAGAGCTACGGGGCCCAAATTGGAACATGCGCGTTTCCAGTTTCACACTTTGAATTTTCACAGCTTGCATCACTGGTGCCATGTCTCATTTGGGGCTGTGTAACAGAGCTCCACTCTAAGATTTCCCCCCAAAAGTAGATATTTTTGGAAAGTAGACACCCCAGGCTTTCATTTTATGTATGTTTTCAATTTTTTTACGCAGCCATTTTACCACCAATCGCTCGTAAATCTTGACGGAAGTTAAAAAAACAGCGTTTTTCACACTTGCACTTCAATGTTGATGTGAATTTCAAGCACATGATAGGTGAAGATTTTTAAAAATGCATTGTTTAGTGTTCAGCTCCTTCTTCTGAGTACGGCAATACCCCATATACATAGGTTTCTCAAGGTTTGGGAGAGCTACGGGGCCCAAATTGGAACATGCGCGTTTCCAGTTTCACACTTTGAATTTTCACAGCTTGCATCACTGGTGCCATGTCTCATTTGGGGCTGTGTAACAGTGCTCCACTCTAAGATTTCCCCCCAAAAGTATATATTTTTGGAAAGTAGACACCCCAGGCTTTCATTTTATGTATGTTTTCAATTTTTTTACGCAGCCATTTTACCACCAATCGCTCGTAAATCTTGACGTAAGTTAAAAAAACAGCGTTTTTCACACTTGCACTTCAATGTTGATGTGAATTTCAAGCACATGATAGGTGAAGATTTTTAAAAATGCATTGTTTAGTGTTCAGCTCCTTCTTTGGAGTACGGCAATACCCCATATGCATAGGTTTCTCAAGGTTTGGGAGAGCTACGGGGCCCAAATTGGAACATGCGCGTTTCCAGTTTCACACTTTGAATTTTCACAGCTTGCATCACTGGTGCCATGTCTCATTTGGGGCTGTGTAACAGTGCTCCACTCTAAGATTTCCCCCCAAAAGTATATATTTTTGGAAAGTAGACACCCCAGGCTTTCATTTTATGTATGTTTTCAATTTTTTTACGCAGCCATTTTACCACCAATCGCTCGTAAATCTTGACGTAAGTTAAAAAAACAGCGTTTTTCACACTTGCACTTCAATGTTGATGTGAATTTCAAGCACATGATAGGTGAAGATTTTTAAAAATGCATTGTTTAGTGTTCAGCTCCTTCTTCTGAGTACGGTAATACCCCATATGCATAGGTTTCTCAAGGTTTGGGAGAGCTACGGGGCCCAAATTGGAACATGCGCATTTCCAGTTTCACACTTTGAATTTTCACAGCTTGCATCACTGGTGCCATGTCTCATTTGGGGCTGTGTAACAGTGCTCCACTCTAAGATTTCCCCCCAAAAGTATATATTTTTGGAAAGTAGACACCCCAGGCTTTCATTTTATGTATGTTTTCAATTTTTTTACGCAGCCATTTTACCACCAATCGCTCGTAAATCTTGACGTAAGTTAAAAAAACAGCGTTTTTCACACTTGCACTTCAATGTTGATGTGAATTTCAAGCACATGATAGGTGAAGATTTTTAAAAATGCATTGTTTAGTGTTCAGCTCCTTCTTCTGAGTACGGCAATACCCCATATACATAGGTTTCTCAAGGTTTGGGAGAGCTACGGGGCCCAAATTGGAACATGCGCGTTTCCAGTTTCACACTTTGAATTTTCACAGCTTGCATCACTGGTGCCATGTCTCATTTGGGGCTGTGTAACAGTGCTCCACTCTAAGATTTCCCCCCAAAAGTAGATATTTTTGGAAAGTAGACACCCCAGGCTTTCATTTTATGTATGTTTTCAATTTTTTTACGCAGCCATTTTACCACCAATCGCTCGTAAATCTTGACGTAAGTTAAAAAAACAGCGTTTTTCACACTTGCACTTCAATGTTGATGTGAATTTCAAGCACATGATAGGTGAAGATTTTTAAAAATGCATTGTTTAGTGTTCAGCTCCTTCTTCTGAGTACGGTAATACCCCATATGCATAGGTTTCTCAAGGTTTGGGAGAGCTACGGGGCCCAAATTGGAACATGCGCATTTCCAGTTTCACACTTTGAATTTTCACAGCTTGCATCACTGGTGCCATGTCTCATTTGGGGCTGTGTAACAGTGCTCCACTCTAAGATTTCCCCCCAAAAGTATATATTTTTGGAAAGTAGACACCCCAGGCTTTCATTTTATGTATGTTTTCAATTTTTTTACGCAGCCATTTTACCACCAATCGCTCGTAAATCTTGACGTAAGTTAAAAAAACAGCGTTTTTCACACTTGCACTTCAATGTTGATGTGAATTTCAAGCACATGATAGGTGAAGATTTTTAAAAATGCATTGTTTAGTGTTCAGCTCCTTCTTCTGAGTATGGCAATACCCCATATACATAGGTTTCTCAAGGTTTGGGAGAGCTACGGGGCCCAAATTGGAACATGCGCGTTTCCAGTTTCACACTTTGAATTTTCACAGCTTGCATCACTGGTGCCATGTCTCATTTGGGGCTGTGTAACAGTGCTCCACTCTAAGATTTCCCCCCAAAAGTATATATTTTTGGAAAGTAGACACCCCAGGCTTTCATTTTATGTATGTTTTCAATTTTTTTACGCAGCCATTTTACCACCAATCGCTCGTAAATCTTGACGTAAGTTAAAAAAACAGCGTTTTTCACACTTGCACTTCAATGTTGATGTGAATTTCAAGCACATGATAGGTGAAGATTTTTAAAAATGCATTGTTTAGTGTTCAGCTCCTTCTTCTGAGTACGGCAATACCCCATATACATAGGTTTCTCAAGGTTTGGAGAGCTACGGGGCCCAAATTGGAACATGCGCGTTTCCAGTTTCACACTTTGAATTTTCACAGCTTGCATCACTGGTGCCATGTCTCATTTGGGGCTGTGTAACAGTGCTCCACTCTAAGATTTCCCCCCAAAAGTAGATATTTTTGGAAAGTAGACACCCCAGGCTTTCATTTTATGTATGTTTTCAATTTTTTTACGCAGCCATTTTACCACCAATCGCTCGTAAATCTTGACGGAAGTTAAAAAAACAGCGTTTTTCACACTTGCACTTCAATGTTGATGTGAATTTCAAGCACATGATAGGTGAAGATTTTTAAAAATGCATTGTTTAGTGTTCAGCTCCTTCTTCTGAGTACGGTAATACCCCATATGCATAGGTTTCTCAAGGTTTGGGAGAGCTACGGGGCCCAAATTGGAACATGCGCATTTCCAGTTTCACACTTTGAATTTTCACAGCTTGCATCACTGGTGCCATGTCTCATTTGGGGCTGTGTAACAGTGCTCCACTCTAAGATTTCCCCCCAAAAGTATATATTTTTGGAAAGTAGACACCCCAGGCTTTCATTTTATGTATGTTTTCAATTTTTTTACGCAGCCATTTTACCACCAATCGCTCGTAAATCTTGACGTAAGTTAAAAAAACAGCGTTTTTCACACTTGCACTTCAATGTTGATGTGAATTTCAAGCACATGATAGGTGAAGATTTTTAAAAATGCATTGTTTAGTGTTGAGCTCCTTCTTCTGAGTACGGCAATACCCCATATGCATAGGTTTCTCAAGGTTTGGGAGAGCTACGGGGCCCAAATTGGAACATGCGCGTTTCCAGTTTCACACTTTGAATTTTCACAGCTTGCATCACTGGTGCCATGTCTCATTTGGGGCTGTGTAACAGTGCTCCACTCTAAGATTTCCCCCCAAAAGTATATATTTTTGGAAAGTAGACACCCCAGGCTTTCATTTTATGTATGTTTTCAATTTTTTTACGCAGCCATTTTACCACCAATCGCTCGTAAATCTTGACGTAAGTTAAAAAAACAGCGTTTTTCACACTTGCACTTCAATGTTGATGTGAATTTCAAGAACATGATAGGTGAAGATTTTTAAAAATGCATTGTTTAGTGTTCAGCTCCTTCTTCTGAGTACGGTAATACCCCATATGCATAGGTTTCTCAAGGTTTGGGAGAGCTACGGGGCCCAAATTGGAACATGCGCATTTCCAGTTTCACACTTTGAATTTTCACAGCTTGCATCACTGGTGCCATGTCTCATTTGGGGCTGTGTAACAGTGCTCCACTCTAAGATTTCCCCCCAAAAGTATATATTTTTGGAAAGTAGACACCCCAGGCTTTCATTTTATGTATGTTTTCAATTTTTTTACGCAGCCATTTTACCACCAATCGCTCGTAAATCTTGACGTAAGTTAAAAAAACAGCGTTTTTCACACTTGCACTTCAATGTTGATGTGAATTTCAAGCACATGATAGGTGAAGATTTTTAAAAATGCATTGTTTAGTGTTCAGCTCCTTCTTCTGAGTACGGCAATACCCCATATACATAGGTTTCTCAAGGTTTGGGAGAGCTACGGGGCCCAAATTGGAACATGCGCGTTTCCAGTTTCACACTTTGAATTTTCACAGCTTGCATCACTGGTGCCATGTCTCATTTGGGGCTGTGTAACAGTGCTCCACTCTAAGATTTCCCCCCAAAAGTAGATATTTTTGGAAAGTAGACACCCCAGGCTTTCATTTTATGTATGTTTTCAATTTTTTTACGCAGCCATTTTACCACCAATCGCTCGTAAATCTTGACGGAAGTTAAAAAAACAGCGTTTTTCACACTTGCACTTCAATGTTGATGTGAATTTCAAGCACATGATAGGTGAAGATTTTTAAAAATGCATTGTTTAGTGTTCAGCTCCTTCTTCTGAGTACGGTAATACCCCATATGCATAGGTTTCTCAAGGTTTGGGAGAGCTACGGGGCCCAAATTGGAACATGCGCATTTCCAGTTTCACACTTTGAATTTTCACAGCTTGCATCACTGGTGCCATGTCTCATTTGGGGCTGTGTAACAGTGCTCCACTCTAAGATTTCCCCCCAAAAGTATATATTTTTGGAAAGTAGACACCCCAGGCTTTCATTTTATGTATGTTTTCAATTTTTTTACGCAGCCATTTTACCACCAATCGCTCGTAAATCTTGACGTAAGTTAAAAAAACAGCGTTTTTCACACTTGCACTTCAATGTTGATGTGAATTTCAAGAACATGATAGGTGAAGATTTTTAAAAATGCATTGTTTAGTGTTCAGCTCCTTCTTCTGAGTACGGTAATACCCCATATGCATAGGTTTCTCAAGGTTTGGGAGAGCTACGGGGCCCAAATTGGAACATGCGCATTTCCAGTTTCACACTTTGAATTTTCACAGCTTGCATCACTGGTGCCATGTCTCATTTGGGGCTGTGTAACAGTGCTCCACTCTAAGATTTCCCCCCAAAAGTATATATTTTTGGAAAGTAGACACCCCAGGCTTTCATTTTATGTATGTTTTCAATTTTTTTACGCAGCCATTTTACCACCAATCGCTCGTAAATCTTGACGTAAGTTAAAAAAAACAGCGTTTTTCACACTTGCACTTCAATGTTGATGTGAATTTCAAGCACATGATAGGTGAAGATTTTTAAAAATGCATTGTTTAGTGTTCAGCTCCTTCTTCTGAGTACGGCAATACCCCATATACATAGGTTTCTCAAGGTTTGGGAGAGCTACGGGGCCCAAATTGGAACATGCGCGTTTCCAGTTTCACACTTTGAATTTTCACAGCTTGCATCACTGGTGCCATGTCTCATTTGGGGCTGTGTAACAGAGCTCCACTCTAAGATTTCCCCCCAAAAGTAGATATTTTTGGAAAGTAGACACCCCAGGCTTTCATTTTATGTATGTTTTCAATTTTTTTACGCAGCCATTTTACCACCAATCGCTCGTAAATCTTGACGGAAGTTAAAAAAACAGCGTTTTTCACACTTGCACTTCAATGTTGATGTGAATTTCAAGCACATGATAGGTGAAGATTTTTAAAAATGCATTGTTTAGTGTTCAGCTCCTTCTTCTGAGTACGGCAATACCCCATATACATAGGTTTCTCAAGGTTTGGGAGAGCTACGGGGCCCAAATTGGAACATGCGCGTTTCCAGTTTCACACTTTGAATTTTCACAGCTTGCATCACTGGTGCCATGTCTCATTTGGGGCTGTGTAACAGTGCTCCACTCTAAGATTTCCCCCCAAAAGTATATATTTTTGGAAAGTAGACACCCCAGGCTTTCATTTTATGTATGTTTTCAATTTTTTTACGCAGCCATTTTACCACCAATCGCTCGTAAATCTTGACGTAAGTTAAAAAAACAGCGTTTTTCACACTTGCACTTCAATGTTGATGTGAATTTCAAGCACATGATAGGTGAAGATTTTTAAAAATGCATTGTTTAGTGTTCAGCTCCTTCTTCGGAGTACGGCAATACCCCATATGCATAGGTTTCTCAAGGTTTGGGAGAGCTACGGGGCCCAAATTGGAACATGCGCGTTTCCAGTTTCACACTTTGAATTTTCACAGCTTGCATCACTGGTGCCATGTCTCATTTGGGGCTGTGTAACAGTGCTCCACTCTAAGATTTCCCCCCAAAAGTATATATTTTTGGAAAGTAGACACCCCAGGCTTTCATTTTATGTATGTTTTCAATTTTTTTACGCAGCCATTTTACCACCAATCGCTCGTAAATCTTGACGTAAGTTAAAAAAACAGCGTTTTTCACACTTGCACTTCAATGTTGATGTGAATTTCAAGCACATGATAGGTGAAGATTTTTAAAAATGCATTGTTTAGTGTTCAGCTCCTTCTTCTGAGTACGGTAATACCCCATATGCATAGGTTTCTCAAGGTTTGGGAGAGCTACGGGGCCCAAATTGGAACATGCGCATTTCCAGTTTCACACTTTGAATTTTCACAGCTTGCATCACTGGTGCCATGTCTCATTTGGGGCTGTGTAACAGTGCTCCACTCTAAGATTTCCCCCCAAAAGTATATATTTTTGGAAAGTAGACACCCCAGGCTTTCATTTTATGTATGTTTTCAATTTTTTTACGCAGCCATTTTACCACCAATCGCTCGTAAATCTTGACGTAAGTTAAAAAAACAGCGTTTTTCACACTTGCACTTCAATGTTGATGTGAATTTCAAGCACATGATAGGTGAAGATTTTTAAAAATGCATTGTTTAGTGTTCAGCTCCTTCTTCTGAGTACGGCAATACCCCATATACATAGGTTTCTCAAGGTTTGGGAGAGCTACGGGGCCCAAATTGGAACATGCGCGTTTCCAGTTTCACACTTTGAATTTTCACAGCTTGCATCACTGGTGCCATGTCTCATTTGGGGCTGTGTAACAGTGCTCCACTCTAAGATTTCCCCCCAAAAGTATATATTTTTGGAAAGTAGACACCCCAGGCTTTCATTTTATGTATGTTTTCAATTTTTTTACGCAGCCATTTTACCACCAATCGCTCGTAAATCTTGACGTAAGTTAAAAAAACAGCGTTTTTCACACTTGCACTTCAATGTTGATGTGAATTTCAAGCACATGATAGGTGAAGATTTTTAAAAATGCATTGTTTAGTGTTCAGCTCCTTCTTCTGAGTACAGTAATACCCCATATGCATAGGTTTCTCAAGGTTTGGGAGAGCTACGGGGCCCAAATTGGAACATGCGCATTTCCAGTTTCACACTTTGAATTTTCACAGCTTGCATCACTGGTGCCATGTCTCATTTGGGGCTGTGTAACAGTGCTCCACTCTAAGATTTCCCCCCAAAAGTATATATTTTTGGAAAGTAGACACCCCAGGCTTTCATTTTATGTATGTTTTCAATTTTTTTACGCAGCCATTTTACCACCAATCTCTCGTAAATCTTGACGTAAGTTAAAAAAACAGCGTTTTTCACACTTGCACTTCAATGTTGATGTGAATTTCAAGCACATGATAGGTGAAGATTTTTAAAAATGCATTGTTTAGTGTTCAGCTCCTTCTTCTGAGTATGGCAATACCCCATATACATAGGTTTCTCAAGGTTTGGGAGAGCTACGGGGCCCAAATTGGAACATGCGCGTTTCCAGTTTCACACTTTGAATTTTCACAGCTTGCATCACTGGTGCCATGTCTCATTTGGGGCTGTGTAACAGTGCTCCACTCTAAGATTTCCCCCCAAAAGTATATATTTTTGGAAAGTAGACACCCCAGGCTTTCATTTTATGTATGTTTTCAATTTTTTTACGCAGCCATTTTACCACCAATCGCTCGTAAATCTTGACGTAAGTTAAAAAAACAGCGTTTTTCACACTTGCACTTCAATGTTGATGTGAATTTCAAGCACATGATAGGTGAAGATTTTTAAAAATGCATTGTTTAGTGTTCAGCTCCTTCTTCTGAGTACGGTAATACCCCATATGCATAGGTTTCTCAAGGTTTGGGAGAGCTACGGGGCCCAAATTGGAACATGCGCATTTCCAGTTTCACACTTTGAATTTTCACAGCTTGCATCACTGGTGCCATGTCTCATTTGGGGCTGTGTAACAGTGCTCCACTCTAAGATTTCCCCCCAAAAGTATATATTTTTGGAAAGTAGACACCCCAGGCTTTCATTTTATGTATGTTTTCAATTTTTTTACGCAGCCATTTTACCACCAATCGCTCGTAAATCTTGACGTAAGTTAAAAAAACAGCGTTTTTCACACTTGCACTTCAATGTTGATGTGAATTTCAAGCACATGATAGGTGAAGATTTTTAAAAATGCATTGTTTAGTGTTCAGCTCCTTCTTCTGAGTACGGCAATACCCCATATACATAGGTTTCTCAAGGTTTGGGAGAGCTACGGGGCCCAAATTGGAACATGCGCGTTTCCAGTTTCACACTTTGAATTTTCACAGCTTGCATCACTGGTGCCATGTCTCATTTGGGGCTGTGTAACAGAGCTCCACTCTAAGATTTCCCCCCAAAAGTAGATATTTTTGGAAAGTAGACACCCCAGGCTTTCATTTTATGTATGTTTTCAATTTTTTTACGCAGCCATTTTACCACCAATCGCTCGTAAATCTTGACGGAAGTTAAAAAAACAGCGTTTTTCACACTTGCACTTCAATGTTGATGTGAATTTCAAGCACATGATAGGTGAAGATTTTTAAAAATGCATTGTTTAGTGTTCAGCTCCTTCTTCTGAGTACGGCAATACCCCATATACATAGGTTTCTCAAGGTTTGGGAGAGCTACGGGGCCCAAATTGGAACATGCGCGTTTCCAGTTTCACACTTTGAATTTTCACAGCTTGCATCACTGGTGCCATGTCTCATTTGGGGCTGTGTAACAGTGCTCCACTCTAAGATTTCCCCCCAAAAGTATATATTTGTGGAAAGTAGACACCCCAGGCTTTCATTTTATGTATGTTTTCAATTTTTTTACGCAGCCATTTTACCACCAATCGCTCGTAAATCTTGACGTAAGTTAAAAAAACAGCGTTTTTCACACTTGCACTTCAATGTTGATGTGAATTTCAAGCACATGATAGGTGAAGATTTTTTAAAAATGCATTGTTTAGTGTTCAGCTCCTTCTTCTGAGTACGGCAATACCCCATATACATAGGTTTCTCAAGGTTTGGGAGAGCTACGGGGCCCAAATTGGAACATGCGCGTTTCCAGTTTCACACTTTGAATTTTCACAGCTTGCATCACTGGTGCCATGTCTCATTTGGGGCTGTGTAACAGAGCTCCACTCTAAGATTTCCCCCCAAAAGTAGATATTTTTGGAAAGTAGACACCCCAGGCTTTCATTTTATGTATGTTTTCAATTTTTTTACGCAGCCATTTTACCACCAATCGCTCGTAAATCTTGACGGAAGTTAAAAAAACAGCGTTTTTCACACTTGCACTTCAATGTTGATGTGAATTTCAAGCACATGATAGGTGAAGATTTTTAAAAATGCATTGTTTAGTGTTCAGCTCCTTCTTCTGAGTACGGCAATACCCCATATACATAGGTTTCTCAAGGTTTGGGAGAGCTACGGGGCCCAAATTGGAACATGCGCGTTTCCAGTTTCACACTTTGAATTTTCACAGCTTGCATCACTGGTGCCATGTCTCATTTGGGGCTGTGTAACAGTGCTCCACTCTAAGATTTCCCCCCAAAAGTATATATTTTTGGAAAGTAGACACCCCAGGCTTTCATTTTATGTATGTTTTCAATTTTTTTACGCAGCCATTTTACCACCAATCGCTCGTAAATCTTGACGTAAGTTAAAAAAACAGCGTTTTTCACACTTGCACTTCAATGTTGATGTGAATTTCAAGCACATGATAGGTGAAGATTTTTAAAAATGCATTGTTTAGTGTTCAGCTCCTTCTTCGGAGTACGGCAATACCCCATATGCATAGGTTTCTCAAGGTTTGGGAGAGCTACGGGGCCCAAATTGGAACATGCGCGTTTCCAGTTTCACACTTTGAATTTTCACAGCTTGCATCACTGGTGCCATGTCTCATTTGGGTCTGTGTAACAGTGCTCCACTCTAAGATTTCCCCCCAAAAGTATATATTTTTGGAAAGTAGACACCCCAGGCTTTCATTTTATGTATGTTTTCAATTTTTTTACGCAGCCATTTTACCACCAATCGCTCGTAAATCTTGACGTAAGTTAAAAAAACAGCGTTTTTCACACTTGCACTTCAATGTTGATGTGAATTTCAAGCACATGATAGGTGAAGATTTTTAAAAATGCATTGTTTAGTGTTCAGCTCCTTCTTCTGAGTACGGTAATACCCCATATGCATAGGTTTCTCAAGGTTTGGGAGAGCTACGGGGCCCAAATTGGAACATGCGCATTTCCAGTTTCACACTTTGAATTTTCACAGCTTGCATCACTGGTGCCATGTCTCATTTGGGGCTGTGTAACAGTGCTCCACTCTAAGATTTCCCCCCAAAAGTATATATTTTTGGAAAGTAGACACCCCAGGCTTTCATTTTATGTATGTTTTCAATTTTTTTACGCAGCCATTTTACCACCAATCGCTCGTAAATCTTGACGTAAGTTAAAAAAACAGCGTTTTTCACACTTGCACTTCAATGTTGATGTGAATTTCAAGCACATGATAGGTGAAGATTTTTAAAAATGCATTGTTTAGTGTTCAGCTCCTTCTTCTGAGTACGGCAATACCCCATATACATAGGTTTCTCAAGGTTTGGGAGAGCTACGGGGCCCAAATTGGAACATGCGCGTTTCCAGTTTCACACTTTGAATTTTCACAGCTTGCATCACTGGTGCCATGTCTCATTTGGGGCTGTGTAACAGTGCTCCACTCTAAGATTTCCCCCCAAAAGTATATATTTTTGGAAAGTAGACACCCCAGGCTTTCATTTTATGTATGTTTTCAATTTTTTTACGCAGCCATTTTACCACCAATCGCTCGTAAATCTTGACGTAAGTTAAAAAAACAGCGTTTTTCACACTTGCACTTCAATGTTGATGTGAATTTCAAGCACATGATAGGTGAAGATTTTTAAAAATGCATTGTTTAGTGTTCAGCTCCTTCTTCTGAGTACGGTAATACCCCATATGCATAGGTTTCTCAAGGTTTGGGAGAGCTACGGGGCCCAAATTGGAACATGCGCATTTCCAGTTTCACACTTTGAATTTTCACAGCTTGCATCACTGGTGCCATGTCTCATTTGGGGCTGTGTAACAGTGCTCCACTCTAAGATTTCCCCCCAAAAGTATATATTTTTGGAAAGTAGACACCCCAGGCTTTCATTTTATGTATGTTTTCAATTTTTTTACGCAGCCATTTTACCACCAATCTCTCGTAAATCTTGACGTAAGTTAAAAAAACAGCGTTTTTCACACTTGCACTTCAATGTTGATGTGAATTTCAAGCACATGATAGGTGAAGATTTTTAAAAATGCATTGTTTAGTGTTCAGCTCCTTCTTCTGAGTATGGCAATACCCCATATACATAGGTTTCTCAAGGTTTGGGAGAGCTACGGGGCCCAAATTGGAACATGCGCGTTTCCAGTTTCACACTTTGAATTTTCACAGCTTGCATCACTGGTGCCATGTCTCATTTGGGGCTGTGTAACAGTGCTCCACTCTAAGATTTCCCCCCAAAAGTATATATTTTTGGAAAGTAGACACCCCAGGCTTTCATTTTATGTATGTTTTCAATTTTTTTACGCAGCCATTTTACCACCAATCGCTCGTAAATCTTGACGTAAGTTAAAAAAACAGCGTTTTTCACACTTGCACTTCAATGTTGATGTGAATTTCAAGCACATGATAGGTGAAGATTTTTAAAAATGCATTGTTTAGTGTTCAGCTCCTTCTTCTGAGTACGGTAATACCCCATATGCATAGGTTTCTCAAGGTTTGGGAGAGCTACTGGGCCCAAATTGGAACATGCGCATTTCCAGTTTCACACTTTGAATTTTCACAGCTTGCATCACTGGTGCCATGTCTCATTTGGGGCTGTGTAACAGTGCTCCACTCTAAGATTTCCCCCCAAAAGTATATATTTTTGGAAAGTAGACACCCCAGGCTTTCATTTTATGTATGTTTTCAATTTTTTTACGCAGCCATTTTACCACCAATCGCTCGTAAATCTTGACGTAAGTTAAAAAAACAGCGTTTTTCACACTTGCACTTCAATGTTGATGTGAATTTCAAGCACATGATAGGTGAAGATTTTTAAAAATGCATTGTTTAGTGTTCAGCTCCTTCTTCTGAGTACGGCAATACCCCATATACATAGGTTTCTCAAGGTTTGGGAGAGCTACGGGGCCCAAATTGGAACATGCGCGTTTCCAGTTTCACACTTTGAATTTTCACAGCTTGCATCACTGGTGCCATGTCTCATTTGGGGCTGTGTAACAGAGCTCCACTCTAAGATTTCCCCCCAAAAGTAGATATTTTTGGAAAGTAGACACCCCAGGCTTTCATTTTATGTATGTTTTCAATTTTTTTACGCAGCCATTTTACCACCAATCGCTCGTAAATCTTGACGGAAGTTAAAAAAACAGCGTTTTTCACACTTGCACTTCAATGTTGATGTGAATTTCAAGCACATGATAGGTGAAGATTTTTAAAAATGCATTGTTTAGTGTTCAGCTCCTTCTTCTGAGTACGGCAATACCCCATATACATAGGTTTCTCAAGGTTTGGGAGAGCTACGGGGCCCAAATTGGAACATGCGCGTTTCCAGTTTCACACTTTGAATTTTCACAGCTTGCATCACTGGTGCCATGTCTCATTTGGGGCTGTGTAACAGTGCTCCACTCTAAGATTTCCCCCCAAAAGTATATATTTGTGGAAAGTAGACACCCCAGGCTTTCATTTTATGTATGTTTTCAATTTTTTTACGCAGCCATTTTACCACCAATCGCTCGTAAATCTTGACGTAAGTTAAAAAAACAGCGTTTTTCACACTTGCACTTCAATGTTGATGTGAATTTCAAGCACATGATAGGTGAAGATTTTTAAAAATGCATTGTTTAGTGTTCAGCTCCTTCTTCTGAGTACGGCAATACCCCATATACATAGGTTTCTCAAGGTTTGGGAGAGCTACGGGGCCCAAATTGGAACATGCGCGTTTCCAGTTTCACACTTTGAATTTTCACAGCTTGCATCACTGGTGCCATGTCTCATTTGGGGCTGTGTAACAGTGCTCCACTCTAAGATTTCCCCCCAAAAGTAGATATTTTTGGAAAGTAGACACCCCAGGCTTTCATTTTATGTATGTTTTCAATTTTTTTACGCAGCCATTTTACCACCAATCGCTCGTAAATCTTGACGGAAGTTAAAAAAACAGCGTTTTTCACACTTGCACTTCAATGTTGATGTGAATTTCAAGCACATGATAGGTGAAGATTTTTAAAAATGCATTGTTTAGTGTTCAGCTCCTTCTTCTGAGTACGGTAATACCCCATATGCATAGGTTTCTCAAGGTTTGGGAGAGCTACGGGGCCCAAATTGGAACATGCGCATTTCCAGTTTCACACTTTGAATTTTCACAGCTTGCATCACTGGTGCCATGTCTCATTTGGGGCTGTGTAACAGTGCTCCACTCTAAGATTTCCCCCCAAAAGTATATATTTTTGGAAAGTAGACACCCCAGGCTTTCATTTTATGTATGTTTTCAATTTTTTTACGCAGCCATTTTACCACCAATCGCTCGTAAATCTTGACGTAAGTTAAAAAAACAGCGTTTTTCACACTTGCACTTCAATGTTGATGTGAATTTCAAGCACATGATAGGTGAAGATTTTTAAAAATGCATTGTTTAGTGTTCAGCTCCTTCTTCTGAGTACGGCAATACCCCATATACATAGGTTTCTCAAGGTTTGGGAGAGCTACGGGGCCCAAATTGGAACATGCGCGTTTCCAGTTTCACTCTTTGAATTTTCACAGCTTGCATCACTGGTGCCATGTCTCATTTGGGGCTGTGTAACATTGCTCCACTCTAAGATTTCCCCCCAAAAGTATATTTTTTTGGAAAGTAGACACCCCAGGCTTTCATTTTATGTATGTTTTCAATTTTTTTACGCAGCCATTTTACCACCAATCTCTTGTAAATCTTGACGTAAGTTAAAAAAACAGCGTTTTTCACACTTGCACTTCAATGTTGATGTGAATTTCAAGCACATAATAGGTGAAGATTTTTAAAAATGCATTGTTTAGTGTTCAGCTCCTTCTTCTGAGTACGGCAATACCCCATATGCATAGGTTTCTCAAGGTTTGGGGGAGCTACGGGGCCCAATTTTGAACAAATATTGAATTTTCACATCTTGGTTAACTGATGCCATTACTCATTTTGGGCTATGTTCCAGTGCTGCACTTTAGAATTTCCCCCCAAAAGTGTATATTTTTGGAATGTAGACACCCCCAGCTTTCATTTTAGGTGTGTTTTCAAATTTTTTACATGGCCATTTTACCACCACTTTCTCATAAACTTGACGTAAGTAAAAAAACAGCGTTTTTCACACTTTGCCTTCAATGTTGATGTGAATTTCAAGCACAGAATAGGTGAAGATTTTATAAACTGAATTGAATAGTGTTCAGCTCCTTCTTCTGAGTACGGCAATACCCCATATGCATAGCTTTCTCATGGTTTGGGGGAGCTACGGGGGCCAAATTGGAACATGCGCGTTTCCAGGTTCACACTTTGAATCTTCACAGCTTGCGTTACTGGTGCCATGTCTCATTTGGGGCTGTGTAACAGTGCTCTTTTTTTAAGATTTCCCCCCAAAAGTGTATATTTTTGGAAAGTAGACACCCCAGGCTCTCGTTTTAGGTGTGTTTTCCAATTTTATACACTGCCATTTTACCACCAATCCTGTGAAAATTTGACGTAAGTAAAAAAAATTCAGCATTTTTCACACTTTGCCTTCAATTTTGATGTGAATTTCAAGCACAGAATAGGTGAAGATTTTATAAACTGAATTGAATAGTGTTCAGCTCCTTCTTCTGAGTACGGCAATACCCCATATGCATAGCTTTCTCATGGTTTGGGAGAGCTACGGGGGCCAAATTGGAACATGCGCGTTTCCAGGTTCACACTTTGAATCTTCACAGCTTGCGTTACTGGTGCCATGTCTCATTTGGGGCTGTGTAACAGTGCTCTTTTTTTAAGATTTCCCCCCAAAAGTGTATATTTTTGGAAAGTAGACACCCCAGGCTCTCGTTTTAGGTGTGTTTTCCAATTTTATACACTGCCATTTTACCACCAATCCTGTGAAAATTTGACGTAAGTAAAACAAATTCAGCATTTTTCACACTTTGCCTTCAATTTTGATGTGAATTTCAAGCACAGAATAGGTGAAGATTTTATAAACTGAATTGAATAGTGTTCAGCTCCTTCTTCTGAGTACGGCAATACCCCATATGCATAGCTTTCTCATGGTTTGGGAGAGCTACGGGGGCCAAATTGGAACATGCGCGTTTCCCGGTTCACACTTTGAATCTTCACAGCTTGCGTTACTGGTGCCATGTCTCATTTGGGGCTGTGTAACAGTGCTCTTTTTTTAAGATTTCCCCCCAAAAGTGTATATTTTTGGAAAGTAGACACCCCAGGCTCTCGTTTTAGGTGTGTTTTCCAATTTTATACACTGCCATTTTACCACCAATCACTCGTAAACCATGACGTAAGTTAAAAAAAAAAAAAACAGCGTTTTTCACACTTAGGGTTGGCGGCAGTATACTGGGCTGCATACAAATTGGTTTGGGAAACAATTTCACCTAAAATGTCTTCCCCCAAAAACAAATCAAAAAAATGATCATGGGTAAATCCTTCCACATCAATTTGAATCCCTGGGTTGCCTGTGAATTCTGAGATTTGTGGGCATAAATTGATACCCATTCATTAGGATCCGGAGTGGCAGGTGTTGGGGCATTTCTTTGGGCAGGTCTTTTGGCAGGTCTTTGGGCAGATCTTTTGGCAGGTGCTGGGGCAGTTGCCAGGGCAGCTCTTGGGGCAGCACTTGGGGCATTTCTTTGGTAGGTTTTTGGGCAGATCTTTTGGCAGGGGCTGGGGCAGTTGCCAGGGCAGCTCTTGGGGCAGCACTTGGGGCATTTCTTTGGGTAGGTATTTTGGTAGGTCTTTGGGCAGTTCTTTTGGCAGGTGCTGGGGCAGTTGACAGAGCAGCTTTTGGGGCAGTGCGTCTTTTCTTGACAGAAGGCCCAGCGTCATCACTAGAGCTGCTCTCACTTTCTGAAAACTGCGCTATGTCAAAAT
Source organism: Rhinophrynus dorsalis (assembly GCA_037306005.1). Classification (NCBI taxonomy): domain Eukaryota; kingdom Metazoa; phylum Chordata; class Amphibia; order Anura; family Rhinophrynidae; genus Rhinophrynus; species Rhinophrynus dorsalis. The sequence goes on along the minus strand of CM074720.1, from coordinate 306,343,709 downwards.
CTGACGCAGTGTCTGTTGCCTCAGAGTCAGACGCCAAAAAGGCATATGCCTCTTCAACGCTGTACCTGCGCTGCATTTTGCCCACTAAAAAAGCTTTTTTTTTTTCTTACGCTATCCCTAAACCTAAAACTAACCCTAAAACTTACCCTAACCTACGTATATCCTGAACCTACCTAACCCAAGTGAACTACCTATCTAAACTGCACTTATATATATATATTTTTTTTTTGGGGGTGGGGGTTGGGGTTTTTTGGGTTTTTTTTTTCTTACGCTATCCCTAAACCTAAATCTAACCCTAAAACTTACCCTAACCTACGTATATCCTGAACCTACCTAACCCAAGTGAACTACCTATCTAAACTGCACTTATTATATATATATTTTTTTTTTTTGGGGGGGGGGTTTGGGGTTTTTTGGGTTTTTTATTTTTCTTACGCTATCCCTAAACCTAAATCTAACCCTAAAACTTACCCTAACCTACGTATATCCTGAACCTACCTAACCCAATTGAACTACCTATCTAAACTGCGCTTAATATATATATATTTTTTTTTTGGGGGGGGGGTTGTTTTTTTTTTTTTTTTCTCCCCTAAACCTAAATCTATCCCTAAAACTTTCCCTAACACACGTCTACACTAAACCTACCCAACTACCTACCAAAATACCTAAACTATATTTAATATAAAAAAAAAAAAAAAAAAAAAATTTAAAAAAAAATTAAAAAAAATTTTAAACATTTTTAAAAAATCTAAAAAAATTCAAGGGGGATGGGGGGTGTCCCACAGATCAGAAAACACTGATCTGCAGCAAATTGATCACTCCAAGAGTGATCAGATGGGGGGGCACTTATTGATCACTGTAGAACAGTGATCAAAGGGTTAATTTTCTTTATTTAAACATTTTTTTTTTTTTTTTTTTTTTACAGGCACACTGGAACACCATCTCCCTCTGTCTCTCTCCACCTTAGCAGTATGCAAGGTGGAGGGAGGCAGAGAGATCTGACAGGGACAGTATTTACAAATACTGTCCCTGTCATTCAGGTTTTGCAACATGTGATTCGCTTTTGAAGCGAATCGCATGTTGCAACAATGTTTCAGCCGCTTGTTACTAAGTGTCCCGATACCGGGACACTTAGTAACAAGCGGCTTGAACTCTTCCATCGCTCCGTGCAGCCGCGATGGAAGAGTTTAACCCTTGACGTACCAGGACCGTCAAGGGTCGTTCGGTCACATTTACCCTTGACGGTCCTGGTACGTCAAGGGTCGCTAAGGGGTTAAATCAATGGTAATTTTAATACATGGTTATTTGTCTCCTGTGGTGCAGTTGGTTTGCCCCAGAATTGTTCCATTTCATCTTAGTACATCAGCCTATTATTTTATAGGTGTGATTCCCATTTAAGGTGAATCAAGGCATCAGTGGTCAATGAAACATGTGTCTTGTCTTGGTGAGTAAAACCTCCTAATTAATCATTACCTAGCAAAATTAAAATAATAAATCAAGTACAATTTACAAAAAAAGATGACTAGATCATTATGATCATTGAACCTATGTGATTCTAATACATTAAGCTGAGTGATCCATATTGATTCATTACTAAAGAGTGCTCTATCTCTGTCTGTACTCTACTCTAACATTTTTATCATTCTGATGATGTTTTATTTATAAACATGAATTGTATTGCAGTTTTATTCAGAAACAGCATGAGCAATGTGTTTTAGATGCTGTGCTAAAGGACAGAGAAGTTACTTAGGCAGGTATACATTATTCCTGCTAGGCATCAGCTAGCAAGTATTAACACCATTGGGAAAGTATACCTTTGCATACAAGTATGTTTTATTTTTGGTATGGTTGATGGAAATTTGCAGTTTTGTATCTTTTGAGATTATATATATATACTAGTTGAAGAGACCGTTACACGGGCCAGTCCCACTGCCAGCCGGTCGCAGGGTAGTCATTCGCAGTATACACTGTCCGCGCCATGGCTGATATAGAGCTGGGCACTCCTTCGGAGCGTCCAGCTCTGTATCAGTCATGGCGCGGGCAGTCTCTACTGCTCATGACTGCAGCACACGCAGCAGTCTCTGCTGCGTATGACAGTGTCGATACACACGTTTTAGTGAATTATTATATAGGATATATATATCTATATATCTGTATATATATATATACTAGTTGAACAGCCCGTTACAAAGGCCACAGTGCACTGCCATCCTGTCGCGGGGCAGTCACGCGCAGTAGAGACTGCCCGCGCCACAGCTGATACAGAGCTGGACACTCCTCCAGCTCCATATCAGCCGCAGTGTGTCATGGTGTTACACACGTTTTAGCGAATTATTATATAGGATAGATTTATATATATATATATATATTTTTTATATATATATATATATATATATATATATATATATATATATAAAAAAAATCTTTATCATCTTCAGCCATTGTCAATCCACTATAAGATGAAACCCTCCTCAGCAAGCCTCCAACAACTACATTCCTGTGCCTTTTGTTGCCAATGTGAACCAACAAATTTGGTAATTTTATCTACCCATCTTGTCTTTGGTCTTCTTCTTGGGTGTTTAGTATCAAGTGGAATGCATTCCAAAATTCATTTGGCCCATCTACTATCAGATCTCAGGTGCTTTATTCCTTCAACTACATCATAGACCTTTGTTTGCTGACGAATCCATGAACACGTTTTTTGGACTCTTTTTGTTATGCCTAAAATTCGCCACTCCATACTTCTCTGTGTAACCATAAGTTATTGTATGACTTACATTATCATATCCAGCAGCTATTTAATTCATTAATCAATAACTACGCAATCCATAATGCAGTTCTGAATAAAATAACTCTTTGTGTGTTATGTATGTACTCTGATTTAAATCAATGGGAATTCATATTTGCCCCAATGGTGTAATTACTAATTATACTGCCCATAATTTCACCACTTAGCCTTATAGGATCATCTTCAGTGAGATAAAGAGAGTGAAGTATAGATTAGTCATGAAGCTGCCACATCTTTGATCTATAAGTGGTGACCAAGCAGAGAGATAATCAGCCCATTTCACACTGGTTATTAAAAATCACATCTTTCATAACTCCTTCTACTGTCCATATCCTGATCTCACATAGTTTTCTTACCAGCAATAGGATCTTAATTTGTTGAGTGTCAGTGGGTTTCTGAAAAATGTGTAGCCTACCCCTGGGGCACTAAAGTGGTTAACTCACTCTTCTCATGCAATAACCACCCCCCCCATACACACTCACATGTGTTTTATACCCTCAGATTGTGAAGCAATACATTGAAAGTCTTCAGTACCTAAGGGATTAAGGGCCATATGCGTAAAGAAAAAAGAGGAACAATTCTGGAGCAAACCAACAGCACTGATTTATACAGGGCTTTTAGTCCACTGAAAACAATAAAGGTCTGTGACACATTGTTTCACAATCTATTGGAGACCCCTTTAGTGTTCAAGGGGTTAAAGACCCATTTAAATCACTGGGAATTTTAATTTGCCCATTTGATACAATTTGTTTTTCTCCAGAATTGTTCCTCTTTTTTTTCTTTTTCATAAGGCCCTTAATTTTCTCTTTCAAATGATCTCTCCTCCTCTCATACTCTATTTTTTTAATCACTAACACCCTGGTCCTCTCTAATGCTTCCAGATGCCATTCTGTCTGGAATCTTTGCTATACCGGGATATGCTACCCTTTGCACTGCTTGCATACAAGATGACAACTGTAACTGCTGTATAACAGAATACTGCTTCACTGACATTTCTATCTAACTAGCAAAAGGACACAATGCATAAATAAAGAACCCAGATAGTCTATGAGTATAAGCAAACATTCATATAGTTAGCAAAATAAAGAAATGCATAATCTGTGTCTTTATATTACACACTCAAAGCCATGGTTATGTAGCAGACATGTATCAGTGCTCTCTACTTGACCCATGATAAACTGGAATTTACTAGACTCTCCAATAATCTGTTCAGATCCCAGACACTGATCCACATAAAACATTTGATGCACTTGATGACCTTTTAGACAATGTTTTTCTAAAGCTGCTGCTATATATCACAGAATTCTTTTAGCAAGTTTTCTTTCAATAAAAAAAACACATACTTTTTTAAATTATATATACATATATAAATTTTTAGATTAGATACAAAGGGGTTTATTTGCTAAGGACACATTTAATATAGGTACTATACAGGTTAATTGTGAAAACATATGTAGAATATTATCTTGTAAGGTGGAAGAAATACCTGTGTTAACCCATGATATACATGGATAAAACTTATGTGTGATCATGAATACATTTTTCACATTTTTATCAAGGCCCAATGTAGTATAGTGTCCATTATATATTATGAAATAAAGTGCCTATAAAGATATGGAAAAAAATAGTATCTTCATTAGACATGAAATAAAAGTGACATTTTCTTTTTGTGCAAATTAAAAAAAAAAAAAAAAAAAGCAAAAAACCTCACGTTTATTCCCACGGCTAAAACTTTCAGTAAAATGTACGCCATTAAATTCCCATTAAAGACTATACACACAATGAGGCCTATGGCAAGGTAAGCCTTGAAAAAATTGTTAGCAGGCTGAATAATACAGCAAGGAAGTATTAAAAAGATTGGTAGCATACACTTGCAGAGGCAAGCAAGGTGTCTTGACTCTTTTTGTTCCTCGTGGTGATGGGCTTGTGGACAGACAAATAACAATAATCAGTGTGAGGTGGTGGTAGGTGACTGATTTCCCATGAGTTATGACTCATTACCAAGCATTTAATTAAAATAATTGATGTTCCATGCAATAATCTGAGTGTATTCTGCATTGTTGCAGTCTGTAGATGTTCCTTTATTGCCTGCATACTGTTAGTCACCACCATGAACAGGCATATCAGTGTGGGCTGGATTTTGGGGAATGTTGTTGTTGGGGGACAGATAAAGGGTACAGTGACAGTGACAGCAATTTATTTCTTGGGGGCTGGTTTCACATTGTCAACATAAACCTTAAGTTGATTATGTTGGATGTTCTTAATTAGAGCGGACTTGTATGATCCCTCCTTCTCCCTCTTCACAAATATTTAATGTGTTCACATTGCCGTTGTTGATAACTGCGCAGTCCCTGCCCCAATCAAAAATATTCACATAACCACGATTTCAGGGAGGACGAGAAAGATTAAGGTGACTGGATAACACAGCATTATTTGTCAATCATGTATCAATTATCATAGCACTGGACCCAACCGTCATCTATGGTGGCAATTGTGCAAATCCCCCCACCTTCTTCTCAGTACTCTTCCCACCATTGCATGTAAATTTATGTCTTCTGAGTTTTCACCACTTCTGCAACATACTCATATGATAGATTCTGATTCATTTTTAAAAATGTAAGTCTACCAACACTGCTGCTGGATAGATGATGTGTCCTATAGTCATTAACTACATAGCCAGCTGCACTGAAAACCTGTTCCGACTGTGTTATGGGTTTCCATAGCAATAAATAAGAATATTGGCCACACACACTGTTTTGTTTGAAAGTACTAAAGTGGGTCATTGTATCAGCCTAGAATGTAATTATTCTGAAAGTATTCTGTAAGCATCTCAATATGCTGTAGAATCATTACTTAGAGACAGAGTTCACATACATCAGTTACTAAATGCAAACCCATATTCTGCAAGCAAGTCCCATAGAGATGTGGTAGTGCCATCACCATCACCAACACCATAAACGTTAGACTGCAGCCCTTGAGACATGTTAGCTACATTTTGTTATAATCACTTGTGTTTTGTCATATTATTGCTGATGCTGAGGGTATAATCATTTCCTTTTCACTATGCTTTCTATAAGTTTTACCTCTATATTTCTCTTATTCATCCTCCACAATGCTATCTTCCACTTGATCTATAATGATTTCTTTATATGCTTTCACAGAATCCAATTCCTCAGACTGCTGCTTCTGACTCCATCACAAATCTAGAATTTTTGTTGTTTAAAGAGGGTGGTAATTAACGTAGCAAGAATATATTTCTCATTGCTTTTTAGGGAAGCTATGTAAGGATTATGTTAATGTTATGTCATGTTAATGTGTTTCCCCAGCTGGTTCATGTACGAGTTGTTGTTATTGTAAGACTCAATGGCCATAATCTTAATTTTTTTATCTAGTACTAGCAGTGTCAGATGGCATTGCCAGTCTGTTTTCTTATCATTGTCTTTAGTTCTGCAAAGCATCATTTTTGAAGGTATGGGTATGTTGTTGTGGTAGTCTGTAATATTGTTTGTTATTGCCTCCCCCTATGCTTTTTATTGTTTGTAGGTGTTAATGTCATACTTAAAATGTGAATGTAAGTTTGTGATAGGTGTTTCTGTAGTGATGTATTTGCATCAGTGTGTGAGTTCTTTGTGGGCATGTGTAATGCATTGTGTATTAATATTGAAAATAGAATAAAATGAAGGGGAGCTCAATGTGTGTAAATATATATGTGTATAGGAGCAAAATGTAGAGGACGGTGGTGAACTGAACAAAGCACTTCCCCAGTGTACTACTGGAAAGAAACAGCAGTAGAAGTTGTGGGAACAGTTATGAGGGCGGTACCATAACTCATTGAAATTATATTTATATAGTCATTTGAACAGGGGAGAAAAATAAAGAAAAGAAAAAAAGGAAATATGGAAAACTGATTGCAATAATAAAACATGTAATTGGTATAAATACACATGGTTGTATGACCAGAACTCTTAAAATGGTGGCGACATATAGACACTAGTGTTGAGCGAGCATGCTCGGCCGATGCTCGGATCGGCTCGAGCATCGCTCTGCTCGGCACATGGCGGTACTCGTACGAGTACCGCATGTGCTCGCCCGCCATGTTCGGGTCTCCTCCCCGCACGTTTTGCGGCTGCTGCGCAGCCAATAAACGTGCAGGGAGGCTCTGACATCGGTGTAATGCCAGCAGCCATGTTGGCTGCTGGCATTACACTGATTGGCTGGCCAGAACCCGTGGTCAGGTGCTGTATAGCACCTGACCAGCGAGTTCGGCTCAGTCTGAGCCAGGGAGAGCTGAGGATAGGAAGGGAAAGGCAGTGTAGGGAGGAAAAAAACAAAAATTGTGAAAAAAAAAGAACCAAAAGTCCTTTTTAGGACTACTGTGTGTGGGGGCAGCAGGTTATTTGGTGTGGGGGGAAAAAAACAAAAAAAAAAAAAAAAAAATATATATATTCTGTTTAGTGTGCAAAGTTGCAGATTAGAGCACATTCTGTTTAGTGTGCACAGTTGCAGATTAGAGCACATTCTGTTTAGTGTGCAAAGTTGCAGATTAGAGCACATTCTGTTTAGTGTGCAAAGTTGCAGATTAGAGCACATTCTGTTTAGTGTGCAAAGTTGCAGATTAGAGCACATTCTGTTAAGTCTTCAAACTAAAATATCAAAGTCACGTATTCCATTCAGTGTGCGTCGCCGCAGTTTAGCAGCACATTCTGAGTACTGTGCAGAGTTGCAGAATAGGAAGAAATACTGTTAAGTCTTCAAACTAAAATATCAAAGTCACATATTCCATTCAGTGTGCTTCGCCGCAGTTTAGCAGCACATTCTGTGTACTGTGCAGAGTTGCAGAATAGGAAGAAATACTGTTAAGTCTTCAAACTCAAATATCAAAGTCACATATTCCATTCAGTGTGCTTCGCCGCAGTTTAGCAGCACATTCTGTGTACTGTGCAGAGTTGCAGAATAGGAAGAAATACTGTTAAGTCTTCAAACTAAAATATCAAAGTCACATATTCCATTCAGTGTGCTTCGCCGCAGTGTAGCAGCACATTCTGTGTACTGTGCAGAGTTGCAGAATAGGAAGAAATACTGTTAAGTCTTCAAACTCAAATATCAAAGTCACATATTCCATTCAGTGTGCTTCGCCGCAGTTTAGCAGCACATTCTGTGTACTGTGCAGAGTTGCAGAATAGGAAGAAATACTGTTAAGTTTTCAAACTCAAATATTAAAGTCACATATTCCATTCAGTGTGTTTCAACGCCGTTTAACAGCCTATTCTGTGTACTCTGCAGAGTTGCAGAATAGTAAGAAATACTGTTAATTTTTCAAACTCAAATATCAAAGTCACATATTCCATTCAGTGTCTTTCACCGCCGTTTAACAGCCTATTCTGTGTACTCTGCAGAGTTGCAGAATTATAAGAAATACTGTTAAGTTTTCAAACTCAAATATTAAAGTCACATATTCCATTCAGTGTCTTTCACCGCCGTTTAACAGCCTATTCTGTGTACTCTGTACAGTTGCAGAATTATAAGAAATACTGTTAAGTTTTCAAACTCAAATATTAAAGTCACATATTCCATTCAGTGTCTTTCACCGCCGTTTAACAGCCTATTCTGTGTACTCTGTACAGTTCCAGAATTATAAGAAATACTGTTAAGTTTTCAAACTCAAATATTAAAGTCACATATTCCATTCAGTGTGTTTCAACGCCGTTTAACAGCCTATTCTGTGTACTCTGCAGAGTTGCAGAATAGTAAGAAATACTGTTAAGTTTTCAAACTCAAATATTAAAGTCACATATTCCATTCAGTGTGTTTCACCGCCGTTTAGCAGCCTATTCTGTGTACTGTGCAGAGTTGCAGAATTATAAGAAATACTGTTAATTTTTCAAACTCAAATATCAAAGTCACATATTCCATTCAGTGTCTTTCACCGCCGTTTAACAGCCTATTCTGTGTACTCTGCAGAGTTGCAGAATTATAAGAAATACTGTTAAGTTTTCAAACTCAAATATTAAAGTCACATATTCCATTCAGTGTCTTTCACCGCCGTTTAACAGCCTATTCTGTGTACTCTGTACAGTTGCAGAATTATAAGAAATACTGTTAAGTTTTCAAACTCAAATATTAAAGTCACATATTCCATTCAGTGTCTTTCACCGCCGTTTAACAGCCTATTCTGTGTACTCTGTACAGTTCCAGAATTATAAGAAATACTGTTAAGTTTTCAAACTCAAATATTAAAGTCACATATTCCATTCAGTGTGTTTCAACGCCGTTTAACAGCCTATTCTGTGTACTCTGCAGAGTTGCAGAATAGTAAGAAATACTGTTAAGTTTTCAAACTCAAATATTAAAGTCACATATTCCATTCAGTGTGTTTCACCGCCGTTTAACAGCCTATTCTGTGTACTCTGTACAGTTGCAGAATTATAAGAAATACTGTTAAGTTTTCAAACTCAAATATTAAAGTCACATATTCCATTCAGTGTGTTTCAACGCCGTTTAACAGCCTATTCTGTGTACTCTGCAGAGTTGCAGAATAGTAAGAAATACTGTTAATTTTTCAAACTCAAATATTAAAGTCACATATTCCATTCAGTGTCTTTCACCGCCGTTTAACAGCCTATTCTGTGTACTCTGTACAGTTGCAGAATTATAAGAAATACTGTTAAGTTTTCAAACTCAAATATTAAAGTCACATATTCCATTCAGTGTCTTTCACCGCCGTTTAACAGCCTATTCTGTGTACTCTGTACAGTTCCAGAATTATAAGAAATACTGTTAAGTTTTCAAACTCAAATATTAAAGTCACATATTCCATTCAGTGTGTTTCAACGCCGTTTAACAGCCTATTCTGTGTACTCTGCAGAGTTGCAGAATAGTAAGAAATACTGTTAAGTTTTCAAACTCAAATATTAAAGTCACATATTCCATTCAGTGTGTTTCACCGCAGTTTAGCAGCCTATTCTGTGTACTCTGTACAGTTGCAGAATAATAAGAAATACTGTTAAGTTTTCAAACTCAAATATTAAAGTCACATATTCCATTCAGTGTGTATCACCGCCGTTTAGCAGCCTATTCTGTGTACTCTGAACAGTTGCAGAATAGTAAGAAATACTGTTAAGTTTTCAAACTCAAATATTAAAGTCACATATTCCATTCAGTGTGTTTCACCGCCGTTTAGCAGCCTATTCTGTGTACTCTGCAGAGTTGCAGAATAGTAAGAAATACCGTTAAGTTTTCAAACTCATATATATTAAAGTCATATATATCGTGTAAGATGAAGAAGGCGGGTAAAAAGGGACGGGGAAGTGGACGTGATCCTGAAAGTTCAGGGCGCGGGTCAGGACGCGGAGAAACTGTGCCTGGTGCCAGAGCACAAGAAAGAAAGACATCCACCATACCTAGCTTCATGTCTGATTTCACAGGGCGTCGCAGGACATCACTCTCGAGGTCCGACCAGTGCGAACAGGTGGTCGGTTGGATGACAGCTGATACTGCTTCCAGTCGGTTAAGCACCACCCTGTCTTCCACCAAGTCCACTCTCAGTAGCCAAGAGTCTGGTCAACATAATCCTCACTCTGATCATCCTTCCTCCCACCATACACGGTCTGGTCAAAGAAGTGATCCCACACTGGGATATAGTGAGGAGCTCGTCTCATCACCAATCCTTCATTTGACCCTCTCTCCAAGCACGCTTGCAGAGGAACATGACATCTTGTGCCCTGATTCACAACCTCTAGAGGCTACCCAATCACAAGAAGATGACAGATGTGAACGGCATTTAAGGTCAAAGGAAGTAGTGGATGATGATGATGATGATGAGACACAGTTGCCATTAAATCAACCACTATTTCCTTCTCAAGACCTTGTTGAGGAGAATGTTATACAGTTGTCAATGACCGAGTATGTGGTGGGATCAAGACTTGAGGAGGATGATCAGAGTGAGGAAGTGGAGGAGGACTTGGTGGACGATGAGGTGACTGACCCCACCTGGGAAGGTGTAGAGCCGAGCGATGACAGCAGTCCTGAGGGTGAGCCATCTGCAGCACCGCAACAGGCTGGAAGAGGCAGTGGTGTGGCTACAGAAAGAAGGCGGACCGCACCAAACCGGCCCGCAAATGTTCCACGGAGCACCCCCTTGCGTAAATCTACCTTGCCAAGGGGTAGGTGTTCCGCGGTATGGCGTTTTTTTAAGGAAAGTGCGGACGACAAAAGATTTGTAGTTTGCAACCTGTGCCACACCAGAATGAGCCGAGGCATGAACACTAGAAACCTCACCACCACCAGCATGATCCGACACATGGCATCCAAGCACCGTAGTAAGTGGGAGGAACGCCTGGATCGCCCATCTGTGTCTGCAGGCCACACCACTGCCTCCTCTTCCCCTGTTTTCGGTGCCGGCCAATCGCCTGTCGAAGGCGCAGGCCCGCATACCTCCCGCCCTGCACCTGTAGCATCTGAAGCACCATCAGCGACCACATCCACTTCCCTGTCCCAGCACAGCGTCCAAATGTCGTTACCCCAGGCATTTGAGCGCAAGAGAAAATACCCAGCCACCCACCCACAGGCCATAGCACTAACCTCACACCTTTCAAAATTACTGGCCATCGAAATGCTGCCATTTAGGCTTGTGGACACTGAGTCCTTCCGCAGCCTGATGGCAGCAGCTGTCCCTCGGTACGCGGTCCCCAGCCGCCACTACTTTTCCCGGTGTGCCATCCCCGCATTACACCACCATGTGTCCCGTAACATCACCCGTGCCCTGACCAACGCAGTTACTGGGAAGGTCCACTTAACGACTGACACATGGACAAGTGCTTGTGGCCAGGGACGCTACATTTCCCTGACGGCACACTGGGTGAATGTCGTGGAGGCTGGGAGCGACTCGGACCCTGGGATGGCACGGGTGCTACCCACGCCGAGGATTGCGGGCCCTACCTCCATCAGGGTTTCCACCAGCACCTACGTTATTGGCTCCTCCTCCTCCGTTTCCACCTCCGAATTCTCTACACACACCGCCACTCCCCCATCAGCCAGTAGCTGGAAGCAGTGTAGCACTGCAGTGGGGAAGCGTCAACAGGCCGTGCTGAAGCTGATCTGCCTTGGGGACAAACAGCACACGGCCTCAGAGCTGTTGCAGGGGATTAGTCACCAGACCGAGCAGTGGCTCTCGCCACTCAACCTGCAAGCAGGCATGGTTGTGTGTGATAATGGGCGTAACTTGGTGGCGGCTTTGGAGCTCGGCAAGCTCACACACGTACCATGCCTAGCGCATGTATTTAATTTAGTGGTGCAGCGATTTCTAAAAACCTACCCCAATGTGCATGATCTCTTGACCAAGGTGCGCCGCGTGTGTGCACATTTCCGTAAGTCATCTACAGCTTCGGCCGGCCTGTTGAAGCTGCAGCAGCGCTTACAATTGCCAGCTCACCGGCTGCTGTGTGACGTGAGCACGCGCTGGAACTCCACCTTCCACATGTTGGCCCGGCTTTGTGAGCAGCAGAGGGCAGTAGTGGAGTACCAGCTGTTACACGGTCGTCGCCTCTCCGTTCAACTTCCTGTAATCAGAAGTGAGGAGTGGGAATGGATGTCAGACCTCTGCGAGGTTTTACGCAATTTTGAGGAATCGACACAGATGGTGAGCGGCGATAACGCTATTATCAGTGTAACCATCCCACTTCTGTGTCTACTGAAACGCTCGTTGCTCACAATTAAAACCGACGCTTTGCATGTGGAAGAGGTGGAAATGGGGGAGGAAGAGCTTACACAAGGTGATAGCCAGAGCACCCTCACTTCGTCTTCTCAGCGACAATTGGAGGAGGCGGAGGAGGAGGAGGAGGAGGAGGAGGAGGAGGAAGACACGGTTGCCTCCGCTACAGAGGGTAGCCATGGAACTTTAGTTCCATCTCTTCAGCGTGGGTGGGCAGAAGAGGAGGAAGAGGATGAGGATATTGAGAGTCAGCCTCCTGGTGAGGACAGCGAAATCTTGACTGTTGGTACTCTGGCACACATGGCTGACTTTATGTTAGGCTGCCTTTCCCGTGACCCACGCGTTGTACGCATTTTAGACAACACGGATTACTGGGTGTTCACCCTTCTGGACCCCCGCTACAAAGAGAATTTCTCATCTCTCATTCCTCCGGTGGAGAGGACAAGCAAAATGGTGCAATACCAGAAGGTTCTTGTTGAAAAATTGCTCCAAAATTTTCCATCTGACAACGCTGGCGGCAGAGTACGTGCTACCTTGGCCAACCGAGAAGGGGAGAAAAGGGGAGCACACAGCAGTTCCGAGAAAGGCAGGGCAACACTCTCCAAGGCGTGGGACACCTTCATGACACCCCGCCAGCACCCTCACCCTGATGCGCAGCCTAGTGTCACAAGGAGGGAAAAGTTTTGGAAGATGGTGAAGGAGTACGTAGTAGACCGTGTCAGCGTCCTCAATGATCCCTCTGTGCCTTACAACTACTGGGTGTCCAAGCTGGACACGTGGTATGAACTGGCACTCTACGCCTTGGAGGTGCTGGCCTGCCCTGCCGCCAGCGTTCTGTCTGAGCGGGTATTTAGTGCTGCTGGTGGCATCATAACAGATAAGCGTATCCGCCTTTCCACCGACAATGCTGATAGGTTGACACTTATAAAAATGAACAAGGCCTGGATTTCCCCTGACTTCTCCACTCCACTGGAGGAAAGCCGCGGGGGAACATAAACTCACTTTATATATGTTATTTACAATGATGTGAATACTCTGTATTCCCATTCACCCCTTCCACCCAAAAAACGGGTATATGGTTGACTCTTAATGTTCTCATCCTCCTCCTCCTCTTCCATATGCCCTGTGCTATAATTTTTATATAGGGCCAGCTCACCAGCGGGCCCTGTGCTATAATTTTTATATAGGGCCAGCTCACCAGCGGGCCCCGTGATATAATTTTTATATAGGGTCAGCTCACCAGCGGGCCCTGTTTGCCAATTTTTATATAGGTCAGCTCACCAGCGGGCCTTCTCATATAATGTTTTATTGGGTCAGCTCTCTAGCGGGCCCTCTCATATAATGTTTTATAGCGTCAGCTCACTAGCGGGCCTTCGCATATAATGTTTAGGATGGTCAGCTCTGCAGCAGACCCTCACCCATAATGTTTTAGATGGTCAGCTCAGCGCACGTTTCCCTCTTAATCATGGCCTCAGTTCTGAAAATCAAGGAAATTTTTGGGAGAATTTGCCTCTGCGCACGTTTCCCTCTTAATCATGGCCTCAGTTCTGAAAATCAAGGAAATTTTTGGGATAATTTGCCTCTGCGCACGTTTCCCTCTTAATCATGGCCTCACTTCAGAAAATCGATGAAATTTTTGGGAGAATTTGCAGATGATATACAAGTAAATATACAGCAAATACTGTTTGGTAACAATTTTTCGCCTAAAGTCGTTTTTATTTTCCTTTTTGTGTGTTTTACGGTCAGTCTGTAAAAATGGCGTACTACGGGCGAAAGATCGTTCCCAGCAGCGATGTTGGAGTCCAAGGTGCATCCAGACATCCTCCCTATGCTGTCCCTGAACCATTTCTGTAGTGTTTCCATCTTTTTCTGCCCTTTTCCTATGGACCAGGCACCCTCCCCTCATCAGAGCAGGGGGTGCCTGGTGTAATGCTCGAGTCCTCCCATTGACTTCAATGGGGCTCGGGTGCTCGGCCGAGCACTCGAGCCTCAGGGGGTGCTCGGTCAGAGCACCCGAACATCCGAGCATTGGGGTGCTCGCTCATCACTAATAGACACCCAAAAATGTGTGAAGGAGTTTCCTAGTATGGTACCGGTTCATAAGGACCCATAGCAGGAAGTGCATTGAGACATGTTTTTGTGTATGTATGTAGGCACCATTTTAAGTGTTATATATATATAGAACTATATTGTACTCAATAAAGGTTTTATTATTGAAGTGACCTGTCCATATTTGAAGAGGTATTATTTTTCTGCATATTCCCCCTGTTGATATCACAGTATATGAATATAATATGATTATATGAATGAAAGTTAGGCGAACAGTACCAGGCTCATAATTTTTCATGCAGCTGTTACCTTTGTTAGTGTTCAGTAGTATAGCGGGTGGGGACTTGGGTGAATTGTTCTATCGCCATTCTCTATATCTGCTTGAATCTACATATACATAGTTAAACAGACTTAGTGGGCTTTAATATTCTATTTTGTAGATGAAGAGGGATCCATAGCAAAGAAGGGAAGTGTAGGGGAAGAGAGTCAGAGGTTGCTGATGAAAGATACAGGTTGATGGGAAGAGAAAGAAGTGGTGGATGTGCAAGAAAGAAAGGCAGAAGGTATGAATAAAGGCAGGTGAGAAGAGGCAAGATGAGGTGGAGGCAGGGGGAACTGGAGGCATGGGGTTGAATGAATGAATGAATGAATATGTTTATTTATATAGCTCCACAAATGTATGCAGTGCTTTACAATTTAAGGCTTTAGACAATACAGGGTTTCAAGTGCCTTGTAGAGTGAAACACTGGGTGAGAGGTCCCTGCCCAAAAGCTTACAATCTACAGTGGTAATGGGAGAATACAGAGTATATAAGGGTCATGTGCTAAATACAGCTCTAGAGTTCTGATGATGGTAGGGGACACAAGAAAAGTAAATAATTTATAAGAGCTTTTGTTGTACATAAGTGCCTTCTAGCATGTTGAGGTTTTATCCAGGAGGTGTATTTTCAAGTGTGACTTGAATACCATCAGAGAGTTGTAGTGGCACAGGGTGGGAAGTAGTGCATTCCACAGATACGGAGCAATGAGAGAAAAAGGTTTGATATGTGAGAGGGCTGTAGACACAAAAGGAGCTGAGAGAAAACAGTCATTGGCTGAACATAGGTGGTGGGATAGGGTATAACGGGAGTGCAAATATAAGAAGGAATAGAGGAGAGAAGGGTCTTTAATGAGAGTTTGATAGGCAGCCATTGTAGAGATTTGAGGAGGATCGGGGCAGGGACAAACCTAGGTGACAAAGTAATTTGTGCTGCAGCATTCTGTATGGATTGAAGTAAGTGGAGATGGGAGGCAGGAATGCCAGACAGCAGAAGGTTGCAGTAGTCCATGCGTGAGAGGATGAGTGCTTGTATAAGAATTTTGGCTGTGGAGGAAAAAAGTAAGGGATGGATTTTAGCACTGTTATGCAACAGAAAGAAACAGGATTTAGCAATGGAGTTAATATGAGGAGAGAATGAGAGAGAAGTGTCAGTTATCACCACTAGACACCGTGCTTTTGATGCTGGATTTATTTTAGTGTGGGAGCTATAGGGCCAGGACTTGGTGGGATGAGGAGTAGCTCCGTTTTAGACATACTGAGTTTGAGGTGCTTATGAGCCATCCAGTCTGAGATAACTGAGAGGAAATATGTGACTTTAGCCTGAATATCAGAAGTCAGTCAAGATGCAGATAAATAAATCTGAGTGTAATCTGCAAAGAGGTGATATTTGAAACCAAAGGATTTAATAAAATCACCAAGGGTTATTGTGTAAAGAGAGAACGGAAGCGGTCCTAGAACAGGACCTTGAGAAACATCAACAGAGAGGTGGATGAGAGAGGATGAAGAGGTGGCAGAGGAGACACTGAAGGATAGATTAGTTAGATAAGAGGAAAGTCAGTCCAGTGTGAGAAGTGAAGAATTTGGAGGAGAGTATGATCAACAATGTCAAAAGCTGCTGAGAGATCAAGCAGGATAAGTATTGAATAGTGACCTTGCAATTTGGCAATGTGAAGATCACTGACCACACTTGTGAGTGCAGTTTCAGTAGAGTGAGCATTGTGAAATACAGATCAAGCAGGTTGTATGTGTGTTAAAGGGATAGTAACACTTAAATATTACTATCCCCAATCTTGTAGTCCTTCAAAAACTGATTAAAACGAGCCCAGCGGCATCTCTCAAACCTTTATGGTTTGAGAGATATCCGCTTTCCAAGTTCCCTCTTTTTGACATCAGCATTCTGAGTGCAGGGGAATCCTCTGCTGGGATCAGCCTTCACAAAGAAGGTCTTATACGTGTGCTTGGTTTGCAAGCACACATAGAAGACCTTTTAAGTTAAGGGTTTCTTTTTTATTACCGCGATCTCGGCTCTGCTGCAGAGCCTCTGCTGGTCCTGGGACTGGATTCCCCTGCTGTCAGCTAGAATGCTGACATCAGGGGAGAGGGAACTTTGAAAGCTTATATTTGAGAGATGCCGCTGGGCTCATTTTACTCAGTTTTTGAAGTGCTACAAGATGGGGGGTAGTAATTTTTAAGTATTACTATTCCTTTAAGGTAGTCGAGCAGGTGGGAGTAGGCTAGGCATTCCTATAGTTTAGGGGCAAAAGGCAGGAGAGAAATGAGTCAATAGTTATAGGGTGTGTTACTGTCAGAGGCGTTGTTCTTGAGGATGGGTGTTACAAAGGCATGTTTGAAGTCATCAGGAAAGGTAGCAGTGGCAAAATAGAAGTTAAAGATCTGTAATAGGATAGGGATTAGTGTGGGAGAGAGGGGCTGGATGAGGTGAGCAGATCAGGTGTGCATGTAGTGGAGGGAGCGGAGGATAGCAGGTTAGTCAACTCCTCCTCCATAACTAGTAAAAAGAGTCCAGAGTGCCAGGAGGGGAACGAGGGGGGCTAGGAGGAAATATACATAGTGGGATATTATCCCGGATGGAGTCCACCTTGGACTAAATGACCTGTGACATACAGATATTAAACATTTGGTTTAGAAACATATTTGTGGCCAAAGGTAAGAATAGCTTGCTTACCACATCAAGGTACTCCAGTTTGGGCAAGTCTCCACATGTGTCAAATCTGGGATGAACATGAATTTAGAATAATGTGATCAAAAAGCATGCCAGCCGGTAATGTCTAATTTGCATTTTTTTCTTGAAAAATCAACTGAACCATGGGGACACATGAAAGTTCTCCAAATTCGTATGGATTTAAATGGGAGTTTTAACCACTTGAATACAAATATGTCTCCAATACATTGTTTCACAACACATTGATGACCTTACAGTACAATCAAAAATGTCAGCGCTATGTCAACCTCTGCGGATGACGGATGCAGTGATAAAATAATAAAAAAAAGTTCCAAAATATTTTTATTCTAAACAGTTAAAATTACAAATCCAAAATATGGATAATAAAACCATTAATAAACAATATTACAACTACCATAATAATGTCAATCATCCATCTTCAATCTTCATATAATCTCTCTATCGGAATACCTTAAGGTCAGACGTCACAGATCCTCCAGTCACTAAGAGTTACAATGTGTCACTTATCACAAACCGGTGCCAACAGGTCAAACAACATGTAAATACTGGTAAATCAACTCTGACTCACCCCGAGTGTGGCAATGAGTTTGCTCCCACTTTGAAACCGTATCTGTACAGCAATCACACTCATGTCCACCAATTGGTGGCTCCCGGACATGTCACCTAGTTACTCCAACACCAAAATATTTTGCATAAAATATGAAATGTTGCAATGGAAATGCAGCTTGATCTTCAATATGACCCGTAAACTTTTCTGTTCTGTAATAGCACCAGTAGACAAACCTCAAAATAGGGCTCTGAGGGTGTAAATACACTTAAAATTTACAGAAATACCTATAACTAAACAATCAAAACAAGGATCATCATCCCAATAAAAAATATAAAATCAAATATCAAAAAATATTTATCAAATGTATAAAAAATGGGAAAAAAGGAAAAAAAAGAAAAAATGTATATACAATATTGCACTCCACTGCGCTGTAGATGTTCAAAATCCTCGATTTCCCACAAAAACAATCCCTTTAAGGGAATATCTGTATAGACTGTTCTCCCACAAATTAGATCTTAATAGTGGCTCTCCTCTATTGTGAATTTAAATGTGGCAGAAATATTGAGAGCACCTCAATCCGGTAATCACTAACATTCTCCAATCTCTTAAAGGGGATGAATGCCTTCGTTTTTCTTCAATACCGAAATGTTATTATATCTATAATCTTTCTCTTCTCATTAATTTGTATCAAAGTTCATACCTCCGTATCCATCTGATGTACACGACACTTCTTCCACTCTGCAGGTATTACTCACGGGAAGCCTGCGTTTGTTGCTTTTGTGTGTCAACACTGGCAGTGTCTCTGACGGCATCAAACAGAACCCTCCAGTTGTTCTGTTTTCTTTTAGTAGTATAACGGTAATGCATTCAAATCTCCCTCCTAGTCATGTTTGGAACCCTCTCTCACTTTTCTCACATCACCTTGTTCCAGATCCCAAGTTTTCACCGGAAGTTCCTCTCTCAATATAAAAAATACGTTAACCCTATCCTTCCTAAATAAAGCAACCTCATAATGCCCCTAAATACATATGACTTACGACTCTAATGATGGGTCACATAAACCATACGAGGTATTCATATAATAGTATAAAACATTCAGAGCAGAATTATTTATGCAATAGTGTATGTTTGCATCTTCCTTACATCACAGAGGTTGCAAACATATATTGCGTGTCGGACAACTCCATGGATGGAAACTACCAAATCTAACACCCATACCTCCCCCAAAGATCCTTTTAATGATAACGTACCGACAATAAAAATCTATAACATCTATAATGTCTCTTAAAGAGATATATCACTATTCCTCAACATATATCCATTGCTGCATAGAATGCATCCATATATACTCCATCATGATAAAATACCCTTCTATCCAATCACTGCTTCCAAATCCGCAAATCTCATATATATAACCTCGTGCTGGAGGAATATACACAATGTATCTACAGTGTGTATCTACATTGCCTTCTGTGTATGTTCATCCAGCAGGAGGTTATATATATGAGATCTGCAGATGTTTTATTTTAACCATTTGGGAATATGGTTAGTTAGATCTAGCTGCTGGTTTTCTGAAAGACCTGTTTATTGACACCATTGCGCTACATTGTTGTTGTCTATTGTGCATTGGTGACCTTGCTATCACTTAAGGGTTTAAACCCTTATTTAAAGCAATAATATATTTTATTTGTCTTCAATGTTGTACTTAGTTTATCCTAGAAATACTCCAAATCTTAAAACTCAATAGGTTTTATAGATTCAAATAGCTTATTATGTAACTTGTATCATGGATACCTGTTGCAGACAAACATAATGTGCAATCAATTTAATTCATCATTTCTACTGTAATAAATTAAAAACCATTTTCTAAAACCTTGTTTTGAGTATATAACACATGTGCTTAATTAGGGAATATAAGAGAAATAAATCTGCCTACAAACATCTGTAAAGTCATTTATGCTTTTGTTAATTAATGTAACAGTAGCAGGCAATTACATGGAAAGCTCTGTATTACAAAGCCTGTAATCACATTACTTATTTACGGCCCAATTTAAAACAACTTTTTCTACAGGGCAATGTGTTTTCAGTGACTTCTATGTATCTCATATTCACAAGGAACGTTATACTACTTTTCCTGTATAAATTATCTGTGGGTCATATGTACAAAGAACAGGTGCAATTCTGGAGCAAATCAGCTGCACCTTTGAATGATAGAGAGGTTAAAGGGGATCTCTCACCTATATATAAGTAATGCTCATTAGTTAGAGCATTTAGCCAAAACATTGAAAACGTTGTTCATTTAAAAAAAAAAAAAAAAAAAACATTATCAGCGCAAATCTTAATGTTTAAAAAGTTTCCGGCAGCCTACTTTCTGCTTGCAGCACTGCCTCTGCTCATGTCCCACTCCCCAGCATCCTCCTATGATGTACGCTTTCTTTCTCTAAGCTGGAGTGATCTCATTGGCAGAGATCGATATCTAGCCAATGAGATTGCTCCAGCTTAATGACAGATAGTCGCCATCATTGGAGGATGATGGGTAGTGGGACAGGAGCAGCATCTGTTCGGCAAGCTTC
Organism: Rhinophrynus dorsalis; assembly: GCA_037306005.1. Taxonomy (NCBI): domain Eukaryota; kingdom Metazoa; phylum Chordata; class Amphibia; order Anura; family Rhinophrynidae; genus Rhinophrynus; species Rhinophrynus dorsalis. Next base: position 306,323,018 of record CM074720.1, on the reverse strand, counting down.
GGCAAACCGGAAGTAGGCTGCTGGGCACTTTTTAAATATAAATTTTTGCACTGATGTTTTTTTTTTTTTTTTTTTTTTTTTTTAATGAATGTTTTAAATGTTTTGGATACATGCTCTAACTAGTGAACATTACTTATATATAGGTGAGAGATGCCTTTTAAGAAAGACTAGTTTAAATTATGGGAATTTGGGGAGTTTGTTCCTATGGTGCAATAAGTTTGCCCTACAATTGCTTCACTTTCTTCAATTTGAAAATTTACGACTGTGGGCTGCAAGTTTGACACACTTGATTTAGATTTTCATGCAAGCAAGCCTCAATCAACAAACCCCCAGCAATCAGAAGAAAATGGAGTTGTGTTATAACAACTTCTTGGCCTATATGCACTAAAAGTCGCTGCAGTGTCGATATGATATTGTTGATGTGTTCGAATCACTCAGATGGAAGGGGATGGTTGGGGAAGGTCCATGTTAGCATACAGGATTTTCGAAGTGTTGTCGGTGTGGAAGGGATTGCCTCCCCTCACACATCACCAACACTACGACAATTCTGAACAGCATTCACTGTGCTTCCCTACCTAGCCAGTAGGGAAATAAAGAGAAGGCTTTCAGCACTAAGGACAGCATTGAATGCCATAGGGATGTGCATTGCTCACCCCGTGGCATTCAAAGGGTTAAAATATACAAACCTAGTACACCAAGCACTACACAATGTTCTCCCCTTCAACATACCCCCTTTAGTATGTCGACATATATTGCATATATTCAACATACTAATTCCATTTGACTTTCACCACTTAACCCTTTGAGAACCACAGTGTTACGGTTCAGTACACTCAGACAAGGAGGTATAGGTAAAAACACAGCTTTACTGAAACACACGATGAACAAGGTAACCCTCACGGGTCTAGTATAGCACACTGACACAAGACAGGTTACAAATGGTTAACCCACATGGGTCCAGTATAGTGAACACACAGTACTGACACAGGTCAGGAATGTAATAGATACAATGTATGACGCCCACTTAACTAGTGAAGTGCTGGTCGCAACCCCCTGCAGGCTCAATGACGCCTGAAATACAGGAGGCCACAGGAACGGACTGCCAACTCAGGCTCTGGATGCCTGTGAATGTGACCAATGGTGGACGCCCACCAACGACTAACAGAAAGGTCAGAACTCGTGCTTAATGGAAGCCTTACCGAAATAACCCAGCTCCGTGTGCACGCACTACCTGACAGGGCTATGGTATATATGGATGGCCACAGGAAGCTCCCTACTCGACAGTGGAATACCAAGCCCAAACAATACTGCCCAACGGAACTCAATAGTAGTAATAACGAGGCCCTTCCCCCGAAGGGGTTAATGCGCTGTGGTCTGTGCAACGGAATGTACCGGAGGCGCCCTAGTGAACCAACACAGCCTGAGTTACGACAGCCTGAGTTAGGTGAAGTGGAGACTGTAAACTCCGACAGCAGATGCTGCTATTGGAGTTTACTAAATGAGTTAAAGTGTCACATTAGCATATCAAAACACCCCCTTGCATACGAATGGTTCACTACCTTATGGAAACAGGCCATTGTCAATGTGATGAATGAAAATTTGTAAATTGATTGATGTCGATGTGGGTATCTTTTTGTCGGAGTGCTGGTGATGTAATGTCGTAGACATTTTGGTGAATTCTGTTGATGTGCCTACTACACTGCTCCGACAGAACACAACATTTGTATCCCTCTTCGACCTTTAGTACATCTAGACCCGTTTGTGCTTTATTAGTATATCATGAGAAATAAAGTTCAGAGCAGAGTAGCTCCCAGAAACTCACATACACTCCCCCACTGATTTCCCCTTGGTGCCATGTAAATGGGTGAATTTCACATAGATAACTTATCACATATAAACTAGACATGAGTAGCAACAGTAAATGGATTCCAGTGCCTATTTTAGAGTGGACTTATATTATTAAGTACCTATGCTTAAGATCCTTTCAGATACGTTTGAGTCACAGACTTTTTTTTTACAGACTTCAGGTAGAGGGTGATCTTCTTACTGAAAAAAGGAGACTAGAGAAATGAAATCACTGACGCAGGACACTGTAGGTAGGCATAAGTAAAGAAAATACAAGCAATAATTATTTGTGGGATCTCTAAGTACCACTGCATTCAATGTTTCATCTACAATGGTGAATGATAGACCATTAAGTGGATGCAAAAGTGTGGTGCTTAAACCTGGAGACACAGACTTTTTACCACTGAAGTTTTAATACATGCTACTAAGACAGAAAAGTTCAAATAAAGCATGTTTTCCCTTTAAAAGCAACAAAAAATTGTTAACAATTTTAGATAAATTACAACTCAATATGAATTACTCTATATTTATAGAGTGATAGCAGGCTCATAATTGCTTCAAGATTCCTAATACATCAGTTTTACTACTACATTTTATATTTACAGCATAACTATAGAATTGTGAATAGGTATTTGGAATTTGTAGTGTTTCTTTTCAGGTAGCTGAAGAGGTGCAATCTTGGAAAAACAACCATAGGGGCCAAATAAACATGTCCAAAATTGCAATTGATTTCAATGCTAGAGATGTCTCCAACACATTGCTAAAAAGGTATCCAACACATGGTTTAAATGCTTCATTTAAATCAATAGGGATTTTCATTTGTCCCATATAGTGCAGTTGGTTTGTTTCAGAATTGCACCTTTTTATCTTTCTGAATCCTGGGAATGGCCTGTATTTATTTTTAGCTGTCATATTATTATTATTATTATTAATCTTTATTTATATAGCACCAACAAATTCTGCAGCTCTTTACAGTAGGGAATAGAGTTATTAAATAGTACAATCAAATGTGGAAAACAGAAGGATCAGAGGGCCCTGCTGGTGAGAGCTTACAGTGTAATTTTCTCTAACTATAATGGTTTTGATTTCCATCCTAATCTCTTGTTTTCCAGCTACAGTTGATTTTTCTTGGTAAATACATTTATAACACAAAATGTTGATTTCTACCTTTAATACAGAAAGGTAATGGGTATGACAGTGACACAATAAAAAACTTATCAATATATGTATTAAAGTCCTCTTAAAATGTATACTTTTTTTACACATTTGCTGGAACTTGGGGAAAATGGCAAGTAATTGTACCAAGGAATTCTTATCTGACCTTAATTTCATTTGTCTAATACAAGCAACCAAAACCAATGACAGAAGACTGAGTTCTACAAAGTTAAAACCATAAATAAAGGATGCATTTGTGAAAGGGAAGCAAATGCATCTAAAAAGTTAACTAAAATGCAAGAATCTCTCAGGGGAGATTTTCATTCCAAGGTCAGAGCTATTAACTAGGGTGTCACCCCTTAAGATGAGAGGAAAGGTGGTTTCAGCTTCAGCCAAAGGGATTTTTTTACAGTAAGGTCTGTTAAATTTTGCAGTTCCTTCCCCAAGCATGTGGTAATGGCAGATAAAATTTATATATTTCAGAGAAGGATAGATACATTTCAAGCAGAAGAGAACATACACAGTATTAAAACAGAAAGTCCTTGTAATCAGAGTAATACACATTTAGGAGTTGGGAGGGAAGGCTTATATAATTCTCAATTTCTTGGTTGTATTGTAGTCAATGATTCATTTTGGTTAAGTCAATGAGAATGCATGTATTTAACAGACACAAAAACTGTATAAGTGTCTGTTATACTGTTATACTGTAGTGATGGGCAGGTGATTAGGTTCTAATAATTTATGTGTGACAGCTAATTAGGAACACATTGCTTTTTTAAATATCATTAACAGTCCATGCCCTGGTGTTAGACAGGCCACATGTTAGATGCCCATCAAATTCCAGTATTTTATAAGTTATGGAAATTACCTTTCACAAAGATGCTTATATTTCTTTACAAGACTGTTTCATGTGCAAGATGGTTAGGTAGTTTATAAATGTATCAGGCATTAAAATATGTGCATCTATAATGAATACAATGAGTACAATGTGTATCATACACTATATATAGTTGATTATACTATTTTGTTGAAATTATCTGTGTCTTTGGATCACTGATTAACTGTTATTTCACTATATCCAATTGCATTTGATTCTGGCACTATGATCATACTTAATGTGATGACCACAAAGCCAAGCATAAATATTCAATATGCAGCAGTGAGCTTTTTTTTTTTTTAAATAAATGAATTTAATTTGTACATGTTGACATTTCTTTGCCTTCATTGTTCAGAGAGGGGTTGTTGTAATTGGAATAGTTATAAAATGGGCCCTTAGATAATTGTAATTTTGTGCAATAGCTGCTGAAATGACGAGAGTTTATTATTGTTAAATAAATCACTTAACATTGTCACTCTTAAATTGAACTGTTCCCTAGCAATATTTATATTCTATTTATGTATTTCAGATAGTGGGATTATATAAAACTGGGATATCAGATTTATAGCTAACAAGTCACTGACCTTTTTTTCTCCTAATAAGGTTAACAAAATTTGCAAGTCCATCAAGTTCAAGCTTTGCCAGAGTACAACCAAGAAATTGAGAACTATATAAGCATTTGATTCCAAAATGGGTATTAGTCACAACTTCCTGTTTTACGTTCTGATATACAGTATAATTAGGGTTGAACAAACCTTTTCATGTCAAAAGCCAAACAAGTGAAAAATGGCATATCCTACCAAGCAGGAAATTTTTCATGCAGATTGGTCTAGCTCATTGCATTGAAGTCATGGTAAGATTGAATCCACCCCCCGATGGCAAGTTTCCCTTCTTTCCTCACGGGATAACATAAAAGCCGTGTCAGGTTCCCATAGCTTGTCATTCTGTGTTTGTGAGAGATAGAGAGAGAATGCAGCACTATTTTTGAGTTAGTTAGGATAGGCAAATAAAGTGCGGTTGGTGTTTAGTTTGGGGAGTCTGGTGGGCAGGAAATGTGTTTTCTTTATTAGGGAAGTCTGGGAGACATTAGGGGAGTTTAAAAGGAGGAAGGAGATTCACCCCACATACCGAAAAATCTTGTGTGACTGCAAAAAGACTGGCAGCTGTGATCCAACTTCATTTCTGCTGACTGTCCTCTGTGTTAGGGGAGTCTGAGGTTGTGGCAAGAAAGGAGATTTTATTTCAATGTGATAGGGACAGTTAATAAACAAATAAAAGTATATGTAAAAAGTAAAAAAAAAATTAAAAAAAAGTTTGACTGGTAGGTGACAGACAGAAGTACCCTGATGTGAGCTATGACTGAATCAGACAGTTACTAGAAGACAGAGAGTATTTTGTAAAAATACATGAAATCACGGTGGTTTGGCTGCCATAATGAGAGAATGCATCTCTCTTCAGCTCCGTGTATATTATTGCAAATCCTTTACTATCCACACCTAAAAACCATATAGTGCCTATAATCCCACTAACTGACCATTTCCCAGACATTTGGGGACCATACTGAACCTGTCTGGAGACGATCCTTGCCTTGTGCTGGCTACCCGCGGGTCGCGGCCTGTGCAGCATGTAAACCTGTGACATTGTTCTCCCCAGATGAGGGTTACCCAGTCACACTGGGGAAGTCATACTCCTGACTAATAACCATCTGCACTGTTGTCATCCTTACTTTTCAGTCTGGAGCTCCTTAGAGGAGGACTCTAAGGTTCTACTGTCCTAGGCTTATTTGGCTCTAGTTATAGGATATTAGCTCCCACCTTGCTTCCCACTTGCCAGTACTCATACGTGTGCCTTCATCTTTCTCCTTTATCTGCTAGACCTGCCCCAGGGGCTTAGGGGGCTCTCTGCTTGGAGGGTGATGATCAGCATATCATTGTGTGATCCTGCTCTAGTGGAATCCACTACACTCCTTTCGCACACCAACACTATTATTCCCTGAGAGGGGATAAGCTCTGTAGTTCCTCTCAGGAAGGGTTCCTGCCCTATGAGCTGCCAAACTCTCCTTAACACCGTGCCTAAACCTTGACTTCCAGCTATCAAGTCTATGGATCCTTTTCGTATTATACAGTCTTTCAGTGTACTTTCATGTTGTGAATCGATCTCTAGTGCTCACATCCTGCTATTATCCTGCCTCTTTGAAACTGTTACTGCTTCCTTCTGTCCCTCTTCCTGGCACTGCTTTATTGGACAACTTTCATTCTGCCAAACAGTTCCAAAATGGGTAAGAAGTCTGGGGAATACAAATCAGAGGTGTTGTACTGTGCCTGGGACAGTAGGCAGAGTGACACCAGTTCATAAGTTATCATCATAACTTTTATACTATACATATTGTAATTTTTGACATATTATGTTGGTTTTGGGCTCTCATGGATGCATAAGAGATCTAGTAATAACTTTCAATAAATTAGATATGTGTATTTATTGGTATTATTGGATATATTTTCAGTCCAAAGATATCCTCACATTTACTTTTTGTTAATTATGAGGATTTTAGCAGATTTGCCAGACGTCAGATTGCGAAGGTTGAAATGGAAGCTGTTATGGAAAATCAATCTACCCTGGCATCTCCTGCACAGTCGTCTGGCTCTGAGGACTCTGCCAAGTACCACTTTGCGGCGCTCATGGCTGCCATCGCCAACTGCCAAGTAGTCTTAACTAACAAAATTGATATTATTTGGGTCGACCTGAACCTATTGTGGGAGGACCAACAAGCGATTAGAGAAAACATCGTGGATGGGCAGAGGAAGGTTTCAACTGTTGAGGATGTAATACCTCCTGCTCAGGAAGCAGTGTGCACCTTACAATCCCTGGTGCAGGCCCTAACACATAAGGTGGATGACCTGGAAAATAGACTTTAATGTTGCAATATACAAATTGTTGGCCTGCCTGAACTCTGCAAAGGAAGACTGACTGAATTGTTTCTCGAAACATGGATAACAGACACTCTGGGCACAGAGGGCTTCTCCAACTGCTTTGTTATCGAGAGTACCCACAGAGTACCATCTACATTCCTGTCTCCTGGGGCCAACAAAGCTACTAAACTTCTATCATGGTGAAAAGGCCCACTTGGTTCGATATAATCTTGATAAACTGCAGATCCTGCATATACGGAGTGATGCAGGTCATTTGCTTCTTACCTCAGAGAAAGATATTAACACTCAATTTGCAAATTTCTTTCGGCATCTATACTAATAATCAGCAGTGGATATTAACCTTTATTTATCTAAATGCCCCTTGCCAATGCTATCTGAAGAGTACAGACAATTCAAGCACTCCCCTGTTCTCTTGAGAGAAGTAGTTGTAACTATATGTGCCATACCCAGCGGCAAATCCCTGTGGATCGATGGCCTACCTATAGAATGGTATAATAAATACATCAATGTCTTTGTACTTCAGCATCAAATTGTTTTTCTATTGGCCCTAGAATCTTGTGCTCTTCCTCCCTCGATGAACTAGGCCTCCATCACTGTACTCCCTAAACCAGGAAAGGATGTAATTCTCTGTTAATCGTTTCGTCCCATCTCACACCTAACCCTGGATATCAAGATATTAGCAAAGATTTTGGTGACTCTGTTGAACTCCATTATCTGCAAACTTGCACACCTGGATCAGATTGGATTTATCACAGTTAAATCGACAGTTCATAATCTCCAGCAGTTGTACGCCCATCTCCAGCTTCCGCATGATAATTTGGGCCATAGGGCTATTGCCTCTCTCGACACAGCCAAGGCCTTTGACTCTGTGGAGTTGGAATACTTATGTGCCGTACTTGATAAATTCAGCTTTGGGCTGACCAAACTCTCTGCTCATGGTCTGCTGGATTGGTCCGTACGGGGATCATCTATTCCTTGAATTTTGTCCTGAGCAGGGGCATCAGCAGGGCTGCCTGTTAGCGCTGGGGCCCTTCTCTTTGGTGGTACAGCCCCTAGCACCCAGTATACGGGATGATCCTAAAATCGCTTTTGTTTGAGGGGTCGCTCTCTATGTTGATGACTTGCTCCTTCCCTTGGGCTAAACATCCTTAGTAGCCTTATTGGACCATGTGGACACTTTTGGGCTCTCTATCAACTTGTCAAAATCCTCCCTGTTTCTCATGGACCATTTGCTAGATGTTAGCCATCTGTCCCCCAGTAACATGTTAATCTCAGACTCCTTCAAGCACCTGGAGATTTTGGTCTCTGGCTCCCCCACTGTGTTCATCAGGGATAACCTTGTTCTAATAATAAGTCACCTTCGGGATAAGACCAAAGCATGGCAAACCTTACCACTTAACATTATAGGACAGGCTAACCTTTAAAAATACTATTTTCACCCAGATGTTTTCAGAATTCACCCATCTGCATTCCCATAATGTTTTTCAGTGGATTAGACTCGATAACTTCGCGATTCCTCTGGGAGAGGGGCCCAGAGGTGACACTGTGTAAGCCTAAACTGGAGGGAGAAATCTCTTTGTCTGACTTTTACCAATACTGCCTGGTGGCACAGGGCCAATATTCTTTGGCCTGTTCTAACCCTGAAATCCAGTTCCAGTTCATCGCTCTGGAGGAATTAGTGCCATGCAAGAATTGCTGCTTGTCTCAGATGCTGACTATGGGTGCGACAGTGAGTAGCACTGTTACAACCATAGCAGATGCTGTGTATAAGGTGTGTGGGGGTGAGATACAAGTGGTGGTGGGCTGGACAGATCACAATATAATGTAACCCTGGACCTTGGACTCATCTGGACCAGATATGGAATTACAACACTAGGACACATCTATGTTGACGTTAGCTTGAAACCATTTGAGCAACTTCACAGGGATTTAGGTAACCCTCATCTTTTTTTTATTGGTCTCGCCAACTACACCATGCATTTTGGACGCAGTGGGGGGGAAGCGAGACCCGCTATTGAGAGGTTCAACTTACTCTTATCTGCACTGGCTAAATGGCCAGACAGGTCGGTGTCCTTTATTTACCTGTGGTCTAATGCTCGTGCCCTGCAAGGAGATCTCCCCCTGAGGCAGAGATGGGAAGGGGACCTGGGTGTGCTGGAGGAGTGGGAGTGGTCCATGGCCAAGACTAGTCCACATGGGGCATCTTTCAATGCTCAACATCAGCTCATGCAACTGAAAATTCTTCATAGGGCATACTTTACCTCAGTAAGACCATATAAGATGAGTACAACAGCTTATGTGACAGATGCTCTCATGCAACTCATACTTTTCTACACCTTGTCTGGGACTGTCCTGAGATCTTCTGATTTTGGGAGTGGATCTTCTACTCTCTGTCAGGGGTCCTGGACAGAAAAATTCACCAAATCTGAAGTTGGGTATCCTGTCAGTTTTCACTGATAATCAAGACACTCACCCTGTTAAATTTCTTCTGAGAGAGATTTTGGTTATGGCATGTAACATAGTTACCTTGGCATGGATGTCTGTCAGTCTGCCCTCCCACTATCACTGGGTGAATCTGGTAGCCAAAATCTTCCACACTACCATTTAGTAACCAATCACAGAGAGACCCATCACAGGTTTCATGAGATTTGTGGATATCTCGCTTTGGGATGGGCTCCTTTTCCTAGTTTTGTGACGTTGATCCACATCCATTTTGGTGCTGCCACTTGGAATATCCTATGGCTTCCTTCTGCTATATCACTGATTAATGTTTGATAATAATCTGAAAATAATGTAAAATTAAATTAAAATAGACTAAAAGGTGACAATGTAAATGACAGATAGATAGACAGATAAATAGATCAAGGCATTAAACTAAATTGGGACAAAAAAGGACTTTAGATCAATTGACAATACCTTCATCATTTATGTTTTGCAGATGATATCATACTCTTTGCCAGTAGTCCTGAAAAAAATTGATGGACAAATAAAACTGGAATGGCAAGCATTTGTAAAACTAAGAAGTACTGCCTCAAGTGAAAGGTTTTTGAAAAAATGTGTCCTCTTATTTCTTATGTCTGCCTGTGAAAAACAGACACTGAATGCCATAAAAAATGTAAGGATACACAGATAAGTGTGGAACTTCAAATTCTGAACATAACAAAAAGAGATTGAAAGTGTGTGAATGGATTTGTCAGCAAAGGACTATAACATAATTGACAGAATAAAGTCCCTAAAATGGAAATGGGAAAACCAGATAGTAAGAAGACCTGATGGGATATGGACCAAACACATTTTATAATGGATTCCACTTGATACTTACCCAAGAAGAAGACCAAAGGCAAAATGGGTAGATGAAATTACCAAATTTGTTGGTACACAGCTGCAACAGAGCACAAGATCGAGGTTGTTGGAAACTTGCTGAGGAGGCTTTTATCCTGCAGTGGATCAAAAATGACTGAAGACAATATATATTTAAAAAACAGTGGTTAGCAAGCATAGCAGCAGGCTTACAGAAAAAAAGCCTGAAAAATATTTGTTTTGCGGGCTTACAAAACATGAAACATTCAAGACTGGGCAGCACAGCAATTGTAAGTGTACAAGGAGATATTCTGAAGATCTATTTTGTATCCATTTTGATGATATTTATTCTTTTCTTTCACAGGTAAAAATTGTCTGAATCTATTCCTAAGTACTGTAGACAATTGAGGGTTGATTAGATACTGAACACTGAATCTGAACACTGAGTCATTGAGGTGGTTGGGATTATTGTGTTAATTAGTATCTGTTAGATCTAGTTATATACTGTTTTGCTAATTAATGGGTGTTGTCTTCTGTGTATATAAGTAGGATTGTTATTAACTGGGCAAATTACTAGCTGCACAGCACAGCAATTGAAAGTGCAGCAATTGTAAGTGTACAAGGAGATATTTTGGAGATAATCTGGAGGTGGTCTGTGGTGATTAAAGTCAGGAAATAATTGCAAAATCTGAAGGTATTTTACTCTTTCTCCCCTGATTACAATAGTGCTGTGAACATGTCAGGAATGTTGCAGTGCAATGGATGTTTTGCTTTTTTCCCCCGGGAAAACTTTTGGAGGTTCAGAAGTTGTCCAATTTGTCAGCAATTTTCTGTTTTATAACAGGAGTGTGATAATTTGAAGGCGGAAATCTACAAGATGTCTGTGAGCTCCACACAGATACAAAAGAAACAAGTGCCACTGCCTCAGAGACTTCCAGGATATGGCAGATGGACTACAGTTGGTTCTGGAAGGGTAAAAGTTGTGGACAAGAGGCACTTGGGACATAAAAATCCAAAGGAAAAAAAAATACTATTAAGGGTACTGTGCTGTCAGAGACAACAGAGGAAATGTCAAATGTTCATCTTGTAGGTATTAAAAAAATAAATTAAATGCCCCCAGTCCCATCTCTCAAACCTTTATTGTTTGAGAGATATTCGCTGTGAAAGTTCCCTGCTCCCTCCCCTTTCCCTGATGTCAGCGTTCTAGCTGACTGCAGGGGAATCCGGTCCCTGGACAAGCGGAGACTCTTCAGCAGAGCAGAGATCTCGTTATTGAAAAAGAAATCCTTCACTGGAAATGTCTTCTAAGTGTGCTGAAGAGCCTCCGCCGGTCCCGGGACTGGATTCCCCTGCAGTCAGCTAGAGCACTAACGTTAGGGAAAGGTGGGGGGGGGCTTTCAAAGTGAATATCTCTCAAACCATAAAGGTTTGAGAGATAGGACTGCGGGCGTTTAAATTATTTTTTAATATCTAAACATTTGACAAAGTTAAGTATAACTATCCCTTTAAAGGTAGACAGGCACTTTAATAAAGCAGCGGAGAATGCAAGCTAGGGGCATTAGTAACAGAAAAAGGGAAGTGGTCATGCCACTCTACAGATCTCTAGTTAGTTCTCACCTAGAGTAATGTGTACAGTACAGGAGACCCCATCTCCAGAAGGATATAGATACTCTAGAGAAAATTCAGAGAAGGGCTACTAAAATGGTGACTGGTTTACAGGAAAAGAATTATCAGGATAGACTAAAGGATCTGAACGTGTATAGCCTGGAAGAGAGAAGAGAGAGGAAAATTGAGCGAAACATTCAAATACAGGAGGGAAGTACATTTCAAAGGAGTCAAAATATTAGGACAAGAGACCATAGTCTAAAACTAGAGGGACACAGATAGATAAGTGGAATAGCCTACCAGCAGAAGTGGTAGAAGTTAATACTGTATTAAAATCTTTCATTTAACAGCTCTAACCCCGATATAAAACAGATGTATTTTTTTCCAAAAAGTATTATTCCATCAAATGTAGCGTAATGTTTAATCCTTTATACCAGGCATAATGCACAAATGTTACCACTGCATATATTGATGATTCAGTTGTTAATTCAAGGCAAGGAAGAAGAGTTCAATGCTAGATGGGTGCAATCAAGGAGTGTCCCTGCAGACTCCCAAAAATTCAGCATATACACAAAAATTCATGCATCACCATCATAAACACAGAGAACTCAAAATAAAAGCATCAATCTTTATTGAAATATTAAAAATATACCTTCAGACCTTATACAAAGACAAGGAGAGACTCGAATGAGGTATGGCATACACAGCTATATGTAAAGCAGCATGCTCAAATAGATCCACTAGTTTCACGTACAACACGATTACTCATGATCTCTGTGTACTGTGACAGAATTTAAGCATGCATGGGATAGGCATAAAGCTGTCCTTACATAAGAAAAGTCCAAGGACCAAAAAAGGTTTGAGGTTTTTACAGTAGGAAAATGGGCAGACTAGATGGGCCGAATGATTCTTATCTGCCGTCAGATTCTATGTTTCTATGTTTAAGGCTAGGCTTTACAAAAAATTGATTGCGGGCTTGAAATAAGGTTAGCCATGAAACAAATTTATTTGCATGCCAAACTCGAGCTCTAAGATTTGTGTGCAGGCCTCAGGCTTACCAAAAACAAGCACTGAAAAAAAATTGTATGCCCTACTGGCCTAACGGTAGCAATACTAGATGGTGGTAGCAAATGCTACTTGTAACATTCTGGCATTTGCTACTGCTGTATTTGTGCTTCTGAGTTGTCTATGAAAGAAGGAGACTTAGGCTGCTGCATGGCACTGGGATCATCAGCAGTGACATAAGACAGGTGGTGGTACGAAGATGCTTCTACGTGCCACTAGCACTAGTGTTGCTGAGGCAGCAGCAACACCACATCAAGTCCCACACCAATTCAGGTATATCTAGAGAGAAAACACTGGCTTCTCCTCCTGCACCAAAAATCAATTGTGTGGTAGAATACTAAAATTTCCCTTTTGAGTAGGAAAGAATTATGCCAATCATCAGCAAACTGTGAAAAACTGACACATCTGCACTCATATTATGCAATAGGAACAACTGCAACCAAACACCTTGATACTTAGGTCAGAAATGTAAAAACTATCCCCCAAGAAACCAAATACTGCTGTCACTATAGCCTTGTCCAAGGACAAGTGATTAATACAAATAATGAATCCTCCCTGCCACCAGCTTAATGTATTCAGTGGGATGGAATGTCTGCAGATGCTTCCTGATACCCTGCATTTGATTGATCAACGCACTACACAATATGCTATGTGTGGACATGAACTGCCAAGTCCTCACAGCTACAGACTCACTATCAGCTGGTGGGGGAGGTAACAGAGGCAAAAGTGGAATGCCAAAGGAGTAGTTAAAGGATGCTGAGGGTGCAGGGGAGGGAACAGTGGGCACATTTTCCAGCACCCAGACCCTAGCATAAGAAGACAATGATGACTTAGGTGTTATGCTCATCGTCAAAATCCAGGCTTGGTTTTTCTTTGGATTTTGATCTCTATACTTTGTGTCACAGAGGATGAATGGGGGCACAGTAACAGTGGCTCTAAATTTCTAAAATAAAGTTTGTGGCGTCGTTATTGCATGTGCTTTATGAGGGCAGATGTTCCAAAGTATGTCACTATCATATCACACATAGTGCACAGTACAGTCACTGATGACTTAACTGTGTCTGCCCCAAGGAAAATATTCCCAGAGCATTGGTTTTACTGAGGAGGGAGATGGAGAAGAATGGCATTCTTCTTCTTCTTCTCCAGAATCCCCTTCACTGGCTGGGACAGCATCAGCGCTAAGGCTAGGACCAGGAGTATTGGTGGCAAGTGGAACCTGTCCTAGTCCCATATCACTGTTCAACTAAATTTCTGTCTAGCTGCAAAGGTAATCCCCTAGATTCAATCCCCTAGAGCCAATTTTTTTATTTATACATCAACCTCCTCTGTGGGACTGTATCAAATGCCTTTGCAAAATCTAGACATACTATATCTACTTTATCACTATCTAGATGGAGACTTACTTCTTCCTAGAAGTTCACAAGATTTGTTTGTCAAGAGCTATTCCTCTTGTTGGTTCCTGCTTATTCTCCACGGCACAAATACTATGAAGATTAATTGGAGTTGCTTTTATTGTGAAACATTATTATACATTTAAAGGGAAACTTTCACACTTGAATACATAAGGCCATACTGAGTCAGACTTTATAAATAGCCATTGACTTCACTCTGCACTGTTCAGTCACAAAATGGCTCTGTTCAGATGTTTTGGAGTCAGAAGTCTGACCTCTGTGTCTGGAAAAATAACTATATTTCAAAAAAGTCTAGATTCATAGATATAATTTGTTGCAGTGAAGCATTGATTGTGATACAATAGTCAAGATCTGACAGATCCTTGTTACAATCTATGACAATAAAATACACTACGAATTTGTGAGCTAAAAATCCAGTAATAAATATGTCACCTGCAACAGAATTAATCCCAATAAGGGATGTAGTTACAAACTTTCAGAATTGTTTTTTTTTTTCTTTTAAAATAAATTCTATTCTTCAATAACCCTTGGCTTTTTGGATTGTATTATCCAGGAGACGTGCACCTGACAATAAAGTCCAGCTGAACTGAAACAGCTCTTGCTTAGTTCTTGTCTAGTTATACCAGACTGTGAAGGACAGATATTAAAAGTGATTATATAATGGAAAGTACCTTGAATGTCACTATTAAATAATATAGTCTAAATTCAAAATTATTATTTATGTTAAAGTGATTCTTAAGTTGTTTTATGAGAAAAAAATAAAACAGTTTGTGTGGTGTTTCCTGATGAATAACTCAAGGCTACTCCCACCGCGGGGGGATGTTTTCTTCAAAAGTTACAACTCAAACTATTTTTTAGCATATGGAAAGTCCCCATTAGTCACCACTAGGTGGCATGTTGCTATTGTTTTCTATGGAGAACTACCATTAGCTACAGACATTGTCTAAAGCCATAAAAAAACCTGTTGACTGGTTTGAACTGTGATAACTTTTGAATTAAACATCTTACAGCAAAAAGAGTTTGCTTATTTTACCCAGAAAGGAACACTCTACTCTATAAGTGTTTTCTTAAATAAATGTACTGTCACTTTAAAGAGCTGTGTACAATTAGATAAACAAAATGCAGTTACACATTTTCTTCATTCTGTTCATGATGTTCCACACATTTATTATATGTTCACTTCCTTTTCGAAAATGATCTCATTAAAGAACAGAAAGTACAGAAGTATAGGCTAGCCCCATCCTTCAACCCTTTCAGTGCTAGAGGGGTACCAACGCATTACTTCATAATGCATTGCATACCCCTTTAACACTCGAACGGTTATCCCCTTAGATGCTTGAGACATATCTCCAATGTATAGCATACAAGGGATTAATAAACATTAGCAGAATTGCTGTATCAAAAAGTGACTCTTGTTATGGGATATAACCAAATGGCTCCCAAGCCATTGGGAAATATATATAAAAAAGAACATCTCAATTCAATGACTTTATTAAACTAAGAGTCATTAAGAATGCAACAGCCTTTCACAAAGAGAAAACTGCCACTGAAACTCATGTTGAGGTCTCAGGAAATAAGGTCAGTTCTCCAGCAAACGTTCAGAACTCAGCTATAAAACTAGGAGGCCTTTCTTAATCAGAGGTGATATTATATTTTTAAGCCTTTGAGTGCCAGAGGAGTACACAACACAATACATTGTGTACCCCTCTGGCACTCAAAGGATTAAAACAACTGCACCACCTTGTATTGGTATCCTGTTGATAGATTCTGGAACATTTTAAATGTTAAAGTGTAACTGACATCCTCCTGCAATGCAGAAACCTGGATGCATCATCTGAGGCTAATGTACTAAGAAATGGCGCAGTTCCAGTACAAACCAAGTGCAACATAGGGGATAACTACACATTATAAACATTCCTGTTGATTTAATTGGGCTTTTAATTCCTTGAATGCTAGAAAAAAACTCAAATGAATGCAAAGCATTCAAGGAGTTAAAATCCCCATTTAAATCAATTGGTATTATATTTGTTACCTATGCTGTTTTGCCCCATAATTGCTTTCCTTTAGTAAATCAGCATCCGTTTGAAACATACTCAAGTCGTAGCATTCTCTGGGCCGGATTTCCCAATAGAGTAAGCAGCTGCCTAGAGCTCCAAATTTTGAGGGAAGCCTCAGCTCTGCTGGCCACACCCTCATTCTGAATTAAGGCTGTGGCAAGACCAAACTTCCTGCACTGGTTTTTAATATCCCCTTACAGGTTGTTATTTAACCCCTTGGATGCCAGAGAGATCTCCAACACATTTCTAAGCAATGTGTTAGAGATCTCACTGGCTACTAAGGAGTTAAAGCTTTTTTCATTCTAGCTTGTTATAGACCAAGTGTATTTTATGTGCCAAAAATCAGTGAATGGGACTGAGGGAGGTGCCATGTAAGGAGTGAGATGTGGCCATGGGTGGGGCTAAGGGCTCCTAAAGTGCCTTGCCTAGGGTCTCCTGGGATATAAATGCAGTCCTGACCATTCTGTACTCCATTACCTGTGTGAACTGCACAATACTACACATGGGTGCATTTAATGCAGTTAACAACACTTCACTATAGTCTCCTGTATGAACAGGGCATAACATGTATTTGCAAAGTTCAGCAAATTTTAAACATCATACTTAAAGCATTTCCTTACTGCACATATATATTTGACCTCTTAAAAAAACTCTTACAAAAACATTCTTAATCTCTCCAAACACTGTATCCTTATTTCAATCATTTCAGCTTTTTTTTTTTAAACTTTTTATTGTCCATTACAAAACTGTAAGAAAGTTATAAATGTTAGTTTAATAGTTTACTGAGTTTGCAATAAAGTTAAAGCAGTTAGAAGAGTGGCTGAGCAAATATGGTTTGTTTCTCTAGGGCAAGCTGAAATTTTACCTCAGGAGACGGAATCAATTTATATCATAGCAGCTAAGGCATACAGCATACAAATCACACAATTCTTTGTAGCAGGAAAAGTGACCTTTTTTCTGTTCAGATTCTTCAGACCTATTTATCAGAATATTTTAGCTGAAATGAAATTAAAGGATCTTTGGGGAAATATAAGTCTTGAGTCATGTGCACAGAAGAGAGTGGAGCAATTCTGGGGGAATCCAACTATAAATGGGATGAGATAAATGATTCTGTAAAATTAGAATTCATATGAAATTACTTGTTTTGAAAGACCCAAATAGAGTTTTGTAAAAATGTTTAGTTTCCTTTTTTTTTGCTGTTTTAATGAATCAGTTTTCAGGAAAACCGACCACATGATTACTGAAAAATAAAAGACTAGTAGAGTAAAAATGATACCTTTAGAGCCACTCAGCCAATAAAGAAATAATTTTTACTATATTAGTCTCCTGCATTTTCTATGGCTAACATGGTACCACACTTTACCCATATGAAAAATAAAAAGAGCAGGTTCTCATACCCCAAATGTCAGTTGAAATGGTTCCTGTCTGGGTCACTATGTCTTTGAACCATGTAGAACAACTGTTTGAACTGGCCCCGCTTTAGTGGAATACTGTGTTTACTGTGATGAAATGGGTTACTATAGTTTATAATGTGATCAAGGATTATACGGCTTTTACTGTGATATAGTGGGTTACTGCAGTTTATACTATGTTCAAGTGGATTACTGCAGCTTCTACAGTGATTGAGGGCTACTAATGCTTACACTTTGTTCTAACAGGTTACTACAGTTTGTACTGTGTCCAGGTGGTTAATATAGTTCATAGTTTATTCAAGTGCCATTACAAGAGTTTATAGACCTCTTTTTTAAAGTTTGTTATTGTGAATAGGCAAGAGTTAGACACAGAGCATGTTACATAGTACAGAACATGTCATAGAAACACATGCAGGTCATCGTCTTACACAGCAGGTATAACAGTGTGGCCTGTTCATTTTTCATGTTTTCATCCATAACTCAACTCCCCAAGATGTTGCCCTCCATGCACCAACCTCCCAAACCCTCCCCCACTAATCTTACCCCAACCCACGGCCATGCGAGCACCCCTGCCACCCCAGGAGACAGACCTCAGCAACGGGACCAAGAGATAAATAGGCATGAAACAGAGATAACCTCAAGTTGTGAAACATAGATTTTCCTGTCATGATAGTGGTGGACAATGGATGGAAGGATGCAGAAGAGTCTATTGGCCAGGATTTTAGCAAGCATTTTGTCATCAACCTTAAGCAAGGAGACTGGATGGTAGGATTCGCATTTTTGCGGATCCTTGCTTGGTTTTGGAAGAACTATAATCATCTCCTCATTTAGGGAATGTGGCAATGAGGCATCCTCAAAAGCTGAGTAAAAAGTATTTAATAGCTGTGGGGCCAATATATCCACATACTTTTTGTACCATTCCATTGGGAATCCATCACCGCCAGGAGACTTGCCTGTAGGCAAATCCCCAATAGCATCCACCACCTCCCTCAGCATAATAGGAGAATCAAACATTTTTATGTCTGCATCTAGGAGGTGTGGGGGTGTAATACCCACGAGATATTCCTCAGTTGCCAGACCAGACTAGTCAGTCTAGGAACTGTATAGTGCCGAATAGAACTTGGCAAATTCCTGAGTAATGTCCTGGCCATCAAAAATCAGGTACCCCTGGTCATTCTGTATGGAAGATATAGTAGTACCTCCCCCATTCCCCTGAATTAGGCATGCCATTAATTTTCCTGCCCTGTCCCCATAATCGAATAGAGCTTGACGTCTATGAAGGAGATAATGAACATTAAGTTTAGATAATTCTAGATTGTATCTGGACGAGTTATTGACCTCTTTAGCATTCATGGGGTTATAGTAGCCCCCTTTAACCCTTTGAGTACCATGGAGATATCCAAGCGCATTGCTTTGCAATGCATCAGATACCTCCCTGGTGCTCAGAGATTTAAAGCACCAGGAACTGTTATTTGTTCCTTATGTTCTAGTTGGTTTTCCCAGAATATCTCCACTTTCCTTTCTAACATAGTGCACTGCCCCAGGCTGGTAGGTAAGGAGTTCTACAGATAGGGAACAATGAGAGAAAAGGGTTTGATTTGAGAGAGAACTGTAGATAGGAAAGGATTTGGAGAATGTCGGCAATGTTAGGACTGTGAAATGCAACAACAGAGGCCACTAATAGCAATGGGTTCACTTAAAAAGTAGAGTTTTAAATATTGTGCGGTTGCACACCACATGAAATATGTTGCATAAATTAAAAGGGCGAAATGAGAATCTCGCCCTGCTGTCATGCCAAGGCATGAGTTGGCCCCTGGTTTGTAAAATGCGTTTGTTTGTTTTGTATGTTATTCAAAGTGCACCAGTCCTAGGCCATAAAATTATCTGAGGAGACAACATCACCAGAAACTGAATGAGTAGATCACCGGAGCATCATAAAATATATTGGACCATTTGCTTTGGGTGGAAGTTTATCCAGGGGACACTCAAATAACCTGAAATAGGGAGAACATGTATATATAGTGTTAAAAGGTTCAATACAAATATATATTCAGAATGCTCAGGTTTTACCCTTGTGGTGGGTACCAGATATGCCAGGGGGAGGTGTTCCTACTATGAGTTACAAGAATAGCCACTTTGCAACCAGTTAGACCCAGCATGTTTGGTGTCCAGATATTCACACAGATATGAGGAATATGTATCACGGCGCCTGTGATCTAGGCAACATTCTGACCATCTTGCCATTGCTGCTTTCCCATTGGCTGCACGGTATTGCTCCTCCCAGTGACAGCCTTTTTATACCCTGGGCTGTCACTCTGCAGTTGCCCTTTCGTGGTGTACCTGATGTCTAGCGCTAGTTGTGATTTCCTGATACCAGTGTATGACCCCGGACTGCCTGACCACGCCATTGTCTCTGTTCCTGATTCTGTGTACCAATTCGGATTGGTTGACGATCCTGCTTCCTGTTCTGACCCGGCCTGGCTGACGTTCCTGCTACGTGTACCGACCCCGGCGAGACTGACGATCCTGCTCCATGTACCGACCCGGCGAGACTGACGTTCCTGCTCCGTGTACCGACCCAGCTTGGCTGATGTTCCTGTGCTGTGTACCGAATCGGCTTGGCGGTGGTTCCTGCTCTCTCAGTGCCCGATTGAACGATTCCCGTGCTGTTCCTGTTGCTGACTACCTGGCACAGTTTTCATGTTGCTGTGTCCCTCTGTGTCACGGTACTCCGGTACCTTGCTCCATCCAGTCCGGGGGTTCAGAGTGTGCCAGTGCTCCTCCATACCATGCTAGTGATCGCTTGGTCTTACTCTTTGGTTCAGTTGGGCGCATCTGGTTATCTGCCGTTATCCAGACCATAGTGTTCATTAACCCCTTCAGGGGTGGTGCCTCCTTCTACTACTTGCTACACCAGTGTTGTTTGGGTCCGTTATCTGTGCATTTGTGATTCCATATAGGTACCGTTGGGCACTTCCGGTTGCCATCCATTTTATACTATATGCACGTTAACCCTTGTTGGTAGCAAGAGCACACGTGGTGAATAGTCTCGGTAGGGCCTCCGTTTTGGCATGAGCTCTGATCTGCCTTGTGTAGCCTATGGTGGGCGTCCATCGTTGCATCCTCCGTACAGGTGATCCTTGCCTGTTTGCTGTAGCTGTCCTGTCAGTGTTGCATCCTGCTGCGTATAGGCGACATTGGGCCTCCACTATCCTGTCTACTTTATCAGTGGCTCCTTAAGTTCACATTGGACTTTTCATACACTGTATTAATCGAGTTACCTGACCTGTGTCAGTATTGTGATTGTATATCCGTACTGGACCCGTGTGGGTTAACCTGCCTGTAACCTGTATTGTGTCAGTTATTGCTGCTATTGACTGGACCCGTGAGGGTTACAATATTCCTTGTGTGCTTCAATAAAATTGTGTTTTACCAACATCTACCGTGTCTGAGTGTACTGAACCATAACAATATGATTATTATTACATTATAGATGTGTGCTGTAGGTTGCATGTTTTGGGAAACCTTATGATTTTTCAGGTAGAACTCTGCAGTAACATTACTTACAGGTCTGATTGAGTGGGCCATAAACTGTCAGGCCAAACCTCCCCCCAGGCAACACCCGAGGGGTTTGGCCTCCTAGAAGAAACTGTGGAAAGTATTTAAAGGGATAGTAATACTTTATTATTACTATCCCTCATATTGTAGATATTTGCAAAATAAGTTAATAACCCCCAGGTTAATCTCTCAAACCCTTATGGTTTGAGAGATAACCGAAGGCAAAGTTCCCCCTTCCCTGAAGTCAGCGCTGTGCTTACTGCAGGGATATCCGGTCTGTCTTTCATGATGCGGCTCTGTAGCAGAGCCTCGATTGCGTTAGTGACAAAGAATTATTTCACTGAAACGGTCTTCTACATGTGCTTGCAAACCAAGCACATGTAGAAGACAATTTCAGTGAAATAATTCTTCTTCACTAACGGGATCTCGGCTCAGCTGCAGAGCTGCAAGCCTGTCATACGACAGACTTCCCCTGCAGTCTGCACAATGCTGACTTCAGGGAAGGGGGAGGGAGAGGGGAACTTTGCCTCTGGGTATCTCTCAAACCATAATGGTTTGCGAGATGAACCTGGGGGCTATTAACTTATTTTGCAAATACCTACAATACGAGGGATAGTAATAATAAAGTATTACTATCCCTTTAATATCGGTTTTTGGATAAAAACAGGGAATTTCTTTGTAACAACTGAAGGGGGAAATACCATCTTAAGTTCCCGCAAGGACTCTTAAAATATCAGTAATTGTACTTAAGGATTTCTTGTGTTTCTCCCATTTTATTTTGTGGACTGTTTTGCTTATGTGTAATCTTTATATCTGTATGCCCTTTATTTCTGTATTTTTGTATCCAGCACTGTGAAGCCTTTTTTCAGATTAAATGATCAATTAATCAGCTCTTGTCTCTGTCCTCTAATATGAACTCACTACTCTGAAGGAAGATCAGGTAGCACACGTTACTAAAAGGTTAATTATATATGTCTGGTTATTAAGGGGATGTTATACTGTATTCTGTTGTGTTTGGGGTAACTTAAGAAGCCCAGATATAAAATCTTGGTGGTGGCAGCAAATTGTAGTACTGGGGTGATTGTGCAGGAGGGATTTCAGGGGTTAATTTGGCGTTTGCTGGGAATAGTAACGGGTAACCAGGGGTCTGGTATTGTTAACCCTTTCACTCCCACACTCTCCCCACTGTCTCAGCAGGGCCTATAGCCCTCGCTTGTGACAAACTTGTTGGCAGCATCGGGATATATTTAGAGATTTTTAGTGCTTGCTGGATTTTACCTGTAAGGGGATCTTAGCACTAAAAGAAATTGCATACATTTTTGTGTAATTTCCAAAGACAGCGCTCAGTGCTGATTTGAAATGCATACATAGTGCAAAACAGTTCTTCCCTCCCCATTCTTGTTTTTCTTTCTGTATCTCATTTATGACTATGAAGTCTTATTGCAAACAGCTCAAAGTGACCCTGGAATTGATGTGCAAAGCAAGGGATTTACTAGCGTTTGGCAAAGGCAAGGAACAACTTATTGCGGACCTTGTGGAAGCTGACAGACACACTGTTGAGTCAGAGACTGACACTGAAATTGTTACTGAGCACCCTACTACTGCAGGACCACTACATACTGGAATGCCTATTGTTTGGATTACAGGGTTATACTCTACCACCTATGAAGCAGTTAATGACTTAATGGTCCTGGAACAGTTCTTACATACACGGTGCCCTGATGTAAGAGGGTGGATTCTAGAAAGAAAGCGAAAAACTGCTAGGGTTGCCGCAGAACTGGCAGATCACTACTCACACATCCATGCACCAGCATCTAGGTGTGGAGTTATGTCAGCTGGTACTCCAACCTGGAGAGGAGATACAGTTCAGTCACCAGCTACAAGATCTGAAGTGAGGACCTCACCACCAGCTGCCAATAGTGCAGGGGCTATGTCGGGTGGGCCCCATACCCGCCATTGTTTTCAGTGTAACCAGATTGGGCAGCTGAGGGTTACTTGCCCCACTAGGAATCCACCGCCACCTGCTCGTGGAGGTGGGAGTGCCACTGGGGGGCCACCATCAGTTTTGCTTGTTGGTGGGCCTGTGGAGAAAAAAGAGGATAACCTGAGAGTGTAACTGTGGGTGACTGGGTGACCATGGGACAGAGAGATTCTGGAGCTTCATTCACCTTGGTGCGCCCTGAAGTGGTGAATACAGAGGACATGATCCCTGGAAGAACCATATCCATCAAATGAATTGGGGGGGTGCGCCCTGCTGTGCCCATGGCACGTGTGTACCTTGATTGGCAGTCAGGCAGTCAGGCAGGCAGGCAGGCAAAGGTTTGCGGGAAGTGGGGGTTTCTGAGGATATCTCTGTTAATGTTCTGCTGGGGAATCATTTGAGCTGAATGCTCTGTCACTATTCTCCAGAGGACACTGATTGCAAACTGGAAGGGCTAACTGAAAGTCCTGCTCAAACTAAGGTACTGTGTGAAACTATGGGGAATGTTGTGAAATGTGATCGCTGGGAGGGAGAGCAGGGGATGGAAAAATGCCTACCTGTAACAGAACCAGTGATGCCTTCCAAAGGTGAGGTGGGGTGTGTTGTAAAATGTGATTACAATGAGTTCCAAATGTCAAAACCTAGTGGAGAAGGGCTAGGGAGATGGTTTGGTGTGCCCCAGGTAACAATTAAGGATGAAGGACCAGGAGTAAGGGTTGATTTACCTGTGTCTAAATCCTGTGAGACAGTGATGTCTGGGAGTAAGGGGGAGGAGGAATGGGATTTTCCTTCTGTACAATGTTCCTTGGATGGGGAATGTAGAGAGCAGAGGTTGTGTTCCCAGGAGGAAAACGGGAGACAGGGAGGTATACCAATGGTAGCAGGGGTAACATGTCAGCAGTAAACGAGGGCTGAAGCTGTAGAACTATCATGGTGCCCGTGATTCTGTACTGAGTGACATTGTTACTTCCGGGTTTATCCTGGCCTTATTCTTATTGGCTCTGTGTTGGTGACTTCTCCCAGAGTTTGCCTTTAAATACGCCCTCCTGTCATTCTACCGGTGCCCTTTTGTGGTGTACCCGTAACTAGAAGTTCTTGTTCCTGTTTCCGTGTATGACCCGGCTCGCCTGGCTACGTTTAGTTCCTGACGCTCCTGTGATCCGATTCCGTTGCTGACCTTGGACTGGCTGACTAACTCCTTGTGTACCGAACTGGCTTGGCTGAGTATCTGATTCCATTACTGACTAAGGACTGGCTGACTGACTCCGTGTGTTTGACCTGGCCTGGCTGAGTACACGATTCTGTTACCGACTAAGGACTGGCTGACTAACTCCGTGTGTACCGACCTGGTTTGGCTGAGTATCCGATTCTGTTACCGACTAAGGACTGACTGACTACTCTGTGTGCACCAACCTGGCTGGGCTAGTGTCTGGTCGTCCATCTAGACTGGCTGTATATTCCATGTGTGCCAACCTGGTTGAGCTTCTGGTTACGTTGCTAATGGGACTGGCTGACTACCTCTGTGTACCGATCAGGGCGACACCAGTTACTGACCGGTTACGTTACGTACCTTGCTCTCTCCCACTCACTTAATGCATAGCACCTGTTAGACCTACCCGCTCCAGTAGTCTCCTGGGGCTTGTGGGAGCCCAATCATTCACCAGTGTCTGTGTTGCCTCCGGTAACCCTATAGTATTAGGGTCCAGTCTGAGCCAGACTTCTGCCCGTGTTGCCTACGCTAACCCTAGTGGTCTAGGGCCAGTATACTGCCAGTGTCTGGTGTCTGTTGCCTCCGTTAACCCTAGTGTGCTAGGGCCAAGTCGCTGCCAGAGTCGTGTCTGTGTTGCATCCATTAACTCTAGCGTGCTAGGGCCAAGTCGCTGCCAGAGTCTTGTCTGTGTTGCCTCTGTTAACCCTAGTGTTCTAGGGTCAAGACGCTGCCAGAGTCCTGCCTGTGTTGCCTCCGTTAACCCTAGCGTTCTAGGGTCCAGTCACTGCCAGAGTCCTGTCCGTGTTGCCTCCGTTTACCCTAAACCCCTAGGGTCAGTTTTATGCCAGAGTCTTGCCTGTGTTGCCTCCATTAACCTTAGAATTCTAGGGTCAGGTGTCTACCTGTACACTGTCTGTGCTGCCTCCGATATCCCTAGTCCACTAGGGGATTACCCTGCAGTTACCCATCGCTTGTGTCACCTATTGCGGTGTGGGGCTGTTGAGGATATTCTTGTTCCTGAAACTATCTACGAATTCGCCTGCAAGTCCAAGATCATCACAGTTATCTCGTATTATTACTACTGTGTGTGTTCTCACCCTGACCCGAGTTAGATTTGGAAAGTACCTGGTACGGACCTCATCTGGACCTGAGTGGGGCGATTGTTATTTATTTTCAATAAAGCTTGTAACCTTACCTAACTGTCTGAGCGTTCTTAACAAAACCGTGACAAGAACATAAGGAGGATAGTAATGACAGGGTCAGGTTGTCTGACCAGCAGGCAGAGAAAGGGGTAGACCTCATCCCACCCCCCAATGCTTTGCCAGAGCGAGCTGTACTCTTTGGTGCAGCCAAGTGGGGGGGAGGGCGATACGAATTTCCTGGATGCTCTACACAGTCACCTCTCCCTTGAAGGGCTCAGACACTGCACTGAGAAGCCAGGTGCTGACATGGATAGGCACTGGTTAAATTGGGATAACCATATTTTGTATTGGGTGTCCCTTACCATTGACATGCTGGTGCTCAGGGAGGGAAAAAGACATATTACATGGGAAGGCAGATGGCCCGTCTTGTCAGGTTGGAATGGAGGTTAATGGTGAACAAATGGATCAGTCTGTGGCTTGATCCCTCTGTCCACGATCTTAAGGGGGAGGTGTCATGCCAAGGCATGAGTTGGTCCTTGCAGGGCCTCTGGTTTGTAAAATGTGCTTGTTTGTTTTGTATGTTATTCAAAGTGCATAATTCCTAGGCCATAAAATTATCTGAGGAGATAACATCACCAGAAACTGAATGAGTAGATCAACTGAGCGTCATAAAATATACTGGACCATCTGCTCTGGGTGGAAGTTTATCCAGGGGACACTCAAATAACCTGAAATAGGGAGAAACTGTATATATAGTGTAAAAAAGGTTCAGTATAAATATATATTCAGAATGCCCAGGTTTTACCCTTGTGGTGGGTACCAAACATGCCAGGGGGAGGTGTTCCTACTATGAGTTACATGAATAGCCACTTTGCAACCAGTTAGACCCAGCATGTTTGGTGCGTAGATATTCACACAGATATGAGGAATATGATTATTATAACATTATAGAGGTGTGCTGTGAGTTGCATGTTTTGGGAAGCCTTATGATTTTTCAGGTAGACTCTGCAGTAACATCCCTGACAGGTCTGATTGAGTGGGCCGTAAACTGTCAGGCCACTCGCTACTTTTATAACAGATAATTGTACTACCAAAATAAGAGTTTTGGTAGCACAATTATCTGTTATAAAAGTAGCGAGTGTTCTATTAACTCCAAGCTCTGAGATGTGATTTTAATATATTGTGGGCGGTATATCGCTTTTTTAAATGTATTTTTATTAAATATTTGAAGTTTTTCATTTATATGAGAGAATCTCCATTTATTGTTTTGGTCTCATACTTGTTCCAGTAAATAGAGAGGTCCATATTTAAGGTAGAATAACCCTTGATAGAGGGCAACGTCTGTGGGATCTCCAAGACGTTGAGAATACCTGTTGGAACCATCTAAAAGAAACGGAACAGACAGGGAAAACAGCACGAAAGTACACCACTACTGGGGGTTATCCAGTAAAAGTGCACACACATAGAGGCAGGATACAGCCTCTTAAAAAGGTGAGTGCAATCCATATCTAGTACGAAAGTGTTCTATATCACGATGAAGGAGGACAACAATTTAAAATATCACTGTGGAGGTGTCAAGAACATTGAACTTTTTAAGCAGTTTACACTTAGAAGTGTGTTCCTTCTTCCTCTCTTTTTATTTTCTATACATGTTGGGTGGAAAACCTGTGCCGGAGGTTTATGAGGAAGTGGCAGCAACACTGAGTTAAATTCGTATTTCGGATTTCTTGAATACAAGAGAGACGCTATTTGGTGTACCAAATGTATTGTATCTTCAATATTTTTTATATATATTGCATTGTATGTTTTTTGAATATATTCTATATATAGTAGCGCCCAAGGGAGATAGTGGTAGTGTAGTCCATTGCCACTGCCTACTTGACATCACCCCGTGAGAAAGCAGCACAGACAGGGCACTCAAGGCTTATCGGAATGGAGTAGAAAGGGTGACTAGGGAAATCTTGATGTCAGTCCAGTGGTTGCGTGTCACATGTCACCTTTGGGCTTGATTATGAAGGATGACAGTACTTCAGTAAGAAGAAAAGCATTTTGATACTATATGTTTCAGGATTAGTCTGAGAGTGGCGCCTGTGCAGTTGCAGTATTACTTGTCTTCTTATAATGGGGCTGGTGTCGTTACAGGTATATGGTATAATCTGCTTAAGCCGGACTACAGCTCCCATTATCCTGAGCTGGGCAATGCGGCATGAGAATCTCATGCTTATATGCAGGGTGAGATTCTCATGTCTCCCGTTCCATCCACGCGACAACCACACGCTATTTAAAATGTGACCTTTTAAAAGGATACCATAGCAATGTGCCACATTAACACATAAACACACCCAGATGAATATGACAATGGCTCATTAACCTTAATTTCCCTATGCAAATGAGCCATTGTTGAATTAGTTAGTACAAACTCATTATCCTGTTCAAGGCATGGCGGGTTCACAGTGATATCTACAAACTATGGCAGATTCACAGGGATATGATGGCGAAGGCATCATAGTGCATACTATTGATATGCCATCAACACTAATATGCCACCTTATCACCATGCTGGCCCCATATTGATCTTTAGTGCATCTCCCCCAGGTACGTCAGCCCCATTCAACCATATGCACAAAAGAAAGAAAGCAAATCTGGAGCAAGCCACGGTCTCCATAGTGCACAAAAATAATTCCCAAAATGTAAATTGATTTAAATGGGCCTTATAAGCTAGAAACATTTCCAATTTAATGTAAAGCTGTGATTTGCAGACTTTTATCATTCAAGGTGTTAAAAAGGTCCATTTAACTTCATAGACATTTTTATTTCTCCTATATAGTGCAGTTTCTTTGCCCTAGGATTGCTCCTCTTTTCATTTGTAAATAAAGCTAATTCATTAAACCAAAGAGCAAAACAACTGCACCCTAGGAGTGACATAAACATTTTTATTCTTTTAAATGTGCATTTTAACCCCTTGAATGCTAAAGTGGTCTCCAACACAGTGTGAAAATGCATTGGAGGCCTCTCTAGCATTCAACAGGTTAAAAGAGAGGTATCCAACACATTGCAATGTAATGCAGCTCTGCAGCACTCAGAAGGTTAAAATCAAGGGCTATTTGAGGAACTTGCTTTGACACCCTCTGGTGATCAGAGCTGATTAAAGGTTTTTTTTTGTATTTGAGTGTCACATACATGAACTTGCTCTATGATACCTGAGTAAGGCAAAGAATATGTCAGCTCATCCTGTAATATAAAAGGCCAGAATGTTTGTCCGATCATGCAGTCATGTGCAGTAGACTGCCTGAATGCACAGAATGCTGGGAGTTCTGTGCTGGGAGAATTCTGTGCATTCGGGCAGTCTCTACAGTGCATGACTGCATCACATGCGCCACCAGTGAGTTGGTGGCAGTACTCAGAGCAGGACTGGCCTCTTTACCTCATCGGACCTTGTCCCATGTATACGGGCTTTTACACTAGTTTATAAATATGCAAATTGAAAACACACCAGAAAAATTGTCCTGTTTAGTGGTGTGTTTCCAATTCTGGGCTTCAATTACCCTTTGAATACCAGAAGGGTATTCAATACATTGGATACCATACCCCGCTGGCACCCAAAGGGTTAAGTGGACACCATTCTGTGTTTTCATTATTATTGCACAACTGGCAGAGCAGAATTAGATAACCTGTACATAACATAAAGTTATGTGTTTTTTTAAATTATATTTTATAATTAATCAAAGTACTCTCCTTTTCTGTTCTGCATTGTGTTTCATATGTTAGTGTTCTTACTAAAATGGACAATTAAAACTAATTCTTCATTATAGCAGACACATGGTACATCTTTGTTAGTAAAAGGGGAAGCATATGTGAGTTCCCCTAGGTTAAACTCATCCATATGGTACAGTTTGCCTTATGAATTGCAAATATATTTGAAATCATATTTTCAATTAATTGTCTGAAGTATTTTCAAGCTCTCACTTTGATAGCCCGGTCCCGCTTTTACATACTGAAAGCAATGAATATAAATCACAGTATTCCGAGTGTTTCTTTTTATTGAAGTATATTTAAAAAAAAAGTTCTTCAGATTTACTGAATGTTTGCTGAGGATGGCAATATTATATAATAAATAAGGCACAACACTAAAACCAGCCTACATAATTAATGAAATAAATATTATGTTTCATGTGCAACCATTTTACTGTATTTCCCTTTCTGTGCAGCATTTAAATGGAGAGAATGTATAAGGCACCAGGGTCAGCTTTCACATTAGGCAGAGTAAGCAATTGCTTAGAGTGCTAAGATTTGAGCAGTACCTCAGTTGTGCTTTCACATTCTATGTTGTGGATATTGATAGATAAATCCAAAAGCTCAACCATATTAACAATTTGTTAACCAATTAACATTGACGTTTATTAGATAAATGTTATTTATTACTTAAGCTGAAAGGCCCATTTACACAGGTCACAGTTCCACCTCTGTAGGCATGAGCAGTAGAGAGTGGCCGCGGCTGAAACAGAGCGACGTGCTCCAAATTCAGACTGGAGTCT
Organism: Rhinophrynus dorsalis; assembly: GCA_037306005.1. Classification (NCBI taxonomy): domain Eukaryota; kingdom Metazoa; phylum Chordata; class Amphibia; order Anura; family Rhinophrynidae; genus Rhinophrynus; species Rhinophrynus dorsalis. Next base: position 306,292,934 of record CM074720.1, on the reverse strand, counting down.
TCTGTGTGCGACTCTGGTCTGAATTCAGAGAGCCCCACTCTGTAACAGCCACGGCGCGGGCAGTCTCTACTGTGCATGACTAAAGCGCCCGCAGCTGTCTCTACTGCGCATGACGGCTTCTGACAAATCTTAGCAAATTATTATATAGGATATGTTATTGAACCTCTATTATGTTAGGGTGACAATTCCAGTAGCAAAGAGGTATGTTTGTATGTTATTGGCTAAACTAATTTTGTGTTCCAGGAAACTGTGGATGGAATTAGGGGTCATCCTCGTTCAAAAGTAAAAGTGTGACAATAGTTGATTTCCTTGCCTAGAGGGGCCTGATATATGTTTGGTCCTGCAAGACACCTTATCGCTTTACTTCCAGCTATTGCAGGGTAGAAAATGCATAGATTTTAGGAATTAGTATTACACTTTCTTATAAATTCAATCTATATGGCATGTGACAATTGTTTCATATAAACATTAAGAATGTTTTCTATTATGCTACAACTACTATATGAAGAGTTGGGCTTTCTTATCTTATGGAGGTCTTTAATTAAATCTTGATTCCTGTTGCCAATCCAATTTATGATAACATACATTTCTTGAATTCAAACAATAAATTAAAGAGCTCCATTTAAGATTGCAGAAATAATCTCTAATATATATATATATATATATATATATATATATATATATATATATATATACCTGCCTTATATTTCATTTTTACTCACTTTGAAACACATCAACATGCAATCTATCTTTCTAAGTCTCTGCATATTTGAAAGTGGTGGGAGCCTAGAATTTGGCAATTACTCCTCTCAAAAGGTTCAGTCGAGTCACTCACAGGCAAAGAGTTCTTGACTTTGTGAAATCTTATAAACTGAAATAAATCCTATTTTAATATAATTTAACAGATTACTTGGGGAATAAGTATGGGCAAGCTAAATAACTAGAAGGGGATGCTATATTTGTTTGTGTAATTATTGTGAAATCTTAAACCCTTAATGACCCTTGACGGTCATAGCAAGTCATGGGTTGTTTTGACTTAACGACCCATGACGTGCTATGACCGTCATGGAATTCTGGGCTCCCCCAGTGGCTGACACCATTCAGGGAGTCTGGAATCCGAATCAGCAAAAAAAAAAAAATGCTCCAAGGTCCTTTAGTGACAGCAACATGCCTGTGTGGCCGGTCATTAAGGGGTTAAACAAAAAGCAAACAATCTTGGTTACTTCCTGGTTAAACTCTATGTGGTATTCAAAAAATTGTTTTGATGGTTTTAGGGTTCCTACATAGCTAATCTGTTAGTTTTAACACTGAAAAGCAATAATAATAATACAAATAATAATGATAATATTAAAATAACAATTATAATATAAACTGGGCTGCCAGTATTTTTTGCCAGAAAAATGGGGCATAGAGAACCATCCAAACATTACATGCTAGAATTTCAATAAGTTTCTGCTATTTTGATGCATTTTATTTCTGTAACAGCTTACCTTATATCCAGCGCCGCCGCTTCAGCTGACGTGGGGAATGTATGGCACGAAATTATGCTTTGGCGTCATCCCATGCATCGCTTCGGGCATCAGGCCTGGGCATACTTAGCGTCTGTAGTGGCCGCCCATGTCCTCTGGCCAGGTGGTTCAGCGGCTCAAAGTGATGCAGGAGAGGTGAAGACGTTTGATGCATCTTGGCGAGATGTGTCAATTACGGGAGGGAGGCTGCGTATTGACGCAGGCCTCAGCTTTATACAGGAAGGCTTGGTCCGTCTCCTCCTATCTACTTCCTTGCTTTTAGTATTTAAGGGAACTGGATTCCTATCCAGTTACCCTTACGTTGTTGTCCTGTGCTGTTGTATTTAGCTTGTATCCTGAGTTCCTGTGTATGACCCTGGTTTGTCTGACCATCCATCCTGGTGCTGACCTGTGGCTCTGTCTGACTATCCTCTCTGCGCTTCTTGCCTTATTAGACATCCAATCTGGAGCAGACCTGTGGCTCTGGCTGACTACCTGCTCTGTGTATGACCCTGGCTTGTCTGACTACCCAGTCTGGTGCAGATCTGTAGCTCTGTCTGACTACCCTTCTGTATTGCTCCTTTACCAGCAGACTTCCTATCAGGTGCAGTCCTGTGGCTCTAGTGGACTCTAGCCTTACTGACTGCAGGCGTGACTCATTAGTCTCCTTGTTGCCATCCTATGGGAGAGTGGCCTCTTCTGACTGACTGCAGGAGTGAGTCAGGAGACTCCCTAGTTGTGATCCTTTTTTGGGGTCTGTTCTTCGTTCTTCCCAGGGCGATTGAGACTACCAGTTGGCTCCGGCCTAGTCTCTAGCAGTTGTGGTTGACCTTTGGTGGCTCCTATTGCTGATAGAGTCTTTGACTCTCTTGTCATCCTCTGCTTGTTATATTTTATTACTGTTATCATTCTAATAAAGGTGATTTTTACTATACTGTCTGACTCCTGTCTTTGCTTGCCAGCCGTGACAGTTTCTGTACAAATTGATTTTCCATAAAAAGTAATAACCCTAGGCATTATTTATAGGACTATTTCCAAACTGTTTCTTTAACTAATTAGTTAATGGGGAACTGCCTCTAGATAGTTCACTTTTTGAGAACTGCTCCTGAGGGAGCATACTTGTGTTGAGCACAAAGGCTGCTTTGATTATTATGCTGATCCCGTTAACAGCCTTTTCTGGGGGTTGTAAAACTATCCTCCCAGTTATCTCAGCAAGTTCATTATGGACCTGATAGTTGAGTATTGAACATGCAGATACTAAGGAGAGACTAGGTATTAACATATTCTATTTTTGGGAACAGCTTTGAAACACGGAAGTCTATATTGTTCAAATGTAGGCAAGATAAAATTATAATATATATAAAGGGGGAGATGAATGAAAGATGGAGACACATTTTTCACCCATGGTAGAAAATGCAAAATTGGGAGAGAAGAAGAGATAGAGGATTATAACCTATGTGGGAAAAACTGAACCAACCCACCATATATCAATCAAAAAGCCTACTTCACCCAACTAACCCTCATCACTCTTAGTAGCTACTGTAGCCACTTCCCTTCTACATATTATATTATGAAGAGAAAATAACTGCATAAATGTTAAGGTCTTAGCCCCCAACGCTTCTCTAGGGGTAACATTAGAAGGAAAATCTATGATTTAAAAAGGAGAGCACCATAATTTAAACAGCTAGCCTGATATACTGTGCAATGTAAGTATGAACTAAAAGAAAAAAGAAATCAAGTCATTTTGGGGCAATGAACCTGACTGGCAACACAAGGGGTCAAAAGTCCAAATTAAGTATATTACAATTTTGAATTTTTTAAAAATCTGTTCCATATGGCGCAACTGATTTTCCCCAGAGCTTTTCTCCTGAGATTTGGCTTTTTGTACCACATGTACTTTTTACATGCTGATAAGATGCTTCTGAACATTCAATGTGGTCTTCTGATTATCGTCTAGGTAATGTCTCCTGATTGAGATGCATCATACTTCAGTTGCCTGGAGGTTAATAAGACAGATCTCCTAAATTTTCATTGTGCAAAATAAATGTAAATTCACAATCAATGTGTTAATATTATATAATTTGATTTAATATGTATGCAGGGTAATTCTGGATTCAAAGGACACTATGGCTAAATGGAAACAGGAGCATTTCTAGGACAATCCATTATAGGGGACAAATACAATGAGATTTCATTTATCTCATGTTCAGGAATTTCAGGTCATACCTGTCTCTTTGGGGGTAGATTATTACCCCCTTGCTCTGCTCACTAGGAAGGCTTTTCCTTGTTTCTGGTACTAGTCTCAAAGGTGTTTTTGTTCGATCATTTTGTGTACTATTTGTGCATTAGCATGTAAAGGTGGGATTGAGGGCACCAAGAGAAAGCACAGCCTTGTCTTAGACAAGGTTTTATCTTAATTGGGCTAAACAAAAATGAATTAATTAGGTATTAAATTAATGTTTGATTTATGGCAGGTTCAGATGGTAAATTACTCTATACTGTTAATGAACCTGAATACTCAGATTGAAAAATGGAAGGGCATAGCGGTCTCATGACTTGGCCGAATAAACATAGTTAAAGCTTATTTAGTTCCTAAGAGCTTGTATTTATTTAGACCTATTCCCATACAGTATCTGTTAAGGTTCTCAATAGACTGAGTAAATTATTGTCTATTGTCTATGTCTGGCAACTTAAGAAACTGAGAATAACAAAAAACACTCTTTAAAGAAATTTGAACCATGTTGGATTGGGATTTCCAGATGCATCATGAAACATCTATGTTTTCGTACTTTCTGGCATGGGATGTGAAAAAGGATCAGAATCCAGGATGATATTGTATGAGAGCTCTCAAGTAAAAAATATAAATCCTTTCTCTTTATTTGGGTTAGACCATCTGATATAAAGTAAATGAATATTAGTAGCCCTATTGTTAAAAATGCAGTTAGAGGACTTTTAGCTGCAACTAACTTTATTATGGTCTCAATACAGATTGAAGCTCTCCAGCTATATATTCAGGATATTTATCTGAATAGCTGGAAAGCAAACTTTAGCTAATTTTATTTGGATCACTCTATTTTGTCTTTTCAAGAGATGCAGCTGAAGCTCTGTCTCTTCAGCCATGCGATCTTAACATATATATCAGAGTAAAATGTTTTTGAGACTAAACCGCATAAGGTTAATTCCATATTAGATGAATTTATAGAGGAACATCATAAGCCTAGATTAATTTTTAGAATTATGAAACTCCTATATAGGAGTCAGACAGTGGGTCTGACTTCCTCATTGAGGAAATGGGAGAGAGATGTTTGCATTGTGTTAATTTACATGAGATTTTCTATATGTTGCTCCATAGGTGGTACATAGTCACCTCTTATATTTATAAATTTCATCAGTCGGTTTTTAATAAATGTTGGAGGTGTCACAGCGAACACGGAACCATGTTCAATGTACGATGGGAATGTAAAAAGTTGACACAAATAAAACAAAAAAATGCAGTTTTTTTGTTGAAATCTGATTACGAACTTAAGCCAAAAGCTCTGTTGTTCCACTTAGAATTACCAGCGAGTAATAAATCACATTCATTGCTAGCTATTAACATATTAATAGTGGTCAAAATTTGTATGGCTAGATCTTAGTTGAAACCTGATCCTCCCGGGTGGTCTGAAGTCACTAATCAAATCTCTCACCAGTGTAATATGGAAAGATACTTTTACTCTCTGCATTCAAGTCTAGCAAGGTATAATGCTATATGGTCTTCTTGGTTTGCCTATAATAAAGCAAATGGTTCTACTTGGTCCCCTATTTGGGAAAGTGCCTTTAAGTCAAGGAAAATATCTCCCAGATTAAAAAAACAAAAAGTCAATCTGATGCTCCTTGTCAGAACTCTGCTTTGGTGAGAATGTATGAGAGAATGTGGTATGTTGAAATTCATATTGACATGTTTAAATTGTTTTTTGTTATTCTGTAGATATTATGATATCAATAGACTGTACATTAGATTCTAGTTTTTGGATTTTGAATGTACTTGTATTTATACATGTCATTAAAACTAATAAAAATAAAGAATAAAAAAAAAGAACGCAGCAACCTTCTGAGGTGACACACATATGATTAGGACTTTTATTTTGGATTATTTGTGGCATTAGCAGATTAAGAATTCTTATTTCCATTCCAGAAAGAGCAAATTTTCTGCTCTATATTTGGACAAAAACACCCTATTGATTTAAATTGGGCTTTTAACCCCTTGAATACTATAGAGGTCCCCACACCTCTCAAGAATTAAAACCACATTTAAATGAAAGCACTTTCTTTTTAATTTTATTTGTCTCCTGTGAAGCAGTTGGTGTGCTCCAGAACTGCTCATCTTAAGGCCCAGTAACTTTCATTAGAAATTAGTCCATGATATGCATTCTTAGGGGTGACCTCAGGTACAGTTGCATGATATTTTAAGAATGCTTTGCTAATAAAATTTTTATAGAACCGGATTCACATTAACATTAAATTGTATATTTTGACATTACAAAATATAGAAATGTTTTAGAAAAATAAAAGGTTTATTTGGCGTACTATAAAACTGGATATATAAATCCCCCTGTTGGAGTCACATATAAAGCGACTGATTTATGATTTCATCAAGTAAATGAGAATCATAAAGTTGGGACTTTCTTCTTCTCTATATCATTGATATGAAGACTAAAACATTTAACTGTGATGTAATCCAGCAAATGGATCTATAGTTCCCAAACAGATTTATACATTTGAACAGCTTTTAAAATTGCAAAAGTGTTCTAAGCTAAATAAATAAATAAGAATATAAATACATAAATAAATGTAATATTTATACAGTAAATTAAAATTTGAATATGTAAGATTTTGCAGTAGCTATTTCCAGAGTTGTTTTGTGGAAAGATATGCCTGTACTGTACATTATATATATATTTTTTGGTAAAAATTATAATACAAGATCATACTTTTTTGGCAGAAAAATATACTAGTAGTGAGGATTCTTTAGAAAACCCTTAAAAAGCCATGAGTATTTCCGGTGTACTTATATTAAAGTAAAAGTAAAATAGAATATATTTTCATATATTATTATTCAAAAATGGGTCAAGATCTAAATCAGCAAATTATAGCTGTGACAGTACCCCCTGGAAGACTGGCAGACCTAGTGAATTTAGCAGCAGAACCCTAGGTGGAGTTTCCAGAAGCCCTACGTCAGTAGACCATGAGACAAGAGAATTCAGTGGCTCGGGAGAGAATCCCCAGCCCAAGACCCCTCCAGAAATACAGCCAAGACTTGTATTAAGGAGGATAGAACAGACCAGCCTTTATTGATAAAACACACTGCTTATATACACTTCCAGACACTCTTATCAAGATAAGAATACAAATTAGTACTTGAAAAAGGGATATTTTAATGGGTCCATAATAACCTCCCCTGATTGCTCAATGACGCTAAGCAGGAGTCAATTCACATTCCAGACATTCCTTAGCACACAAACATGGAGTATGCTTTAAACAAGCCAGGGTGCTGGGCTTAACAGCCCACTCTACACTCTGGTTTCCCACTGCCATATCCCTTTACAGGACTTACAGTCTAACACCACACAAACTATTACCAAATGCCACACAATGTATAAAACAGTGATCAATATTTCAAATGCTATAGTTCTAAATTACTCCGTCTGGTCACACTATTCCCACCCAAGTTGTGGATAGACCAGGTGTGATCCCAATGGATCCACCTCAGCACTGTCCAAAAAGTCTTCCAGGGATCATCTTGCTAGGATAGTCTATCAGCCTTTTTGTTGTACTTGCTGCGTCCGTACTGAATGGTAAAGGAAGGAGAAGGTCCAGCTGTGTAACAAATGTCCATTTTTTTTCACACCTAAATTCAGAAATGCAGCCATCTTTGGGGCTGTACAGAAAGGAGCTTGCGAAGGCACTGGTAAGATACCTTAAATCATTTTCCAACAGAACCTCAGCTGGGATGCCAGACATCACTCCCACCTCACAGTCTCTTTCACCAGCACCCCAATCCAGTGTGATCCGGGCCAAGGGAATCTGGTATATGGCTCCACCAGCTGTACTGCCACTGTCCAGCCAGTTCTCTGCCTGTGGGGGACCTGATGGGGTTGTACCATAGTGATTGTGGCTCCTTTGTGTCTTAATCCCTTGGCTGGCTGTCCGTTCACCAGCACTGTCTGACTATGGTGTCCTTGGTTATCTGTGCTGGCTGTTTAGACCAGGCTCACCTCATGGATCGGTCCTCACACTTCGTCCCCGCCAAAAGGTGCAATATTGTAATCCACTCCCATGGGTATGGATAAACTGTACTCCATAGGTTCAGTGTCAGGGTCCTCTCCCCCACAGTAGGCTTGTCTTGGTGCACTCCGGGGTGGGACCAGTGGAGATACCAGCTGCTGGGGCAGGAGCCCAGTCCATGACTGTCTCTGAGGGCCATTGCTCTGAAAGTGTCCAGGCTGCAATCAATCATCACACTGCAGTCCATAGAGGTTCCCTCCTCTGGGCTGGTTGTGAATAATGGGAATGGGGCTGTGATGTGGTGTCTGGCCCATTCAAGTGTCAGTAGTAATTCCTTTGGGTTCTACAGGAGAGCAACAGGGCCCATTCTCTCGAGTCTCCACATATGTTTCCATACAGTAGGTTTGTCTTGGAGCATTCTGGGGTGGGACCAGTGGAAGAACTGGCCTCTGGGGCACCAGTCTAGGTCTGGACCATCTCTGAGGTCAATTGCTCCAAACATGTCCCTGCTGCAAACAATTATATCACACCAAGCAAGAACTGCACCTTCTACTGGTCCGGTGGCAAGTAATGGGAATGGGGCAGGGCCCTGGTACTTGGATCCCTTGAGTGGTGGTGTTAGATCCTGTGGGGGGGACCGGAGAGGGGCAGGGCCCACTCTGTGGGGATTACACATATTTGTCGGCTAACTTGGCCGCTTCCCCTACTCTAGCTGGATCACAGTCCCTTACCCAAACCTGAACTTCAGGAGACGTATGTTGAAAGAATTGCTACAGTAGTAAAAGTTGCCGGCAATGCTCCATACTCTTTGTATTGCAGCCCAGTAGCCAGTTGGCACAAGCACGGTCCATGTGGTATACCCATTCTGCATAAGAGTCCTGTTGTCACCGTCGGGTGTCCCGAAACTTCCGCCTGTAGGCATCCCGAGTAACTGCATACCTGGCAAGCAGGCACCGTTTCACCTCCGCATAAATGTGGCTGACTTAATCAGATAGAGCTCTATATGAATCGGTTGCACGTCCAGTCAGCTTGCCCACCAGAATTGTTACCCAGTCTCTCTGATCAACCTCATGAAGGGCACATTGCCTATGAAAATCTTGCAGGTACCCATCTATGTCTTCTGTGCTCTCCTCAAACACCTTGAAGGTTTGATGAGACAGTTTTCCTTTTCTGGATCCACAGCTCCGTGGAATCTCTTGGAACTCTCTCCAGCTCTGTCATCCTCAGGCATCCCTCCCTGCTGTCCTCTCCTGCGTCACCATAGCCATGACTCTATCCACCACCTCAGCAGATGGATTGGGGCCATAAAAAGCAAGCCTCAACCAAATCAGTCTTACTGGGTCCACTTGCTTCTCCACCTCTGGCAGCTAGGATCTCTTTTATTGTGGATCGTTTCAGTTGCTTGTAGTACTCCTCCATACACCTGCCACTGGCTCCAGCCAAATCTCCTGATGGAGATTGTCCCAGTGGTGGTTTGGATGCCTTTAGGAAGAGGGCTTCCCACCTCTGCCACCAAATGTGACGGTACCAGGATTTACCAGACCCTTTTGGGGTCGTCGGTTCCTGAACCGTCCCTGCTGCTGCCCCTCTTCCACAGCTGGCTGGAGTCCTGCCACTTCCTGGCGCCTGGAGGTCCTGGATACTCAGGCAGGAACAACTGGATGCTGCCCCCTGGCAGACTGCCAGACCTAGTGAATTTAGCTGCAGAAACCTAGGTGGGGTTTCCAGAGCCCATACGCCGGTAGACCGAGAGGCAAGTGAATTCGCTCTTGCAGTGGATAGGGAGAGAATCCCCAGCCCAAGCCCCCTCCAGAAATACAGCCGAGACTTGTATTAAGGAGGGTAGAACAGACCAATCTTTATTGATAAAACACACTGTTTATATACACTTCCAGACACTCTTATCAAGATAAGAATACAAATTAGTGCTTGAAAAAGGGACATTTTAACTGGTCCATAATAACCTCCCCTGATTGGTCAATGAAGCAAAGCAGGAGTCAATTCACATTCTAGACATTTCTTACCACACAATCATGGAGTATACTTTAAACAAGCTAGAGTGCTGGGTTTAACAGCCCACTCTACACTCTGGTTCTCCATTGCCATATCCCTTTACAGAACTTGCAGTCTAACACAACACACTCTATTACCAAATGTCACACAATGTACAAACAGTGATCAATATTTCAAATGTTATAGTTCTAAATTATTGTCTGGTCACAAAAGCCAAATACATTTGACTTCAATAGTAGATAAGATCTTATATGTATTACTAAGTGATAGTATTCAAGACTATGTGAAAACCAATAACAATATTAGTAAGAGTCATGGTATATGAAGAATAGACCATGTAAAATTAATTCTATGAAAAGGTAAATGGAAACATGGACATGGATTAAATAGAAAAGCTTTGACTTGTGAGATTAACTGATAAAGTGAATAGCTTGTTGTAAATGGATCCTCAGGTTTCTGAGCCCTATGGGTTTTAAATATATTTAATAATGATCTTGATATGGGTATTGGAAGTCATGTCTCAATCTTTGGAGGTGATACAAACCTGTGTAAGGAAATATATACAGAGAAGGATGTTTTTTTCCTCTGCAAAAAAATGGATAAACTGAATGAATGGGCAGAAAAAGTGGAACATGAGGTTTAACACAGGTAACTGTAATGGTATGCATTTGGGTTGTACCAAGAACCTTGCTTCATGCACACTAAAAGGGATATTCTGGATCTTAAAAAAAGTAATGATAAAGTGCTGAAGGAATTAGACAATTTTAGCTATAAAGAAAGGCTAGCCAAACTGGTTTTGTTTTAATTACAGAAGAGACATTTACAAGGAATATGATTATCATTTAAAATATATTCAAGGTGGACACAAATTCCTCTTTGGAAAACTATTTACTCAAAAGCTGAGCAAAAAACAAAATGTCATCCACAAAGGCTAGAGTAGAAAATACTTTTGACTAAAAACAGTGGGGATTTTTTTTTTTTTACATTTTTTTATAGTAAGGTCAGTGAGGTGAATTCTTTACCTCAGAAGACTGTGTTTGTAGATATTTTAGACGCTTTAACAATACTTTTCTGGTTCAATACAATTTTTGAGAACTATGACAGATGATTTTAGTGTAGATAGAATGTGAAGTCAGGAAGGATTTTTTACCAACATGGGGCTTATTTGGAAATGGCTATAAAGGTTCTTTGCCTTCTTCTGGATCGACATAGGTGATATGGCAAAGGCTTATCTTGATGGACACTTGTTTTTTAACCTCATCAGCTATGTTACTATGTTATGTCAGAGTATTTCTCCAATGTGTTCAATACTGTAATCAAAATCTAAGTTAAAAAAGATATTTTGACCAAGTTTATAATATGTAGTGAAAAGTGTAGAGATATCAGAAAAAATTAAACTGACACCTTCACAAAGAGCGCTTTATAAGTGAATACTCAGGCTAGAACTGCCTCCTGTGTTCAACGTTGCTCAAAAGATTCAACAGCTGGAGATCTAGTTCCATGCCGTGTGACTTACCTGGTGGCTTAATCCAAGATATGCTGGTTATCATTTGAGGCACTGTTTGGTCTCTAAACCAAATGAGCACCCCTCATTTATTTAAGGTGACTCCTGGTGGTGGTCTTGTATTGTATATTTGACAACGTTGTGTTATGTGCATCACTGATGGTAATAAAGTAATACAAATAAAATAAAATTTGATAGGATAATTAAAAGAAAAACAGACACAACTATAAAATCCAGGAGGTGATAATGGTAACACTGATGTTGATATACAGAGACAATGTTGATATCTATTGTGTAAATAGTTATATACCAAAACTGATTTCTGTATGATGGTTAAATGTGAAAACAGTGGACCATTTGTGTAACAATATATTGATCCACTAGTTTCACTGCACAATGGACACACAAAGGCTAATGGCAGTAAACTTCAAATCTGAGATGCAGTAAAAGGGGTTAATGCATCTTATCTAAATATCTAGTCCCTTATATTTGCTGCTGTAGTCTGAAAATGTGTATACTAAAATTAATGTGTTGCACCAAAAAATCAGATTATTAAATAGAAGGAACACTGTAACTAACAGCAGGGAACGCCTATACTAAGACAAGCAATATGTTGTCTTGTCTAAAAGCCCTATCTAGTCACTTAATACTCTGTCATAGTACAGTGGTTCAAAGAAAGAGGAAAAAAGGGGGGGTATATATATCACTACGTCCGTGAAATATAATAATGAAGTGGATAACAATATTCCCTCTTTAATTCGCTGTTAAACAGTGTCATCTTTGAGTAAAATATATTCAGCAAATGACAAGTTAATGTGATGTCACCACAGTGTAAGGTCAGGTGGCCTGTGTGATCTGTATGAGGTAAGATTTAGGTCAAATTTGAAACACAGCAGTGTAAGATTTAGGTCCTCAGATTAACATTTTAACTGGAAGCTGGATGAAAACACAGATGTGTGTTTCACTGGCAATGAATAGAGTAAGTAACCTATCAACAGAATAACCTACATTTAAATCCACCATTCAGGATAAAAGGTAATAACTGAGGAAATTGAAAAAAAAGTCACCCATTCGCATCAGTCTCTGAAATATGCACACCATACGAAAATCAGTTACCATGATCTGTGTCAACAGTCTTGTGTCCCACTTAATACCCACCTATTGGGTGCTTGGCAAAGGTGTCACTATATTTTATCTTGTGGAAAGAATAATTTACATTGGGACTTCACAGCCTTGGTTTTTCTTTTAAGTATATATTTATTTTCTTAAGATTTCTCTGAGCGCTTCTTGTGTTGTCTTTTTAAGTTTAGAATATCTAGACTATATATATATTTGTTTAAAAAATACAGACTAGAAGTCTGAGTGCTTTTGAATAGACAGGCTTCTGCCAGGCTGGCAGGGCCATAAAGATATCATTATAAAATACACATAGTGATATATTTTCTATTATCCTATATAATCCTATTATCCTATATAATAAAAGGCCAGAAAGTTTGCCACGATGCAGTCATGTGCAATAGTCAAGCCAGTCTCTACTGTGCGTGATTGCAGCGTGTGAGTGAGGTGGTGCAATCGCATACTCAGAGCAGGTCCGGGTAATATTAACCCTTTGAGTGCCAGAGGGGGTGTGCAATGCATTGCGTACCCATCTGGCACTCAAAGGGTTACGAGTCCGGTCTAGCTCTGCGTACTGCTGTTACCTCACTGCTACACGACCATGCACACGGGCTTTTACTCTAGTTCTTTATAAAGAAGTAAAGAATATAGAGTCATATTATAAACATGCAATCTATAATATATTTGTTAGTATGCATGAGAATCAATTATATCAGTGTTATATATAAATGGTATAAAATAAAGCATATTTGCCTTTCTGATTGTTAAAAACTAAAACCAAAAGATATTAGAATAGCAGGTTGTCTAACTACCCAATGTGCCACTAAGGGGGATTGTTGAACTACATCCATTGTCTGGAAAATGTTGATTCAACCCAAAAAATAATCTTTTTAGACATTGTTAAGAAGATCCATTGTTAGTAGGTCTATTCAATAATTGGATGAAGAATATACTTGTGTCTGGTGGAGTCCAATAAATCTGTCAGGAGGCTAAGATAAGACAATATGTTTCACAGCTGACCATCATATTTTCTAGGAAGCTTTGGGAAAGGATTCTCAAATTATTTGAAGTCTCTTAGTGCTACCTGTTACTGATTGCCATAAATCTGAGAGATAGTGTTGTCAGATGAGCCAGGGAAATGTAATACTATAAAACAGAACCGCTAACACGGTACCAACTCTCATCTGTTATAAAACAGAACCAACAGAGAGAGTTAGGAGGTCTAGGAACTAACTAAAAAGGACTTAAATGGAAACTAAGAGAGAAATGACTGGACCACTAGTAAGAACTTCCAAACTTCCACGGATCACAGAACATTCAAAGCAGATCAGAACACAACCCAAGGACTGTTAAACATATTGTTTATTATTATTATTATTATTATTTCAAAAACGTCTGCAAACCCTATTACCATCCAAGTATTTGGAGTAGTAATTCCCTTTGGAACCATGCCTCATTAAAGGAAAAATCCATTCTAGTTTGCAGATTAATATATTGCGTTAATGGTAGCCTGATTTCCAGAGGTCAGACAAGAATACCTATTTACCAGTGTGATCTGTCAGCATAATATCTGTGTTCAAAGTATATGTACATTTATTTTAAGAATTTAACTGTATATATACATTGATAGGTTTTTATTGCTGAATATTTGAATGGTGAATGTGAGATCATATGAGATAATTGTTCAAACTGAAGTAATTTAAATAAGAGATGATTTTGAATTTGCATCTGTGGAGTAGCATATATCTACATATATATATATATATATATATATATATATATATATATATATATATATATATATAATGCACAAGATCTGTTTATTCTGAGTTGGTAATTAATAGCTTTATTGATTTTGTGCCTAATATGCTAACTCCTTGTCAGTTTTGTATCCTGAATGTTTATGTCTGTTTCTCAAATTAATATGTGATTCTATGTTACTATGTTCTTTTAAAGGGTTTTGTGGTAAATGTCAATTGTAACTGCAGCGTACTCAAAGAAACCCTAAGTTAAAATTAGTGCAGTCATTATACTCATACATCATACTGCTGGGATAATCACTCCCTTTTTTGAGGGATATTCTTCCAGACAAAGAAGCATGTACCATCTTGGAATTAATATATTTGCCACAGTGAATAGGTCAATTGACTGTGTAGTAATCCATAGGTTTTATTAACCACTTCAGTACTTTTTCTTTCACTAGTTTACACTGCGTTACATTCACAAACATAATATGCTGTTGACTACTGTGGGGTAATTATATCTAATAATAGTTTAAAATATCTATTTACCTAAATCTGGAAGATTTAGTTTTCCAGAAAATGTTCAGTTATTGCGAATTATTATTGCAAAGTGGTTTGATGTTTATTTGATGACAATCTCACAAAACAAAAGTGAAACCATCTTGAAAATATATAATAGCATATTATAGGGCAGGGCAGGTAGCCATAAACACAGAACCAACTGGATCATTAATTGTAAAAGTGAATTAACCAAAGTTGTATTTAAATATTGCCAACATATAGATGGCACTTCTCAAGAACGGTTTTACAAATAAAGCACTCGCTGTTTATTTTGACATCGAAATAAACAATGGAAGCTTTATTTACAAAAACAATCCAGAGAAGTGCTGTCTTTTCTCCATGAACTGTTTATATATACTGTATGTATAACTGAAGGTAAGGACGATGGGTTATCCTCAGCCGTCGTTCCGGTCTCCTCTCTTCCAAAGGTGGCCAGATGGATGCACTGCTCCCGGTGAAGAGGTGAATGGAAGTACTGGTCGACCCTGCTGGTTGCCAGAATCGAGCCTTCGACGTTAGGTCATCGACCAGGAGTCGAATGGTCGGAGGTCCCAGCTGAATGCTCTCCAGCCGACCACAAGTCGAACAATTGAAAGCCCACCACTGGTTCCAGATCGGAGGTGAAGGGTCACCTCCAAGAGGTGTCAACTAGGCGAGGAGGCGAAGTCGGCGGTTGGAGAAGTCGACAAAGCCGAAGTCGTAGTCCAAGTTTTCTGTCGACGCTGCTAGATAGAGCAAATTCAACCCAGGATGTACAGCTCTTGGATGGGAGTCAGAAGGAACTCTTTAAACCATCCGAATGATGAGACAAGACTCCTTCTTGGTTCAACGCAACTCACACCCTTTATTGAAAATTCAACACTCTTTTCTACAAAAATGGTATACAATAAACAATGGAACGGTAAACAGTAGAGACAAAAGATACAAAAGAATTTCCAATTCCTGACCAATGGGAATTGGAGCGACAGGGCTAAGTATAATTCAACTGATCATTTGCATGACCAATGGGACCTGGGAGGAGAATGGTTGTCGAACAAGGGAGTCCACTGAGCATCGACCTCTTTCTCCCTATCAAAGTCTTCGCTCAAGCGTGCCATTTCCCTACATCACTCTGGTCGACAGCCAATCCGTTGCCCGCCTCCTTGTACTATCTGACTCAATAGGAGTCCTCCCGGTTCTTAGTCGTAACAAAGCTCCCTTCAACTCTGTGTTGACGAATAATCCCAGTTCCTAGTCAAAATAAACCCTCCACTGAGTGCCCGTTGGCCAAGTGAGTCTTAGTAACATGAGTTTCTTTGAGGAACCCTGAGCAGCTCCTGGAACAGCCGACCAGTAACAGCCTACAGGTATGGTTGGAATTTCTTCAGGGCCCAAACTAGAGCAAGGCATTCTTTTTTGATGGCCGCATAGGCCACCTCCCTGGGCAACAGTTTCCGGCTGAGGTACACAACAGAATGTTCCTCCCCGGCGTTGTTAATTTGACTCAGGATGGACCCTAGTCCATTGTTGGAGGCATCTGTGTGCACGAGAGAAGAGTGATTAAAATCCAGAGCGGAGAGCACAGGTTCTTGACCCAGGGCCTCCTTCAAGGTCATGGAGGCTTGTTCATATTCAGGTCCCCAAGTCACTTGTCTACATAGGGCTTTCTTGGTCAAGGCAGTGAGGGGCATGGCCAGGGAGCTACATTGAGGTACAAATTTCCAGTAGTAACTGGCTGTACCCAGGAATGCTAGGACCTGTTTCTTTGTCTTAGGGGTAGGCCAGTCCAAAATGGCGGCTATCTTGGCAGGCTCAGGGCGCTGGTGCGGGCTGCCTACCCAGTGGCCCAAGTATTGCACTTCTCCCATGCCTATTTGACATGTGTCGGGTCTAATCGTGAGCCCCGTCCAGGGGATTCCTACCCAGGATAGCCTCTAAGTGTAACAAATGGTCCTCCCAGGTGTCACTGAAGATGGATATGTCATCCAAGTAGGCATAGGTGAATTCCTGCTCCCCTGCTAGCAGATGATCCACTAGCCTCTGAAAGGTGGCTGGGCGTTCTTCATCCCAAATGGCATGACCTTAAATTGGTACAGGCCATAAGGGGTGATGAAGGCCGATTTTTTGACCGCCTCAGGGTCCAGGGGTATCTGCCAGTACCCACGACTAAGGCTGAGGGTGGTGACAACGCCCGCTCCAGAGAGTCTGTCAAGCAGCTCATCCATCCGGAGCATGGGGTAGGCGTCAGTGATGGTCCAGTCGTTGAGCTTCTGGTAATCCACACAGAAGCGAGTGGTGCCATCCTTTTTGGGGACCAATACTACCAGCGAAGCCCAAGGACTTACAGATTTCTCAGTGACTCCCAGTGCCAACATGTCCAGGAGAGCCGTCTGTCCTGGGGTCTCTACCTTGTGGTGCGTGAGGGAAGTGAGGCCTTGCCATGGTGAGAATAGTGTGGGCCACTTTGTGATGATCTCCTGTATCTGGGCCTATTGGGTGGCATTTAGATGAGGACCTAGCGGGAGTGGGTGTAAAGGTTCTGGGTTGTGAACATTGGCCAGCAGATCAGGTATATCCTATTCCTCCGTGTCCTCCCCAGCGAGGGTGTGGATGGCCAGGGTCCCTTCCTGCCTAGGGTGGTAGGCCTTTAGGGAATTGACATGACAGGTCCATTGGTCCTGCTGCCTAGCCCCCCAGGTGATGATGTAGGTAGTCTCCCCTTGTCTGTCTATCATTTGGTAAGGGCCCTCCCAAGTGGTCTGTAATTTGTTACTTTTAACGGGCCGCAGTGCTACGACCTGCTGGCCAGGATGGAACTCTTTGTTTTTAGTCTGCCTATCGTAATACTGCTTCTGACAGGTCTGGGCTGTCTGAAGATGCTGACGGGCTAGCCCCATGAGGGTTTCTAACTTTTCTCTAAGATCCACGATGTACGTAACTGCCGGGGTTTCGGTAGACTCACATTTGCTCTCCCAATATTCCCGGAGGAGGTTCAGGGGTACCCTCCACCCGAACAAAAGCTCAAAGGGGGAGAATCCTATGGATTCCTGAAGCACCTCCTGGTAGGCGAACAAGAGATGGGTCAGATATTTTTCCCAATCACGCTGTGAGTCAGTGAAAGCCCATAACATCTGCTTCAGGGTTCCGTTGAACCTTTTGCAGAGGCCATTGATCTGGGGGTGGTACGTGGTGGTGTGCAGCGGTTTGATGCCACATGCTTGCCATAACTGCTGTAGCGGTTTGGATGTAAATTGTGTTCCCTGGTCAGACAGTATCCCTTGCAGGAAACCTACTTGGGTGAACACTTTGACTTAGGCAGCTGCTAAAGTTTCTGCTGTAATGTTGGCTAGAGCCACAGCCTCAGGATACCAAGTGGCAAAATCTACTATAGTGAGTATAAACTTTTTCCCGGTCCGGCTGGGCCAGGCCAAGGGGCCTATAATGTCTACAGCAACTCTTTGAAAGGGTTCCCCGATTATAGGTAAGGCCTGTAGGGGCACAGGTGGTCTGTCCCCTCTTCTTCCAACCCGCTGACAGGTGTCTCAGGTCTGGAAGAAGTGTCGGATGTCCCTGGATAACCTGGGCCAAAAAAATGCTTTGGTCAAGCGGTACTCCATGCGGCAGACTCCCAAATGACCGGCTAAGGGAATCTCATGAGCTAGTTGTAGTAGGGTGGATCTATGCTGGGAGGGCACTAGGAGCTGTATGCAAGTAACCTGGGTTTGTCCCTGGCATCTAGAGTGTGTTTTCTTATACAGGAGGTCGTTGTCCCAGAGGAACTGTCACTCCGTGTCTCAGTCTCCCCTGTGTCAGCCTGCCTTCTATATCCCTCTAACTTGGGGGTCAGTCTGAAAGGAGGCGCATAATTCATCAGGGGGCAGTCAAGTAATGGGAGGGTCAGTACTAGCA
Source organism: Rhinophrynus dorsalis (assembly GCA_037306005.1). Lineage (NCBI taxonomy): Eukaryota > Metazoa > Chordata > Amphibia > Anura > Rhinophrynidae > Rhinophrynus > Rhinophrynus dorsalis. Next base: position 306,274,338 of record CM074720.1, on the reverse strand, counting down.
GGTTTGGGGAGGTCATCCCGGTTCTTCTAGCTGCCGCTCTGGTGAGAACCTGGCAATCCTCCGGACTTTCTTCAGGAGCAAACCGGCTCTGCAGGTGCCCCAGGTCATTGCCCAACAAGACATCTGCTGGTAATCCAGGCATAACTCTAACTATCCTGGATCCCTGGATGGTTCCCCACACCAGATGGACCTTGGCCATAGGGAGTTGGTAGATCCGGTCACCTGCTACAAGTACTTTCACCACTTGTTCGACTTGGGAGCAGGGGTCCAGATAGTGAGGTTGAACCAAGGTAATAGTGGCTCCTGTGTCCCACAGTCCTTTGGCTGGATATCCATTTAAGTTGATGTTCTGAAAATGATGTTGCCGGTTATCGGAGCCAGTTCCATGTGCCAGGAAACCTCTTGGTATAACCCCCAATCGCTGGGTTCCTCAGTCGTAACAGCGACCTCCGGGGGAGCAGGCCAACTGTCTTCTTCTGTATGTCGGGTGTGCTGATATCCTCTGGGCCTTTCTTCAGCCAAGCAGTGAGCCTGCTGGACTGGAGGTTGCTGCGATGGGCTGTGGCTCCAAAGCATGGAGCCCTGTTATAATTAGTTGGTCTGGGCATTGGGGCAGTACTGTTGAATGAGTCCCCGCTGGTGACATTGGTGACACTCTGGACCCAAGTTCCCAAATCACTGTGGTGGTGAACGGGGTCTTTGGGTGAGCCCTGACCCCAGACTGGAGGAGGCAAAAGGGACAGTTGGAGCCCACTCTGGAAGTCCCCCTATAGAGCGAGAGGGACTAGCCAGGCTAGGTGAGGATGTGGTGCCCATTTTCCGTGTATCCTCATATTTCTCAGCCAGCTGGGTGGCCATGGTGAGTGTGGAAGTTCTTGATCTCTCATTCAGTCTCTTATAGGACCTTGAGGTTCAGGTAAAAATGTTCTAGTAGGATCTGCTGGCAAACATCCTCGATAGTTTGGGATTGGCTGCCCTGCATCCAATTTTTAAAGGCCCTTTCCACATGCGTGTCATGGACTTGCCGCTTACTATGCTGGAATTTCCTGCGATAAGTGTCCGGGGTTATCGCATACCTTTGCAACATCCACCTTTTAACCTCGGGGTACTTAGCATTGTCTGGTTCTGGGATCGCTTGAAAAGCTTCCCTGTTTGGCAACCAAAATAGCAACCCAGTCCTGGGGGTCAATGTGTAGTAGTGTACATTGTTTTTCAAGTAATTGAAAGAAGCAGTCAATGTCTCCTTTCTGATCATCAAAGAGGGCAAAGGCCTGCTGTGAGAATCACCATCCCAATCCCTCCTTGTCTGACCGGGTCTCACTAGCAGGGCTGGGAGCGGGCGCTTGTGACTGTGTTAATTCCATCATTTATTCCACCTCTGATATGCCCATGGTTCGATCCACAAGTTCCTGAGGTGGATGGGGCTTGTAAAGTTGCAGGCGACTTCTTACTTTCCTGGTGACTGGGTCCTCATCCCACTCCAACTGCTGCACTGGTTCCAGGTGCTCAGAGTGGCCGGGAAGAGGACTAGGACTGTCTGAAGGTCTGTATTCCATGTTATGCGTTCTGTCTCATCGCCCATGGCCTGAAGAATAGCTACCAATTCTTGCTTTTTTAGTCCCGTGGTGCTGTGTCCTTGTCATGCCACCAACTCTTGCAGTGTGGACAGGGGCAGCTGTTTATTGTGCTCTGCCATGTTTCACCAGCTAGGTATCAGACTTTCTTTCGAATCTGTAGTAGGAGTGAGGATTCCACCGCTCGCCACCAGTATAACGGAAGCTAAGGACACCTGGTTGTCCTTAGCAGTCGTTCTGGTCTCCTCTCTCAGAGGTCAGAGGTCCCAGCTGAATGCTCTCCGGCCGACCATGAGTCGAAGAGTCAAAAGCCCGCCACTGGTTCCAAGTCTAAGGCGAAAGGTCAGATCTAAGAGGCGTCGACTAGGCGAGGAGGCGAAGTCGGCAGATGGAGAAGTTGACAAATCCGAAGTCGTAGTCCAAGTTCTCTGTCGACGCTGCTAGATAGAATGAATTCAACCCAGGACATACAGCTTTTGGATGGGAGTCAGAAGGGACTCTTCAAACCATTCGAATGACGAGACATGACTCCTTCATGGTTCAAAGCAACTCACACCCTTTATTGAAAAATCAACGCTCTTTTATACAAAAATTGTATACAATAAACAATGGAACGGTAAACAGTAGAGACAAAACATACAAAGGATTTGATCAATTAGCATAATGAGATTTTACCTGCTCCAATTCTTGACCAATGGGAATTGGTGCGACAGAGCTAAGTATAATCCGACTGGTCATTCGAATTGACCAATGGGACCGGGGAGGAGGAAAGTCTTAGTTTGAGCGCACCATTTCCCTCACTCTGGTCGACAGCCAATCCGTTGGCTGCCTCCTTGTACCATCCGACTCAATGGGAGTCCTTCGACTCAGTGTCGACATACAGTCCCGGTTCTTAGTCGACTATATGCCGACGAATAATCCCAGTTCCCACTCAAAATAAACCCTTCATTGAGTGCCCGTTGGACAAGTGATTCCTAGTAACATAAGTTTCTTTGGGGAACCCTGGGGCGCTCTGGAACAGCCGACCAGTAACGGCCTACGGCCCATTACATTATGTATTAATAGATATATATCCAGAAAAATGGGAATTAATTAATCTTCCTGCATCCAAAATGGGTCTGTCTATTTAACAGGCCCTCCTGTTTTATCTATTAATACAGACCATTGGGTCTGCAATTACTAGATCCTTGGGAAAATAATTCCACAATTTAACATAACTTACTATAAAAAAAACAAACCCTTGCTCTTCTGAAGTTGAAACCTTCTTTCTTCTAACCACAAGGGGTGACCCCTAATTATTCAATCTAGCTTTGGAATGAAAAGCTCACTAGGGAGATTCTTGTATTGATCTTGCATGTACTTATTCAATATAATTAGATCCCCTCTTAGGTGTCTTTATTCTACAGTAAATAAACCAAATTTCTTACTTCAATTTATCCCTTCCCTTAATTAATTTTACTCTTCCCAGTACTCTCTACAGTTCTAGAATATCCTTTTTCAGAAATGATACCCAAACCTGTACTGCATATTTGAGGTGAGATCTTACTACCAATTTGTACAGTGGCTAAGTTATGTTATCCACTCTTTCTTCATTACCCCTTTTTAAGTAAGACAGTACTTTGTTTGCTTTTGCTACTGCTGTTTTGACACCAATCACTGTTTCCAAGTCCTCAGTTTAGAAGGATTCCCTCATCTTTTTCTAACAATGAGTCTTTAAGAATGATTGCATTAAGTTCATAAGCAGCATTAGTATTTGCTTGTCTCAAATGCATAGCTTTACACTTTCCTAAATTAAATATCATATTTGTTTGTATAATCTGTCATTTTATGTAAATCTCTCTGTAGAGAACATCCCCCTCTGAATTTATTACCCTGCAGAATGTAGTACAAATACTGAAATCCTGCTTTCTGTACCAATTTCCAGGTTATTTACAAACAAGACAAAGAGCAGTGGACAACGTATTGAACCCTAAGGTACTCCACTATGAACTTTAACTGTATTGGAGGATTTTTCATTTACATCAATCCACTGTTGCCTAGCCTTCAATCAATTTTCTATTCATTTACAAAGGTTATCCCCTAGGCCCAATTTCCTAGGTCGCTAGCACTACTTCCTTCATAAAATCTCAAACTATCTGTTTGGCATGATATATGCCACATAAAATCATGTTGATTCCTGCTAGTAGTTTAGCTCTTCTCAGTGAAATCTTGAATATTATTCCTTATTATCTCTTGAATCAGTTTTTCCACTACCGAGGTCTGTAATTAGCAGGTTCTGTTTTAGTACTCTTTATAAAGGCAGTACATTAACTTTATGTCAATCTAGTGGCAATCTAGTGAAACTGAGCTTATGGAGATAGTCTTTAAAGATTAGAAAGAGAAGTATTGCTAATACTGCTCTGAGTTCCCAAAGAACCATTGAATGTATGCCATCAGTACTTTCGGAGTCTTAATTTTCTCAAGATTTCTATTGACCTCTTTTTGTGTTAACCCTATATCTGATAATAGTATGGTTGGGATTGTTATTTGTTTAGGCCCTTCTACTATTTCTTTTTCCTTGGTATATACCAATGAAGAGAATGTGTTCAGACCATCAACATTTTCCTTATCCCCCCTAATCATTTTGCTTGCCTAATTGCCATTTTGTGATCTTTGTTTTACTTCCTTGTTCCTTCATACTTAAACAGCTTAAACTCCAGTGTTTTCCTTGCCATTTCCTTCTTTATATTTGCATTTAACCACATTTGTTGTGATTTACTTCTATTGCATTTGTACCCCAGAGGTATATACTGTTTCTTCAACCTAGATTTAAATTCTGACCATTTCCCTCTGTATTTTTTCCTTTTAAAAAGTCATACCATTGCATGTCTTGCATTGATGCTGTCAATATTTTGATGTTATCCTTTTTAAAATTAAGAGTTTTGCTTGTACTTTTACATTGTCTCAAATGAAAACATGTTGTGATCACTGTTTCCCAAAAGTTTACCTAATTTATTATTGGACACCATATCTATGTTATTTGATATAACTAGATTGAATACATTGTTATTTCTTGTTGGTATTTCCATTATTTGTGTCTTGCAGCTATCCCTTAGTGATGCACAAGAACCAGGCTCTTAATAATGTATGCAATATAGTTATGTAGCAAAGTACTGACTTTGTAGCTCTGAAGATCATTACAAATGTGTGAAATTTAGACATCTGCTATATTTATCTTTATGATGGTCACAAATAAACAGTTATAATTAGCTTCATCATATGTTGACACCGTAAGTCACAAAGGCATGCAAATGTCACAGAACATAGCATGTTACTGATTCATCTCAGTTATTTTGATGTTTCCATAACAACTGCTGAAATTGCAGGTTGATGCCATTTGGGAATTCCATCAAGTGACCATTTGGGGCCATCTCCTGGCTCTCTGTATTCAGATGTTCCTATGGCAGCATTTCATTTCTAAAACGGGGCTTATTTTGCATTCAAACTGAAATTTGGGAAAGTCTCCTGAATCAAAAAAGATGCACTGGGAGACAAACTTGGCTCAAATGTAATACAGGCCTTTATTAACCAAACCTGTCAAAAAAGCCTATCAATGAATATTGCCCCCGTTCGGTAAAGTAAAACTTACTTGTACCTCCCTCTGTTTAATAAATATTTGTGATATAGTTTAAGGTATTGATAAAATCCCTTTCTGTGTTAACAAATGTGGAAGATATATGATAACTGCAATAACAAAACAAAAAATTCAGATACTATGGAATTAAAGAGAAGACTATTTATTCTAGAGTCACTGGAGAGAAATACATATAAACCCATTAGATCTTCGAAGCATAGAATAAATAAACACATTCACATTCCAGTATAACTAAATGCATCACTACAGTCAATTATTTGAATAATGATATGTTTAATCCCAAATGTCTTAACAACAGAAACTGAACATGCTAGAATTGGGTATATAGCAGTGTTGGACAACTTGCATCTTCCCAGTTGTTGTTGGACTACAACTTCCAACGGAGGGTGATGTGAGCTGTAGTTCAACAAGAGCTGGAATGCTGCAGGCAAGCAATCCCAGGTATAAAGGAAAGGAAATCTAAGCAAAACATATGCTTGCTAAGTGATTCCCAATGACAGAATGTATATCACCAGATCATACTACCATGTACTCTTGCTATTAATCAGCATAACTAATAACAAGGCCCAGATCATATCACAGATTTTGTTCAGCATCACTTAATATAATGATATGGTGCTATATGAGGGTTTCATTATCACATATATTTTCTGTAGCTACCACATTCTCAGTCTATTATCACACACCAAAAATATTATTGGGTAAAAACTCCTGGGGGGGGGGGTTATGCACTAAGGCATGATAAAGAGGTGATAAAGTGGAGATGACTTCTCCAGTGATATCACTTCTCCATTTTCTATGTTATTCTATGGAGCCTATGCACAGATATCTCCAAGATCTCCATAAAATACCATAGGGCTTAGAGAAGTGATATCACTAGAGAAATAATCTCTGCTTTATCACTACTTTATTACACCTTAGTTCATCTCCCCTTTCTTTCTCTAAAAGGAATGCATTATGGAATTTTCATAAGTGTTCCTACAGAAGGCATAAATAGCAGACTTCCTCTAATGTGTACTACTTTTTATCATAATTTTTTCGTGAGCTATGATTAGTTATTGTGGCAGAACATTTTACCAGTGCAGCAGAAAGTTTCACAAATACTGAAGTGGATAGACCAAAGTAGTGAGTTTAATGGAGAGAGAACTTGGGGACCCAAAATTTATTTTTCCAAATCCCTAAGTGAAATCTTAGTGAAATCGCATGTGGTGAAAACCTTTTACAATTCCCATTTATTTAAATCGGGTTAACATATGAGGTGCACGTTTTTGTTTCCACTGCCATATCCTATCCACAGATAAGATTAGCTCAGATAGAGCATGATTTATTAGTAGTCATTATACCAGGTACACAATGTACACCTTAAAATGGCATCATTATGGTCCATTATGGCAGGCATATACTACTGGTGCAGTGGACATGAAAAGGGTAAAATATCCCCATTGGCATGTGGCTGCAAACACACAACAGAGCAAAGTGTACATAGGTTGAAGGTGAATATGGTCACCAAGTTCAGACATACTCAAACCTTCACATTCACTTTTTCTGAAGTGACCCACATCTCAAGTTATTCTTCCACCATCTTCAAACATCTGCACTTATTTTTTGCCTTTAGCTTTTGGAATGCAATTCTGTGAAATGCTCTGCTAGTGTCTAATATGGTCCTGGGAGTTTATGCCCTGCTTTCCAGATATCTAATATATCTAGAATGGAGAGAGTTAATAATTAATATGGGTTACAGAAACTCATTAATAAAGAAATATGGTCAAGGAAGATAGATTTCTATTCATTCATAAACCTCTCATCTAAACCTAAGGTGAGGAAAATGTAAAAGTTAATACAGGGTCAGTAGACCCCATATTAATCAGTATACCAAAGAGGTGATCTTCAGATCACTTTCTTTACATCTCACCTAATCACAAGTGAAGAGCAATCAGATAAATGTACATGGATTCTATAAACTCGTTCCTTCTCTCTATCCCTCTTGTCTGTTCTTCCCTGTAGGGGAGATAATTAAAGAAATTAATAAAGAATTGAAATTAATAAATTCATACAAATGCATTCATGGTACCACAGAATGGGATAAATGTGTGATCAGGAAAACCAACAGGGAGGATAAGGTCTAAAAGGTACTGTAATTACTTAACATGTTTCTTTGAAAGTTTGTAAATTTGCTTATTTACTTGGGTTAAAAGCAGTTTTCTTAATTGTAGATAGAGAGTTGTTGATTATAGAATTAACATTTGTGTGTATGTAGGTATATAGAAATGTATAAACTGCAAGTTATTATTTTTAAATCCAGTTGCTAGATTACTACATAATGCCATAGATCAGGATTGGTGGTAGAGTAAGGTATCCAAAGTGGATAGCACCTCAGGACTGGAGTACCACTTGTTGGTTCTAGACCTGGTACTATATCCAGGGCAACCGCTAGTTGGAGCCTGAACAGAAATGCTGCTAGTTCGAGCCCTTAGCACTTTGACACTGCCAGATTCCAAGAAAATGGGCTTAGAGCTAACAGAAGTATATAGTAATTGGGTAGTAAGGGAGCGGTACCTTGAGGTTCTTGAGAATGTAGGCAGGCTATTGCATGTAGTAGAACATGGCCCAGTTCCTAAAGTATGTAGAAAGGAACACCAATGAAACTGGAATGAGGAAGATGCCTGGGGAGCCACCACAGCAGACTGGAACAGTAGGGTGGATAGACAGTCACAGACAGTGCTCTATTGCACTAAGGGCATCTAGCACCACTGCAACAGGCAGGAATAATGTTTTAGAGAGCAGAGGATGGCCCAAGACTCTGTTGAGGCAGAAACAGGAGTTGAATGTTGTCAGCTGTAAATTAACTCCTGAATATACTGGTACAATTCAGGAATGCAGACAAGCTAGAAACAAACTCTGGAACAATGTGGTAGAAGAGAAAAAAACAACATACAACAACATATTCCAAACAAGAAATGCTTGGCAAATTGATATTTAAAGGCCAGGAAGGTCTGGCCAGGTAAGCACAGCAGAACAGGTAACTTTGGCCACGGAGCCCTGAGAACTGCAAATAATCTAGGAACATGAGGGAGTGGGTTCTCAGCAAAAAACACACTAAAAACATGATGAAACTGCATGATAAGTACATATAGCTGAATCTAATGTGAGGGGAGACATGCAATGACTATTAAGTGTGACAGAGTAGATGTTTTATGAAGTTCTAGTTTATATTAAACCACAGAGCAAGAATTTATTGTGTCTAATGTCTTCCAAGTTGCCACTCTCCAAAGAAGTTGACACTATAGTTCAAACATGGAGGATGATAATACACTCCATCTCAGCCATTTCTTTGCATTATAAAAATGAACAGTGTTATCATGGGAATGGACATAACACAATTATTGTGTATGATGCCAAAAAATGGCTCAGTAGATGAAGCTAGGAGGAGTGAAGATGACCTACAACTGAAAAACAGCAAGGTTTCAGAGAGTATGATGGTTATGTTCTAAAACATTGCTCTGCAGTGTAAAATCAACCAAAAATGGAGAGTTACTATCTATGACATGGATTACACTGTAGCTATTAGGTTTATCAAGGGTTTTATCTATACAATTCTCCATATACTTCAAAGGGAATCTGGTAGATAAAACCACTGATACTACCTATCTACTATCATGTAAATTAGACCTATGTAAGTACATATGTGGAAGGTGAGTGGAAAGCCTCAAATTCCATGCAAAATGCCCCTCATAGTCATAGGCTTGAAAAACATGACTTTGATTGAATATGTTTATGTAATATAAATTATTTTTTTTAATATATATATATATATATATATATATATATATATATATATATATATAGAATGATATAGGGATTTTTTTCCTGTTTGTATCTGAGGTTAATCTCTACTAATTTACTACAATAATTAATCTGTGTGTTAATTCTATGTATTTGGAAACCTGATGTTGAAATCCTCATTTACAATTCTCCATCAGCATTTTAATAGCAACATTCCCTGCACATCACCAGCTACAAAATGATTTTTAAAATTATTAGCTTAACAAATTAATTTTTGCTGTTTGTGAAAATTGCTTACTACAGATAACAAGTATTGCTTCTTCCGATTATTCAACTCAATTTATTTCCCAAAAAAAACATTAGTGAAACTCAGCATGCCAAATAAGAAATTTTAAACATCCACAAATAAGAGAGGCAATTTTAATAGTTCTGCACTTATGTTAATAATAACTTCATCAACTTGAGAATTCCTATATTGGCTTGGGAGCACAAATGACTATTATTATTTTGTCTACGATTCACATTTGCCTTTATGTTTAAAACATTGTTTACAAGCAATACAATCAACTGTTCTTTTGCTTTTATCATTTGTATTTTAGCAACAATTCCCTGACTAATAAAACTAGATACAATATGATCATTATTCACATCCATCATAAAAGGCAGTTAAACAATGTGTGATAATCTATTGTTTAATCGGTCTTCAAAAGTTAGTATGCAAAAAAAGATGAAAATTCTATATTATATTTATGAAAAGTGTAAAAATGCTAATTATTGAAATCATGAATTCTACAATTTATCAATTATAGTTTTTTTGGGGATTTTTTTGTTTTGAGGCTGATGTACTAAGAGGAATGGGAGTTAATCTTGGTCAGAATAACTGCACCAGCATTTTAGATACCTCTCTAGAGTGCATGGAAATAAAAAAAAACATTTAATTCAGTGTAATTTGGGGATCTTCTATGCCTTGCCTATGGTGCAGTTGGTTTGTTCCTGTATTGCTTTAGTTATTCTTAGTATACTGTTTTTTAAGTTGCTTGCTATACTACTTTCACCCTCATAGGGTTTCAGAACTAGACTTTTGTTTAGGTAACACTTTTTAATGAACATTATGGCAGGATTTATAAAGGTGTGCTAAAAGCTCAAGTGAATATTCCAGAGTTTGCCACATATTAACAGGATTATTAGGATCCCATTTCAACAACAACAACAACTACATCAAATAATGAAAGAAGTAGGGTAAATATAGAACTCATCACACATAGTAACTAAGTTAAACTAAAATTAATACATACATTACCTTATCATTTAGCTTCTTGCTGAGATGTAAGTGGACCAAAGAGAAAATATATCAGGCTACAGAGGAAGAAGAAACAGCCAAATAGAGCAAGAGAGAAGACAGCAGTGGGTGAATTGGGGAAAGCAAGAGAAGGCAGGAACAAGAGAAACAGAGCAAACTATGGTAGAAGGGGCTAAGCATGGAATAGTGGGTGGGGGTCAAGTATTGGACAAGCTGGGAGGGGGGATAGAGCATGGGAAAAGGGACAAGAGGCACTTAAATTTAATGGGGGGCATAGAAATGGTGTCAGGAGTGTGAAAGGGAGAAGACTGGAAAGAGAACAATGGAAAGAAGGATGACCTAAGAGCGGAAGAGAGTTCGGGAAAGCCATTAAGATGCCATGAAGACCTGTTTGCAGAGGTTCTCTATCTAGCTTAGATGAATGCTTCAAAGAAGAACATGCTGTTTCTGACATCTGAAGGTACTTGAACCTGCTTTTTATCTATATATCAAATTAATTTAACTGACTAAACAAAGTGACAGCTACGTGGATATTTTGAAGCATCCACAATCATGCTATAAAATGAGTTATATATTGAATGATCAAATTGATTATCATATATGTAACCATTGTATATGCACTGTGTGCACAATTATTAGGCAAGTTGTATTTGTACGGATTCATTTTATTATTGAACAACTACAGTGCTCTCCATCAATCCAAAATGTTAGGAAACCTTAAACCTGAATATTTAAGAAAGTAAAAGTGAGATTTTGGCTTTCTTAGGAGAATATCTATGTATGCACAATTATTGGGCAACTATTAGTGTGCAGAATTATTATGCAACTAAATGAAAAATGAAAATTTTCCCATATTACATGTTTATTTTCATCTATTAAATTGAGAATACTAAACAAAGAACTCAAAATTTACAAATAAACATTTGCAACATTTCCAAATAAAAATCAATGACCAATATAGCCACCCTTCTTTTCAATAACAGTCATAAGCCTTCCATTCATGGAGTCTGTAATTTTCATGATCTGTTGATGATCAACGTTTTGTGCAGCAGCAACCACAGCCTCCCAGACACTGTTCAGAGAGGTGTACTGTTTTCCTTCAGGGTAAAATCTGCTGTTTAAGAAGGGCCCACAAGGGCTTAGGTCAGGTGAGGAAGGGGGCCATGTCATTATTTTATCATCTTTAAGACCTTTACTGGCTAGCCATGCAGTGGAGTACGTCGATGTATGCGATGGAGCATTGTCCTGCATAAAAATCATGGTGTTCTTGAAAGATACAGACTTTTTCCTGTACCACTGCTTGAAGACAGTGTCTTCTAAAAACTGGCAGTATTTTTGGGAGTTGAGTTCATCTTCAACCCGAAAAGGTCTACCTAGCTCATCTTTGATAATACCAGCCCATACCAGTACCCCTCCTCCACCTTGCTGGCGTCTGAGTAAAAGTGGAAGTCTGTGCCCGTTACTGATCCAGCCATGGGCCCATCCATCTGGACCATCAAGAGTTACTCTTATCTCATCAGTCCATAAAACCTTTGAAAAATCTGTCTACAGATATTTCTTGGCCCAGTCTTGATGTTTCAACTTATGTGTCTTGTTCAGTGGTGGTCGGGTTTCAGCCTTCCTTACTGTGGCCATGTCTCTGAGCACTGAACACCTAGTACTTCTGGACACTCCAGGTAGGTTGCAGTTCTGTAATATGAAAGCACTGGAAGATAATGGGTTCCTGGTAGTTTCATGTTTGATTCTTCTCAAATCTCTGGCAGTTAATGTGCATCTGATTTTCTCAACACGTTTCTTGCGACCCTGTTGACTATTTGTAACAAAATGTTTGATGGTTCTGTGAACACGCCCCAATATCTTAGCAATTTCAAGACTGCTGCATCCCTCTGAAAGACTTTTTACAATTTTTGATTTTTTCAGAGTCCGTTATATCTCTTTTTCTGCCCATTTTGCCTGAGGAAATGAAGCTGTTTAATAATTATGCACACCTTGACATAGGGTATTCGTCTCCTTAAGCCACACCCTTTCTCATTACATAAATACACATCACCTGATATGCTTAAATCCAATAAGCATTCAATTTTATACAGTTTGGAGTTGGAAAATATGCATAAAAATGATGATATGGTCAAAATACTCACTTGCCTAATAATTGTGCACACAGTATACACTGTCAAAATTAAATAAAATGTATTTGTTAAAAAAGCAGCATTTAAATCAATGGGAACTTGGCAAATGTCTTATGGTTCCCTAGGGTGCTGTTTTGTTTCAAAATTGTATGCAAACACAAACATACGCACTATTTTATAGAGATTTTATAGACAGTAGTATAGCACTTTTTTTCCAAAACTATATTTTATTTATTTTGCAATGGTATGTGGCATATTGAATTTAGAATATAATTGAATTTCCGATAATAACTATTTCATTTGTACTTGCCAGGAGGTCAGGTATCACATTTTCTTCCCACATGGAGCTTTTAATCAGATTAGTGTAGATAAAATTCGGCACTGTACTTATTTAGGAAAGCTGTCAGGGTGTAAGCTTTCTTTCCTTTTATTTACTTTGTAGTGTCTCACTGAAGTTTAGAAACTTTTATTTCATATTTCCAACATTTACCTTTTTTAATTTATTCTAAGTTAATATGATTTTGATAAAAAATAGAGAACTTTATATATTTCTGTTTCACTGACACAATCCTGTTTTACATACAAGGATACTGCTTATTAATAAGCAGCAATCCAGAATTTCCAGAGAGGCTTCCAAAAATGTAAATAAGTATACAATAGCAATACCTAGACTTTGTTATATGCAATTCCACATCCAAGAGCCACTGCTGCAACCCGAGGCTCTCCTCCACCCTTTGTTGTACTATAATTCCATTAATCTTCAGTCAGCCAATGGCCAGCTGAGGATGATAGAAGTTGTAGTCCAACAACAGCTGGAGGACTGCAATTTGCCAGCCCAAGATCTATAGTCAGGCATGTGCATAGCAGCAGCAAAATTGTTTTGTTATTGAACTAAAATATTCGGGGTAAATTACAAATAAGATTCTAAGCTAAACTGGGTGCTGGAATTGATTTTCTAGCATACGCTTGCCTAACAACAATTTACTGAGCTATTTATGTGGAAAATGTTCCCCATAATGCTGTTTGCACCAAGGGCAGCGGAGTGTATGGAGTGTATTGTGGAGTGTTCTTTCACTTTGCTTAGCTCCACAAGGTTCAATTGAAATGATGTACCTTTATGTAATGTCTTGCTCATGCTGTGGAGCAAGTATAAGATGACTTGCTGGTATTAAAGTCCTAACAACGGTGTAGTGTGCCCACTGGCATACACGACTGCAATAAGAAGTTCCAGGGCATACACTTAAGTACATTTACTGGTGTTGAAATGCCTGAAACACATTTCTTGAAATGGGTGTTTTGTTTCTGATTTTGTCCATCATTTTAACTAGTTTTGTCATAAGAGTGGTCACATGGTGTGCAACACTGAAGCCACAAAAAGAGCAACTTCACATACTATCTATGTCATTCTAAATTCCTGTCCAGTCTACTCATCTTTACAAGGTAGGAGAACTACTAGAGCAGGCTACTAACTGTGCGGATAAGGCAGTACTGCTTGAATGTATGTGTATCTTGATTAAGTCTGAAACAATAATGTTGAAAGCCTACAATTCACATTAACTTAATAACAGGCATGGGCGAAAAGTGAGAACAATTTCCCACATGACTTTTTGCGAAAAACGGCTGATTTTCGCTTGCACAAAAAAGTTTTCTCTTTTTCTCCAATGCAAAATGTTCCTCCTTTTCACCTATTCCAGCTAATTTTTGCCTATTTCAACTCATTATTCTCCTATTCTAACACATTTTTCGCATATTCTAATACATTTTTTGCCTATTCAACTGATTTTTCTCATAGTCAAACACATTTTTCTCTGATTCTAACACATTTTTCTTCTATTCCAACATATTATTTTCCTATTCCAACACATTTTTTTCCTATGGTGCAACATTTCCCAGCATAATAGTACTTATTCTGAGGGCTGTAGTGGAAAAATAAGTAGCTGGAAGTCAAAATTGTAAGTCCTACAGCAACATATGCCTTGAAAAATGTGTTAGCATGCAGAGTGCCTTTGTCCTTTGCCCACAACACTTACTTCCTACTTGAGTGACACTGGCACATATTCATGATAATGCAAGTGATTAAAAATAATAAAGTACAACCTACAATGTGGCAGATGTGTATGGTAGTTGTGGTGGGGGACTGGCATGGTGTGATTGGTGGGGCCTTGACAAACTGCATCCACCCTGGGAGGAGAGGGATTATCATCATTTATTGCACATGCTGCAGCAACGATTGCTGCAGTCAGTTTTTGCACATTACTCCCACGCCCCTGCACTTTCTCCACCTTTCCCCCTCCCACTTGTGCATTTGCTAGACTTTATTCAACTACTGTTTGTGTTTTTACTTTCTACAGTACCCAACTGATGGAGTTTGATGTCTTGCCTTGGCCCTCAACAAAATTCTCAATGTCGTCTGCTGTCTATCAAGTCTGCCACAGTCACAGAGCTCCCAGACAGCTGTCTAATATATTTATTTGTTTAATTATTTATGTTGTCCACCATATCTTATCACAGTTAGTCTGCCCCAAAAAACGTATAGCTAAAAAACAAAATCAACAACTTCTTTCCCCAGACTTCCCGAGCACAGAGACAATAAAAGTAAAGTCAGCAAGCAATTTGGACCCCAGCTGCCTGTGTCTTGCCAGTCAGTAACACCAAATTTTGGGGTATTTTTGGTCAACCTCCTTCCTCTCTTCTTCTCCCCATTGTGCCCCCAGACTCTCCTATTGGAGAGAACAAATGTCATACCTAAATGACTCCCTAAAACTAAGCTTTAATTCCCCTTTATTTGCTTATCTTCTCTAGCTCAGAAACATGCTGCTTTCTCCTCTCACAAACACAGAATGGCATGCTGTGAGAGCCTGACAGCCTTTTATATGGCTGTAGAAAACTTTCGTGAGGTGGAGAAAAATTTTTTTGCCCATTGATTTCAATGCTATGAGCTAGGCAAAGAAAAGTAGGAAAAAGCGGGAAAAACTGCGCTTTTTGCAGAAAATTTTTCACCAAGCAGAAATGCCATTTTTCACTGGTTTCAATTTGAGGCAAACATTTTCAACTATCCATAGTTAATAATTGATCCATGAACCAACCATAAAAGTTTTGCTCATCCCTACTGACTAACTTGTATTTTGTAGCCAGTACATTGTAACACTGATACTTCCCTGACCCTCACAAGTTTAAATGCTTGATTGCATAAGAGTTGTGCTATGTAGCCTCTGTACTTACGCATATTTACAGGTGCTGTAATTGTAAGCAGAAACATTAGCATAGTAGAGAAGCAATGATGATGGGATTGTACATTCCCATTATTATTTTTAGAATTGTTCATATCTAGCTGAGGGGACAGTTTATTAATGGATTTGAAATAAGGTTTATGTGAGCAGAACTGGAGCAAACAATTTGGCACCTGGGCAAGCTTTTGGATTATGAAATTAAAAAAAACAACAAACAAAAAAAATAATCACTACAATACTGAAAGTCAAGTGGCACTATGTTCAAAAAGTCATCATAATGAAAAAAGTTGGTGGTAAAAGATGGATGGTATTTACAGATATAAATCCATCACGTTGCAAATTGTGTCTTAAAGAATTAAAAACTGTGATAAGATGAGCTTGATGGATATTGTACTTAAAAATTCTGACCTTAAAATGTCATTAATTTTCCTTTAAAATGAAAATGTTCAAAGAAACAAAAACTTTTTTGTATTTAAAATGAAAAATGTACAAATAAATATAGACAATTGTATTTACCAGTTAACACTATACTACTGCTTTGCATGCCTATTTGCTAATAGTACTTTGTGTTCCCCAAATTAAGACCATCTTTATTTTGTCAGGAAAAAATATATTAATCAAACAAAAAAGCTAAATGAAGATTTTTGTTTGGAAATATGTTACAATGTCTGAGAATTGAAGGATCATGGAGTAAGAACTTTTTATACTGATTACAGACAATTTCAGTTACCACAACTTTTTGAACATCTCACCCTAGGAGCATTATTCATCATGCTTAACCCTTTGAGTGCTAAAGGGGTACACAACGCATTGCTTTGCAATGCGTTGCGTACCTATCTTGCACTCATAGGGTTAAAAGGTGCAGTGATGGAGCAAACCAGCTGCACAACAGAGTGGAAATGAAAATTCCTCATTGATTTAAATGGGACTTCGACCCCTTGAATGCTAGAAAAGTATCCAACACATTGCTCTATTAATTCAGGACTAAAAAGCCTAATTTAAATCAAATATAATTTTCATGCGTCTCCTAAAGCCCCATTGATTTGCTACAAAATATCTCCTACAAATAATTTCCTTTCTGTCAACAACAGGTTAGAGACCTCTCTAGCATTCAGGGAGCTAAATATCATATTCAAATCAATGGTAAATTTAATTTCGCCCCTATGGTACAATTGGTTTGCTCCAGAAATGCACTAGCTTGATGAATATAGCCCCATGTGTCAGATCAATGAAGAAACTGCATCTGTTATAGGGTGGAGCTGGCTTCTTGTGAATACAGCTTTTCACATACCACAGGCAAAAACAAACAGAAAAAAGTAATACACACAGACAAGCAACTCTGCAACAAACATATTACACTGTAGGGAACAAATAACCCCATGAATTATAGACATCTCAAATGCATTAAGTACATAGTGATTTTCTATTGTTATCATATTTACATAGCAACAATAATACACCCACCTCAAAAAAAATAAACAGATGTATTTAACTTCAGATAGGCCAAGTGTTTTTTTTGTGCATAACAGGATAAGGGTATTATCTCTATCATGCAATAGTGGATGATTCTGGGGTGGGATTATATAAGGATAGATGGTGTGAAAGTGGGAAGGGTTAGGGCTATCTAGGGTGCCTTGTCAGTGAGTTCCAAGCATGTAAATCTGGGTGGAAAATATTTATACATTTTATTCAGTCTGTACTGTGCACTCAAGCCATTTGCAACCACAGAACACAGAGCCACAAAACCAGGCATGTGCACACATAGACACCAAGGGGGGCTTAAGCACCTGCCCTTTTTGTCCAAAGTGCCCTTGTTCCCTTTTTTTAAATATATATATATTTTGAATAAATAATTATGAGAAATGCCCTTTTTTTCATTTGAGCCCCTGCCCCCCAAAATGTCTGTTCACGTCCCTGCACAAAACAACTAGAAAATGTTACAACAGTGTGGCTTCCTATTTGCCGCTTAAGCCGTGTTAGCACTAGGTTACAGCACTGTTTGGGGAAACTACATACACAGCTTTGTTACTGAGGCTGATGTACTAAGAACAATGCTGGGTTAAACCAATAGAATAATCAGGGAGAAATACAAATTCCATAATGTCAACTGATTTAAATGGGGCTTTTTTAACCCCTGGAATGTTAAAGAGATCCCCAACACATTAGTTTAGATCCCCATTTAAAGCAATTATAATTGTTATTAATGCCATATGGTTTACTCCAGAATTGCCCCTTTTTTTGTATTGTGTAAATGGTCAAAATATCATAATCCTATAAAATAATTTGCTAAGATATATATATAAAATATATATATATATATAATTTGCATTTGGGCAGTCTCTACTGTGCATGATTGCATCACGTGAGTGAGGCGACACAAGACTGCATTGCGTGGAGCAGTGAGGTAGCGGGCTCTTAACCCTTTGAGTGCCAGAGGGGTATGCAACACATTGCACCCCTCTGGCACTCGAAGGCCGTGTACACTGGCTTTTACACTTGTGTTCTTATAATCAGCAATTAACTATTGATCTCATTTAGTGTACACAAGGATGAAACAAAAATATGAAATTATCTAACAATATATTGTAATTATATATGAAACAAATTACTGAAATTACATTGTCAGGGTATTTACTCAGGAAGGTAAAATACTTTCTTTCAAAGAACAGAACAATGGATGCCATTGCAAAAGTACACTATTTTTACTGCTACTGTATATAATGCTTTTATAGAGATGAAGAGTACAAATTTCCCTTAAAAGCTTTTTAATGTGTTCAGAGTTACATGTTTATTTCTGCATCTTGGCACCGATTTTAGGTTCTGCTTTTCAAGTTCCTAAACGATGTCTTAAAACATTTGCCATAAAATCCAACATCTGCATTCAATTATTGATCAATAAATCCACCCGCAAAGGATAAATAGCAAGAATATATTTATTCTACTCTGATATGTTTTTTCTGTTAATATTGAGCAGGATAGAAATTCTTTTTACTCAACATTTACAGCTTACTAATATCACTCTTATAAATTGCCTCACATTTTTTATGGAGCCAATAAAACCAAATAATAAGGTAATAAAAGCAGTTTCTTCTTAATCACTACAAAAGTAGCACACAAATATTATTTTAGACTAGTAAAGTACCCAAGAATGTCTATATACGTTAACCACTTAGAAGGGAGGGTAGTGTTCTGGAGGAGATGGAAGGTAGGGGAGCATAGAAGGAGATAAAATGGAGGGGCCGGCAGGCTGGGGAGATGAAATGGAGGGGAGAGGACTGGAGCAGATGGAGGGGGAAGGGAGTGGGCTGAAGAAATTGAAGGGAGAAGATCAGGCCAAGGAGAAAAAAAGATGGAAGGGCCTAGGATAAGAAGGGAGACACTGCCAATTGGGTAGGGGAAAGAAGCAGGGGGAGAGGATTTCATTGCTCAGATGACTGCCTTGGACTGGAAAATGCTGTGAATGATGTCAAAAGGAAAAAGAATTTCTCTTGAATTATTTATTTATTATCAATTTTATTAGAAAACATAGAACCAAAATGGATATGTATATATCAAGACATGTTTTGAGTCATACTAAACAGTTTGTTTTGAGTGGAAACAAAATGCACAAATGTGTTAGACTTCATTGTTCAGGAGAAGCTTGCAGAGATGTATGATGTTCTGCTGAACATTTCATGGTACAGTTTGGCAGATTCTCAGTACTTCCTAAATTCAAAATCCTGCATACAGTGCAGTCCATACCTAATTGCACAGTGACACAAGTTTAGCTGCTGTTTTGGCTCTGTACTCTAGCACATTGGATTTGAAATTAAATGAAATATTGCGGTGGCAAATTTTTTAGATGCAAGAATGCATAGGTGAGCTCAGCAATAGCAAATGACCTGGTAGACCACAAATGACAAACAGGAATTAAAGATGGCTGCATTACAAACCTGGCAGAGCATCACCAGGGAATAGATCCAGCATATAGGGACTATATATGGGTCGCAGACATCAGGCAGTCATCAAATGTAAAGGATCTGTAACAAAGTACCAAATATGATGACTGTTTAAAATTATATTGTTTGTCCATTTACTAAAATGGAAGTTGTATATATAAAAAGAGCTGTAATACCTACATGGTTCACAGTTTATGGATGTAAATACCCTCAAATTAAAGCTGACTTTAATGACTTAGTCATTGTTTCATTTCAAATCCAGTATGATGAATTACAGAGCCAGAACCAACAACTTGTATAACTGTCCAAATACGTATGGACTGTACTGTATCAATTCTATGAGTCAGAGTCAGACACATACATTTTCATTCAGAAGAAGAGATTGTTCTGTACCGTAAAGTACCATGTGGGATGCAGTTTATATTTGAAAGTGATCACAAAATGGGACTGGTAAATATTAAACAGAGGTGATTATTATTAAGAAAGTACACCTTATTAACTGTTTCCAGCCCACTCCCTATCTTCCATGATTCAGCCCCTTAAACCATGTTCCAGCCTCCCCCTCTTACTTGGCATACTCTCCCCGAGGAGATGGCTCAGTTGGTTAATGCATCAGCTGCAGAATCTGCTCAGACCACGAGTTTGCAGGTTCTAGTCCCAGCAAGGTGAGCTCAGCCTTTCACCTCTCTGAGGTAGATAAAATGAGTAACCAGAACATACTTGAAAATGAGAGATAATCTCAGTGTATTCTTCCTGGCAAAATACTTTCACAAAAAAAAAATTGTCAACCTCTCTTCCTGCCCTTTTGTTCCCACACCCTCTTTTTCCTGCTCTGTCACCCGTTCTCTCACTCGTGCACTCACCTCCTTATGACTCTCTCTCCCTTTCAGTGTTCTCACTCTGTCTCCCGCAGTCCCTCCTCAACTTGTTCCACATCTATTTTATAGACCTAGAATTTTTTTCAGGTCCTCCAGATAACTTTATGAAACTAATCACATAATTTTCTCATCCCTACTTAAGAAGCAATTCTATGAGGATGTTTATAACATTCATACATTAAATGTACTTTGATAAGGGTTTATGTTTTCTTATGAAATGTTACAAAATAAATATAAAAAAGTATGAGGTGACAAGAAGAAGATTAATATATTTTGGTAGAAGTATCTGTTGCAGAATTTGGGAAATATGTATTACAATCTGTTACTCTCTGCTCTTTTAGTAATTTTTTTTTTCTTTTCTGGGCCTAGTATGAGACTGTGAGTGAGATGGAATGCAGAATCTCTCAGATATAGACACATAACAGAAACATTCTGTGATTCACATAAATGACAAACATACACACATACTGTGTTGCCATAAATTAGAGAACAAGTTGAATGCAACATGTGCAAAAAAAATAAAATATTCGTAAGTTTTGTTTGGCATAGCTGAAGATGAAAGGATGTGTTTTGGTATAAAATACACTGAGACAAACTATTTTAAAGTAAACATATCCAGTGCTTTGTAGCTACAGAACATTAGATTAGATTAGCAAATAAACAATGTGAACATAAGTACTAAGTAGGTAGCACCAGGATGCTCTGATTTATAAAGCCACATAATTATGTTATTGTATGCTATAAGCTGACTGGCATTAACATTGATGTCTGCTTAAAAGCCCTCATGTAGAATGCTAGTTAAAAAAGCCAATGAAGCTCGTCTATCACAAATATTAAGCAAATAATTGGTTATGAACTCTGTAGATGTAAAAATACAAATCCCATTGCCTCTGCTTGATTACAGACTGTTAAGATGCAGCAAGGGAACCTAATCAGGCAGCAACATTTTTCCAAATTGCATACTTCAACAGAGTAAATTATGGCTGCCTTCAGAAAAGTTCTTACAATATACACAATAAAATTACAGTGACTTCAGGGGTCTGATAATGTTCAGAAGGACAAAACTATTTTAATGAGCATCTAGATTTTAAACTCCATCCACATCTACAAACCATACTAAACATAAGCATTTTTTAATTATTCTCAGAGATCATGTGTCTTGAAATTGATATCTAACTGGGATAATAATACATAGATGGGTCTATGAATTGTTGCTGCACTTAGCAGGAGCTTCCTAATTAGGTATGTAAATCCGGAAAGCTTGAAGTTCTTTCCAACTAAAATAATACCAATAGTTAGAACTAAATATATGCAATTAGGAATTAAACTATTAGAAAAAGTTTCTCGATGCAGGGATGTGCATGAACCTGAGATTATTTTCAGTGTGATATTTTCAGTATTTCACATATTCAAAGTATCATTTGAGGTCAGACACTCAGGTTATAATGCTTATCAATGAACTGACATGATAACTCTTGAAGCTAAGCATCTTGGGTGCTTGATATTTCTCCGACAAATTAGAAAGCATTGTATTGGAGATCTCTTGAACATCCAAGGAGTTTATTTCTTATTAGTCATTGAAAGCTGAAAGAGCATAGTTATACTGTCAACCTGCAGGTAAGGAGCTAAGACTGTTATTGAGAGATGAAATGGCAAATATTGGGAATAAATACTTGTGAACATGATTAAAAATATTATAAATATAAATTAGAATGAATCTCTCCTTTTAGTGATAAACCAGTTTGCAAACCTCACAGCACCAATTTGCTCATTCAGCTAATAGATTTCTACTAATTTAGACACATCTGGGACAGTGAACATATAATTATTTTTTTATTTTCCTTTGACTTTGATTGAATGTTATCATTTTGTGCAAGCAAACCTGATATATAGAGACTCCTTATGCCCAATGTTGTAGTTTTTTTTTTTTTTTAAATGAATGATTTTTTAATAGCAGATAAAGAAGCATATTGGGGAAAATGTACAAACACATGAGAGCTGCTCCTTTGTCAGTGGCTTTTAAACCAAGTGGCTTCATTGTGGGGTATGCACTAGAGCAAATGATCATATTAGTGTACATTGGTACAAACAGCATTGATAAAATTTTATTGTCAGCAAGTCCAAAAGCCACATCTATAACAAGCATAAGAACATGATGACGTTACTGTGTTTTCTCTGTGTCTTCTCAGTACATAGCTTTAAACAAGGCACAGAAGAAAGGGATGCACTAAAACTACCATACACTTAGTCGCTTTGCACAACCAGTTTTAGGGGAGAATTTCCCTTTGCACAACCAGTTTTAGGGGAAAATTTTTGGCTTAAGCAACTTAGTAAATTGTCAGTAGGCAGGTGTAGCACTAAAGAATTGAATCCAGTGCATATAATAGCATGGGATTTTATTGGTGCATGCTCTTCCTATGAAGGTTAGGCTGCAGGCAAGGTTAGAAGTGCACACCTTAGTACAGAAAGGCAAATGTGTCCAAACCTCTGCTTAAACAAAGAAAAGAAGAGGTAATTAGAAAAAAAAAAATAATAAACATTATATATAGGTTGTGAACTAATTCCCAAATTGTTCTTGCCCAGGTGCACAATCCCAGGTCAGGCTGAAACATGAAGTAAGAAGGAGGGCAGCACCAGTGGGAATTTTTTTAAGTAAACCTCTGTTGGCACAAAATTGATCATGAAAATATGTTTGACGTTTCGGTCAAAAGACCAAATCATTGAAAGTAATGTCATTTTTCCTGATGTTGAATTTGTCAGTTGTATTCTGGATAGTTTCAGGGAGAATGAGTGTGATTTGTAAGCAGGGTTCATAGAGGTTAAAAAATACTTTTGACTTATATGACAGAGAGGCAGGAGAGTCTACCTGAGGTGAGACTGCGAGTGACAAGTACTAGTGATAGAGACAGTCATTACTTTTGGAAAGATGGCAACAGGAAAGACATTACTCTACATTCAGACACAAAAAAATCAAGCATATATTGGTGCTGCTGCTGTAATGTTGTCCTGTGTCCTTTGAACAAGTTGAAGAGCTTGGTCATATAATATACAGTAAAAATCAGCACTACTAGGAATATGTCCTTGTCACAACCAGGAGCAAGGACAACTAAGGGACTGGGAGTACCTGGGAGCAGGAACAGGGCACTCCTCCAACAAGGAGCCGCTGAGCTAGATGCTAGGGAGCGAAGCTAGGGAACGGAGCTAGAGAGTGTAGGTTGCCTAGGCCAGGGTTGTGCTGCGGCTGAGCCGCCTATAGGTGCTGGCCGCAAAGTCAGATGTTGTGGTCCCCAGCTTAGAAGTCGCTGGGTAACCCCGGATAACCCCAACCTAGACAAACTATACTCAGAGGACCCCAGGGAGGATGGTAATCTCCAAACAAGAAGTGGTACTCACTCAGGTCTCCTAGGAAGAAGGATCCCTTGTGGCAGGAATTGCTGATGGGACACACCAAGGCTGGCGGTGAAGAAGTAGGCAGAGTCCTGGAAGACCCACTGGATGCCGGTAAGCTGGAACAAGAAGAGGCAGGGTCAAGAACTGGTCCGGGTCATACAGAGGAGATTATAGTCATAGGGTACAGGCAGAGGCAAGGTCAAAGGCTGGTCTGGGTCATACACAGAAGAACTATGCACAGGTTCAGGCAGAGGCTTGGTCACAGGCTAGTCCAGGTCATACACAGAAGGATTAGGCACAGGGTCAGGCAGAGGCTTGGTCAAAGGCTGGTCCGAGTCATACACAAAAGGACTAGGCACAGGGTCAAGCAGAGGCTTGGTCTAAGGCTGGTCCGGGTCATATACAGAAAAACAAGGTACACATACACCACTGGAAGGCACGAAATAGAAGCTATACTAACACATCTAAGCAGAGCAGGAAGCAGGCAGATAAAGGACCCCAGCCGGAAGGAGCCCTGAGAGTGAGGCTACGATGCCGGCGGACCATAGAGAGGAGACAGTAAAAGGTCTGCCGTTATGCGCATGTGCACCGCCATCGGAAGTGGGCGCACGTGCGGAGAAGCCAGCCCAGAGACTCGTGAAGTGGCAAGGAGCCGTCAGAATGCTCAGGGTAAGGGCGATGGGTGAGCAGGACGTAACAGTCCTCCAAACATGGTAGGGTTAAGGGGAAAGGACTAGAAAGACATACATGCTGATGGTAGAAAGTCATACTAAAAAAACACAACTGTGGCCATTGTTGCTGGAACATCTGAAGTAAATGCTGATTATCTTCCTCCTGATAAGACTTTGTGTAAAATTATATGAAATGTTCCATCAGTAGTAGTAGTAGTACCTTTTTCACTATAAGATGAGGAAGAGCTGCATTCTAGTGTTGATTCCATAACAGAAGAGGATTTAAAAGTATTGTGACCATATGCTGCAGGACAAAGTGAAAGTGACACCTCACAGAAAACTAGTAGTCAATTTTCTATAAATCCAAAGGGTAAAAGAAAAAAGAAGCTTTTTCAGACTTATAAGAAACTACAAGAATATGATAGTAATGGAGAGGAAGAGAAATTGGTACTATTAGATGCTGCCCTTGCTATGATGTTTTATGTTTATTTAGAATATGGCCCTCTATATTCCTTCTCTACTTCTGATACAGATACAGATAGACCAGTGATGATTATGATAGGGCAAACATCTAGTTGTATCTAAAAGAAAGGCCCAGTCTTCCACCACTGAAAAGGAGCATTATGTATGTTTATAAACTCTTTGAGAGGCCAACTGAAACGTCTGGACAAGTAAACATACCTGTCATCATCATCATCATCACTGCTTTCAAGTTTACCCACCACCCAGTCATACTCGCTATTATTGACTAAGCAGCAACACAAGGTAGTATCAAGTGTAGTTATGAGTGCTCCAGCTGCTGTTCTGTGTGCAGCACCACTGAAATCTATTGCAACATTAAGCTACTGTAATAGCATTCATATAATAGGTCCCTCATCATAGCCCCAAATTGTATTAAAACAGTGTGGAAGTACTTCACTTATAACCCAAAAGCTAGACATGATGCTATTTGCTGTTTCTGTAAAAAAAATATGTAAGCAGGGGCTAGCAGGATCAAATCTAGGCACATCCTCATGGAGATCCTAACTGAAGCACAAGCACAGGTCTGATTGGTAGATGCATGACCAGCACATTGGGGTGGTATGACTAACATCAGTTGCAGCAGCAATACTTCAAAAGTACACAGAGCAAAGGGGGACATAATGGTAATTTTGTAAATGTCTCTGGAAATGGGACTACTGCTGCAAAGTACTGAGAAGGATGATTCTGAGTTAGAGGAGGGTGACAAAGTTAATAGAATCCCCACATTTCCATCTTAAATTTACATTCTCAAGAATAATAGTTGTATGTATTTTATTTAGATAGAAGGTAGCATGTCAATTATCAAAAAGGTTATAGTGAGCAAAAACAATAATACAGTACCTATATAAAATTATTTGTCTGAACAAATAAGTTGCTGGCCAGTTAAGAAGAACAGACACTATTCTTGGATGTGTCAGTAAACCTTCAGGAGACACTACAGTTCCTGGGAATGTAGTTATTTTATTTTCAAAATTCACATTCTCCACCATATCAGAATATTTAAGCACAAACCATGCACTTTACTGGTGTTTCATGATTTCATTAAGTACGTCTCTAAGTTATGACCAATATCAGTGACTGCAGCAATCAAGAAGTAAAAAGGTAGATATCATGGGCTAGATTCTATTATAGGTGCTAATTTTATCTCCAGTTGTCCCCACAGACTTCAATACGAAAATGTTTGACAAAATGGGTGTTAACACAGCCAAACAGAATGCTGGATCACCAGATCAGGGGCTGAATTCTATTGCAGGGGATAAATGTTACCTCCAGTTTTATCAAAAATGCTCTTATTGAAGTCTATGGGGAAAACTGGAGATAAAAGCAGAGATAAAATTAGCACCTGCAATAGAATCCTGCCCCAGGTCAGATTAAGAGACAAGATTTTTGTAGATAAAGCAGGTAATTTGTGATATGTATAGGGATCCTTTCCCAAGCCAGACAAAGGTTTTAGACCCTTATTTTTTATTTTAAAGATGTATATAATAGGTATTAAAGCTACTGAAACAGTCACACCATCAGAATAGCTGTTACGGAGATCAGAAGTGAAGAGGAAACCAACATGGAGTCATGCTTATGTGGAAAAGTGGGTCACATGACTTGGGTTGAACAAGGCTCTACAAACAAAAAAAGCTGTAGCTGTCCTCCCTTGTGACTTGACAAGGAGCGATAGGTAACCACTGTATACTTACTCTGGGACTGTCCTATTTGTGAGATATAAGAGGTCCATGCTTCTAACAGTTTATGCATTGACCAAGAAGGTCCACTAAACCCCTTACAGAATTTTAAATAATGCATTAGTGCTTACTGATACACATAGGACTTTACAATTTTAACTCTTAAAGGAGCAGAGAAGTATGCAATGATTTGCACAGCAATTGTTGGACAACCCTCTGAGAGGATAATGCAAACAAGCCATAATGCAACCACTATATCATGCACATGAAAAGGAAAAAATTTTTCTCTAATCTCCTTTGCTGTGTTTAGTAAATGGTAATAAACAAGTCACAAGGAATGGCATGTTCCAAAATACCCACACATATACTCATACACATACATAGTGCACTAGCCTTGGTACAAGTGGCATAAAGAGGACAATTTTCATTGCCATTAGCTTATTTCATTGGTGTTCAGAATTGCAGCACATATCAGTCTGTCTATCTATCTGTATAGAGAGAAGAAAAATATAAAAATGATTGAAGCAAAATAGAATGTTTGTGTTTCTGGTTTCCCTTCAAAGATAACATTGACAAATTGGGCAAATAATTTTTGACTGATAGAAAAAAAATGGAATTGCTCTCTAGCTGTCTACATGAACACAATGCAAATGGAATTTAACATCTACTTTTCCCTGCTGTGATTCATATGAGTTCACTGAGCTTTTCTGAATCGATCTAGAAGAGGGACTAATTAATCAAGCTTGAAATAGCTCAAGCAGAGTAGCAAATCACAAGAAATAGACTACTGTACATCAAGACATTTGTCTCTAGTCTAAATCTACAAATTCCATCACAAAATGTGATATTTTGTTAGCTATTTTATCACAAGAGAAATAAATACTTAACTGTATTAAATTAATAAAAATATTTCCAAATAAGTGGTTGACATGCTATGTAATTATTGTTATTATTTTTTATTATTATAATCATCATCATCATGATTTATATATAGATCATCATCATTACATTCCAATGAGCTATACAGTTGGGAAGCAATGATTATAAACAAGTGTCATAACGTATACAGACAATAACATGTGGAGAGGACCATGCTTGTCAGAGCTTATAACACAGATGCTTAACTACAACCCCCAACCTGATAAAGTAAAAATATAAATCAATTAAACATGAATTATGAATGTTCAGAGAAATGCAAAGACTATCTTTTTTGTTTCACAGTCATGCAATGATAAATAGTTAATGCATTTAATACCAGATTTTCTATCCTTTTTCTTTTGTATGATACAGTTACATGCAGTCTATATCTTGACTAGACTGGGCATAGAAAATATTGCAACGTGATTATGCCACCATTTAGATGGCATATGGAATGTATGCTTTAGTTGTTTATGATTTTGTGCTGAGCTAATGCATGGAATTCTTACGCATTCTTGTGTACTTTGTCCCTTTTGCTCATTTTAATGCCTTCAGAATAAATGTCTCAATTACATCTTGTTCTGCTGCAAAAACAGTTTTGAGTTCAAAGCATGAAAATTGTAATTTAACCCTCTGAGTGCAAGAGAGAGAGATCAAACACATTGTAACTCAATTAGTGGACACTTCTCTGGCACTTGAAGGATTAACCTATTTGTTTTCTTGAATTCATTCACTTCCATTGCTTTATATTGGACATATATATTCCTCCATTCAATATCTTTAACATTGATTCAAAGCATAGTGTATCAAGGAGAACTCTCATCCCCACCAGCTATTTAAATGTGC
Source organism: Rhinophrynus dorsalis (assembly GCA_037306005.1). NCBI lineage: Eukaryota > Metazoa > Chordata > Amphibia > Anura > Rhinophrynidae > Rhinophrynus > Rhinophrynus dorsalis. Next base: position 306,245,849 of record CM074720.1, on the reverse strand, counting down.
ATGTTCTATCTATCTATCTATCTATCTATCTATCTATCTATCTATCTATCTATCCATACATTTATAGATAGATAGATAGATAGATAGATAGATAGATAGATAGATAGATAGATAGAATTCAGGATATTCATAATTATATATGTTGACAAATATCTTCAGTTTTTTTCATTAAGTTCTTCTGAGTGCTCATTAGTTGTGCTATTATTTTGATAGCTCACTATTTATATCTATTATTTTATGCAGCACCAAGGCATTGTTTTCTCATTTTATTTTTTATTAAGGAGTGTCTATATATATAAACAAAAAGCAAAAGAGGTGCTAATTAGCCAGACAGCTGGATATGCAATACCTCCTGTCTAGTCTGCAGCTAGAAATCAGTTCAGTGCCATTGGTGTGTGTATATTACAATACTGTTTTACTGTTTACATTTTAGCAAAACTTAACCTTTAATTAGCTATTAATTAAAATACCTATTGAAAAATATTAGAATAAAAAATGCAGGTTATCTAAACAAAGCCCTACGTTCCCATATATGCTGATTAAAAATATCAGGTGGTAAGGGGCTCACTACTGAAGCATCAGGTGAGCATTATTACTCATAACTTGGTAATCCATTTTGTGCCTGTCTTAAATTTAGACTATAGATAGAAATTAGTAAGACAGAGGGATAGACAAAGTCCCTAGATCTCAGTTAGAGCACTAATTACCACCCAGTTTGATGTACTGTACATGGTATACCTTCTCTGAGTCTCATCAGAAATGTATAGTAAAATACAGAAATGGTGAATGTCGAAATGGAGTTTCAATAAGAAAATGCTTCATTAGTAATTAACCCCTCTATTTTTTCCTTACGCATTTCACTGCTAAGCGACAAATCTTCCCCAGGGGACTGAATGATCAAAAAGGCAATCAAACAATCAAGGCTCACCATCATTGTCTTGTATGTTTTTGATCACATTTAGGAACTGTCTAAAAACAATCCAGTTATGTTTGATCTTTACTATGGAATGCAAGATTCCATAAGTGTGTGTGATTCTTGGAGGATAGATTTCTAATAACTGAGTGAGATGATTTTAACTAAGTTTCTTAAACTGTACTTTACTGATATAAGAACTATATACCATATAGAAATAGATATAGATATTTTCTTTGTACCATTTTAAAAAGGCTTTTTTTCTGCTCTTATGTTAAACATCTTGACAAAGGCCCAAGGAGGGCCTAAAATGTTGATGAAATAAAGGAAATGTGAGTGTGATAATTTATTATTGATGTATGTGTGTATAGACAGATAAATGTATATGTGTGTCTATCGATCTACACAATTCATCTTTGTAATATACAGAATGCACACAAGGTGGCAGAACTAGCACTATTAGCTCAATATGGCATATTGAATGCCTTTATCTTCAGGAATGAAAATTTAACACATTTCTTTTAACTTTTTTAAGGAAAGTGAAAAACCAGCTGTTGAGTCAAAAGAAAATATTGCCTGTGCTCCTTTTATACTATGGCAGTGATTCAGGCACAGAAAGTAAGTGCAAAAATGTTTTCATATTTGTTTAAATTGTTTGTTCAATAAATAATATTTATTTAAGGCTCCAAAAATAATGTTTATGTATTGGAAGGATATATTTTCACAACTTCATTTTTTTAAACTATTTATATTATTTAGTAAAAATGTTGGTGCAATCAAAAGTACACTGTAGATAGAGATTGCACACATTTACAGCACTCCGTCCTGATATTCTTAAATTCTGCTCTGTTGAGGATTAATTTTGAGAATCACTGGTGTATAGTCTCTCTCTAGGATTATATGCAAGGTATTACCGTTTTTTAAACCTGCTCTTTATATGTGACACATGGATAATTTAGAGCTGGCATCCCATGTTTCTTTCTTTTCCACCAGCAGAAGCAAAAGCACATAAGTCCTGAATCACAGGATTTTGATTACATGTATGGGATGGGAAAGTGTGATAAGCACTGAATATTAGGATCCTGAGAAATGAAGATCTAAGTCAGCCTTCTTTAGTGCCACTTCTTTGGTAACAGGCTCAATAAACTGAAGACTTGTAAGTATCTAAAATAAGTTCATAGTGATTGATGCCTGTTTTTATGCACATAAAATTAAATTAAGTTGCCATTGACAAAAGGTCTCCATGTCTAGAAACATTACTGTTTTCTAATTATTTTAAATGGTTTCAATTTAGGTTAGTGTGTTTCTAACATGAGGGTTTACAGGGGATGATAATATTATTATGTTAATATTATGGAGGGGAAAGAGATTTGGAGATGAATGTTATTATTTTAAGGTAATCATATAAAATACGGGAAGAGTAAGATATGGTTGCATGGATTGAGCTGTGTGGTAAAAATAAAAAAGGTTAAGAAAGCCGAGACAACCTGGAAGAGAGGGTTTCTTGGATGCTTTAACATTATAATAAAATTGTCAATGAGTCTAATGTATTAACATGAAATTGGTGAATTCTGGAGCATCCAACTGCAATATAGCACATGAAGAAAAATGATATTGCTTCACAGTGCATTAGAGACCTTTCTACATTTCTCCTGTTTCTTAGTATATCAAATTTAATGTGTATTAAGGGAGTCCCATTTCATGTATTATGAATGTTTAGATATTCTTATAGAATGTAGGGTGGGACACTGTGACAAGGACATTTGCTGTAGGATGATCATAAAAACATGGCATTAATGATGTTCTGATTAAAAGCTAGGTATTCTAAGGCAAGTGAAAAATATCAGTTTACTTGAGCAAGGGAGAATTCACACATATGCCAGTGCAGCTCCATTGGTGTTATGCTCTCATGTTAGTGGCTGCACCTAAAGATATGTATTACAGCATATGCACATTGTAGTGCATACTGGAGAGCAATCTTCACCACTGTTAAAACTTTAATGCCAGCATGCACTTTATACCATCCACATAGCATGCACTGTGAAATAGCTTTACATTGCCAAATTTCTTTACACCTTGTTTGATACATTACCTTAAGCAAGGATTAGAGGAATGGAATGCCTCAAATCACCAATAGACTGCCTAATTATCCTCCACTTTATATAAGCATTGTTAAAGGGAAGAAAATAAGTAGTTTAGTAACTTGGTATTAAACAGGCATACAGTCTTAAAACTGATACCAGAGTCTTAGAATCACAGTTGTACATTCATACTCAAATGCTTCCCTAGCATATGTTGGTAGGAAAAATTCAATGCTCTAAAGTAGGTATATATAAAGAAGTGGAAGATCATCAGATGGCAAAGCAAGCATTTAGCTGAACATGTCCATGTTGGACAAAACCAGATGAAGAAATAATCATTACACTTGACCCACATGGAGTCATGTCTGTGAATACAAATGTAACAAATCTCATTGTTTCAGTGGTCAGATTACCAACAGAGCACCAATTATAATAAACTTCAAGTCTATGTATCCTGCTGTCTGTATTACCCTAGTAAAAATGTACCCCCCTACACATGTGGCCCTCTTCTCCAGAATTCATATATTGTATTGGATTTGTAATATATGTTATAGCCTGCTCCCCCATTGTGTCAGTGAGCAAACCTTTTTTAGCACCACATACTTCCTCCTTGGCTGGTATCTGGATCTAGAGATCTCAGCTCAGTTGGGTGGAACAACGGTCTCTACAGCCAGTCAGTCCACAGAGTGCAGGAGCTATGCAATTCTGCTCTGAATGAAGTTTCTGAAACGTCTCCTATTACCAAAAGGGCACCAGGTATAATAAAGGTGAAACCTAGGTTCCCTGTTGTCTGTAGATCCATAGAAAAAAAATTAATCCTTGCATTTGTGACCCTTTCCTCCAGAATTCATATGTTGTATTGAACTGTATGTTATAGGTGTTATCTAAAAAATGCCTGTTGTTCCCTGGTAACACAATCTGTACCTGCACTTGTCAATAGGCTGCTGGCCAGTAATCAAACCTTTGTTTTAGGATCATGAACTACCTACTTTTATTTTTTTTTTTTATTTTTATTTTATGACTGGATTTAGAGATCTCAGCTCATTTGGGTGAAACAATGGTCTCTGTAGGCATAGCCAGTCAATCTGCAAGTCACAGGAACTATACTATACTACACAAATCTGCATCATATATGAGGTTTATGGGACTTCTGTGATTCATACACTTCATCTGATCCAAAACAAACCTTTAAGGACCAGAGGTGTGTGCAAAGCACTTTGTCACATTCCCATCTAGTCTTCAAATGGTTAACTAACTGATGAGCTTACTGATACTGATGATTTACTAATGTCTACCAGTCACTAAGTGGTTCTTGCCTGTCTCAAACCATAACTTTGACAAATAACTTTGTACTTAGGAGTTATAAATATATCCTTAAGTACTTTTTCTTTGTTGACAAAGTTTATTGACAACCACAAGAATCATGCTCTGTATTAAGAAAACAATAATAACCCCATTCAGAAGTAGGCAACCACCAGTCTGTGTAAAGACTGGATTAACACACAAGTCACCAGGCCACCATTGTCCCTGGCGGCCGTGTAGCTTATTCCCCGTAGGCGCCACAGTGATTGGCCACCTGCACACTCATGTTAAATGTAGCATCATATATTGTAAATGTTTAACTGTGTATGCAACAGGGAGGCAGCGCTTTCATTGGTAGCAGCATGTCGAACAATGACATGCATAGCATGATGTTGCTTCAACAAGTAGGCGGCTTGGTGATTGGTTGCCACTTATCCTCATCTTGTAGCTCCAGTTCCCACTGGTTAGTGGGATGGCTCGACATGATTGAATTAGTCTGCTGGGCCGAGGTAATGTAGCCAAATTTACTGGCTGGGCCCAGATTGGTTGACACAGTCTTGTCTCTTATTGCGCCAACCCTCATTGGCTGGAGGTCAGAGCAGCAGGATTCAATTATGTTTCTTTTGTTCTTTTGTGTGGTTTTTTTTACTATAAAATGTCCCCCATGTCCCCAAATAAAATATATTTATTGTGGAGCAGAACTGTGTGGTGTCTTTTCCTACTGAAATGGTTTAAAGGGTCCTCTTTGACCCCATTTCTTAAAACCAGCATGAGAAGAACAACAGATGAGAGCCCTCTACAGATGAAGCCACAGGAAACCAGTCATTGGATTTGTAATAAAAACATATAAGCTTTATTATAGCAAAAATATAAAAAATCTAAGCTTTATTGTAGCAAAAATATAAAACAGATCAATTCATAACGAATCAAAGTCCCAGGATCATGGACTCACACATAAACACGACCCACCTAATGTGTTTTGTGAGTGATTCACTTACTCATAGGCTAAGTGTGATAAATATTAAACCTTCTTATAGTGGTACATACAGGTGTGAGAGGTAAAATCATTAGCAAACGTAACTAACTCAGAGTATGCATGAATGTGATTGGACCTAAACTAGAGGTCAGACCAAGCTGTCAATCATTCCATGCACACCGTAACTACGAATGCTTATTCCATTCAATATATTGCCCAAAGCAAAGTGTAAAAATAGCAACTCCTCTGGACAAGAGTATTACATCTGATCACAATGCAAATAAAATAATCATTCACTTAAATAATATGATCTCAAATTATTATAGTCATACAGACTATCTGATCTAATCTTAAATTATTTATGTATAAATAGAGCAACATCAGGATCAGAATTGAGGCCGAGAGGATATCTTGTTGAAAGTTACAGAATCCATTTAACCTCAGCCTTGTCCAGATTCATCTGAGTATCTCCCCATCTTGCATGGGGCGATATTCTTTCTATTCCATGAAAAGAAAAATTAGACAAATTACATGCAGAGCAATCAAGAAAATGTCGGGCTACTGGTTTACTAACATCTTTGGTTTTTACAGAATAAATATGTTCCCTAATCCTCTCCTTGAGTGCTCTGATTGTGTGACCCATGCATTGTTTATTACACTTAAGACAAGTAAGAAGATAAACCACATAACAAGTATGACAATTAATGTATTGTCTCATAGTATATATTCTTCCTGTAAGTGTACTTGCAAACTCTTTCTTAACCCGAACGTAAGTGCACACCAGACATCTTCTGGCACCACAAGGGAACATCCCTATATTATTAAGCCACATAGGTCTTAGTTGTAAAGTACTTCTAAATAGGCTGGGGGAGAGAGTCCTTCCCAGAGTGGGTGCTCTCCTAGAAACAAACCTACAGCCCTTCTTCAAACTTTCTGATAAGTGACACTCCATAATATCGGAATGTGTCTTTGGACTATAGCTTTTATTTTATTGAATTACAAGCTGTAGTCAGTTACAAATAAAGGGACCTGATACATCAATTTTTAATTTTTTGTCTCTTTATTAATATGGCCAGCTTTGTTACCCAACTGTAGCTGCATCAAGGAGAGGAAATGTGGAACGATGGCTAAGGACAACTCGGCTTTCTTAGCTTCCATTGCAGGTATTAACTAGACAAGCAGTTAAAACCATAATGCAACTTAGACATTCAGTACTGAGAGGATTGGTACAGACCACAGGGGGGAGGGTTGAACCTCATGAATGCTAGAGCATTCTCAAGCACATTGCTTAACTATAGTTTGTAATTTTCCCTAGCATTCAAAGAATTAAAAGCCCCACTTATAGTATATAACTGGATATTTTCATTTCTCACTATGATGCAGTTGGTTTGAGCCAGAATTACTCCTCTTTAGGTTATTGACTATGGCCCTCTGTCCTTTAGGATAAGTGAACCAGCTGAGGCAGTTTTCCAATGTTAACTTATATTTATATATTCTTCTACCAACAAAATGTGATCACGGCACCCAGTTTACTCAGTGGTCAACCGTCATCTTAAAATAATTATGGTTAGAAGTGTCGCTTCTATCCAAGGACACCTCAGTGGATTGAGTCTAATTTAGAATACAAAAAACACACTAAATGGACAGTGCTACTTATTATTGTATGATAAATTCAATTAGCATTCTTTTTGTTCATCCATTTGGCATGGAAATGTAGTTTTATATATAACATAAGTGCTATTGCATATTGTGTGTTGTTTCAATGGAATGATGTTATTATCTTTACCTATAAATTGTGTTTCTTTATGTTTGATGTATTTGCAGGTTATATACCTGCTCATTCTTAACAATACACATATTAACAAAGGAATAAAGGAATATCGTATTGATAAAGGAACTTTCCAGTATTCACTGATACTAGATATTTTGTACACATAGAATTAGTTCCGGAGCATGAAATTCTTATATTGTAAAATCGCTTAGTTATTTTAATCATGTATTAAAACATATGTGATGTATTATTTTGTTTTTATATTTTTTTAGTAATAAATATTTTTATTTATTATACGGTAATAAGTAGTGCTCTTCATTTAGTGTGTTTTTATATTTATATATTACTGATGCCAGACTGCTCCATGTTCTGCCACATTCAAAATATATGCCATTGTAAATGCCTCATGGGCTCCTTTTACCCACACTGTCATTAACAGGTAGATAGGACAGAATAGGCAGGTGTACTATTTCCAAAGCTCTACTTTCCCATATATTGATAGAGGTTAACTGGAGAGAAAAACATAGTGCATAATATCTGACTGACTTCAATCATTATGATGGAGGTAATGTTGATTTGTGTGGAGGAAGTGTTAAGCAAGGGAGCGGCACACCATACTGTGGATATTTTGTGTGCACATTGAGGCAAAGAAAAATGAGTGGGTAGCCAGTAATGAATTGGGCAATATAAACATAGACTGCTATATTGAAAATGCTAGGCTTTGTGATAGAGAGAGAAAAAAAAGGCAGCTGAATTCTGATGCTAGAGGGAGACAAGCAAAAAGAGGGGAGCTGGATTTACTTGATAGGGGATTTGGTGGTAGTCACTTATACACTGGGTATGGGGGTGTGAAGCCTGAAAGGGGAGTTTAAAAAAAAAAATGAAAAAACTTTTTTGATTGAAAAGTGACAGACAGGTAGGTGATCCATATTCCTACTTGAGCTGTGGGTGTGATTTATGGGTAGACAGACAGAGACAGTTTACAAAAGGTGTCAGAGATAGGAAGCAGATTCCTTGGCCTGAGTTGACTAGACATACATCATGTATTATTTTCAGATGGCCAAAACTTGAATTGTGTTCCCCAAACATGCAAAGACAGGGGTAAGGGGAAAGAAGGAGGAATGCATGGATATGTTAAAGTCTTACTACAAAACTGACTGTGGCCATGGTTGCTGCAAGTTGTGCAATAAATTATAATGATCCTTCTGCGGAGGAGGCTGATTGTAAAAGTGATAAAACTAGTGGTCAAGGGAGCCCACAACATCTCCCTCACACTGCCATTCCCCTGGCATTGTCCTTCTGGGACATGATGATAAAGAAGGCAGAAGTTGTTAGCAGTATTAGCATCAGCACACATCAGCTGCCAGTGCCTGCTGCTAGTGATGCCAGGGGATCTAAGCTTCACAATAGACTTCCAAGCAACCAGCTAAAAACAAAAATGACATACATGCTATTTTGGCCTTCTTAATATTTATACATTCATTTATTTTGTGGAAGACAATCTTTTCTGGCTCAATTACCAGTCAACAGTGGGGTGGGCGAAAGCTCTTGCTGTATTTCCACAAGGAATTCTGCGAAAACCATATTGTTGTCCACTTTTTCACTGGAAAATCTGCTTTAAAACCTGTGATTAAAATCTTTGCATTTTGCACCCATTGGCCAAAATTCCTCGCCATTTTTTCAATGGCTAGAAAGTTTCCGCCCATTGATTTACATGTTTTTCACCTTTTCGCTTTTAATATGTGACATATTCCAGGAAGTTAACCCTTTGAGTTCCAGAGGGGTATGCAACACATTTCAAAGGAATGCATTGTGTACCCTACCCTTCTGACACTCAAAGGGTTAAACACAATAGAAGCAGCTACAGAGAGAGGTAGACGTGCTGTGCTGTTCTGCTGTGATCTTTTAGCAAAATTGATGCAGGAGAGGCTCATAGTGACTGTTAACACTATAAGAAAGTTTAAAAGTAATAAAAGGAGGAACTGGAAGGACCCTTATGTGTCTACTGATTCTGATTCTTAGTAGGAAGTGAGCACTACAGAAGCAATGCTGGCAGTCCCCCTAAATCACCCCTAGGGATTTTGGGAAAATTAATGGCAAGGGAGGAAGAAAAGGGTAGTAGTGCGAGCAGGACAGGTCAGCTGCCTGTGCCTGCTGCCAGATGTTCTGTGCCTGCTGCCAGATATGCTGCATCTGCTGCCACCAGTGCTGTGCCTCCTGCCAGTATGGCCCCTGCTGACACCAGTGCTGTGCCTGCTGCCAGTGCTGCCCCATCTTCCAACAGTGCTGTGCCTGCTGCCACCAGTGCTGCACCTGCTGCCAGTGTGTCTTGTAACACTCAGGATGGGGGGAGGATGATGCCAAGTGTGACAGCAGGGGACCCTAAGTCACACTTGCCATCCACAAGCAGTTCCACCACTGCTAGTAATACTGCTATGAAGGTCAAGCAGCTTATTAGTGTTAGGAGTGTAGGCAGGGGTAACCATCATATTAATAGTGACTTTGAGGAGGAAGACTTAGGTGCTGAAATTAATGTGGTAGTAACAGTGATGGTAAAGCAGCCAGTGGGACTAGTGTGTGAGAGTGGTAGGGGAAGCAATTGAGAGCATCCAAACTAGTGTAGTAGCAGTTAAGAGAGCCCACACCATTCCCCTGACCCTGGGAGTACCCTTCCCCCCATGTCATTGTCCATGTGGAACATGAGCCTGAAGAAAGCAGAATTGTTATCACTGCAAAAGGAGCCAAAGGTGTTATTTGGCCTGAACTAACTGTTGGCACTGGCAGTAGCACACTCTCTGACACATAAATAACTTCCCTATTTCTTTTTTCTGCCCTAGAACCCTGGGAACTTTTAAAAAGCTTCTGCTGCTGCTAGTTGCAGCACCTTTGGCCTGCTGATAGTGTGTCTCCCAGTCAGATCTGTGGTTGTGCTTCAGATGAGATCTCATAGAGGAGGTGCCTAGGTGTGAGCCTGCTTTCCCCCTGCTCATGTGCTTTTTGCACAGACAACAGATAGCAACATGCTTAGCTTGAGGATCCAGAGTGAAGTATCTCCATACTGTGGATTCATGAAACGAGTGGTTCCTGAGGTGGTGCTGCTGCTACTACTACTGGGGCTAGATGTTAATGCAATTCTACTGCCACTACTACTAGGTGTCAAAGGTGCAGAACTTATAGCAGCAGCAGAGGCACTTGTCATATCTAACATTGTGGATGTTAATAACCTGTGTTGCTGTTGCTGGGTACTCAAAACAGGTGTGTGTGGCTGAGCAGGACTTTAAAGAGGCGATGATGGTGATGATGATAAGGTGAATGTGTGCTTTTTGACATCTTTGCCTGTCCAGGGTCAGACTTTCTAATGGCTTTCTCAAACAATTTATAGATAGGCACAGTGCTCCTTAAAGGTGGTAGAAGATTCAGCCTTTGACTTTCTGCTAACCTTATAGCCATGTCATCATCCTCACTCTCAACTTCATCTGTATCTGAACAAGAGAAGGATGCTGGAGGGATATATTCTAGATCTGCATCATCATCAGTCATCATTAGATCATCCTCAGCAGCATCAACATCACTTGACAATTCTTGCCCACTAGCCTTATATTCCTCTAAACTTTTGGAGGCCTCAAACAATTTCTTTTTACTTTTACTGTAACAAAGTTCCCTACTACTTTGAGGACATGTGTTCTGATGCTTGTTTGGCTCACTGTCTGATGCAGCAGGCAGTTCAGCTGCTACATCTTCCTCTATTATGCTATTACAAGCATCATCAACACTTGAATGTGACTAGTCGTCTTTAGTGTTCTTCTTATATGGTTCTTTATTTCTACTGGAACTGGTGGTGCTGGAGCTAGTTTTGCTGGGATGTTGACAAACTGTATCCTCCCTTGGATTAGAGGGATCATTGATTGCACACCCTTCAGCAACCATTGATGAAATCAGTTTTTGAACTACTACTTTACTCTCGTGTCCCTGCACTGCTTCACCCTCCCCCTTCCCCTTGGCCATGTGCTAGACATTACTCAACTACACTGTGTTTTTTTACTGTATGGTACACAACTGATGGAGCCGTAGGATGCCTTGCCTAAGCCCAGTCAGCTGTCTGTCACTGTCATCTAAGATATTAGATTTTTATTATTTTTTATTTCACAGGTGATTTCATAGGTATATACTATGATAACCTCAGCCATTCACGTATATATTTTGTTAACCCAGCACAGACATAAAACTATTACCCCTTAAGGATCAAAGGTATGTGCAATACAATGCTTAGCCCTCTATTCTTCAAGGGGTTAAAATAAGCAGCTTATCAATAAAGAGTATCATCATAAAAACACCAGCAAGGAAACAAAAGTATAAAAGACAAATTACATGCTGTCATAATCAGTATGAGTGCATTATAAGTGTACAGGAAAGAGAGAAAGTAAAGTTTCACTATGAAATTATCGATATTGCAGGGCTTTATTGCAGTAAACCTCCACTTTCTGGTAGATGCTTCATTCAAATGTCATTAAAGCTCAGACTGTTGAAATATTGGGTTTTTTTTACATTAAACTGTTAGAAATAGCATAACATGATATTCAGGCTGCATTTTCTTTTCACTTTTTATGCTCCATAGAATAGGACAGTGACAGCTCCACATTCTAATGAACTGTAATAACATTTGAATTAGGCATCTCCTGACAATGAAAGTGCCTGTGTTTTACTCTGCCAGAAAAGTCCTACAATTTGTGTTTATTTATCATAAAATATTGCTATTTTTTTAAGTTCTTTCAGCATCTTATTGGATGAGGGCTTTATTATGGCTTTATTCTAGGAGCTAAATGATCTAATAAGCAAGTGTAAATGTATTGGTGCTTTATAAATAAATGATAATAAAATGAGAATAAAGAGTCTGATGCTGATTCTTGCATAAGCCATTTAGCTGCATCAGCAGCACTGAAGCTTGTATAATTGCCCAAACTTGTCAAGGCTAATTCTGACTTAATATCTAGTGGATCAAACACATTATACTACTGAAAAGGCTACAATCAAGATTTTACCTCATATTTCATTTAGGAAATGTCTGCATGCCAGAGAGGGAGAACGAGTGCACAGGGATCAAACTGACATCTTAAAAGCTGATCATAGACCATTTTTAGGCCAGATGTCTGCTTGCATCCCAGTAGGTGCTAAAGACATGATACTGAGACTTGTTTTTCTTTTTTGTGCTTCAAAATCAGCTAACTTCCTTCGTGAATAAGAGAAAATGTTCATTCCAAAAAAAGAAGGATTTTGATTTGCATTTTGTAAGTTTGCACATCCAGCTCTTGTGGGTCTGCATACACCATATTACATTTTCTAAGCCTTGACTATCTGGAATCAGTAAATTCAAGTCATTAACAATGCAGAAGAGCATTTAATCACAATTTATATAAAAGAGAGCCATGTATGAGTACTATACTCCCAGCCTGTTATGTGCCTGAGAATATACTAAGCTGTAATTGAGATTAAAGTGTGCCCACTGGAACTCAGTGTGCACTGACCTTACTGGGGGTGTGTGAGTATTTTAAAAATGTTATATTTAACTATATAAATTCTAAGGAGTTTTCATATCTAGGTGCCCCAATGTATTGCTTATTACCCCTTTCATTTAAAGGATTAGTACACTATTTGTCTACCTCAGCCAATGCCCCAGGCCACTGAGTGGTGGGTCTTGGTAGGAAGTCCCCCAACCACCTTGACTAGAGTTAGTATGACAGAGGCAAATAATAATCCCATCCATGAAAACTAACAAACTAAACATACATTGTCTTTCTCTGAGTTAATATCAATGCAAGTACATTACTTTGTATACATGAACTAATAGAAGAAGAAAGTCCTAGAATAGTGAACACTGTTATAACCCTGTATATTGCTGAAGAGTACTGAAACCGGATTTTCTTTTTGACGGGTGCAGGAAGGGAATAACCCTTTCTTCATTACTAGACATTGGGGGAATGCACCGAATCTCCAGCTCTTCTCAGCTGGTGTATCCTCCAACTCTGGTCAATTGGTGTTGGTCTCTAATGACTCACCTGCACAAGAGTGCATAATATCTTTAGTGCACATAACAACACACAATAAAACATCTTAAACCCTAATAACAGCATGCTCAGGGGACTGGAGTATAGTTATGCCATTTTCTCTGCTCTCTGTTTCATGTATTGAGTTAAACAAGGCAGAAATTAAAGGAACAACCTATAATGTCCATACATTGCCCTACTGCTCTCTCCTTTGTGCAAGTGGTTTAAGGAGCAGCACATTTATGGTGTCAGAAGCTTAGGAAACTGGTGTTAGGCAGGCCTAACACTAGAAAATGTATTCCAGGTCTGATCTAGTGCAGACTTGAATTAATGCATCCCCTTTTTTGCATAACTTCCTCACTAAACTGGGGTTAACCATTTGAGTGCCAGAGGAGTATGCAATGCATTGCAAAGCAATGCATTGCGTACCCCTCTGGCACGCATAATAACATTATATGCGGGCCTGCTACTATTTTTTCATATATACACATTTATGAGAATACTGTTCCGCTAACTAAAATAAATTGATGGCGAATAATGGCACTTCCCTTTTGGCGAATAATTTCCTGCGAAAAGTGCAGATTTTCTGCTTTTTTCGCCTAGCTCATTCCATTGAAATCAATGGGAACATTGAATTTACGTATAACAAATATTATTTTATTTCCCAAAGGCATAGTTTAAAAGGGGCATGAGGGTGCCAGTGTTGGTGGGGTGTGAACAGGAAATGTTTTTGGGGGGTTTGTTTATGGGAATTGGGGGGCAGTTAATAAATAAATACTAAATACTATTTAAAAACCCATAAGACATGGTATAAAAGGGGTCTGAGGAGGGTGTTTGTGTTGGTAGGTGAAGTCTGGGGAATGAATCAGTTGAATCAGGGAATTTGTTTTGCGGGGGGCAGTTAATAAAAAAAATAAATCAATAAAATAAAATAAGAAATTTGTATGTAAACTGACAGGAACCCTCTGAGATAAGCTGCCACTGGGGTAGACTAATACTTGACTTGATAGAGTATTTTGTAGAGGATGATTTGTTAGATTTGATGTTGAGGCTCAAGCCCTACGGAAACACTGATTTGTAGGACTTAGGCTTGTTAGAAATAAACCCACAAAAGTTGTTTATTTTTTTGTAGGACTATGTTTTTTTATTTTATTTTTTTAAAGCACAAGCCCTGAAAAAAAAATGTGTCAGCAGGTCATGTTGGCCAGTGACAACTGGCCATTGTCAAACACCCTCCTGAGTCCATAATTGCAGAATTTGCAACTGCTGTTCTTGCTGCTGCTGCTCCTGCTGAGTTGTCTAAGCAACAGGATGATTAGGCAGCTAAAAAGGAATGGGATCAACAATAGCAGTAACATTGGTGATGGATGATGAAGGTTTCACTTGCCATGATTAGCTCCAATGATGTGCCTGAGGAAGTGTCACGGCCCCAGCAAAGAAACACAGGATAAGTACTATAGCGAACACCAACTTGATTAAGGCAGCAAAAATAGAGTGTTATCACAAGACAGTGTACAAAATATATGAGGCTAAAGAGAAGCGCACAATGGAGCAAGAGACAACTACCAGGAATAGAAGCCTGCTACCGTGTGATTCTCTTACAACAGGATCCCAGTAATGGAACTAGGAGAATCTGCAGTACCACAGGTCCGCACCTGGGATAGCCAGAAGAGACGAGGAGAGCCCAAGTCCCAGGTCCGCATCTGGGAAAGCCGGCAACTAGGATCTGCAGTACCACAGGTCCGCACCTGGGTGAAGCCAGAAAGAGACAAGGAGAGCCCAAGTCCCAGGTCCGCACCTGGGAGCGCCTGCAACTGGGAAGGCACCAGGGAAGTGTCTGCCAGAGCCACAAGCCTACGTCAGCCTATGCATTGCATAACCCTCTGGCATTCAAAGCGTTAAAGTAAATATACTTTACAAAATGTGTTACTATTGTGTATTTAAGCTTTTCTGTATGATTCTATGTAGAATATTGATGTGAATAGTTTTGCTTTCTCCTGTATTATTGCAACCCTAAGTGCCATATGTATAGAAACAGAGTGGAGTAATGATGGTGGAAACCAAATGCACCTTGAATGTGAAAAGCAATGCACACAAGACTGTACAAACATTCAACATGATAAAACATCATGGGAATCCATAGCGTATTGCAACATTCTGATTACTAGAGTATACTTGACACTTAAGCCTGAGACATTAGAATGTAGCTCTTTTCATGCGGGCAACATTCTGATGTCGCCATTTTCAACCAGCTGACATTTTTAATGTTCCGTGTTGTTGGTCACCAAATAGATGGCAACATTTTGTTAGGATACCAGGCCAAGCTGTTTCTTCTCATGCAAATATTTGCATGACCTGTCTGTAAAATTTTGTCTTTCATAGTAGCCTTTTGCTAAGAAATTTAGGGCTGTATATAATTTTGGAGCAAACCAAATGAACCATAGGGAACAAATAAACATTCTCATAATGTCAATTGTTTGACATTTTCCTTTTAAACCCTTGAATTTTAGATGTCTGCAACACATTGTTTCACAATATGTGGGATTGCTTTCTATCATTCGAGGGGTTACAATCTGTATTTAAATCTACATTTATGTCATTTTTTTATTTCTCCCCTATGGTTCAGATGGTGTGTTCCAGAAGTTTACCTTTTTATCTATACATATGTCACTTAATCTCCCAGTGCATGTGTAGTGTCAATTTCACAATCTGCTTCAGGAGAAATATATATTCCACCCATACTGAACATGTTTCAAGCTTCAATTCAGTCATTTCCAACAGTGAATGTCATGCTAGAATAATACCAAACTGACACAATTATATATCCTGATATCAATATCACTACAAAAATGGGAAAATCCCTTCAGACTTCTATAATAGAAAAACAGTCTGAAGCAATTTAATGCAGAAGAGATGGCTCAGTTTGTTAAGGCACCCGCTGTAGAGTCTGCTCAGATTGGGAGGTTGCAGGTTCTAGTCTAGGCAAGGTCAGCTCAGCCTTTCACCTCTCTGTGGTAGGTAAAAATAAGTCCAGGACGTTCTTGAAAATAAGAGATAATCTCAATGAATTCTTCCTGGTGAAATACTTTCACCAAAAAATATATATACTTATCTAACTTCCATCCTTTAAAAATAAGGCTACTTCCTTAGACGTAGCTCAAATAATTGTTGCTAATGGAGAACAATGTTATCAAAGATTATGTTATATGTGTAAAAAATATATGTCATCCCATATCATGCTCAAACTCTAATTAAACCAGCAATAAATTGACAAGAGCTGTTCAAATACATGAAAAAGACACTTAAGAGGATGAAATGTGTTTCTTCTTGAAATTGGCTGACATTGGTTCACACAGACAATTCCAGCACATCAAAACCTCTGCCACATTGGTATTTCTCAAGACCTGTGCATTGTGCTCCACATATAAACTGAACATAGAGGTGGGCATGAACCTGAAAGCAGCCAACATACATAGGTGTCAATATTTCTTGATTGCCTTATGCTTAAATAGGCCAACCAGTAATTGGATAGTTGTGAAGAACATTGTAATTATCTAATAACCCATGTGAATGTCTTACATGGAAGCCCCATAAGCCACCTTTTAGATTATCACTGCTGCCATTCCCTGAAAACCATTGCTAGTACCCAAAGAGTTGCAATAAGCCATGCTCTTGTCATGTCAACAGCACCATAGTGTGACAGTAGGTGATGATGTATTTTAGCAGCACAGTCACCCACTCCAACAAGCCCTTAGTGGGAAACTGATTAGTTATTCATGAAGTACAGAGCTCACAAAAATCAAGTTTTTTTTTATCTCAAGGGATCTATTTTTTTCGAAATATCTGCAATTATATATATGAAGAACTTCAGTATTAACCTATTAAAAGTACAATGAACTACAACTAATTTGTTTTGCTTCAGGAAAAAAAATTGCCAGTAATACTTTGTACTTTTGCCTTTTATAGATCAAATTTACATAACTATTTATAATTACTGGGTTACAGGTTATGCACTAAGGGGCTCGATACTATGTCACATGTTAAATTAAAATACTGACGATGGTGGTTTTGAAACCACAGTTTTGTATTTTATGAACTGTGCTGTCAAAAACCACCGCAGAGTAAAAATGTCCAAAATTTGCACCCATTGGTCACCAGGTAAAACTAGTTGAATTTGGCATCCTGATACACTCAGTGGCTTCAACTCACGTGTGACGTGAAAACCACCACGTGTGTTAGAAAAGTGGTCTCCGGGCTTTAAACAAAAAGAAGATAAATCCTATGAGTGCTAGTCGGGTATGCAACACATTGGACAGCATTGTATAACCCACTGATCCTCACAGGGTTAATCTCACTAAAGTTAGCACATCTCCTGAAAAATAAAAACTGACCTGTAATGTCCACCGTGGTTCGTAGCTCCCTGGTCAGTGGCTGTCTGTCTTCTTTTTGAATCTTCTGTCTTCTTTCTCCTCTTCTGTACATTCTGTGCAAAAAGAAAAAAAAATGCAATGAGAGTAGATTTTTTTTTTTAATGCCCCCAAGACATGCCACAGTTAACCCTTTGCGTGCCAGAGGGTTACCCATCTGGTGCACAAAGGGTTAAAAGAATTGTGGCATATCTCTTCAAAGTAATATTTTGTCATTCCTTTTTAAAAAAATTAAGTAATTCTTATGTGGTCATGATAAAAAAAGGTTCCAAATTGTAGAGAAATGTCGGCTGCCCCCGCTGGCTCTGCCAATGCCCGAGTCCAAATGAGTGAATTTTGAACATAGACTGGCTTTATATGGCCAGTCCCTACTCAAAATGAATGCCAGCCATGTGTGCTTACGCACCTCCCAGCTAATCAGATTCTAGTGGGATAGACCCACACTAGCGTATTCTCTGCCTGCTATATCATAATGTGTGAGAAGGACATTTATATTGGGACGGCTGTACCTTGGAACATCTTGTCAGCTCCAGTGTCACCAGACAGCTTGCCAGAGCTGAATCAACCTTGAGCTATCCTATATATTTTATATAGTTTTATCTTTATTCCATTATTTTTTTATTTTGTTTTTGAGAGCACAGAGGGTACCCACTTATTTATTTCAGCATTTATATTTGACTTCTAGAGCATATTATACATTCTGTTAGACATGTGCGAATTCATTCGGAGACATTCGGGTTTCGTCGAAAATGGGGTCATTCGGAGACATTCGGCCAATCCGAAACTCAAGGGTCATTCGGAAAAAATGATCCGACTCTGAACAGCCCAGGTCCGAAATTCGTCGAAACTTTCCAAAAGTTTTGACTACTTTTGACCAGGACTTTTTTGTACTTCCTGTGCGCACTCAATTACTTTCCCTCCATAATTTTCCCTCCATGTCACTAGTCCAATTCCATTCTCCGTATCATGCACTACTTCCCTCTTTTGTCTGTATTCGAATAGCCTTCTTCGTTTCATGATGGGGGTTGGACGAATGACACAGTCACACAGACAGACAGCCTGCATTTCCTCATTGGGTTGTTGGAGCTCAGAGAGAGAAGAGATTAGAGAGTGTACAGTTGTTGTGTAGGCAGGCAGGTAGCATTAGGCTAGGCATAGGTAGGCAGCCAGCATTAGTTCCAGTTATTGCCACTGCAAGAGCAAGTAATATTTGTTCCTGTGCAAAATATAAAAAAATATTAGGTATTTGTTCGAATACAGGGCCGGCCCTTACATGGGTCCCAGTGGGTCCATGGACCCAGGCGGCACTTTGACAGGGGCGGCAATTTGCCGTCCCATAGCATGTTTATTTTGTGCTCTTCCGCCATTTCTGTGTTGCAGGGTGTCCCATCAGTGTGACTGTCAGCAGCCGGGCAGCCCTATGCTCACTCAGTGGCGATGCCTGCTGGCTGCTTCAGTGACGTGAATTATGTGATAGTGAAACATTATGCCTATTTTGTATTGTTTATCGCCCACCTAAAGTCAAGACTTGAGTAAATAGGTCTACCGTCCCAGATTTGCTAGAGAGGTTTTACAAATACAGGAGGGTGCCCCCTGTACGAAATGAGTCTAAACATTTGGGATCCCTAGTATGAGTGCACGACAGTGCATAATGTGTCCTGAACAGGATTGCTGTGAGGTGTCTCCACCCGGAAGGTGCTGGCCGGGCTGAGCTTCAACATTGTGACAAGTGGCCAACTAAGAGCACCGTGCCAGACTTAATCTGCAGCCATAGCATCAACCCCTCCTACTCTCCGGGTCCCGCTGACTGGCAATAACAGGTGAGTCAATAAGAGATCTGAAGCCTTTCTGGAAGTCCTTTCACTTGGAAAGGGGCTAGGTATTACTTGGGGGAGTTACCTTGTGTGTAAATAATTTATAGGTGGGAGATGAATGTGCATCACTTATGTGTTTCCTAACAGTAGTTAGAATACAACTCCCATCATCCCCTGATTATGACATTGGGAAATGCCCAGCAATTACTGTAGAGCTCTGTATTGCACACTTACGGAAAACGGTGATATTGCTATATTAAGACAATGCTGTGGATCCCTCTTCAGTATAGATGTCAAGCATTTTTTTTTATTTCTCTCCTGTGTTGCAGTTTGTTCACAACAGAATGTCTCAATTTTTCTTTTTAACACATTACATCTATCACATTACAATCATTGATGTTTATTCTTGATGTAGTATGAAACTCTACAATGTATATACACATAGAGTTATCTGATATGAGGGGAAATCAGGATAGGAAAAGGAGAGAGAGGAATTTTGGTACTAAAGAGGGACAGTAGGGTAGGAGGCTGGTACCAGAAAATGAAACCTTGATCTTTACCCATGTACTAACATAGAATGTGACATGTAGTTTGTCCATGTTCGAGTCGACCACTTATGTTGAGTAGGATGTAACAGGCATGGGTTTTCGATGTCGAGCATATGCTAAATTGAATGACAGGCATGAGGTTTCGATGTTCGAACATATGCTAGATTGAAGGACAGGCATGGGGTTTCGATGTTCGAACATGCTAAATTGAATGACAGGCATGGGTTTTCGATGTTCGACGTTTGCATTGTGACTGGCATCCCATGCTAGAGTAGAGGTGACATGCACAGACCTTCAATGTACGACAATGTCCGTTTTTGGGATGGATCTTTTTCTAAATGCACACCCTGTCTGCAAATAATGATAGCAGCGTGCACGGAGGCGCACTGCTATAATTTAACCCATGTTAAATTCGGCGAATAATTCGGAATGGATCAGAATTTCGGCCGAATCGAATAGGCCCGGTCCGAAATTAGGATCATCCGAATTAGAAAAAAAAAAATTTGTTCGAATTTTACCGAAAATTTTGCCAGTGCACAAGTCTACATTCTGTTATTATCTCATTTCCTGTATTACTATATTTACATTTTATTAAATTACCATTTAATATTGCAATATTTAGAGGTGCTGTCCTATTGTATATTTGTATACACATTCCTTTCTTGTTTAATTTCCATGTAGGGTTTGGTACACACTCCAACCTTTTAGGGTAGTAGCATAGCCTCTTATTCCACCTATATTATCTCTCTCACTCCTATATAATAATTCGCTAAATGTGTGTTTGTCAGAAGCCGTCATGTGCAGTAGAGATGACTGCGCACACTGAAGTGTATGCTTCATGTGATTACCAGGCAAGTGCTTATGTGACCGGCTCCCTCCTTTGATATGTTTGTCAACTTTTTACTTTTAGAATAAAGATTGCCGAATATGTCAGAGAGCACCTTTGAACTGCTGGTTTATCCTGTTGATTGTTCCCATTGAATGCCAGTTCCAATTTTATATTAGCGTGTAGCACCTTCTCCATTGTTTGAATGCTAGCGAGGTATCCGGCTTAATTGTCTGACAGTATGGTGGGAGCCTCTCTAACATAAAATGGGTCAAAGGCACAGTTTATAATAGAATAACAAAAACATATTGTGCATATCAGCTTCCAAAAATATATGCTTGATATTCAACATTAACATTTTTGCAACACCCCAAAGTGCATTTGCACCCTGGTGGACAACCACTGCACCAAAAAGATCAAGGGCCATATACACAAAAGATAAAGAGGTGCAATTATAGAACAAACCACTTGCACCATTGGGAATAAATATTAGGAAAAGTGAGGAAAAGCTAGGGGACAGGGAAAGGAGTGGGAGACTGGGAATAAAATAGACTGGAGGAGAAAGGTGGAGAGGAAGAAGTGAAATGGGCCATAAGTAGAAAGAGAGAGGGAGTAATAGGCTGGGGGAAAGACAGAGAGTGAAGATAAAGGGCTGGAATGTGTTAGGATTGTATTTAATATACACACACTGAATGGGATAATGGTAAGTTGGACAGCTTCAAAAGCTATATCTGGGGCTATTATTAAACTACAATCAATCCCTGTAAAGGAAACAGCCTCCCTCTTCAAAGGCCAAGTTATAGAGATCAAATTAGACAATGCTATGGCAGTTGCCCACTGCTTCAGGGAAGGAGGAGCAAGCAGTGTAAGTCTATCTGCCTCACTAGAAAGTCTGTCTTTGGTCAGAAACCAATCTGTGGGCCTCAAAGCAGTCCAAATCAGAGAGAAAGACAATGTCTGAACAGAAGGTTTCATCAGTGAGACAATCAAATAGTCAATAAGTCTTTTCTACTTTGATAAATATTTGAATGAATCCTTAGATCTGATGGTGATGAGAAAAAAACAAGAAACATCCAATATTATTTTCTAAACATCCTCAGGACTATTCAGAGGCATGTATAACTTATTGCAGGAGCAGCATTGGCTTCACTAAGACTCTTACATCTAATATTGGGAAAATAATACAGGACGACGCCACAGTAATGTCCATTGCACCATTTTGTCTCAGAAGAACATGGTTCATCATTCTGAAGAATCTATTCATTCTTCCATTCAAGAAGAACCTTCAGTGTTAAGGTCCAGTACTCCATCAGCTAACATTACATTTAAACATGGAAGCCTGACTCCTGAAATGAAGATCTTAATAGTTTGAGTGCAAATGTGGTATCCAATTCATTGCAACTCAATGTGTTGGATACCTACCTGGCACTCAAACTCAAAAGTAGCCAAGGCTTATATCAGAAGTGATTGGTTTCCTTTACAATTCTAGAAAAAAAGTATAGTGAACTTGTGTAACAGAACCTGGGAGACATTATTTTTCTGGTGTAGATCTAAGGAATATAACACTATTTCTCCTTCATTTCATGTCTACCAGAACATTTGTCAGATGTTTTCCCACAAAGGACTGCACCCTAGCACACTAAAAGTACAGATCTTGGCTTTAGGAAACATCTTGGGTTGTCCTTTCCTTGATCATCATCTGGTCAAAGGATTCATCAATCAAGAATTTAAGACCAAAAACAATTCCTTTACATCCTCCATGAGACTTAAATCTAGCTCCTGGAGAACTCATTGACCCTTAAAAAATTGTTCTCTAAAGCTTTTCTTCAATTCTATTTTACTTGTAGATCTAACTCCTGCAATAAGACAATGATAACTTTAGGCTATTTATATAAAAAACTTATTTATTATTTTATTTTTAGGAATGGTTCACTTACTCTGAATTCATCAGTACAATTTGCACCTACTCTTTTCCTCCTTTCACATGAATTAAGAAATGTATTTACCCAACTTGTGTCATAATCTTCTAAATATGAATGAAAAAGTTACACAAAATGGATGTTAAAATATGAAACCCTCAAAGATTACAGTTGTGAGCTGGATATGATCAACTATTTCAGAAGTCTATTTTGTCACAAAGAAAGAACATCTAAAGTAGGTCTAGGCTCATCTTGGGTAGAGATGGCTGGGGCATCTACAGAGCAGATACATTGATCAGCCCTCCAGAGAAACATTCACACCTTTATGAGGCATTGCAGGGTGGACCTAGAAAACCTGAAGAAGAGACATAACTTATTAATTTCCTTTTAATTTCCCTCATGTATATTGTCTGTTTTAGCAACAACAATGTTCTGGTTTGCCTCTGTTTAGAGTACTGCCTATTGAGACCATGAAGGAAAAGGAATTGAGAGGTAAGAATATTTACTTTGCCCTCCATGGTATAGTTGGTTTGCTTCGGAATTGTTCCACTTTTATGCATAAGACCCTAAATATGTAAATCCCAAACAAAGCTTTTTATATAGTGTATCTCAGGAGTATACAAATAGAGATGGATAGAGCTGAATTATGAACTATGGAGACTATAAAAAAACACTCTCTGATACCATATGGTTTAAATACAAATATATAATTCTCTAGTTATAAGGCTTCAGCATGCTGTTCTGTTTCATAGAAGAGTATTCTACTGCAATATTACACATTGTTAATGTACAAGTGTAGTGGTTATGTCTCTGTTTCTTTCCCTTACAGTTACATAAATGAGAAGTAACAATTCCTAACAATACCCCCCCACACACACACACACACGCGCATGCCTTACTATGGTCAGAAAGTGTTAATGGGCGCTATGAATTTTACCCTTGTGTCTTTTTTTTTAAAGATATTTTTTTTAAACCAGTCTTGAATCTCATGTCCATGAACATAGACATGACAGATAATGGTAGAGTGCATGAAACTACTTAAATATTTGATGACCACAGGGGTTCCCAACACATTGTGTAGCAATTTGTGCTTTTTCTGTGGGAATTCCTGCATATTGCTGAACTGATAGATATTCCGCTTTTCGATAACAGTACACATTTTCCTGCAATAATGATTCCATTTTCCACCTGTTTTCTATATTGGTGAGAATTCCCACTCCATCTTAAAAAAAATCAGAATTTGATGCCGTGCAGTGGAAGAGCGAATACTATTACAAAAAATAATAAGGTTCTGTTTTGGTGTGTTTGCAATAGTATGAGCAGGAGAAACTGGAGGGCCGCTGCTTCTGATGATGAATCTAGGTTAGAGAAATACCGAAGCTGCAGCAGCAGTAGAGAGGGTACTTATTTCATCCTGCATATGTGAGCACCAGGCTCCAACCATCCTCCCCAAGGATCTAGATATTAAAAATGTTGCTGCTGGATAATAGAAACAGCACAGTGCTGCTGCCTTAAGATTGCTGCTGTCAGTGTGCCAGCTATGATGATGAAAAGGATAACAAGAGGGGAACCTCTGTCATATTTGTCATTGTCATCAATCATCATCACTACCAACTACAGTGCAGAAAGAAACTGATGGTGGTGGCGATGACTGAGAGGGTGGTGGAGCTGAGCATGTAGACAAGAGTATTATAGCATTCTAGGCTGATTTAGAATGGGAGAGATAGATGCAGTTGGAAGGGGCATCACTACCACCACCAGCAGAAGTGAGAATACATTAACTTCTAGTATAATTCCTGCTATTGAGTCATTAGAGACAGAATCGTATCTGTCATAGGAGCAACAACAACAGCAGCCTAGAGTTTCCGTTTCCACCATGGCCATTAGGTAACATCAGTCATATGAAACTGGGACAGATATATGTGGTTCCACATTCCACTAGTCCTAGGAAGTGAATCAGTTGAAAAAGATCATTATCCCCCCCAACACACTCACACTAAAATCATGGGTGGCAGACTGTTTTTTCCTTGGGGTAGTCAAAGAGCAATTGTCAGTAACTGCACTGTACATATTGTGTGTGAAGGCAGTGAAAAGGAAAATGTAGCACAATTTAACCACCCTAATGTAAAGCATATGAAACCCTGTCCCCAAAAAAGGAAGGGGAGTGCTGCTATAAGAGTTTCCCTTGTCCCTCCCCAAAGACACAATATACATGGAAAAAAGTCCATAAAAATTCAAGTGATAACCCCACTAATCTGAAGTTTTGATGATAACAACTGAGTTGTCATCATCTTTTTTGGCAAAGGTCTGGGTCTGGGTAAATATCACTGGGTGTGGAAAAATACATTTGGCACACTCAGTGTTCTCTTTCTCCTCAACAGTGCCACCATTGCTTCCAGTACCACCACCACCAGCTTATAGTGAGTCTGCAGATGTGAGATCTGGCAGTTTGTCTCTACCCATGCTCCTTGTATTGTACACTGATCACACATGAAAATGTAGTTGAGACTAATCAGATGTAAGGAATCAGAGGGCATCTGCCTATAGTCTATCCAGAAGAATATACTAAGCTGATGGAAGGGACGGATCATTATTTTATTGAGTTTACTCTTGTCACCCACCATCACCTCCCAGTGACTTGTATATAGTGGAGCAAACAAAGACCATATTGACTGACACAGCAGCGCCTGAATTATTGGGGGTTTAACATTGTCAATATAAATGTCAAGTTGATGTTTATAGTTTTTTTTATTGCCTAATATAATAGAGTAGATATGCCAAATGTGAATATTCCCAGTAATTTCCCTCTTTCACAATGTTTTCACACACTGTGCACTTTGCAATAGCTGATGATAACTGCACACTTCCTTCCAGCTCTCAAGAGAAAATAATATTCCTACACACCTATGATTTTTGAGGCGTTGCTGGAGAAAAAGCATGATTGGGCAACTTCTTCTCAAGTTGGGGGGGGGTCTTGTTGTGGTGCTATTTCACACTACCCCCTTTCTTAAGCCACCGCTGCTGATCCTGATTCTCAGACAACTTAACAGCAGGAATTACATCACTAGCAAGTGCCATAATGTCACAGACATTGGCTTACCACGACCATGTAGCAATGCTAAACCAGTAGTGCATTCTGATTTTAGGGCTTAATTTTTCTAATTGTTTTTGCAAACCCAAAGCCTGTAAACATATTATTTCCAGGACTTTCATTTGGCAAGCCTAAAGTCTGTCTCGAGCATGTAAGCAAATGTTTTCAGAGTTAGTTTTTGGCAAGTCTGAAGCCAAAAAACTTGTTTTTGACAAGCTTAAGATCTGCACACATTTTTTCAGTGGTTGTCTTTGCAAACCTGTGTTCGAAAACCTGTATCCTAAAAACATTTTTTTAGGGATTTTGGTAAGCCTAAAGACTGCAAACACATTTTTTTCAGGCTTGTTTTTGGTACTGAAGCCTACAAAACATTTTTTCAGGGTTTGTTTGGGCAAGCCAGGTGCCAGCAAGCAACATTTTCATGGCTTAGCTTGTTGAAAGCCTGCAATCAATTTGTTTTCAAGGCTGGCCTTGTAACATTAATATGTTTTAACTTTCTGTAAGCCTACAAAAAATTAGCCTGCTGTTAACCAGTATTTTAAAACACATAATAAAAAAGTTGGATTTAATGTGGTGAATGTGGATGGTGGTCTCTAAGTGATTATCTGTATAGCAGAGATCATCACATGACAGAAATTCTCTGTCAATGCCAGGCACATTGCAAAGTGTCAGGAAGGATAAGTTATGAAATTGGTGCCCCGCATGTATAACAATGGCAAATGTTAGAGGAATTTTCTCTTGCCTACAGATATGCAGATATAGGGAATGGTTTGATAAAAACATGAGGGAGGGGCCCACATGCATTTATCAAATCATTTCATGCAGGAATTTTCTTACTTATAAAAACACACATTTCCTTAACATATTTATACACAGGGAAAGGTTTGTTAGATGCATGTGAACGAAGCACAACACTCCATCTGACCTCCCTCGTACTCTCCCTTTCACTGCTCAATTATTACTAATACTGCCAATTTCCCTTTCACTTTTCCCTCCTTGTGATTCCCCTCCCTCCCACTCACAAAATGTCCTCCCTCCCATTTGTCACAACATACATCTCACATTTCATATAAGTGCCCCACTACACAAACTTGCCCCCTCTGTACTCATTTCCTCTGCTTTCCTCCTCTATTGAGTGCCTCGCTGCCTTACTCAAATTTACTATATTCTGCCTTCCTCCTATACATGATGTGCATGAATTTTACCAAATTCACCTTTTTTCCAGTAGCACACACTTTTGTGCATCCAATACATGTCCAGAGCACACAGTCCTGACTTTGGCAGCATCTGCCTTATCAAAAATGCACTGCCTAAGCTGTTGCCACAGTTCACTGGGTAAGGCACTTTTGGGTAGCATAAAAAAATATATATTTTTTTGTTTAATTGCACTTTTGTATTATGAACTATTTGGCTAACTTAACTTGGATTCTAGAGATGTATCCAAAGCAATGTAAGGTATCCAAAGGGTTAAAAATGTCATCACACTTATGTGATGGATCAGGTACTTTGTTAATTTGACTACTGTTTAAATATTTTGATGTTGATAATGTACTTTTATGTTACTGTTATTTCCATGTCCTGTATATAACTTTACTGATATCCCACTAATGTTACATGTTTATTTGGAGTTATTATGCTTGTATACAGTACTTCAGTGAGAGTGAGCAGAGATGCATTGACAGTCAAGGGAGGCACATTGCATCTCTTGGCTGAGAAGGCCACATTTTTATGAGAGTCACACATGTTGGCTACACCAACCATGCCAAGTTTTGGCAATGCACAGTGCAGTTTTGATGCCAACTGGCACACACTCCTGAATTATGGTGGGTAATGTATTTATTATTTTATATACACAGTTAAGTATTACAGGGTTATATAACCCTGAACTGGATATTTAAAAAAAAAAAATTAAAAAAAAAAAAAAAAAAAAAAAAATATATATATATATATATATATATATAAATATATTAGCTATATGCTAATTGTCTGTGCCAGGAAATGGTGAATGATTGGAACCTTGGAATGAGTGAGGGTGTGGCAATGAGCAGGAACCAAGGATGCCTTACCTAATGTTGCCAAATCTAGCCCTAATGGTAGTGAAGAACTGTGTAGTGTCATCTTGTCTGAATACAAAATAATAATGACATTATGCAGGAAGCTAAAAGAAGTGTGATTCAAGAGCAAATTAACTGCACCCAGGGGACAAATAAGCATTCCTCAAATCACATTTATTTAAAAAGGACATCCAACATGTGGCCCGTGGACCAAATATGGCCCATCAAATCCAAGGGTGCAGCCCACCTGAGATTTTTTTTTAAATATATTTTTTATACCTAATTAATTAGTAGGCCAGCAAAACCTAACCCCCTGCTTGCAAGTATGGAGCAGTTCAAGAATAGATGTCTGATAAAGGGATAGTAATGTTTCATAATAAAAGCAGCTCTAATTAATCATCATAGTATTTGAACTTTGGAGAGTGTTATTTCAATTCTGTCAGAGTTGTAGTTCAAGAGTAATTCAATGACAAAGTATCCCCCTCCCGCCCCTTTTACTGATGTAACACTGCTCAGGCAGAGCAGAAGGGAGGTGCTCCGGTAGACTGCAGAGAGGGACAATCATCAATTAAGATAAGGGAAAAACCTGAAAAACTTGTCAAGGGGGGCAGGGCTTTCATTGTTCTCATAGGAAGAAGATTGTCCCCTGCTGTTATCTGTCTGGTTTATGGACTAGATTCCACATCTGAGAAGAGATGGCTTACACTAGGTAAAAGAGGCAGAAGGGGAAACTTTGCTTGTAAATATCCCTCAAACCATAAAGGTTTGAGAGATAAGGCTTATATCATTCTTCATGTTTTTTTTAATGCCTACAAAATAAAATAAAGATAAAATGAAGTATTACTATCCCTTTAAATATCATATTATAACTGACTTGATAATTAAATAAATAAATCCTATTTTTTTAATAGCTGATGGGCTATAGTTCATCATCAATAACAATAAATAAATAAATAAATACATAATGTGGCCTTCACACGTAATGGCTTTCTGATCATATGGCCCATGACTGAACTTGAACTCCCCTGTTCTAGAGAATACAGTTGAAATGTTATCTAATGTCTGACAAATGTCAATTGTGAACTGGGGAAATGGAAAAAAGTATGCCAGGGTCCTGGAGCAAACTTCTATTGTCCATAATCACAAATGATCACAATAATTATTTTGTAATGCAAGGGCATATTTGAGAAAAGACTAAAGTCTGTGTCATTCATATTAAATTATGCAATAGACAGTTGGTTAGAAAAACTTGAAAGTTCACATTATGAAACGTTATCACATAATGAGCCTTCTATGCCACTGGATGTCAGTGATCCAAAATATATACAAATTTTTAATTGGATGCAGGTCTGTTACCTTGATATGAAGTTTGAAGAACTTACTTTATTTGTGAAAGTTAGAACAGCATATCCTTTAGACACAAATATACTGTCCTAGTCACCATCTGTTTCTGTAATAAGAGCGTTCTAGTCCCCAGGAGTCATTAAGCTTTATCAGTACAGCAATTCATATAACACAGCTGTACTGATACACTGGCAGAACAACATAGCAAAACTTTGAGTTTACTTTCATAATAATAGTTACGATTAATAAAGGTATGGACTTACAGATTTGAAATTATTTTGAATTATAAACATATATTGACTTGTTGAGTAATATTGTTATGTTATTGTAGTTTAATTTACTGTACATGTGGTGTATTTACCAGGTGGTGCTAAGACATTTTACTATACAAAATATCTGTTTATACATTTCCTTACTTCTTTGAGTACCAAAAGGGTGTGCAGTGCTTTGGGAAACAATGCATTGTCCAACAATCTGATCAGTAAAGGGTTAAATGCTCTAGAATCTTTTTTGCCATTATTGTATTTTTTCATATATTGTCAAAGCATTTTCTTTCATTTTTTAACTGTTTAAAGATCAGGTAGGAACTCATTGTATTGCAAGAAATGTATTGCACACCCCATTCAGGTCCATAAAGGGTTAAACATAGTAATAATTATTTTAAATGTTTAAATATGATATTACTAGTGTAAAAGACTGTGTACACGGGCCAAGGTCCAGGTAATTTGAACCATTTGAGTGCCAGAGTGGTATGCAACACACTGTGTTGCATCCCTCTCTGGCACTCAAAGGGTTAAGCGGCAGCTTCAATGGCAGTAGAGACTGTCCGAATGCGCGCAGTCTCTACTGTGCATGATGGCTTCTAAGAAACATCCTAACGAATTATTATATAGGATACAATTTAACTCTTGGATGCTAAAGATGTCCTCCAATGAACTGCAAAAATTATTTATTGGAGATGTCTGCAGTATCCATTGTGTTAAAGAGCCATTTGTTATCCTACATATGAGTTGTTCTTAGCTCGAGTTTCTGTCCAGAAACTCTGCTATGAGTAAAATATGTTTTATAGCTGGTTAAAATAGTATTTTTTGAGTGCCAGAGGGGTATGGAATGCATTACAAAGCAATGCATTCCGCACCCCTCTGGCACTCAGAGGGTTAAACCCCTTGAATGCAAGGAGAGTAGTCACCACTCTGTCACTCAAAGGGTTAAAAAAAAAGCAAGGCTGTAATCAGGAAGCTGAATATGAGAAATTCAGGGCACTAAGGGCAGTGGCGTAACTAGAAGCCACCGGGCCCTGATGCAGAAATTGCCATGCCATCTTCACATTTCCCCATGTCCATCTCCTACCTCCATCACACGCTCCAGCGCAGTTCTCAGTTATGCAGAGCACTGGGAGATTAGGTCATCTCCCAGCGGTCTGCATTACTAGGTCACCAGAAGATCAGCTGAGCTGCTGCGGGCAAGTGGTGATGGGTTCACAAGGGCCGGCCGGGCCCCAGGAGTGATGGGCACAGTCGCAGGTGTGACCCCTATTGTTACGCCACTGACTAAGGGTTTAAAACACAGGTCTGTATTCAGAAAGGTGAAGAGGAGAAATTCTGTAGAAAACCATCAGCATCACAGAGAAGAAAACAATCTCAAAATTACAATTGATTTACATGGGGCTTTTAACCCTTTCAATTATAGAGAGGTCTCCTAAGCATTGCACTCAGTCTTGCTTAGCACTTATCTTTGCTCCCATCTGTTCTCCTGGTCACACCCACGCCAACCAATCTGTGTCTACACTTACTTGCTCTCCTGTTCAGGAGCACATGCCTCCAAGACCTATTTGTGGCAACAACACTAGACACCCATTGTGTTAGTATAATGTCTCTCTGTTACCATTCCAGAACCTTGTTCTATTTTGTCTGATTCTTGCTGTGATCCAAGTCTGTTAAATTACTTTTTCTACCTGCCATGACCAAATACTGTTTAATGGCCATTCTTCTGTCTTCTGCTTGCCTTTACCAAACCCTGTCTACCATTGAAAGCCTGTTAAACAAATATTCTCATGTCTGCTACCTGTCTCTACCAAACCTTAAAAATACCATAGCCTGGTTGCCATCATCTATGAGCCACAGTTCATCACTGATTGAGTCCCGCTCAACTTGTGTCTCATTTTCAATTGCTTGTGGTCAACACTGCACCCCAGCCTCACTCACCAGAGCTCCATCTAGTGGTTGCAGCTGGCATTTTAATTTGTGGGACAGTCAAAGTGATATGACTCGCACTGATTAATGTCCAACAGTATGTTCTAAATAAAACGGGTGCTGTTGTCAAGGAATGTAACTAAATACATACAAATACAAGAGACTAGCAAGGTCTATCAAAAATGAAAATCTATACATAAGACACACCAAGAAGATATAAGTATAATTTGTTAAATAATTATTATTATTATCAAAAACTGTATTAATACCCAGACAGTAAAAAGAAAAATTGAAGACAATTAAAAGAAGTAAATCCCAGACACCGACAACCCTTGCTTATCCTGCAAGTATGCTGTAACCATTTCACAGAGAGTGGCACCACATCTTGCAGGTATACAAGATACCAACCTCTATTCTGGGAGCAAGTCCCATAGAAATCTACCAGTGCCACCATCACCTCAAATATTAGACTGCCAGCCCTGAGACGCATTCACTTCTTTCTGTTCCATATGAGTACATGCACCTACCCTTATCATATTCATCATCTCTGTGGGCTTCATGAAGCTACCATACATAGAGGATGTCTATGCTAAAAGGAGGAACTGGCATGAATATGAACAAGTAGTTCACGTGTACTGTGTCTGGTATGCAGGGGCAGCCTAGCCAAGGAGACGGGAGAGCAATTATCCTTGTTTTACAGGAGAGGGGTGCAGTCTGCACAGGGCCACCACGTTGCTGCCTGGGAGATGGAGAGTGAGACAGGAGGCTGATTCTGATGTCAATCACACAGCCCTATCAGGTACCTAACCGAGTTTAGATAACATGGCTGCTGCATAGCCTCAGCCCACTACCATAGAATTAGGAAACTGAAGAGAGGAATGGCATATAATGACATGGCACCTCTCTGGCAGTCCTAGGGTTAATAATGTTACAAACATATGACATCTTTCACATTAGTAACCCTAGAACTGCCAGACAGGTGCCAAGATCATGCATCAGCCCCTTGAAGTTGGCATCTAAAGGTCTTATAATTATGTGCCAATGCTTATGTAGACCTATATGTCAATTGTTAGCTCTGTGGTAATACTAATGTATCTTCATTTCCATTGTAATCTATGTGGTATCACTAGTGTTGCTCTGTTTCATTTGTAAGCTCTGTGATAGCCGTACTGTAGCTCTATTTCAATCGAAAGCTCTGTGGTATCACTATTGTAGTTCCAATTCATTTGTAAGCTCTGTGGTATCAATAGTGTAGCTCCATTTCATTTATTTAGCTCTAGTCAGTGTCACCCCCATTTCACTAGTGTTCTCTGTAGTATCAGTAATGTAGCCCCATTTCAATTCTTAGCTCAATGGTATCACTACTGAGGTATAATAACTCAGAGTTAGACTGAGTTATTATACCTCAGTTTTTAGTATTCAACTGCTTACTACTATCTACTATCACATATCTGGCCTAGTGTGGATTGTTACCTCCTGTCTGTCTCTCTGTCCAAGTAAATTGCTTCTCTTCCTGCTGTGCCTATCTCCTCTGTATACCATGCACACACACACTCATTGCTCTCTCTCTGATGTGCTAATTTACTTGAACTGGCTTCAGCTGTATAGACTCACATAGATCTCCCTATATAAGGGCTCTAAACTAGCAGTGTGCCTGCTGCAGTGTGTCTGATTCTAAAGTCCTGGTTCTTAAGTCTCCATAAGAGAGTTAGATTGAGTTATTATACCTCAGTTATTAATACTCAACTGCTTACTACTAGTGATGATCGAGCACCCCAATGCTCGGGTGTTCGGGTGCTCTGGCCGAGCACCCCCGGAGGCTCGAGTGCTCGGCCGAGCACCCGAGCCCCATTGAAGTCAATGGGAGGACTCGAGCATTACACCAGGCACCCCCTGCTCTGATGAGGGGAGGGTGCCTGGTCCATAGGAAAAGGGCAGAAAATGATGGAAACACCACAGAAATGGTTCAGGGACAGCATAGGGAGGATGTCTGGATGCATCTTGGACTCCAACGTCGCTGCTGGGAACGATGTTTCGCCCGTAGTACGCCATTTTTACAGACTGACCGTAAAACACACAAAAAGGAAGATAAAAACGACTTTAGGCGAAAAATTGTTACCAAACAGTATTTGCTGTATATTTACTTGTATATCATCTGCAAATTCTGCAAAAAATTTCATTGATTTTTCGGAACTGGGGCCATGATTAAGAGGGAAACGTGCGCAGAGGCAAATTCTGCAAAAAATTTCATCGATTTTTCGGAACTGGGGCCATGATTAAGAGGGAAACGTGCGCAGAGGCAAATTCTGCAAAAAATGTCCTCGATTTTTCGGAACTGGGGCCATGATTAAGAGGGAAACGTGCGCAGAGGCAAATTATGCAAAAAATTTCATAGATTTTCCTGAACTGGGGCCATGATTAAGAGGGAAACGTGCGCAGAGGCAAATTCTGCAAAAAATTTCATAGATTTTTCTGAACTGGGGCCATGATTAAGAGGGTAACGTGCGCAGAGGCAAATTCTGCAAAAAATGTCCTCGATTTTTCTGAACTGGGGCCATGATTAAGAGGGAAACGTGTGCTGAGCCGACCATCTAAAACATTATGGGTGAGGGTCTGCTGCGGAGCTGACCATCCTAAACATTATATGCGAAGGCCCGCTAGTGAGCTGACGCTATAAAACATTATATGAGAGGGCCCGCTAGAGAGCTGACCCAATAAAACATTATATGAGAAGGCCCGCTGGTGAGCTGACCTATACAAAAATTGTCAAACAGCGCCCGCTGGTGAGCTGGCCCTATATAAAAATTATATCACAGGGCCGCTGGTGAGCTGGCCCTATATAAAAATTATATCCTAGGGTATATGGAAGAGAGTCAACCATATACCCATTTTTTGGGTGGAAGGGGTGAATGGGAATACAGAGTATTCCCATCATTGTAAATAACATATTTAAAGTGACTTTATGTTCACCCGGGGCTTTCCTCCAGTGGAGTGGAGAAGTCAGGGGAAATCCAGGCCTTGTTCATTTTTATAAGTGTCAACCTATCAGCATTTTCGGTGGAAAGGCGGATACGCTTATCTGTTATGATGCCACCAGCAGCACTAAATACCCGCTCAGACAGAACGCTGGCGGCAGGGCAGGCCAGCACCTCCAAGGCGTAGAGTGCCAGTTCATACCACGTGTCCAGCTTGGACACCCAGTAGTTGTAAGGCACAGAGGGATCATTGAGGACGCTGACACGGTCTGCTATGTACTCCTTCACCATCTTCCAAAACTTTTCCCTCCTTGTGACACTAGGCTGCGCATCAGGGTGAGGGTGCTGGCGGGGTGTCATGAAGGTGTCCCACGCCTTGGAGAGTGTTGCCCTGCCTTTGTCGGAACTGCTGTGTGCTCCCCTTTTCTCCCCTTCTCGGTTGGCCAAGGTAGCACGTACTCTGCCGCCAGCGTTGTCAGATGGAAAATTTTGGAGCAATTTTTCGACAAGAACCTTCTGGTATTGCACCATTTTGCTTGTCCTCTCCACCGGAGGAATGAGAGATGAGAAATTCTCTTTGTAGCGGGGGTCCAGAAGGGTGAACACCCAGTAATCCGTGTTGTCTAAAATGCGTATAACGTGTGGGTCACGGGAAAGGCAGCCTAACATAAAGTCAGCCATGTGTGCCAGAGTACCAACAGGCAAGATTTCGCTGTCCTCACCAGGAGGATGACTCTCAATCTCCTCATCCTCTTCCTCCTCTTCTGCCCACCCACGCTGAAGAGATGGAACTAAAGTTCCATGGCTACCCTCTGTAGCGGAGGCAACCGTGTCTTCCTCCTCCTCCTCCTCCTCCTCCGCCTCCTCCAATTGTCGCTGAGAAGACGAAGTGAGGGTGCTCTGGCTATCACCTTGTGTAAGCTCTTCCTCCCGCATTTCCACCTCTTCCACATGCAAAGCGCCGGTTTTAATTGTGAGCAGCGAGCGTTTCAGTAGACACAGAAGTGGGATGGTTACACTGATAATAGCGTTATCGCCGCTCACCATCTGTGTCGATTCCTCAAAATTGCGTAAAACCTCACAGAGGTCTGACATCCATTCCCACTCCTCACTTCTGATTAGAGGAAGTTGAACGGAGAGGCGACGACCGTGTAACAGCTGGTATTCCACTACTGCCCTCTGCTGCTCACAAAGCCGGGCCAACATGTGGAAGGTGGAGTTCCAGCGCGTGCTCACGTCACACAGCAGCCGGTGAGCTGGCAATTGTAAGCGCTGCTGCAGCTTCAACAGGCCGGCTGAAACTGTTGATGACTTACGGAAATGTGCACACACGCGGCGCACCTTGGTCAAGAGATCATGCAAATTGGGGTAGGTTTTTAGAAATCGCTGAACCACTAAATTAAATACATGCGCTAGGCATGGTACGTGTGTGAGCTTGCCGAGCTCCAAAGCCGCCACCAAGTTACGCCCATTATCACACACAACCATGCCTGGTTGCAGGTTGAGTGGCGAGAGCCACTGCTCGGTCTGGTGACTAATCCCCTGCAACAGCTCTGAGGATGTGTGCTGTTTGTCCCCAAGGCAGATCAGCTTCAGCACGGCCTGTTGACGCTTCCCCACTGCAGTGCTACACTGCTTCCAGCTACCGGCTGATGGGTGAGTGGCGCTGCGCGCAGAGAATTTGGAGGTGGAAACGGAGGAGGAGGAGCCAATAACGTAGGTGCTGGCGGAAACCCTGATGGAGGTAGGGCCCGCAATCCTCGGCGTGGGTAGCACCTGTGCCATCCCAGGGTCCGAGTCGTTCCCAGCCTCCACGACATTCATCCAGTGTGCCGTCAGGGAAATGTAGCGTCCCTGGCCACAAGCACTTGTCCATGTGTCAGTCCTTAAGTGGACCTTCCCAGTAACTGCGTTGGTCAGGGCACGGGTGATGTTACGGGACACATGGTGGTGTAAGGCGGGGACGGCACACCGGGAAAAGTAGTGGCGGCTGGGGACTGCGTACCGAGGGACAGCTGCTGCCATCAGGCTGCGGAAGGACTCAGTCTCCACAAGCCTAAATGGCAGCATTTCACTGGCCAGTAATTTGGAAAGGTGTGAGGTTAGTGCTATGGCCTGTGGGTGGGTGGCTGGGTATTTTCGCTTGCGCTCAAATGCCTGGGGTAACGACATTTGGACGCTGCGCTGGGACAGGGAAGTGGATGTGGTCGCTGATGGTGCTTCAGATGGTACAGGTGCAGGGCGGGAGGTATGCGGGCCTGCGCCTTCGACAGGCGATTGGCCGGCACCGAAAACAGGGGAAGAGGAGGCAGTGGTGTGGCCTGCAGACACAGATTGGCGATCCGGGCGTTCCTCCCACTTATTACGGTGCTTGGATGCCATGTGTCGGATCATGCTGGTGGTGGTGAGGTTTCTAGTGTTCATGCCTCGGTTCATTCTGGTGTGGCACAGGTTGCAAACTACAATTTTTTTGTCGTCCACACTTTCCTTAAAAAAACGCCATACCGCGGAACACCTAGCCCTTGGCAAGGGAGATTTACGCAAGGGGGTGCTCCGTGGAACATTTGCGGGCCGGTTTGGTGCGGCTCGGCTCTCCACCTTCCCAGGTGCGGTCAGTCACCTCATGGTCCACCAAGTCCTCCTCCACTTACTCACTCTGATCATCCTCCTCATTTCTTGATCCCACCACATACTCAGTCATTGACAACTGTATATCATCCTCCTCATCAAGGTCTTGAGACAGTAATAGTGGTTGATTTGATGGCAACTTTGTCTCATCATCATCATCATCCACTTCCTTTGACCTTAAATGCCGTTCCCCTCTGTCATCTTCTTGTGATTGGGTACCCTCTAGAGGTTGTGAATCAGGGCACAAGATTTCATGTTCCTCTGCAAGCGTGCTTGGAGAGAGGTTCAAATGAAGGATTGGTGATGAGACGAGCTCCTCACTATATCCCAGTGTGGGATCACTTCTTTGACCAGACCCTCTATGGTGGGAGGAAGGATGATCAGGGTGAGGATTATGTTGACCAGACTCTTGGCTAGTGAGAGTGGACTTGGTGGAAGACAGGGTGGTGCTTAACCGACTGGAAGCAGTATCAGCTGAAATCCAACCGACCACCTGTTCGCAGTGGTCTGACCTCGAGAGTGATGTCCTGCGACGCCCTGTAAACTGAGACATGAAGCTAGGTATGGTGGATGTCTTTCTTTCTTGTGCTCTGGCACCAGGCACAGTTTCTACGCGTCCTGACCCGCGCCCTGAACTATCAGGATCACGTCTACTTCCCCGTCCCTTTTTACCCGCCTTCTTCATATTACACGGAATATGTGCTGCTAATCTGCAACTTTGCACACTAAACAGAATGTGCTGCTTATCTGCGGCTAGGCACAGTGAATGGAATATGTGACTTTTATTTTTTACACTTTGCACACTAAACAGAATGTGCTGCTAATCTGCAACTTTGCACACTAAACAGAATGTGCTGCTTATCTGCGGCTAGGCACAGTGAATGGAATATGTGACTTTAATTTTTTACACTTTGCACACTAAACAGAATGTGCTGCTAATCTGCAACTTTCCACACTAAACAGAATGTGCTGCTAATCTGCAACTTTGCACACTAAACAGAATGTGCTGCTTATCTGCAGCTAGGCACAGTGAATGGAATATGTGACTTTTATTTTTTACACTTTGCACACTAAACAGAATGTGCTGCTAATCTGCAACTTTGCACACTAAACAGAATGTGCTGCTTATCTGCGGCTAGGCACAGTGAATGGAATATGTAACTTTTATTTTTTACACTTTGCACACTAAACAGAATGTGCTGCTAATCTGCAACTTTCCACACTAAACAGAATGTGTTGCTAATCTGCAACTTTGCACACTAAACAGAATGTGCTGCTTATCTGCAGCTAGGCACAGTGAATGGAATATGTGACTTTTATTTTTTACACTTTGCACACTAAACAGAATGTGCTGCTAATCTGCAACTTTGCACACTAAACAGAATGTGCTGCTTATCTGCGGCTAGGCACAGTGAATGGAATATGTGACTTTTATTTTTTACACTTTGCACACTAAACAGAATGTGCTGCTAATCTGCAACTTTGCACACTAAACAGAATGTGCTGCTTATCTGCGGCTAGGCACAGTGAACGGAATAAGTGACTTTTATTTTTTGCACTTTGCACACTAAACAGAATGTGCTGCTAATCTGCAACTTTGCACACTAAAAAGAATGTGCTGCTAATCTGCAACTTTGCACACGAAACAGAATGTGCTGCTAATCTGCAACTTTGTACACTAAAAAGAATGTGCTGCTAATCTGCAACTTTGCACACTTAACAGAATGTGCTGCTAATCTGCAACTTTGCACACTAAACAGAATGTGCTGCTAATCTGCGGCTAGGCACAGTGAACGGAATATGTGACGTTTTTTTTTAAACTCTGCCCCCCAAAACAAAATATAACTGCTGCCCCCACACACAATAGTCCTAAAAAGGACTTTTGGGTCTTTTTGTTGTTGAAACACACTTTTCTTCTCCCCACACTGACTTTCCCTTCCTATCCTCATCTCTCCCTGGCTAAGACTGAGCCGAACTCGCTGGTCAGGTGCTATACAGCACCCGATCACGGGTTCTGGCCAGCCAATCAGTGTAATGCCAGCAGCCAACATGGCTGCTGGCATTACACTGATGTCTGAGCCTCCCCGCACGTTTATTGGCTGCGCTGCAGCCGCGAAACGTGCGGGGAGGAGACCCGAACATGGCGGGCGAGCACATGCGGTACTCGTACGAGTACCGCCATGTGCCGAGCAGAGCGATGCTCGAGCCGAACCGAGCTTCGGCCGAGCATGCTCGCTCATCACTACTTACTACTATCTTGGAATCACATATCTGGCCTAGTGTGGATTGTAACCTGTCTGTCTCTCTGTCCAGGTAAATTGCTTCTCTTCCTTCCGTGCCTATTTCCTCTGTAGGGGTGGGCGAAAGTTGTCGCCGCGTTCCCGCGGGAAATTTCGCGAAAACCACGTTATCTGCTTTTTCTCAGTAAAATCTGCTTTAAAACTAGTGGTTAAAATTTTCGCTTTTTTCACCCATTGGTCAAAATTTTTTGCCATTTTTTCAATGGCTAGAAAGTTTCTGCCCATTGATTTACGTTGTTTTCACACTTACGCTATAAAAACGTGACGTTTTCTCTGAAGGCAGACACAATAGAAGCAGCTACAGAGTGAGATAGACGTGCTGTGCTGTTCTCTTGTGATATTTTGCAAAAAGTGAGGCAGACGAGGCTCATAGTGACTCCTATCACTATGAACAGGGTAAAAAATAATCAATGGATTTGCTGGAAGGACCATTATGTGTCCACTGAGTCTGAGGAGGAAGGGACCACTACTGTACCAATGCTGTCCATTCCCCCTAAATCACCCAAGGGATCTTGGGGAATTTAATGGGAAGGGAGGGAGAAAAGGGAATGGGAAGGAAGGGAGAAAAGGGAATGGGAAGGAGGGAGGGTAGTTCTAGTGAGAGCAGGACAGGTCAGCTGCCTGTGCCTGCTGCAAGACGTGCTGCCCCTGATGCCAGTGCCACTATTGCTGTACCTGCAGCCACTAGTGTTGCACCTGTTGCCAGATGTGCTGCCACTAGTGTTGTACCTGCTGCCACCAATACTTTGCCTGTTGCTAGTGTTTCTTGTAGTACTCAGGGGGAGAAGGAGAAAATTATTCCATGTGTGACAGCAGGGGACCCTCTGTCACATTGCTCGTCACCTCCTCCAAGCAGCAGTGACATGTCTGGAATAGAGCAGCAGCACATATGGACTAGTGGTGGTGGTGGTGTTGGAGAAGCTGGGGTAGAAGAGACATTGATGGCCTTTTTATCGGAAACTGAGAAGGAATGAGAGACAGGGATGAGGATGGGCATCAACTCCACCAGTAGCAGTCAACTTTTGAAATTACCGGAAATTGCAACTGCTCTAACCTCTGCTGCTGCTGCTGAGATGAAAGGGCAGCAGGGTGCTGGGGAGAAGGCTAGTGTGTCACAGACCACCGTGGACACAGTGGGAATGGGGTCAACAAGTAATGCGGGACTAGGACAGGTTCCACTTGCCAGCAGTAGCAGTACTCCTCCTGATCCTAGTTGCAGTGCTAAATCTGAGGCAGTAGAAGCAACATCAGCAACATTATCCGCTGCCACAGAAAGTGAAGGGAATGTGGAGGACAAGAAGAAAGAGGCCATTCTTCTTCACCTGTTCCCTATCCCTCCCCCCAGAAGTCATGGGTGTGGGACTATTATTCTCTTCCGGCAGGCACAGTGCAGTCATCATCAACAATGGTACAGTGCAAAATTTGTGACAAGTTAGTGAGAATGGGAAAGGAGGGAACACACCTTGGCACAACTGCCCTGTTAACACACATGAAACACAGACACCATGACATTTACTCCAAACATGTTAAAGCCAAACACCCATTACAGAAATCTAGCACCACTGTTACTGTACTCCCTGACTCTCCAGAAAGACGGAGATCAAAGAGGAGGAAGAATAAAGAAACCCAGACAGACACTGGAAGTTCCATGACATGCAAAACAACTAGCTCGCCATCAATATCACCTTCTTCCTCACGGTAATCCACCTCATTCATCGTTACCTTCCCTGCCAAATGATAGCCACTCTGTTAATGTTAAGATATGGCAGTTCATCTCTACCCATTGCATACCGTGTGGTGCACTGACCACACATGCCAGTGTGGTGGAGGAGAATCGATACCAGGTCATCAGGTGGCATCTGAGGAGATTCCATCCCGCAGAATATGCTAGGATTCTGGCAGGTAGGGTTAATCATTAAAATTAAACTGTCAGTAAGTTGTCATGTGTCCTTAGTGGGGTCTGGACAAGGGGTACAGTGACAGCGGCAGTACTTGGTTTCGGGTGTCATGGTGTTTGAATACAGTTGTGCCTCCAGATGTTATTTACCCCACACACACACTGTGCAGTTGCTGATG
The DNA here is from genome assembly GCA_037306005.1 of Rhinophrynus dorsalis. NCBI lineage: Eukaryota > Metazoa > Chordata > Amphibia > Anura > Rhinophrynidae > Rhinophrynus > Rhinophrynus dorsalis. The sequence continues at coordinate 306,204,571 of CM074720.1, read as the reverse complement.
GAAGCCAAAGTTCCTGATCTCAAGAGAAAAATATATATTCTAATAACACACCCATGATGATTTTGAATGTTTCCTTAGGGCTTGTGCCAAACATGCTTAAGTCCTACAAATCAATGTTTCTTCAGGGCTTGGGTCCTCTAATAAGTCTAAGTCCTACAAAGGCCTCTAACAACAAATCAAACAAATCATCCAAAATACTCTATCAAGTGAAGTATCAGTCTACCTCAGTGGCAGCTTATGTCAGGGGGTTCCTGTCTCTGTCCCTTTAAATGCAATTGTCTTATTTTATTTTATTGATTTATTTTTGTATTAACTGTCCCCCCAATAGCTGTCAAGAAAGCCCCCCAAAACAAATTCCCTGTTCAAATGATTCATTCATTCATCAACACAGGCACCCTCCTCAGACTCCTTTATACCTTGTCTTATGGTTTTTATTTTATTTTATTTTATTTAGGATTTCTTTTTTATTAAGTGCCCCCCAATCCCAGTAAACAACCCCACAAAAACATTCCCTGTTCAACTGATTATTTCCCCACACCCCACCAACACAGGCACTCTCATGCCCCTTTTATACAATGCCTTTGGGAAATAAAATATTATTTGTAATGTGTTGTGTGTAACTTCTGTGGTCCCATTGATTTCAATGGGCAAAAAAAAGTGGAAAAAAGCGGAAAATCTGCACTTTTCGCGGAAAGTTTTGCCCATCGCTACTCCGCTTTCTACCATGCACGCACACTCATTGCTCTCTCTCTCTCTGATGTGCTAATTTGCTTGAAATGGCTTCATCTGTATAGACTCACATGGCTTAGATCTACCTATATAAGGGCTCTAATCTAGTAGTGTGCCTGCTGCAGTGTGTCTGATACTTAAGGCCTGGTTCTTAAGTCTCCATAAGAGAGTTAGACTGAGTTGGACTGAGGACAGCCTGATATCAACAAAAGAATAACTCACGCTAGACTCTAGCTAGCACTAACATTGCACCTTCTATCAAAACTGCTGAACACCTGATGCAAGTAACCAGAATTACTGGGACTAATTTTGCAAAAAGCACAGTTAACCACTAAACCACTGAAGTGGAAAAACTTGTCTCTGATTCTTCTCCAACCAGCATTAACCACTACAACATCTACCTCTACTGATCATCAACGGATTGCTTCATTTAACTCTGCATTGACTCCTACCCTCATCAAATACTTCACAACTCTGTAACTGACTCTCCTCATCCTCCCTTGCACCTACACCCCTGCACCCTGGATTGTGCCTTGAATGCCAAGTCACCTGGACTACAATCTGTTGCACAAACTCCTCTACTGCCCCACACATTAACACCACTATGGCCAATTTGACTCCTTGCTTTTTCATTGCCATTCTCACCTATTTTAGACTCTCCTCCTTCTGTGTCCACATTAAGTGTCACTCCATCCACATTGAACCCTCACTTCTTCCCTCACCACTTCTCTGTTCCCATGAACTTTTCTCATTCCTCCAGTCCCTATCACCACCATCGCTTTCAACTGCTGCCAAAATGCTCCACTGCTTCAATTCTCATTGCCATCTTACCTCCCTGTCCTTTCGCCTCCTGCTTGCTGCAGGTGACATCTTACCTAACCCAGGCACCCCCTTCCTTTCTTTCCTGTAACGCAACACCCACTCACACACACACACACACAACATTCACAACCTTATAACTGTACCACGTCACCTAACCTCCTCCCCCCCTTTTGTTTTGGTCTCTGAAACACCTGCTCTGTGTGTAACAAACTAACAGCTGTTCATGATCTGTTTATTTCTCACTCCCTAAACCTTCTAGCCATCACTGAAACCTGGCTCACATCATCAAACACTGCCTCCACTGCTGCACTCTCACATGGCGGCCTTCACTTCACCCACACATCTAGGCCTGGCAACAGACAGAGGGGTGGAGTATACATCTTGCTGTCCCCTAACCATACGTTTTGGATAATCCCCACTGTTCCCTCTCCCTCCTTCCTTACCTTTGAAGCTCACACACTTTGCCTCTTTTCTCCCTTCCTATACAGACCACCTGGTCCTACTGAACAATTCCTTGATCACTTTGCTTCCTGGCTCCCTCATTTCATATCCTCTGATATGCCCACTCTTATCCTGGGAGACTTCAACATCCCCCCCTGCCATCAATCTCCTTTCCTTAACAACCTCCTTTGGCCTACCACACACAGTGACGGTCACTCTTTTGAATTGGTCTTCACTAACCTCTGCTCGGTCTCTAATATTTCTAATGCTCCCAATCCTCTTTTTGACCACCACCTCCTCAATGGAAACCTCATCATACCATGTAAATCCTTCCCCTCCACCATGATCAAGAGCATGTGGAGAAATCTGCATACTCTTGACCTTCAACAATTTTCCACTTCCCTGTAACCTCTTCTCAACCCCATCCTCACATTTGATTGCCCAGAACAAACTACTGCTCTCTACAACAGCACTCTCACAACAGCCCTTGACACAGCTGCAACAGCAACTCTACGTCAGCCCCACACAACTCCACTACAACCCTGGCATACAAGACAAATGCTATACCTCCAAAGGTGCTCACGGACTGCCGAAAGGCACTGTAGGAAATCGCGCTCCACAGTTGACTTCATAGATTACAAATTCCTTCTCCATTCTTATAGCTCTGCCCTCTTCCTGGTCAAACAGTCATACTTCTCCTCTCTAATTTCTAATCTTTCCTCCAACCGGAAACGCCTTTTCTCAACCTTCAAGTCACTTCGACGCCCACCAATTCAAACCCCTTCCACTAACTTCTCTGCCCAAGATCTCACCACCCACTTCAAGGACAAGATCAACTCCATGATATCTAATCACTTCCACTCCCACTTATCCAGCTTAAGCCCGCCACCTCCCCCCCCACATACTAAGCTCCTTTTCACCCGTCACCGAGAATGAAGTTTCCCTTCTCCTCACTCGCTCAAACCTAACCACATGCCCTCTTGACCCAATCCCATCTCATCTCACTCAAGAACTTTGACCTCTACTAACGCCACCCCTTACTCACTTATTCAACCTCTCTCTGTCAACCAGCACTTTCCCATCCTCTTTCAAACATGCACTAATCATACCCATTCTAAAGAAAAGCTCCCTGGACCCAAACTCACTGTCAAACTAGCAGCCCATTTCCCTACTGTCATTTGCCTCCAAACTCCTTGAGTGTCTCACATATAACCAGCTCACTAAATTCCTCTGTTCCCATTCCCTGCTTGATCCCTATGGATTTTGTCCTCATCACTCCACTGAGACTACCCTCACTAAAGTGGCCAATGACTTGCTCTCCGCAAAGTCAAAAGGCCACTACTCCCTACTCATTCTCCTGGACCTGTCAGCTGCCTTTGACACAGTAGATCACTCACTCCTCCTCCAAGCCCTCCACTCTCTAGGTGTCTGTGACTCTGCCCTCTTTTAGTTTTCTTCATATCTCTGCCACCACTCCTTCAGTGTGTCCTTCTTCTACCACTTCCCCACCCCTCCCACTGTCTGTCGGAGTGCCTCAGGGCTCAGTCCTGGGCCCCTTGCTCTTCTCAATTTACACTGCATCCCTTGGCAAACTAATAAACTCCTTTGGGTTTCACCATCATCTCAATGCTGTTGACAATCAAATCTATCTTTCCTCCCCAGACCTCTCCCTTTCCCTCCTGTCCCAGGTATCTGACTGTCTTTCTGCTGTGTCTTCTTGGATGTCCTCCCGTCAACTCAAACTTAACCTTGGCAAAACCAAACTAATTATCTTCCCTCCCTCTCCTACCAGCCCTACTCCAGATATTACCCTCACTGGCAACAACACTACCATCACACAACCCCAACGGCACGCTGCCTGGGGGTCACATTTGACTCTGCACTATCCTTTATTCCTCACATCCAGTCAATCTCCACCTCTGCAACATCTCTAGAATCCGACCCTTCCTCACCCAAGACACTACTAAAATCCTAATCCACACAATCATCATGTCCCATCTTGACTACTGTAACTCATTACTAATTGGCCTTCATCTCACCCAACTAACCCCACTACAGTCTATAATGAACTCTGCAGCACGACTAATCTACCTCACTCATCACTTATCTAACATCACTCCCCTTTGCCAGTTCCTACACTGGCTTCCAATAGCATACAGAATTAAATTCAAATTTCTGGTGCTAACTTATAGAGCCCTTACTAACACTGCACCCCCCTATATAACATCTCTCATTTCCAAATACACTTGCACTCACCATCTTCGCTCTGCACATGACCTTCTGTTCTCCACAGCTCTTATTACATCCTCCCACTCCCGCCTGCAGGACTTCTCCCGTGCTGCACCCAAGCTCTGGAATTCCCTCCCCTGCCACATGAGACTCTCCCCTAGCCTTCAGATCTTCAGTCGCTCCCTGAAAACTCACCTCTTCAGGGAAGCATATCAACTACCTCCATAAATACTATCATCAAGAACCAAACCTTCCTTGGACCACTGCACTCAATAGCCCAAGCTGAAAGGGGGCCCCAATGGGGGATCGTGCCTTGGGCCCTATGAAGTCTTAATTCAGAACTGTTCTGAGAGTATAATTATTTTGCTTACTTCCTTTTTACTATGTTTACTTGTAGTTTGGCCCCTGCATTTTTGTCTCTTCTCCTCAACACTGATATCTTCCACTATATCTTTAAGGATTTATTTATCCTTTTACAGAAGCCTCCTCAGAGAGCTGCTGTCCATGCCTTAGCATGAATTCAGAGATGTTATGTTTAAAGTAATGTTAACTTTTTTGATGAGAGGATCTTGCTCCTGGCATTGTAACATATTCACCAGCTGGTCTATGTCTTTGGCATAAGCATCAAGGCCATGTTCTTCATTTTTGATGTAGTAAGTATATTAGTGGATGTAGCTCACTGATTTCTGATACTCTCAAGTTAGCTATTATATTTGAGCTATGTTTCCAACCCTTTGCCCACCAAAATAACCACTTGCTCTGGCAAAACCATAACTTTTGTCATCTCCTCCAACTAACTGAACCATACTTCATGTTATGCAGTTGCATAACAGCGGCAAGATAAACAGTGGTGTTATTGAAACTATTATGTAACCTGGCCCCATTCAAATTTAGGAGTGCTTCTACTGCTGCTAGTTGTTGCATGTCTGATGTGCTGTTGGTTTGTCTCACATTCAATCCTGTAGTTGTGCTTCAGGTGAGATATCAATGAGGCTGTGCCTAGATGGGATATTGCTTTCCTTCTGCTAACATTTTTATATAGAAATAACAGATAGCAATATGTTTAGCTGTGAGTTGGTCTCACAGTTGGTCTCACCTCTCTGACAACCAGGGCTGGTGCAAGGATTTTTTCCACCCTAGGCAAAACCTCATTTTGCCGCCCCTTGGCTCCACCCCTTTATGCCCCACCCCTTTATGTGTATACGTGTCAGTGTGTGTGATCCCTATACATATATAACTGTCAATGTATGTGTTCCCTGTATGTGTTAAGTGTCAGTGTGTTTGTGTTTTCCCTATATGTGTATAAGTATCAATTTGTGTGTTCCCTATATGTGTATGTGTGTCAATGTGTGTGAGACTCTGTAGGGGTATCCGTTTGTGTGTGCTTCTGTATATGTGTATCAGTGTGTCAATGTGTATACTTGTCTGTATGTGTATCAGTGTGTGTGTGTGCTTATCTCTATGTGTATCAGAGTGTGTGTGTGTGTGTGCACGTGTATCAGTGTGTGTGTGAGTGCGCGCGCATATCAGTGTGTGTGTGTGAGTTATATGCCACCACCAGAGCAATAAAGAGATATATATATATATATATATATATATATATATATAAACCACCTCTTGACTCTTGATTCACCCCTTTTGCCTCTTTCACCTGCTCTTGATAAGTTGCCTCTCTTTACCCCTTTTGATCTTCCTTTTGCCATTCTCCCCCTCTTGATCCCCACTTTTGCCTCTCTCTCCCCTTGACTCTTGATCCCACCCTTTTACCTCTTGGTCCCCCCTCCTTTTGCCTCTTGGTCCCCCCTCCTTTTGCCTCATGATCCCCCCTCTTGACCCCCCTCTGAGTCTTTCACCTGCTCTTGATTCCCCCTCTTGCCAAATTGCCTTCTTTACACCTCTTGGTCTTCCTTTTGCCATTCTCCCCCCTCTTGATCCCCCATTTTGCCTCTTTCTCCCCCTCTTTCCTTAATCCACCCTTGACTCTTATCTTGATCCCCCCTTTTGCCTCTCTCTCTCTCCCCTTCCTGATTCCCCCCTTTTGTGTCTTTCTCCCCCTCTTGATCACCCTCCTTTTGCCTTTTTCTCCTCTCCCCTGTTCTCCCCCTCTTGTTCCCCCATTTTGCCTCTATACCCCTGTTGTCTTTTCATCCCCCCTTTTGCCTCTTTCTCCCCTTTTGCCATTCTCCCCCTCTCGATCCACCATTTTGCCTTGTTCTCCCCCTCTTTGCCTCTTTCCCCTATTGCCTTAATCCACCCTGAACTCTTGTTTTGATCCCCCCCTTTTGCCTCTTTCTCCCCATCTTGCCTACCCTTGATCCTCCTCTTGATCTACCCTTTTTGCCGGTTTCCCCTTCTTGCCTAAGTTTCCTGTCACTGTGACTTCACCTCACCATGACTCCCACTCTCTCTCGCTCGCTCTCACTCTCTCTCCTCCCGCTCAGGATCAGCTGTCCATGGATTAACTTGGGTCAGGGTCTTTTCAGAGTAGCGCTTCTCTCTCCTCTTCTCATAGCAGCCGAGCTGCGTGCAGCTCAGCTCTGCAACTGCACCCCCGTGAGATGTACGCTCTAGGCCGGCGCCTACCTCGCCTATAGGTGGCGCCGGCCCTGCTGACAACAACTCTAGAACATGACTCACCATCATCTTTACTTTTGTTAAAATGTTTAGTACTACCACTGGTAGTGGTAGAACTTTTCATGTCAATTTCAAAAACAGCCTCTGTAGGAAGAGGTGGAAGATTACCATAATTTATTGCTGAAGCTGCACCAACAATGGTGTTTTTGCACTATGACTTTACTAACTCCAACACATCAATTCACTTCTCTTGCTACTTTCTCCCTGACTCTATCATATTCTGTGGACATAAAAAAGTTGATTATTATTGTAAAGTACTCAACAGAGCTATTAACATTTGGGGAGATCTTTTGTCCCGCTGAAAATAGTATATGACTCTATATCTAGTATCTGTTACTGTCAGTCTCAGTCACAACTCAGTTCAACGAATCTCCTGCCAGTCTCTGTCATCTATTAGTCAAAAGAAGGTTTTCTTGTTTGTATTTTAAACTGTCACTGTCTACAAAGAAATCACACTGTTACGGTTTTCTGACACTCAGACCAGGGTATGAAGTAAAAACACAGTTTTATTGAAAATAAAACAATGCCCCTAGAGGCCAGTACAGAAATAGCAATAATGGCAATAATGACAAAGTGAATGCACACAATGATAATGATAGGTGCTATGAATGGATAGGCAGTATTCCCCCAAAGGGGTTAATAAATGAAAATGGGTGAGATATACAAGATTGGCCAACGCCCAAGATAAATAGCAGTCTCTGGAACACAGTCTCTCAATAGCTGGATAGAGGAGTAACTGCACTGAATACACTCTCAAGTTGATATAATAGAGCCACAAAGTCCAGAGCTGAGCCGGTACCACCACCGTGGGCTACAGAGGAGTGCTATTGCTACGCTGTAGTGATCAGAACCAAAATCGCCCTTAACTAGAAAAGTAGTAACCCTGTGTGTGCCACTTGGATTGTGCCCTGACACCCCTTGGGTGATGTACTGATGGTGACTGCACAAGCTGTAGTAGAGCCGACGCCCTCTGGAGTGCAATGGGAATGTACCTTCAATGTCTGTGGCCCTGAGCCAGAATATGAGCACGGGACTGACAAGGCTCTGATGGTGAATGAGAGACACACAGAAGCACTCAGAGGAAAGGCTCACATCAGAAAATGTATGCTTGGCAAGATATATCGGAAGCACCAGACCGGAGACTACAGGCACTGCAAGGGTTAAGTGGTTCTGCACACAAGCGAGTACCTTGGCAACCAACAGAAGGCAAAGCAACCTCAGGCTACAGCTACTAACAAGTGAGAGGAACAGTGAGTCGCTTGAACAGTTCAGAATGTCGCCGAGGCGACCGGAATGATGCAGGAACACTGGAACAGCAGGCAGAACCGGAACGGTGACTGGAACTACAGACAAGCCGGATTGGCAACCGGAACAGCAGGCAGAACCGGAACGGTAACTGGAACAGCAGACAGGCCGGAATAGCAACCGGAACAGCAGGCAGGACCGGAACCGTACTGGAACAGCAGACAGGCCGGAATAGCAACCGGAACAGTAGGCAGGACCGGAACAGTACTGGAACAGCAGACAGGCCGGTATAGCAACCGGAACAGTAGGCAGGACCGGAACAGTACTGGAACAGCAGACAGGCCGGAATAGCAACCGGAACAGCAGGCAGGACCGGAGCAGTACCGAACAGCAGACAGGCCGGAATGAATCACAGAGCAGGGTCGTCAGCCAGAACCGGGTCAAATCACAGAGCAGGGTCGTCAGCCAGAGCCAGGTCAAATCACGGAGCAGGGTCGTCAGCCAGAACTGGGTCAATTCATGGAGCAGAATCAGGAGAAGAGTCAGACTAGCTGGGTCGGTACACAGGAGGCACTGGAATATGGCAACAAGGCGCAGCAACAGGAACACCACGAAAGGGCAACTGACAATTGCCCAAGCTCCAGCATATAACGGCACATCCTGGGCGGGCCAATCAGTCTCCACCAATGCACAGGCAAATCATGTCAGATTGACAGAAAGACACAGGGTCCGTGATACACACCCACACTCCCTGCAACCTCAAGCAACTCCAGCCCCCCCTTTTTGCCTCTCAGCATCTACACGTGTCTAGTGTGAACATTTTTTCAGCAGCTTTCTCTTTCTGTCCTAACATGACTTCAGTGTTAATTTGTACAGTACAGGATGAGGATAGATTTGTTAGCTTCAGAATTCTCAGCTTGCAATAAAGAATAATGCTGCCACACAGCAGTGGTGGAAGGTGTGCAGCCCCATCACACTTTAGTATATGTATGTCCCCCTTGTTATTGTGGCTGTAGGAGTGAGTGTTTGTGTAAGTACACACAGTATGTCACGTACCTGAGGCATATACAGGTAAGGGCGCTATTTCAAAATTATACTATAATGATATTAATTCCGTGCCCAATCAATTACTCATGTGTAAGTTTCACTGGTTTGTCTTCCTAACAAACTGTATAATCGCAACAGGGGATTTCGATTATCCGGTTTATGAGGACAAATTGGAGAAACTTACATGTGAGTAATTGATTGGGCACGGAATTAATATCGTAATAGTATAATTTTGAAAGAGCACCTCTACCTGTATATGATTTTGCTGGCACTTGTATTCTTTTACTTTAAGATCAGAAGAATATTTCAGAAGGAGGGAGCAGCTGTGGGATCTGTGTGGAGGCAGTAAATTATCCTCCACAAGTGTATGTGCTACTTGGATTGTATCTAGTAGCTATTGGAATATGTGAGTACCTGATTAATTATATGTCATAGATAAAAAAGATATATTTTTCTGAAACGTTATCACCCGATGAGGCGCCCTCTCTTTTTGTTTCATTCTCAGTTGAGGCTCAGACAGTTCAGGTAGGAACCTGGATCAACTGCCTGTCTGACTGACTCTTTCACATCTGTCAATCAATTTGTTTTTGTTTTCTCTCCTTTCTCGCTTCACACTCCAAATACCCAGAGAACAACTGGCTACCACCAAGACTCCAAACAACTCAAGCTCCCTCTCTTTGCCTGTATGTCTCTAGCATTACTATTCTGATGCCTTTCCTCTATCTATCTCTCTCTTTCTCTCCCCCAAGCTCAGACTGACTACATGTGGGAAACTGAGACCCCATTTTTACTACATGGCAAGAATACATGGGAAAATATCCCTGTTTCGGGAAATATATTAGAATTGATTTCAATGCAATTAAAAAGGCAGGTGGATATATTTCACTTTGTGGTAAAATGTTTTGCCCACCCTCACCCTTTATGACCTTTTCTGCTAAAAATGGATCTAATCTTCACTTAAATGTTTATTACACTACCAAATCCCTAGGTAAACCATTCCACAATTTAACAGACTTTATTACTCTTCTCTGCACTGTCGCTAATTCTAGTATATCCTTTTTAAGAATAGATACCTTTAAGAGAAACAGTAAGTGCCTTGGATCATTTCGGCTGCAAGCTATTATTACAAGAGTGACAGATAGCTGCAGGGGTTGAGACAGAAAATTGAAACTGTGCATATGAATATTATCAAATATTATTGTATAGCCTAACTAAAGTACACAGAAGCACTGTTATTTTCTTATATCAATAAATAAGTAATACTTACTAGTGTCACTTACTGTCTAAATTACAGTGTGATTCATAATTAAAAAGTCATAGAGAAAAAAATGTCAAAGCCATTAGAAATCAGAGATAATAAGTTGGTGATTGAAGTGTTCGTGTATAGTAGAAGGCCTAGGTATATTTTAATATAGTTATGTTTATTTCATTGCTTGTCTTATGTTGAATTAATATTCTTCCATGGCTGTTACACATTATATATAGATTTATTTTGCATATGAAAGGTATACCTTGCCTGGTAATAAAGTTCCTATATTTTCCACTTGCAGTCAATTAATGGAGTTTAGCTAACACTTGAGAATAGTGAATACAGTATAAATTAGTATTTAGCATGATTTATAATTCCATGCTTGTGTGCATATCTCGCATAAAAAAATCTTGAAAGACAACTGCAGTAATAAATCCATTATCTCTACTAATGCTGGTAGTATTGTTATATAATGAGGTTATTAGAAAAAAATGAGGCAACATTGTTAGAACTATCTTTTTAATTACTGATGATTAGTGAAACAGGGTAAATTAAAATAATATACCCCTGAATCTATATTTTAAGTAGATTCACACAAAATAAACTCAGAAGCTGAATTTGCAATAGTCTTTTTTTAATTCACAAAAACAGAAAATGTATCTCTCTACAATACATCTTTTCCATACTTCATATTGTGTATAGATAACCAATATTTTTATTTCCATCAGGAAAATGCTATATAATTGCCTGATGTACCTACTAACCTTTGTAAAAATGGATGTTGTTTAATTTTCATTATAAATTAAGAACCAGGGGAATTGAGAGTTAGCTAATGATAACCTCAGCAGCAACATGGGCACTATGTGGGCAATAAAAGTGCATTAAAAGAAGAATTATTGTCTAGGTTGCAATTTTTTTCCCAGATATAAATCTCAAAAGGCCAGAATGACTCCTGAAGTAATGAAAATGCAACAGATTCTTAATTTTTACCTTATGTCTCACTTTATCATCAACTACAATTACAATTTGATTTAATGTATTAAGTAGTTTAGCTTAACCATTTAAATGAAAAGTGCCCCCCTTACTATGACCATAAATTCCTAATGGCCACTGTTCATTTTGCTCTTGTGTCTATGTACAAACAATTACATTTTTAACCCTTTGAGTGCCAAAGAGGTATGCAGAGCATTGCTCTGCAATGTGTTACATATCCCTCTGGCACTCAAAGTATTAACCAGTCCTGGAAGTCATACTCACAGAGGTGCACATGACATGACAGTTGCAGGCAGTTCTCTCAAACGGAATCAAGCATAATACATGAGTTTGCTTAATTCTACAGGAATGAGAGGGGTGCACAACAATTTGCTTCGTAATGCTTTTCACACCACTCTGGTCCTTAAAGGGTTAAGATTATGTTGTGTAGTGGGCAACATTTACAACCTGTGGTCCTGCTAGCAATGTCATGTCTGCCTCCATGGACTCCAGGATTGATTGAAGAGGCTTTCTCTTGAAGAAATACATAAAGGCTTTGCCATATGTTGAGTACCCCTCTGGTCCCGAAAGGGTAAAAACTGCACACATTAAAAAACAAAAATGTAGGTATGAGTAAAAAATGTAATCTGAAAAGATAACCTTGTCCCTCAGTTGCCACAGAACAACACATAAAGACCACGCAGCCTTGTCACATTGGTAATTGGTATGGGCACCACAAGGCTCTCACAGTGCTACCAGATTACAGCTCCCATTAGAAGTTGTAGTTTGATTAAAAAAATATATGGCCAGCACTAGCTCAAAATGAAACTTGGATTAATATGGAACCAAAATCTAACCATAGTGAAGAGAAAGAAAAATCCCTAAACAAAAAAAAACAATAATAAGGCACTCAACCCATGAGGAATCCCCTGACGAAGCCTCTTGGCAGTATGCTTTGGGTTGTGTGGCAGCTGAAGGGGTGACTCATGATATGTCGTTTCTCCCTTTTTTGGTGGTGGTCACTAATAAGTATATGTATTTCTATTTTTTAATGTTTAGTTATAGGGTTTTTAATTGTTGCACATAGCATTTGCACTTTATTTAGTGTATAATGGGAGATTAGATTTATAATACCATTTTATATCTATTTCTGTCATTTGATTCTTTCATATTTGACTTTTTGTGATTTGAAACTATGTGGTGTTTTAATAATACTGCCCCCCTCAATATGTTTTTAGCTATGTTATATCTATGACTCTCTTGATTTACTGCGTATCAATAAAAATATACTTTTGTATTTGTGTTACTTCTGAGTTAAGTGCCTCATTATTGGGTTTTCTTTGTTTAGGGATTCTTTCTCTTTTCTTTTCCCTATGGTTAGATTTTGGGAGTTGTAATTTGGCAGCAGATGGAGGGACTAATGTAATCAGCTGTTGCCATAGTGACTACCAGTGTTAACTCATGGTAGCCATAGAACCACACACACTGACCCCAGCCTTGTTCCACTGCACTGGCACTCACAGAACCACACACACTGACCCCAGCCTTGTTCCACTGCACTGGCACTCACAGGACCACACACACTGACCCCAGCCTTGTTCCACTGCACTGGTACTCACAGAACCACACATACTGACCTCAACCTTATTCCACTGCACTGGTACTCACAGAACCACACATACTGACCTCAACCTTGTTCCACTGCACTGGTACTCACAGAACCACACATACTGACCTCAACCTTATTCCACTGCACTGGTACTCACAGAACCACACATACTGACCTCAACCTTGTTCCACTGCACTGGTACTCACAGAACCACACATACTGACCTCAGCCTTGTTCCACTGCACTGGTAGTCACAGAACCACACATACTGACCCCAAACTTGTCCTACTGCACTGGTAGTCACAGAACCACATATACTGACCCCAAACTTGTCCCACTGCACTGGTAGTCACAGAACCACACATACTGACCTCAGCCTTGTTCCACTGCACTGGTAGTCACAGAACCACACATACTGACCCCAGTCTTGTCCTACTGCACTGGTAGTCACAGAACCACATATACTGACCCCAAACTTGTCCCACTGCACTGGTAGTCACAGAACAACACATACTGATCCCAGTCCCGTCCTACTGCACTGGTACTCACAGAACCACATACACTTACTCTAGCCTTGTTCCACTGCACTGGCACTCACAAGACCACACACAAACTGACCCCAGCCTTGTTCCACTGCACTGGTAGTCACAGAACCACACATACTGACCCCAACCTTGTCCCACTGCACTGGTAGTCACAGAACAACACATACTGATCCCAGTCCCGTCCTACTGCACTGGTACTCACAGAACCACATACACTTACTCTAGCCTTGTTCCACTGCACTGGCACTCACAAGACCACACACAAACTGACCCCAGCCTTGTTCCACTGCACTGGTACTCACAGAACCACACATACTGACCTCAACCTTATTCCACTGCACTGGTACTCACAGAACCACACATACTGACCTCAACCTTGTTCCACTGCACTGGTACTCACAGAACCACACATACTGACCCCAGTCTTGTCCTACTGCACTGGTAGTCACAGAACCACACATACTGACCCCAACCTTGTCCCACTGCACTGGTAGTCACAGAACAACACATACTGACCCCAGTCCCGTCCTACTGCACTGGTACTCACAGAACCACATACACTTACCCTAGCCTTGTTCCACTGCACTGGCTCTCACAGAACCACACATACTGACCTCAGCCTTGTCCCACTGCACTGGTACTCACAGAACCACACATACTGACCTCAGCCTTGTCCCACTGCACTGGTACTCACAGAAACACACAAACTGACCTCAGCCTTGTCCCTCTGCACTGATACTCACAGAACCACACAAACTAACCCCAGCCTTGTCCCACTACAATGGCACTCACAGAACCACACATACTGACCCCAACCTTGTCCCATTGCACCGCCACTCACAGAACCACACATACTGACCCCAGCCTTGTCCCACTGCACTGGCACTCACAAAACCACACTTACTGACCCCAGCCTTGTTCCACTGCACTGGCACTCACAGAACCACACATACTGACCCCAGCCTTGTCCCACTGCACTGGCACTCACAAAACCACACTTACTGACCCCAGCCTTGTTCCACTGCACTGGCACTCACAGAACCACACATACTGACCCCAGCCTTGTCCCACTGCACTGGCACTCACAGAACCACACATACTGAACCCAGTCTTATACCACTTGACCGGTACTCACAGAACCACACATACTGACCCCAGCCTTGTCCCACTGCAAAGGCACTCACAGAACCTCACATACTGATCCCAACCTTGTCCCACTGCACTGGTACCCACAGAACCACACATACTGACTCCTGTCTGGTCACATTGCACTTGTACTCATAGAACCTCACATACTGATCCCAGTCTTGTCTCACTGCACTGGTGCTGACAGAACTCACCCCTGCCTTGTCCCATGCCAGCCTTAACTAATGATCCCTATGAATTTTGCCATTGTGCCTTTTTTCTCAAAAAGAATTTTCAATCAGTCCTGGAAGTCATGTTCATGGAAGAAGACATGAAGGTTTTTCAATGGAAGGTTTTTCAAACTGAAACAGGCAGAGTGAGACTACTTAACTCTTTAAGGACCAGAGAGCTGTGCAACAAGTTGCTTTGCAATGCATTACAAAACACTATTTTCCTTAAATGGTTAAGATTACCATATGAAGTGAGCAGAGTTTGTATCCTGTGGTCCTGCTAGCAACTGTCATGTCCACCTCCATGGAAATAATATGCCGGACTGATTGAAGGTGTTATCTCTAGAACAAAGGAACAAAGGCAAAATTCCTATGGGCCATTAGAATTTTTTTTGACCATAATAAGTTAAGTGGTGTGCAGGGGTTTATTTTTAGAAGGTGTTACTTTACCTTCAAGGGAAAAGGCTATGCAACACATTGCTTTGCAAAGTGCTACACACCCATCTGTTTATTAAAGACAAAACAGTAAAGGATTATTCCTAACTAAAATGTAGGGATTGGTGGAAAACTTTCACCCAAAAAGAAAACAGTGAGAAAAATGGCACTTTTCTAGTTCTGTGGGAATTTCTGCAAAAAGTATAATCTTTCCACTTTTTTTCTGCCGCAGTCCCAAACCTTCTTCCACCGCACTTGTAGCCATAGCACCATGTATGCTAACCTCCTATTCTTGTCCCACAGGAAACATTAAACCACACATACTGACCCCATATCTTGTCCCACTGTAGCCATAGAATCACACATACTGAGCCCCAGTCTATTTCCACGGTTCTTGTAGGCACAGAACCACACATACTAACCTCCTAGTATTTTCTCACAATAAATACTGAACCACACCTATTGACCCCCAACCTTATCCAATGGTCTCTTTAGACCTACACATACTGACTCCCTGCCTTATCCCAAGGAAGCCATAGAATCGCAAATACTGACCCCTAGCCTGTACTTGTAGCCATAGAGCTACACATACTATACTCCTAGTCTTGTCCAACAGTAAACATTGAACCACACAAACTGACCCCAGCCTTGTCCTTCTGCACATGCTTTTGTTCTCCTCTTCCAAATTCTTCACTCCTTAGGAATTCATATCTTATCACTGGACTGGCTATGCTCTTATCTAATTGACTGATCCTTCAGTGTCTCCACTGCCATCTCTTCGTCCTCTCCCACCCACCTTTCCTTTGGTATTCCTCAAGGTTTTGTTCTAGGACCACTTCTGTTCTCTCTTCTTCCACATTAACACTTGGTGATCTTATTAACTCTTATTAACTCTTTCGGACTCAAGTATCACATCTATGCAGATGACACCCATCTTTATTTATCTGCACCACAACTGACATCTGATATTCAATTTAAAGGGATAGTAAAGGTTCATAATAAAAGCAGCTCTAATTAATCAAATTATTTGGGCCTTGGAGAGTGTTATTTCAATACTGTCAGAGTTGTAGTTCAAGAGTAATTGAATGATAAAGTTTCCACCTCCCACCCCTTTTACTGATATAACACTGCTCAGCTCAAAGCAGCAGGGTGTGTCCAGGTAGACTGCAGAGAGGGACAATCTTCAATTAAGAAAAGGGAAAAAGCTGAAAAACCTGTCAAGGGGGGGCAGGGTTTTCATTGTTTACACAGTAAGACGATTGTTCCTTGCTGTTATCTGTTTAGTCAAGCAACCAGATTCCACATCTGAGCTGAGCAGTGTTACACTAGATAAAAGAGGTGGGAGGGGAAACTTTATCATTCAATTACTCTTGTACTACAACTCTGACAGTGTTGAAATAACACTCTCTATGGCTCAAGTACTATGAAGATTAATTGGAGTTGCTGTTTTTGTGAAACATTATTATCCCTTTAAAGTCACAGATTGCCTCTCAGGCACCTGAATCTTAAGTTGTCTAAGTGGGGCTAATCCTCATCCCAACTAGGCCTGACCCAGTAGTACCCTTCCAGGTGACTGTAAATGTAACTACCATAAATCCAGTATCACGGTGCCTAGGGGTGATAATTGACACTGCTCTCTCATTCTCTCCTGTTAGGGCCATCTCTAAATTCTGCCGCATTCTCCTGTGCAACATAGCAAAAATCTCTACCTTCCTCTGTTCCTCCACAGCTACAATTCTTCACAAGCAATCATCCTTTCCTGCATGGACTACTGTAACCTTCTTCTCTTTGGCCTTCCTGCCTCCCAACTCCATCCACTTCAATCCATTCAGAATGCTGCAGCATGAATTACCTTATTCTCACCTAGGTTTGTCCCTGCCTCCCTCCTCCTGAAATCTCTCCAATGGCTGCCTATCAAACTCCAGATATCCTACAAAATTTAGCTTCTTTCATTCATGACCCTTCTTCTCCTCCACCCTTTCTTACATTTCCACTCTCATCTCCTGCTATACCCCATCCCACCAATTATGATCAGACAGTGACAGTTTTCTACCAGCTCCATTTGTGTCTGCAGCCCTCTCACATATCAAACCTTTCTCTCATTCCTCTTTACCTATGGAATGCTCTACCCCTAACCTTGTGTAATTGCACTTCTCTTATGGTCTTCAAGTCAAGCTTAAAGTTGCACCTCCTCAACAAACCTTAAACAAACTAGAAGGTACTAACTTTGCACGACTAAGGCTCTTATAATTGTCTTGTTATTTATGTGTCCCCTATCATGTCCAGAATTCTAGAACTGTATTCAGCACTTGATCCACATATACTCTATATGTATCTTATTACCACTTTAGATTGTAAACTTTTGGTCAAGGACCTTTCTTCCAGTGTTTCAATTTGCAAAAGCACTTATAACCCTGTTATGCCTAAACTCTTAAATTGTAAAGCTATGTGTACACTTGTGGCACTATATAAATACACATATTAATTAATTCTTTAATTCATTCATATAACCACACATACTGACCCAAAGCTTTGTCCCACTGCCCTCATAGTCATAGTACCACACATACTGATCCCCAACCTTGTCCAATGGCACAGGTAGCCATAGACCCACACATACTGTACTCTCAGACATATCCCACTGTAGCCATAGAACCACATATACTGACCACCCAGCATTGTCCCACTATCTGGTAGCCAACATAGATAATGCGAGTGCTTCCAGCTGCAACTCCCCCTGGCTGGTGGGGGAGCAATGATAGCAGATAGAGGGCATTGCCAACCACCACTTTACTCAACCCCAGCCTTGTCCTACAGTATCCATGCAGCCATACATACACATCCTGACCCCCAGCATTTCCTCACTGCAATGGTATCCATGGAACTACATAATAACCTTCCCAGCCTTGCCCCACAGAAGCCAAAGAACCAAACACACTGATACTCAAGCTTGTCACACGGTAGATATAGAGCTACACATACTGACCCCTAGCCTTCTCCTACCACATTGGTATTCATAGAACCATACATTACATTCCAGCCTTATACCATAGTAGCCATAGAACCACTCATACTGACCTCTCAGCACCACATCCCTTAGGACCCACATCCAATACTTCAGACTTGTCTTTCTGCACTGGCACAGACTATCCTACCCTTTGGGAACTGGAAATATTTCACCAAAATGTTGTTGTTAATGAAAATGCAGACATTTTTGAGTAGCACTCTCTAATTAAGCACAGGTGATTTAATCAGTGGTACATTCATTTTGATTGCTGCCCCCCCCCCCCCCCCGTGCTCAAACAGGGTTTTCTAGGTACAAGAATTTTAATGGAAAAAAACATCAAACTGCTGGTTTTCTGGCAAAATTCCTGTGGGAAAAATGGACTTTTCGCCCATCCCTACTTGGATGGGAGAAAATTTATGTCGCAAGCCAAAACTGGAGTAAAACTTCACACGAAAAGTGCAGTTTTTTTTATTTTATTTTCGCCTAGCTCATTGCATTAAAATCAACGGGAACATTTAATTTACATACAACTCATAAGAAATGCTATTTTATTTCCCAAAGGCATGGTATAAAAGGAGTATGAGGATGCCTGTGTTGGTCTGGGGAAAGATTTAGTTGAATAGGGATTTTTTTGGGGGGGTATGTTGACTGGTATTTGGGGGACAGTTAATAAAAAAAAAAAAATAATAAGAAATTGATATGTAACTTGACAGAGAAAGGGATGCCCTGATGTAAGCTGCGACTGGGGAAGACTGATACTTAATGGGATAGAGCATTTTGTAGAGGATGATTTGTTGGACTTAGTCCCATACTTAAGGAAACATTGATTTGCAGTACTTAGGCTTGTGTTAGGCTCAAGCCCTGAGGAAACATTGATTTGTAGGACTTACACTTGTTTGGCACAAGCCCTGAGGAAACATTGATGGTTAGGACTTAGACTTGTTGTTAGAGGCCCAAATCCTGAGGACACATTGATTTGTAGGACTTAAACTTGTTTGGCACAAGCCCTGAGCAATCAGTGATTTGTAGGACTTAGGCTTATTAGAAACAAGCCCCCAAAATTGTTTTTTAGGCTTCTGGTTTTATTTTGAAAGAACAAGCCCTTAGAAAAAAAATGCCCTACTGCCTTAGAACCAGCAGGTTATTTTGCAGTGGCTATTGGCCACTGGCCTTTGTAAGATGCTCTGGTGTCATTGCGGAATATGTGACTGTTGTTCTTGCTGCTGAGTTGTTTAAGCAGAAGGATGATTAGCCAGCTCAAAATGAATGGTATCAACAACAGCAGTAACATGGGTGATGGATGATGAAGGTTCTACACTACTAACTCCAGTGATATGCCGATGAGGCAGTAGCAGCACCACAACTAGCCCCCACCACTTCATGTATATGTGGAGAAAAAGAAGAAGTTGGCCAATAATGTTTCTCCACCTGCCCCTTCTCCAAAATCATGGGTGTGTTGTTACTAGAATATACATTTTTCTCTTGAGAGCAGGAACTGTGCCTCTCATCAGTAACTGCAATGTGCACAGTGTGTATGGTAAATAAGGGAAGGACTGGGAACAATGGGCACATTTGCACTCACATCAAACACCTGGCACAACTCTATCCAAACACCATGACAATAAGGTCTCCAATGTGAAATCATCCCACTAGAAGTACTGCTGCTGTTACTATTCCTCTGGTCCACTCCCTGCTAAGGACACTTGCAACTTGCAGACAGTTTAATAATAACCTTCCCTGCCACCAGCTTAGCATATGCTGTGGCATGGAATCTCCTCAGATGCTGCTTGATGCCGTGCTTGCGATTATCCTCCACTACACTGCTATGGCTGCAAATCTGGGCTACTGACCCCAGTCGCAAATCCACAAATGGATGCCCAGGAGCGCTAAATCAGGCTCATGCCAGAACTCGGAATGCCATTGATCTGACTTTTGGGCTCCTAAAATCACGATTCCGATGTCTGGATCACTCAGGGGGAGGACTATAGTATGCCCTGGGGCGAAGTCTGTGATATCAAAATGGCATGTGCAATATTGTACAACATAGTGGTGGACACCAGATTTGTGAACGACATCCAGCCTCCAACCATACCTGATGACACTGTGGACATTGTCCAGGGTGAGGAAACTCTAACAGGGATGCAGATAAGAGACAGATTGATCAGGAATCACTTCAGCTGTGAGTATAATACATGTATGCACACAATCCATGCATACACACTCACCACAAAACACATGTTCTATTTTACCCCACAGGATCAGTGACACAGCCCTGACACTGGCTGCATTATGAACCATCATTATCAACCATTCCATGGACGAGTCATGTTGGGGCTAGAGATTCCAATTACATCTGACATCCTGTCCTCCATTTTGATACTGCTACCTCAAGGATATCATGCATGCCCCCTGTAAACCAAGGTACAACACTGTAACTATGTTCAGCATACCCCAGTGCTCTACAGGCACCAATTAAAGTGTTTTGCTATGATCAGACCCATAGCAACCATGGCACCCCTGTAGCGAGAGAGTCTCCTCCAGTGCAATGTGTCAGATAACACTCTGTCACATCAGGGGTTAAGGGGACATTCGAGTGTACATGGGACCTGTAGTTTGATAGATCTGAAAAGAGCAGCAGAGGGATGGATCTACAGTGTTAGTGTGTTATACAACATAGAGGTCATGTAATGTGGATCAGATCTCCAGGGACACCTTGCTGACCTGCGTGTGTGTGCAGTGATATGTGCCCCTGACAGAAATACACTCATCAACAAATATGTCCTAATAGCTCCATGAAACAAATATATTTGGGCTGCCTCTGACAGTGGAAGCCCAAATGTATTTGTTATATGGAGCTATTAGGACATTTTTCTTGATGTGTGTATTCATATCAGGGGCACATATCCCTAGGGCTGGTTGGCATCCCCTAATTCCCCCCATAATGGGTTACAGACGAGCACACAACACATTACAAAGCAATGATTTGTGTCCCCCCTTTGTAATGGAAAAGATTAAGGGGGTAATGATGTTGAAGCTGTTGCATGACGATCAGTTGGAGGGTGCTGTTCCAAATCCTGTCCTCTTGTCCCACAGGCATCCATAGCATGATCCATCCTTGAACAGAGGAGTTTCCATGTGACTGGACTGAAGCCTTGACAACACTTCCATGAAGCTCACCCCTTGGTGTTTCAATTGATTGTGTTTGTGATGCAATGTTTGACCTAATGTTCACAGCAACCTCTACTGGAATATTCTCACATAAACACAGAATACATTAATTTATGTATTACTAACATCCAGGTATCAAACCCGTACAGAGAATGCTCATCTACAGAGTTTACAAACCTTGTGGACAACACATGAGCAGTTCAGTAGTGTTTCTTAAGTATTCATATCTAGTTTAAATGTACCTTTTGGGTGTTCATACAAGTGTTTAATGCATATATGCAATATATCCAGAAAACACATGTATGTATTAATGTAGTTTGAGACACAATAAAGGAGAACCATCACCATTCAATCTCTGTCTGTATGAAGAAATGTTGGATTAGACATCTGTCAATGTGGAACAATACCCAAGGCTAAAGTATCCCTCATACATAGGAAGGCATGACCTACATCACAGGAGTCCACTAGTTGTTTGACCATGAGTGGACTTTTTGATGTATTCATGCAGTGAGATGATGGCACTGATACACTAATGTGTGTTGTAAGTGATAAAGAGGTGATACAGGGGATAGTACTTGCACAGTGATGTCATGTCCACGGTTTACATGTTGATCAATATAACCAGTGTTCTGAGAATGCTTTGGTTTGACATATCTCAGTACATGGGCTACATTACTAAACAAACAGACTAAGTGGACAAGTGATATCACTGGTGATGTCTGTTACAACCTTGGCAAACCATCAGCACAGCTTAAAAAATAACATAATGCTCATCCTAGTGTTTCAATGTGTGTGTGCTACACATTAAAATCTCAGTACGATCATTGGGTTGTCCAGGGAGTTAGGCTTGATTCTAACTCTTTTTGTGAAACAGACTTACTGGAGAACCCAATGCTCCCCTAGGATTCCAATGTGTAGCACACACATTGAAATCCTAGGGTGACCATTGGGTCCTCCAGTAAGTCAGTTTCACAATAAGAGTTAGAATCACACATATTTGGCTGCATGTTCTATCATCTATCCTGCTTGTTAGTTCTCAGCTAAGTCAAATAGCTGTTCGGTTAACCCCTTAAACCACAACAATTGATGCCAATTAATGTTCACAGTGTTGCACCAGTTGTTCTGCTAAGGGGTAGGTATCTGTTGTTCATATTCAACTTACATCATGGCCATATAACACTGTCATGTTACATGACTCCAGGGATGGATTGCCAGTTGAATTTGTACAACGGTGTGTGTGTGAACCCATGTGGTATCATCCCACAAATGTTATCTAGGCAGAAGTTGTGTTCAGTGCATTGCTTGCCAATGCATTAGAGACAACTCTGCCACCCAATCTATCACTAAACACAAAGCATATCAGCCAGGATTCCAAAGCACAGTTATTTTATTTAGGGAGAAAAGAACAACTTGGACTGTTTATTTCTTTTTCTTCGGGGGGACCTTTGACTGGGTGCCAGATGTTGATGCCCTGGCTGATTGCCTGGTCACCCTTTGCCCCCTAGGTGTAGCTTCAGGGGTCACACTGGAGGGAGTGGTGAGTGCAGTGGACCTCTCTGTTGACTGCAGCTCTCTCTCCACATGCAGGTTCTCCTTGCGGTTGGGATCTCTCAACTACAACATCACCTGCCTAATCATGTCCATCATCCCTTTGTGGTACTGATGTAGTTGTGTGTTGAGTCTTGTCTGCTCAAACTCCAGGGCATGTATCCTAGCATCTATCCTTGAGGTGTTCCTGTGAGATTCCCTTCTGCTTCTTGATATGTTTTGGTAGGTCCTGAGGCATGCCCGGAGTAGCCTTTTCTGTAGCACCAGGCACTCTGCCTGCATCCCCGTGATGCGTGCAATGCTGGAGGTGGATATGCCTGGTTACTCTGCTGGTGGGGTTGCTGTTGAGTCTGATGCTGAGTCTGCTGCTGAGTCAGTGGCTGCTGCTGCTGTGGCTGCTGCTAAGTCTGTGGTTGCTGCTGCACTGGCTGCTGCTCAGTCTGTGACTGCTGCTGCTGTGGCTGCTGACGGTGCTGTGTCTGCTGGTGGAGTGGCTGCCACAGATGATGTGTGTGTGCCCACCACATCTACGGACTCAGAGCTGCCCAGTGATGTCTGTGCTGGTGATGGTGTAAAGACTTCATTTGGTAGAGGGTGCTAGGGCTCACCAATCAGGCCCAGGTGTTGGTAGTCCAGCGGCCAAAGGTCATACCTTGGCCACTAGTAGGTGCTTGGTCCCCACCTGGGATCATACTTTGGGCCATGCTGGGGAGCCATCCAGGAGGGTAGGTCAGGGGAATGGACATATGGCCCATATGTAGTGGTGGCCACAGTCCCGGGAAGCCAGGACCTTCCTGGTGGTGGTGCTGCAGCAGGGTGGTAACATCCCATGGCGGATGGCTGCCTGGACCTGTCTAAATGAAACCAGTCCTGGTAGTGTGGAGGATCAGCTGGTGGTGCAGCATAGGATGCTGGAGCTGGTGGTGCAGAAGAGGATGCTGGAGCTGGTAGTGCAGCAGAGGATGCTGGAGGTGGTGGTGCAGCAGAGGATGCTGGAGGTGGTAGTGCAGCATAGGATGCTGGAGCTGGTGGTTCAGCTGTGTAGGGTGACCATGTGCTGGTCCCATCCTCTTGCTCCCCAAGAGGAATCTCATCTGGGGATGTGTGTGCCTCCTCCACTGCCTCCTGCTGTGCTGCAGGCCCGTATGCTGTGTGGGGAAATTAAATGGGGTGATTAGTGATGAAGACAATGACAGAATTAATGCAGAATGATTTAATTGACATGTGGATCTCTGGTTGTCATGGTGGTATCCTATGCATTGCGTTGCGTTGAATGGAATACCACAGTGGCAATCACAGAGACATGAGGTCTGTCCACATTAATTCCCCAGGCCACCAGTCAGGTCAGTATTGAGGAATTTCTCTGATTATGGTCTGTTGCTATCTGTATCATTCGCTCAATCTCTGTGAGTGACCTAGCCTTGCTTAATCAATGATATCTATCAATCATGGCCTGTTGGTGTGACACCTACAGTGGTTGACATTTGGTTTCCATGTGTATCCTGCAAATAGTGGATGGTCTAACATCCATCCATAGCATCACCACTCCTGAGGATCCATGTGGAAGCCAAATGTATGATGTGACAGTTCAAATGAAAGTACATGATTGCATACACAGTACAAAGGCCTACCTGGTACTCCTTTAATTCCACAGTGTTGGTTATTTCTAGGCCTGTGTGTTGCACATACACCTAGTTAGTCTCAGTGGCATTGTGATGTTTGTCCTCATCCATCTTTCTTGAGATTCAGTGAGCGGTATCAAAGACCTTATGGTGACCAATGTTTTCCTATGGAGTCTATCCAGCAAGCCCTCAATAATTTGAAACATTTTGGGGAATAGCCTCCATAGAAAAACATGGAAATTGGTGAAATGGTGGTATGGAAGGGTTAGCTTCACTCCATCATGTCTTTTACACCGTTTAGTGAATGTCCCCTGTGTAGCATGTAATCCTAACCCTGTTGATTTGTGTTTGTGGTCAGTTAACCCTTTGAGTCCCGGAGGGGTTGCCAAAGCATTGTTGAGTGATGCATTGATAATCCCTCTAGCACTCAAGGAGTTATGTGCTGACTTCCCTGTGGGTACATGGGTGACATTGTGGAGGAACAGTAATGATGTTTAACAGACAACAATTAAAACAGCATGGTTGGTGTGGATTGTGTGTGATCAGCACAGCAACCCAGTTGAACTGGGCCTGGTTGAACCTGGCCATTTGACCTTGTACTGTATCCTGTTTTTAACCATCAGGTTGCTGTGCTGGTGCAGTTGTGTGGATGAATGAAGGGCATGTGTTGAGGTATGACTGTGTTTGCAGCTTGTGTTGGTTGATGTGGTGTGTGGTTATGTGATGATGCACTTACCAGTAGTGTGGAGACTCCTCTCATCCCAATTGTCCTATCCTCCAGGGACCCCCTCTATGAGTACAGGGGACATGTTCTGCCACACCATCTCCTCCCATCCGCAGAAGGTAATTGGGACAGGTGGGCCACCTCCGGTGCCTCTGGCATACATGGCGATGTCAGCCAACTTGTTTTTCACCACCTTCCTACAGTCGCCCCATCTCTTCTTGATGGACTCCATGTACCATCTGCATGTGGCCACCGTGTTTACCCGGCTGCAGATTTGGTTCCAGTCGGCCTTTCTCTTTGCTGACAGGCCAGGGACCTTCTCCCTCAGGTGAAGGATACTCTCTCTCCCCAGGACAGCCTCCACGAGAGCCGTGTTCTCCTCCTCTGTATATCAGGGATCCCTGATCCTGTCCCCCTTAGCTCTGGCATGCGAGGAGTCAGAACCAGAGTGTCCTGCCTGCTCTGCCCCTGCCTGAGTGTTGTGGTCCCCAGAAGGTACCCCTCATCCCACTGCAGGTTCTGTCTCTGCCCTCTTTGTGCCTGTTCTTCTGGGCCGGCTCCCCCTCTACCCTGCAGATCTCCCTCTCCCACCCCTACTCTGCACAGGGATGCCCTCCTGACCTTCCTCCTCCTCCTCCACTACTCTCCCCATCCCTCTCTCCTGGCCATCATTTACCCAATCACACCCAGGCACTCACACAGGCCCTCACAGAAACACTCGATCCCACTCACTCACTGTCACACTCTATCACTCACAGATTCACACTGAAAAAAGAAAGTTTAAAAATGTGTTAGGTATTATAAAAAAACAGACTTTGTGTATGTGTTAGTATTTTTATGGGTGTATGTAATATGTGCAAAAGTGTAATATGTGTCAAATTCAGTGCAATGCTCTCCTGTCTCCAAACTAAAAAAAACTCCTTCTACCTCCAATGACAGCTCCTCTCTCCCTCACTCTCAATCACTATCCTCCTGGGTCCTGTGCCCTAGCTCGCTAAAAGTCGAAGCACAAACAGGGTGTGACTGTTATTTTTGGGTATATACAGGTGTATTTTAACTTTTTGGATACTTTGTGGCCTTGGGATTGGCTGTGTGTTTAAATTTGTTAGTGCATCAATCAGGGTTGCTAGCCAACATCAGCCGTCATGTTACAGTTTGATTTTAGTTGCATTATCGGGGGATTTGGCCAAACGGTGATGCATTATCAGGTGCAACAATGGGTTTTGTGTTACATATTTTTGTTGTGCCTATGCTCGTTAGATATTCTTGTAGACTTACATTTAAATCCAACATAAATCATATGTTATTTGCGGCCAATGCTCCTTTTTTTCTTAGCAGCTGGTTTAACGTAAACCTTTAAATCTAGTCCTAGGTCTCTTCCTCAGGCATGTTATACAGATAAATATGAAAATATCTCTACATGCCTGAGGAAGAGACTTGGTCTTGAAAGCTTGCATCGCAACTCTGCTTAGTTAGCCAATAAAGGTATCAACAACTATATTTGCCTCCTGTATTTCTTGTACACAGTACAAGCTCTCATCTCTTTATTATAGGGCAGGATTGTATTATAACTAGTAATATTTGCCAAGTGGCTTTTTTTTACCTTCAGCAGGTATTTCCAGGTGGTCAGTTCTACATCGACATTCTGTCTGAGAGTCAGGATTGGTCAAATTGTGTTTTTTTTACACTCAAAGTCCACTTTGGAATACTCTTGTCGTGCTGAAAAATGCTCCAAAATTATCTTAAGCGGGAATGAAAATGAACAAGGAAAGGAAACAGATATTGGCATGTCCGTTTGTGTCATCAGGCAGGAGAAATCATGGGGCCAATAGCATACCTGTTCCCCACCATGATGCCCCATGTCCCCAGCACCTTGCCATATCCCTGCTACCCATGATTCATCTCTCAGTTATCTCGTTGCACCAGTAAATATGGGTTAACAGCCATTAAAATAAACCCCTCTGCTGCCCCACACCACCATCAAAACATTTGGTTAACTCCTCAATTGCCGTATCTCAAAATGTCACTGTTCAGGCATCTGAGGTTAACCATCATGTAAGACAAACAAACAAACAACAGCAAAAAAAACTTAGAAAGACTTGTAGCACTATCCCCCAATTTTACATCCTGATGGGATACCTCCTCCTCTGGCCAATCAGTAACCAGAGGAAGGGGTCACATATCCTGCAAGTGTGACCCCCTGTTCTCATTAATTGGGTGGATGCTAGGTGAGATTACTCAAGGCTTGTCTTGTGCCCTGTGTAAAACCACATCCAAGCAAATGTGCGTGGGAAATTCATATAAGCCAATTTCTGATTGTTGTTTTTTAAACAGTGTTCCTGGAAAAAAGGCCAGGCAGGACTTGGTGTGGGTGATTGGGTTTATTTTTTGTTTTATTTTTGTAGAGATGGTAACAGTGGTGGTGGGATTTCAGGGTTATTATTTTTCTATTTATTTAGGTATCTGGTTTAGGGGATCAGGGTGTCAAGATCGAGGACACATCCAGACCGCCATCATGCAGGTGAGTATGTGTTTTTAATGAAGCACAATCTACAATTTTTTTTTCTTATTAAAATGGGCACTCAGGACCTCTTATTAATTTTTTGATTTAAAAAAATCCTATCCCTTTAAGGATAGTAGAGGAAATGCATTCTGGATCCCTTTCCTATAGCCTTCTGTAGATTACTATGGGGGCTCCAGACCCCATGCTAATGCTTTTTTAATTCCTTTTCCTTGTATAGGGTAGAGAAAGGTGTTCAGAACCCCTTACTTGGAAGTTTTGATATTAGGGTGAGGCAGTAGCAGATGAATAAGTAGTCCCCAGTAAATGTGGAGAAAAGAACAAGTTGACCATTAAATCTTCTCCACCTGCCCTTTCTCCAAAATCATTATGGGTGTTTTGTTATTAGAATAAATATTTTTCCCTTGAGAACAGAAACTGTGGCTTCCATCAGAAACTGCAAAGTGCACAGTGTGTGTGTGTGTGGTAAATAACATCTGGGGGCACAACTGTATCCAAACACCATGACACCCAAAACTAAGTACTGCCGCTGTCACTGTACCCCTTGTCCAGACCCCGCTAAGGACACATGACAACTTGCTGACAGTATAATAGTAATGATGAACTCTCCTTGCCAGAATCCTAGCACATTCTGTGCGATGGAATCCCCTCAGATGCCACCTGATGACCTGGTATCGATTCTCCTCCACCACACTGGAATGTGTGGTCAGTGCACCACAAAGTGTGCAATGGGTAGAGATGAACTGACATATACTAACATTTGGCGGGGAGGATACAATGAATGAGGTGGATTGACAGGAGATGTACTTGTTACCCTAGAGGAAGAAGGTGATGTTGATGGCGAGCTAGTTGTTTCGCTCATCATGGAACTTCCCAGTGTCTGTCTGGGTTTCTTTATTCTTCCTCCTCTTTGATCTCAACCTTTCTGGGGAGTCAGGGGGTACAGTAACAGTGGTGCTAGATTTCTGTAACAGGTGTTTGGCTCTAACATGTTTGGAGTAAATGTCATGGTGTCTGTGTTTCATGTTTGTTATCAGGGCGGTTGTGCCAAGGTGTGTTCCCTCCTTTCCCCTTCTCACTAACTTGTCACAAATTTTGCACTGTACCATTGTTGATGATGATTGCACTGTGCCTGCCGGAAGAAAATGATAGCCCCACACCCATGAATTCTGGGGGGAGGGATAGGGAACAGAGGGAGAAGAATGGCCTCCTTCGTCTTGTCCTACACATTTCCCTTCACTTTCTGTGGCACCGGATAATGTTGCTGCTGTTGCTGCTACTGCCTCAGATTTAGCACTGCAACTAGGATAAGGAGGAGTATTGCTACTGCTGGCAAGTGGAACCTGTCCTAGTCCTGCATCACTTGTTGACCCCATTCCCACTGTGTCCACGGTGGTCTGTGGCACACTAGCTTGCTCCTCAGCACCCTGCTGCCCTTTCATCGCAGCAGCAGCAGAAGTTAGAGCAGTTGCAATTTACCCTAATTTCAAAAGCTGACTGCTAGTGGTGGTGATGCCCATCCTCATCCCTGTCTCCCATTCCTTCTCAGTTTTTGATAAAAAGGCCATCAATGTCTCTTCCACCCCAGCTTCCCCAACACCACCATCACCACTATTCCCTACATGATGCTGCTCTATTCCAGACATCTCACTGCTGCTTGGAGGAGGTGATGAGCAATGTGACAGAGGGTCCCCTGCTGTCACACATGGCATCATTTTCTCCTTCTCCCTCTGAGTACTACAAGAAACACTAGCAGCAGACAAAGTATTGGTGGCAGCAGGTTCAGCACTGACAGCGGGTTTAGCACTGGCAGAAGGTTCAGCACTGGCAGCAGGTTCAACACTATTGGCAGCACATCTGACAGCAGGTACAACACTAGTGGCTGCATGTATATCAATGATGGCACTGGCATCAGGGGCAGCATGTCTTGCAGCAGGCACAGGCAGCTGACCTGTCCTGCTCTCACTAGTACTACCCTTTTCTTCCTCCATTCCCATTCCCTTTTCTCCCTTCCTTCCCATTCCCTTTTCTCCCTCCCTTCCCATTAAATTCCCCAAGATCCCTTGGGTGATTTAGGGGGACTGGACAGCATTGGTACATTATTGATCCCTTCCTCCTCAGACTCAGTGGACACATAATGGTCCTTCCAGCTCCTCCACTGATTATTATTTACCCTGCTCATAGTGATAGCAGTCACTATGAGCCTCTCCTGCCTAACTTTTTGCAAAATATCAGAAGAGAACAGCACAGCACATATGTCTCTCTCTGTAGCTGCTTTTATTGTGTCTGCCTTCAGCAAAAACATCACGTTTTTATAGAGGAAGTGCAAAAACAACGTAAATCAATGGGCGGAAACTTTCTAGCCATTGAAAAAATGGTGAAAAATTTTGGCCAATGGGTGAAAAATGTGAACATTTTAACCGCTAGTTTTAAAGTGTATTTTTCCACGAAAAAGCGGATAACAACGTGGTTTTTGCGAAATTTCCCGCGGGAACACGGCAACAACTTTCTCACACCCCTAGTCCTGGCTAAGCTATTTGGGGTTGACAGGGTAGTGTAAGCTCATTTTTATGAACATTTAACCAATCTGATGCCAGAAATGCATTGCAAGCTTTTAAAAAGTAGGAAATAAATCTGTAAAGGATTACATTTATTTCCATTAAAGAAGGAGAACATATGGGTTTCATGAAAGCATAACTGCAACATCATGTAAAAAAAGTCTGAGAACCACTGGTCTGGATCCTAATTTTGTTTTGAACTTTGGTTACAGCTTATGGCAAAATATTCTGTATTAACCCTTTGAGTACCACAGGGTATGCAGTGCATTGCTTTGCAATGAGTTGTGTACCCCTCTGGCTTTTAAATGGTTAAAAAAGCTGTAATATAGAGCATTAGTAATAACAATATGAAAAAATAATGATTCGAGAAAATTGATATTGCATTGTTGTGATCAGATGTTTTACATGTTTACAAGGATATAAAGTTGGAAAGGAAAGTTTTGTTAACCCTTTGAGTGCCAGAGGGGTGTCCAACGTATTACTTTGCAATGTGTTAGATACTGTTCTGCCACTCAAATGGTTACATTTGCTTGAAATTGCAGTAAAATTGGCATTTTTCAATGTGATTTTTTTCAATGTGTTATATTCACACTATTTTCTTTTAGAAAAGGCCAGGATATGATCTATGATCCTTATTTCCTTTATTTTAAATTTTATGACAATCCCAGGTGATTTTCTATCAGCAAAAGTATTTTCTCCCTTCACAAAATAATTTCAGTGAGTTCAAGATTCAGGTTAAAGATCTTATTCCATAAATCCCAAGAGGGAATGGCTGTGGAAGCACACATGTGAGGAATGCATACAAATAGGTATTTCAGCTAAACTGCCTTGAATTAATGCAAATTAATGTACCAAATTACTTCAAACTGTTTAATTTGATTGACACTTATTTCATTGATTTATCGGATCAGTTTACTTTTTTTTTCACTTTTTCATATATAGCATGCCCCATTGGGATCTCTTCTATCTAGCACATTGTGTTTTCTTTAATAAATATGAATTCAACTATTCTATATGTAAAAATTTGCAAAAACTAAAAAACAATATGTAAGTATAACAATTTTACCCAGCAATATTGGCATGAGTAATTTTTATTAGGCTATCTTATCTGCTAGTAATAATGAGGGCATATAAATGGATAGGGTTAGACCATAAACAAAAACAATAAGATAAGTAAAAAGTATACCTAAGTTTCAGGAAAGGGACAATAGAAATAAAAAATAGCATAGAAACAAACTAGATGAGCTCCTAATTTATAGCCCAGAACCTAATTATAATATGAAATAAACATAATCAATGGAAACAATAATGAATTAAAAATTAATTAATTAAAACCTTTCAACACAAATTATGACTATTAGAAAATTAGCAATCATGAGTTTAATTAAAAGAAAAAATCTGCGCATTACACCCCAACAATAAATAACCAATGACTTTCTACAGGTAATAAACAGTGAGGTTTCAGTTACATGTTTGTAGCAAAAGCATTTGTAGTGTACTCAAATTGGACAAAGTCTCAATCTGCCCCCAATATAATGTAAACATGCATTTAGTGTGAAACAATTAAAAAGCAAAGAGATGTGCTTTGAACAAAATCCTAGTGAAGTGAATAAAGTTTGTTTTAATATCTTCCATCAATACGAAAGCATCTCTGTGAGGGTAGGTGCGAGGAGCCAAAACCTCCCAAAATGCACTCCAAAAATTTAGCACAAAAACTTAGTGTGCTCCACCATTCTTATCAACAGTGATCAAATAATTACATATATGTCTATAGTTAGAGCAGCAAAGACAATAATTTGACTAGATTTAAGAGAGTAAACAAAAGAAGAAGTCTAATCATCAAACACTAATAACCTGTGACTTATTACATATAAGACATGCCCCTCCTTGCTTGAAATCTGCAATAAATATGTATTTAGTATAATGCAATTAAAAAAATCAAAAATACTGTCTTACCTATACTGTGAGAAAAACCCTAATAAGTGGGATTTAAGGAGATATTTACACATTCCCTAAATACAAAATCACCTACGTGCTGATCAAGGAGGACGGAGTAAAAACTTCCCAAAATACACATAAAAAAGCCCCATATTTTATACTGGCCCAGGAAATTGGAATGGAGGTGAGCGAATGGGATTCTGGGAAAGAAGGGTGGAAAGAAGGAAGAGAAGAAGGATGGAGAGGAGGGGTGGGATGCAAGGCCAGAAGCAGAGAGGAAGTGGGAAGGAAGAAACTAGAAAGAAATGGGATAATAGAATTTACTTTCCCATGACTCCAGTCCCATTATTGACACATGGAGCAGAAACATTGTAGTTGCTCATTGAAATCTGTGTTCCAGAGCTTAATCTGTTAGCAACTGCTCAATCTACATCTTATATTAGTGTACACATATGAACTGCATCTTTAAATCTTGTTCATGGTCATCTCAGAAGTGCACAAGATTTAAAGAGTTCTATGTGCATAGTCATAAATTATGTCCTAGACTTGCATGATGAGCCAGCTGTTAACACATTAAGGTCTGCAAGTTAGGATCCAATGAACATCTACATTACTGTTGTGCCAAATGTTAAAAAAAGGGTATTGTAGCCTTAAGGAAGTGCATTTTATTAATTCTGTGAACTGGGGGCAAATAAATGGTAAAATATCTTCAGGTGAGAGTATTTTTTGGAAAGATAGAGTTCTGCAAGTATGGCATGT
Source organism: Rhinophrynus dorsalis (assembly GCA_037306005.1). NCBI lineage: Eukaryota > Metazoa > Chordata > Amphibia > Anura > Rhinophrynidae > Rhinophrynus > Rhinophrynus dorsalis. The sequence goes on along the minus strand of CM074720.1, from coordinate 306,171,414 downwards.
GAAAGCACAGCAAAGACCCCACTGTTCTGGCCTCCTCTCATGTTGCAGCCAAACTAATCCAATATGGCCAGGAGTAGATCAATTACAATTGTTGGTCTCTGAGATGCGCAGCTGACAACCAGTCGGCTACTAACTGCAGAGTGAGAGGTAGACCAGAAAAATGGCTTCTTAAAGTGCCAGGATATATATATATATATATATATATATATATATATATAGGTTTATTATAAACTATTAAGCCATATTTAAAATATAAAATATTAGAAATATAAAATAAAATATGTTTAATGGACAGGGCAAATGAATCAAAAACAAAACAATAGTTCATGACATCCATTGACTATACACTTTATCGCCGATATCCACTGTCTTGTGAGAAAACCTAATCTATAGGAGTGAAATGCATAGAGAGGATTCTGTGTGAGTTGTTTCCAGTGAGGTCATTCATAATAACATAGGCTGAATACATGTGTACATCAAGTTCAGCCCATACCACATAATAGCTTTAGATCCAGATGAAGACTAAAAAAAATTCAGTTAAGCCATCAGTGGGTAAAAAAATCATTTTGACTCCAAAAGTCAGTTGGATATTTCCCCAAATCAAGAACCAATCTGTTTTGAAACCAGCTGTCATAATTCTCAATATTATTCTGAGCTAGAAAGGTATCCGTTACTTTTATGACAGCAACTACAATATCTGCAAGCAGAGCATCCGAGGCAAATAATTCCACAACTTTACTGCCCTTACTGTAAAAACCCTGCCTTTGTTTTAATCAAAAGCACATTTCCTCTAGTCCTCTGGGTGACATTTGCTTTTTTGTTCAAATCTTTGAGTAAATAGCTCACATATAGTTCTTTATATTGACCTTGAATATATTTTTCAGTGATAATCAAAACAACCCTTAGATGTCTTTTCTGTAATGCAAACAATCCCAGTTTTGTTAGCCTGTCTATATAACTCTGATCCTACAGTCCCTTTATCAGTTTTTTGCATGCCTGCATACTTTTCTGTTCAATAATGTCTTTTTTTTAAACTGGTGCCCAAAACTCCATATTCTAGATGAGGCTTTACCAAACATTTATAAGTGGTAGAAGTGTATTCCCATCTATGTCCCTTTTACATATGATAATATCCTATTGTTGTTTGAAGTGGTCGAGTGACACTGTACACTGCTGTGAAGTGTTTTGTCTACCAGTACTCCTAAATCTTTCTTTAAGGAATATTCCCCATGTATTTTACCTTTTAGTGTATATATCACATATTTGTTTTGGCAGCCCAAATGTATAACCTTACATTTATCCATGTTAAACAACATTTGCCACTTTTCTGCCCATTCACTCAGTTTATCCAAATCTTTCTGCAAGAAAAAAACATTGTGCTTTGCATGCATTTTCTTAAACAGTATGGGGTCATTAGCAAAGACTGAGAAACTACTTTTAATGCCCACTTCAATAACATTAATAAACACATAAAAAAACAGTGAACTTAGGACTGAACCCTGTGGCACCTCACTTTAGACTAACTTACTTAATTAGTTCTCTATCCATGCACAGTTATCATCTCCAAAACCGAAAACATTTAATTTATGCAGTAAACTGCTGTGAGGGTCAGTATGAAAGGCTTTTACGAAATCAAAGAATACTATGTCAACAGCAACAACTTTGTTGAGGTTACTACTTATCGTTTTGTGGAATATCGCCTCATTCCTTTGCCTGGGTCTGAAACATATTACCTTTGTGAGAACTAGAGGGTCATGGAGCACATAGCTTTGCAATGCTTTGCATACCCATCTGGTCCTGGAGCTAATTTCATTAGGCTCTACATCAAGAACTTATTAGGAACCCTTCGCCATATGTGAGGACAAGTCCCAATTATACAGATAGAAATGGAGAGAAGATATGTAGCAAGTATGGTAAAGATGTGGCTAACCAGATTTTAAGAATCAACTTTCATTACCATCAGCCTAATCACTAAAAACCAAATTCTGAATTATCAGGATGCATATGTGTTCAATGTGCTTGGAACAGGGCAAATAATATCTGATGCTCAGGAACTGCACTGCTTTGGGGTAGGCATAGGTGAAGGGGCGTGGTCACATGAGAAATTTCTCACAGTACTGCAATCAGAGGAGATGACTTCTTCAGTGTTAGAGTGCCTTAATCTATCAGGCAAAGGGACTGGTACTAGTCTCTTTCTTTCCTGTCAGTCCTTTATCCCCTTCTCTCTATCGACCTTCCCATTTCCCTATCTCTTCCTCTCTTTTTTCCACATCTTTCTACATGTTTCAGTCTCTCATCCTATTCTCTCAATCCACATATTTTACCCCCTCCCTTTCCCAAATTCTTTCCCTTTGTACTCATCCACCTTCTCCCAAAGATTTACCGTTTGTCCCCTCTCCACTCTATTTGTACTCCACTCTCTCTCTATGCTCCAGCTCCAAATATCTGTGTATTCACATACAAACATTTTTTTTCTCTCATCAACTATTCTCACCTTACTGTCACCCTTTTCCAGCTCACTTCTTCTTAATAAGAAAAGGGTACAATACATCTATCTTTCAAGCTGCTTGACTACATCTCTCATTGTCCATAGCTGGCGTCTGCCTGTCCCATACCTTTTACCTGTGTTCTTAGTGTTCAGAGTCCCTTTAAAAACTGCACTACCTGCTGGGCTGTTTGCCCATTCTATGAGTCCTTGTGCAGCATTTGATCCCATTTGAATGCTCCAATACCTACCAGTTTTTGACCCTGGAATCTGTTTTTGAATACTTCAGTCCAGCTCCTTGGTGGCTTTGCCCAATCTGGTGACTTCCTGTTCATCAAACTACCTTGGTTTATCTGACCTGGATCATCCTCTGGCACTCCGCTTGTATTCAGATATCCTGGCATCCAAATCCCTGGCTTGTTTAACTCCATATTCAACCTCAAACCATGTTTCCACTTGCTTCTTTATCAAGTATTTTAGTAATCAGCTAACTGTGTGCTTTTCTGAAGCTTTTGAACCTGCAGTCAACATGGCAATTGCTTTGTCTACAACTTGGCTGCATAGTTTTGGCTATGTTAATTAAAGTTAAAAAAATCTGTTTGCATTCTGACTGTATATAACGAACCTGCTACTTTGTACCTTCAGTCTGCATTCAGTAAAAGGATTGGTCTGTTGCCTGCCTGGTTATATGTTCTGCTCCTTATCGGTCTGCAGCAATGAGATGAGCTGTTCCTGAAGCATTGCTGCGAACTTGGAATTCATCTGTAGACCAGCTATGATCCTTCTGCTATACCCTCAGCTTATTAGTGCCCAGAGTTTATATGATCAGCTGTCATCTCAGAACTTCTTCCTTCTCCGTAGGAGTTTATAATCAGATTGGCAGTTTCCTAATAACTGCTAGCTCACTCTGATCTTGCTTCTTAATGAGTTTCTAAAAGAGACTGTGTCTTTCAGCAATTAAAGGCATAACTTCTCAGTATTTCATAGAGCATACCTTTGTCCTTATAGTTGTCATATGCATTAGGGATCCTCCATATCTCTTCCTATGTGCTACCTCTGGACTATTCAGCTTCACAGTGAGTTCATTTTGATCTGACCTCTGACTCAACTGTGCCTAGATATCTGGCCTTGTGGCCAACTATTTAACCTTTCAGCTTACAGCTGCATACACCTCACTCGCATCTCTAGCAATGCACTTTACTTTTCTTACTCAAGCTGCTTGTCACTCCTCCTAGACATCCATTGTCTCCTGTAGTTTTAAAGTTTGCTGCCATCTCTGCATGGTACTCGACTGCTGTGCCTTGTCTAGAGTGTTCAGAGCGTGTTGATTCCTGACTTGAAATCCTGACCAGGCTAACCTGATCCTGTTTTTGTCCCTAGAACAAAACACAAACAGAAGAGGCACAGACCCCTCTAAGAGAATATCTGTGTGGCACCTCTGGTATTTAGACCCCCCCCCCCAATGTAATATGCTCACCAGATAGTAGTCATCAAATCGCATATACGGATCCTTCTGAACTTTCACTATCTATCTTTAGTTATAAAAGGCCACTCAGGAATCAGGACTTTGTAAATAGAATTATTTATTCATAAAATTATATAAAAGCAAACCCAACTTTAAGGGTGAATAAATACCAATTGTGGATCGCTAAACATATACAGAATCATCCATGTTTCGTTCTACTTATGCGCACTTCTTCAGGGTCTCTTTCCAGAAGTGAATACAAATATAAACATTTTAAGATTAAATAAACATAAAATGTATTCCTTATCCTTTTAGCTGGTGCCACATCCTTCTAGTGAGCGTTAAAAAAAAAACACTTTTCGTCACCCACATAGTTTACTTCCTGTGGCCCGAAGTAAGGGAAGCTTGCATTGCATCTGTGCAACGAACACCATATTAGATGGAAATGCTAATAATCATGCTCTGGATAAATATATATATACTAAAAAGGGAGCTATGATATCATCTTGATATATAACTTATTACAAGCCTTCCATCATATATATATATATATATATATATATATATATATATATATATATATATATATATATATATATAAAATCAGTCAAGATAAAAAGTATAAAAGTGAGGAATAAGAATTTAAAAAGCATTTAAGCTCATAAATATGCCAATCAGAAATATAAATATAATAATATATCTATATATATTAAAAAGATGCTAAGCTCCAGCATTTAAGAATAGGTTTACATCCAAGTGTTTTTATAAATAACCATTAGCTTATTATAAATTATTATTGATATAAAATTAATATCAAAATATACAATATCCTAAAAATCACATTAGGGAAAATGAATAAAAAATCCACTGACATCCACTAAAACATCCTCATTATAAGCAGAAACTAACACTAATCTTCAAGGGAGCTGCCATAGATCCAGACCTTCATTCAGACCTCCTGACGAAAGAGAGACTAACTTATAAATCCAAAAAGTTTCCTTCTTACAAAGTGCTTGCAATCTATTGGGAACCTGACAGGGAATAAACTCAATGCCCTTCACTTTAACATTTTCAGTGCCCCCTTGGGGCATTGATTGAAGTGCCTTGAAACACTGTGATTTTGTGAATTTTTTATGATATTACATCTATGTTCCCCTAGTCTCTCCCTCAATGTCCTTGTGTTGCAGCATACATAATTAATGCCACATCCACAGGTACTCAAATACACTACATAAGAAGTACCACAATTTATAAAGTGATCTATATTATAAATCTTTTTTAATCAATTACCACAAATACAGAGGCCTTCTGATCCATATGAACACAGTTCAAAAAAGATCTTATGTTACATTTAAAATTATTGTTGATTTTGCTCCCCAGCATAGAGGTATCATTAGAACCCTGATTAGTCAGTTTCTTGGGTCTGCTGAGTGCAACATAAGATCTTATATCTCTAGCCTTGGGATCCTATTTAAAGATATCCCAATTCCGCTCAAAAATGCTTTGGATCTTCTGAGAACTATATTGAGTAATAAAGGACAATTTATGTTTGGTACGGTCTTCGTTTTTGGGTTTTGGTATTAAAAGATTTTCTCTGTCTCTCAAAATAGCCTTATCTAGCAGTACTTTTGTCTACCAATTTGGCTCCTTCATTTCCTCTTGGTTCTGGACCCAGCTTGTTGTTGACTAACCTTGCTCTGATCTACAGTTACTGACTTGGATATTCCTGAATTTGATTGGATCTGATTCTGCCTGCCTGACCTGCTGTTGCCAAAACATCCTACTAGATCTACCTTTCATCTCCCTGCTTGTGGGGTAAGCACTACATTAAAGTTTGACAAAGAGGTGATAAAGTGTAGATGACCAACCTCACCACCAACTCTATGGTAGTCTCACTGGCAGTCAAAGTAACCATCTAAAACATCTCCCCTTCTCCAACCTCCAATAATGTTCTCTTACTCCAAGGGAAAAAATGCTTAAAAACCTGAGATCCAATTATATCGCAAGTGTCAGGTGATCATATATAACCTAAAACAAAGAGTACAGCGAGAATAAACTTTCCTCTTAATAAATACTTTCTAAAACTACTAAGCTCCTTATATTTACATAAAATAAATTAAAATGTCCTAAAATGTAATAATACTTTCAGAGGGTTAAACTTTAATGATTGAAGGGATTGTGAATAGGAGATGATAAAAGGGAGCCCTGCTAGGTGGCTTTAGTTACTCTTGACAAAGCCGGCAGTGGTCAGGCAATATGCTTAGGGGAAGTTATTATTTTCTGTGACTGCTTTGTTGTCTGATTATTTAAGACTGTCTTCTGGAAAGAAACACCATGTATAGTCATTGGCTGCTGTATCTTCTGTCAAACACCCAGGAGTATCTGGATAGAAAGCTAAATATGTGTAGGTCAAGGAGTCAAATATTGTGTAAAGAGTGCATTCCTATAAAGAATATTAACCCTTTGAGTGCCAGAGGGGTACGGAATGCATTGCTTAGCAATGCATTCCGTATCCCTCTTGCACCCAAAGGGTTAAACAGGCCCAACAATGATATCAAACCTGAGCCCCTTCTTTTCTTTGTTTTTGTTCTAGTAACTGGATAGAAGCTACGAGGACACTGAAGACTTTTAGGTGATGAGGAATTGTAAGAGCAAAGCAGAGCCCTCTGTAGCTATCCAGTGAATAGTGGGTTAAGTGTTACAGATCACGAGAGCCACTGCCTATGGAAAGGGAATTCCTCCAGAGTATTTTATATGCTGCTTTATATTACTTTTCTTGTAAGTGTATCTCCTTTGTGTGTGGGTGGAGTGTTCAATAAAACACAGCTTTTAGATTTTGTTGCTTTTCATCCCTCTTTTGCAGAAATATCCAATGTAGGTGTGAGAAAGGAGAACATTATAGAGTCTGCAGCATAAGATGTCTGATTTGGGGGTGATATCATTGTTGAAGAAGTTGGGAAAGACTGTGTGACTGTGTCCTCTTTCATTTCCATCCATTTCATATTTCCATGACATTCATGGGTATGAGAACTGAACATCTGGAATTAAAGGCGGAATTTTCATCATCTATATATATTTTGAACTTTGCATTTAGACTTTGCGGACATGTTTTAAGATTTTACTATATCTATTTCTGGCACTCCTTTAGTGGGATATAGGTGTGCAATTTAGGAATAGATCTGGCATATAACTTCACACACTGTGCAAAATTGGTTTTTAACCCCTTGAATACAAGAGAGTTTTCCAATCCATTGGTTGACAAGTCTTTTAGACTTTTCCAGCATCCAAAAAGTTAAAAAGCACAATCTGAATCCGTGGGAATGTGCAGTTGTCCCTTATTGCACTGATTAGCTTGCCCCAGAATTGCTCCTTATTTAGGTCATATAGCCCATAGATCCAAGCCAAGTCCCTTCAAAAACATATTAACCTTTTCAGTGCCAGAGAGGTATCCAACACATTGATTTGCAATGTACCTCTCTGGCACTCAAAGGGTTAAACATTTAATATTGAACTTGCTGAAAAAACTGATTATAGTGTATTATTAATTCATGTTAACCTTCTATCTTGTGTGAGTTTCTCCACACATCAACATCTCTCACAGGGAAATAGTGTGTCAGTGTTATAATTGGAGTTCTTATTAGACTGTCTACATTTACATATGAACGTCACAGTCACAGACATCTACATTCTTATTTTGTAGAGAATACACAAAGTCAGCACGTAAGTATACATTACTACCTTTTCCTTAAATCCTTTTTTTATACATTTCCCACTATTATCAATAGGGGAAAATGTCATAATGAATATAAAATAACAGATCTTGCTCTGCATGACCACTGAATTTCATATTGTCCTGACCAGGCATTTAAAGAAAGGATATGTTATATTTTCCTTTGAGCTTAACATTATTTATTACAGACATGAGCACACACGAATATGCACTTTAAACATCCTTAGAAAATAAAAGCATCATTGATTATAAGAGTTTGTGATGACTGACTGCCTTCTCCATCTATATGCATACTAATCATTTTACCCACATTAAATACAGGGTTTTTCTTGTCATGTTCTCTAAAAATGCAGGCTTGCCCCCATCATTTCTTGTTTACACACTGAGTTATAAAGATTGTTACATAACTATATGTGTATATATGGACATTAACCAGCAGCTGCCAAGTATTACAATGTAGTGGAGACCTTGTCCCCTGTAACAAATGGACGCTTCAATTTTTTGGTCGGACTATGGTCCTTTGTGATGATACATTGGTGCAATACTTTATCTATACATGTGACTGAATGACTGTTCTTGACTTTGAGAAATAGGTATTGAACATACAAGTCATATAAATGTCATTTTAGTTTTGATGTTTTTGTTTCTTTTTCCATAGAATGTGTGAGGTGTTCTGGGTAGCTGAAGAGTTTATAATGTGTCTTTGTAAAACATTTTTGTCTTGAAAAAGATCCAGAAATTGGATTGAAATGTTGACATATTAAATAGCATTTTCTTTCACTTAAGACGTCCCACTGGTGCTGCCTTTAAGAGTATGCATTACCTGTTAAGGATTATGCACCGGTGCATTCCATACAGAAGAATGAGTGCTTCCATCCCTCCAAACAGGACCCCACTATTTGACTTGTAGGACAACAGAACTGAAGTGATGTTGTAACAATTATACATCCTCAGTTTGATAGAAATAATATCTGCTATCCCAATATATAGAAAACAAGATCACTGAGTATATTCTTACATATATTAAATAATAGTCAGTTGAGATAGTGTCTTATTTGATAAAGAACAACACAAACAGCATTGGAATACATTGTTAGAATTTAACATGAAACCATCTTGATGGTAAAAGAAGAGAGATTAACAGTAAATAAAAAGACCCCATTAAACATTAAACAAGTTATAACATATAGTTACATAGTTACATAGTAGATAAGGCTGAAAAAAGACATGTATCCATCAAGTCCAGCCCATGCCAATAACACCCCTGTTGATCCAGAGGAAGGCAACAAAAAAGACCTCTGGAGCAATTTCCAGTGTAGGTGTGTGTGTGTGTGTGTGTGTGTGTGTGTGTGTGTGTGTGTGTGTGTGTGTCAAATAGTTCCCCGGATCAATATCCTATTTGCTTTGAAGCCATCTGTCATAACTGTCAATATTGTTCTGTGCTAGATAGGCATCCATTGCTTTTTTGAATGCAGTTACATTATCTGCAAGCACAACATCCCGAGGCAAAGAATTCCATAGCCTTACCGCCCTTACTGTAAAGAATCCCTGCCTGTGTTTTAGTCGAAAGGGCCTTTCCTCAAGTCTTAATGGATGACCTCTTGTTCTTAGCTCAGCTCTTTGCATAAATAATTCATTGGATAGTTTTTTGTATTGACCTTGAATATATTTGTAAATGGTAATCATATCACCCCTTAGACGTCTCTTTTCTAATGTAAACAAACCCAGTTTGGCTAGTCTCTCTTTGTAACTCAGATCCTCCAATCCCTTTATCAGTTTTGTTGCACGTCTACATAGGTACATAGGTAGTATGACAGTTGATATATTACTTTATCTTAAACTCTCTACCAGTGTGTGTGTGCTCTTAATGCCCACACCCATCTTAACATAGGTGCATGCAATGTATTTCCTAGCACTACACTTGTACATTCCCACTGTGGACAACCAAGTGGGTAGAGAGGAAAGACAGCTCTAAAAATACTGGGTGATAATCTCTGGCCTAAATTTGGTGCTTTTTTTGCTACAAAGTTACATTAACTGGCAATCTAAGATCTTTATTGCCCTGTAGAACTGGCATATACTTCTTGATGATTCTTTTAATCTGGTAAAACTCTAAGCGTTAGTCTGTCAGAAAAAAATGTATATTTGTCAGCTGACTTAGTAGATCTCTTCCTATTCCATTTAAAATTTGAGCACTCTATATTATGAGCCCTTCTGCATGCTGAGTCAATAAGATCCAAAGAACAGCCACGTTCTAAAAAATATTGCGTTGAAATATCTGATTGCTTCTGAAATTCTTCCAAAGAGATGCATTTCCTGTGTAAATGCAGAATCTGGCCCACAGGAACATCCTTAATAGTATGTTTAGGGTGACAAACCTGGGCATGCAACAGTTTTCTATATACTGTGGTGTTAATCCTATCCTTCCCCAACAAACTTCAGGTCAAGAAAAGTAATCTCCTGTTGTTACCATTCTGAAGCAAGGCTTAAATGAGAATAATTGTTATTCAGATATTCAGTAAATGCCAAAAACCTGTCTTTTGTGTCCTGCCTTAGAAACAAAAGATCAACAATGTATATATTGAATGTTCTAATGCAGAACCAAAAAGGGTTATCTACCCCATAAATTCACACCTCTTCAAACTACCCCATTGAGGTGCCACATTTGTGGAGACAGAAGACTCCATCATAAAGTTATGCTTTAACAGGTAACAAATGGCATCTAACAAAAAGGTCATCAAATTAGATCAGTTACAACTGTAGCGATCAAAATAAAATTCTACAGTCCTCAAACCCATATCATGTGGGATGGTCAAATAAAGGGATGAGACATCCATCAAACCCCAGGACAGACCCTCAGCTACTGTAATACCAGCCAATGCTGGGATAAGATGCCCAGAATCCCTAGTAAAGCTTGTTAATCTAACCACTAACAGTTGAAGGTAAGAGTCAAGTAATTCTGATAAGTTCTCATTAAGAGAGCCTAGCCTTGAGATTATGGGTCTACCTTTAGGGGGATGCTCGGCCTTATGCACTTTGGGGAGATGATGGAATATGGGGCTCTTAGGATATATTACCTCAACACAGACAGCCTGTTTTATTGATAAGATGCCTAAGGAAACCCCATCTTCCACTTTATCTAGTTAACAACCTAAAAAAAGGCTTACTTGGTTCTTTACTAGGGGTGGGCAAAAAGTGGGAAAAATTTCTCTCATGACTTTTAGTGAAAAATGGCTGATTTTTCACGAAAGTTTTCTCTTTTTCTCCAGTGCAAAATGTTCTGCCTTTTCCAGCAAACTTTTTGCATATTCCAACTCAGTATTCACCTATTCTAACACATTGTTCACTTAGTCTAACACATTTTTCACCTATTCAACACATTTTTCTTCTATTCAAACACATTTGTCTCCTATTCTAAAACATTTTTCTCCTATTACAACATATTTTTTCTTATGTTTTATATGGCGCAACATTTCCCAGCACAATATTACTTCTTCTGAGGGCTGTAGTGGAGAAATAGGTAGCTGGAAGTAAAAGTTGTGAGTCCTACAGCAACATATACCTTGAAACATGTGTTAGCATGCATAGTGCATTTGTCCTTTGCCCACAAGTGACACTGGCACTTTTGATGCACTCAAATGATTATTTTTTTTTAAAAGTACAACCTACAATGTGGCAAATGTGTATGGTAATGGTGTTGGTGGGGGAACTGGTTTGGTGTGATTTGTGGGACCTTGAAAAACTGCATCCACCCCGGGTGGAGAGGGATCATCATCATTTATTGCACATGCTACAGCAATGATTGCTGCAGTGAGTTTTTGTACTAGCACTTTACTCCTATGTCCCTGCACTTCCTCCACCTTTCCCCCACTCGTCTGTTCATTTGTTAGACATTACTCAACTACTGTGTGTGTTTTTACTCAACATTGATGGCCCTTGCCTTGGCCTTCAACAAAATTCTCAATGTTATCTGCTGTCTATCAAGTCTGCCTCATTCACAGAGCTCCCAGTCAGCTGTCTAATATATTTATTTGTTTAATTATATATGTTTTTTTCTTTTTTATTTATTTCTTTATTTATTTTTAAGTTGTCCACCATATCTTATCACAGTTAGCCCCAAAATATATAGTAACTAAAAAACAAAATCGACAATTTCTTTCCCCAGACTTCCCCAGCACAGAGACAATAAAAGTAAAATCAGCAAGCAATTTAGACCCCAGTTGCCTGTGTCTTGTCAGTCAGTCACACCAAATTTTGGGGTATTTTGGGTCAACCTCCTTCCTCCCTTCTTAACCCCATTGTTCCCTCTAGACTCCCCTACTACAGAGAACAAATGTCCAATCTAAATGATTCCCTAAAACTAAGCGGCAATTCCCCTTTATTTGCCTATATTCTCTAGCTCAAAAGCATGCTGCTCTCTCCTCTCACAAACACAGAATGGCATACTGTGAAAGCCTGACAGCCTTTTATATGGCTGTAGAAAACTTTTGTGAGGTGGAGAAAAATTTTTCTACCCATTTATTTCAATGCAATGAGCTAGGTGAAAAAAGCGAGAAAAAGCAGAAAAAATGTCACTTTTCCCAGGACAGTGCCATTTTTCACCGATTTCAGTTTGAGGTGAAAATTTTCACCCATCCCTTTTCTTTACTCAAAACTGAATAGGAGTCAGTGTCTTAATTGCCTCAAGGATTCAGCATAATATTTTGTGAAATCCAATATAACCACACTGCCCCCTATCAGCTTTTATGATCACTATAGTATCATCATCTACCTGCTCTTGAATTGCTTTTTTCTCTAATAGATATAAATTGGCTCTATGATTAGGTAATTCCCTTATCTTGTTATGCAGCGCAATAAGATCTCATTCCACCCATTCTTGGAAAACCTCTATGCTATGACTTTGACACTGAATGGGATAAAAGACTGAGTGTCACTTAAACCATCTAGTAATCAGGATCAACCATAGGAGAATGTACCACATTCTCGACAGTTACAACATTTTCCCCTCTCAGACGCTCTAAATCATATGCCACACATAAATCAGAGAAAATTAATGTATTAGAATTAGAAACTGTATCCAAACTCAAACCATTAGAAGATTGAGCAAATGGAATTACTTCTGACAAAGAGTCATCAGCAATACCATGTATATTAGACTGTGCTTCTGGGACAATACTCTGCAATACCATTGCAGTCTCTTTATGTCCATTATCAAGGAATTTATTGAGTGTCAAACATCTCACAAACCGATTTAAATCTAAAACCGTGTCCGATAAGTTAAAGTGTCAACTTGGGCAAAAACCATGACCCTTAGACAACACCTTTATTTGCTCAGGACTTAAAATCTTGCTTGATAGATTCACAACCTCCTGCACCGTTCTTCTATGAAGAGCCGATTTTTCATCTTCCCCTTGGAGCCACTCTGCATGCATTTCAAGTTTCTTGTCTTGATTCCTGAGGGATTCTCTGTTGTCTGGAATATGTCCTCTGTGAATATCTTCTCCCATTTTTTGGAGCTTTGTGATTCCCTCTTTCACTTGTAAACACTTCACTTGAGGAACTAAATTTCTGACCCTGTGAGGAAGAAAAAGAAGACAAGACAGTACTTTGATCCAAATCAGTAACCTCCTGTCTAAGGATAGATTTGACACTTCTTCCTCCAAAATGTCCTCTCTTTTGACCAAGTATACACTATATTCTTCAAATAATCTTCTTTTTCTCTATTAAATTTCTCAGATATCTTAGTTATGATGTTCTGTTCCAACCGTTGGAGATTCTCTTTAATATCAGACATAATCTTGTCTTTAATGGTGACATCACAGTTATGGTCTGTTCTTGGAGCACATGCATTTCGGTCTGTAAAGTTTCATAAGACTGCCTTTTATATTCAAGTAACAAGGTCATGAGCTTGGTGGAACTCTCAGTTAACCCTGCTTTCCACTTATTCATGAAAGCTTCATTATCTTGAGAAAATATGGGAAACTTCTTCATCCTCAGACCTCTAGGTATCACGTCATTTAAAAGATATGTATCCATTGTTGTGATGTCCCACCACATTCTAATCTCTTTAAATGTAAGCTTCTCTAATTTGGATAAAATCATCTCTGGATTACTTCTGACATATGGTACACAGGGAACCTTCATTGTGTATACTTGACTTGCTAACACCAAACGTTCTGAGTAAGAATCAACAGCTTGTGACATGACTCGAACCACCGGATCACCAGAATATATGTACCTGAATAGAAAAAAGTATACATGAAATATTGTCCTTAAGCATAACTTGCAACTATGTGCAGGGACTAACCCTTTGACTGTCAAAGGGGTAAGCAACACATTGCAGAGCAATTCATTGTGTACCTCTCTGGCATTCAAAGGGTTAAAGTAATGCATCAAGTCTCAGTGGAAATACATCAACATTCCCCCAAATCAAATATTTCAAAATCCATTTTGCTATAAATTAATTTTCTTGCCATAGAGAAAAATATAGGGTAATGTGAAATATATTGCATATGGCGCAGTGCAATACATAAATAGTATACGGGCTCAGGCACTGTAGCCAGCGGTGGTGGCAGGAGGTCAGGCTGACAAACCCCCCCCCCCGTTATCTTTCGGCTGTGTAATAAAGTCTCAATTACAGCATCAGAAATGCCTTGGAGCCTCAGGAGTTGCCTTTCAACATCCAGGTTGTCAGGGAGAAGAACTGGGGATTGGGGTGAAGAATTGGGCCTTGTTGGAGAAAATCCAGGCATTGAGGAAGGTGAATAGGAGGTATCTGGTGGAAATAGGAAAATCAGGCTCACCTGGGCCAGAAATTAGGAAATTAAGCTCACCATAGCCTTCTCTTGTTTCAGTTTCTTCATCACCCAAGGCATGATTGGGATTGGGGTAAAAATGTACCCCAGGTGAACGACCCACGGCTGGAGAAGGGTGTCTACAGCCTCTGGGTGGTCCCTTGGATCCAGGGAGAAGAATCTGGACACCTTCCTGTTGGTCTTGGTAGCCATCAGGTCGATTTCCGGAAGGTCCCAGGAGTGAGAGATCTGACAAAAAACTTCTTGGTTGAGGGACAATTCTGCAAGAAGAAGTTGTTGCTGGCTCAAAAAATCTTCAGTCAGATTGAGGTAGCCCCTGAGGTGAGTAGTAGAAAGCTGCAGGAGGTTGTTCTCCCTAGCGGTTTAGATATGCCACCACTGAGCGATTGTCTTATTCTAGACAATAGCCCAGAACAGTACAAATTAACATATATATATATATATATATTGTATATGGAAACTCTGAGACTACTCTCCTTGGACTGACTGGATACTGATTGTTTCTGGATGTTGTTGCTACTCTGACATTGCCTCTCATTTCCCTATGCTGGTGAAAGCTCTTTCCTTTCAGACATTGCAGCATCGTCTGAACCTTCTTCTCAACAACCTCCAGTACCTCAGCTGGAGTATAAATTGGGACACATCAGATCTGGTACCTTCACAATGAAACTCTTTCTGGGTTTAGACCTCAATATTCAACAAGTCAGAACTTTCCTCTAAGACTCCCATCAGGCCAATCTCAGAAGGACGATTCTTCAGGTGCTGGCCTCCCAATCCACCAGTGCACAGGACATCATGACCTCATGTCCTCCTCCATCTCGGTGCTTCCCTGGTGTCAGTGGTCTGCTTGGCTGTCCTTATTGCTGTGGTTTCTTCTCTAAGCTTCTCCCTTACCCTTCAGTTGGCTCTCTATGTCGAGTTGCATCGCAGCTTGTTCCTGTCCTCTGTTGTGATGCTAGCTGCATCTTCTTCAGAGCTCCGTCTCTCCTCGTTGCCTTGCACGCTGCCTCTACTTCCAGTTGTGTGGCTATATGGGGGTGAGTGCCTTGCTAGTGTAATGACAAGAAAAAAGGTATTAAAACTAAATGTGTAGAAACAGAAAATTATTTCTTGAAATTCAGGGCGTGCAACAAATATTGCAAAATGGCCATTAGGTTAACAAAAATAAGTAATGAAACTCAAATATCAAGAGAGGTCAAGACTAATACAAAAATGTTTTGCAGTAACAAATGAAAACAAAGTTCTGTCTTGCATAAAAAGGGCTATTGAAGCAAGAATGGATAACATAATTTTGCCACTGTACAAATTGCTGGAAAGACCTCACCTCAAATTTATACAGTGCAGTTTTGGGCACCATTTCTGAAAAATATTGTCCTAGAACTGGAAAGAGAGGACAGAGTACATCCAAGAGCAACAGAGTTAATTAAAGGAATGGAGGACCTGTGTCTCTGGCTGACAAACTACTCTGTGTGTGTGTGACCCGTCTTGTCTTACCATCCATCCTGGTGCTGACCTGTGGCTCTGTCTGACTATTCTCCTGCCTAAACCCTGTGTATAGTGGACACCCAATCTGTTGCAGACCTGTGGCTCTGGCTGACTAACTGCTCTGTGTATGACCCAGCTTGGCTGACCATCCAACCTGGTGCTGACCTGTGGCTCTGTCTAACTATTTTCCTACCTACTCACTGCACAAAGTAGACACCCAATCTGGTATGGATCTGTGTCTCTTGTTAAGACAGAGGTTGTGACTTCTTACTCTGTGAAAATGGTGTCAGACATGCGTCAGTAGAATCTCCCTATCTTTGCCACCTTTGGGAGTTTCCTCTGCCCTGACTGCAGGCTTGAGTTAGGTTGTCCCTAGCGGTATCCCGGAATACGTTCCCATATACAGAGACTGGTGCATGTCTCTGGTAGAGTTTCCCTCGTTTGGGCAGACTCCAATTCCTGATAGAGTTGCTGACCTCTAGTGGGACCTCAACTGTTCCTCCTGTCTATTGCCTGTGATTATTCATATTTCTTTTTATATTCTGTTTACATTTGGTTAATAAATATTGTCATTTTTACTATACTGGTCTGGCGCCTGAATTATTCTTGGGAAACTGTGACAGTACACAAGGGCCATGAATTTAGATGGTACTAGTAAGACAGCTTTTCAAAGCATCCTGGACAGGATGGAGCCACAGGATCAACGTATCGATCAGTTGTCTTTGGCCATGCAAACCTTGTTGCAGCGCATGACATACCTCGAACGCACTAACCCACAAGTGGTGGCCAACCCCGCTCCCTCCCTGGCACCAGTGGTTCAAACCTCTTCTGATGCAGGCGAGATGAAGAGATTGTCTGGGTCCGCTCAGCAACCACAGCGGTATGGTGGGGATCCAGATGCTTGCCGTGGTTTTGTCAATCAGCTCGGCATTTATCTTGAGATGGTTCCTCATGCCTTCCCTTCTGAGCGCAGTAAGGTTGGCTTTTTGATTACTTTCCTCACTGGTAGGTCACTGGCATGGGCCAACCTATTATGGGAGTCTGACAAACCTATTGTGCAACTGTTTAGTTGTATAGCACAGGAAGCAAATCTTTCAGAAATACTTTCTACTTTTACGAGTCTGTCAGTTTTTTGTTAATCGAGAATCTGATTCCTTCACATCATCCATCATTGGTTCCTTTATAGTATGGCAAGTGTCCATCTTCTAACTTAACTAAATCTTCATCTTTTTTTATGAGTCCCATATAAGCAGGTAATGTCCCAGTTGATGTTACTCGTTCTTGTACGATATCCTCTAAGCATGAAACCGTACTCATAGATTGAATGCTAAGTGTTCCAATGTCTAAACACCAAAGGTAGACTGATAGAACCCAATAATTCTTAGCACCGTCTGCCATTGAGCTGCCATAGGAAATAGCTCTCAAGCAACCAGGAATGAGGTCCATTGTTTTTGCTGTGAAGCCATGCTGAGGGAGTGGACCATAATCTTCCACACTGGTCCAGTGTGGGTTGGTATATTTTGGATCAATTTAGTCTGGTGTATTAGCTTTGATCTATACACCTTGGCTGACCTTGCCAGAAGTATATGCTCCCAATGGCATAGTTCTCAGCTGCTTCATTGACATAATAACTTTTTATTGGACTATATTTCAATTTTAAGGATAAGCTTTCAAAAGCAACAACCTCCACTTTATCAAGTCAAAAGCATACTTACGTTTGATGTGATAAAAGTGTTGCACTCGAAAGCTAGTCCAATAAAAAAAGGATTAACACATACTGGGATAACTATATATATAACCACAAATGTATCCTTCCTCCCTCTAACTAGGACTTTGGTAATATGTGACATCTGGATATCCCTGCCTTGTACCAGCTAGTGGATCTGTGGCATAAAAACTTATGCACTTAGTTTCATATTCTCTCTGTTTTCTGTGTTTTTGGGAAATTATACATGATTACCGGTAAATCACTGGAGCATTTATACATGATCACATGGGAACAGTGGTAAGACATAAGATCATCAAAATGAAGATTTTTTTGTTAAGATTGGCAGTGAATGGCATAGGGTGCTAACGTTCAGCTGCAGTACATTTCTTCATAGACTGAGTATATTAATAACAAACATCTCTTTTCTTTTAAATCACAGTATCTGAAGTGGATCATTTAAAAATGTATTAACTCTATGTTTCATCTGAACATTAGCTCTATGATTATGTGAAATACTGTCATTCTTGACATTTATGACAGCCAATTATATATATTGCTTCAGATTCTGCATTTCTACAAACACAATTTAATTCTGTGTACTTGCAGATTTACAAGTTATTTGCTGGAGAGACCCTTTTCCCCTAAGCCTAATTTCTATTCTGTTCAGCAATTTAGAAAATGAATTAAGCAATTTCTTTTAGCCTTCAGAATAATAAACATTTAAATTAAATACTATGTCATTTAAGATTATGTTCGTCCATGTGAAGCTGATTAAACTAATTCATTTAAGAGATATGGACTATGAAAAAATCAGTTAATGTCCTTACAAACACAACTACAGTATGCTTCTTATTAACACTGAACAAACATAAGCTGTATAAGTACTTCAGTGTCATGGTCACTTGGACAGTCATTCAATGGAAAAATAAATCAGATCAATAGAAGCATATGAAATTAGATATCTGTTATGGTATTTTCAAAAGAAACAGTCATGTACTGTGAAAGTATACATTTCACCCAAATAGCTTTTATCTCATATAATAGGATTTATATTGATGTCTAAATGCTGTGTAAGGGGAGTTACAGGCAACTAATTTGCCTAAGAGGAACACTGATACTTATCTCCTGGGCATTCCAGTTGCTAATTAAATATCCCAGTAATCCTACCATGTGGATGGAAGGAAAAGAAGTGCAACTCAGTAGTAAACCATTTAAACCATAGGGAAAGAATAAACTTTCCCATTTATTTAAATGAGGTTTTTAACCGGGGTGGGCGAAAAGTGAAAACAATTTCCATTATGATTTTTTGCAAAAAATGTACACATTTTTCCTTTTTTCACAAAAGTTTTCTCCTTTTCATCATCACAATATTACTTCTTCTGAGTCTTGTAGCGGAGAAATAAGTAGATGAAAGCCAAAGTTTGTCCTAACTAACTTCCTGCTTAAGTGACACTGGCACATATTCGTGATGATGTCAAGAGATTAAAAAAAAAAAAAAAAGAATTACAACCTACAATTTCGCATATGTGTACAGCAGTGGTAGTGGGGGACTGATGTGGTGTGATTGATGTGTGTATATCTATATATCTATCTATATATATTCCTTCAGCAGTTTTTACCATATCAAGCTTGCGTCAAATGTAAACTATGCTTCTTCTCAGATTACTGATACACAATACATATTGGTCATAGCAGTGGTCCTAAGTGTGGTAGATGATAGCAACCCTTCTTCACGTCCTTCCTCCTCCTCATCTATGCTATTGTTAATATATTTGGCATGGCTTTCTAATTGTACAATTTAGGCACAGCCATCCTGGAAAAATAACTGCGGTTTGGGATATGCCGGTGAGGAGCTACACATGACATCAGTTCTCTGAAACTTCTGTTTTGTAGAAAAGAATACCGCAGCATATCCACTGCCTACAGGTTTCAACTGCAGCAGAGGATGGTTTTGTTTTACAGTGAGGTCTATTAAATTGTGGAATTCCTTGCCCAAGGATATGTAAATGACAAATACGACAGATACATTTAAGAAGATTAATTGCATTTCTAGCAGAAGTGAGCATACAAAGTTATGCTGTGTATTAGTAGATAAAATGGGAAGTTCTGGTCAACAGGCTAATAATGCCCATTTTGAACTAGGGCAGGCTTATATAATTCTCATTTTCTGGGTTACAATGTGGCAAAGGTAGAACTTATGTCTTTTCAACTTAACTTACTATGAAGCTAACTAACAATGTAGACAACATATCACACAGACCATTCAGTGCTGCAGAGAGACTGAAACATTATAGCATATATTACACCGATCTAACAACTACTTGTAAAAAAATAAGTGAAGATGAAAAAAAAAGTTACAATTATACACAATTTAGCTGTACATATTATGCACTTGTATAATATTTTGATTAGGCAATATCTCTCCACAGATACCCCTGAGTGTTGGCTATTTGTGCTGCTGCTGCTGCTACCTTGGCAAACAAAACAGTGTGTGTTGCCAGAATTGGTACGTACTTCAGTAGAAACCCTTTGCCCACCTGCAAACGTGAAGTCAGAACTTGCTTTCAGTGCAGTTGGTTGTATTGTTAATGACCTTAGGAAATGTCTATGTAGCAACACATCTGAATATCTTGTAGCAGAAGTGGAAAAGTACACACGAGAAACATATTGGCATTTGGAGAAACAGCAACACTTACGAGGAGAGATTTGGAGAGGTGCCATTGTTGTCAACATCTATGATAGCTGGGACCAGTGCTATGGCTTTACTATCACCAATATATCCACTCAGTCCTCCTACGCCTTTCACAACATTACCCCTGCCCCTAGATTGTTGATTTTTACTATAAAGTAAATCACATAGCTTTTAGCTTGTGGGGTGAATTTTGTCTGTCTGAAATTAATGCATGACCTATGTTTCTGTCTGCCACTGTTACTCTCAGTCACAGCTCAGGTGAGGTGAAGGATCTCCTGCTTATCTCTGTCTGTGTCCACTATCAATAAGCTTATTTGTGTATTTATTTCTTTTTAACTGCCCTGTCTGTCAATGTGTAGCAGCTGCAGAGTAGTTTTTACAGCACAGGATAGATATATGTTAGATTCAGAAACCCCCACTAAATTGCAATAACTGAACAAATTGCAGAACGGCTTGTGCAGGACCCACCATATATGCCTGTCCCTCTTTTGGATGTTGGAGTGAGTGTTTGTAAATAACACAATACCTCATGTTGTATCCCTTGTCTAATTTTCTCTTCTTGAATGTATTATGTATTGTTGTTTCTGCATGGTATTAGCCAGTCTCAGTAGAGTCTCAACCAGTTCAAGTAAGATGATTTACTAGCCTGGATGTCTGTTATTTATCAGTCAAACATTTTTAAACTCTC
Source organism: Rhinophrynus dorsalis (assembly GCA_037306005.1). Taxonomy (NCBI): domain Eukaryota; kingdom Metazoa; phylum Chordata; class Amphibia; order Anura; family Rhinophrynidae; genus Rhinophrynus; species Rhinophrynus dorsalis. The sequence continues at coordinate 306,150,346 of CM074720.1, read as the reverse complement.
CGTTCTCCATTTACACTCCCAGAACAACTATCAGTGGCTACCACCATCTCACTCTCTTTGCCTGTCTGCCTATACCAGCCAGCATCCAAACCTCCGCTGCTTTTTCTGCCTTCTGCAAACATGTGAAGCACTCACACCCATTTTATCTTATCATGGAGGGACTGCATGAATGCAAACTCCATGTATGTAGGGTATATCTTATTATACCAGTCACAGAGCTCCCAGTCAGCTGTCTGATATATTTATTTGTTTAATTATTTATGTTTTTCTTACAACACTAGTCACATTTTAAAACAATTAAGTTACTTTTTTGTGTGTGCCAATCCACCCTTACTGACTTCTTAGAAGAAGCAAAATTGTACAAATATAATACAAAAGTATGCCTGTAAAATGGCAAGCTTGTGAAAATATTGTTGGTTGGCATGCTGCCCTATTCATTTGTTGAAAACAGAGGTTTTAAGAAAAGTATGGCATATCCCAAGCTGCAGTTATTTTTCAAGAAAAGCTGTACCAGTTGTACAAGCTGTCTTGGGCAAAGGGACTCAGCATACTAACAACTGGTGTATGGTTCTTCCGTGGTCTGATGTTGCTACAAACTTAAGTGACCTTGTCCACAGGAAAAATGAAATTCTATCATTGTAAGAATGCAAAACAAAAAGGCAGAAGAACAGTAATAATTTCTAAGTGTAGCAATTTATTACAAAAAAACAAAATAAAGCATAAATAGTTGCACTCACATGATGCCCATCTTTAGCTGTACGTGTATAAGGGGGCCAGTACTTTGAAGTTTTTCTCCTGTGATGGTACAAGATCTAGATGTGTGATGTAAAATATAGGGAGCTCTTTGATATAAAAGGAAGGCTCTGTAACTTATTTGGATGAAAATAATAAACAAAATCTTTGAGCAATAGATGTGCAAACAACTCCACGTGTAAGAGCCAACAATATCCGTGCGGGGGGGGGTTGTAACTAGGAGTGGGGGGCTGGTTCTCACAGGGGGTGTGGGAGGGACCCTAATCTGAGTAAGTGCTGGGAAAGGACCCAGCATATAAAGTGGAGTTCTGACTCTACTTCCTCAGGGCCAACAGAATCTGTGGAAAGTCCACACGTGAAATAGTCTGGAGGTAGCGGAAATGTACGTGGGACTCATCCCCCATCTCAAGTGAAAATCCCCCATTAAATAGAAGAACTGTTAATGTTAGACCAAAGGACATTAGTTTATTTTGAGAGTATGTAAATCAAACAGTTGATTCAGATGAGATTCTGAGATTCTAGCACATTTAGCTGAGCTTTTTTACAAAAAGAAGAAAGTGCATCACAATATCCCTCTCAATGCAGAATTTTCAGATAAAATTTCAGTCTCCACAATTAGCAGTCCTCGTGGGTATACTGGCCTCCTTTGATCTCTAACATTCACTGTGTAACCACCAGATAATGTATCTCTCTACTCACTCCACCTCTTCCTTTTTCCAGAATTAGTCTCTTCTGGAGTCAGTAACTCATAAAATGAAAGAAGCACAATAGGGAGAGCTAACTTTTCTATATATAAAGTGAGCATAAGTGAGCATAAGACAACTGCTACTAATATTTTAACATGTATTTATTAAAATAACAACAGTAAAATATGTATGTACTCCCAATCAGAACATAAATCATCCTACTTAATTTTTCATTATTTCACTGTTTCTCCAGTGGCATCAATAGTATCTGACCTTGCCACTTCTTTATATAAACTCCTAAAAATAATTTCTACCAAAATTCCACTTCTTTTTCTTACTAATATTGAAAATTAGGGATGGACAAAATGTTTTGCATTAAAAGTAAAACAGGCAATAAAAAATGCCACTTAAAAAAAAAAAATGCCACACCGTGTGGGACATTTCATATGAGAAATGGCATTTGCTTGCTTTTTTCCACCTTTGTAATTGCATTGGACTCAATGATAAGAACGAATTTCCTCCACATGGACAGTTTCTCTTGAGTTGCCCCATGATAGTATAAATGGGGTGTCAGCATATTGCAGCTTGTCATTCTTGGTTAGCGAGTGAGAGAGAGAAGCAATATTTTGAGGCTAGAGGAGATAGATAGAGAGAGTGGAGAGGAGATTTATTTTTCATTATCTTGGTGGCAGCCAAGCTGTTCTTTATGAGCGTGGAGTCTGGGGACTCTGAGGAGTATAAAGTGAGAAAGGTGATTTACAAAAAAGTTCCCACCTGAGCTAGGTGTGCCTGTACTGTGACTGACTGTCATGTATAATTTTCAGACTGATACAAGAGAAAGACAAGTACAATTTTCTTAAAACTCATTCATACAAGCACAAAACAGAAGAGGGACAAACATATAATAAGGTGTAGTGGTGCTGCACAATTACAGTAGATGCTATGCAGCAAAATGTATCCCTTATTGCCAACTGCTGATTCTGAAGTTAAACAGTTTATCCTCATCTTGAACTATACTGTAAAAATGAAGACTACAGTGATGTTGGGAGACAGCCAAAGCTGTTGATGAAATGTTGATAATAACTACATGTACAGGCAGCTAGGAAGGCAAAGGGAGAGAGAAGCAGTAACTTGTAGTTGCAGGAAATGTGAGTAAGATGTATTTGTAGACACTAGACAGTGATAATGCTAGACAAGGAAAGCTTATGTAAAACAAAAATGACTGATAGGGGACAGAGGTGGCAGGGACCTTGAACTGAGCATGACTGAGACCATCAGTGACAGAGAAAACAGGGTACCTGACCTGAGCATGACTGAGACCAACAGTGACAGATACTAGAGACAGAAATTGACAGTACATGATACAGTATTTTGAAATGGGCAAGACATCACTACTGCAAACAGCATTGTTGTATTCTTTACGGTAAAAAGCAACACTAGTTTCATTATATCCAGCATATGTACTAGGGGCAGGGTTAAGGGGAATTGATTAGGAGGAGTGCATGGTAGTAAAGCAGTAGTCCAAAAGTTGACTGTGGCTAAATTAAAGTCATACTACCACTTTAGCATATGTTCTCTTCTTTCCACATTCATCTCATCCTTTTGAAAGTAAGCAAATCAAATTGCATTAATAAAAAATAATAACAAATGAATAATAACAATCGTATAAGAAAAATTGCTTTTTAACCCCTTGCCAGGGCTGTCATGGGAAAACTTCCCTAAAGGACCAGTGACGTTCCTGGCACGTCATGGATTTCAGTGCTCCCTGTGAGGCTACACGCCATTTGGGGAGCCCTAAAACCAATTCTAAAAAAAAAAAATGCTCCATGATCCTTAAGTACCGGCATCGCGAGCGGCCAGTCCTTCAGGGGTTAACCAATGTCTGTTGACAACAATGGTCCCATGTAACCAGAAAATTACCATTATAGTGCTACAACACTAAAAGAACAGCAGGGAGAACTCTGGAAATTACAGACTTGAGAGCCTAATATCAATAATTAGAAAAATAATGGAAATGCTATTGAAGCATTGTTCCATATCTAAAGGTTAATGACACACAAGATCCATGATAGTATGGTTTTACAACAAGAAGATCTTGCCAAACAAATTTAGCTGAATTTATCTTGTGATTCCTCTCTCTCTAAAAAGGTATGAGAGCGGTAGAGCATGATTAACAGGATGGGAGAGTAGTGTGGAACATTAGCTAGTATCTGTCTGGTATGATGGCCAATACTACCTAGTTTTCATAAAGACACAAATAAATCTAAATATGTGAAAAAAAGTTTTAAATAAATAATTGCTAGCATATCAATTATGGGATTTTAAAGCTCTTTCAATTCAGCATTTGTTATGATAACTGATAGTTCCACTTTGAGAAATTATCGCAAAAATCTATGTGTTTTGTACACCATATTCCTATTTGCTGTAGCACCCTAGTAACTGTTTTTTTTTCCTAATCCTTCCGCTCAGTTACAATATTGTGAAGCCTTATGTTATGTGTGTGTTATTTTGCTTACATTTTGCTCTCAGTTTGACCATGATCCATTTTATGTACATGTGGAATAACTCAACAGTAGGGTTGAGTTAGGCATGTTTTGCCTATTCCAACACATTTTTCGCTTATGTTTCCTATGGTACAACATCTCCCACCACAATATTACTTCTTCTGAGGGCTGCAGTGGAGAAATAAGTATCAGAAAGTCAAAGTTGGGAGTCCTGCAGCAATATATGCCTTGAAAATGTGTTCATGCTTAAGTGACACTTATACATAGTCATGATGAGGTCAAAAGATAAAAAAGGATAAACTACAATGTGGCATATGTGTATGGTAATGGTGGTGGAGTGTTGGTGTGATATGATTCCTCTAAGCTTTTAGAGGTGACAAACAATACCTTTTTACTTTTACTTTCACAAAGTATGCTACTACTTTGAGGAAAGATGTTTTGGTGCTTGCTTGTCTCACTGTCAGATGAAGCAGTTCATTCAACTGCTACACCTTCCAACATAATGCCATTGCCATCATCAGCACTAGAATGCAACTCATTGTCATCTTCAGTGTCCTTCTTATATGTTTTTTTGTTCTAGTTCTGGTGCTGGTGGAACATTTGGTGGCACCTTGACAAACTACATCCTCCCTGTGAAGAGAGGGATCATCATCATTTATTGCACACACTGCAGCAACCATGGCTTCAGTTAGATTTTGAACTACCACTTTATTATCTCTACCCTGCATTGCTCCACCTTTCTCCCTCCCCCTGCTCCTTGTGTATTAATCAGAGGCTCATTCACATTGATTAACTCACCTGTGTTCTTACAAGGAAATTCTCAAATCTTGGTCTGTTAGTAGCCACTGAGGGCACGGATTGAGAACCACTGGTCTATCCTATCTTATGAAAGTCTGCCAAAAATAAAAAATTGTAACTGAAAAATAAAACAACACCTTCTTTCCCCAAACTTTTTCCAGCACAGAGACAATAACAGCAAGATCAGCAAACAAATTGGACCCCAGCTGCATGCCATGTCAGTCAATCACCTGAATTTTGGGGTCAACCTCCTTCCCTTCTTCTCTTTCAAAGTGCACCCAGACTCCCCTAATACAGAGAACAAAGGTCTTACCTAAATGACTCCCAAAACCCAGCTTTAATTCCCCTTTATTTGCTTATCTTATCTACGTGCTGCTTTCTCCCTTCACAAACACAGAACGGCAAGCTGTGAGAGCCTTACACCCTTTTATATGCCTGCAGGAAAAGAAAACTTTCATGTGGAATGGGGAACAATTTTTTTTCCCATTGATTTCAATGCAATGAGTTAGGTGAAAAATGCAGGAAAATTGCACGTTTCACCAAAAATTATTCACCAAGCTGTAAGTGCCATTTTTTGCAGATTATGATTTGAGGTGAAAATGTTCACCCCTCCCTATTCAACAGGTAATGCAAGACCTCTTTGTACATGTGATATTTAAGTGCCCTTTCATAAACTGTATACCCTTTTACCCTACCTAAAAGTACACTTACCTAGTTTGCATTCAATAGTATAATGTTAATTCTGGTAAAAAGCTTTTAAATAATAATAATACAAGTGCTATTCTTTGAAACCTGTATCTTCTCACTACTGTGTTTCTAAGCTACCAAATTGATGTCTCATTAAATCCCTTCTTGAAATGTCATTATACTTTTCACATTAAGCTGCTTCTGATTAAATTGAAGTACATTATTTAAGTAAGTGAATCACTTGCTAACAACCGTAGCTCATTTTATACTGATCTGTGTTTCCCATGTTTTAGAAGTTTCATACTTCTTATGCAAATTAACCTGTATTAAATGTTTCTGTGATAATATGGTCAGGTAATAGTAACATAGGTTAAATTATACTTTTAATAGAAAGTCATATAAATTAGCCACTCTGTTGTTAAGGAGCACCATTATGTAAAATGATTCAAATGCATTTTATTTCACTGGAAACTATTCAAATGAAAGGCAATTGTGTTCTTACCAGCTTTCTGGCAAACACATATATTGATTTAGAAATCTAATTTTTTTTTCAACAAGAGACATGCTCATCAAAACATATTATAACACAATAATATTAACATTAATAATTATGCAAACATATACTAATTTATATGGAGACTATACCTTATGAATAAGTGTCTCATCATTTTTTAACAGACTTACCTAAGTAGGGGTCCTTTATATGTCAGTCAGTTATATTTATATATTTTATTTACATTTTATCCCCTGGGCTACAACCATGTAATTTCCAAAGAGACGCTTTTATTTGCTTTGCCCTACTCAATAAAGATTGTTGCAAAGTAGTCTCAGTAATCACATAAATCTTATGTGGTATATTAAAATTAGAACTTAAATGAGTAATTTTATCTAAATTGATTATTCACATGTGGTTCATTGTAGTAGCAAAGCCAATAATAATAAAAACTATGGTGAGTTGAATTATTTAATTCATTTTATTAAGGTTTCCAGGCAGCTTAGTGAAAAGCCAATGATTCTATCCATATTACACTTTTTGCCTTTTAGCTGTTTTGGTTCACAAAAGTAAAGCATGACTGGGAGGTCGGGCTTCACAAGTGAAGTCCATTATTTAATCCGCATTGTATCTACAATCTGTTCATAAAGGCAATAAGCACAGAGATTCAGCTCTGATTATTGGTACTTATTGAGGACAACTTCTTAAACTGAACTTTGAGATTCCCATCTCTTGGAGTTCAGTTTCTTCAGACTTACAAGTCTGTTTCTTAGCAAGACCCACCAATATAACTGCAGGCATCATCTTTCTAACTGCTGAAACAGCTATCAGGCTAAATCAGTGATTCTCAACCAGGGTGCCATGGCACTTTGGTGTGCCACGAGCATCAGCTTAGGGTGCCCCATGTTTTCTATGAAGACTAACAAAAATGGACTTTTAAATAAAGATTTATAGAAATTGTTATGCACAATATATTTAGTGTTGTTATTATGATTATAATACCTAATAATAATTGTATATTTATGTATTGTACCCTTATTATGCCCTTGATAAAGTACACTAAATATGTTTGGGGTGCCCCGAATGTTCTAGATTATGTGTTAGGGGTGCCCCGAATAAAAAAGCTTGAGAACCACTGGGCTGAATAATGGGGCAGTGCTACATTGACAGCAGTCCTGCTGAAGGGGAAGAATCCCTTAATCATTGGTCATTCATGGTTTTAAACATGTAAATAATGATCTAATACTTTAATTCCTTCATCATCTCCAATTATCCCCCACCATGCTCCACACCCTTATTAAATGTACTATTGATTTTATATTGTATCTCTAGGCCTCTATTCTCTTTTCATTCTACATGATCTTTTAAAATTTTTGACACCGTGAACAACCCATACATTTTATTCAGTTTAATTTCCCAGCACTCTTCTCATCTGAGTCAGCACTACTGTTCACTGTTCTGAGAGACAATGCTCAGAGAGACAGAAGGAGCAAGCAGTATGAGATAGAGGTTCTTGTCCCAGATGAGACTAATGATCTAGCCAAAAATGAAGTCAGATCAGCTAGTACTAGTAAGTTGGACAGGTGGTATAATATATATCTTTCTTTACTTGTTTACAGGGACGAAGAGGGTAGGTATTGAGATCATATGAGATGAATACAGAAATAAGTTATATAAAACAGAAATGTCAGTGAAATACAGTATAAAGGATGTCTTAGGTATGTCTACAAACACTAGTAGTTTAGGGAATAAACTTCCTAAATTTAACTTTTTACATATAAAGAAGCATTCTTTTTAAGAATTTTAGACTCGGAGCAGATTTGATTATTTCAGGCAGATTGTTCCAGGCCTTTGGAGCTCTGAAGAAGAAGGCAGATCTTCCTGCTTCTTTCTTGTATTGTGGTATACGCAGAGAGTTGTTAGCAGTGGAGCAGAGGTTATAGTTAGTATGAAGAGCAGGAGTGAGCATACTGCTCAGGTAGACTGGTAGTTTTCCAGATAGGGAGGGCATTCCAGTCGAGGGACAGCCAGTGAAAATGATTGAAACTGAGAGATGGCTTGAGTTGTGTAAGAACAGAGAACCCTTGAGAAGAACCCAGGTGATGGGAAGGTGTTGAAAAAGAAAATGACTTAAAGGAGAGGAGAAGAATTTTGTGGAGAAATCACCAGCAGACAGTAATTTTTGTCAGCAAGTTGAATCTTACAGCAAGATATATTTAGAAGAACTTATTAGGATGAATGTTTTGACCTTTTCCCACGACATAGACCACCTGCTTGTGTAACTCTAACATTAGTTCTTTAAAACTTATGTTTTAAAGAAGAAAAGGGCAGCATGTCAACAGCCAACATTTTGACAAGTTCACTATGCCACAGGTGTACATTGAGTTTTAACTGCTTTATGAGAACTCAGTAAGTATAGGATGACAGTACATAGAAGAACTGTGCAATTTTATTTCTTTACAACATGACTTGTGGAGGTGGTGGTGGTGGTGGCAGAAGGGGTGGAAATTCTATGACTCTTATCATCTCATAATAAAAACTCAGCCATTCTCCTCTGTGTCTTTCATTTGTAGAACAGCAACAGGAGCCATGGATGTTGGTGGAAATTAATTAAATTTGGTTACGCTCTCTGACAGATCCACAGCACTATTAACCCTTTGAGCGGAACAGGGGTACACAGCACATTGCAAACCTCTCTGGCACTCAAAGGATTAAAATGGTCCCCAAAACCCCATTAATTTTTAAAAGTGCTTCTGCTAGTTGTGGCATCACTGACATGTTGATGATGTGTGTTCCAATCAGACCTATGGTTGTGCTTCATGTGGCATTTTATTGAAGATGTACCTAGGTGTGGTCCTGCTTTCCCTCTGCTCAAATGCTTCTTACATAAACAACACATAACAACATTTTTAGCTTTTGAATTGTGAGTGAAGTCTCTCCATACTGTGACTTGATAGACTGTGGTGTTCTTGAAGGGCTACTACTATTGGGTCTAGATGTTGCAATTGTACAGCTAGTAGGTGTGAGACAGATGTGGATGTTGATTATCTGTGTTGCTAATTACTCAACAGTAGTGGGTGTGGTTGTGTGGGGGTTGAACTTGGTAGGTTATGACAAGAGACAGGAAGACTGTATTTTTAGGCATCTTTACTTGTCCAGAGTCAGACTTTTCAACTGATATCCCAAACCGTTTATAAACAAGCACAGTGGTCCTTTTCAGTGGTGCAATATTGAGCATTTTTCTTTCAGTTAATGTTAATCTCTCTCTTAACGTCTTCTGTGTCTGAAGAAGAGGAAGATGTTGGGGTGGATGTATTCTAGATCAACATCATCAATAATTAGGTCATCTTCAGCATGGTCCATAGCTTCTTCCCTGCTACTTTGATAGGTACCAGGTTTTTTGAAGTCTTAAACAATTTCTTTTCACTGTTTCCCTTAGAGGGATTTTCAGAACATTTTCTACTATTTTCAGGACAGGTGTTGTATTTGTTTGTCTCACTGTTAGACTCAGCAGTTTGTTAAACTGTTATACTTTCCTCTGTTATGCCATCAACAATAGAAAGTGACTTGTCATCATCAGTATTCTTTGATGGATTATTAAAATTATTGGAGGTGGAACTTTTTATGTGGCTTTGACAAGGAGAAGGTTCATCATCATCAACATCATTTACTGTACACCTTATAGCAACCATAACTGCAACCAGATTTTGGACTACCACTTCCCTACACTGCTCCTAATCCTTACCCCCACCCATGTCCCTAGTATGTTTGCTGGACATTATTAATCTATTTAAAATAGGCAGACTAAATGGGCCGAATGGTTCTTATCTGCCATCAAATTCTATGTTTCTATGTGTATTTTAACAGTGAAGTACACAACATACTGATTGTGTGTATCCTTTTGCCCTTTACAAAATGCTGTGTCTCATCTAATATCTGTCTGCCTGGCTCCATCCCATATCATGTCAGGGTCTGTACTGTGCAAAGGTCTTAGACAGGTGTGAAAAATGCTGTAAAGTAAGAATGCTTTAAAAAATAGGCATGTAAATAGTTTATTTTTATAAATTAACAAAGTGAATAGTGAGTGAGCAGAACATATTTGGTGTGACCAACCTTTGCCTTCAAAACAGCATCAATTCTTCTAGGTACACTTGCACAAAGTAAGGGATTTTGTAGCATATAGGTAGGTGTATGATTAATCATTTATACCAAACAGGTGCTAATAATCAGTAATATAATATGTGGGTTGAAATACACTCATTAACTGAAACAGAAACAGTTGTGTAGGAGGAATAAAACTGGGTGAAGAACAGTCAAACTCAGCTAACAAGGTGAGGTTGAAGACAGTTTAATGTCAAACGTCTTACACCATGGCAAGACTGAGCACAGCACAGGACACAAGACAGTTATACTGCATAAGCAAGGTCTCTACCAGGCAGAAATTTCAAGGCAAATAGGGGTTTCCAGATGTACTGCCAAAGCTCTTTTTGAAGAAGCACAAGGAAACAGGCAATGTTAAGGACAGTAGACTCTGTGGTCAGCCAAGGAAACTTAGTGCAGCAGATGACACATAATGCTTACTTCTCTTCGCGTTTGGAAGATGTCCAGCAGTGCCATCAGCTCTGAATTGGCAGAATTCAGTAGGATCCTGGTGGAGAAGTCTGGCCAGCAGTGGTCTTCGTGGACCAATGTCAAGCGACTCAAACACGGTAACTGGGGTACAGAAAAATGGCAGCAGGTGCTCTGGACTGTTGAATCAAAATGTTAAATATTTGGCTGTAGCAGAAGGCAGTTTGTTTACTGAGGGCTGAAAAGCGGTACACGAATGATTGCCTGCAGGCAACAGTGAAGCATGGTGGAGGTTCCTTGCAAGTCTGGGGCTGCATTTCTGCAAATGGAGTTGGGGATTTTGTAAGAATTAACGGTCTCCTCAATGCTGAGAAGTACAGGCAGATATTTATCCATCATGCAATACCATCAAGGAGGCATCTGATTGGCCCCAGATTTATTCTGCAGCATGGCAACGACCCCAACATACAGCCAAAGTCATTAAGAACTGCCTTCAGTGTAAAGAAGAACAAGGAGTCCTGGAAGTAATGGTATAGCCCCCACAGAACCCTGATCTCAACATAATAGAGTCTGTCTGGGGTTACATGAGAGAGAAGCAACTGAGGCTGCCTAAATCCATAGAAGAACTGTGGTTAGTTCCCCAAGATGCATGGAACAACCTGCCTGCCAAGGTCCTTAACAAACTGTGTGCAAGTGTACCTAGAAGAGCTGGTGCTGTTTTGAAGGTAAAGGGTGGTTACACCAAATATTGATATGATTTAGATTTTTCTTCTGTTCACGCACTATCATTTTGTTAATTGATAAAAATAAACTATTAACATCTATTATTTGAAAGCATCCTTACTTTCACACCTAAGAGTTTTGCACAGTAATATATATATATATATATATATATATATATATATAGATAGATATAGATAAATATATACCTTTTTCTTTGTAACATTAGCACTCACAGGACTTCACTGGATGCTTATTTTAAAAAAAGATTTACTTTATTGGCTCAATGTTTTGGCTGCAACTGGTCAGCCTTCTTCTTCCCACCTAACTCAATGCTAATTCTTTCCTATAGTTCAGATGGATTTCCTCAGAATACCACTGTTCATTTAAACATATAACCCTTTTGTATGATAGGAGAGGGGGTTTCTGTGACTCCCATTTGCTTTTTTGGCCCCAGGCAGCATTATCTGTATTGATGGAAAAATATGGGGATAATGCATATCCATATATCTGCTCTCCCTATGCATTAGATATGTGTTTACATGACTGTAGCATTAGACTTTTTAGGGAACACACTTTCAAAATTATTCATTTGCTGTATGATGATAGTTTTACTTGAAGTTACATGCATGTATTTGTATTAAAGGGCACCTTGTAACTCTTTACTGTGACATGCTCGTTTGACTATTTTCTCCTTCTATATATCACGGTGCCATGATTCCTTGTCTATCGACATTGCTACTTCCTGTCTATTGCCTACTGATTCTTATTGGCCGCTGGGTTCTGCTCCGCCCAGTAGTTGCCTTTTTATACTCAGTTCTGACTACCTTTGGCGCTCTTTCGTGGTGTTCCTGACCAGACATTTGTTGTTGTGTATCCTGCACCGTGTATGATCCGGTTCTACCTGACCTTGCTCCTGTCTATGCTGCCTACTCCGTTGCCGACTCAGTTTGCCTGACTATCGCTATCTGTGTACTGATCCAGCTTGTAGCTGACTTCCGCTCTCTGTGTACAGATCCAGGCTTTGGCAGACTACCACTCTCTGTGTACCAATCCAGGCTTTGGCTGACTACTGCTCTCTGTGTACAGATCAAGACTTTGGCTGGCTACCGCTCTCTGTGTACTGATCCAGGCTGTGGCTTATTTCTCTCTCTGTGTACCGATCTGTTGTAGCTCCGTTGAGCTGGCAAAGTTGTCCACCTCTCACTGACTCACTAGTTTCCTAGCGTGTACCGTTGCCTGTGCCTGTCAGTGTTGCCGTTGGTCCTCTACCTTCCGAGAGTAAGCCTGTGCCTTTGCTGTTGCCTCTGGTTACGCTATTTCTGAGTAAGCCTGTGCCTGTCAGTGTTGCCTTCAATTCCGATTATCCCTGGTAGAGCCTGTGCCTGTTAGTATTGCCCTCGGCTGCGATTATCCCAAGGATAGAGCCTGTGCCTGTCTGTGTTGCCTCCTGGTATATACTTCTGAGAGAGAGAGAGAGCCTGTCAGCATTGCCTTTGGGTTCATTTGCCATCAAGGTAAAGTCAGTACCTGTCAGTGTGGTCTAGGTTACCTATACCGCTGTTATAAGCCTGTCCTTTCAGTTGGCCTAAGGTTACCTATACCGCTGATATAAGCCTGTACCTGTCAGTGGGACCTAAGGTTATCTACACCGCTGTTATAGCCTGTTATGTCAGTGTGGTCACCCTGGTCCTTTGGGCTTTTGCCTGGTTGTCTAGTCTCCTATCTGGGCAGACTAGCGTCAGTCTCAGTGCTACCTGTTACCTGAGTTGTGCTTCGTCTCAGTGCTCCCGTTGGCTCGCACTAGGTCCCCTGTTCCATTTGGGATTCAGCCCTGCAGTACCTACCACAACTTGTGGGCCACTTTCAAGGGGGTACTGTTGAGGTCCAGTTCCAGTTTCCAGTCTACTGTTCCTGTACTTATCTTTGTTATATCTGTTTGCTCATTTGTACCCTGGCCTGTGTGAGATTTGGAGGTGCCTTGGCACTGTATGGGTCTGGACCTGTGAAGGGAGTCTATGTTCTTTATTCATTCAATAAATAAGCTGATTTTATCTTACCAAATTGTCTGAGTGCTCATTAAAACCGTGACACTATACCTGTATAACTATTACAAGTATAACATTGTCATTCCCTACTGCTTGTAATATGCCAGTTCTACTATGATGGACTGTTTACAATTTTGGAATTTTCTTAATATGCTTCTGTATAGTACAGTTCAAATTTACGATAAGTTCTGTCTTTGGTAAGGGATTCTATTGCAGTAATATTTTTTGAAAATAATATGTAGCTTATGTTTAAAATTTAGCAACTTTGATTTGTGATTCTTAACTAAGTATCTTACTACTGACTGTCAATGCTGTTTTATTGCATGCAATCGTGTTTGTAATATGTCATATCTAGTGAAATTTCAATTTCCTAATTCAGCAGATTCAGCTAGTGGAGTGTTCGGTAGCTGTATGTTTTATTTTTAGAAAATGATGAGGGTCCCTAGGTAAGGTTATCAGTACTTATCATAATGCTGAAGGCTATAATCCAGCAAAACACAAGAACTATTGTAGTGCATTTCCATTCATGCTCTTAACCCCTTGGATGCTAGTGACATGTCCAGCATATTGCAATGTACTAGAAAGGTCACTAGGATTTAAAGGATTAATATTTATAAATGTTAGCTTAGTGAAATAGATCATGAGCATAACATTCTCTATAAATTCTCCAGGATGTACTTGGAAATAAGAGAAATCTCAATGTATTCTTCCTGGTAAAACATTTTCAAAATAAAATAGGTATATTCAATAGTTAGCTCTACAGAGCCTAGCACTGTGAAATCCCATAGATAGACAGAAAGATAAATAGACAGGCAGACAGACAGATAGCTACATAGATTGACTGATAGGAGGCTCTGTTCATATGGACATCGTGAATGGAGCATTGGTCATGTCTCTGGGGGTTATATCTGATGGAAGGCCCATGACAATATCCTATAAAATAATTCACTAGTATGTTTGTTAGAAGCCGTCATGCACCGTACAGACTGCCTGAACGTTCTGTGCTGGGAGCATTCTGTGCTTTCGGGCAGTCTCTACAGTGCGTGACTGCATCGGTGGCAGGACGCAGAACACGACCGGCCTTTTAACCCTTTGAGTGCCAGGGGGTATGCAACTCATTGCAAAGCAATGTGTTGCATACCCCTCTGGCACTCAATGGGTTAACATCACCTGGACCTTGGCCCGTATACACGGGTTTTTACACTAGTATACTATATATGATTGCTTGATACCCATACAAGTCCCAATTCAATGTTGTTGCAATGAGCATCGCAACAGCAACCTTCAAAGTCATCCATGTGAACAATTTCAATGGTGGTCCAATTATGGAAAGCCATAACATGCTGCATCTAACTGGGTGATTGTCAAACTCACTCACATAAACTAGGCAATAGGGCAGTGGGAACATTACTGCACTAAGGTTGCTTGTGTGAACAAAAACACAAGATATTGAAAAAACATAAATAGGAAAACTTCTGCAATTTATAGTTTGTTATCAGTGCAGATTATTGTTAACCTTATTAGGATGCAAATCTCACCCTTCTGGTGCTTAATGGGTTAATAGGATACATATGAAAACCAGCTATTTCCATTTTGTCCCAGCTTTTTTATTTGTGTTTTCTTGTTTTGTTATCTTTAATTATTGTTCAAAATAAATTACACATTTTAATTAAATAAAGATTTATTAGAAAACAAAAAGTGGCAATGGCAAAAAAAGGTGCAACTTGAGAGTTAATCTTTCGAGTGCAATACTTTGTTGTACACCTCTCTGGAACTCAAAGGGTTAAATGAAATTAAATAATTGCCCACCAGTTATGGTTTCTGACCTGTGAATTCTCTCAGTTTATACATTTCCCCTTTTCTTATCAGCTGGGACAAAGCTATCACATTTTTAAATCTGAGCCTCTAGCTATTTGTCTCTTTTTTATTTTACTGTTCAGCTTGGTATTGTGTTGGCTTGAATCTAATCCCTGCCTTTTTTATTGTACAAAGTTCACCTTTCTCTAAGGGAGCTTTGAAAACATAACTTCATGAATTTTGTATGCCTGTAACATCAGCTGACAACAAAGACATACTTACAATGTCTTATTTCGTTGTTGGAAACAGTGTTCCACACTATCTGGGATTTCAGGGTTCATAGCTCTGTATCATATTTCGTGCTGCTTTAAAGTCATAAATCAGAATTACTCAGATGTATCTGTGGAATTGAAACGCTTCTGTTGTAGACATCATGATAACATGGGCCTCAGGATTGGACTGGAATATGGATGAGCAAACCATTTAAGAAGAATTGTGGAAGATAAATGACAGCCAGCCAAAGGCAGCCCCTGATCAAGATAAATAACCCTCAGCCAGGCACATTTTTTGCACCATTAAACATGGTGAGCATATTAGCTAGCAAGAGGTGGAGCTGAATTCCCAATGAGATAAATCTAAATTATGAGTACTGCAGTGATCATATCAGTAATACACAACATTGGTTAACTATATTACTGGAACAGCATTTTTTTATTTAAACGGACCTAAACACTTTGGCACGTATACAAAATGAAAACATATGAACCCTCCTTGTATTCTTTATTCTTTTGACTTAGATTTGCAAAATACCAGGTATCCAGTATTTGCATGGCTCTCCTTTTGCTATTATTTCTCCTTTACATTCTTATAGTGTTTGATTAATTACTCCTTAATTTACTTTTCATTAATCTTCTTCCCTTTCCCTTACCGTCAAAGCAGTTATCACAAAAAGCTTTCCCCTTTCTTATGCTGATGGGATTTAAGAAGAATGCAAGTCATTGGGCACAATAAAGAATTTACTCAAAATGGCTCTTTAAAAATAAACAAAATAAAAGCACATTTTACTTACACACAGGGATGCTGATATACGAAGAAGAGCTCTGGTGTAAACCAGCTGCATCATAGTGGAAGTAAAAAATTCTGCAAACTCCCATAAGGAAAAATGGGGGAGATTTATAAACCTGGCATTGTGACAAATGTGGAGTAAAAGTGGCCTAAAAAGGAAGTTCTGCATTTAGAAAGAAAATTGCACAAGTTTTAGAAGCCTTAATGCCACACAGATGTTATTTTAGAAAAGTGACGGTACAGCTGGCAAAAACTCTGGCTCAGTGAATTTATAAAGAAATGTCGCTAACTGCAATAGAATTAAACACCAGAATCTTAACGCCAGCTATAGACTGTCCTTAACCATTCCAGACATTAACATCAAATTACTAACGCCATAGTTATAGAGATGCCCTTACTTAGAAATCCATTATCTCCAGTTGACTGAACAGCAATTATTTAAGAAGAACTAAGAATGTTTTTATAAATCTCCTCCATGGACACCCAAAAATGAAAATGAGTGATTTAATTACAACTATAGTTTATTTCAACCTAGCATCTGTAAAAATTAGTTATTTTATATCATATTGCTACAGTACAATATCAAAATTGCCCTTTTATTTCACTTGTAGACTGCCCTATATAAATAGTTTGGTTAATTTTTGTTTGTACAGTGTGAAATGGGAGACAATAGTTAATGCAGTTAATTTACTGATATTACTAGATGCCACCCTTCTACTCAGAAATATTTTTACTTTATCTCAGCCATCTATATACAATGCTGCAACATCACTTCTGAGACATCTCCCAAGATTGCTATGGTAATAGGAGTCAGGGAGCCTTGTACAAGTCAGGGATATCTACTCTCATTTTGTAAGAAATCAGAATTTTTACAGATGCTAGCATAGCATGCGTGGCAGGGTAATTAAGTATATATAACCCAAGATCATTTTTGCATTAGAGTGGTCTACAGTACTTTTTAAAGCAATTTACTGGAGACCTCTCCAGCATTTAAAAGATTTTAAAAAGTTTTAAGATTTTTATATGCCCTCTGTGGTGCTGTTGGCTTACTACAGAATTAATCAAGTTCTCTTAGTGCTTCAGCCTTTTTGGGGAAAATATTGTAAAAAAAAAATATATATATGTTCTAGCCCTATGCCTGAATAAGGTCAATATACTAACAAAAAGCGAAACAGGAGAAAAATGGCACTTTCCGCAGAGCTGGAAATTTTTCACAAAAAAGTGCAGATTTTCTGCTTTTTTTCTGCATAGATGATTGCATGGAAATCAATGGAAAGACTGAATTTCCCCTCACCATGTGGCAAGCTTCCCTTTTTCCCACAGACATAGCATAAAAGGAGTGTCAGGTTCCTGCAGCATGCTATTCTGTGTTTAAGAGAGGTAGAGAAGGTACCATCTTTTTGAGCTAGTTGGGATAGGCAAATAAATTAAAATTGGAGTTTAGTTTAAGGAGTCATGCAGGCAGGAAATTTATTCACTGTGTTTGGGGAGTCTGGGGGTCTCGGGAAGGAAGGGAAAAAAGAGGTTTACCCAAAATACTCCATAATCTCGATTTCCTGAGATAGGCAGCTGTGATCCAAGTTCCTTCCTTATCTGGATGTTAGCTCTGTGCTAGGGGGGTCTGGAGGTGTGAAAAAGGAGAAAAGGAGATTTAATCCTAATACCCTAAAATCTTGCATGGATGTTTGGAAGAGACAGGCAGCCGTAATTCAAGTCCCTTCCTGATCTAGCTGTTTTCTCTGTGCTAGGGGAGTCTGGGGGTGTAAGAAAGGAGCAAAGGAGATTTACCCCAAATATTTTGTGTGAATGATTGTGAAGACAAAGGTAGCCATGATCCAAGTTTCTTCTAGACCTATTATCACTGTGCTAGAGGAGGCTGAACGTTTGAGAAAGAAGCAAAAGAAATTAACTCCAACGTCACCAAAATTTTGTGTTACAGTGTGATTGGAGAGACACAGGCAGTTGTGAAACAAGTTTCCTCTTGATCTGGCCATTATCTCTCTTAGTAGAGTCTGAGGAAAGAAGCAGTTGAACAGGGAGTGTGTTTTTTAGTTCTGTTTTTTTGTTGACAGTTATAGGGATAGGGATAGGGGGACAGTTAATCAAAATAAATAAAATAATGGGACAATTATGTGATCTGTGATTGAGGCAGATTGATATTGGAAGTGACAGAGTATTTTGTAAAGAGTAAGACATCACAGACAACCAGTTCTATTGTGTAATACACTGTAAAAAATACACACAGTAGTTGAGTACTGTCCAGTAATTGCACAAGGGGCAGGGTGAGGGTGAAGGGAGTAGGAGCAGTACAGGGACATGTGAGTAAAGTGGTAGTCCAAAAACTGAATGCAGCCATGGTAGCTGCAGAGTGTGCAATAAATTATGGCAATCACTCTCATCCTGAGGAGTCAGTTTGTCAAGTCCCACAAAAAGTTCTACCAGCACCAGTACTATTAATATACATCTAAAAACACAGTAGATATCAATGAGTCAAATTCTAGCTAATAATGTAAAAATCCTTCTAAGGGGAAAAGTAAAAATAAATTGTGATACTTCTAAAAGCTTAGAGGAATATAAAAGTAGTAGAGAAGAAGCAGTGGGTGATGCTGAGGATGACCTAATTACTGATGATGATGTAGATCTAGAATATATCTCTCCACTATACTCCTTGTCTTCAGATGTAGATGAAGTTGAGAGTGAGGTTGAGAGTGAGAGATGATGACATACATGGCCAGAACATTAGCCGAAATGCAAAAGGCTCAATCCTCCATCCCTGAAAAGGAGCACTGTGCCTGTTTATAAAGTGTTTGAAAAAACAATTGGAAAATCTGACCCTGTACAAGAAAAAATGCCAAAAATACACAGTCACCCTGTCAGTCATCATCAGCATTAGTGATGAGCGAGCACCCCAATGCTCGGATGTTCGGGTGCTCTGACCGAGCACCCCCTGAGGCTCGAGTGCTCGGCCGAGCACCCGAGCCCCATTGAAGTCAATGGGAGGACTCGAGCATTACACCAGGCACCCCCTGCTCTGATGAGGGGAGGGTGCCTGGTCCATAGGAAAAGGGCAGAAAAAGATGGAAACACTACAGAAATGGTTCAGGGACAGCATAGGGAGGATGTCTGGATGCACCTTGGACTCCAACATCGCTGCTGGGAACGATCTTTCGCCCGTAGTACGCCATTTTTACAGACTGACCGTAAAACACACAAAAAGGAAAATAAAAACGACTTTAGGCGAAAAATTGTTACCAAACAGTATTTGCTGTATATTTACTTGTATATCATCTGCAAATTCTCCCAAAAATTTCATCGATTTTCTGAAGTGGAAACGTGCGCAGAGGCAAATTATCCCAAAAATTTCCTTGATTTTCAGAACTGAGGCCATGATTAAGAGGGAAACGTGCGCAGAGGCAAATTCTCCCAAAAATTTCCTTGATTTTCAGAACTGAGGCCATGATTAAGAGGGAAACGTGCGCTGAGCTGACCATCTAAAACATTATGGGTGAGGGTCTGCTGCAGAGCTGACCATCCTAAACATTATATGCGAAGGCCCGCTAGTGAGCTGACGCTATAAAACATTATATGAGAGGGCCCGCTAGAGAGCTGACCCAATAAAACATTATATGAGAAGGCCCGCTGGTGAGCTGACCTATATAAAAATTGGCAAACAGGGCCCGCTGGTGAGCTGGCCCTATATAAAAATTATATCACAGGGCCCGCTGGTGAGCTGGCCCTATATAAAAATTATATCCCAGGGCACGCTGGTGAGCTGGCCCTATATAAAAATTATATCCCAGGGCATATGGAAGAGGAGGAGGAGGATGAGAAGATTAAGAGTCAACCATATACCCGTTTTTGGGGTGGAAGGGGTGAATGGGAATACAGAGTATTCCCATCATTGTAAATAACATATATAAAGTGAGTTTATGTTCCCCCGGGGCTTTCCTCCAGTGGAGTGGAGAAGTCAGGGGAAATCCAGGCCTTGTTCATTTTTATAAGTGTCAACCTATCAGCATTGTCGGTGGAAAGGCGGATACGCTTATCTGTTATGATGCCACCAGCAGCACTAAATACCCGCTCAGACAGAACGCTGGCGGCAGGGCAGGCCAGCACCTCCAAGGCGTAGAGTGCCAGTTCATACCACGTGTCCAGCTTGGACACCCAGTAGTTGTAAGGCACAGAGGGATCATTGAGGACGCTGACACGGTCTGCTACGTACTCCTTCACCATCTTCCAAAACTTTTCCCTCCTTGTGACACTAGGCTGCGCATCAGGGTGAGGGTGCTGGCGGGGTGTCATGAAGGTGTCCCACGCCTTGGAGAGTGTTGCCCTGCCTTTGTCGGAACTGCTGTGTGCTCCCCTTTTCTCCCCTTCTCGGTTGGCCAAGGTAGCACGTACTCTGCCGCCAGCGTTGTCAGATGGAAAATTTTGGAGCAATTTTTCAACAAGAACCTTCTGGTATTGCACCATTTTGCTTGTCCTCTCCACCGGAGGAATGAGAGATGAGAAATTCTCTTTGTAGCGGGGGTCCAGAAGGGTGAACACCCAGTAATCCGTGTTGTCTAAAATGCGTACAACGCGTGGGTCACGGGAAAGGCAGCCTAACATAAAGTCAGCCATGTGTGCCAGAGTACCAACAGTCAAGATTTCGCTGTCCTCACCAGGAGGCTGACTCTCAATATCCTCATCCTCTTCCTCCTCTTCTGCCCACCCACGCTGAAGAGATGGAACTAAAGTTCCATGGCTACCCTCTGTAGCGGAGGCAACCGTGTCTTCCTCCTCCTCCTCCTCCTCCTCCTCCGCCTCCTCCAATTGTCGCTGAGAAGACGAAGTGAGGGTGCTCTGGCTATCACCTTGTGTAAGCTCTTCCTCCCCCATTTCCACCTCTTCCACATGCAAAGCGTCGGTTTTAATTGTGAGCAGCGAGCGTTTCAGTAGACACAGAAGTGGGATGGTTACACTGATAATAGCGTTATCGCCGCTCACCATCTGTGTCGATTCCTCAAAATTGCGTAAAACCTCGCAGAGGTCTGACATCCATTCCCACTCCTCACTTCTGATTACAGGAAGTTGAACGGAGAGGCGACGACCGTGTAACAGCTGGTACTCCACTACTGCCCTCTGCTGCTCACAAAGCCGGGCCAACATGTGGAAGGTGGAGTTCCAGCGCGTGCTCACGTCACACAGCAGCCGGTGAGCTGGCAATTGTAAGCGCTGCTGCAGCTTCAACAGGCCGGCCGAAGCTGTAGATGACTTACGGAAATGTGCACACACGCGGCGCACCTTGGTCAAGAGATCATGCACATTGGGGTAGGTTTTTAGAAATCGCTGCACCACTAAATTAAATACATGCGCTAGGCATGGTACGTGTGTGAGCTTGCCGAGCTCCAAAGCCGCCACCAAGTTACGCCCATTATCACACACAACCATGCCTGCTTGCAGGTTGAGTGGCGAGAGCCACTGCTCGGTCTGGTGACTAATCCCCTGCAACAGCTCTGAGGCCGTGTGCTGTTTGTCCCCAAGGCAGATCAGCTTCAGCACGGCCTGTTGACGCTTCCCCACTGCAGTGCTACACTGCTTCCAGCTACTGGCTGATGGGGGAGTGGCGGTGTGTGTAGAGAATTCGGAGGTGGAAACGGAGGAGGAGGAGCCAATAACGTAGGTGCTGGTGGAAACCCTGATGGAGGTAGGGCCCGCAATCCTCGGCGTGGGTAGCACCCGTGCCATCCCAGGGTCCGAGTCGCTCCCAGCCTCCACGACATTCACCCAGTGTGCCGTCAGGGAAATGTAGCGTCCCTGGCCACAAGCACTTGTCCATGTGTCAGTCGTTAAGTGGACCTTCCCAGTAACTGCGTTGGTCAGGGCACGGGTGATGTTACGGGACACATGGTGGTGTAATGCGGGGATGGCACACCGGGAAAAGTAGTGGCGGCTGGGGACCGCGTACCGAGGGACAGCTGCTGCCATCAGGCTGCGGAAGGACTCAGTGTCCACAAGCCTAAATGGCAGCATTTCGATGGCCAGTAATTTTGAAAGGTGTGAGGTTAGTGCTATGGCCTGTGGGTGGGTGGCTGGGTATTTTCTCTTGCGCTCAAATGCCTGGGGTAACGACATTTGGACGCTGTGCTGGGACAGGGAAGTGGATGTGGTCGCTGATGGTGCTTCAGATGCTACAGGTGCAGGGCGGGAGGTATGCGGGCCTGCGCCTTCGACAGGCGATTGGCCGGCACCGAAAACAGGGGAAGAGGAGGCAGTGGTGTGGCCTGCAGACACAGATGGGCGATCCAGGCGTTCCTCCCACTTACTACGGTGCTTGGATGCCATGTGTCGGATCATGCTGGTGGTGGTGAGGTTTCTAGTGTTCATGCCTCGGCTCATTCTGGTGTGGCACAGGTTGCAAACTACAAATCTTTTGTCGTCCGCACTTTCCTTAAAAAAACGCCATACCGCGGAACACCTACCCCTTGGCAAGGTAGATTTACGCAAGGGGGTGCTCCGTGGAACATTTGCGGGCCGGTTTGGTGCGGTCCGCCTTCTTTCTGTAGCCACACCACTGCCTCTTCCAGCCTGTTGCGGTGCTGCAGATGGCTCACCCTCAGGACTGCTGTCATCGCTCGGCTCTACACCTTCCCAGGTGGGGTCAGTCACCTCATCGTCCACCAAGTCCTCCTCCACTTCCTCACTCTGATCATCCTCCTCAAGTCTTGATCCCACCACATACTCGGTCATTGACAACTGTATAACATTCTCCTCAACAAGGTCTTGAGAAGGAAATAGTGGTTGATTTAATGGCAACTGTGTCTCATCATCATCATCATCATCCACTACTTCCTTTGACCTTAAATGCCGTTCACATCTGTCATCTTCTTGTGATTGGGTAGCCTCTAGAGGTTGTGAATCAGGGCACAAGATGTCATGTTCCTCTGCAAGCGTGCTTGGAGAGAGGGTCAAATGAAGGATTGGTGATGAGACGAGCTCATCACTATATCCCAGTGTGGGATCACTTCTTTGACCAGACCGTGTATGGTGGGAGGAAGGATGATCAGAGTGAGGATTATGTTGACCAGACTCTTGGCTACTGAGAGTGGACTTGGTGGAAGACAGGGTGGTGCTTAACCGACTGGAAGCAGTATCAGCTGTCATCCAACCGACCACCTGTTCGCACTGGTCGGACCTCGAGAGTGATGTCCTGCGACGCCCTGTGAAATCAGACATGAAGCTAGGTATGGTGGATGTCTTTCTTTCTTGTGCTCTGGCACCAGGCACAGTTTCTCCGCGTCCTGACCCGCGCCCTGAACTTTCAGGATCACGTCCACTTCCCCGTCCCTTTTTACCCGCCTTCTTCATCTTACACGATATATATGACTTTAATATATATGAGTTTGAAAACTTAACAGTATTTCTTACTATTCTGCAACTCTGCAGAGTACACAGAATAGGCTGCTAAACTGCGGTGACACACACTGAATGGAATAAGTGACTTTAATATTTGAGTTTGAAAAATTAACAGTATTTCTTACTATTCTGCAACTCTGCAGAGTACACAGAATAGGCTGCTAAACTGCGGTGACACACACTGAATGGAATAAGTGACTTTAATATTTGAGTTTGAAAAATTAACAGTATTTCTTACTATTCTGCAACTCTGCAGAGTACACAGAATAGGCTGCTACTCTGCGGTGACACACACTGAATGGAATAAGTGACTTTAATATTTGAGTTTGAAAAATTAACAGTATTTCTTACTATTCTGCAACTCTGCAGAGTACACAGAATAGGCTGTTAAACGGCGTTGAAACACACTGAATGGAATATGTGACTTTAATATTTGAGTTTGAAAACTTAACAGTATTTCTTATAATTCTGGAACTGTACAGAGTACACAGAATAGGCTGTTAAACGGCGGTGAAAGACACTGAATGGAATATGTGACTTTAATATTTGAGTTTGAAAACTTAACAGTATTTCTTATAATTCTGCAACTCTGCAGAGTACACAGAATAGGCTGTTAAACGGCGGTGAAAGACACTGAATGGAATATGTGACTTTGATATTTGAGTTTGAAAAATTAACAGTATTTCTTACTATTCTGCAACTCTGCAGAGTACACAGAATAGGCTGTTAAACGGCGTTGAAACACACTGAATGGAATATGTGACTTTAATATTTGAGTTTGAAAACTTAACAGTATTTCTTATAATTCTGGAACTGTACAGAGTACACAGAATAGGCTGTTAAACGGCGGTGAAAGACACTGAATGGAATATGTGACTTTAATATTTGAGTTTGAAAACTTAACAGTATTTCTTATAATTCTGCAACTGTACAGAGTACACAGAATAGGCTGTTAAACGGCGGTGAAAGACACTGAATGGAATATGTGACTTTAATATTTGAGTTTGAAAACTTAACAGTATTTCTTATAATTCTGCAACTCTGCAGAGTACACAGAATAGGCTGTTAAACGGCGGTGAAAGACACTGAATGGAATATGTGACTTTGATATTTTAGTTTGAAGACTTAACAGTATTTCTTCCTATTCTGCAACTCTGCACAGTACACAGAATGTGCTGCTACACTGCGGCGAAGCACACTGAATGGAATATGTGACTTTGATATTTTAGTTTGAAGACTTAACAGTATTTCTTCCTATTCTGCAACTCTGCACAGTACACAGAATGTGCTGCTAAACTGCGGCGAAGCACACTGAATGGAATATGTGACTTTGATATTTGAGTTTGAAGACTTAACAGTATTTCTTCCTATTCTGCAACTCTGCACAGTACACAGAATGTGCTGCTACACTGCGGCGAAGCACACTGAATGGAATATGTGACTTTGATATTTTAGTTTGAAGACTTAACAGTATTTCTTCCTATTCTGCAACTCTGCACAGTACACAGAATGTGCTGCTAAACTGCGGCGAAGCACACTGAATGGAATATGTGACTTTGATATTTGAGTTTGAAGACTTAACAGTATTTCTTCCTATTCTGCAACTCTGCACAGTACACAGAATGTGCTGCTAAACTGCGGCGAAGCACACTGAATGGAATATGTGACTTTGATATTTTAGTTTGAAGACTTAACAGTATTTCTTCCTATTCTGCAACTCTGCACAGTACTCAGAATGTGCTGCTAAACTGCGGCGACGCACACTGAATGGAATACGTGACTTTGATATTTTAGTTTGAAGACTTAACAGAATGTGCTCTAATCTGCAACTTTGCACACTAAACAGAATGTGCTCTAATCTGCAACTTTGCACACTAAACAGAATGTGCTCTAATCTGCAACTTTGCACACTAAACAGAATGTGCTCTAATCTGCAACTGTGCACACTAAACAGAATGTGCTCTAATCTGCAACTTTGCACACTAAACAGAATATATATATTTTTTTTTTTTTTTTTTTGTTTTTTTCCCCCCACACCAAATAACCTGCTGCCCCCACACACAGTAGTCCTAAAAAGGACTTTTGGTTCTTTTTTTTTCACAATTTTTGTTTTTTTCCTCCCTACACTGCCTTTCCCTTCCTATCCTCAGCTCTCCCTGGCTCAGACTGAGCCGAACTCGCTGGTCAGGTGCTATACAGCACCTGACCACGGGTTCTGGCCAGCCAATCAGTGTAATGCCAGCAGCCAACATGGCTGCTGGCATTACACCGATGTCAGAGCCTCCCTGCACGTTTATTGGCTGCGCAGCAGCCGCAAAACGTGCGGGGAGGAGACCCGAACATGGCGGGCGAGCACATGCGGTACTCGTACGAGTACCGCCATGTGCCGAGCAGAGCGATGCTCGAGCCGATCCGAGCATCGGCCGAGCATGCTCGCTCAACACTAATCAGCATCATTGCCTCTTCGAAGTCCAAACCTCACTCAGCCACATATTAGTGTCGAGTAACCAGCTGCAACAACACAGTTATCAACATCAACAACCCTAGCTATGATGAATGCTTCTTCTGCTGTTGGAAGTGCAGCACCTGTGACACCTAATAGTAATACAATTGCATCAACATTTAGCCCCAGTAGTAGTTACAGCACCTCAGGAACCCTTCGGTCTATGAAGTCCACAGTATGGATATACTTCACTAACAATCCAAAAGCTAAACATGCTGCTATCTGTTGTCTGTGTAAAAAAGCATGTGAGCAAGAGGAAAGAAGGCTCACATCTAGGCACCCCCTCACTGAAATCCCACCTGAAGCACAATCTCAGGTCTGACTTGGGGATACACATCAAATTAACAGAGGTGCCTCAGCTAGCAGCAGCCGAAGCACACCTAAAAAATCCCCAGAGCTCTGTGGCACATTATGGAAGTGACAACATTGATATGTAAGAGGATGTGCGAAGATTCTGTTCATGTGCCAAGAACAATGACCCGATAGATTACTGGCAATCAAAACAGTATGTATGGACAGCACTAGCATATACTGCCATGAAAACCTTTATTTATCCACCAGCAAGTGTGGAGTCTGAGTGGGTTTTCAGTGCAGTGTGTTATTTTGTTATTTAAGCTGCAGTGTTAGGAGTCACCATACTTAAAAATGAACCCACATCTAATACCATCTGAGTATCAGGTAGCAGAAGGGGACAAAATCATGGCCATGACACACGTACAGTCATGGCCAAAAGTTTGGAGAATGACACAAGTATTAGTCTTCACAAAGTTTGCTGCTTCAGTGATCTTAGATATTATTGTCAGATGTTACTATGGTATACTGAAGTATAATTACAAGCATTTCATAAGTGTCAAAGGATTTTATTGACAATTACATTAAGTTTATGAAAAGAGTCAATATTTGCAGTGTGACCCTTCTATATCAAGACCTCTGCAATCCGCCCTGGCATGCTGTCAATTAACTTCTGGGCCATATCCTGACTGATGGCAGCCCATTCTTGCATAATCAATGCTTGGAGTTTGTCAGAATTTGTGGATTTTTGTTTGTCCACCTGCCTCTTGAGGATTGACCACAAGTTCTCAATGGGGTTAAGGTCTGGGGAGTTTCCTGGCCATGGACCCAAAATTTTGATGTTTTGTTCCCCGAGCCACTTAGTTATCACTTTTGTCTTATGGCAAGGGGTTCCATCATGCTGGAAAACGCATTGTTCGTCACCAAACTGTTCTTGGATGGTTGGGAGAAGTTGCTCTTGAAGGATGTGTTGGTACTATTCTTTATTCATGGCTCTGTCCTTAGGCAAAATTGTGAGTGAGCCCACTCCCTTGGCTGAGTAGCAACTCCACACATGAATGGTCTCAGGATGCTTTACTGTTGGCCAGACACATGACTGATGGTAGCGCTGACCTTGTCTTCTCCAGATAATCCTTTTTCCGGATGCTCCGAACAATCGGAAAGGGGATTCATCAGAGAAAATTATTTTACCCCAGTAATCAGCAGTCCAATCCCTGTACCATTTGCAGAATATCAGTCTGTCCCTGATGTTTTTCCTGGAGAGAAGTGGCTTGTTTGCTGCCCTTCTTTACACCAGGCCATCCTCCAAAAGTCTTTGCCACACTGTGGTGCAGATGCACTCACACCTACCTCCTGCCATTCCTGAGCAAGCTCTGCACTGGTGGCACCCCAATCCTGCAGTTGAATCAACTTTAGGAGATGGTCCTGGCACTTGCTAGACTTTCTTGGGTGCCCTTATGCATTCTTTACAACAACTAAACCTCTCTCCTTGCAGTTCTTGATGAGCTGATAAATGGTTGATTTTGGTGCAATCTTACTAGCAGCAATATCCTTGCCTGTGAAGCCCTTTTTGTGCAAAGCAATGACGACAGCACATATTTCCTTGTAGGTAACCATGGTTAACAGAGGAAGAACAATGATTTGACGCACCACCCTCCTTTTAAAGCTTCCGGTCTTTAATTCTAACTCAATCAGCATAACAGAGTGATTTCCAGCCTTGTCCACGACAACACTGTCACCTGTGTTAATGAAAGAATCACTGACATGATGTCAGCTGGTCCTTTTAGGGCAGGGCTGAAA
This sequence comes from Rhinophrynus dorsalis, assembly GCA_037306005.1. Taxonomy (NCBI): domain Eukaryota; kingdom Metazoa; phylum Chordata; class Amphibia; order Anura; family Rhinophrynidae; genus Rhinophrynus; species Rhinophrynus dorsalis. The sequence goes on along the minus strand of CM074720.1, from coordinate 306,122,234 downwards.
TGCAGTGGAAATGTATTTTTGGGATTAAGTTCATTTTCTTGGCAAAGAGGGACTTTGCAATTGATTGCAATTCATCTGATCACTCTTCATAACATTCTGAAGTATATGCAAATTGCCATAATCTAAACTGAGGCAGCAGACTTTGTGAAATATCTGTGTCATTCTCAAAACTTTTGGCCACGACTGTACTACTAACAGCAGCACTGAGGATGAGGAGGATGAGGGATTTAAAGGGTTGCTATTTTTCACAGGTGGGACCACTGCAATGACTACAGATTAATGTGTGTCAATAATATGAGACTAATGCAAGCTTACATTAGACTCAAAGATAATAATGTTAATAATTGGAGCAGGAATCATGAAAAGAAAAATAAAATAATAGTTTTCAGTCAGGGGACCTTCCTCAGGGCACCCTGAGGACTGAAAATGTTTGGAATGGATACAATGAATTCATCTTTACAAGGCCAGGAGTACCCAGGCTGAGTATACCCGTATGTGCACCTATATGTTTTGTTTGGGTATATATATATATATATATATATATATATTTATATATATATATATATATATATATATATATATATATATATATATATATATATACAGGATGGAGTATGATGGGAAAGCACTGTAATCGATTTAATGATACTGTTCCTAACTATCTCCTATGTACTAAGCCATATAGGCAGAAATTACTCTGCTTACATCACTTGCTACAAGTGATGAGCAGTGTGGAAGCAAAATAATGCTTTGAGAGGTTCTGATCCTGTGCAGCTTTTCTCTCATTGTACTAACAACATGCAGAGAAACAGGCATAATTTGAGTTTATTTTCTAGCATGTGCTAAGCTTTCGGGGGGCGTGGATCATAGGTTTGTTTATTAGGGCATGCACTTACCTGTTCTCAGTTACAGGGGACTATAAGTTCCCCAGGCTATAGCTAGTTAATGCTTCCACTGCAATGTGTTTGATACCTCTCTTGCACTATAAGGGTTACATGCCTTAATTTCCCCATAAAGCAGGGAACTGTGTTGCTCCATGAAGAGATTTAGTTTAAATCAACATAGAATACATTGTTTGCCTATTGCTATAATACTATTTGCCTGTTTTGCTGTTGGAAAGTGGATAAGCATTACAACTATTTAGTTGTGATGCTTATTCACTTGCATTTAGTTAATGCACATAAGTGTAATGCTTTTGTATTCTTTTTGTTTATGTTGTTTGGCTACATTCCACTGATTTGAGTTAATGATGTAATAGATTGCAATGGTACAACATTAAAGGGATAGTAATACTTAAAATGTAAAAAAAAATATGTTGTAGGGTTTATCCCCCTGAGTAAAACAAGAGTACTCCCACTGCTGAAAGGTGTTTCATTCAAAAGTTATTAATTTTCAAAGTTGAATTTTTTAGGTGCAATATCACAGTGGCCTGAAATTGTACAGTGGCGCTGTTGCTACACCATCCTATGGAGATTTATGGTCAACTGACCAGAGCTGTCCATAGGATCGTGTAGCAACAGCGCCACTGTACAATTTCAGGCCACTGTGATATTGCACCTAAAAAATTCAACTTTGAAAATTAATAACTTTTTGAATGAAACACCTTTCAGCAGTGGGAGTACCCTTGTTTTACTCAGGGGGATAAACCCTACAACATATCTTTTTTTACATTTTAAGTATTACTATCCCTTTAACCATAAAGTAAATCAAGGAATCCAAGACATATCTAAAAGAGAGACCCTAATAGGATGCACCTGGGACTGTACATTCAAAAGAAAAGAGGAGGAGGTCTTAGGCAAACTATTGCATTATGGGGAGAATTAAAATGCCCATAAATTCCCATTGATCTAAATGGGTATTTTAATACCTTGAATGTTGGAGAAAGACTGCCAATGTGTTTGGAGACCTCTCTAGCATTAAATAGGTTAAAATATGCTTTTAAACCCGTTAAAATGTTTAGTCCTTCCTCTAGTGCAAATGGTTTTCCCCAGAAATCCAGTTTTCTTTTGAACATACGACCCCAAGAGTCTAAGATGATTCAGGCCAGTCACTGTCTTCTAAAGATGTATCAATCTCCAAAGCACTATGTTGGAGACATCGCTGGCATGCAATGCCCCATTTAACTCAACAGGAATATTTATGTGTCCCCTATGGTTCAGATGTTTTTTCTCTCTGGAATTGCTTCATTACTTTTTAGTATATAAGCTTCCATGAGACATGTTTTACTATTGTCTTAAGGCAACAAGGAAATTATTAATTGGTTTATACAGAGAATTATAATTGATAAATAAACTGTTAGGCATTAGGAGACAACAGTGTTAGAAATTAGAATGTTGCAGTATGACTGCTACAGCAGCTGTTTCAATTTCTTTTTCTTAAACAAGTGTTTCCTTTCTTTCTGCTCGGTCAGTGACATAGCAACATGATTGCATCTCAATAATAAAAATAATACAACTTGATCTTATTTGAAAGGATATGCTTCTGTAGCTATCACACTCTGTAACATTCTTTGGTCATTGACTGAAAAAGGAAAAACCTAAACCATTCAAAATTGCTTCTCCAACCAGATAAAATAAAAGCACAGACAATCTTATATATTTTGAGAACTACAAAGAAATAGTAACTTGCATTGACCTGTTTCTGAGCATGTTTAACCATTTAATGACGTAGACCGAACATTTAAGTTCATATATCCCCTTCATAAAGACACGGGGCTAGATCCAATTAACCCTGAAAAATACACTTCAGAAGCTAAATTTACACCCATAGGAAGCAAGTAAGAGTAGTTGAATTTGTAAAAATTCTAGTGATCCCTAAACAAGTGACCCATGGATGTTTTAATATGGGGCCTTAAGCTCCATATTAATACATCCCAAGGTTAACCCTTTTGGTGCCAGACTCGTAGACATTGCATTGAAAGGGTTTTAAAAAGTGAGTGTGTGAAGAAGAAATAAATAACCTTTTGAGTGCCAGTAGGATATGAAATGCAATGCATTGCACAGTGTTTCATAGCCCACTGGTACTCAAAAGGTTAATCAGACCAAAGATAACACCATAAAATTAAAATCAACACTTACCTGTAATCCTGATGTCAAGTGAAGTCTTCTGCACCCTGGTCATCTTCTTCTTCTTCAGTTCTTTTTTTGTAAGCTTCTATACTTTTTTCCTCTGTTCTTCTTCACCTGTCATCCTCTTCTTCTTTCTTAATCTGTGCTCCTCTTCATTCTTCTTCTTTAAACTTAGTGATGAACCTGTAAAAAAAATAAAGTTATTAAAATACATCTATCATTAAACGTATTCTGACACCACTGATGCCAGTTGCGACAGGAAACAGTAGCAAAACTCCCCCCTCCTCGTTACATTTGTGCACTGAGGGAAATTTGAATAGGGACTGACTTTTTTATGACCAGTCCCTGTTCAAACTAATTCCCACTTTCCCATTGGATGGGAAGCCAATCATATTCTAGCGTGTTGAGTCATCTCTCCCATTAGAAGCTGATTATCTGGTAGATGTGGTTTCTGCAGGGCCCTGCAGTCCATGGGAGCATGGGAGGCAATTTGAACAGGGACTGGCCCTGTTCAAATTTCCCTTAGTTGGCATTGGGCAAGGGCCCGAAAGGTACAAGGAAGGGTTTTTGTTGCTGGTTTTTCCTGCTGCCCCCACCTGCAGATGTGGTGACAGCAGCATAACATTAATGATAGATTTAGTTTAATAACCCTTATAACTATATTATTTTACAGGTTGAACACTAAATTCCAAGAAGAAGAATGAAGAGGAGCACAGAAGAAGAAAGAAGGTGAAGGTGACAGATGAAGATGGAGATGACAGATCAAGAAGAAGAAAAAAGAAGAGAATAGAAGCTTACAGAAGAAGAACTGAAGAAGAAGACCAGGGTGCAGAAGAACTCATGGAATGTCAGGATTAAAGGTAAGTGTTCCAGCTATGGGTGATAGGATAGTGTTAGGGCTAGTATGGGTACACTTTATTGTTTATGTTAGAGGTAGCTTAGGGCCAAGAGGAGGTTTTATGTTTTTTAGGGTCACTGTGTTTTCAGCTCATGCTTGGTGTTTGACCCTGTAGAACAAGAGAAAAAAAGACACAGGTGCAAAACCTCCTAAGAGCGTATCTGTTAAGATGTAACACCACAAAGCCCCATAGTATCAATGCTCACCAGAACTGGATATATAGAAAGCCCCTCAAAAGCTGGTAGTATCTTCACTCTTCCAAGTAAATACACAGCTCTCCACAGCAATAGTAAAAGATTCCAAGACTGATTTATTTCCAAAAAATCGTTAAAAGTGTATATACCAACACACAATAACGCCCTGACGCTTTTCATATCACCAATGACACTTTTTCAAGGTTACAATTTGTGTGAAATAAAATAAATATTGTCATTTACCTTTTTAAAGTTTTCCACAAGTCCCATGTTCATCCCCGTGTGTAACCGTAAGTCTCCGACTTCTGCGATTTGACGTCACTTCCTACACGCTATCGGAAGTCGCCTGCACATTTCTCCCATGCGTTTCAACAATGGAACGCATTCTATCGATCGACCCATCTTAATGGGTTAGAAATGTGCAATAAGCGGCTTCCCATGTATTAGATCTTTAATTGATCTTTTGCATTTAGATCCATACATTTACATATGAGTATTATACTGTTTTCTTTTAATTTTCTAACGGGGTTAATCTTTTCTATGGGACGTGTGGAAATAAATATAACCTCATTATATATCACTGTATTGTATATATGCACACACATACATAAAATTATATCTCCCTCTCATAAAATACATAATTCTCACTTTTCTATCTTACTAGAATAAATATCAAATGGTATATTTAAAATTATGTATATGAAAAATGGAAAAACTAAAAATAAAAAATGAACTGTCTAACTCCTAAAGAATCTAAACCAGGATAGGGGGTTGGAGAAGATGCATTAGTTTGTTTTTGTTTTGATGTTCTTCCACTTTTGTGTTTAAATCTTCTCTTTATTTAATTTTGCTTTTTATTATGTACATTCTTTATTTAAATTGGGCTTTTCACAACTTCTCAGTATAGTTGAAACCCTTTCTTTTTCTTTTCAAGAGGAGATTTAGCTTAAAGGGATAGTAATACTTTATTTTAACTTTATTTTATTTTGTAGGCATTAAAAAAACATGAAGAATGATATAAGTCTTATCTCTCAAACCTTTATGGTTTATGAGATATTCACAAGCAAAGTTTCCCCCTCCCGCCCCTTTTACCTACTGTAAACAATCTCTTCTCAGATGTGGAATGCAGTCCATAGACTGGACAGATAACAGAAGGGGACACTCTAATTCCTATGAAAACAATGAAATCCCTGCCCCATTTGACAAGCTTTTCAGGTTTTCCCTTATCTTAATTGAAGATTGTCCCTCTCTGCAGTCTACCTGGGCTGCTCAGTGTGAACAGTGTGGCATCAGTAAAAGGGGAGGGAGGGGGACACTTTGTCATTGAATTACTCTGGAACTACAACTCTGACAGAATTGAAATAACACTCTCCAAAGTCCAAATACTATTATGATTAATTAGAGCTGTTTTTATTATGAAACATTACTATCCCTTTAAGACAAACACCATAAGTCTAATTCTTCGTTTAGACCACTAGGTGTCAGTGTGTTTAAGGTATACATCAAAAAGGATTCTTTTCTACACTGTTCTGCAAATCTATTGCCCACTTGCCTAGGTATGAAATCTATACCTTTTACCCTAAAGTTATTTATACATTCACTTGGACACTCATTGAAATGTCTGGGTACACTATGTTCTTGGGATTTTTTCTGAATGCTTCTTCTATGTTCTCCCAGCCTTTCTCTGAGTGTCCTTGTGGTATGCCCCACATATTCCATCCCACATCCACAAGTGATCAAATATATCACATAGGATGTGCCACAGCTTATAAAGTGCTCTATAGTGAATGTTTTTATAGAGCCTAAACCTGAAAATACCCTGACCTTGTCTTCCATATATGAACAATTCAAACAGGATTTAATATTGCACTTAAAATTCCCTACTGTTTGATTTTGACTCTTAAGAGGGTTTGGCATCCTTTTCATTTCTAATTTTTTTGGTCTACTGGGCGCAATGTAAGATCTAATATCCCTAGCTTTCTTAAAAATTATACTTTTCTCAGGTAGGACATCTTGTAAAAGAGGATCTTCTCTGAGAATACTCCAATTTTTCTCCAAGATTTTTCGAATTTGTTTCGCTGATGAATTGTACTGAGTTGTAAAAGCTGTTTGATATTTTGAATTTTCTACTTTCCGTGGTCTTGGTGTTAAAAGACTTTCTCGATTAAGTGACCTGGCTTTACTAATTGCTTGATCCAATAGATCTTCCTCATATCCTCTTTCACAGAATTTCTTCTTTAGAAGTCCACTTTGGATTTCAAACTCCTCCAAACTACTGCAATTTCTTCTAATCCTACTAAACTGTCCAAATGGGATATTGGTCTTCCATTTTTTCAGATAGCAGCTGCGAGCATGTAAATAGTTATTTTTTGAAACAGGTTTTACATATACTGTACTGGCAATTTTTCCTTGGTTTATATATAACTGTAAATCTAGGAATTGAATTTTATCTTTGTTAATTTCTGATGTAAACCGTATTCCTTTTGAATTGTTATTGAAGGATGTTATCATATAATTTGTTGTCTTCACTTCCATTCCAAATCATAATAATATCATCAATAAACCGGCCATAGAAGACCAAGTTTGCTCTCCATGGGCTGCTAGACCACACCTTCTCGTCTTCCCACCAGCCCATAAATAGATTGGCATAGCTGGGAGCGAACCTGGTTACCATGGCCGTACCTTGTGTTTGCAGATAGAATTCCTCTTGATACACAAAATAATTATGATTCAGAATGAATTGAACAGCCTTCAAAATATATTCTTTTTGTAAAGATGGTAAACTATTATCTTGATCCAAGAAATGTGCCACTGCCTCCAATCCCAAATTGTGTTTTATTGATGTATATAAAGAAGTTACATCCAAGGTGACCCATGTATAGTTATCTGGCTGCCAAGTGACATTAGACAACTGATATAATACATGTTGTGAATCACGAATGTAGGATTTGAGATTGGTCACATATTTCTGAAGGAAATGGTCAAAATATAATGACAGATGAAATTAGACTATTCATTCCTGAGATAATTGGTCTTCCTGGGGGATTGTGAATATTTTTATGCACTTTAGGAATGTGGTAAAAAAATGCAGTACTAGGATTAGGTATAAATATATAATCATATTCATTCTTGCTTATGATATTTTTCTTCAGAGCTTCTTGTAAGAAAGATTTGAATTTTTTCAAAAATAGGTTAGTAGGGTCAAAAGTTAATTTGCAATATGAGTTGACATCCTCTAGTAGTCTATAGCCCTCTTGTAAATAATCTTTTGTATTTTGTATTATTAGGGCCCCTCCCTTGTCTGCTTCTCGTATCGTGATAAGATTATTTTGTTTTAATTCTAACATAGCTCTTTGTTCTCCTACAGTTAAATTTTTTAACTGTTTCTTATCAAATCTACTTGTCATTCTATTTAAATCTTTGAGAACCAGTTTAAAGAAGGTATCAATAAATGGTCCCTTATAACTAGAGGGGTAAAATTTGGATTTTCCTTTAAAATCAGTTCTTACAAATTGGTTTACTTCGCTTCTTTTTTCTTCGGACTCTAATTCTTCCCAATTGGTACTTATACACATATCATTTATATGTTCTTCTTTTGAATTTTCTTCTTGTAGATTTTCTTCTTCCTTCTTTCTCTTCAATTCTTGTTTAAAAAATCTTTTAAGTGTAAGCTTCCTTTGGAATTTATTTAAATCTACAAAAAGATTAAAATTATTCGGTGCCTGATCAGGGGCAAATGCTAGACCCTTTTGTAATAATGAAACTTGGTCAGTTGTTATATCAATAGATGAAAGATTGATAATACCATCTTTTATTTCTCCGGGCACAATTGGTCCATTTTTATAACTTTCTTTTTTCCTCCTCTACATCCCCTAATTTTTTTTCTTCTTCTCTTTTTCGTATGGGAGAAATGTGCAGGCGACTTCCGATAGTGTGTAGGAAGTGACGTCAAATCGTGGAAGTCGGAGACTTCCGGTTACACACGGGGATGAACGTGGGACTTGTGTAAAACTTTAAAAAGGTAAATGACAATATTTATTTTATTTCACACAAATTGTACCCTTGAAAAAGTGTCATTGGTGATACGAAACGTGTCAGTGCGTTATTGTGTGTTGGTATATACACTTTTAACGATTTTTTTGGAAATAAATCAGTCTTGGAATCTTTTACTATTGCTGTGGAGAGCTGTGTATTTACTTGGAAGAGTGAAGATACTACCAGCTTTTGATGGGCTTTCTATATATCCAGTTCTGGTGAGCATTGATACTATGGGGCTTTGTGGTGTTACATCTTAACAGATATGCTCTTAGGAGGTTTCGCGCCTGTGTCTTTTTTTCTCTTGTTCTACAGTTATACAAGCACCTTCCACCAGTGTTTTATGAATGGGCAGCATCCTTCTTTGAGAACAGAGAAAAAGGAAAAGAAAGAGAGAGAACTTTTACCCAACCCCAATTTGCCAAAAAGAAGACAAGAATACCACAGCTATTAATAACCTTCTATATGTTTTAATATTATTGAATATATTAAATGTAAGAATTTAGAAGGTAAGGAGTTATAGCAAACCTTAGCGCCCAACACATATTTTGGATTTTGTCTTTTTTTTTGTTTGGTGTTTGACCCTGCATGGATTCCTTTGATCTTCCCATTTCTCACACTATATAGCATGAGCTATGGGACTCACAAAACCACCATGAATGTTGGGCCACAAGTTAGGCTCTGTTGGCTAAAGCTTTTCGTGGTTCAGGTTGAGAGGCAATTGAATTCCAATGTATCACTGTATGTGTGTGTGTTTGTAACGTTCCATGTTATTTTTTTTCCCTAACACCAGTTTTACCAGATGGAATTGGATCAAGCCCATTGTCTGACAAATGTTTATTTCCCATTGTGTGCAGTTGAATAATATTATGTGAAAAAGGTGTTTAGGATGTTATTTTATTTTTAATTCATCATGATATTTGACCTTTAAAGGGCAACTATAATTATATAATATATGCAAGGTTTGAGTTCCTTGAGTTCATTGATCATCTGGTACTCAATATCTGTAGAAGCATTGTGGTCTATGTTGATATGTTAAGGCTAGCTTATAACATTTATATGGTGAGTGGGCAATATTTACACACAGGGGAGGTATTCTATCCACTAAATTATACCTTTGTAGGGGTTTGGAGTTGTTTTGTTTTATATTGTTTCTGCAGAAGGATTTAGATAAACTGAGTGAATGTGCAGATGACATTTTTAATGTAGATAAATGCAAGGTTATGCATGTGGACTGTAGAAACAAACTTGCTACATATACTCTAAAAGGGAAACAACTTGGGGAATCCTCATTAGAGAAAGATTTAGGAAGTACTGATAGATGATAGACTTCACAGCAGTGTACAAAGTCACTAAGCTGCTGCAAGAGCAAATAGTATACTAGCCAGCATAAAAAGAAGTGTTGATGCAAGGGATGCTAATATTCTCCTACTTCTGTATAAATCCTTGTTTAGGCCTCATCTAGTATATGGAGTACAATTTTGGGTGCTAGTTCTTAAAAAACACATTGTTGAACTGGAAAAGGTGCAGACACATGCAACAAAACTGATAAAGGGATTGGAGGATCTGAGTTATAAAGAGAGACTACCCAAACTGGGTTGTTAACATTACAGAAGAAATGTCTAAGGGGTGACATGATTACCTTGTACACATACATTCAAGGTCAATACAAAGAACTATCAAATTAATTAATTTACTTAAAGAGCTGAGCTAAGAACAAGAGGTCATCCATTAAGACTAGAGGAAAGGTGCTTTCGACTAAAACAAAAGCAGGGATTCTTTAACGTAAAGGAGGTAAAGCTATGAAATTCTTTGCCTCGGGATGTTGTATTTGCAGATAATGCAATTGCTTTCAAAAAAAGCAATGAATGCCTATCTAGCACAGAACAATATTGAAAATTATGACAGATGGCTTCAATGCAGATAGGATGATGATCTAGGGAACTATCTGACTGCCATTTAGTCAGGAAGGTATTTTTTGTACCCACTTTGGGCTAAATTGGAAATGGCTTCAGAAGGTTTCTTTTGCCTTCCTCTGGATCAACAGTGGTGTTTTTGGCATGGGATGGACTTAATGGACACATGTCTTCTTTCAGCCTCATCAGCTATGTTACAACTATGTTATGTTATCTTTTAAGGAAGAAGATGCAATTACCTACAGTTGAAGTTGAATGTACTTTCTCTGCAAATTGTGAATTATGTTGTAATTTTGTCCTGGAACATTTTAACCCATTAGATGTGAATGAATATCTCTCTTGTTATCTTTCATCAAAGGTACTACTCAGAATCCTTCTTTGAGCCTTTTTTCTGTTTTTGTGTTATGTGCATTAGGATGTGAAGGTACCACTAGAAACACTGGGAACACCATTTCATTGGTGTGCTCCACAGGACAGGCTTATCGCCTCACTCCAGCTGGTAGGAATGATCAAATTCTCTATTTAAGGATGTTCCACTCCTCTTCTCTTCAGTTGTTTCGGTTCTACCAGCTGGGAGGAGGGGAGGCAAATAGCCCATGGCATTTACAAAAATATAAACGTATACAATGTATTTGGGTCACATCTATGCCACCCAACATTCATTTCATTATTTAAAGGGATAGTAATACTTCGTTTTAACTTTATTTTATTTTGTAGGCATTAAAAAAGCATGAAGAATGATATAAGTCTTATCTCTCAAACCTTTAAGCAAAGTTTCCCCTTCCCGCCCCTTTTTCCTAGTGTAAGCCATCTCTTCTCAGATGTGAATCTGGTTGTATGACCAGACAGATAACAGAAGGGGACAGTCTTCTTTGTATGAAAACAATGAAAGCCCTTCCCCCCTTGACAAGTTTTTCAGCTTTTTCCCTTATCTTAATTGAAGATTGTCCCTCTCTGCAGTCTACCTGGGCACCTCCCTTCTGATCTGGTTGAACAGGGAAGGGATACTTTGTTTGTGAATATCTCTTAAACCATAAAGGTTTGAGAGATAAGACTTATATCATTCTTCATGTTTTTTTAATGCCTACAAAATAAAATAAAGTTAAAACGAAGTATTACTATCCCTTTAAGCAACAATTGGTCTTTTAAATGCATGGCTTTTAAATGTATAATCTTAAGTTTGTCCTCCTTTCCCCCACCAATATCTGTGGGCAAGATGAAAGATTTTACAGAATTACTCAGTCACTCTTCACCCACCAATGTCTGTGGGACATTGGGAAAGTCTAGCATACCTTTGGTATAGGAAGGATCATTGGTGTGGCATGTGTGTTGCAATCATGGAATGCATGCAATGATGCGGCATTGCATGCCTGATGACGCGGGAAGAGAAATCCAGATGTGGAGGTGAACTTTTAAGCATTCTCTAGAGGCTGTTTCCAGTCTGCCTGTGTTCCAAGCTTGGAATGCACACATAATAAAAGCATCAGAAAGCAAGGTAAGAACCCATGTTTATATATTTTTGTTAGCCTGTTATTGTTATGCTAGCTTGTTGTATTAAGGATGTATAAAACTTCTAAAGTTTTGCTCCAGTTAAGGAGAAGGCGACTGAGATTCCAGCTTCTAAGGAGGATAAGTCTCAGCAATACAAGAACTGTCTAGGGTGTGAAAGAAAAATTTCTGCAACAGAGTCATCAAAACTTTGTTAGGAATGCCTTAAAAAAGCTACTGCCCAAGATATGTTTATGGAGTTTTTGGATTTACTTTCCTGGATGAAGGACCCTATGCAGGAAACTATTTCTGCAATGCAAGAGGCATCTAATCAAAGGAAAAGATATATGATAGATCACCCAGAGAAGAGAATATCATCTAGAATTTTAGAATCTGAAGAAGTCATGAGTTTTCAGAAAGCAGTCTCAGAATACGCTTCAGAGGAGGAGGAAGAAGGGGAAATTTTGGAGGACTCAGGCTCATTTAGTTTAGAAAGAACTGATGGATTCCTGAAAGGCCTCAGGAAAAAAACTAGGCTTAGTGGAAGAGCAGAAAGCATTAGGAATCCTAGATGCAGCTTTTCTAGGAAGCAAAAAGTATTCCCAGTACACCATTCAGTTATGGATATGATTAAAGAGAATGGCATAGAGGATATACATATAAACATAGTAAAACCATTAAGTTCAACTATTGCTCCATAACCCCACAAAAATCAAAGTTATATAAGCTTTCCTGCTGCCAAATAAGTTTTGCCTACTATTATACAGTATAACCCTGTATGTTCCATCTTGAAAGAAATGTATCTAATCTTCTATTAAATATATCCATTCTATCTGCCATTACCTCATCCTTGGGCAAGGAATTCCATAATTTAACAGACCTTACTGTAAAAAAAAAAAAAAACATGTCCTCTGCTGAAGTTGAAACCTCCTTTCCTCTAATCTCGAGGAGTACCCCCTGGTTATTTAATCAGGCCTTGTAATGAATAGCTCTCCAGATTGATCCTTGTATTGACCTCTCATATACTTGTACATTGTGATATGATCTCCTCTTAGTCATCTTTTCTCTAGAGTAGGGATGTCCAGGTTCAGTCCTCAAGGGCCACCAACAGGTCAGAATTTAAGAATTTCCCTGATTAAGCATAGGTGAGTTAATCAGTGGAAAATTCTTAAATTCTGGCCCATTGTTGGCCCATGAGGCCTGAACTTGGACAGCCCTGCACTAAAGTAAATAAGCCAAGTTTGTCCAGATGTTCCTGATACATTGTCTTCCATTCCCTTAATTCATTTTATTGCTCTTCACTGTGCTCTCACCAGTCCTAGAATATCCTTTTTTAGAACTGATGCCCAAAATTGCACTATGCCACCAAAAAAAGAGAAAAAAGAGCACACAAATAACTTCCTTGTTCACTCTTGAACCCTTCACCTAGTGGGCTTTTACTGGTGTCACATCGTCTACCGTGGGAATCACCTTACGATTAAAACAGGTGCTTGACTCACCTTTGGTAGAGGTAATTCAGCCTCTTGGTGTAATCACTTCCACTGGATAACCCCCAGTGTTGGGATCTTTGCATCAGCTCCTTTCACCTCTCTCCTGCCAGTTCCTTGACATCCCTCCAGACTATTCTTTCATAGACTTAGTGTCCTCTATCTAGGACTCTTTATGGCCTAGAACTAGTCTATGTGTCCTTACTGGAATGTGGGAATATAATACTCTGGAGCTCAGATACAATTAGGTAATCCAATATTTATTAAAATTTAATAAAATTAAAATATATCTTTACAGATACAAACAATCTTAAAATAACACCGAATCACGCTAACTCCTATATATGGTTTGCCCTTTGCATTTCTCAGCTCACGCTGCTTTGTCAGGGGCCTAAGATAGCAAGTGATATCCCACTTTTCCCATATGTATTTATAACCCACTGCTGCTCCGCTTTTTGTTGCCAAAAAACAGCTTGCCACTGTGTGTACCCAGAAGATAACTTGGAACCACTAGAAGCAAACCTTACTGGAACGCATGTGCTCCTCACTACTCCGGTACCTCTCTTCCTAGGTAAAATATCCGGAGCTCATTTTGCATGCGCACTCCTTCTTGGTTCCCTTCTAGCTTTTTCACTCATGCGCATGTCCCCAGTACCAAATGACCTTCCAAGCATTCTTTCGGTTCTTCATGCATGAGCAAGAACACTTCTATCCAATAAACCAGTTCCATATTCTTAGCACCCACACAAAAAGCTCCTCCCTATAGCAGCGGTTCCAGTTGTAAAAGCATATACACATCCCAATAGACTGCCACCTACATATTTCCTATGGACGCGTGGGCCTTTTAGGGTCCCTACCTACCACTGCATTCTTTTGTCATCTCCGAACCTCACAGGTACCCATCTTCCTCACAATCTCCACAATAGAAAAGTTTTACAGTTGCATAAATCACAAACAGTCAAGAAAACTTTAAATTCCCAAATGTTCAAATAATGAGTGGCAGAGCAACATATTACTCTTCCCCTTTCCACTATCTCTACTTGCACCCTCACATATATTCACCCACTTTCTTTCAGATAGTGAACCATTATGATATGCATAGGGATAACAGAGCAAGTGTTCATAACCTTGCCCAGCCATCCCCATCCACATCCTTACATAAATTTAATTCCAGAGTATTATATTCCCACATTCCAGTAAGGCCCCATAGACTAGTTCTTAGCCACAGAGAGTCCTAGTTAGAGGACCATAAATATTTACAGCAAGCCTTTTAAAGAATAGTCTGGAGGGATGCCAAGGAAATGGAAGGAGAGAGGTTAAAGAAGATAATACAAAGGTACCGACACTGGGGGTTATCAAGTAGAAGTGATTACACCAAGAGGCTGGATTGCCTCTACCAAAGGCTAAACACCTGTTTTAATAGTAAGGTGATTCCCACAGTGGAAGAGGTGACACCAGTAAAAGCCCACTCGGTGAAGGGTTCAAGAGTGAACAAGGAAGTTATTCGTTACAGTCTACACTCAGATTGTGTGCACTTTTTTCTCTTTTTTGGTGGTATTTTGTATATGGAGTAAGGGCTTTACCGGAAGTCCTTGAAAAGTAAGCTGCACTGCTGAGAGAAACAACATTAAGCACTCAAAGAGACTCATAAAGGTCACATGATTTTTTTATTTTTTTTTTCTCATTTTCTGATTTTTTGCATATATCTTTTGATGCAGTTCATGTGTTGTTTTTAGAGCTGAGAATTTTTGTGGTGTTTTCCAAAATTGCACTGCATATTCGAGTTAAGATCTGAGCTATGATTTGTTCAGTGGCAAAAATTATGTTATACTTTCTTGCTTCAATACACCTTTTTATACAAAACAGGACTTTGTTTGCTTTTGCTACTGCTGTGTGATGCTGGTCATTGCTTCCAAGTCTGTAGTTTGCAAGGATTCCCAGGTCTTTCTCTGGCAATGAGTCCCCTAAATTTATACCACTAAGTTCATAAGTAGCATTGGGATTTTTATTCCCAAATGCATGACTTAACACTTTCCTACATTAAACTTCATATTCCATTTGTTTGCTCAGTCTGCCATTTTATGCAAATCCCTCTGTAGAGGACAAATATACTATTCTGAATGTATTACCCTGCATAAATTAGTGTCATCTGCAAATTGATATTTTGCTTTCTATATTTCCAGGTCAATTATAAACATGTTAAAAAGCAGAGGCCTAAGTACTGAACCCTGAGGTCCTCAACTCTCAACTTTAACTGTATTAGAGAATTGTCCATTCATAACACACTGTTCCCTATCCATCAACTAGTTTTCTATCCAATTGCAAAGGTTATATCCTAGCCCTAATTTCCTTATTTTATAACCCAGTCACCTGTTTGGCACTGTAGCAAATGCCTTTGCAAAATTTAGATATACTACATTAACCATGTTGATGAACAATACATTCATTAGATTTAGTAAATGTATATCTATAAATCTTGATAGAACCAAAGAATTGAAAAAATCAGATGCATTATTTGTAAATATTCAAGGAAAATTTAAGGGATCATCAGCATCAAAATCATCAATAACAAGATGGATCATGTATTGTATTAGGAAAGCCTACACAGAGGCTAAGGAACAATCTCCAGTTAAAATTAAAGCCCATTCTACCATGGCAATATCAACATCCAGGCCCAGTAAAAGCTAAGACAACTCCAGACGAAATATGTAGGACAGCAACATGGGTCTCAACTTTTATCAAACATTACAGACTGGATGCCTGGGGCTTCGGCAGAAGAGTTCTGCAAGCTGTGATTCCACCATAACTGTCTAGTAAGTATTTTCTCCTTTTTCTTTCTATCACAACGCCTGTAGGCACATACAGTTTTTAAATTGTAATGTATTGTTCTTATTATTCGGGGTTTTGGGCATTTCCCACCCTAAGTAATTGCTTTGTTATCTACCTTTAACTTAATTGCCATGAAGGACGAAATTTGTTGACTGATTTTTCCTTTTCTTCTGTGTCCCTCCCCGACACACCCACTCTTACATTTGTTTATGCTCTTTTTACAGCTTGGCTATAAAATATAACTGAAGAGAGGAGGGTGCAGCATCCTTAAGTAGAGAATTTGATCAGTGCAGCCAACTGGAGGGAGGAGATAAGCCCATTAAAGTACCAATAAAAATATATACTGGGTCCGAGCTCAAGAGCCAGTATAAATGTACGCTATATAAAAAATCCAAGGATATATAGTATATCACATATACATAAAAAACCACAGATTTCTATCTCTCTAATAAAATACAATATAACAGCAAGTACTAATACCTAATCCTAGCTAATAAATGGGCAGGTGTGCAACTAGATGAAAGTCCAGTAGAAGACTAGAAACCCCACTTCAGTGCTAATATGTGTAACAATGGCAACAGCCTGCGACTCTCCCGCGGGCAGTGTGTGACAATCAGTTGTTACCTCGATAGCTGTCACCACAGCCCCACAGATATACTCACTCCCGACCACTATAAAGGCAATGACTGCAGCCTGTGTTTCTCTTACGGGCAGTGTAATAGGATCAGCTGTTTCTCTGCAGTTGTTAATACAGCCCTCCAGTTATATCACTCCCGACTGAAACAAAGACACTAGCTTCTATCTGAAGCTCTTCTGCGGGCAGTGTAATGCGGTCAGCTGCAGGCTCTCCGGCTGTTCTACAGCCCAATCAATGTTCTCACTCCTGTCTCCAATAGAGATATGAGTGTATCAGCCGTTGCCGATAATATAAGAAATGTTCCAATAATGGGGGCCCCCTCTCTCTCCAACGCGTTTCGTGTTGTACAACATTTCTTATTTTCATTGGAATTTCAGCAGAGTATATAACGGGAGGAGTGCTACATTATACATCTACCCCATTGCACTATATTACTGGCAACGGCTGATAGACTCATATCTCTATTGGAGACGGGAGTAAGAACATTGATTGGGCTGTAGAACAGCCGGAGAGCCTGCAGTTGACCGCATTACACTGCCCGCAGAAGAGCTTCAGATAGAAGCTAGTGTCTTGCCTTTATAGTGGTCAGGAGTGAGTTTATATAAACACAGTTGAAAAAAGTAATACAAAAACGCAACAAGGATCAACAGGACAGTTTTAGGCATTTAAACAACACCTGTAACAATCCTGAGTACTCCAAGAACTAGGAGAGGAGGCCAGAACAACTCTGATACATAGGAAGGAGCAGGAAAAAAAAGACTCCTCCAACAAGATCAGTGGAGCTAGAAGCTCGTGGGTGACGCTATGGAGCTGGGTTAGGATACGTAGGTTACTTTCAAGAGGATTGTGCTGTGGCCTAGCCATATAAAGTTCCAAGCCACAAAGCTAGATAGCCCCCTTCAGAGGAGCTAAAACTAAGCACCACTGACCCCAGGGAGAGAATATAACCCCAACAGGAACAAAACTGACTTACTGTGATTCTACTACGCTCCACCACATTGCCAAGCATTGACAGGGTACCGCACAATGTGCAATGGGTGGACACAAACTGCAAGATCCTTGCATCTATAGACTCCCTATCGGCTGCTGGACAAGGTAACAGAGGCAAAGGTGGTACACCAGAGGAGGATGCCTGGGCATTGTCAGTGGGTATATTTTCCCTCGCTTGGCTTTCACATGCTTAAAATAAATGTCAGGGTGTTTATGTTGCATGTACTTTACGAAGGCTGTTGTGTCAAGGTGTATCTGCTCCTATCCCCGTTTCCCTACCTTTTTCACACATAGTGCACAGTACAGTCATTAATGAAGAATGGCCTTCTCCTTCTTCTTCTTCTCCAGAATCAAATTCACTGGCTGGGACACATGATGCTGCTGTTGCTACCTCAGCATCAGTGCTAGAAAAAGGACCAGGAGTATTGATGTCTATCCTACTCCTATATAACTACTTTCTGAATTCATTCTCAGCGTGTCTGCCATGGTGGTCTGTGGCACTTCGCTTTCCGCCAAAAATGCCATCATGCTCTCCTCCACACCATCTGCTCCACCATCACCCTCACTTTCACCACCACCCCCACTACCAATCTTGCTGCTATGTTGGAATGGGACTGTGGTGATGATGACAAATGTGAAAGAGGTTCCCTTTCTGTCACAACTGCCATCTCCTCCTCAGATGAAGGCACATTGGCAGCAGTAACAGCAAGCATAGGCATCTGACGTGTGCTGAGCATACTACTAGCCACTTCTGCCTTTTCCAGCATACTTTCCCAGATAGATAATTCTGGGAAACTGGGAATCATAGGGGTAGGAGTATGTGGGCTCCCTTGACAGCTGGGCTTGCTGGGTCCATCAAGCTACTTCCAGCTGTTCCACCACCCTCACTCTCATCACCAACCCCACCAGCCTCTAACTACTCAATGGGAGTTTGATTGTTTAGGGATGACAAGCGTGGCTGATGGTCCCCTGCTGTCATACTTGCTTTTTCCTCCTCCTCAGAAGAAGGCACAGTGGCAGCAGTAGCGTCATGCACAGGCAACTGACATATGTTGCTGATACTGCTAGACAGTTCTTCCTTCTTCAGTATCCTAACATAGATCCCAAGGGATATTATAGGGATACTGGGCATTATTGGATCTGGGAAATATGGGTTTCCGGTCCCTTTTGCACTGATGGTGCTGATGACTTTCACCTCCTCCTCCTCTGTATAACTAGCATCAGGGTCCATCCAGCTTTTCTTTTTTTACTAGTTGGTTGTCATAGTGCTGGCCAGCATGTGAAAACACTTTATTTTATTTTACTATTTGTTCTAAATCTATTTATATTTCTCTCTGTCTCCTTCCACTCTCCTCTTCACCTAAACTACACCAACCTGCATTATGGAAAATTATGGGGATGGGAGTCACTGCTCAACAACATCACGTTTTCAGCTTTCTAGTGTCATTACAGAGGAGAAACGTGCATGTACACATTAGACTAATCTCGCCCAAAAGGGAGGTCCAGTTCCAAAATGATGGGCAAGTCCCCTCTGCATGGGAAATACCAGCTATCCCCAAATGTATGTTTCTGCCTTGTTTAGGCCTCGTCAGTGAGGTGCAGCTGGTTTCCCTTGGCACTGAGAGCAAGGGATCTTTCTATAATATTTTGAAGGTTTCCTTTTCAGTATACCTGCAGCATGTTTTTCAGTCTCTTCTTTCTGGAACAACAAGCCAAAAGATGTGAGAGGCTCTGAGCACGAACAAAAGCACTGTTGCCTGTTCTGCGGCCAGTCACCGCTCAAGACCTTCACATTTTAGCTCTCTAGTGCCATTACAGAGGAGAAATTTCCATGCACATATTAGATGAATCCCACCCAAAAGGGTGGTCCATTTCCAAAATGACAGGCAAGTCCCCTTTGCACAGGAAATACTAGATACGCCCAGATGTACATTTCGGCCTTGTTTGGGCCTTGTCAGGTTGGTGCAGCTGGTTTCCTTAGGCACTGAGAGCAAGGGCAAAACACAGAAAATTCATGCAATTCCACTGGATAGATCAATCGAAGACTGGTGGTAAAAGCAACACCCTTTATTTCAGCAATTAAAAATACCTTCAGGTTTTTCAGGCCAAATATTGAAGGAGAAGCTTATAACTTTAAACAACAGCATTATCCAAAGACACCTTACATGTCAGAGCCACGTGTTTCACGTACAAGACGCTTACTCGTGATCTCTGGATAACAGCAAAATAAACCGCTCAGTATTTAAATGTCCACTGTCCAATCAGCATTAAATATTCACATCGTCACAAAAGCGGACCTGGTAGAGAACTCGGCTCAAAAAGCACATGACCACCTCTATCCAATCCTAATGCCAGATTCAACATACAGCGATCAGCACTGGCATCATCGAGGGGGCAGGTGAAAAAGAGCTTAGTTCAAAACACCATGTGGTCAACTTCTGCCAATGGCAATGTCGAAAGCCCAGACACAATAACCTACCTCGCCAGGGAATAAACCCTATGTTCAAACATGTAAACACTGCAAGCATGGCCCCAATCTCCATGCCACAGCACCAACGAACCCCCGGAAGCAGATGCCCACAACAGGCAAGGCCAGATAGCTTGCAGAATCTGACCCACAAAGCCCAAATTAGGTGCCTGCACTCTCCTGCAAAGCAGTAGCGCCATGACAAAGAGGCATTACCGTACCCGGAATGTCACAGAGACCATAGTCTACATAATCCACAAAGGAGGCAGAGTGTCAAACTAAACAAGCAACACCAAAATACTAAAAGCAGCTCAATATGCTACAGCCAAAATAAAAATTAAAAATTAAAAACAATATTAAACAAAATATATCTATATATATCGAGAGATGCCCACATTAGTTAGGGATATGATTCCTCTTAAATAAAGGAGAATTAAAAATAAGCATAAACTATATCAAGATTAGAGATAGTCATAACACTATTTATACAATATATTAGTGACTGGAACAGAGGGTATGAAGAGAGAGGTGCACAAGGATAAAAATAACAATGATGGGTTTAGGTCTATAAATTAAACATAACAAGTAACATCATAATCTCTATTTAACACAAATGGATGCCTGGTGCCCAATTCAAAAATCCAATACCCCTCTCTCTTCAGCAACTTATTATCCAAGTTGCCCCCCCCCACTCCCAAGCAGACTTTTTCAAGTCCCTGAACACAGAAATGGTTAATTCCACATTTTCCAGAGTTGAAATGAATGGCAACATTAGAACGATAATTGGCATTGAGAATACTACTCAAATGCTCATTAACCCTCTCTCTGAGACTCTTGATAGTCTTCCCCACATATTGTATATTACATTGTTTACACATCAACATGTAGATCACTCCCCTGGTGGCACAGTTTATATATCCTTTTACTTCATATCGTTTCCCTGTGATGTTTTAAACAAAATGTTGTGATATATTCAAATGTCCACAACATTTACAACACATAACTCCACATCTGAACGTGCCTCTGGTGGTTAACCAACTGCAACCAATCTTGGGGCCGACGGGATCAAATAAACTGGAGGACAACATATTTGATAAGGTAGGTGTTTTTTAAGAAACAAATTTACAGCCACCTTCGATGACTCTCCTTAAACCTTCATCATTGTTTAAAATGGGCAGATGTTGTTTTAAAATCCTCACTATGGCATTAAACTCTAAGCTATAGGACTTGGAAAAGATTACTTTATCACTATCTTAACTACAGTGAACCATAGCAGGCAATTTTTTATCTTTGTTGTAATCCAGCAAATTCTTCCTGTTGGCACCCTTTCCAATGCCTTATCTAAAATCCAAGGCTTGTAAACCCTCTGCAGAAACCTGTTATACAACTCCTCAGAGTGCATCTCAAATGTGCCCAACTGGTATGCCAAGGATCATGTGATTCGGGTGACAGCTGTCCGCTCTTAAAAGGGAATTGCCAGCAGTTGGTTTATGATAAATATCCGTAATCACGCGACCCAAAGGCATATTGACAGCAATATGAATATCCAAAAAAGAGATGGACTCTGTGGAGATTTCAGATGTAAATACCAAATTGTAGGTATTATTATTTAAGTAGGTTACAAATTTCTCTGCATCAGATGCTTGACCATGCCATTGGAATTTTGAATTGGGCACTAGGCATCCATTTGGGTTAAATAGAGATTATGATGTTAGTTGTTATGTTTAATTTATAGACCTAAACCCATCGTTGTTACTTTTATCCTTGTGCACCTCTCTCCTCATACCCTCTGTTCCAGTCACTATTATATTGTATAAATAGTGTTATGACTATCTCTAATCTTGATATAGTTTATGCTTATTCTTAATTCTCCGTTATTTAAGAGGAATTATATCCCTAACTAATGTGGACATCTCTCGATATATAGATGTATTTCATTTAATATTGTTTTTAATTTTTAATTTTTATTTTGGCTGTAGCATATTGAGCCGCTTTTAGTTTTTTGGTGTTGCTTGTTTAGTTTTACACTCTGCCTCCTTTGTGGATTATGTACACTATGGTCTCTGTGACATTCTGGGCACAGTAACGTCTCTTTGCCATGGCGCTACTGCTTTCCGGGAGCGTGCAGGCCCCGAATTTGGGCTTTGTGGGTCGGATTCTGCAAGCTATCTGGCCTTGCCTGTGGTGTGCGTCTGCATTCAGGTTTATTAAGTTATTGTACTGGTTTATGGTATGAAAGTGCCACAGATGCACTTTGTTAAAGCAAGTTATAGATATCGTTATGACTAATTAATAATTTCAGCCATGTGGATCTCAAAGGGTTAACCCTCTTTGGTTAGGGAAAAGGTTCGATCAATTGGTCGTATGAGCATCTCTAATAGGGCTCATTTATATTCCTAGGACCAAGTTAGTTGGAGGTTGATGAAGATCCAGAAGGGGTTAAATTATACCTTTATTTTCAGTCGTTTACAGTCAAAGAACACATACTACCATTCTCTTACCCTATGTTTTTATTTATTTTTTTTTTTCTTCTCTTCTTTGATTTTAACAAATATCACAAATAAAGGATTGTTTGGTTTAAAGTTGTTCTGATATCCTAGGTAACAATGAAGATTTAGGAAGTTACTTAGTGTGCAAAATATAGTGTTTTTTTCTCCAAAAAGTCGATTTATGTGTATTCTCCACTAGGCACCTTCATCCACAAGGGTGTTTTAACTTGTGATATCTTCCAACTGGTGCTGAAATACCTATTTAGCAATATAATCTTCATAGTATTTGGGCCATGGAGAGTATTATTTCAATAGTGTCAGAGCTGTAGTACAAGAGTAATTAAATGATAAAGTATCCCTGTCTTTCCTTTTACCTAGTTTAAGCCGCCTCCCTTAAAGATGTGGAATCTGGTCTATTGACTGGAAAGCATGCAGCAAAGAACAATCTTCTTACTGTGAGCATAAGGAAAACCCTGCCCCCTTTGACAGGTTTTTCAGGTATTTCCTTATGCTCTCTGAATATTGTGCCTTGCTGCAATCCATCAGGACTGTCTTGTTGCTCTGAGGTGAGCATTGTTGCATCAGTAAAAGGGGAGGGAAGGGGATACTTTATCATTCAATTACACTTGAACTACAGCTCTGACAGTATTTAAATAACTCTCTTCATGGCCCAAAAATTATGACGTTTAATCGGAGCTGCTTTTTTTGTGAAACATTACTATCTCTATAAATATAGTTCTAATATATTTGTGCAATTACATTCAATAGTACATTTTTAATCTGAAGTGCAAATCATTGTCTAAACTCTTTGTATGCCAGAGGTGTGAGCAACGTATTGCTTTGCAATGCGTTGCCTATCCCTTCTGGCATTCAAGGGTTATAATCAATCATAAGTACCTGAACAAACATTTAGACAGTTTGATTTGCTAAACAGATGTTTTACATTCTGTATTTCTTTACATACGTGTAATTGAAAGGAATTTGTAAGTCAAAGTAACTTTAGTTTAGTAACTCAGTAATAAGGATAATTATTTTTCCCTTATTTAACAGGTGTTAATATTTTAGAGATGCAGTTATGGGAATTATACACTCTTACCTACAGCTGTAGTATATTTGTTAACTAAGATTTTTTGCTGATTAAAATATTTCATGTGCTTTATTCTCACGTGATTTCATCATCATCTGCTTGGTCTTACATCGAGCATAGAATGAGTAACATCCTGTTAAAAAAAATACTCTTTTACTAAGTTTGCCAAATTAATCTAAATATTCTCATAAAAACTAGTCCCATGATAAAAAATGTTGATTAACTGTATGCTAGACAGGTTTTCAATGGATTGCAGATCTCTTTCATTCAAGAGTTTAAACACAATCCTACTACACAATACCATAGGCCCTATGTCACCATCCAAATACCACCAGTATCACTCTTGCCTTTTGCATCAAAACCTCTTAAGCATATGCTTATCTTTCTCAACTCTCACAATACTCTGGAACAATTG
The DNA here is from genome assembly GCA_037306005.1 of Rhinophrynus dorsalis. Taxonomy (NCBI): domain Eukaryota; kingdom Metazoa; phylum Chordata; class Amphibia; order Anura; family Rhinophrynidae; genus Rhinophrynus; species Rhinophrynus dorsalis. Next base: position 306,098,234 of record CM074720.1, on the reverse strand, counting down.
AGTTTGGTTTATGGTTCACTTTCTCTATGGAGACTGCCTTTAAGAAAATAACATGTGTTCTTCATGTTGTGAAAACCAATGACATTTTTCACTTCTTATCCTCCCTGACCTATCAGCTGCATTTGATACAGTTGACAATATCCTTCTCTCACAGGTTCTTCAATCTCTTAAAGTGTTAGTAATGTCCAAAATATTTTTTTTGCATTTAGAAGAGCTTAAAAAGCTGAGCTAAATGCAAAAAACTGTATATCTCAAACCGCTATGGTTTCAGAGATACAGGCGTTTAAAGTTCACTGTTTCCTACTGACAGCTGTAAAGCTGTCAGCAGGAGATTCGTGTTGGTCGACACGGAGATGCTTGAGAAGTGCTGAGATCTCATTACTTACAAGGAATCCTTCATTGGAATGGTCTAAAACGTGTGCCTGAACACAAGCTCAGCTTTTTAAGCTCTTCTAAATGCAAAAAAGTTTTTTGGGACATTACTAACACTTTAAAATCTGTGGACTGGCACATTCTTGACTCTTATTCTATTTTTTCTCTTTCTCTGTGTCAAAAGCCATCACCTCCATGTCTTCTATCCACCTCTCAGTAGGAGTACCCCAAGGATCTGTTCTGGGCCACCTTTTCTTCTATATCTATCTGGGACAACTGGTAAAGTCCTTTGGATTTAACTAGTAGATGACACACAAAGCTATCCCTCTATGATCTCACTTTTACCTAAAATACAGCAGCAGGTCTCAGAATGCCTTACTTATATTTCTTCTTTGATGATGCATCCTTTCTTAAGACTTAATATGTCTAAGTCTGAGGTACTTATCTTTCCTTCCACATCCTGCACAATACCTCAGTTTTATATAATTTATAAGGGCCCCACAATTTACCCTGAGGAGAAGACACATTGCCTAAGAGTAAGTTTGGAATGTTCTCTTTATTTCACCACCCCCATTCATAAAGTAATAAAAACCTGATGCTTCTTTCTTCAAAATATAGCAAAAATCTGCCCATTTCTTTTACGCTGTACAAATAAAACTCTTATGCACATTTTTATCCTTTACCATCAGAGTACTCTTCATCTCCTCCAGTATAGTACCTACTCTTGTAGTACTAAAATCAGATGCAACATATAACATTCAAAATCCTCCTCATTACCTTCAACACTCTCCAATACCCATCCCCATCCTATCTTCCATTGCTTATATCCTGCCATACGACCCATGCATAGTGGATGACTCTCTGCTCCTCTAACTTCTATCGCTGTATTGTGATGGAAGGCTGTTTCACTGGTTGCTCCCTACTTTTGTAACCACATACATACAAAGATAACATTAATTTAAAAAGACGCACTATATAAACAAATTGGCCATATGTATTTCTCCCCTGTTCCTCAAAAGTAGTGTGTTAGTGCATGTGGTGTGTGTGTATTATGTTAGGAGACATTCCCTCATTCATCAGCACTTTTTCTAAATTAATTAGCAACAGGAAATTTCTTAAACTGGAATGGACCTTTTAAATGTAATGAATTAAATTATAAATAGCTTCTTGGCTCTATAGATAAACATGTTATAAAGTGTTGCATGTTCTAGTCAACATAAATCCATACATGTACTAATATTGGTTTAAACTGTAACTGAACAGAATTTTTACAAAAATGAGCAGTCTTGATGTACTTTATTGGGATGGGTGAAAGTTTTCACCTAAAAAAAAGAATAATAGGAGAAAAATGGCACTTTTCACCAAGTAGTACATTTTTTCACCTAACTCACTGCATTGAAATCAATGGGAAGACTGAATTTCTACCCACCACGTGGCAAGTTTCCCTTGTTTTTCCTCAGGCATAGTATAAAGGGGGTGTCCGGTTCCCACAGCATTCCATCCTGTGTTTGTGAGAGGAAGAGAAAGCAGGACATTTTTCAGCTAGGGAAGACAGTATAAAAAAAGTGGAACTGAAGTTTAGTTTAGGGAGTCTTGTAGGAGGAAAATATTTTCTCTGGTTTGTGGAGACTGGGGGCACTCTAGGGGAGAGGAAGGAAAAAAGATGTTGACCCCAAATACCCCAAAATTTGGTGTGCCTGATTGGGGAGACACAAGCACCTGTGACCCAAGGTTCTTCTGATCTGCCTGTTATGTCTGTGCTAAGGGAGTCTGGAGAAAGAAGCAGTTCAACAGATAGGGTGTTTTTTTTGTTGATAGCAATAGGGGCGGACAGTTAATTAAAAAATAAAAAAATAAATTGATATGTGACAGAGACAGGGACCTTGATGTGAAGATAGAGTATTTTGTAGAAGGCTAGGGCAAGACACCATACTCCATCAGTTCTATTGTGTACTTTACAGTAAAACACACAGTAGTTGAGTAATGTTCAGCAAACACACAGGTGGTAGGGGGAGAGTGAAAGGAGTAGAAGCAGTGCAGGAAAGTGAGAGTTAAAGTGGAAATCCAAAAACTGACTGCAGCTATTGTTGATGCAGAGTGTGCAATAAATGGTGGGGATCCCTCTCCTTCCGAGGAGGATGCAGTTTGTCAAAGTACCACCAAGAATTCCACCACTACCATCACTATTAAAAACCATGTAAGGATGCAGAAGATAACAACAAGATGAATTCTAGTGTTGGGATAATGAAGAAGGTATAGCAGCTCAACTAACTGATACATCTGAAAGTGAGACAAACAGGTACAAAAACACCTGTCCTGAAAGTAGTAGCGAATGTTGTGAAATTAAAAGTAAAAAGAAATTCTATGGGATCTCTGAAAACCTAGAGGAAAATAAAAGTAATGAGCAAGAAGCAGTGGGCGATGCTGAGGATGACCTAATGATGACTGATGATGTATATCTAGAATATATCTCTCTGGCATCCACCCCTTCTTCAGATACAGATTAAGCTGAGACTGAGATAGATGACATGGTCAGACAGTTAGCTGAATGGCAAAGTCTCAATCTTACAACATTGAAAAGGGGCACAGTGCCTGTCTATAAAAAATTATTTGTAGGACTCATTAATCATAAGCTCTGAGAAAAAAATTTGTTTGTTGAGGTCTCGGGCACCTCCTCCAAAATCATGGGTGTGTTGGAATACTACTCTTCCCTTGAGAGCAGGAAGGAGCTGTGACTTGCATCAGCAACTACAACATGCACAGTGTGTTTAAGAAATTATGAAACATTTTGAAATAGGGGAAGGACTGGGAACAGTGAACACATCTGCACTCAACTGCAACTAAAAACCTTGACTCTTAAGTCTGAAATGTCAAATCATCCCTCCCAGGAACCAAGTACTGCTGTCACTATGACCCTTGTCTGCTACACTAAGGACATATGACAACAAGAAGATTGAGTAATAATGATGAATGCTCCCTGCCACCAGCTTAGGGTATTCTGTAGGATGGAATATCTGCAGATACTCCTTGATTTCCTCCACCACATTGCCAAATATGGTTAGTGCACAATGTGCAGTGGGTGGATACCCACCCAAAAGTGAGAAAAATTTCCTGCATGACTTTTATCGAAAACGTGCCGATTTTCGCTTTTTTTCATAAACGTTTTCGCCTTTTCACCAATGCAAAATTTTCCTCCTTTTTTCCTATTTTACCAAAATTTTCTCCTATATTTCCTACAGGTACTACATTTTCCACTACAATATTACTTCCTCTGAGGGCTGTAGTGGAAAAATAAGTAACTGAAAGTCAAAGTTGTGAGTCCTAAAGGAACATATGCCTTGAAAAATGTGTTATCTTGCAGACTGCATTTGTCCTTTGCCCACAACACTAACTTCCCACATAAGTGACACTGGCACATATTCATGATGATGATGTCAAGTAATAACAAAAATAAAGTACAACCTACAATATGGCAGATGTGTATTGTAGTGGTGGTGGGGGGGACTGGCTGGTATGGTGTGATTTGTTATGTATACAGTTTTTACCATTGTCATGTTTGTGTCAAATCTCTATCGTCCTTCTCAGATTATTGACACACATTGCTCTGGGAAGTTTTTAGAGTGATTCTGCTGCTGCTAGTTGTGGTACTTTTGACCTGTGGTTGTCCTTCAGGTGGGATCTCATAGAGGAGGCGACTAGGTATGAGCCTGCTTTCCCCCGCTCACTTTTTTTTTGCACAGACAACAGATAGCAACATGATTATCTTGAGGATCCTGAGTGCAGTTTGTCCATACTGTGGACTTCATGGACTGATGAATTCCTGAGGTGCTGATACTATTACTGGGCTAGATGTTGATGCAATTCTACTGCCACTACTACCAGGTGTCAAAGGTGTAGCACTTACAGCAGCAGCAGAGACATTCATCATACCTAACATTGTGAATGTTAATAACCTGTGGTGCTGTTGTTGTTGCTGCTGCTGAGTACTCAACACAGTTGTGTGTGGCTGAGTGGGACATGGCCTTGGAAGAGGTGATGATGCTGATGATGACTGATAAGGTGACTGTACTTTTTTGACATCTGTGTTTGTCCAAGGTCAGACTTTCCAGTGGTTTTCTCAAACAGTTTATATTCAGGCACAATGCTCCTTTTCAGTAGTGGAAGATTCAGACTTTACCTTTCTTCTAACTTTATTGTCATGTCATCATCATCCTCACTCTAAACTACATCTGTATCTGACAAGAGAAGGATGCTGGAGGGATATATTCTAGATCTGCATCATCAGTTATTATTAGGTCATCCTCAGCAGCAGCAGCATCACCTGACAATTCTTGCCCACTACCCTTATATTCCTCCAAGCTTTTGGAGGTCTCAAACAATTTCTTTTTACTTTTATTGTGTACATTGAGGACAGGTGTTTTGGAGCTTATTTGTCTCACTATCTGATGCAGCAGGCGGGGTCCAGCTTCTACACTTTCCTCTAATAATACCTTTTGAGGAGGCCACCTTGTTTGGTCATGTAGGGGCAGGAATTTGTGAGATTTTACCACTAATATATATATATATATATTTACTCCAGAAAAAAAATGAGGAGCATGGCTGAGGAATATCACCATAATGACAACACAGACAAGCACCAGGTGGTCAAGGACATGTTAATGTGGCTTGAGCACGATCCTTTCATAGTGTCCATTAAAAGCAATGAGAAATATATCCTGGACACTTTGTTGGACCCCCTCTTTAAACACAAAATTTCAGAATTTCTGCCAACGTGTTATCACTGTCACAATGATGATGATCAGCGGCATCTCTCAGAGGAATCGAATTCTGTAAAAGAATATAAAGATATGATTATAGATCAAGCGGAGGGCTGAATTGTGGAGGATGAGAGAGATAAAGTTAGGGCCAAACAATCTGGTAGAAAGCATGGTGAACGGAAATCATCAAAAGGTTTATATCAGCAGTAGCACCAACAACATCAACAAGAACACCCCATGTTATCATCACCACAGAAACCAATTCATCTATGATGGTTGTGGTAGCACATCTCTATGTGACATCCTCCCATAATATGGGTTGGTAACTCTTACACACGATCACCATGTAGCTTCTAGGAATTGTCCCACTGCATGTCACGTGGTTGCAGCTTTCTTGTAACCTTATTTATTTATTTTGTTTTTCAAATTATCTCTTTAAAGGTAACTGTTAGCAAGCATAGCAGCAGGCATACAGAACATACAGGTTCATGCTGGTAGGGTTGGGAGAAAATTTTCACCACAAACCAGAACTGACGAATAATGGCTCTTCCCTCTTTGTGAATAATTTCCTGTTAAAAATGCCACTTTTACCCTGTTTTGCTTTTCACAATATTGAATTCACACACAAATAGCAAATCTTATGTTGTTTCCCAAAGGCATACCATAAAAGGGGTATGAGGGTGCCTGTGTTGGTAAAGTGTAGGGAAAGAATTAGTTGAACAGAGGATATTTTTGTGGGGTGGGTTGTTGACTGGGATTGCAGAGACTGTTAATTTAAAAAATAAATAAATAACTAAATAAATAAAATAATAAGACATGGTATAAAAGGGGTCTGAGGAGGGTGCCTACATAGGTGGGTGGAGTTTGTGGAAACAATCAGTTGAAAAGGGAACTTTTTTCGGAGGGGACATTGACTTTTATTGGGGGGGACAGTTAATAAGAAAATAAATAAGAAAACGGTACGTAACATGAGACAGGTACCCCCTGAAGTAAGCTGTGACTGGACCAGACTGATACTTGACAGGATAGAGTATTTTGTAGGACGTGTTGTTAGAGGCCCAATCTCTGAGGAAACATTGATTTGCAGGAGTTAGACATTTTAGAGCCAAGCCCTGCGGACTCTGGCTTGTTAGCATCATAAGCCTCGAGAAATCAGAGATAATTTTTATCAATTAAGGCTGTTTGCATCACAAGCCCTGATGAATCAGTGATTTGTAGGAATTAGGCTTGTTAGAAACAAGCCCCAAAAAGTTTTGTGTTTTTTTTTTTTTTATGGGTCCCTGGGTTTTTTAAAAGTACAAGCCCTAAGAAAAAAAATATTCCCTACTGGTCTAGTGCTAGCAGGTGATGCTATGGTGCCCATTGTCTATTGTCAAACACCCTGGTGTCATTGTGGAATTTGTGACTGCTGTTCTTGATGCTGCTGCTGAGTTGTTTAAGCAGCAGTATGACTAGGCAGCTCAAAGGGAACAACAGCAGTAACATGAGTGATAGAGGATCATGGTTCCACTTGCCGCTACTAGCTCCAGAGGTACACCTGAGGCAGTAGCAGTGCCACAACTAGCCCTCATCACTTCAGGTATATGTAGAGAAAAGAAAAAGTTGGCCAATAATGCTTCTCCACCTTCCCCTCCTCCAAAAATATGGGTGTGTTGTATATAATAATACAATTTTTTCCTTTGAGAGTAGGAACTGTGCCTTTCATCAGCAATGGCAATGTGCACAGTTTGTGTGGTAAATAAGGGAAGAACTGGGAACAATGATTGCATCTGCACTCACAAACACCTGGAATAACTGTAACCAAACACTGTGATGCTTAGGGTCCCCAGTGTGAAATTATCCCATCAGAAACCAAGTAATTCTGCTGTCACTATGCCCCTTGTCCACTCCCCACTAAGGACATGTGACATCTTGCAGACAGTTTAATTATAATGATGAACCCTCTGTTCCACCAGCTTAGCGTAGTCTGTGGGATGGAATCTCCTCAGATGCAGCTTGATGCCTTGCTTGTCATTGTCCTCCATCAAACAGCCATGTGTGGTTAGAGTACCACACAGTGTGAAGTGGACATGAACTGCCACATCCTGACATCTACTGAACGGCTATCAGGTGGTGGGGGAGGAAAGATGAATGAGGTGGATCATCAGAGCAAGTAGTTACATGATCGTCCTATGCCCTGAACCAAGAGCAAGAAGGTGATAGCGAACCTGGTGTTTCACTCATCATCAAACTTTCAGGATCTGGCTGGGTTAATATATTCTTCTTCGTCTTTGATTTCTGTCTCTCCAAGAGAGTCTGGGGGTACATCAACAGTGGTGCCTTATTCCTTTGGTGGGGGTTTGGCTCTAACATGCTTCACATGTCATGATGTCTGTGTTTCATGTGTGTGGTGAGGGCGCTTGCTCCAAGGTGCATTCCCTCCTTTACCCTTTTCATTGATTTATCACAAATTGTGCACAGTGCAGTCACTGATGACTGAACTGTGCCTGCCCCAAGAGAAAAATAGTCCCACACCCAAGAGTTCGGGGGGGGGGATGAGGAGAAAAATGACCTCTTTCTTCTTATCTTCCACAATCCCCTTCACTGTCTGGGGCAGAGGATGATATTGCTACTGTTGCTGCTACTGCCTCAGAATCAGCACTGCAACTAGGACCAGGAGTATTGCTTCTGGCAAGTGGAACCTGTCCTAGTCCTGCATCACTGGACTCCTTCCCCACTGTTTCCACGATGGTCTGTGGCACACTAGCATGGTCTTCAGCATCCTGCTGCCCTTGCAACTCAGCAGCAGTGGGAATTACAGAAGCAACAAACTCAAAATCTCACTGCTGGTGGTGGTGATGCCCATCCCTGTCTCCTATTCCTTCTCAATTTGGGCTAAAAAGGCCATTAATCTCTCTTCCACTCCAGCTTCTCCACCATCATCATCACCAACAGCACCAGTCCCTCCTTGCTGCTGCTGCTTTATTACAGACGTCTCACCAATTGGAGGAGGTGATTAGACATGTGACAGAGGATCCCCTACTGACACACGTGCCATCTCTTGTTGAGCTGAAGAAGGCAGTCTGGCAGCACTAGCAGCTGGCACCAGCAGCTGATCTGTGCTCATGGTGGTGGTGGTATTATTGCTGCTAGGCAACAATTCTGCCTTCTTCAAGATCATGTTCCATCTGTACAATGCTGTGGGGTAAGCAGACTACCAGAATCAGGGGAATATTGTAGGCTCCCCTTGGCCGCTAGTCTGGACGCTCTGCATTACTTCCCTTACCAACTCAGCATCAGTAGGAGGATCTACTGTGGTAATGCTAGTACCACCAGCTGCATCACCATCACTATTACTACTAACTTCAACCACATCAATTTCAGTCCCTGAGTCTTCCTTCTCACTAGTAGTATGATCACCCCCTCCTTTATGCCTAACAATCTGAGTCTGTAGCTGCTGGATGTTCTTAGTAGCAGTGGCGGTACTACTTGGGGATGGCAAATGCTGTCACAATTGGCATCATCTCCTCCTTCCCTCCGTCCTGAGAATCACAAGACATCTTGGCAGGCACAGCACTAGCAGCAGATGCAGCACTGGCAGCAGGCACAGCTAGCTGACCTGTCCTGCTCACCCTACTACCCTCCTCTTCCTCTGTCCATGAAACAAATTTCCCCAAGATCCCTAGGGGTGATGTAGGGGGATTGACCAGCACTGGGTATGGAGAATCAGGGCATCCAGACCCTTTAATGTTGATAGTGGTCACTTCCTCAGGCTCACTGGATGCAGATCAGTCTTTCCAGCTCCTCCTTTTATTAATATGCCAGTTGTTCATAGTGATAGCAGTCACTATGAGCCTCTCCTACCTCAGTTTTGCTATTTAACTCACAGCACAGCAGCCTAGCACATCTCTTCCACTGTAGCTGCTTGCATTGTGTTTCACTTCCTGGAAAACATCACATTTTTTGTAGCAAAAAGGCAAACATCGAGTATGTAAAGAGGCAAAAAGTTTGTTGCCTTTGAAAAATAGTGACAAATCTTTGGAATGGGTGAAAATGGAAAAGATTTTAATCACTCTCTTTTAGTCTTTAAGTCTATTTCTCTCAGTCTGTCTGTATCTCTTTCAGTCTGCATCTTTCTTTTCACCTTTATCTCTATCAGTCTGTATCACTCAGTCTGTATCTCTATATTTAAGTCTGCAGCTCTTTCTCAGTCAGTATCTCTCTCTGTCTTTTAGTCTGTATATCAGTCTCTCTAACAAAAGCTGGACAGCCTCTAGTTCCCATCCCTGCTTTCACCTGTGTACTATGTAGTAGCAGGTTTTATACTTACAGTCTGGGAATTCTGCCAAGTTGAATGAATAGATACATATATTAAGAACAAATATTGTCACAAATTACAGAAATTATCTTCCAGTTTTGATGGATTGCACTTTTCTAAGGTCAAAATCTGCCATGAAATATAGAAAGACCATCCACATGTAGGTTTGATGTAAACAATAAAAACAAACCATATGTATGCTACAAATATTGCTGTGGTACAGTAATTATATTTTTTGTTATGGTCTATATTAACACTTGGATAATTTAGTGAATTTTGATCCAGTCTCAGGTAAGTGGAATGGAATCAAATTATTTAACCAATAGTTTATTTATATAAGTACAATAAGTTAGAGGGTTTTATTCATTTCCCTAAATATAATTTCTTGACTTGGATAAATTTGATAAAGAGAAAAAAGTGTTTAAATTGAGAAGGTGAATTATTGGTAAGATTAAAATATGCCATGGGCCCTTTTGAGCATATAAATAATTAAATGGTTAGAGAATGCTTGCCATCTATATGCATAGCATCCTGTTAAATTGTAGGAAGGATCATGTAAGTGGGACACTGTAAAATGTACTGTGTGTAAGAAATCACTGTGGGAAGGAAGGAGAGATTATTGAAAGGGACATTCTGAGAAGTGGACCAGTTTGAGACAGCCTGTACATTTTCCATAGAAAGTAGCATTAACCATTTATATAAATCAATCAATAACATGCTACTATACAAGTATTAAAAATCTTCATCTTTATTTCACACACACACACACACACACACACACACACACACACACACACACACACACACACACACACACACACAGAGCACTTGGAGTTCTCCCCTTCTGTGTTCCAGTCATCTTTGCTATATACTTAAAGTGCTTATCCCTTCTACAAGGATACTGATTGAGCCTCTAACCATCTCAATATACCGAAAGAATGTTAATAAACAAAAGAGTAAAGTCAGTACAAACAGATTCATAATGGAATATACAAGCAAAACACCTCACTTAGCTATACTTGAGTTTGACATGCCTGTCCTAAAGTATCTAACTGTTACCAGATTTAGAATACGTGCCTGTTTAATCCCCAAGGTATAATAAATTAGGATACATAAAAGTAGAAACAGTGAATGTGTATTTTGATTTTGAAAAATATCAGAAGTAACCAGATTAAATTTAATATAAACCACTCATGTTTTCAGATATGCAAGGAATGACTTTTAAACTATAAGTATTTAACCTGTCTACTTCAATCAATATTTTTTGTGGGAAAATTTGGAATACATTCTTATTCCTAGAAAGCACTGCAGCTTGGTAATATTTGTGAATGTTATGAATATTGAAATCATCAAGAAGTTTATTTTTGCCTCAGAATGGAATACTTTATTCTGTTACTTTTATATTCCTGGGTGAAATTAATAAATATGTGGATTGAATGTTAGAAATGGATTGCTTGTGAATGGATATGAAGAGATAACTTGAAGTTAATAAATGATAATTGTAATTATAACACTGCATTAAAAATTAAGCATGGTCTAAAATAAAATAAGAAGTTTATATGTAAAGTGATAGAGACAGGAACCCCCTGACATAAGCTGCCACTGGGGTGGACTGATACTTGACTTGATAGAGTATTTTGTAGAGCATGATTTGTTAGATTTGTTGTTAGACGCTCAAGCCCTGAGGAAACATTGATTTGTAGGACTTAAGCTTGTTTGGCATATGCCCTAAGAAAACATTGATTTGTAAGACTTAGGCTTGTTAGAAACAAACCCCCCAAATTGTCTTTTTTTTGTTTTGTTTTTGTAGGACTATGGTTTTTTTTAATTTTTCTTTATTTTTTTAAAGCACAAGCCCTGAGGAAAAAAATGCCCTAATGGCCTAGTGCCAGAAGGTCATGTTGGCCAGTGGCCACTGGCCATTGTCAAATGTCCATAATTGAGGAATTTGCATCTGCTGTCCTTGCTGCTGTTAAGTTGTTTAATCACAGAATGATTAGGCAGCTAAAAGGGAATGGGATCAACAATAGCAGTAACATAGATGATGGCTGATGAAGGTTCCACTTGCCATGCCTAGCTCCAGTGATGCGCCTGAGGCAGTGGCAGCACAATAAGTAGATCTCAGTATATGTGGAGAAAAGAAGATGTTATTATTGGGTACTGGGTACAGTTAGACATCTAATATCAATATACACACACACAGTGTAAAGGGGAACACTGGTATTGATATATTTTAATATATAAGCAAGTTGAGAGCAAAGCAAGGAGTCTCATTGAGGTAACAATAATATAGTTGACAAGGATTAAAAAAGACATGCATCCATCAAGTCCAGTTTATGCAAAAACACCCCTGTTGATCCAGAGGAAGGCAAAAAAATAACACTGATGCCATTTCCATTTAAGCCCTAAGTGGTAATACAGATTCCTTCCTGACTCCAAATGACAGTCAGATAGTTTCCTGGATCAAAAGCATATGTGCATTGAAGCCATCTTTGATAGTGTCACTGCGGGGGAGTAGGGACCCTCGTAGCCTTGGTTCTGATAGTAGCCTGGGTTTGGCGCTAGGGAGCGATGTTTGGGTGCGTTGACGGCGTGCCAGGTACTCCCTTGCTGCAGCCAAAGCTGGGTAAAGGTTCTGGCCGTGAAACCAGATTGTTCCACCCCAGTTGAGCCGGGGTGCAACCAGTATAGGAGTAGCTGGGAACCGTGTGAACCAGAACCAGGTTATGGAGTGGTCAGACAAGCCAGGTCAGGATTCCAGAGAGCAAGAAATGGTCAGACTAGCCGGGTCAGGATACCAGAGAGCAAGGAATGGTCAGACTAGCCGGGTCAGGATACCAGAGAGCAAGGAGTGGTCGGACAAGCCGGGTAAGATACCAGAGAGCAAGGAGTGGTCAGACAAGCCAGGTCAGGATACCAGAGAGCAATGAGTGGTCATGAACAAAAGTAATATACAGCAAGCTCGTGGATCGGGCAAGGACTGAAGAGCACACTGGGAATATATAGTGACAATCCTCCAATGAGACAAGGGGGCAGAACTGAGCACTACCGGGCTACCACTAAAGCCCCATAGGAACAGGAGGACTGCCCAAACTCCCAAATGGACTTATAAGATGTCCAATGGGTGTACAGAAAGGGTCCATCCTCTCTTATTGGGTTGCAGGATAGGACCCAATGAAAGAGAGGAAGACAGAGGAAGGGGATGATAATCGTTCACAACAGCGGACTACAGATCGGGCACATGCGCGTTGGCTAGGAACCCGCAAGAGCACGAGCATGCACAGAGACAGGGACCAGGCAGAGGCCACTTACAGAGAGGCGGCCGCGGCAGTGAACGGTGACACTACCCCCCTCTGAACAGGAGACCCCTGGACGACTGGGTTTAGATGGAAAGGCACAATGAAAAGCACGTCGCAGAGCAGAGGCATGTACATCAGGGGCCAGAACCCAGGAGCATTCCTCGGGGCCGTAGCCACGCCAGTCCACAAGATACTGCAGGGAGCCAAGGACGAGATAGGAGTCCAAAATCTTGTACTCCTCCTGTCTGTTTACAAGCAATGGAGGGGAGCTCACAGAGTGGGTGGAGAAGCGTGTATGAAGGACCTTCTTTAGGAGGGATACATGGAAGGAGTCAGGAATCCATAAGGAGGACGGGAGCTGAGCACGGACACGAAACAGACCGATATAAAGAGGACCGAATGTAGCCAAGGGCTGTCAGAGACAGAGATTCTTGGTCATCAGCCAAATCTCATCGTCTACTGTGATGGATGCACCAGGAATATGATGGTGATCCGCCCCCTTCTTGAACCGTGTGGCAGCTGACACCAGACGGGTACGCACTGATAGCCAATGTGACTCCAAATCATACGGGTGGGAGTCTACAGCAGGTACTCGAGAAGAGGACGAGATAGGCAGTGAACGCGGGTGGAGGCCACCAGCAGCAAAAAAAGGAGAGCACTGGAGTGCCTCATGACGACTGCTATTAAATGCAAATTCGGCTAATGGGAGGAGACCAGACCTGTCATTTTGCAGGAGAGCAACGAACAGGCATAGGGATTGTTTGAGTGACTGGTTGGTCCGTTCCATCTGGCCATTGGTCTGAGGGTGATACGCTGAGGATAGATGAACTGAGATGCCCAGTCAGGCAGAGAACACCCTCCAGAATATATTGTGGTCACTGCTGCCTAAACGTCCCTTTACTTGTATACTGTTTATCATACTTCAAATACAAGTTTTAGATTTTTAAATGTTCACAGAGAATCCACTATTTTCAAAATTTTTCTGACTAAACACAAATTGAATGTCTAGCCCAGTGGTTCTCAGCCCATGCCCTCAGTGGCCACTAACAGGTCAGGATTTGAGGATTTCCTTGTTAGAGCGCAGGTGAGTTAATCAATTTGAATGAACCTCTGATCAACACACCTGTGAGCTAGCAGGGAAATTCCTAGGTCCTGGCCTGTTAGTGGCCACTGAGGGCATGGGTTGAGAACCACTAGTCTAGCCCATGTTGTTAAAAAAAACCTTCTGTGACAATAGAACAGCATAAATATGTGCTCTGGAATTCTGAGCACAATGCATTGAGGTTACCTTTAGCTTCACTACAAAATTTACACTTTGTCTAGGTTTATAAATGTTTATCAGTTATTTTTTGAGAGAAGATTTTGACACAATTAGAACATAGATTTTTGCCTTTTGTTCTTAATAGAAAGCTTATTTTCATATATGGAATGCAACATATACTAGAAACCAGAGCTTTTTCAAATGCAAGGGAGCTGCTTTTTTCCATTGCCTCAAATTTCTGGAAATAGTAATGTTTTTAAAATAATGTTACAAATTCATCCTATTGCATTAAAACTACATTAAAATTATATAAATATAGCTTTATGTGTTGAAACTGTTGGTGAAAATATTTTACCATATATCATTTTGTATAAAATATCCTAGTTAAACTTAGAAAAGATCTAATTAAATTAACAAAGCATTATAAATGTTTGCAAGTGAAATGCTTACAGCAATTTTTTTCAAGTAAAATAAATGTTGGTCATTATGGAAAAGTCCCTTGAGAACTGGATTAACATGGTAAACTAAAATATAATTAGTTACAACACTAAGCAAATTTAGTATTTTGTAATTTATTCTGCTATTACCTGTAAAATTATACATCTATAGCAGAGATTTATAGTATATACAGTTTCACATAAAGAAATGCATTACTTAGATAACTTTATTGCCCTAATTATTTGCATCTATATTACAGACGTGCTCACTGAGGTATCTCATGTGCATTAACCACAGAGATTTGTACTTTGTCTTTCTTTTGTTGCACAGATTACAAGTTATACCTTTTTAATTTTGGATCAGGAATATTACTTGCATACCATTGGGTCTCTATGCCAATTAATTGTAAATATAGACTCTCACCCAAAGGGATATTATCATCTTACCATATTAACTGACTTATATACTCAAAGGCTGAAACTTCCATGTCATGACTTTCAGCTTTCATTGTAATATCTGTTCTCTGCTGTTTACTTTTATTGTTTACTAGCTCATCTGAATATTTGCCTTATCAAAATAAAGGTAAGTACTTCTTTAAGCTATTCCGTTATTTTTTTTAATATAATTTTTAGACACATCATTCAAACATATAAAATAATTATATCATAATTTCCCTTCTTCTTCATGTATTTCACACCACAGATCTTCAGACCTTACAAAAATCAGTGTAACTGTTCAGTAAATGTTATTGTAGATTAAATTAGCCTCAGTGAACTTCCTTATAGCACTTCTCAGTTCAGTTATTTGTTTTAGATCTTTTCTGACATAGATCTAGATCCTTTCTTGTGCTGTGCACTGATCTCTGTCCTCCACTTTGCCACAGAACTATCTTACAAGCACTCATTTCACACTGTATTGCACCATAGTGACCCTTTAATAATCAGTGAAGTAAATAGAATAAAGGGTCTTACAGTTTCACAGCATAATTGACATAAATTATCTTTAAAACAATTATCAATAAATTTGTAAATTATATGCCCTACAAAATTATGCAAATCTTGAATCAGGTCAAATGCTCATCTGGTAACCATAACCCAGATGGAATAATTTAAAGTCAAACTTAGAGCTCTACCCCATTTTTACAATTTAGTTGTAGCTTCTTTACACACTGAGGTCAATTACGCTAGCTGCAATTAGTCTTTTTGTTGTTGTTTTTCAACTAGATAATTGTCATTAAGAGATTGAACTACAGTCTAAAATGGCTATTTCCAACCTATGGAATTATTGTTGGGAATTTTTTCTCATAGGAATGGTAGAACTAAGAGCGGAAATACTGCCTGGGACTATTTCACTAATTGAAATCAATGGATTTACCCATCAGAGGTAAGTTTTACCTGATTTTCCTTCCTGTAGGAATTTCTTTGGAAAATCCTCTCATGTTCAAAGTGCCATTTTCCCATAGTAATCTGAAAGTTGTTTGAATTTTCCTATCTCACCATGTATGATCGCTGGATTCCTCTGACTACCTGTCCTAACTTCATCAGTCCTAGTCTTGTCATTTTGCCTGACCACCATTATTAACACACTGACACTCAATCTTCCTGCTGATTTTGGGCTCCTTACCTAGAATTTCTTTAGAGCCTTTAATTGGCCATGGAAGCTGTTCTTCACTGTCCTTCCTTCTGGATCCAGCTGCCTTCCTCCCACCTGGGCCATTTTTCTCTCCTATGTCAATAAATTGGGACTTTTCCCTAGCAGTAGCTGCAATACACATTGCTGCCTCTTTGGTATTTTTTTGGAATTGCATTCTCTTTCTGTTTCCTACTGCATTACCCTGCTGTATAGTTTCATTCTTGAGTATGCCACTTTGTGGCCTTTGTTATTGCATCCTACCCATCTTAATCATCGTACAAATCTTTGCTCTTGGTTCTCCATCTACCTAATCAGTGTGTATGTATGGCCATCTTGTCCGATACATGGCTCAACCACTTCTTGGTTATTCCACCTCGCTGTCAACATCTTTACTTTTGTGGAAAGGAAAATTAACCTTCACCACGTCCATATGCATAGGCTATTCCATTAAAATGGATGATATATTTATAGCATTTTGGCACCAATGATTATCTCTTGTGAAGTCTATGTATTGTTAGCATTTTAACAATCTGGTTAACCTAGATAAAACTTTGAGTTATAACCAAAACATTGGTTAAGTAGACCACTATATTTTCTATGTTATTTACATTATCAATCAAAAAAAGTGTGCAATCAATTCCTTAATACTATTCCAGGTCTGAACCCCTGAGAAAGTGCGGCATTTACCCGCAGTACATATATGTTATGTCAGTTCTTTGCAGTACTGTGTACTGGTTGTCATCCCACACCACTTACAAAGTAAGCTCTCTCATCTTTTAGTGAAGTCAGTGTGGCATGTTTCATCAAATGGTCCCTTTAGCTATCACGGTGCCTGTGCTTTCCTGTCACTCTCTGTGCTGGAGCTCGTCCATTGGAGGAGGCTGATTGGTCCGCCCAGGGTGTTCCTTTATATTGAGCTTTATGGCACATCAAGTGGCCTTTCGTGGTGTTCCTGTGCCTGCGCTATTTTTGCTGTGATCCTGCATTCCTGTGTACCGACCCGGCTCGTCTGACTACTCTACGTTCCTGCTCCGTGATTGACCCGGTTCTGGCTGACTTCCTGCTCCGTGATTGACCCAGCTCTGGCTGACGTTCCTGCTCTGTGATTGACCTGGTTCTGGCTGACTTCCTGCTCCGTGATTGACCCGGTTTTGACTGACGTTCCTGCTCCGTGGTTGACCCGGTTTTGGCTGATGTTCCTGTTCCGTGATTGAGCCGGTTCCGGCTGATGTTCCTGCTCTATGATCAACCGACTCTGGCTGACGTTCCTGCTCCATGATCCTTCCAGTTCTGCGTTCTGCTTCCGCCTGGCGACATTCTGAGCCTGCTCGCAATTAGTACCAACTGATCACACTTTCGTTCTCTGTGGCCTCCGTTTCTGAGCCTGTTGGTTTCCTCCGTTTACTGAGCCAGAGAGATTACTGCTGAGCTGTGACCGTTGTGTCCGTGCCTGTCTTAACACTTGCTGTGCCGGTTGCCTCCGTGATACCGAGCCGTTGCATACGCCTGCCAAGCTTGTTGCCTCCGCAACCTTTGTTATTGGTGTTAGTTCTGCTTTAATAAAAGTGCTTTTCTTACTTTTTTCATCATATTTTATAATTTTCTTTTTAGTAAATTATATGATATGATGAAAACAATGGTATCTTCAGAAAGCCCATCTTATGGCAAGAAAATCAGAATATAATATATGTGGGTACATTAAATGACTAAGAGAAAAATTACAGCTAAACACAAACAGTAGATGTGTTAAAACAGCCATTGTCCAGAAAGACCAAAAAATGTTCCAAAAATCCTTAAGGGGTTAAACAAAATGATTCAATGCTTTCTTTTTTACATCCAATTGTTTATTTGTTCCAGATGTTGATGCAGAAATTGTCCAATCGAGAGCTGAGGTAACATTGAAAATCTAATTTGGCTTCACTGTAATCGTTTAACTTGCTGTTTATGACAATGTTCTATGTTAAATTTATAAGTATCCAATAG
Organism: Rhinophrynus dorsalis; assembly: GCA_037306005.1. NCBI lineage: Eukaryota > Metazoa > Chordata > Amphibia > Anura > Rhinophrynidae > Rhinophrynus > Rhinophrynus dorsalis. Next base: position 306,080,195 of record CM074720.1, on the reverse strand, counting down.
GCACCGACATGTGCTCCAAAATGCAGTAGTGGCTCAAATACTTAAAAGTCTTCATGAACAGCATTTCCTTTCTGATGCCTGATTGAAATCCATTCCATTGTATGGAAAAAAATGTATTATTCACTTTTTTGTAGAGCTTATTTTCACTGTAGAGATTTAAACAATTTCAAAGAAATACATCAATGCTGTATTCATGTGATAGGCACAAAATGAATATTTTATGTTTGTACTATACACATGCATCATAATAGATACAACATTTCTGTCCAAGACTTTTATCTAACTTGCTGTTTTCAAATGTTTCACTTGGTCAGCAGTGGTAATATAAGAGTGTGTATTTCGGGGTGTCTTTTATCAGGTATTAGTAGATCTGCTGTGCATTTTCATAATTAGATTTTACAAGAAAGCAAGTCCTCTGGTTCAAGGAGAAAACTTCTTGGACAGCTATCAGAGGTTAACAAATATCTCAATCTACAAATTAATGTTCTATGGGAAATGGCTGTCTTGATCATTTCCACACTATTGAACGCTGATTAGTTGCCTAAGAGGGATTTGTACCTAAGCCAGTTGGCTTGTTTCTATGTCACATGAAGTGTCAGTAACTAAACTATTTAGTGTTATGGCTATGATGATGTATGGTAGCTTTAATCTGTTCTTAGCTGCTGCTGTTACTGTTGATTTTTTGGCCTCTTGCTCAACCTCCTGTTGATAAGACAGGTGAGGGTGTGAAACCTAGCCTCCCCATTATACCACAGATATCGCTTATTAAGGGAAGATGGATGGCATTTAGAAAATGCTAATGCTGATCTAAAAAGAATTTGAGCAATTCTGGTGAAAAATAAAAAATATCAACATTGGAATTTATATGAAAGGGGAACTATCACCCCAAATAAAGCTCCCCCCAATAATTATCCATATAGAGATAAGCTTACCAATAGTCATATTATGTAGCATAATTACCGTGTTAGTTAGAAACCCTACTTCTGCTGAGACTGACGGCCAGGCTTCTTCCTTTAGAGGCATATGCGCACCTGTGCTTTCAGTCCCTTCTGGTACCTAAAGGTACCGTGCAACGCCTCTTAGAGGAGACCACAACTGACAGCGCAGCCTCACAGATGTCTGTAAGAAAAGATGTCCCATTTTAATTGTCCCATAAAAACACCTGAAAATTTGATATTACAGCAATCAAGAACAAATATAGACAATGACCCCAAAAGACAAGCAAAACATAAACTTTTTAAAACACTATAAGATAGGAAAAATTGTGAATAATTATAGTCCGATAGCCCTTTGTAATGCTAATCTTAGTAATGCTCAGCTACAATAGATATCTCTAGGACAGCCATATCCAGTCTTTTTCCTTCGAGGGCAGTATTGTGAAATGAAAGTACAAAAGGCCATATAGTTGCCTTAAATGTAATGGCATTAAAGAGAAGTACATACAAAATTAGAGCTGTTTCACTAACACCATAGATTTTCCTGCAAGAAAGGTTCCATTTTCTGCCTATGCTTTCAATTGTGGCAAAACTTCTCAGCTCCATCTGATAATAAACTTTAAATTCCTGCAATGTAGCATGATGTAGAATAGATAGGTAGATGAAAGGAAACAGAAAGAAGCAAAGGAAGAGGTAAAGTTTTTTTTGTTTTAATAAAGCATTTCAGAGTTCTGCTAGCACAATGAGCCACAAGAGAAGCTTGAGTGACATTGCTGAGGCTGCTGATTCAGAGGTAGAGGAATCCTGCAGTAGAAATAGTGGAGCAAGCCCACTTCTGTCTGTACACATGATCCCCAGTCACCCAACTGCTTCCCTAGGGATCTGGGGAAGCATAATAGAAAGGTTCTCTGGCCAGTAGTATCAGCGGCACAGGTCAGCTGCCTGTTCCTGCTGCTATTACTGTCAGTGAGCTGCCTTCTGAGGTGATGGGAAATGTGACAGCAAGGGAGTCTGTGTCACATTTGTCATCACCAAATAGTCCTAGAGAGCAATAAGAGATTTGGGGTGGTAGTGGTAATGAGAGTAGTGGAGCAGCTGGTGTCTGAAAGTGAAAAAGAATAGTATAAAGAGATACATTTAGGAATGGGCATCACCACCACCAACATCAGTGACCTTCTGACATTTGATTCTACTGTAATTCCTGCTGCTGAGTCTTCAGACACACTATCACGGTGCCTGTGATCCCTCTCTGTCACTCTCGCTTGTGGTGTGCTCTGATTGGTTGAGTCTGTTTGGCCAGCCGCTGGTGACCTTTTTATGCCTGGCCATTGACACCTGTCAGGTGCCCTTTCGTGGTGTCCCAGAGCCAGTGTTGCTGTTGCTGTGTTTGAGCGTTCCTGATTCCTGTGTACCGATTTGGCCTGTCTTGACTATGCTCCTGTGTTCCTGCTCCATGATCCGAACCGGCTTTGCTGACGTTCCTGCTAGTGACCGACCTGGCTACTATCACGGTGCCCGTGATCCCTCTCTGTCACTCTCGCTTGTGGTGCGCTCTGATTGGCTGAGTCTGTTTGGCCCGCCCCTGGTGACCTTTTTATGCCTGGCCATTGACACCTGTCAGGGGCACTTTCGTACTGTAATGGTTTTTTAAGACACGCAGACCAGCTGGTTAGAATAAAACACAGTTTTATTAAAAAAAATAAAGAGTAAAGAACGCCCTCTACAGGCAACACAAAATAATAGCGATGCAATGACAGAAATGCCTTCACAGGTCAAGTATACAGAAGCATAAATATCACATATACTATCTGAGGACAGGCACACAGTGGCTAGGATACTCAATGGTTAAATACAACATTCAATCAGTCTCTGTTGTGGTGTTTGGCACGCCCAAGATGGTGATCAGGCAGCTATTGGTGTGGATAATGCCCCACCGAAAGTTCTTAAGGCTAGAATGCTGCAGGCAGTACTGGAATAGTGGTAGAGTCTGCAGAGAAGTTGCAGTGAATAGCCCCCACGCGTGTAACAACGGAGACAACTTAATATGCAAGTGCTTGAGTTGATAGCCCCCACGGGCATAACAACGGAGACTGCTACAATGCAAGAGCTTGCCAATAGATCCACGGGCATAATAACGGAGACCAACTGCACAGGACAAACTTGAGCCAATAGCCCCCACGGGCATATACCGGAGACAACCTGCAAGAGCTTGAGCCAGTAGCCCCACGGGCGTAACAACGGAGACTGCTATAATGCAAGAGCTAGCCAATAGCCCCCACGGGCTTAATAACGGTGACAACTTTGTGCTGCAAGTATATGAGCCAATAGCCCCCACGGGCGTATACCGGAGACAACCTGCACGAGCCAATAGTGCCTCTAACGGGCGCAGTAACGTAAACCGACTACTCTGCTGATGGAAGGATGAGCCGCCGTCTAGACCAGGCTTGTAACGCGGCCGGCTCTGCAGAAGTAGCGACCAAACAGCATAGACGTGAAGGCTCAGATCACAAATAGTCAGCACTGCAAGGGTTAAGCAGCTCAAGGATCGAAGGCTCAGCAATCGAGGACAGTACTCTGCAAGTGTCAGGGAAGGCTCTGCAACGGAAGCACAGCTCTGAAAGAGATACCGGAGACTCAGCTCTGGAGGCACAACTCTGCAAGAGTAAAAGAGGCAACACGATCAGCCCGGTAAGCGAGCTCAGCGGAAGTCAGAATGTCACCACACTGACACTAGCAGCAGGAAGCAGGAACAAGCAGGTCACTGGAACAAGCCGGTTCAGGTCACGGAGCAGGAAGTCAGCCAGGCCGGGTCGGTACATGGAGATGGTTCTCAGACAAGCCAGATCAGTCACGAACAGGAATGTCAGCCAGGCCGGGTCAAATCACGGAGGAGGTTCTCAGACAAGCCAGGTCAGTCACGAGCAGGAACGTCAGCAAAGCCAGGTCGGATCACGGAGCAGGAACACAGGAGCGTAGTCAAGACAGGCAAAATCGGTACACAGGAATCAGGAAAGCACGAACACAGCAACAGCAACACTGGCTCTGGAACACCACGAAAGGGCACCTGACAGGTGTCAATGGCCAGGCATAAAAAGGTCACCAGGGGCGGGCCAAACAGACTCAGCCAATCAGAGCCCACCACAAGCGAGAGTGACAGAGAGGGATCACGGGCACCGTGATACACAGACATCCCTCTGTCATAGAAGTAGGCTGATGACCAGGCTAGTGTTTCACTGACCACAATGGTTATCATGAGATCAGGTTGAACCAGAAGTGATATGGGACTAGGACAGGTAAATGTTGCTCCACTTGCCACTAGTACTACTTGCCCTAGTACAAGTGCTGATGCTGAGACAGCAACAGGCCATTCTTCTCTTCCTCCCCCTCACTAATATCATGGGTGGGGAATATTTTCCCTTTAGACAGGCACAGTGCATTCATCATAATCTGCACTGTGCACAATGTATGATAAGGTAGTGAAAAAGGGGAAAGAAGAGGGCACACTTTGGCACTTCTGCCCTCATTAAGTATATGCAACATTAACACTCTGAATTAGATTAAGCATTTGCAAACCACATTTGCCAAATAAGGAAACTGAGTGCTGCTATCACTGTGCATCTTATCCCTCTCTAAGGGCACAAAGAATGGTGGAAAATGCCAGGGGAACACAAGGAAAATCCCATCACTAGCCTGGAAGTTTGATGATGATCATAACACGTGTCATCATTGTCTTTTTGTGCTAGGGTACGGTTGTATGAAAATATATCCATATGAGCTATCAACTCCAGCCCTTTTGGCCTCCACACTAACCAACTGCTTGTGTGATTCTGGTGAAGCTATCCTTGATAAATAACTGTGACTTGGTAAATGACAGAGGGATGCACCACATGACATAAGTTCTTTAAAACCTTGATTTTTTCTACAAAAGAATAAGACAGCATGTGAACTAAAAACACTTTGACCGCTTTGCCCTTCCACGTGCATACATTGGGATTATTTTTGTGAAGTTTTTGACTCCTTTCCATGAACTTAGTAAGTGTGGGCTGGCAGGACATAGCAGAAGAACTGTGTAAAGGTATTGCTTTAACAACATGATGAGGCATTGGTGTTATTTCAAGTGAAAAACATATCGGTATATTCTGACACATCTACAACACTGATATTGTGTACCCCAGTACCCAGGGAACTTTTGGGGTTGGGGGTTGATTCTGCTGCTGCTAGTCATGGTACCTCTGACACACTGATTGTGTATCTCCCTATCAGACCAATGGTTGTGCTTAAGGTAGGATCTCAATGAGGATATGCCTGGCTATAATCCTGCTTTTCCCTGATCACATGCTTTGTACACAGACAACATATACCCACATGTTTAACTTTTGTATTGTGAAGGAATTATCTCTATAAAGTAGACTTCATGGACTGAGGAATTCCTGAGGGGCTGCTACTACTACTATTTGGGCAGGATTTTGCAATTGTACTACAACTAGGTGTCAAAAGAGTTGCACACCCAACAGCAGCAGAAGCACTCATCATAGCTAGTGTTGTGGATGCTGATGACCTGTATTGATGATTAATCAACAATAGTGTGTGCATGTCTGGGTGGGTTTGGACTAGGACTGACAGGATGATTAAGTATTTTAAGCATTATTACTTGTCCCAAGCCAGACTTTTCATTTGATCTCTCAAACAGTTTATAAACAGGTATAGTACACCTTTTCAGTGTTGGAAGATTGAGTATTTTCCTTTCATCTAATTGCCTGACCAAGTCATCACTTCTCTCACTCTCAACTTCATCTATATCTGAAGTAGAGGAGGATGCTGAAGGGATATATTCTAGATTAACATCATCATCAATAATTAGGTCATCCTCAGCATTACCCTCTGCTTCTTCCCCACTAATTATATATTCATGTAGGTTTTATAAGTCTCAAACGTTTTCTGTTTACTTGTGACTTTAGAAGGCTTTTCACAATGGCCACTACTCCTTTAAGGAGAGGCGATGCACTTGTTACTCTCACTGTCAGAGAGTAACCAAAAATTTGCATCTTCCTCCATTATGTCATCAACACTAGATTGCAACTTGAAATCTTCAATAGTTTTAAATGGTTAATACTACTGTTGCTGAATGAACTTTTTATATCTTGGTCACAAAAAGCCTCCTCATGAGGAAAAGGATCATCTTCCTTTATTGTACATGTTGCCACAACTATGGCTGTAGTCAGATTTATGACTACCTCTTTACTAACACATGCCAGCATTGCTCCTGTTCCTTTTCTTATACCTGTTCCCCTGGTATGTTTGTGGGAAATTATTAAAGTTGTGTGAATTTTAACATTGAAATACACAACAGAACTGTTTGCATTATTTCCTTTATAAGCATTTTATACATATCTATATATCTTATAAAGGACACACTATCTAAAAGGCTAATTAGTCTAAACTGAATATGTGTGCCTGCATTAAATTCAGGTTCTATTCACCCTGCTTTTCACTAAAATGTGCAGTTCCTTACCCCATCTAGGGAAGGCCTAGATTACATTACAGGTGATAAATGTTATAACAAATTTTATCTTGCAGATTCCTATTGAATTTTGTAGAAAAATCCAGTGAAAAATTATCAACTGCAATGTAATCCAAGTTGAAGCATTTTATTGGTTGTTTCAAATATCATGTTAGAGGAGTAGGCTGACTGACATGATCTATGGTATATTTACTGAACAATTTCAAACTATGGATATAGGATCAGTCCACAAACACCCTAGAGTCTTACATAGTAATTTAGGTTGCAAAAAGACCATCTAGTTCAACCCTTTTCCTATTCCTGTTTACCATCGTTGATCCAAAAGAAGGAAAAAACCCTCAATACAGCAATTTCAAATTCTGCCTTGAATGGGGGGGGGATTCCTTCTTGATTACAAATGGCAATCAGATTTCTTCTTGGATCAACAAGCACTAACTAAATATTAATCCCAATACTAACATACATAGCCCTCTATGTTCTGCTCTTTTAAATAAGTATCCAGTCCTTTTTTAAAGGCATCTAATGTATTCAATAGCGTCATCTCCTCAGGCAGTGAATACCATATCTTTATTGTCCTTACTGTAAAGAAACCCTTCCCCTGTTGTAGATGAAATCTCCTTTCCTCAATCTAAGGGGGTGGCCCCTTGTCCTTTGTACTGTTCTTTTAATGAACAGGTCTTTGGAGAGCCCTTTGTATGGACCCTGAAGATATTTATATAGTGTTATCATATCCCCTCTAAGACACTGTTTCTCTAGTGTGTACAAGTTTAGCTTTTCTAGCCTTTCTTCATAACTAAAACTTTCCATTCCCCTTACTAGTTTTGTAGCCCTCCTCTGCACTTTCTCTAGTTCCATAATGTCCTTTTTGAGAAAGGGCGTCCAGAATTGAACAGCATATTCTAGGTGGGGTCTTACCATGGACCTGTAAAGAGGCATAATAATATCTTCCTCTCTGGAGTCAATACCCCTTTTAATACATGCCAATATCTTATTGGCCTTTGCAGCTGCCAGCTGGCACTGCACACTACTGCTAAGTCTATTATCTACCATTACTCCCAAATCCTTTTCATTTGTAGATTTCACCAGATAAACATCATTTAAACATTATGTTGCATTTTTATTATTATACCCAAAATGCATAACTTTACACTTGTCTATATTGAATCGCATTTGCCATTTGCCTGCCCAGTTTATCCAAATCCTCTTGTAGTGAAGATACATTCAGTTCAGACTTTATTACCTTAATTTTGTGTCATTGACAAACACTGATACATGCCCTGCCCTCTGGGAGATCATTAATAAACAAATTAAAAAGAAGATGACCCAGGACAGATCCCTGAGGTACTCCACTTTTCATGTTTATCCAATTGGAGAACTTCCATTTACTACCACTCTTTGCATTCTATCTTTCAGCCAATTTCCAATTCATGCACAAACGTTTTCCCCTAATCCTATTTTGTTCAATTTGTACAATCTGTATGGAACTGTATCAAATGCCTTGGCAAAGTCTAAATAGATCACATCAACCACCTCTCCCACATGAATATTTTTACTCACTTTTTCATAAAATGCAATCATGTTAGTTTGACAAGACCTGTCACAAAGCCATGTTGGCTCCTGCTAATGATATTCCTGTTCAAGCTGAATTCTTGAATATATTCCCTACCACAGATGTCAAGCTTACAGGTCTGTGATTTTCTGGCTGTGAGTTTGATCCCTTTTTAAATATGGGCACCACATCTGCTTTACACCAATCCATGGGCACCATACGTGAAATAAAAGAATCTCTGAAAAACAAAAATAACGGTCTGTCCAGGGCCTGGCTTAGCTCTTTAAGTACTGTGGGTGTATACCATCCGGCCCCGGGGCTTTGTCTACCTTAACATCATTCAACTTTTTCTTGTGTTAGCCAATCCCATGCTTGCTGTGACTGTTCTGTAAAAGTAGTTTGCAGATTATTGTCCATTGGGTCTTCCTTTGTAAAAACAGAAGTAAAGAAATTATTTAAAATATCTACTTTCTCTCTGTCCCCAATGACCATCTCATTCATTTCAGATAACAAGGACCCAACATTATCAGACTTTAATTTTTTGCCATTAATGTATTTAAAGAATTTTTTTTGGTTGCTCTTGCTCTCAGCAATATTTTTTTCATTCTCCAGTCTAGCTAATTTAATAGCTTTTTTACAGGTTTTGTTGGCATTTTTGTATTCTGCAAATGCCTCTGCTGATCCCTCAGCTTTATAATGTTTAAATGCCACGTTCTTGTTATTTATTTCCTGAATGACTTTACTGGTTAGTCACATTGGTTTTAATTTGCTTCTTTTGTATTTTTTTCCAACAGGGATATATCTATATATATTTGCAATGTTATTTTGAAGGCATTCCACTTACCCTCTGTGTTTTTTCCTGAAAATATTCTATCCCAGTCAACTAGACCAAGGGATGAATTAAACCTGCTAAAGTTGGCCTTTTTAAAATTCAGTGTTTTGATGGAACCCATACCAAATTGCGTTTTTGAATTAATCTCAAACGATACCATGTTATGTTCACTATTCCCCAAGTGCTCCCTTATGTGGATGTTAGAGATAAGTTCTTCAATGTCCGTTATTACCAGATCCAAACACACATTCCCTCTGGCTGAGGTCTGTACTAGTTGAGACAAAAAATTGTCATTCAACAAGTTCAGAAACTTACTGATTTTAGCAGAATTAGTTGTTACATTTGTCCAGTCTATTTCTGGATAATTAAAATCCCCCATAATTATAGTTTACCGTATTTAAGAAGCCTTTTCTATTTGCATTAATAGCTGTGATTCTTCAAGATCACCAATGTTTGGTGGTTTATATCAAATACCCACTAATAGTTTCTGGACAGTTTTACCCATATTGACTATTTCAACCCACAGGGATTCCACATGTTCACTACTGTCATCACGTATATCTTCCTGCAAATGAGACTATAATGCTGGTTTGACATACAGACAGACCCCACCACCTCTTTTGTTTGATCTATCTTTGATAAACAACATGTAGCCCTCCAAATTGATTGACCAATCATGTGTGTCATCCCACCATGTTTCTGTTATGCCAATCAAGTCAGAGTTTTTGATTTCAGCTACCAGCTTCAATTCCCCTATTTTACCAGTTAAACTTCTGGCATTTGCAAGCATACAATTTATACCACTGCTATGTTCCATTTGTTATTTAATGTTGATGTAATTTATAGGCTTCTCCCTATCTTCTGTACTAACCCAGCCCCCAGATCTACCCACCTGGTTATTAACTACATTGCCTTCCCTTTCTATACTATCTAGCCCAGTATTTATTGGCCCCTCCCCCCTTCCTAGTTTAAAATCTCCTCCAACCGTCTAGCCATCCTCTCCCCAAACACTTGAGACCCTCTTGCATTCATATGCAATCCATCCCTTTTATAGAGATTGTACTCCAAAGCAAAATCAGCCCAGTTCTCTAAAAACCCCAAACCCTCCTTCTTACACCAAGATTTCAGCCATGCATTGAGCTCCATAATCTCGCGCTCTCTCTATGGCTTAGTGCATGGCTATCACGGTGCCCGTGATTGCTGCCTTTTAGTGTCAGTTACCTGTAGGGGGCTCCCCATTGGCTGTCTGCCTTCAGCCCGCTCTGCATTGCCTATTTAGAAAAGGATAGAAAGACAGCGCACCAGAGATCTAAGTGTAGTCCCTTAGATGTTATATAAACATATACAGGTAAATTCCTATATAGTATATAAGCAGGTACTTGTCAATGTATGTAGAATAAAAATTACATATTTATTGTCAATATAAGAGCATATACATAAAAACGATAAAAGTATAGTTTATCTAGAGATCATTATACAGTTAAAAACAACAATACTTGGTACAGATATATAATAGAATCAGGGGGTTCTTGCGCTGCTTTAATATATGGCAATGGATATACAAAAAGATATATTAGCAGTCTAGAGTCATAAATGCTAAGAAACTGTATGGCTGAATACAAGTTATAGTATAACTGAGAGGCGTCAGAAGACCCGTTAATACAAGACAGTGTATATCGGGATATGTGGATGGACACGTGGAGGAGATAGCTAGAGGATGATTGCTGGTATACACAATAACCAGGAGACACAACCGAATGTGCGAGCTGCTTACCAGATAATTTCTTGCTCAGTTTGCATATCGGGTGTTCTTTTCCTCAACAGCCTCTGATGTCCGGGCAATTCCAGTCTGTGTTCTTCCTCTTTTGCTGGATCACATCCACTTTACATCTGTTGGCCTCTCAGATGATCTTAGTGTGTTAATGCCAAATCTTGTAGACAGTCTCAGGGTAAAGTTATCGTGTTAAAATAAACCGTGTCCGATGTGCGCTGCAATGCGCCGGTGACACGGGTTGATTTGCGTATATATGAATTTGGTGCAGGTGGTCTCACTTCATATGTATGCGGAATCTTAAAGTTCGTCAGTGCATATGTATAAGAAGTGTATCATGAATTATTCTTGGTTCAACGCGTTTCGGGACGTTATCGTCCCTTCTTCAGGAACTTTTCAGAATTAGCTATTACTATTTAGACTGAGCCTGGGCACCCTTTGGTTGCCCTTTCATGTTGTCTCTATGGTACTCCCTTTTTTCATCATGTTCCTGAGCTTATTGGGCCATTGCTGAGTTCCTGCTATCCTGAGATCGTCTAGTTCCTCAGTCTCCTGTTCAGCGGTTCCTGTTTCCGCTCCTGATCTGGTTGGAGCCGTCCTGTGTCGCTGCTTCCTGCTGCCAGTCCCCGCTGCTGTTCCTGATCTGGTTGACCTGTGTGTATGCTGGTTCCTGTGTTGCTGCAGCGCTCATTTCCCAGTTCACCTGTATCAACGATTGCTCCCTGGTCGCCTAGGCCTCACGGCTATTGAGCCTGGATATACAATTGGCTTCCCAGTACGCGGGTACTGGTTCGCTCCACTGCCTCACGGCTATTGTTGCCTCGATATACAATTGGCTCCCCAGTACGCGGGTACTGGTTCGCTCCACAGCCTCACGGCTATTGTTGCCTCGATATACAATTGGGTTCCCAGTACACGGGTACTGGTTTGCTCCACTATCTCACGGCTACTGTTGCCTCGATACTGAATTCCGTACCCAGTACGCGGGTACTGGTTCACTCCTTTGCCACCCGGCTGATACTGCACTATAGTCTGTGTTCCCCAGTACACGTGTACTGGTTTGCTCCATGCTGATTTATGCTGTCAAGTCCTAGGCAGCTACATTGACTCCCCAGTATGCGGTTACTGGTGGCTCCCTGTTGTTCCTTGGCTAGCCACTTATGCTTAATTAGCCTCTGCATGTCACCCATGTGACTGTTCTTGTCATGTGACGGTCACTGAGGCCTCAGTGGTTGCCAACCTTTCCGTTAAGGCTGCCTTGCCCGGTATATTGGTAAGGCTGGTAGAACCCTTCTTTCATTAACATCTTGGGTTGCATCACCCGGTATTGGCAGGGTCGGTAGAGCCTGTATTTAGATGTATTCCGTTAGGCTGCCTTGCCCGGTATATTGGCAGGGCTGGTAGAGCCTGTATACTTCTTGTGTTCCGTTAGGCTGCCTTGCCCGATATATTGGCAGGGCCGGTAGAGCCTGCATACTTCTTATGTTCCGCTAGGCTGCCTTGCCCGGTATATTGGCAGGGCCGGTAGAGCCACCTATTCCTCGTTTGCCTGTCCAGGCTGCCTTGCCCGGTATATTGGCAAGGCCGGTAGAGCCTAATTCACTATTATTACTGCTTTTCCTGTCATTTCTGTATATGTATGTACGTGTATGAGATCCTATGGGGTTTTCTTAAACTTTTCAATAAAGTTGTGTTTTTACCTAACTTTGCGTCTGAGAATCTTAACAAATCGTGACAATGGCACAAGTAGTATCTCTGAGAATACTACCTTGAAGGTCCAGTTCCTAATCCTACTCCCTAAATCCCTAAATTACCTTTTTGGACTCTCTACCTTCCTCTTACTTTGTCACTGGTACCAATATGCACAAAGACAGCTGGATCCTCTCCAGCCCCTCCCAATAACCTGTCCACTCTGTATGCAACCTGCTGAACCCGGGAGACAGCAAACCATTTGATTGCTGTGATCAGAGCCACAGATTACCCTATCTGTGCTCCTAATAATAGAGTCCCCTACCACCACAACCTGTCTAGGCTTCACTATTATCTGGATCCCTTCTGTGCTAGAGGAGCTGTTATCCAGTCTTTTCCAGCAATTCCACTTCTGGGTTTGGCTCCCCAACATCTTCACTTAAATGAGAAAATTTGAGATGGAAAAACTCAGGACTGGCTGCCCTCTTCCTCTTCACTCCCCCACTGCAACCACTTCTAACTGTCACCCAACTATGTGCCTGGTTCCCTTCTAGATGATCTCCTCCATCTTTGCTAGGTGACCCAGCTAGACTCTGCTCAGTTAGCAAGAGACTCCTCTCAATATCTCTCAGTGTTGCAATATGAATCTCCAGAGATCCAGTCTGAGCTTCCAGAAAGGCCAGTTGCTCACACTTGCCACAGCAGTATGGACCCTGGAACTGCTGTTCCAAGCATGAATACATACATATGGCAAGATGTGCACTGAGTGAGATCTCCAAGTTTGCTCATCATGTATGGTGTGAATGTGAGTTCTTAAAAATGTAAACAATTAATTTACCTTTGTTTTCCTAACTCCTGTATTGCACAAACTGCTGTGATGCACCAACTGTCCACTTATTCCAGAGCACTTAGTAAAGAGCACACTGTATTTGTGAGCACGGTCTGTGAGTCCTGTACCTTGATTTATACAGGCCTACGCAGGTGATTGTTCACAAACCCCACTCTTTATTAATTACACACACTCCAAGAACAAACAACCATTTAAACTTTAACCCTTTAACTTTCTTACTGCAGGTTAGGATGTAAATCCACAATCAGTATATTATAACACTTTTCCAATGCTGTGATGTCCCAACTGTCCACTTATTTAAGAGCACACTGTATTTGTGAGCACGTTCTGTGCTCTCTTGTCCAGCCATAATAAGCTTAACTATGCTTAAAGTCCTTCTAATTTCTTAGACTGAGAGAAATTGCCAAACATTAAACGACTAGCCAAACCACAAGGCATAGTGTTCAGGAAAGACATCCACCTGCTGTCTCTTTCAACGCGCAAAACTGAAACCCCCCTTCCTAAAAAGAGGAAGCAGGAGAACCACAATGACCTTCCTGTACATGAGAGATAAGTTATGTTCAGTAGCTGAACAAGGTGTTCAGTATTTGAACAAGGTGGTTGAGTACCTGAACAAGGTTGCTCTGTACTTGAATAATGTTGCTCAGTACTTGAACAAGGTGCTCAGTACTTGAACAAGGCTGGTCAGTACTTAAAGAATGATGTTCAGTAACTGACCAAGGTTGTTCACAGGCTGATCAGACAATTATTATTGGTTGGGTCATCCTGACTAAAAAAGGTATATATAAAAAGGTGAAGGATTTATCAGAACTGGTATGTCTTTACTGCCAGCAAGCTTTGAATGCCATGCAAAAAACAAACGAATTTTTGTGATATCTTCTGTGACTTGTTGTTAGTAGATAGCAATACCAAGAAAGGCAAAAAAACACACAAAAATCAGTTTTGGCACCTATTTTAGCATGAAATCATATTAGTACATGCCTCATTGTCTGCCTGCATATTGCTCTGATGTGGCAATACATTTCATTGTCTTGATACTATACATAAGCCAGGATTGAGGATTAGAGTTAAGTAATATGATGATGATGAACGTAATACAGAAACAATCAAGACCGCCAAATATAAACTAAAAATACCTCACTTATTAAAAAAATAAAGTATATAATAAATATATATTATGTGCCAATTTATGTCTAAAAGAAATCACATAAAATGAATTGAGCTACAGGAGTCTGTGGTTAATAAAACAAGCAATGTTAATATTAACAAGATAAGCTAAAAAAACATTTAGACTTACATTCTAATGTGAGTTAAATATTTTGTTTACAAATCCATTTGGTTCTAACCTCCCCTCCTCTGCTATTCTCTACTACTGTATACTACTGTATTTATATTTCACAATTAGAAATTACCCACTAGAGATTCCATAAGAGCACCTTATCTCAATCTTTTCGAGATCTTCATTCTAATGTTCCAGGAAATCCTCACGTTGTACTGTAAGCCACATTTGCATCAAATTAGATAAAGTACAAAGGTGGACCCAGTCAATTAAATGGTCTATTGAGAATATTTCATCTGTAACTCTGGAATGAAAAGTCTCTACTTTAGCAAAATTGCAAGCCTTAAATTACATATTAAAAAAATATATTTTCTCATGTCAAAAAGCAGAATGTGCTAATTTAGTTTAATAATATTGGTTTAAATGTTAAGGGAATATGACCTTTTAGAACACATATTGTAAGAGAATATACCTGTGGTTATTTATAGTTTAGAAAATTATATTACCTTGAAGATGTCTATTCTCAGAAATATATAGAATTTATATTTCTGTACATTTCTCCACAAGGATCTTAATATATATTGCATTTAATCACATTACACCACTCTCTCTGTCTGGATAGATAGATAGATAGATAGATAGATAGATAGATAGATAGATAGATAGATACAGAACTGTGCAAAAGTCTTAGCAGGTGTGAAATATGCTGTAAAGTAAGAATGATTTCAAAAATAGACATGTTAATAGTTTATTTTTAATGATAATGAGCGAATAGAAGAAAAATCTAAATCAAATCAATATCTGGTGTGATCAACCTTTGCCTTCAAAACAGCATCAATTCTTCTAGGTACACTTGTACAAAGTCAGGGATTTTGTAGGCATATAGTCAGGTGGATGATTAAAAAATTATACCATACAGGTGCTAATGATCATCAATTTAATATGTGGGTTGAAACACAACATTAACTGAAATGGAAACAGCTGTGTAGAAGTAATAAAACTGCATGAGGAACAGCCAAACTTAGCTAACAAGGTGAGGTTTCTGAAGACAGTTTAATGTCAAAAGTCATACACCATGGCAAGACCGAGTACAGCAGAAAAACACAAGGTAGTTATACTGCATCAGCCAGGTCTCTCCCAGGCAGAAATTTCAAGGAGCAGGAATATCCTAAGCCGCAGTTATTTTTCTAGGACAGATGGGCCTGAATTGTACAAGCAGGTGGTTCATGTGGTGGACAAAGGGCTGAAAAGTGCATATGGTAAGAAAATCCACCTGCAGAATAAGGAAAATACACAGGAGAACAAAAAAAGTCCCTCTAAGTATAAAATTCTCTTTATTCAGAAATCAAAGTTAAAATCCCCCTTCAGGGGATTTTCTCACAAGAAGTAAGATAAAATCATCATTGAACAAAATATCCAAATCCAATCACAGCCCAAGCAGTCGTGGGATCTCGTTCCTTCTGCACCTTTTAATTTATGCAGTAGCCTGTTGTGAGGCACTGTGTCAAAGGCTTTTGCAAAATCCAAGTATACTACATCAACAGCAATTCCCCTGTCCAAATTACTACTCACTCTTTCATAAAATGCAAGTAAATTAGTCTGACATGATCTGTTCTTCATGAAATCATGCTGATTCCTACTAATGATATTGTTTGTCTTCACATAGCTCTTAACCAGGTTTCAGACACTCCAATCAGATCATACTGCTCATGTACTGCAATCATTTCTAGCTCCCCCATCTTACCAACCAGACTGTGAGCATTTGCATGCATACATTTTATCTTTTTGCTATTCCTAAAAATTTTCGTTCGTAACTCCCTATTAGATGAACTAGCCCATTCCCCTCTCCACCCTGCCCCTTCTCTAATCCCATTTCCTCAATTATACTACCTTCAGCAGCCTGTGTTGCAGCACCCCCCCCACTTTCTAGTTTAAAGTCTCCTCCAGCCCTCTAACCATCCTATCGCCCAGCACCGTGCCCCCCTTCCACTAAGGTGCAATCCATCACTACTATAAAGATTGACCCCAAGGGAAAAGACTACCTAGTGCTCTAGGAACCCAAACCCCTCCTGCTTACACCAAGTCTTTATCCACGCATTTAACTCCCTAATCTCCCGTTGCCTTTCTAATGTAGCGCGTGGCACAGGTAGAATTTCAGAAAATACTACCTTAGAGGTCCTCTGCTTAAGCTTTTATCCTAGGTCCTTGAAATCCTTCTTAACGGACCTCCATTTTCCACTGACTTTGTCATTAGTACCAACATGTACCATGACAGCCGGGTCATGCCCATCCCCTCCCAACAATCTATCAACCCGATCAGCCAAATGTCGAACCCGAGCTCTCGGGAGACAGCAAACTGTACGATTGTGGCGATCTTGGTGACAGATTACCCTGTCTGTCTTCCTAATAATAGAATCCCCTACCACCACCATCTGTCTAGGTCTGCCTGAGTCCTGGATCCCATCCGTGCTAGAGGGGCTGTTCACTCGGCTGTTAGAGCAAAGACATTCCTGTTTCAGCATCCCCAACATCATTACTCAATGTAGCAAATCTGTTAGGATTAGTAAACACAGGAGTGTCCTCCCTATTCCTCTGTCTACCCCCCTTGCTATGTCTAACTGTAACCCATCTGGCTACCTGCTCTTTCTTTGTGCAGTCTCCACCCCCAGAACTACCTACCACCGCTTCCTGCTGCTCAGTCAGCAGACCCCTCTCAAGACTGGCCGTCTCTCTCAATGTTGCAACTTGCCCCTCCAGATCTCTAATACGAGCTTCCAGAGAGACCACTTGCTCACATCTGTCACAGAGGTATGCACCCTGGCATGGTTGTTCCAGGTGTGCAAACAGATGGCAGTTTGTGCACTGAGTTAAAGGGACAATCATGCTACCACTCATTTATGCCAGTTACCACAAGCTAAAAGGCAGACAGGCAAAAAATAGCTGCACAATAAGACTGATAAATGTATTCCCCTGTGTAACCCCCTGTATTTGAATTCCCCTGTTTTAAATTCCTACACTTACCACACTTCTACACATGAATTCCCCTGTTTTAAATTCCTACACT
Source organism: Rhinophrynus dorsalis (assembly GCA_037306005.1). Classification (NCBI taxonomy): domain Eukaryota; kingdom Metazoa; phylum Chordata; class Amphibia; order Anura; family Rhinophrynidae; genus Rhinophrynus; species Rhinophrynus dorsalis. The sequence continues at coordinate 306,062,705 of CM074720.1, read as the reverse complement.
TACCACACTCCTGCACTTGAATTCCCCTGTTTTAAAACCCTCACTTACCACACTTCTGCACTTACACACTGATGCAGGATTCAAGTATTCACTATGTATCTGATATTTAAGCCAGGAATCCACCAATTACAAACACAGCAATTAGTCACTCCCACCACACCAGACTTCAATTATTTACTTGTATCACCGCAAAGAGAGGGAAAACAAAACCCAAAGAGATTTGTTTTTTAACCTCTCCCTTACCACACTACACCACACACAATATTCTTATGCTATTTTTCCAGCAAGTATCCAAACTCAGTGTTTCAGGGCACAGGTCACTGATGAACTTACAGAGCTCTCTCACTCCTTGCTATATAAGCCAGGAATCCACCAATTACAAACACAGCAATTAGTCACTCCCACCACACCAGACTTCAATTATTTACTTGTATCACAGCAAAGAGAGGGGAAACAAAACCCAAAGAGATTTGTTTTTTAACCTCTCCCTTACCACACTACACCACACACGCTATTCTTATGCTATTTTTCCAGCAAGTATCCAAACTCAGTGTTTCAGGGCACAGGTCACAGCTGGAGATTTCAGTCATTTGACCACACGGAGGCTCTTCAACAGAGCCAAAATTGCTCCATTCAGAGATGAATACTTCTTTGGAATGGTCTACAAAGTGTGCCTGGTTTGCAAGCACACTCTGTGCACCATTCCAGCTGTCACATAGAGCAATATCTGTCTAACCATGATGGTTGGAGGGATAGGACTAACATAGATCCACATCTGTTTTACAATGCCTACAATATTACATAAAGGTGAAATTAACCATTGCTAACCCATTACAGGTACACAGAAGGAGAAATGGTCAGATATTATGTGGATATGTACCTTTCATATGGATACAAATATATTCTTACAAGATATGAAGCCAGAGATCAGTTTAGTGCGTGTGATTGCCTTACTGTGCACCCATAAAAAACTAAATTTTATTGTTATCATAAATATAAACATATCTCGTATATCACATCTACGTAGCGTGAGATATACTGGGTAGGTGTATTTGGATGGTTTCAATGAAAGTTAGTTTGTGATGGGTGCACATAAATGGCCAGTAAGGCAATCACACGTATTGAACTGCTCTCTGGGTTCACATTGTGTTGGGACATATTTGGAGTCATTTGAAAGGTACATATTCACATACATATCTGTCCATTTTTCTTTGTGTACATATCTTTTTTGAATAGATCTGCAGTAGGATTGAAGTGTTATTCAACCCTATCTTATTAGTTGATCCTATACAATGCACAATTTTGACATATTTTACAGGTGACTCTCTGGTTGTCATGATGATATCCTACGCATTGCATTGTGATGCATGGGATACCACACTGGCAATCACAGATTGATGAACTGGAAAGGATCCTGCCCATGAGGTCTGTTCCAGTTGAATCCTGAAGGGCAACAATCATCAAGCCAGTATTTGACTGAGGCCTGTGTTTTTTTTTCTGTATGAGCCCATCCATCCTTCTGAGTGTGGCAGCCATACTCAATAAGAGATAGCCATCATTCATGGCCTGTTGTTGGCCAAACTACAAAGGTTCATTTTTGGTTCCCATGTGTATCCTGCAAATAGTCGCTGGTGTACCATCCATGGCATCAGCACTCCTGGGGATCCATGTGTGAATCAAATGTGAGATCTGTAATTTCAAGTTAGGGAAATGATTGCATACACAACACCAAGCCCTACTTTTTCACATTTAATTCTGTGTAATTGGTTTAGGCCTGTGTGTTGCACATACAACCAGTTATTGTCAGTTGCACTGTGATGTGTGACCTGATCCATCCTTTTTGTGATTCAGTAAGTGGTTAAGTAAACCTGATGAACTGAACATGATGCTGAGTTCTCCAGTGATCTCTTTTCCCCATTTCCAATGTTTTCTATGGAGTCCACACAATGTGACCTTAGCAACTTGATTTATGAATATGCTTCATAGACTAACATTGAGATTGTAAGGGTTAATTTCTCTCCATCATCTCTTTTTCACCGCTTAGTGAATGTCCCCTGTGTAGCATGTCATTGTTAGCCTATCGACTCGTGTTTGTTGTCTGGTTAACCCTCTGAGTACCGGATAATTGATAATCCCTCTAGCAATCAAGGGGTTATGTGCTGGTTTCCCTGTGGATACATGGGTGACATCATTGTGTAGGAACAGTTCTGATGTTTAACATACAATACTTTTATGAGCATGGTTTGTGTGTATTGTATGTGATCAGCACAGCAACATGAGGGTTAACCAGGGAGTTGGACAGGTTTGGGCCTTATTAAACCTTGACAGTTGTCCTTGTCTTGAGTCCTGTTTTAACCCTCAGGGTGCTGTGTTGGTGCAGTTGTGTGGATGAATGATGGGCATATGTTGGGAAGTGACTGTGTTTGTGTGTGATGGTTGTGTGGTTTGATATGGTGTGTGGTTATGGGATGATGCACTTACCGGTAGTGTAGAGGCTCCTCTCATCCCCAGTATCCGATCCTCCAGGGACCCCCTCAGTCAGCATAGACAACAAGGTCTGCCCCAGCCTCCCCTCCCATCTGCTAAAGATGATGGGGACAGGTGGACCACCTCCGGTGCCTCGGGCATGCAGGGCGCCATCCCCCACCTTCTTTTTCACCTGCCTCTTGCAGTTGCCCCATCTCTTTTTGACTGAGTCAACGTCCTGTCTGCAGATGGACACCACATTGATCCGGCTGCAGATCTGGTTGTTGTAAATAAAAAACTATGTGTATGAGGCTTACAAAATAATCAGCAATTCACAAATGTGTGTAAGCCGAGGTCCCTTTGATTAAAGATGTTGTTTTATTAATACACTTTAAAACATATTAAAACAGCATACTGCCGAACACGTCCGACGTTTCAGTCCACTCTGGGACTTTCATCAGGGACAAATTACCTTACAGAACTCCGTGTATGATATTGTTTAAATACCCGACTGTAGCACTTGGCACCGAAAAGGCGTGCTGCCATTGCCGAGGCAACCGCAGACGCGTTCCCGTGTCCAAACCGCAACAGTCGGATACATAATTGCACTGCATCCTTAACTTACATAATAACCAAACAAAGTAGCCACATTGTATCTGCCGCCACTTGTTATATGTAATCTATTAGAGTAAACTGATCATTAAGGCCACTGGGCGCTAAGGTCTTAAGTATGTATATCCAGAACATCTCTCTCTTAGAGAGTCTGGATTCTCTATCTCCACCCCATGGTCCCTGTGATACATGCTCAAACGGAAAATATTTAAGATCCCTTATTCATCCTGCTGACAAAGGCGGGGGGATTGTGGTTCAGGACTATAACAACTACAGGAAGGAGGTAAGGAGACAATTGGGGTATGTGGAGAGCTATGAAAAATTGAGGTTCAACCCCACACGCATGTTTAAAGCTAAAGTTGATGATTACATCACTAAAGGTATAGAGGAAGGAATATTGCCTGTGAAAGTGGGTGAACTCATGAGAGTTAAACACCCACCATCCTGGCCACTATGGATGTAGAATCCCTTTACACCAACATTCCACACACAGATGGCATAGCAGCATGCCAGGGATATCTGGAACAAAATAACACACCCATGGAACCGGTAACAAAACTCATACAGTTTATTCTCACCCACAATTACTTCAAGTTTGGACAGGACCTCTACCTTCAGAAAATGGGGACTGTAATTGGTACCCGAATGGCACCACAATATGCCAACCTGTTTATGGCAAAATTGGAAGAGGACTTCCTGTCCACCTGCCAGATTAAACCCCTGGTCTACCTCCGCTACATAGATGATATTCTTATCATCTGGACCGCCAGTGAGGAGGAACTACTCAAATTCCATGAGAATTACAATACATTCCACCCCAATATCAACCTAACACTCAGTCACTCACGCACAAGCATTAACTTCCTTGACACAACTATCAGTATTCAGAAAAACTCCATCCACACATCCCTATACCGCAAACCAACAGACAGACCAACATACCTGAAAAGCAATAGCTTCCATCCAAAACACACAAAGAACTCCATCATATACAGCCAGGCCATCAGATACCACCGCATCTGTTCTGACAGGATGGACCGTGATAAGCACCTCCAGGAACTCAGAGGAGACTTTATAAAACACGGTTACAGCGCAACTATTATTGACAGTCAGATACAGAAGGCTACCCAAATACCAAGAAAAAATCTGTTACACTACAAAGAACAACATAAGGGAAACCGGGTGCCACTGGTGGTCACTTACCACCCCCAGGTTGAAGTGCTACGCAAAATTTCAAGAGAACTTCAAAAGAAACTACATACAGATGAAAGACTCAAGAACATATTCCCACAGCCTCCCTTACTCTCATTCAGACAGCCTCCAAATTTGAAACAACTGATGGTGAGGAGTGCCCTGAGTAAAAATACAAAAAATGGCACATCTCCCTGCCTACAAAAGAGATGTGAAACTTGTGCACACATTTACACCACGGACAACATACCAATTCCAAACACCCAGTTACACCATAAGATCAATGGTACCTTCACCTGTAAATCATCCAATGTAATATACCTTATCATGTGTGCAAAATGCCCAACAGCTCTGTATGTGGGAGAAACTGGACAAGCACTACATAGGAGATTTAATTCCCACAGATCCAGTGTTAATAACAAAAAGACAGAGACACCAGTGGGAGAACATTTTTGCCAAGATGGGCACAGTGTCAAGGATATTAAATTAACTGTATTGATGGGACTGTTTCGCACTCAGAGGGACAGAAAGGTATGGGAGGTAAAATTAATGTTAAAATTTAATGCAATTTGTAGTGGGTTGAACAGGGATAAGGAATTTATGACAAAATATAATTTCTAAGCAAAAGCCTACAGCACCTGGTAGTCCCAGGCGGTCTCCCATCCAAGTTGACTGACCTTTCCACAGACCCAAGAGCATCGTAAATACCTCTAAAGCCTCAGAGGAAGAGTGCAATTTACCATTGACTGATCAAAGATATCTGGATCTGGACTGCATTCTGTTATCTGATTTCCATGCTAAAAAATGTGATGTGTACTTGTATTTAAGAGAGATGTTTTCATATTTATCTGTATAACATGCCTGAGGAAGAGACCTAAGGTCTTGAAAGCTTGCATTTAAATCTGCTTAGTTAGCCAATAAAAGGTATCAAAAACTATATTTGCCTCCTGTATTTATACGGCTAACACGGTACCAACTCTCATCTACTCTCTAACATTGTATACTGGGCCTGTGAGGGCATATGTACATCATCATGGATATGTGCCAGTGTCACTTGAGCAGGAAATTAGTTTTGTGGGCAAAGGACAAATGCACTCTGCATGCTAACACAGTTTTCAAGGCATATGTTCCTGTAGGACTCACAACTTTGACTTTCGGTCACTTATTTCTATTTCTAGGCGAAAAGGAGGAAAATTTTGCATTGGAAAAGAGAAAACTTTCGCGAAAAAATAGAAAAATCAGCCAATTTTTGCAAAAAGTCAAGTGGGAAATGTTTTCCTCTTTTTTGCCCACCCCTACTGATGAGTCAAAATGTTAAATATTTAGCTGTAGCAGAAGGCTGGAATGCAGTACAAGAAGGAGTGTCTGCAGGCAACAGTGAATAAACTGAGCTTCCACTATTCTATTAAAACGTCGCTTTTATTAAAACATCAATTAAAATGCTTATGTCTGACATTTCAATTATCACTGGGACCCTGGTGAAAGCTTTAATAAAAGCAAAGTTTTAATAGAATGGTGGAAGCTTGGCTTATTCATGTGGATTTGGTTGACATTGCATTTGGGCCTTGTGCACCCCAAATATTGTCATTAATTGGGTGCGGCAGTTTTGAGGAGACAGTTTGCAGGCAACAGTGAAGCATGGTGATGGTTCCTTGCAACTTTGGGGCTGCATTTTTGCAAATGGAGTTGGGGATTTGGTAAGAATTAATGGTCTCCTCAGTGCTGATAAGTACAGGCAGATACTTATCAAACATGCAGTACCATCAGGGAGGCATTTGATTGGCCCCACATATATACTGCAGCATGACAACAATCCAAACTTACAGTCATAGTCACTAAGAACTATCTTCAAAGAAGAAAAAGGAGTACTGAAGTGACGGTATGGCCCACATAGAGCCCTGATCTCAACATCATTGAGTCTCTTTGTCATATAAAGAAAGAGGAGCAACTGAGGCTGCCTTATTCCATGGAAGGACTGTCGTTAGCTCTATAACTGTTAGGGACCAGGAACCAGACAGAAGCAAAAAGGAAAACACCTTTATTGAAATAAAAAAAGAAAACAAAGCAAAATCGTGATCCAGAAGCGTAAACCAAAAGACAAGCCAAGGTCAGGAATAAGGAAATCAGCGAGGTCAGGAGGGCCAGGAGTCAGGAACCAGAAGGGTAGGTCAGAGGAAGCCAGGCCATGCACAGATAATCAGCAACTCAGGATAACACGCTTGCAGTCAGAATCAGACACAAGGGCAATCAGGAAGTGAGCCAAGCTGCTTTAAATACCAAGGGAGGGTTGGCTGATAGCGTCAGGTGAACAAACACAGGGAGGTCAGCTGACTCAGCTGAATTCAGCAAAGGAAAGGCAGCAGTAATGGATAGCAGAGCACTAGATAAGCTCAGACAGTAGAATCAAGCAGCAGAGTTAGAGCAGCTCAGCCAAATTTTGACAATAAGATGTTTGGAACAACCTTCCTGCTGATTTACTTAAACTGTGCGATTATACATAGAAGAATTGATGCTTTTTTAAAGGCAAAGGGTGGTCATATCAAATATTGATTTAGATTTTTATTCTGTTCGCTCACTACACATTTTGTTAATTGATAAAAATAAATTATTAACATTTTTGTTTTTGAAAGCATTCTTACTTTACAGCACTAGTGTTGTGTAAACAGCAGCAACACAGGTTATCAAACATCCACAACCTTAACCATGATGAGTGCCTCTGCTGATGTTGGAAGTGCAGTGACATCTAATTGTACAAATGCAGCGACATCTAGCCCCAGACAGTTGTAGTAGACCCTTAGGAACCCCACAGTCAATGAAGTCAACAATATGGAGATACTTCACTCAAGAATCAAATGTTAAGCATTTTGCTATCTGTTCACTTTGTAAGAAGCATGTCAGCAGGGGGAAAGCAGGCTCACACCTAGGCACCTCCTCACTGAGATCCCACCTGAAGCACAGCCACAGGTCTAATCAACATGTGATAGACACAACAACTAACAGCAGCAGAAGCAAACGTAAAAGTTCCAAGGGCTTTGGGGAAGATAATAGAAGTGATGTGCGTGTCAGAGAATGCACCATGATTACATTCATTTGAAATAACACCTACAGCTGCTTCAGAGGAGTATGACTCTAAGTCTGCTAAAGGAAATTAAAGGAGTTGTAGAGTACCCACAAAGCCATACGTGTGTTAAATAAACTAGAGAAGGTGATAGAGGAATAGATTTTCACCCTGCTCTTTGAAAGGTAGTTTTGTGTCAGCCGATAATGGCTCAAACATAATAGCTGCATTGTGAACAGTGGTAACTGGATTCCTCTCATAATCCAAAAAGCCCTGAGAGATTTGGTACATTTCTCCCACAAAATCTGTGCCCATTTTAGCTGTTTGTACAGTGCTCACAATGCACTATATTCGATACAAGAGTAACAACCTTCCCCATCAGTAGCTGAAAATGAAAGTCCATACCAGTTCCACTTTGTACGTGCTAGAGTGTTTGTACAAGTAGAATAAGATCATTAGCAAGTATACATTGCAAAACTGGAAGGCACTGGAGGCAACATATTTGTCACCTGAGCAATGGCAACTAATTGGTGACATATGTGATATGATGAAACCTTTGTAGGAGGCCAACTTGCTGGTTAGTCATGTAGCAGCATTATTCTCCCGCTGATATATTTACTGCAGAAAAAACTAACATGGTTGATGAATCTTACAATTATAACACAAACATGAACCAGCTAGTGAAGAACATGTTATCAGTCTTTGATCAGGATCCTCACATAGTGTGCATTAAAAGCAATGAGGAATACATTCTTCCTACTTTGTTGGACACCCACATTAAACTTAACATTTCTGAATTTCTGGCAAAATGTTAACAATTTCTACAAAGCCGCAATGATCAGAAGCATCTCCCTGAGGAACTAGATTATGTCAAAGAATATAAAGATATTCTTATAGATCAAGTGGACGGTTGCATTGTGGAGGATGAGAGTGAAAGTTAGGGCCAAAATCTAACAGAAAAAATAGCAAAAAAGAAGTCAGCAAAGGGTTTATAGCAGAGCAGCAACAACATCAACAAGAATATCCAAACATATTTCTGAACATGCCATCATCATCACCATCAAAACACAAAAATATGTATTTCAGGGGCCGCAATCTAACATCTGTGGTGGTGGCACATCTCTTTAGGACTTGCCCACAGGGTATGGGTTAGTAACTGATACTCACTAGTGTTGAGCGAGCATGCTCGGCCGATGCTCGGATCGGCTCGAGCATCGCTCTGCTCGGCACATGGCGGTACTCGTACGAGTACCGCATGTGCTCGCCCGCCATGTTCGGGTCTCCTCCCCGCACGTTTTGCGGCTGCTGCGCAGCCAATAAACGTGCAGGGAGGCTCTGACATCGGTGTAATGCCAGCAGCCATGTTGGCTGCTGGCATTACACTGATTGGCTGGCCAGAACCCGTGGTCAGGTGCTGTATAGCACCTGACCAGCGAGTTCGGCTCAGTCTGAGCCAGGGAGAGCTGAGGATAGGAAGGGAAAGGCAGTGTAGGGAGGAAAAAAACAAAAATTGTGAAAAAAAAAGAACCAAAAGTCCTTTTTAGGACTACTGTGTGTGGGGGCAGCAGGTTATTTGGTGTGGGGGGAAAAAAACAAAAAAAAAAAAAAAAAAATATATATATTCTGTTTAGTGTGCAAAGTTGCAGATTAGAGCACATTCTGTTTAGTGTGCACAGTTGCAGATTAGAGCACATTCTGTTTAGTGTGCAAAGTTGCAGATTAGAGCACATTCTGTTTAGTGTGCAAAGTTGCAGATTAGAGCACATTCTGTTTAGTGTGCAAAGTTGCAGATTAGAGCACATTCTGTTAAGTCTTCAAACTAAAATATCAAAGTCACGTATTCCATTCAGTGTGCGTCGCCGCAGTTTAGCAGCACATTCTGAGTACTGTGCAGAGTTGCAGAATAGGAAGAAATACTGTTAAGTCTTCAAACTAAAATATCAAAGTCACATATTCCATTCAGTGTGCTTCGCCGCAGTTTAGCAGCACATTCTGTGTACTGTGCAGAGTTGCAGAATAGGAAGAAATACTGTTAAGTCTTCAAACTAAAATATCAAAGTCACATATTCCATTCAGTGTGCTTCGCCGCAGTTTAGCAGCACATTCTGTGTAGTGTGCAGAGTTGCAGAATAGGAAGAAATACTGTTAAGTCTTCAAACTCAAATATCAAAGTCACATATTCCATTCAGTGTGCTTCGCCGCAGTTTAGCAGCACATTCTGTGTAGTGTGCAGAGTTGCAGAATAGGAAGAAATACTGTTAAGTCTTCAAACTAAAATATCAAAGTCACATATTCCATTCAGTGTGCTTCGCCGCAGTTTAGCAGCACATTCTGTGTACTGTGCAGAGTTGCAGAATAGGAAGAAATACTGTTAAGTCTTCAAACTAAAATATCAAAGTCACATATTCCATTCAGTGTGCTTCGCCGCAGTTTAGCAGCACATTCTGTGTAGTGTGCAGAGTTGCAGAATAGGAAGAAATACTGTTAAGTCTTCAAACTAAAATATCAAAGTCACATATTCCATTCAGTGTCTTTCACCGCCGTTTAACAGCCTATTCTGTGTACTCTGTACAGTTCCAGAATTATAAGAAATACTGTTAAGTTTTCAAACTCAAATATTAAAGTCACATATTCCATTCAGTGTGTTTCAACGCCGTTTAACAGCCTATTCTGTGTACTCTGCAGAGTTGCAGAATAGTAAGAAATACTGTTAATTTTTCAAACTCAAATATTAAAGTCACATATTCCATTCAGTGTCTTTCACCGCCGTTTAACAGCCTATTCTGTGTACTCTGTACAGTTCCAGAATTATAAGAAATACTGTTAAGTTTTCAAACTCAAATATTAAAGTCACATATTCCATTCAGTGTGTTTCAACGCCGTTTAACAGCCTATTCTGTGTACTCTGCAGAGTTGCAGAATAGTAAGAAATACTGTTAATTTTTCAAACTCAAATATTAAAGTCACATATTCCATTCAGTGTCTTTCACCGCCGTTTAACAGCCTATTCTGTGTACTCTGTACAGTTCCAGAATTATAAGAAATACTGTTAAGTTTTCAAACTCAAATATTAAAGTCACATATTCCATTCAGTGTGTTTCAACGCCGTTTAACAGCCTATTCTGTGTACTCTGCAGAGTTGCAGAATAGTAAGAAATACTGTTAATTTTTCAAACTCAAATATTAAAGTCACATATTCCATTCAGTGTCTTTCACCGCCGTTTAACAGCCTATTCTGTGTACTCTGTACAGTTCCAGAATTATAAGAAATACTGTTAAGTTTTCAAACTCAAATATTAAAGTCACATATTCCATTCAGTGTGTTTCAACGCCGTTTAACAGCCTATTCTGTGTACTCTGCAGAGTTGCAGAATAGTAAGAAATACTGTTAATTTTTCAAACTCAAATATTAAAGTCACATATTCCATTCAGTGTCTTTCACCGCCGTTTAACAGCCTATTCTGTGTACTCTGTACAGTTCCAGAATTATAAGAAATACTGTTAAGTTTTCAAACTCAAATATTAAAGTCACATATTCCATTCAGTGTGTTTCAACGCCGTTTAACAGCCTATTCTGTGTACTCTGCAGAGTTGCAGAATAGTAAGAAATACTGTTAATTTTTCAAACTCAAATATTAAAGTCACATATTCCATTCAGTGTCTTTCACCGCCGTTTAACAGCCTATTCTGTGTACTCTGTACAGTTCCAGAATTATAAGAAATACTGTTAAGTTTTCAAACTCAAATATTAAAGTCACATATTCCATTCAGTGTCTTTCACCGCCGTTTAACAGCCTATTCTGTGTACTCTGTACAGTTCCAGAATTATAAGAAATACTGTTAAGTTTTCAAACTCAAATATTAAAGTCACATATTCCATTCAGTGTCTTTCACCGCCGTTTAACAGCCTATTCTGTGTACTCTGCAGAGTTGCAGAATAGTAAGAAATACTGTTAAGTTTTCAAACTCAAATATTAAAGTCACATATTCCATTCAGTGTGTATCACCGCCGTTTAGCAGCCTATTCTGTGTACTCTGCAGAGTTGCAGAATAGTAAGAAATACTGTTAAGTTTTCAAACTCATATATATTAAAGTCATATATATCGTGTAAGATGAAGAAGGCGGGTAAAAAGGGACGGGGAAGTGGACGTGATCCTGAAAGTTCAGGGCGCGGGTCAGGACGCGGAGAAACTGTGCCTGGTGCCAGAGCACAAGAAAGAAAGACATCCACCATACCTAGCTTCATGTCTGATTTCACAGGGCGTCGCAGGACATCACTCTCGAGGTCCGACCAGTGCGAACAGGTGGTCGGTTGGATGACAGCTGATACTGCTTCCAGTCGGTTAAGCACCACCCTGTCTTCCACCAAGTCCACTCTCAGTAGCCAAGAGTCTGGTCAACATAATCCTCACTCTGATCATCCTTCCTCCCACCATACACGGTCTGGTCAAAGAAGTGATCCCACACTGGGATATAGTGATGAGCTCGTCTCATCACCAATCCTTCATTTGACCCTCTCTCCAAGCACGCTTGCAGAGGAACATGACATCTTGTGCCCTGATTCACAACCTCTAGAGGCTACCCAATCACAAGAAGATGACAGATGTGAACGGCATTTAAGGTCAAAGGAAGTAGTGGATGATGATGATGATGATGAGACACAGTTGCCATTAAATCAACCACTATTTCCTTCTCAAGACCTTGTTGAGGAGAATGTTATACAGTTGTCAATGACCGAGTATGTGGTGGGATCAAGACTTGAGGAGGATGATCAGAGTGAGGAAGTGGAGGAGGACTTGGTGGACGATGAGGTGACTGACCCCACCTGGGAAGGTGTAGAGCCGAGCGATGACAGCAGTCCTGAGGGTGAGCCATCTGCAGCACCGCAACAGGCTGGAAGAGGCAGTGGTGTGGCTACAGAAAGAAGGCGGACCGCACCAAACCGGCCCGCAAATGTTCCACGGAGCACCCCCTTGCGTAAATCTACCTTGCCAAGGGGTAGGTGTTCCGCGGTATGGCGTTTTTTTAAGGAAAGTGCGGACGACAAAAGATTTGTAGTTTGCAACCTGTGCCACACCAGAATGAGCCGAGGCATGAACACTAGAAACCTCACCACCACCAGCATGATCCGACACATGGCATCCAAGCACCGTAGTAAGTGGGAGGAACGCCTGGATCGCCCATCTGTGTCTGCAGGCCACACCACTGCCTCCTCTTCCCCTGTTTTCGGTGCCGGCCAATCGCCTGTCGAAGGCGCAGGCCCGCATACCTCCCGCCCTGCACCTGTACCATCTGAAGCACCATCAGCGACCACATCCACTTCCCTGTCCCAGCACAGCATCCAAATGTCGTTACCCCAGGCATTTGAGCGCAAGAGAAAATACCCAGCCACCCACCCACAGGCCATAGCACTAACCTCACACCTTTCAAAATTACTGGCCATCGAAATGCTGCCATTTAGGCTTGTGGACACTGAGTCCTTCCGCAGCCTGATGGCAGCAGCTGTCCCTCGGTACGCGGTCCCCAGCCGCCACTACTTTTCCCGGTGTGCCATCCCCGCATTACACCACCATGTGTCCCGTAACATCACCCGTGCCCTGACCAACGCAGTTACTGGGAAGGTCCACTTAACGACTGACACATGGACAAGTGCTTGTGGCCAGGGACGCTACATTTCCCTGACGGCACACTGGGTGAATGTCGTGGAGGCTGGGAGCGACTCGGACCCTGGGATGGCACGGGTGCTACCCACGCCGAGGATTGCGGGCCCTACCTCCATCAGGGTTTCCACCAGCACCTACGTTATTGGCTCCTCCTCCTCCGTTTCCACCTCCGAATTCTCTACACGCAGCGCCACTCCCCCATCAGCCAGTAGCTGGAAGCAGTGTAGCACTGCAGTGGGGAAGCGTCAACAGGCCGTGCTGAAGCTGATCTGCCTTGGGGACAAACAGCACACGGCCTCAGAGCTGTTGCAGGGGATTAGTCACCAGACCGAGCAGTGGCTCTCGCCACTCAACCTGCAAGCAGGCATGGTTGTGTGTGATAATGGGCGTAACTTGGTGGCGGCTTTGGAGCTCGGCAAGCTCACACACGTACCATGCCTAGCGCATGTATTTAATTTAGTGGTGCAGCGATTTCTAAAAACCTACCCCAATGTGCATGATCTCTTGACCAAGGTGCGCCGCGTGTGTGCACATTTCCGTAAGTCATCTACAGCTTCGGCCGGCCTGTTGAAGCTGCAGCAGCGCTTACAATTGCCAGCTCACCGGCTGCTGTGTGACGTGAGCACGCGCTGGAACTCCACCTTCCACATGTTGGCCCGGCTTTGTGAGCAGCAGAGGGCAGTAGTGGAGTACCAGCTGTTACACGGTCGTCGCCTCTCCGTTCAACTTCCTGTAATCAGAAGTGAGGAGTGGGAATGGATGTCAGACCTCTGCGAGGTTTTACGCAATTTTGAGGAATCGACACAGATGGTGAGCGGCGATAACGCTATTATCAGTGTAACCATCCCACTTCTGTGTCTACTGAAACGCTCGCTGCTCACAATTAAAACCGACGCTTTGCATGTGGAAGAGGTGGAAATGGGGGAGGAAGAGCTTACACAAGGTGATAGCCAGAGCACCCTCACTTCGTCTTCTCAGCGACAATTGGAGGAGGCGGAGGAGGAGGAGGAGGAGGAGGAGGAGGAGGAAGACACGGTTGCCTCCGCTACAGAGGGTAGCCATGGAACTTTAGTTCCATCTCTTCAGCGTGGGTGGGCAGAAGAGGAGGAAGAGGATGAGGATATTGAGAGTCAGCCTCCTGGTGAGGACAGCGAAATCTTGACTGTTGGTACTCTGGCACACATGGCTGACTTTATGTTAGGCTGCCTTTCCCGTGACCCACGCGTTGTACGCATTTTAGACAACACGGATTACTGGGTGTTCACCCTTCTGGACCCCCGCTACAAAGAGAATTTCTCATCTCTCATTCCTCCGGTGGAGAGGACAAGCAAAATGGTGCAATACCAGAAGGTTCTTGTTGAAAAATTGCTCCAAAATTTTCCATCTGACAACGCTGGCGGCAGAGTACGTGCTACCTTGGCCAACCGAGAAGGGGAGAAAAGGGGAGCACACAGCAGTTCCGAGAAAGGCAGGGCAACACTCTCCAAGGCGTGGGACACCTTCATGACACCCCGCCAGCACCCTCACCCTGATGCGCAGCCTAGTGTCACAAGGAGGGAAAAGTTTTGGAAGATGGTGAAGGAGTACGTAGCAGACCGTGTCAGCGTCCTCAATGATCCCTCTGTGCCTTACAACTACTGGGTGTCCAAGCTGGACACGTGGTATGAACTGGCACTCTACGCCTTGGAGGTGCTGGCCTGCCCTGCCGCCAGCGTTCTGTCTGAGCGGGTATTTAGTGCTGCTGGTGGCATCATAACAGATAAGCGTATCCGCCTTTCCACCGACAATGCTGATAGGTTGACACTTATAAAAATGAACAAGGCCTGGATTTCCCCTGACTTCTCCACTCCACTGGAGGAAAGCCCCGGGGGAACATAAACTCACTTTATATATGTTATTTACAATGATGGGAATACTCTGTATTCCCATTCACCCCTTCCACCCCAAAAACGGGTATATGGTTGACTCTTAATGTTCTCATCCTCCTCCTCCTCTTCCATATGCCCTGGGATATAATTTTTATATAGGGCCAGCTCACCAGCGTGCCCTGGGATATAATTTTTATATAGGGCCAGCTCACCAGCGGGCCCTGTGATATAATTTTTATATAGGGCCAGCTCACCAGCGGGCCCTGTTTGACAATTTTTATATAGGTCAGCTCACCAGCGGGCCTTCTCATATAATGTTTTATTGGGTCAGCTCTCTAGCGGGCCCTCTCATATAATGTTTTATAGCGTCAGCTCACTAGCGGGCCTTCGCATATAATGTTTAGGATGGTCAGCTCTGCAGCAGACCCTCACCCATAATGTTTTAGATGGTCAGCTCAGCGCACGTTTCCCTCTTAATCATGGCCTCAGTTCTGAAAATCAAGGAAATTTTTGGGAGAATTTGCCTCTGCGCACGTTTCCCTCTTAATCATGGCCTCAGTTCTGAAAATCAAGGAAATTTTTGGGATAATTTGCCTCTGCGCACGTTTCCCTCTTAATCATGGCCTCACTTCAGAAAATCGATGAAATTTTTGGGAGAATTTGCAGATGATATACAAGTAAATATACAGCAAATACTGTTTGGTAACAATTTTTCGCCTAAAGTCGTTTTTATTTTCCTTTTTGTGTGTTTTACGGTCAGTCTGTAAAAATGGCGTACTACGGGCGAAAGATCGTTCCCAGCAGCGATGTTGGAGTCCAAGGTGCATCCAGACATCCTCCCTATGCTGTCCCTGAACCATTTCTGTAGTGTTTCCATCTTTTTCTGCCCTTTTCCTATGGACCAGGCACCCTCCCCTCATCAGAGCAGGGGGTGCCTGGTGTAATGCTCGAGTCCTCCCATTGACTTCAATGGGGCTCGGGTGTTCGGCCGAGCACTCGAGCCTCAGGGGGTGCTCGGTCAGAGCACCCGAACATCCGAGCATTGGGGTGCTCGCTCATCACTAATACTCACCAAATACTGTGAATCTCCTAGGAAGAGTCCCACCGCATATGAAATGGTCTCAGCATACTTGCAGGAGAGCTATGTTCTAGACAGAAACAATGACCCCATTGACTAATGACAAACAAAACAGTGTATGACCAGCAAACACTACCAGTGGCCGAGGCCTAGTCTGCAGCAGTATGGCCAATCTGGGCAGCCTACTATTTCTGATAGCAGTGCTTGTTGGCTTAGGACCCTCTGCTTCTTCTTGTTATATTACTATTGTGTACTACCTTACTTATATTTTAATAAATTGCATTTTACTATACCGTACTGACTCCAGAATATCTCTGGGGAACCGTGACACCAAGGGATTGCAACACCCCCCTGGAACAAAGCTTGTTAGGATCATCACTCATCAGCCCTACAGAATGCCACCACACAACTGTGAGTGACAGTGGCGCTGTGAGGATGACCTTCAAAGAGCCACTGGTTAAGCTTTGTTGACCGAGACTATTCAAGGTCCAACACTACTGGCATGACACACAGGACCTTCCAACAAGAATGGATGTGAGCATGATGCCACTAGAGGCAAAAATGAAGATCCATTATATTCACTGATGAGTCCTGGTTCTGTCTAGAATGTCATGATGGCCACACTGGTCTGAAGCAGTGATAATCAGTGATATGTCCTACTGTGAAATATTTGGGACTGTAAAAAATGCAACCTGAGGAAAAGGTACAACCTGATACACTTGCATTTCACCTATGTATAGTCATACTCTATGAAAAGAAAAAAAGTTTTAAAGAAACTTTACAAAATGTGGTTTTAACTGAAATTACAATGCATTTTAGAAACTTCTCAGGAATGTTGAGTATTAAATAAAGTATGTTTTCTTTCTTTTTTGTAGTAGTTTGCTTCTGTGTAATGAATCCTACAGTTATAATATAGCAACAAAAAGTATTAAAATATATTTTATGCAGTTTGTTTTAAAATTAAGTTGTTTCATTTTGTTGGACCTCTAAACATGATCTAATTTAGCTACGCTTAGCAAGCATACTAGCAATAACAAATCTCACACACACATCTTTTTTTCAAGAGATTTGCAGTGATATAAAATCTTTATCTTACTCTTTTTCTTGCATAGATATATTTCTTTTGAAGGTGGTCCATATATGATGAGCAGAACATCAGGATTAACCAGAACAAAGAGTTGGATAAAGTAATATCTCTACCAGTTTAATTATTTGTTCAAGAGAAAGGAAAAAAACAACATGAAAGACATATGCCTTAGAAATTTTTTTCACATTAAATGTAATTTTTTATGGATTTGCAATGCTTTTTCTTACAGATTTGCAAATTGAAATCTTCATTGTCCTTTCTATGACCTGGAGAATGGAAAATGGTATTTTTTTTTAACTAGACCATGAAAATAATATGCTCTTTTGAATAATGCTTTTTTAAACAGTGACCATTGACAGCACCATATAAAATGACATTCTCCATAAACAGATTATTTTTCTCTAGGCATACTGCTGAATGTAATTTTTCTACACAATTGGTAATCATTTTATCTTTTTGTGTTACTGACCCTATAGCATATTTTTTGCTAAATTCAGAAAATAACTTTCTGTCAAAAATATTGCTGCAAGATTATGCTTCTCCACCTGTACTTCCCTAAAATCATGGGTGTTAGATTATTTTCCACATTGGGCAGTTCCTGTGCATGCAGTTCTCAGCAACTGCATTGTGCACAGTGTGCAACCAGTTATGAAGAGGCAAAAAGAGGGGTCACATCTAGGAACATCTGCTTTTATTAACACTATGAGTGCCAGAGAAGTATCCAATGTATTACAAAGCAATGCATTTGATACCTCTCTGGCATTCAAAGGGTTAAGCACATGAAAGTTAACTACCATGATTTTATGTTTAACACTTAACTGCCTCCAAGAAAAAACAAATTAAGTGTGCTGTCATTGTGCCCCTTGTCTGTCCGTAAACCGTAACACTAAAAAGAACATTGGTGAATATTCTCACAGAAAAATGAGTGAGTCAAGTGAAATCTCCCAACAGCCCAGAATATCAACAATAGCATTTGACAATATCATCTGTGTCACCAAATATTGAGGTAGGTTCCAGTTCTGGGATAATAACCGTGTTTATCCCCTGGCACCCTGTCCTCCTCTTCCTTGACACTGCCAAATGAGAGCAGATGTCTCAAATGTTATCCCAGCCCTTGCCCTCTTTCACAATGTTTTCACACATTTCCTTCTTGCTACCAAGGAAAAATATTCCAAAACCCATGATTAGAGGAGGTGCAAGAGGAGACATGGTTGCACCTCAAGTGGTAGGAGCTTGTTGTGCTACTGCTGTCTCAGCATCACCATAACCTGTCTCTTATCACCTCTGATGCTACTCTTTCCATCACCTTCGAGGTCTGTTCCATGTAGCAGCTTAATACAGATGCTTAGATGACTTGTAGAAACATACATAGAATTTGAGAGCAGATAAGAACCATTCGACCCATCTAGTATGCCAATTTTCCTACTGTAAAAACCTCAAACCTTATTTGATCATTGGTCCTGTTTTATGTTCAGAACAGCCATATGCCTATCCCACACATGCTTAAATTCTGTCACGGAATTAACTTCTACCACTTTTGCTGGTTGGCAATTCCACTTATCTACTACCCCCTCAGTGAAGTAAAACTTTCTTACGTTACATCTAAACCTCTGTTCCTCTAGTTTTAGACTATGGTCTCTTGTCCTAGCATTTTTATTCCTTTGAAATGTACTTCCCTACTGCACTTCGTTGAATCCCTTCATGTAGTTAAAAGTTTCTATATATCCCCCCTCTCTCTTCAGATCCTTTAGTCTATCTTGTTATTTCTTTTACTGAAAACCAGTCACCATTTTAGTAGCCCTTCTCTGAATTTTCTTTAGACTATTTATATCTTTCTGGAGATATGGTCTCCAATACTGTATACAATACTCTAGGTAAGGTCTAACCAGAGATCTGTAGATTGGCATGACTCAGCAGAAGGAAGTAAATTGGCAGACACCATAATGTCACTGGCAGGTTGGTGAAACTGGATGACATACTGTTTCTGGTGGTAGCTTACCACAACAACATAGCACCAATGGAAGAAGACCCATAGGCGGGAAGTAAATATAATTTTTATCAAGAATTGCATTTTGCAAGATTGAAGCCTATAGTTTTTCAAGGCTTGCCTTTTAACAAACCTGAAGCCTGCAAAAATTTCAAGACATGCTATGTTGCAAGCCTGAAGCCTGAAGCCATTTTTTGGCTTACCTTGCTATAATATTTTGAAGGCTTGCCTTTCTATAAGCCTACTAACATGTTTTTAAAGCTTGGCTTTTTGTAAAACCGCTGCTAACCATTATTTTCAAAGAGATAATTAAAAAATAAAAGGTAGGATGTAATGTGATGGATTTGAAGCTTGATGATTATTTGATATATATTATGATTAATAGGAATAAATGGTAGACAAATTAATTGTAGTATTACTTATAATTCAATTATAACCCTGCATACTATTATTATTATTACCATTATTAATGTTATTTTCAAACATTCCTCAATAGTCATATCAATGGTAGATGGTGGCAGCTGTTCAAATCCCTGCTCTTCCTTCTCAGTGCTGCTGTTAATATTGTATGTACCATAGGCTTCTCTGTCTTGTGTTTTGTTTTACACTTCTGCTACATGATACTCAGATTGTATTAGATGCTGGATCAGTTTTAAAAATGGAAGCCTACCAACATTGCTGCTGGATAGATATGTCCTATGATCAGTAATAATATAAATAGATGCACTGAAATCCTTCTCCAGCTATGCTTGCTGGTGGGTAACTCTGGGTTTGCATGGCAGTATGTGTCAGTGATGGCCATTGTTTTTTTTGCTACTAGTCAATCAGGTCATCATATCAGCCTAGAACTGTTATCCTGCAAGTATGTTGTAGCTATCTCACTTGCAGTGGGACCAATCCTAGGAGCTAGACAGTGTTTTTGTGTATGAGTTATCAACCCATACTCTGGCAAAAAGTCCCATGGAGATGTGTCACCACCACATATGTTAGATTGTCACCCCTGAGTCAGATAAATTGCTTTCTGTGTTGATCATGAATGTTTTGAAAAATGTTGGAATGTTGTTGATGTTTTTGATGCTGATGAATGTATTCCTCGTTGCTTTTAATGGACAATAGTTGAGGATACTGCCTAAAGAATTCTAATATCTCGCTGATCAGATGATTCATTTCTGTGTTGTCATTATTGTAAAAATTGCTGGCCATTCTCTTCAGTTGTTTCCTTTAGTAAATATATCAGTGGAAGTATCTCACTAATTCTTTCCCCATCATAACTAACCAGTATGGCGTCCTCCTCAGACGTTTCAGCATCACAAATTTCTTCGCCATTTACAAGTTGACAAAGATGCCTCCTCCAAAGCCTTCCAGTTATGCATTGTATAATCAATTATGGCCTTATTATGTTCATGCATAGTCTGTATTATGTATAATGTGGAAAGCTACCTGGTAGGGAACTCACTTTTAAAGTGAAACTATCACCAAAAATAAAAATTGTCCCATGGGTTTTAACCTTTAAAACAACATTAACGCTGTGTGTCTTTTTTTTACAAATCCCCTAGTAGCTCGCACTTCCGCATTCTACGGGACATGGAACCATTTGAGGACTTCCCAGCTGAGGTTGAAACCTCAGTAGCATTGTAAACGGATTTTGCTGTAACGTTAGCCCACAAAAAACAACTACAAAGGGAAGCATGAATGCACTCCCTAGGCCAGCTGGGAAGTCATCAGGCGTCATTTGGGACATACAGAGTCCCGTAGAACGTGGAAGTGCCCAATGTTGATGAGTAAATATCTCCATAGCTAGGGGATTTGTAAAAAAAGACACAGTGTTAATGTTGTTTTAAAGGTTAAAACCCATGGAACAGTTTTTATATTTGGTGAGTCCCACTTTAAGTTGGTGATGGGGCAGGTAGTTAACCTCTTCTATAAAATGAAAAGCATTGTGAGTAGGGATGGGCAAAATATTTTGCCTTAAAAGTAAAACACTTTTCTCAGAGTCGCAAACTTTTCACCTTTTTTGCCTAACTCATTGCATTGAAATCAATGGGAAGAATGAACTTCTCCCCACCATGTGGCAGGTTTCCCTTCTTTTACCACAGGCGTAGTATAAAAGGGGTGTCACATTCCCACTTCATGCCATTCTGTGTTTGTGAGATGAAGAGGAAGCAGCACATTTTTCAGCTGGAGAAGATATGCTAGTAAAAAAAAGTGACTTAGGGGGGCGTGGCCTAACGGTGCATCCGGATGGACGCGTAATTGACTGGCTCCGACACCAAGAGATCCTTAATTCGAGATTTCAGGCTACAAACCTGTTTTTTTATATTCTATCTTGTGTCTTTCATCGACCACGATGTCAAAGCAGAAGACTCTAAAGAAAGGGAAGGACGTACAGGATTATTTCCCTAAGAAACCTCAGAATTCCACTTCCTCGCGCTTACCCAAGATGGCGGCCGCAAACGAATATGCTGCTAAAGACGCGGAACACAGGCCTGCTCGTGCTCATTTGACCATGGCGCCTATAAACAGCAGTACAGAGGATGACTCTGACAAGGAGGATATGGACACCCCATCGACTAAAAAAGATCTCCACGATCTTTTAGCTGACTTGAAGATATTTCTACGGGATGAATTGGCGGAAATAAAGCAAGATGTCGCTCAACTTGGCACTCGTCTTGAGGCTTTGGAGGAAGACAGAGACGCTTACCATACCTTCAAGCAGGACGTTTTCACCAGAACCAACACTCTATATGATCATCAGAGAGACTTATTACTGAAAATAGATGACCTAGAAAACAGGCAGAGACGCAACAATTTGCGCCTTCGGGGAGTCTCGGAAGATATAGGGCCTGAACTCTTACCGGATTTTCTACAACGACTCTTCCGCTTTATTACAAATGCTTCTGAAGGCACCCTCTTTACTATTGAAAGAGCGCATAGATCTCTTAGACCGAAGTCTGCTGCACAAGATTCTCCTCGCGACATAATTCTCCGTTTTTTGTCATATTTGGATAAAGAGAGAATCTCCTCACATGCAAGGAACAAGACCTCAATCTCCTTCGAGAATCAAGACATCTCAATCTATGGGGATCTTTCCCCCATGACGGTTAAATGGCGCAGAGACCTGAAGCCCATTACCCAAGCCCTTAGACAGCGTGATATTCGCTATCGGTGGGGCTTTCCCCTGATGCTAATAGCTACTTATGAAGGCCGGTCCCACATTCTGAAATATCAAGGAGACTACAAGGCCTTCATCTCGTCCTTGCAACTACAACTGGCGGACGATCCGAAACATCTCCTACCCGATCACCAACCTTGGGATACCGATATGGTCAATCCATCAGTCTGGAATGCGGCTACCAAGAAACGCAGAGTTCCTAGATCTCCTTCCTCACCTTTTATGGCAGCCAAACATGCTCGTCAATCAGATGGCTGAGACTTTTTTCTTCATCTCTTGGATTTCCAGACGGTATTGTCATTTATTTTCACCAGTATCAGGCCTTTGGGCCAAAGGGTACGCAATTTGGGACTACATGCACGACACGGTTTTTATATTCATGCTTGAATGTGTTCGTTTGATGGTCACTCTTTTCATGTGATGTTGTTTATTGTCATATATATGCTATAGTTTTATTTTGTTATTGATTGTTCTCACAAATACTTATATTGTATCTTTGACACTCGCTTTTGTTAATATTGGAGTTAGCTGCTAGTTGGCTTGCTCTCCTCCCATGCCCCATTTTCTGGACCTGGGAGGAGAGTGGACTTGAGCGAGTGATTTACTAGTCTGATTTACACCCCTTTGAAATGGGGATATGTTTCTGCCATGGCGGATCTCTTAGGCCCCATTTCTAATCTGTCGCTTCAGAGACAGCTCTGAACCTGTTATATTTTCTGTAGTTGGTTATTTATCTTCACTCCCATTGACAGGCCGGTCATTCTCCTGACACTCACACCATATGTAATTCACTCTACTTATACGATACATCAATCACTCATTCTTTCCTCTCATACCTTCCCGTATCACTTTATATTTATTATAAACTCTCCATCTCCACTCTTGTATTTCCATACTTTCCACACTCATACATCTTCCTTTTACATTTATTGACCCCCAACATGCAATTTCTTGTGAATACATTCTTGTGCACTCCACAAGAACTTCCAGTAGACTGCCCTCCTAACAGCTGAAACCTATTTCTTTCCTATTCCCTACTTTGAGACATTATGTTATGCCATACTGTGATGCTTATGACATTATCCTGATTGTCAGTCATTTATACTTTAACCATTATGCATTGCTTACTGGTCTCCTAGAGACCGTCTGGAGGTGAATATTAGGTACTGTTCAATCCTATTGGGTGGTGCTTATCTAATGTTAATATGATACAAAGCGAGGAAGGACGGTGAGAGGAGAGAGGAAGGATAGAGAAAAAAAAAAAAAAAAAAAAAAAAAAAAGAAAAAAAAAAAAAAAAAGGGGGGGAATATGGGTAGAACGCTTGCTATCACTCTTGAGACATATAGATTAGTCTGCCTGTTGGCTTTCTATCCTCCGTACTACCTTTTCTCCTCTACGTGGAGAGAATTTATTTTGCCCCAGGTATAATCCACTCCTCAATCCAGTAGTTTTTCTCTCTTTAGCTCTATTTTCCATTCCTGTACTAAACCCCACTATTCTCTTTATGACCACATATTATATATCCTTCCATTCCCTCCAGTGGTCTGCAGATTCCATTAACCAACTATGATATCAATGTTTCTCTGTTGTCCTCATTGTCAATAACTAAAATTTGCAAGACACCTCTTCTGTTTAATGTTTCAATTACATAACAATGACTTTGTTCAAATGATCGCCTGACTCCTGCTGATATATTTTCTTGAATCTCTTGGGGTCCGCCTTCAAGACCCCTGACATGCTTACATGTTATTTCATGATATTCCAGATGTTCTTACAGTTGTTGCTTTTCTACTTCTCCGATCCCTCTTTCTCTGTTGTACATTCCTCTCTAGACAGGGGATACAGATCCACACCGCTGTCTAGACAGAGACTTAACTCCCTTTCCTCTATTTTTTTCTTTTCTTCTCTTTCCCTCCCTTCATACCTTACTTATAAGTGGGAACCATTTCGTTATCCATATACTACGGGTGTAACTTATGCAACTGGGACCAGGAACTGTTGGACAAGCTTATTTCAATTGATACTGTTTATATGTTACTGTTCCCCTATCAATGATGATAATTCTCATACCCTCTCTCGATCCCCATGACCATTCCTAAAGGGGCGAAACCCTTACAGATTATTTCCCTGAATGTAAAAGGCCTCAATTCCCCAAAGAAAAGGTCGGTGGCACTAGGAGATCTTCATAGATTACAAGGTGACATTATCATGCTTCAAGAAACCCACTTTAAGCGGTCACAAGAAATGAGATTGACTAACAGATATTATTCTACGGCCTATCTCAGTTCTGCAGCAGTCAAGAAAAATGGAGTTGCAATACTGATTCATAAAAACGTACCATTTATCCTATCTGGCATACAAAAAGACCCGGCGGGCAGGTATCTTTTCATTAAGGGCAACATTCATTCCCATGTTTTTACTTTTGCCTCTTTTTATGCCCCTAATTCGGCTCAACATTCATTTTTATCTGTTACTTTGAACAAACTATTTTTGTTTCAAGAGGGCACCTTACTTATAGGGGGGGACTTCAATTTACCTCTAATGCCTTACTTAGACTGCTCTTCTAAAACTTCCTCTTATCCCACACAAATACTTAATGATTTTCGCCACACTCTCCACATGCATAGGCTAGTTGATGTTTGGAGAATTCTCCACCCCGATACGAGGGACTACACCTTCTATTCTAATCCTCATAAACTATACTCCAGAATAGATTACGTTTTCACGCCACACTGTTCTACCTCTCTGATACGCACAGCGACTATTGGATCAATCACTTGGTCGGATTATGCGCCTGTTATAGTGTCCATTAATTATTCTAATTTCCCTAGACCAGGACACATTTGGAGACTAGATGAACAGCTTTTGCTAGATTCCACGATACGGACGCACATCCATGACTCCATTTCTACTTATATCTCTGACAATGATAAAGATGACGTTTCACCAGTGGTGTTATGGGAGGCTCATAAATGTGTTATTCGGGGAGAATTTATCAAATCAGCTGCGCACTCGAAAAAACAACACCTCTTGAAAATCGAAACTCTAACACAAAATATCCAAAACCTAGAATCCTCTCACAAAACGTCTCTAGACGAATCGCTCTTACTACGCCTTGTGCAACTGCGGAAAGAACTCCAATCTCTATTGTTTCTTAAAGTGGAGAAAGCATTCTTCCGCTCCAAGCAAACCTTCTTTGAACATGGGAATAAATCGGGTGCATTATTAGCGAAGCAATTTAGATTCTTACAACAACGTACTTACATACCGCATGTCCGTGACTCAACCGGAGTACTAAGACACGCGCCGACAGAAATAGCAAACTCCTTCCGTCATTACTATGAACATCTCTATAACCTACGCTCATCATCCCCCAGCTCTCAACCGAATTCTCAAGCTATTGAAGAATATCTTAAGGCGGCTAATCTCCCTCAACTAGACCCATCTGCCACACTATCTATGGATCGACCCATCTCTGACGAGGAAGTAGCTGTGGCGATCAAATCACTTCCCCCAGGACGTAGCCCGGGCCCAGATGGATTCTCCCAACAATACTACGCAACTTACAGAGATCTCCTCACTCCGATGCTGGCTAATTGCTTCCGAGCTATGCCCGAGCGATCATCTGCCGCATCCTCTCTGACAACTGCGCATGTGACAGTAATACCGAAGGATGGAAAGGATCTTACTTTATGTTCTAATTATAGACCAATCTCACTATTAAATTTAGACATCAAATTATACGCTAAAATCCTAGCGAATAGGTTGAAAACCTCGCTCCCCTCGCTCCTTCATTTAGATCAAACTGGATTCACCCCCTGTAGGGAAGCGAGAGACAACACCAGAAAGATGATCTCTTTACTTCACTATATAGAAACACAGAAAATTTCATCTGTTTTTCTCACTACTGATGCAGAAAAAGCTTTCGACCGGGTTAATTGGTCCTACATGTTTTCAGCCTTACGAGCTTTCGGATTTGGCCCTCAGTTTCTTTCCTACATTAAACTACTGTATACTGCTCCTTCGGCAAGCATTCGAGTTAACGGACACTTGTCATCGACTTTTTCTATCACCAATGGAACTAGACAGGGCTGTCCTCTCTCTCCCCTCCTATTTGTTCTTGTTTTGGAAACGCTTGCACAACATATTCGTGCCAACCCCGACATAGTGGGTATTCGAATTGCTGATCAGGTCCATAAACTATCTATATTCGCCGATGATATACTTTTGACCACCTCGGATCCGATTCGCTCTATGCCCGCTTTTCTCAAAGAAATGGAAATCTTCTCTACTCTTTCAGACTTTAAAATAAATCTTGCCAAGTCGGAAGCCCTCCCTCTTTTCTTACCCCGGGAAACTCTTATTCTCTTGAAATCAAGCTTACCTTTTCAATGGTCTGCTTCCTCCATCAAATATTTAGGTGTACATTTTACAGCATCTACAGAATCCTTGTTTCACTCTAATTACATACCATTATTACGTGCTGTTCGTAGAGATCTGTATAAATGGTCCTCACTCCATGTCTCGTGGATAGGTAGAATGCACACCCTTAAAATGATGATACTACCGCGTTTTCTATATCTTTTCCAAACTCTTCCTATTCACATTCCACGATCTTTCTTTGACTCGGCATACAAGGCGTTCACTTCCTTTATTTGGAGTAATAGAAGACCCAGATTGAAAACAGCTACAATGTGTGGACACAAGAAACGAGGTGGACTACAAGTACCGGATCTTAAACGATACTATCATGCTACTCTTTTAACGTCTATTCCGGATTGGCACAACAATAGTGCTCACAAGTTGTGGGTACGACTAGAACGTTCATTTTATGACTACTTAGACCCTCTGGTTGAAGTTCTGCTTCCTCCAGCGGAAAGACAGTTCAACAAAATGTACCACCCTGTAATCCGTACCACCCTATTGTTATGGTCGAAATTAAATAAGATCCATACTTTAATTCCCCTACCGTCTCCCTTTTCCAAAATCTTCTCTCCCCGTCAAACCGACTACTCGCTCTCATTGAACCAATTCCCGGCTTGGAAAACAATTTCTGAAGCAGCTATTCAAGACATTAGAAACCTCACATCTATTGTCCCCTTTGATACGCTCCAAAATAAATACTTCCTTCCTCCAAAAGAAATATGGAGCTATCTAAGACTTAAACACTTTCTGACACATCCCAAATTCTTTGCTTGCATTGACAGACCACTGTCTTCTTTTGAAACATCTTTCCTTTCGCCTAATTGTGTGAAACATGGACGTATTGGTAAGATGTACGAATTGCTCTCACTCTCTTCAACACCTGCTAAACCGTCCTACGCGTCTGCCTGGGAAACGGAGCTAAGTTGAACACTTACCACGGATGAATGGTCCTCCATTTATCCCACCATTTTCACATCGTCTATTTCGACTGCCTTAATTGAAATGAATGTGAAACTTCTTACACGATGGTATTATACTCCTACTAAACTTCATAAATTCAATTCCTCTCTCTCTGCCACATGTTGGAGATGTAAGCACAACATAGGCTCACTCTCTCACATTTGGTGGTTCTGTCCGCTAATTCAGCCATACTGGTTGGCGTGCATCTCACACATAGAGAGAGTATCCAGTATCAAACTTGACCGGACTCCTTGGCAAATACTTCTATATTTTAAATTGCCTATTACCCCAGCTCCACAGAGAATTCTTCTGCTGACTATGCTTAATGCAGCTAAAAGCCTAATTCCAATCAGATGGAAATCTTCAGTGCCACCGACATTTGAGGAATGGCTAGGAAAAGTGGACGATCATCTTATTTTTACTAAATTAGCCTGGATCCACAGGCGTAAAGATCCGAAGACGTTGGATGTGTGGCTCTCGAGGTGGTTCACAGAGAAAAGCTCTGTTTTGCTTGGGCGTGACCCGCGATAGAGACCCCATTGATCAATAGGGGCAGTCCATCAGTTCCTGGTCCCAGTGCCTTCCCCGCCGATTCTTCATTCTATCACCACCTCCTTTACAACATGCATTTGGTTCCCATGACTTTTCTATACTTTTTCTTACCTTAGTGTCCTATCATCTCCACTATCTGACCCCTTTCTTCATCTCTAACCCTCTGATTCTTCTTTTCCTTTTTTTTTTTTTTTTTTTCTTTTCTTTTCTTTCTCCCACTTTCTCTTAATTGATATAACTCAAAATGGTAAAGGCTGCCCAATCCTATTTTCCAAATACTGACGACCACCTCATTCTACAATGAGTGACATACGTTCTAATGTAGTGAAATGTGGATTTTATTGTTGAACTAGCTTTACTCCTTGTATTTTTTTTTTTTTTTTTTCTACAATGTACTTCATCTGTAATAATCACAACTACTGTTATATTGAAATCTTGACTTGTATGTTCTCATTGTACTATTTGTATTTTGGACAACCTAATAAACATAAACTTAAAAAAAAAAAAAAAAAAAAAGAAAAAATACAAAAATGCCCTACTGGCCTAATGCCAGCCGGTCATGTTGGTCAGTGGCCATTGTCAAATGTCCTCCTGAGTCCTGAGTTGCAACTGCTGTTCGTACTGCTGCTGCTGAGTTGTTTAAGCAGCAGGATGATTAGGCAACTGAAAGGGAATGGGATCAACAATAGCAGTAACATGGAAGATGGATAATGAAGGTTCCATTTGCCATGACTGGCTCCAGTGATGCGCCTGAGGCAGTAACAGCAGAATAAGTAGCCCCCAGTATTTGTGGAGAAAAGAACAGGTTGGCCATTAAATCTTCTCCACCTGCCCCTCCTCCAAAATCATCATGGATGTGTTGTTATTAGAATATATTTTTTCCCTTGGGAGCTGGATCAGTGGGTCTCCTCAGCAACTGCAATGTGCACAGTATGTGTGTGGTAAATAACATCTGGGGCCACAACTGTATCCAAGCACCATGACACCCGAAACCAAGTACTGCCGCTCTCACTTGTACCCCTTTTCCACACCCACTAAGGACACATGACAACTTGCTGACAGTTTAATAGTAGTGATGAACCCTCCCTGCCACCATTTTAGCATATTCTGCAGGATGGAATCTCCTCAGATGCCGCTTGATGCACTGATTGCGATTCTCCTCCACCACTCTGGCATGTGTGGTCAGTGCACCACAGTGTGCAATGGGTAGAGATGAACTGCCACATCCTAACATCAACAGAGTGGCTATCATTTGGTGGGGGAGGTAATGAAAGAGGAGGATTGTCAGAAGATGTAGTTACCCTAGAAGGTGATGGCAAGCTAGTTGTTTCACTCATCCTGGAACCTCCAGCCTCTGCCTGGGTTGTTCTATTCCTCCTCCTTTTTGATCTCCTCCTTGCCTCTTATTGCCTTTCTGGTGAGTGAGGGACAGCAAAAGCAGTGCTTCATTTCTGTGGTGGGTGTTTGGCTTTAACATGTTTGGAGTAAATGTCATGGTGTCTGTGTTTCATGTGTTATATGAGGGCACTTGTGCCAAGGTGTGTTCCCTCCTTTCCTCTTTTCACTGACTTGTCACAAATTTTGCACAGTGCCATTGCTGATGACTGTACTGAGTGTGACCCAACAGGAAAATAGTCCCACACCCATGATGACTTCAGAGGGAAGGGGCAAGGTGGATAAGAATGGCCTCTTTCTTCTTATCCTCCACATTCCTCTTCATTGTCCTTGGCAGGGGATAATGTTGCTGCTGTTGCTGCTACTGCCTCTGATTCAGCACTGCAACTAGGATCAGGCTTATTGTTACTGCTTGCAAGTGGAACCTGTCCTAGTCCCACATCGTTTGTTGACCCCATTCCCACTGTGTCCACTGAGGTCTGTGGCACACTAACCTGCTCCTCAACATCCTGCTGCCCTCGCATCTCAGCATCAGAAGGAATTAGAGCAGTTGCAAATCCCTCTAATTCCAAGATGTCCTTGCTAGTGGTGGTGGTGATGCCCATCCTCATTCCTGTCTCCTATTCCTTCTCAGTTTCTGCTAAAAATGTCATCAATGTCTCTTTCACCCCAGCTTCTCCAGCATCATCACCACCATGTAGTCCCTAGATGTTGTTATTGCTGCTGCTGCTCTATTCCAGACATCTCACTTCTGCTTGGAGGAGGTGACAAGCAATGTGACAGAAGGTCCCCTAATGTCACACTTGCCATTGCCTTTTGACCTGAAGAAGAAGGCAGACTAGCAAAAAAAAAAAAAAAAAAAAAAAAAAAAAAAAAAAAGTGACTTAAGTTTAGTTTAAGGAGTATTTTAGGCAATACATTTGTTCTCTATATTATGGGAGTCTGGGGGAACTCTGAAGAGAGGAACAAAAGGATTTGACCCCAATTACCCCAACATTTGGTGTGACTGACTGACAAGACACAGGCAGCCTTGAACCAAGCTCTTTCCAAATACCCCGACATTATGTGTCAATGAAAGACAAACCGTTGTAGTCTAATTTCCCTCCTAATCTGGCTGTTATTATCTCTGTATTAGACAGGACAGCTGTGGTCCAAGTTCTGTCCTGGTCTTACTGTTATTATTTCTGTTCTGTGAGATGGGAGCAAAGGAGGTTTACCCCAAATACCCCAACATTCTGTGTGACTGATTGGAAAGAAACATGTAGCTGTGGCCCAAGTTCATTGATGATCTTGCTGTTATTAACTCTGTTAGAAGTTTCTGGGGGTGTATGTGAGAGGGAAGCAAAGGAGGTTTAACCCAAATACCCCAACATTCTGTGTGATTGATTAGAAAGGCACAGGCAGCTGTTGTCCGAGTTCCTTGCTGATCTGGCTGCAGTTATCCTTGTGCTGGAAGAATCTGCAGAAGAACAGGGTTTGGAGAGGACAGTTAAGAAAAAAAAAAAAAAAATATATATATATATATATATATATATATATACATAGTAATGTGCAAAAGTTTTAGGCACACGTGAAAAAATGCTGTAAAGTGAGAATGCTTTAAAAATAGACATGTTAATAGTTTATATTCATCAATTAACAAAATGCATGGTGAGTAAAACAGAAGAAGAATCTAAAATGAGTCAATATTTGGTGTTACTGCCCACCCTTTGCCTTCAAAACAGCATAAATTATTTTAGGTACACTTGCACAAAGTCAGGGATTTGTAGGCATATAGTCTGGTGTATGATTAAACAATTATCCCATACAGGTGCTAATTAACATCAATTTAATAGATGGGTTGAAATATGATCATTTACTGAAACAGAAACAGCTTTGTAGGAGGAATACAACTGGGTGAGGAACATCCAAACTCAGCTAAAATGTGAGGTTGCTAAAGACAGTTAATGTCAAAAGTCATAAACCATGGCAAGACAAAAGGTAGTTATACTGCATCAGCAAGGTCTCTCCCAGGCAGAAATGTCAAGGCAAACTAGATTACACTATTTGTTTCTGAGGTGGGGAGTGAAGCCTGAGAATGTTAGTAGGCAAAGAGGGTGCCTGGGTCACATATGTAAGACGAAACAAAAAAGCCAAAGCAATTCCTAAAGAAGGAAGACGCCAGTATGACCCTTAAGTTGCACTCCTATAGACTTCCCTTAGTCATATATTATAATGACCTTTGCAAGGAATAATGACCTAAAATGTAAATTACAATAAAAACATTCAAACTTTATTAATCATTTTCTTAAAAGAAAAAAAAATTATAAAAAAGAAAGCATTCCCAATATAATTTGAAGAACAGGAGTGATTATCTAAAGCCGCATATTGGCAGAACTCTGTACATGTGAGAAATCCCTGATCAAACATCAATTAGATCAAAGACAAAAGAGGAAGAACCATTTTATAAATATTCTTGAGGTATGTGAATTAGTTTGTAATCAATTACACAAGAAATGGTCTGCCTTTAGGAGAAGATTTGTAATAATCCCCTTGAGGGAATATCAGTAGTGGTTATACCAATCAATGTACGGTCCCTTGAACACTGGTGTAAATTCTCTTGCATCTAAGTTCCTACAGCTGTTGTAGCTGATCAAAAGATGGAAATACACTTCTCCCTAAGTGAGATCTAATTGTAGCCTGGGTCTTCCCACTGAATCCTTTTTTATTGTTGTTGAAAAGTAGCCTGTGAATAAAGATCCAACTTGTCCAAGTCAATATAACTCTGGCTTATATCGGACAATAATGCTGTGAATGAATACTCAGGCAGTATATTTGTGTAGCAGTGATCTACTTTTGTCAGTCAGCAATTAGATCACTATTATACTAAGAGAACTTGGCAGGTGTACAGTATCAAAAATAAAGGATTATATTGGGATATCTTCAAAGTTCTAGACAAAGTAATGAAGACCTGCATCAATGTTCTTTAACAGATCAATTATAGCATTTATGAGAGGACAGCAAATGAATTGCTACTCTAATAAGAATCAATGTTTCAGACGGCAGAGAAAAACAGCTGATGCTCTGCAATGCAGTGGAGATCCGCTTCTCATTTAAGCAGACTACAATATACTTTGTGGATCAGTGGATAGATTGCTATTTTGTGAGATCGAAGCATGTATCTGACATCAGAGAGAGTAATTGTAATTTAAATGCTTCGCAAAACAGTGAAAGTCCGCTTTCATATATGGTGGTTGGTCACTTCTCTTAGTATAAAAAAGATATCAAGTGAGATGCAGAAGCATGCAAACCAGTAAATATTTGTCACAACCAGAATACAGTTCCAACCCTTAATGATTGCATTCTGCAATACGATGGACACCCACTCTTGTTGGTGCACGCAAATATCCACTGTGATTGAGATTCAAATACTTCACAAAGCAGTAGAGACACGCTTTAGTGTGAAATAAAGAATTACTTCTCTTAATGTGAGCTAAGTATCAATTGAACAGTGGGTAGATCACTGTTTTTTATTAAAGCAGATTTGTAACGTCAGTGGTAGTGATTACAATTCAAATGCATTGCAATGCAACTGGGAATCACTTTTGTGTACTGTGATGGATCACTTCTAGTATTGTAGAGTAAATGTGAAGTGAAATGGGAAAGCAAAGATTTCACTATCACAATTTAGATAAATAAAGTTCCAACTTACAGAGAGAGACAGGCTGTACTTAGCAATGGAAGCCTATTCTCGTTTATGCAGACCTAAATCCACTATGATTTAACCCTTTGTGTGCCAGATGCAGAGCAATGCATTTTGTACCCCTCTGACACTCAAAGGGTTAAATAGAAATACTTCACAGTGGAGACCCACTTTTATGTATAATTAAAGTTCACTTCTCTTGATGTCTGATAAGTGTCAAATGATCAGAGAGCTGACAAGAAAATATGTGGCGTCTCCACCGTTGATAGTGTCTTAGTAGTCAATTTGTAGCAATTCTGATGCAATGATTCAAAGGAATCAATAATCAGAGCTGTCCTAACAACATATTTCAATGCAGACAGGGGTTTGCAGATGTGATGTCCAAGCTTTTTTTTAAGAAGCACAAAGAAAAAGGCAATGTTGAGGCCCGTAGACTCCGTGGTCGGCCAAGGAAACTGAATGCAGCAGATGAAAAACACATCATGCCTACTTCCCTTTGCAATTAGAAGATGTCCAGAAGGGCCATCAGCTCAGAATCACTGGAACCTAGGTACCCATCTACTTTCTGGAGAAGTCTGGTCAGAAGTGGTCTCTATGGTATGGCCAAAAAAGCCATACCCTCGATGTGCAAACAAGGCCATGTGACTCAACTATGCATGAAAACACAGGAACTGGGGTGCAGAAAAATGGCTGCAGGTGCTCTGGATTGAGGAGTCAAAATTTGACATATTTGGCTGTAGCAGAAGGCAGTTTGTTTCGCCAAAGGGCTGGAGACTGGTACAAAAATGAGTGTCTGCAGGCAACAGTGAAGCATGGTGGAGGTTCCTTGCAAGTTTGGGGCTGCAAATGGAGTTGGGGATTTGGTCAGAATTAATGGTCTCCTCAATGCTGAGAAATACAGACAGATTTTTCTCCATCATGCAATAATATCAGGGAGGCATCTGTTTGGCCCCAAATTTATTTTGCAGCATGAAAATGACTAGGGAAGGGTAAACATTTTAGCCTCAAACTGAAATCGGCACTTCTTGCTTGGCGAATAATTTCCTTCGAAAAGTACCATTTTCCCTTTTTTTCACCTAGCTCATTGTGCATTGAAATCAATGGTAGGAAACATTTTTCTCCACCACATGAAAGTTTTCTCTAGATTTCTACAGCCATATAAAAGTGTGTCAGGTTCTCACAGCAGGCCATTCTGCTTGTGAGAGTAGAGAGCAGCACCTTGTTTCAGCTAGAGAAAATAGGGAAATTGAAGTTTAGTTTAGGGAATCTTTTAGTTAGGAAAGTCAGTGGGGTAGAAGAAGGAAGGAAGGAGGTTGACCCCAAATACACCAAAATTCCATTTGACTGACTGGCAAGACACAGGTAGTTGGGGACCTGTTTTCTTGCTAATGTTACTGTTATTGTCTCTGTGCCGGGTGAGGAAGTCTGGGGAAAGAAGTTGTTGATTTTGTTTTGTTATAATTTTTTTTTGGACAGACTGTGACAGTGTAGACAACTTAAAAAAAATAAATGAAAGAATAAAGAAATTAAGAACTAAATATGTTAGGTGACAGTGACAGACAGCTGACTGGGCTTAGGTAAGACATCATACTCCATCAGTTGTGTTGTGTATTGTAGAGTAAAAACAGAGTAGTTGAGTAATGTCCAGCAAAAGCACAAAGGGCAGGAGGGAGGGGGAAGGATAGAGCACTGAAGGGATGTGAGAGTAAAGTAGTAGTTCAAAAACTGACTGCAGCAATGGTTGCTGCAGCATATGCAATAAATGATGATGATCCCTCTACTCCAAGGGAGGATACAGTTTGTCAAGGTCCCACAAAAAACGTCCAGCACCACCAGTGCCAGTAGAAATAAAGACCCAAATAAGAAGAACACTGAAGATGACAACAAGTTGCATTCAAGTGTTGATGATGGCAATATCATAATAGAGGAAGGGGTAGCAGCTGAACCTCCTCCTGCATCAGATAGTGAGACAAACAACACCTGTCCTCAAAGTAGTAGCAATCTTTGTTACAGTAAAAGTAAAAAGAAATAGTTTGAGACCTCTGAAAGTTTAATTGAATATAAGGGTAGTGCTAAAGAAATGTCAGGTGATGCTAATGCTGCTGAGAAAGACCTAATGATGACTGATGATGATGCAGATCTAGAATATATCCCTCCAACATCCTTCTATTGTTCAGATGCAGAGGAAGCTGAGAGTTAGGATGATGATGATATGGCAATAAAGTGAGGAGAAAGGCAAAGGCTGAATCTTCCAACACTGAAATGGAGTACTGTGTCTGTCTATAAACTGTTTGAGAAAACCATTGGAAAGTCTGACCCTGGAAAAGCACAGATGTCAAAAGGTACACAGTCACCATATCAGTCATTATCAGCATCATTGCCTCTTCAAAGTCACAAAGATCCCACATGAAGCACAATCACAGGTCTGACTGGGAGACACACTATCAGCAACTAGCAGCAGCAGAGGCACTTTAAAAAGTTCCCAGGGCTCTAGGGCAGAAAAAAGTAGTGAAGTTATTTATGTGTCAGAGAGTGTTCTACTGCCAGTGCCAACAGTTAGTTCAGTCCAAATAACACCTATGGCTCCTGCTGCAGAGGAGTATGGTGACTATGGCTTTGCTGTAGGAGATGGCAAGAGTCATAGACTGCCCACACATGCTGCTTCTACTGCCACTACCTCCTGTAGTCATGTTGTTAAAACAGTAGCGTTCCAGGCTTCTTCTGCCATGTCCTGCCAACCCACACTGACTGAGTTCCTGGGAAGGAGTCAAAAACTTCACATAACCAATCCCAAAGTATGCCTGTGGAATGGCAAGGTTGCCAAGATATTGTCAGGGGACATGCTGCCGTATTCTTTTGTAGAAAACCAAGGTCTCAAAGTACTGATGTCATGTGTAGCTTCACGCTGGAATATCCCAAGCCACAATTATTTTTCCAGGATGGCTGTGCCTGAATTGTACAGGCAGGTGGTTAGTGTGGTGGGGAAAGGGCTAAAAGTGCACATGGCAAGAAAACACACCTGACAACAGATATTTGGACAAGTGGGCAGAACACACTCTATATGACTGTAGCTGCTCACTGAGTTTCCCTTCCCCCAGCACCACCAATGGAAAACTAGCTTACAGCATCAGGTGATAGCCAGTTATCATGCTTCTGATTCTGGCAGTGTGATTAAAAGGCTACAGCAGCAGGATAGCCCATACCATCGTCACGTCAACTTGTGCATGCAGAGTTTTGATAGACAGTCCCACAAAGCTGTAGATGTTTTAAGTAAGCTAGAGTAGGTGAGGAATGGCTTGTACCCCGCTCCTTAAAAGCTGGTTTTGTGTCTGCTGATAACGTCTCCAACATAATCGCTGCATTGGGAATAGGCAGTATGATGCATGTGCCCTGCCTTGACCATGTGCTAAATATAGTTGTGACCAGATTCCTGGCAGAATTCAAAACCCTCAAAGAGATACTTACTAGTACCCGCAAAATCTGTGCCCATTTTAGTTGCTCCTACAGTCCATGCAACGCTCTATATTCTATACAAGAGTGTAACAACCTGCACCATCACCAGCAGAAAACAAAAGTCCCTACCAGGTGGAATTCCACAATGTACATGCTAGAGCATTTGTACGAGCAGAATAAAGCCATTAGCAAGTACACCATGCAAAACTGGAAAGTTTTATAGGGAGCCTCTTTGTCAACTGCCCAATGGTAACTTATGTGCAATGTATGTGAGCTGCTGAAACCCTTTGAGGACACAGCCATGCTGGTGAGTCACATCGGGGCAGGAATAAGTGGAATTCTTCCTCTGATATTTTTAAGGCAGAAAAAAATGAGGAGCATGGCTGAGGATTCTTACCATAATGACAACACAGACATGCACCAGCTGCTAAATGACATGTTAACATGCTTTGAACAAGATCCTTGCTTAGTGTCCATTAAAAGCAACAAGGAATATATTCTTGCCACTTCGCAGGACCCACACTGCAAACAAACATTTCAGAATTTTTGTCAACGAGCCATCAACAGTTTGTCACATCAAGGAGTCATGACAATCAGCAGCAACTCTCTGAGGAATCGGATTCTGTCAAGGAATATCAAAATATGCTTATTGATCGAGTGGAGGATTGCATTGTGGAGGATGAGAGGGAGAAAGTGAGGAAACATCTAGACAGCATAGTGAAAAGGAAAGCAGCAAAGCATTTCAACCAGCAGAAGCAGCTATATCATCAACCAGCAGAAGCAGCTATATCATCAAAATTTGGAATACAGGGCAATTCATGGGTCTCCGCAGGGGTGGCAAAAACCCAGCATCAGTGGGGGGTGGTTGGTAACTGACACACAGGAACACTGTGTAGCTCCTAGAAGTGATCCCACCGCATGTGAGATTGTTTCTGCCTAGAATGTAGCTTTCCTGAAAGTATGCAGAAACAATGACCCCATGGACTACTGGCAAACAAAGCAGTGTGTGTGTGGCCACCATTGACACGTACTGCAGTGGTAACCCTTAGTTGTCCTCTAGCAAGCGTTGAGTGTGAGAGGGTTCTCAGTGCAGCTGGTTACATTGGTAATGACATCACAACACGCCTATCAAGCAGCAATGTTGAAAGACTAACATTCTTAAAAATGAACCAACATCTCATACCATCTGACTATCAGGTAGCAGAAACCACACATAACAGAGAAAGCCAGGACACATATATTAACAGCAGCACAGATGAGGAGATGGGTGGAGGAGGGATGTGAAGAAGGGTTGCAACCATCTAACTCTCTTCGGACCACTGCTATAACTGAAAAGTAATATGTGTCAATAATCCGAGAAAGAGGATAGTGATTTGATGCAATGGCAATGGTAAAAACTATATACATACACGCAAGATGTTTTTTTTTTATCTCTTGACATCATCATGAATATGTGCCAGCTTCACTTAAGAACGAAGTTAGAGTTGGGGCAAAGGGCAAATGCACTCTGCATGCTAACACATTTTTCAAGGCATATGTTCCTGTAGGTAGGGAATGGAGAAAATGTTCCCCTCAAACGCAAATCTGCGAATAATGGCACTTTACGCTTGGTGAATAATTTCCCTCTAAAAGTGCCATTTTTCTGCCTTCTCCACCCATTGAAATCAATGATAAGAAAAATATTTCTACACCACACAAAAGTTTTCTACAGCCATATAAAAGGCTGTCAGGCTCTCACAGCAGCCATTCTGTGTTTGTGAGAGGAGAGAGCAGTATGTTTTTGAGCTAGAGGAGATAGGCAAATAAAGGGGAATTGAAGCTTAGTTCAGGGAGTCATTTAGGTAGGACATTTGTTCTCTGTA
The DNA here is from genome assembly GCA_037306005.1 of Rhinophrynus dorsalis. Taxonomy (NCBI): domain Eukaryota; kingdom Metazoa; phylum Chordata; class Amphibia; order Anura; family Rhinophrynidae; genus Rhinophrynus; species Rhinophrynus dorsalis. The sequence goes on along the minus strand of CM074720.1, from coordinate 306,024,192 downwards.
TTAGGGGAGTCTGGGGGCACTCTAGTTGATAAGAAGGGAGGAAGGAGGTTGACCCCCAAATGCTCTAAAATTCCATGTGACTGGCAAGACACAGGCAGCTAGGGACCTATTTGCTTGCTGATCTTGTTTTTGTCTCTGTGCTGGGTGGGGAAGTCTGGGGAAAGAGATTGATTTTGTTTTTCAGTTATAATTTTTTTTGGACAGACTGTGATAAGGCAACAGGGTGGACAACTTCAAAAAAAAAAAGAAGAAGAAAAAAAAAAAAGAAAATGAAAAATAAATAAAAAAGAAATATCTTAGGTGATAGACAGCTGGTTAGGTTTAGGCAAGGCATCATACAGCTGCATCAGTTGTATTGTGTACCGTACAGTAAAAGAACACAGTGTAGTTGTGTAATGTCCAGAAAATGCACAAGGGGAAGAGGAGCAGTGCAGGGACGTGAGAGTAAAGTAGTAATGGTTGCTGCAGCGTATGCAATCAATGATGATGATCCCTCTACTCCAAGGGAAGATGCAGTTTGTAAGGTCCCAGCAAAACTAGTTCCAGCACCACCAGTGCCAGTAGTAATAAAGAACCATATAAGAAGAACACTGAAGATGACAAGTCGAATTCAAGTGTTGATGATGCTGGCAGTAGCATAATAGAGGAAGGTGTAGCAACTGAAGCGCCTGTTACATCAGATAGTGAGACAAACAAGCAGCAAAACACCCATCCTCAAAGTAGTAGGGAACTTTGTTACAGTAAAAGTTAAAATAAATTGTTTGAGACCTCCAAAAGCTTAGAGAAATATAAGGGTAGTAATGGACAAGAACTGTCAGGGGATGCTGATCCTGCTGAGGATAACCTAATGATGACTGATGATGATGCAGATCTAGACTATATCCCTCCAGCATCCTTCTCTTGTTCAGATACAGATGAAGTTGAGAGTGAGGATGGTGACAGGACTATAAGATTAGCAGAAAGTCAAAGGCTGAATCTTCTACCACTTTTAAGGAGCACTGTGTCTGTCTATAAACCATTTGAGAAAGCCATTGGAAAGTCTTACCCTGGACAAGCACATATGTCAAAAAGCACAAAGTCACCCTATCATTCATCATCGGCATCATCCCCTCTTCAAAGTCCATATCGACTCAGCCACACACACCTCTTTTGAGTACCCAGCAATAGCAACACAGGTTAACGTCCACAGTGTTAGATATGACAAGTACCTCTGGTGCTTCTGCTGTAAGTGCTGCACCTTTGACACCTAGTAGTAGTGGCAGTAGAATTACATCAACATCTAGCCCCAGTAGTAGTAGTAGTAGCAGAAACCACACATGACAGACAAAGCCAGGACAAATATATTAACAGCAGCACAGATGAGGAGGTGGAGGACAGATGGGACCACTGCTATGACTGATAAGTAATGTGTGTCAATAATCTGAGAAGGAGGATAGCGTATGACAATGGTAAAAATACATATATAAATCACACCATGCCAGTCCCCCACCACCACCACTACAATACATATCTGCCATATTGTAGGCTGTACTTTTATTTTTTTTATTACTTGATATCATCATGAATATGTGCCAGTGTCACTTAAGCAAGAAAGTGTTGTGGGCAAAGAACAATTTTTTTTCAAGCCATATTTTGCTGTAGGACTCACAACTTTGACTTCCAGCCACTTACTTGTAAACTTCAGCCTTCAGAAGAAGTAATATTACAGTGGGAAATGTAGTACCTATAGGAAGTATAGGTGAAAAATGTGTTAAAATAAGTGAAAAATGTGTTGAAATAGGCAAAAAATTTGTTAAAATAGGCATAAAGGAAGAAATTTTTGCATAGGCGGAAAAGCTACATTTTTCGCAGGAAAAGCAAAAAATCAGCACGTTTTCGCAACATTTTTTGCAGGAAATTTTTCACACTTTTCGCCCACTCCTACCTGTAGGACTCACAACTATGACTTTCAGACATTTATTTCTCCACTACACCCCTCAGAAGAAATAATATTGTAGTGGGAAATGGAGTACCCTTAAGAGATATAAGCAAATAATTTGATAAAATAGGCGAAAAAGAGGAACATTTTGCATTGATGAAAAGGAGAAAACTTTCACGAAAAATCTGCAGGTTTTCACAAAAAAAATTTTCCCCACTTTTCAACAACCCCAAACAAAATTATTAAGAACTATCTTAAGCGTGAAAAAGAACATGGAGTCCTGAAAGTGATGGTATGTCCCCCACAGACCCCCGGTTATCGAGTCTGTCTGGGATTACATGAAGAGAGAGAAGCAACTGAGGCTGCCTAATCCACAGAAGAACTGTGGTTCTACATGCCAAGTTCCTTAAAAACTGTGTGCAAGTGTACCTAGAAGAATTGATGCTGTTTTGAAGGCAAAGGGTGATCACACCAAATACTGATTTGATTTAGATTTCTCTTCTGTTCACTCACTATGCATTTTGTTAATTGATAAATATAAACTATTAACATGTCTATTTCTGAAAGCATTCTTACTTTATAGCATTTTTTATTTACAACAATTGATAGGTAACAGGGACCCTGGCCTGAACTTTGTGACTGAGGCAGACTGATACTAGATGAGACAGAGTATTTTGTAGAGATCCAGGGAAATATATCACACTTCATCCTTTCTATTGTGTAGAAATAGAATAGAATAGAATAGAATAGGTAAAACTCACACACACACACACATATTTGAGTAATGTCCAGCAAATGAACAAGGGTCAGGGTGAGAGGGAAAGGAGTATTGCAGGAATGTGTGAGTCAAGTGTTAGTCCATAATCTGATTGCAGCCATGGTTGCTGCAGCTTGTACAATAAATTATGGTGATCCTTCTCTTCCTGAAGCGGGTGCAGTTTGTTAAGGTCCCACCAAAGTTCCCCCACCACCACCAGTGCCAGTATTATTAAAAGAATATCTAAAAATACTGAAGAAGATAATGAGTTGCATTCTACTGTTGATTGCATAATGGAAGAAGGTATAGCTGATCAACCAACTGCTGCATTTGACCTTGAGATAAACAAGCACAAAAACACATGTCTTTAAAGTAGTAGCGAAAATGCAAAATTAAAAGTAAAAAGATTATTTGAGACCTCTAAAATCTTAGAGGAATATAAGGGTAGTGGGCAAGAAGAGGTGGGAGATGCTGAGGATAACTTAAATGTATATAAATGTTTCACAATAAAAACAGCTCCATTTAATCTTCATAGTATTTGAGCCATGGATAGTCTTATTTCAGTACTGTCAGAGTTGTAGTTCAAGAGTAATTGAATGATAAAGTATCCCCTTCCTGCCCTGTTTAGTGATGTAACACTGCTCACCTCAGAACACAAAGGTGTCATCCAGATGGCTTGTAGAGAGGGACAATCTACAATTAGAATAATGGAAAAAACGGATAAACCTGTCAAGGGAGAAGGGTTTTCATTGTCCCTTGCTCTGAGCTGTCTGGTCTGTGGACCAGATTCCACATCTGAGGGGAGGTGGCTTACACTAGGTAAAAGGGGCAGGAGGGGGACAATTTATCATTCAATTACTCTTGAACTACATCCCTTACAGCATTGAAAAAACACTCTCTATGGCTCAAATACTATGAAGATTTATTGGAGCTGCTGTTTTTGTGAAACATTACTATCCCTTTAATGATGACTAATGATGATAATGACGATGATGCTGATGTAGATCTAGAAAATATCCCTCCAACAACTTCCTTTTCTTCAGATATAGATGAAGCTGAGATTGAGAGAGGTGATAACATGGCCAGAAAGTGAGCTAAAAGGCAAAGGCTCAATCTTCCACCCCTGAAAAGGAGCATTGTGCCTGTCTATAAACTGTTTGAGAGACTTGGAAAGTCTGACCTTGGACAAGCAAAGATGGCCAGTAGTAGCAGCAGTCTCTCAGGTACCCCACAATTTATGAAATCCACAGTATGGTGATAGTTTACTCACAATCCATGTTGATATCTGTTGTCAGTGTAAGATGCATGTTAGCAGGGGGAAAGTAGGCTCACACCCAGGTATCTCCTCACACACCATCAGCAGGTCAGTGGTGTCACATTAGCAGTAGTTCTCCTAAACATTCCTGGGGCTCTGACTCTGGGATATAAAATGCTGTGGATGTGTCAGAGCGTGCCAAGATTTTCTGTTCCTGCTGCAAAGGAGCATAACTCTGAGTTTGTTTTTGGAGATGACAAGAGTCATAGAATGCCCATACATACAGCCACCAGCCCCAGCTGAATGTTGCGCTTGAAAGAAACTGTTGTTGCTTTCAAAAAAGTAATGGATATAGCTTAGAACAATATTGAGAACTGGCAGTTGGTTTCATAGCAGATAATATGTTTCAAGGGAAATATCCAACTGTCATTTGGAGTCAGGGTGGAATTTTTTTTTACCCACTTGGGGCTAAAATTGGAAATGGTGTCAGTTTTCTATCTTTCTTTCATTACTTCCTCTGGCTCAACAAAGGTGATATGGCATGGACGAAACTTGATGGACACATGTATTTTTTCATCCTCTTCAACTGTTACTATTTTACTATCACTTAACAGTCAAAAAGGTTTTTTCTTTTTTTTGTTTTTTTAAACTCTCCTTACTCCCTTCACACTCAGAGAACAGATTGGCTAGCACCAAGACTCCTAGAAATCAACTCCAGCTCTACTCTGTTTGCCTATCATCTCCAGCATCAAAATACCACTACTTTCTGTCTCAATCCTAGGAATGGGTGTAAGTTTTGTCACTTTTCACCAAGCAGCAATTTGTTTGAGATAAAAGTGCAGTTTATTTATTTAATTTTTTTTGCCAAGCTCATTGCATTGAAATAATTGGGAAGACTGAATTTCTCCACACTATATTGGAAGTTTCCTTTCTTTTCCTGCAGGTATAGTATAAATGGGGTGTCAGGTTACCGCAGCATGCCATTCTGTGTTTGTAAGAGGAAGAGAAAGCAGAACATTTTTGAGCTAGAGAAGAAAGGCTACTAAAGCTGTCTTGAAGCTTAGTATAGGGAGTCTTATTGGGAGGACATTTGTTCTCTGTATTAGGGGAGTCTGGAGACACTCTGTGTTTGACCCCAAATACTCCCTAATCTTGTGTGACTGACAGGGAAGACATAGGCAGCCATGATCCAAGTTCCTTCCTGATATGGCTGTTATTTGTGTGCTAGAAAAGTGTGGGGGTGTGAAAAGGGTGCTCACTAATAACCCCAACTACACCCTAGCATCAGAATCAGGTATTTTACTCACCATCAAACTTTCAGGCTCTCACCGGGTTTCTCTGTCCTGATTTCCACCTCACCTCTTGTTGCCTTAGTAGAGAGACAAATGGTATAGCAAAAGATGTGTCTGATTTTATTTTTTGGGAGGGTTTGGCTTTACTATGCTTCACATAAATGTCATGGTGTCTGTATATCATACATATAATGAAGATAGTTGTGCCATGGTGAGTTCCCTCCTTTCCCCTTTTCACTGACTCCTCACAAACTGTGTACAGTACAGTTGCTAATGACTACACTGTGCCTGACTGAAGAGAAAAATAGTCCCACACCCAGGACTTCATAGGGGAGAGGAAAGGTGGACAAGAATGGCCTCTTTCTAGCTTCTCATGGTGTGTTTCAGGTCACTGGAAACATCATGTTTTTTGGAGCAAAATGTGAAGTACATGTAAGTAAAGGGGTGGGAAGTTTGTACCCATTTAAAAAAATAGCAAAAACATTTTGGCAATAGGTGAAAATATTTTAAGGGCTGTGTTTCAGGCGGATTTTCCCACCAAGGTTTTCATGGATTTATGGTGGAAACTCAATGGGACATTTCACCTACCCATATTGACTGGGAGATATACCATTAACAGGTAAAAATTGTTGGTTTTTAGCAAAATTTCATACAGAATATTTTAATGACATTTTGCCCACCCCTACTCCCAGCTACTGACATCAAAGTTTTTTCAGCACACAAGACGGCCCTGGGGAAGTAGGTGCAAGGATGCTTCTTAACAGTGGTATAATACTGAGTCAGCTGCTGACTCTGAAACATGTATCTCAACGGAGAATGGTCTCCTGGGATCTGGATGGGCCAAAAATGGGATATAGTGAAATATTTATTTTTGGAATTTAAATGATTCCTTAGCTTCTTGAGACCACTAGGAGGTCTGGGCCCCTTTACAGGTCATGGGCACAAAAGAAGTTACTATCAATGAATAAGTTTAAATAAAGCAATGATAGTAGTTAGCAAAACCTAAGATGCATTGGATTGCTTCAGGCCCACTGGTAAGAACCACTCTTTGACTGTTGCCACTTTGGCTGCGTCCATCTTAAATCCATTAGCAGAGGGTATAAACCCCAAGAAGCCTAGGTTAACCCTCTCAAACTCATACTTCTCCAGTTTGGCAATGTGATGATGGTGTCTGAAATGTTGCAGTACCTGCTGCAGCGGTTCATCACAGGAGATCAAAGAGCTCAGTGAAGAGAGGCATAGCTTTTATGTTAGGAAATATTATTCAACCCATAGTAGTTTATGCAAGAACTCAGAGAGCTTTTCTTCTCAATGAAGAAGAATCTGTTGCCATCTGGGAAAATGGAGGACCTGATAAGTTCACAGTCCAGATTCTCATGGATGTACTCCTCCATGTCTCGTCAGGAGTGGAAAGAGGAAACCTTCTGCCTCTCGTGGCATATTTGTGCAAATATGTAACCCATTACTGAAAACTATCCAGGACATACTTGAAAATGAGAGAAATATCAATGTTTTCTCTCTGGTAAAAGTTTTTCCTAATAAATAAATAAATAAATAGTGTCAGATAGTAGTTCACTGGCACAGTCAAATGGGTGGTGTGATGGTAACATTTTGGCCTCCTTCATATTAAAGACATCAGCATAATCTTGATAGGTGTCACACTGACTAACAGGAAAGGAGGCATCCTCAGCATCAGCTTTGCCTGCCGCAATTTGCCCACTACCCTTATATTCCTCTAAGCTTTTAGAGGTGTCAAACAATTTGTTTATTTTTTTTTTTAAGTTGTCCACTCTATCTTATTGCAGTCTGTTCAAAAAAATATAACTGAAAAACAAAATCAACAACTTTCTCCAGACTTCCCCAGCACATATATCAGCAAGCAATTTGAACCCCAGCTGCCTGTGTCTTGCCAGTCAGTCACATAGAATTTTGGAGTATTTTGGGATCAACCTCCCTCCTCCCTTCTTATCCCCTAGAGTGCCCCCAGACTCCCCTAATACAGAGAACAAATGTCCTACCTAAATGGCTCCCTCAACTAAGCTTCAATTCCCCTTTATTTGCCTATCTCCTCTAGCTCAAAAACATGCTGCTCTCTCCTCTCACAAACACAGAATGGCTGCTGTGTGAGCTTGACAGCCTTTTATATGGCTGTAGAAAACTTTCTTGTGGTGGAGAAATATTTTTCTTCCCATTGATTTCAATGGGAGGAAAAGGCAGGAAAAATTGGAAAAAAAACTGCACTTTTTGGGGAAATTATTCGCCAAGCGGAAAGTGCCATTATTCACTGATTTCAGTTTGAGGCAAAAATTTTCGTCCATCCCTAGAATAATGCGCCATAACCCCCCTTCATGTCCATGAGCAGATGCCTGCTCCAGTCTGAGGGAATTAGAATTGAGGCTGCCCTTATATATGGGCAGCCTTACTTCAAATTCTCTCACAGCCATTGGCTGGGATATGCTTATGCATCTCACAGCCAATCAGTTTAAAGTACAGCCACTCAAATCTTATTGGTTGGGAGGTGTGTTTAGAGCCCAATAGCAATACATCAACTGAGGACTTAGGTTTTTCTTTACTTCAAGTTTCTGCATCGGCTGTTTAAACAGGCGATAAGAGACTCAAGTTAAAAAAAAATAGGTCTTAACTTTTCTGCGATAACCTGAGTCCCTTATCGCCTTTTCATTGCTAGCACATACATTTGAATTGCTAGTTACCGTGTTTTCTTCATTTTCAATGGATGAAAACACCTCTTAAAGGGATAGTAACACTTCATTTTAACTTTATTTTATTTTGTAGGCATTAAAAAAACATGAAGAATGATATGTCTTATCTCTCAAACATTTATGGTTTATGAGATATTCACAAGCAAAGTTTCCCCCTCCCGCCCCTTTTACCTAGTGTAAACAATCTCTTCTCAGATGTGGAATGCTGTCCATAGACTGGACAGATAACAGAAGGGGATACTCTTATTCCTATGAAAACAATGAAAATCCTGCCCCCCTTGACAAGCTTTTCAGGTTTTTCCCTTATCTTAATTGAAGATTGTCCCTCTCTGCAGTCTACCTGGGCACCTCCCTTGTGCTCTAGATGAACAGTGTGACATCAGTAAAAGGGGCGGGAGGGGGACACTTTGTCATTGAATTACTCTGGAACTACAACTCTGAGAGAATTGAAATAACACTCTCCAAAGTACAAAGACTATGATGATTAATTAGAGCTGCTTTTATTATGAAACATTACTATCCCTTTAACTTTAATACACAACGGCTCTTTTTTTTGCCAGTATTTTTTCACAGCACAGACATTTGAATGAGCTTACTGAGCTGGAAAAAATGCTGTCAGCAGCCATCTCCAATATTTGGCTTGAGGCCTTAACTACAGTGTCACATGTCTGTACCATGCAATATAAAGAAGTCAGATATTGAGGGATATTGTGTAAGTGCATCTCCAACAGAAGAAGATTTTGTGCATGGCACTGTATAATAGAACCTACATTTTTGATATAGTATCATGGACTATTGCCCTGCTTGAGTGACCATGCACAGTAGTGTCTACAGTGGACAGAAAATTGTCCAACAACAAAGATACAGTCAATACCAGTCCTCTGGCTAATTTGTAAGGCTGTCAGAGTGTAACAAGATTTATGCAGTCTAATTGATGGGTCCATAAGTTACATATACAACAGCGGTGCAAGGAGGCATATAACAAATATGCACAAGGGATCAGGTTCTATCATAAATGGATATAGCAGCAGAGAGCATCGTAAGGTACCAACTCTGTCAGCTAAATGCAAGAAACTAAATGTATGTTACAGTGGGCACAGGAATATTGGACACTTGAGAAGTGGAAAACGGTCACCTTGTCTGACAAATCATGTTACTTGTTTTTCTACTCTAATGGAGGGGTCCGGGTATGGTAACAGTCAATACTGCAGGCTGTTGGTGTGATGGTGTGGGATGTATTTTATGTTACTTTTTGTTCCTGATTCCAATGGAGTAATATTTGAATGACAAAGCCTACATGAACATTATTATGGTCAGGTGCATTGTTTTACAATCATAGTTTATCAATACGCTAGCAGAATGGTGAATGGCATGGATGGGTGAAAGTTAAGTTCTTCCTATGGACCTCCTCCAGTGTTCCCTGAAGGAAAAAAAATCTGGCAAACATGCAGTATTTCATATGCCAAAAAGTTAAGCTCATTGATTTAACCTTCTAACACACATTATTACCTATGCACTCATTGGTTCACACACTAGTGTAAACCCATATCACATCACCATGGAACACAGTGGTGGAAACAGCCTTCTTGTGGGAATTCCTGGAGGTTGTCTGCCTTTTTTCTCCTGTGGTCACTCAGCTCTTTGCAAAGGTTGCAGGAGCATGTGGGCAAAGATACTATGGGATTTGGTGGAATGGGCTGTTCACAACAAGGACCCACTGCTGTTCAAACTAAAACACTATGAGGTTGTGATCATTCAAATATACATGGACTAGCATTTCTGAGGAATGGTTCAAGCACATCTTGGAATCTATGCCCAGATGACTGGAGGCTCTTCTGCGGCCAAATGAGGATTCACTTGCTTTATTTTCACAAATGATCACTATATTGATGTAGCATGTTGCTACATTCTTTTTATGCTCAGAAGCTTGAAGTATTATGATATAGTGCTTCTGCAGCTGTATGAGCAATTTGACTAGCTCTACTCATGTGCAGAAATGTCAGATGTTCTACTTGGACTGGAATTCAAGGGGAGTTAAATTACCACATTGCTGATAGCAGATGACCATGAGATTCCCTACCCCAGTAATTTCCTGAAATAATGCTCATCTTCTTATGAAGTGATATTGAAAGTAGGGTAACTTAGGCGAAATCTATATTTTGTTTTTGCTTTTTCATTTTGATGTGTATTGTGATTAGAGTGACAAAGAAAGATAAGCCAATCACTTTATGCAAAGCCAAAGGAGAGTTGCAAGAAGGTACAACTCACATAAAGACAACAAGATAACAGTTCATATTTGTAAACAATAAAAAAATGAGAAAAGGAAAATGTATTGAAAAATGGTAGCGATTCTACTATAAAAAAGGAGATAAGTGAAATCTCTTGAGGATGCAGGCAAAATAATTGGCTGCATCTTTTCAATGACAGGAGATAACTGTAGCAATAAATACAAATTAAATAATGTCAACTGTGGCTGTTTATGTTCCAGTTTTGTACTTTACGTTGCTTGCAAAATCTTCTCCCAGCTTTATTTTATTGTGTATTATGCCAGTGTCTAAAAAAGTAATTTATCCTCATAATTTCACACAGAAGTTGAGTTTATTAAAAGTGGTAGTAAATATAAATTATGTATTCTTAAACAGTGGCATGTTACAACTCTTTACTGCCCCTTAAAAAGGTATTTATCTTAAATATAGGAATAGGATAAAATGTTGAATTAGACACCTTTTACATCCTAAATGGCATAATGTTAACAACATAAACTTAATTGGTTATAGAAGCCAATAGTATTTTTTTCAATATAGACATTATAAGAAAAGGCAATATAGATACAAAGTGGTGGCTACAATGTTTCACTTAATACAGTATCTTGAGCTTGTCAAAGTAATTTGTAGTCATACACTCACCCCTTTCCGCAAGTGTTGGCAAGTCCGGAGCAGCCCCCGTTAATCACAGCAGGATTCCAGCAGATGAGCAGGCACAGAATGGAAGCGCTGCACGGACAATGCCCGAGCTCACAGACCAGACTTAATAATTCTGATATCAGTAAAAGACTTCTTTATTGGTATCATAAAAACATCAAAAGAGATACGAGTACCAAAAGATATCAGCAATGATGGTAATCTGCCTTACGTGTTTTGTGGATCTTAACCCACTTAATCATAGGCCTGGAAAACCACCATTAGTATATCACTTATATAGCACACAAAAGAAAAAGTGCCAAAATCTAAACAACAAACGCAAGTCGGCTGTTAACAATGTCAATCAGACCTATATTTGCAATCACTTTATTCATGACATACTAACAAAAAAAGCTCCATCACATAAATGAAACAAAGTGTCTTCATAAAAATATACAAACTAACCTAAAACACTTGAAATGCTTTAAATGCCAAAAAGCTTAATCATTATTGCCCGATGAATATCTACACCATAAACATTCAAGTGTTAAAATAAATGTGTATATAAAAAGTGATATAATCATACTAGTGTCATAATGAATGTAATAAATGAAATTACTATTATACATTCCTATATAAGAAGAATCCTATATTTTTAATATTAATAAAAATAAAATTATGCTGTGAACAATATATAATATTATAATGATAGTCACATGTGATAAATCCAATACAAAATAATAAATCACAAAATATATAGATATTACTAAATAATAATGTCATCCAATAGTAATATTAAAGAATACTCTCTCTCTATATATATATATATAGAGAGAGAGAGAGAGAGAATTTATATGCTCGTATCTTAATATTAAAATAATATAACAACAATATAAATATGACATCAAGAATAGAAGGGTCATTTAACGTCTCACAAACAATGAGACATCATGTTCAGAGTTTAAACCATGTGGAATCCTAGTATCTAAATAAAGTATCCACTTCACCTCAGTTTTATCTAATAAGGATTGTATATCTCCTCCCCTTTCAGATAAAAAAAACCCCATTCTATTCTTTGAAAATTAAATTTGCTGATATCTGCATTACATTCCAAAAAATGCTTAGCTGCTGGCTTACTTAGGTCTTTCGTATTGATAGCTAGAATGTGCTCCCTCATTCTGTCTTTAAGGGCTCTTGAAGTTTTACCCACATACTGTTTATTGCACTGTAGGCAGGTTATTAAATAAACTACATGTGTGGTTTTACAGTTAATATAATGTGTCATTTTAAATATTTTATTGTTCCTTGTGCTTTTAAATTAATTTGTAATTTGTACATAACTACAAGAAATGCATCTTCTTGCTCCACACTTAAAACTGCCCACAGTGCTAAGCCATGTTGGATTGTTCTTTTTCTCACTCCTGAACAAACTTGGTGACAATCTACTGTCTAAGGTTGGGGCTTTTCTCGCTATAAATTTGCAACCCTTTTTCAATATTTTAAGAAAAGGGGTTGTTAAAACCATAATTTTTTGTAGAATTTACAAGAATTTTGATAACAGTAAAAATATTAATAAGGTCACTTAAAACATAAGAAAATCAGTTATAAAAATGAATTGGTTTCTATAGTTTTCTGCCTCATCATCTTCCATGCCTCCTGTTAAAGGTGCACATTAACTGTATCAGCTCATTGCTGATGTTTTCACAATGCTGCCTGTGAGAGTTTGTTTGTTCTGTCCCCATGGTCCACTGTCTTCATATGTAGAATCCTGCAGTATGCCTGTATTTAAAGCAAAATGCAGGTTAATTTAAGCAGTTGATCTGCACAGCAACATATAGAGTTCCCATGCAGGTTGTCCACATTTCCTGCTATGGATGTTGTGATATCACATTGTTGAATGGAATGTGGCTCCAGATGTCCAGTTGCCTGTCTAAACATAGCCTTGTATATCCTTTTGAGATATCAAATAAAGGTTGATATTTCACAGCAGCATATCATAGATGGTAGTGTTAATTTTTATCAAATCATAATTGGCAACAAAATCATCATACTTATTTGACAGTTTACATGACCTGCACTCATTGGATGTAAGTCTGTACCATACTTAGAGTTGTATCTATCCAATTGGCTAAAGCAAAACAGTTAGCAAGCCTGTTCAAAGGATTTTCTATGCTCATGTCACTTGCTATTGCTAAACCACAGGAGTACATTTTTGGCACAAATAGAGCTATTAAAGGGACTTTATCACTATTTATGAGCAAAACATCTGCAATTCAGTTTGGGGATTGATTTGGCTGATATATAAAAACTGTTAGTTCCTGCAGAATTAATTCAGACAGAATCAATAGAAGAGAAGAGAAAGAGAGTGTCCTCTGTCAGTCCTAACTTAATCACAGTAAAACACACTTTACCAGAATAAATAGCAACTGGTAACCTGCTTGATCACTGTAATTTCTAGTAAAACAACTGATCAAAGTAAACATTGTTATAACCTATTTGATCACTGTATAAGCTGCAGTTGATGATTTGATCACAATATAAGTTGTAGTAACTCACTCAGCAGTTCTGTCTTGTTCAGATGATTACAGTCCTGAACAGGAACTCTTTTTTAATGGTGAAGGTGTGTAAACCTAACATTTATGCAAGTACAAAATTGTAAATTTGATTTCAATGGAATCACACTGAAATTTGCAAAACTGTTGTATGTTGCTGCACTTTCCATGTGAATTATGACTTCTGTTTATTTTGAAAGAACTGGATTCTTGATAAAACATGTTGTACTGGTGACACCAACACAGCAGTGTTACACTGGGTAGGTCACTTGTGGTGAAAGGTAATAACGTGTTGGACTATGGCACCTTTGCACTAAAGTCCAGCAGCTTGCAACTTTACTTTCTTCTCATAATGGAGATATCAGTAGATGACAAAAATGATGAAAGAGAGCACCAGGAGGGGACATTGAGAGCAATGATGTCAATGAAATAGTAATAGAAATTAGATATTGGCTTTTGTAACAGAAAAGAGAGCAAGAGCCCTAGTATTTGTGTCATGTCTGTCTGCCTTACTGTCCAGCCCTGTTTAACTGCTCTCTTATTGGACTATTGCCCTTTAAATTCATCCTTTACTGTTGGGAATTAGCACTCATTCTTCAAATCCCTAGACTTATTCCAGTGTGATTCTGACTAAACAGTTTCTCAACCTGCATGCTTTCTACTGACTTAATTCCAGTCTTGCTTCCATGGTTTTATCCTGGCTTCTGATCACTTGGCTTGATGTACCTTGTCTATCTTTTGACAATGTTCTTATCTTACTTACCTCCTGACTCCCAGCTTGTCTGATCTTAGTGTCTATGCTGCAGTCCAGCCTCAGTTTAAATAGTTGCTGTTTCCTGTCAGCATTTGTGGATGCTGTTCATTAATCTGATCGGCTACTACCAGGGTGGGTGGGTGAAAGCAGTTAATTGGTCTCCAGCTATCTGCTCTGTTAAGGGGTTCAAAAAATTAAATGGAGTTATTTTCACTTAAAAATCAGCTAAATATAAACATATTTTTGGATTTGTAAATATGTAAACTTTTGCATACTTAAATAAATGTGTTGTTCTTTTAACGCTGTCCATGGAACAAATGGATCATCGGTCAACTCAGTTTATTGATTGGCATTGTGGTCTGACTGCCCATATCTCATTATTTGAAAACTAACTACTGGTAGAATCCTTCCTGTGATTATTTCTTTGGATACTATCTGACTGAGTGTATTGAATATTTTTATAATGTTTAATTAGTAAGAAATATGTATTTAAAAATTATGATCCTGAATTATATATATTGTTCATAATTATCCAGTCACTAATTTGTTAACTACTTATTAAAAGACCTCAACAAAAAAGAGGTCAGCCATTACGACTAGAGGAAAGGCAATTTTGACTAACAAAGGCTGGGAATTTTTACAGTATAAGTAGCAAAGTTATGGCATTCTTTACCTCAGGATATTGTGTTTGCAGGTACTGTAGTTGCTTTGAGAAATATAATGCATTGGATACCTTTCTATTACCAATTTGAAAATGATGATAGTTGATTCCAAAGCAAATGGGATGTTGATTGAGGGAAATAACAGACTGCCTTTTGTATTCAGGAAGTACATTTTTTTAACCACTTGGGGCTTAATTGGAAATGGCTTCAGTATACAGTATATACATTCCTCTGGATCAACAAGGGTAATATGGCATGGGTTGAACTTGATCCACTCATGTCTTTTTTTAGTCTCATCAACTATATTACTATGTAAAACAGCACTAAAATATTAAGTTAAGTGATGATATTGTCTTAAGATATTTTATTAACATGTACTATACAACACCATGGCAAGCTGGTTAAGCTGAAACAAAAAGCAGATATAGAGCAAGTAAACCTAGACAAAGAAAATATTAACCTGATGACTCAGGATAATTGTGTACATGTCAAAATGTGGTTAATTTATTGCACTAAATATTGATATTAAAATAGGTGAATTGTTCTCAATGCAATCAAAATTATGAATTACATTTCTTTTGGGATTATAGCAAATGTTTTGTCCTAAATGTATATGCAATAGTTTTGTATCCTAGTATACCATATGGATGTAGACATTACTACAAATCACTAACATTTCTTCAAGCAATCATGATAAATATGTCCAGTTTAGGACTATAAGACGTATGTGCTCAAACTTGTCCGCAAGAATCCCCATCAGTGTAGACTTTTAAGATAGACTCATGTGGACATAGGTGGGTGAATCACTTATTAACTGTGCTAAAATCATTATAATTATTTATAGGATAGGACTCAAGATATTTTTAATCATAAATGTGCCTAGTTCATTCCTCTAAAATA
This sequence comes from Rhinophrynus dorsalis, assembly GCA_037306005.1. NCBI lineage: Eukaryota > Metazoa > Chordata > Amphibia > Anura > Rhinophrynidae > Rhinophrynus > Rhinophrynus dorsalis. The sequence continues at coordinate 306,008,482 of CM074720.1, read as the reverse complement.
TGTTCTAAAACCTGTCATCAAGCACATCCTCACATGATTATAGGTGCTACAATCAATGGTACATTCATCTGAAATATCCACCTGTGCTTATGTTTGAAACATCTCTTCTCAACTGAGAATATTTTGAAAGTTTACATAGCTGAGGAGGAGAGGACTTAATGAATGAATAAATGAATATGTTTATTTATATAGCACCGCAAGTGTATGCAGCTCTTTACAATTTAAGGGTTTAAACAATACAGGGTTACAGGTGCTTTGTAGCGTGAAACATTGGGTGCGAGGTCCCTGCCCGAAAGCTTACAATCTAAAGAGGTAATGGGAGACATACAGAGTACATTAGGGTCAAGTGCTGAATACAGTGCTAGTTCTGATGATGATAGAGGACATCAGTAAAGTAAATAATTTATAAGAGCATTCATTTGTACAACATCAGTGCCTTCTAACATGTTGAGATTTTATCCATGAGGTGCATTTTCAAGTGAGATTTGAAGGTTATCAGCGAGGTGCAGTGGAGCAGGTTGGATGGTAGAGCATCCCATAGATATGGAGCAATGAGAGAAAAACGTTTGATACATGACAGAGCTGTAGAGACAAAAGGAGCTGAGGAAGGATAAGGAAAGATATGAGCCCCTCATTTCAATAAAGTTCTAATCTTTCTTTTATGTCCATATAAACATGTAGTATGATGATTGTAAATTGTAAAGTAGAACACACATATTTAGGATAAAAAAGGACACAAGTCCATCAAGTTTGCATAACCCAGAAAAATTAGAATTATATAAGCCTTTCTGCCACCAAACTGAGTATTAGTCTATTTACATGAACTTCCTGTTTTACCTACTAATACACAGTATAACCTTGAAAGACATGCATCTAATCTCTTAAAAGTGTCCATGTATCTGACATTACCACATCCTTGGGTAAAGAATTCAACAGTTTAACAGACCTCACTGTAAAAAAAAAACTATCTGCAGTCTCAGTAGCATGGTAAACAGGGCTTGTTGTAACGATAGCACACATAAAAAATGCCACCACAAAGGAAAGAGTGAAAGCTTCCCCTAGGGCAGTGGGAGAGAGGTGGGAAGTCCTGCTGCATTGTGCCCCACATACAGGGTGCCACATAATGTGGAAGTGCCCAATTTTCAGCCTTGATATCTCCACTAGTAGATATCTAAATTTAAAAAAAGCCAACACTAATATAGTTTTATTAGTTAAAGCCCATGCACAAAAGTTTTTATGATGTGCATTTGTCTGCCCAATCTGCCATTTTGTGTAAATACCTCTCTAGAGAACAAACATCCTGTTCTGAAATGACTACCCTACATAATTTAGAATTTTTGAAAAATATTGAAATTTTAGTTTCTATACCTATTTTCAGTTAGTTTATGAATATGTTAACACGAGTGGGCCAAGTGTTGAACCCTGAAGTACTCCACTTTCATCTTTGACTGTATTGGAGAATATTCTGTTTACAACAGTTACTGTTCCCTATCATTCAACCAGTTTTCTCTCCAGTAAAGCTTATCCCCAAGCCCCAATTTCCTTAATTTATATACCAGCTCCTGTTTGGCACTGTATCAATTGCCTTTGCAAAATCTAGATATACTACATCTATTGCTTGCTACTTACTTCTTCATATAAGTTCTGAAGATTAGTTTGGCAAGATCTATTCCTCATAAAACCATGTTTATCCCTGCTAATAATCTTATTTTTCCTCTGTTTAATGATGAATAAAATAATTTATTATCCCTCCTTGAAGTTTTCCACCTAGAGAGGTCAAACTCACGGGTCTGTAATTCCCTGGTGTTGTATTAGTTTCCTTCTTAAATAAAAGCACAAGATTGGTTTACACCAATCTTGTGGCACTGAGCCTATAGTGGGATAGAGTGTTTAAACAGTAAAAAGTGGTCTTGCTAACACTGTACAGAGTTCACAAAGAACCCTTGCAATGTATATCATCAGGACCAGGTGCTTTGTCAGTCTTTATTTTGACCAGTCTTCCCTTGACCTCATCTCGTGTTAACCCAATGTCTACTAATGGTTAGGTTTTATTTCTTACTTGTTGAGAATGTTCTACCATTTCTTATTTCTTGGTATTTACAGAGTCTGAACTTCCCATTTCATTTTTGAAAGGTCTTGTACTACCTCTTAAGTGTTTTGCTAAGAAAGATAGATAATTTAAGTGGACTGAAAGTAACATTAGGAACTCAGCTGAACTGGAATTAGTCTTATCAGTAACAAATTAAGCTTGACATTTAAGGATCTAAGTATCAAAAAAGTATGGGAGGTGCTTGTTCTGGCTGGCAACAGGAGCAGAAGCATCTGAGTGGATCTCCGTGCTCAAACTATAAAATGAACATCCATCCTTCTCTATTCTCTATGCCTGAGACACAATACCTCAAAGATTTCCCTCCCTACACTCCCTGCTGCTGTCTGCTCTAACTCTGGCCGCAATCAGTGCTTCGAAAGTATCCGTACCCTGCTGTGGGGATTGAGGCCACGATCTTGGCCTTAAATATCAACCTTTGGTGGACTGAAACTGTGGCTTACTGGGGCTCATGTTGCCCCAACCTGAGTATCCTAGCCCCTACCATGACCCACACCACTGGCCTTTGAGTGGTGGGCCTATACTGTCGGCATACACCAACATGTTATTTCCCACTTCGGGGATCTTTTATCTGAATCTTGGGCCTGCTCCTTCAATCTGTGGTGCTGCTCAATGCTTATGCCTGTGACTTATGTCCACTGCCCAACCCCAAAGGTCAGTTGAAGTCAGCTTCCCAAGAACCAATATGCAGGGAGCTGAAGATACAGAGTGATCACTGAGGATCACGCATGCCCTTTAGCACTACAGCAGTAGGGAGAATTATTTGAGGTGCTGGTTGCCTCTGGACAGGTTGATGGCATACAGGTACAGAAGGACTGCAAGGCAAGTTGCTTCTTTATATTATTACATTTTCAAATGTCCCTGCCTGTTGTGGCCAGAATACTTTCTGGAGCCTTGGGCATACATTGTTCCCCCTGTATCTGCTATTACATTGACCCATTTGCTATTCTCCTTTCAGTAGCCCTTTCCTCTCAAAACTCTCTGGATGACCATGTCCATCAATGTGATGCTCTACTGAACCACGATGCCTGTTTTTGCTGTGTTTCTGAGCACTGACCAGGGAAGTGAGCCCTGCGTGGTGCAGAGTTACACAGAGATGATAGGGTTTTTGTAACCAAATGACATAACATGCAGCACTTCTGGTTTGGTTACAAATGACCAGGGGTGACCTTGCCCATTGAAGAAGACCTGGGAGATCTTGTCCCTCTACATCTCCTTTCTAGAAGTGCACTTAAGATGTATATTCCTGAGATCTCCTGATACAGTACCTGCCTGGTGTTACCAGAGTCAGATGCTTGATACCCCTGCTTGAATATATCTGCTCTTCTCACCCAGGAGTCTGTATCCTATCAAATTCTTATTTTGTAGGGACACTGTGCCCTAGGGCATCTGTTGCATCAGGGGTCTTCTCTATATCATGTGGTGATGTACACTCCTGGGGGTGCCCTGCCTTCTTCCTTCCTCCATATTCTGGCAAGAGTGCTCTTGTGTATTATGGGAAAACACTGTGGAGAATATAAAACTAAACTCAGCAGATTTACTAAATGCCCAATGGCAAATCACGAAATGGAGGCCCTACTCTCTGAGTAGCCCTCGATGAATTGTCCAGCTCCCTCTGCTGCATCTGAGAATACATCTACATCTCACTATAATGAGCTGATGGTGGCGATTTCTACGTGCAAATCTGTCCTCACTACCAAAGTAAATAACCTTCACTGCAGATGCCTCCATGAACATCTCCCAACAATCACATCCTTCTCCACTATCATGAACCAAACCCCTGAGAGTCTAGAGCTTGGCAAAAACTTCCATTTGGTGTTCATGGCAGAGGGAACTTTATTATGATGATATTCCTTCACAAATTCCTATACGTATTTAGTAACTCTCCAGTCCACATCCAAAAAATGTTTTTACTGAAATTGATAGACTAATGACTCCATTAATCTGGGGAAAATGAAAGCCAAGAATTCTTGGAAATCCTTAAAAAAACATGGAACAAAGGAGGCATTGCTTTGCCAGATTTTTACTGTTATTGTCTAGCCGTGCAAAGTCAGTGGGCATTGGAGTGCATAAATCTTGCTACCACACATGTTTTGTTGAGATCATAGAAACATAGAAACATAGAAACATAGAAGATTGACGGCAGAAAAAGACCACCTGGTCCATCTAGTCTGCCCTTTAGTATTCCTTTATTGTTATCTTAGGATAGATACATGTTTATCCCAGGCATGTTTAAACTGTGTTACTGTGGATTTATCAACCACCTCTGCTGGAAGTTTGTTCCAAGTTTCTACTACTCTTTCAGTGAAATAATATTTTCTAATGTTTTTCTTGATTTTTCCTCCAACTAGCCTCAGATTGTGCCCCCTTGTTCTTGTATTCAGATTCTTATTAATCACACTTCCCTCCTTATTAATCACACTTCTGGTTTTTGTTTTGTTCACCATATAGCATTAGTTAGTTGATCTACTGAGTTCCAAATGAGTTGGAAACTAGTTAGGGACTACTTTTGGTGCAAGGTTAAACAAATAAAAATTGGGATGATGGCATCAAAGTTCAATGCTATATATTATACCAACTTTCTGTGCTATGTAATTACTCTGCCGTTTATTGTTTTATTATGTAATCTGTCTGATCTGTACTTATTGTGATGTCATTTACCATAAATAAATTCTTAGAAAAAAGTTTAGGAATTTCAAAGAGACCTCCTTTAAAATAAGACACAAATAAACTAAAATTCATGTTAGATTAGATTTATCTTCATATGAGTAAGGTTTCACTGAGACCAGAAATTTTACCTAAGTGATTGTAGATGTAAACATTATGGCATGCATGAGTCATACATTTTTAAGAGATGGTCCCCTCCTGCTCAGGCAGAATAAAAAAGTCAAATTGTCTGTACTGTCAATTTTTTTTTTAAAACGTTTTTATTGAGAGGACAGTAATAAAAAACATTACAAAGTCACAAATAATACAAAAAGTGGGCAAGTAAGATGCATCTTGTAAGACAACAAGTAAACATCATAACTTAGAGATACAGCTGCCCCATTTTTTATATTTTTATTGTAGAAAAAAAACAAAAACCAGAATCCATCTCACCCAACTATAACCCCCACCATATCCCTACTAAAACCCATACCACCCACCCACCCTCCCTGGGAGATTAGCACAATCTTTTCCGCAATAATTATTGTTAGGCATAGCAAATAAGAATGTAGGCATGAATTAGATGGTAATTATGCAAGTATATATAACTAGAATCTCCAGGATACCACTCACAACTCATAGAACCATATGCAATGCTTCGATAATCTCTACGAGTAAAGAGTTCTAGCAATGCAATATGAAGTCCAGGAGCCCCAAATCAAATTGAATCTATTCGGGGTGCCTCTATGAAAATAAAGTCCCTTATAATGAGGGAGATTATTAGCAACCAGGGTCATCCAATGGACATGCTTAGGGGGGTTCTCTGACATCCATGACTGTGCCACCACCTTCCGTGCCATAACCAACAGCTCCCTAATCAATACGTTATGAAAATTAGTGTGGAGTTGATCAGGTAAAATAGAAAATATATATACTTTTGGAGAAGATAGTAGGTCCCATTGTATCACAGAGGACACAGTGCGCACCACGTCCTCCCAAAACCTTGCGTCTGGAATTTGCCTTACCTGCTATTTTTTTTACTCCTATTTACGACTGAGGCATGCTCTGGATGCTTTATGGGGTGCCAAGGCACCGTGTTTGAAGGAATTCCCGTTGGTTACACTGGCTAAAAGGAGACGCCCACTTCGGCCTGTCTCATTAGTATATGCGTGGATAGATAAGTGTTCTTTGGGTGAGAATGATGGGCTTAGGTCTGGATGGGAGATAGATGTGGGAGCCCTTGAGGATTATGAGTGGGAAATGGCCTTGAATAGTCCTGCAGCAGTAGCTACCACAGCTAGACATCAGTTAATTCAGCTTAAAATTCTGTACAGGTCTTATTACACTCCTGTGCGTCTTTTCAGGAAGGGTAAGTTGGATGATGATCGGTGCAGGAGGTGTGGAGAGGCAGGCGCTGCTTTCTTGCATCTTCTGTGGGAATGTTCTCATTTTCTTAATATCAACCCTATGAGTGCCAGAGTGATGTCCAATGTTCTGCAATATCTTTGGCACTCAGAGGGTTAAACCATTTTATTCAAATTTTCCACCACTTCCTAGCTGAGCTCCAGATAACACCCTCAACCCTCAGTATGATTACATGCTTGCTTGGATCAGCAGCTCTACACATAGAGATCCACACTTCCAGTGTACTGAGATGTCAGGTATGATGCCTATGGGCTGGGATCATGATATGGCTATGCTCAAAGTATAAAGGTCTCTGAGGTCTATGTACTCTTTGAGTAATTGTTGACTGAAGGGAAAGCACTCCAGAAGCTAATGCCCTTCTGCCAGTTCAGACAGCAGGGATAGTGGTACATTTTTTAGTTAAGGACCATATTCTCAGTCTAGCAAGACTGTAGCTTAGAATCTAAAGAAAAATATAGAAAAAAGTTTAGAGATTAAAAATAAAATATAGGCAATAGTGTTGAGCGAGCGTGCTCGGCCGATGCTCGGATCGGCTCGAGCATCGCTCTGCTCTGCACATGGCGGTACTCGTACGAGTACCGCCATGTGCTCGCCCGACATGCTCGGGTGAAGAGGATCTGTGCCGGAAGAGGCACAGATCCGAAGACGCTCCGCTGGACCACCAGGGAATGGAGGTACGGGGGCATTGCGGAGATGAAGGGGGCATTGCGGAGATGAAGGGGGACATTATGGAAGAGGGGCATAGACTCTATGCCCCTCTTCCACAATGTCCCCCTTCATCTCCGCTATGCCCGTCTTCCACAATGTGCCCCTTCATCTCCGCTATGCCCCTCTTCCACAATGTCCCCCTTCATCTCCTATGCCATAGAGGAGATGAAGGGGGACATTGTGGAAGAGGGGCATAGCGGAGATGAAGGGGGACATTGTGGAAGAGGGGCATAGAGTCTATGCCCCTCTTCCACAATGTCCCCCTTCATCTCCGCTATGCCCCTCTTCCACAATGTCCCCCTTCATCTCCGCTATGGCATAGGAGATGAAGGGGGACATTGTGGAAGAGGGGCATAGCGGAGATGAAGGGGGACATTGACCAGGCACCCTCCGCTCATCAGAGCAGGGGGTGCCTGGTTTAATGCTCGAGTGCTCCCATTCATTTGAATGGGGCTCGGGTGCTCGGCCGAGCACTCGAGCATCAGGGGGTGCTCGGTCAGAGCACCCGAGCACCCGAGCATCGGGGTGCTCGCTCATCTTTAATAGGCAATTTACCTTTATTTATTGTACACAGATATTTCATACTTAAAGACATTATCAATGACCAGTCAATCAATTTTTCTACCTATTGCAGAGTGAGCTTTCATTCTGAACCTGTTGAATGTAAAATCCAGATACAACAGATAAAAATGATTGAATGAAACATCAAGTTTCGAATCCTCCTATTTCAATTGGTTAGTTTTTATCACTAGTATATGTGACATTATATTTTGCAAAAATGATCCGTAACAATTTAACTGAATGTGTATATATATATATATATATATATATATATATATACACACACACATACATAAATACATATATACTAAAATAACCCCCGCTCATGCAGCAACAACCTTTTAGATATATTCAACCCTGCATATTACAACTTTGATATTATTCCTTCTCGTTGATTCAAGACTTAACCCTTTGCAATGCAAGGGATACTCATTTGGCACTCAAAAAGTTAAAGAGGCATTGCTTCCATAACTTAAGAAGTTGAGAGGCGTTCAAGGCATTGCTTCTCGTCCTCAAAGGGTAAAGTTGACTTGTCACCTTAAGACAAGTTTAGTTTGTTTTAAAATTCCCTGCACAGCATGCAAATTAATTATGTATGGGGGTCAAACATATCCTGTGCTGTGCTACTAGAAATGAGCCCAGTATGCGGGCTCTGCCAAGATTCATTCATAGCACAGTGTGCTGTGATGTTGTCCCAGAACATGAATTAATTAGCATAACATGCCAAACTGTGACACCAACAAATAAAAGTTAATTATTCAAAAACGAGTTACATTGCAAACAAATGGCTAGTACAGTATACAGGCAGTTTTAAAATGAACTCAATTTGTCTTCAGGTGACAGATCCACTTTAAATCAATGTGAAATTTATTGTTCCCTTAGATGCATTTGGTTTGCCCCAGAATGTCTCCATTTTCTAAATACATATGCACAATAGCCTTTCATTTACTGAATAGTACATGGTAATGTAAGCAAAAAAGTGTATTATTTTAAGATATTTTTACAACTTGATGGTTTATCAATGTTCAAATGCAAGTAGGTGTCATTTATTTAAACTAAGAAAGCATTTACTTTGTCTTGGCTGCAATACCCCATGAAATTTACTACTTGGAAAGTCTTAGTTACTTTTCTTTTCTGGTGAACCATACACCATTGTATGTTACATCAGGAAGAAACTTGGCCATTGATAAATAGCTGAAGGTTTTTATCAATGGCTGAGCCAAAAGCCCATCTCAACATTTCTGATATGTTGCTTTCTTTGTTGAGCTTTGAGCAGTAAACATGTATCTAAAAAAAATAAAACAAAAAAAACCCCACACATTTTGGAGGGGTTTTTCATGCTGGGTAAAAAAGGGTAACATTGAAAATGTTTCACTCCAATGTTATTACAGTTTAAATGGATATTTTCTTTAAAGCTGTTAGTGGCTGTGACACATGGGATGCTTGTCTGGCAATGCGTAGGGAGCCCACACTGCCATATGCACTAAGAATGCAAGGGAAGGGGCAAGGATTTCCACATTAGCATACAGGGTTGTCAAAATGCTGGCAGTGTAGAAGGGATGCCCTCCCTTACACATCACCAGCAGTTCAACAACCCTAAAGTCTGAGAACATTCTCTTGGCTCCCCACGTGTCCACTCAGGGAGAGGCAAGATTCTCTCAGACTTCTGCATCACAAACAGCCTTGCTCCCGTAACTCTTTCAGTGCTCTTTCAGTACCATAATTTTCCTCATTTTCATGACTGAAAAGCAACTGAATAAAACTGCCATCTTTAGCGGCAAAGTACTCTTGTTACAATAGCCTATGCAACTTCCAAAAAACATTGAATTTCTACAGCTCTTACATTGTACTGCATTAGTGTTTGAAGCCCAAAGTTATATCAGATTTATTTTCCTTTAATATAAAATAAAACTCATAATTATGCTGGGACAAAATCTGCTGACAGGTTCAAAATGTGTTCTCAGGGTTTATGGAACCAGCATCCTATCCACTAGTCTACAAACTTAGGCTTGTGCTAGCTGTAGAAAAACTGCAAACATAACATTTAACAAGGACATATCAGGCACCCAGCTTGGTGAAGCATCTGCTGATATCCACTTTCCTTGAAAGTGCACTTTAACAGAGACAGCAAACTGTCATATGGCCCCATAGAGAGCTACAGAGAGATTCCAACATCACCAGGTAAAGTTGAGATTCTGAGTTCCAACAGCAGAGGCAACTATAGGAGCTTAGTTCGTGTGGTGATGTGCCACAGTAACATGAATACGACAATGGATCAGTAATCTGTATTTCCATATTCATTGTCGATGTGATAAGAGCAAAATCTTAACCTGTCGAATGCATGGTGGAAAGTGATGATGACTGAGTGATGGTGGATTGATGGTGATGTGATGGTGAAGACATGTTGGTGCATTTAGATAATGTGCCTTAGTCACAGATCCAACACAACATTGCCATCCTGTGGCCTTATAAAATTTTATAGCATCTCTCCCAGACAGTTCATATGATGTCAGAACAGTTATTCTATTGCTGTCTATGGAAAAGGTGAGCCACTGGCTCTTATAATGTCAAAGTAACAGCTCCACCAACTCATGACAGTTTGAACTTTTCAATAAATTTTTAATTAAGCACTGTCACAAGTTGGAGTGACCTTCCTTTACTTAGCTGGAACAGGTTTACAATATAAGTATATAATTTCATAATAATAGATTATGCAAAAGATAATAAATGTAAAAGTGTACTACACTCTCAGAACATATCCAAATTAAAATTCAGTTAATTGAAACCATCAGATAATAGCCACATTGTCATAACACAAGCCTTTATAAAAAAATGAGAAAACGGCATAAAATGTCTCTTTGCCTTTCCACAGGAGATGCCAGTGGAAAATAATTGAAAGAAAAATCATACAAGTTTGATTCACTTAATATAAATATATATATATACATATGTAGATTTTAACATTTTTAGTTACAAGCTTCTAGTTTGTTTTTAACCTGTTGAGTTCCGAAGTGGTACGCAATGCATTGCAAAGCAATGCTTTGCGTACCACTCTGGCACTCAAAGGGTTAAAGAGGAACTAACAACTCCTAATAATAATAATGCTAAAAAGGATAGTAATAATAACAATAATAATATGATCACTACATATTTTGTCCTTGTGCCTTTATTAAACAGATAACATCTTCATTCAGTCCTGGATGACAGTTTTAGCAGGATCACAGGACCTCAAGCTATTCTCTGCACATGGTAATCTTAACACTTTAAGGATCAAAAGGATGTGCAACACTTTTTCACATTATGTTATGCATCCTTATGTTTATGCCCTCTGCCTGCTTCATTTTGAAAAAAAATACAAGCAACTGTCATGTAGGCTTCCATAGGCATGAGTCAGGGGTTCTATCCTATTCTATTACGGCCTTTACATAAATTAATGTAAGGGCTTGATTCAATAACCACTGGAAAAAGCAAGCTAGGTAGTTTCAAGTCACAGCCAGATATTCTATTGCCTGTGCTGTGACAGACTACCAAATGGTAAAAATGCACCACTAAATTTTCACCCATTGAAAGCAATGACAAAGTGCACCAAAATACCATTCAGTTACATACGGTGGCTAGTAACACTTGTTAGGGTCCTCACTTTTATCACCAAACATTACTGCCTAGAAAAGTTGTAGAAAAGCAATACATATCATACAACATATAAAAGCAACAGATATACATTTTTTTTTCAGGAGAACCTGCACATTTGTGATATTTTCAAGTTTACAAAAAACAAAAACAAAAAATAACAAAATCATGCTTTTACATCTAGGCCCTACTATAAAAATAACCAACTAGAAATAGAAGGTACATTTTTATGATTATTATTATTACATTTTGCACTATTCTGTATTTTGGACACAAAATAATTGTCAAAGGAACAATGTACCCTGCCATGATGTATATGTTTGAAATGTACACACAATTCTAATTTCAGAGAGGCATAATTTGTACTTCTACCTCAAAACTGGACTGCTGTGAAATCTCCAGAAAATGACAACATAGCAGAAAAAAGTGTTTTACTACACCACTACATGAAAGATTATACCCCTTTTGTATCGGTTAACAGGAGCACAAAACTGCACCTACAACAATCTGTCTTGTATTTTCTTGCATTATTTGAAATAGGACATGCCCATACTAAAATGATTGTAAAGATAACATGAAAAAAAGAGAGAGACAAGTCAAACCATTTTGGAAACAAAACAACTGGATGCATATAATGAGGGTTCACTAGTACATATGTTTACCACAAGATGGTGCTATAGGGGTGTATTGATTAGTAATTAACAATTTATGTCATAAATAAAGCATAATAATGTTAACATTTTGGAGGGTCCACTAGGGGCAGTGTGTAGGCCATGTGCTTTTAGCAGTAACATCATAGACCACCCTACTCTATGGAAGTTACTGCCCATAAAACATTCCACTGGGAATAAAAAGCAGAGGTAATAGAGATTCAGGGTTTTCCTCTTGACTGTACCTAGGATGTAGACAATTAGCTCTCTCTCTCTCTTCTTAGCCCCAGCCAAGGGCTGGGGACATTTGTAAGTTATATGTTGCAGTTTTTTGATTTCATTGTTTGTTCGTTTTTTCATTCTTACTGCTATCATAATGTTATAGCCTGTTACTTGTTATAATTTATAATATTACATTGACATCTAAAATTAAAATGTTTTGTGTATTTTCTATCCACATATTCAACCATAATACTAAGAAATGTAAGAAATATTAATGTTGTAACTTATTACTTAATTATTGTATATTAATTGACAGATTAATATTCATATTGAAGTTTTGGCAACAAGGGATTTATTTTTTACATTTCCGTGCCCTGTGTGACCCTACTTCCCTGCCAATGAGAGTGTGGGAAGTACTTTGAACAGCCAATCACTGTTCATATTTGCTCACACTTGCTCGGGCAATGTCATGAGCAAGACTAACAGGAATTTTTTAATATTTATTAGAGTTTTTGGTGGCAATGGTGGTGTGATATTAGGGTTTTATTTTAATTCTTATGTGGGTGTTGAAGATGATACTGGAGGACCACGGTGTGAAGGATCGTTAAACCTCTGAATTAAGGTAAGTGATTTATTTATGTAACAAGTGGGGATGGGGCCTAGATTAGTATTAGCTCTAGGTAGGGACTTAATCCCTTGAGTGCCAGAATAATGATGTAGAATAATGGTGAATGAATTTCACCTGGAAACTGAAATTCTGACTAACCATATGTAGAATGACTCGGGCGAAAATATTGTCTTTGTTATATTTAATGGCTTGAAATTCCTTAGAGGCAGACCTAATGTCTCTAGAAAATGTGGGTAAAGCATTGTATCATATTAGCCATAGTAAAATCAGGAGATTAACAGAGTAAAATTCATACCTTTATTAGCTTACTGAGTGGGTCTAGGATGCAAGCTTTCAAGACAACTTAGGTCTCTTCTTCAGGCATAATATAAGAGAAGGCTGAATACACAGTACATTATATGTAAATTATGTTCACATTCCACTGGGAGTGAATAGTCTTCTCAGCATTGCCTATAATTAATTTCATAGGCTCCAGTAGAGTCTCTTTTTGCTAAAAATCAAAAGCACAATTTTTGATGCTACAGTGAATTTTAGTTTTTAGCTATAGATGGCTAAGTCTATAGAATTTATGGGTTAACCATCCAAGCACCAGATGGGTGCACAACCCATCATTTACAATGAGCTTTGCAGCCCTTTGGCACTCAAATTGCCCAAAATATGTTTAGTGTTTGGGATAATGTGAGATGAATCCCTTGTCACTGTCCAGACCTCAGTTCTGAGTGTTGAACTTGGTTATCAGTTTATACTACCCATCTTTCTGTGCCCTCATGACTTTTTTAAGATGTTTATCTCGGTCAGAAGAGCATATGCGGTTATTCCTTAAGGCCTGGCTGTAAACAAAAGAGCATTTTGTGTGTCTGAGGTGGAAGCTATAATATGAGGCCTTTTTTGCATGCTGTCAGAAAGAAGATGACACTGTCCAGTTGTGCAAGGAGTTCTTCAGTTTAATTTGTTTGTGTGGTTATGGTATCTTCCATTGTGATATAGGTAAAATGTGGTTCTGTGTTTGCCACAGAAAAATCAGGAGACTGGTATAGTACAAATGATACATTTATTGGCTAAGTGACTCTAGGATGCAAGTTTTCAAGAGTACTTTGAAAATGTGGACAACCTTTTAAAGAGGATGAAGGTGATGGTCCAACAGTGTATTTAAATAATATACCTAGGTGAGTCTTCTGTGCTGTTCTCTTCTATTTGATACTGCAGATTGCTTTAGTGGGAAGTCCTACCTACACAAGACATGCAGCAAAAACTTATATAAGATTTTGACTATACAGTGGAGTCATTTATAAGTATCTTTTTATACTATATATCCTGTGTATGTTTAATCTATAATATTTAATAGTTTGAGATACTTATTGATTTATCCCTATTGTACACAATTTTAATCTATATTGAGGTGCCACTTGGGTTACTAGAGAGAGAAAGATATTTCTAAAATACCTTAAGGAATAACAAAATATCTGACGGCATCACAAAATCACCAAACTGCACATGTAACAAATTAATTTTCTTTCTAAAATATTTTGCTTAACCTAAATTGGCTATAATAATTACAGTTACCGAGAAAAGATAGGCAAGTTATACTATTTTGGAACCTACACAACTGGTTGCTTCAAGAGCAGGTCATTTGTACTTTACCCTTGGATATTATGCACAAACATTTCCAAAAGTTGGCACTATATAAAAATATATATTTCTTTTTAGATTTCAACCACTTCGTAGATTCTAAATTTGATAAAAAGCAAAAGATTTCCTAGTGCATTCAGGAACTTCCGCTCTCCCACAACATACCATAGATGTTACCAGGAAATGGGGAGGAACATCTCTTTAAAATGAGGGTACATTTGGCACCAGAGGAAACCTTTTTCCCTCTGGTGTCTGTGTGGGGTTGATTGATGTTGGAGAACATTATTGTCCCCATCACACTCCACAGTAACTAATGCTGGAAAATAAGATCTCCTGACATTTCTAATTTTAGGAGTACCTAATATGGAAAAGAGGTCCACTTCTTTCAAATTAAGTTATACAATTCCCTCTTGAGCCTAGGGGTAAGATAGGGGCTCCAGCAATGCTACTTATGAGTCTTTAGGAGGAATGGGGGTATGATGGTTGCATCTATTAAGCACACCCCATTTCTCCTTATTTTATTAAGTTTACCTTGCATAAACAAATACATCATGGGCTTCTTTGGAAAGAGGAGACTCTTGGAAAGGAGAGACTCTGCCCTTTCCATTGCTTCCTATTTTAGTCTTGTAGGTGGATGGAGGGGGCAAGATATGGCCCCAGATAAGGTTCCCCCTACTCTCCCACCCTTATTGCTCCCTGGTGAGCCCATGTCATCCACATCTAGTGACATCACAGCAATATAACCTGATAGGAAGAGATAATCCAACATGGGACCCCATTAGATCCTGGATAAGAATATCAGTTTAGTTCCCTAAAGCTCTCCATCACGCACTTGGGTCCATGTCCCTTCCATGCCCCCTGCAGGTTTCTCTTTTTCCACCCCTTTTCTGCCCACTCTGTCTCAAGAATGGCATCTGCAGCCAAGCTGCTAGAGCAGGGACTCCCCAATGAAATGTGCTGATTAGGATTAGAGCAGATTTGCCACCATTTTCACATACTTAGCTTTGGGGACATTGTGCATTTATCTATACAGTGGACTCACTTGATCATCTATTAGGGCTGAACTGCCTTTCAACATATGGCCACTAAAGACTTGCATGTCGTGCAGAATGCTGGCTAACAGGGAAGTATAAAGCCCAAGTAGGGCAAACGTGTGTCAAATGTAATATGATTTTTTATTATTATTTCTCTGTGTACAATAAACTACGGCACTTAGAGGAGCTCAGTCTGTCTCTCCTTGCACTATTTTAAATTCTTACTTTACTCAAGCTGCTGCATAGGAGAGACACATTCTGAGTGTCTGACTTATTGGAAACATCAACTGTTTCTCTCTTCATCTCATCAACTATTGGTTGCTTCATTTCTCACTGTCTATCTTCATCATCCATCGTAGTCTTGAACTGTTCCTAAAACTGGTAATTCTAACATAATTTTTTGTTTTTCTTACTATATGTCCCAAGGTATTTGTTTTGCTTATTGTTTCACTTATAGTCTGACATTTTGAGATTTATTTCACTCATATTGTTTCACTACTACATTTAGGGATAGTTAACAAATGTGCATTTATACACTGTGTATCTTTGTATGATTTTTTATTATGGGCCTTTTAGTGTATATGAAGTTTTCCTATTACATTGTTACACATGCTATTTAATTTGATATTGTAATAGCCATTTATTTATTTTCTAGGAGCACTGTTTAATAGGTTTCTGGCTTTGCTTGAATTCCCCCAGTACACTCAAAACCCTGGAAATGCCCCAAGGAGTGTCATGACATCTTGGCCGACATGAGTACTATGTGCAAAAAAGACATGATTAAGTCAGAGACATCAGCCACACAAGGGGTTAAGTCTGCTGGGTACCATTGATCTCATGAATCAATGCAAACATTTTGTAAACATGGAGCAAAGCAATTGCCCTAAATATATCAATTAAAAGCTTCCAATGCTTCTCATTTTTTAAACAGTTTTATTCATTTTTAAGTAGGAATGTGTGAAAAGTTCCTTTTTGTTCTTCTGGGAATTTCAGTGAAAATAGTATTATTTTCAGCTTTCCCCATAGAAATTCCCACCCATATAGAAACTCATAGATTTTCCACCATTTTTGTCTGTTTTGTTTCTGAAGTGAAAACTTTCACGCATTCCTATATGTAAGTTCCCCTGTATATACTAAGGCTTCTAGACAAATGTATGAGTAACAACTGACAGTTTGCAAACACAAATAAGGTGTAAAACATTTTCTACAGTCCAGTGTCAAGGGAATGTGGTGCTAGTACCATATTTTTCCTTATGCTTGTGTACAAGGAGGAATTCAAGCCCTTCCAGTCCCTGCCTGACTTCTGCATGATCCCACCACCCACAATACCCTCCTACTTCTTACAGTTACCTAGATTACCTCTCTTTTTGCTCTTACTGGAGCAGAAAACATTTACAATTACAAAAACAAATATTAGGGCTTTTTCTACTCATTAAAATGAAGATACTACCACTTCTGCTAAATACTAGAGTAATTTCAAATTGTCATTTTTTTTTAAGTAAACTGTTAGAAACAGTACCACCTTGTGTATGGCTTGCCTGGTATTGAGTTATGCTATTATGGGAGAAGTGAGCCATGGGTTACTGTTCTTCACAGAATGTGGCAATGAGTTACAACTCTACCACTTCAAAACAGTTTTAAGTGTAATAATAATTGAATTAAGCAGGTGATAGCAATAAGAATTCATTTAATTTAATCAACAGGAAAAGCCCTGCAATATATTTTTATTGTTCATAATAAATCCTTATTGATCTTTCAATGTACCCATGCAGTGAAGATAATGTTATACTTGGATGGATCCTACTAGTTAGTAACAGTAGAGTCAGCCACAGAAACAGCAGTTGTAAATTGCTGCATAAAAAGGCAGAAGATCCATTTTGTAAGAATTTGTTTCATATTTAAGAATTTCACCCAAAAAGAGAATTTCACCTTCTGTAGGAATTTCTGCAGAAAGTGCAGTTTTTCTGCTTTTTTCCTCCGCGAGCCCCAGTCTTGCACCACTTCACTAGAACCACATATACAGACCTTCAGCCTTGTCCCACAGTACCATAAACCCACACAACTGACCCCTAGCCTTGTTCCATTGCACTGCAGCCATACAACCATAGACACTGACCTCCTAGCCTTGTCTCACTGAACCATGTTTACTCACCATCCAGACCTGTTCCACTGTCCTTTAGCAAGAATGGCCAACATGAGGTAATTTGGCTGCTGCCATACTACAACTTCCAACAATATGCACCAGCCTTTGGTTGGTGTAGAATGATAGGGGTGTAGTATTGCAGCAGCAGCTGGATAGCCACTTGTTGCCAACTACTGGTTTTACCCCCAGGCTTGTCCCATGGTAGCCATACGACCACACATACTACTAACTCTCAAGCCTTGTAATATGGAAGCTATAAAAACACACTTGTACCCCCAGCCTTGTCCCACTGCACTGGTAGCCATAGAACCACGCATACTAACTTATAAGCCTTGTCCCATGGTAGCAATAGAACCACACATACTGACCTATAAGCCCTGCCCCACTGTAGCCAAAGAACTCCCCACATCTCCCCACAATATATATATTTTTTTTTATGCTATTTTGGAAGGTTTTAGTCTCCTAATGCTGTCCTGCACTTCCTGGGCGGTGGCATGATGTTATCTGGCTGTGATTCAGCATTTTGTTTTTTGTGTAGTCACTATGCCTTATTTGCGTTGACTGGGATGCCTCCTATCCACCCAGGGAGTACTAGGATGGAAAGAACATTTGGAAGGTTTATCTGGCACCTTTGGGAAGTTTTGCCTTAGTACTGGGGTTTGGTGTTACTATTGTTGCCAAATATATGCCTATGATCATGCTTCTTTGATGAGCTATTGTCGTCCTGCATTTTTCGGGCAGAGATCGGATGCTGTGTTGCCATGATTTGGCACTTGGGTCCCCTGGGAATACTGGTATTTGCTCATTTGGGGGTGCCTCCGATCTGCCTGGGAAGTGCTACAACGAGGGGGTTGAACGGTTGTACAGTTGGGATTACAACCGGGGGATTGGTTTACTGTTGAGTGGGAGATGTTCTGTTCTAAGGGCGATTGTGGTGGTGGGGTCGCTATATCCTTTCTTACTTGTTGCTAAGAGGAGATGATGCATATATTGTTTGTTATACTTGCTGCTGTGGGGGGTGGAGGTGTGTGTGGGATCGAAAGTGATCACTGTTCAATGTTTTTTTTGCTTTTTGTATGTTGGGTGGGAGGGAGAGGGGGGATATTTTGGCTGCCAGGCCTCGGTTTTGGGAGAGGTTTTTGGATAAAATCTTTGTCAGGTTGGGGAGATAGAGATAGGGTGGGTTGTTTGGCTAGGGGTTAAATTTCCGGGGCTGGGCGCTCTTCGCCATGGGCTTGCTTGGACGGCTGGCCGGGGTTGTAACTGATAACTTTTGATTCTGTGATGGCAGCACTAAATTGTAAGTTCTTGTCATGGAACGTACGTGGCCTGAATGATGCTGTTAAGAGATCTTTAATCTTGAACCACATCAGGAAACAGACTCCTGGGGTAGTCATGTTGCAGTAGACACATCTCTCTGCTAGTAGGGTTCTGTCTCTTAGGAGGCAGTGGATACAGGGCCATTACCATGCCACTTACTCCACGTACTCCAGAGGTGTCTCCATACTTGTTACTAAATTGGTCTCCTTTGAATTTGTGGATCTCAAGTCGGACCCCCAGGGTCGTTATCTTTTTTTGACTTGTAAACTACAGGGAACTCTCTTTGTTCTGCTGAATGTTTATGTCCCACCACCTTTAGATCCTTCAGTCCTTAGGGAAATGCTTGTTTACATTTCTGATAAACCACACCATCGTATTGTCTGTATAGGTGACTTTAACATAACTACTAACTCTGATTTAGATAGATTAGGTGGGACGGTTGCTGACTCCAGACTACATAGGGATGCATTCCTCAATCTCACAGGTGATATGGGTTTCATAGATGTATGGAGGACTCTTCATCCACAGACCCGGGAGTTCTCATGCCATTCGGCTATGTATAAAACGTTATCTAGAATTGACTACGCGTTTGTTAATCGGTCGGCCTTGCCTCTGGTTACGGATTGCTGTTTTCTGCCCAGAGTAGCTTCTGACCACTCCCCACTTTTATTAATGCTACAGCATGACCAGAGACCAAGGTCTGGGGTGTGGAGGCTTAGTCCTGTATGGTTGACTAATACGCATTTGGTGTCCAAGCATAGGGAAGATCTGACTGAATATTTTGTCAACAATGTAGACACGGCTGCCCCGTGCTCTGTTTGGGAAGCTGCTAAGGGGACTGCAAGGGGCTCCTTGATATCTCTTATTTCTTCGAGCGTTAGGCTTGGGTCTCGGGAGGTGGAGGAATTGGAGTCGGATGCTGTTGAGGTGGAGAAACAGTTTGTGGAGAAAAGGGACCCGGTATCCTATTCTAACTTTAGTTCCTGTTCCCTAAAATATTCTACAAAATTGTCTGACCTGAATGCCCGTCGCATGTTTTACTTGAAACAAAATATTTTTGAAAATGGGGATAAGGCGGGAAGGCTAATAGCGCATCTTGATTCTCAAAGTAGGGGGTCTTCGTCGGTTTCCTCACTTAGGGACCCTGGGGGTGCACAATTGATTAATTCACAATTCCGGTCTTTCTATTCTAGACTTTACGAATCCCGACTGACCCGCTCTGGCTCTCAGATTTCTTCTTTTATTGATTTCTTTCCTTTGAACATAAGCAGATGTTGGACGCTCCTATACTTTTGAGAGAGGTTGTGGAGGCTATCAGTGGTTTGCTGACGGGAAGGTGTCGGGTGTGGATGGTCTTCCTGCGGAATGGTATAAATAATTTGTGGATGTCTTAGCCCCACACTTGTTAAATATCTTCTATGCTGCTATTGATGATGGCTCCCTTCCAGAGTCTATGAACAACACCTCCATTATTGTAATGCCCAAACCAGGGAAAGACCTGGAGTTATGCGATTCTTATAGACCAATTTCTTTGTTGACTACAGATGCCAAAACTGTGGAGAAAATCTTAGCTACCAGATTGAATATGGTACTTGGGACTTTAGTACATGAAGATCAAACCGGTTTTATTCCAGGTAAATCGACATTGCAGAATCTTAAGAGGCTATTTATGCATCTGCAGCTTTATCACGACAACATGGGGTCTAGGGTGATTGCATCTCTCGATGCGTCTAAGGCCTTCGACTCTGTCGAATAACCATATCTTTGGCAGGTACTCCGGGGGTTTGGGTTCGGCCCATCCTTTATTAAATGGATAGATATTTTGTACAGTAGTCCCAGGGCTTCCGTGGTGATGGGCGGGCTCTCTTCATAGTCCTTTTCCTTACATCGTGGTACCAGACAGGGTTGTCCGCTCTCGCCTGGCCTGTTCGCTTTGGCCTTGGAGCCCTTGGCTGTTCTTGTTCGTGCGAATCCATTGATTAAGGGATTCACGGTGGAGGGCAGGGAGGAAAAGCTTGCACTCTACGTTGATGACATCTTGCTTTTTTTGAATGATGATGAGAATTCCTTAAGGACCACACTGCAATTGGTGGACGATTTTGGCACTTTTTCTGGTTTTCAAATAAATTGGACTAAGTCCTCTTTGCTTCAGATTGATAATCATTTGCAGGAGTCTTGTCCGACTGATATCCCACTTTCACGTGTGGATGTGTGCACTTACTTGGGGATAAAGGTGGCTGCAACAACGGATTCTTTTTTGGAAATTAACTTGGTACCCAATATTCAGTACTTTCAAGACAAGACGACTGCATGGCTTCACCTGCCTCTGAATGTTATCGGTAGATCGAATCTTATTAAAATGATTTTTTTGCCCAAATTTCTGAATATTTTTCAAAATACGCCAGTCCCTATACCTAAAAAATATTTCTGACAAATAGATAAAATGATCTCACATTTTCTATGGAGAGGGGGTTGGGCTAGGATCAGGCTGATTACCCTCATGAGATCTAAACTTGAGGGGGGAATTGCTTTGCCCAACTTCTATAGATACTATTTAGCGGTGCAGTGCCAATATGCGTTGGATTTCGTTTCTTCCCAGCCTCGATACCAGACTACTAAGATTGATACATTATTGTTGCGGCCTGCCTATGCGCTGTCTCAGTTCTTGCACGGAGGCCCTGCGGTTTTTAAAATTCGAACTCAGATGGCGGCAACCTTATACGAGGCATGGGTGGAGGTGAAGAGACTGTTGAGGCATGTCGCAATGGACCTTGATACCCCCTTGTGGGGCACCACGGGGTTACATCACTTATCTAATTGCGACTTTGGCCCCCTGTGGTCCAGATTCGGGATTACTAATCTTGGACAGTTGTATCAGGATAGTCGGCTGAAATCTTTTACACAATTGCATGACGAATACCACATGCCACATACTCTTTTTTATTCATATTTGTGTGTTAGACATGCTCTTAGTGCTCAGTGGGGTGATTGGACTCCGATGATCTCTACCTTTCCGCTTCTTGCCAGATTGCTGCTTCTTGAGCCTTCGAGACCTCTTTCCTTCATTTATCAGTGGGTGGAATCTCATGTGGGGTGTCAGGAGAATAAATGGGAAATGGACGTGGGTCCGTTAGAGGACTGGGAATGAGATATGGCCAAGGTGGGACCAGCAATGGTGGCTACATCAACTAGACATCAGATGATGCAGTTGAATATCCTTCTTCAGATTTATTACACGCTGGTAAGACTGTACAGAATGGGGAATTCTGGTACCGACAGCTGTATCCGGTGTGATAATGTTCAGGGCACATATCTTCATATGATCTGGGATTGTCCTGCGGTTGGGAGATTTTTGAAAGACATCATGCATGTTGTGGCCCTGGTGCTGGGGAAGCTTGTTCCTGTGACTGCAAAACTCTGTTTATTGTCTATCTTCCCTGATGAGATTGAGGATGCAGCTGACAGATTCCTCCTGAGAGAGCTATTGGTGTTGGTAAGAAATTTGGTGGCCATGAACTGGATGTCAAACGGTGCTCCCAATTGCAGGGCGTAGATGAATTTGGTTTTGCAGTGCATTCCACATTATAGACTGGTTTACTTGCACCGGGGCAATCCAAACAAGTTTGACAAGATATGGGGACGTTGGTTACACTGGTGGGCGCATAGTGCTGATGCTCATCTGGCAATTGATGCTGTTCATCTTGACGAAAATGGTTGATTTGTGTCACGCTGGCTGGTTGAGTACATGGCTGTGTGGCGAGGTCAATGTGTGATGCTGTGTTTGAGCCCTGTACTTTGTGAGATCCTGCGGCTTTGCTGGCTGGCTGGCGGGTAGGGGGGGTGCTGTGGGCTCGGGGGAGAGAGGACCTGGTGATGGGGTAGGGGAGTTTAACAACAGTTAAGTTAGGTTAGTCCTTTTGGGGGGATTTGGTTTTTGCATAATAATAAAACCTCAGGTTGGCTCTATACATTCTATTGATATATGTATGCTCTTTTCATTGTTAAGTATACCTGTATATGTTTTCTGTATCTTACTGATTTTATATGTATTTATCTGTACTTGAGATTTGTATGGAGCGATCTGATAATAAAATATATTTAAAAAAAAAAAACACACACAGTAGTTGAGTAATGTCTAGCCAATGCACAAGCGGGAGGGGGAAAGATGGAGCAGTGCAGGGATGTGGGAATAAAGTTGTAGATTAAAAACTGACTGCAGCAATGGTTGCAGTAGCATGTGCAATAAATTATAATGATCCCTCTCCTCTCAGGTTGGATGCAGTTGT
This sequence comes from Rhinophrynus dorsalis, assembly GCA_037306005.1. Classification (NCBI taxonomy): domain Eukaryota; kingdom Metazoa; phylum Chordata; class Amphibia; order Anura; family Rhinophrynidae; genus Rhinophrynus; species Rhinophrynus dorsalis. The sequence goes on along the minus strand of CM074720.1, from coordinate 305,985,493 downwards.
AAAGGTCCCACAATTCACACCACGATAGTCCCCCACCACCACCTTTCACATCTGTCACATTGTAGGTTGTAATTTACTTTTTTTTAATCACTTCACATCATCATAAATATGTGCCAGTGTCAAAAAAGCAGGAAGTAAGCATTTTGAGCAAAAGCATAAATGTACTCTGCATGCTAACACATTTTTCAAGGTATTTGCCTCCTATGTTGTTGTAGGACTCACAGCTTTGACTTCCAGCTGCTTATTTCACCACTACAGCTCTCAGAAGAAGTAATATTGTCCTGGGAAATGTTGCACCATAGGAAACATAGAAGAAAAATGTGTTAGAATTGTAGAAAAATGTGTTAGAATAGGAGAAAAATGTGTTGGAATATGCAAAAATATTTGCTGGAAGAGGCGAAAAGGAGGACAATTTTGTTTTGGAGAAAAGGAAGAAAACTTTTGCGAAAAAAGATAAAGATCTCCCATTTTTTTGCAAAAAGTCAAGCAGGACATTTTTCTCTCTTTTCACCCAACCCTATAGACAAGCTGATGTCTGATTACAAAGGTTAGAAATGAGTAAAGCTGGTTCAGAGGTCAAAAATTAGGGGCTGCCAAGAAAAGAATGGTCAGTAAAAATGTCAGACACTAGCAGCAAGATGAAGTCCAGGAAGTCTGTTTCTATAGCTAGTACAGTGTTCTTCCAATTTATTTTCCACAGGAGACAACCATAGTATATATTATATATAATGATGATAGAATCCTCACTGTCTCACAGGGAACCAATGAATGAGGTGACTGAGCTTTAAGCATTCACATCTTTCAAAACAAACATGTGTAAAGTTTTTATGTGTAAAAATGCATACTTTGTGCACTCAGCTTATCGATATTCACTAACACTTACTCCAGTGTATGCACTGTAAATATATTCTGTATCAAAAACAATATGTTTCTTAAATTAAGGTAATCAAGAAATGGTAAATAAAAATCCTCACAATCCATAAAACACAAATATAATTGTTATTAATTAAAAATAAACCAAAATAAAACAACAAGAACAACAATAACAGTAGATGGTTGTAACAGTGAGATTTAAAAAAGCTTAAAAACCATATTGAGAAAAACAGATCTAAACAAATACCCCAATTAGATGGCTTGAAACTGTATGTAGGGAACTGGATATTAATAACATCCTGACAGTTAACAAATTGAGAGGTAGATTTGTCACATTGAATTATGTAGGATGTAGAAAGGTAAAGCTCAAGTGTTATACACTTGTGGGTCATGTAATGCATGTTATTAAATGCCTAAAATCAAATCGTTTAACAACATTTCATCTACTAAGCATTTTAAGATTAACAGGTCTATATCCTTCGAGACAGCCAATGTCAATTACTGTTTGACATGTCCTTGTAATTTGATTTAGATAGGAATGATGACAAGGCAACTTAAGATGGAACACACACACATATGATATTTACAATGTGCTGCACTGAGTAAATTAAAAACATGCAGAAAGAGGATGGCTTGTTCTAGACTACTGGGGATTGATATGGATGGAAGTTTCATTAAAAAAGTTTTTGGTGATTGGTATTATAGAAATATTGATTAAAATGGGTATTGCAAAGCTTTATTGAAGATGTTACATTTTAAAACATTAAATGGATTTGGCATTTTTAAAGAGAATTAAAAGACGCCTATATGTTGTGCTAGCCATTTTTTTTTATTTATTGATTCCACATTGTTGCACTTTATGATACACACTGAGGGCATTTCTCACAGCATTGTAAGTGGTACGTTTTGTTTAGAACATAACTAATTGGCATTCTGTGCATCATACCATCAAAAGTTAAAGGGCAAATTTCAAAAATGCTTTTTTTTACAGAAAAAATTTTAGTACAACATGTAGGCAGAGTACACTTTACATGTAATTTGTCTCCATAAATATGTATGGATTACTTTAAATAACATCATAAAAAGTTATAATTAATATTAATTCCAGATTCAGAAGCATGTTTACAGAAGACCACCATAGAGTATGAAAGTGACATAGGGACAACACGTAGCACAGGATCTCTCCATAAGGTGTCTCCTGCTATATGAGTTTTACAAGCTAAGGAAGGCTGTGGGAATAAGGAGAAATTAATTAAAAACATGGGTTTCAGGAAAATATTTAATATTGGACTGGATCTGGCAGAGGAAACGAAGGAGACATGGTAACCCAGTCCCCCGTCTGATACCCCATGCACCCAAATACCCTATCCACAACCCCACCACTTGAAGGTAACCCCCGGTTGCTTGATCTATCTGCACTGGCAATGGAGGGACTAACTGCCATGTAAAAAACTAAAGTAACTCCAAATAATTAACCCCTCCAATGTTGGTGCAGCTAAAACTAGCTACACTTGTAAAAAAGGGGAAAGTTAGTATAAAATATTTAGAAAATATAAAGGTCAAAATGACCCGTGTAAAAAAAAGAAATGGGGGGAGGTTAGCTCAATCCCACCAACTGTCCATCCTGTTGAGATCAGAATGGAGAGTGTTAAAAAACAATATGGGGTCCAGTCACCCCACATTTGTTAAGTCACAGAAATGAAAAAAAAAATATGGATCTGGAGCACACACATTACTTTTTAAAAACTAAGGAATCACCCCTTATGCATGTATTTGTTTTTATTTTTAAAAAAATCTACTCACCTCAATGTCAGTGTACAGCATTGCCCTTGATGCATTGGTCCTCACATCCTGGCACCTATACAAATAAAATAAAAATAAATCCCACTATCAATGTTGCTGATATTAGTCCTGCCTGGACCATTGTCCAAGATACTGTAAAAAAATAAATAAAAACAAATAGGGAGCTGCCCTTAGTCCTGCCTGGTCCATTGCCCAAGGTATTAAACATTCCCTAGAGTAACCTCCGCTCTGAACATGGTGGCTCCAGACCCAGGAATATTTTTTGTTCACATCTGTGCACTGAAAAATAATATGTGGCAACTGGACCACATATTATTTTATTTTCACTCATTAACCCCAACATTGCTAGTGTTTCTGGCTTTGGCTCATATTATAAACTTATTCCACCACATAATGTGAAGGACAAATCCCATAATAAGTAGCTTATTATTTCAACAGTATTGTATATGTATGTTTAGTAATGATATGTTATAGTATATTTATATTGCTGTTCATATTTGTCAACATTTTGTATCATACACTTTAGACATATAGCATTATTGTAGTCAACTCCTTCTTGAGAAATGTTATGATATAACGTTTTAATCTAAAAAATGGGTAAGTAGTCATAGGAGGTGTAAGATAACTTCTAGGATTTCAGTACAAGTAATTAACAATTTAGCTTTTGTGACACCATTACTTAGTCCTTTAGACATTCACATGTTACAAAAGGTGGCAGATCTGTCAGAGATATGACTTAATTTGAAAAACGCATAGCAAACTCTTCTCTTAACACTACATCTCTCTCCTTCTGCCATGCTTTTCTTTTACAGCCCCCTTCCCCCATCACCCCAGGGGCTAAGCTGTACTTCCTCTGACTTGATCTTTCTATTAATTTATCAGAGGAACAATGGTTTAAGAGCTTTAACAGAAATATTGTGTCCAATAGAGATTCCAATACTAGAGAAAATAACTACAAGCTAGTGACTAGGTGTTATATGACCCCAATTTGACTAGCGAGAATCTCTTCTAATAGCTCCCTCTGTTGGAGATGCATTCTTCATACTGGTACCCTGTTCAATGTATGGTGGTCCTATCCGGTCAACTTCTATTTCCAAGACAATATCCTGAAACTTATCCTTACAATACTACATATCCCAAAAGACCCACTTCTCTGCCTATTCTTGTTCAGTTCTCAGCAAATGCCATAATCTCACATTCGGAATAACTTTCTCCTTTCTGCACTCTCGACAATGGCTAAACCCCTCATTTCCCACTGCTCCCTTTTTCTCCTTTGTTATCTTCACTGGCATTGACAACCCTTGCATTCTGGTACAGGTGCCTATGTGGATGGTTTCTCCCCCTCGCCCCTCCTGGTAATATTGATGTTACTCAATAGTATATATATATATATATATATATATATATATATATATATATATATATTTATTTCATCCTTATCCAATTCTCTGATACCTGCTCCTGCTCCCAGGGTTTTACATGGATTGATCTCACAGACTCCATTCTACCAATAGCCCCTCTCCTGCATTGTAATTATTTCCCCGATTCTGATACATACTCATATATTATCTTTCTAGCTTAGCTGTGATAACCTCATTTGAGATTATGAAGGATTATACTCCGTGGCCTCCATCTTTACCCCGTAACCTGCTCATGACATTTCCCAATTGTCCTGACACTACTATCTAGAACAAAGCTAGTTGCTATCAAGTCTTACCATGCAATAACTGATGATTCTTGCAATATATAGGTACCATGTGTCACTTCAGTATCCCCTGCCTTTTTATTAAAATATACAATATGTATTAAGCATTCCTTTGTCTTTGTATATTGCTATTTCTTCAATAAACATTGTGGGGGAAGCTGGTGTCAGCTAACTTATAAACCTAGAGCAGTTTTCAATGCTTCTAACATGCAGTCTTAACTTTTCAGAGCACCCTTAACATTTTATAGGTTATTTATCAAGGTCATAATGAATGGGCAAACATATAAATATACATTTACTGGTATATCTCAATCAGAATACTAAAAAGGAGCATATTGTGCATAACAAATATTCTCATACAATTCAAACTTCAGCTTTCCATTTTTGTCCCAAATATGACACTATAAGTTGGTATATACAGTAAACAAAACTGTAATGGCTGCCTGAGTATGACTGAATTAGAGATCTAGAGTGAATTTTACTTTGTAGTATCATCTGTGATATACAACTCCCCCTCAAATAAATAATTCAAAAATAAAAAGTCTTATTATGGTCTGTTACCCTGACACACCTCTTTTTTCCTGTTCTAAATAAACTTGTATGTATGTGAACACTGGGAATGCTAAATTAATCATTTAAATTATTAACACTGAACAAATTCTATTGTACTGCCAGAAGTATAACTGACACCATAGGGCACAAACAAAAATGGTCATTGATTCAAATGTGGCTTCTAACACCCTGAATTCAAAATGCAAAACAATACATTGAAGGCCTTTCTTGCATTCATGTGGTTAAAAATCACAATTTAAATGAATGACAGTTTAGGGAACTTGTATTTGTTCCCCTTTGATACAGTCGTTTTGCATCAGAAATGTTCCAGTTCTTCTTAGTAATTCTGCCACATAGTCTCATTGCATTTAAGTGTCATTCAGAACAGCTTCCTTAGTTCATGAATGCGGACATACTGTATCTAAGCATGCTCAAATGTAATGCCATATCAGCTCATTTACAATGCACTGTGCAACAGAGCACAATTTTGAAGCAAATGCCTTGATACATAGGGACCAAGGGATTTACTGTGCCAAAAATGAGGCTTTTGCCATAGTTATTATTTCATCTTTGTTGTATAATTAGCCTCAAAACAGTAAAAAGAAAATAAAACACAAAAGATTGTTTAATTAAATAAAAACCAGTCTCCCTTGTTTACTAGTTTCCTATACTTATAACTGTTGCCTGCTTATAATGCAGATGTTACACTAAGGTGTTTTCAGATTTATGATAGAGTGGAAGAGGCATGTTAGTCCAAATAATTTGATATCACTAAAGGCAAAATGCTGTGCGTGACTGTGAATATCAGTCAGGGAAGTACATATCAAAAATACTTTAACTAATCTGAAAAGGATATGGTACTTTTAGGTTACACTGGACTGTGTTGGCTTCTATTATTATGCAATGTCCTCTATAGAGAATAAAAGAGCAGTGGGATAAATTATCTAATGTTTTACCTAATGTTTAACTACTATTATTTTATCATTTTGCCTATTTAGATTGAATATTAGTAGTTAAATTTTAACTCTTTGAGCACCACAGAGTACATGCTATGTTGATGATTTTTATTAAGTTTATATAGATATTAGTACATTGCAGAAGGTGAATACAAATATCACAATTTAACAGTCCTCCTGTCCCCTCCTATTAAAATTGTTAATATTATACCATAGAGCAGGGGTGGAAAACTTGAGGCCCTTCAGCTGTTGTCATTCTACAACTCCCATCATCTGCTGCCACCCATTGGCCTAGGTGTGTATGTGTGTGTGTGTGTGTGTGGGTGGCGGAGGTTAGTATAATTCAGGAGCAGCTGGGGGGCCTCATCTTGTCCACTCCAATACAGAGGTGGTAAGAATGTAAATAAATAATTTTAAAAACTATTGTTAATTAGTTTAATGCAAAAAGGTTATATTTTACAACTTACATGATAAAGGATCAGTCATGAAACACATAATTACCAGTGTGCCCAGATGACACTTGCTTTGGAGATGAGTAAATAGCAAATTTGTAAGGGCTTTGCAAGATATTTTACACTGCCTAAAAAGCCAATATCCTACCTTCTGGAGCAAACCAACTGCAACATGATAGAGACTAATAAACATTCTCCAACAACACATTGACTTTAATGGGTATTTTATCCATTGAATGCTGCAAAGTAATGTTTGATGATCTCTCTAGCATTGAAGGGGTTAAAAGCTCAATTTTTTTGGCCCCTCTCTATGGTAAATTTGGCTTACCCTTGAACTGATCCAGATATTAGTATATCAGTCTCAGTGAGTAGTAGTAGTAGTGATTGATCTCTAGATACACATATTCACAGCAGGAACTAGAAAAATAGGGTTTTTTACTTGTTTGGTTTTTTTTGGGAATCACACAGAATAGAGCAACAATTAAATGTAAATCAAAAGAAAATAAAACAACAATCCCACAATGGGATGGGAAGGGGTGTGAGGCCTGGAAATCTTTGCATATCTGCTGGCTTCCCCTAATCCATCTTCTTTGAGTATGTCAGATAGCACAGATATTAGGATCAGTTACAGTTAGAAGAGTTGTTCATTTATAGCAGCAGTGAGTCTAAAATGTTTGTAACACATAGCACTTTAGATAGCACTCAGCATTAATAATATCTAGTTTTATACTTTCCCCTAATGATTACTTTTTTGTCATTTCTGTGAAGTGGAATGATATCTATGGGTTTCTTACAAAGCTTATGATGATCACCGACAATGATTTGCATGCAGACTTGTTTTTTTCTGACTCCTCCTACATAAACAGAATTGGGATTTTAAATACTACCATACCAATTGCAGACATCTAGAATGACTGCTCTTTACCCTGCTTGACACCCAGTACTGAAACCAGAATTTCTATCTTGCACTATTCTAGGAAACCTCTTGAGATAGAATATGAAAGTGTCTAATGAATGATATCTGGATAATGATGGAAATATAAAAATGTTTTAATTACCTTATGTGCACACCATGACATGAAGCATTCTCAATCACAAACCTGCATTCAGGAGACAGTCTCTTGCAACTTCAAAAGATGTAGCATAGGACCACTGATTATCAAAAACACCCTAAGTCATCTTCCATGGAACAATCTCTAAAATATGCTTATATATTTTATATAACACATATAATACCCCTCTTTTATGACCTGCAAAACTTCCATCTGCAGTTTTACAAAATATGTGCATTTTATACATCTGACCTAGACATAAATGTCAACTATCATGTCATGATGAAAATAGCTGAGTCAGTTCAACAGTCCAGTCACTAACATTACTAGTCAGGATAGACTGATTTCCACTCTGTTCATTAAAGAGAGGTAAAATATGTAGCTCATGAGAGGGGGGTGATTATCCCAAAGAACATGTTACTTATACATTGTTCTCTCTCTTTATTTCTCTTTATTTTTTTGGCTTGATTTTAACATTTTAAATTAGGGATAAGGGAACTCAATACCTTAATTTTATCATATAAATCAGAGAATAGGAAATTCCACATTTCCTCCCCGATAAGGCCCATGGAAAGCCAAACAGATCTGGGCTTAGCTGGAATTCACCTGAAGAGTAGACATGACTAGCATTTCAGGGAAGGGCTGATGTTATGGGCATACTAAGGCTGATATGCATATGGAAATGTCTTCTCTGTAATGGCATAAGAGAGCTAATATGTTTAGCTCCTTAAAATATGTCTCCTTAAATCTTAGCATTTTCCCATTTTTTGATTGTGATGCACAAGTCTAGATTTAAATTTCAGATGTCCACTGGCAAAGCATAATAGCTACCACATATTTCCAACCATGGCCACATCCTACCTTGTATTTTCTCACTCAATAACTTTTCAGTTACTGAAGGAAAATACATGTCTACAAGTGTTTGATAAGATGGATAGCAAATGTATATATATTGGTCAATACCACAAATAATTTAACAAAACATCCTAATCTATGCAGTACTACATAATTCCCATTCACATATTCTCTTTTATATGCAAAAATATTACATGACAGCATTTCCATGTGTGTATAAAAAGCAGTACCTCCAAATACATAGCACTAACAGGCATATCAGTGTACAACATATAAAACTCACTGGTTTAGCACACTCCAATGTGGCTCATTTGTACACTGACATCAGTCTTCTTGACTAAAGTTTAAAGCCAAGAAAGGTTTATCTTTTCACTTTACTTACCTTTCACTGCTACCTTATAAGGACTATGCAAAAGAAGCACCTGTCCTATATGCTTCTACAATGGTGACAGTGTTCTGCTTAGTTGCTCTTACTGTAGCTTTCCTAGGTAGCTTGGAATTGTCAGTGGATGCAGCATGGAGTGCCATGTAATGGATAAACGTGTACCTATTTTTCTTCTTTTGGATTACTATGCTGTTTACATCTATTAATCAGCATATAAATGCAGCCATTGTTGAAAGGTATGGTTATCAAAAAGCAACAGCAACTCTGAGAATGAGGCACTCTGCATAGCTGTTTTCTTTTCCTGTTGACAAACCCAGTCCTTGAGAGATATAGAAGGAAAGAAGAAACTTGATATTCAAAAGAGAACAAAAACATATCTAGTAATTCCTGTGTTATATATATATATATATATATATATATATATATATATATGTAACTGGGATAACCAGTTATTCTGATCTACTGATGAGTTTGAAGAACCTCCAGTATAAAATATTTGAAGCAATATGTAAACTTTTGTGAATGAGAAGACTATCCTGCCAAAATTATTCTATGGAAGAGATGACTGAACTAAAGTATACAGTTCCAAGTAGGAGTGGCCCCTTTATTATGGTACAAAATATCAAACAAACTTTTTAGCGGCTCTAAGATAAATAGACCTTCCCTTTAAACCACCACTGCAATGTCATGTGAAAAGGAAATGCTTCGGTGTGTGCTAGAAAGATTCAGACCTTCCTTGATACGTTTGAAATACAAATTATATCAACTTCACTCTGCACTGACACCTAAGGCAAATCTCAGTAAAATCAAATCCAAGTTTATTTCATACAATATAAAATAATGTGTACTTATCCATTTCGATGGCTCACAATGGATCAGCAACAGACACTAGGAGGTGTATGGACACATCAACGCGTTTCGCTCATACATCGCTTAATTATGGTCAAAGACCATACTATATATATTTGGGAACAAAAATGATCCTAAAGTATATTATCTACTAATGAAGGATCTGACTTAGTCTAAGGAAATTGTTCAGGCAGTATAACAGACTTCTTGTTTAGAGAACTAGGCAGTAGATAGCCTTAGACTGGTTGATGTAGAGCAGCACATTGTACAATAAAAATTGGTTGAAATATATTCATATTGTTTGCCCATCGGGATGGGCAACCAATATGAATAAATGTTAAACTTTTTTCATACTATACTGGTATGTCCTACATAACTGTCTGATGCCAAGTGTTCAAATATATGCAATTGGAGGAAGTAACATTTCAGTGATATAAAGAGGAGGGATGGCCAAACATTTTTACCTCAATCCAAAATCTGTGAAAAATGGCACTTCCCGCAAAAAGTGCCATTTTTCAACTTTTTTTTTACCTAGCTCATTGCATTGAAATCAATGGGAAGATTGAATTTACACATAACACGTAGTAAATGCTATTTTATCTCAGAAAGGCATAGGGAGTATGAGGATGTCACAAGAGAAGGCTATAGGCCCTGCTGAGGCAGTGGAGAGAGTGTGGGAGTGAAAGGGTTAACAAAACCAGATCCCTGGTTCCCTGTTACTATTCCTAGCAACCACCAAATTAACCCCTGAAATCCCTCCTGCACGATCACCCCAGTACTACAATTTGCTGCCACCACCAAGACTTTATATCTGGGATTCTTAGGTTACCCAAAACACAACAGAATACAATATAAAATCACCTTAATAATCAGACATATATAATTAACCCTTTAGTAACATGTGCTACCTGATCTTCCTTCAGAGTACTGAGTTCATATTAGAGAACAGAGACAAGAGCTGATTAATTGAACATTTACTCTGAAAAAAGGCTTCACAGTGCTGGTTACAAAAACACAGTAATAAAGGACATACACAAATAAAGATTACACAGTGGCAAAACAGTTCATAAAATAAAATGTGAGAAACACAAGAAATTCTTAAATACAATTACCAATATTTTAAGAGTCCTTGCGGAAACTTCAGATGGTATATTTCCCTTCAGTTGTTACAAAGAAATTCACTGTTTTTATCCAAAAATCCATATTAAATACTTTCCACAGTTCCTTCTAAGAGGCCAAACCCCCTGGGTGTTACCTGGGGGGAGTATTGGCCTGACGGGTCGGGGATGTTACTGCAGAGTTCTACCTGAAAAATCATAAGGCTACCCAAAACATGCAACCCACAGCACACCTCTATAATGTTATAATAATCATATTCATCATATCTGTGTGAATATCTGGACACTAAACATGCTGGGTCTAACTGGTTGCAAAGTGGCTATTCTTGTAACTCATAGCAGGAACACTTCCACCTGGCATGTTTGGTACCCACCACAAGGGTAAAACCTGGGCATTCTGATTATATATTTGTATTGAACCATTTTACACTATATGTACATGTTCTCCCTATTTCATAATATTTGACTTTCCCCTGGATGAACCCCATCAGAGCAGAGGGCCCAAGACCTTTTATGGCACTCTATACTTCCTGCTCTGGTCATTTACTCATTCAGTTTCTGGTGATGTTATCTACTCAGCTAATTTAGCTAACACTTTAAAAAAATAAAATACACAAAATAATCAAATTATACATACCAGGGCCCTGCAAGGGCCAACTCATGCCTTGGCATGACACCTCCCCCTTAAGATGGTGGGCAGAGGGATCAAGCCAGAGGCTGATCAATTTGTTCACCATCAACCCCCATACCCACCTGACAAGATGGGCCATCTGCCTTCCCATGTAATCTGTCTTTCTCCCTCCCTGAGCCCCAGCATATCAATGGGAAGGGACTCCCAGTACAAAATATGGTATCCCAATTTAACCAGTGCCTAGCCATGTCAGCACCTGGCTTCTCAGCGTAGTGTCTCAGCCCTTCAAGGGAGGGGACACTGCACAGAGCATCCAGGAAATTCATATTGCCCCCCCACCTGGCTGCACCAAAGAGTACAGCTACCTCTGGCAGAGCTTTGGGGGGTGGGATGAGGTCTACCCCTTTCTCTGCCTGACGGTCAGACAGAATTACATTACATTACTATCCTTATCATGTTCTACAGCTGCAGCCCTGGCGTACTGCTGACATGTTACCCCTGCTACCATTGATATACCTCCCTGTCTCCCACTTTCCTCATGGGAGCACACACTCTGCTCTCTGCATTCCCCATACAGGGAACATGTTACAGGAGGAAAATCCCATTCCTCCTCCCCCTTACTCCCAGACATCACAGTCTCACAGGATTAAGACACAGGCAGGTCACCACTCACTCCTGATCCCTCATCCTTAATTGTTACGTGGGGTACACTGAACCCTCTCCCTAGTCCTTCTCCACTAGGTTTTGGCATTTGGAACTCTTGTAATCACATGTTACAACACACCCGACCTCACCTTTGGAAGGCATCACTGGTTCTGTTACAGGTAGGCATTTATCCATCCCCTGCTCTCCCTCCCAGCGATCACATTTCACAACATCCCCCAAAGTTTCACACAGTACCTTAGATTGAGCAGGACTTTCAGTTAGCCCTTCCAGTTTTCAATCAGTGCCCTCTGGAGCATAGTGACAGAGCATCCGACCCAAATAATTCCCCAGCAGAACATTAACAGGGATATCCTCAGAAACCCCTACTTCCCGTAAACCTTTGCCTGCCCCCCAATCAAGGTACACACATGCCATGGGCACAGCAGGGGTGAACACGAACTGCCACATACTGACATTGACTGAATGACTATCAGGTGGTGGGGGAGGTAAAGGTAAATAAGGTAGATCACCAGAAGATGTAGTTACATGATATTCCCCTGCCCAGACCCTAGAGCAAGAAGATGATGGCGAACCAGCCTCTGGCTGGGTTTTCTTTATTCTTCCTCCTCTTTGATTTCCACCTCACCTTGTTGCCTTTGGGGAGAGTCAGAGGGTATAGTAACAGCAGAGCCTGATTTCTTTGGTGGGGTTTGGCTTTAACATGTTTCACATAAATGTCATGGTGTCTGTGTTTTTTTATGTGTGTAAATGTGGGTAATTGTGCCAATGTGCATTCTCTCCTTTCCACTGATTAATCACAAATTATGCACAGTGCCATTGCTGATGACTGCACAGTGCCTGCATCAAGGGAATAATAGTCCTACAACCAGGATTTCATGGGGAGGGAAAAGTTGGAGAAAAATGGCCTCTTTCTTCTTCACATTCCCCTTCACAGGCTGGGGCAGAGGATGCTGCTACAGCCTCAGAATCAACACTGCAACTAGGACCAGGAATATTGCTGCTGGCAATTGGAACTAGTCCTAGTCCAGCATCACTGGACCCCATTCCCACTGTGTCCATGGTGGTCTGTGGCACACTAGCCTGCTCCTCAGCATCCTGCTGCCCTTGCAACTCAGCAGCAGAAGGAATTACAGCAGCAGCAAACTCCTCAAATTCCAAAATCTCACTGCTGTTGGTGGTGATGCCCGTCCACATCCCTGTCTCCCATTCTTTCTTTGTTTGGGCTAGAAAGGCAATTAATGTACACCCCAGCTTCTCCACTATCCTTATCACCACCACCAGTCCCTCCTTGCTGCTGTTGCTCTATTACAGAAGTCTTACCAGTAGGATGAGGTGATGAGAAATGTGACAGAAGGTCCCCTGCTGTCACATTTTCCATCTCTTGTTGAGCTGAAGAAGGCAGACTGGAAGTATTAGCAGCAGGCACAGGCAGCCAATCTGTGCTCATGGTCGTGGTGGTGGTATTATTGCTGCTAGGCAACAATCATTTTGCCTTCTTCATGATCATATTCCTTCTGGACAATACCATGGGGGGGAAGGGGACTCCTAGGTTCAGGGGAATGTTGTGGGCTACATTGTTATGTTAGGGGTGCCCTGGAAATTCCAGATTTCATGTTAGGGGACTCTTATATGTAAAAATAACAACAGACATAATGAGATATACTATTGTTGTTTTAGACTAGCGATGAGAGAAACAATTGAAAATTATTTAGTGGATCCATTTTTAAGATCTGGAGGAAATGCCAGCTGTGTCCAAGAAAATGGGAAAGAGAGAAGGGTGAAGGGGAGGGACAGAACAGGGGAGAAGGAAAGAGAGATACAGGAAAAGTGTCCATGTCCAGAGAAACAGACAGGTTCCTTACGTTCTAATAGAAATTTCCCATCTGGATCACTAATCTGAACAAAATAGAATTATTTCTTCAGCAGATCTGTAGGTAGGCAGGACTGCTGACTGACCCCACCCCCTATTCACACTCTCCTCCTCTCTGTCATCCCCCAGCTCTTTCTCTCACATTATCCCACTCATTGTCTCTCACTTACTTCATTGATCTGTCTCTCCCATTTTTCTGCTCTTTGTCTCCACCCATCTCTCTCCTCTTCCACTAATTTCAATATTCTAGCTCCCTCTCTTTTCCATTCTTTAGTTCTTTGTCCCTCTCTCCCCGTTGTCAGTGCATTAAATGAATCACAGATTAACTTTATAAACAGTAAGGACAAATAACCCACTAGTTACTGGAAGTAGCAGGCTTCTGGAAACACTGGGAACATGAGAGGCCAGGCTGTACAGACAGTGTCAGAATTACCAGAAACCACCACAGGAAGAAGCATACTGAGAAAGAAGACTAAGATATCAACTTTCTTCACATGAGGAAGATGTATTATGTAACTGGTTTCAACACAGTGACTCACCAAGGGGAACAAGAGCTGACAGTGTTTGCCCTGATCAGCAGCATGTTAACATTGGAGCAGGAACTGAAGCCAAGCACAAACAAAGAAGCACAGAAGAGGCTGCAGAAACCAGTTGGAGCTTATCAGGAACCAATAACAGCAATGTGCAGGCAAACTCAGGTTCAAACAATACACAAGTCAGGGCAGAAAACAAATAACATAAAGCACATGTCAAGGCAGGTGGAGATCAAAGGACTAGTCAAGAGCAGACACTTGTTGTCAACACAGGCTACAACACACTGAAATACTGAGACTCATTGCAAGAAAGACAAAGGAAGTGCAAAGATGGCTTAAAAATGCACAGGAGCTAATGAGATGCTAGGGAAGGACAACTGATTAACCAGGTTCTGACACCTGGAAGACTTTTGCACTGGCTCAAAGTCATTGCTAGCATCAAGTTCTAGCTCCTTGTCTTCCCCTCTAAAGCACTCCATGATGCTTCTCCACTATGCTTCTCATCCCTCATTTCTAAATACAACCCCAACCAATCCCTTAGTTCTTCTGATCATCTAAGAATCACCTGATCTCTTGCAACCATCTAGAACTTACCCCTATAACACTTTTTCCGCACTGCTTCCAACCTGTAGAAGTCTGTACCACACTTCAATCAACATTCTGTATATCTTCATACCTTCATAAGCTCATTGAACATTCACTATCTCACTTAATTGGGACCTAATATGCTCAAACATGATTAACTTTCCTGTATGAGGCAGCTCTGCTACTGGCAATACCAACTTTTCCCACTAATAAATCTTTTTTGGCAGACAAAATGCTGGGCCCCCCTAGACTTATTACTTATTCCTAAATGCATAAATGTTGCTTTATTTGTACACAACTACCACTAGACTAAGTGTTTCTGGGCAGGAACATCACTACCATTTGTTTCTGTCACATTATCACTAGCTTTACTGCCTTTATTGTTTATCACCATATTGTCCAATACAGCAGAATATGTTGCTGCTTAATCACAAAATAGTAATAATTGTTATTATAATAATAATAATACTCACACCTATTCAATTGGAAGTGAAGCTCACCTTAACCTAAAGGGGTGTTAAATATCTTGTTTACAACAGTGGTAGTGAATCTACAGCATTTCAGCTTTGGCTGTCTACAGTTCCAGTCATCCAGAGCTGGCCAGGGTAGAAGGTAGGCTATGTAGCTCACAAACAGCTGGAGGGCAGTTTATTGTCAGCCCCTGTCCTAACATCTGTGGAGTAGAATCTAAAACTGAAAGAAGAAATAGTCTGCCTCTTCAATTTTCAGTAAAATATCCCAGATAACATACATTTCAAATTGCTATTTAATGTATTTTAAGGATAAAAATAATTACTCATTTACAGTAATGATTTATGGTTGAGCCTAGACATACGAATCAATGTCCAAAGGGCTTTTGTACCCTAAGCAATTCACTGCATTAAAAGATCACCAGAGTATGCTAATTTGCAAATGTATCTTGTCCTGAGAAATATTCATAGGTCCCAGCTGTCCATTTCAGTGCTAAATGATTTAATATGCATAGACTATAATTTACATAGCAAGTGGTTGTGTGAAATGAATTATTTATTCCCTGAAAAATACCATTTCCTATTGTGCTTTCAAATACAGAGATGAACCATATTTGACCCTTTGTGCAAATTTGCTTTAGAGAATTTATTATCTTTGTGTATAAGTGACATTGAAGTTATGAGTCGTTTCTATCACTGCAAAATGCAAGTAATCTAAACTCTGATTAATATGGATTTAACATTTCAGGCTTTATATTTTCCTAATGTTGGGTACATAATAAAAACTATTTTAACACATGATAAAAATATAACTACAACTTTTAATTTTTAAGATGAAAAGTGATGTTAATGTGGAATTATCTTCTAATGGGGTAGTTTAAATTGTATGCATCTTTACAGTTGAATAAAATTGCATGGGAGATGGGAACATATGGTCTTAAAATGAAAACTAGCACTTCCCTCAAGTTCACTTTGGAGGCAAAATGACTGGTATGAGCCTTTGTTTCTCTACAAACCCATGAGAACTGTTGTATTAATGTGGGATTTACTATGGTTCCTGTGTGATCATGACAACAGCAGTAAATCCTGTAACTATCCAATCTCATTCCCCACTACAGTAAAAGGTGTCCAATCTCCCTTTTGTAATAATATCGCTCTAACCTCCCCTGAACGCTAATTAATTATAGGTTTTCTTTTCTCTGGAAATTTTCTCAGAAAAAAACATGTTTTTTTCAGAAATTCCCACAGATATAAAAATATGTTAACGTTTCTGCCATTTAGCTATTGCCAAAAAAATCCAATGAGAAATCTGCAGTTTCTCATGATATTTTTATAGCAGCATGAGTTTTAGCTGCAGTACTATAAAAAGCATGAAGTTTTGAGGTTTTAGTATTATGTATGCTGTCTGTCTACATACAGACTGGGTATATTGTCTGGTGTGATCAGGCCTATCTGTATGTCTCTAAAGTGAATAAGTCAGATGATGTGTGCTCTTATCCAATGTATGGTTTAGGCCTAAGTGACCAAGGCATTAAGCATGGCCCTAGTGGTGCTATTTATGCTTCTTGACAGCCCTCCCACAACTACAGGATAAGCAATAGCTTAACTGTTTATTGTCAGGCCTATCTGTATTACTCTAAAGTGAATATGCCAGATGATGTTTGCTCTTTCTGATGTATGGTTTAGACCTAAGAGAGGGCTAAAAGATACAACCATAACTTAATCATAATAATACACCTTTAATCTGATACCAGCACCATGGCATATATGTACACACTCATCTTATAATCAATTAATCAGTACCTGAAATGCCGGCAGCTGTAAAGGTATGTAGGTCGTATAGCAGGAAGGATTCCAACCACTTGGTTTTTGATGATGTGTACTGGAATATTATTCTTTGAGGCTGAAGTGGCTGCCCCTATCCTAAATGAATGTCCAGAATAAGCTTTTGGATTGAGACTAAGTTAAGTAATGAGAATTCTGATGAACTGTTTGAATTTGGCACAGGTAAGAGGTTTCCCCTGATGATGGAGTAAAGGAATCGACTCCTGTTTGTACATCAATGACCATAAGTAGGAATCCAGAAATATACTGGACATCAATTATTACATGAGGAATAAAAACATATTTTGGTAGGAGGACCAACCTGGTAGTTTTTGATCATTGTAATCTTAAAATGTTGTGATTAGTATGATGACTAAGTCTGAAATGTGCAAAAAAATCCTTCTTGTTACTGGTAACCATGAACTCTTCTGGTCTCAGAAAACCATAAAAGGCAAAAAAAAAAATAGCTGCCAATAAGGAATTATTTACATGATATCCAAAAGGAGCTGAGATAAGTAATCTACACAATTTCTGAAACAACACCCCATCAATGAGGAATCAAGTCACTGTTCTCTCAGGAGCTGACTTTTCAATGCCACGTAGCAAAAGTTTAGTAGGGTGATACGAGAGGAGTGGAGTAAACATAGTATGAGTAAATTGGCAAAAATGTTGTATGATCACCACATAAAGCTTAATTGTACTGAATGCTTATTTCAGAGAAAAATGACAATATGAAATGAAGGGTAGTATGGTCTCCAGTGAAAAAGGTTGCTTGGGACAGTAGATCACAATAAATTTGTGAAATAGAACCCAAGCTCTCTCATAATATCTATGGGTGTTAACTGGAAGAGCCTTGTCCATAAGCACTCTAGCGCCATGCAGATTATGACTCAATCTAACATCATTAATTGAACTTGAGGTGATGGGGTAAGGATTGGATCTGCTGATGAAGTTTTCAAAATGCCTGAAAATTAAATGAGATAGGGTGTCAGCCCTACCTGGCAAGTACTGACATTCCATGAAGCATTCGAAAGTAAAGAGACAACCATGTAAGTTTATTTACAAATGGCATGACTACACTAGAAGAGAATCTGGCCTTATTGACTATATGAGCTGTAGCTAGTTATCCATTATAAATAGGACAGTGCGCCCTGTCCACATCTGACCCCATGTCACTGCTGCTGCTAGGATGGGGCACAGTTCAAACAGGGCAGAAGTGAGGTCAAATTTGGGTATTATCACGGTGCCGTGCTCATGGCCGCAGGCGGTGACATTATTATTTTCCTGGTTCATTGCCTCTCTCTTATTGGTCTGGTGATCCTGACTCCGCCCAGGGCCAGCCTTTATATACTCTTTCAAGTCTATACTGGGGCGCCCTTTCATGGTGTACCTGTTCCTGACGTTAGTTCCTGTTTTTGCTCTGATCGTGTATGACCTGGTCTGTCTGACAACGTTCCTGCGCATCCTGTGTTGCTGTTTCCATTGCTGACTGATCTGGCTGAGAACCAGCTCCATTTCTGACTGATCTGGCTGAGAACCCACTCCACTGCTGACTGATCTGGCTGAGAACCCTCTCCGTTGCTGACTGCTCTGGCTGAGAATCTGCTCCGTTGCTGACTGATCTGGCTGAGAACCTGCTCTGTTGCTGACTAATCTGGCTGAGAACCCGCTACGTTGATGACAGTATCTGTTTGAGAACCCGCTCCATTGCTAACTGTGCCTGGCTAGAACCCATAAGGTTGCCTCTATCTTGCTAGCATTCCACTTGCTGCCTTCCTGTTGCGCTTGTCTGTAGCAGCGCCACGTTGCGCTTCCATTATCTTGCCGACCGTAGGCTGAGCATTTGTGCTATAGTCGCTTATAGTGGATAACCACCGCAAGCGGTGTGCACTTTGATCTCTATCTGTGTCCTCCTCCGCCTTCATAGCTGGGCTCACTCCCTGTGAGAGTTGCAGACTTCACTCTGGGCGTTACCTCAAGACCCTTTCAGTGCCTAGATCCTCTAGGCAGGGTCAGTGCTTCATTCCTTCCTGCAGTAGCCTCAAGGCTCAAGAGCCAGCTGTTGTGTGACATTATACCTTGCACGTGTGTGGGGACACAAGTTGCCGTCGTGTAGTGCTTCTTGATCCACCCCTAGCGTTTTAGGGTTTTCCTGCCAGAAGCGGTTGCCTTGGTCTTACTGTGACCCTAATCCCTAGGGTCAGTGTTGCCTCGTTGCTGCTGGGTTCTGTGTCTCCCAGGTGTCTGGGTTTCATGCCAGTTACCTTCCTCTGGACTTCTAGTGATCTAGGGTCCTGCCGCCAGTCCTTGGGCTATGTAGCGTCCGCTTGAACCTAGTCCGCTAGGGTTTGGTTTCCTATAGTCTTGTGAGCCTCCAGTTAATTGGGTTCAGATCAGAACTCTCTCCAGCCAGCCGTTGCCTCCATCTCTCCAGGGCCTGGCTTGTTATTATTTTATCTGTTATGTTATTGTGGGCTTGTGGGCCTACCTTACTGTATGTACTTTATCTTAATAAAGTTATTTTAACCCTACCAGACAGGTCTGAGTGTTCATCAAAAAACCGTGACAGGTATGTGTAAGACTTCAGGAGGCCATGCCTCCCCCATTCAATGATCTTTATAAATGGCTGCAAAAATCTCTAAAGCCTCTGCATCTGTGATGACAAAAGGTGACGATAAGAAGGCCCAAGGAATAAACATGGAATGGCCATTCCAAATCCTTAAAAAATGTGCCCACATTACCAGATCCACCTTATTTGTGTTGTCCAATAATATAGTGTCACTCGCTTCCGGTCTGTCAGATAATAGAGTCAGCAGGTGTGGAATAAAAGCACGCCTTTGAGGAAGAATCCTCATAGCGAAATTCAGTATGCTGAGCAGGGATTGTAGTTCTATTTTCTGACAGGATCTGATCGAGGAAAAATTATAGATCTTGTCTTTAATGCTGTGAAGTTAGAGGCAAACTCCCCCATGAGGGCAGAATCCAACTGAATACCCAAAAAACGCAAACTAGTAACTGGACCTATGGCTTTGTGTAAAGCTAATGGTATGTTTAACTCATGAAATAGATTAGTGAGTTTGCCTAAGCGGTTTGCCTAATCCTACCGGAGCTACGTGCTGGGGTTCATTAGTGGGGAAATCATGTAGGTAATGTATTACCATATGAGAGCAACATATGTTCAGCAATATCCAGCATAATGTTTCAGTAAAGAGTCTGGACAATTTTGGACAGCTCTGTGCCCTAAATTTAAGTTGAGTAGCAAAATGAAACATCCCTTTCCACTGGATCCCATGGAGACTCCAGAGGGAAGGATGCAATGGTAGTAATTTAAAAGCATCTGAAATATCTGCCTTTGATAACCAATAAACCCTGACCTGACTGAATGATCAACTGGATAACATTGTCTACTGAGGTGTATACCAAAGAGAATTCCTCTGAGGTTATAAGGGAATTGAGACTAGGAATGAAAGTAGAATGAGGCACTGACAACATTTAAATCAAACATTTTTATTAGAGGATTTACCTGTGGCAATACAGAACGGGTTGTGAAACTGCCTGTGATGCCAACTGACTAGATGAAGATGTGGCCACACTGGGACACAAATTTGTGGAATGCTCAGCAGAATGATACACCAAACAGGCTGGAGTTTGCAAACCTGCAGAGTGCCGACAAAAAAGTTCTATATTCAACTGACTGCAATCTGAGTTATAATTTAATTGTTGCCAAAGCTGCTGTTGCCTTCCCCGAGAAGGCCCGGTGATAATCATAAAATGAGAAACCATCGTATTTGTGTTCCAATTCAACAGATAACAATTTATCCCTATGATGTGGGTGAACAGAACAAATTACATCGCTGGAAAGACTAAATGCCAGCACAAACTCTGTCGCAGTCAATTTTTTCCCCAACCTTGGGTCTCTGGCTTTCAGGACAACTGACACTTGTTCAAAGGTGAATGATCTATTCTCCAGACTATCCTTGGAATAGACTAGTAAAGAAACTAGATTTATATCCTTACCTTCCAAAATATCTTTTTTAAGATGACTTGGTATAAAATGTGCCAGGTTGGCCACAGACAGGGGTGTTTGGAATGGAAACCCCTTGTAATGAAGCTGGACCTGGAACCTGTATGGCTTGTCTGTAATGATGAGGTGTTTCTAATGCATTGAGCATGGATAGTGGCCATAGATGCCTCTAAACTAACTAGATTTGTCTGGATTTCTTTATTGAGCCCCTGTGGTGGAACTGGACTGGGAGTCTGTCTAGGTGAATCAGGAGACAAAAATAATAATCTACAATGTTCGGCTTTCTTGGCTGATGACGGATAAGGAATACCCCATTGCTAAAGCTCTGCCATAATTTTAGTAGCGGTCCAAATTTTATAGTCAGGCGGGCTGTTCTGACTATGGTCTTGATGCTTGATAACAGGGCACCTCATCCTGATCTTATCTAACAAACATGTTGAAAGATGGAAGATCTGACTGGATTTTATATAAGAAAATATTGTAAGTTTAAGATACATAAATATCAACATAAGAATATATTTCTAAACTGGACTACTAAATTTCTAAAAACAAGTATGTAATAAAACTAAAAACAAGCTCCTAAGAAGTATACAAAAACCAACAGTGTACTTAAAAAAATATATCTTAGCGCTACCTATATATTGAATATCGATAACAGTGTAATAATAATAGTCAGAAACGTCCCAAACGAATGTATGTGTAAAAATACAAAGATTTATTGGATAGATCAAATCAACAAACTAGATTAAACACCATATAGCTGTCTTCTCCACAACAGCAAAAGCACCAGAAAAACGAATGAAATCTATCCGGGTACAAAGGCAGTGTTGGAGGACACGGACAACAATTACTAAGTCCACAACAAAAAAATAAGTAAAATACCGTAATATAATCTAAAATATCTCCATCCTCTACACAGTGATAGATGTGTCAGATGCGTCAGGAAAGGTAATTAATATTGATCCGGACGTAGGCAGTAATGGAGAACAAGGAACACAACCAGTTAACACTGTGGAGGAACAGAAAGCAAGGTTACAATTCTCCCCTAATAGTGAAGATATCTCATGGGGTCCCTATGAAGTAACTTCACACCAATATGAATTAGGATAGAAGAATCCCACATATAACCTATTAATCCTCCAGTGTAACACCAACAAATAAAATTAAAATATATTGTAACAATAAAAATGTAGAATATAAAATGTATATGTGCATATATTATAAACAATAATGAGGGAAAAAACTGAAGAGACCACTTATATATGCATAAAATTAGTTGTTGTATAAGATTATTTATCAATCTTTTATTCCAAGATTGAAACTCCCAAGATTTTTTAGGGCCAATGGAATTTGATAATCTGTACACTTAAATTCGATTGAGTTCCAATAAGATCTTTAGTCTCTTTTTCAGAAGCTCTCTTATTACTGACAACCACTGACTACAGATAACTCTTCACTTAGTTATTTTCTTTTATATTCTGACCAAGACTTTCCTGTAAATCAGGTTAAATCTGATATACACTGAATGGGTTATGCACAGCTTCTTATTTCAGAATATGCAAAAAGTCCCAGTGTACTTACCGTTACCATCTTCACGTGGGGTTGGAATGTTCTTTTTGAAACAAAAAGTTGTCTTATTAATCCCAACAATGAAAGACAAGGTTAACCTTAGAAAAAAATCTTTTTTGGTCTCAGTTCTGATGTCTCTGCCACAACAACCAATCTTCTAATTGGAGAATGAAACCACAGGTCATCCCCCATAGTTTATGGGAGATAGCAGTATGTTCTCCAATACAATGTATCATTTTAGAAAATATCTTTACAAAGTTTTCTCCTAAAAAAAATAGAAAACTAGTAAAAAACTGCTAGTAGTTAAGATGCTTTTCGAAAAACCCTCATTTCTAATAATACCTACTACACGATTATGAAATGTACGTTTTCGTGACTCCAAAGAGGGACAAGCTCTTATGCTGAATACTGTAACAAAAACATGGGATAGAACGCATGAAGATTAAACAGAAAGGATGAAATCAGTGAACTACAGCAAGCATTTGTATTCATGAAATACTGAATTAAGGTCTATAATACCTTTAACTCAAATATGAAATAGGTTCTCTTAACTCAAAAGAGCGATACTTCTCATGCTGAACACTGTAATGAAATATAGTATATAGAAAGCATACTACTTTAACAGAGTATGTAGCTATTAAACTATGGCGAGCATTATAAGTCCGAAATATTAAAATAAAGTCTATAATACTTGATAACTCAAATATGAAATAGTTCACTTGATTCAAAAAAGAAGGCTACCTTATATGCAGAAACTTTAACGAAAGATAGGTTAGAACATATGGAGATTACAAAGAGACTGTAGATTTAGTAAAATACACCATGCCTGAACCTGTTTCTGCAACATAAGGTAATGATTAGTGTTGAGCGAGCATGCTCGGCCGATGCTCGGATCGGCTCGAGCATCGCTCTGCTCGGCACATGGCGGTACTCGTACGAGTACCGCATGTGCTCGCCCGCCATGTTCGGGTCTCCTCCCCGCACGTTTTGCGGCTGCTGCGCAGCCAATAAACGTGCAGGGAGGCTCTGACATCGGTGTAATGCCAGCAGCCATGTTGGCTGCTGGCATTACACTGATTGGCTGGCCAGAACCCGTGGTCAGGTGCTGTATAGCACCTGACCATCGAGTTCGGCTCAGTCTGAGCCAGGGAGAGCTGAGGATAGGAAGGGAAAGGCAGTGTAGGGAGGAAAAAAACAAAAATTGTGAAAAAAAAAGAACCAAAAGTCCTTTTTAGGACTACTGTGTGTGGGGGCAGCAGGTTATTTGGTGTGGGGGGAAAAAAACAAAAAAAAAAAAAAAAAAATATATATATTCTGTTTAGTGTGCAAAGTTGCAGATTAGAGCACATTCTGTTTAGTGTGCACAGTTGCAGATTAGAGCACATTCTGTTTAGTGTGCAAAGTTGCAGATTAGAGCACATTCTGTTTAGTGTGCAAAGTTGCAGATTAGAGCACATTCTGTTTAGTGTGCAAAGTTGCAGATTAGAGCACATTCTGTTAAGTCTTCAAACTAAAATATCAAAGTCACGTATTCCATTCAGTGTGCGTCGCCGCAGTTTAGCAGCACATTCTGAGTACTGTGCAGAGTTGCAGAATAGGAAGAAATACTGTTAAGTCTTCAAACTAAAATATCAAAGTCACATATTCCATTCAGTGTGCTTCGCCGCAGTTTAGCAGCACATTCTGTGTACTGTGCAGAGTTGCAGAATAGGAAGAAATACTGTTAAGTCTTCAAACTCAAATATCAAAGTCACATATTCCATTCAGTGTGCTTCGCCGCAGTTTAGCAGCACATTCTGTGTACTGTGCAGAGTTGCAGAATAGGAAGAAATACTGTTAAGTCTTCAAACTAAAATATCAAAGTCACATATTCCATTCAGTGTGCTTCGCCGCAGTGTAGCAGCACATTCTGTGTACTGTGCAGAGTTGCAGAATAGGAAGAAATACTGTTAAGTCTTCAAACTAAAATATCAAAGTCACATATTCCATTCAGTGTGCTTCGCCGCAGTGTAGCAGCACATTCTGTGTACTGTGCAGAGTTGCAGAATAGGAAGAAATACTGTTAAGTCTTCAAACTAAAATATCAAAGTCACATATTCCATTCAGTGTGCTTCGCCGCAGTTTAGCAGCACATTCTGTGTACTGTGCAGAGTTGCAGAATAGGAAGAAATACTGTTAAGTCTTCAAACTAAAATATCAAAGTCACATATTCCATTCAGTGTGCTTCGCCGCAGTGTAGCAGCACATTCTGTGTACTGTGCAGAGTTGCAGAATAGGAAGAAATACTGTTAAGTCTTCAAACTAAAATATCAAAGTCACATATTCCATTCAGTGTGCTTCGCCGCAGTGTAGCAGCACATTCTGTGTACTGTGCAGAGTTGCAGAATAGGAAGAAATACTGTTAAGTCTTCAAACTAAAATATCAAAGTCACATATTCCATTCAGTGTGCTTCGCCACAGTTTAGCAGCACATTCTGTGTACTGTGCAGAGTTGCAGAATAGGAAGAAATACTGTTAAGTCTTCAAACTAAAATATCAAAGTCACATATTCCATTCAGTGTGCTTCGCCGCAGTGTAGCAGCACATTCTGTGTACTGTGCAGAGTTGCAGAATAGGAAGAAATACTGTTAAGTCTTCAAACTAAAATATCAAAGTCACATATTCCATTCAGTGTGCTTCGCCGCAGTGTAGCAGCACATTCTGTGTACTGTGCAGAGTTGCAGAATAGGAAGAAATACTGTTAAGTCTTCAAACTAAAATATCAAAGTCACATATTCCATTCAGTGTGCTTCGCCGCAGTTTAGCAGCACATTCTGTGTACTGTGCAGAGTTGCAGAATAGGAAGAAATACTGTTAAGTCTTCAAACTAAAATATCAAAGTCACATATTCCATTCAGTGTGCTTCGCCGCAGTGTAGCAGCACATTCTGTGTACTGTGCAGAGTTGCAGAATAGGAAGAAATACTGTTAAGTCTTCAAACTAAAATATCAAAGTCACATATTCCATTCAGTGTCTTTCACCGCCGTTTAACAGCCTATTCTGTGTACTCTGTACAGTTGCAGAATTATAAGAAATACTGTTAAGTTTTCAAACTCAAATATTAAAGTCACATATTCCATTCAGTGTCTTTCACCGCCGTTTAACAGCCTATTCTGTGTACTCTGTACAGTTCCAGAATTATAAGAAATACTGTTAAGTTTTCAAACTCAAATATTAAAGTCACATATTCCATTCAGTGTCTTTCACCGCCGTTTAACAGCCTATTCTGTGTACTCTGTACAGTTCCAGAATTATAAGAAATACTGTTAAGTTTTCAAACTCAAATATTAAAGTCACATATTCCATTCAGTGTCTTTCACCGCCGTTTAACAGCCTATTCTGTGTACTCTGTACAGTTCCAGAATTATAAGAAATACTGTTAATTTTTCAAACTCAAATATTAAAGTCACATATTCCATTCAGTGTCTTTCACCGCCGTTTAACAGCCTATTCTGTGTACTCTGTACAGTTGCAGAATTATAAGAAATACTGTTAAGTTTTCAAACTCAAATATTAAAGTCACATATTCCATTCAGTGTCTTTCACCGCCGTTTAACAGCCTATTCTGTGTACTCTGTACAGTTCCAGAATTATAAGAAATACTGTTAAGTTTTCAAACTCAAATATTAAAGTCACATATTCCATTCAGTGTCTTTCACCGCCGTTTAACAGCCTATTCTGTGTACTCTGTACAGTTCCAGAATTATAAGAAATACTGTTAAGTTTTCAAACTCAAATATTAAAGTCACATATTCCATTCAGTGTGTTTCAACGCCGTTTAACAGCCTATTCTGTGTACTCTGTACAGTTCCAGAATTATAAGAAATACTGTTAATTTTTCAAACTCAAATATTAAAGTCACATATTCCATTCAGTGTCTTTCACCGCCGTTTAACAGCCTATTCTGTGTACTCTGTACAGTTGCAGAATTATAAGAAATACTGTTAAGTTTTCAAACTCAAATATTAAAGTCACATATTCCATTCAGTGTCTTTCACCGCCGTTTAACAGCCTATTCTGTGTACTCTGTACAGTTCCAGAATTATAAGAAATACTGTTAAGTTTTCAAACTCAAATATTAAAGTCACATATTCCATTCAGTGTGTGTCACCGCAGTTTAGCAGCCTATTCTGTGTACTCTGCAGAGTTGCAGAATAGTAAGAAATACTGTTAATTTTTCAAACTCAAATATTAAAGTCACATATTCCATTCAGTGTCTTTCACCGCCGTTTAACAGCCTATTCTGTGTACTCTGTACAGTTCCAGAATTATAAGAAATACTGTTAAGTTTTCAAACTCAAATATTAAAGTCACATATTCCATTCAGTGTGTTTCAACGCCGTTTAACAGCCTATTCTGTGTACTCTGTACAGTTCCAGAATTATAAGAAATACTGTTAAGTTTTCAAACTCAAATATTAAAGTCACATATTCCATTCAGTGTGTTTCAACGCCGTTTAACAGCCTATTCTGTGTACTCTGCAGAGTTGCAGAATAGTAAGAAATACTGTTAAGTTTTCAAACTCAAATATTAAAGTCACATATTCCATTCAGTGTGTGTCACCGCAGTTTAGCAGCCTATTCTGTGTACTCTGCAGAGTTGCAGAATAGTAAGAAATACTGTTAATTTTTCAAACTCAAATATTAAAGTCACTTATTCCATTCAGTGTGTGTCACCGCAGTTTAGCAGCCTATTCTGTGTACTCTGCAGAGTTGCAGAATAGTAAGAAATACTGTTAAGTTTTCAAACTCATATATATTAAAGTCATATATATCGTGTAAGATGAAGAAGGCGGGTAAAAAGGGACGGGGAAGTGGACGTGATCCTGAAAGTTCAGGGCGCGGGTCAGGACGCGGAGAAACTGTGCCTGGTGCCAGAGCACAAGAAAGAAAGACATCCACCATACCTAGCTTCATGTCTGATTTCACAGGGCGTCGCAGGACATCACTCTCGAGGTCCGACCAGTGCGAACAGGTGGTCGGTTGGATGACAGCTGATACTGCTTCCAGTCGGTTAAGCACCACCCTGTCTTCCACCAAGTCCACTCTCAGTAGCCAAGAGTCTGGTCAACATAATCCTCACTCTGATCATCCTTCCTCCCACCATACACGGTCTGGTCAAAGAAGTGATCCCACACTGGGATATAGTGATGAGCTCGTCTCATCACCAATCCTTCATTTGACCCTCTCTCCAAGCACGCTTGCAGAGGAACATGACATCTTGTGCCCTGATTCACAACCTCTAGAGGCTACCCAATCACAAGAAGATGACAGATGTGAACGGCATTTAAGGTCAAAGGAAGTAGTGGATGATGATGATGATGATGATGAGACACAGTTGCCATTAAATCAACCACTATTTCCGTCTCAAGACCTTGTTGAGGAGAATGTTATACAGTTGTCAATGACTGAGTATGTGGTGGGATCAAGACTTGAGGAGGATGATCAGAGTGAGGAAGTGGAGGAGGACTTGGTGGACGATGAGGTGACTGACCCCACCTGGGAAGGTGTAGAGCCGAGCGATGACAGCAGTCCTGAGTGTGAGCCATCTGCAGCACCGCAACAGGCTGGAAGAGGCAGTGGTGTGGCTACAGAAAGAAGGCGGACCGCACCAAACCGGCCCGCAAATGTTCCACGGAGCACCCCCTTGCGTAAATCTACCTTGCCAAGGGGTAGGTGTTCCGCGGTATGGCGTTTTTTAAGGAAAGTGCGGACGACAAAAGAATTGTAGTTTGCAACCTGTGCCACACCAGAATGAGCCGAGGCATGAACACTAGAAACCTCACCACCACCAGCATGATCCGACACATGGCATCCAAGCACCGTAGTAAGTGGGAGGAACGCCTGGATCGCCCATCTGTGTCTGCAGGCCACACCACTGCCTCCTCTTCCCCTGTTTTCGGTGCCGGCCAATCGCCTGTCGAAGGCGCAGGCCCGCATACCTCCCGCCCTGCACCTGTACCATCTGAAGCACCATCAGCGACCACATCCACTTCCCTGTCCCAGCGCAGCGTCCAAATGTCGTTACCCCAGGCATTTGAGCGCAAGAGAAAGTACCCAGCCACCCACCCACAGGCCATAGCACTAACCTCACACCTTTCAAAATTACTGGCCATCGAAATGCTGCCATTTAGGCTTGTGGACACTGAGTCCTTCCGCAGCCTGATGGCAGCAGCTGTCCCTCGGTACGCGGTCCCCAGCCGCCACTACTTTTCCCGGTGTGCCATCCCCGCATTACACCACCATGTGTCCCGTAACATCACCCGTGCCCTGACCAACGCAGTTACTGGGAAGGTCCACTTAACGACTGACACATGGACAAGTGCTTGTGGCCAGGGACGCTACATTTCCCTGACGGCACACTGGGTGAATGTCGTGGAGGCTGGGAGCGACTCGGACCCTGGGATGGCACGGGTGCTACCCACGCCGAGGATTGCGGGCCCTACCTCCATCAGGGTTTCCACCAGCACCTACGTTATTGGCTCCTCCTCCTCCGTTTCCACCTCCGAATTCTCTACACACACCGCCACTCCCCCATCAGCCAGTAGCTGGAAGCAGTGTAGCACTGCAGTGGGGAAGCGTCAACAGGCCGTGCTGAAGCTGATCTGCCTTGGGGACAAACAGCACACGGCCTCAGAGCTGTTGCAGGGGATTAGTCACCAGACCGAGCAGTGGCTCTCGCCACTCAACCTGCAAGCAGGCATGGTTGTGTGTGATAATGGGCGTAACTTGGTGGCGGCTTTGGAGCTCGGCAAGCTCACACACGTACCATGCCTAGCGCATGTATTTAATTTAGTGGTGCAGCGATTTCTAAAAACCTACCCCAATGTGCATGATCTCTTGACCAAGGTGCGCCGCGTGTGTGCACATTTCCGTAAGTCATCTACAGCTTCGGCCGGCCTGTTGAAGCTGCAGCAGCGCTTACAATTGCCAGCTCACCGGCTGCTGTGTGACGTGAGCACGCGCTGGAACTCCACCTTCCACATGTTGGCCCGGCTTTGTGAGCAGCAGAGGGCAGTAGTGGAGTACCAGCTGTTACACGGTCGTCGCCTCTCCGTTCAACTTCCTGTAATCAGAAGTGAGGAGTGGGAATGGATGTCAGACCTCTGCGAGGTTTTACGCAATTTTGAGGAATCGACACAGATGGTGAGCGGCGATAACGCTATTATCAGTGTAACCATCCCACTTCTGTGTCTACTGAAACGCTCGCTGCTCACAATTAAAACCGACGCTTTGCATGTGGAAGAGGTGGAAATGGGGGAGGAAGAGCTTACACAAGGTGATAGCCAGAGCACCCTCACTTCGTCTTCTCAGCGACAATTGGAGGAGGCGGAGGAGGAGGAGGAGGAGGAGGAGGAAGACACGGTTGCCTCCGCTACAGAGGGTAGCCATGGAACTTTAGTTCCATCTCTTCAGCGTGGGTGGGCAGAAGAGGAGGAAGAGGATGAGGATATTGAGAGTCATCCTCCTGGTGAGGACAGCGAAATCTTGACTGTTGGTACTCTGGCACACATGGCTGACTTTATGTTAGGCTGCCTTTCCCGTGACCCACGCGTTATATGCATTTTAAACAACACGGATTACTGGGTGTTCACCCTTCTGGACCCCCGCTACAAAGAGAATTTCTCATCTCTCATTCCTCCGGTGGAGAGGACAAGCAAAATGGTGCAATACCAGAAGGTTCTTGTCGAAAAATTGCTCCAAAATTTTCCATCTGACAACGCTGGCGGCAGAGTACGTGCTACCTTGGCCAACAGAGAAGGGGAGAAAAGGGGAGCACACAGCAGTTCCGAGAAAGGCAGGGCAACACTCTCCAAGGCGTGGGACACCTTCATGACACCCCGCCAGCACCCTCACCCTGATGCGCAGCCTAGTGTCACAAGGAGGGAAAAGTTTTGGAAGATGGTGAAGGAGTACGTAGCAGACCGTGTCAGCGTCCTCAATGATCCCTCTGTGCCTTACAACTACTGGGTGTCCAAGCTGGACACGTGGTATGAACTGGCACTCTACGCCTTGGAGGTGCTGGCCTGCCCTGCCGCCAGCGTTCTGTCTGAGCGGGTATTTAGTGCTGCTGGTGGCATCATAACAGATAAGCGTATCCGCCTTTCCACCGACAATGCTGATAGGTTGACACTTATAAAAATGAACAAGGCCTGGATTTCCCCTGACTTCTCCACTCCACTGGAGGAAAGCCCCGGGGGAACATAAACTCACTTTATATATGTTATTTACAATGATGGGAATACTCTGTATTCCCATTCACCCCTTCCACCCAAAAAACGGGTATATGGTTGACTCTTAATCTTCTCATCCTCCTCCTCCTCTTCCATATGCCCTGTGCTATAATTTTTATATAGGGCCAGCTCACCAGCGGGCCCTGTGATATAATTTTTATATAGGGTCAGCTCACCAGCGGGCCCTGTTTGACAATTTTTATATAGGTCAGCTCACCAGCGGGCCTTCTCATATAATGTTTTATTGGGTCAGCTCTCTAGCGGGCCCTCTCATATAATGTTTTATAGCGTCAGCTCACTAGCGGGCCTTCGCATATAATGTTTAGGATGGTCAGCTCTGCAGCAGACCCTCACCCATAATGTTTTAGATGGTCAGCTCAGCGCACGTTTCCCTCTTAATCATGGCCTCAGTTCTGAAAATCAAGGAAATTTTTGGGAGAATTTGCCTCTGCGCACGTTTCCCTCTTAATCATGGCCTCAGTTCTGAAAATCAAGGAAATTTTTGGGAGAATTTGCCTCTGCGCACGTTTCCCTCTTAATCATGGCCTCAGTTCTGAAAATCAAGGAAATTTTTGGGAGAATTTGCCTCTGCGCACGTTTCCCTCTTAATCATGGCCTCAGTTCTGAAAATCAAGGAAATTTTTGGGATAATTTGCCTCTGCGCACGTTTCCCTCTTAATCATGGCCTCAGTTCTGAAAATCAAGGAAATTTTTGGGAGAATTTGCCTCTGCGCACGTTTCCCTCTTAATCATGGCCTCAGTTCTGAAAATCAAGGAAATTTTTGGGATAATTTGCCTCTGCGCACGTTTCCCTCTTAATCATGGCCTCACTTCAGAAAATCGATGAAATTTTTGGGAGAATTTGCAGATGATATACAAGTAAATATACAGCAAATACTGTTTGGTAACAATTTTTCGCCTAAAGTCGTTTTTATTTTCCTTTTTGTGTGTTTTACGGTCAGTCTGTAAAAATGGCGTACTACGGGCGAAAGATCGTTCCCAGCAGCGATGTTGGAGTCCAAGGTGCATCCAGACATCCTCCCTATGCTGTCCCTGAACCATTTCTGTAGTGTTTCCATCTTTTTCTGCCCTTTTCCTATGGACCAGGCACCCTCCCCTCATCAGAGCAGGGGGTGCCTGGTGTAATGCTCGAGTCCTCCCATTGACTTCAATGGGGCTCGGGTGCTCGGCCGAGCACTCGAGCCTCAGGGGGTGCTCGGTCAGAGCACCCGAACATCCGAGCATTGGGGTGCTCGCTCATCACTAGTAATGATATAAATACTAATACCACCTTTGCTACTATGACTATAAATATCTGATACATCTCATACCCCCTGCCCTTAAACAACCCTGATTGATGTAATGACTTATCCTCTAGCTCTAAATGACTTTCTTTACCTGACCAGATAATGTACAATGGTTATAATGACAAAGTGCGTGAGCTCTGACTAGACTGTATTTGTACTTTAAGTTGTGGGTTAGTTGTCCCATAGATTGCATGATATCAGGGTCAGTTGTCCTAAAGATTTCATGATCTTAAGGACAGTTCTCCCAATGATTGCATGATCTTAAGGTCCAATCTCATATAGATTACATGATCTTAAGATTAGGTGCCCATAGATTGCATGATCCTAAGATCAGTTGTGGGTACATGAGGGAAAAAACGCCTACTGAGTGCTGAATTTGTGAAAAAATGTTACACCCTAAGCCCCTGATGTTACTAAACCCTATAATAGGAAACAGAGAAATTGAAGAAGGATAGTATCCGGTCATAGATCATCAGGCGGCTCTGCAGCAGAGCCACGATCTTGTTAACTAAAAAAAAAACTTTCACTAAAACGGTCTTCTACATGTGCTTGCAAACCAAGCACATGTAGAAGACCATTTCAGTGAAAGTTTTCTTTTTTAGTAACGCGATCAGGCTGTGCTGGAGAGCCGCCTGAAAGTCGTACGACTCTCTTCCCTGCAGTCAGCTAGAATGCTGACTACGGGCAAGGGGGAGGGAGAAGGCAACTTTAGAAGCATTCATTTGAGAGATGACACTGGGTGTAATACGTTTTTTTTTAGTAGGGCTTTACTATAGGGATTAGTAATACTTATGTATTACTATCCCTTTAATGTATATTCAATGTAATGTCTAAAGTGCATTGTAAGCTCTTACAATCTGTACTTTATTTGTATAGAGAAGTATAAGTTATATATAGTTTTTGTTATGATCTGTGTCACACATTGTTATGTCATTCTTATACGTTGTTGAATGTCACGGAAACCACTGGGCCCTTGGCTCCTGGAAGGGCCTGGGGGCCAGCCCCTTTCCTACAGACTATGGACTCTATGCATGGGGAAGCGGCTTTCCCAGCGTCCCAGTCCCCTCATGGGTCTAAGTCACCCTGTGCTGCTTGATGTGCACAGGGTGTCACAGAAAAGGACAGCCCTTGGACTGACTGGGGGAATCAGCACAGGGACATGTGGTGACGTTCACCTCCAGGACTATAACATTTGATATATTGCTCATTGTATTGTATATTGTGTGGTATAATGTAATAGTATGTGTGGTGTAGTACTGTCGGTCCTGTGGAGGGATTTGGTATTGGGGATCTAGAGTGCTAAGGAATGTTAATTGATTCCTGCTGTGCTTCCTTGACCAATCAGGGGAGGTTATTTATGAGCCAGATAAGAATGTCTATTTTTCAAGCCCTAATTTGCATGCTTATCTTGATAAAGGTATTGCTGGCTGATTGGTCAAGCTTAGAAACACTGTCCCAAGTCCTCGTTTACATGTTGATCTTGATAAGAGTCTCTGTAAGTGTATATAAGCTGTGTGTTCCATTCAATAAAGAGAATTGATTCTAAACCACAGTACACTAGTCTTGCCTGGTGATTGTGTAAAACTGTGATATTCCAGCGGAGCAGCTTTGCTTAGGATTGAAGGAAGCAGCGATTGGCGGGGACACCCAGATGAGGGGGGGGGGGTCCACTGGTACCGTCACAATGTCCTACATTACTTTTAGTTGATAACTTTTTCATTGCCTTTGTCTACAAATCTCCTGTAAGATTTGTGACTATTTAGCTGCAACAAATGTTTAAAAGAATTGGATCAAAATTTTAAGATAACTGTAAAACCAGGTATTATTGTAATAATGCATTCACATTTGAAGTAGATTTAAAGATTTTTGCATTCATTCATGAGTTTGTACTAAAAAAAAAAATTGACCTGGCCTTGCAGAAAGGGAACTAAAGAATTTGTAGAACTACTGGCTTATCATATCAAGAAGCATATTGTAGGAACATTTAATTAACTATATTATGCATGCTGAAATAGCATTGCATTAGTCAGGATTTGTCTGTGCTTAATTAGAGATTTAAGCATGATTTGAAGGATGCAATTTATTTCCTTAACAAAGCTTATAGAATATAGCCTACTGGTGATTAGTATATCTTCATATGCGTGCATGTATAAATTTATTTTATAGTACCATTAATATACAAAGTGTTTCATAGAGCATTAATCATAAAAATATTTTATATTTAAAATATGGGAAGAAGCACTTTGTAGAAGAACACAATCATAAAGTAAGAGGTAATTTAAATGAAGCGTTTATAAACAACATTTTTCACATAATGTAACCTATAATATCATGTGATTCCCATCTGGCAATATTATTTTTAATATCACTAAGTTTAATATCGTAATGGACTTTAGAGTAATCAGCTCTGTGAAAATATAGAATTATATAGAATTAGATTAGAATTGTTGACTGCAAAAAAATTCAAAATATAATTGTTATACTTCATAAAATATGCTTGTTATTTAATTATATATGTACCTCTGGTATGATAGGAAAGAGTCTTTAGGATTGCATCAGATTTAACTATAATGTGACCTTCCTCTATATACATTTCCATTTAACCAGATTCCCGGAAGTTTTATCCTACAAAAATTAAATGTAGATCATAAACTTTGAGGCAATAGTACTTAGATAATAAAGTATGCAGATTCATTGACATTAATACAAATTGTTAGTTTATTTTGTTGTATTTTACAATGCACTGGGGACCTTTCTAGTATCTAAAAGATTAAACAAAGAATGTAAATATGTCATAAAGGTTGCAATCTTCCGTAACTATGTTTTCTTAATATTACAATATTATTACAAGCAGGCTGTTTAGTGACATTATTGCTGTTTACAATATATTATTGTTATTTTGCAGAAAAGATCATCATGGAATAACCAAGCAATTCTTTCCAGTATTGCAAGAAAGTATTTTCATTTAAGTGACGGATTGGTACAATAATGCAATGTGCACCCATAGAGACCGCCTTGTATTCTCTATGACCCTTTCTAGATGACAATAGAAATGCACTCACACAGTAACTTTATAATGAAATAAAGGTATTCACACTTTTTAAAAGTATATTTTTTTATGGCTGTACTCATTATTTGCAAAACATCTAGCATACTATGTCTTCAAATAACATTAAAGTAATGTTAATTACACAACAAATGTGTCAGGCTAACCTGAATATTAATCCACAGTGTATACAATTTTAAAATAATTTTTATATATTAAAATCTAGAAGTTCTTTTAGTTGATTGATACTGCTCATTTTACTGTATGAAACACAAGTAAAGTAAAGTTTAAAATTAAAGATACATTATATGATACCATAAACATTTTATGTAGTTTTAGACAGGTAATAACTAAATAGGTTTCTTAATGAATCACAACATTTAACACATTTGTATTAAAGTTCTGGAAATTAGTTTATTGGATTTACAAAGTAACATAATAACATGCATATTAACATAGTTCTACCTTTGTCATATCATGCTTCTTGATCCAGGGAATGGAAGCAAATACCCTACTGAAGTCAATTCCAATTACTCTCCAAGTCCAAAAATGCAGTTTTATATCTCCTTGTTCAACATCCCCTCTGCATTGATGTCAACTGTTATAATTCTCAATTTTATTCTGAGCTTGAAAGGTAAATAGTATGTTTTTAACATCCACTACAGTATCTGTAAATATATTAAATCTATATTAAATTTGATGTACCAGGTCTCTACCCAATTTCTCACTTTCTCTACATGTTTCTACAGGGGAAAACATCCTGTTCAGTTTAGCAAAGACTGTGAGACTAATTTCAATACATACTTAAAGACCATTAATAACCAATTTAAAAGGCATAAGAACCTAGCAATAAACCCTGGGCACACTACTTACAAATTTAGACCAACAGGAAAAAGATCTGGTTTGCAACAACTCACCTCCCAAGTCAAAGTCTTAATATACATAGCTATTTGTAAAGCTTAGTATAAAATAGACATGTAGAGAAACAAAGAGGAGAAAACAGGGGTGTCCCTGATGTTGAATCCAGAGGATACAATTGACCACTTCCACTTCACCAGAGTGAGTTATACTCACAAAATTCATTGCTGTGAACCACTTCTGTGGAAGACTGCTAATATGGCTTCTTCAGAATATAAAGCTGTCCAAACTGAGCAATGGTAGAAGATGGAATCACAACTCCAAAACAGGGCAGCACCTCCTCACCTTTTTCTCCCAGCAGCACAGACATGCAGAAAAGAAAGATCAGGGGGTGCCCAAAAAGTGTAACTCAATCACTGGAATGTGTTAAAAACTATATGTACTCACAAGAGCGATGGTCAGCATTCTTACAACTGACAACAAGCATTTGGAGAATACAGGTCTGTCTCCATTTGGGACTAGTGTGCAAAAGAGGATCCAGGTGGCTTAAATATCATATATTAGTTTATTCCTACATAAACTGTTTAAAAAACAATATGAATTCATGAATAAAAAAAATTTGTAGGGCCATATAAAAATCACTAACTCATTTTGCAGTGTGGATGTCAACACTTCCTCAGACATGGACCAAAACAAGGATCCTCTTTGTCATCCACAAGAGGTTGATTGTACACCAGTTCTGAATGGAGACAGACCTGTATTCTCCAAATGCCTGTTTGTTAGTTGTAAGACTGCTGACCATCACTCTTGTGAATAAATGTATTTACATTTTTTAACACATTCCAGTGATTGAATACCCCCTGTTCTTTCTTTTGTACATAAAATAGACATGTGCATTAATTCTGTAAGGTATGTAAAATGTAAAGAAAATTATGTGTTTTATGATAGTCAGATTAAAATGACAAATGACTGGCATGGTGGAAACATTCTCAGAATAACGAAGGACATATCTGTTCTTTCATAGACATCCATACATTCATTTGTTTATTTACACCCTTACACCATATGTTACATAAGTAAATCACTTACTTAAGTGTTGGTGGTCCAACGGTGCATTAGATGCCCTGATTCTCCAGTATCTTTAGTATAATAGAATCATAATGTTTAAAAAAGCATGCTCATTTGCATTTCAGGAGCTTTGCTCTTTCAGTAATTTCACATACCTTTGTTTGCTGACAAATCCATGCACATATTTTTCAGTCCTTTTTTGTTGTGTTTAAATTCACTGATCCATAATGCTCTATGTAACCTTAAGTTTTTATATGTTTTTGACATTCAGTGTCCATGTTTCACAGCCATATTTAAGGACTGGGAGGACACATTGGTCAAATACCTTTCAGTAGACAGTACTACAAGGTTTTCCAAATGCTTGTCATCCCAATTTTATTCCACTCAATTACCAACAAGGTGTTTCCATATGTTGACATTTCCTGTCCAAGGTAAGCATACTTGTCGACTTCTAGTTTTTGTCCATATACTGTGATTTTCATTGATATGGTAAATTTGTTAAACATGACTTACATTCAGTTGATATTCATCTTCAGACCAAAAGTTTTGCTTTCCTGTTGCAGTTCTTCAGAACTACTGGCAAAGAGTATGATATAGTCTGTAAAACATAAGTGATATTAGTGGTCGCCTCCATTGAGCTTAATGTTCCAATTTAGTTTGTGAAAAATTTCTTCTAGACAAGCAGAAAATAGTTTTTGGAAGATTGTGCCTACTTGTCAGACATCTTTTTTTTATCTGGGCTTTATCATTGTTGACCTGAATTGATACAGTTGCATTTTCATATATTAATTGGTGGATATTGATGTAAGCTCTTTCTATTCCTTAGTTGATCAGGGCATTGACAATTGCCATAGGCCTTTTCGTAGTCAATGAAGGCTGTGCATGATGGAAGGTTGTTTACATTATGTCACTCTATAACGTGTTGCACTATCTGGATATAGAAACATAGAATTTGACGGCAGATAAGAACCATTCAACCCATCTAGTCTGCTTATTTTCCTATTGTAAAAACATCAAATCTTATATGGTCCTTGGTCTTGTCTTATGTTCAGGACAGACGTATGCCTTATGACAGACTTATGCCTACCACATGCATGCTTAAATTCTGTCACTAGATTAATATATCTACCACTTCTGCTGGTAGGCTATTCCACGTATCTACTACCCTCTCAGTGAAGTAAAACTTTCTTACATTACATCTAAACCTGTGTCCCTCTAGTTTTAGACTATGGCCTCTTGTCCTAACATTTTTACTCCTTTGAAATATACTTACCTCCTGCACTTTGTTGAATCCCTTCATGTATTTGAATGTTTCTATCATATCTCCTCTCTGTCTTCTCTCCTTCAAGCTATACATGTTCAGATCATTTAGTCTATCCTGATATTTCTTTTCCTGTAAACCAGCTACCATTTTAGTAGCCCTTCTCTGAATTGTCTCTAGAGTATCTATATCCTTCTGGAGATTGGGACTCCAGTAATGTACACAATACTCTAGGTGAGGTCTAACCAAAGATCTGTAGAGTGGCATGACCACTTCCCTTTTTCTGCTACCAATGTCCTAGCTATACAACCCAGAACCCTGCTTGCATTCCCCATTGCTTTGTTACATTGCCTGCCTAACTTTAAATCATCAGAAACAATTACTCCCAAATCCTTTTCCTCTGTTGTCTCTGACCTTTAATACTATATTTTTCCTTTTGATTTATATGTCCCAAGTGTATTATTTTACATTTATCAGCAATAAACTGTAGCTGCCACACACTTGTCCATTCTTCTAATTTACCTAAATCATTTGTCATTTGGCTTATGCCCCCAGGAATGTCTACCCTGTTGCAGAGCTTTGTATCTCCTGCAAAAAAGGCATACCTTACCTTGAAGACCTTTTGCAATATGACTAATATTAATATTAAAAAGAATGGGCCCCAGTACAGATCCCTGAGGTACCTACTAGTAACACTCCCTTTTTCCGAATATTTTCCATTGACTACCACCCTGTCTCCAGTCACTCATCCATTGCCTTATCCGTTTAACTATTTTTACATCCAGACCCAAACACTGCAATTTATTAATGAGTCTTCTATAAGGATAGTGTCAAATGCTTTACTGAAATCTAGAAAACTATATCTACTGCTCCCCCTTTGTCTATTATTTTAATTACCCAGTCAAAAAAATCTATGAGGTTAGTTTGACAAGATCTCCCTGATGTAAACCCATGCTGTTTGGTATCTTGCAACTCATTTAAATTCAGATATTTAACAATTATTTAATTTAACATAGTTTCCATCAATTTTCCCACTATTGACGTAAGACTTACTGGTCTGTAGTTACCAGACTTTACCCTGCTACCTTTTTTGTGAAACAGTACTACATTTTCTACCTCTCAATCTTCTGGAACTACTCCTGCCAATAATGACTGATTGAATAATTCTGTTAAAGTTTTACCAGAACACTCTTAAGTTATTTTAATACTTTGGGTGTATCCCATCTGGTCCCATTGATTTATCTGTTTTTACCTTAGAGAGTTGAAGTCAAACTATTTCCTCTGTAAACATTCATGCTTCCCATGTTGTTATGTTTGTAGTAGAGGTGTACTCACTTTTCAGAAGCAGGAACCCAGAGGCAAGTTGTCACCCTTGCTGAAGCAGCACACAGGAAGAGGACTGAGTCAAATTATAGACCCCTTCCTAGAGTAGTCTGCAAGCATGGGCAACAGAAAGGTGGAAGGAGGTCCGTTGGCCCAGCTGGGGTCTAGATACCAGAGAGCGGCAGAGTCCAGAGGTTCAAGCCAAGGTCAGGATACCGGACAGTTGCGAAGTCCAAGGGGGCAAGCTGAAGTTAGGATACCGGAGAGCAGCAAAGTCGAAGGGTCTAGCCGAGGTCAGGATACCGGAGAGCAGTGAAGTCCAAGGGGTCAAGCCAAGGTCAGGATACCAGAGAGCAGTGAAGTCCAAGGGGTCAGGCAGAGGTCAGGATACCAGAGGGCAGCGAAGTCCAAGGGGTCAGGCAGAGGTCAGGATACCAGGGAGCAGCAGCGTCCAGGAGATCAAGCTGGGATCAGGATACTAGAGAGCTGAACCTGGTAAGAAGCCAGAGAGTCAGGAGGTCAAAGGTCAAAAACTGGATCAAGGACTGGAGAGCTGCTGGCAAGAGACAACTGCAACACATGGAAGCACAGTGTGACTGAGCAAAGCCCTTAGTGAGCTCTGGGCTTTTATAGTTTAGACTGGGGGCGTGTGGAGGTAGCAGGGAGGCGGAGCCGAATGCCACGTTGCCATAGCAACGCCCTGGGATCTTTAACACCACCAGCAGGGCGTGCACACAATGCTGTCTGGATGTGTGCGCGTTGTGACCCTCTGCTGTGGTGTGCTGTGTGACTACCGGCCACTGGGAAGCAGTGGGGAGAGGAGAGAGGTGACCGCCGTGGCGGGCGGCCATGAGGTGAGATTCGCCCGCCCGCACTAGTATGTGTGCGGAGGGCGTTTAGTCCGCGGCGGGCGGCTTGACAGTACCCCCTCCCAAGGCACGACCTCCGGGCGTGACTAGGAGCAGGGCGAGTAGGGTACCACTTGTGAAATTGTCTAACACACAAAGGGGCATGGACGTTCTTAGCAGGTTCCCACGATCGGTCCTCTGGGCCGTAACCTTTCCAATGGATAAGGTATTCAAGAACACCCCGACACCTACGAGAGTCAAGTATTTGCTGAACCACGAACTCCTCTTCACCATCCACCAGAACCGGGGCTGGGGCCGTTGGTAAGCATCCCGGGAAAGGATTGGCCACATAAGGCTTGAGTAAAGACACATGAAACACAGGGTGTATTCGGTAAGTTTGTGGCAGCTGGAGCTGAACAGCAACAGGATTGAGGATTCTTGTGATGGAAAAGGGGCCAAGGTACTTGGGACCCAATTTCTTGGATGGACAGGATAACCGGATATTTTTTGTGGAAAGCCACACCTTATCACCTATGCGATAATTAGGGGCAGAAATACGCAGTCTGTTGGCTTGCTTTCGGGTATATTCCTGAGTTCGTAGGAGTGTTTGTTGCATGGTCTTGAACTGCTGAGTGAGGCGAGAGATTCGATTGGAGGCTTCAGGTACTGAAAGTTCGGTAGGAAATCCAGGAAACATGGTCGGGTGAAATCCGTAGTTAGCAAAGAAAGGAGTCATTTGTGTAGACTGATGTCTACTGTTGTTATACGCAAATTCAGCAGTGGGTAGGTATTGAAGCCAGTCGTCTTGTAGATATGTAGTGTAACAACGAAGATAGTGCTCAAGAACCTGATTTATCCTTTCAGTCTGTCCGTTAGTTTGTGGATGAAAGGCGGTGGACAGTGATGGTTGGATTTGTAGGTTCCGACAGAAGGATCTCCAGAAGTGTGCTGTGAACTGAACCCCTTGATCTGAGGTAATGGTTTTAGGTAATCCATGGAGGCAAAATATTGGAGAGAGGAACAGGGATGCAGTAGCACTGGCAGAAGGAAGTCCTATTACTGGTATGAAATGTGCCATCTTGGTGAACCTATCAACGACTACCATGATGGTGTCATGTTCCTTAGATGGAGGAAGATCAACAATAAAGTCCATAGAGATATCGGACCAGGGCATGGAAGGCACAGGCAAAGGTTGTAACAAACCAACGGGTCTAGTGCGTGGAACTTTGGTTTGGGCGCAGACCTGGCATGAACGTACAAAGTGAGTGGCGTCTTGTTGGAGTGTAGGCCACCAAAAATGTCTTTATAGGAGATCCAGAGTCTTCCTTATTCCTCCATGGCCGGCAAACAGAGAGTCATGGCATCTTTGTAAGATTGATAACCGGACGGGCTCTGGTACAAATATTACTTTTTTGTAGTAGAGAAGGCCGTTAGACCGTTGAATAGGTGGTGTAGTGTCTGGGTATGAGATGTTGGCAGAACATGACCGGACCTGATCCATGATATCAACTGATGTGGTCAAGAAGATGTTTGCGGGGAGTATGGTGTCCTCTGATGTGGGTCTATGATCAGGAAGGACGAGAAGCCGAGAGAGAGCATCGGCCTTGGTATTCCGAATTCCAGGTCTGTACGTGATGTGTAGATTGAAACGGGTAAAAAATAGTGCCCACCTGGCTTGACGGGGGCACAAACGTCAGGCAGCTCGGAGGTATTCTAAATTTCGATGGTCCGTATATACTGTTACCGGATGTGGGGATCCATCAAGAAGATGTCGCCATTCCTCCAATGCCTGTTTTATGGCCAGGAGCTCCTTATCACCAGTGCCATAATTCTCTTCTGCTGGAGAGAGACGATGGGAGTAAAAGGCAACAGGATGCAGTTGATCTGTATCAGGATGGTGCTGAGAGAGAATGGCACCTAAGGCAAGGTCAGATGCGTCGACTTCAAGGTAGAAGGGCAGTGCAGTGTTGGGTTGCATTAACACAGGTGCATAGGTAAATCTTTGTTTGAGCTGACTGAATGCAATTTGAGCTTCAGGTGTCCATTGGAATAGTATGGCTTGTCGGGTCAAGGCAGTGATGGGAGCTAGGATGCGGGAGAAATTACGGATGAATTTTCGATAGTAGTTAGCAAACCCTACGAACCGCTGGACTGCTTTTTTATCAGTAGGCACTGGCCATTCCAATACAGCTGATACTTTCTTGGGATCCATGTTGATCTTCCCAGGTGCCAAAATAAAACCTAGGAAACTGACTGTAGAGGTCTCAAACAAGCACTTCTCAAGTTTGGCATAGAGATGGTGTTCTCGGAGGCGTTGTAGGGTCTTTCGAACGTGTATGCGGTGATCCT
This sequence comes from Rhinophrynus dorsalis, assembly GCA_037306005.1. Classification (NCBI taxonomy): domain Eukaryota; kingdom Metazoa; phylum Chordata; class Amphibia; order Anura; family Rhinophrynidae; genus Rhinophrynus; species Rhinophrynus dorsalis. Next base: position 305,942,389 of record CM074720.1, on the reverse strand, counting down.
TAAGTGTGGGTGAAAAGATTAGGATATCGTCCAAGTATATTACTAGGAAGGAATCCAGGTAGTCTCGGAACACATCATTCAGGAAATGCTGAAATGTGGCTGGGGCATTACAAAGTCCGAACGGCATTACGAGGTACTCGAAGTGTCCGTATGTACTCCGGAAAGCAGTCTTTCATTGGTCCCCTTGTCGGATACGGACCAAGCTGTAAGCCCCTCGGAGGTCTAGTTTGGTGAACACAGTGGCATCTTTCACTCTGTCAAGGAGTTCAGGGATCAAAGGGAGAGGGTAGCGATTTTTTGTCGTGATCTTGTTCAGATCTCTATAGTCCACACATGGACGCAGACCCCCATCTTTTTTGCCCACAAAGAAGATACCTGCTCCTGCTGGTGACGTAGATGGTCGGATGAATCCCTTCTCTAGGTTCTCCTGGATATATACCTTGAGATGATGTCATTCGGGTTCAGAAAGAGGGTAGATCCTACCAAAGGGTACCGGGGCACCAGGCAGGAGATCGATTGGACAATCGTAGCTGCGCCTAGGAGGCAGTTGATCAGCCTTTTTTTCGTCGAAGACATCTAGATAGTCACGATAAGGTTCAGGAACTGTGATGGGTTCTGTAATCCGTTCTTGAGAAAGGAGAAGGGTGGATGAGGTTTTCAGGCAGTGCTGATGGCAGAATCCTGATAGAAAAGATAGGGTACCCGCACCCCAGTCGATGGCAGGGTTATGCAGGCGCAACCATGGGAGTCCCAGGATAACCGGAAACAGTGGAGAGGGTACCAAACTGAAGACCACTCTCTCGGTATGACAGCTCCCCAAGGTCATCTGTAACGGTACCGTCTCCTGAGTAACTGGTCCGGAAAGCAAAGGAGAACCATCAACCACTTGAACAAAAATAGGAGTCTGTTTTAACTGAGTGGGTATCTGGAGTTGTTTGGCAAATACCTGGTCAATGAAGCAGGAGCTGGCTCCACAATCAATGATGGCAGGAACGGAGATGCTGTCACTGGTCCACTGCAACGACAGAGGCACAGAGAGGTGAGGGGAGCCATCAACAGAGGTAGAACCAAGACAGACATCAGAAAAGAGAGTCTTACCCACTGGAGTACGGGGTCTACGGGGACAGGAACGTATCACGTGGCCTGGTTTCCCACAGTAGAGACACAGGTAGTTAGTACGTCTGTAAATCCTTTCGGCGTCAGTGAGGGGACCACGTGCGAATCCGATCTGCATTGGTTCCACAGAGGATGTGGCAGGAGTTAGGGCACTGGACGTAGGTGCAGATACTGCAGGGCGTCTTGGAGGTGGAATACTTTGACTTTCGCGAAGTCTGTGGTCGATCTGAAGCACCAGATCGTTGAGTTCCTCAAGGGATGGGGGTATCCCTACTCATGCCAGTTCGTCTTTCAGAGCTTCGGACAAACCTAGACGAAATTGGTCTAATAGAGCGGATTCATTCCAAGTACTGTCAATAGCCAAGGTGCGAAACTCCGTGATGTACTCCTCTACTGGTCTTCGTCCTTGCCGCAAGGTTCTGAGGGTGGCCTGAGCAGATGAAGCCCTAAGGGGATCGTCAAACAGGGAGTCCATAGCATGGAGGAAGGTGTGCCAGGAGCTCAGGATGGGATCGTTGGTATGTAACAGTTGGTGAGCCCAGGTCTGGGGCTCCCCAGAAAGCAATGATATCACAGTCCGGATTTTGACAAAATCAGAGGCGTAGGTTCTAGGTTGGACAGAGAACATCACCTGACATGAAGTAATGAAAGTCCTGTACTTAGCACAGTCCCCTGTAAAACGGTCTGGTAGGCGTATCCTGGGTTCCGGGGAGGGGGCTCCCTCAGAGGGCGGAGCACCTGTTGGAGAAAGTAGAGGAGTAGTTGGCAGAGCGGGACAAGTCTGAAGTTCACGCAACTGGTGTTGGAGATGAGTCTGCCCGGCCTGTAAGCCCTCCATAGTTTGTGCTAGGGCAGAGAGCTGGCGGGAGAGTGCAGTGATAGTGTCGGTGACACTTGCGGGTTCCATGAACGGCTCAGTCACTCTGTTATGTTTGTAGTAGAGGTGTACTCACTTTTCAGAAGCAGGAACCCAGAGGCAAGTTGTCACCCTTGCTGAAGCAGCACACAGGAAGAGGGCTGAGTCAAATTATAGACCCATTCCTAGAGTAGTCTGCAAGCATGGGCAACAGAAAGGTGGAAGGAGGTCCGTTGGCCCAGCTGGGGTCTAGATACCAGAGAGCGGCAGAGTCCAGAGGTTCAAGCCAAGGTCAGGATACCGGACAGCTGCGAAGTCCAAGGGGGCAAGCCGAAGTCAGGATACCGGAGAGCAGCAAAGTCGAAGGGTCTAGCCGAGGTCAGGATACCGGAGAGCAGCGAAGTCCAAGGGGTCAAGCCAAGGTCAGGATACCAGAGAGCAGTGAAGTCCAAGGGGTCAGGCAGAGGTCAGGATACCAGAGGGCAGCGAAGTCCAAGGGGTCAGGCAGAGGTCAGGATACCAGGGAGCAGCAGCGTCCAGGAGATCAAGCTGGGATCAGGATACTAGAGAGCTGAACCTGGTAAGAAGCCAGAGAGTCAGGAGGTCAAAGGTCAAAGGTCAAAAACTGGATCAAGGACTGGAGAGCTGCTGGCAAGAGACAACTGCAACACATGGAAGCACAGTATGACTGAGCAAAGCCCTTAGTGAGCTCTGGGCTTTTATAGTTTAGACTGGGGGCGTGTGGAGGTAGCAGGGAGGCGGAGCCAAATGCCACGTTGCCATAGCAACGCCCTGGGATCTTTAACACCACCAGCAGGGCGCGCACACAATGCTGTCTGGATGTGTGCGCGTTGTGACCCTCTGCTGTGGTGTACTGTGTGACTACTGGCCACTGGGAAGCAGCGGGGAGAGGAGAGAGGTGACCGCCGTGGCGGGTGGCTGACAGGCGGGGAACTAGCGGGGAACAGCAGGAAGCCGGGAGAGGCAGCCGCCGCACCGGGCGGCCATGAGGTGAGATTCGCCCGCCCGCACTAGTATGTGTGCGGCGGGCGTTTAGTCCGCGGCGGGCGGCTTGACACATGTCTTGCTATTTCTTTTTTCTAACAAAGGTCCCTTCCCTTCATCTTCCTTTGTAAAAACTGAACAGAAATATTAATTGAGACATGAAACATTGAGATATTGTCAAGGTTTTGCTAAGCTGCTCCCATTCTGCCTATTGATTCTGCTGTCTGAGCTAATCTAGTGTTCAGCTATACACTGCTGCTGTCTTCTGAGTTTCTGGCTCTGGCTGTATCGGCTGATCTCTCTGATTACTCACCTGATTGTTATCAGCCAACCCTCTCAGGGTATTTATAGCAGCTTGGCCCACTTCCTAATTGTCCTTGTGTTTGTTTGCTGATGTGTTGCTGCTGGCTGCTGTGGACTTTTCCTGCTTTCCTGGTTGCTGTGTTCCAGACCATTGGCTTGTTCCAGACTTCTCTGACTTAATAAAGGTGTATTGCATTTTACCTTTTTGTGTCCTGTCTGGTTCCTGGTCCCAAACAGATGTGGCTCATTGTGCTGAAACCGATTCTCAGGCCTGCTTGTTCTTTAGGTTGTGCTGTGTTAAATATTCTGTCCGTTCTTCTTGATAACAATTTTGTGAAAACCTTGCATACCACTTCTGTATTTTTTCATGTTTTAGTCATGATGACGTCTGCATTCTTCCATGTTTCAGGGATGATGCTGAGTAGTAGGTATTTTGAAAATAGTTTAGCTAGAGCTTTCAATAGTGACTTTATCCAGTCCCATTTCATTGCAGCTCCTACTTCTACCAAAACTTCTGACACACTTCTTGCATTGAAAGCTCCCATTATAAATTTGTAGTCACAGTTGTCCTGTTTGTAGAGGTGTAATAGATCATCATAACATTCTTCATATTAATGATCACTTTATATTTTTTTTTTTCAAAATTAAACTTTTTTACGTCAAACTATTTTTCTTCATCATTTCTTTAAAATTAGAAAACTAAATACTAAATAAGTAATTAACACAATGCATTGTATACCCATTTTGGAACACAAAGAGTTAAATAAATGTGACAAATACAACTTTTATAACAAATTATCAAAAAAATGCACAATTAAATGTTATGTTCAGATCATGTGTTGAAATGTATATTGTGAGTTATACCTCTGAGGTGCTCAAAAAAGGGTTCAGCAACAAGTTTTAGGGCTTTTTTTTGCAATTTCTCTGTAGCATTTTCTTCCTGGCCTTGGTTTCTTACCAAAAATAATAATAATAATAATAATATTATATAATAATAATTTTGTCATCCATTGCTCCTTTTATAATACACCTACAAATTTCCAAATTGTTGGGTGGAATGCTCCAAGCAGTTGAGTGAATCCTCTGTGCCAATTTTCCACTGCATTGTTGGTTTTTTGGAAGATCATGCAATGCTGAATCATAACAGTTCTAGAGGCTCATATCAAAAAAGGTTTTACTTGAACTTCATCTGCCTGGTCTTCCTATCCATGTATCCTCAAAATTATTAAGCAAAATCTGCAATTCATCCATATTTTTCACAAAATATGTGTATCCATTGGAGTATCAAAATGCGTACTACAACATTTGGTGGCACCAAAACAAGTGCTAGCAGGTACCACTGATTTAATGCATATTTTACATTAAATCAGTGGTATCTGCTGCCACTTGTTTTTGCACCAGCAGGTACCACTGATTTAATGTAGAATATGCATTAAATCAGTGGTACCTGCTGGCACTCTTTTTTGACCCATCAGGCTCCTCTGATTTAAAGCATATTGTGCATCATGAATGTAAACATTTTCCATATAATTGAGTTGTTGAGCTTTGCATCATATACATTGGCTGAAAAGAAAAAGACAGTCCTTCTATTAACAGTCTGGATAAATGCATTTAAAAGCAAAATGTCTACATTTTCAAAGTCTGCCATGACTGTTGATTGATTCAGTGCAGGGCATAGTTTCTGTAGTTCATTCAGTACACACACATACATATTTGTTGCCCTCTCACTTATTAAACCAAAAACTAATGGTATTACTGTATGGTATTACTCAATGCATGAATAACATATAACTGTTGAAATAATAGAGAACAAGATTTAAAAGTTTCATCCACTGCTTTCCAAAATTGCCACCATGGAAAAAATCACAAAAATTAATAGTCCTGAGCTACTGTCATGGAGTCAAACATACTCTCTTTTCGTAGGTTGCTTGTATCCACTGCTAAAACACAAATCCAATAAATTGGCCAGATTTGGCAAAGTAGCCCAATTACTTCTGCACTATTTATCGTCTGCTTTAAGTTGTTATTTGTGGAGAGTTGTGCAGCAACATCTGCTGTGACTATTTTGGATGTTGCCGGTAAAAGTTATTAGCAGGTATGCTGTGTAGTCATAGCTTTTTCTTTCATTTTTCCAATTAGACACTTCATCTCCAATCATGTTCTTTCTGGAACATGATTGTCCTTATCTGGTCCTCTTCAAATTATAATCTTGTAACTTGTTGAAGAATCCAGCACTACAAGTTAGCTAAAACTCAATTTTATTCTTGATATTAAAACATAAAGTCGGTACTTGCGTCCGACGTTTCAGACCCACCTGGGTCTTTCTTCAAGGACAACTACATACCTTACTGAACAAACTCCTTCTTTAAAATGCATACCTGCAGACATTTGGCGCCGGTTCCGATCGCTCAGTTGCTATGGTTACCCAAACCAAACATCCGGACCGGATCCAAACGTCTGCTTTCTACTATTTGCCATCAAACAATTACTTGAATAATACTTCCTTCAATATTAAAAATATCCAATATATAAAATAAAAACAGCCATAATCCTAGTCACTATTAACCCCTTATTCAAACGTAGTGTACTAGACTGAAGTGTTCATTTAACCCGTTTGGTGTTAAACTCCGGAGGGTATAGATCCAGAACATCTCGCGTTTAGCGAGGCGGGTTTCTCTGTCCTCCCCTCGTGGATCCTGTCTCACAACTTCAAACGGTAAACACCTCAAGTCTTTCACGCTGTGTCTCTTTGCTACAAAGTGTCTAGTGACAGGAGTTCTCTTAAGCTGTTGTTCTGTGACAATATTGCTCAATCCTCTTGTGATGAGAGATCGGTGTTCCCTCAGTCTTTCTTTAAAAGGCCTGCTCGTTTTGCCTACATAACACATTTGACAAGGACAAATAAGCAAGTATATCACATGTGACGTGTTACATGTGATATGATCCCTGATGGTAATTTTATAATTTATGCCTGGTACAATGAATTTTGTCCCGCTGATCATGTGTCTGCATGTCACACATCCTGAACATTTGAAAATTCCACATGTTTGGGAGCCCTCGAGTATACTGTATTTTTCTACAGGGTCCGATCTGACCAGTTCATCTTTGATGCTCTTGCCTCTTTTGTACCCAAACATTGGTTTATGTTTAAAAATATGACCAACTGAGGGATCCTTTTCTAATATCTCCCAATGGTCTAATACCGATTTTCTGAGTGTCTTAGTGACATCACAATATGTGGTGGTAATGACCATCCGTTCATCCTTGTTCCGCACTGAAACTTTCTCCTTCAGAAGTTGTTCCCTATCCATCTCTGCCACCTCAATGAGGGATTCCTGAATATCTTGTGTCTTATATCCCCGTTCAATCTGTAGGTTTTTTATATAATGTTGTATAAATGCCCCCAGAAGATTTTTTAATTAGCACATATAGAAAGCTGATCTCTTCCCTACTGTAGTTTAACGTCATCCTGATGGGTTCATTCAAATTGTTAAGAGTATCCACAAACTTTAGGAGCTCCATTTCATCCCCGGCCCATAATATGAAAAGGTCGTCAATGTACCTGACGTAAAACTTGATATATCTCCAAAATGTAGACTGTAGAATATTCGCCTGTTCGTATTTTCCACATGTATGCGTTAGCATACACCGGAGCCATGGGTGAACCCATCGCCGTCCCAGATACTTGGAGATAGATGACATTTTCAAACTTAAAATAATTTTGTGTCAATATCAGGTCAATCAGACCCACCATAAAATTAATATCCTCGGGGGTGAATTTCAAGCTAGCCTCCATTATCTGCCAAATTGCTATCTTACCTCCCTCATGCGTCTTTAAAAAAGTCTCTTAGATGCAGTTTACGTTGTAACGCATACATTTCTATCTCCATGTGAAATCTGCTTGGTCTCTGAGTAGGTACAAAACTGAGACCTTTGCTCAACACTTTCCTTTCATCTGGAGACAGCATGTGGCTTGAGAGGTTAAAAATCATTTCACCTGCTCTGCTGGTGGCAGCGGTGGTTTCGGGTTTTTTGCTTTTCCTCTTCCCCCTCCTGGTCCTCCGTCGCCCGCTTTGCTTCTGGTGGTCACCCCTAAAAAACGCTGGGTGCCAGACGCCTCGTTGCTACTTGTTGCCTCACCAGTCTCAGTATCTCCATCAGAACCTGAGCTGGTTCAATGAATATATAGAAGTGTGCGGCGACTATTATAAAGTAGCACCTCTTCAAATTATGCCATCTAGAGTATAGCACCTTGAAGTGTAATGTCCTTTTCTGCATTTGATTTAGTTCCAAATACATTTTCCATTGAAAACCTTCTCTTCTCGTGTCATTTCCCATGTTGCTTTTAATTAATTTGAAAGCCATAGTGAAGCCGTAATACTTGATGGTATTCGCTGATACTCTGTGCTGCTTTTTTGATTCTTGCTTGCTTCAAATATGGTGCTTTAATAACGACAGAGCTTAAGAAACTTCTGCTTAAAATAATAGATCTTTAACCCCTTAACGACCCTTGACGGTCAAAGTACGTCAAGGGTCGATTTGACTTAACGACCGATGATGTACTATGACCGTCATCGAGTTCCGGGCTCCCCTCGCGGCTGCACGCTGTTCGGGGAGTCCGGAATGCATCGGAGCAATAAAAAAAAAAATTGCTCCGTGGTCGTTAAGTCGCGTCCGCGTCCGGATTCCCCGGTCGTTAAGGGGTTAAAGGGATAGTAATATTTCTTTTTATCTTTATTTTATTTTGTAGGCATTAAAAAAAACATGAAGAATGATATAAGTCTTATCTCTCAAACCTTTATGGTTTGAGAGATATTCACAATCAAAGTTTCCCCTCCCGCCCCTTTTACCTAGTGTAAGCCATCTCTTCTCAGATGTGGAATCCAGTCCATAGACCAGACAGATAACAGAAGGGGACAATCTTCTTCCTATGAGAACAATGAAAGCCCTCCCCCCCTTGACAAGTTTTTCAGGTTTTTCCCTTATCTTAATTGAAGATTGTCCCTCACTGCAGTCTACCTGGGCACCTCCCTTCTGATCTGGCTGAACAGTGTTACATCAGTAAAAGGGGCGGGAGGGGGATACTTTGTCATTCAATTACTCTTGAACTACAACTCTGACAGAATTGAAATAACACTATCCAAAATCCAAATACTATGATGATTAATTAAAGCTGCTTTTATTATGAAACATTACTATCCCTTTAATTATACAAGATCTTAAAGTGTTATATTAGCAGTACACACCTATGTGAACACTTTATGAAAGTGCAATAATGTTGCATGCTTTTAAAAGTAGAATCATAATGGCTCACAACATTAAAATGTCAACTTAACAATGCATGTGCTTTAAAGACATGCACTCAACTATGTAAACAACCTTAATAATGTGCTATTGTAATGCACACTCACAAATTTGTGACATTTTCAAACTAAAAATATCAACCTAAATCTTTTTACAACTTACATATTTGTTTAGAGTTCTTCTTGCATTCTGTTGAAATTCATCTCTCATTTTCAATTTTAGGAAGCTTAATTGCTTGTTTGCAGATACTATTGCATTCTCTATATTCTTAAATGATGTGTCTGACCCTTCTGACTTGAGAATTTAAAAACCTTTAATACCTAGAAGATTATATATTTTACTGCCATTCTGAAAATGAACATTGTTCAAATTATTATGTAGTTATTATTATTTATGTATGTGTGTATTTAACAAAGAGCGCTAACTCACCATGGCATATCCGTATAGAAATATAATTTTAATGTGAATATAAAGAGTAAGGACATAGACAGCAGCAGAAAATGAGAAGGTTCTCCAGTCCCCCAAACCTCAGACACAGACCCAAAGTGAAAACAGACAAAAAGACAACCCTGAGCTTGTGTATATAAAATTAAATGTGCCCTGTAATGTGCATATATAATATTTCTTAGTAAATATGTGCCCTGTAATGTGTATATATAACATTTCTTAGAAAAATAAGTGAGATGTTAGTATTCACAAATTGGCCAAGCCATGAGTAAGTTTGTCACCGCGCCAAGGTATCTCACTAATGGCAAGTCCTACTCTAATACAACTAAAAAAAAACCCTATCTAAATTTAAAATTCTCTGAATAGATGTTATATGAAATGCGTTGGAGGGGGACCCTTTAAATACTTTCTTTGTAATGCTTGTGGTTCCCAGTGTGGTGCAATTAAAAACAGAAGACATACAATGTGAAAAACATGGATAATGGACTTACCTGGTGCAAGAACCTAAATAGGTCTGCAAAGTGAGTATATGAGAGGGTTGTGGATCCACCAGTCCTCTCCATAAAAGGTACCGTTTTATCAACCCCCCCACAGGTCATGTGAGGAGTGAATGATTGAAGGTAGACAAAATGCTTGCAAGCTAGGACAGGCTTGTAGGCCTAGTCCTTAAAGGGCAAGAATGGAAAAAGAAATTAGATATAATGCAATGATATTAGTGCTATAAATGTGATAAAGTATTATTTATTTAGATTAATTATTATTTATTGGTCTATAAAATGGCCACATCCCTATACGTTAAAGTACCCCTTCACCTTCTCTTCCCCATGCCCCATCTCTAATCTCAGCTCCTTTTATAAATGTCTACTCTATCCTGAGTTGTTTCACTCTCTTCCTCCTAGTTTAAAGTCTCCTCTAACCTCCTAAACATTCTTTTCTTAGCACAGTACCCCTCTTACACAAAGGTGCAATGCATCTCAAATGTAAAAGTCCACCTAAGTAAAAATACAGCCCATTGCTATAGAAGCCCAAACCTCTCCTGCTTACACCAAGTCTTTATTCAAGAATCTAACTGCCTAATCTCCAACTGCCTTCCTGTTATTGCACTTGACTGAAAGTATTTTTGAAAATACCACCATATGGATCCTTTACTTAAGCTGTTGACCTAAATCTCTGACACAGATCTTAAAAGAACTTCATCTCACACTGACTTTGTCTTTGGTACCATTATGTGCCAGGTCAAACTGATCTACTACATTCTAAACCCAAGCTCCTGGGAGACAGCAAATTGTTTAACTCTATTGTTGCTGGTGACAGATGAACTTATCTGGCTTTTTAATTATAAAATATTCAACAACTACAACTTGCCTAGGTCTTAGTGAATTCTGGATACCAGCAGGACTAGAAGGGTGCTTCTCCTAGCTGTTAGAAAAAAGAGTCTTCTTTAGCAATGGCACTATTGTGCCAACACCACCAACATCATCAATCATTGTAGAAAATCTATTTGGGTTAGTAAACAACAGTGTGACCGCTCTATTCCTCATTCTTGCCTTGATATGTCTGTTACTCTAACTCATCTTACTATCTGTTCCTCTTTTGTGCAAGTTCAAGTATTATGGGCATGGGGGATGATGCACTAAAGTGTAATAAAGGTGTCTTGAAGAAGAATAGCACCTACAAATGAACTGAGTTTATATACACTTAAATATCCTGTATGCCCTGCTAGCATCTGTAAAATGTTTATAGTCTTATATATATATATGCTCTGATAGAGTAGACATTTCCAGGGTTCTCTGTTAATTGGCAGAGACAAGGTAACAGTTTTCGGAATACAAGGATAGTGGGAACAAATCAGAATTAACAGACGTTAATTCTAAAATCTCAGTATAAACATCACAAACAATATTAAATAAAGGCTCCAGAGTAGGACAATTCACACATGTATTTAAAAAACAGATGATATTTTATGGATTTAACATCTGAATAATTTTTCATATTCTAGTTGCAAGTATGCAATGATTAAAGTTATATCAACCAATTATATTTTTTGTGTTAGTGTCCCTTTAAAGAGCAGATACCTTTTCCAGTTTGATAAACTCTCCAGTTCCTGTGTTGTTCTTGGACTAGTCAATTGTCATGCTTTCTGCAGTTTTAAGCTCTGCTGAGCATATTTAACACCCACCACATACAAGCACAATGTTTTGGGGATGTAACCATTCATCAGCTGCTTCTAACGAACACCTGACAAAGTGGAAAGTCCACTTAAGCATAGTGTTTGCATGTGGTGATCAATAAATATGCTCAAGAGAGCTTAATATTTGATGTATGCATGCCATCTTTGACATTTACCAGAAATAAACTGTTTAAGTTACCCATTGCCATGGACACAAGGTTTGTAAAGGGTTACATTCTCTGTATATGGCTTCAGCTGTTGGGGTTTGCAAGCTGTAGTTCTCAACAGCTGTAGGTGTAATAATTGACTACTTCTGCAATATTACACAACCCTGAAATCATTCAACAATTAAGTCTACCTCTATGGACATAACATCCAGCATTAATTAAAGGTTTTGGGCTAGATTCAATAAACTCCGACGGCTGAAAAAAACAGCCGATGGCATTGTTTCAAGCAAGGTAAGCTATTCAATTACCAGTGCTATGAAAAAATGCCGGCAAAAAAATGTGTCGGGCGATAACATTAGTGGCATTTTTGTCCATTTAAAGTGCAATATACCCCACAAGATACAATTCAATTGACTGCGTTAACACTTAATATCTGATAAGAGACTTACTTTATCGCTGGAAATTTAAGACCGAATGTTTTTGGGTGCAGGGTCCTTTAATGGATCTAAAAAGTGCTGCTGCTGCAGCTGAAAGGAAAAAAAATGGATTTACTGATATGGGGCCCTATGTCCCATACATATACATCCACAGTACACCCAAAATGTGTCCAATATTAGTAGAATTAACGCTATGAGTGCCAGTGGGATATAATTACTCCACTGGCACTCATAGAGTTAACTCGACTAAGGTACAAAGCAAAAGCCCCTGCAAAGTAACACTTACCATTAATTCTGATGTCCAGTGTGGTCTTCAGCACCCTGTTCAGCTACTGTCCATCTTCTTTTCATATAGCTGTTAAAAAAGAGCCATAAATAAAAGAAAAGAACTGGCACACACATGCATAGTTTAACCCGCTGAGTGCCAGAGGAGTATGCAACGCAATGCTGAGCAATGCATTGCGTACGTCCCTGGGACTCAAAGGGTTACATTTTGCATAGTTGTGTGGGTCAGTAGTTTCTAGCATGCCCAAAGTGGCTAAAAAATTGTCCCCATGTTTTATAAAAGGCAAAATATTATGAATACAAATATTTGTTGTTTTCCATTTCTCCTCCACTGTGCAAAACTGTGGTGGCAGCAGAGAAAGTAAATAGCAACTCCCTCCTTTTGTACCTTAAGGACTGATGCCTGTTCGACAATGAGGTATTTTCAATAAAGACTGCCTTTATATATGTGCCATTGGCTGGGATATGTGCTTACTGACCTCCCAGCCATTCAGCTTCAAACACCTCCTGTGTGCGGGTTATTTTCATGGCAAATGTATTTATGGCTCTTCTTTACAGCTATTTGAAAAGAAGACAGAAGAAGATAGAAGGAAGAGAACAATTGATGACAGGTAAGTGTAACACAGATAAGCTTGTGTCAGGCACTGATAGCTAGCTTTTTTCCTTTGATATTCACATTATTGTAGCTATTTAGTGGCATTTTGGGAACTTAAGGGACAAAATGGACATTTTCTGTGGCCTAACGTCCATTGTGATTTCAGCTCCTAGGGCAATTAAACAATGACTTAGACATTTGTTTTGGTTGGCCAATATCCATTTTTGCCCTACCAGCTGTTTTAGGTCAAGGCCTTGGTCTGAAGAGCTAGTCCATACAGAAATAATCCATTGTGGCCATCAGGATTTTCTGCCCAAATTAATGTAATTGTGTGTTTATAGTGAGGTGTTAGTGTTCCTTTAAAAATAGCCAATATAGTCATATACTATGTTGCTAATTCTCCAGGGTCTAATTAGAAAACAACTAAAGAATCTGAGAAATAAATGTAGGACATGATTTTACTTATTTTACTTGCTTTTAGGACCAGTCTTCTAGATTGTAAGCTCTTCTGAGCAGAGCCCTTACTACCTTTTATTTTTCCACAATACTAGTGTTGTTATCGTTATTATTTGTTAACTCATTGTAAAGCACTGCAGGATATGCTTAATCCATTTGCAAGCAATAATAATAATCTCCTAAAAACTTTATCATGAAACAAAATGTATTTTTGGAGACAAACAGGTTTTAACAAGGCTTATGATAAAAAAAGATAAATGGGGGTGGATTCTGGTGCAAGCTTTTACTATAGGGTTCATATGAACATTATAAACATTTCCCTTGATTTAAATCTGACTTTGGAGCTCTTGAATGCAAATTAAGTCTCCAACGCATTGTAAAGAAATGTATTAGCGCTCTCTAAAGAATTCACAGGGTTAAATGCCTAATTTAAATCAATGGGAATCCATTTTATTCCCCCATAATGCATTTGGTTTGCCCCAAAATTCCTCCACTTTTCTATTGAAAGTAAGGCCCAAAACTGTCAGTGCATGGCAATTATTCACTGGATATGATTTAGGCAAAAGTGATTAAATTATATTATATTCTTAGTCAGAGGACATTATCATGATTCTAAGATGACTATTTTATATTTTGCTTTGCCCTCCAAAGACTTAAATTATCTGTATTTAATTTTAATATAAGATTTCCATAAACGTAACCTTCCTTCATTACACAAGGTTAAAGAGAGGGAACAATGTGTTAACATTTAAAATTCATTAGGCATAATTAGCATAACTTGTCATAAATCACTCGAGAGAAATTTTAAAAAGGAAAGTGGCTGAAAAAATAATTCCCATTTTACTTTTTAGCGTCCAGTGCAATGTCCTTGAATGCTGTTTTTACAGTGGTTACTTGCTTATTAGAAATTGTGTAGCAACCAGTAATTCACACTTCTGGGAAAGAAATGCAGCTCATACAAATATTTTCTGATTTTAAAGCAGTTAACAGCAAAATAAAATGCACAAAATAAATCTTTTACCATTGTTTCAACTCTTAAAGTGTTTTTTGTTTCAACTGGTATTGCTAGGGGCCCTAGTCACAAAGTAAAGTGGAGTCATTTCTGATCATACCAACTCCATCATAGTGGACAATAAAAATCCAATGTCCCACTGATTTAAATGCTATTTTAATACCTTGAATGCTTGACAGTGGAATCGCTTACAGATAGATCATTAACACAAATAAACAAGATAAAGGGACGGAGAGAAAAGGCTAAAGCTTTACTAAATCCTTCAAGAATACAGAAAGGAAAATGAATTAGTTATACAACAATACTACATCAACCTAGTAGATCATGAAAAGTCTAACCCTAAGAGCATGAGAAGGACCCCATGAACAGAGGAACAAGGAAGTAGTAAAGCAAACATTAGGTTATTAAAGATTCCCAGAAACTTGACACTAGCCATGTAGACAACACTGGTTCAGTGCTTAAATTAACCATGCATAAACCAAACCTGACCAGCCCAGTTGACTGTCCAGGACCTAAGCAAAAGGAAAAACAACGTGAGAATAAAGAAGGCAAAATTTACATTCCAAATATCTAACTGAGAAACCGCAACAAGCTGTGATAACCGAAAACCCTTTAATTCTAGTAATAAACATGAACCCAATCTAGGAGGACAGGATGGAAAAAGCTTCATGCTGACTGAACTCCCAAAAAATAGAGTGATGTAAGAAAACTGTAGTTCAAATGTAAGCCCACCATCCCTAACACAGAGATGACCACTTGTCAAGTTTACAAACACACAAGGAATCTGCCTTGCAACTCCCTTTCACCAAGACTCTGCAGCTAGATTCCATACAGTGCAAGTCCTTACCTTATGGAGAGACCCTTAACACAAATAAACAAGATATAAATGTTGAGGAAAAAGCACAGCTTTATTAATTTCTTCAAGAATGCATAAATAAATAATGGAAGGTCATACAGCAATACTACCACAATCTAACAAATGAAAAGACTGACCCCCAGAGACTGATAAGTTTCCCATGAATCTAGATGCAAGAGTAACAAACCAAGACTTATTAGTTCTCCAGAAACATTAACTATTCAGCTCAACTTAGCTCAATGCCTAAATAAACCAAACATAAACACACCTGGCCCTTGCATCTAAGTTAAAACCCAGGACAGAGGGGTGAAGATCATAAGAATAAAGAAGGCAAAACTTGCCTTGAAAAAAAAAAAATAATATATATATATATATATATATGTGTGTGTGTAAATCTCCCAGCCTGGACAAACTGAAATATCTGTAGGTGCTGAAATGCCTAGATTCCGCACCTTCATGTTTCCTCCTCTCAAAGCCACAAGCAATAACTACAAACGCAAAAAGAAAAGAGAGAGCATTACCTAGTACATCATCCAAATTTAGAAATTTTGACTAATAATGACTAACAATCCATTCATGTATGCAGAAACATATCCACTCCAAGTAATTATCTATGCATCAGAAAAATGTAACACTAATTAAGAGCAATAGATAAATGAATAATAATACTTACACAAGAAGTCATGCTAAGTCTAAAAATAATAATAATAATGATAATAATTTTAATTCACCTGGAAGATCAAAAATAGCTAAAACAAATCTGAGCAGCTTGACTTCAAGTTCACATCCTCCAGTGAAACCTGAACATCTGGTGGATGGAAACATAATAGTGTATGAAACCCTAGGAACTACTAACCCCATACAAACCACCTAGATACAGGCTCAAAATAGGAACAGGATGCCAAAGTATGTACAGTATGCAGGTGGGACACAAAACAAATGCATACGCGCACACATCAGCTAACAAACACTGTGGTATTTACTGAGTACATAAATACCAATATGAACTAGAATGGAGTAACTAAAAAGAAAAAAGATACTGGTAAAAGGAACTTCAGTTGTGATCATGAACTGAATGCTTCCAAATCTCAATCTTTGTTTACTCCATCAGTTGTATGGGCCTTCTAGAGTGTTTCTTATTGGCATAAAGACTTTGATTGATTTGTAGCATTCCAAGGAATAAAGTCTATCCCCATGACTCTATAACCTTTATACATTCCCACATGGATCTCACACACATTTCTGTAAACACTATGGTTTCGGACTTCATTATTGATGTTTCTTATATGTTCAGATATATTCTTCCTCAGGTCCTTCTTTGTGAGGCCAATAAATTGAATACCATATGTGCAAGTGAGAAGATAAACCTTAGAGTATGACTCAAAGTTGATAAAATGACCAATTTCAAATATTTATTCAGCTTTGAAGGATCCCAAGTTGCTCTTAGAGTTACCCTGCACATACTTGCACATGCAAGGTAAGGGTACATGCCCTTAATAGGATTATCTAAGATATTCCCGATTCCCAACAATACATTTGAACTTTCATAATTTGCTCAGAGCCAGATGGTTCCTCCTGGAACACAACACTGGACTTAGCAACTGCGGTTCCAAAACTTCATTCAGTTTCAATATATACCTATAGTTGTTGAAAAAAAAATCATTTAGCTCCTGAACATTCTGTGTTCTTAGTGATGAAAAAAGCATGTTTTGGGTCTGTTCATATGGGCTCCATCATAATCTCTGCCTTGGGAATAGCTGATATAGTACATATGCCCTGCTTTGCTCATGTGCTAAACGTATTTGTGACCAGATTCCTGGCAGAAACTGAAACCCTCAGAGTTGATTATTGCCCATAAAATCTATGCCCATTTTAGCAGCTCCTACAGTGTACACATCACTCTATATTCCATACAAGAGTGTAACAACCTACCACATCACCAGTTGAAAATGAACGTCCGTACCAGGTGGAATTCCACATTGTACATGATAGAGCTTTTGCATGAGAAGAATAAAGCCGTAAGCGAGTACACCATGCAAAACTGGAAGGCTTTGGAAAGAGGCGCTTTGTGACCTGGCCAATGGCAACTAACTTGCAATGTGTGTAAGCTGCTGTAACCTTTTGAGGAGGCAACCATGCTGGTGAGTCGCATAGAGGCTGGAATTAGTCAATTTCTTCCACTGATATATTTATTGCAGGAAAAAAAGAGGATCATGGGTGAGGAATCTTACCATAATTACAAGACAGATATGCACCAGCTTGTCAAGGACATGTTAATGTGCTTAGAACAAGATCCTTGCATAATGTCCATTAAAAGCAATGATGAATACATTATTGCCACTTTGCCGGACCTCTGATTTAACACAAAATTTCAGAATTTCTGCCAAAGGGCCATCAGCAGTTTGTCACAACACGGAATCATGACTATTAGCAGAATCTCTCTGAGGAATCAGATTCTGTCAAGGAAAATAGACACGTGATTATTAATCAACTGGAGGGCTGCATTGTGGAGGATGGGAGGGAGAAAGTTAGGGCACAAAAAACATCTAAACAGCTTAGTGAAAAATAAGGCAGCAAATCATTTCAACCAGCAGCAAGAGCAGCTACATATTATCAGCCAGAACAATATCCCATTCGTGGTCTCAGCAGGGCAGGCAAATGTCCAACGCTGGTGGTGGTGACACTGGTGGCAGAGCATCTCTTTGGGTCTTGTTTCCAGAGTATGTGTTGATAGCTGACACACAGGAACAGAGTGTATCTCCTAGGAGTGGTCTCAATGCACGTGAGATGGTTTCGGTACACTTGTAGGATAGCTAAGTTCTAGGCGGAAACAATGACCCTATGGATTACTGACAAACATAGCAGTGTGTGGCTAGCATTGACAAGTATTGTAATGGAAACGTTTAGATGCCCTCCAGCAAGCATTGAGTCTGAGCGGCTTTTTCAGTGCAACTTCTGACATTGTGAATGAATGCAGGATATGACTATCAAGGAGCAATGTTGGGAGACTAACATTTTTAAAAATGAATCAACATATGACCAATAAGTAATGTGTCTCAGTCTTAGAAGAATATGTAAAGCAAAACACAAAAACACAGACAGAGCGCCAATAGTGTGTTATCCAATATAACTAGATATGTTCATACCATCATAAAGAAATACACTCACAATTTAATATTGTTGACCGTCTGATTTATATCAGCAATCAACTAATAAAACTTGCAGGTACTTTACCCGTCCCTGCATGGGTGCCGTATTTCTCCTCCTCTCCAAATACTCAGCCGATTTCAAGCAGGCGATCCACCACAATTCCAAGAGTTGTACGAAAAATTACAAATGTAAAATAATAATAAAAAATATAAAAAATAAAAATAATAAAAAATAAAAAATAAAAAATAAAAAGTGTGCAGTCGATTTAGAAAATATATATTTGTTTATTCCAATAAAATAGGCTATATAATGGGACGCGTTTCGCAGTATCATACTGCTTCTTCTGCCAATAAAGCCTTTAAACAAATGTAACCAAAAACTAACGGCTGCACACCTTGCTATTTAAAAACTATGTATCCATTCAATTGGACCTCCAAGATTGAATCCGATTGGTGTATATGATCCCGGGGTGAGACGGAACATATAATTAGATCTCTCCATTAACCCCATCACTCTACAAATGAATCCAAGTGAAATATAGTAAACCCTTTCAAAAAACATCCTCCGCTAACAACCCGGGACCACATCCAAACAACCAAATAACAAAATATAACCAATTACATTCATATTAATACTTCTCAAAAAGCACCACACAACAGAATTCAGTCTAACATAATCACATCTGACCACTTTGAATGGAGATAGAGTGATAGGAGCATATAGATGTGAAAAAAGAGGGTGTTTGACCTGTAAATATATGATTAATGGAGCTAAACAGTTTAAGTCTAATGTTACAACAGAAGTTTTTAATATTTACTCCATGATGAATTGCAGTTCACAATGTGTTGTCTATCTATTGTCCTGTAGCTGTAATTTACAGTATATTGGACGTACTACTCAGCATTTAAGGACAAGGATAGGACAGCACAGAAGAAACATTTTACGTGGATTTCTTCACCATGGTGTTTCTAGACATTTTTTTGAACAACATGGTGGAAATCCTGATAGTTTGCGAGTCATTCCGATCGAATATATAGCTCCATCGTCTAGCTATGACAGACTCTCTAGGTTAAATATGAGGGAGTCTTATTGGATTTTTAGAATGGAGACCTTGAGTCCTAAAGGTTTGAATGAGATGATGGAAACATTTTGGTAGAATATATATGTCATTTTTAGGGAGTTGTGTTATACTTTATATATTTTTAGCATGGTGAGTGTGCTTGTTTGAGTTGGATTACATGAGTATTGTATTTAGTGTATGGGTTTAGTAGGGGTTTATGTTTTTTTATATTTTAAGTTTTTTTAATTTTGTTCTGACTATATCATCCACACTCACCATGTGTATTTGTATTCATATTGATTGATTGGATTGCGGATGTGGTTGCTATGTTGCTAGTCCTCCGGTGGGCGGTGGGATATATTGCTCTTATATCCGGCTATTGGGATGTGGACTGGGATCATTTTGGGGTTAGTTTTTGGTCCTATTTTATTCAATCGGATTGGGATGAATATATTTTGATGATATTTCATCCTGTCCTGTGCCACAATGGCCGGATTTGGGAGTGGAGCCCCATTGTGTTGTCGGGGTGTTGGTAATAGAGGGAGCATTTTGCACCACATCGGTAATTTTATTTTAAGTACAAGTGTTTAAGAATTGATGTTTTTGTCAGATTGATGCTTGGGGAGGATCATGGGAGACCCATGGGCATCGGTCAGATGTGATTATGTTAGACTGAATTCTGTTGTGTGGTGCTTTTTGAGAAGTATTAATATGAATGTAATTGGTTATATTTTGTTATTTGGTTGTTTGGATGTGGTCCCGGGTTGTTAGCGGAGGATGTTTTTTGAAAGGGTTTACTATATTTCACTTGGATTCATTTGTAGAGTGATGGGGTTAATGGAGAGATCTAATTATATGTTCCGTCTCACCCCGGGATCATATACACCAATCGGATTCAATCTTGGAGGTCCAATTGAATGGATACATAGTTTTTAAATAGCAAGGTGTGCAGCCGTTAGTTTTTGGTTACATTTGTTTAAAGGCTTTATTGGCAGAAGAAGCAGTGTGATACTGCGAAACGCGTCCCATTATATAGCCTATTTTATTGGAATAAACAAATATATATTTTCTAAATCGACTGCACACTTTTTATTTTTTATTTTTTATTATTTTTATTTTTTATATTTTTTATTATTATTTTACATTTGTAATTTTTCGTACAACTCTTGGAATTGTGGTGGATCGCCTGCTTGAAATCGGCTGAGTATTTGGAGAGGAGGAGAAATACGGCACCCATGCAGGGACGGGTAAAGTACCTGCAAGTTTTATTAGTTGATTGCTGATATAAATCAGACGGTCAACAATATTAAATTGTGAGTGTATTTCTTTATGATGGTATGAACATATCTAGTTATATTGGATAACACACTATTGGCGCTCTGTCTGTGTTTTTGTGTTTTGCTTTACATATCCTTACTTCCACGTTGTGGCTGTTTGTTCGGAGAGTGGAGACGCCATCGGATACTGCTTAAGAGGGAGGCAGTTGGTCCAAATATCCCTGAAGCGATTATAGCTGGACTACACATAAGTGTTCAGTTCAGCAACTTTTTTTGTGAGTGCAATTAATCACGGTGAAAGGTGGTGGATTTTTGTTTGAATATATTACACCAGGAGCGCATCCTGTTTTTTCTTTTCTCTTGCAGTCTTAGAAGAAGGATAGGTTATATTTGACACAAACATGATAATGGTAAAAACTGTTTAATCTCTTGACATCATGCTGCCCTTTTGTTTTGTTGAAAACAGAGGCTAAAAATAACTGTTATTATATGTTGCACCCTATTGGAATATGTGCTAATGTCACTTAAGAAGAAAGTCGGTATTGTGGGCAAAGGAAAAAGGAACTCTGATTGTTAATTTTTTCAAGGCATATATTGCTGTAGGACTCACGGCTTTTACTTAATTTTTCACTTCAGCCCTCAGAAGGAGTAATATTGTGGTAGGAAGTGTTGTAGTCATAGGAAACAATGTGTTGGCAGTGTCAAAAAGGATAAAAATTTTGCAGGTGCGAAAAGGAGAAAACTTTGGAGAAAAATTGTTGGTTTTCCATGAAAAGTCATTCAGGAAATGTTTCTGACTTTTCATCCACCTCTATTTGGTATCAGGAAGTCTTATATAAATCTAAGTTTTCTGGATTTTGTGGCAAAGGTTAAACTTGACGGACTTGTGTCTTTTTAAACCTAATTTACTATGTTACTTCATGTGTTTTCTCCATTAAGAAATCCATAATCTTATCAGTATTCTTCTGCAAAGTACTAAGAAAACTAGATAATTCTTTCAGAGCTGGACTGCAGGCCATGAATGCACTAACATGGGGTAAATGGCATAGAGCTCTCTCAGTGTGCAGCTATCTGCTCTAATGGCTGGTCATGCCTCTCAGTTTGTGAAAATGTTATTTTCCCTTGTAGTGCAAGCAATGTACACCAGAGTTGTTCCACAATGCTTTGTGGAGCATTGGAAACCTCTTTACCATTCAATGGGTTTAAGGTTCAATTTAAATTAACTGGAAGTTTTATTTGCCCCTTATGGTGCTGTTGGTGTTGTCCAGTTATTCTAGTCATGTTGCGCATATTTATATAACCCCTTAGAGTGCCAGCGGGGCATTGTGGGTAATACATTGCACACCATTCTGCCTTACAAATGGTTAAATAATGTGAGAAATGAAGCAAAGTTAATATTTATAAACTCTGTCATTGGAATGGATTCTGTTAGGATTTACAATTCATGCAAAAGCAAAATGTGCTTTATTTCATATGAGCTTTAGAAATCTTTCCTGGTCTTGTATTCTGTTCTGTTTGAATCTTTTTAATTTTCCTGAAATGTTCTGGTTCCTCATTTTGTGATAATTGGTCTCATATAAGAGGTCAATAAATTTAACCAATTAAGCTGCTTTATTGGAATCAATATTTTTATAAGGTCATTAAGGCATGAAACACTAGCATTCACTTGTTTCAGCTGTTGCATTGCATCTTCTTCAGTGTAAAAAGTTAATAAATGTTTACAAGTCCGTAGAGAACATTGCAAGGAACATACAAATAGTTATGCAGGTACTTACAGTCCTGACACATTTTTTTGCTGTGTAGAGAGTTGGGAAGGTTGAAAAGCATCATTTTTGTCCTGTAAAAATTCTGCTTTTTCGTCAAGCACAAGAAAATGCGCCAGTTTGTAGGGGGGTTAGATTCCGTATGTGAGGTTCTGGCTATACCAATGCAGTGAACAAGGCTGGGAGGTTAGTATGTGGGTTTCTATGGCTACCAGTGCAGTGGGACAAGGCTATGGGTTGCTGCAGTATAAAACAGAAAGAAAGCTCGTATTTTGCAGGAATTCCCTCGGAAGACAAAAAGTGCCATTTTCCATACTTTTTTCTAATGTAGAGAGTGTCAACAACAAAACGTCCCCATAGATCAATAGAAAATTTCCCCCACCTTCTAAAGAAGGATTATGAGAAATCTAAAGAAACTGTCGGCAGATGTATCAAAATGGAGCAACTCCCTAGGAATTAAACATCTCTCAAATCTATCTACCTCCCGTTTTTAGTTTTTTGCATTGTATCTTCAGTTTCCTGTATATAACGATTTCTGATGCTGTTCCTTTTAGGTTAAACACACAATGAGCCAATGGATTCAATAAACCTAAATACCTCCAAAGAGACATTTGTCTTTATAAGACCGTAAATAGAAACAACTAGTAGGAATCTACAAGATATCAAAGATATATTAAAAAAGTATATAGATATGACTGCTGTAGAAAGGATACCTACCTAGATAAGTCTTCTGTTGAACAAATTATAATGATAAAAAAGCAACTTATTCCTAGGGTACACTTTACCTTAAAGGGTTCTGGATGCACAGTTGAGTCACACAGTACTAATCAAAGCTGTATATTCTATACTGTGCCTGCATTGTGATTAGGTAAAGTGTTATGTGTCTTTAAATAGCCTCAATGTCAATTTAAATGAGACGAGTGGCCATGCTACATTGGTGGTCACCGACACACAACCATAACATGGCAAAACAGGTGCATACTAATAAAGCAGTGTTTCTCAACTAGGGTGCCATAACACATTGGTGTGCCATACCCCCACCCTTTTAGGATCCAACATTTTTTAAAGACTTAGACAAAAATGAGAATTTTGACTTTCTAATGTATATTTATTGACATTCTTATGCACAGCATGATCTTTATTTTCATTCAGATTTTGGCTGGACCTAAGAATAACTAGTTATAGAAACATTATCCTGTTTGGGATGCCTTCAGCAAAAGACAAAAAAATATGAATCACTGTAATTGTGCAAGTGATACAAAGGAAATAGGCACTTGTTTCTTGCTTAACCCCTCAAGGACCGGTAAAATCTGAGGTGGATTTCACTTAAGGACCGGAGCAATTCTGACCTTTTTGACTATGTCTTTGTTCAATAGTGTTTTCCCTCTAAGTCTTTTATCCCACCCCCATAAATTATATACTGTTTTTTTAAGCACAAATAGGGCTTTCATTTGATAACCTACTTATATGGTTAACCCACCATTTACTTTATTAAAATTAAAAAAAATGTAAAAAAACACCATTTTTGTTTTTTCCCTTGGGATCAGTTGGGCACAAAGGGTTACATTTTTATGGTGACTGCATGAAAGGTATGACCGGTCAGTCATACCTACAAAATGTGCAGTTTAAAGTGGCCACTGTCCCCCCCTTGGGTGAAAATCCCCATGTCCCTTTTTCCCACTCTGTTTTGACACTTTTTTATCTGTGACATTTGGCGGTGTGTATAAGTGTATTAAATGGCTCCACAACAATCACACTTCCAATATTGTTTAATGAGATGTTTTTTTTTAAATAAAATATTTTTGTAAAAAAAAAAAATAGTGTGTTGTGTTTAAAAAAAAAAAAAAAAAAAAAAAAGTATCATTGCAGGTCAGAAATTTACCTGCATTTAGCAAGCCTCTGGCACCAGCAGTGAAGGGTTTAATACCCCCAGCTGCTGTATTTTCATTTGCCACTAGGTGTCTCCTGTCTACTTCTGTCTCCCTTACTTTGATAGCAAGGGAGACAGAGGCAAACGAGACACGCACAGACAGCATGCTTTCTGTGCTGCCTCTGTCTCTCACTATGCCGGTACATGTGATCACTGCTACGACGATCACATGAACCGGCACAAGCAAGAAGGGCTGAGACTGAACACCCCAGTCTCGGAGCGCTCAGTCTCAGCCTGGAATTAATGATAGCAGCGTGCTCAGAGGCACGCTGCTATCATTTAAGCCATGACGGTCCTGGTACGTCATTGGTCCTTAACGCAAATCCAGGCATGACATACCAGGACCGTCAAGGGTTAAGCCTGGTATAAATCAAGTGGGTACAAAAACTCCTGGAGAATAAACTAAGGTGTGATAAGGGTCCAATAGAAAATATTGTGGTATTTTGCACCAGTTCTCATACCTATGAATATGCCAACATTATCATGATTTCCTTATGCTTTTGCCACATTTATGATGATGCAATGTCTACTTAGACAATGGCTCATTTTCATATTGAAATCCAGCTTAATGAGTCATTGACGTATTCCTGTGAATGAGTTTATATGTTAATGTGGCTATTCACCACATGCTGTAAGCTTCACTATAATAAAAAAATAGCCACTTTAAGAGACAAATCGTAGTAACATATAGTGGTTAAAGTGTACTAACAGGACCTGTTGAAGAAGTGTATTGTAAGATGACAGACCAGGGCTCAGAAAGAATATATTTGAAAGGAGACTCACAATATATAACAAAATAGCAAGTGGTAAAATGTGAGACAACCGAGGAGGATCAAATCATGACTCAAATCAAAAGAGAGAAGTAAGAAGATACCACCCCTCCACACAGTGGCCCCTGACTAGGTACACTTACTAGATATATTCTTGATATTGAATAATCATGAGGAGACTATTTTGACTTTTATGATGTATGAGCTGTCAATCAAGAATATATCCAGTAAGTGTATCTAGGTGTGTGTGTGTGTGGGGGGGGGGGGCACCGTGTGTATTTGATTTGGATCAGGGTTTGATTCCACTGTGGTGTTTTACATTTTAGCATTTGCTATTTTGTTATATACTGTAAGTCATCTTTTTAGTAGATCTTTTCTGAGGTCTGGTCTTCCAACTTAAGTTACCGTTCTACAATAGATCCCGTAAATACATTATAAACCCTATATCATATTATTAATTGTATCTTAGAGTGACTATACTTTTATATATATAGTGTGGTCATTCATTTTAGACTATTATCCTAATTTTCCTTTATATCTGTCTTTTACTATATTTTTTAACGAATCATTTAACAGATATCACTTAGAAGCGGCTGTGCAATCTCTCCTGTTTTTTCTTTTTCCCTCTATGTATGTATCTTTATTTATATAGCACCATACATGTACACAGTACTTTACAGAAGTTGAAATACAGAACTGGGTTAAGAGCATTAAGCCAAAGTGAGATCATTGAGTTATTTGTGGGGGAAAGTGCAGCAAAAGCATCATATACTGGGAAAGGGACCCTGCCCCAAGGAGCTTACAATCTAATTAGAAGTCAGAAACAGTAGTAGGAGGATCATGAGTGCAAATACAAGGCATAGTGAAGGAAGTGCAGAAAGTGCACAAATATTCTGATGTGACTATCGGTGTCCAAAAAGAGGATATTGTTAATGAGATGCCTCCGTGAGCAGGTGGGTTTTGAGGAGATGCTTGAAAGTGATGAGTGTGGATGATTGGAGCATGTTAATAGGGAGGGCATTCCAAAGTCGAGGGGCAGCCAGTGAAAAAGGTTGTAACCGAGAGATGGCTCGAGTTGTGAAGGGAGAGGACAGGAAGAACCCTTGAGAAGACCATAGGTGAAGAGAAGGGGTGTAACGGGAGGTAAGATCAGAAATGTAAGAGGGTGCTGAACAACACAGAGACTTACAGGAGAAGATGAGAATGTTGTAAGAAATACAATACTTTATAGGTAGGCAACTGAGGGATTTCAGGAGGAGATGAGAGGGAAGGTATCTGGGAGCAAATGTTGGGATTATTGCAGCTAAATTGATAACAGATTGAAGTGGAGAAAGATGAGAAGCAGGAAGACCAGAGAGTAGAATGTTGCAGTAGTCGAGTCTAGAGAGAATGAGTGCCTGAGTGAGTTTTTGCAGTTGACATACAGAGGACTGATCGAATTTTGGCAATATTTTTCAGGAAGAAGCGACATGTTCTGGTGACAGCTTGGATATGGGGGGGAATGTTAATGTAGAATCAAGTATGACCTCAAAACAGCATGCTCTGGATATTGAGTGGATGGCAGAGTTGACTGTTGTAATGGGGAAGGGGGTTGGTGGATGGATTCTAGGAGGGAACACAGCCAGCTCTGTCTTTTTCATATTAAGTTTAAGAACATGGTGGGCCATCCATGATGAAATAGCTGAGAGACTTTGAGTGACTCAAGACTGCACAGCTGGAGTGAGGTAAGGGAAAGAGAGGTAGATTAGTGATATGGTAATTAAAATCAAGAGATAAGATGCAGTCATCAAGTGAGAGGATGTAGAGGGAAAAGAGAAGTGGCCCCAGGCCTGATCCCTGAGGTACACCTACTGAGAGGTCATGGGGAGAAAGAGTTAGCAAAGGAAACACTGAAAGTACATTTATTGAGGTAGGAGGAAATCTATTCTAGAGGTGTGTCACGGATGCCATGGGTGTGCAGTGTGTCCAGTAGGAGTGCATGGTTAACAGTATCAGAAGCAGCAGATCGATTTAGTAGGATTAGTATACTGTATTGTCCTTTGTCCTTTGTTGTGCATAGCTTATTAGTAATTTTTGTTAAGGTTATCTAAGTGGAATATTTGGAACAGAAACCTGACTGTAATGGGTCAAGAAGAGAGTCTGAATTGAGCAAAGAGATTGAGCAAGAGGATACAAGGCATTACAAGATCTTAGATGCATAGGGTAGGAGTGAAAGTGAACGATAAAGACAAGTGGGGTCGAGGGAAGGTTTCTGGAGTATAGGTCTAACTATTGCATGTTTGAATGAGGATGGAAAAGTTCAGGAAGAAAGAGAGGAGTTAAAGATATTAGTAGGGATGGGCAAAACTTTTCACTTCAAAATGAAACCGCCGAAAAATGGCACTTTCAGCTTGGAGAAAAATTTCCTGCGAAAAGTGCTGATTTTCCACTTTTTCCCGCTTTTTTCTCCTAGCTCATTCCATTGAAATCAATGGGAACATTGAAGTTAGACACAACACATAGCAAATATTATTTTATTTCCCAAAAGCAGAGTGTAAAAGGGGCATGCAGGTGCCTGTGTTGGTGGGGTGTGCAGAAAGAATCATTTGAACAGGCAATGTTTTTTGGGGGGTGGTTGGTTTACTGGAAATGAGGGCAGTTAATAAAAAATAGATTGTAAATTCAATTTAAAAAAAATCCCATAAGACATGATATAAAAGGGGTCTAAGGAGGGTGTCTGTGTTGGTGGGTGGAGTCTGGGGAATGAATCAGTTGAACAGGGAATTTGTTTTAGGGGGTTTCTTGACTGATATTGTGGGGGCAGTTAATAAAAAAATAAAATAAGAAATGTGTATTTAAAGTGATAGAGACAGGAACATAAGCTGCCACAGGGGTGGACTGATACTTGACTTGATAGAGTACTTTTTAGAGGATGATTTGTTAGATTTGTTGTTAGAGGCCCCAGCTCTGAGGAAACATTGATTTGCAGGACTTAGACTTATAAGAGGCACAAACCCTGAAGAAACATTGATTTGTAGAACTTAGGCTTGTTTGGCAGTAGTCTTAAGGAAACATTGATTTGTAGGACTTAGGTGTGTTAGAAACAAACCCCCAAACATTGTTTTTTGTAGGACTATGTTTTTATTAATTTTTTAATTTATTTTTATTTTTAAAGCACAAGCCCTGAGAAAAATAAAATGCCCTACTGGTCTAATGTCAGCAGGTCATGTTGGCCAGTGATGAAGGTTCCACTTGCCACAATTATCTCCAGTGATGCATCTGAGGCAGTATGCTGCTTTGAAACTCAAGATCCTGGAAGATGCGGCACTGCCTGACACCTCCACCTCCGCTATTTCTTGGGAAACTGACATGGAGATCTCCCTCTTGTGGGCTCCTGTGAATAGCCAGAAACACCACCATCTTCCCTAGAAGCACAGAAGTTTGCCAGCCAGTCAGAAAGATGATTCACCACTCTGGAACTATGGTTTGATCATACCGGTTTGTTTACTAGACTGTGCTATTGTCCTCAATCAGCAAGTTTGTTTAGAAACGTATTTTGTAAATTTTTTAATCATTTTTGACAAGTTGTTCATAAACCTCCTTTTGGGCCATGATGTTTTTATCTGCATTGTAATATTTTCTTACCCTCCTATATAACTGGTTTATTACACCATCATCTTTACAAAAAGGCATATGCCTTGAATGTTTAATACTGTATACTTAGTCAATATGATTGCTATGCTACCACCTGGCTCCAGGGCCTTCTTCATATACCTTGTGATCTTATTACTAGTGGGATGTCCCAAGAGGCTGAGGAGCAATTTTTTTTTACCCTGTTCTGTGGACGGGTGGTGTTTCAGACCCCCTGCCCCACTCTAGAATGGACAGGGACACCTGACCACCACTGCCATCACTTTAGTATTGTCTCTCCTCTTTCCACTGTCTTGGCACTCGTGACATACCACTTCATTCTTAAATAACTGGGTACCTAGCCCAGTGCTTTAGAATCCTGTTTACTCTTGCTTTAGTACTGTTACCCGTAGATTTAGTACCACATTCTGTTAACATGCATACGGGCCAGGTGATGGTTGTTTATTACTCTTTAACTGTCTATTGGATTTGTTTGTATTCCTGAGCTTTTCTCCATAAATGCAGTCTCCTGCATATTACCACTAGTTGCTCCTTTACTGATTTCAGTTTAAGATTGTCTTATCAGTTTAATATTAGTGGAAGGAGATACTGCACCAGCCATTGAGTGGATAAGAAGCTAGTGGTGTAAACATGATACCCTTCTAGTATACCATATTGTAATATCATTTGAGTTTGGGAACATACATAAACATGCGGCCAGTAACTACCAGAACCTTACTGTTTTGTCCACATGTTTTTTCCCTTTATCAGCTACTCCTCAGCAAGACATATCTCATCTAGGGGTGGGTGAGAAGTGTGAAAAATTTCCCGTGTGACTTTTCGCTAAAACTTGCCGATTTTTTTATTTTCCCACCAAAAATTTTGCCTTTCTGGCTAAGCAAAAATTTCACCCTTTTCGCCTATTTTAACACATTTTTTGCCTATATTTTCTATAGGTACTACATTTCCCATTGTAATATTACTTCTTATAAGTGCTGAAGCTTAGAAATAAGTGGCTGACAGTAAAAATTGTGAGTCCTACAGCAACATATGCCTTGAAAAATGTGTTAGCATGCAGAATGCATTTGTCCTTTGCCCACAACACTAACTTCCTGCTTAAGTGACACTGGCACATATTCAGGATGATATCAAGTAATAAAAAATATAAAGTACAACCTACAATGTGTCAGATGTAGTGTTGAGCGAGCATGCTCGGATCGGCTCGAGCATCGCTCTGCTCGGCACATGGCGGTACTCGTACGAGTACCGCCATGTGCTCGCCCGCCATGTTCGGGTGGAAGGGATCTGTGCCGAAGGAGGCACAGATCTTGCAGACGCTCCGCTGGACCACCAGGGACTGGAGGTAGGGGGCATTGTGGAGATGAAGGGGGCATTGCGGAGATGAAGGGGGCATTGCGGAGATGAAGTGGGACATTGCGGAGATGAAGGGGGCATTGCGGAGATGAAGGGGGACATTGTGGAAGGGGGACATTGCGGAGATGAAGGGGGCATTGCGGAGATGAAGTGGGACATTGCGGAGATGAAGGGGGCATTGCGGAGATGAAGGGGGACATTGTGGAAGGGGGACATTGCGGAGATGAAGGGGGCATTGCGGAGATGAAGGGGGCATTGCGGAGATGAAGTGGGACATTGCGGAGATGAAGGGGGCATTGCGGAGATGAAGGGGGACATTGTGGAAGGGGGACATTGCGGAGATGAAGGGGGCATTGCGGAGATGAAGGGGGACATTGCGGAGATGAAGGGGGCATTGCGGAGATGAAGGGGGCATTGCGGAGATGAAGGGGCACTTTGTGGAAGGGGGACATTGTGGAAGGGGGACATTGTGGAAGAGGGGCATTGTGGAGATGAAGGGGGGCATTGACCAGGCACCCTCCCCTCATCAGAGCAGGGGGTGCCTGTGTAATGCTCGTGTCGCCCTATTGAATTCAATGGGGCTCGGGTGCTCGGCCGAGCACTCGAGCCTCCGGCGGTGCTCGGTCAGAGCACCCGAGCACCCGAACATCGGGGTGCTCGCTCAACACTAGTCAGATGTGTATGGTAATGGTGGGGGACTGGCATAGTGTGATTTGTGTATGTATATTGTTTTTACCATTGTCACACTCTATCCTCCTTCTCAGATTATTGACACACATTACTTATCGGTCCCAAATGGGGTAGATGGTGGCAACCCTTCTTCACATTCCTCCTCTACCTCCTCATGTGTGCTGCTCTTAACTTGTGTGTCCTGTCCTTGTCTGTCAAACTCCTCTGCAGTAGGGGCCATAGGTGTTATTTGGACAGAACTAATTGTTGGTACTGGCAGCAGCACACTCTTTGACACATACATAACTTCACTACTTCTTTTTTTCTGCCCTAGAGCCTTGGGAACTTTTTAAAGTGCTTCTGCTGCTGCTAGTTGTCACACCTTTGGCCTGCTGATAGGTGTCTCCCAGTCAGACCTCTGGTTGTGCTTCAGTTGGGATCTCATAGAGGAGGTGCCTAGGTGTGAGCCTGCTTTCCCCAGGCTCACGTGCTTTTTGCACAGACAGCAGATAGTAACACGCTTACCTTGAAGGTCCTGATTCTCCATACTGTGAACTTTATGGACTGAGGGGTTCCTGAGGTGCTGCTGCTACTACTACTACTGGAGCTAAATGTTAATGTAATTCTACTGCCACTACTACTAGGTGTCAAATGTGCAGCACTTACAGCAGCAGCACCAGAGGCATTCATCATATCTAACATTGTGGATGTTAACCTGTGTTGCTGTTGCTGGGTACTCAAAACAGGTGTGTGTGGCTGAGTGGGACTTGGACTTTGAAGAGGCGATGATGCTAATGATGACTGATAGTTTGACTGTGTGCTTTTTGACATCTGTGCTTGTCCAGGGTTAGACACTCCAATGGCTTTCTCAAACAGTTTATAAACAGGCACAGTGCTCCTTAAAAGGGGCGGAAGATTCAGCCTCTGACTTTCTGCTAACCTTATAGCTCTGTCATCATTCTCACTCTCAATGTCATCTGTATCTGAACAAGAGAAGGATGCTGGATATATTCTAGATCTGCATCATCATCAGTAATCATTAGGTCATCCTCAGCAGTATCAGCATCAGTTCTTGCCCACTACTACCCTCATATTCCTCTAAGCTTTTAGAGGTGTCCAACAATTTCTTTTTACTTTTACTGTAACAAAGTTCCCTACTACTTTGAGGATGGGTGTTTTGGTGCTTTTTTGTCTCACTATCTGATGCAGCAGGTGGTTCAGCTGCTACACCTTCCTCTGTTATGCTATTGCCAACATCATCAACACTTGAATGCGACTTGTTGTTGCCTTCAGTGTTCTTCTTTTATGGTTCTTTATTTCTACTGGAACTGGTGGTGCTGGAACTAATTTTGCTGGGACCTTGACATACTGCATCCTCCCTTGGAGTAGAGGGATCATCATCATTGATTGCACACACTGCAGCAACCATTGCTGCAGTCAGTGTTTGAACTACTACTTTATTCTCATGTCCCTGCACTGCTTCACCCCTTCCCCTTCCCCTTGTGCTTTTGCTGGACATTACGCAACTACACTGTGTTTTTTTACTGTACGGTACACACAACTGATCGAGCTGTATGATGCCTTGCTTAAGCCCAGTGTCACGGTTCCCAGGAATAAACCAGGAGTCAGTAAGGTAAAGTAAAACAATCTTTTATTAGAAAAATCACAGTAATGCACGTAAAACAGATAACACACTGAGGGTGATCAAAGAGGCAAGCACTGTATCAGAAATAGCAGTCCGCCAATAGATTCATCAAACTGTCTGCGAATAGGCCTCAGCCCACTGGAGCCTCAAGTTAATTTGGAATGCCAAAAGGACTAGCACTGACTCAACTTGCAGTCAGTCTAGGAGAGAAGTCTCCAATATCTACGTAACCAAGGATACTATTGACTCACGCCTGCAGTCAGTAAGCTAGGAGTCTGATAGAGCCCCAGGTCCACACTAGGATGGGTGTCGACACAGACACTTGAAGTTAAAAAAAAGAACCTAAGTCCACAGTGGATATATTGATATGGGACTCTAAGCCCCATATCAATATATCAGAAGTATAAAAAAGTGTCAGACGTTAGTAGAATTAATCCTATGAGTGCCAATGGGGTATAATTACCCCGCTGGCATTCATAGGGTTAACCTAAGTTAAAAAACACGCACCTCCCAGCCAATCAGCTCTGAGCAGCTGTGCTTTAAACTGATTGGCTAGGAGATGCATATGCATATCCCAGCCAATGGCTTTGAGAGAATTAGAAGTGAGGTTGCCCATATATAAGGGCAGCCTCAATTCTAATTCCCTTATACCGGAACGGGCATTGGGCCATGGACATCAAGAGGAGGTGGGGCGACTCCTTATTCTGTCTTTGCCATCGCCTCAGCAGCCTTACACAGAGGCAGAGACAGCAACAATTTTACCACATGACAGGAGGCTTCATATTTTGCTTATCTTCCTTTACTGAAATCTCCATAGCAGCACAGATCATTTACATAACCAATCAAAAAACAGCAATCAAGGCCATATAAGACCCCAACTCCAGCCACTCCTCCTCTTTCTTGCTGCTCCAACAAGCTGCACAGGTCAGAGTACTGTTTCTCTGTATATGTTTTTACACAAGCTGCATAGGTCAGAGTACTGTTTCTCTGTATATGTTTTTACACAAGCTGCATAGGTCAGAGTACTGTTTCTCTGTATATGTTTTTACACAAGCTGCATAGGTCAGAGTACTGTTTCTCTGTATGTTTTTACATAAGCTGCATAGGTCAGAGTACTGTTTCTCTGTATGTTTTTACACAAGCTGCATAGGTCAGAGTACTGTTTCTCTGCATGTTTTTACACAAGCTGCATAGGTCAGAGTACTGTTTCTCTGCATGTTTTTACACAAGCTGCATAGGTCAGAGTACTGTTTCTCTGTATGTTTTTACACAAGCTGCATAGGTCAGAGTACTGTTTTTCTGTATATGTTTTTACACAAGCTGTATAGGTCAGAGTACTGTTTCTCTGTATATGTTTTTAAACAAGCTGCATAGGTCAGAGTACTGTTTCTCTGTATGTTTTTACACAAGCTGCATAGGTCAGAGTACTGTTTTTCTGTATATGTTTTACACAAGCTGCATAGGTCAGAGTACTGTTTCACTTTATAAGTTTTTACATTGTTTGTCTAATGTTCTTTTACACTATAATTGGTTTTCATGGTATGATATAGTATGGGGCCTTTGGGCTCAAGTTCTGTTTTTCTTTCTTATATATACATAATTTGTTTTTTCTAATGTGCTCATGTATATGTATGTTTGTGTGGGATTTTTTCGCAAAGCGTTGCTGTCCCTAAAATCCTGTTACACAACGTGTCTTATTTCTGAAGTGCGGTGTGTGTATGTGTGGGGTCCGTTGTTTCCCTTCTAGCGGGGTTAGCAGGGCCTGGGACCATTAGTTTCTTCTGTGTCCCCTTTGGAGTTGCTCGGTGGTCTGTGGCCCACTCGTAGCTTCGGCGGCCATCTTGGATCTCGCATCTCGCGAGATCTCGGCGGCCATTTTCTTTTCTGGCTGAGTGGTTCTCGGTTGTTCTGGAGTCTCTCCCTTCAGTCAGGGTGGGGCTCCAGTGTGACCGGGGAGTGCTCAGCCTCTGTCTACACCTCATTGGTACATTACAGCCTCACTACTGTAAGGTTTTTGCTTGTTATAAACCTCACTGGTTCATTACAGTTTTAATTGTGGGTGAGCCCCACTGTTGATTGGGGTGAGCCCCCTGCTTACATTGCTACTTTTGAGTAGTCCTTGTGCCATGCCTTGCATGGGTTTTCCCCTGGAGGGGTTTCTGACAGCATTTGCAATTCTTTTGGATCTTCCACTGCATTTAAAAAAAAAAAAAAAAAAAAAAAAAAAAAAAAAAAAAATACACTTTTACTTCACATTCTCGGTGAGCCCCAGCTGTTCTTAGCAGGTATTCGCCCTATACCTTTCGGTTTCTTTCTTTTGGAAGGTACTTACCCTGCAAATTTATTAGTCTGCAGGTTTCACCAGGGTGAGCCCCTGAGGTGTATCTGGGGTGAGCCCCCATGTTAATGCTAGGTGTCTTCTTCCATGCTTGACATGGGTTTTCTCTCGGACAGTTTTTACTTTCCTCTGTCCCTTATATATTTTTGTATATTTGCAATGGCAGGGTGTGCCCTCTGTTGCACCTGGGGTGAGCTCCCATGTTATGGATATTATGAAAAAAAACAAAACAAAAAAAAAAAAAAAAAAAAAACAACAAAAAAACAAAAAAACAAATACTGAACGGGTTGGTTATGATCACTTGGGGTGAGCCCCCATTTTTTTCCTGATAACAGGGTTGAGTGAGGCATATGGGTGGGGTGAGCCCCCATTTCCAACTTCTGGTAATTCTGGAGGAAGCCATTCCTTTCCCTCTTTGTCCGTGTGATTTAAACTATCTGCTACAGTTCTTCTGTGGCTATTGGGGTGAGCCCCTGCATTACATCTAGGGTGAGCCCCTTACTATCCTGCCTTAGGGCGTGTATACATCTGGGGTGAGCCCCCATCCTAGCGGTCCATACTAACCTGCCTTCGTTCTGGTGTGCCCCTGGGGTGAGCCTCATTGTATCCTGTTGTGGGATGGGCCTATTTTCATGTGCTGCATAAAAAATAAATAAATAAATAAATTCTGCTTTGTGTTTGTTTTACACCTACTTGGTTAGAGGAATATGCCTTTCTCTGTTTTTGCTGGGCCCTCTGAGGTGAGCCCTCACTTATCGGACATACCTTAGATATGCGGAGGGTGAGCCCCTCTCTTCTCTGGTTTATATACATATACTGAGGGTGAGCCCCTCTTCTATGCCCATGCTTTGGGGGTGAGCCCCCCTTGAATCTCAATTTGTGTATACACAATCTTTCCCTGTGTCAGTCTGGTCCTTTTTATTATAAGGACCAAATTTCTGCCATCTGTTCGGGGTGGGTTTTCACTGGGTGAACCCCAGATGTCCCTGACTGGTTTGCTGCAGCGTCTGGTTTCTGAATTCAGTTCTGCATTTGTGATAGTCAGGGTGAGGCCCTGTGGTGTCACTGCGGTGAGCCCCATGTTAAGGATATTAGGGCTTCCTGTTTATTACTTTGGGTGAGCCCCATTCTGTCCTTGGGGTGACCCCCCTTTTTTTCCTTGGTTCTGTTACTTCTTTGGTTTTCTCTTAGGCTCCTCTTTTTGGGCTGCAAGCGGGGCACTTTCCCTGTCTTATTGCTATATGATATTTATCTTTTCCCTTGCGGGGTGGTGGTAGTCCTTTTCTGGATGAGCCCCGGTTTTACCTGGCTGGCTTTTACCCCTTTATGATTGGGTGTTTCTAGGTTCTTGTTCTGCCCTTTGTTTTGCAGTTGCTCATCTGTTTCTCTGCGTTTATCTGCCTTCTTGAGAGGTTCACTCTATGTTCCTGCTATACTTCCGGTGAACGCAGGCCATATATAGTTTGGATGGCTAAACATTATATTTCTTTGATTAAGGTTCCTTGGGATTGAGCTGTGTCAGGTGCGCTCTCCTTCTTTTGGTCATTGACGTTGGCTTTTTCCCCTTTCTGGTTTTTCCATATTTACGTTTTAATTGGGTGAGCCCTTTGGGAATATTTAAGGGTGAGCCCTTTCTTTCACGTTATAGGCTATTGGGGGTGAGCCCCTGTTAGGTTCTATTTGCGACTATTTTTGGGCCTCCTGAGATAGTCGGCCATTCTGAGGTGATCTCTCAGGTTAATTTTGCCCTTGGAGTTTGGCCATGCTCCTTTAAGGTGGGAGTGCACCCTGGCTATAGTTTCATCTATGTATGTGTGTGTGTGTACATATATGTGTATGTATATATGTGTAGGTGTGTGTGTATGTGTGTGTGTGTGTATGTATATGTGTATATATATATGTATATGTGTATGTATATATATGTATGTGTGTATGTATATGTGTGTATAGTATTTTTTGTGGTGGTTTTTATGACTGGTTATATTTATATATAGGTAGTTCTATATCTGTGACTACTGAGTCTGTCGCTAAGGAGGCCGCTTTCTGGTACACCTGGGGTGTGCCCCATGGATTTAACTCTGTTTGGTTCTGTACTATATATCTCCTTTTTCGGGACTCAGGTAATTCTTTCGGAGTCTGGATCGGCTTTAGTTCATGTGTTTGGTGTACCAACCTCGGGGGTCTATGCTTTCTATCCTCCAGTGTACACGTATCATACATAGCGTCCATGCGTACCAAACCCTAGTGTACACATTTCCCTTCTGTGTGGGGGGTTGTATTTATGGGGATTATATTGTTTATATACACTATCTGTAGATGTTGGTTTTGTTTTACTCATATTCATTTTCTGTAGATTCTAGTGGGTATTACACGTATTCATTTTCTGTGGATTCTAGCTTGTATTTCACTTCTTCATTCCTCTACTTTGTATTTTCTTATATACTATCTGTACATACTAGTGTGTATTACACATATTCAGTCTCTGTAGATTCTAGTTTGTATTTCGCTTATACATTCTCTGTAGATTCTAGTGTGTCGTACACTTATGCATTATCTTTAGATTCTCGGGTGTAGTACACTTATACATTATCTGTCCATTCTAGTATGTATTACACTTATACATTAGCTTTAGATTCTAGCGTATATTACACTTATACAGTATCTTTAGATTCTAGTGTGTAGTACACTTATACCTTATCTATACATTCTAGTGCGTAGTACACTTATACATTATCTGTAGATTCTAGTGTATATTACACTTATACATTATCTGTAGATTCTAGGGTGTAGTACACTTATACATTATCTGTAGATTCTAGTGTATATTACACTTATACATTATCTGTCGATTCTAGGGTGTCGTACACTTATGCCTTATCTGTAGTTTCTAGTGTGTATTACCCTTATACATTATCTGTAGTTTCTTGTGTGTATTACACATATATTATCTGTGATTTCTAGTGTCTTTTACATTTATACATAATCTGTAGATTCTTGTATGTGTTACACATCTACATTAGCTATGGAGTCTATGGTGTCTGACACGTATACATTGTCTGTAATTTAGGGTGTGTGTTACACATTCATTATTTGTAAATTCTAGGGTGTTACAAGTCTACATTGTTGGTAGATTCTGCTTTGTCTTTTGGTTTATTTGTCACCCTAATTCGTAGGATTTTTTTGTAGGCTTGTTTTGCTTTGTTGTGCGGAGGTTACTACTTCTCCACGTTTGTTTCCATCGGGTCCGGTTTTGGTTTCGTAGGTCAGGCCCAGGGTTTTAGGTGACATTAGCTAGAAGGACTTCGTTGGGTTTTGACTCTGGCAGGAGTTCATGTTTCGTTTGGTGTGCATTCAGTTTGGGGAGCAACTGCTTTGTGGGCTCGGTCTGCAGAGGTGCTGTGGTGGACCTTTTGTCTAAGACGGACTAGTATTGGGAAAACTTTTTTCACATTTTCTTTTTCCGTCCTTTTCATGCTCGTTTTAGCGTTAAAAAAGCAAAATATGAAGCCTCCTGTCATGTGGTAAAATTGTAGATTATGTTAGCGTAGTGTACTAATAATCTTAATTTTAGTAATGACAGGAGGCGAATATTTTCCCTCCCTTTTCCCTCCCTGTGTGTTTTGTTTTTTAGGATTTATTAGGGAAGAATGGTGGACTTTGGTTTGGATTCAGTTATGGGTGTTTCTGTGCATTTATTTATGTTTATTCATAATTTCTGTGTTTCTTGTATGTATTATTGGTATGTCTATTGATATTTCCTGGTGTACTTTCATACATTTCTTTTCTTTCAGTGTCTCTCCTACCGCGAGGTCAGTTTGCTTGAATGGTCCTGGCATCGTGTTTTGCTGCTCCGAGGGGGATGCTGAATCTTGAAGACGTCATATTGGTTGCTGATGTTTAGATGTCATGTTGTTTGCTTGTTTGTGCAAAGAAAGAGGAGGAGTGGCTGGAGTTGGGGTCTTATATGGCCTTGATTGCTGTTTTTTGATTGGTTATGTAAATGATCTGTGCTGCTATGGAGATTTCAGTAAAGGAAGATAAGCAAAATATTCGCCTCCTGTCATTACTAAAATTAAGATTATTAGTACACTACGCTAACATAATCTACAATTATATGCTAAGTCTTATTTTTATTTTCTTTTTCTTATAGCAATACCATTGGATTGAAATATATTGAATTTGTATTTTAAGACGTGGCACACTACTATATACTTTAACCCTTTGGGCCCCAGAGAGGTACCCATTGCTTTGCAATGCGTTGTGTACCCCTCTGGCACTCAAGGGGTTAAACATTGTATGCTTTTTAACTTAAACTTTTGTTTTTCTTTTACAGCAAGAAGATCTAAGAAAAAAAGACAGAAGATACAAGAGAAGAAAGAAGATAGAGGAAAGAATGGAGACAGAAGGAGACAGACAGTGGATGACAGGTAGGTTTAACACAGACTTTTTAACGATCGGTGCCTGACAGTATGTCAGGCACTGATGCTTAACTTTTTTACTGTTTTCACAAAACTGACATTATTTAGCGGTGTTTGGGGAACTTAACGCACAAAATAGACGTTTGGACACAACACCAGTTTTGTGTCCTAATGTCCATTGTGCTAAACGTTGGTAGGACATTTGAATACCGACCAAGACATTTTATTTTGTTGTTCAGTATCCATTTTGCCCTACCAACATTTTTCAACTCGAACATTTGGATCGAGCCCTTAGTTCTTTATTCTTTTTATTTATTTTTTTATTTTTTTACATTTTTTTAAGTTGTCCACTCTGTTGTCTTATCACAGTCTGTCCCAAAAAAATTATAACTCAAAAACAAAATCAACAACTTCTTTCCCTAGACTTCCCCACCCAGCACAGAGACAATAACAGCAAGATCAGCAAGCAAATAGGTCCCTAGCTGCCTGTGTCTTGCCAGTCAGTCACATGGAATTTTAAAATATTTAGGGTCAACCTCCTTCCTCCCTTCTTCTCCCCAGAGTGCCCCACTGACTCTCCTAATAAACAGAATAAATGTCCTACCTAAAAGATTCTCTAAACTAAACTTCAATTCTATCTTCTCTATCTCAAAAAACATATTGCTCTCTCCTCCCACAAACACAAAATGGGGTGTGGTGGAGAAATATTTTTCTTTCCATTGATTTCAATGGGTGAAAAAGGTGGGAAAAGGTAGAAAAACTGCACTTTTCGCTGGAAATTATTCACCAAGCGAAATATGTCATTATTTGCCGATTTCAGTTTGAGGCAAAAATTTTCACCCATCCCTACTCTCCTCTAGGAAGCTACTTTGCTGTCCACTTTTCCGATTACTCCATATTCAATCTCTTACTGTTCTGATTACTCTCCCTTCTCATTCTTTAGGACCTGGTGGGGATATCAGCTGCGTGGTTTCTTTCTTTCTTTCTTTCTTTCTTTCTTTCTTTCTTTCTTTCTTTCTATTCAAATTTTTCCTCCCCATCGGTTGATATGTTATTTATAGTTTCCTAGTATATCTTCCTGTATATAACCTGTCAACCATATGTTATAATATGCCTACTTCCTGTCATGCTTTAACTATGGCTTGGTTATCTATGTGTCACATTTACTGTTACTGTCTTGACACTCATTAAACTCTCAGGGCATTAGACCCTTCCTCAACTCTACTATACATATTTACCTGGATTGGATGTACCTCATCTACCCTCATCCACTACACTCTTCTCTCTTACCCTTCTTTTACTACTCCTCTCCACTTGTCTCACATCATCCTTTCCTTTACCCCATTCCCTGTCTTGGCACAGATCTGTGGTATGGATCAATTTTCAGCTCTCAATCTTCAGTACCTCATACCTCTAATATGGCCTCTAATCCTTGTAAAACCCTTAGGGTTGTTTCTTACAATGCTAAAGGCTTAAACACTCCAGAAAATTGCTCCTTGGTGTTAAGGAAGTTACACAGACTATGAGGGGACATAGCAATCATACAAGACATGCTAGTATCCATCTCACAAGCCACCACTATACAAACGCTTACCTCAGCTCTGCCTTGGCTAAGAAAAGTGGGGTTCTTGTCCATAAGACTGTTCTGTTTCACCATCAGGAAACACTTGCAGATAAGGATGCTATTTATTAAGGGCACCATAGAAGATCAGCTTTACACCTTTGCTATGATTTCTGCCCCAAATTCCAGCCAGATGCCCTTCATTTCTTCTGCTCTTGATGCCCTAGCAGAGTTTCAGGAAGGCCTCTTGATCTTAGGTGGCAATTTTAACCTGTCCCTGTCCCCGAAAATCCCCAGGCACCTCTTTTCTCCCTCACTCTACTCTTTTGAGATTCCACCGTCTCCTACACTTTTCTTGCCTCATTGATACATGGTGACAACTCAAGCCACGTGGGCAAGACTACACTTTCTATTCTCACCTGCACTCTGACTATTCGAGAATAGACTACATTTTTGTCCCACACTTCTCCCTCTCTCATAAACTCAATGCAAGTGTAGGGAATATAACGTGGTTGGACCATGATCCTGCCACCATAGACATAAATCACCCTCTCTCTTCCACTTCCTTCCACGAAAATTACACTGATGATGTTTCTTCTTTCACTGTTTGGGAAACACATAAGTGCGTGGTGAGAGGTGAACTAATTAAGCTGGCATTGTGGCACAAACGTCTCCTCCTATCTGAAACAAATACTCTTCTGAAGGAAATACAAGTATTGGAATCACAACACAAAATGTCTCTAGCAGTGGCGGCCCTATCTAAATTAACGGACCTAAGATCTCAACTTACCTCTCTTCTTAACTTGAAAATTGAAAAGTCCTTTTTAAAACGTATTATTCCTCCCTTTACAACATTAGACATAACAAACAGTTTTCTCCCGCACGTGCACTGGAGATTGATTCATACATTTGTGATGCACACTTGCCACGTATAGAAAAAGCTATCTTTGCCACTGATCAAGAAGTCTTAGGGTTGATTAAGTCCCTCCCAGTGGGAAAAAGTCTGGGACCAGATGTTTACTTCTAAGCCTACTACAAACAATTCTCCACTACCCTAACTACCATGCTCACTAAATCTCTGTCCTTCCTGAGGAGGTCGGGTCCCATCGCAGAGTGACCGAAGTGCATATCACTAGTGTTGAGCGAGCGTGCTCGGCCGATGCTCGGATCGGCTCGAGCATCGCTCTGCTCTGCACATGGCGGTACTCGTACGAGTACCGCCATGTGCTCGCCCGACATGCTCGGGTGAAGAGGATCTGTGCCGGAAGAGGCACAGATCCGAAGACGCTCCGCTGGACCACCAGGGAATGGAGGTACGGGGGCATTGCGGAGATGAAGGGGGCATTGCGGAGATGAAGGGGGACATTATGGAAGAGGGGCATAGACTCTATGCCCCTCTTCCACAATGTCCCCCTTCATCTCCGCTATGCCCGTCTTCCACAATGTGCCCCTTCATCTCCGCTATGCCCCTCTTCCACAATGTCCCCCTTCATCTCCTATGCCATAGAGGAGATGAAGGGGGACATTGTGGAAGAGGGGCATAGCGGAGATGAAGGGGGACATTGTGGAATAGGGGCATAGAGTCTATGCCCCTCTTCCACAATGTCCCCCTTCATCTCCGCTATGCCCCTCTTCCACAATGTCCCCCTTCATCTCCGCTATGGCATAGGAGATGAAGGGGGACATTGTGGAAGAGGGGCATAGCGGAGATGAAGGGGGACATTGACCAGGCACCCTCCGCTCATCAGAGCAGGGGGTGCCTGGTTTAATGCTCGAGTGCTCCCATTCATTTGAATGGGGCTCGGGTGCTCGGCCGAGCACTCGAGCATCAGGGGGTGCTCGGTCAGAGCACCCGAGCACCCGAGCATCGGGGTGCTCGCTCATCTTTACATATCACCATCCTACTCAAACCCAGCAAAGATCTGCTACTTTGTTCCAGTTACCGGCTTAATTCATTGCTGAACCTAGACATAAAATACATGCAAAGATTCTGGCTAATAGACTCAAGGCTATTCTTGCTGATCTGGTACATTTAGATCAAGCAGGTTTTACGTTGAAAAGAGAGCCTATAGACAATACCAGGAAACTATTAAACATAATACATCATCTAGAAACTCATAGTCTCTCAACAAATCCTAATGCCAGGATTAAAACAAACGGTCAATTATCTGAATCCTTCTCTATTGCCAATGGCACTCGACAAGGCTGTTCCTTATCCCTTATATCCCTTATGCCTCATTATGGCCAACATGTCCACCTCAACACCTCTATACCAAGAGACCCCTTACATAACACCATCTGCAAACTCTCCATCTTTGCAGATGATGTTCTTCTCTCCATGCTTGATCCCAAAACTGCTCTTCCAGAATTTATGATGGAACTTGATAAATTTGCCTCGGTATCTGATTTCAAAGTGAATGTACAAAAATTTGAGGCACTAACGTTCAACCTGGATCATGGCCTTTACTCACACTTATACACTTATTTCCCCTACAAATGATCTACCTCTTCTATCCGCTATTTGGGAGTTTTAATAGCGGCCCATGTACGAGATACCTATGGCCTGAATTATCCCTCATTACTCAGATCAATCCAAAAGGATCTTTTCGGATGGAACAAGCTATATGTTTCATAGATAGGGAGGATAAATGCAGTAAAGATGTGTATATCATCAACTTTTCTCTATCTATTCCAAACCCTTCCCATATGCCTCCCCAACTTCTTCTTTGTTACAGCTTCACGTATACTCCTCTGTTTTATTTGGGGTCCAAAAAATCATGTGTCTATGTTCGAACTCTGTCTAGATATAAACTGCTGGGGGGACTGGGTTTTCCTGATCTTAAACGCTACCACCTGGCAGAGACCCTCACTTCTGTGTTGGATTGGAAATACAACTATATGGATAAACTGTGGGTACAGATAGAGATATCTTCTTGTTTACCTGATCCATTATCTGTGATCTTACAGGATTTGCCTCTTACTTAACACGCAA
This sequence comes from Rhinophrynus dorsalis, assembly GCA_037306005.1. Lineage (NCBI taxonomy): Eukaryota > Metazoa > Chordata > Amphibia > Anura > Rhinophrynidae > Rhinophrynus > Rhinophrynus dorsalis. The sequence goes on along the minus strand of CM074720.1, from coordinate 305,898,824 downwards.
CTACCTTGAGTCACACTGTTAGCCCTCTCCTTTTGTTAAATGACTGCTAAGTTTCAACCTCTCTTTTCTATTCCCTCCCCATTTTCTAGCATTTTCTCTGGCTCTTCTTCTTCTTATACTCTTCCTTCTCACCATTTCCCAGCTTGGGACTCCATACCGGATCTGAGGGTATGTCATTTGTTTTGGGTTTTGAGACCTTTAAAGATCGATATAACTTACCTTCATCTGAAATATGGCGATACCTTCAGATTAAGCATTTCCTTTCATGATCCCCTTTTAAATCATGTATTTCATATTCACCTACAGCGTTTGAATGCCTGCACCGAAACTGAAACAAGGGTTTCTTGGAAAACTCTACCATATACTATCCACTAGGGTTTCAGACACAAAACCTAGATAAGCAGCTGCTTGGGAAAGGGATTTGGGGTTAGTATTATCACCTGCTGACTGGTCACAAATCTGGAAGAACACTCAAAGTTCCCCTATTTCTAACAAGTACATTGAGATGAACTGTAAAATTTTGTTTAGATGGTACTATACTCCTTCGAGACTCCACACCTTTGCCCCCAACTCCTCTCCTCTGTGCTGGATGTACCTAGCCTCCCCTGGTACCTTTCTGCATGTATGGTGGTCTTGCCCATTACTCACACACTTCTGGTCAACTTGCATCTCTCAGACTGAGCTCTTACTGCATGTCTCTCTCTCTCTCCCGAAACCCCTGTCAAATTATTATTTTTAGAGATCTATCTTCCACTTCTCCAGCCAAAAAACTATTTTTATTTGCGATGCAAAATGCTGCAAAAGCCCTCCACCCCTTATACTGGAAATCTACCTCCCCTCCTACTCTGTATTCCTGGATAAAAAAATTTGAAGACCAGATTCTTTTCATATGGCTAGCGTGGCTAAAGAGGGGCCAAGACCCTAGCCTCCTAGTGGACATTATGAACCAATATAGAACTATTGTAGCCAGATGAACCTAGCCATTAATTAAAGGGAATCTTATACATAGTTGTTGCCTCCTGAACCTTACGTTATGTTACCTCAGATCAGTGCCAACCGCTCTCCCACCTTCCCTTCTTTCTCTAGCCTTTTTCCTCCTTCTTACTCTCTCCATCCTATTCTTCTTCTACTTCTCTAACTTCTATTACTTTAAATTCAGGTCAGTCTACAGGAACAAATGTTTCCTATGTGGGACTCCCTTTTAGGGCTCCTCCAAGTTCTCTGATGTACACATATTCTGTGTGCAATATACTCTTTCTGTGTTGTAAAATGTATGTACACATTGTGACTGTATTCCGTATTGTTGATATAGTCTGTAATAAATATTCATTAATAAAAAAAAAAAAAAAAAAAAAAAAAAAAAAAAAAAAAAGGAATTGCAGTACTATTGAAAGTTATGCTACCCAAGCAGAAATAGTAAACGCATGTTTTTTGGCTAAAGGATATCCGAGAGGACTAATTGATGGAGCTTATCTGAGGGCTAGACATCTAAAATAGAACTAATATTTTGGAATATAGACCTAAGAAAGATAATAGATCAAAGTAGGCTGACCAGATCTCACCTTTAACCGGGGATACATAGGAAATAGCCATTTTGCAGTACTTCACCGAAATCAAACCAGTCCTGCAGTATGAATTTCTCCTATGCGTCCCCGGTTAAAGGTGAGGTCTGGTCAGCCTAGATCAAAGAAAGATAGGATTAGTTTTATTACAAAATTAAATTTCCTATCATGGAGATATTAGAAAGATATTTGAAAAACACTGGCCCATTTTACATTTAGACCCTTTTTTACAAACTGAATTGACCAAAAATACTTTAAAAATATAGTAGCACCTAGTAGATCCCAAACGGAAAGAAATAGAGTACGCAAACCAGATTGGAATAGCACTTCACTTCTGGGGTTATGTGGTGGCTATAGATGTGGCCAGAATTATTTCCTATATGAATTGTGGATCCATTTTTGTAGTCTATTTGTTGACTTGCCGATGTGGGTTACAGTATGTTGGACGCACTATGCAGAGGTTACCAGATTTGGACAACATCATCAAAATATAGAAAAAACAGTTTTCTATACATAGCGCTTCCAGACATATAGCCCAATATCACAATTATGATGTGTCTTGTTTAACCCTTTGAGTGCAATGCATTGCGTACCCTTCTGGCACTCAACGGGTTAAAACTTACTCCAATAGAGAAAGTAAATATTACAGAACAATCTAGAAAATGATCTATTTTAAATAACAGAGAAGCATTCTGGATTTTTAGGTTACAGACTATGACACCAGAGGGGCTTAATGAGTCTGTCCTTTAAAAAACAAGCTTGTCCAAATTGGAAATAAATGTATATATCACTTAATACATTTATTTATTAATTTATAAAACATTTTTTATATGTTTTATATTTTTTTATATTTTTGATTTTATTTATTTTTTTATTTTGTATTTATCGTTTATGATTTAATCAGTATTATAGTTAGTATTATTCTTCATATTATTCATTTTGAGTTGTTATTATTGTATCAATGGACTCGTGAGTAATAATGCTCTTTCCCTTGGATAAAATGTATCTACATAATTCAAAATAAAAGACACAAACACACACACACACACACACACACTCATTGCAATTTGGCAACAATGATGTGATTATTTCTATACTGTGTTTCATTCAAACCACAATATATATGTTGATCTAACATCACCTGTCTTGCATCGTTTCAGTTTGATTAGCTTTACATGACCTGTTCCTATGAAACAAAAAAAATGACTCCCACCAATAATCTTGTTTTCCAAAGTATGTAAAAAGCTGTTATTGTTTACCATGAATTATATTAGGGCAATGTATGACAATAATATGCAAATGAATGAAGAAATAGTTAAATTTTATTCAGTCAACTAAGGTTTGACATTTTCAAACTTGCATGGAAAGTCTCCCATGACCTTGAAAAAATATTACCATTTCTATTTAAGTCATTACGTTTTTAAACACTGGAGCCAATTCCATTTAGTTCAGTGCACAAACCAATCACTTTGAATGTTAAGGAGCATTTTCTGTTCAAGGAGGCACACACTTCATAATTGAGGTCTCCTTTGTGTTGCAAGCCCACCTACTCTGTTTTTTCCATTTAATGGATTTTCTCATGTCAATCAATTATAATAGCATCAATTAAAATATATATACTTTTACTTTTTTAAAATTAAACTAATAAATATGGGTCTTATATATTACATTTCAATATATTTATATAAGATAAATACAATTAATACATTAACCTTCTGAGAATGATGAACAGTGGAATACATTGAGAAGGACTCTCCTCTGATCCTCAAGGGGTTAACATCTTATTTGCCAAATATATCAGTATGCTTAAGTTATTACCAATACATTTAACCCTTTGAGTGTCGGAGGGTAGGCCAACAAAAATGTCCCAAAAGTCATAAAACTGTCATATCAAAATTGAATGTTTTATACGTATTTTAATTGTTCCATAATATGTATATTATAATTAAATATTTTTATTCAAAATTGACCTGAAAATTGTGTAGGGTTGTGAAAAATGTAATAACTTTTTACTTGTATATTGTATGTATGTGTATTATGCTATTTTCATTAAGAGCTAAGAACCCTTAAGACTATAATTACCAGATGATTATGGGGCAGAGCAGATTATCTTCTTGAGTAAATATGGACAAAGTTCTGCAGGAAAATATTGAAGTTGAGAGAGTGATTCTCATTGATGTTTGACCATACATTCTAGACTCCTGATCATATCCCCTTTGTCATTATTCCAGGAGGGGTTTAATCCCTTAATGATAGATTCTCTCTGTCTCTATTGCACTGCAAATCTTTAAAAGCTCAATTTGAGAATTTTTGTAATTTTTATTTATCTCCTATGGAGAAGATGGTTTGAATCATAAATGCACCTCTTTTGCCTGCTACACACTGCCCATATTTTTCATTCATTAGCACAGCAAAAAATGCAAAATGTGACCTAATTTTTCTCATTTTCTTCATATAGCAGTACACACACTTTAAGAGTTACTTTACCAACTTAGTTTCTATAATGAGTATTAACGATTATCACATAATATTATCACTAGAGATGAGCAAAGGTCTCGTTTTCTTTTTGAAGGAATTTTTGAAGAAAAACATTTTTTTCATGGAAATTGCTGTGCATAGAAAATGCATAAAATTTCAGCGTTTTTGCTACTGAAATTAAATTTTCTGCAAGAACTTTGCCAGTTCCCCCTTTTCTTTCTATAACTCTGAGTGTGTGTATGTATGTCTGTGTGTGTTTATGTATGGGAAAATTATTAAAAGGAGTATCAAAACTGTTAATACTGCTTCTGCTGTTGATGTTATACACTTCTTTCCCCTACAAATGATCTACCTCATCTATCCCCTATTTGGGAGTTTTAATACCGGCCCACATACGAGATACCTATGGCCTGAATTATCCCTCATTACTCAGATCAATCCAAAAGGATCTTCTCCAATGGAACAAGCTATATGTTTCATGGATAGGGAGACTAAATACAGTAAAGATGTGTATATCACCATGTTTTCTCTATCTATTCCAAATCCTTCCCATACACATCCCCAACTCCTTCTTTGCTACAGCTTCACGTATACTCCTCTGCTTTATCTGGGGTTCAAAAAACCCCGGGTCTATGTTCGAACTCTGTCTAGGCATAAACTGCTGATGGGACTGGATTTCCCTGATCTTAAACATTACCATCTGGAAGCGACCCTCACTTCCGTGGTAGATTGGAAACACAACAGATAGAGAGATCTTCTTGTATACCTGACCCATTATCTATGATCTTACAGGATTTGTCTCTTACTTAAAATGCAAATACCTTGAGTCCCACTGTTAGGACAGCTCTCTCCTTTTGTCAATGGCGGAGATTCACTAAGCGGTGATAAAGTGGAGATGACTTCTCCAGTTTATAACTTCTCCAGTTCCTATGTTATTCTATGGAGCCTATGCACTAAGATTTCTTCAGCTTTGGAGATCTAAGTGAATTGGCTCCATCGAATGGCATAGGAACTGGAGAAGTGATATCACTGGAGAAGTCATCTCCACTTTATCACCTCTTTATCACATCTTTATCCCCACTTAGTGAATCTACCCCAATAACTGCTAAGTCTCAACCTCTTTTTTCTTTCCCTCCCCAATATCTAGCATCTTCTCTGGCTCTTCTTCCCCTTATACTCTTCCTTCTTACCAGTTCCCAGCTTGAGACTCCATACAAGATCTGGAGGTACGTCATTTGTTCGCAGAAGATAAGGTTTTGGACTTTGAGACCATTAAAGAACATTATAACTTACCTTCATCTGAGATATGGCAATACCTTCAGATTAAACATTTCCTTTCAGGATCCCCTTTTAAAGCATGTATTTCATGTCCACTTACAGCATTTGAACGCCTGCATGAGACTTCACTGAAACTGAAACAAGGGGTTCTTTGAAAACTCTACAATATACTGTCCACTGTACATTTTATGTTGTAAAAGCAATAAAGTTACAGGTTTCATCTGCCATGTACTGCCAACCCACATTTACTGAGTTCTTGGGAAGGAGTCAAAGACTTCCCAAAAATAATCCCAAAGTATGCATGTGGAATGGCAATGTTGCTAAACGGTTGGCAGCTGACATGCTTTTATATTCTTTTGTAGAAAACAGAGGTTTTAAAAAACAAATATCACGTGTTCTACCCCAGTGGTTTATCCCAAGCTGCAGTGATTTTTCTAGAATGGCTGTGTCAGAAATGTACAAGGAGGTGGTTAGTGTGGTGGCCAAAGCCACTGGAAACCTCATATAGTAAGAACATTTACCATAGTCATATGGCCAGAGTACAGACTAAATGACTATGTCACTGCTCACTGCCCCCCCCCCACACACACAATAGCATGTAGGCTGCAGCAACAGGTCACAGGAAAAGAAAGTGAACTTGACTCTTGTTCTGGCAGTATTATTAAAAGACAGCAGTAAGAGAGCCCATACCATTGACATGCCACTTTTGCATGCATGGTTTTAAGAGACAATCATCAAAAGCCATATATATGTTAAATAAACTAGAGCAGGTTATAGATAGATAGTGGCTTGTACCTCACTCCTTGCAAGCTGGTTTTGTGTCTGCTAATAAAACATAATTGCTTCCTTGAGAATAGATAATATGGTACATGTACCCTTCTTTGCCCATGTGCTAAATTTAATTGTGACTAGAGTCAGAATCCAAAACACATCATACAAGAACATAACAATCTGCCCCATCACAAGCTAAAACAAAGGTCCCTAAGAGGTGGGATTTCACTTTGTGCATGCTACAACATTTGTACCAGCAGAATAACATCATTAATGAGTATACAATGCAAAACTTGAAGGATTTAGAGGAAGCATCTTTGTTGCCTTAGAAATGGCAACTAATATCTGACCTATGTGATCTGCTGGAACTTTTTGTGGAGGCCATCTTGATGGTTAGTTATCCAGCAGCAGGAATTAGTGATACTCCCCTACTAATATATTTACTACTGAAAAAACTGAGAAGCATGGCTCGTGAATCTTACAATAATGGCAACACAGGCATGCACCAGCTAGTGAAGGATATGTTAGCATGCTTTGAGAAGGACCCTTGCATAGTATGCATTAAAAAAAATGAATACATTCTTGCTTCTTTAATGGACACCCGCTTTAACATTTCTGAATTTCTGCCAAAGTGTGATCAATTTATGATAAGGCATGATGATCAGCATCTCTATGAGAAATAAAGATATGCTTATAGATAAAATGGAGGGTTGCATTGTGAATAACAAGGAAAATAAAGTTTGAGCCAAAAAAACCTGGTAGAAAGCATAGTGAAAAATACGTCAGCAAAGGGTTTATACCACAACCATCATCAACAGCAGCTACAACATCAATAAAAACATTTAGATATATTTCAGAACATATGTCCTCATCATCTCAGAAAGCAATCACGTGTCTCAAGACTAGGCTTTAAAAACAATTCCATGTGTTCCCCCAGTGCCCTCAGGGTCCATCTCCTCAACACTAGTACTATCATTGACACATTTGCCACCACTACCATCCGTAGACAATGAATCTGTAGATGTAAATATCTGACAATATGTCTCCACACATCTGACATTGTGTGGTGCAATGTGAGATGTCATGGAGACCAGAATAAGAGAGCATTTGAAGACTGTCCACCGTTCAGAATATGCTTTCTCGTATCACTGGTGGGGGGGGCATTTAAAGTTCCTGGTGGTGGCTGATCTGGAAGTAGTCCTGATGTAAGCCTGCTAACAATTTTTTTTCAAGTGTTGCCTTGCTGTATGAGCTGAGTAATATTTTTAAAAGTACCTTACCATACTAGGCTGTGCTTATAATTTATATAAATATTTTTTGCAAAGTTTAACCAATGTGGAAGCAACACACTTTTGAATGGTTTTCCACTCACTCACTACAGCCAACACAATTTGAAAATGAGGGAGTTTTATCATAAAGATATTAGAAATCGGGTTTTTAAGTTATTTTATTTAGGTACAAAGCATTTTTTACAAGAATTCCTATGGGTCATTTTTAATCTAGATAGGGATGATTAAGTGTATAAGATAGGACTTGCCTGATATTGTGGTATATTACGTGATAGGCAAGCTTAAACATATTTTGGACAAACTATGCAATCAAAACTGTAAATTATCAACATAGTAGTATAATATATGCTTTATACAGGGTTCACACTTGGATAATTTGCATGGAGAAGCGCAACTTTGTTTTTGTTTCAGCTTCTGCTTTAGGTTTTGGCCTAACCTTTGGAGGCCTGGAGAACCCCCTCATTCCATGCTGCTATCTATATTTTATTCACTTGGTTTCTTATTATATATTTGTATTGTATATGTAATTGGTCTGGTGAGTTAGCGTTGTGAGATTCTTTTCTTCTTTTCTTTAATATTGCAGTTTGTTTATCCCATAACTTTACACTTTCCTACATACAATGTCATATTCCATTTGTTTGCCACTTTATGTAAATGTATCTGTAGAGAACAAATATCCTGTTTTGAGTATATTGCCCTACATAATTTAATGCTACCTGCACATATTAATATTTTGCTTTCTATACCTATTGTCAGGCAATGTTAATAAGCAGTGGGTTAAGTACTGAGCCATGAGGTACTCCTCTCTCAACATTTATTTTATTGGAGGATTTTCCATTCACAACAATCTACTCTTCCCTATAAATCATACAATTTTCTATCCATTTGCAAAGGTTATGCTCTAGACTTAATTTCATTATTTTCTACACCAACCTCCTGTGTAGTACTGCAACAGATGCCTTTGGAAATTTCTAGATATAGTCCACTGCTTTGCCATAATCCAGGTTGCTACATACTAAATCACAGAATTTCTCTATTATCAGAAATGGATAAATGAGTTGTACCCTCCTCTGATCAGACTAGAGCAGAGTCGTCAGTGCCAAAATCCCTAAATAATGAGGAATGGCAATTGAAATGAATCTTTTATTGGTATAAATTAAAATCTTTGTTTACCCCCCCATGTATTAAGGTAGTTTTAAATACTGTTAAATCCTCTACTGCCTTATTAAAATCAATACATTAATTTCATGGCTTTGTTGTGTTATGCTCCAAATCAGAATTTGTATTAACGCCTTGATATAAACCTCGCATCTATATTATATCAAAGACTAACATGCATCAGTTTTATATTTAAAGGGATAGTAATACTTAAAATGTAAAAAAAAAACATTTTGTAGTGTTAGAAAACACAGAAAGGTGTTGCCTAGGGTTACAAAAAACTATTAGATTCTTTCTCCAGCAGCTCAGATAGCAATCCTCCACTCATCAGATTGTCAAAAAACAAATTACAGCTCAAACCTGAATTTTAGTTGCAGTATCACAATGGCCAGAAATTGTACAGTGGCGCTGCTGCTCCATTCTATCGAGATTTATGGTCAACTGACCAGAGCTGTCCATAGGATGGTGTAGCAACAGTGCCACTGTACAATTTCAGGCAACTAAGATACTGCACCTAAAAAATTAAAGTTTGAGCTGTAATAACTTTACAGTAATTATACACCTTTCAGCAGTGGGAACACCCTTGGTTTACTCAGGGGGATAACCCCTACAACATATGTTTTTACATTTAAAGCATTACTGTCCCTTTAATACTTGTTTACAGCACTTGCTTTCTATGTACTTTTCAACTACCAAATTATTGCACGATTTGGTGCTTATAGTAACAGCATGGTATAATTACTCCATTTATGTTTATGTCATTTGATTGAAAATCTTCAGTGTTGAAATCTGTGCATTACTTTAAATCAGAATTAGGTTCCTGCACAATATATTTGGAGTCTAGTACTCATTAACAGCACACATTTATTTTACAATACCACTTCACAGCACACACTCTGTGCTTATTCAATATTCAACTGTGTGCATTGTTCAAATAAGCATTAGGTTCTTATTCAATGTGTTTAGTGTTCAGTGCTCATTACTGCACACATTTATCACATTTGTGTCTTTTATTAAGAGACAAGCCGAGGATCAGTGCTACTTTTGTGGCACTTACTTGGTGCTCATTCACAGCCTCCATGTCTCTGTCATGTTCCATTCAATAAAATCTATTAGAATGTCCAGTGTTCTAGTCATGGCACCATACTATTGTTCAGTGTATGTTAGATTTCTGAACATTAATCTTAAAATGTGCACATTATCTTAATCATCATTGAATATATTGGTGCATGTTGGAGTAAAATACTCAAAATCATTGTACCTACATATAGTTAAACTTAAACACATCGCACAAATTAACCCCACAACATCAAATCCAATTAATTTTGCTGTGCTCTCTCTGTTGTTGTCTATATTTTCAGTGTATTAAACCCTTTGAATACCAGAGGTATAGCCAAATCATTACAAAGCAATGTGTTGGATACCCCTCTGGGGTTAAAGCCTCATATCTTGGGCATTTCTCATATTCTGATTACAAATGATGGGGCAGCAATGTAAACTATGTATCATTGTAAGCAAAAGCTACAATAATTTTTATGTAGTGCATAATCAGATTAGTACTGTGAATTGGACATAACGTCTATTAACTGAGACCGTGCCCAAGATGTTCATATACTCATAGTGAGTTGATTGAATACCACCAACTCCAGATGTTTATTTTGTTAGGTGGATAGACATAACAATATGATAAATTAGATTTAATTTCAAATATCATTTAGACTAAATATAATGACAGTATATATAATGACAATATAAGCATGATAAATTAGTATATTGTCTTTTGTTATTTAAAATATTTTAGATAACAATTATTTACCCAATTGGTTTCTTCTTAATAATTGATCTTAGAGAGTGCTACGTATGATATGTCTTGTGAATAATAATACTAATATCAATTCTTACCTACTTAGTATATTATAAATAAAAAAATTGTGATTACTGTTTTAAATACTTCCTAATAGTGGTAGTAGTAGTATCAGCTGTCTAAAAGGGAGAAAAACATAAAGAACAGTGGATTCAAATATTTGCGTTTGTTTATTTTGTAGCCACTAGTCACAAGATTTCTACTCATAGATGAATGGATGGAATTTAAAGCCCTCATTTAAGCCTTGAGGGTTTCTTGCTTGAAGCTAATAAATCCATTTAGTTTCTACCTGTAATAATTTTAAATCCAAGCCTTCTTTACGCTGATTAGGTTTAATCATGTCTATTCCTTGAAATTGAAGGATATTAATGTCCCCATTATGGATCTCATTGACATGTTGTGCTACTGGTTTCTCTCTACTATGTTTTATATCTCTCGTATGTTCCAATATGCAACTTCTACTTAGTGTTTCTTACATATTGTTTGCTACAAATGCAAGTCATTAGATAGATAACTTCCATGCTTTTAAAATTAATTAAATGCCTAATTTCATAAATCACATTATTTACAGTACTTATAAAACTCTTACACTTGATTCCATATCTACTTAGCAATAACATCCTTTAATTGCTGTATACCACCATGTAGTTTGTGTTTTTGAAAAATACTAAACCAATAATCTTTCACATTTTCGCTCCTCCTATATGTCACTTTAGGTGTAGGTCCAAATACTGCTTTGAAGTCTTTATCACAAGATAGAATATTCCAATGGTCCTTGAGTATATTCACTATATGTTTATGGTGGTTGCTGAATTCAACTATCAATCTAATCATTTGTTGAGTATTAGATGTTTGCTTTACTGAATGTAAAACCTCATCTCTATTAGAATTAAGATCTCTCTGATTGGCTTTTTTTGAGGATCTTATTGCTGTAGCCTCTAACTTTGAAGGTCCTTTGCTTGTTTATTCCTCTAGACTACTGCATATTTTGCAGAGATTGACCTACATATATACCTCTCTTCAGAGGTTCTGGATGTCCGATGTAAGCTGCTAATTAACTATTTGTTGTTGTCTGATTATAAAACAGTGTTATCGCTTCGCTATCTTGCTGTATTGTCCTAGTTTTATTGTGATGCCCAAAAAGAAATCTCTTGCTGGTCTACCGTAGAGGTAACCTTCAACAGAATACTATTAGTGATGAGACCTTTCACAAATTCTGTAAATTCCAATTAAGTTCCTGTCCATATCAAGATAACATCATCAATAAATCTCAGCTATAGGGCAAGTTACTCTGTATAAATTGACATTTCTTCACCAAAAACAATCTTATCGTCCCACCAGCCCAAGTAGGAGTTGGCCTACATGGCCAAACACAAGTGCTCCCCATCACTGTGCCTCTTATTTGAAGATAGCATTTTCCATTAAAAAGAAAATAATTGTGTTAGATGACAAATTCAAGTACTTTTAATACCAATTCATGTGCTCTATGTTGTTCTCCTCAGGTGTCCAAAAAATACGTATTGCTTCTAAGTGTGTTTTATGTATTATGCTTGTATAGAGGGATTCAGTGTCAAAATTGGCTAAAAATTGTTTCAATCCTGTGAATGCCTTACATAAGACTGCAAAGATGTCACAAAATTTCTTAGTAAACGATAAACATATATTCTAGTTTATTCATTAAATTTCCTATGCCTGAGACAATTCGTCTTCCTGGAGCATTTTTTTTTTAATTATTTTTAGTATTTTATGAATGATGTAAAAAGTGTATTGGGTATTCAGTCCACATATATATTCAAATTCCTCCTTGCTCATTAGGCTTTCCAGAAGACCACTATCCAAAATATTCAGCAGCTCCATCTTAAATATTTGTATTGGATTACTACTTAGTTTCTTGTTACAGGTCTTGTCACTAAAGTGCCTCACACACTCCATCATATAATATTATTGGGACAATATGACTATATTGCCACCTTTGTCTGATGGCTTGATAATGATCATTTTATTATCTATCAGTTCTTTCAATGCTTTTCTCTCTTTTATTCACAATATTTTGTTTGCTATTTTGGGGTCTCATTTATCCATGAGTTACGGTAAACTTTTCTTTACAATTTCTACAAATAGCTCAAAATTTGGTGTTACTGGTAAATTATTTCGTTTTGTTGTAATGTATATTTGTTTCTTCTAGGTAAGAGTGCTCGGATTCTGAATCAGTCTACTGGTTGTGCGATTCTATATTTGTTATTTCTCAAACCCTATAAATATCTACTTCTTGTAAATAATTTTTGTACAGGTGCTTTGCTAGTCTTAATTTTGTCCAGTCTTTCAATGGCCTTTTCTTTTATTAACCATATAAATGAAAATGACGTGGTTGTGATTTTTATTTGTTGAGGCTCTTCTTTTTCCTTTGTTACCCTAATCAACTCACCCATATCGTTACTGAAAGGTCCAGTGAAGTTTTTTGCTTTTTGTATTTGAAAAACTTATTTGAATTAGTATTGCTCTCACTTGAAATGTAAGTTTCATTTTTAATTTCTTCCAGCCGAAACACATTTTTGTAATATTTGTTGCATTCCCTTTATTTCAAGACTTAATTATCTGTTCCTTCAGACTAAATAGTTTTTGCCATTTCCTTGTTTATATTTGCAGTTAACCACATTGGTTGTGATTTTTATTTTCATTTTTTTTTTTGCATTTGTTCCCCAGGGGTATAGTTTGAACACATTTCTGCAACCTAAGTTTAAATTCATCAGTATTTTTTCCTTTTAATAATTAATTCCAGAGTGCTGAATTTATGCTCTTCTATTTTGAAGCTAGACAAAGACTGGTATGGAATGATAGGAGTTGTATTCTGGGAACAGCTAGAGGGCCTCATTTTGCTCACCACTCAAACACTAACCCTTCCAGCCTTCTCTCACTGAAGCCATAGAACTACACAAACCCCCTCCCCCTATCTTGTTCCATAGTACCACACATATATTACTGAACTTCAGCCTTGCCCCACTGCTCTGATATAGCCAGAAGATCATAGCCATCTTTTTTCGTCTAACATTTTTTTCCTAAAAAAAAAAAAATGGAAATTTGGAAAGCAGGATGCTTAAAGAAATATTGGCAGAAAAAAATTATTACACAACCTTCTCATCCTTTTTGTAATTTGCAAAACGTTATGACACATTTTCAAAAGTGGTGGATTTACTCCTGAAAATACCAACCTCATTTTACTACCAACCCAAAATCTGTCATTGTTTTCATTACCACAGTACTGAGTATTGTTTATTGCACCCATAAACTTCAGGCAGCTCGCCTCAGACAGATGAGCAGCCTACGTTTTCTTGATTCCTGTCAAAGTCAGCTTAAAACATAATTAATTTTTCAGCTCTGGAAATCCAGGACATAAATTAAGTCAAATATATGGATAGAGCAAGGCATTATAGCAGGTAGGTGGCAATTCTAAACAACAATTTAACAGAGTGGAATAAGTTGCCCCCTCTGCCTTTATTAATCACCCGGCCTTACCAAATACTCTCAAATTCTCTCTTCAGACATACAAGCGGTTTCAAAAATATCTATTTTAACAGATCCTTGTAGTTATAAAGGCAGATCTTGTGCGTGGTTATGTAAATTTGGCCATCTTGGTACCAGAGGTGTGGGTAAAACAGTGAGCCATCCATCCTTCTGGGCTTCATGATATTGAACTGACCTCTTGTGGGCACTTGAGGACAGGGTTGACAAACACCAATTTAATCAAATCAAAAGAAGAAAACATGGACCTGTAACACAACAACATGCCTCCATTTTTGTTCAGAAAAGAGGGTTTAGGTATATGCTACCTGCAACTCTATGATATGTATATGTAATTGAGACAATTATTCTTTCAGTATGCAACAATGCCTTTAAATGGAAGAGTGATAAGTATATTTTGTTTATTATTAAACAAATACAATTGTGACAGAGTAATATAAAATATAATTTATTCTATACATACTATGAAGAAAGTAATGTTGCCAATCTACAAAATCATGATATATTGTTTCACTGCAGGTCATATGCTAATTCCTGGAGAAATTCAATTGCCTTTTAGAGACAAGCTTAAATGTTTTTACCCACTTGAGGCCTAATTAGAAATAATTAAAATTGGGTTTCTCTTTCCTTCCACTGGTACAACAAAAGAGACCTGGCAAAGGTTGAATGTGATGGACTCGTGCCTATTTTCAACCTCATCATGCTGTGTTAACACTTTTTATTTTACCTTTTTATTATGTCTAGCACAATAGATCTATTCTGTGTATTTTTCTGTTATAAATAACTATTCTTTTAAGACCTATATTTTCACTGTTGACCTATTTTTCTATGCTTCCTGTTATATTTTGTTTAGTGTACAGTCACTACTGGTTCTTGTCTGGTATTCTCCAGTAACCAATATCAATCTTTGAATCCATTTCTTTTCCCCTTAAAGAACAGCTATCAAGTTCTAGTATCCCTTTTCCACAGGTTTGATCCCCTGGCAGTAGACCTGTTAATGAATCCAGGGCTGCATCTCAATATCATTGAGAGCACTGGCATATCAGTGGAAGAGAATAACTGGGGTCAGGAAAGATACTTTTTTCCTCTGACTCCCCAGCTTCCTAAATGTCAAGCATTCCCTTAAGACATGTCTTTAGAGAAGCCTGTCACGGGAGACTTGTAAATAATCACTCAGACAGGTACATAAAATAAATTCAACTTTATTAAGAATAATCACAAGCAAAGTAAATATAGACACTTCCTCAACCTTCCCGGGGTCAGGCGTGGGGACAGTGTACAGTCCACTACCAGGAGCTAACACTGAACTGATGCACAAGCTAGGAACAAACCAGTAGCTAGAGCAGAACCACTGAGATAGCGAAAGTGGTAATCGTGCTCTGGAGCGGGCAAGGGAGGCTCACCAGCTCGAAGGCAAGGACACGACAGCAATACCCTAGAACGCTAGGGTCACAGAACACCGTGCACCATAGAACGCTAGAGGCACAACAAACCATGGAGGACTTAGGCGCTACTGGACTAATGACAGGACTTACCTGACCAAGGACTGAGAATGAGAACCTGCAAGGGGGAGCCAGGCCTCAGAGAGCAACATAGACTAACCAGCCAATGGTCAAATGATTTGGGTAGTCAGACAAGCCAAAGTACTTAGCATGGAGCGGGAAGTCAGCCAAGCTACAGTACTTAGCACGGAGAGGGTAGACAGCCAGGCCAGATGTCATACACGGAGCGGGTAGTCGGACAAGCCATGGTCGGCACGGAGCGGTTAGTCAGCCAGACCAAAGGTCATACATAGAATGGGTAGTCAGACAAGGCCAAAGTTGGTAGGGAGCAGACAATCAGCTAGACAAGAGGTTCAGGCACAAATTGGTAATCAGACGGAGCCAGGGTCATACACAAATCAGTTTCAGCAGCCAGGAACGGATCACAAAGGAGGACTAGAAAGCGCTCAGGTACACCACGAAAGGGCACTGAGGTAATGATAGAATGCAGCATATAAGGCTTCTCTAGGAGGCGGAGTCACATAGGTCAATCAAGGGGGAAACTATAAAATAGCGAACACTCAGAATGACGCGCGAGTGACCAGGAAGTAGTCTCCCGCCATGCTGCCACCAGGCAATCACAAGAAAGCGAATAGGCCAGTAAGAGTGCCATAATCAAGGGCACCGTGATAAAGCCTAACCTCAAAGCATATAACATCTTTCTTACTCTGCCTTGCAAACTCTCTCACAGCTATAAAAAATGCTTTCCACTAATCACCCACATCTCTTCTGAAACCATGCTTGTAGATGGCTTAAACCGCCAGACCCATGACCAAACCTTGTTATTCACTTTATCTGCTATCCAGTGCTACCAAATGCCCTCACCTCAAGTTTATTTTTCCAACACTTTCTTTTATATAAGGGTAGTACACTTTTGGGTCTTTGGCTATTGGAAATTCTAACTCCCATCAACCCCAACCAGTAAAAAACTGGTTGAAGATGATGGGAGGTGTAGTTTCACCACAGCTGCAGAGCCAATGGTTGCTTACCACTGCCCTAAAATGTAAGAGCTCATAAACATGGCCTTTTCTCCACTTGCAATGATCTATACATTGTGTTTATCAATCTTCTTTTGCACAACAAGGAATATGTTGTGGAGTATAAATAATATAGAATAGCGATTTCTCTTCTAACTTATAAGTGACACTTTTATAAGATCAAATATCTGTAGGGTTTTAAAACAGAACAGTTTGACCATATCCTATATAATAATTCACTAAAATGTGAGTAACGCCGCAGTCATGCGCAGTAGAGACTGCTGCACATGCTGCAGTCATGCTCAGTAGAGACTGCCCATGCCACGGCTCACACAGAGCGGGGAACTCCAAAGGAGAGGGAAGTCTCTACTGCACATGACTGCCCCGCGACCGGCTGCCAGTGGCACTGTGAACCATGTAACCGGCTCTTCAACTAGTTTACTTTATAAAGTTGTGCATTTAACCTTCAGTTATGTCTCATAGCCAAATCTCCCACATTTTAGGAATGGTTTAATTAGAAATCATTCAAAGCATTCATTTCTTTTAGTCTTCAGATGTCTTCAATGAATTACAAAGCAATGTGATGGAGACCTCTCTAATGCCCAGAGGGATTATTATGTGACTACTCAATTTTTATTTGTTATTCACCAGATTTCCTATTGTGTTCAAAATGAAAACATATTATAAGTACATAAGTAATGCAATATAAAAGGACATTTAAGCAGTAAGAACATATAGAAATAAATATATTTTCAACAATAAGCCATATTAATTTGGCACATGTTCATAGATTTTTCTTTCGATATTTAACAAGATTTTCTATCAGTAGTTTAATTTACAGTGTCAGCAATGAAACACGCAAAAGATGATGTATGAATATGCAACAGTAATAATATTTATAGTGATGTTTATTTAAGAAATAGAAATATCGAATGCTGCAGCTTATGTCCGATATTAACTGTGTAGGGAGGGCAGCGTATGTAGAATTGGAACTGTGAATTGGAACTGTGTGGGGAGGCTGCATATGTTGAATTGGAACCATGTGGGTATGCAGCATATGTTGAATATGAACTGTGGGGCAGCAGTTGAATGTAAGTATTGTGGGGCAACATGGGGAACAGCATGTGTTAGCCCCAAATACACTGACTGACACCCCCAGCCTTGTTCTCTTGCCCAGGGGTTGCCCATGGGGATTTGTGACTTGAAAATAAATATTATATCTAATGGTGCTATAGATATCAGATTAAATATTTCATGTTTAAGAGAACACATAATTAGTACTATTATATTATTACTGACAGTAAACAAAAATGTTGCAGCTCAGATCTTGACCTTTAATAAATAACCTGTACTTTATAAAGATAATAAAAAATGAGGTTTAGTGGGGGTGTGTGGTTTGACATCCACTGGAGCTGGATGTCTAGTCCATGAGCTCTGTGTCTGAAGGAGTATTTTTAGCCTCTATTGCACTCAAACAGCCTGAATTTCTACTTGCAATCTTTCCTCACACCTAGCTGAATGAGAGGACGCAGGAATAACCCAAAATCCGGAGGGAAAAGTATAAACGATTACTTCCAAACAACGGATAAACAATCCCTGGATTCACAGGCTGTAGACGTGTCACCATCTCAATGAAGGGAATCTGACATAAATAACTGCTGCGTCACACCAGCCTCACTACAACATAATTTGTCTACTGAGCGTGTTGTTGATCCCATGGCTCCTGGTGATTTGGATTCTTGTATTACTAGAGCTGAGCTCATGGCAATACTAAAAGGTCTGCTTTCTAAGGAGGATATCCAAAAGATGTTAGAAGACTTCAAAATGACAGTTAAGGCTGACATAGCCGTCATTACTGATAGCCTTACTCAACTGACCAACGTTGTTGCACACCTAGAGAAGGAAAAGACAGTGGCAGCTGAACATGCCGCTAATTTGGAGCAGGCCTTAATTGAGACCAGAGACATGATTCACAATCTGACCCTGAGGCTTGATGATATCGACAATAGGGGACGGAGGTGCAATGTACATATGAAGAGTGTCCCCAAGAACGTTCTTCCTCAGAACCTGAATTCAATTCTCTCTAACTATTTCGCCTCACTGCTGGATGCTGAAGATTGGGGAGATAAATTCTTGCCAGGGCTCACCGGGCACTACGCCCGAGAGAAGATGGTCTCCCTAGAGACGCTGTTGTGTGTTTTCACCGATTGGATCAAAAAGACAGAATAATGGCTAGAAGTAGGGAAGGAAATCTACCCCCATGTGCAGGATCCATGATTTCTCTATATCAAGACATCTCACCACATACCCTTCAGCTGCGTAGGGAAGTAAAACCCCTTATTACCCATCTCCGTACCATCAACATAAAATATAGATGGGGGTTTCTCTTCTCCTTATCGGCATCTCACAATGGAGTCACCACGATACTATGCCATCCTGAAGAGGTTCCATCCTTTTGTTCAATCCTGGGTAACTACCAGCCTCCACAACTGTACCTGCTGAACCCAAGCTCCCATGTTGCCTGGAGTGGTCGCCTGGATCTGCATCCTCCAAGAAAAAACAGCGGCATGAAGAAAACGTGTATGGGCCATCAACATCTTCTCCGGTGATTCCGTGGTCATGACTAGCTTACTGACTCCCCGAAATCTTGGGGAACTTACCTGCCTGTCATTCCCAACTAGGCCCCCTCAGGCCCCACCATGGACAGTTAATATTCTCATGGACAACTAGAGGTCATAATGTTCTATACTCTCTCTTTCTCCAAACGTTTCCCCACTACTTTTCTTTTCTTTAACTTATTGCCTTCCTAAGAGAGACCCTGTTAGTGCCTTGTCGCCTACCTCTTCTATTTTCCTTACACTCTTCTCTCTTAACTGCTACTCTAATATCCTGTCTTTCTCTCATATATTACTCTTTAAAATATTGTTCTACTTGTCATACATGCCACTTTAAAATGACATTTTATAGGTATTTGTATGTTATACTCCTACCTTTTTAGCTTCATAGATATGCATTCTCTCGATACAGATGCTTTTCCCACACCTTTAGTCTAGCCCTCATCATTACATAGACAGCCAATTACACATTTGAAATTTACTGAATAAAACAGTGACAGCACTGTATGATTTCATCCTCTCCCTCCTTTTCCAATCCAGTTGTGGTTACAACCTACCATACTTATGCTCTCATTTAATCCTCTTATTCCCCCCACATCTCTTACCTAGTAAGGTTTCATCCCCTTTCACACTTGTCACTCTGTTATTATTTTCCTTGATATTTCAGACTATGGAGAGGTTGCATACTCCAGTTCATATAGTACCATTACACTGAGATATTTGATCATTATTACTTCCACAAGGAAGTTGTTTTTGTTGTGCATATAGTTTATAGTTAATGCTTTATTGTCTTAATATGTTATTAGCACTAATGACTGTACTTAGTATGTCTCAATAAAATAGTACTTCATTTGTATTTAACCCAGATTCCAGTACATTCCTTCTCCTTAAATACCACTATCCAGTTTAGATGTCCTAATATGATATCCCATCATGGAATGTACGTACAAGCCCACCTCCCTGACCTTGAACGCACACACTACATGTCATGGCGATGGTTTCTTTGGTACTTCCCCTGCTCTCATTATGTGCTCTAAATCAATTTATCCCCTTGCTCACTTCCCTAAGAACCTTTTCTAGTTTGTAAATGTTTAAGTCAGAGCTCATCAAGATCCTTTATGGTGACATCAAACTTGACATGGATATACATCGCCGTATAATTCTTATCGCATTTATTACATATTGCCTCAGACTTCAAGCCACTTAGGCTACGTGGTGCAGGCGTCTAGGCCAAGTCCCTGGTTGCTTAGTCAAGATTCGATTTCAACTAATCATTGCAATAATATACAACACGGAAAGGCTGGCGACAAATTCCCCAAGATCCTATAATATACAATAATATAAGACAATACTAGCAGCTACAATCCTATTAACCTGTTAGTGGACAGGTTAGGCAAAATTGGAAAGAGAAAGAAAAGTGATACAAGGAGAGTGCTAGTATTATCAAAACAAGTTTATATATAATAATCAAATGAACACAGAAAATGCAATATATATTATACATGCATAATAACATGTATAAAAGACGTATATAATATAACAATAGAGAGACCACTAATAAAGCAGTAAAATGGCCAATATTAAAAAGCTCACATATACTGGGCCACTACTAAAAATACTGAAGGAGTTTAGTACGTATAAGCCTCCAAACAATGGGATAGAAGGTAATCTACCTCCAAATGATCAAATAATAAGATGGTAAGTGGGCAGGCTGCCGTGCAATGCACTATATGTTCCGTGTGATAATGTTTGTCTCCTCTCCCATCAATATACAAAAAGATACAATGTCCCAGATAGTGTTGTGGACAGACACACTCTTGTAACCATCAATGTGTCTCTCGTCTATATGTCCACTTTGTAATATAAGGGACTGACCTCTTATGTGATATAATAGCATAAGCTGTTGCCTCTCCCGTCCATATTACAACAGAAACAACGTCCCGGGTAATGTTACGGGCAGACACACTCGTACAGCCTGCAACGTGTCTCCATGGTATGAGGGACTGACCTCTTGTGTGATGTAGATTCCGGTACACTGGAATGGAGAAAGCGGGCAGAGGAAAGAGGACAGAGGAAATAAAGATCGTAATGTCGTTTCTAGCCTCCCGACCTTAGATGTCAATAGAGTTGAAGTCGGAGGACAATGTGAGTAGAGGACAGTTGTTGAGCTGGAGGTGCTGGTGCTCTCAGGTGCAATTCCAACGCGTTTCGTACCACTAAGGATTCTTCATCAGGGATATCCCTGATATGGAAAAAGGTCTGCCTTTTTGCAGATGATATCAAGATCTGCAATAGGGTAGACATTCCAGGGGGAATAAGCCAAATGACAAATGATTTAGGTAAATTAGAAGATTGGACAAGAGTGTGGCAGATGCAGTTTAATGTTGATAAAGGTAAAATAATGCACTTGGGACATAAATATCCAAAGGAAAAATATATTATTAAGGGTACTGTGCTGTCAGAGACAACAGAGGAAAGGGATTTGAGAGTAATTATTTCTAACTAGTGTAAAAGCCCGTGTGCCTGGGCCGTGGAGCAGTGAGGTAACGGCAGTATGCAGAGCAGGACCAGCCTCTTACCCCTTTGACTGCCAGAAGGGCACGCAATGCATTGCAAAGCAATGCCTTGCATACCCCTCTGGCACTCAAAGGGTTAATATTACCCAGACCTGCTCTGTGTACCTCACTGCTCCACGCTATTGCTGTGTCTCATTCACGCGATACAATCACGAGCAGTAGAGACTGGCCGAATGCAGACAGTCTCTACTGCGCATGACTGCATTGTGATAAACTTTCTGGCCTTTTATTATATATAGGATGACTTAAAGGTATGCAGGCAATGTAATAAAGCAGTGGGGAATGCAAGCAGGGTACTGGGTTGTATAGCTAAGGGCATTAGTAGCAGAGAAAGGGAAGTGGTCATGCCACTCTACAGATCTCTAGTTAGACCTCACCTAGAGAATTGTGTACAGTACTGGAGACCCTATCTCCAGAAGGATATAGATACTCTAGAGAAAATTCAAAGAAGGGTTACTAAAATGGTGACTGGCTTACAGGAAAAGAAATATCAGGATAGACTAAAGGATCTGAACATGTATAGCTTGGAAGAGAGAAGAGAGAGGGTGGATGTGACTGAAACATTCAACTACATGAAGGGATTCAACAAAGTGCAGGATGGAAGTATATTTCAAAGGAGTAAAAATGTTAGGACAAGAGGCCATAGTCTAAAACTAGAGGGACAAAGGTCTAGATGTAATGTAAGAAAGTGTTACTTCAATGAGAGGGTAGTAGATAAGTGGAGTAGCCTACCAGCCGAAGTGGAAGACGTTAATACAGTGACAGAATTTAAGCATGCATGGGATAGCCATAAGGCTGTCCTTAACGTAAGAAAAGACCAAGGAACAAAAAAGGTTTGAGGTTTTTACTGTAGGAAAATGGTCAGACTAGATGGGCCGAATGGTTCTTATCTGCCATCAAATTCTATGATTCTATGTTACTATAAAAAATTCTGAACTATTCTTACTCCTCACATGCTTAATGCATTCAATGAAGTCATGGCAGGGTGACAGTTCCCTGCTCAATCATTGCAGGCACATTTAGTAGTACTGCCTAAACCTAATAAAGATCACTCCCAGTACGCTAATTTTCACCCAATCTCACTTCTTAATGTAGATCTGAAGGTATCTGCTAAAATCTTAGCCAATCACCTCAAACCCATTCTTCCACTCATTATACATCCCGATCAAGCAGGTTTTGTCCCAGGTAGGGAAGCCAGACATAATATCGCCTCAGCAATTTCCCTTACTCATGCAGCGTTTCGCCATAAGACTTCATCCGTTCTGATTTCAACAGATGCGGAAAAAGCCTTTGATACGGTGAACTGGAATTACATCTCAGGAACACTCAAACATCTAGGCTTTGGCTCCTGCATGCTCACAGCTATAACGAGTCTATACACCAATCCTTCGGAGCAAGTTTTGGTAAACGGCATGCTATTGGAGACTTTCTCCATATCGAAAGACATTAGACAGGGATGCCCCCTGTTGCCACTAATATTTATCCTCACATTAGAACCCCAGTTCTGCTGAGTGCAAAATGACCCTTTGATACATGGAATTACCCTTGGCGATAAAACTTTTACAATAAATGCATTTGCAGATGATGTCCTATATTATATCTCTAAGCCACAAATACCCATTCCACCTTTGGTGACTTTACTTGAAGAATATTCCTTTTTGTCACAGGCTAAAACTAGTTACTGAAAATCCGATATCTTAAATACAGGTGATCCCCCACATACAATCTCTTCACTACAACAGAAATTCCAATTCACATGGGCGGACTCAAGCATTAGGTATCTAGGCATACAATTGTCAGCAGATCTGGCTGTGCTTCTATCCCTCAATGTGCCCCCACTTATGTTATCCATTTCTAAAGGCTTGGAGCGGCTTACTCATATACTGGCTGGGCACAGGAAACATCGTCAAGATGATGGTGTTGCCTAAAATCCTGTTCATACGCAATGCACTACCAATTTAGATTCTGCAAACTCTTCTCAACTCCCTCCAAGCGATTATATCCACATTTATCTGGGGTCATAAAACACCAAGATTTAGTCTCCGACACTTATCCAGAAGTCTCGCGACAGGGAGTCTCGCTATGCCTGATGTAAATAGGTATCATAGAGTGGCAGCTATTGCAAAAATGTTTGATTTTGTGACTCAACCCCCTGGTCTACAATTACATTGTCAGTACTATGTGGTATAGATTTCCTTCAGTTATGCTGGAGCTCACAAAAAGAAAACCCTGCCCATTTGCTAGATCACCCCATACTACAACATATCAACTGTATCTGATTGTGCTCTAACAAAACACTTCAGTTAGCTCCATTCCCCTCACCATTATCTTCTATTATTGGTAATCCTGATTTCCCTGCTGGTCTCCATCAATAATCTTTCAAACGATAGAAATGTAAGAATGTGATCAATCTTCAAGATCTGACAGAGGAATCTAAATTTATATCCTCTAAGACTCTACAAGATTTTCTTCAATTGCCTAAGGTCCCTTGGTGGCAATTGTTCCAAGTAAGGGAATGGTATAACTCCTCTTTATGTGCATCCTCATCTCTTCAATCCCTGACCACCTTTGAACAGCTCATAAAGGATCCCCACACCTCTTTATGTCCACTCTCCCTATGTCATTCCCTTCTTATCCCTAAAGTAACCGACCACACACCTTATTATCTGTCAGCTTGGAATAGAGACCTAGGGCGACCATCACAATGCTTCAATGGTCCTCAATTATTAAATCAAGGGTCAAGCATGCTTGAGATCTTAAAACTAAAGAACTAAACTTTAAACTATTATCACGTTGGTACTTTTCTCCTTCTCGCATCGCCCAATTCCATGACAACGCATCAGGCCTTTGCTGGAGATGTTTAACTCATTGTGGCTCTCTCATACATATTTGGTGGCAGTGCCCTCTCCTCTCTTCTTTCTGGACCTCAGTAATTAATCACATCAATCAATCTCTTGAGTTACAGCGGCAATTAGACCCTTTTGTCTGTTTATTCTTCCCTGCTTTGCAAATCAAACCTAGACCCCATAAGCCTGAATTCATTAATACCATTATTCTGGGGTAAGCAAGAGGCACCCACACTGCATCACTGGTCAACTGAAGTTAATGTAGTGTTGATTAATGAACACTACCATGCCATGTCCCTAGATGACATAGATTCCTATAATCTTACTTGGTCCAAATGGCTAAGATCCCACCCTATTCAAAGTAACTTTGAATAACTACATTACTTCCACATTCGACTCTGTTAGGAATGTGATCAGTGTTTAACTCCTCCCTCTAAGTGACTTACCTTTATAACACTAGATGGTTTTATATAATTGATATGGTCCCTTTGTTGAGAAGTCTACTTGAACTAGTTTTCTTGTAGGCGTTCCCCTTTACAAGAACTAGGGGGTTACGCTCTTTGGGATTGTGATTTACATTCAGGTCTGGGTCTCGAGCGCTTCACCGTCGGAATCTCCCTTTCTTATGTTTCCTTTCTTATCTTTCAATTTTTTTCTTCCCCACCTTCCTCACTCCCCCATCTTACTTCTTCCCTCCCTCTTCCTTTTTTTTTCCTCTCCATCCTTCACACATGCATCTTCCTACTCATAGTGTCACTAATTTCCTCCTCCTACTTTAATATGGGCTTATACACTGCTCTTAGAGCAACTGTAGCATCTTCACCTCATCTTTACAACTACAATGCCTACTGCATTTTCTTTTTCTTTTCATCCATTCCAGTGTATGTTGTAAACTTGACTCAAGCTCTATGCACATGTACACCCCACATGTTTCTACTATAAGAATACCATAATGTGTTACATTTTCTGTTCGAAACCTCATCTTACTTATTGTAATACCGATTAAATTTTTCAATAAAGTACTTAAAAATAATGAGGTTTAGTTACATATATGTGGCCAAACGTCTGCCAGACTGGGAAAGCCCATATATGCCTCAAATCAGAAGTGAATGTGTACTTAGTTCAGTTAGAAGCAGTAACATTGTCTCTCCTATGCTGTGAGCAAACCACAGTGAGACAAATCAGGGAGGGATTTTTTTGCCTTCCTATGGCTCCCCCCACTTCCTACTAAACAAGGAAGTGGGGGGAGCCATAACCTCACAAAATACAAGACAGAAATATACAAAAACCTGGTCAGCTCTACCTTATACTATTCATCATAGTATATATATATATATATATATATATATATATATATATATATATATATATATATATATATATATATATATAATAAATATAAATATGTATGTATGTATGTAGTTAGGAGAGCAGCAAAGTGAATGATAATACACAAACAGAAGTAAACATTTGTGTACTGACCTTTGCCAAGAGATAACCTGTAATTTACCTAAGATCATAAAAAGTGAAGTTTAGTTATATATGTGTGGCCAAAAGCACTTGAGCTTTCCGCTATCCTCAAGGCAATCCAGACTGGGCAATTTTCTATCTGTTTCAAATCTTAATTTTTTCTTATAAGCTATATTTAGGATGTACAACTGACATATACATTTGTTTCCTAGCATTCAGTGAGTTAAAAGCCCCATTTAATTAATTTTAAATATCCTTTCTCAAATATGTTGAAGTTAATTTAATCTAGATTTGCACCTCTTTAGTCTATTTACTCATGCTGAGTAAATCAAAGGTACTCCCACTTACGGGATTTGTTATTTTTAAAAGTTATAACTATTCAAACGATCATGAATAGATGAAGCTGTGACTATCACATTCTAACTGCAGTCTGTGACTCCCTGTATGATAGGATACATTAGAATAACTGTCTGAATACCAAATGAACCGCAGAAGAATTTTCTGAACACCACAGTGAACTGTTAATGAAAAAATAATTTAAACTAGTGGTTCTCAATCACGATTAAGGAACCTTTAATAAAGTACGGAATTTTCATTGTAAAATACAAACATTTTAGAGGTTGTTTGTCATGGATAAAGTGAGGGTACAAATACATATGTTAATATTCTTTTTTTTCACATCAAGTATATTGTTCATAACATTTTCCATAAGTATGCATTGCAAACTCACTACCAAAATCATCATTTTGATGGAAAAAACTGGCACCCTAACCTGGTGCCCATGTCACAATACCTCTTTGTTGAGAACCACTTCTTTAAACTGCAATAACTCTAGAGTGATAGATTTACCAACAATTAGTGTACCCTTGTTTTAATCAGCAGGATCAAAATGTGGGTTTGATTTTTGGCATTTTTTTGTAGTAAGTTATATATTTGTTTGCAGACAAATATATATATGTGTGTGTTTGTGTGTATATGTGTGTGTGATATGTGTGTGTGTGTGTGTGATTCATAGTCAGCGGGAGTGGCTGAAAAATGCTGACTGGTTGAGGAGGCAAGGGTTATCAGATCCCACCCACTCCTACCCGGGTGCTCCAGGCAGAATGGAAGCTGGAGAACTATTTTGCTCCCCTGAGTCAACTCTATTGATTTCCCAGCCAAGTCAGCTGGGAGCTTAGAAGCTGGGGGCATCAGGAGGGGCCTGATGCCCCACCACAAGGTCTAACTTTTAATAAAAGGATCCTAAATTAACAGCAAACTTAACCAGATTTAAAAAAAAATGTTCATTAACTGCTTTGCTGAATTAGGTGTAATCACTAATGATCTCACAAAATGATGGACTTTAACCACACCTACTTTTTCAAATGCATTAGCTAAAAATTTGCACATTTATTAAAAATATACAGTTCATTTTGGTGCTAATAATTTTTCCATCAAAAGTACATTACAAATAGTGATTGTATATATGTTTTATATTTCACCTAAAGTGTCCATTCATATATACTCGGTTTAAATGTTCTCACTTCTGTCAGCTAAAAACAAACATTTATGGCTACAGTGGGCATGGGAACAAAAAGATTGGACACTTAGGCCTCGATTTAAATGTTCCCGCTAAAACAGCCAGTAGGGCAAAATTGGATAATGTCCTGTTAGCAAAAAGTGCTATTAGAGCTATTCAGTTACCCTACCAGCTGAAAGCACAACAGACGTTTGGTCACAGAAAAGGACTTGTGGCCAAACGTCCATTTTGTGTGTTAAGTTCCCAAAACGCTGCTAAATGGCAATATTGAGAACATCAAAAGGAAAAAGCTAATGACTATTGCCTGATACACTGTCAAGCACAGACCGATTGCTCAAATACACAGTCATCCTCGCAAACACAAACTCTACAGTACCCCTAACATTAACCTGCCAGAATACTACCCCTAACACTAACCTAACACCCAGATTTGTGTAACACTTTCCTGTCATACACTGTCCGTCTTCTTCTGCTATCTTTCTTCTTCTCATTTCTTTTACTACATCTTCTTTTTTTTCTGTTTTTCTTCTGTTCTTCTCTTATTGCTGTAATAGAAAGAAAAAGATACCTTTCAAATGTGTGCCCCAAACATAACTCGGACATACAGTATGTACATAGTTTAATCCCTTGAATGCCAGAGGGGTATACAACACATTGCAGAGCACTGTACTGTGTACTTCTTTGTCACTCAAAGGGTTAATCATTGTCCATATGTCAGAGTTAAGAAAGTAGAAGATGCCAAATGAATAAAAACATTTTATGAGGTTTCACTCATATATATATGTGTTCCTATAGAAAAGTAAACCTTACTGCAATATATTGATCATAATGAAGCAATTAACCAAATAACTTCAAGTTGGGGATTGAAGGAACCTGACTGAAGCTGATTGGCTGGGAGGTGCATAAAGCACACATCGCAGTCAATGGCTTTGAGCCACTTTAAACAAAGACTGCCCATATAAAAAGGCAGTCTCTGTTCAAAAATCTCCTCACACTGTAAAAGGCTTCGGCCTGTGAGGTACTTAGAGGGGTTTGTCTACTATTCCTTTCACTGCCGCTGATGATAACAGCGGTGGAGAACACAAAGGGTGCATGATCATTATGATCAATATTTTGCAGTAAAGTTTACTCTTCTTTTGGAACACATATAAAGCTTTTAAGAGGAAATATGGGGAAATGTTTTTGTTTGTCATCTTCTACTTTTTTGACTTGGACATAAGTGCAATACTTAACCCTTTGAGTGCCAGAGAGGTATGCAAGACATTGCTCTGCAATCTGTTGCATTCCCCACTGGCACTCAAGTGGTTAAAATATGCATATGTCCGAGTTATGTTTGGGGCACACATTTGAAATGTATCTTTCTCTTTCCTCTACAGGAATGAGAGAAGGAACAGAAGAAAAAAGATGGAGAGAAAGAAGATAAAAGAAGATGGACAGTAGCTGTCCAGGGTGCTGAAGACCCCACTGGACATCAGGATTAATAATAAGTGTTTCTTTTCAGGGGCTGTTGTTTTGTAAGTTAGTCGGATTAACCCCATATCAATACATCCACTGGGGACTTTTTTTTTTTTTTACTTATTTGCACTTTCAATTCATGCGTCGGCTGTTTAAAGGAATAGTAATGTTTCACAAAAAAAAGCAGCTCCGATTAATCTTCATAGTATTTGGGCCATGGAGAGTATTTTTTCAATAGTGTCAGAGTTGCAGTTCAAGAGTAATTGAACGATAAAGTATCCCCCGCACCTTTTTAGTGATGTAATGCTGCTCACCTCAGAGCAGCAAGACTGTCCAGATGGATTTCAGAGAGGGACAATCTTCAATTAGCATAAGGAAAAATCTGAAAAACCTGTCAAGGGGGGCAAGGTTTTCCTTATGATCACAGTAAGAAGATTGTCCCTTGCTGTGAGCTGTCTGGTCCAAGGACCAGATTCGACATCTGAAGGGAGGTGGCTTACACTAAGTAAAAGGGGCAGGAAGGGGATAATTTATCATTCAATTACTCTTGAACTACAACTCTGACACTATTGAAGAGACCTAAGGTCTTGAAAGCTTACATTCTAAATCTACTTAGTTAGCCAATAAAGGTATCAAAAACAATATTTGCCTCCTGTATTGAAATAACGCTCTTTATGGCTCAAATACTATGAAGAGCTGCTGTTTTTGTGAAACATTACTTTCCCTTTAAAGATGCATTAAGGGACTCTTCAACCAAAAAAAGGTGCAGATTTTCCCATGTTAAAGTGGGTCCCTTAGCACATCTTACTGCTAATGGTAAAGGCCTCTGTTTTTAGTATGTTTTTATGGGGTCAAATGGGTGATAAAGTTAGCGCCCA
This sequence comes from Rhinophrynus dorsalis, assembly GCA_037306005.1. Lineage (NCBI taxonomy): Eukaryota > Metazoa > Chordata > Amphibia > Anura > Rhinophrynidae > Rhinophrynus > Rhinophrynus dorsalis. Next base: position 305,869,028 of record CM074720.1, on the reverse strand, counting down.
AGTCACTTTTTCTCTGTTGGCATTTGTTCATGGCACAGGTAATTGCATTGCTTACCGTGATTGAAAAAAAGCCGACGGGGTTCTTTTTTGGCTTCACGGACATTTAAATCTAGGCCTTAAAGAAGGGAGAAAGGTTGTTGTACAGAAAAATCTCATTACCAGTTGTTCCATTCTGACAGCAATATGCAGGTCAAATTGTGGTGGAGGTAAAATAGCATAACGTGTGGGCAGAACACTGCTTATCACAACAGAAATTAAATACAGAATAAAAATTTGGTATTCATAAAATTCACTGCATTAAGATATATTATTGAATTAATTAATGTAGTTCTTATAATAAATATAATAATTTGTATATGAATGTATTAAAAAGTTATTTTACATAATTTGGATTATAGAAATTGGAAATATGGTGTATATCAACCCTTTGAATATATTACATTGTTGTAAAATGCATCAAAGATATGATTATGTGATAAGAAAATTACTTCAATAGATATTAGTCTACCATGAATTTATAATGCATAATTATGTATTTCTAAATGGAATACATATTTTTACTAGCTAGCTATCTTGTCAAATTTATGAATTATAGTTTCCTGAAAGTGATACCACAAACTAAATATATTATTCAAATGATGACACCACTCTTTGTGTTTTATTTCATGGTCTTCAAATAATTATTCAGTTTGCTATGTAGTTTGTTTTACTTCTTTGATTGCAAGTGAGGTCTCCAATTCATTATAAAACAATACACTTGAAATGTATTTTGCATTAGTTAATACTGTATAGCAAATGCACATTTATAACTCACTTTAAAATATGAAATCTAAATACATTTTTCCAGTGGTGCTCATGTAAATGTTTTTTTCATTTTTTGCAATTTACAATTATACAAATTATAATTATACAATTACAACTGTATTTTAACCCTTTGTCGAGGATGTATGCCAGGAAGTAGTTAACAGGAGTCCCCCAAATATATGTATGCCTCACATAAATAAATAAAAATAGGTAATTACCTAAATTTGATATCCATACACAAACTAGGTATTGACATGCTACTTCGCAGGACATAATTTATTAAAAGAATCAATTACACATATCTGTTCAAAAATAAATATATAATCTATTTAAATAAAAATATTAAATATATATATATAATGGTAATTGGTGAGATTGGAGTATAGATGATTGCAAAATGGCTCAATTATATATCTTCTAATCTAAGTCATATACTTAGAAATATCTATAGAAATTGACAAACTATCAAATAAAATCACAAAGTAACATACCCAGCATAAATAGGATTAAAGCTTACATAGGTATATTCAGAGGGATAATTAACATATATAATTTGCTAGAATGCATCACTCCCTCAGTGTGTAACATGCACATGTGCAATAGAGACTGCCGGAACGATACAGTCAAGCGCAGTAGAGACTGGCCGAACGTGCCAGCCTCCAGTCAGAGTGGCGTCACGGCTGATCCAGAGAGGGGCGCTCCGAACGGTCCAGCGCCTGTCTCCAATCCCTGCTCCAGGGCAGCAGTGGAAGCCACTGTCTGCTGCAGCAGCTGAGGCCACTATCATTAATTGTAGGAACAATTAAACCTTGCTATGATGCTGTATTCAAATATTGATATACTAGTTTTGAAGGCCCATGTGCATGGGCCTTCAAAACTAGTATATCAATATTTCAATACAGCATCATAGCAGGATTTAATTGTTCCTGAAATTAATGATAAGACAGTTGGCTGCAGTGTATATAAATAAATATATAAATACTTGCCCCAAAACCTGTATAAGCTATGGTAATTTAGGTGGAAACGATTTTGTTATGTGAGTTGGGCCCAATCTGGCCACACATCCCATAACAAGTTCATTTACCACATACAACATATTTCAAGCTTTAAAAACGTATCTAGAAGACAAAATGTCCCAGATCAGACAAAAAAATAATTTTAAGTATTTATCTACTGTTTTCAATATTCAATTCTGTATACCTTTTTTTGCCAGTAGCAAATTATAATTAACATTATATAATCAAATGACAATACAAAATAATATATGTTTAGTAAGCAAAGCCAAAACTAATACATTGCACGAGACATATACTATTAAAATGATAATGACAATAACCTGTTTGATACACCATATAGCACTGCAAGGGTTAACCAAATTTCTAGGCCTCACTTATGATGCAGAAAAATACCATACAAAAGAATCCTTATGAAACACACACCAAGATGGAAACATATGGAAAAACTTTCCAAGTAGCAAAATAAGGGTTAATAATAAAATTCACCATATCAAATATAAGTCCAATGACCTTTTCAGAAACACAAAGACATGTGGCTCTATAGGTGTTAATAATTAGAGTTAAAACTAATTCATAACACTATTTTATCTAAATTGCTATCAAACGAGCTCACACATCTGGACAAGTTAGGTAATTAATCCTATTTAGTTCCCAAGGATAAACTAAAGCAAATATGGCTTATTATAATATTTTTTTTATGGATTTGCCAAGTCCAAGCTAAAAATTATTATAAGGTCTATTATCCCCAAATATGGAGGATAACAATTCTCAGGACTATACAGAATGAATTATAAAGAAAATGTATAATTACTAATCCTTAATCAAGGTGTGGTTCTCTCAGGTTTCATCAGCTCTGGCCTAAGTTGGTTACTTCATGGAAGTCAAGAAAAAGAGACTCTTGCCTTCTAAAATAAAGTATGGAATTTTCATTGTAAAATACAAACATTGGTTGTTTGTCATGGATAAAGTGAGGGTACAAATACATAAGTTAATATTCTTTTTTTTTCACATCAAGTATATTGTGCATAAAATTTTCCATAAATATGCACTGCAAACTCCCTACCAAAATCATCATTTTGATGGAAAAAACTGGCACCCTAACCTGGTGCCCATGTCACAATACCTCTTTGTTGAGAACCACTTCTTAAAACTGCAATAACTCTAGAGTGATAGGTTTACCAACAATTAGGGTGCCATTGTTTTAATCAGCAGGATTAAAATGTGGGTTTGATTTTTGGCATTTTTTTGTAGTAAGTTATATATTTGTTTGCAGACAAATATATATGTGTGTGTTTGTGTGTGTATGTGTGTGTGATGTGTGTGTGTGTGTGTGTGTGTGTGGTTCATAGTCAGCGGGAGTGGCTGAAAAATGCTGACTGGTTGAGGAGGCAAGGGTTATCAGATCCCACCCACTCCTATCCGGGTGCTCCAGGCAGAATGGAAGCTGGAGAACTATTTTCCTCCCCTGAGTCAACTATATTGATTTCCCAGCCAAGTCAGCTGGGAGCTTAGAAGCTGGAGGTATCAGAAGGGGCCTGATGCCCCACCACAAGTTCTAACTTTTAATAAAAGGATCCTAAATTAACAGCAAACTTAACCAGATTTAAAAAATGTCCTTTAACTGCTTTGCTGAATTAGGTGCAATCACTAAAGATCTCACAAAATGATGGACATTTAACCACACCTACTTTTTCAAATGCGTTACCTAAAAAATTGCTAATTTATTAAAAATTAGTTGGTTACTTCATGGAAGTCAAGAAAAAGAGACTCTTGCCTTCTAAAATAAGTTTTTATACTATACAAAACCTTATCGGAAAGGCACAAACCCCCTCCTTCTCTGATAGGCTGAGTTGTCAGATCATTAGAATATGATGTCAGACTAACTTCCAAAGACTCTCTGATTGGTTAGTCAAAGATAACATTATTTTAAACTAAGATACTAGTAGCAATAATCATTTGTACCATGAGATGGTGCAACAAGACCAAAAACTTGCATATTTGATTATACAAGCCAGGTTTTTTTTACTATACAAAACCTTATCAGAAATGCACAACCCCTCCTTCTCTGATAGGCCGAGTTGCCAGAGCATTAGAATATGATGTCAGGGATATATTCTAGATCTGCATCATCATCAGTCATCATTACGTCATCCTCTGCAGCATCAGCATCACCTGGCAATTCTTGCCCACTACCATTATATTCCTCTAAGCTTTTAGAGGTCTCAGACAATTTATTTTTACTTTTACTGTACAAAGTTCCCTATTACTTTGAGGGTTGGTGTCTTGGTGCTTGTTTGTCTCACTATCTGTTGCAGCAGGCCGTTCAGCTGCTACACCTTCCTCTAGTATGCTATTGCCAGCATCATCAACACTTGAATGTGACTTGTTGTCATCTCCAGTGTTCTTCTTATGTTTCTCTTTATTTCTACTGGCACTGGTGGTGCTGGAATTAGTTTTACTGGGACTTTGACAAACCGCATGTTCCTTTGGAGTAGAGGGATCATCATCATTCATTGCACACGCTGCAGTAACCATTGCTGCAGTCAGTTTTTGAACTACTACTTTACTCTCATGTGCTTGCACTGCTCTACCCCTCCCCCTTCCCCTTGTGAGTTTTTGTTGTGTATATTACACAACAAAACTGATGAAGCTGTATGATTCCTTGCCTAAGCCCAGTCAGCTGTCTGTCACTCTCACCTAGTATATTTAGTTCTTTATCTTTTTTAATGTTTTATTTATTTTTCTTTTCTTTTTTTTTTAAGTTGTCCACCCTGTTGTCTTATCACAGTCTGTCCAAAATCAGCAACCTGAATCAGCAACCTCTTTCCCTAGACTTCCCCACCTAGCACGGGGACAATAACAGCAAGATCAGAAAGCAAATAGGCCCCCAGCTACCTGTGTCTTGCCAGTCAGTCAATCAGAATTTTGGAGTATTATTTCTGGTCAACTTCCTTCCTCCCTTCTTCTCCCCAGAGTGCCCCACTGACTCTCCTAATACACCCTTACACTGAACAAATGTCCTACTAAATGATTTCCTAAACTAAACTTCAATTTCCCTCTCTGTCTTCTCTAGCTCAAACAAGGTGCTGCTCTCTCCTCTCACAAACACCGAAAGGCATGCTGTGAGAGCCTTTTGTGTGGTGGAGAAAAATTTTTCTTCCTACTGATTTCAATGGGCGAAAAAGGTGGGAAAAAGTGGAAAAATGGCATTTTTTGTGGGAAATTATTCACCAAATGGAAATTGCCATTATTCACCTATTTTGGATTGAGGCAAAAAATTTCGCCCATTCCTATTTTTGATCTGGCTTCTCTGACTTCCGGTTTGTCTTGACCCTGGTGAGCTTCTATCTCCTTGACCATCAGTCAGGCTTTGACTAACCTGTACTCTGTTTTCTCAGTCGAGCTCCAGGCCTCAGTGTTCCTGTACAACAACTACGACTATACTGCATGTGGTTAATTTTTCAGTATACTGGGCAGCTGCTGTTCTCTAAGTTGACATCCGTGGGGCAGGCCAGCTCCTCTGGTCGGCACTAATCTGGCCTTACAGCCAGCATCTCTAACTCGGCCTAGAACACAGCAAGGGAAAAAAGAGAGAAACTACTGCCAGCTAGCTACTTACTCTAGCCTTCACCCCCGAGCATCTGGCCCACTGGGGCCTGCCTTGCAGTATATTTGTACTGTCTGTTGTTGTGCTCTCATCATATTATTTATATCAAATAGCAGTCTGTCACCTCTTTGTGAGGAGTCTACTTCACAGAGTCTAACCAGGCAGCTTACATTGGGTGCTTAGTCTTTCAGATCATTACAGAATCATCACCATTGCATGATATTTTTAATTTCTCTTAATTAAAGTGTATCTGTCACTTGTAACAGATATGATATTTTTAAGAAACTTCAAAAGCACCTATATTTCTATTATTTGTTTTTTATTTCAAGCAGCAACTTATGAGATATCTAGTTTTATTAATTTGTCTGTTTAGGCAAATGAGCTAGTATTTCCTGGTAGGAAATGGCTGCTGGGATGGGGAGCAGTTTCAGTCAGTGCCTGCCAGATTTGCACTAGCTGACAAATAAATAAAGAATATGGCATAAACAACAGACATAAATTACATTAATATAAATGCTTTTGAAAGCTCTTTCAAAACCAACTGTGTTACAAAGTGATAGTTCTGTTTTAACCCTTTGAGTGCCAGAGGGGTACACAATGCATTGCTTTGCAATGTATTGTATACCCCTCTGGCACTCAAAGGAGTAATGATAAAGTTAAAAGGTGTAGTGTTTCTGTCCAAATAATCTTCATTCCAAATTTCCCATTTGCCTCTGCATAAATATTATGAAAATGCATATGCAATGTATCTATAAAGAGATAGCTTTGCCTTTTCAACCTTTACAGATTCCACAAGTGTATAATATGTAAAATTACCTATAGTTTTGATTTTCTTTCAATTTTCATCTATTTTATTCCATAGCTTTTGTATGACTCTTCAGGGTTTCTACATCTAGATTTTGACCGTATCTAGTCAGTAGAGCAGGGATAGAGGAATAATATATCACTATCCCAGCTAAAAGGCACTCACAGCTTTAAGAAAACAAATGAATGATTACCTCTGTCTACCATGCATTGAACTGACTTTCATTCTACAGTACCTTGTATTATACACTCCACACTAGGATTAATATATATGGGGGTAGATTTTTTTTTAATCAAAAATAGCTTGAGGATGATGGGATGGTTTGCTACTAGCATTAACTTGTATTATCACACATTCTATTTTGCAAATGCTTGGACATCATCCAGTTTAACTGTAATCCTTTCAGTGCCAGAGGATAAGACACCCCATCTGGCAATAAAAGGTAAGGATGGGTGAAAAGACCTATTTTGTTCCCATTAAAATTTTTGCTAAGAATAGAAAGCTTTTCTTCTTTTCCTGTAGGATTTTCCCCTCATAGAGAAACCATTGATTTTTTTTCCATTCATTGCCATGTTGTTTAGGAGATAAAAAGAGTGGAAGCAGACAGAGAGATACAAAAAAATAAAAGTTATAATAAAGGTAAAGTTTTTTTGGGTGCTGACTAATACTATGACCAGTAAGAGAAGCTGGATGCACCCTGATGCTACTTATGCTGCTGATAAGGATGTGAAGTAGGAATCCATCAGCACCAGCAGTAGATGGAGCCCACCTACCCCTGACCCTCAGTCACCTGACCTCATCCCTTGGGGAAGTATATTGCATTGTGGTGGAACTGCCTAGCAGTATGAACAGTATACTTTAGATTCCTTTGACTTCTTCTTCTGCCAGTGTGCCTTCTTCTGAGAAGATGGTAAGAGTGACAGCAAATGACCCCTACAGGTCTATTAGAGCAACAAGACTGATGGTTATCCTGGAGAGAGTGAGGATGATGGTGGAACAGCTGGTGTAGAATATGAGAGTATTTTTGGTAGAAAGCAATAAAGACTGGAAGAAAGAGAGGCAAATTGGGATTGGCATCACCACCACCACCATCAGTGGCATTCTAGAGATTGTTGCTGCTGTAATTCCTGCTGCTGAGTCGTGGAAGGCAGACAATCATCTGTCACAGGAGCAGGATGATGATGAGTGGGCTAGTGTGCCACAGACCACCATGGCCACCATGGGACTGGGTTTGTTAAGTAGTGATATGGGAGTAGCACATGCACCACTTGCCACCAATATTCCTAGGGAGAGATGCACTAGGATGTAATAAAGAGGTGATAAATTGGAGATGACTTCTCCAGTATGATAAACTCTAAGTCCTATGTATACTATGGAGCCAATGCACTAATATTTCTACAACTTGAGGGACCTTAGTGCATGGGCTTCATAACATAAGAAATGGTGAGTTTATCAGTTATCACAATGAAGAAGTCATCTGCACTTTATCACCTCTTTATCACACCATAATGCATAATCACCAGGTCCTAGCATTAATGCTGATGTTGAAGCATCAGAGAAGCATTACCTGCCCCAGTCAGTGCAGGTGATTCTGAAGAAGGAGGCAATTCTTCTCCACCTCTCCCCTCACTGAAACCATGGGTGTGTGAATATTTTTTCCTTGGCTAAGGTACAGTGCAGTCATCAACAACTGCACTGTGAATTATGTTTGATAAGGTAGTGAAGAGGGGAAAGGAGGAGACAAACCTTGATACAACCACCCTCATAAAGCATATGCAAAATAGACGCCACAGAGATTATGTTAAGCTTGTGAAAGTCAAACACCAAAAAAAGAAATCAAGAGCTGCTGTCACAGTTCCCCTTGTCCGTCCTCCAGTGCACAAAGAACTGGAGCAAAAATCCAGAGGAATACAAGAGAAACATAGCCTGGAAACTTGATTATGAACAACCTGAGTTTTCATCTTCTTCTTGCTCTAGGGTCCAGGTGTGGGAATATTTATTCACTGTCCCAGCTCCGACACCATAAAAAGTCCTCTTCCTCATCCTCTAGAATACAATTTTTGCCTCAGTCTCCTCCCCCACCAGCTGATAAAGGGTCTGTATATATAAGGATCTGGCATTTTGAATGCACCCATTGCACACTGTGTGGTGCACTGGCTACACATGGCAATATGGTGAAGAGCAATCAAATGCAGGACATCAGAGACCATCTGCAAGCATTATATCCCCTCTGAATACACGAAGCTGGTGGCAGAGAGGATTCATTATTTTTATAAGTACTCTGTCTTGACAGCAATTGTCAAGTAGTGGAGTGGACAAAGGCCTTAGTGACAACAGTACTTGGTTTATTGGGAGATGGTTTTACATTGCTGACCTAAATATGAAGGTGTTTGGTTGCAGTAGCGCCTGTTGTTCAATATGAATGCAAATGTGTCAATCGTTGTGACACTTCACAGTTCTTCCCCTATTTCACAACGTTTCCTTGTGCCAACTGTTCACATTGCAGGTGCTGTTGAAATGCACAGTCCCTTCCTGCTCCCTAGAGAGAAATAGTATTCTACCAAACTCATGATTTTAGAGGAGTTGCAGTAGGAGAAGCATAATTGGCCAGCTTCTCTTGAGGTGCACCAGAAGTGGCATGGGGACTTGTGATATTGCTGCTATCTTAGCAACACTAAAGCAAGCTGCAACTAGGTATGGACCAAATGTCCAGTTTTGTGCCAGTTTTCATGAAAAAAATATGATTTTCCATTTTCCCATGAGAATTCCTGCCCATTGAGAAACCCAAAGATTTTCCACAGTTTCGCTAATACCACTGAACTTCCCAGAAGAATGGTTCAATTTTCTGCTATGGTTTTCAATGGTGGCGTAACCTCCCTCCCCCAAACTACAAAAACCTAGACTGTCCCACCATGTATGGGTTGGCAAAAAGTGGGAAAAATTTCCCGCATGACTTTTCGCAAAAACTGGTAGATATTTTACTTTTTTCGCAAAAGATTTCTCCTTTTCACCTATGCAAAATTTTCCTCCTTTTTGCCTATTTTAACAAATTTTTCACCTATTACAAAAAATGTTTTGCCTATATTTCCTATAGGTACTAAATTTCACACTGCAATATTACCTCTTCTGAGGGCTGTAGTTTAGAATTAAGTGGCTGAAAGTCAAAGTTCTGAGTCCTACAGCAACATATGTCTTGAAAAATTTGTTAACATGCAGAGTGCATGTGTCCTTTGCCCACAACACTAACTTCCTGCTTAAGAGACACTGACACATATTCATGAAGATGTCAAGTAATAAAAAAAAAAAAAATTCACAACCTACAATGTGGCAGATGTGTATTGTAGTGGTGGTGGGGGACTGGCAAGGTATGATTTATGGATTTATATACAACAGGTTTTACCATTGTCATGTTTGTGTCAAATTGCTATCCTCCTTCTCAGATTATTGACACACATTACTTATCGGTCATAGCAGTGGTCCCAAGTGAGGTGGATGGTGGCATCCCTTCTTCACATCCCTCCTCCACCTCCTCATCTGTGCTGCTGTGAATATATTTGTCCTGGATTTGCCTGTCATGAGTGGTTTCTGCTATCATATTCAGATGGTATGATATGTTAATTTTTAAGAATGTTATTCTGCCAGCATTGCTGTTTGATAGCCATGTACTGCGTCATTGACAATGTAACCAGCTGCACTGAAAACCCTCTCACACTCAACGCTTGCTGGTGGACAACTGAGGGTTTCCACTGCAGTACGTGTCAATGCTGGCCACACACACTGCTTTCTTTGCCAGTAGTTCATGGTATCATTGCCTAAAACATGGTTTCTGCATACTTGCAAGATAGTTATCTCACATGCAGTGGGACAACTTCTGATTGCTACACAGTGTTTCCTGTATGTCAGTTACCAAGTCATACTCAGGGAGCAAGTCCCTAAGAGATATGCTGCCACCGCCACCACTAAAAATGTTTGTTTTTTGCCTCCCCTGCTGAGACCCATGAATTGCCCTGTGTTCCAAATGGGATATTCTGGTTGATGATGCAGCTGCTTCTGCTGGCTAAAATGTTTTTTGCCTCCCTTTTCACTATACTGTCTAGATGTTTGTTGTGCCCTCATTTTCTCCCTCTCATCCTCCACACGATCAATAAGCATGTCTCGATATCCCTTGACAGAATCTGATTATTTATAATTTATTTATTTAGAAAATGTTTTACAAGAAAGAATACATTGAGATTTCTCTCATTTTCAAGTATGTGCTGGAGTGTTTATAGCAAGAGTTGCATATTTGCACAAATACAGAGACATAAAACATATATACACACATAAATATTCTAAAATGTTATATACAGTTGCATATTGTTTTTTGATATGAAGAAGCAGTTGTTTTTAAGGATTTTAGACTGGGAGAAGATCTGATTTTTTCAGGTAGGTTATTCCAGACTGTCAGAGCTCTGAAGGAAAATGCAGATTGACTGGATTCTTTCTTGAAATGTGGTATACTTGGTGAGTTTTTAGCAGTGGAGCAGAGGATATAGTTAGTATGGAGAGCTGGAGTGAGCATACTGCTCAGGTATTCTGGAGGTTTTCTGGAGCAGTGGTTATGAACCATGCAAGAGAGCTGAAGGGCACATCTAAATTTGAGAGTTAGCCAATTTAGCTCTTCATACATATCACAATGATGGGTTGCGTAATTACATTGAAGGATAAAGCGGCAAAATTAGTTATACAGGGCATCAATTTTAGCAAGATGGATTTGTGGAGTGGGAGCGTATACTATGTCCCCATAGTCTATGATTGACGTTATAATTTGTTATACAATACATTTTCTTACCAGGGGATTTAAACAGGATTTGTTTCTAAACATATAAAGTTTGGACGTTCATTTATCAATATGAAGACCAAAAGTGAGGTTGGGGTCAAGCCACATACCAAGATATTTGTAGGAGTCCACTATGTCCAATTTACGATTAGACTGTGTTAGAATGGATAGACTGGTATTGCAGGGATAAAGCAGTTTATGCTTTGAAGTATTTAGGAATAGTTTGTTTTTTGCTATCCATTTTTCATTTTCATCATGCTGTAATACGCCATCCAGGTGTGATACGTTTTATTTTTTGCATATATTATAGTGTCATCTGCATACATGTGTACAGAAGATTCTTTGCAAACCATGGGCAGATCATTTATAAACAGAAAAAATAGAAGAAGAGGGCCAAGGATGGAGCCCTGGTGAATCCCACTTGTAACTTTGAGTAGAAGGGAGGTATTGTCAGCAATAGACACATATTGCATTCTGTCTGATTAATAGGATTGGAACCAGTTTAGAGAATAATTACCAAATCCTGAACTTTGGAGTTTCCTTATCAGAATACTATGGTCTACTGTATCAAAGGCCTTTGCAAAATCTAGGAAAATAGCTCCAGTGAGTTCACCATTTTCCATACCAGTCTGGATATCATTGATTACTTTTAGGAGGGCAGTGACTGTAGAGTGATTTGAATGAAAGCCTGATTGAAGGGGGGAGAAAAAACTGGTCAGCCGGTAATACTTATATAGTTGCGCATGGACACATTTCTCTAGGATTTTAACCAATGTGGGGAGTAGGGATATTGGTCTGTAATTTGATTCTACATTTTTATCCCCGCTTTTGTGGACAGACACAACTCTAGCTGCTTGCCAGGCTTTGGACATATAACCAGATGACAGGGAGGCATTAATTAGGGTTCTAATAGGGTAAGTAGTGACCAAGGCACTGAGCTTTAAGAACATTGATGGTAGTTGGTCAGGGCCAGATTGTGATTTCTTTTTTTGGGTTGAGGAGATGGTCATATATTTCAAATTAAATTCATTAGCATCATTGGACCTGGTAGCAGGTGACAAACTGATCTGTGCATGTTTCTACTTCAGAATTTTGTTTTGTGTAATCAGTGTGGTAGCACATCCAACAAAGTAGTTGTTAAATGCATTAGCTATGGCTAAGGGGCACTGTATTGTTTCTCACCAGTGGTTATAGTTGATGGGTAAGAGTGGTTAGGAGGGTTGTAGAGGTTTTTAATAACCTTCCAGAAGTTGGCTGGTTTTGAAATGTTATTGTTTAATTTGCCAGAAAAAATATTGAGCTTTTGCTAGTTTTATTTGCTTTGTGCAAGTATTCTGCAATTGTTTTTATGCAGAGTGATCAATAGCAGACCCAGTTTCTTTAAATTTTGTCCATAATGCATCTCTGAAACTGTATAATTCAAACAGGTCAGCAGAGATCCAAGGTAGATGAGCCCCCCTTACCCTAATCTTCCTTAGAGGGGCACGGGTATTACAGACCTGTAAGAATTCTGAGTCAAACATATCAATTGCTGAGTCTAGATGAGGTATAAGGTTTATTTTATACCATGGGCAATTTCTTAAGTCATTTAGGAAAGACTGGAGATTACATTTTTTTTTTCTAGTAATTTTGACTTTTGGTCATAATTTGATTTTTTTGTAAACACAGTAGACTATGTAGTGATTGCTAAACACATTTGCTAGTACACCCGAATCTTGGATTCTACTTGGGCAGGATGAAAGGATCCAGTCTAGCAGAGTATGGTTTGATGTTTTAACATTTATGCGAAAAGGGGAGGAGATTAGCTGTGATAACTTTGAAGTCTTAAACAATGAAAAGAATTTCTCATTCCTGGAGCCTAGACAATTGATATTAAAGTCTTCAAGAACCAACAGTTCACTTTTCTTATTATGGGTGGCAATCTCATTGAGGTGGTGGGTTATGTCTGTAAGTGACTGTGTTGGAGTATTTGGAGGTCTGTGAATGCCAACAATTATGATTTGTTTAGAGAAGTGAAGAATACTTCTTCCTGACTGAGGGATTCTGTAACGGTTTGTTTGACACACAGACACAGTGGTTTAGGATAAAACACAGTTTTATTGAAATCACAGTAATATAATAACCCTCACAGGTCCTGTAGTATTTAAGCAGAATAATACAGACACACGACAGGTTACATATACATATGCCTACACAGGTCCAGTATAACCATAAGGTCCATAACAGCATATACTGACACAGGTCAGGCAGAATACGATGAATTCCCAGGAGAAAGGTACTGCATGGGTTAATGGTCTTCAATGAGTGTAAACAGTCCCATGTGAAGAGAGGTCTGTGATGGAGCTCACACCATATAAAGAGCTTAAGGATACCTAACGCCCAGAAATAGGTTAGCAGAACAAACGTGAACTGCCTGAGTAATATCAGGAATTGAGCAACATATGACACTGCCATAGCAGTAATGGAGACCAGGCCACTTGCACTCTGCAGGAGCAGTAACGGAGACAAGGCCGATGGCACACTGCCATAGCAGTAACGGAGACAGACACTTGCACTCTGCAGGAGCAGTAACGGAGACAAGGCCAATGGCACACTGCCGTAGCAGTAACGGAGACAGACCACTTGCACTCTGCAGGAGCAGCAGCGGAGACAAGGCCAATAGCTCACTGCCGTAGCAGTAACGGAGACTAGGCCACTTGCACTCTGCAGGAGCAGTAACGGAGACAAGGCCAATGGCACACTGCCGTAGCAGTAACAGAGACAGACCACTTGCACTCTGCAGGAGCAGCAATGGAGACAAGGCCAATAGCACACTGCTGTAGCAGTAACGGAGACAAGGCCAATGGCACACTGCCGTAGCAGTAACGGAGACTAGACCACTTGCACTCTGCAGGAGCGGGAACGGAGACAAGGCCAATAGCACACTGCTGTAGCAGTAATGGAGACTAGGCCACTTGCGCACTGCAGGAGCAGTAACGGGGACAAGGCCAATGGCACACTGCTGTAGCAGTAACGGAGACAAGACCACTTGCGCTCTGCAGGAGCAGTAACGGAAACAAGGCCAATGGCACACTGCCGTAGCAGTAATGGAGACTAGGACACTTGTACTCTGTCAGAGCAGTACGGAGACACAATTGAACACTGCCATGACCGGACTGACTGGGCAACCGAGCAACTCGCCCTGAGGTCGTAACCAACCGGAAGCGGCACAAAATGCCTGATGGATAGGAATGTCGTCAAGGCGACTCAGAGGCAGCCAGAGCAGGAACGTCAACCAAGCTGGGTCGAATCACGGAGCAGGAACGTCAGCCAAGCTGGGTCGGTACACATGAGCAGGAACGTCAGCCATACCGGGTCGGTACACAGGAGCAGGCGCAGAAGAATGGTCAGGTAATTCGGGTCAGTACACAGGCAGGAGATGAGATGCAGAGTAGTCAGACAGGCCAAGTCGGTACACTGGGAATCATTGATCAGAAATAAAAATCTGGTACAGGAACACCACGAAAGGGCACCGGAGGGGTTCCAGAGCCCAGTATATAAAGGCCATACTGGGCGGGACAAACACAGAATAGCCAATGGGAGCAAAGCACAGTGTAGACTGACAGAAAGTAGCAAGGGGAGCATGGGCACTGTGATATATTCCAAATTCCAAATTGTTTTGCACTGGGAGTGCCCTGGGTGCAATCAAGTGTGACACCATTGAAGCATCTGATAAGAAACAGACACAGAGAGATATAGGAGAGGAGTGGGGGAGGTAAGAAATATGGAGACTGGAACAGGGTGTTATAATGGGCTAATGGTTAGTACATAACATTGTAGAGGGAGACTGCATGAGATTTGAAGTTCCAAATAACAGGGATGGTTAGCACATACCTGTAAGGAACAAGAGAACCTTGTTAAAGAAAGTCTTCATAGAATACAACATACTGGATACATATTAATATATTTTCTCTCTTGTCTGATCTCCATACTTTGATAAGGTGCCAATACCCCTGGCAAAAGCCACCCCGGCATAATTCCATCCCTAACTGCGCTTGAATTTATACTATTTGGTGTCCCTAATAAAACTGACTGACTGACTGAGGGATTCCAAATAACAAATTGTTTTTCACTGAGAGTGCCCTGAGTGCAATCAGGTGTGACACCATTAAAATGTCTGATAAGAAACAGACACATAGAGATATAGGAGAGGCATGGGGAAGGTAGGCAATATGGAGACTGGAACACAGTGTTGTAATGGGCTAATGGTTAGTACATACCACAAGGGGTTAAATTGTAGAGGGAGACTGCATGAGATTTGAAGTTCCAAATAGCAGGGCTGGTTATTACATACCATAAGGGGTTAAACTGTAGAGGGAGACTGCATGAGATTTGAAGTTCTAAATAACAGGGATGGTTAGTACATACCTGTAAGGAACAAGAGAACCTCGTTAGGAGAAAGTTTTCATAGAACACAGCACACTGGAAACATATTAACATATCTCTCTTGTCTGACTCTCCATACCTTGATAAGGTGTACTTGGATAAGGTGCCAGTACCCCTAGCAAATGCCACCCAGCATAATGCCACACCTAACTGGGCCTGAATTTATACTAGTTGGAGTCCCTATTGAGACTGACTGAGGGATTCCAAATTCCAAATTGTTTTGCACTGGGAGTGCCCTGAGTGCAATCAGGTGTGACACCATTAAAACATCTGATAAGAAACAGACACAGAGAGATAAAGGAGAGGAATGGGGGAGGTAGGCAATATGAAGACTGGAACAAGGTGTTGTAATGGGCTAATGGTTAGTGCATACTACAGGGGGTTAAATTGTAGAGGGAGACTGCATCAGATTTGAAGTTGCCAATAATAGGACTGGTTAGTACATACCTATAAGGAACAAGAGAACCTCGTTAGGAGACCGTCTACATACAATTCAGCATACTAGATACATATTTAACATATTATATCGTTTGTCTAACTCTCCTTACTTTGATAACGTGTACTTGGAGAAGGTGCCAATACCCCTGAAAATGCCAACCCGGCATAATGCCACCACTAACTGGGCCTGAATTTATACTAGTTGGAGTCCCTAATAGACTGACTGGTTCCTCAGAGAGTTGCTGCTGATCATCATGGCTCCTTGTTGTGACAAAGTGCTGATGGCCCTTTGGCAGAAATTTAGACATTTTGTGTTTGAAGCAGGGGTCCAGCAAATTGGAAAGGATGTATTCCTCTTTGTTTTTAATGGACACTATGTGAGGATCATGTTCAAAGCAGATTAAAATGTCCTTTACCAGCTGGTGCATGTCTGTGTTGTCATTATGGTAAGAATCCTCAGCCATGCTCCTAATTTTTTTCTGCAATAAAAATATCAGTGGTAGAATTTCACTAATTCCTGCCCCAATGCAACTCACTGCAATGGTTGCCTCCTCAAAGGGTTTCAGCAGCTCTCATACATCGCACATTAGTTGACATTGGCCAGGTGACAAAGAGGCCCTTCCAAAGCCTTCCAGTTTTGCATGGTATACTAGCTAATGGCATTATTCTGCTTGTACAAATGCTCTAGAAAGTACACTGTAGAATTCCACCTGGGACCTCCATTTTCAGCTGGTGATGGAGCAGGTTGTTATGCTCTTGTATGCAATATAGAGCGCTGCATGTACTGCAGGAGCGACTAAAATGGGCACAGATTTTGCGGGCAATATTGAACATCTCTCTGAGGCTTTCAGATTCTGCCAGGAATCTGGTCACAGCTAAATTTAGCACATGGGCAAAGCAGGGCACATGCACTATACCACCTACTCTCAAAGCAGCGACTATGTTGGAGCCGTTACCACCAGACACAAAACCAGCTTTTAAGGAGTGGGGTACAAGCCACTCCTCTATCACTTGCTCTAGCTTACTTAAAACATCTACAGCTTTGTGGGATTGTCTCTCAAAACTCTGCATGCAAAAGGTGGTGTGACAATGGTATGGGCTATCCTGCTGCTGCAGCCTTTTAATCATACTGCCGCAACCAGAAGCCCAGTTACTAGCTTTTACCTGATGCTGTAAGCTAGTGTTGTCCACTGTTGGTCCTGGGAGGGAAACCCAATGAGCAGTCACAGTCACATAGTCTGTGCTCTGCCCATTTATCCACACATCTGTTGTCAGGTGGATTTTCGTGCCATATGCACTTTTCAGCCCTTTGCCCACTACACTAACTACCTGCTTGTACAATTCAGGCATAGATATCCTGGAAAAATAACTGCAGCTTTGAATATTCCAGTGGGAAGCTACACATGACATCAGTTCTCTGAAACCTCGGTTTTCTACAAAAGAATTTGGCAGCATGTCCATTGCCAACATCTTGGAACCTTGCCATTCCAAAGGCATACTTTGAGATTGTTTTTGTGAAGTTTTTGACTCCTTCCCAGGAACTCAGTCCGTGTGGGTTGGCAGGACATGGCAGAAGAAGCCTGAAACTTTATTGCTTTAACATGAATAGAGGAGGTGGTGGCTGTAGAGGCAGCATGTGTGAGCAGTCTACGACTCTTGACATCTTCTACAGCAAAGTCATCATACTCCTCTGCAGCAGGAGCCATAGGTGTTATTTTGACTGTACTAACTGTTGACACTGGCAGCAACACACTCCCTAACTTCACTACTTCTTTTTTCTGCCCTAGAGCCCTGGTGTCACAGCTTACCTTGACTTCAACATGATTACAGGCGCGAGGCTTCAAGCAGGCTGCAGGCCTCTGTTTTATCTGTTTGCTTACTGTAGTCTCCTCCTACCTTCTTCCTACTTCCTCCCTCTGAGCTGCTCCTCCTACTTCCTGTGGAGGGGTTTATAAGGCAGACTGAGACCTGACTCAGATGCCCTTGCGTTATTCTTCTTAGGTGAAGTACTTGGGCTCTGTGTGTGACCTGGCTATCTATGAAAACCCACTCTGTGTATGACCTGGCTATTTATGAGAACCCGCACTGTGTATGACCCAGGTAAGTAAGAGAACCCTCTCTGTGTATGACCCGGCTAAGTAAGAGAATCCTCTCTGTGTATGACCCAGATTCGTATGAGAACCCTCTCTCTGTATGAGACCCAGCTAAGTACGAGAACCCTCTCTGTGTATGACTCAGTGATCATGAGTACCCCTTACTGTGATCAATTTGTGCTATTGGCCTAAGACAGACCACTGTTGTGGACAGAGAGTCTGATTGGTGACTGCAGGAGTGAGTCACAGGGTCTCTATATATTGACTGCAGGCAGAGTCACAGGGTCTCTTAGCAGTGATTGCAGGCGTGGGTCAGTTCTCCAGTCCAGCAGTCCTTGTGTTCCTGTTCATCGGATCAAGATTACTGAGCCAGTGTTCACAGTGGTAGCCTGTTCCAGTGTTCCAGTCGACGGATCAAGAGCTGGTGTTCCTGTTTCCTGCTGAGACTCACAGGGGCTTCAGCCGAGTCTCCAGCATTGTGGCCTAGCGAGAGGCCTACTATTTCTGGTAGTAGTGTCGCCAGCTAGTAACCATTTGCTCGTTGTACTACATATTTATTGCTGTGATTTATTCTAATAAATATTTTGCGTTACATTACCGTACTGAGTTCTGAGCATTCCTGGATGCCCGTGACACCTGGGAACTTTTTAGAGTGTTTCTACTGCTGCTAGTTGCAGCACCTTTGGCCTGCTGATAGTGTGTCTCCCAGTCAGACCTGTGGTTGTGCGTCAGGTGGGATCTCATAGAGGATGTGCCTAGGTTCTTCCCATTGATTTCAATGCACAATGAGTTAGGAGAAAAAAAAAATCAGGAAAAAGCGGAAAATCAGCATTTTTCGCCAATTTCAGTTTGGCGAACATTTTCACCCACCCCTACCACCATGCAGTGTAGTGTAGACTATGCAAAAAAGAAAATGGAAGGAGGCATTTTAAAATAAATTTAAAATGAATATTATGATAAACATAATGTTGTTTCAAGTATTAGCTAGAAAAAAGCTGGATGAAACTTGATGATACTGATACAGAGGAGGAGGAGAAATTCAGCAGCATCAGAGTCAAAAACAGCCCACATTCCCCAGACCCAATGATGCTCTGCTCCCCAACATCATTCCCTGGTATCTGGGGAGAAATACTGAAGCAGGTATAACTGGCTGGCAGTATGAGCAGGACATGTTAGTTGCCTGTGTTTGCTGCTACTATGGCTAGCGTGCCTTCTTTTGAGTAGGAAATGGAAAGTGTGACAGCAGGGGATCCTCTGACGCATTTGTCATCATTGTCAACCAGTCCCACTCCCATAGAGCAGAAGGAAGCTGGCAGTGGTGATAAGCGTGCATGTGGAGAAGCTGTTGTGGAGGAGAGATTAAGAGGGTGTTTTTGTGGAAAACAATAGGGAATAGGAGAAAGAGATGCAAATGGGGATGGGCTTCACCACCACCAGCAGTGACATTCTGGACTTTTCTGCTGCTCTAGTTCCTGCTTCCAAGTTGGGAAAGATGGACGTTCATCAGCAGGATGATTATGAGCAGTCTAGTGTTGCACAGACCACTTTGTACTATGTGTAATATTGTCATGAAAGGGGGAAAGGAGGGTACACACCTTGGCGCATCTGCAACATAAACACACTGATATTTATGTTAAGTGTTTGATAAACAAGCCCCACAAAAAGAAATCAAGAGTCACTGTCACTTTTCCCTGTGTCCCTCCCCAGAGGAAGACAAGAGAAACTCAGCCTTATTGGGCTAGGGTCTGGGTGTGGGAAAATGTACCCAGTGTCCCCACCCTGGTACCCTCAAGGTCCTCTTGTTTTTCTCTGATGTTCCACCTTTTTCTCCGTTAACTCTCCAACCAGTGTTAGAGTAGATGGAAAGATATGGCATTTTGTTATCCCATTGCACACTGTGTGGTTCACTTACCACTCACGGCAATGTGGTGGAAATCAATCAAATGCAGGGTACTAGGAAGCATGTGCAGGCATTCAATCCTACTGAATATGCTAAGTTGGTGGCAGGGAGTATTAATTATTTTTAAGTCTTTTTGGCATTTTGGTAGTTGTGCCTGCTGCTTAATATGACAGCACATGTATAATTTGTGTATCTTCCCAGTTCCTCTCCTATTTCATAATGTTTACTTATGAACACTGCAACTGCTGTTGATGTGGCACAGTGACTTCCTGCTCTCAAAGGAAAAAATAATATTCCAACATACACATGGTTTTAGAGGAAGTATAGGAGGAGAAACAACATATTCCTTCTGCTGCTCACATGACTCAGCAGCAAGAATTACTGAAGTACAAATGCCAGAATGTTACTGGTGGTGGGTGCCACTGTATGGCATAATGTTTCTGGTGGTTGTTTGCCACCACCATCTAGCACTGCATGCACTAAGCCAGCAATGCACACATTTTTTTTCAGGTTTTGTTTTTATTGCAAACCTCCAAAAAATTTGTCATGGCTTGTTTGTAGATTTTAGTGTTGAGCGAGCATGCTCGGCCGATGCTCGGATCGGCTCGAGCATCGCTCTGCTCGGCACATGGCGGTACTCGTCGAGTACCGCCATGTGCTCGCCCGCCATGTTCGGGTGGCGGGGATCTGTGCCGGAGGAGGCACAGATCTGAAGACGCTCCGCTGGACCACCAGGGACTGGAGGTATGGGGGCATTGCGGAGATGAAGGGGGCATTGCGGAGATGAAGGGGGACATTGTGGAAGAGGGGCATAGCGGAGATGAAGGGGGACATTGTGGAAGAGGGGCATAGACTCTATGCCCCTCTTCCACAATGTCCCCCTTCATCTCCGCTATGCCCCTCTTCCACAATGTCCCCCTTCATCTCCTCTATGCCCCTCTTCCACAATGTCCCCCTTCATCTCCGCTATGCCCCTCTTCCACAATGTCCCCCTTCATCTCCTCTATGCCATAGAGGAGATGAAGGGGGACATTGTGGAAGAGGGGCATAGCGGAGATGAAGGGGGACATTGTGGAAGAGGGGCATAGAGGAGATGAAGGGGGACATTGCGGAGATGAAGGGGGACATTGCGGAGATGAAGGGGGGCATTGACCAGGCACCCTCCCCTCATCAGAGCAGGGGGTGCCTGGTGTAATGCTCGTGTCGCCCCATTCTATTCAATGGGGCTCGGGTGCTCGGCCGAGCACTCGAGCCTCAGGGGGTGCTCGGTCAGAGCACCCGAGCATCGGGGTGCTCGCTCAACACTAGTAGATTTCAATCAATGTTTTCAAGGCTACCTTGCTGTAATATTTTGAATGTTTAACCTGCAGTAAGCATGCAAATCAAATGTTTTTATGCTTTTCTTTCAATAAGCCTGATGCTGTTCTACCCATTATTTTAAAAGAGATAAAAGAAAAGAAACAAAATAAAAATAAGGGTACACTGAATGTGGCAGATGTGTATGATGGTGGTGCTTGTGGTGTGACAAATGTGTGTGTGCGTATGTATATATATATAGTAATGTGCAGAAGTTTTAGGCAGGTGTGAAAAATGCTGTAAAGTAAGAATGCTTTCAAAAATAGACATGTTAATAGTTTATTTTTAGCAATTAACAAAATGCATAGTGAGTGAACAAAATAAAAATCTGAAACAAATCAATATTTGGTGTGACCACCCTTTGCCTTCAAGAGAGCATCAATTCTTCTAGGTACACTTGCACACAGTTTTTTAAGGAACTCAACAGGAAGGGTGTTCCAAACATCTTGGAGAACTAACCACAGTTCCTATGTGGATTTAGGCAGCCTCAGTTGCTTCTCTCTCTTCCTGTAATCCCAGGCAGACTCGATGATGTTGAGATCAGGCTCTGGTGGGGCTATACCATTACTTCCAGGACTCCTTTTTCTTCTTTAAACTGAGGATAGTTCTTAATGACTTTGGCTGTATTTTTGGGGTCATTGTCAAATTGCTAAATACATTTGGGGTCACTCAGATGCCTCCCTGATGGAATTGTATGTTGGATAAGTATCTGGCTATACTTCTCAGCATTGAGGAGACCATTATTTTGACATATTTACTTGTCCAGAGTCAAACATCCCAACAGTTTCTCAAATCTTTCACCAGCTTTTCACTGTTGGAAGACTGGTCTTTTGCCTTTCAGCTAATTTCTGGCCATGTTATCATTACTCTCACTGTCAGCTCCACCTGTATTTGAAGAAAGGAAGAAGAAACATTTGATAAATAAATTGACAATAAACAACATTTGTATAAAATAGAGATATACTCACATTGAGTTGTCTAGCAGTTGGTAGGATCTCAGCTGTTATATGGTTGTAGGGGTTATTTGCCCATATACAGGTATTCGTGTATTGGCTGGGACAGTCCTCAGTGGATCAACAAAAGTTTTGTCCAAAAAAGTAACAAATAGCATAGCGTTAAAATAAAAATGGTATGAAGTTTATTTAAAAAAATGTTTAACAAACAATACATTTGTATACACCAACATGTTTCAGTATCCATGATCCTTTCTTCAGGGTGTATAGGTTATGATGAGTCAGCCAAGACAAACATTCTTAAAAACACTGTGCCAGTAGTAAGAGCCCATCAGCAGAAGCTCAGATAATCTCCATTCTTAAAAACCACTGTGCCAGTAGTGAGAGCCAATCAGCTGAAGTTCAGATAAACTAACAAAACTGGTAGTATATTGCAGTGAACGGATCATCACACCAGGATCAATCATATGTCTCATTTCCCCAAAAACAAAGTGGTTAAAAATATAAATATAACAACCATCAAACTAAAGCAGCATACCTAAAATCTAATCTAAACATAGTTTAGTTTCTCGCATATTGAAAGATCCCAGCCTCTGCCTGCCAGCATAGAAGGTTATATTTTTCTTTGAAGCAGCAGTTATACTTGAAAATAGCAATAAGTGCGTGCATAGCGCTAATGTAATAATCATTTGTGGCGCTATGTTAGTGTAGTGAAGGTTCAGCTTTAATCTTTTGCATATACAATATAGAAGATTTTAAATCACATAAATTATAATATATAAAGAATATGTCTATTATATAAATATATATTGACTAGCTAAAATGTAATACCTATGAAATTATTCAATACTGTAAAATCAAAATACATAAATTATATAAGATAATTAATTAACTAATTCTGGTAATTGTCAAATAATAATGATCATTTAATAGAATATCAGTGTCTAACAGATTTATAAATAATATCACAGATTCTCTAATTCATCATCTATAATATTACAAAAAATATATACATTCAATTTAAATTTTCTTTCAGACACACGCATCCAATATTATTTTATTTTCAATGTTTAATTTAATATGTATAAATATATTTAAATCTGCTGAAAATACAAAATTAATTTCTTAGGAATTAGATAAAATAATTGTAATAAAAAATGATTTCACTCCTACAGCACTCGACTGAATAATGGCTATATTAATAATATCAAGATCTATATAATTGACCCATCCTGCTAAACCATTAAAGCGGAACTACCACTTCTTAAACAATTTAACTTTAGTAACTCCCCATCTGGTGACTAGCAGCTTAGTAGCTCTAGTCGCCAGAATTATAACCTTATTCAAATGCATTCTTACTGGGCTTACAGCAGCATAGAGCACGGACATCTTGCCATAGTGACATACGCGCACCTGCGCTAGTCGCCAGATGGGGAGTTATTGAAGTTAAATTGTTTAAGAGGTGGTAGTTCTGCTTTAAATATCAAGTACTCTGGAACATTAAATATCCATGTAGCATGGTACTCCTCCAGAGTCACCCAGACTCCCCTAAAACAGAGAACAAATATTATGCCCAGAAACATCTATAAATGACACTCCAACATCACTTTATTTGCCTTTTCAAAGTCAAAAATTGTGCTGCTTTCTCTACCACTCACAAACATAGAGTGACATACTGCGGGAACCTGACATCCATTTTATAATATCCATGTGGGAAAAGAAGGGAAACTTGCCATATGTGTGTGTGTGTGTGGGGGGAGGGATTCAGTCTTAACACTGGTTTCAATTCAATGAGCTAGGTGGGAAAAAGTGGGAAAATGGCACTTTTTGCAAAAGAATTCACCCTCATCAGTGTCATTTTCCCCCTGTTTTGCTTTAGAGATAAAAGTTTTTTGCCTATCCCTGTTTAGTGGTTTACTTGTATACATAATGTAGCTCTTTAGTTGCTGTTGTAACCCAACAACCTCTAGAGTATCACAGGTTGAACAAACCCTTGCAGTAGCAGTAAGTGCCAAATGAGTACAAAACAGTTAACACATTGAGGCCTTTCTTGTAGAAAACAAGTGCTAGGCAGACAAAAATCAGAAAACTAAAGGATGGAGTGAGTTGGGGCTAATCACGCTTACTAGGGTAGGATCATAGAATTACAGTACATAAAGTTGGAGAACACTGCTGCCAGAGGGGCTAATGTCATTTCACTATGATGGACCAAGCATGTGTTTTTGTTTTTTTTTATCCCTTTGAGTACCATTGGATTGTAGGGAGAGAGAAAGTGAGAACAGGGATCCTCTCACTATTGACATCTAGAGGGAGAAGCCCTGAAGAGTGTATACAATTATAAAACAAATAGGAGAAAATGACAATAAATTAATAAAAGCAAAGGCAATTTGACTTTACATATTAAGCACGTACAGAATTTGTAAAGTCAAAATAAATGAAAACTATCTCTTAACTTTCTTTAAAATATATGTTTAATAAAGGGACATTAGAGATTTGTTGTCATTACATTCAAGAGCACAGTATAAATTTATGTATTCTCCTATTTTACAAAATACATGTGGGACCTCATTAATTTTCTATCAGCCTAGTTCTGATGTGTATTTAATTGTTCATTGATGACATTGTAGAGTATTTTGAATAACAATTGCTTACGATGACATGCTGTCTTCTGTTTTTGACAATCTGATTTTAATTACAGTTAGATATGCCAGATAAACTTACTTTATGGTCACTTTATTATTTCTAGACTGTCTTAAATGGAATAAAAAATCCAATTAAATTTGGAAAAATAAGGACTGTAACTAATTATTCATGTGATTTCTTATTTTCTTATTTCTAGTTGTGTTAAACCATTTTAATTAAGGTACCTATGCATTTATTGATCATTTTGGATTCATTTTTGACATGTCTCTCAACAAAGGCATCATGAGATGGCAAAATCAGTCAAGTGTGACATGAAAAGTACTAAGACCTTTTATTTTTAAATGGATTTTCTGCTGAAAATAGATTTTATTTCAGTTTATGAATGGATTTGGTTTGTTATAATTCAGTTGTTTCAGCATTTTATCCCCCAGTGGTTGATTTTGCAAAAAGTTCAAAAGTGAGGTACAGTCTCAGAATTCATCATTTCACTGCCTGTGTTTAATAAACAGATAGTAACGCTTAATATTGTAAAAGTAAGTACTGCAGAGTTTATTGTGCTCTGTAAAACAAGGGCACTCCCACTGTTCAAAGATGTTTCATTCAAATGATTTTACAATGTAAACATGCATTTTTAGGGGAGCAGCACAATCCACATCCTGAAGCTTGTGATGCATTAACTTTTTCTGTATTGTTATTATTTCTTTAACCTAGGTCAGGAGTGTGTAACACACTGGAGGATATACA
The DNA here is from genome assembly GCA_037306005.1 of Rhinophrynus dorsalis. Classification (NCBI taxonomy): domain Eukaryota; kingdom Metazoa; phylum Chordata; class Amphibia; order Anura; family Rhinophrynidae; genus Rhinophrynus; species Rhinophrynus dorsalis. Next base: position 305,843,425 of record CM074720.1, on the reverse strand, counting down.
CTAATATCAACAAATAAATTATGCAAGGTCATTAATTCAGAACAGGATATTTTCTCTCTACAGAGGGACTTACATACAATGTCAGATTGGACAAACATATGGAATATGAAGTTTAATGTGGGGAAGTGTAAATTCATGCATTTGGGAGGAAACAATCCCAAGGCTACTTATGAACTTAATGGAATCATTTTAGGGGACTCATTGTTAAATAAAGACCTGGGTATACTTGTCAACCATAAACTCTGGAAACAGTTACCAGTGCCAAACAGCAGTAGCAAAGGCAAACAAAATCCTGTCTTGCATAAAAAGATGTATAGAAGCAAGAGTGGATAACATTATTTTGCCATTATACAAATCTTTGGTAAGACCTCACCTTGAGTATGCAGTGCAATTTTAGGCACCGGTTCTGAAAAAGGACATACTAGAACTAGAGAGGGTATAGCGGAGAGCAACAAAATTAATTAAGGGAATGGAGGACTTGACATATGAGGAACGACTAAACAAACTTGGTTTATTTACTCTAGAGAAAAGACGACTAAGAGGAGACCTAATCACATTGTACAAGTATATGAGAGGTCAATACAAGGATCTCTTCGGTGAGCTATTTATTCCAAGGCCTGATCAGGTGACCAGGGGACACCCCTTGAGATTAGAAGAAAGGAGTTTTAAACTTCAGCAGAGGAAGGGTTTTATTACGGTAAGGTCTGTTATGGAATTCATTGCCCAGGGAGGTGGTTATGGCAGATACAATGTATTCATTTAAGAGAAGATTAGATATATTTGTTTCAAAAGGAAACATACAGAGTTATACTGTTTATCAGTAGGCTGATCAGGAAGGTCTGATAAAGAACAATTTAATTGATAGCAGGAAAGCTATAAAATTCTCATTTGCTGGGGTATGAGGAGAAGGTTGAACTTGATGGACTTGTGTCTTTATTCAACCTAATTTACTATGTTACTATGTTACTATGTTACTTCACCAGTTCCTCTATTATTCTGTAGAGCCTATAGACTAAGATCCACAAAGTTGGAGAAATCTTAGTGCATTGGTTCCATAGAATAGCATAGGACTTGGAAAAGTGATATCACTGTAGAACTCATCTACACTTTATCACTCCTTAGTGCATATCACCCATTGCTGATCAACGCATTGCATGCTCATCTTGTTCTTAAAAGTTTAAACCCAAATTTAATACAAGTTATGGGGGGGTGAACAGAAGCTATTCTGGAACTAACCAGCTGAAACCTAGGGAACAGATGAAATTTCAAAACTGCTACTGAATTAAATGGTGATTTTAACTTCGTCAAAAATGTGAAGCAATATGTTGGAGATCTCTCTAGCATCAAGTAGTTCAAAGCCTCATTTTATTTTTCCGCCAGGATATGGTTGGTTTGACCCATAATTTCTGCAGTTCTTATCAAACATCACCTTGTCTGGGGCAAACCAGCTGTGCAATGGGAGACAAATAAACATTACATTTTCATTCTTTTAAACGGGGGCACTTGTTAATGAGTGACACAGAAGGCCTTATTTATCAGGCTAAAGAGGTGTAATTCTGGAGCAGAGTGACTGCACATTAGGGTAAAATTAAATTACTGTAGATTTGCATTGATTTAAATTAGACTGTTTAACCCACTGAATGTTAGAGAGGTCTTCAGTTTAATGTGTTGGAGATTTCTCTAGCATTCAAGGGGTTATAAGCCCTATTAAATTGACAGGAATTGTTATAGTTGTGCTATGTACAGTTGGTTTTCCCCTAGTGTTGCTTAATTTGTTGTTATACCTACAATCCTTTATTTAAGAAGGATTCATAATTTATACATGGATGTATTCAAAGTGGACCTGTCAACTGCCAGCTTCTATTATCGTTGACCCTTTGAGAGACAGAGAGGTATCCAACACATTGCAACTCAATGTTATGGATTTATCTCTGGCACTGAAAGGGTTAAATGTATATATTTAAACTGTTTGTATCATAAACTGTCAATACCAATGGTCTGGAACTAGATTCCCAGGGGGCCAAGACGGTGCAGAGTTTTGGTATATCCCAGATTTTGCATAGGGGTTACAGTCAACATGACAGCTAATTATTGATATCTGAGCACAATCAGGGCTATCCCAAAAACCTGCACTGTCCCAGCTCCCTAGGAATGCAGTTTGAGAACACTGGCCTATACCTATACTTGTATTTCTTTTTCAATCAGTAGAAAAGCTTTAGGAGATTTTTTTTTTACTTGTTGGAGAATCTAATTTCAGCAGAGTTTTTTCTCTGACCTGTCTAACAAAACCTGCATAATTCATTATTCATATGACCAAAAATACCTTTCTCTTCACCTTATTAGGCTGTTTGAAAATTTCACCAGAGGGGTGAAATAAATTAAACGGGAGGAGTAATTATTCACATCCTTTCAAGATAGTTGGTCTCTCTGAGGGGAAGATTTGGAAGGTGACAGTTGCTCTTTAAAATACTTTTTTCTCTGGTGCTGAAGCCTCTACCTTAAAGTCCCTAATTTGTTTTCTCTGTAGATGGGACCTTTATGGACCTGGGCAAAATACTGCAGTGGTATCTAGATAGTTCCCTGAAGAGATTGTATTCTTTTTTTTTTGTAGACTGTCAGCTATTTAAAAATATTTATTTATTTATCGATCGAGTCATTGAAAAAACTGATATGCAACACATCCTTTCTTGAACTGTATGGTACTGGCAAGCAGGAGACAAGGTCTTAGTGACCTATTAGTTCATCTGTACTAATTAATAAGGTATAAAAAAAAGCTTTTTAAAAATCTCAGGTGGGCCACATCCTTGGGTTAGGCAGGCCAAATTTGACCTACAGGCAGCATGTTTCATCTTTAAATTCCAAGCAGGACTCTTCAGGTTCCGAATCAAAGTATCTTTTGAAAAGGTGTCCCAATATGAATGCTGGTTTTGCCTTGCTTTGGGTGTAGCCAGATTATTGCAAGAACAAGAAATAGACTCTTTGTGAACCTGTGATTATTTTCACCTGATTTGGGCCTTTAAATAGTCATATTTTGAGCTCAGGTATTACCTGTATAAGATAAGATATTACTAGGTATGTGTCTGCACTAATTGGAGAGATTTATGGCTTCTGGTTCCTGATCCCTCTCTCTGATTATCTGCTTACTCTTTGGATCTCTGATGTTGCTTGGACTTACATTTGCTATTTATTTCTTGGATCTGTAATTTTGTGCTTGCTGCCTGCCTTTGATCACTGGCCTGTACACTTGTTATTGGTTTATTCCTGCCTGCCTTGACCCATGATGTCTGACTATTCTTCATCTTTAACTCTGCACCTCATTAATACCAAGTTCAGGAATTATGTGCTGTGGCCTAACAAACCTGGTGACCAGCTCCTGTGGTTGAGTGATTAACTCACAAAGTTTCTCACTGTTTTTGCCTACAACCTCAGGTTCAGAACTGATCTAGGACCTACATATCAGGTCAAGGGTCAGTACTCACATTCCTTCATTTTCTCTGCAGATCCTTCCAAGACAGTATTATACTACTTACTAGTGATGATCGAGCACCCCAATGCTCGGGTGTTTGGGTGCTCTGACCGAGCGCCCCCGGAGGCTCGAGTGCTCGGCCGAGCACCCGAGCCCCATTGAAGTCAATGGGAGGACTTGAGCATTACACCAGGCACCCCCTGCTCTGATGAGGGGAGGGTGCCTGGTCCATAGGAAAAGGTCAGAAAATGATGGAAACACCACAGAAATGGTTCAGGGACAGCATAGGGAGGATGTCTGGATGCATCTTGGACTCCAACGTCGCTGCTGGGAACGATCTTTCGCCCGTAGTACGCCATTTTTACAGACTGACCGTAAAACACACAAAAAGGAAGATAAAAGCGACTTTAGGCGAAAAATTGTTACCAAACAGTATTTGCTGTATATTTACTTGTATATCATCTGCAAATTCTGCAAAATATTTCATTGATTTTTCGGAACTGGGGCCATGATTAAGAGGGAAACGTGCGCAGAGGCAAATTCTGCAAAAAATGTCCTCGATTTTTCGGAACTGGGGCCATGATTAAGAGGGAAACGTGCGCAGAGGCAAATTCTCCCAAAAATTTCCTCGATTTTTCTGAACTGGGGCCATGATTAAGAGGGAAACGTGCGCTGAGCCGACCATCTAAAACATTATGGGTGAGGGTCTGCTGCGGAGCTGACCATCCTAAACATTATATGCGAAGGCCCGCTAGTGAGCTGACGCTATAAAACATTATATGAGAGGGCCCGCTAGAGAGCTGACCCAATAAAACATTATATGAGAAGGCCCGCTGGTGAGCTGACCTATACAAAAATTGTCAAACAGCGCCCGCTGGTGAGCTGGCCCTATATAAAAATTATATCACAGGGCCCGCTGGTGAGCTGGCCCAATATAAAAATTATATCACCGGGTATATGGAAGAGAGTCAACCATATACCCATTTTTTGGGTGGAAGGGGTGAATGGGAATACAGAGTATTCCCATCATTGTAAATAACATATATAAAGTGACTTTATGTTCCCCCGGGGCTTTCCTCCAGTGGAGTGGAGAAGTCAGGGGAAATCCAGGCCTTGTTCATTTTTATAAGTGTCAACCTATCAGCATTTTCGGTGGAAAGGCGGATACGCTTATCTGTTATGATGCCACCAGCAGCACTAAATACCCGCTCAGACAGAACGCTGGCGGCAGGGCAGGCCAGCACCTCCAAGGCGTAGAGTGCCAGTTCATACCACGTGTCCAGCTTGGACACCCAGTAGTTGTAAGGCACAGAGGGATCATTGAGGACGCTGACACGGTCTGCTACGTACTCCTTCACCATCTTCCAAAACTTTTCCCTCCTTGTGACACTAGGCTGCGCATCAGGGTGAGGGTGCTGGCGGGGTGTTATGAAGGTGTCCCACGCCTTGGAGAGTGTTGCCCTGCCTTTGTCGGAACTGCTGTGTGCTCCCCTTTTCTCCCCTTCTCGGTTGGCCAAGGTAGCACGTACTCTGCCGCCAGCGTTGTCAGATGGAAAATTTTGGAGCAATTTTTCAACAAGAACCTTCTGGTATTGCACCATTTTGCTTGTCCTCTCCACCGGAGGAATGAGAGATGAGAAATTCTCTTTGTAGCGGGGGTCCAGAAGGGTGAACACCCAGTAATCCGTGTTGTCTAAAATGCGTGTAACGCGTGGGTCACGGGAAAGGCAGCCTAACATAAAGTCAGCCATGTGTGCCAGAGTACCAACAGGCAAGATTTCGCTGTCCTCACCAGGAGGATGACTCTCAATCTCCTCATCCTCTTCCTCCTCTTCTGCCCACCCACGCTGAAGAGATGGAACTAAAGTTCCATGGCTACCCTCTGTAGCGGAGGCAACCGTGTCTTCCTCCTCCTCCTCCTCCTCCGCCTCCTCCAATTGTCGCTGAGAAGACGAAGTGAGGGTGCTCTGGCTATCACCTTGTGTAAGCTCTTCCTCCCGCATTTCCACCTCTTCTACATGCAAAGCGTCGGTTTTAATTGTGAGCAGCGAGCGTTTCAGTAGACACAGAAGTGGGATGGTTACACTGATAATAGCGTTATCGCCGCTCACCATCTGTGTCGATTCCTCAAAATTGCGTAAAACCTCACAGAGGTCTGACATCCATTCCCACTCCTCACTTCTGATTACAGGAAGTTGAACGGAGAGGCGACGACCGTGTAACAGCTGGTACTCCACTACTGCCCTCTGCTGCTCACAAAGCCGGGCCAACATGTGGAAGGTGGAGTTCCAGCGCGTGCTCACGTCACACAGCAGCCGGTGAGCTGGCAATTGTAAGCGCTGCTGCAGCTTCAACAGGCTGGCTGAAGCTGTAGATGACTTACGGAAATGTGCACACATGCGGCGCACCTTCGTCAAGAGATCATGCAAATTGGGGTAGGTTTTTAGAAATCGCTGAACCACTAAATTAAATACATGCGCTAGGCATGGTACGTGTGTGAGCTTGCCGAGCTCCAAAGCCGCCACCAAGTTACGCCCATTATCACACACAACCATGCCTGGTTGCAGGTTGAGTGGCGAGAGCCACTGCTCGGTCTGGTGACTAATCCCCTGCAACAGCTCTGAGGCCGTGTGCTGTTTGTCCCCAAGGCAGATCAGCTTCAGCACGGCCTGTTGACGCTTCCCCACTGCAGTGCTACACTGCTTCCAGCTACCGGCTAATGGGTGAGTGGCGCTGCGCGCAGAGAATTCGGAGGTGGAAACGGAGGAGGAGGAGCCAATAACGTAGGTGCTGGCGGAAACCCTGATGGAGGTAGGGCCCGCAATCCTCGGCGTGGGTAGCACCTGTGCCATCCCAGGGTCCGAGTCGCTCCCAGCCTCCACGACATTCACCCAGTGTGCCGTCAGTGAAATGTAGCGTCCCTGGCCACAAGCACTTGTCCATGTGTCAGTCGTTAAGTGGACCTTCCCAGTAACTGCGTTGGTCAGGGCACGGGTGATGTTACGGGACACATGGTGGTGTAAGGCGGGGACGGCACACCGGGAAAAGTAGTGGCGGATGGGGACTGCGTACCGAGGGACAGCTGCTGCCATCAGGCTGCGGAAGGACTCAGTCTCCACAAGCCTAAATGGCAGCATTTCGATGGCCAGTAATTTGGAAAGGTGTGAGGTTAGTGCTATGGCCTGTGGGTGGGTGGCTGGGTATTTTCGCTTGCGCTCAAATGCCTGGGGTAACGACATTTGTACGCTGCGCTGGGACAGGGAAGTGGATGTGGTCGCTGATGGTGCTTCAGATGGTACAGGTGCAGGGCGGGAGGTATGCGGGCCTGCGCCTTCGACAGGCGATTGGCCGGCACCGAAAACAGGGGAAGAGGAGGCAGTGGTGTGGCCTGCAGACACAGATTGGCGATCCGGGCGTTCCTCCCACTTATTACGGTGCTTGGATGCCATGTGTCGGATCATGCTGGTGGTGGTGAGGTTTCTAGTGTTCATGCCTCGGCTCATTCTGGTGTGGCACAGGTTGCAAACTACAATTCTTTTGTCGTCCGCACTTTCCTTAAAAAAACGCCATACCGCGGAACACCTACCCCTTGGCAAGGGAGATTTATGCAAGGAGGTGCTCCGTGGAACATTTGTGGGCCAGTTTGGTGCGGTCCGCCTTCTTTCTGTAGCCACACCACTGCCTCTTCCAGCCTGTTGCGGTGCTGCAGATGGCTCACCCTCAGGACTGCTGTCATCGCTCGGCTCTCCACCTTCCCAGGTGGGGTCAGTCACCTCATCGTCCACCAAGTCCTCCTCCACTTCCTCACTCTGATCATCCTCCTCATGTCTTGATCCCACCACATACTCAGTCATTGACAACTGTATATCATCCTCCTCATCAAGGTCTTGAGACAGTAAAAGTGGTTGATTTGATGGCAACTGTGTCTCATCATCATCATCATCCACTTCCTTTGACCTTAAATGCCGTTCACCTCTGTCATCTTCTTGTGATTGGGTACCCTCTAGAGGTTGTGAATCAGGGCACAAGATGTCATGTTCCTCTGCAAGCGTGCTTGGAGAGAGGTTCAAATTAAGGATTGGTGATGAGACGAGCTCCTCAATATATCCCAGTGTGGGATCACTTCTTTGACCAGACCCTCTATGGTGGGAGGAAGGATGATCAGGGTGAGGATTATGTTGACCAGACTCTTGGCTACTGAGAGTGGACTTGGTGGAAGACACGGTGGTGCTTAACCGACTGGAAGCAGTATCAGCTGAAATCCAACCGACCACCTGTTCGCAGTGGTCTGACCTCGAGAGTGATGTCCTGCGACGCCCTGTAAACTGAGACATGAAGCTAGGTATGGTGGATGTCTTTCTTTCTTGTGCTCTGGCACCAGACACAGTTTCTACGCGTCCTGACCCGCGCCCTGAACTATCAGGATCACGTCCACTTCCCCGTCCCTTTTTACCCGCCTTCTTCATATTACACGGAATATGTGCTGCAAATCTGCAACTTTGCACACTAAAAAGAATGTGCTGCTTATCTGCGGCTCGGCACAGTGAATGGAATATGTGACTTTGATATTTTACACTTTGCACACTAAACAGAATGTTCTCCTAATCTGCAACTTTGCACACTAAACAGAATGTGCTGCTTATCTGCGGCTAGACACAGTGAATGGAATATGTGACTTTGGTATTTTACACTTTGCACACTAAACAGAATGTTCTTCTAATCTGCAACTTTGCACACTAAACAGAATGTGCTGCTTATCTGCGGCTAGGCACAGTGAATGGAATATGTGACTTTGATATTTTACACTTTGCACAGTAAACAGAATGTTCTCCTAATCTGCAACTTTGCACACTAAACAGAATGTGCTGCTTATCTGCGGCTCGGCACAGTGAATGGAATATGTGACTTTGATATTTTACACTTTGCACACTAAACAGAATGTTCTGCTAATCTGAAACTTTGCACACTAAACAGAATGTGCTGCTTATCTGCGGCTCGGCACAGTGAATGGAATATGTGACTTTGATATTTTACACTTTGCACACTAAACAGAATGTTCTCCTAATCTGCAACTTTGCACACTAAACAGAATGTGCTGCTTATCTGCGGCTAGACACAGTGAATGGAATATGTGACTTTGATATTTTACACTTTGCACAGTAAACAGAATGTTCTCCTAATCTGCAACTTTGCACACTAAACAGAATGTGCTGCTTATCTGCGGCTAGACACAGTGAATGGAATATGTGACTTTGATATTTTACACTTTGCACACTAAACAGAATGTTCTCCTAATCTGCAACTTTGCACACTAAACAGAATGTGCTGCTTATCTGCGGCTCGGCACAGTGAATGGAATATGTGACTTTGATATTTTACACTTTGCACACTAAACAGAATGTTCTCCTAATCTGCAACTTTGCACACTAAACAGAATGTGCTGCTTATCTGCGGCTAGACACAGTGAATGGAATATGTGACTTTGATATTTTACACTTTGCACACTAAACAGAATGTTCTCCTAATCTGCAACTTTGCACACTAAACAGAATGTGCTGCTTATCTGCGGCTCGGCACAGTGAATGGAATATGTGACTTTGATATTTTACACTTTGCACAGTAAACAGAATGTTCTCCTAATCTGCAACTTTGCACACTAAACAGAATGTGCTGCTTATCTGCGGCTAGACACAGTGAATGGAACATGTGACTTTGATATTTTACACTTTGCACACTAAAGAGAATGTTCTCCTAATCTGCAACTTTGCACACTAAACAGAATGTGCTGCTTATCTGCGGCTCGGCACAGTGAATGGAATATGTGACTTTGATATTTTACACTTTGCACACTAAACAGAATGTTCTCCTAATCTGCAACTTTGCACACTAAACAGAATGTGCTGCTTATCTGCGGCTCGGCACAGTGAATGGAATATGTGACTTTGATATTTTACACTTTGCACAGTAAACAGAATGTTCTCCTAATCTGCAACTTTGCACACTAAACAGAATGTGCTGCTTATCTGCGGCTAGACACAGTGAATGGAACATGTGACTTTGATATTTTACACTTTGCACACTAAAGAGAATGTTCTCCTAATCTGCAACTTTGCACACTAAACAGAATGTGCTGCTTATCTGCGGCTCGGCACAGTGAATGGAATATGTGACTTTGATATTTTACACTTTGCACACTAAACAGAATGTTCTGCTAATCTGAAACTTTGCACACTAAACAGAATGTGCTGCTTATCTGCGGCTCGGCACAGTGAATGGAATATGTGACTTTGATATTTTACACTTTGCACAGTAAACAGAATGTTCTCCTAATCTGCAACTTTGCACACTAAACAGAATGTGCTGCTTATCTGCGGCTAGACACAGTGAATGGAACATGTGACTTTGATATTTTACACTTTGCACACTAAAGAGAATGTTCTCCTAATCTGCAACTTTGCACACTAAACAGAATGTGCTGCTTATCTGCGGCTCGGCACAGTGAATGGAATATGTGACTTTGATATTTTACACTTTGCACACTAAACAGAATGTTCTGCTAATCTGAAACTTTGCACACTAAACAGAATGTGCTGCTTATCTGCGGCTCGGCACAGTGAATGGAATATGTGACTTTGATATTTTACACTTTGCACACTAAACAGAATGTTCTGCTAATCTGAAAATTTGCACACTAAACATAATGTGCTGCTAATCTGAAACTTTGCACACTAAAAAGAATGTGCTGCTAATCTGCAACTTTGCACACTGAACAGAATGTGCTGCTAATCTGCAACTTTGCACACTAAACAGAATGTGCTGCTAATCTGCAACTTTGCACACTAAAAAGAATGTGCTGCTAATCTGCAACTTTGCACACTAAACAGAATGTGCTGCTAATCTGCAACTTTGCACACTAAACAGAATGTGCTGCTAATCTGCGGCTAGGCACAGTGAACGGAATATGTGACGTTTTTTGTTTTTAAATCTCTGCCCCCCCAAACAAAATAAACTGCTGCCCCCACACACAGTAGTCCTAAAAAGGACTTTGGGGTCTTTTTTTTGTTCAACAACACTTTTCTTCTCCCTACACTGACTTTCCCTTCCTATCCTCATCTCTCCCTGGCTAAGACTGAGCCGAACTCGCTGGTCAGGTGCTATACAGCACCCGATCACGGGTTCTGGCCAGCCAATCAGTGTAATGCCAGCAGCCAACATGGCTGCTGGCATTACACTGATGTCAGAGCCTCCCTGCACGTTTATTGGCTGCGCAGCAGCCGCGAAACGTGCGGGGAGGAGACCCGAACATGGCGGGCGAGCACATGCGGTACTCGTACGAGTACCGCCATGTGCCGAGCAGAGCGATGCTCGAGTCGAACCGAGCTTCGGCCGAGCATGCTCGCTCATCACTACTACTTACCACTGTATGTCCCAGTCACAGAGACTAACCAGATGTTAAGAGGAAAGTGTCCGTTGCTATTAGGCACTGTAAGATCAACCATTCAGAAGGTTGCAACATGGAGACATTATGGAGAGAAAAAGAAGATGTGTGTATTGGGCTTAACAGGTGATAAACAAAATAAGTTGTTCCAGTGTAGGAGAGGATATGATGGCATCCAGCCACAGAGACAGATGGAATTTGATAGTCAGATGATGTGATAGAGAAGGGAGGAGAGGTTATGAGGAGGCCATTATGTGATTTTCCATGAAAATACATATTTTCATGTTAAACGTATGGATTAATGTGATGAAGAATTCTGTAGGTTAGGATCAGCCCAGTCTTGAATATATTTTTAAACATTTTTTCAGCACACAATCTTTTTGACTGAAAAGTATGTACTAAGATCAGTTGGTGAAGTTTTAGGGAAAACCAATAGTACCATAAGGAACAAATGCAAAGTCCTGTTGATTTAAATGGGAATTTAACTCCTCAAACATTTCTAACCTAAGTTTGGAATAATAAGAAAAATACCACTAATAATAAAAAATACAACAATATATGCAGAGATTTTATCCTAATTGGACTCAACGATGTTCACAATTCACAGTTCAATGTAAAACAACATAGTCTATTAAAAGAATAAAGACCTTGACATGTAGTAGGTGTTAGTCACAGGCTTGAGTAAACAGGTTATTCTTGAGACTAAACATTTGCTGTCATGGGGTACTAGATGATGTTAATTGAACTTGTAATTGAATTTGCATGTGTATCGAAGTGAGTGAGGGGGAGTGTAAGGGACCAGAAGTTTCTACCAGTAGCTTGAACCTTGATATCTTCAAGTTTTAAAGGTCAGCAGGCCAGTTGAAGCATATTATTTATTTTACTGGCATCCAGTTTTGAGAACAGAAGATGGAATTATGTTACATTATCAGATCTGGCTGGTACTAACCTGGCTGCTATATGTTTCACCATTTGCAGGTGGGAAGTTTGCAGGTGGGGATATGAGGATGTATCATGATAGGGAGTTCTTCTGGGGGGAATCAAGTAATTAAGTATTGCTATATTTCTCAGGTAAAAGAATGATGATTTGATTGTAGCTGACACCTAATGTTTCAAAGATAATCTACAATCAAGCTCCATTCCAAGGTTTTGTATGTAGTCTGAATTTATTAGAAATGACCTGCTGAGCTCTAGTCCCAAGCAATCAGTAGAAGCAATCAGATGAAGTCTTGTTTTCAGGAAATGTGCCTCTGTTTTATCAGAGTTCAGGGCCCTCCAACTGGCATTCATCACTGGCATTCAAAGGGAGAAGGGGGATGCAGTTTTACAGAGCCTAGATTCCCACCCAAAACAGGCCAGGGTACTCTCATTTGAAACAGGGGAAGTCACTCTTTCAAATGGGTGAAGCCTTGTGCATTATGATGTCTGGTGGTTTTGTGATCAGCCAACCTTAAATACATTATAGTATGGGAAAAGATAAGCATTTTTAATAATGCCTATCTTGGCTTCCATTAAATGCGAAAACATTGGGGGGTGTCCTTGTTTAAAAGAGGGGAATTCCCTCTTTCAAACATGGGTAGCCTTTAAAGAACCCTTATCCCACCTCCTCTTTCTCCCCTTAAAGATCCTTATCCCACCTCCTCTGTCATTGAAGAGTACTCTTTAATAGAATGCATACTGGGTAATCTAGTGATCTGATCACCCAGCATGCTATACATGTCATGATCTGCTTTTCTTTGCTGTTTGTGATTTCTTGTCTGGTTTTTAGTCTGCTTTCCCTTGGTATCTAGGTCCTGGTTCCCTACCTTGTCTTGTGTTCACACTGAGCCTTCATAAAACGTCATTGCTTTTGGGCGGATGCACAATCCAAGCTTTCCAGTCATGGCTGTAATTCCAGTTTACTTCCTATATGATCTCCTTGTGTATTGACCCGACTCTCCTTTGACTTCCCTCCTGTTTGATGACTTGGCACCGATTTTGGCTCTGTTTACTCTACTCCGCTTCTTCCTTCCCCTTGTATTATGTTTTGCCTGACTGGTTTATGACTTTAGCTTCATTATCAAAGATTCTTGATCTGTTGCTTTGTCTGCCTGTTCCTGACTTGGGTCTCCAACTATCCATTTATCTCTACTCTGGTGAGTCTCCTTAACTTGTACCCTCAGTTGATCGTTGACCACCTCAAAACCCAGTCAAACATCGATCACCTCTACCACCAGTCAAATATCGACCACCTCGATCACCAGTTACTCATCAACCACCTCAACACCCAGTCAAATATCGGCCACTTCAACCACCAGTAGAACCTGTTCCTTCCTGTACCTGTCTTCTCCGTCGATTTCCAGGTTCCAAAATTCCTGACAACAACCACAACCTATTCTGTAGGTAGGTTTCCTAACCTATTATCCTCTTCAACCTTAGTGGGTAGCAGCTGTTCTTTGGGTTGTCATCTGGGGTGTGGGCCAGTTCCTCAGGTCGGCACTAATGTGGCCTTGTGGCCAGCATCTCTATTCAGCCTAGGCCACAGCAAGGCAACCCAGAGAGCAGCCACTGCCTTCCAGCTTCACTCTCTAGCTGTCAGTCCTTAGCATGTAGCCCACTGAGGCCTATCTTGCAGTATATCTTGTACTGTTGGTTGTTGTATACATTCTTTTCATATCAATAACAGTCTGTCACCATGTTTTGGGGAATCTACTTCACAAAGCCTAACAAAGCAGCTTACACTGGGTGCTTAGTCTATCAGATCATCACAATACTACTTTCTCAAACCAGTTGGTAGGAGGAGGAAACCACACGCATACACTCATGTATACATACACAAACATACACACATATGCAGAGGAGATGGGTGATCAGATGATCATCTAGGCTACTTGTCAAAAGTTCACAGATTTGAAATACTCATCCCTTGAGTATCTGTGGGTATCAATAGATGGTAAGTCTCCATATTCATCTATTCCTCATGCCAAGGGTATGATAGCTATACAATACTATCTGAACAAGTATAGTACATATTCAGAAGACTTGATATCTTTTATCACATAACATTTATATGTATGATGGACAATTCTATCTCCATAGGTGTGAAACTTTGATGGGTACCACCAGCGTTGCCCCATTGTTTGCCAATTTATAAATGGACTGGGGGGGAGTTCCCCATTTTTATAGATGGTAATAAGATCCACTCATATTATAACAATTATAACAGATGGCTTCCATGCAGATAGGTTGTTGATGTAGCAAAATATCTATCTGCAAATTGGAGTCAGGAAGGAAATTTTTACCCACTTGGGGCTGAATTGAAAATGGCTTCATGGCATTTTTTTTTTTTTTTGCCTTCCTCTGGATCAACATGCGTGTTTTTGGCAAGGGCTGGACTTGATGGACACATGCCTTTTTTCAGCCTTATCAACTATATTACTGTTATGTTACTCATACATTAATTATTGTAGCAGATGTATAAATGATGTTCTGTTTATCTGGGATGGCTCATTAGAGCAAGTATCAGAACTTATGGGGACTCTAAATGAGAATCACCTAGGTTACAGTTTTCCTATAAGTGCAATGAGCATCAGTGCTCAGTTTAACCACATTAAGCTGATTATATTAATGAATTTACCGATTCTTGTCATGGTCATAAACTCTATCCGGTACTAAGAGATGTGGTCAGTTTGTAGCATGGAGAGAATCTTCTTCGGCTGATCAATTGTCTCTTTGGTAGGAATGGGCAAAAAGTACAGTTTATTCCCCATGAGAAATTTTGCAAACAACCCACGATTTTTCACTTTTCAGACAGGAAACTTCTTTTGTTTCAGGTGGAAATTTTCCACAATGCAGATGTTTCTGCTACACTGTACTACTGATTTCTCTGAGGTGGAAATTTCAAACACCCCTAACCCCTACACTATACAAGCTAAGAATTTATTTTACTTCTGTGTGGGTTTTGTTAGTAGAGAGGTGTAAAGGCATTTCAATGAGAGGAGAGAGATTTAAAAAAAAGGGGGGGTCACTAACCTGGGTGACAGGCTAGTGAGGTTCAGGCAAGTGATATTTAGTGTTAGGGCAGTGAAAGTCATTCTAATTGTGCAAGTTAGTTTTTTAGGAGGAGATAGGGAGGAACTGTAGGAAAATCAACCTCACCAGGGGGAAGGAGTGCACAGCTAAATTGGGGTGATCTCTAACTTTCTAAGATGGAAAGAGAGGCAACCTTTGTTAGCAGTGCCATTGTTACTGCCATAATAAGCAGACATACTGCAGCGGAGCCACTTTCAGTACCATTTACACCAATAATGGTGGTAGTGAGAGCAAGCAGCCAGGTATATAGCAGCAATGATTCCTTTGAGTCTTTCAGTGCACTCCACAGCTTTTTTCACCAGAGGAGCATGGAGTGGCAGAGAGAGGAAATAGAATGAGAGAGAGAGAGAAAGGATTCTGAAGAGATAATGGAATTGGAGGCGGTTGTACTAGGTGACAGAGATCGTCTTGTGAGTGGGCAGCAAGAGCATATAGTGGAGGATCCTGTGAGAGGGAAGGAAGAAGAAGTGCAGGTTCCTGTGAGTGGGCAAGAAGAAGGACAGGATCCTGTGAATGGTCAGGAGGAAAAAGGTTAAGATTCCTGTGATGGGGGGGGGGGAGAGGGGAAGGATCCTGTGATAAGGCCTGAAGATATGGTGTTGGGACTGGTGACAGCAGCTGCTGAGGTTGGGAGGAGAATCAGAGAGGCAGATCCTAAATATCAGTATGTGCAGGGTCAGACTCAGGCTGTGCAGCACATGTTTCAGACACATCCAAGAACATCTTCTTCTCCTCTTCCTCCTGCACTGAAGTCCTGGGCGTGGGAATTTTTCTCCCTGGGGTCTAGAAAAGTACAGGAAACTACAAATGCTTTATGCAACCTGTGAGAAAGCACCATTAAGAGGGTAAAGGAGGGATTACAAATTGGCACATCTGTATTAATAAAGCATATACAGCATAGGCATGCTGAAGTGTGTACAAAAAAACTAAAACGTCCCACTCCCATGCCACTGTTGCTGACCCTGCTGGTACTTCTATTTCCCCTCAAGAATATGGATACAAGAAAACCTCCACTGCTAAGACCATATTGGCTGTGGAGTCCCACCATCAGCCAGCAACAAAAAACAGTGGCTCCTGTCCCAGCTTCCACATCCATCCAAAGTGTGCCCACTCAGTCCCACATTTCTCCATCAATGCCATTATCCTGCTCCAGACTGCAATTCTGCATAGGCACAAATGTGGCAATTTTAGCCCACACATTGCATCTTTTGTGGTTTGGGAGCAATGACTACACATGGTAATGCTGCAGAGACAAACAGGATGCAGGGCATAACAGAACACCTATGGACCAAGCATCCTGCATAATATAAGTGCCTGGTAGCTGGGAGTGCAAATTATTTTTTGTTCCTTTTTTATTTTCTCTTTTTTAATAATGTGTGAATGTGGCTGCTGCTGAGCTGAGTCTTTTTTTAATGTTTTATTTTTACATTTATTTAGCTTTAAGTTTCCTACCATCAAATAATGTTTATTGGCTTACCACTGTGTAGGCTATTATATAAACAAACCATATTTTTAACCCTAATTTTTGTAGGGCAATTTTTTGTATACTGTGAGTCAAGAAAACAATAAGTGTATAAATTAGTCACAACTATCATATGTATAAAACAACAAAACATTTCTCTTGCACCATTCTGCTCCTATCAACTAAAGAAATATAATGAAACAGGTACACAGCAATATGTTGGCAGTGTCTGCAAATTATATATGGCATGACAAAATATAAGCAATTCATTTGATGAATTCTAAAAAAAGACACAATTTATTAAAAAAATATGAAGAGACAAATAAAAACATTGTTTAGGGTTGGCACATGTATCCACATGCCATATCACCTCTGCTGTGCCAGGGGGAAGGAAAAAAATATTTAAAGCCATTTCCAATTAAGCCCTAAGTAGGCCAAAAACTCCTGACTCCAAAAGGCAGTTGGATATTTCCCTGCAGATTAACATTCTATTTATCCTTTAATTATTAATATATTATTCATAAACATTAATCAGTGGTCTTAGCAGTGGCTCAACAGTGGTGTATGATAATAAGTAACCCTCCTCCTCTGCAGTGCTGCTACTTTGATGACTGGTGTTTTTTTACTCTCATTGTCAGATGCAGCAGTTGGTTGAACTTCTATACCTTCCTTCAACATGCCATGAACTGTAGAATATGACTTGTTGTCTTCAGTGTTCTTACATTTGTTTTAATACTTCTGGTGGTGATGGAAATTTTTATGGGACTTTGACAAATTGCATCCTCAGGAGGAATCATCTTTGTTTATACATGCTGCAGCAACCATGGCCGCAGTCAGTTGTTGAACTATCCTTTTAATAACACGTCCTTGCACTGCTACTACTCCTTTCGCCCTACTCCTTTGCTGGATATTATTTAACAGTAACATATTATCACGGTGCCCGTGATTGGTGCTGTTCAGTGTCAGTCAGTTGCTGAGTATCATGATTGGCTGTCTGTGATTAGCCCTCCTCACACAGCCTTTTTAAACCCAGGCTGAGCACTTCCAGGTTGCCCTTTCGCGGTGTTTCTGACTCCACTCTGCCTGACCTGCTTGTCAGGCTTCGGGCCTGTTCCTGCTGTTCCTGCTGTACTTGCTGATCCTGTGTTCCAGTGTTCCTGTATGCTAGTGTTCCTGTGTTCCAGAGTTCCAGTGTTCCTGTGTTCCAGCACCTCGCGGGTTAATCTTACTGAGTTCCTGAATCTCCTGCTCCAGCCGTCGCTCTGGCGACATTGTTCTTCTCGCTGCTGATCATACATTGTTGGTTCCAGCGTGCGGATGCTGGTTTGTTCCACTAAACCTGGTTGCGATATATGTTGTTGGTCCCAGTGTGCGGACGCTGGTTTACTCCACTAACCTGGTTGCAATATACATTGTTGGTCTCAGCGTGCGGACGCTGGGTTACTCCACTAAACCTGGTGGCGATATTCATTGTTGGTCCCAGCGTGCGGATGCTGGTTTACTCCACTAAGCCTGGTTGCGATATACATTGTTGGTCCCAGCGTGCGGACACTGGTTTACTCCACTAAACCTGGTTGCTATATACATTGTTGGTCCCAGCGTGCGGACGCTGGTTTACTCCACTAAACTGGTTGCGAGATACATTATTGGTTCCAGCGTGCGGACGCTGGTTTGCTCCACTAAACCTGGTTGCGATATATGTTGTTGGTCCCAGCGTGCAGACGCTGGTTTACTCCACTAAACTGGTTGCGAGATATGTTGTTGGTCCCAGCGTGCGGATGCTGGTTTACTCCACTAAACCTGGTTGCGATATACATTGTTGGTTCCAGCGTGCGGTCGCGGGTTTGCTCCATTAAACCTGGTGGCACTATTACCATTAGTCCCAACGTGCGGACGTTGGTTTGCTCCTGAACATCCAGTACTGTGGTCAGTCACTGTCCACTTCCTTGCAGTTGTCTGAGTATCCCTGGCAATAGACTCCTGCTGAATAAGACCTCTATACTTATGCTCTATGCTGTCTTAGTCACCTGACAGCTGGTCTACTCGCTCAGGCTGCCCTGCCCGGTATTGGTGAGGCCGGTAGAACCTTGACTATACCATCCTGTAGGTTGCCTCACCCGGTATTGGCAGGGCCGGTAGAGCCTACTCTAGTACTCCTTTGGGCTGCCCTGCCCGGTATTGGTAAGGCCGGTAGAACCTTGTAATTCTCCATCTTTAAGGTTGCCTTACCCGGTATTGGCAGGGCCGGTAGAGCCTACATTCAGCATTCCGTGGGGGCTGCCTTGCCCGGTATTGGTAAGGCCGGTAGAACCGGTATATGTCATCTCACGGTTGCCTTACCCGGTATAGGCAAGGCCGGTAGAGCCTGTCATTAAAACTGTCACTTAGGTTGCCTTGCCCGGTATTTAGGCAAGGCCGGTAGAACCTATTATATGTTATATTACTGTTGTATTGTTATGTATGTTTACCCTATGGGGACTGCCTTTAACTTTTAATAAAGTTAAGTTATTTTACCAAACCTTAAGTCTGAGAGTCTTCATATCCGTGACACATATACACAGAACTTATTGTGTGTGTGTTTGTGATGTCTTGCTCTTTACGAAACTCTTATCTCTGCCTCACTTATAGTTCACATCAGTCACCTATCAGTCAAACAGTTTTTTTTCCACCACTCCCCTAGTACAGATATAATAATAGCCAGAGAAGGAAGAAACATGGATCACAGCCAGTCACACAGAATTTTGGAGTATTTGAGAAAAATCTCCTTTATTCTTTTCACACACACCCAGTTCAGGATGGAACTTGGATTCACTTTTGAGGAGAAGGATTCCATACTCCTTGGTTTTACATGTCAAAATCACCTCCTGTCCTTTTTTGGCTTAATATGGTAGGAATGTACATATGCTCATATGTATGATGCTCAGGCCTTTACTATTGTTAGGACTGGCAAGGAATATAAGACAGTATATTAACAGTATATCTCACTACATTGTATATCTCCCAGTTATACCACACACAGTATGCTGCCCCTTGGCCATAAAATTAGACCATTAAAAGGACAGACTAAAGGAGCATATACTGTCAATTATTTCCAGGGATTGGACAAAGTCAGGTACACATCACTTTCTAGATTGTAAGGCAATTTTATATAAACCTAAAATTCCAATGTATAAAAAGGATTTCTGCTCCTTTAAAACATGGGTATTACCTCTCATTCCTTGATAGAGATGAGCTTCTTTAGATATTTACACTAGACACTAGGTTGAACTCTCACATTCGTGTGTCTTGTCTTGTTTGATTTACTGTTCCACATTTGTCTGCAGATTACTCACTAATTTTAGTTTCCTTGGTGTTCTCTTTTAGTCATCAATGGTAACTTTAGTTGCAAACCTAACTTATCCCCCGTGAGTATGTGTTATTCACTCATTGGGTGCTTTACACGCACACCTGTATTTTGTTTTATATTATTTGTTTGATAAGATGTACGATGTTATCCTTTGAGAAAATGTATTAGGACAAAAAGTATAAGATTACATTTTGTAATCTCTATCCACAGAAATATGTTTATTGTATTTAATACTCAACTAAATTTCAATGTTTATGTTATTCATGATTGTACTGTGTACCTGTTTGGCAGGATTCCTGAGCATGCTACAGAGTCTCTCTTCGTTCCTTTGATCCACACCTTTAAAGTGGTAAGAATGTGAACAAAAACATATTTTCTCCTGTAGTGCCATCTCCTGGAATAACTTGTGCACTCCAGGTTAGGGCCAAAAAGGCAAATGACCCCTCATTTGAAACATTGGGTTGTCTTTATTCCAAAATACTTAATACAATTAACTGGGTAGATGGAACTTGAGTGTCTTCAGATGCTCCTTGATTTCCTGCATTTAATTGCTCTAGATCACATTATCATGTATGGTGAGTGCACCACACAAGATACAATGTGTGGAGAAGGACATAGAGATTCTAACATCTGCAAACTCAGTGTTCCGTGGTGGTAATGGTGGAAATAGCGCTAATGCTAAGAAGGAGCAAAACCCCTATAGTTACTCTTTAAAGATTCTCTCACCACAGGCCAGGCTCAGTGCCACAAGATTGTCGAAAAGCCATGTAGTGCCTCTATTTAAGAAGGGAACTAAAGCAGAACCCGGAAATTAGGCCTGTGAGTTTGACCTCTGTAGTGGGAAAACTGTTAGAAGGGATAATAAGGGACTATATTCAGGATTACAACACAAAAAATAAAATAATTAGCACAAATCAACATGGGTTTATGAAGAATAGATCATGCCAAACTAATCTTTTCAGCTTCTATGAGGAGGTAAGCAGCAACCTTGACAATGGCAAGGCAGTAGATGTAGTATATCTAGACTTTGCAAAGGCATTGGATACAGTGCCACACAGAAGGCTGGGGTATAAAATAAGGAAATCGGGGCTAGGAGAAAATCTTTGCAATTGGATAAAAAACTGGTTAAAGTATAGGGAACAGTGTGTGGTTGTAAATGGACAATTCTCCAATACAGTTAAAGTGGAGAGTGGAGTACCTCAGGGTTCAGTATTAGGTCTGCTGCTTTTTAACAATTTATAAATTACCTGGAAATAGATCTAGAAAGCAAAATATAAATATTTTCAGATGACACTAAATTATGCAGGGTAATTAATTCAGAACAGGATATTTGCCCTCTACAGAGGGATTTACATAAAATGGCAGATTGGGCAAACAAATGGAATATGAAGTTTAATGTGGGGAAGTGTAAAGTCATGCATTTGGGAGGAAATAATCCCAAGGCTACTTATAAACTTAATGGAATAATTTTAGGGGACTCATTGCTAGAGAAAGACCCAGGTATCCTTGTCAACTACAAACTTGGAAACAGTGACCAATGTGAAACAGCAGTAGCAAATGCAAACAAAATCCTGTCTTAAAAAGAGGTATTGAAGCAAGAGTGGATAACATTATTTTGCCATTGTACAAATCGATGGTAAGACCTCACCTTGAGTGTGCAGTGCAGTTTTGGGCACCAGTTCTGAAAAATTATATACTAGAACTAGAGAGGGTACAGCGAAGAACAACAAAATTAATTAAGGGAATGGAGGACTTGACATATGAGGAACGACTAAACAAACTTGGTTTATTTACTCTAGAGAAAAGATGACTAAGAGGAGACCTTATCACATTGTGCAAGTATATGAGAAGACAATACAAGTATCTCTGCTGTGAGCTATTTATTCCAAGGCCTGATCAGATGACCAGGGGACACCCCTTGAGATTAGAGGAAAGGAAGTTTAGAGGAAGGGGTTTTTTACAGTAAGGCTTGTTAAATTATGGAATTTCTTGCCCAAGGAGGTGGTTATGGCAGATACAATGGATACATTTAAGAGAAGATTAGATACATTTCTTTCAAAAGGGAACATAGAGTGTTATACTGTTTATTAGTAGGCTGATCAGGAAGGTCTGATAAAGACTAACTTATTTGGTAGCAGGATAGCTATACAGTTCTCATGTCACTAGGGTATGAGACAAAGGTTGAACTTGATGGACTTGTGTCTTTATTCAACCTAATTTACTGTTACTATGTTACCCTTAAAGGGGAACATTCACATAAAAAGAATTTGACCATGGGTTTTAATCAATAAATTAAGATCAGCGCTGTTTTTTTGGGTTTTTTTTTTTAACTTACCTACAAGTGGAGATATGAAGCCTGCAAATTGAGCAGTTCTATGTTGCCGCAGAATGAGAAAGTGCCCAATTTGAAAGCTTCCTATTTCCACTCGTAGGTAAGTTAAAAAAAAAAAACAGCGCTTATCTTGTTTTATTGATTAAAACCAATGGTAACTTTTTTTTGTGTGAATGTTCCCCTTTAAGGTGCTAGAGGAACACTGTGATATAATTTCCTACACCTGGATCCCTAGCTGGTGGGGAGTTTCACTTTACTTTCTGTGGACTTTTCTCCCATGGTATTTGTGACTTGGGGAGGGACAATGTTAGCCCATCCCTACCTAGGACTCACATCTGCAGGAGGAAATAAGCTTCCTCCTTCACTACTGCTGATGTTGCTAGATTTCTGTAACTCAGATTCAACAGCAGCAGCATCAGTCCTCTAGCTACTCCATCTTCTACTTGCACTGCCAGTGCCAAAACAGAACTTTTTTATGGTCTCTTATACTGTCTCCTTAAAAACTTGCTTCCACTTTCTCTTCTGCCTAATCTACAACTTAGTATTTGCAAGAAGTCCTTTTTTATTATCAGGGTGTCTGTGATGTCTACAAATAGATGAGATCAGTACAGTCAAATAATAAGATTTATATATTAGATAAATGTCATAATATAATGGATTAACTGAAAGGATTTCTTTTTTAAATATATTCTGTATCAGAAAAATCAAATAATACATTTCTCTTCTTCCTGTAAATTGTCAAATAGCATTTATTGTTTTGTGTATTTCCAGGAACACAGATATTCCTGTATTATGTCTTCTGATAATTTAATTACATTTAGTAGCATGGGTATTGAGGCAAGACAAAATAAGACTGTCTCAGATGGAGGAGAAAACATGCATATAAATAATAAATGGAATACTATAAATTTACCTGAAAGTATGTAAACAAAGGTTCATTGCATATTATGAATTTCAATAAGCTTATGGTACATTTTCTCAATTATTTTCTCCTCGCTCTTTTTTCATCACAAAGTTTATATTACAAATTTTCTTAAATCATCTCAGTAGAAAGTGCAACTTATAATTTGGGGTTTGCTAAAGTTTTAGTATTTTTGTGGCATAATAGCATGCAATCCTTTCTGCCAGTGATGCTGTCCCCTAAAAAATAGTGACCATACCATTTTATCACCCTACCCCCATCCTATACATCTTTAAATGCTTGCTCCTTGTCTCTTCCAGTCCCCACAGCCACAAGTACTTGCTTGCAAGTTAAAATATTAATTGCAGTCAGATTTCAGAGACTATTCAAATGAGAGGCAAATATAATCAAGTTGATAACTTTATTAGCTAACTAAGCAAGGATGCAAGCTTTCAAGACCTCTTAGGTCTCTTCCTTATGCATGTTATACAAATAAATGTGAAAATATCATATTTACATTGCATTGTTTAGAATGGAAATAAGATAAGAAAGCTCAGCACAGACCCTGGTTCTTTGATCAGTCAGTTGCTACAGGAAAGTGATGTACTGTAAATTGCAGTTAAAGGGATAGTAATGTTTCATAATAAAAGCAGCTCTAATTACTCATCATAGTATTTGGACTTTGGAAAGTGTTATTTCAATTCTGTCAGAGTTGTAGTTCAAGAGTAAATCAATGACAAAGTATCCCCCTCCCACACCTTTTACTGGTGTAACACTGCTCAGCCAGAGCAGAAGGGAGGTGCCCAGGTAGATTGCAAAGAGGGACAATCTTCAATTAAGATAAGGGAAAAACCTGAAAAACTTGTCAAGGGGGCAGGGCTTTCATTGTTCTCATAGGAAGAAGATTGTCACCTGCTGTTATCTGTCTGGTCTATGGACTGCATTCCACATCTGAGAAGAGATGGCTTAAACTAGGTAAAAGGGGCGGGAGGGGAAACTTTGCTTGTGAATATCTCTCAAACCATAAAGGTAAGACTTATATCGTTCTTCATGTTTTTTAATGCCTACAAAATAAAATAAAGATAAAATGAAGTATTACTATCCCTTTAATCCACAATGTGATAATGTGACAGGAATTATCTGTCTCTATTCAGACCATTAGGTAAAGCATTAAAGTGATAGTACTGGGTAATTTTTACAAAGTGTGCTTGTTTGCAGTCACACTTTGAAGACCTTTTCAATTAAGTATTTCTTTTTAGATCACGCTATTTCGGCTCTACTGAAGAGCCGCTAGCCAGTACAGGGACCAGGATCTGCTTCTGTCAACTAGAGGCTGAAGTCTAGGAATAGGGTGGGTGGGGGGAACTTTAGAACCTTATATCACTCAAACTATACAAGTTTGAGAGATCGGACTGGAATCTATAGATTTATTTTTTTTAATAGCTACAATATTAAATCTTGTAAAAATTATCCATTACTATCCCTTTAAACTGCAACATTACTTGGCATCTCCGTGCCTACAAAGGAGGTGTGAAACCTGTGCACACGTTTACACCACAGACAAGGTACTAATTCCAAACACCCAGTTACAGCAGAAGATCAATGGTACATTCACCTGCACATCATCCTATGTAATATACCTCATCATGTGTGCAAGATGTCCATCAGTTCTTTATGTGGGTGAAACTGAACAGCCATTACATAAAAGGTTTAATTCCCACAGATCCATTGTTAACAACAAAAACACAGAGACACCAGTGGGAGAACTTTTTGCCAAAATGGACATAGTGTCAGAGACATTAAATTGACTGTACTGATGGGTCTAATTCACACTCAGAGACACAGAGAAATATGGGAGTTTAAATTAATGCTGCAGTTTAATGCTTTACATAATGGTTTGAATAGAGACAGGGAATTCCTATAACATTGTGGATTAACCTTTACAACAGACCCACTGGAATCATAAATAATTCTGACTCCTCAGAGGAAGACTTATATCACTTACATCATTTACATCACTCTCCTCTACCAATGACTGAGCAAAGAACCAGGTTCTGGGCTGAGCTTTCTTATCTGATTTCCATTCTAAACAATGCAATGTGTACTTGTATATAAGAGTGATGTTTTCATATTTATCTGTATACCATGCCAGAGGAAGAGATCTAAGAGTTCTAGAAAGCTTGCATCCTAAATCTGCTTAGTTAGCAAATAAAGGTATCAACTTAACTATATTTGCCTACTGTATTTCTATGGCTAACATGGTATCAACTATTATCTGTATTCAAATGAGTGGCATACAAAATCTTGGACATCTGGGATTTGATACACAACCTGCAGAACAAGTTCAGATTTTGCCCATCAATGGCAGAGTGCAATCCAAGGACTGTAGTTCTGATCACAGCATAAAAATAGAAGATTTTATGTGCAGGAAATATGAAGATAGTCTGTTAATTTTCAATCCTTGCACAAATGTAAACCAGAGAAGAGCCCTGGTTGGGAAAAAAGTACCAAGGCTATGTCCTGGCCCACCCTTGTCCCTCTACGCCACAACTCGCAACAACTTTTAAGGCAGAGGCAATTATTTAACCTTCAGCTGTGGGAAAGTACAACTTCTGGCTGGCTGGGTATGATGTACACTCCAGTAGCAGGGAGATTATATGTAAGATTTGAGAAAAAGAACAGATAACTTATCCAGTGTGATAAACTATCCAAGTCGAGTGTTATTCTATGAAGACTATGTACTAAGAGCCCTCAAGTTGGAAACATGTCAGTGCACATGCTTCATAGAATAACAAAGAAACTGTGGGGGTTATCATGCTAGAGAAGTTACCTTATATTTATCACATCTTAGTTAATCTCGCCCCATAGGTCCAAAGAGTGACTATGCCTTTGTTAATCAACTGAATGCTAGAGAAGTCTCTAATGTGAAGCAATGTATTTGAGGCCTCTCTATTGGGAGTAAGAAATAATGGTGTCTCCTCATACAAAATTCTGTGAATATCTGTCCATTGTTCTTTATTTCATACAAATGTCTGCATATGAAAAAGCCAAACTAAGAAGGGATTGCAAGATGAGAAAATCCTCATCTAAATCAGTGAAGATGTTCATGCTCTATGACACACTTTTATACATATGAACCCAAGTCTTTGATATGACATGCCAAGGTACAGATCGGAGTCAGAGATTTCTCAACAAGTAGGTCAGTATTGAGCTGTAAGTTTTAAGTTGTTTTGTGTATAATTGTGATGTTGATCTGCCTATACAGGAGAAGCAACCATTCCCCTAGAGTTGAGTGATGTCATTCCCAATTGGGATGGTATGCTGCATGGAGAACCACTGCAATGACAAGATTCTGCGATGAGAATGATTGGGCCTGCAGAGAGCCATATTTACTTTTGGGAGCCCACATGAGTGTTACATTTTGATTTTCTGAGACCAAATGTGTAATACAAATTGGAGGGGAATTGAGGAGCAAAAGTCAACTACAGAATTGAGTTACAATAATGAAATTCAGGACTTGGGCAAAGCAGATAATATGCACCATGCTCTCAAGGCATATACTGTAAATTACTGTATCAATTTCAGGGTCAATCAGTGTGTACATAGTCAGCTTTCAATAAAGATTCTGAGTTATCACTCTTTTATGCAGTCTCTTTCAAAAACCTGCATGTATAAAATGGCATGTTGGGAATATCTCAACCAGCTGTTGGCCTTTACTAGAAACAATCATTACTTCAAGTAACCACCTGCATTCTATTCAATGATGAAAAGGATGTCCAATGAGAAGTTACAGTCATATAGTTTATACTACAGCCATGTGTATGGTACAAAGAAAAAAGGCAATATGTTTACCACAAATCATTTTGTAAGATTTCCATTCCTCTGGGGTGCTTTGACTTAGGATTATTTTTTTATTATTTATTTCAAAGGACTTGGCACATTGGCCTTAATTAGTGTACAAGTACCATGACTAGTGATGGTATGGCACCTCCATAGCTATTGACACCTCCACCTAAGTATTTTAAATAGTAAACAGTATTATACGTGGGTATAAACTGCAGAAAAACTCTAGCTCCCTGAGTGACATCTCAACATACTTCTACTCTGCTTTTTGGCCATTTTAGAATTGCTGCTAGTGCCACTGCTTTTGCATATTAACATGCTGCATGTTTTTCTCCAACTTGTATCTATGACTGTGCTTTATCAATAATCATAATGTGGAAGCACCTACTACAGTTGGAGCCAGACATTCTGCCCTATGTATTTGCATGTTTATTTATATTCATGTGTTGGGATGTCCCCAAAAAAGAAACAGAAGAAAAATGGCATTTCCCTCCAGGTGTGAAATGTTTCACATAAAGTGTCAGTTTCCCACAAATTTCCCACTCTGGTAGAATGTGAAGGGACAAGCAAGAAAAATGGTGCACCACCAAGAATTAGTATATAAGGTGCTAGAATAAGCTAAAGGGAATATGCTCAGGATAATATATAATGCAAGAAAAAAGGAGGCAAAAGATATCCTATATTGGCACCAGACCCACCCTTATGGAGACGAGTATGGGTGCATTTTATAGGAGATGATCCTATAGAGTGGAAACACACTGAAAGAAATAAAATATAATCTTTATTAGTGAGTTTAAAATAGCTGACAAATTTAAAAACAATTATAGTCCCAATCTTTCTATTTAACTCAGGTAAATTATGAATTGGGCATTAGTACTTAGGCCGTTATATAGTACTTAGGCCCTTATATTTACAAGTGTAAAAGAGAGAGAGGTGTCCATCAGTCTCTTTTTAGAATGAACCCTTTGTATGCGGTGCTGGGTAACCTAGAGTGTAAATTCCGGTAGGTACACAGATTTGAAGAGCTTGATTCATATAACGCTACTAATCAAATACTTTGCCTACTATGTATTCAATGGGTGCCTGGATACAAGTAACTCTATATGCTAACAAAGAGAATTTCTTCAGTGTAAGCATATTGTAAACTTGGCACTGATAATGACAATAGCGAAGATGTGGAGAGTGATAGTGTGAGTATTGATGTGTATGTACAGCTTGCTATAAAGTATCGGTGTCCATAGAAATTTGGACCAAATGATCACCCTAATAGCAACAAACGTTTCTCCACCATTATACATGAGGTGTGAGTAGCATTGGTGATGTAGCAAATTGTAGTTGTGCTAAAATACACTTCAATTCTAAACTGGGAGATATAGTAACGGATCAAATCGGAAGTTATTGATATTACCCAGTTGTGGTGCTTATAGTTAAGTAACTGACTTAATAGTTACTACATTTCGTGCTTGGAATTACTAAGTAATGGGAACTAGCTACGTTAATGTTCTTGTTACATTTTAAACTAAGATGCTGTGGATAAAAGCCAATCTCAGTAATTTAGCAGGTATGCATTACTGATCTAGATACCGTGCTGAATACTGATATAAACAAGTATAACTTATGAATACACATAGAGATACAGAACAGAGAGTTACAAGTAAGGCAACCTAATGCCTCAAAAGGTAATCACTTAAGTATCTCTAGCCTAGATGATATGGTCCTCAAAAATCATTTTGTAATGGACGTCATCTAGCAAGTGATCCATAATGGCATGGTTGTATAAGTTAAGACTGGTAAATAGATGGACTAATAAATTAACAAATGGCCTGCATCAGTGTGCGGCTGTGTAATCCCTGACGTACGTTTCACCACTACATAGATTTCAGTGTGTTTTCACTCTATAGAATCGTCTCCTAAATACATTTCCCCATACTCATCTCCATAAGGGTAGGTCTGGTGCAAATATAGGATTTATTTTTGTCTTCTTTTGTCTCCTTTTTTCTTTTTTCCAGAGTGTGAAGGGAGCAAGCAACCAAATATCCCAAAATCTTGTTTAACTGAGAAGAGGCAAGCAGATAATCCAAGTTCCTTCCTGAGCTGGCTAAACCTCTGTGACTGACTGACAGGTATACTTTGCAAATTGACACTCAAGAGACTGTGTTATTTTTTAGACTGTGACAGATAGGGACAGTTAATTAAAAATATATTGACTGATAGGTGAAAGATGTAACTAAAGAAAGCAAGATAGAGAAAGAGGAAAAAGTATATTTATGTACCGATATCCCCTCTGAGTCAGACAGAAAAGGCATGTCCAGTCATAGGGAAAAATGATCGCCCCTCCTTCTCAATCCCTTAGAGACCAGTTCAGTATTATAGTAGGAGACTGATGACCTTAAAATATATATTTTATTAGTTATATTAAAATACACATATAATCAACACATACAAGGAAACATTATTATTTCCATGTTTCCTATAAAATCACAGTGTAGCTCTTCAATTGTCTGAAAGACTGACTATATAAGCATATGTGTCCTAGCTGCGTGATGCTAATGCAAGCGTCAGGAAGTCTCAGGAGCCATTAGTGAATTGTGTCCATACAATAGAACTACTGAGATACTGCAGGCGCCTTGCTGAATCACTCAGAATCTAAAAGCGGAAGCTGGATACAAGTGTTTCTTATCAGTGCTGAGTTACATAGATTTGCAGACGCTTTGCTTCCTGTCTATTAGCTTATGCAATCACTGGTACTCAATGCAATGAATACATTCAATGTTTCATCAACCAATATCCTTCAGCAGACTGTTCTAACTCAGGGAGATTACTAGCGTTCGATCTGTCTTAACCATGTATGTTTAAAGCATAAACACCTAAATTTAAACACCCTTCACTGTATGATGATAAATGTATCAGCACACACGCACCCTTTCATTGCCCGACAGTTCGAGTTCTGCAGATGCCCTGCTTACAGTGTCTCACTTAATTAAGAGTCTGTTCGTGCAAGATCAAGATGAATACCATATTCATTTCATAATATCCAGCAAAATTACAAGGGTCAGGTGTAGTACAAGTACAAGTAGGGCAGACATGTGCTAGTAAAGTGGTAGTCCAAAATCTTGGTGCAGCTTTGGTTGCTGCAGAGTGTGCAATAAAACATGATTATCCTTCTCCTACTAAGGAGACACTTTGCAAAAGTGACATTAAAAGTTCCTCCACCACCAGTAGCATCGTTAAGCCTTTTAAAAACACTGAATATGACAATGAAGCACATTCTAGTGTTGATGGCATAGCAGAAGAAGGTATAGCAATTCTTCCAACTGCTACATCTGACAGTAAGAGTAACAAGTATATCACCTGTCCTGAAATTAGTAGCAAACATTCTGAACATCCAAAAATCCATCTTTGGTAAACTTGACACTCTGTATAACTCATTATGCAACTTTAACCTCCAATTTAATTACATTACCCATCACTGTGATATGTTTAAATAATTAAATTGACTAACACTCAAATCTAGATGTGCCCTTCACCTTTCTTGCTTAGTGTACAACCATGTCCTTGGAAAGCTACCAGACTATCTGAGCAATATGCTCACTCCAGTTATCCATGCTAACTACAACCTCTGCTCCACTGCTAATGACTCATTGAGTATACCACATTACAAGAAAGAGGCCGGTCATTTTGCCTTCTCCTTCAGATCACTGAAAGCTTTAAATAACCTGCCCCAAAAAATCAGATGTTCTACTAGTCTAAAATCCTTAAAAATAACTGCTTTTTTATATCTAAAAACAATATGTAACTGTATATACATTTTAGTATGAATGTATGTTTATTTGTGTGTATATATAATGTGTATCTATTTGTGTAAATATGTAACTCCCAGGACATACTTGAAAACCCAAGATTTTTCTTCCTGGTAAAACATTTTGTAAATAAAAGGTGAAAAAGTAAAAATTAATAGCTTGAAAGCCTACAGGAATATTAAAGCAGTGCTGAAGAATAAGCGGGTGATCCAGAGGATGGCCTAATTAATGATGATGATGATGTTGATTTAGAGTATATCCCTCCAGCAAACTCCTTTTTTTTAGACACAAATGGATTTGAGAATGATAGAGATTATAACATGACCATATGATTAGCTAAAAGGAAAAGGTTTAATTTTCCTCCACTGATAAGGAGCACTATTCTTGATTATAAACTGTTTGAGAAATCAATTGGAAAGCCTGGCTTTGGACAAGTAAAAGATGTCTAAAAATAAACACTTGTCTTACCAGTCACCATCAGCATTTCATCACTTCCAAGTTCAAACCCCACCCAGCCACACACTGTTGTTGAGTAATCAGCAAGACATGCCATCAACATCCATAAACCTAGCAATGATGAGTACTTCTGCTGCTGTTGGAAGTTTATCACCTCTGACACCTACTAGTAGTACATTTGCAACATATAGCCCTAGCAGCAGTTGTAGCCCCTCAGGCTAGGAAGTCTACTGTATGGAGATACTTTACTCACAATCCAAAAGCTAAATATGTTGCTGTTTGGTGTCTGTGTAATGAACATTGAGCAAAGTGAAAACAGGATCACAACTAATCACATCTTAGTTGAAATTTCAACTGAAGCACAACCACAGGTCTGATTGAGAGACACACCATCAACATGTCACAGGTGCCATGAGTCCATGACTAGTATCAGTAGAAGCACTCCTTAATGTTTCCGGGGTTCTATGGCACATAAAAGTAGTGTTATAGATATTGCAATTTACACTAACACTTATGGCTCCTGCTTCTGTTCTGAAAATGCAAAACATGAAGGAGTATGATTCTGAGTATATTGGAGCAGATGACATGAGTCATAGAGTATCCACACCTGCTGTACCCACCACTACCAACTCCACGTTCACAAGATGTACTGCCATCTCGTATTTGGCGAGTTGTTGAAAAGGAGTCAAAAGCTGCACAAAAATAATCCAAATGTATTCCTGAGGAAGAACAAACTTCCCAAAATGTTGGTGGCTGATATGCTGCCTTTTTCTTTTGTTGAAAACAAAGGCTTTAAAGAACTGATGTCATTTATTGCACCTTGCTGGAATATCCCAAGCCGTAGTTATTTTTCAAGAATTACAAAAAGACCTAAGAGCTTAGGAAAAGGTGTGAAAAAAATATAAAATACAGGAAATAACTACTTCCAATAATTAATATATTTAATTAATGCAGAGATACAAAATATGAAGACAAATGATGAAACATAAATGTGTAGAATATATCTATATCTACATCTAATGTACTGATAACAAAAATTGAATTTGTCAGTTTGATGAAATAGCATAATAGACTCAAGAAACATAACACAAGAAAATTCATTAGTGCATTATTAGGACAACACTTGGAAAATAACCCAATAAAA
The DNA here is from genome assembly GCA_037306005.1 of Rhinophrynus dorsalis. Taxonomy (NCBI): domain Eukaryota; kingdom Metazoa; phylum Chordata; class Amphibia; order Anura; family Rhinophrynidae; genus Rhinophrynus; species Rhinophrynus dorsalis. Next base: position 305,811,166 of record CM074720.1, on the reverse strand, counting down.
TTATCTAAATGGGAGACCGTATAAGGTGAATGCACCTAAAATATACCAGAATTGTATCTATGGTTTATTAATAACTTAAATAACATTAAACACAGCCATTCAATAAATATTAGATAAAAAAATGGTCAGGTGATGGGGTTATACCTTTCTTCCCAGATAATATTATGAGGAATGGTACAAGTATACCAAACCTCAAGGGTATTATCACGGTGCCTGTGCTCTCTGTGTTGCTTTCTGTCAGTTTTTGCTATACAATGTTCCCATTGGTTGATCTACGTTTGGCCCGCCCAGTATGGCCTTTATATACTGGGCTCTGGCACCTATCCGGTGCCCTTTTGTGGTGTTCCTGTACCAGTGCCTTCTTGAGCTTCATGGATTCCAGTGTACCGACTTGGATTGTTTGACTACTCTGCTTCTTGTATCCTGCTCCTGTGATCCGACCCGGCCTGGCTGACGTTCCTGCTCCGTGATCTGACCCAGCTTGTCTGATGTTCCTGCTCCGGGACTTGACCCGGCCTGGCAGACGTTCCTGCTCTGTGATCTGACCCGGTTTTCCTGTTCCAGTTTTTGCTGTGTCGCTTGGGCAACATTCTGACTTCCGCTGTGTCTGGAGCCTAGTATCCATTCTGCTACAGCAGTGAGACAGTTTCTGTGTCCTCCGTTAACTCTTGCAGAGCCTCCATGTTGCCTCCGTTACTGCTACGGCATTGTGCCATTGGCTGAGCCCTCCGTTAACTCTTGCAGAGCCTCCGTGTTGCCTCCGTTACTGCTAAAGCAGTGTGCCATTGGCTGAGCCCTCCGTTAACTCTTGCAGAGCTTCAGTGTTGCCTCCATTACTGCTACGGCAGTGTGCCATTGGCTGAACTTTTTGTTAAGCTCTTGCAGAGTCTCAGTGTTGCCTCCGTTACTGCTACGGCAGTGTGCCATTGGCTGTACTTTCCATTAAGCTCTTGCAGAGTCTCAGTGTTGCCTTCGTTACTGCTAAAGTATAGCACATACTCAGTGATTGTGGTTTTACAAACTGATCTCTACTGTCTGTGCTCAATCACACATTTTCTAGTAGCATTATATAGATAGATTATTTAGTATTGAAGATTTACATTTATATTTTTACATTTATACTACACTGTGTTTATGTCCTGCTGGTAACATCTTTAGATATTTTGATTAGTTTTAGATTATTATTTATTGATAGAATTATTCTAGTATCCTTGCAAGTTGATCACTGACAGTGGTGTTTAAACACCTTATAGTTTACTGAGATAGCTGTGAGCGCTTTTCAGAGTTTATGGTGTTTTAACCCATTCAGAGTCACCATAGCACTCTTTGCTTATTGTGACCATTTTTTATCTATATTCATTGAATGGCTGTGTTTAATTACATTTAAGGTATTAATAAACCATAGATACAACTCTGGTGTATGTTAGATGTATTCACCTTATTCTGTTTCCAATATGGATAATATTATTGTGTTATTTCCCAAGCGTTATCCTAATTACACACTAAGGGATTTTTCTATGTTGTGTTTCTTGGTTCTATTATGCTATATCATCAAACTGACACATTCAACCTGTTGTTTTTGGTGGTCAGTATATAGATGTGGATATAGATATACTCTATACATTTATTTTTATCATTTGTCTTGATATTTTGTATCTCTGATTTTTTTATATATTATAATAACTGGAAGTAATTCTTCCCTGTATTATGCATTTTTCAAACCTTTTCATTATATTTTTTTTTGTATACTGTGGTATTTTTTGGTTAATTCCAGGCGTGAAGGATTGTGTTCTGAGCTGCTGGAAGTTGGTGTTCCATTAGTCTGTTTACCAAGGCGACACACTTTTGTGTTTTATTTTTCAAGGATTGCTGTGCCAGAGTTACAGAAGCAGGTGGTTAATGTTGTGGGCAAACACAACTTTTACTTTCAGCTGTTGCTTTCTCTAGTCCAGCACTCAGCAGTAGTATTGTGGTGGGAAGTCTTGAAGACATAGAAATCATAGGGGGAAAATGGAAACCTTCTCATGGGATTTTTATTGGCAGTGATGAAAAGGTTGAACATTTATGTATAGTCTATGGATGGAAATATTCCCTGGAAAAGTGGGAAATTGTCAGTTTTCCATAAAAAATTCCTGTGGGAAATTTGGACTTTTTGCCTATCACTGTCTATGAGGAAGTGTTAGCTATGTACATACATTCATAATATGTGAACAATGCTATGATTATTCACAGAGTTAGGAATGCATGCTGGTGATTATTTTTTGTACCTGTATTTCATAACCAATGCATAATACATTTTGGCCTACACAAGTATTCCACAGAGAATTATGATCACAGCTTCAAGCTCAGCTATATTTAGGTATCCATTAAAATAGCACTTGTTTAAAATGTTCTCAGTTGTATTTTTATGATGATTATCAATTACAAAATAGTGATATTAAAAATGGTATATCAACTCATACTCATACATGCTCTCATGCCAAGATCTCTTATCAGAAGAAGAATCTCTCATTCAGAGCTATTGTTTGCAATAGTTGATAGGATATTTTTTCTATTCCTTCTTTGTCTCCTTTTTTAAATCAGTCCTTATTATCTTTTCATACAAAAACATATTAAGTCAAAAATTGATTTGTAGTAAATTCAATTACATACCATTTACCAAGATCATTTAATACAATTACCATACTTTATGAGACAATGTCATGAGGATGATGTCAGCTTCTCAGGGAGCAAACCACTGAAGGAGCTGGAGCTGGTTTGTGAGCCCCAGGGATCACCAGAGAGTCAAAGGAGTTCTGAAAAGTGACTTCTACAATCTGTGGTTTATCCTGCAATGTTGACTTAATTATGAGACTTTAGGTCTTGCAGTTCAAATCACATAATGTGTGACTGTTGTCCACATATTCTGCTAAGTATATGTTTCCTATATGATCAGGCTACATGTGCAGCACAAGTTTACTGCACATGTCACAATTTTACTTTATCTGCTTACTTTACTTAGTTTAATTATCAGATTTCTGAGTATTAAAATTATATATTAATATAGAATAAGTTCATTGGAAGGCTACAGTACAGTTCATTTTTTGCTGTGTGAGGGGGTTTCTGAATAAGACATCAAGTTTCCAGTCATCAGAGGATAATTTATTGATACTTGTCAAAAGGAAGTACCAGTCTAACAGAAATCAAGACAAAAGGAATGCCTGATGAATTTCCTTTGAAGTGCCTTTTATAAAAGTCCTTGGTAATACATATTGATGAACTCCAAATTGTCTTGCCTGAAGGGAAAAGTAGGCTGCTTTACACTGTCTTATAAATATTCATCAAAAGAACAAGACTTATGCTTCCAGGCGTGAGGTGAATGATTATGTTTGTATGATTGCCTTGGAATGTGGATAATTAGTAAAACTGTATTTGACAAGCTGAGAATCTGAAAATCGGTTTCCTGCCATGTGGCTCACTTTGGACATCAACATTTTCTGTTTACTGATAATCAAATAAAGTAATGTATTGATTGATTGATGCATAAATGTTTTGTTTTCCTTTGGTACCACTCTTACAGCTGTGAAAGCTAAAAACATTGTAAACTGAAAATATTGGTAACCTACAATTTTTGCAGGTATTGCTTAAGGGAACATGCTTTATTACTGATTTTTGCCAGGTTACAATTTTTTCTTTAAAATTCAGTTTTGAAATAGATATAAAATAGACAGTCTATTATGAAAGTAATTCATTTTGTACATATTTTCAAGAACATTAAATTAGAAGTGCAAGGAAGGAACGTCAAATACTCCATGATTAACAATGAGCCTTTAACATTAACCCCTTCAGTGCCAGAGGCTCGGGCCATTTTCTGAACCCTGCAGGCCAGACACTTTTTCAACATTTTTGCTATCCTTCCGTTTAGGCTTGATTTCCTCTGGGGATTTTTAGTTACATATGGAAAACTATATATTGTTTTTTTCAGAACGAATTGAGCTTTCTTGTGATACCTTACATGAAGAGAATTTTACATCGTGCAAAAAGCTATGATGTCATAATGACAAAAAAAAGTGAAAATTTACTCATTTTGCTAAAATCACATACTATGTATCAAAAACATTTACCTTGATTGAAAAAGTTTCAATTATTTGAAAAAGCCTCGAGTCCCCCGAGTAAAAAAATACCAAATTTGTATAGTTTTACCTACGTCCATGGCTAGCGTAGAGCCCTAATCACCAGCAGCGCAAAATGACATTTTCAACTTTATAAACTAATATGCGCATTCTAGGGTTTTTGTGGTAAAACTACCCTAAAACAGTGGAATAACTATATAAAACTATATATTTCTGGAAAGTAGACAACCTGCTGCATCTAATGAGTGGTGATTTTCCTTGTTACCCCAAGCCTGGTGTGCACAAATGCCTCCAGAAGATGGCGCTAATGAAAAAAAAAGGCATTTTCTTACATTTCTGCCCCTTCAAATGAACTAAAATGTGTGAAAACCATGGCATTTCCAACTGTATTCATTAGCTAGTGCTCTTAGGAGAAAAATAACACCCCATTGGTATGAGTTCACCTACCTCAGGGGGCGCTACAAGTACAAAACTACACCTATTGCAACCTCTAATTTTTCTAACATTTTCTCAAACATTACCTGTCTGTACAAAAATGGTTATAACAAATACAGAAGTGAAGAAAGGGTACACAAACCATACCATTTTGAAAAGAAGACACCCTGCCGCATCTAATGATGGGTGACTTGCCTTGTTACCCCAAGCCTGGAGTGCACAAATGCCTCCAGAAGGTGGCGCTAATGAAAAAAAAAGGCATTTTCTTACATTTCTGCCCCTTCAAATGTACTGAAATGTGTGCAAACCATGGTATTTCCAACTGTATTCATTAGCTAGTGCTCTTAGGAGAAAAATGACACCCCATTGGTATGAGTTTAACTACCTCAGGGGGCGCTAGAAGTGCAAAACGACACCCACTACAACTTCAAATTTTTCTAACATTTTCTCAAACATTACTTGTCTGTACACAAATGGTTATAACAACTACAGAAGTGAAGAAAGGGTACACAAACCATACCATTTTGAAAAGAAGACACCCTGCCGCATCTAATGATGGGTGACTTGCCTTGTTACCCCAAGCCTGGAGTGCACAAATGCCTCCAGAAGGTGGCGCTAATGAAAAAAAAGGCATTTTCTTACATTTCTGCCCCTTCAAATGTACTGAAATGTGTGCAAACCATGGTATTTCCAACTGTATTCATTAGCTAGTGCTCTTAGGAGAAAAATGACACCCCATTGGTATGAGTTCACCTACCTCAGGGGGCGCTACAAGTACAAAACTACACCTATTGCAACCTCTAATTTTTCTAACATTTTCTCAAACATTACCTGTCTGTACAAAAATGGTTATAACAAATACAGAAGTGAAGAAAGGGTACACAAACCATACCATTTTGAAAAGAAGACACCCTGCCGCATCTAATGATGGGTGACTTGCCTTGTTACCCCAAGCCTGGAGTGCACAAATGCCTCCAGAAGGTGGCGCTAATGAAAAAAAAAGGCATTTTCTTACATTTCTGCCCCTTCAAATGTACTGAAATGTGTGCAAACCATGGTATTTCCAACTGTATTCATTAGCTAGTGCTCTTAGGAGAAAAATGACACCCCATTGGTATGAGTTCACCTACCTCAGGGGGCGCTACAAGTACAAAACTACACCTATTGCAACCTCTAATTTTTCTAACATTTTCTCAAACATTACCTGTCTGTACAAAAATGGTTATAACAAATACAGAAGTGAAGAAAGGGTACACAAACCATACCATTTTGAAAAGAAGACACCCTGCCGCATCTAATGATGGGTGACTTGCCTTGTTACCCCAAGCCTGGAGTGCACAAATGCCTCCAGAAGGTGGCGCTAATGAAAAAAAAAGGCATTTTCTTACATTTCTGCCCCTTCAAATGTACTGAAATGTGTGCAAACCATGGTATTTCCAACTGTATTCATTAGCTAGTGCTCTTAGGAGAAAAATGTCACCCCACTGGAATGAGTCGACCTACCTTAGGGGTGCCAGAAGCACATAACTACACCTACCTGTTTGCTTCTTCGAAAATGGCTGCTTGTACTAAAATGTCCATAACTGTTAGAGACATGAAGGAAAGGTATAAAAGGTATACCATTTTGGAAAGTAGACATTCTCCCGCATCAATTGAGGGGTCACTTGCCTTTCTACCCCCTGGGCTGAAGTGCACAAATATTTCCAAAAGGTGGCGCTATGGGAATAAATACATGTTTTTTTTACATTTCCACCACTTCAAAGATACTAAAATCTTTGAAAACCATAACATTTCCTGCTGTATTCAGTACCTGCTACCAACATGAGAAAAATGGTAGCCTATTTGTGTGGGTTAACATACAATATGTGGGTGCTAGGAACACGTACGTAAACCTGACACTTTTGTTTTTGAAATTATCTGCTTGCACTAAAATGGTTATAACCATAATAGATATGCAGAAAAGGTAGAGAAACAATGCCATTTTGGAAAGAAAACATCCTTCCGCATCTAATGAGGGGTCACGTGCCTTCTTACCCAAAGGCTGGTATGCACAAATGCTTCCAGGAGGTGGCGCTAGTGAAAAAAAAAGGCATTTTCTTACATTTCTGCCCCTTCAAATGTATGAAACTTTGTAAAAACCATGGAATTTTCAACTGCATTCATTAGCTAGTGCTCTTAGGAGTCAAACGACACCCCATTGATATGAGTTGACCTACCTTAGGGGGTGCTAGAAGTAGAAAACTACACCTACTACAACCTCTGATGTTTCTAACATTTTCTCAAATGTGACTTGCCTGTACAAAAATGGCTATAACACATTCAGAATTGAAGAAAAGGTAGATAAACCATACCATTTTGGAAAGAAAACAACCTGCCGCATCTAATGAGGGGTCACTTGCCTTCTTACCCCAATACTGGTGTGCATAAATGTTTCCAGAAGGAGGCGATATAGGAAAAAAATTGAATTTTTTTACATTTCTGCCCCTTCAAATGTATGGAGCGCTGTGAAAACCATGGAATTTTCAACTGCATTTGTTTGCTAGTGCTCTTAGGAGTCAAATGACACCCCATTGGTATGAGTTGAACTACCTTAGGGGGTGCTAGAAGTAGAAAACTACACCTACTACAACCTCTGATGTTTCTAGCATTTTCTCAAACCTGACTTGCCTGTACGAAAATGACTATAAAACCTTCAGAATTGAAGAAAAGGTAGATAAACCATACCATTTTGGAAAGAAGACAACCTGCCGCATCTAATGAGGGGTCACTTGCCTTTTTACCCCTAAGTTAGTTGGCACAACTATTTCCAGAATGTGGTGCTACAGGAAAAAAAAAATTTTGTTTTACACATCAGTCACTTCAAAGATACTAAAATGGTTCAATGGCGTGGGATTTCCTAGGAGGACTTCTTGCCAGCCTAAGAAAAATGGTACCCCACTGCTGTGGGTTGACATACCAATTTACACTACAGGAGCGTAGCTACCAGTGAAACAGAAATCGTAAAGCAAACAGTGTATGTGTGATTTTATGGCTAACAGATGAAAGAAGCTAGGGCGTCAGCCGGTGTACGTGCGGACCTGTGACTACAAGTGTAACAAAGTATGTGGGAGGGTGAGGGATTAGGCAGTGTGTGTGGGTATGAGCAGAGGAGCAAGGATGGTGGGGCAGTGTTTGATAGTGTGTATGGGAGATCTGTGACTACCAGTGTTGATAAAAAGTCCTGTGTGTGCCACAGGAAGGGGGTCGGCATTGAACTCCCCTCCTAGTGGCACACACAGGGTTAATTTGTGTTTTAATTTTTTTTTTTTTTATTATATACCTCATTGAGGGGCATAAGGACCCCCTGATCCCTCCCCAATGAGGTCTTAGTAAAAAAAAATATATATATGTCCACAAACAGGGGACCCTGAGAGTGCCACAGGGGTCTCCAGCGCATTGCAAAGCAATGCATTGGATCCTTGTGGCACTCAGAGGGTTATTTTTTTTTTTTTATCATTACTTGGTAATCAGAGCTTGTTGGGGGGCCATCAGGACCAATCATGATGGCCCCCAACAATCTCTGATAACGAAGTAATGATAAATGCCCTGTGTGTGCGCCGCAGAAGGGGGGCTGCATTGGCCCCCCTTGAGGCACACACATGGTTAATTTTTTTTCTTTACTTTTTTTTATTATGGACCTCATTGGTGGGTATCAGGACCCCTTTGATTCCCCCCAATGAGGTCTTAAAAAAAAAAAAAAAAGGAATCAAAATAAATGTCCCTGTGAGTGCCAAAGGGGTCTCCAGCGCATTGCAAAGCAATGCATTGGACCCTTCTGGCACTCAGAGGGTTAATTTTTTTTTTATCATTACTTGGTAATCAGAGCTTGTTGGGGGGCCATCAGGACCAATCATGATGGCCCCCCAACAATCTCTGATAACGAAGTAATGATAAATGCCCTGTGTGTGCTCCACAGAAGGGGGGCTGCATTGGCCCCCCTTGTGGCACACACAGGGTTAATTTTTTTTTCTTTACTTTTTTTTATTATGGACCTCATTGGTGGGTATCAGGACCCCTCTGATTCCCCCCAATGAGGTCTTAAAAAAAAAAAAAAAAAAAGGAATCCAAATAAATGTCCCTGTGAGTGCCAAAGGGGTTTCCAGCGCATTGCAAAGCAATGCATTGGACCCTTCTGGCACTCAGAGGGTTAATTTTTTTTTTAAATATTACTTTGTAATCAGAGCTTGTTGGGGGGCCATCAGGACCAATCCTGATGGCCCCCCAACAATCTCTAGTAACAAAGTAATGACAGAAGCCCTGTGTGTGCCACAGGAGGGGGGGGTGCATTGGACCCCCCCTGTGGCACACACAGGGTTAAATTTTTTTTTTTTTTTTTTTTTTTTTTTTAAATAATAGACCTCATTGAGGGGCATCAGGATCCCCCCTGATCCCCCCAATGAGGTCTTTAAAAAAAAAAAAAAAAAAACCCAAAGAAAAGACCCTGTGAGTGCTACAAGGGTCTCCAGCACATTGCAAAGCAATGTGCTGGGGACCACTGCGGCACTCACAGGGTTAGTATTGGTTTTTGTTTTTTTTTATTAATTTTTTTTAGCTATTCAGACCTCGTGGGGGACATCAGGACCCCTCCTGGTGTCCCCCAAGTAATTGATCTCCCAGCCGATAGGCTGGGAGACCAATTTGGCGACTGCAGGAGAGCAGAAGCTCTCCTGCCTTTCACTCCTACCACCGGTAGGAGTGAATGGGACCGGGGAAACTTCCCCAACGTCATCAGTGACATGTCACTGATGACGTTGGGAGGCTTCCCCCGGTCCCGCCCACTCCTACCCGGAAGTTCGGGTAGGAGAGAAGGAAGAGGAGAAGCTGCGCCTCAGCTGCGCTTCTCCTCTTCTTTTATTGATCTCCCAGCGCGATCGGCTGGGAGATCAATAACAGGGGGGACATGAGGAGTGATCCTCATGTCCCCCCACGATTACCCAGCTATTTTTTTTTTTTAAAATGCGGCCACTGCATGCCGGTTATACCGGCTCATGCAGTGACCGCATTTTAGTGGGTACATCGTACGAGCTTGGCACAGCGGGTACAGCTGTCCAAACTCGTACAATGTACCCACTTGGCACTCAAAGGGTTAAAGGCTAAAATATGTGTAACGTAGACTATAAAGATAATAAAACAAGCTTTAATGTAAAAACAAAATAATTCATCCATTATAGTTCTCTTCCTAATTTATAGGTTTAGGGGATACATGTGTGGAACATTGTGGTCCACAGACTGAAAGCCAGTATTACAGTGTATATATTTAATCTTCCATGGTGTGTTGGATAATGGCTTGGTTACTGATGCAATAGTCTGGCTCGGAATGGATTTCTCATTTGAAGGTAGGAATAAACCTGGAGAGTGATAGTGATGGTAGAGGGAGGATCTGTTTTATGTAGCTCCATCCATTTTTGGACATATGCCTATGCTTCATTTCTGATGTTGCCAGGTATAGGAGGATTGTGTTTGTCTTGTCAGAATCTCTTGTACCTCCAAAAATATAAGAAAAACTGCACAAACACACTCCTGAGTGCAGCCTTTTATATAATTCTGAGACTTTTTGTGCACTGTATTTTTCTTGTACTTAGTGATGGACAAAGAGTCCAGCTTTGTTGCTTATTTTTTCTTGGAAATTAACTATAGCTTGATGCGTGTGTAAAGCATGTGAAACCCTCCCTGTTATGGGGGTACAGGGGTTACTGCTTGGTAGACCGAGGGTTAAGCGATATATCAAGCCAAGCAAAAAGATAATAAATTGCATTTATTATAGAGGTTATGGCACACATACATAGGACAACAATTACAGGCAAACAAACTGGGGTAAAACATAAAAACTAAACACTTCTGCATTTCTCTTCTTGGTTGCACAGATTGCCAGGGGTTACGTATAATAATCACAGTCCATTTTAGCTTAATGCTGGAGCTTACACATAGTCCCACTAGAGGCAAGCGTGGACATCCTGCCACTACACATGCTGCTGGATTACATGAAGGTTCCTTGTATCATTTAGTCCTGACAGAGGAGCTGGGAACGGCATCCTAAGAGATTATCCCCTGCCACTTTCTTTAGTCTTGGGCTATAGCCACCGAAGTTTAGCTTCCTGGCCACAATCCTTGTGGTGGGAACATCAGGGTACTTTCTGTGGCTGTAGCTGCCTTGACTTACAGCCCACAGCTGCAAAGGGCACCTGGCCACTACAGTGCCCACTCACTCTAAATCTTCCGGTGAGAGCACACACCAGTCCCAGTATCCACAGTACTCCTTTAGAATGCCCAGCATTATGGAGAGGCCTTTTCTTCTTTTCCTACATTTTTCAACTCTGTCCTCTCTCACTCTTCTCTCTCTCCTCTTAGGCTTTTTTCTACCCACCCCCTACAGGATCTGATGTCAATGGTACCATCTACCAGGTCTCTTTCTGCTTAGCCTGATGTGAGGAGGAAGATACATACATTCTACACACAGATTTTCCCTACCCCCCCTCTGCGTGACCAACACTGGCTATCTCATAACACAATCTCAGTAGTCAGCTAGACTGGATGGCACCATCCCTCTCCACCTCATACACACTAACCAACCCATTCAATGCTGGTAAATGGCCAACACTCTCAAATGTATGCACACAAAGGGAACAATTATGTTTCAAGAATGGGAACACATGTTAAGACAATGGAGATCACTGAAAACAGACACATTTCAATCTCTGGGTGACAACCATTCTCGTCACACTCCCCCACCAAAACAAAAGACACTGAGTGCTGCTGTCAATGTGCCCCTTGTCCCTTCCACAACTCACAAAGAACATTATAGAAAAATTCCACAGAATGGCAAATGAAACCCCCACCAGCCTACAATGTTGATGACAATAGCACCTGCTTTATTATTTTGTACTAGGGTCTGGGTGTGGGAAAATATTCCCATTGTCCCCCCAAAAGCTTCAGGGCCCTCTACCTGAAAGCTTCATTGCTGCCATTACCACCACCACCAGCTGATAGCGAGTGTGCAGATGTACAATATTTCACAGAAGCAGGATGAGTAGGCTAGTTTTCAATTTCCACTATGGCCAGTGGCCACCATGGGATAGGGTACTAGCAGCAGTGATATGGGACTAGGACAGGTAGATGGGGTTCCATTTCTTATAACTCCTAGTCCTAGCACCAGTGCTGCTTCCAAGGCAGCAGAATCTCCAGACCCAGCCATTTCGTATGCATCTGGAGAAGATGGCTATTCATTTCCACTACCTCACCACTAAATCATGGGCTTTAAACGGTTTTCACCTGGGGGCAGGCTCAGTTCAACTATCAGCAACTGCACTATGTACAGTGTGTGAGAAGGTAGTGGCTGCACTATGTACAGTGTGTGAGAACGTAGTGAATAGGGGAAATGAGGTGACACACCTTGGCACATATGCTCTCATTAAGCACATACTGTTAGGGTAAGGTTAAAAGTAAAAACACAGTTTTATTGAAATAAAATCAAAGGACAGTGCCCCTGGTGGCCAGGACAGGCATAAACAGTAATGACAGTAGTACAGACTCAAATACGTATGAGCAAACTATAATGATCAGAATAAATGAATGGACAAGGGTTAATGTTAGAGCAACTGAACAGTCTCTGTGATGGTAATTAGCCAACGCCAAGAAGTTAATATCAGTCTCTTGATGGTGCAAAGGAAAAGTGTAGTAGGCAACTGAACTGAATCACTCTCAGATAGCTGTATAATAGGACGCCCAAGTGAACAGCAAAGATTTGACCAGAGCTGAGCCAATACCTCCTTAGAGGAATGTAATGGATGAAAGCCATTGCTGGAGCAAATGGAACTAGAACCTGAAAAGCCCTTAGCACTCACAACTGGAAGAAACCCTGCCTGCCAACGGGAACAGAGCCAGAACACCCCTTGGATGCCAATATGAACCAACACTGCATAAGCGATAGTGAGCCAATGCACTGGTAGTGCGATAGATAGCGTAACACAGTGAGCACTTGGAGACCAGAGCCGAGACACCCTTCCGGTGCCGTCACGGAGCAACACACTGCAAGAGCAAACAGGAGGCCACTAGCACCGGGAGGTGCAACCACGGTGCAGACCGAGCACCGGAACTGAAACTGCTCTGCTCGTGTAAAAGGATAGGCTAGGTCAATAAGGCACAGGCTCAGTGAGTGTTAATTGGCTCGGATGAAACACACAGGCTTGGCAAGTGTACGGATGCAGGCTCAATAATGGAGGCAACCAGCACAGCAAGGGTATAGGGCAGGTTCAGTAACGGAGACAACAGCTCAGTAAGGCTATAAGACAGCTCGGTAACGGAGGCCACAGCTCAGCTTAGGAGAGAAGTGATTAGTCAGAGCGATACTATGCACAGTTCAGAATGTCGCCGGTAGGTGACCGAGATCACACTGGAACATTGGATACAATCACGGAGCAGGAAGCGTCAGCCGGAACCGGGTCAATCACGAGCAGGAACAGTAGAATGGTCAGACGAGCTGGGTCGGTACACAGGAACGCAGGAACACAGCAACAAAAGTGCAGGATCAGGAACACCACGAAAGGGCATCTGACAGGTGCCATAGGACCAGTATATAAAGGAACATCCTGGGCGGGCCAATCAGCCTCCTCCAATGCACAGGTATCATCACAGAGATTGACAGAGAATCACGGGGACCGTGATAGGAAGGCAACAAGTAAACGATGAAAACGTAGCTGGAATCAAACGTAGCCAGAGGTCATACACAGATTAGCATAGCGCTCAAGTACACCACGAAAGGTCAAGGGAGTACTGGCAGACTGAGGCCCATAAGGCCTAGCAAGTAGAAATTACTATAGGCCTATAAGAATAGCAAATGCGCATAAGCGAGACACTCAGAAATGAATAGACAATGTCACCCGCACACCACAACAGCTCTACCAGTGGGCAACCACAGGCACTGTGATACCTACAACAAATCAATGTTTCCTTAGGGCTTGTACCAGACAGGTCTAAGATCCACAAATCAATGTTTCCTCAGGGCTTTTCCCTAAAAAGTCCTAAAACAAATTAATGTTTCTTCAGGGTTTCGGCCTCTAACAAGTCCTACAAATAATCCTCTACAAAATGCTCTATCCCATCAACTATCAGTCTGTCCCAGTCACAGCTTATGTCAGGGGGTCCCTGTCTCTGTCAATTACTTAGCAATTTTTTTTGTTTCTCCACACTCCACCAACACAGGCACCATCATACCCCCTTTTACACTATGCCTTTGGGAAATAAAATTACATTTGCTGTGTGTTGTGTGTAAAGATAAGATATGCAAAGTGCAAACAGAGATAAGGGATCAGTTGTTTAGGGAGGGGGAAACTTTGAATGTGAATATCTCTCAAGCCATAGTGGTTTGAGAGATAGGATTTGTGGCATATAGTTTATTTTTTTTAAATCTCTACAAAACTATAAGCATTTTTTATGGGACATTACTGTCCCTTTAATAAATCATGTATTTAACCATCCATTACGGTGTCTTAGTTAAGTAATTAGAGCCACAAGAAGAGTGAGCTTTAACATACCGTGTTGTGCCCCATCATAAATAAGTAAACCATACCTATGTAAATCAATGACAGGCTACCAGTTTAATCCCATGGACTGAAATGTGGCCCACAGCATAATAATGTGACCCTCCTGCATATTATTGTTAAACATTGTAAATAGATAAATCCATGAATTCTAGCTTGGTCTCTGACACATTACTTTTCAATGCATTGGAGACCTCTCATACCCAAAGGGTTAACTTGAGACTGTGTAAAGATTGGTATTCTCTGAGGCAAAAGAAAAAGGGTGTACATTATTTCTTTTTTCTGTAGGTGAACATGAGGCATGCAAGATATGGCATCTTCTCTTGCCGCTTTATCAGAGAACAGACTGGGGACCACAGGCAGAAATGGGAAAATTGTGGTCTAAAATTCCCATCATCCCCAGCCACCCAATGGCTGGCTAGGGATGTTGTAAATCATATTCCACAACAGCTGGAGGGCTGCAGGTTGCCCACAGATGCTCTTAGTGTTGCATGTGGCCCCAGGGCCACCTGTAGTCCCTTGCTGATAAAGATAGTGCCTAAGACTTATGAGAACTTTTATTTACTATTAAACTTGAAAATCAGAATGGATTTAACTCATGGTTATTAGAATCAGTCTGACAATTAAATGAAAATGTTCTAATAACTTGGAAAGTGTTAGCTTCTATTTTGATGTATATTTGTGCATGAAGGGTAAAAGAATTTAGGAAACATTTCAGTTTTCCTACAAAATTTTAGTCTATCTTTTTTAATGATTAGAAAGTCATGCTTCTACTGCACTGTTCTTTATGCCTCAACTCCTTAAAACCTGACATGAAGCTTAATAAGCTTTAGATAACATAATCTCCATATAATAGGATTTTTTTGAAGCCAGTTGCTAAGTATATGAATTATTAGAAGCAAAGAAAGCAAAATGTAATATCAAAGAGCCAACTTCAGAAGTTCAAACAGAGGGCAGAACATACTTCCATCAACAAAACTGTTTAATAAGAGACTATCAACAGTTCAGAAAGTTAAGGATTCTCAAATTAAAAGTGAATTGTTATGCTTTGTTTCTAATTCCAGCTAAAAAGAGGTGTGACCAGACATTTGTTTAATTGTTTGCATGCATTTATCCCTGATAAAAAAAAACAAAAGCTAATTAGAGGAAAAGATGATTGCCTTTAATATGAAAACTTGTATTACTTTCTTAAATACCTTTGCTGAAAGTGAGAATGGCAGAAGCACTGTACAAACATCAGTTATTAATATTAAAGAATTATGTTTGCAAATTCAATATGCAATTTAGCTACTTGATTTACTTTACATAACATTAATATTAATGTTTTATTCTTCTTTACAGTATTTCTTTTAAAATCTTTAAAAGTAAACGAAAAGAAAATATAATTTTCTGCTTCCTCTCATCTAACTAGTAATGCCAATCATTGCAGTCACACATGCCCACAAACTGTATTGGTGGGTCAGCTGTTAAAGTAAAGTTTGAATATCAAAATAAACTTGATTTATACAAGGATTCATTAAAAGATTATTACAGTACTTTTTTTTTTATGAAAAGATTTTTATTGAGGAATCCTCACAAGAAATACATCATTGTACAGGAAATTCAGCAAGTACATTTACAAGTAACAGACCTTATAACATTGTAAATTGATACATTACTGAAAAACAAAAAGGATGACCATGATCCTGTGAAAGATCCCATTTTATAGTATATAGAGAAAAGCAAAGAGAATGGAAAAAGAAGATCAGAGGGAGTCAAGAGCAAAGAGAAAGGATACACACTCAAGTCCTCTAAGGAGGAAACATATGCAATCGCTAGTCTCAAGAAGTAATAGAGGAAGAGGTACAGTATAGAGTAGAGAGGATAAGATGAGGGAGAGAGATTAAGGGAAGGAAGAGAATAAATCAGGATAAAAGAAATGAGGAAAAGGAAGCTGAAGAATGCACCAAAGTGTTCGGCAGACACGAGCCTGGGTCCGCAGGGATGGGGGGAATAGTTGTGGGGAAAAAAAAAAGGAAAGTACCACACCTACTGAATTTTAAGGTTAAGAAAGGCCGAAAGCCATCCTTGAAATTGCTCCATATCTAAATTCTTGCGCCTCCAGGCTATTTTTAAAAAGAGTATTTGGTCCTCAACTTTTTTAAACCAAGTGCTCACTGGTGGAGGGATATCAGATTTCCAGTAAAGAGGAATAAGCGCCTTGGCTGCATTTAACATAGTGTATAGGAATAATTTCTTCACCCTGGAGACCGCTGGGAGATCTCTGTATAACAGTATGGACCAAGGATCATGGGGAAGAGAGAGCTCCAGGCTCTTATTAATGAGCTGTAAGCAGGTATTCCAGAAGTTAGAAATAGCAGGGCATGTCCACCAAATGTGCAGCAGAGTACCTGTGTGTAATTTACATCTCCAGCAGACATTTGAGATGCTAGAGCTAAAACCATGTAGTCTATGAGGGGTATAATACCACTGAAAAAGTAATTTATAATTCATCTCAACCATTTGTGCAGAAATAGAGGATTTTTGAGTTCGACACCATAGCCCCTTCTATTCTGCCAATGATAGTGGTTGTCCTAAATCAGTCTCTCAGGCCAGGGCATAATTAGTTTTAGAGAGGCGATCAGACTCAGAGAGAATTCGATATATCCTGCCCAAGAATGCCCTTTGCCTAGGACAAGATGTCATCAGCTCTTCAAAAAGGGTAAGGGATATATCAAGCGTATGTCTTAATGGCAGTGATGATAGTAATCCTTTAATTCGGAGGTAGTTCTATATTTCCCTAGGAAGGAGTGCTAAAATCGCCTGTAACACATGAAAATGTATTATTTCTCCATCAGAGTTGACATCTGCCAAATGCAGGTCTTTAGCTTTTGTCCAACTGGGGAATTGGGACGTCGGAAGCATACAGGTGGTATTGCGAATGTGAAAAAGAGGGGAGCAGGGGGAAGGTAAAGAAATCAGACATGGTGTAAAATGCCCTGTAGACCAACATGTTAGAACATTTCTCACTATCGGGTTAAACAAGAGCCGATTAGTCCTTTCTGCACTGGGCAACAACGTTTCCCATAAGGGATCAGAGGTAGGGACATGTCTGTGTTCCATAGAGATCCACGCCTTATTAGCTAGATGAGCATTCCAATCAGGTAAAGATGCCAAGATAGAAGCAACGATGGAGGTCAGGGAACCCCAATCCCCCGTTTTCTTAACTTCTATAAAGAATACAAAGACTGACCCTAGGGCGTTTAACCCCCCACAAGAAGTTTGAGTGAAGTCTATTGGTGTCGAGCCAGAAAGAAGCAGGGATCTGAATCTGAAGGGTCTGAAAGAGATATAAAAATCTCACGAGAATACTCATTTTGATTACATTAATTTTCCCCACCCAGGAAAAGAAAAGAGATTTCCATTTAGCAAAGTCTGACCTAATAGTTCTGAGCAGGTTGGGATAATTGGATGAGAACAACTGAGCGAGAGTAGGTGTTAGTACAATCCCCAGATATTTAATTGATGTTTTGTACCACCGTAATGGATATTCATTCTGCATGACTGTAATGAGGGAGTTCGAAAGGTTCAAGGTTAGTGCATTAGATTTGGACACATTCATTTTGAAGCCAGAAATGATGGAGAATTTATGGAGTTCTGTGAAGAAAGCTGGGATGGCTGTATCTAGATCTGTCGTGGAAAGGAGCACATCGTCCGCAAACATGGAAAGTTTAACAGGAGTAGGGGAGGATCGCATCAGAATTCCTGTGATCTGAGAATTCGTATGAATATGTTGAGCTAGAGCCTCCATTGAAAGAATAAACAGAAGAGGGGACAGTGGGAACCCCTGTCGCGTGCTGATTGGCTGATTTTTTCCTAGCAGATGCTAGTTTAATTATCTCTCCACGCATGACGCACTTATGGGCTTCCCATGCAGTAAGGGAGGAAATCTCCTCTGTACAGTTCTCAGCCATGTAGTTGTGCAGAGACTCAACCAACTTAGCCACCGAGTCTGGGTGTTGTAGTAAAAACTCATCTAATCTCCAAAGAGTAAAGGGCTTGGTTGGAGAGCGCCTACGAAGATACAGTAGTACAGGGGCATGGTCTGACCATGTAATATTTCCTATCCTAGCTTCCAAAATAGAAGGAATAATGGAGTGGTGGACAATATATAGTCAATTCTGGAGTGTTTTCCATGAAAGTGAGAGTAAAACGAATAGTCTTTAGTCGTAGGATTAAGGCAACGCCAAGTATCTACCAGTTGAAAAGAGTGTAGTGATTTAGCAAAACGCCTGACAATGGATTGTGCATAAGAGGACTTGCCTGTTGAGCAGTCCGTCATCGGAACCAGAGGGAGGTTAAAGTCTCCTCCCAATACTAGTACTCCCTCTGGAAAGGAAGATAGGGATTCCATGGCGTTAGTAATGAAAGTGGCTTGATTGATATTGGGAACATATAGCGAAGCAAATGTGTATAGGCAACCATTTACCGTTCCTTTGATATATAAGAATCTGCCCTCCTTATCTGCGAGAGTGGACATGTGTTGAAAAGAAAGATTTTTATGAAACAAAATTGCTATTCCATTTTTCTTCATCAAATTTGAACTAAAGTACGATGTAGGGAAGAATCTGCTGCACAAATGAGGAGTGTCAGATCGTTTAAAATGGGTCTCTTGAAGCATGACTACGTCCCCTTTCAATATCTGCAGTTCCCTCAAGACCAGTGAGCGCTTACTGGCAGAGTTCAAGCCCTTAACGTTGTGCAAAATAATTCTCAATGGTTGGCTAGTAGACTGAGTCATGATATAGTTCCATCTAAGTGTTGCTCTTGGTTAGCTATGGAGGTGGAGAGTGGTGTGTAGGCAACTAATGGCCCATATAGAACCATCCATGAAAAGGACCCAGGCCCGTGTCCATAGGGAGGAGATTAGAAGACAAGCAGAGGTGGCTATAGAAGAGGCAGACGAGGAGGTCAGAAAGAAAAAGAAGAAGAAAGAAGAAAAGAAGGAGGAAAAGAAGATAAGAAAGCTCATTGCAGGGGGTAAAATGGGCAAGTGCCCACCCCCTGAATACCAATATACACAAGAGCAGGGAGTTGACTCCCACGCCGGGACCACAGTCCAAGACGCCATTCGGAATGGCATCATGGAAGAGGAATACCAGCCGAAGGACCCTCTCGCTCTCGAGGAGGGAAGTTGAAATATACAATACATTGCACAAAGAGAAATAAGTGCAATAAAGTATTACAATAGTGGTACATTAAGATAATTCTAACCAGTGGTACAAAATTAGTGGTCCAGAACCTGGCCTAAACAACCTCAGAACAGAGCAAACATATTCTAAAGGTGTTGGTATTAGGAAAAAGGAAAAAGGGACCCTACCCATTATCATCTATAAGAGAGGGATGTAGGGTACTAGAAGATATGTAAAAGAATTAGGCCTACCTATGTACATAAGGGTAAGGTGTCGGCATCATTAATTTTGGCAATTTGCATGCCCAAAGACCCCGTCTGGTGTCAAGCAGCAAAAATCCGACCGGGGCCCCGGCCCTGCGGAATGATCCACAGAGAGCCAAAGCCTCACCCAAACCCCTGCCACCCCAGCTGCCAGGGTCACCTAACAGGCTCCATACCCCCTCACCCCCCACCACCGAAGGGGTACGTCACCTTGACCCAACTAGAGATAAACAATCATAGTTGTTGAGTCACCCTTAATCTCGGCCTCACTTTTCCCTCTAATGTACAATAATTAAGCATGGGGCAGAGAAAGGTCATGTATAGATGATGGGCTTAAAGCAAAAAAAAAAAAAAAAAGGAATGTATTCCGAGTGGAGACCCACCGGAACACAACACACGCGAGTCCAGAGGATACTAGGGTACATAGTTCACCTTCCATATAGGCTGGGATGCATTGCCCCCGTGAGGCCACGGAGCAAGACGGAGTCCCTGCCACCACCCGCGGGCCAGACGCCCCAGCCAAAATCACTATCTGAAATAGGGCTGAGAAAAGACTCAATGTCTATATTATGACATATAAAAAACCATATAAACAATGTAATACTTAGTGAATCTATGGTGTAAGAGTGCATATGAACCTCTGCCAGTTGTCACGGCAACCTGGGGATCTCCATCCAATTGGGAATAAAACTAACAGGGACCTTAAGTTTCAAAAATAAAACAGAGGAACAAATGTTTCCCCAATCTGATTTATTCTAACGAACTTCAGTAGCAACAGTGGTAATAGGGTAGTTGCATTAAATGCAGGAAATAAGTATAGTATCCTGATGATGTAACCAACGCAACAAGCAAACATTGTGAGTGGTACACAAAACAGCATACATAACAATAAACATTCGGCCTGGGTAAAGTAGGGACCCATAATTGTGCAATATAGCAAGAGAAAGCACGTATTTTAATGATATTTAACATGTGAATATCAAACCTGTCCAGTCCTGAACATTAACATCAGACTGAGATTCGTATAGGTATTTGGAAGAGTCACAGTCCATCAGCCAGGAGATTGACGAGCGTGCTTCTTTACAAATGAGCAAATGGGGAGAACCAGGGATTCTTCTCTTCTTGGTGACCGAAGTCTACGGTGAGGAGACCTCCATTTGTTCGCCCCAAGTCAACTGGGTCTGGGGATGAGAGGAAGGCCAATCTTCGTCTGGAATCATGATTTTCAGGGCTGATAGGAATGTTCTGCAGTCAATGTAGTATAGCAGAGTGTGAGTAGAACCGTCCTTAGTGACCGATAAAGAAAGAAGAAAGCCCCAACGGTACTTCACTTGTTGCTGACACAGGCCTGCAGTTATGGGTTTCAGATCTCTTCTCCAGCACAAAGTCGTGGGTGAAAGATCTTGAAAAATAGAGATCTGTTGCCCATTGTAGGAGACTGGGGATTTATTCTTTGTCGCCTGAGTGATTACCTCTTTATCTTTATATATCTGGAAACAGACTATCACGTCCCTCAGGGCTTCACTCGGAGCTCCTTTAGCCTTCAGGGATCGGTGGGCTCAATCCAATGGGAGAGCCTGATGTGCATCTGGAGGTAAGAGAGAGGCAAAGAATCCTTGTAGAAAGGGAACAAGCTCCTCTTGACTAATAGTCTCAGGGATAAGCCTAAAACGTAAGTTCTGTCTCCGACTTCTGTTTTCTATGCCATCTAATTTGACAACCGTATCTTGATGAGCACGACGTAGCGTGGATATATGAGACATAGTTTGATTTTTGAATTTAGACCATGAGTCTTGGTCCACTTCCAGAGCCCTCTCTCTGTCTCCCAATTGGGCCAAATCGAGCCTTACTTCTTGTAGTTCATCTTTCATGAAAATTTTTAAGTCCACGAGTAGGTTCCATAAGTCTCTCCGAGTGGAGGGAGAATCTCTGGAGTCATTTGGGGAATCATCCTTGGAATTGCTTTCCGTACTGTCAGTTGTGAGTGGTGTCCGATCCTCCTTTGGCGGGAAAGCAGAAGCACCCGTCATGTTGGGTGAAAGTTGGCAGTTCTTGCATCTATCACGGTGCCCGTGCTATGCTGGTGACATTCTGTCAGTTTCCTCTATTGATCTCTCTCATTGGTTGAAGTGACTTGTCCCCGCCCAGTATTTGTCCTTAAATACTGGGCCTTGTCACTTATCCGGTGCCCTTTCGTGGTGTTTCCGTACCAGCACTTGTTCCTGTATTTGTGTGATCTCTGTGTACTGACCCGGCCTGCCAGACGACTCTGCATCTTGTTCCTGCCTGTGTACTGACCTGGACTGTCTGACTATTCTGCATCTCGTTCCTGTCCTGTGTACCGACTCGGATTGGCTGACGTTCCTTTTCTGTGTACCGACCCGCCCGGCTGACGTTCCTGCTCTGTGTACCGACCCGGATTGGCTGACGTTCCTGATCTGTGTACCGACCCGGCCCGGCTGACGTTCCTACTCTGTGTACCGACCCAGCCCGGCTGGGCTCTTGTGGTTGCATATCCCTCCTGTTACGCCTTATCCGGCCTCCGGTTGGGGTTGTGACAGGATCCTCTCTGTCTCCGAACAGTTACTATCTGCAGTCTGTTATCAGTGTCGCCCAGGCGACATTGCTGTGTGTTCCTTCCATCCGTGCAGTCCCTGGTTGGGTGCCTCTCCAGGCAAGTTGCTCTAGTCTCCATTACTGCTAGGCAGTCCACAAGTTGTCCTGGTCTCCTTTACTGCTACGGCAGTCCACAAGCTGCTTTAGTCTCCGTTAATGCTACGGCAGTCCACAAGTTGCCTGGTCTCCGTTACTGCTACGGCAGTCCACAAGTTGCTCTGATCTCCGTTACTGCTTGGGCTTTGCTCGATATTGTGCTCTCTCTTCAAGATTGAGTTTCTTAAAGTGCCTTGTGCTATTAGGGCCTCTCAGTCCTCCCGGCCTAATAGTAACCCATTCAGTGCTGCCTAACTTGAGTATCACACGAAAAATGCTTGACCTGTGTCAGTATATTGTATTCTGTATTACTTGCATATACTGGACCCCTGTGGGTATACCTCATTGTAACCTGTCCTGTGTCTGTACTATATTGCTGATATATTACTGGACCCGTGAGGGTTATTGTTATTACAACTGTTCAATAAAACTGTGTTTTATCCAAACCTACTGTGTCTGTGTGTCAAACAAAGCGTTACAGTGTCTTTTTAAAAAATGACTCAATGTCTCTTGTTTTTTTTCTGTTTTTTGCCATTCGTCATGCTTGCAGGTGGCAGGCAATGTAAAGCTGTCAAGGACGAAGCCGTTAATCACTGGTTTGAGGCCAATATTCCCCCATTGAGACAGGAGCTCAAGATCTATGCCACCATCTCGTCCGGCGCAAATTGGATTGAGGGAATCCTTATAATGTAACACTGCCGACAATCTGTAATTGAAGTTGTCTTTGATGAAAGTCCCATGATGGACTGAAATATCGGACTCAGACCGGCATTTTTAATGACTTGAAATAAAGAAGCAAACTTTTTAATTTGGTCGATTTACCATTCAGAATAGTGACAATAATAGATAACCCTTTGAGTGCAAGGATGAGTACCTCTCTGCCACTCAAAGGGTTAATGATATAAATGTTAATGCTTTGTAATACTTTTATTTTACAGGAAGAAGGAGAAGACAGAAGAGAAGAAGGAATAGAGGAAAGAAGAGAAGACAGAAGGAGAAGGACAGTGGATGACAGGTAAGTGTAAGACATTTTAGTTAATGATCGGTGTTTGGCAGTATGTCAGGCACCGATGATTAGCTTTTTTACTGTTAGGTTCCCAAAACTGCCGTTATTTAGCAGTGTTTGGGGAACTTAATGCACAAAATGGATGTTTGGACACAACACCAGTTTTGTGGCCTAATGTCCATTGTGCTTAATGCCGGTAGGACATTTGAATACCGACCAAGACATTTTCTTTTGTCGGTCAGTATCCATTTTTCCCTACTGGCATTTTTAACTCATATTGTCCATTACTACACCTATAAATGTTTTGTATTACTCTGATACAGACTATATTTTGACTGCCTGTGCCACATCATTGGTTGGTGACCTGTGGCCATCCTCCAGCTTCTTGAACTACAATTCCCATCATTTTCAGATTGCAAACAGCTAAGGATCAAATTACTGCTATAGGTCTGTTTCATTATGATCTGACAGCAGCAATAGAGTGCAAAGTTTTCTGGTTTTTGGGTGCCCGGAAACACTCTAATTTTGCCCTTGATTTTAATTTGCACACCAACAAACTATCATGAACATTTATGCATAGATTTTATATATATATATATATATATATATATATATATATATATATATATATAATGATATAGTCATCCGTATGCAAGTTTATATTATATATATCTGATGTAAGAAACTGCACATTTTAATTATACAGCTTACACTTCAGGACTTCTTCATGTGCAGGAAAGAGAAATCTTCAAAGCATTGGTAAACTTTCAGTGAACCTGAAATGCTTAAATTATCATCAGCCCTCAGGATCTGAATGCAAAACTTTGCTTCCTCTGAATCAAAGAGAATATGTGATGCATAGTCTATGTTGAAAATGCTGAAGTTTAAGACAAAACATAAAATATTTAAAGTGATAAATAATTTTGCATTGACTAGTGATAGTTTCACTGCAAATATCATTACCCATTTCAGTCATTCTTACATCTAAAATATTTGTAATCAAGTGTTTGTAAGCAAATTGAGAGTTTTACCAGGGCATCATTTAAATATATTTTAAAAACCAATTAAATATATGTACAGTTTGAAAAGTAAAGACAAAATAAGTCATTCTGAAAGTTTGATGGAATTTTATATGTATTTAATAGATTGCAACAGCAAAGGAAAAAGTACTGGAACAAAATATGTTAAATAGATTGAATTGTAACTGTCATTTTCAAAATTGAAGAAAATGTAGCTAGAGTGAGCTGCATATATGACTTAGAAATATATGCAACTGTTATTACACAATGAAAGCAGTTTGCCTGCAGTTTAATGTTATCAGTATGACTCGGTATTTGGAAGAAGAGCAAAATGCATGTCATTTGGATGAAAGCAGACCTGTCACCCTAAGATAAGTTTAATTAATTTTAAGTGAAATTAGAAGCTGCCTCTATGTTGTTGTTATAGCATTTGTAAATCAGTGGAAATATATGGATGATACCTCCAATATGGAGGGAGCTAAGAGTTTGTTTCATGTGCCACAATTTACTGTTCATTTACAGTTCATCATATCCTTGAACTGGTATTCATTTATGGTAGACAGAGATAGTTTAGATATCAAGAGATGTAGTTTATTCTTCTCCAATCATCACTTCTGGTAGGTCATGGTCCACCAACACAAATGAGTTACACATTAACATGAAATTTGGGGGTCAAGAAAATATCAGTATTTTACTAGGGCCAGTGGAATGAGAATTCTAATTGAACTCTTTCAACATCCCACCCTTTCTTCCTTCCTTCCTTCCTTCATTCCTGTCTTCCTCTCCCTCTGTCCTTGTCTGACAATGTTTTTTCTTGTTTAACCTGCATAATGTGTGTTGGACTCTTTTTTGGTCAGGTGATTAATTACAGCAGTGTGTGGGTGATTATGGAGGTACAAAACTGAAAAAAATATACATTTTATGACAGATACATTTTGAACTTGACATAGATATGGAGGTGTTAAGTTTCCAATGCTCATAATAGAGTGAAATATCCCCTTTTGTTCAAGTGGAAATTTCCTTGGAATTTTCCCACTTTTTCCATGAGACTTCACTCCTATACAGAAACCCATAGAATTTCTTCCTTTTCACTAACACTACAGATTTTTCTGCAAGAACTTCTGTTTTCCACCTCTGTTTTCATTTCAGAATTTCTGCTGCCATAACATAAAAACACACAGCTTCCTGTCATTCTGCATGATGTGAAACATTTAAATCTAACATTTTCTGTTGTGTTGCTTTCTGGAGAGGAGAATGGGTAAGGGGAGATGGAGGGGTGCTGCTGATGTGGAAACTATAACAGCAGCAGTAGAAGTGGAGGAAGCCCACTTACTTAACAGATGCCAGCCTCATGTTCACAACATCCAAATGGAGCAAGAGACTGGTGGTGCTGGTGGTGGTCATGGTGATGGCTCAGAGGGTGGTGGCCTTGGTGGTGTAGAAGACAGCATGGGAGCATTTCTGTCTCAAAGCAATAAAGAATGAGAATGAGAGATGCAGTTGGGAAAGGGCATCACCACCAGCAGTGACATTACGGTGTTTGCTGCCAGTGTACTTCCTGCTGCTGACTGTTGTCTGAGACAAGAGTACATTAGAAGTACACAGCATCAGGATGATGATCATAAGGATAGTTTATCACTGTCCACTGTGCTTCTGGATCTTCTTAGTGGGAGTGCCGTTGATCTGGAACAAGTAGTTGCAGATGTAGTTCCTTACTTCTCCTAGTATTAGTGTTGTTGCTGAGTAGTAGTAGCAGCAGCAGCATCAGCAATATCAGGAGCATTGGGTAAAGAAGAACACAGTTCTCCACCTTCCCTGCCCTATAATCATGGATATGCAATTATTTTCACTTGGGGAAGTAATGTCCAGTTGTCTGAAATGTCACAGTGTACTTTGCTCAATAAGTTTGTGAAGAGGGGAAAGCAGGGGTCACACCTTGGCACATGTGTTCTATTTACGTACATAAAATATAACTACCATGAAGTCAATGTAAAACATGAGAAACCATTCCCCAGGAAAACAAAATCAAGTGTTGCTGTCACTATATCCCTTGTCCCACCCCAAAACTGAAAAGAGCATGTGTGAAAATCTCACAGAAAAGTGCAGGAGGCAAGTGGAACCCCCAACCAGCCAGAAACAACAATGATGACAACAATACTTGTGTCATTATCTTCTTGTGCTAGAGATCTTGTTTTAATCCCAGTATGCTCATGTTCCTCCTTCTCATCCCTATCACTGTAACTAACAGCACCACCACCAGCCCACAGTGTCTGCAGATGTGAGAATGTGGCAATAGGTCTCCAAACATTGTATCTTGTGTGGTGCACTGAGCATATATAGCAATGTGGTGGAGACCAATAAGGGAGCATCTGTAGGCTAGGGATAGGCAAATATTTCTTCACAATAGCAAAAATAGCAAAAATGGTATTTTTTGCCTTTGGCTGAAATTCCTGTGAAAATTGCAGCTTTTTTCTCACTTTTTTCCACTACAACCTATATTAGCCATAGGCTTACACACTGTCCTCTCAGCCTTACCCCATAATAACTATAGAACCACACAATACCCATAGTAACAACTGAACCACACAGTACTTCCCCAACTTTGACCCATAGCTGCAAAATAATCACACTCACCTCCTACTCCCAGACATGTCCTGCTGCACTGGTAGACGTAGAAAGCCCTTATAACATCTTCTCGGGAACTGGAAAAGATCCCATGGAAATTTTCAAGGGCTTACAAACATTTTAAGCATTATCAAGATGTGGAAACTTTTTTGTGAACAGAAGCAAACTTCTGGATTTCTGTGAAAATGTCCACAGAAAAAAATACTTTTTTGCCAGTCACTACTGCACACACACTATTCACATTATAGTTGCTGATGATAATTGCACAGATACCTTCCCATGATTTTAGAGGAGGTGCAGGAAAAGAATGATTAGCCAACTTCTGCTCATCAGATGCACCTGCATTGTTGGTGGTTTCTTGTGGCATGGGTGCACTAGGGCTAGTAAGCCCAGTGCTCAGTTCACCTATCACCTACAGGATAATTGATACCACCTCCTTCCTCCCTCTGAGTTTGACTAAAACAACCAGTCCTATCAATCCATCAAAACCTCTCTACAGGAGTGCCATAGCTCCCTTCAATGCACTCTAGCACATACCCAATTAGCTTTTAAAACATATGTGGATAAACACTGATTATCTCATCCATCCTTCCAAATAGGCCATAAGAAATGGCTTTTGATCTCTCATCTATGACTGTTTTGTCTCACCCTTTTTCCATCATCCCTGTGTTCAATCATGTTGACTTCTAGTTAGCCCTACCATCCTCCTTCAAGATCCACCCAACATTCCACATCTTGAAACGCAAGGGCTGGCACTTGTCTCTATTCCTGCCTTACTCTGTTGCTCTGTTCCCTCCTGTGATCATTAGTGGTGAAGAAGAGTACAAGTTACAAGAGATCCTTGATTCCCATCTTCATAAGTATCTGAAGTATCTTGGTCGGTAGAAGGGTAATGGCCCTGTGGAGCCATTTTGGGAACCACTTACCGACATCCACGCTCCTGCTTATCTGTGAGACTTCAATTGAGCCCATCCTGGTCATCCACATGCCGGAGGTCACATTGGGGGAGCTGTGTCCATCTGTTATGGAAACATCTGGCAGTTCCTACCTGGAGGTTGTACAAGCGTATTCTTGGAGGTATACATCACAACGGTAGAGTTGGCACCTTATCAACCTCGCCAGCCTCCCATCTCCTCTATTTATATGACATCGGGCCAGCTGATGTCGCTCTAAAGTAGCAGCACATGGCGTTGTGAGTGATGTTGGTATTCTTCTCTATATATTTCCTGAGACCTAGAGGCTCAGTTTACTGTGTTTCCTCAGTGAATGTTCTTGTAGTTTCTTTGGACTCCTATTGGCTTTTTGACCCTACAATTGTTCCTGGACCTTACCCCTTAGCTGCCTGCCCCGAACCCGGCTAGTCTGACTACTTTTATGGTTTTCCCTGCTGTTGTGTCATTCTCAGTTTGCCCTTCTGGTTGTCCTTCCCTGGGCTTACATCCTTGGGCTCCGCCACTAATAACTACAAGCCATCTATTGGGGGCTTGTCTTCCATACCTGCCTTTTGTTTTAGCCCTCACATGCCACCTGTCTCATGTCACAAAGGCTATTGGTTCCACCACCGCTACAGTCTGCAGAATTGATGATCCCAGTCTCATGGAGCAGCCTAACTCTGATGATCAGGTAACTCAGCAGTAGGAAATAAATTAGAAAATGTAATGTCATTGGTGGGTAGGTGTCATTGGGTGGCATAATGTTTAAGGTGGTGTCTGGAAGCTTACTATTTTCACATTACACTGCAGGTAGCAGGCATGTTGGTTTGCAGTACAAAAAAAATTTTTCAAGTTTTGCATTTTGCAAGCCTGCAAACATTCTTGTTGCAAGCTTGGAAACTTTTATTCAAGCCTTTCTTTGTTGTTGTAATATTTTAAAGGTTTGTCTTTCTGTAAGCTTGCCAACAATACTTTTGAAGGCTTATCTTTCTGTGCACATTGCAGTTGCCAATGAAAGGCACAGGTCCTTCAAGCCAAACCAAAATGATTTTAGAGGAGATGCAGGAGGAAAAGCATCCAACTTCTTCTCTCTAGATGCATGTAAGTTGGTATGGGGCTTGCTGCGGTGTGGCTTCCCCAAAACTAGGGCTAGTGATATGTAGAAGCATCACTGTACCACTGCCTGTCTATATCGGTGTTGCTGATGATCCCAGTCTCATGCAACAGCGCCTGCTGCTTAAATGGCTCAGTGGCAACATTAACAACTGAGTATGCCAAGTGGCATTTGTCTCCATACTATCTAGCACTCCTGACACTAAGCCAATAGGGGGGTGCAGTTTTTTAGGGCTTGTGTTTTGGAAGTCTGAGTTTTACATACGATTTTTTTCAGGATTTGTTTTTGTAAAGCATGAAGCCTACATGCAACTCCTTTCCATAGCTAGCATTGATTTAAGCTCACACACACTCTGTTATTTCAAGCTTAGCCTTGCCACAATATGTTGAATTTTTAAGTTTCTGTAAGCCAGAAAAATAAATACTTTCCAGGTTTTTCTTTCTGCATGCCTGATGCTATGCTTCCAGAGTGTTGGCCATTGTTTTTAAAGATATACTTTAAAACAAATAAGGTTACAAGTTTCACTGAATGTGGCAGATGTGTATGGTTGTGGTGGTGGATTGGTGTGATTGATGTATGTTTATATATAGATTCCTAGACCAATTATTTTCTGTGAGTCTAACTTAAGTTAGTTTGCATTCTCAGGTTACTATCAAACATTAATCAGTGGTCAAAGCGGATGGTAAAAAACATTTAAATCTCTCCTCCGTCTCCTTCTCAGTGCTGCTGTTAATAGTAGGTGGGATTTGTTCACTTCTGCTAAACGATACTCAGATGGTATTAGATGTTGCTGTTTGATGGTCATGTCTAAATCCATTTACAATATAACCCACTGCACTGAAAACATGATCTCCATGCTTTCTGGGGGGCAACAAAGGGTTTCCATGGCTGTACATATCAGTGTTGGCCACACACACTGTTTTGTTTCCCAGTAGTCCATGGGGTCATCGATTCTGCAGACAATGTAGCTATCTCATGTGTTGTGGGAGCACTAATAGGAGCTACATGAGTGTGTGGAATAATTAATGTATGTAGATATATTCATTAATAATAAATCCTAAATACAATGGTCCGTCTACTTATGAGCAAAATTTAATATAGAAGTAAAAATACAGATATTTACATTCAGAGTGAAATTCCTTCAAACTATACTAGGCAAACCCCTTCTTTCATCAAGTACCCACGATCAAACCCAATGTTACCTGATATTCCAAACTGTCCACCAAACAGAGGGGATGAGAAGGCAGGAAATGGAGGGATGGGAGAAGACACAGTAGGAGAGACACAGCCTGGAATACAGTGAACAGAAGAGAACTCCCTTGAGCAGCTGCGTGCGCTATCATTTAACAACTTCCTAGCCCCGCCCCTTATTTCCTATTGGCTAAATTATATGATGTCACAAAACACCCCCATCCATTTTCACCATGTGGACAGATCACCACAATGAGTAGGTCCCACAGAGATGTGTCACCAACACAAATGTATGACTGTCATCCTGAGATGCATGAATTGATTTATATGATAACAGCCATGTTCAGAAATATTGGGAATGGGGATGTTCTTGTTGATGTTGCTGCTGCTGATCTAAACCATTTGCTGACCTCCTTTCCACTATGCTTTCTACCAGTGTTTTTGGCCTAACCTTTTTCTCTTATCCTCTAGTATACAACCCTCCACTTAATCTATAAGCATATATTTAAATTCTTTGACAGAATCTTAATCCTTAGACAGATGCTGCTGATCATGACCCCTTGCTGTGACTGATAACACATTTCTCAGAAATTCGGAAAAGTTATGTTTAAAGTGGTGGTCTAGCAAAGTGGCAAGGATGTATTCTTCATTGCTTTTAATGGACTCTATTCCAGGATCCTGTTCAAAGCATGCTAACATGTCCTTCATCAGTTAATGAAATTCTGTGTTGTCATTATGTTAAGATAGCTCAGCCATGCTCCTTAGTTTTTTCTGCAATAAATATATCAGTGGAAAAAATTCACTAATTCCAGGCGCTACACAACTAACCAGAATGGTTGCCCCCTC
The DNA here is from genome assembly GCA_037306005.1 of Rhinophrynus dorsalis. Lineage (NCBI taxonomy): Eukaryota > Metazoa > Chordata > Amphibia > Anura > Rhinophrynidae > Rhinophrynus > Rhinophrynus dorsalis. The sequence continues at coordinate 305,780,165 of CM074720.1, read as the reverse complement.
AAAAGGTTTTGCAGTAGGGATGAATGAAAAGCATGGTTTCAAGATTACAGGTGGGAAATTTAGAAACATGCAGATTTCCTCCTTTTTGTTACGAGCAAAGAAAAATTTGTTAAAATTCTTCCATTTCCCTCCTATGTCACTCAATGAAGCAAAACTTCCTGCCCATATACCCTCTAACCCCATAATTTCCTATACTCTAATGTGATGTATTTTAGAAGAAAAGCAAATTGCAAGAGACAGAGTGAGAGAGAAACATATTTTTTTATTAAAATCAAATATTAGAAAAAATAAAGTGGTTACTAAGTAGTTCTTAGTGCTGGCTGACACTATGTCTACCATCACCATTATAAAAAAAAGATCAGCTGATGGTCCCTGTTTCTATCTCATTTCAACTTTGTAGTATCCTACTTGCTGGGCTCCAAGAATGTTAGGGCTGATGCTCTGTCTAGACAATTTGGGCCAGAGATGGAGAAGGATGAGGTCCCCGTACCCATCATTCAGCCTGATCGCATCTTGGCCACCCTACGTACTAGTATCACTTCTCCGCTGGGGGAGGAGATTCTGGCTACCCAGGCTACGGCACCCCCAGAAACCCCAGTGGGCAAGTGCTTTGTGAATAAGCCATTTCGTACCCGTTTGCTCGAAACATACCACTCTTCTAAGGCTGCTGGGAGGGATCAATTAATATGGTCTCTCTCACAAGTATTTTGGTGGCCTTCCCTACGTGCTGACTGCTCCGCGTTTACTGCAGCCTGTACCACCTGTGCTCGTGCCAAGACCACTAGACACCTCCTAGTGGGCTTACTCCAACCAGTACCTAATGGCAAACGTCCTTGGGACCTCGTGAAATTGCTGGCTGTTGGATGGATGGGGGGTGCTGCGGGTTCGGGAGGGAGAGGAATCTGGGAACGGGGGTATAGTGAGATTTAGGTTAGGTTAGATATTACGAGTTTGGGTTATTGGAGGTTAAAATAATAATAAAAACCTCAGGTTGACTCTGTGCGCCCCATTTGTTCTTTTCATTGATACAAATGTCTACATACTTTTGCTGTACTTGAACGATTATACATGTACTATTCTGCATTTGAGATGTGTATGGAGCAATCTGATAATAAAATCTATTTAAAAAAAAAATCACAGACTTGAGAAGTTTACAAAAGTGTAATAAGGGGTATATTGATAAAAAAAGGCTACTACAAAAAGAAGATGAGGATGCTACGGATTTACTCTCTACTTTCTAAAATCCAAATTCTGGATAGTTCTCACAAGAAGAGCAACTCCCTTTCTACTCTTGGGGAATTCAATCGACTCAGAGACTAACTTAAGTCTCTCTTGAAAGAATCCACCATTAAATCCTTTATGTGGTACAGATACCAGCAATACCTATCTCATAATAAATGTGAGAGATCTATGTCCCCCATATTAGCAATACATCTGGATCTGTCCATACCACATTTCCTCAGATTGTGGAGTCCTTTAAGAAATGTTATGCCAATTTATATAACCTCCCTAAATGCTCCTCCACCAATCAGGATGATTGCAAAATTAGGCTTAATGCCTTTCTTTCCTCTGGAAAAGTACACTCTCTCCAGTACACAGAATCGCTTCCTCTGGAGGCAGACATCTCGGAATCTGAGCTTCTTACTGTGCTGAGATCCATGGCAAAGGATGAGATCCCATGCCAGATGGCTTTCCTTGATGTAATACAGGAAGTTCCAATTCTCTCTGCTCCCCCACTTATGTAGCTTGTTTAATTCAGAATGTCAGGGTTCCTCATCCCCCCAGGCTCTGGAGTCACATATTGTAGTGATCCTGAAATCGGCGGGATTGCACGAGGTATGCCAGCAATCGCTCAATTTTTCTTGTAAATGTGGCCCTAAACATTTTCGCTAAAGTACAGGCCAACTGAATCATACGGTTCCTCTCACGCTTAATTCATCCTGATCAGGGAGGTTTTGTGCAGGGTAGACAAGCTAGGCATAACACTACCACAGTGGTCTCTTTATTATATTTGACCATATGTAAGAAAATTCCTTTCTAGTGTTGAGCGAGCACCCCGATGCTCGGGTGCTCGGGTGCTCTGACCGAGCACCGCCGGAGGCTCGAGTGCTCGGCCGAGCACCCGAGCCCCATTGACTTCAATGGGGCGACACGAGCATTACACCAGGCACCCCCTGCTCTGATGAGGGGAGGGTGCCTGGTCAATGCCCCCTTCATCTCCACAATGTCCCCCTTCATCTCCGCAATGTCCCCCTTCATCTCCGCTATGCCCCCTTCATCTCCGCAATGCCCCCTTCATCTCTGCAATGTCCCCCTTCATCTCCGCTATGCCCCCTTCATCTCTGCAATGCCCCCTTCATCTCTGCAATGTCCCCCTTCATCTCCGCTATGCCCCCTTCATCTCTGCAATGCCCCCTTCATCTCTGCAATGTCCCCCTTCATCTCCGCTATGCCCCCTTCATCTCTGCAATGCCCCCTTCATCTCTGCAATGTCCCCCTTCATCTCCGCTATGCCCCCTTCATCTCTGCAATGTCCCCCTTCATCTCCGCTATGCCCCCTTCATCTCTGCAATGCCCCCTTCATCTCTGCAATGTCCCCCTTCATCTCCGCTATGCCCCCTTCATCTCTGCAATGTCCCCCTTCATCTCCGCTATGCCCCCTTCATCTCTGCAATGCCCCCTTCATCTCTGCAATGTCCCCCTTCATCTCCGCTATGCCCCCTTCATCTCTGCAATGCCCCCTTCATCTCTGCAATGTCCCCCTTCATCTCCACAATGCCCCCCTTCATCTCCACACTGTCCCCCTTCATCTCCGCAATGCCCCCTTCATCTCCGCAATGCCCCCGTACCTCCAGTCCCTGGTGGTCCAGCGGAGCGTCTTCAGATCTGTGCCTCCTCCGGCACAGATCCCCGCCACCCGAACATGGCGGGCGAGCACATGGCGGTACTCGACGAGTACCGCCATGTGCCGAGCAGAGCGATGCTCGAGCCGATCCGAGCATCGGCCGAGCATGCTCGCTCAACACTATTCCTTTCCTTTCTTCCTTTCTACAGATTGTGAGAGGGCTTTTGATAGGGTTAATTGGAATTACATCAATGGGATACTGAGTCATTCGGGTCTGGGACCCCGTATGTTAACAGGTATTAGGAGCTTATATTCTAAACCAACGGCTAGGGTTCTAGTTAATGGACTTCTATCAAAAGCATTCCCTTTCAAATGGAACCTTCAAGGGTGCCTTTTATCTCCTACCATTTTTTATTCTCACTCTCAAACCATTCCTGAACTTGGTCAGGCTTACGGCGAAACTTAAAGGTCTCATGTTCGGTCCCAATGAATACAAACTGGCTGCATATGTGGATGATGTATTATTCTTCATTTCTCATCCTACCCGTTCTATACCACCTTTGTTACAAATTTTAGAAGAATACAATTTTATCTCTCATGCACAGATCAATCAGAAGTCTTAAATGTCAACCTACCGTTGAAACTCTCAGCTTCTATCCAGGTTCAATACAATTTTAAGTGTTCTTCTTCTGCTATAGTCAGGGGTGGGCAAAAAGTGGGAAAATTTCTCGCATGACTTTTCACGAAAACTTTCAGATTTTTTGCTTTTTTCGCAAACATTTTCTCCTTTTCACCTATGCAAAATTTTCCTCCTTTTCCCTTTTTTAACACATTTTGTACCTATATTTCCTACACAGATACTACATTTCCCACTGTAATATTACTTCTTCTGAGGGCTGTAGTTTAAAAATAAGTGGCTGAAAGTCAAATTTGTGAGCCTACAGCAACATATGCCTTGAAAAATGTATTTTTGTCCTTTGCCCACAACACTAACTTCCTTCTTAAGTTACACTGGCACATATTCATGATAATGTCAAGAGATTAAAAAAAATACATCCTGCAATGTGGCAGATGTGTATTGTAGTGGTAGTGGAGGGGGACTGGTTGGTATTGTGTGATTTGTGTATGTATATAGTTTTTACAATTGTCATATTTGCATCAAATCACTATCTTTCTTCTCAGATTATTAACAGACATTACTTGTCACTCATAGCAATGGTCCCAAGTGGGGTAGGTGGTGGCAACCCTTCTTTACATCCCTCCTCCACCTCCTCATGCTGCTGTTAATATATTTGTCCTGGCTTTGTCATGTGTGGATTCTGCTACATGATACTCAGATGGTATGAGATGTTGGTACATTTTTAAGAATGTTAGTCTCCCAACATTGCTGCTTGATAGCGTGTCCTGCGGTCAATGTAACCAGCTGCACTGAAAATCCTTTCAGACTCAACACTTGCTGGAGGACAACTAAGAGTTTCCACTGCAGTATGTGTCAATGCTGGCCACACACACTGCTTTGTTTGTCAGTAGTCCATGGGGTCATTGTTTCTACCTAAAACATAGCTATTCTGCAAGTATGTAGAAACCATCTCACATGCAGTGGGACCACTTCTAGGAGCTATACTGTGTGTTCCTATGTGTCAGTTACCAACCCATACTCAGGGAGCAAGTCCTAAACAGATGTGCTACCACCACCACTACCACCAATGTTGGGGTTTGCTGCCCCTGATGAAACCCATGAATTGCCATGTTTTCCAAATGGAATATTCTGGTTGATGATGTAACTGTTTCTGCTGGTTGAAATGCTTTGCTGCCTTCCTTTTTCACTATACTGTCTAGATGTTTGCTGTGCCCTCGCTTTCTCCCTCTCATCTAATCATGCACTTGGTAGCTCTATATCAATGGAGGCCATTGTTTTTCACAACATTCCTCCATGACTCTCAGTAGAACAAACAAAGCATGTTTATGGATCCTTCTGAATGCAACAAAGTATCTGATTCCTTTACTATGAGTAAGTAGGATAAGCCCTCTCTGTCATCTTGGTACAAGAAAGTAGATTATTATAAGCTTCCTGCCTTTATGTCCATTTGTCCTCTTGGCTAACATATCACTCCAAATCCTCTGAGTAGACCCACCCATCTCATGTATGTCATCACTTTTACTGCATGATTTAATGTTTGTGATGCTTCGTGGAATGCGTCATCAGCTTTGCCTCCCTTAAGAAGGCTGATCCAGAAGATTGCTTACCTCGTATCGACTGGAGTGGGCTGGGTGATGGGTGACATGGCAGCGAAATCCACCTTCCCCATCTATTTAGTCCTATCTTCAATACCATTTTTATATCATTACTACATTATTATTTCCCCCTTTTTTCACTCCATCCCCCTTCCCAGACTCCATCCTCTTCTTCCTCTTTCCCCTTTTACTTAATAGGATGCCCTGTTTTATGTCAAGTATAAGCTCCTTCATTTAGTTATGGGACATTTTCCTTGGATCCTTAGTTTTCCCTTTAATGGCTCTAGTTAAGTCTTTACACAAGCATCATTGCAATATATTGGCTGTTGTTGCTTTGGTATTGCATGCAATCCTTTTGTTAGTTAAGCTTGATATAATTGTAATCTGTTTACTCTCAATTATATGACTATTTTATAATGTTATGCTTTAAAATAATAAATAAAAAAAAAACTCTAACATGGGAATCCTTCACTATACATGGACTGATATAAAATATACTGTATATTGTGATATATATATACACACATATACATACCAATTTTATTTTTCAGTATTAGCAATCATTTAAAAGAAATGTATAGGTATTATACTAAGATTCATAGCTATCCATAACTATTCTTAAAATATGAATGAATGAGTCATGTTGGGAATGATTAACATGAGCCTCTTGTTTCAGAAATTACTACAGTGCTAGCCCCTTTGATATTATTTTAGATCTTGTGTCGTTACTTCCTTTGCTCATATGTTAGATTGTTAATTAAATAATAATAAAAAGATTACATAAATAATTAGCCCTATGCAGTAAAATTATAATAAAAATAATGTTAAACATATTTCTACAAGCATGCAGGTTCTGAATGCACTTGTATTTTAGTTGCTGTGCTTCCCAATGGTGTCCATAAAAATAAAAAGCACCCCAAAGAATCTTGTAATTGTTTTAATGCTGTTATTTAAATTGCCTAATTTAAATCTGTTAGCAAATTGCCAACTGTTTTAATAGTGTCAGCTACTTAATATTATAAATGTAACACTGGACAAAAATGCTCAGTGTTTGAAATTTCAGTGAAATTAACCTGTATTAAACATTTATTCTACTTGGACATTTGAATAAAATAAAATCAGCATGCTAACTGACCATTAGACTATTACAGTTCCCATTGCAATACTTACATCAAATATTTGGAAGGTTCACAGTGCTCCAATTTATTGTAATCTTCAAAATCAAATATTTTATTTTACATAGTTTGCATATTCTTTAGCAGAGAAAGAAACAAGATAATGGAGAAAGCCTTCATTGTGTATATTGTGGCCTTTCGCTATACACTCGCAAGATCTTTCGGTAAAGTCGGCGAAAATGTTTATAGAGCTTTATAACAATTAGATTTTATTAGCTATAAATAATAAAAAAACAGTATCTTTCATTTATTCATCCAGAAAGTTTAATAAAACTCAGACAGTGCCTTCAAAGAAACGGAAAAGGGACTGACTTGATTAAAAACCAAAGGTAATAACTGCTTACAGTCAATAATAATGTGAACCAAAACTCTACAAATCAAATCATTGGTAGTATTCTATAAAGTGCCTACTGATCCCAGATCCGCAGGCGAATAATAATAATAACTTAGCTATGTGATCATAATTATCTCAACAGACACTATTATGGCAAGGCCTATGGAATGCAAGATTCATTTATGTATTCATTCAAAGAAAAACTGGGCTATCACCACAGTCTAGATATATATATACTAATATTATTCATGTGACCTGAGCTCTGGTTACACTGTGCAACAAACAAACACAGATAGTGTATTTTAGTACCTTTTTTGGCACAGTCTATCTTGCATACTTGTTAAGAATTTGTCAGGGATGGGCTGGTCTGGGGGGCAATTGTCCCCCAGGCCAGTGATAATGCTGGGCCAATTGGCCACTGGCCCAGAACTTAGTCAGGCAATGTGATTCTATATATTATTTTTTTACTGTTGGTAGGAAGAAGAACAGTACTTTGTGCTGCCCTTCATTTGAAGCAGCACAGTGAAGTGGTTCATTTGGTTCATTTGCATGAACCACAGTGAAGTGGTTCATTTGAAACCCTGAAGTACTTTGTAAGCAAAGCACCTGTGGAAACACTTCACTGAGCTGTTCTAAACGAAGGACAGAGAGGGTGATCTGCTCTCCTCCCTACCTACAGAAAATAGAAGGTAAGGGGCTGGGCCATGAATAAGTGGGGGAGAAGGCAGGGTGCACACTTGTCCTGAGCCCGGGACAGAAGCGGAGACCTGTGCCCAGCTGGGTAAGATGTTTGCATTCAGGGAAAAATGCTTCATTCAGAGAATATGCAGATGCTACTGGCTCAGCATCAAGTGAACAAAGCCAGCTGCAGACTTATATGTGATACCAGCAAAAAGTAGGACTGTAGCATTTATGTACATGTTTGTGCCAGGATGTGTATGTTTGTGCTAGCTGGTTCCAGGGTGTGTGTGTGTGCTTATGTGTAACAGCATATATATAATGTGTGTGCTTGTGTGTGTTCTAATGAGTGACAGGGTATATGTGTGTGGGCCAGGGTGTGTATGTGTGTGTAAGTGTGCTGCAATGTGTATTGGAATGGGGTTCTCTGTGTGTGTTACAGTGAAGTCTTGCATATGTGCAATCTGCGAATGATTGTGAATGGGAGACAAATATTGTTTGGAAAATCACTTAATCTTAGCACTGTGACCCTGAACTATATAGGCATACAGTAAAGGTTAGCATCTGTCTACATTAGGGGCACGGAACAAAAACTGGAATTAGTTTTTTTTTTTTTTTTTTTTAAATTAAGAATACAAACGGGTACAAGAAAAGAAAGGGGGTACAACAGGCACTGTAACACAGTGATTACAATCAGACAATAAAAAAAGGCAAATCACGCAAGAGGCACTGCAGTGGACATGTCGGTGAGCATAATCACTACTGGTGATGATGGAGTCTAGGTGACACTAAATAGTACATGTATATACTGAGCATCCTTGCTCTATTCTATAAGAAATATTCCACGGTTGTCTGAGTAGTAGGGGTTGGGAGGAGTAGGAAAGGGGAACCATCCTTAAGTGGACAGTTGAGAGAAGAAGAAAGGGCGACATAGTGGAGAAAAGTGGGGGATGGGAAGGGAAAAGAACACTCCAGTCTCCAAGCCAAGAAACATCTTCAGGGGGTAGTTGAGGGGGTTACATAGGGAGGTAGCAGCAGGGGCAGCCAGTGAATGACACTAATTTTGCCATATAGACCATGAGTCCAAGAATGTGTTGCTATCACGGTGCCCGTGATTGCTGCATTTATGTGTCTATTACCTGTAAGGGGCTCCTATTGGCTGTTTGCCTTGAGCCCGCCTCACATTGCCTTTTTAAACCTTGCCTGGGCACCCTCTGGTTGCCCTTTCGTATTATCTCTGACAGCAGTCTCTTTCTCATACCTGCTTCTACGTTTGGGCCTGTTTCTGTGTTCCTGTGTTGCTGAGCCGTTCTGTTCCTGAGTTCCTGATTGCTGTATCCATTCCAGTCCGGTTCTGGTTGTCATCGCTGAGGTTGCTGTTCCTGCCGTCAGTCTTCACCTGCCATTCCTGATCTGGTTGTCCTGTTCTGCTGGTTCCTGTGTTCCTGCTAGCTGTGGCGGCATTGTCATCTGTCGCCTTAGCGACATTTCACTATACTGTAGGTTCCCAGCGTCCGCATGCTGGCTCACTCCTTTGGCCTTGCGGCCCAGATACTTACTGTTGGTTCCCAGCGTGCGGACGCTGGTTCGCTCCATTGACCTTGTGGCCTGAGACTATACTGAAGGTTCCCAGCGTGCGGGCGCTGGTTCGCTCCATTGGCCTTGCGGCCCAGATCTATACTGTTGGTTCCCAGCTTGCGGGCGCTGGTTCGCTCCATTGACCTTGCGGCCCAGATCTATACTGTTGGTTCCCAGTGTGCGGACGCTGGTTCGCTCCATGGGCCTTGTGGCCTGATACTATATTGAAGGTTCCCAGCGTGCGGGCACTGGTTCGCTCCATTGGCCTCGCGGCCCAGATCAATATTGGTTGTTCCCAGCGTGCGGACGCTGGTTCGCTCCTAAAGCCTTGTGGCTACATTCTTTATTGTTGGTCCCAGCGCGCGGGCGCTGGTTCGCTCCATTAGCCTTGCGGCTTATGTATTTTCCTGTGGTCACCAGTATATGACACTGGTTATTCCTTGACCCTAGGGCGTGCTCTGTTGCTTGTTCCCTCCAGCGTGTGGTCGCTGGTTCGCTCCATTACTAGTACCCTGCTAAGTTATGCTGGTTCCCAACGCGCAGGCGATGGTTTGCTCCATGACCTGTGGTCTCACTCATAGTTACTCATTGTCTCCAGTTCTTGCACTTGAGGCCTCTCAGTGCACTGTCCAGTCCTAGACAGCATCCATCCTGTTGTATACGGGTACTGAATGTCAGATTCCAGTGAAACCACTGACCAGGTAGCCTATCGATTAGACTCCACTGTCTATTGCCATTCTGACAGTCTCTGTGGTCATAGTGGTTGTCACCCTCCTTCTGGGCTGCCTTGCCTGGTATTTTGGTAAGGCCAGTAGAACCATTACAGTGCCATCTCAAGGTTGCCTTACCCGGTATTGGCAAGGCCGGTAGAGCCTACTATCTTGTAGACTGGCTGCCTTGCCCGGTATATTGGTAAGGCCGGTAGAACCACCTATTATTCCATCACAAGGTTGCCTTACCCGGTATTGGCAAGGCCGGTAGAGCCAAGTACAACTGTTCTAGCAGGCTGCCTTGCCCGGTATATTGGCAAGGCCGGTAGAGCCTATCTATTTGTTCCTGTCAGGCTGCCCTGCCCGGTATTCGGCAGGGCCGGTAGAGCCACCTATTGATTTTATTTCAGGTTGCCTTGCCCGGTATATTGGCAAGGCCGGTAGAACCTGCTTTACTTTGTATGAACATTTGCTTATGCTCTATATTGTCTGCATATGTGTAAATACCCTATGGGATTGTCCTTAACTTTCAATAAAGTTGTGTTTTTACCCAACTTCACGTCTGAGAGTCATTATAAACCGTGACAGTTGCTTCTATCTGAAGTTGTTTTCGCTAGGCACTCCTGTGTCAAGATTGTAGACAGATGGGAAATCCAATGCTGGCACAAGGGGGGCAGAGATGACTTCCATCTAGCAGGGAGACAACTTAGATGCAGTCAGCATAAATGTGAATAATTGTGATCTTGTTCAGAAAGGAATTGCCTGGCATTTCGTGGCTGGAATGCTGTTGTGGCAGGACCAATATGATATGCTTTAGGATATTTCCTCTCTGTGAAAGGCACTAGAGGACTAAAAGAGACTGTACCCTGGGTAGGACACTATTCCTAGAGAACCTGCAAATTTGTATTGCAGGCTCGTTCCTAGTTGAGCGTCTCTGACTTCCACTTTACATATGAAAATTACCCTTGAGATTTGTCACCTCAGGGGTAATAGGGGAGTCCAGCACTGGACCCCTTGCTCACAGTGCCCAGAGAGATCAGCTACACCTCACTGACGAGGCCCAACAAGGCTGAAACTTACAACTGGGGTTGGCTGCTTCTCTTGTTCCCATATTTGGTTATAAACCGTCTCTGTAGAGACATTTTTACATTTGTAATCTATCTTTGATTAAATATATATATTTTTTTGTTTTCACTTTGTTTAGTCTGACTATCCAATCTGGTGCTGACCTGTGGCTCTGGCTGACTACTCGCTCCGTGTTTGACCCTTGGCTTGTGTGCCCATCCATTTTGGTGCAGACCTGTGGCTCTGGCTGACTACCCGGTCGGTGCTTGACCCTAGGCTTGTCTGACCATCCATCCTGGTGCTGTCCATGGCTCTGGCCTTATTTACTCTATACATCTGTGGGTGTTATTGCTACCTTGTCTGGTTCTAGCGAGTAGCTGGATCATATCCCCAGCTCCAGACTTCCACAGTGAGACCCTCTGGAGCAGTCTCCTATTTCTCGTAGAAGTCTCTTGCTCCGGGTTAGGCTGCTTACTCACTTTGATTTGTGCTCTGTGATATTTCCTACTATGTGTGCCTATTTCAAAGGAAATGGAGTTACATTACAGTACTTGTCTCTTATCTCGTCCTAGTAACTGTGACAGTATGTAAGGGCCATGAGTACAGACGGTACTGGTAACCCAACTGTTCAAAGCATTTTGGCCAGGATGGAGATTCAGGATCAACTTACTGATCAATTATTGGCTATGCAGACCCTCCTAAACTGTACTGCACACCTTGAGCGTTCCGATTGGCAACCGGTGGCCTCTTCCGATCCTACTCCGGCACCGGTTGTTCTTGCTGCACCTGAAACTCATGTTGCCAGAGGGTTATCCGGTTCTGCTCTGCTTCCTCAGTGTTATGAGGGTGACCCAGCACTGTGTGTTGGTATCACGGTGCCCGTGCTCCCTTGTTTTTGTTTTCCTGCCAGTTATCCTGTGTAGTGCTCCCATTGACTGTCCTGTGTTGATCCCGCCCAGTATGGCCTTTATATACTGGGCTCCTGCACCCACGCGGTGCCCTTTCGTGGTGTTCCTGAACCAGTGCTAGCTTACTGCTCAGTGTCTCCCCAGTGTACTGACTTGGCCTGCCTGACTACTCTTCAGTTTCCAGCTCCTGTGTACTGACCCGGATTGCCTGACTTCTCCTCAGTGCCTTCTCCTGTGTATCGACCCGGCCTGGCTGACGTTCCTGCTCCCGTGTACCGACCCAGCTTGGCTGACATTCCTGCTCCCGTGTACTGACCCGGCCTGGCTGACGTTCCTGTTCCTGTGTACCGACCCGGCTTGATTGACGTTCCTGCTTCTTCAGCTAGTTTAGCCTAGGCAACATTCTTACTCTGCAGGCGATCCGGTTGCACTTGCTTACTAGCACTTGAGTCAGTTCCGTTACTGCTCCTGCAGGTTGCCAGTGGTTGCCTCCGTTACTGCTCCGGCAGTGCGCCTTTGGCCTAGTCCTCCGATACTGTTCATACCGGTTGCAAGTGTCTGCCTCCGTGATTGCTCCGGTAGTCACCATTGGCTTGTCCTCCGTTACTGCTCCTGCAGGTTGCTAGTGTGTGCCTCCGTTACTGCTCCGGCAGTGTGCCTTGGGCTTAGTCCTCCGTTACTGCCCATACCGGTTGCAAGAGTCTGCCTCCATTATTGCTCCAGTAGTGTGCCATTGGCTTGTCCTCCGTTTACTGCTCCTGCCGGTTGCAAGTGTCTGCCTCCGTTACTGCTCCGGCAGTGCTCATTACTCTATATCTGTTGTACTCTGTCAGTTCACGTTGTTCTGCTAGCCTTGGGCGACCTGAAGCTCTCTATAAAGTGCTATCTCAGTACCTTCACACATGTGACTGTTTACACTCATTGATGAACTTTAACTCCTGCAGTACCAGAGTCCTGGGAAACTTACTCCTCTTGCCTGACCTGTGTCAGTATATACTGCTTGTACCTTTATTTTGTACTGACCTGTGTGGGCAATTGTATGATTAACCTGTCGTGTGTCTGTATTATACTGCCTATATACTACAGGACCTGTGAGGGTTCTTATTGTATTGTGAATTCAATAAAACTGTGTTTTTATCCTAAACCATTCTGTCTGTGAGTTGAACAAACAGTTACAGTTGGGTTCCTCAACCAGTTGGGCATATTCTTCAAGATGGTACCACAAGCCTTCCCTAATGAGTGAAGTAGGGTTGGCTTTATGATTTCACTCCTGTCAGGCAAAGCGTTGGCATGGGCAATCCATTATGGGAGACAAACAAACCCGTTATATACAACTTTATGGAGTTTGTGGCCTCTTTTTGTCGAGTATTCTATGTTCCGGGCCGCGCAGCCTCTGCTTCCAAGCACCTTATGACCATCCTCCAGGGAGCACATACTATGACAGAGTACGCAATTCAATTACTTACTCTGACAGCGGAGGTGGGTTGGAACAATGAAACACTTGTAGCTACATTTTCCAAAGGGCTGTGTGACACGATAAAGGATGAGATTGCAGCCCATGAGTTGTCTAGTGATCTGGACGAACTGATTTAGTTTACTATCCTGATCGATACCAGGATCCGGGGAAAGGCCGGGTTTTAACCCCTTAGTGACAGCTGTCACTAAGCGGCTGTCACCTTAACACCCGACGAACATTTTTTTTTTTTTCAAACAAGTCCGGAGTCTACAAGCGGCGTGCAGCCGCACGGAGACCCGGAATTCCGTCCTCTGTCACTAAGTGACAGTTTCTGCGGGACGTACCTGGTAAGTCATCCGTCGTTAAGCGGTTAAGGAGCGCCTGTGTAGGCCTCTGTCTCGACTGGCACCTAACTTGCAGGAGCATTACCCTAGGATTGACTGATGTACTTGTGACATCTTGTCCTCAGTGCACCAATTCCTGCCTCTTGCATCCCACAAGAGTGCTGTGTACTTCTTCCTGAGTCCTGCCTGAGGAGTAACTGTCCTTCCACGATGTATTTAAAGGGATAGTAATACTTCGTTTTAACTTTATTTTATTTTGTAGGCATTAAAAAAACATGAAGAATGATATGTCTTATCTCTCAAACCTTTATGGTTTATGAGATATTCACAAGCAAAGTTTCCCCTCCCTGCCCTTTTTACCTAGTGTAAGCCATCTCTTCTCAGATGTGAATCTGGTTGTATGACAGATAACAGAAGGGGACAATTTTCTTTGTATGAAAAGAATGAAAGACCTTCCCCCCTTGACAAGTTTTTCAGCTTTTTCCCTTATCTTAATTGAAGATTGTCCCTCTCTGCAGTCTACCTGGGCACCTCCCTTCTGATCTGGTTGAACAGGGGGGGGATATTTTGTTTGTGAATATCTCTTAAACCATAAAGGTTTGAGAGATAAGACATATCATTCTTCATGTTTTTTTAATGCCTACAAAATAAAATAAAGTTAAAACTAAGTATTACTATACCTTTAACAAACTACAAGCTGGTACGTTACCTCCTCACAGGCCATATGACTGTACTATTGACCTGATTCCTGGTACCATGCCTCCCAGGTGCCGTGTATACCCGATGTCCATAGATGAAAATAAGGTCATGGAGGAGTACCTGTCTGATGCCTTGTCCAGGGGTAATATCCGTAAGTCTACCTCACCGGCCGGTGCTTGTTTCTTTTTTGTCAAAAAGAAGGATGGGGAGTTAAGTCCTTGTTAGAGTTAAAGAGGGCCACAAGTGTAAGACTGCATTTAATACCTGGAGCAGTCATTATGAAAATTTTGTTATGCTGTTTGTTCTATGCAATGCTCCTGCTGTCTTCCAGGAGTTCACAAATGATGTTCTGAGATATTTGTTGCAACGTTATGTGGTTGTCTACCTGGACGACATTCTTATCCACTACCCTACGCTTGATGCTCATCGCTCTGATGTGTCCATGGTATTACAACTCTTAAGGGAAAATAACGTGTTTTGTAAACTGGAGAAATGTGAATTCCATAGACTACAGGTGACATTTTTAGGGAATGTTATATCCTCTTCCGGTCTGGCTATGGATCCTCACAAGTTATCGACAGTCTTACAGTGGCCGCTTCCCGTGGGGTTTAAGGCTAGTCAATGATTTTTGGGTTTCACCAATTACTATCGGATGTTCATCCGGAACTTCTCTACTGTGGTTAATCCACTGACAGATATGACTCTTAAGAGGGCAAATACTTTGGACTGGTCACCCAGTGCTCTGCTAGGTTTTGAGAACCTGAAGTCGGCTTTTGCTGCTGCAACAATGTTGTCCTACCCAAATGCCACCCTGCCTTTTACCCTGGAAGTTGATGCTTCTGAGATGGGAGTAGGTGCCCTCCTGTCTCAGCGCTTGGCTCCAGGGGAGTCATTGCTTCCCTGTGGGTTTTTTCTAAGAAACTGTCCAAGGCTGAAAGTCTGTACGACATCGGGGACCGCAAATTGCTGTCCATTATTTTCGCTTGTAGGGAGTGGCGGTATCTCCTTGAGGGGACTAGCACACCAATTCTGATTCTCACAGATCACAAAAACATTACATATTTGTCTGAGGACAAAAGATTATCCTCACGGCAGGCCAGATGGGCCTTGTTTCTTTCCCAATTCAATTATGTGGTCTCCTATCTTCTCGGCTGATGCCCTCCCACACCAGTTTTGCTTGAATTCTAAGGAGGAGAGTACTCCCACGCCAGTCATTCCTTCCAACCAAATACAGGCTACTATATGTACGAGTATTACCTCTCTGTTGGGAGAGGAGATTTTGGCCTCTCAAGCCTCTGCAATTACTGACAAACCTAGTGTGAGATGCTTTGTATCGAACTCCTTAAGCATCAGACTACTCAAGACTTATCACACTTTGAAAGCAGCTGGGCATATTAGGAGAGATCAATTTATTTGGTCCATTTCTTGGCTCTTTTGGTGGCCTAGCTTAAGAATTGACTGCTCCACATTTGTGGCAGCATGTTCTACATGTGCCCAGAGTAAAACTCCACGACATCTTCTTGTGGGTCTCCTTCAACCCATTCTGAATGAGGAATGTCCCTGGTCACATTTGTCCATTGATTTTATGGTGGAACTACCTGTATCTGAGGGCTACACAGTCATTCTAATGATCGTGGATCATTTCGGGAAGATGGCCCACTTTGTACCTCTCAAAAAACTACCTTCTGCACAGGAATTTTGCGAAATAAGTCTTTCGGCTCCACGGGATGCCTAAGGTCATAGTCTCAGATAGAAGGAGCCAGTTCATCTCTTGTTTTTGAAGGTCCTTCTGTGCTCAGATGGGGATCCAACTCTCCTTCTCCTCGGCTTACCATCCTCAATCTAATGGTGTGGCTAAGAGGTCTAACCAAGCCTTGGAGCAATTTCTTCATTGCTATATTTCGGACCACCACGATAACTGGGCGACCTTGTAACCTTGGGCGTAGCTTTCCCGGAATTGTGCTGTGAACTCTTTCTCACAGAGTTCTCCATTCCTCATAAATTATGGTTTTCAACCTTCCTTACTTACTGAATCTTTTGAAGCACAAAATATTCCAGCTCTGGAGGAGCATTTGAGAGAACTCCTTTCCGCTTGGGTATGGGTTCAGAATACCCTATGTGGCTTACCTAGTAAAAAACTGGCCCCCTGTTTTGTTGGTCCTTTCCATGTGCTTCACAGAGTCAATCCCGTGACTTATGCTCTAAATTTTCCTGCCAATATGCGCATTCATAATGTGTTTCATGTGTCTCTACTCAAGCCCCTGATTTGCAATTAGTATACTTCTGCTCCTGTCAGTCCTGCTCCTGTCAGGGTAGGAGATCATGAGGAGTATGAGGTACAGAATATTTTGGATTCTCGTGAAGTACGAGGACAGTTGCAACATCTTGTACATTGGAAAGGTTACAGCCCAGAAGAGCGTTCTTGTATTCCCTCTAGGGATGTGCATGCTCCAGCACTCACCCGTACCTTTCATTCTCGATTTCCTTCTAAACCACAGTCCACTCCTTGGAGGAGGGGTTGTTGAGGGAGAGGTACTATCACAGCCGATACTTACCTTGCGGCCGGCAGCTGGGAGACGGCCCCATCGATGCCTCCTTGTGACGGGTCACACCACATCTGTGCTTCCTCCTTCTGGCTGGCAGCCTGTGCGGGCGCACGTCATTGGAGGAATCCTTCAGTGACGCGTGCACTGCTCTTAAAGGGACAGGGTCCCAATTGTGTGCTCCACCTCCTCTCCCTATTCCTGTATATAAGGTTGCCTGGACACCTGGCTCATTCGCCCATATGTTGGTGTCCAGTGCAGTACTATCCTAGTTTCTTGTGTTCTCCATGATTGACCTCTGACTTGACCCCTGGCTGGTCTGACCATCCATTGTGGTGCTGACCTGTGGCTCTGTCTGACTATCCACTCCATGTATGACCCCTGGCTTAGTCTGACAATCCTTTCTGGTGCAGACCTGTAACTCTGGCTGACTACCCACTCCGTGCTTGAACCTTGGTTTGTCTGACCATCCATCCTGGTGCTGACTGTGGCTCCGGGGTTCGCCCCCTCATACTATAACCTCTTGATGGGGTTATGGGAGGAGAAGCGTGTGTGGAATAACCATACGTGGGGTGCAAGCCTGGTGTACTATGGCCGTTTCATAGATGATATACTCATAGTGTGGCAGGGAGATATGGTGGAATTGGAACAGTTGGTGAAACACTTCGAGAACAATGACTTTGGTATCAAATTTACTCACAATGTGGAGCCACACACCACCTCTTTTTGGATCTTGAATTAAGTGGGAGCCCCAAACAAAGATAAAAAGCACAATACATAGGAAGGAGGTTAGTGCCAACCCATATCTAAGGGCGGAGAGCTGGCACTACAAAAAAAAAATGTTTGGACAATATCCCCTATGGCCAATTCCATCGGGTCTGTAGGAACTGTAGCACTATTGAAGAGTATTGGAGACAGGCAGATTTTTTAAAAAGACAGCTACTAGAAAGAGGTTATATAGATTATTGATCAGGCAGCACAAAAAACAAGTGAATTAGATAGGACAAAACTTTTGAAAATAAAAAAAGGAAAGAGTGAACAAGGTGCACAAAATGTAGATGCTAAACAGAAAGAGCTTCCTATTGTTACCCAGTATAATGCACTGTCTACAGACATCAAAAAAATCTTTGATAAACACTGGGAAATACTGTTACAGGACCCCCTATTAAGAGATCATGTATGACAAAGACCAAGGGTGATTTATAAGAAAAATAAAAACTTGTTGAATCATGTGGCACCCAGTAAACCAAATATATCAGTGTTAATAAGGGTATTTTAATACATTGGCGATGGTGGGCAATTTTTGCTGTAATCACAGTAGATGCCTTAGCAGTAAGCATATGTTACAGAAAGCACAGAAGATTGGTAATGCTGATGATAACCAAATGTTTGCAGTGAAGCATTTTATAAATTGCAAGATCAAGAATGTTGCGAACCTAATTATATGTGGATGTGGAATGTAATATGTTTGAAGAACGATGCACATGCTCAGAGAAAGATTAGGTGAACATAGGAGAGGTATAGTTAACAACAAACAAGACCATGGAGTGCCCAGACATTTTGCTCAATGCCCAAGAGGAGGATTAGAAGGTTTTCAAACAATGGGCATTGAAAAAATTGATCCAAATATATCTAATCAAATGAGCCAACCGGGGCGGACTGACAGGACCCCAGGCCCCTGGTCCAAAAAGAGGTCTGGGCCCTCTGCAGAAATCTCCACATTGCCCCCTTCATCTCCACAATGCCCCTATCTCCACATTGCCCCCATCATCTCCACAATGCCCCTATCTCCACATTGCCCCTTCATCTCCACAATGCCCCTATCTCCACATTGCCCCCTTCATCTCCACAATGCCCCTATCTCCACATTGCCCCTTCATCTCCACAATGCCCCTTCCACAATGCCCCCTTCATCTCCACAATGCCCCTTCCACAATGCCCCCTTCATCTCCACAATGCACCTTCCACAATGCCCCCATATCCACATTGCCCGTTTATCTCCACAATGCCCCTTCCACAATGCCCCCATCTCCGCATCGTCCCTTCCACCATGCCCCTTCATCTCCACACTGCCCCTACCTGCAGTCCCTGGTGGTCTAGCGGCGTGGCTTAACGCTGTGTGAAGTCCTGCGTGCCTCTAGTAATGCGGAGGCTGGGAGATGAAGTCATCTCCCAGCGCTCTGTATTACTAGAACGGCGCACTGGCGGCCGTTGTTGGAGAGCTGCTGAGCAGAGCTGGAAGTGGCGGCGGGCCTCCTTACTATATTGGTGTATATATGTGAAGGTATTTTTCGGCTTTGTACCTTAGAACTATAACCTCTCATACCAGGGTAGTTAGAGACAGTATTAGATCAGAATCTAGGGATGCACTTATTTCAGGCAGCTACCGTGGACTGCAGCGATCCAGTACTCAATGTGAACTGGAGGCTTGGTGTAACATAGTATCACATTCAGCTCAATACGTAAGGATTGCTCCAATGAAATCTGGGCATGAATGGAGGCGGCTCGCGGGCTGTTTGAAGTTACCGGTAAACACCGGAAGTGTATAGGATGAAAACTGAGTTATAAAAGATGACCATGGTCAAACACTGAGGAAGTGAGGCAGAGCACTCATGAAATGCGTAGGGTTTATTATTATACATATTTACATGTTTTTATAAAGAAATAAAACCTTTGAATTTTACTATAAGCTGAAGCGTTGATGCTTTATATACCTCAAAGTTCCGGTCTTTGTAAGTGGATTGAATTGCTCAGCTGGTAGCATAAAACATGCTATTATCTCCGGAGGCAGGATTAGGCCTCTTAATCCTGTAGTTACATTACAGTACTTGTCTCTTGTCTCATGCCTGTAACCATGACATATTGTTTGATATTTTTTGTTCCATTAATTTGTGGCTATTTTGGAGAAACCATCTGGAACTAAGAGCATGAATTCCAGAAGTATTGTTTCATAGCAGAAAATCTTCACTTGATACCTGAGTGAAGACTGCTGTTTCAGTCAGAATAATTTCTAACAATTACAATTGTATGTACCCTCATATTTACTATATCTACATTGAAAAATTGTGGATTTACACTATTGGGCACCCTTTGTGTTTTTGTATTTACATTACATTGCTGTTTTGGGAGAGCGAGTGTAACATTTTGTTCGACACACAGACACAGTGGTTTAGGATAAAACACAGTTTTATTGAAATCACAATAAAATAAGAACCCTCACAGGTCCTGTAGTATACAGGCAGTATAATACAGACACACGACAGGTTAACAATATATATGCCTACACAGGTCCAGTACAACCATAAGGTACATAGCAGTCTGTACTGACACAGGTCAGGCAGAAAATGTTGGATTCCCAGGACAAAGGTACTGCATGGGTTAAAGGTCTTCAAGGAGTGTAAACAGTCCCATGTATTGAGAGTTCTGTGATAGAGCTCTTTCCATATAGAGAGCTTCCGGATGCTTAACGCCCAGGAACAGGCTAGCAGAACAAGCGTGAACTGCCAGAGTACTAACAGGAATAGCGTAATGTAGACTGACACTTGCACTCTGCAGGAGCAGTAACGGAGACTAGACCAATGACTCACTGCCGTAGCAGTAACGGAGGCAATCACTTGCACTCTGCAGGAGCAGTAATGGAGGACACTGCCGTAGCAGTAACGGAGGCAATCACTTGCGCTCTGCAGGAGCAATAACGGAGACAAGGTATAACGGGACACTGCCGGAGCAGTAACGGAGGCAGACACCTGCCCCCTGCAGGAGCAGTAACGGAGACTAGGCCAATGGCACACTGCCATAGCAGTAACGGAAACTGACTCTCGCACTCTGCTGCACAAAACAGGAACCGGATAGCCTGGAGAATAAGAATGTCACCAAGGCGACAATAGGCTGTTAGAACAGGAACGCCAACCAAGCCGGGTCGAATCACGAACCCTTAAGCTGCGAAGGAATCATCTAAGTATATATGAATGGTCCTGGTTTGCAGTCCAACAACTGTTTACCCAAGTTTATACGTGAACATTGTGTAGTGTCTATATCCTGTTTTGTTATTATATTTATATTTATATTGTCTACCGTTTGTATTTAGCACCATAATTCTTCTCCATCCATTCATAGTGGCAGAGATTTAAGTGGCGCTCTCTTTTGGCGTATTTTGGGACAACGCATTGGTGTTGACCCATTCTATACCTATAGATAGATTTTGTCGAATCACGGAGCAGGAACGTCAGCCAAGCCGGGTCGAATCATGGAGCAGGAACGTCAGCCAAGCCGGGTCGGTACACAGGAGCAGGAATGTCAGCCAAGCCGGGTCGGTACACAAGAGCAGGAATGTCAGCCAGGCTGGGTCGGTACACAGGAGCAGGCACTGAAGAATAGTCAGGCAATCTGGGTTGGTATACAGGAGCAGTAGAACAGATACAGAGTAGTCAGGTAGGCCAAGTCGGTACACTGGGAATCACTGAGCAGAAACTAGCACTGGTACAGGAACACCATGAAAGGGCACAGTATGGGTGCTGGAGCCCAGTATATAAAGGCCACACTGGGCGGGACCAACACAGGACAGCCAATGGGAGCACACACAGTGTAGACTGACAGGAAAACAAGGGGAGCACGGGCACCATGATCGCGAGTTTGCATTGAAGAGCCCTATAAAAATGTATCAAGACAGGATAGATATGTCCCTTTAAATCCTGTTTTCTATACACAACATATGTAGATCCACAGTATATATCTTTCTGAGTATACAGCGAATGGTTGTCTTTATTGCACTAGGAGGCGCCTCTGTTTTCTCTCTTTCCTTGTATTCTATATCAACTAAAATGCTGACAAGACATTACAAACTAAACCTTTTAATATTAATGCGTGAGGAACACAGTTCTAGGACTCATATAATCTAATATAATCCAAGGGTAAATAAGCACAGCTTAAGCCACAAAAATATGCTGTTGTTCAATTGTATTGATAAATGGATTTATTCAACGAGTTGTTCAAGGTTTCATACAACTGATGCCTATAGTATAGCAAAAAGGGGGGATACACTAAGGTGTGACAAAATAGACATGACTTTCCCAATGTAATTAACTCTCCAAGTCCTGTGCTATTGAGTCAATGCACTAAGATATCTCCAGCTCTGGACATCTTAGTGCATTGGCTCCATATAATAAAATAGGTTCTGGATAGTATATGACAATGGTGAAGTCATCTCCACTTTGTCACCTTGTTATCACCTTTTTATCAGACTTCTGTGCTTATACTAACATTGGTTATGGGTACTATAGGTTGTAAAGATGTTTTTAGGGTAACACAATCTTCCAGTGACACTTAAACTTATGATTACCCATTGATCTAACAACTTAGAAAAATATGTTATGTTATAATTTTCATTGATTTTTCTCATCATTTTCCTATTCACAAAGATGTTTATAGGCATATACGAACCATGAACAAGTGCATACAATCCCTGTTGTAGAGAGCTGATAAATAGTCTGGCACCTAGCAAATAAATAAATTAATAATAATAATAATAATAATAATAATAATACAATTCAAAAGAGAATATTTGATTCTTTTGCAACAGAAATATAAAACTATTAAATATCATGTGTACTTTTAAAAGCATCAGAACATTTTCTTTTTATGTTGGAACATGGAAACTTATTTGCATCTCACATATCATTTAACACTTTTAGAATATTTGCATGAATATGAACAAATTACATTAGAAGTTTATACTGTTTGGGAATTTTCCAAATATTTTGTACAGCTGCATCTGGCAAGATAGAGTCTTAACATAAGACTTTGACAGAATGGGCGACATAATCATAAAAGTCAGGCAGAAGATAAGAGCTGTCTAAATCAAGGCTGTGTCAACAGACTTCCACAACATCACACTAATTATTATTCTAATCATTATTCTAATCAGTAATGTTAAAGAAGAACTTTGAATGTAAGATATAAAATGCTAGAAAGAATTAACAGCAACTTGAAACTACAAAAATGTAACTATGAATCTTAAGAAAGCTTTTTATCTTTCTTATTTCCTTTAACAACAAATGTGGGGTCAGGCAAAGGTTTTCTTTGCCTTTTACTCCCTAAATCAGTAACTTCAAAGGATCAAATCTCTGAACATCATTAAATGTAGAGTGTAGAAACCTAAGGGAGCTTCAGACACTTACCCAGCAGAGAAATGTCCTCCCTTTGTCCTTGCTAATAAATGCGCCTTTCTGTATTTATCTTTGACACGCTGGTGTATCCCAGATCATTCTAGCAAACTAAAGTGCAAACAAACTAGAAAAGTAGAAATGGCCACCTTTTATTACCCAATGCCTATGTACATATATGTATTAGATCAAATATGTGTGTGCAACCTTGGTGCTAATTTGACAACACCAGGTATGGGTTACAAGCGAGTATAAATATTTATTAAAAAAAAAATTGTTAAATTACTTAGATGGAAAAGAGAAATTCCAGCATTCATCCCAGGTCCCATCTCAGATAAAGAGTTTTAAAAATGAAAATAAAAATAAAAAACCTTAATGTAGGTTTGTTTTTTTTTTTTTGCATAGGTCAGTCAGTAGTCAGTGTTATTGGTAGCCAGTGCCAACTAAATAGGCTTCCAAAATAAGTACATAAATATTATATATATATATATAGATATATATATATATGTGTGTGTGTGTGTATCTGTATATATATATATCTAAATCTATATATATATATATATATATATCTATATATATATATATATATATGTATATATATATATATATATATACAGAGAGAGATTCATTTTAAGTTAGCCGTGTTAGTCCAGTAGTGTAGAAGAGATGTCCACTTTCTGCTTTCTGGACATAATCATAACTTTCGCCAATGGCAACCTACACTCAGCTGATACAGATAACCCACAGGCAGGTGCAGTTATCTTCACAACTCCAACCTTCCCCCAGCACATACTAAACAAGACTTCATTCACAGCCAAGCTATCAGTTACCACCGCATATGCCACAATCATCTAAATGCATTGTCTGACTTATTCAAACAGGAAGGCTATAAATCAAGGACAATCATTGGCAGAAATTCAGCCCCAAGCTTGCAAGGAACCTTCACCACGCTTCACTGTTGCCTGCAGACACGCCTTCCTGTACCTCTCTCCAGCCCTTCAGCAAACAAACTGCCTTCTGCTACAGCCAAATATTTCAAATTTTGACTCATCATTCCAGAGCACCTGCTGCCATTTTTCTGCACCCCAGTTCTTGTGTTTTCATGTATAGTTTTGTCTCTTGGCCTTGTTCCACATCGGAGTTATGGCTCTTTAGACTCAACGTAAAAGAACACAAAAGGAGGCGCTCCTAGCGTAATATGTAAAGATGTCTTAATAAGGAACACACAGTTGATGTATACTCACAAAAATAATGCTTGGAGTAACACTTATGTGTTCCCCAAGTACACAGGCGATAGGGATCTCAAGACCGTCCCAAATGGTCAACAACAATGATGGACTGCTAACAGGGGCCGCACCTCACCATCATCCAAAGGAAGCCCGTGGAAAAGAAAAGAAAGGAAAAGAAAGAGGGCGCCCAATAGTGCCTGAGATCGGTCAATACCAATAATGGTTAGAATTCAGAAGTAAAATATACTCACAAAGGTAGAGGCTGGTAATAGAAATAAATCAAAACCAGCTATATACACATGAGAGGAATATCAACCTGTCCTCACTCAGGAATCTTCTTGTTCTCTGAAGCTGTTATTCCAATGGAAAAATCCAAAAAAAGGAGTAATGGCTGCTGAAAATCTTCCAAAATTTGTAAAGTTTATTGAAGATTAAAATATATAAAATATATATATATATATAAAAGACCAATAGTATGGACAATAGTGTAACGTTTCGCGGCCTAAACCGCTTTATCAAACCAACTGGTCATACAAACAAAAGAAGCCTCAAGTTGTTCATGAAGACCACTTCTGACCGGACAGTAGATGAGCGTACCAGGGTCCCACTGTTTTCTGCCAATTCTGAGCTGATGACACTGATGGACATCTCCCGATCGCTAAGTGAAGTAAGCATGATGTGTCTTTCATCTGCTGCATTAGGTTTCCTTGGCCACCCACTGTGTCTATGGTCCTCAACTTTGCCCATTTCTTTGAGCTTCTTAAAAATATCTTTGAGAGCACATCTGGTCTGCCTTGTTGTTGTGCTCAGCAGTGGCGTAACTAGAAGCCACCGGGCCCTGGTGCAGGAATTGCCGCCGGGCCCGGGCCCCCTGCCCCATCTTCAAGTTGCCCCATGCATACCTCCTAGCTCCACCTCTAGCGCTGTTCTTAGTTATGCAGAGCGCTGGGAGATGATGTCATCTCCCAGCGCTCTGCATTACTAGAGCGCCAGGACAGCAGCTGAGCTGCTGCGGGCAGGGCTGTGGGCGAGTGGCGATGGGTTCGCAGGGGGCGGCCGGGCCCCTTGGAGTGCCGGGCCCGGTCGCAGGTGCGACCCCTGTGACCCCTATTGTTACGCCACTGGTGCTCAGTCTTGCCATGGTCTATGACTTTTGACATTAAACTGTCTTCAGCAACCTCACCTTGTTAGCAGAGTTTGGTTTTCCTCACCCAGTTTTATTCCTCCTACACAGCTAATTCTGTTTCATGATTGTGTGTCAACCTACATAATAAATTGATGATCATTAGCACCTGTTTGATATAATTGTTTAATCATACACATGACTATATTCCTACAAAATCCCTGACTTTGGCCTATATATAGATATATACTTAATTTATGTTAGCCGTGTTAGTCCAGTGGTGTAGAGTCCAAATGAATGAGTGTCGCAATATGTAATAATACCTTTTTAATTGGATTTTCATTCAATTTCATAGACTAACTTTTAAGAGAAATGCTCCCTTTTTAAGTCAAAGGCATACTGGGTTTAAAAGAGAAAACATTGTAATGCTAAGGAACGCACAAAATGATAAGTAACAACTCACCTAAGTTACCAACAAACAAAGGTGAGGGGATGGGGGTTGAGTATGAGAGACATAGGAAGAAAGAGAGAATGATACCGATCCATAGTACATATCCAGTAGGGAAGCACTCCTACAGAAAATTCCAATAACTTGGGTGCTACAGAGTGAGGGAAATATCGTACAAATTATGAAATATATGCCATCATTCTCAGGATTTTTGCAGATAAGATTTTATTCCAGCAAGTGTCAATGTTTCAATATGAATAACACATCAGGACCAAAAGAGTGATCTGAAGAAGCAGCCTTGTAGATGCAAAACGTTATTTTATTTGTAGCAATTGGTTTTTATTTTATTTAATTTTATATATATTTTATATACAAATAAATATATTTTGGAAGACTGATTTTGGAGCTGCTTGTTCATTTTTGGCCTCCCCTGTATACCACTGGTGAAGATCCTGTTATTATCCTGAGCTGGGACAGG
The DNA here is from genome assembly GCA_037306005.1 of Rhinophrynus dorsalis. Lineage (NCBI taxonomy): Eukaryota > Metazoa > Chordata > Amphibia > Anura > Rhinophrynidae > Rhinophrynus > Rhinophrynus dorsalis. The sequence goes on along the minus strand of CM074720.1, from coordinate 305,754,156 downwards.
TCCAATTAACCTGCATGCTGTTATTGCTGGCTTTCTGACGTATATGTCACTGACCAGCCACTTCTAAGTTTCAGCTTCTAAAACAGCCTGTGAATATTGGCGGTGATCTGCTACATTGAAACGAGGAGAGGAGATCCCAAATTGAAACGTGGAGAAGGTCAACGCTACCGAACAGGGGCGGTAAGATTCCCCTGTATGCTGTATTGGCTGCTTTATACATATGTATCAGTGCAGCAATATATTAATGTGAGTGTTATTGCTACATAATTGCACATTTGTGAATCAAGTTGATAAGGCACTATTGGCTCCCCCGTGTGTGTGTTTTTTCTTCTTTTTCTATGTTGAGATCGTTCGAGAGTGGAGGTGGGAGAGCGGCCAGACATCTACCGTGGTGAAGCTGATTGAGGGTTTAGGGTTTAACAAAACCCTAAACGTTTATTGCCGTGTTTACACATAAGTGTTTAACAGGCAAGTATTTATGTGAGTAGCATTCCTAAGTTGGTGGTGAGGTGAATTTTATATCCAACGTTAATGCACTAGGAAGCGCCTCTGTGTTTTTTTATTTTTTCTGCTTTGTAATAGTATACAATCCCTGTTGCCCCCTCTCTTCAATGGTGGTACATGGACAATAAGAATAGTTTTGAGGTTGGCAATCGAATGCCCATTCTGAAGCCAATGTCTGGCCACAGGTTTATCTGAATTTTTCTTTTCAAATGCCTGTCTAATGCTGCTACTATGGTTGCCCATTCTCTCTCTGAATGTAGTGCTTGTTTTGCCCACATAATAGAGACTACAGGGACACATGAGTATGTAAATAACATAGTCTGAAGTACAGGTAAGTCTATGTTTGATCTTAATCCTCTTATTAGTATGTGGGTGTCTGAAAGTGTCCCTCGATATCATAGCGTTCCATAGTACATGTATATAAATTGCAAAATAATGTATGACAAGAAATATGGTAAAAAATTTACTAAAATAAATAATTAAAATTAGAAGTAAATATTATGCAAAGTTTTGGTAATGTGTGAGGAATCCCAAGTCCTTATTAAGACCAGTGTGTTTGGTGTTGAAAAAAACTGTTTATCTTAATTTCAAATTTCTTTTTCTCCTGTGTATTTTTAAAGTTTCCGCTGAGTATTTTGATTTTAAGGCTATGGATGGAGTGGTTTCTGTAGGTAAAATGATGACCATCTGGTATGCTTCCTCGTTTTATGGTATTTCTCAATAGATTGTCTATGTGTAATCATCCTTATATTTAGTGGTTGGCTTTTTTTATCCATAGACTTAATGGTAGACGTGTTTCACCAAGGTAACATCCAGATTCACATTCAGTGCATTGTATCACATGAACAACATTTGCTGATTTACATGACTATAATGTTGTATAGCATATATATATATATATATATATATATATAATTATTTGTAGAAAAGGATGCACTCACAATAATTTAGGCTACTGCCTGGGTGCCGGATAGGGTGATCAATAATTAAACAAGAATCAGCACTCACAGGAACCTATTGAAGATCGCAGATCTCCTTGACATCACACAGCACTAGCTGTCGTGTCCGGGAGCATCACGCAAACTTACTTTAGTGCGGTAATACAGAGAGACTCTACAAAAAGTATTGAGCGATATGAATATGTGAAACAGTGATCAATGTGTGGAATGCCTGGTAATAAGATCCGCTTTTAAACTAAAGTAAGTTTGTGTGATGCTCCCGAACACGACAGCTAGTGCTGTGCAATGTCAAGGAGATCCGCGATCTTCAATAGCAAGCTGGTGTTATATCATTATCATCATGATTTTTGTATGCCTTTGAGTTAATATGGGATGTGGTAATGTAAATGGGTGATGTGCGTTGTCTGTTTTATTTTGATTTTATCCTTACACTAACACTAATGTATATAAAATGTTAGAAACTATATGGTGATAGTAATATACTCGGTGTGATTATATCACATCAAGATAATAGATGCTGCACTATATTTTAACTATTTTAGTTTATTTGCATTTCAAGGGTATGGTCAAAGGTTATGGGTCACAGGGTATTTAAGAGAGGTGTTGTTTGTTTGTTCGCCATCTTGATAAAGATCCCTGCCGGGATCGAAACGTTGATCTCTGAATAAATCACCTATTGCATCAAGGAAAAGGTTCCTGTGAGTGCTGATTCTTGTTCAATTATATATATATATATATATATATATATATATATATGTAAGAGAATATGTAGAGACCGCCTCTGTGTGGTGTCTATAAATAATTTATTAATGCATTAAATTCAAACAGTTTAAATAAAACATTTGGATACTGTTATCATATATAAAAAGAGAATAATGATACCTGATAATATCAATATAAATGATGGCTAAACAGAATGATCTCCTATCTATTATAGTACCATACTTCAAATTGAGGACATCCATCTGGTTCTATTACCTCTGCCCACTTATACCTTCCTGAGTTCGAGAGAGTCAGGAGAGACCTATCAAAGAAAATACAAAATACTTCTATCTCTGCTTGCTTCCGATAAATAGACAGAGGACTCACAGAGGACTCAAAACTCATTAAGAATGGGAGGAAGTGGATTTTTCTAAATGGAGTTGAAATGTACCACTATTACCATTCATACAGGAGTCATGCTATTCATTAAAAAATTATAAAGGAAGCAGATATAGTTGTTGATACATTTATTGGCTAACTAAGCAGATTTAGAATGCAAGCTTTCAAGACCTTAGGTGTGTTCTTCAGGCATGTTGTAGAGATAAATATGAAAACATCTCAAGTACACATTGCATTGTTTAGAATGGAAATCAGACAACACAGTCCAAACCCAGATACTTTGATCAGTCAATGGTAAATTGCATTCTTCCTCTGAGGCATTAGAGGTATTTATGATCCCATATAGGGCTGTTGGAAAGGTCAATCTACAATGTGATAATGTGACAAGAACACTCTGTCTTTATTCAAACTATTATGAATAGCATTAAACTTCAATATTAACTTAATCTCCCATACTTTTCTGTCCCTCTGGGTGTGGAACAGTCCCATCAGTACAGTTAATCTAATGTCCCTGACACTGTGTCAATTTTGGCAAAAATGTTCTCCCACTGGTGTCTCTGTCTTTTTGTTGTTGACACTGGATCTGTGGGAAGTTTCACCCACATAAAGAGCTTTTGGGAATTTTGCACACATCATGAGGTATATTACATTTGATGATTTGCAGGTGAAGGTACCATTGATCTTATAGTGTAACTGGGTGTTTGGAATGGGTACCTTGTCTGTGGTGTAAATGTGTGCACAGGTTTCATACCTCTTTTGTAGGCAGGGAGATGTGCCATTTTTTGTATTTTTATTCAGGGCACTCCTTACCATCAGTTGGGTGGAATGTATTGTAGTTCTTATGGAATCTGAGACGTTCCTCTTGACTGGCAGTCCAGATGATAAGAATATCATCTATGTAGAGGAGATACACCAGGGGTTTTATCTCACAGCTGGACCGGAAGTCCTCTTCCAATTTTGCCATAAAGAAGTTGGCACATTGTGGTGCCATTCAGGTACCAATCGCAGTCCCCATTTTCTGAAGTTAGAGGTCCTGTCCAAACTTGAAGCAATTGTGGGTGAGTATAAACTGTATGAGTTTTGTTACCGGTTCCAGGAGTGTGTTGTTCTGTTCCAGGGGTGTGTTGTTTTGTTCCAGATATCCTTGGCATGCTGCTATGCCATCTGTGTGTGGAATGTTGGTGTAGAGGGATTCTATATCCATAGTGACCAGGATGGTGCTCTCTGGAATGGGGCCCAAGTCAGCTAATTTCTTGAAGAGATCAGTGGTGTCTGGATGTTTGTTTCACCAGGGGTTTCAGGGTATTTTCTACCCAGCCAGAGATATTCTCTGTGAGTGTACCAATTCCCAGGTTTCTTTCTTTGTGCATTTTTGGTAGCATGTAGAAGGAGCCTATTTTTGGATCTGCTGGAATTAGGGGCCTTAATTGGTCTCCAATGTTGGAAGGTAGTTCTTTTATGATCCTATTAAGTTGTTTTGTATAATTTTTTGTGGGATCATCTTGTAATTTCACATAGTATCTTTCATCAGAGAGTTGCCTGTTTGCTTCCTGAATGTAGTCCACAGTGTTCATAATAACAACAGCCCCCCCCCCTTGTCTGCAGGCTTAATAATACTGTCCTGGTTATTCTTCGGTGACTGTACGGCTTTCTGTTCCTTTTAGGTTAGGGTGGGTGTTGCTTCACACTGTTTCTCCAGTATTTCTGTAGTGACTCTGTTCCTGAAGTTCTTTATGTATCTGTCCAGTGTAGGGTTACTTTCTGGTTTTGGAGTCCAGTTGGATCTTTTTGTGGGTGCCTAGGCATTGGGATGTTGCTTTGTGGTGTTGTTATTATCCATTTTGTAATGGAAGAATTCCTTGAGTCTGAGTTTTCTGAAAAACTCCTCCATGTCACTGCAGAGTGTTACCTTGTCCACAGGTTTAGTGGGACAGAATGACAGGCCTTTTGAAAGTACAGATATTTCCTACCTGCTTAGCTTATGTGTGGAAAGATTCACAATGCATTTCTGTTCTGGTTGATTTACAGATTATGCTGGGAAACCTGCTTTGCATAGCAGTCTCTGTAGTTTCTTCCTCTTGGTGTTGAAGAGGAGTGTTTGCAGTTTCTTGTAGTATTGTTTAAGGGCCTGTTGTATGTCCACAGTGTCTGGTTAAAGCTGTTCCTTGAGAGTTGACATTTCTGCTTGTATCTTTGATTTCCTGTTGTAGCAGATCCCAGTAAGGTTGTTGCATAGCCTCTGGGAAGTCCTGGTACATAGTTGCTGTGCAAACCTGCTGTTGTATGTGTCCAGGGTAGGATTTTTCAGCATGAGGCCTTTAGGTATTACATTTTCCTTTTTGCATGTAGTCAGGAAGAAGATGTCACTGTCCATTTGTGCAAGTTTCTTTAGGAGGTTTTTCATATTAATTTGTGTGAGGTACATTGGGGTATCTTCCATGTTGATAACAGATGAGAGTTGGTACCGAGTTAGCCATAGAAATTCAGTAGGCAAATATAGTTGTTGATAGAGTTCATGTCACATTATCACGTTGTAGACTGACCTTTCCAACAGCCCTAAATGGGACTGTAAATACCTCTAAAGCCTCAGAGGAAGAATGCAATTTACCATTGACTGATCAAAGTATCTGGATCTGGACTGTGTTCTCTTATATGATTTCCATTCTAAACAATGCAATGTGTACTTGTATATAAGTAAGATGTTTTCATATACATCTGTATAACATGCCAGAGGAAGAGACCTAAGGTCTTGAAAGCTTACATTCTAAATCTCCTTAGTTAGCCAATAAAGGTATCAACAACTGTATTTGCCTCCTGTATTTCTATGGCTAACACGGTACCAACTTTCATCTAAAATTATAAAGACTGCTACTATAATAGAGGGGAGATCATTCTGTTTAGCCATCATTTATAGTGATATTATCAGCTGATATAATTCTTTAATTATGTTTTTTATATATGATACAAGTATCAAATTTGTTTATTTAAGCTGTATGCATTGTATACATTAATAAATTATTTATAGATACCACAAAGATGCGCTCTCTATATATTCTCTTTCTGCATTCTGTTTTTAGCCACATTTCACACTCTAGCTGATAGATTGTCAGGTACTCTAAGTGGTACATACATTTATATATATATATATATATATATATATATATATATATATATATATATATATAATATTATATTTCATTTAGGATAGCTATGTTATAGTCCAGTGGTGTGGATGCATTTATTTTATGTGTATATAGATATACAGTACTGTGCAAAATTCTCAGACAAATGTGAAAAAACGCTGTAAAGTAAGATTGCTTTCAAAAATAGACATGTTAATAGTTGATTTGTCTCAATTAACAAAATGCATAGTGAGTGATCAGAAGACAAATCTAAATCAAATAAATTTTTGGTGTGACCACCCTTTGCCTTCAAAACAGCATAAATTCTTCTAGGTACATTTGCACACATTGTTTTAATGAACTAGGCAGGTAGGTTGTTCCAAACATCTTGGAGAACTAACTACAGTTTTTTCTGTGGATTTAGGCATCCTAAGTTGCCTCTCTCTCTCCATGTAATCCAGACAGACAGATCAAGCCATACCATCACTTCCAGGATTCTTTGTTCTTATTTACACTGAAGATAGTTCTTAAAGTCTTTGGCTATATGTTTGTGGTCATTGTCATGCTGCGGGATAAATTTGGGGCCAATCAAATGCCTCCTTGATGGTATTCTGACTGAATCCCCAACTCCTTTTGCAGAAATGCAGCCCCACACTTGCAAGGAACCTCCACCATGCTTCACTTTTGCCTGCAGACATACTTGTACTGCTCTCCAACCATTCGTTGAACAAACTGCCTTCTACCACAGCCAAATATTTAAAATTTTTACTCATTGGCCCAGAGCACCTGCTGCCATTTTTCTGTACCTCATTTGCACTGTTTACATGCATACTTGAGTCGCTTGGACTGGTTTCCACATCAGAGGTATGGCTTTTGGCTGCAAGTCTTCTATGAAGACCACTTTTGACTTCTGACTTCTCTGGACAGCAGATGGGTGTACCAGGGTACCACTGTTTTCTTCTAATCCTGAGCTGATGGCACTGCTGGACATATTCTGATTGCGAAAGGATGTAAGCATGATGTGTTTTTCATCTGCTGCACTAAGTTTTCCATTGCCCGTTTCTTTGTGCTTCTTCAAAAGATCTTGGACAGCAGAGCTGGAGACCCCTGACTCATTTGAAATTTCTGCCTGGGAAAGACCTTGCTGATACAGTGTAACTACCTTACGTCTTGTTGCTGTGCTCAATCTTGCCACAGGGTAAGACTTTTGACAAAAAATTGTCTTCAGCAATCTCACCTTGTTAGCAGAGTTTGGCTGTTCCTCACCCAGTTTTATTCCTTGTAAACCACTGTTTCTATTTCAGTTAATGATTGTGTTTCAACCTACATATTAAATTGATGATCATTAGCATCTGTTATAGTTGTTTAATCATACATATGACTATATATCTACAAAATCCCTGACATTGTGCAAGTATACCTAGAAGAATTGACGCTGTTTTGAAGGCAAAGGGTGGTCATACAAATATTGATTTGATTTAGATTTTTCTTCTTTTTACTCACTATGCATTTTGTTAATTGATACATATAAACTATTAATATGTCTATTTTGAAAGCATTATTACTTTAAAGAATTTATTCACATTATGTTTTCACACCTGCCTAAAATGTTTGCACAAAACACTATATATATAGTGCATTCCAGATGTATTCAAACCCCCTAATAATTCTCTCATATTACTCATGTAACAGAATGACATTATTATGGCTGTAATTCATTGCAAGTGATACTGGTTTATCACCATTCCATAGAAGTGTTTGATAAGCTTAACACCTGCAATGGAATCTAACTATATTTCCCAACCAAGAGTGATGCCAGCTATTGTTGTGGTCACCAAGAAAAGATCCATTGTACAATTCTTAGCAATTTTCAAAATATTCTCTGTTTTCCATGTGAATGTTCTCAATACTTTGGAAATGGAAGTAAGAAATATTAAAATAATGGCCTTTATTTAAAAAAAATTCAACAAATGATACCTATACATTCCTATTGGCATGTCATATGTGGCCCCCGATATCTGATCTTAATGATCGAGTGGTTAGCCCATATATTGTAGACCTCAGTCACCATTTATGTGTCTTAGTTAAAAAAGGACTGAACAATTATGATTCAGCTCAAGTACCTAAAACATTGTCAAAGACCTGAGCATTTGCAGATTTTATGTCCACACGTATGCATGCCATTCATCCTAATCATGGGGGCTTTTCTTTTGTCTAGTGGCAAAACAGTAAGTGAAAGTATGTTTCTTATGGTTAGAAAAAACTGTTTTCCACCATGACCCCAGCCTTGTTCTACTGCACTAGATCCAGACATATTGAGCTCCAGTCTGTTCCCACAGTAGCCGTAGAGCCACACATTATGACTCTCAGCCTTGCCCTACCACACTGGTAGCCATAGAAATATATATACTACCCTTCCTAAACCTTGTCCCATGGTAATTATAAAACCACACATACTGACCTACCAGCCATGTTCCATGGAGGCATAGAACCAGACTTACTGACCACCCAGCCTTGTCACATTGTCTGGTAGCTTGGTTGAGCAACAAAAGCCCCACCAGCTACTGCAAGACTATACCTCCCATCAGTCCATGCCATCAAGGCATCAGGACATCATGTTACCCAACATTGCTGTGCCTGTGATCCCAGTTCCATGTTAGTCATAGACACACACATACTAAACCTCCCCAACAGCGATGTAACATGGTAACAGTAGAAGCACAAATGCTGATCTCCACTCTTATCCACTGCACTAATAGCCACAGAAATATACATCCCAACCTCCAACCATTTCCTACTGCACTGGTATAGTCATAACCTTACATATATTGCTGAATCTAACCAGCCCCCACACAAAGGAACTGTGAAAGCATCCTCCCCATTTATTTTGATGAAGCAGGGTGTGCAGCACATTGGGGGTTACACATTAAGATGTGATAAAGAAGTGAACAAGCTGAAATAATTTCTCCAGTGATATCACTGATATCCAGTTCCAATTGGAGAAATCTTAGTGCATTAGCTCCATAGAATAATATAGGAATTAGGGAAGTTATATCACTGGAGAAGTCATCTCTGCTTTATCACCTTTTTGTAAAGCCTAAGTACATCTCCCCCATTGTTTTGTAGTGTATTGATCACCCATCTGGACCTTAAAGGGTTAATGTATCAGCATTACAAGAATAAAATCAGCCTCACATCTGCAATCATTTATTCATATTTAATAACTGATACTCATTATAGCAGAATTTTTAGAATCCTATGCATAGTGACATAGTGAAGTTAGAAACAACCAGAATTATATGCAGTCTCAATGTCTGAACATTTTAAAGAAGTAAGAAACCGAATATTCATTTAAAATAACCCCTGTAGCTTCTTTATATAAAGAAAAATGTATCTATGTGTTGTATTACAATGGATGTTAAGCAACCAATGCTGTTGTAAGAACTGATAGGATAAGTACCTTCTGGCAACTTATTGAATTCTCACGAGCACAAACAAGTACTCTATGTATTCTAAGCTGTTGGCTTCTCATCTTTCTCATCCATTGACAGTGACATTCATAATTCTTATGAGGTTCTCAAAGACAAAATAGAAATGGAGTAATATGACATGTAAATATAATATAATATAATAAACCATGCTTGCATATGAGCCTTGCTTTAACTTACCTTGCTTTAACCTCTTCCACCATATCAGAGTATACAGTTGCAAACACATTATGGATTGTCGGAAGGGGTTTTACAAAAGAATCCCTCACTAATTGAATTTCTTTGTAAATTAAAGGAATAACAACAAACAAAACAATTATACTTTCCACAACTCTTGAAAAAAGCATTTTAAATGTTTACATTTTTAAAAATTAATATGAACAGGAAAGAACATTTAGTAACATTTTCTTTACCTACTGAAAATGAAAACTCAATTTACTTATGTTCTCAGGTAATTTATTTGTGTTCTCAGGCAATAAGTAGTATATACTAGCTGATTTCTAGAAGATTTGAACAAATGAATGAATGAATGACTGTTTAGTGGGACAAGTGCACATAACACTTTACAATTTAAGGGTTAGGCAATATAGGGCCACAAGTGTTTAGTAAAGTGAGACAATGGAAGTGGGGCCCCTGCTCAAAAGCTTTTAAACTAAGAAATTGACCCCACAAGGGTTTCTTCTTTCCAAGTTTGGCATGAGTTATAGTGCTGGATGCTATATATGAAAAATATGTTCTGTTGCATCACTGCAAGCGTAATAGACCTTACTGTTGTATTTATATTCAACGTATAGATAATCATTCTAGAGTCTGAATCAAGCAGCCAAGCTTGACATAAAGAAACTTAAAACTCAAAATCATCTAGGCATCCTTATTACTGACTTTTTGTGACTTGGCATTTGCATAATAACTCTTTCTGCATTCAAAGTTATAGCTTATCAAATGGGAAACCAGGGCAGTTGGCAATGTATATAATGCAGGAAGGAAAAATTCTAAGAAGGAGTGAGGGGCAAGGGCAGTGTAAAGCAAGGAATATTAAAATAAACAATTGGGGGAGAAAGAGGCAAGGGGAAGAGAAAGCATAACAACAGAGAATCAGGCAAGGAGAGGTAAGAGGCAATAAGGAGTGAACGAAGTTTGGGGGGAAAAGAAGAAGTGATAAACTACATAAAAGGCATAGGGAGAAAGGAATGTCTAAAAAGACTCAAATGGGATTGGACCATGGAGATCATACATTAAAAGACATTTTCTTCAGGCAATAAGAAGCATCCATGCCTGGGGGGGACTGAAGGGGTGTAACCTGAGTTGCCCGTTCTGGTCTCTAAGTTCAGAGTCTCTGGCCAAACTTTCCGTGCAACTATAGGATGCTGGAATACAAAGAGTAGGTAGCGGTGCTCACTTGTGTAGATGGTCTCTGGTGGTCCCTTGCTGGCACTGAAGCCGAGTTAAAGTTGCTCGCCATAAAGCCAGATGTCTTACCCCAGTTGACTAGGGACTAGGAAGATACCACCAGAATACTGTGTGAGTTGCACTGGAGAAATCTGGAAGGGACCCCCAAGGAAGCGAGGCAGTAAACTTTATAGTTCTAATGCCGACTCCTGATTCTGGAGAGGGTTGTAGGATCGGAGGCTGGAGAAGGTGGCACCTCAGTGAAGAGGTCTCTCACAGAAGAACAGAGTTCCAGCAGGTTCAACAGCTGAAGGACTATGAAGACTATCCCTAGATGTGGAGACTCCTATCACTAGAAGCCTTGCCTAACAATGTGCTCATGGGTCTAATGACTTCACTGTTGAATGAGGACACTCAGGTGGATGAGAGGTGCTTATCAGAGTGCTCCTTCTGTTGGATGGGAGTAAGTGTATTCAGATGTTAGCTGGTGCACGTGCACTCTCTCACTGGTGAAGATGAAGGTTGGTGGTGTACGCAGTTTGATGGATGCTACCTCTGGCATACGTACACTCTCACTGGGGAAGAAGGAGCTTGGGGTGTATGCGATTTGTTTGCTGGTTGTTTAGGTGAAATTGCATTGTCAGGTGGTCGAATGGAGATGAATGCACTCAGGCCGAGGCCTGAAACAGCGAGATCTCCCAAGAAAGTGGTGAAGTGGAGCAGGCAGAGGCAAAATCAATATCCAGACAAAGGTCGTACACAGTCGTACACAGGCCAGAAGTAGAGGTACCAAGGTTCAGATAGGAGACATAGTTGGAAAGCATCAACTAAAACCAAAAATCTCCAAAAAGCTGCCACCTATCAAAACACCATGTCTTCAATGGTGAACCACAAGAATACATAATTTATACATAAAGATATAAAATACTAATGGAGTTCGTAGGAAAAAGGAATACAATAAAAACTCAACAGATCAAAAAAAATATTTTAATAATCCACAAAAATGGGTATGCTGAATAAAGATCTAAACCCAACAAACAATGCCAATAGCGTATACCTAAATTCAGTTAAAACTCGTAAATGTAGAGGTAAATTATCACCATATACTCATTATATATAACAGACTATAACCACAAATATAACCAATTTAACCATGCATCCACGATACCAGACCTCAATCCGTTATGGCATCATGCATCCATGGAAAAAAATACAATCAAAAATTGGGGCAAATAGCACTAAATAAAAGGTAATAAAATGAAAACTTCCCTGAATATCACCAATCTCTATCATATATAATGAAATCCAAAATACATATGGAATGTTTGCAGCTATGAATGCAGTAAAGGTTCAAGCAATCATTCGCACACCAGAAGACAATCTGAGCCAGACATACTTAACGCACACTACTCCCTACGGACAATAGATCTCACATACCCCCAAAAATGAGGGACCTACTGAGCTGGAGTATAATAGTGGGTCAGCAGTAACTGAATGCCTCTATCCCCCTAATAGTAGGAGTTAACCATCGTATACAGTAAATCTAAGCACAAAACATGCCAATAACTCCAATATAATGAGTAATAATCAATACACAATTCTATAATATATTAATAGAGTATAGTTCTATACTGATCATAATCATACAACAAAAGATTGTACATATAACTTTATAACAATAACCATCCCAATAAGTAAGAAAGTTGAAGAATAGCTATGTCCCATCTGGATCTTACCTCAAAGGGTTAAAATATCTCCAGCAATGCCGTGTGGCTCACTTGCCCCAACCAACACCCTCACACAACGTTAGCATTTTTCACGGAAATAATATTCCGGACCAAATGCCATAAACATTCAGAATGGGCAAATCAAATATGAAAATAAATAAAAATAATAAACATATTGACAAAACTAAAAATAAAATAAAAAATATAACAAAACTCTTCCCGAATAAAATATATGATCCCAATCTCCAAATGGAATCACATAAGTATATGAATAAATGTATGAAAAGTCCCAAAACAATAATCATCCACTTCAAAATGTGTATGAATGTTCCAAAAATCACCCCTTTATACACTTACGGTTACTGCAATCCAGCGTGATTCTATTCCCCTTTCCTCATGTTGTTAGACTTATAATGATCCCGGTGGTAGAATCGTTTGTCCCCACTTCAGGATCTCTTCTCACATTGGCCAAACTTGCCCTGTCTTCAGCTCACACCATCCAATTCAATTAGTCACATGCTATTTTGCAATCACCTGCTGCTGCATGTAGCGTATTGCTGGCCGTCTTTTATGCTCCCTTTCTCCACTGTGATACCATGTATATTTATTGATAGGGAGAATAATAACATATTAGGTCATCCGGATAAGTTTGAAATCTCTACCGGTTTCTCTCCATTCAAAGTGTTTCAAAGCACCCTTGCTTCTTCCTCAAGGATGCCATAACCGATTGAGGTTTGGTATCATGAATGGTTAAATTGGTTATATTTGAGGGTTAGTCTGTTATATATGATGAGAATATGGTGAGAATTTATCTCTACATTTCAGAGTTTTAACTGAATTTAGGTATATGCTTATCACGGTGCCCGTGATTGGTGCTATCCAGTGTCTATCACCTGCAGGGGGCTCCCATTGGCTGTCTGTTGTCAGCCCGCCTCACATTGCCTTTTTAAACTCAGTCCGGGCACCCTTTGGTTGCCCTTTCGTGGTGTCTCTGACAGCATCCTATCTGTCCTGTCTGTTATGCTGATTGGGCCTGAGTTCCAGAGTTCCAGAGTTCCAGTGTTCCAGTGTTCCAGAGTTCCAGAGTTCCTGAGTCTACCTGTTCCTGTGTTCCTGCCTGCTTGTCTTTCCAGCCCGGTTCCGGTTGTTCTCCGTGGTTGCTGATGTTCCGGTCGCCTGTCGACTCAGCGGTGCTCGTTCCGGTTGATCCTCTGCCTGGACTCTGTTGTTCCCTGTCTTCAGTCGTTGAGGCGACATTGCTCTCCTTTTGCTCCGGCAATATTACCATTGTCGGTTCCAGCGTGCGGACGCTGGTTTACTACATCAAGCCTTACGGCTCATTACTGTGTTGGTCCAAGCGTGCGGACGCTGGTTTACTCCATCAAGCCTTGCGGTTCATTACTGTGTTGGTCCCAGGTTGCGGATGCCGGTTTACTCCATCAATCCTTGCGGCTCACTACTGTGTTGGTCCCAGCGTGCGGACGCTGGTTTGCTCCATCTAGCCTTGCGGCTTATCACTGTGTTGGTCCCAGCGTGCGGGCGCTGGTTTGCTCCATCAAGCCTTGCGGCTCATTACTGTGTTGGTCCCAGCGTGCGGACGCTGGTTTACTCCACTAAACTTTGTGGCATTACTACTGTTGGTTCCAGCGTGCAGACGCTAGTTTAGTCCATTAAACCTTGTGGCTCATTCTACTGTTGGTTACAGCGTGCGGACGCTGGTTTACTCCATTAACCTTGTGACATTACTACTGTTGGTTCCAGCATGCGGACGCTGGTTAACTCCATTAAACTTTGTGGCTCATTACTAATGTTGGTCCCAGCATGCGGACGCTGGTTTACTCCATTTAGCTTGTGGCTCATTACTACTGTTGGTTCCAGCGTGCGGACGCTGGTTTACTCCATTAAGCCTTGCGGCTCCATTATTGTCAGTTGATCCCAGCGAGAGGACGCTGGTTTACTCCCTGACTGCAGTCAGGTACTTGGAGGTCCCGAGTTGCTGTCCAGTCCTAACAGCAGTTAGTCCAGTAGTGTTCTGGCATGAGACTTCTGCTTGAGTGAGATCGCTTGACCTTGTCCCTATTATATCCATCCTACTGTCATTGTCATCTGACAGTCAGTTGGTCTCAGTAGTGTCTCCTCTTTTGGGCTGCTCTGCCCGGTATTGGTAAGGCCGGTAGAACCTATTCACATTGCCATCCTTAGGTTGCCTTACCCTGTATTGGCAGGGCCGGTAGAGTCTCCTCCTAGTATTCCCTCAGGCTGCCTTGCCTGGTATTGGTAAGGCCGGTAGAACCGGTATGTTACCATCTTACAGTTGCCTTACCTGGTATTGGCAAGGCCGGTAGAGCCTGCTACTGCTATTTCGTCTGAGTCGCCTGGGTTGCCTTGCCTGGTATTATTGGCAAGGCCGGTAGAACCTATTCCTATGGTCATTTGCTTATATGTATTGTTTGTATGTGTATGAAAACCCTATGGGATTGCCTTAACTTTTCAATAAAGTTATGTTTTTACCTAAACCTTATGTCTGAGAGTCTTAACAAACCGTGACAATGCTATTGGCATTGTTTGTTGCATTTAGATCTTTATTCAGCATACCCATTTTTGTGGATTATTAAAATAATTTGTGGAAACATTGAGGATTTATTCTATTCCTTTTTCCAACCAACTCCATTAACGCTTTATACCTTTAAGTATAGATTCTGTATAGTTGGAAAACAGACTGGGTCAGAATCTGGAACAACTATGGGATACACAAAATACTCTTGGAACAGGTAGCAAAAAGAATGGTCAATGAGATAGAGGTCAGTTGGGTTTAAAAATAAAGGCCCACCAATTAGGACACAGGGGGATGAATAAACCAAGAATCAGGGATGTTACACTCCCAAAGTGCAATCTGGAACTTCCCCTCTGTTTCTGGCTGGCTGCCAGTCCCTAGAACACCAATGTAGTCTTAGAGAGTAGTCCTCTCTGAATGAACTTCCCCTCTGTTTCTGGCTGGCTGCCAGTCCCTAGAACAGCAATGTAGTCTTAGAGAGTAGTCCTCTCTGAATGAACCGATAGTGGCCCAGGTCCTATGCTCCTCTTTCCAGGGCCTTTGTCACTCTGTTGGAGGATGGCGGTGTGAATGATCTAATCTGACTAAGTAATCAAGTTTGGCTATGCCTCTACTCCTGTTTTCTGTTTAAATTCAATCTCATGAGACACATGGCTCTAACCTCACGTAATGTATTACCCACATTTGGATCGAGGCCCATGTTGCCTGACTTTGTTTTCTGGGGTGTTTCAGTACAAAAGCTGTTGAAGAGGCAAATTCATAATTTTCTTCCTGGTCAGATTGGATCTTTCATACCATCATCTACAGCTAAACGGACAAGGACCCAGGAAGGAACGATCTCCCAGAATTCTGTAGTTATTGGCCCTTGAGCCCTGCAGAGTTTCACAAGCCCACTTGTCAATGGGCCTCCATTTGCTCATGGGCTTCTGCCTTGCACCGGCTGCACCAATAGTATTTCCACCTGTGGCCTTAATTACAGAGGTCACAGGAATTGGAGGACAAATGTAAGTCTTTAGAACACATCTTGAAGAACTAAAGAACCAATTAAAAAGTAGCAACATAACACTCATTGGTATCCTGGCGCTCTCTTAAGCACCTAGTATCGGTCTGGCTTCCAACACAGCTAGGAATCACTCAAACAGACCTGTCTCTATAACTGGAACTTGCGCACCAGAGAAAAAAATATAAGGGATCCGGACAAAACCAGTGCCAGACTGGTGGCTGAAATACTGACAAGGTATGCATAATGATAATCTTCAATCAAAAGGTACCCTGTCCTATGAGAGTTGAAGACACCAATTGTTCCATGACAATAACTCTTTTTCAGAAAGAAGGGACTTTATTAAGTAGGGGTTGACAAAATGCTTTGCCTCAAATCAAAACAGATGAAAAATAGCATTTCCTGCCAATTTGCACATTTTTCACGAAAAGTGCAGATTTTCTGCTTTTTCCCACCTTGTGTTGAAATCAATGGTAAGACTGAATTTCCCCCACCACATGGCAAGATTCCCTTCTTTTATCACAGGCATAGTATAAAAGGGCTGTCAGGTTCCAGCAACATGTCATTTCTGCATTTGTGACAAACAGAGAAAGCAACACAATTCTGAGCTAATTAGGATAGGCAAATGGACAATTCTCCAATACAGTTAAAGTGGAAAGTGGAGTACCTCAGGGTTCAGTATTAGGTCCGCTGCTTTTTAACATGTTTATAAATGACCTAGAAATAGATATAGAAAGCAAATTATCAATACTTGCAGATGACACTAAATTATGCAGGGTAATTAATTCAGAACAGGATAATTGCTCTCTACAGAGGGATTTATATAAAATGGCAGATTGGGCAAACAAATGGAATATGAAGTTTAATGTGGGGAAGTGTAAAGTCATGAATTTTGGAGGAAATAATCCCAAGGCTACTTAAAACTTAATGGAATCATTTTAGGGGACTCGTTGCTAGAGAAAGACCTGGGTATCCTTGTCAACTACAAACTTGGAAACAGTGACCAGTGTCAAACAGCAGTAGCAAAGGCAAAATCCTGTCTTGCATAAAAAGAGGTATTGAAGCAAGAGTGGATAACATTATTTTGCCATTGTACAAATCATTGTTAAGACCTCACCTTGAGTATGCAGTGCAGTTTTGAGCACCAGTTCTCCCCAGATCCGCTGGGTCTCTAGCCACTACAGAAGACCTGAGGCTATTGGTGAGTAACATTAAGGCCACACTTCACGCTGAACATGCGAACATACTTCTTGCTTTGAGTGTAGAATCTGTTGAGGAATCCATGACAGAACTGTCATCCAACTTCTACATATTAGAACAATATTTCCTGGGACAACAAGATACAATCACCCAACTACAGTACTGCAACAATGATACAGACAACAGCAGAAGGCAGAACAAAATAAATCTCAGCAACATTCCTGAATCTACATCTCCAAATCAACTCCAGCAGTTTCTCCAGTCTTTCTTGGCTCACACTCTACAGTGCACTGATTTTTCTCCAATACTCATAGACGGCGCTCACCAAGTCCTACACCTTGTGGTGGCCCAGGAGATAAGACACAAGACATAGTGTATAGGTTTCATTATTACTGAGATACAGAAACCATAGTGGCACCTTGCCACGATACACCCTCAATCTCCTATGCTGTAGTGGAAGTCCAGGTCTTCCAGGATTTGTCTCCTCACATGCTATTCCTCCAGTGACAGTTTTACGTCCCTTGATGGAGCACCTTAGGAAGATATATATCAAGTATACATGGGGCTTTCCTTTTCGCTCACATGCTCCACATGATGGGCAGTCAGAAGAAGAGGAGGGTGCCAGTAGTGGACAGTGACACCCTCTAACTTCATGGATGGGGTTGTGTTTTCTATGTGGCCTGCCTCCATCTAGGCACTGCATACCACCCTTCCCTGACCCTGGTTGTGTGTCACCCTCCTGCTGAACCCATCTGTATCTCACCACCACCCCATCATGCTTCTACAAGCATAAGACTGGTTCATTTAATCCATGTATCTGCATCTGCCACCTGTTTGCCTTGTAGGACTCAGCCTATTCTCTTTCCTGGTACTACCCTATCTTAATTTTCCTCAGGTATTTTCCTACCCACCTACATAGATGCCCCCTTTGAGAAGCCGTCTTCCATGTCCCACCCAGGCTTAGGCCCTATTTTTGGGGTACACTGCCTTGTTTCTCTTGTTTGTATTGAAATCTCATGTTTTTTGCATACTGTTTGTTGGTCTGGGGCACCGCTCCACTTTTGCTGAGCAGTGGATGGAGCCTATTGGCCGATTCTGCATTATCTTATGTTGTGTGTGATCCCCTGGGAACTCCCCAGGGACACCTATATTGCGATCTGTCACTTCTCCATCTCATACAGACAAGCCCCACTAGATAGACAGTGCCATGTAGGCTGCCACCCCTGAACCACCTGGCCCTATCGGCTGTCTCACTATTTATAATAATATGTACAGCAAAAAAAAAAAGAAAGAAAAAGGGAGAGGGTGGGAGATGGATTACATTTTGCTTTCAGATTCGGGGAGGACAGGGGTATCAATGTTAATAATATTAATGATGTTAACGATGCCCAAGGCACATCTATTCGGACAAAGTTGGGGAATACCTCCAGCAGACTCCCTATTTGCCATTGGAGATCACTCCCTTCCCCTCCATTGCTCTAGGAGAGATCTTCTTGCATTAACATCTGGTGTGCATTCTTTCCCTCCTTTAGGGACTATTCTTTTTACTCCCACCCCTACCATTCCTACTGTCGTCTAGACTATTTTTTCCTCAGCCAGTTTCACTTAGGCATGGCAACATAGACTTCTGTAGGACAAATCATACATGTTCCCCAGCCGACACTGAAGTGGAAACTTAATTAATTCTTCCTTAAAGGGATAGTAATGTTTCATAATAAAAGCAGCTCTAATTAATCATGATAGTATTTGTGCCTTGGAGAGTGTTATTTCAATTCTGTCAGAGTTGTAGTTCAAGAGTAATTGAATGATAAAGTATCCTCCTCCCACCCCTTTTACTGATATAACACTTCTCAGCTCAGAGCAGCAGGGAGGTGCCCAGATAGATTGCAGAGAGGGACAATCTTCAATTAAGATAAAGGAAAAAGCTGAAAAACCTGTAAAGGGGGGGCAGGGTTTTCATTGTTCTCACAGTAAGAAGACTGTCCCTTGCTGTTATCTATCTGAGGTGAGCAGTGTTACACTAGGTAAAAGGGGTGGGAGGGGGATAATTTATCATTTAATTACTCTTGAACTACAACACTGACAGTATTGAAATACCACTCTCTATGGCTCAGATACTATGAAGATTAATTGGAGCTGCTGTTTTTGTGAAACATTACTATCCCTTTAAAGACCCCCGGAGTAGACCGAAGTGGAGGAGTTAGAGGATTTCTTCCAGGACTTGTCCTCTCCTTCTTGTTGGAAAGCCCACAAATGTATTCTTAGAAGTCTCTGTCTTTATCTTGATAGGTAGCTGGTGACAATGGCAATGTTGACAGAACAGGGATTGGCTAGTGAAGGATACCTAGACTGTTGAGTCCCAACACAAACAGAACCCTTCCCCACCTATTTTAGACCAACTCAAGGCCAAAAAGACCTGTCTGTTTTACTTTGAGCCCAGGCCATCAAATCTTACACTTGGATTAAATCCCAACACAATCTCCAAGAATACAAATGTGGCAGGGAGTTTAAATTAAAGTTTCTGGTTTTGCAGATGATATCCTCGTCTCTCTACCCTCCCTCCCCACTCGCATTCCTCCACTCCATCACATCCACACTCTACCTCTACGGTTCTTTCCGCAGTCTAAAGAGAAACATAAAACAACAAGTCTGAAATCTTACCCTTAATCATCTCCCTTTACTTACAAACAATCTTACAGAGGTGTTTTCAATACGAATAGCGTTCCCAGTGTGTGGGTACTGGTTCGCTCCACAGTCATCCGGCTGTTATTACAAAATACGTATAGCACTCTCAGTACAAGGTACTGGTTCGCTCCACAGCCTCCCGGCTCTTATTGCAACTCGTGTGTTCAGGTTTCCCAGTACACGGGTACTGGTTCACTCCTTAGCCTCCCGGCTGCAGTTGTACCTTATTGACTTGCTCCCAGTACTAGGTACTGGTTCGCTCCACCACCCTTGAGTCTATTATCATATTGTGCATTACTGTCTTCCCAGTACGCAGGTACGGGTGGTACCCTGGTATTCCTGGGCTTGCCACTTATGCTGACTTAGCCTCTTATGTCATCCTTGTGACTGCTGTTGCCACCTTTACAGTCACTGAGGCTTCAGTGGTTGCCATTCACTCCTTACCAGGCTGCCTTGCCCGGTATATTGGTAAGGCCGGTAGAACCTATTCTATTATCATCTTGGGTTGCCTTACCCGGTATTGGCAAGACCGGTAGAGCCTGTATATCGCTGTCTGTCTATTGGCTGCCTTGCCAGGTATATTGGCAAGGCAGGTAGAGCCTCTATTCTTGAGTTACAGTCCTGGCTGCCTTGCCCTGTATATTGGCAGGGTCGGTAGAGCCAGCTATCCCTCCATGTACTAGTCTCCAGGCTGCCTTGCCCGGTATATTGGCAAGGCCGGTAGAGCCTATCTATTCCTTGTACCAATCTCCTGGCTGCCTTGCCCGGTATATTGGCAGGGCCAGTAGAGCCTGTATCGCTATTGTTATTATTGCTTTTCCTGTCAATAAAGATATATTTATGAATGTGTATGATACCCTATGGGGTTGTCTTAAACTTTTCAATAAAGTTGTGTTTTTACCTAACTTTGCGTCTGAGAGTCTTAACAAACCGTTACAATGTAGGTAACTGAGTTGAGGTCAACTTCCAGACAATTGATCGCTGAGCTCAAGAAAGACATTTCCATGTGGAAACCCCTCTTCATCTCGTGGATATGTCAGGATAATCTGACCAAAATTATTCTTTTCTGCTCCCTTCCCCTCAGAATCATTACTACCAACTTCATTGTCTTCTTGCACACTTTGTGTGGAAACACAAGAAACCTAGAGTAAGCTTTTATGTTCTGACACGTACAGTAGCAAAGGGGGACTGGACCTCCCTGACTTATCTGTATACTGGCATGCCTCCTCACTTAGTTTTCTCCTGGAACTCTGTGGGACCCCACCTTGGAAGGACTGGACTGTCCTACCTCAATCCCTAGCCCCAGAATTAATTTCCAACAAATTTTATGGTCCTCTTCCTGCCCCTAAAAACCTCAGTTTCTACTTAGACATCTCCTAGAAACATGGTCCGGATGCAACGCTAAATATTTCTTGTCCCTGCTTCCATCTCCTCTCTAATCTATACTAGGAAAGCCAAGTTTTCCTCCTGGGCCCCATTGCAACAATTTTGTCAAATGGGTGGAGTCTGGACTAGTGTATTTGGACCACTTGCTCCCGAACTCGATCTTCGGGACTCCTGGATTGGCATGGGAATCTGATCTGGGCTCTCAAATCCCTGATGGCTCCTGACTCTCGGCCTGTAAACTGCATTCTCACCTCCTCACTAGCGTTTCCATGCAGGAAGCCAATTTCAAGCTTATGATGAGGTGGTACTGATCCCCACTTCAGCTTTCAAAAATTTACACAGATAGATCTGGTGCTTGTTGGAGATGCAGGGGTTGGGATGGCTGTCTCCTTCATATATGGTGAACTTGCCCCTCAATACAACCATTTTGGAAAGTGATACATGATCAGGCAAGCAAACCTTCTGGAGTGACGCTCCCCTGTTCCCCACATACGCTACTCCTTTATAGTTTTCCTCATCCTACATGTCCGTCCCTTTCCTTCCTGTACTCCAAAACATCTTTCTGCTGCTGGTTATTCCTTATCACAATAGCCTGAACGTGTATCCCTAGGTGTTAGGGGTTGTCAACTTCACCCACCATATCTGACTGGAAGCTTAGTATGAGATGAATTTTAGAAATGGAGAGTTTGTATCACCTCTCCAGGGGCTCCAACATATTGTTTTGAGACTTATATTATTCATGGTATGAATACTTGGGCATTCCGGTACTCAAGTCTTCCCCATACATGACAGCTGTCATTCTACTCACTTCCCCACATGTGCCCTCCTTCCCCCTCCTCTTTTCTTCATTGACCTATATGAGGTGATCAAAGATGCTATCAAACCCATATACAGCCCCAACCATGCACATTCTAATGTGAGCCATACATTTTATAGCAAGTGGATCCTTCCAGTCCACCGAAGGGTATGCATCTGGCATGTCCCAGCTCACATGTTCAAGAGCACTGTCTCAGGTCTTGCCAGCCCTCAAGAGGAAGGCCAGGAGGTATAGCCACTTCCCCATCACCAACATGGAGTGGACAATTGTAAAACAGGACTTCTACACAAGGTGAGGCATGCCTAGGGGCATGAGTGCCATAGAATGCACACATGTGTGCATAAGAGCTCCAAAGCATGAGGTACATGAGGATAATCCATGTTTATGCCTCCCATCCCAGCAGCTGTCACTACTCATACATCCTCAATCCCTCCTCTGTCCACATAAAGAATGGGACCTATACAGCGGATGGCTTTTGTGTGAGTCAACAATCCAAATCTCACACACAATTCACATGTTTACCACACTACTAATGTAAAGGTAGTTTAGCATGACATACAAGTAGTACGTCCCCCTCACACAACACCATCCACATAAAAAGTGGTCTCTGTCTCACAATGTCACTCTCTTTGAACAGATGATGACGGGTACGGGTGTAAACAGTGGCTCCTCACACCTGTACCAAATCCACAAACACCTGCACAGGAGCTCTACTATAAGGCTCACGTGAGAACAAGGAGTGACACTGAGCATACCTTTGGCTTGCCCAAATTCAAGGGGGAGCTCTGCAATATGCACCAGCCAAGGCACACAAGATTATCCTTGCGTGTCTTAATACACAATATAGCCATTGACATTAATCTAGTGAAGGAAACTGAGCCATAAACCATTCAGGAGGCCCCTGTTCCCCTTGTACACGATGAGGAGACCCTGAGGGAGCGGTGATACAAGACAGGAACACTTTAACTGTGAGTATAATACAGGAATCAAACACAATGCATGTATGTCCATGATAGACTTGGGAAATGTGTGCAAACACACTCACACAATACATAATGATTTGTTTCACGCCACGGGATGACATACACATCACAACTACATAGCTGCTACAGTATGTAGTTTGGTGAATACTTTAGAGCCCTTAATTCTATCAAACAAACCAGTGATCAAAGGTATGGGGTATGTGTTTTTTACCATCAACTTGTTTAGGTCTCTGAAGTCTATACATGGTCTTAACTCCCCATCCTTCTTTTTGATGTAAAAGAAACCAGCGCCAGCAGGTGAGGAGGACTTGTGAATGATCCCTCTGGCCAGGGCATCAGACACATAATCCTCCATAGCACTGTTCTCCTCAACAGACTGAGGATAAATACGTCCCTTTGGAGGTATGGCTCTAGGAATCAAATTAATAGTACAGTCGTAGGGTCTGTGGCCCGGCAAAGTACTAGCCTCTACCTTATTGAATACCTCCTTGAACAATTGGTACTATGCAGGTAACAAAGAAGAGGTACAAAGTATTCTGGTAGGCTGCTGCAAACACATACCAGTGCAATAAGGGGACCAAGCTACAATATTGCAAGTTGTCAGTCTATCCTGGGATTGTGAGTCTGGAGTCATGGAAACCCCAGGATAACTGCATAGTGTGGATACCATATGATCTGAAACGTTAGGGTCTCCACATGGAGTGCTCCTACTCTCAGGAACAACTGCACAGTTTCATGAGTAACATGTGACAGCTGCAACGGCCTACCGTCAATGGTTTCAGTAGTCAAAGGAGAAGAGCAAGACAACAATGGAATCTTATGCAGGGCCGCAAAATCATTATCCATGAAGAAACCAGCAGTTCCTGAGTCCACCAGGGCTGGAGCCAAGATCGAAGAGGTGGACCAGGACACTACTATTTCTTGAATCGGTTTCCCAATCAGCGAATCTGGGTACTTACTCAACCCTAGGTGTGAGCATTTCCTGGACAGGTAGGACAAGATTGCAATAAATGTCCTGCCTTTCCACAGTAAAGGCACAGGCCCTCTCTCCTTTGAAATGCCCTTTCCTCCCCTGAGAGACGTAAAAAGCCCAATTGCATGGGTTCCAATCTACCTGGCTTGGAACCAGGCGACATGGGAGGCGAGGGAGGACAGGGTGGGGATGAAAAGTTGGGTGCTAGTCGACTTGTAGTCTTACGACTTTGACCTCTGAACACAGGTCTTTCTCTGAGTCTGGTATCGATCATAATCGTGAAGGAGATTAATTAATTCAGATCTTCTGGCAACTCGTGGCCTGCTATTTCGTCCTTTATAGAGTTGCACAAGCCCTGCAAAAATGCTGCTGCTAATGCCTCATTATTCCAGCCCACCTCTGCAGCCAAGGTGCGGAATTCAAAAGCAAAATCGGCTACAGTGCATGTGCCCTGTCATAAGGTCATTAGCCATTTTGCTGCAGATACTACCCTGGCTGGAACATCAAAGACCCTGTGGAATTCTCCCACAAATTCCAAGTAATTGTCCACAATAGGCTTCCTTGTCTCCCATAATGGATTAGCCCAAGCAAGAGCTCTCCCAGATAGCAGGGAGATCACAAAACTGACCTTGCTTCATTCGCTAGGAAAGGCCTGCCATACCATCTCCAAGAAAATGCCCACTTGGTTCAAGAACCCTCTTCAGAGCATAGGCTCCTCCTCGTATATCTGAGAGAAAGTTGCTGTACCAGACAATCCTCTACTGGTACTACCTTCAGGGTTCAAAGGTACCGCCGGCGCCAAATCTGGGGAGGCCACCGGTTGGCGAGGGGTTTGCCCAAGATGTGCGGTTTGGTTCAATAGAGTTTTCATAGTTAAGGACAACTGATCGATCCGCTGATCCCGTGAATCCATTCTGGCCAGAATACACAGAACTGGTTCACTTGCACCTTCAGTACTCATGGCCCTTTCATACTGTCACAGATCATCAGTAAAGAAACACATGAAACAGTACAAGTGAATTTAAACCAGTTTATTGAGCAATAAATAATAAGAATACTAGTAGTAATAATGAACACTTCCTCAGTCAGGGGGAGATAAACAGAGGAGAGTTGACACTGAACGACCTTAGGTCTATTGTACTGAGTCTTAGAACCAGACTTGGCTCTACCACAACAGGAAGGAACGATAAGACTAGTACAGAAGCGTACCCAACAGAGGCACAGGGCGAATAGAGCACCGATACCAATAGTGTAACTGGTAGCACCACTCGAGGCTGCAGAGTAGGTGCTTAGATAGATGCCTCCAGATAGGAGCGCACTACTGAGGCAAGGAGCGAGACAAGCTGCACTCTATCTTACTGAAGGAAACTAGGAGGCACAGAGCGTAGGTAGCACCACAAGTGCTAAGCCAGGCAACAGGTAAGCATAAGAAGCGAGTGCCCAGGAGCGAGACTAAGTTGCACTAGCTGCCCGGAGGCAAACGGAAGGCACCAGGTGGAGGCAACCTGCAAGAAACCAGCTGGTGGCTGAGCAAAGGAGCACACCCCGGATCGGCCTAGTGGTAGTCAGACAGAAGTCACAAATGGACCGTCAGTCAGACAGGCCACAGTCAGGAACCGGATCGGGTAGTCAGCCACAGCAAAGGTCAGCATGGAGTGGGTAGTCTGACAAGCCAAAGTCATACACGGACCAGGAAGTCAGCCACAGCCAAGGTCACAACCGGAATGAGTAGTCAGACAAGCCAAGGATCGAACACCATGAGACAACATAAGCCAAGAAAGGGACAGAGGAACAAACTAGATGTGCACAGGGACACCACGAAAGGGCAACAAGTCCTAGCCTCAATGAGGTTTATAAAGCAGCAGAAGGAGGCAGGATCCAATTAGGCCCAACAGAATAGGCCCATGAACAGGCATCCGTGCCAGTGCCTGAAATATGACTATAGCAATGAGGAAGTAGCCAGAGGCCATGCCGGCCGGTGGTCAAACAGAGGTAAGAGCTCAGGCTCACTTTAGGCCTCAAAGGGAGACTGTGATAGACAGTCCCACAAAGCTGTAGATGTTTTAAGTAAGCTAGAACACGTGATAGAGGAATGGAGGAATGGCTTTTACCCCACTCCTTAAAAGCTGGTTGTGTTTCTGCTGGTAACGGCTCCAACGTAATCTCTGCTTTGAGAATAGGTGGTATGGTGCATGTGCCCTGCTTTGCCTATGTGCCAAATTTAATTGTGACCAGATTCCTGGCAGAATCCAAAACCCTCAAAGAGATGCTTACTGTTGCCTGCAAAATCGGTGTCCATTTTAGTCCTCCTACAATACACTCAACACTCTATATTCCATACAAGAGCGTGACAACCTGCCCCATTACAAGCTGAAAATGGAGGTCTCTACCAGGTGGAATTCCACAAAGTACATGCTAGAGCATTTGTACAAGCAGAATAAGTCCATTTGCGAGTACAACATGCAAAACTGGAATGCTTTGGAGGAAGCCTCTTTGTCACATGGCCAGTGGCAACTTATGTGTGATGTATGTGAGCTGCTGAAACCCTTTGAGGAGGCAGCCCTGCTGGTGAGTCGCATTGGGGCATTATTTAGGGAAATTCTACTACTGATATTGTTATTGTAGAAAAAAATAAGGAGCATGGCTGAGGATTCTTACCATAATGACAATACAAACATGCACCAGCTCGTAAAGGACATGTTAGCATGCTTTGAACAAGATCCTCGCAGACAAAATTTCAGAATTTTTGCTAAAGGGACATCAGCAGTTTGTCACGACAAGGAGTCATGACGATCAGCAGCAACTCTCTGAGGAATAAGATTCTGTCAAGTAAAATAGAGATATGCTTCTTGATCGAGTGGAGGGTTGCATTGTGGAGGATGAGAGGGAGAACATGAGGACACAACAAACAACCAGACATTCTAGTAAAAATGAAGGCAGCAAAGCATTTCAACCAGCAGAAGCAGCTATATCATCAACCAGAATATCCCACTTGGAACACAGGGCAATTCATGGGTCTCAGCAGGGGCAGCAAAAACCCAAAATTGGTGGTGGTGATGGTGGAGGAAGCACATCTCTTTGGGACTTGTTCCCAGAGTATGGGTTGGTAACTGACAAACAAGAACACCTTGTAGCTCCTAGGTCCCACTCCATGTGAGATGGTTTCTGCATACTTGTAGGATAGCTACGTTCTAAGCAGAAACAATGACCCCATGGACTACTGTCAAACAAAGAAGTGTGTGTGGCCAGCATTGATACATACTGCAGTGGAAACCCTTAGTTGTCCTCCAGCAAGTGTTGAGTCTGAGAAGGTTTTCAGTGCAGCTGGTTACATTGTCAATGACAGAAAGACACGGATATCAAGCAGCAATGTTGGGAGACTAATTCTTAAAAATGAACCAACATCTCATACCATCTGAGTATCAGATAGCAGAAACCTCACATGACAGATAAAGCCAGGACAAATATATTAACAACAGCACAGATGAAGAGGTGGAGCAGGGATGTGAAGAAGGGTTTCCACCATCAACCACACTTGGGACCACTGCTATGACCAAAAAGTAGTATGTGTCATTAATCTGAGAAGGAGGATTCATGACAATTATAAAAACTATATACATACCAAATCACACCATACCAGCCAGTTCCTCACCACCATCACTACAATACACATCTGCCACATTGTAGGATGTATTTTTTTTTTGTCTCTTGACATCATCATGAATATGTGTCACTGTCACTTAAGCAGGAAGTAAGTGTTGTGGGCAAAGGACAAATGCTCTCTGCATGCTAACACATTTTCAAGGCATATGTTGCTATAGGACTCACAGCTTTGACTTTCAGTTACTTATTTCTCCACTTCAGCCCTCAGAAGAAGTAATATTGTAGTGGGAAATGTAGTAGCTATAGGAAATATAGTTGAATAATTTGGTAAAATAGGCGAAAATTAGGAACATTTTGCATTGGTGAAAAAGAGAAAACTTTCGCAAGAAAAGCAAAAAAATCTGCAAGTTTTCGCGAAAAATCATGCAGGAAATTCTCTCCACCTTTCGCCCACTCCTACTTGTAAGAAGACTTTTAGAGATTTTAAATATGATATGCCTGGATTTTCTTTTAATTGTTGCTAGAACTCCTGATCTTCCTGTAACCTATATCCTTCGTTGATGTAATCAATGGTATTTTGAATGACTATTGATCCTCCTTTGTTAGGCTGACCATACCTCACCTTTAAAAAGGGACACATAGGAAATAGGCATATTTCAGGAGTGCACCAAAATCAAAACAACCCTGTAGTATGCATTTTTCATGTGTGTCCCTTTTTAAAGGTGAGGTATGGTCAGCCTATCCTTTGTCCGCTTCACAGATCATAATGTTCTTCTGTTTAGCCAATTTATTAAGAGCTGATCTTTCATATCTATTAAGATTATCTCTTGGGATTTGACGGCCCTTGATTTCTTTGTTATATTCATCTAGGACCATGTGATTAAAGCTCTCGGTATGGGGACTTTTTTCTGAATGGGATAAAAGTAGGATTTAGGTTTGAAGTCGGTTCTGACAAATTAATCTTTTGGTTTTTCATCTTCTTCTTTTAGATCTTCCAAGATCTTAAGAATTTCAGCATCTTTTGGATCTAGTCTTGTGGATTTACGTTCTCAGAGAAGAACCTTTGTAGAGTACGTTTCCTCACAACTTGATGCAGATCCATAAAGAACCCAAAATCGCCAAATGATGCAGCAGGTGAAAATGTAAGGCCTTTAGACAGTATGGAAACAAAACTGGGATCAAGATCTGTATCAGAGAGATTATATATACCTAAATGGTTGCTATGGGCCAGTATTGATAGGCTTTAAGTTTCTTGGGGGTGTTGGTTAGGCTGCTTTCTATTTCTCCCTCCTCTGCAGTTCTCTCTTCTCGATATGAGTATGGTCACCTAACATATTTTTTGTAATTAGAGTTTTATCTTGGATATTCATACTATTTACAGACCTTGCTCAACTTTTGGGTTTAGCTGCAAGTTCTGACTCTCTTTGTTGGATAAGTTGCTCAGTTTCTTTTAGTTCTTTTTCAAAGGCATACATTTCTTTTTTAGAGGAATTGCAGCCCAATTAACAAATGAACGGCTGGTGCTTGGTATTAGTTCCTCATATAAGTTTTGTTGTGATGTTTCTTTTGTGGTGTTATTTTGGTTATCATGTGGTATTCTAGGGGACTGTTGGTTGAAGTATCTCCCTTGTTGGCCTTTATTGAATTTGTTCCTATTTGTAGTAATTTTGTATTTGTTCACATTTTATCTTTGTTACAAGTATTTGGGTGGAAATTATAATTGCCTCAATCTCTGTTTAGTTTATTCTCCTTTCTATTTTTTAGCTCTCTTTCAATTTTATTTATGTTATTATTAAACCTTAAATACAATTCCTTGAATACCGGTGTTCCTTCAGACTTGCTCGGTTCTGGGCTGATTGTATTTATTTGTTTTTCAATGTCTTGAAGAAGCTGGTGTCTGTATGCAATCAGATGTTTAATTGATGCTAAGGAACATTCTTCCAAAATGTAATTCATTTTTCAGAAAAATGGACATCTGGGAAGGGAGAGTTTTTCAATATACATTGTCCTCTTTGGATAATACATCTAGTGAGATATTGTTCCAACAATAAACTGTCCACCAGTGCCTCATTTCAGCATGTAGTAGCTGTTCTAGTCTATTAAATAGTGTATTGAGATTATGCATTATGTCTCCTTTTGTAGGTGTATCTTTGTCATTAATTAATCTTTTCAGATTTCCCTTACTTTTCTGTCTAGCTGAGATGGAGATGCTAGCCATTGTTTCAACTTTAATAATAAAAACCTGTATATACTTTTACCAACAGTAATGTAAAAGATATATATAGATAAATATATCTCCCTTACCTAAGTTGCTGTTCTAA
Organism: Rhinophrynus dorsalis; assembly: GCA_037306005.1. Classification (NCBI taxonomy): domain Eukaryota; kingdom Metazoa; phylum Chordata; class Amphibia; order Anura; family Rhinophrynidae; genus Rhinophrynus; species Rhinophrynus dorsalis. Next base: position 305,724,344 of record CM074720.1, on the reverse strand, counting down.
TGTAGTGATGTATTAGTGCAGTATAAAAAAGAAAAAATGTTAAGTGCTCTGTAGGTACTGGGAGATATAAAAAGAGTCCACTTACCAAGATGTTTTTATCCTGCCATTTGCTGTGGATCTCACAAGTTGCAATACACATTGCTATACTGGCATAGAAAGATAGAAAGAAAATAAAAAACAACACAACATGGGGTTTGAATATTACATTGATTGATTTTACTTGCACGATTGATACCTTTCATTTAGAGGTTGTTAAAAGCATAGTAATTGGCCTGTTGGTTTAGTTTGCATACACCATGTTTGTTTTCAATCAATGTAATTTTCAAACCCCATGTGGCCTGTGGGGGTGGGTGAAATAAGCCTATAAAGAGGGCTGGTAGATACACAGTCTTCTTGGGCTTCCACCCACTCACTGCAGGCCAACAATGTTTGATCAGGTTAGTCTTTTCACATAATTTTAAAAGCTGTATGTTACTTGTTTTTAATGTAAGTACCCTCTATATGCATATTATATGACTTCTAACTTGTTCATTTACAAGAAATCCTCAGGAAATGTTTTTAATTTAGACAGGATTAAAAATGTCTATTAGATAGGGATTTCCTGATATTGGGGTACTGTGACATAGTGGGCAAGCTTAAACATACTTTGGCCAAAGTATGGAACAAAAACCTCATATTAATTAACCCAGTAGTATAATATATGCTTTATACAGGGCGCACATTTGAACAATTTGTATGGAAGAGTGCAGGTTTGTTTGTTTTTTTTGCATTTCGAACTTTAGGTTTTGGCCTAATATTTGGGGGTCTGGAGACCCTCTCAGTCCTTCCTGCTATCTATACTTTATTCCCTTATTTTATTCTCATTTTAAATATTTTATGTAAATGTTATGGTGAGTTAGCTCTGTGAGCGTTTTTCCTCCTTTTTTCTACTGTAGGATGGCCAGGAGAGTTATTCAACTGATATGTACATTAATATCGCCAGTTATCTCCATGTGTCTTTGTTATACTGATCGGTATCTAACAGTACTCTCCCCCGTCTCCATATCCTATGGTCATATAGTAGTCTCATGACATTGTTTTCCCAAACAAAACCTATTCCTTTTTATCCTTTCACCTTATTTTCTGTCCTTTGTTCTTGCACATCACTCATATACTTCCTTTGTTTCCTCATTGTAACAGTTTGTTTAATTTGTTCAACATCTATATACATCCTATTTTGTATTATTACTTAGTCTAACTGCCCTCCCCTCAATGATTTTCATTTGAGGCCACATTTTTTTCAGTGTTCTCTCTAATCCTATCAATTGTGATTCTTCTACTCTCAATTATTAATGTCATTTAATCTCTTGAACAATTCTTGCCATTTATTGTAAAAAAAAAAAATAATTGTTCATATCTGAGGCTGGAAACTTGATTAATAGTCCTCATGGCACTAAATAATTGTCCAAATAACTTTGCAATACTTTATTCTCCCAATATTGTTTCATTTCTTTGATTAACAATTTTTCTAGTTAGTTTGATACCAAATTTTAATTGTCTGTATTCTCTTTACTAACATATTCATAGATAAGTTACTGTCTGTAAGAAGGACAGTTAATTATGCTGTGCAGAATAGCCATGTGAACAAGCTCCACATACAAGCTTGTTGGAAAGTGGGTGAATGATGTAAGGCAAGGGAAGTTTCAAGGAAACACAACAAGAAACATCACAAACACACAGACTATAGGCCTAGTGGAGCAACATTAAATAGGTAGGTGAGAGAGACCTGTGCTCAACTCCAAGGTAAGACACTGAAGTTTAGAGGATTCCATAAAAATATCCATTTTAACAGAATAATGTAGAGAGAACTAAAAGACATTTGAGCCCAACTTGATTCTTTTAAATTTTTGTGTAAGTTTTGACTTACACATTCTAATATGTTGATGACTTAGGAAATACAAATTATATTTTCATTTAAAAGACTAAGCAGTTGCATACTTTTTTATTATTTTCAATAAAATTCATATTTTCATCATTTTATATAACTTTTTATATCAACTCCACTCATTCTGGCACAGTATATACAAAATATTAAACTGTGTGATCTTAAAACATTTTTTATGTTTAAAATAAGGGTCCCCTCTGTAACTGTTTATTAGATGTATTTTTATTGATATATATACTTTTTTATCAGTTGTGTGTTCATTTATATTTAATTTGACATTGATGATGGTAACATGTAGACATGACTGATGTATTAAAATTCATAATTTTTTATCCCTCTCTCCTTTTTTAATTTCCTGTACCCTGCTCTCTTCCCCTTTTTACTTTCTTGCTCTTGTTGATGAAAACTATTAAAAACAACATTAAAAAAATAGTGTTTTTTTTACAAACATGCACAAATGTTATAAATATAAACATGCAAAAAGTCACATTTGTCTTTGTCTAACAGATGTTTCTATGTTGCAGTACAACCATGGCATAACAGACATTTAAACTTTACCTCAATAATGTCACAAGTTTCAGTATCTTTTTATAGGTTTCAACATTCAAAATATAATTTTGAACTTTAATCATTTATCTCAGTAGCACTTCTTAGAATTAAATAAAATTGAGCCATCATGACAGAACAAAGCAAAAAAGGAGTTTTCTGGTAGAGAAATAAAGATATCTTAAGACTGACTTCAAAAGATATCCATAACAAGTAACTGTAGCTAAGCTTTTCATCTTTGCCTCTGGGATATTATTAAGTCTATCTAGTAGGACTAACAGCAGGAACAAGGATTACAGAAGTTACTAGAGTGTATCTTCCTCCTGCCATATAAATATCAGAAAAAGCATAGATCTTGTTCATGTATAAAGGTCATGTGTTCTAAAATACATCAAATTTAACCTACTAAAATAAGGCATACACCTTTGCTTTGCCATTACTTGTAGTCTAAAATCTATATAGTGTGTTGTCATAAAATAAGATTTCAATTTAATAAGTAACTGCTTGTAAAGTGAGTTATTGCCCTGCAGAAAGAAGTAAACATCTCTCTAGGCATACTTTCAGGTGCAATAGTTTTTATCATACTATATTATTAACCCCTTGGATGATAAAGATCTTTCTATGTAGGGGTTAAAGAAAAATATAATATTAAACAAAAGCACACAACATAAATATGCATATACAGTAAATGTTTCTATTACAAAGAGGAAGTTTGTTAGTATATAGAAATCTGTTTTTCTCACTAGAGAGAAACTAAATAGTATCTACAAAATTATATCATATTAAATAAAAGCTATAGAAAAATGCAAACAATGAAGAAAAAATATATTTAGTTTTCTTGCCAAATGTGTGAAAACAGAATAATGTCACGGTCCATTATCAGCTCTTATGTAATTCAACCCTCGCTGGTTTCCACTGTGAGAGCGAGTGGCTGCACAAGGCTAGCTGAATGCTTGTTAGAAGCTTTCAAGTGGAATTGTCCACCTATACAGAACAATATTTTAACTGGAAATATCCAGGATTTTCCCATAATAATATTATGCTATTTACAGAACATTTGAGGTTGTCCAAGACAATGATGGTTAAAATTTGTACAAGTAAAAGGGGATAAAAAACAAATAAAATTAAAAGGCAAAAAATTGACAAGAATAAAAGACTGCCCATTGAGCCATAATACTGATGGAATTTCATGCATCTAAAGTATGTTTTGATAGACATGCTGGCTGATCTTGCCATGGATGTCAGAAACTCTGTCCCCAGTAAATCAGCCCCAGACCATGACACTGCATCCTCCATTTTTCATAGTGGGAACCGCAGATACAGAACGCACCATTTCTGCTTTTTACAAATACTTCATACTTAATACTTTAATATTTCAAATTATGACTGTTCCATCCAGAAGGCCAATTTGCTGTCCTCTATTATCCAGTTTGTGTGTTTTGTTTTTTGCTCAGGTGAGTCTCTTCATCTTATTCTGCATTCATCATAACAATGATTTCTTTGCAGAGATTCTTCACGTCAGGCCAGCTTAACTCATTCACCTCTAAATAGTTGATGCTGAAACATCAGTTAGGTTCTTTATTTCTCATGCTGGTTATCATTTGGGAGGGCAAACTTTAATAATCTTTTGTGTGCCAGGAAGGTATCCAATGCATTACATTGGCACTCAAAGGGTTAACTCCATGACCACGCTACCAGCATGATTTGCTCTCATAAATTACAAATGAAATATCCAACAATGCTTGAATGGTTATGTAATTTCTATCTCCAAAATACTGTATATATACATATATTCTGAAAAAAAGACATAGAGATATCCCCAGATAGATCTGACAGAATTCAAAAATTCAAAACTTTCAAGATTCTTCTCCCATGATCACCCAGAAGCCGAAGATGCTCAACCACACAAGTAGCCCTTTTAGCTGCCATATATAGAACCAATCAAAATTTAGAGTACATCTGCTTGAACCAAGGTTTATGTCATATAATTTGCAATGTTTTACATTGTGGAACATACTTGAAATACTTGAAAAGGGAAAACACATGCACAAAACAAAACATAAGGAGTATCAAAGCAATATTCAAGAACATTGAAAATTGTATGTAAATATTGGATTCCTCAAAATAGCCACAGTTTGTCTAATAACTGCCTCAGAAACACAAGACATTCAGTTAACCGGTTTCAGGAGAAAATCACCTGACATTTCTTCTCAGCTCTTCTACAGCAATATGCAGAGATGAAGGGCACTTGTGGGTAACTTTGCTTTGACTCTTCTTTCCAGTTTATACAATAAATTGGTATTTAGGGCAGTCTAGTTATTAGAATTAGTTGTCCTTCACTTTCTGTCTTTACCAGATAGTTTGAGGTGTGGTTTGAGTCATTATCTTGTTGAATAATAAAAGACCGCTCATCTAGCCATAATAATGATGGAATGGCATTCCTCTGAAATATGCTATGATAGCCATACTGGTTAAGCTTGCCATGAACTTTTTAAAGATCACCAACTCTGTCACAAGTAAAGCAACCCCCAACCATGACATTGCCTAAACCATTCTTGATAGTGGGAACCACACATGTAGCACTCACCCTTTCTGTGTCTTACAAATGCTCAACATTTGGGCTCAAATATTTCAATGTTTTTACCATTCGGTCCATAAGACCAACTTCCACTTCTAAAACATTGTGTTTCTGAGTTTTCTTAGACGAGTCTCTTCCTCTTATTCTGCACACTTAACAATTATTTATTTGCAGTGATTCTTCCAGTCCTAGCTCGAATCCTGCCTGAAGAAAATTAAGACGCTGAACTGAAGAAATAGGTTTTTCAATGACTTTGCCCCATTTCCTGAATGTCTTCCATACCTAACAGTATTTGTTGGATGTTGATACCTTTCTTCCTGCTATGATGGTCTAGATTACTGGTTCTGACAGACCTTTTTCTCTTAGTGACTGCCTTTCAACCTCCATGTTGTCAGCTTCCAGAAAGATGGATCTAGGTACAGAAGTGGTCCATGATAAAGGATATGTGGCTTGCTGGGCAGAGTCCAAGGGACTTCTATTGATAGTTTTATGAGTTCCCCTATATCCCCTACATCCTTAAGGTCTGTAAGATGACTGCTAATGTCTTTGTGAATATCTTCGGGCAGAGGAAAGACCAAACGGGAGTGCTCTGTATTGCTAATACTGGTCCGCTAGGGCAAATCTGAGGAAATTTCTGTGAGAGTCCCTCACGGGAATATGATAATATGCATCAATCAAATCTATTGTTGTAAGGAAACTCACCAGGGTAACTGTTCTGAGGACTGCGGACATGGATTTCATCTTGAATTTCCGAGGCTTTATGAAAGAGTTTACCTTTTTCAGATCCAGAATTGTTCTGTAGGTACCCCCTGGCTTAGGGACTAGGAATATTACTGAGTAGATACCTTTCTTCTTGAAGTTCTATGGCACTGGTTCTATTACCCTTTCCTCACGCAATTCCTGAATTGATCTGAAGAGGGCCCATCCTTTGGACTGCATTCTAGGTCTAGTGGATACCCAGCTTCTAGATTTTGCCAAACCCATTTGTCTGGTTTTGTTAGTGATTTCCAAATGTAGACAAATAACTCCAGTTGACCCCCCTACTGGAGCTAGGAGCTGGGCCCTCAGAGCTTCAGGAGAGGTCTCCCCTGTATGTCTTCCAGATGGTGTCTTTTCTAAAACCTCCTTTTGAACCTTGAGCTGCAGGTTGCTTCTTCTGATGATAGGATTTTGATGTAGGAAATGCTTTGGGTCCCAAAAGGACTGTCTTCGGTTCCTACAAGAGTAACGTTGAGGGGGTGTTCTGGCTCTATGATCCTGGGGCAGGAATGAGCTCTTTCCTCCTGTTATACTGGGTAGGATTTAGTTGAGTAATTTGCCAAATAATAGGTTACCTGAAAACGGAAGGGATACTAGTTTTGACTTTGAGAATGGGTCAGCCCTCCATGATTTTAACCAAAGGGCTCTTCTTGTTGTTACTGCCAGGGATGAAGATCTGGCAGATAATCTGATGGCATCCATGGATGAATCACATGAAAATTCAATTTCTTACTTGATGCTAGCCACATCCTTCATCAGTTTTGGTCTACAGACTGAAGACTCTATACTTTCTTCTAAACTGGTTAACCAGATTCTTAGGCTCTGGAAACACAGGTGATAGTTGATGATACCTTTAGGTTTTGGCCTAAAAAGGTGAACTGTTTCTTTAAGGCTGCTTCCATTTTCCTATCCATACTATCCTTCAAGGAAGATCCATCTTCCATTGATATAATTGTCCTCTTCTTAATATGGGCTATAGCGGCATCGATCTTTGGAGGGCTAGACCAGTTTACCATTTCCTCTTCCTTGAAAGTATACATACTTTGAAATCATTTTGAAAATGAAACTTTTTTATGACTTGCTCCATTCTGTGTTGACTATATCTGTGACTGCTTGATGGACATGAAAAACTGGTAAAACTGTATTTGAATAATCTGTTGACACAGTTTTGAGTAGCATTATTGCTATTAACATCACAAGCCCATATAGGATTCATTGTGTTGACTCCAGCCAACTCGATAGTGGGATATAGTGATTTATCATGAGCCCAGCAGCATTGGACACCGACCATGCATAAAAGGACAGGGAGGTGAAAGAAAAGAAGATGCCTGAGACAAGAGAAGACCAATGAGGAGAGAAGGAATACATGGGAAACCAGGGAGATGAGCTGTACTAGACACCACTAGTACAAGGCTTTGATCCAAGAATTGGTCTGGTAAGTGCATACTATTGATATTGACGTTTGCACTGTACCATCGATTCACTACCACTATTTGCAGGCACACTTATTTCCATCAACGTAGGCTGATTGCTAGTGGATTCTCCCCACTATTCCATTCTCCCTCTTCTATCTAATCCTCCTCTATCTCTAGATTCAATCTTGTGGCTCTTTGTATCAATGCAATATGTTTGTTAAACTGACCCGCAGCATCTGTGTTTCAAGAGCATCCGCATCCATGCTGCATCTAGCAGTGTATACCCCAAAAGGCTCTGTGGTGTAACTAACGTTTCAGGATGACTTGTCATCTGTCTCATTGTTCCATGAGACCAAGAGGGAATACCCATCTACTTGATATTTGATTGTTGAAGCATGCCCCCTGATAGATGTTAAAATGACTCTTTCCCTTGTGTAGATTGTACCTTATTTTATGAGGATCTCTTTCTTTAAAGGAAAGTGATGGACATAGCAATTAACGTACATGCCATATCAGTTGGTGGGCTCCTGGATCTAAGAGCTAAGAGAACTGTGTTTCAAGTTCAGTTGTTGACTTTTTTTTGCCATGTCTTCAAACTTATGTTTTGATGGATTTGTTGAAGGTTTTGCTTCTTTGCCTGATGTGTTTGGTTGGTTGTTGTGAAGTGCAGAAGAGGAAGCCACATTGAGAGGAGTGGCGATTTCATCCTGTACAGAGACTTTAAAAAGAATTGAGCAAATTTAGGGCTCCATTTTCCTTTGTTCTTATGTTTAGAGGTTTGAGGCTAGGTGTTTTTCACATCACATATATAAAAAATTATTTGTAAATAATTATCATATATACAGAAAATAAAAGAGCATGTTCAATACATTTACAATACAATTGTTAAAAAAGTTTGATGCTATGTCAAAGCTATGAAAGCTTGCATTCTAAATCTGCTTAGTTAGCTAATAAAAGATATCAAAAACTATATTTGCCTCCTGTATGTCAAAACTATATTAAACATTGACAAAAAATGTATTTCAATAGACAAGGATATTTTCAAAGCAAAAGACATGCGCAAATTCAATATGAAAATGACTAATTTACATGTTAGTTGCATCTAGTAAATACCCTTTTAAAGAAATCTGATGGCATCTTCATGTATATGTATAATGAATAAACAAGGGGAGTTATGCCATAAGGAGTTATAAAGAGGTGATAATTGGAGCTGTCTTCTCTAGTGATATCACTTCTCCAGCTCCTATATTATGCTATGCAGCCTTTGCACTAAGATGATCTCCAAAGTTGCATTGGCTCCATTGAATAACATAGGAATAGAAGAAGTGATATCACTGGAAAAGTCATCTCCATTTTTTACCTCAGTATCAATCCTTCCTGCATCTCCCCCAAGGTATAGAATGATAATTATTATGACTGTGAGACTATATCTCATTCGTTCTCATATTTTGGTATATATGGGCTAAATCCCTATTCAGACACTGATATGGTGTTTCCAGGAATATGAATTTTAATTAGATATGTATACATCAGCATCCAACACTATATATTGAGACTGAGGTGATGTATGTATCTTAATTGTGATCAGAGATAACAGCAAGTTAGGTACTCTTCACTAAGCATGATATAATATTTTATTTTAGTATAACACTTAAATAAGCATTGCTACTTTATAAATGTGTATGACTGGGTTGTTCAGGCTATAATGTGACAGCTGCATGTAAACAAATAGGCCACTCCTCATGCATACTATCATTGGTCGGCTTCTTAAACATACCTTCTTTATTCATGCTCTGGACATTATAAATATCCATCAGCTGTTCACATTGGGTCACACTGCTGTTAATTGCACATTGGGTCTGTGGCAGTGTGTCTCTTGCTCTTTAGCACTTTAATTTGGAATTGATTTACCCTGGAAATGTCTGTGTTTCTTGGGTGGACAAAAAGTGAGAAAAATTTCCAGCATGACTTTTCCCAAAAAAGGGAAGTTTTTTTTTTTTTTTTCTTTTTGCGAACGTTTTCTCCTGTTCTCCAATGCAAAATTTTCCTCCTTTTTGCCTATTCCAGCAAATTTTTTGCCTATTACAACACATTTTTCGCCTATGTTTAATATGGTGCAATGTTTCCCAGCACAATATTACTTCTTCTGAGGGCTGTAGTGGAAAAATAAATAGCTGGAAGTTATGAGCCCTACACCAACATATACCATGAAAAATGTGTTAGCATGAAGAATGCATTTGTCCTGTGCCCACAGCACTTACTTCCTGCTTCATTGACACTGACACATATTCATGAAGATGTCAAATAATAAGAAATATAGTACAACCTACAATGTGGTACATGTGTATGGTAGTGGTGGTGGGGGACTGGTGTTGTATGATTGGTGGGACCTTGACAAACTGCATCCACCCCGGGAGGAGCAGGATCATCATCATATATTGCACATGCTGCAGCAACAATTGCTGCAGTCAGTGTTTGTACTAACACTTTACTCCCACATTCCTACACTGCTCCACCCTAACCCCTCCCACTTGTGCATTTGCTAGACATTACTCAACTACAGTGTGTGTCTTTACTCTCTACAGCACACATCTGATGGCGTGTGATGTTTTGCCTTGGCCCTCAACAAAATTCTTAATGTCATCTGTTGTCTATCAAGTCTGCCTATCATGGTGCCCTTGATTCTGGCTCTCTTACTGGTCTGTTCGCTTTCTATGTTTGTCTGGCGACAGCTTGGAGGGTGACTACTTACTGGTCACACATGCCTTTTTCTGAGCTCTCACTATTTTATAGTTTTCTAATTTAATTGACCTATGTGACTCCGCCTCCTAGAGAGGCCTTATAAGCTTCATCCTATCATTGCCTCAGTACTGTTTCGTGGTCTATCTGAATGCTTTCTGAGTCTTCCATTGTGATCCGTTCCTGGCTCCTGAATCTGATTTGTGTATGACCCTGGCTCCGTCTGACTACAGATTTGTGCCTGAACCTTTTGCCTAGCTGAATGTCTGCTCCGTACCAGCCTTGGCCTTGTCTGACTACCCACTCTGTGTATGACCTTTGGCCTTGCTGACTAACGCTCCATGCTGACCTTGGCTTGTCCAATTACGCGCTCCGTGTATGACCTCTGGCCTGGCTGACTTCCCGCTCTGTGCTAAGTATTTTGGCTTGTCTGACTACCTGAACCATCTTACCACTGGATATATAGTCTCTGTCGCTTCCTGAGGCCTGGCAGCCCCTTTTAGGTTCTCATTCTCAGTCCTTGGTTGGGTAAGTCCTATTAGCTTCTGGTAGTGGACTGTACACTGTCCCCATGCCCGACCCCGGGAAGGTTGGAGAAGTGTCTTATTTATTTGTTTGTGATTATTCTTAGTCAAGTGGAAATTGATTTTATGTATTTGTCTGAGTGTTTATTTACAAGTCTCTCGTGATAGTACGAAAGGGCCATGACCTCAAGGTACAGGAAATCCACAGGTGCCTAGCATCTTTGCCAGGATGGACATACAACATCAAAGAATCAATCAGCTTTCCATGACAATGCAAACACTCCTTAATCACACAGTCACCTTGAAGGGGCTGTGTGACAACCAGTGGCCTCTCCTGACCCGGCACTGGTGATAAGGTCTAATATGTTCCTAGGGTTACTGGTACCGCTCCACTCCCTCAACGATATGATGGGGAACCTACTCTGTCTTGTGGGTTCATTAACCAGTTGGGCATATTTTTGGAACTGGTACCTAATGTATTTCCAAGTGATCGAAGCAAGGTGGGCTTCATGATTTCTCTCCTGTCTGGGAGAGCATTGGCATGGGCCAATCCGTTATGGGAAACAGGGAAACCCAGAATCTCGAATTTCCCTGAGTTTGTGTCCGCTTTCAAAAGGGTCTTTGATGTTCCAGCCCGGGCAATGTCGGCAGCCAAACAACTTATGATTAACCGCCAGGGCGCAGGTACTGTAGCCGAGTACGCTATAGAATTTCGTACACTGGCGGCAGAGATGGGCTGGAACAACAAGGCTCTAGTGGCCGCATTTTCACAAGGATTGAGCAATGTGATTAAAGATGAGACGGCAGCCCATGAGCTGCCTGAGGAGCTTGATGAACTCATCTCCTTTACCATACTAATAGACACAAGGATCAGAGAAAGATTCCCTTTCAAGGAACAGTTACTAAGGCCTTCTTCCCGATTGGCAACTAACTTTTTGCTCCCACCCAATACTCCCTCTCCTCCCATGCCTCCTAGTACTGAGTTGGGCAGGGCCAAACCTATGCAAATAGGGTTCATGTGTCATTCTGGGGAGGAGAGGGCCTTCTGTTGCAGAGAGGGCCTATGCCTGTACTGTGGCAAAGCAGGGCACTTATTACACACTTGTCCCACCTGGCCTGGAAACGCTCGCACCTAGGGTTGAGTCGGGGACAGACCCTGGGTGGAGTTTCACAGTCCCCAGACCAGATGCAGACAAGACCTATCCTAGAGGTAATAGTATCTTGAGATACATCGTCTATCACGGCTCCGGCTTTGATTGACTCCGGAGCGGCAGGTTATTTTATGGATGCAGACTTTGCTACCCAGAACACAGTTCCATTGGTGCCTCTTTCCTCTCTGCTTGCTTTAGAGGCCATTGACGGGAGACAATTACAACCTTCACAGGTAACTCACGAGACATGTCCTCTGTCTGTAAAGGTGGGGGCCCTCCACGTGTAGACCCAATGATTCCAAATAATAAAGTTGCCTCACTATGCAATCACTCTGGGGTTCCCTTGGCTTCAGACACTTCAGACAACTTGTGACATTATGTCTTGGTGCTCTTACTGTTCTAAGTCTTGCCAACAGTAACCTACTAAGATCCTTTGTACTTCTTCCTCATTACCCTCAGAGTATCAAGCTTTCAGTGAGGTGTTCAATAAGGTAGAGGCTAGTACTTTGCCAATGCATAGGGCATACGACTGTACCATTGATTTGATACCAGGTGCTATACCTCCTAAGAGGCGCACTTATCCTCTGTCTGTGGAGAAGAACCGAGCTATAGAGGAGTATGTGCCCGATGCTCTTGCCAGAGGAATTATCCGAAAGTCTTCTTCACCCTCTGGCTCAGGATTTTTTTTTGTTAAAAAAAAGTATGGGGAGCTGAGACCCTGCATTGACTATAGAGGTCTGAATAAACTGGTGGTCAAGAATGCTTACCCCCATACCTTTGATTACCAAATTGTTCGACCAAATCCAAATGAAATTACTCTCCAACCGGAAACACAGAAGCAAATGTCCTGTGATCTCTCTTTACTCAAGATTGTTATTTGTAAGATTGGTTATAAAAGAACAAAAGAAGTTACACAAAGTTGTTACAAGAAATCTCAACAATATGAAAAAAAGAAGAGAAAGCACTAAGTTAAAAGAATGCAAACAATCGAGATTCTCTTCTGACAAATAAGGAAACATTGTGTTGATGCCCAAAGAACAACATCAAATTTGTTTTGGAAAAACTACTCATAGATAAAATCTATTTTGAAGAGCAATCCATGTCATAAAGACACATGATGTGCCAGGATGGTCATGATGACAATGCAGCTGCATGCCTCTCAGCTATCCCAGTATTCAGTCCCCCCGCCCCCCACGAAAAAAAAGCTCAGTGATCTTAAATGGCCACCCACGAGGGTTAAAGCACTTCTGAATAATGACCAAAGAGAAGAACTGATAAAAATGAGTTCAACTTTATGTACATTCTGAATCCCACTATTGCCATATGATATGCTCTCCCCAAAATCAATGAAAAGAAGGAATCCAATTTTCTTACATATCAATAACCGAAATCAATATGTGAGCTTTTATGTTGATGGATGTTATTGTCATTTGTGGAATCATTATATCAAGTATACAAAATATGCTTTGAAAAGATTGAGGCCTGGATTCACCAAGGTGCGAATGGATTAATATGTAGGAAAATCAGAGGATTTCTCTGCGTATTAACCATTCGCCCATTCAGCAACTTTTGAATTGTGATCTTCTAGCTTCAAGCTAGCGTATGCCACTTGAATGCATGGAGCGAACACACACATACACATTTTCGCTTATGCGTATACGTGTGTTTTCACCATGACTGATTAATTGACGCAAGTTTCCCTGTTTCGCATACACAAAGAAGGGAAACACACAACATTAATGATGAATACCCAAAGGTATCCATCAATGTTCACAGTGAAGAGCAGCATATTTGATACGCTGCTCTTCCCACAGTTTGATGAATCCCCGGCCTGAATGTGTTTATTGCAAACTTGGAGGGGGAGTCCCTGTATAGCAACATAACACTAGGGGTGGGTGAAAAGTAAGAAAAATTTACTGCATGATATTTAGCAAAAAAAGGATGATTTTTCACTTTTTTACAAAAGTTTTCTCCTTTCCTCCAGTGCAAAATGTTCCTCCTTTTCACCTATTCCAAGACATTTTTCTCCTATTCTTACACATTTTTTCTTTTTTCTAACCCATTTTTCTCCTATTCGAGCAATTTTTTACCTATTTTTAATATGGTGAAACATTTCCCAGCACAATATTACTTCTTCTGTGGGCTGTAGTGGAGAAATTAGCTGAAAGTCAAAGTTGTAAGCCCTACAGCAACACATACCTTGAAAAATGTGTTATCATGCAGAGTGCATTTGTCCTTTGCCCACAACACTAAGTTCTTGCATATGTGACACTGGCACATATCCATGATGATGTCAAGTGATAAAAAAAAAAAAAAAAAAATACAACCTACACTGTGTATGATAGTGGTGGTGGGGGACTGGCATGGCGTGATCCATCAATGTTCACAGTGAAGAGCAGCATATTTGATACGCTGCTCTTCCCACAGTTTGATGAATCCCCGGCCTGAATGTGTTTATTGCAAACTTGGAGGGGGAGTCCCTGTATAGCAACATAACACTAGGGGTGGGTGAAAAGTAAGAAAAATTTACTGCATGATATTTAGCAAAAAAAGGATGATTTTTCACTTTTTTACAAAAGTTTTCTCCTTTCCTCCAGTGCAAAATGTTCCTCCTTTTCACCTATTCCAAGACATTTTTCTCCTATTCTTACACATTTTTTCTTTTTTCTAACCCATTTTTCTCCTATTCGAGCAATTTTTTACCTATTTTTAATATGGTGAAACATTTCCCAGCACAATATTACTTCTTCTGTGGGCTGTAGTGGAGAAATTAGCTGAAAGTCAAAGTTGTAAGCCCTACAGCAACACATACCTTGAAAAATGTGTTATCATGCAGAGTGCATTTGTCCTTTGCCCACAACACTAAGTTCTTGCATATGTGACACTGGCACATATCCATGATGATGTCAAGTGATAAAAAAAAAAAAAAAAAATACAACCTACACTGTGTATGATAGTGGTGGTGGGGGACTGGCATGGCGTGATTGGTGGGACCTTGACAAACTGCATTCACCATGGGAGGAGAGGGATCATCATCCTTTATTACACACTCTGCAGCAATGATTGCTGCATCAGTTTTTGAACTACCACTTTACTCCCACTTCTCTGCACTGCTCAATCATTCCACCTCCCCTTGTGAATTTGTGTGTGTTTTTTCTCTCTACAATACACAGTAAACTGATGGAGTGTTATGTCTTGCCTTAGCCCTCAACAAAATTCTCAGTGTTGTCTGCTGTCTATCAAGTCTGCCTCAGCTCACATCAGGCTCCCAGTCAGCTGTCTGTCACTTAATATATGTACTTGTTTAATTATTTATGCATTATTTGTTTTTTTTTATTTCATTTTTTATTATTTTTTTTATCTTGTTTTAAGTTGTCCACCCTATCTTATCACAGTCAGTCCAAAAAAGAAGAAACTAAAAAACAAAATCAACAACTTCTTTCCCCAGACTTCCCTGGCACAGAGGCAATAAAAGCAAATAATTTGGACCCCAGCTTCCTGAATCTTGCCAGTCAGTCACATCAAATTTTGGGGTATTTGGGCTCTACCTCCTTCCTCCCTTCTTCTCCACCAGAGGGTCTCCAGACTCCACTAATAAATAGAACAAATGTCCTATCTAAAGACTCCCTAAATTAAGCTTCAATTCCCCTTTATTTGCTTATTTTCTCCAGCTCAAAAACATGCTGCTTTCTCCTCTCAAAACACAGAACGGCATGCAATGAGAGCCTGACACCCTTTTATATTGCTGTAAAATAGTAGAGAAAACTTTCATGTGGTGGGGAAAAAAATGTCTTCCCATTGATTCCAATGAAATGAGCTAGTTGAAAAAGCAGGAAAAGGGCACTTTTCACTGGAAATTCATGACCAAGAGGAAAGTGCCATTTTTCACCAATTTTGGTTTGAGGCGAAAGTTTTCGCCTGTCCCTACACAACCATGAGTGGGGTTTGGTAACACTATAACATTTCCCATAAACAAGATGAAATGAAAACAATGCACACAATGACTTTATCAATCAACTTACAGAATCTGTATTTTGCCATCATTAATTTTTGGTTCAACAACAAGACCTGCCAATTGCTCTGGGGTAATGATATAGGAACTTGCTGTGAAGTTAGCTATAATCAAAAAGTAAAGAGACTAGCCAAACTGGGTTTGTTTACATTAGAGAAGAGACGTCTAAAGGGTGATGTGATTACCATTTACAAAGATATTATAACGGTACTATCGGAACAGACCACAGCCAGGTGTATGGTAAAAGACAATACTTTATTAAGAATGCAAATAAGTAATAACACAGTAATACAGAACACAGTAATACAGAACTCAGCAGGAATCAGGAAGCCAAGGAGGTAGTCAGCCTAGCCAGAAGTCAAACCAGAGGAGGTAGTCAGCCAAACCAGGAGAAAACCAAAGGAGGTAATCAGACTAGCCAAGGGTCAGAGCCAGAGGAGGTAGTCAGACTAGCCAAGGGTCAGAGCCATAGGAGGTAGTCAAACTAGCCAAGGGTCAGAGGCAGAGGAGGTAGTCAGATTAGCCAAGGGTCAGAGCCAGAGGAGGTAGTCAGACTAGCCAAGGGTTAACACCAGAGGAGGTATGCAGCCAAGCAGAGAATCTGGAACCAGAAGGGATCTATAGCCAAAAGGTCAAACCAGCACGCTCAATACTACTCTCACTAGCACCACGAAGGGGCGACTAAAGTATGGGAAGGGCAACCCTAAATAGCCCAAGAGGTAGACGGAGGAAAGACTAGAAGAGAGTGTACGCATATCACTATAGAGATGCCTCATGAAATGCACACGATCTGGCAATAACTTTGAATCCAGAAACCGCACGGAGAGAGATGCGGCTGCTACCAGCAGAGCTGCTGCATCAGAGGCAACCATGAAAGTACCCCTCTCTCAATGACCTCTCCCCCGTGGAAGAGGAAGATTAAGTTCTTATTCCTCATGATTACCCACTGTGATAGGGTGTGGTCTAGGGGCCATAGAGGTATACTGATTGCAAATGAGGGGTTTTAGGAGAGATATATGGAAGATGTTGGAGATGCACATATTGTCCGGAAGGTCCAACGCATATGCGACTGGGTTTACCTTGCGAAGAACGGACCGATCAAGGGGCCAGTTTGTCAGAAGGTACTCAGAGATGAAGATTACGTGAAGACAACCAAACTCTCTCTCTAACCTGGTAGGAAGGTGCAGGTAAGCATCTACGGTCCGTCTGATGCTTTTGTTGTTGCCCAGATCTCACTAGAGATCTACGAACCTGTACCCATGTGGAACGGAGTTCCCTGAGATGCTCTTCCAGAGCTGGAATATTCTGTGCCGTGAAAAACTCGAGCAAGAGCAAAGGTTGAAACCAGTAGTTAGTCATGAACTGTGACATCTGAGAGGAAGCGTTACGGCACAATTGTGAGAAAACTCTGCCCAAGGTAACAGATCAGCCCAGTATAGCACCAGTATAGCACCGAAGAAACTGTTCCAGGGCTTGGTTGGACCGTTCTGCAGCATCGTTACTTTGCAGATGACAGGTAGAGGAGAAGGAGAGCTGGATGCCCATTTCACTGCAAAAGGCATGCCAGAAACGAGAGACAAACTGACTCCCACAGTCAGAGATAATACCTTTAGGCAACACGTGCAGTTGGAAGACCTCCCAGGCAAATACCACGGCTAATTCCTGAGCGGAAGGTAATTTTTTGGGAAGAATAAAGTGAGTCATCTTGGAAAATCGATCCACCACTATGAGGATTACAATATGGCCTCCGGACACGGGAAGATCAACCATAAAATCAATTGAGAGATGCGTCCAAGAACGCTCACCGTTAGGAATAGGTTGAAGAAGACCCACACTGATTTGTAGGACTTAGACGTATTAGAGGCACAAGCCCTGAAGAAATATTGATTTGTAGAACTTACGCTTGTTTAACACAAACCCTAAGGTAACACTGATCTGTACAACTTAGGCTTGTTAGAAACAAACTCCCAAAAAGTTTTTTTGGACTATGTTTTTATTTTTTTTTTGAAGCACAAGCCCTGAGAAAAAAAAATGTGCTGCTATTCTAGTGCCAGCAGGTCATGTTGGCCAGTGGCCACTGGCCATTGTTAAATGTCCTCCTCCTGAGTCTCAGTCCATAATTGTGGAATTTGCAAATGCTGCTGCTGAGATGTTCAAGCAGTAGGATGATAAGGCAGCTGAAAGTGAATGGGATCAACAATAGCAGTAACATGGGTGATGGATGTGAAGGTTCCACTTGCCACAACTATCTCCAGTGATGCACCTGAGGCAATAGCAACACAATAAGTAGCCCCCAGTCTATGTGGAGAAAAGAAGAAGTTGGCCAATGATTCTTCTCCACCTGCACCTCCTCCAAAATCATTGGTGTTTTGTTATTAGAATAGAAATGTCTCCCTTGAGAGCAGGAACTGTGCCTCTCATCAGCAACTGCAACATGCACAGTGTGTGGTAAATAACAACTGGGGACACAACTGTATCCAAACACCGTGGCACCAAAACCCAAATACTGCCACTGTCACTATACCCCTTGTCCAGACCCTGCCAAGGACACATGACAACTTGGTGACAGTTTAATAGTAATGATGCACCCTGCCTGCCACCATCTTAGTCTATTCTGCGGGATGGAATATCCTAAGATGACGCTTGATGCCCTGCTTGCAATTCTCCTCCACCAAACAAGTCAGTGCACCACACAGTGTTCAATGGGTAGAGAAGAACTGCCACATCCTAATATCAACAGAGTGGCTATCATTTGTCAGGGGAGGTAATGATGAATGAGGTGGATTGGCAAGAGATGTAGTTACCCTAGAAGGTGATGGTGATGGCAAACTATTTGTTTCACTCGTCATGGAACTACCAGTCTCTGCCTGGGTTGCTGTACTCTTCCTCCTCTTTGATCTTTGCCTCACCTCTTTGATCTTTGCAGCAGGAATTAGAGCAGCTGCAAATTCCAAAATGTCAATGCTAGTGGTGGTGGTGATGCCCATCCTCATCCCTGTCTCCCATTCCTTCTCAGTTTCTGCTAAAAAGACCAAGAATGTCTCTTCCACCCCAGCTTCTCCAGCATCATCATCATCACCACCGCCACCACTAGTATTACAGACATCTCATTCATGCTTGGAGGAGGTGACGAGCAATGTGACAGAGGGTCTCTTAATGTCACACATGACATTTATTTTTGACCTGAAGAAGGCAGACTTACAGCAATAGCAGTACTAGCAGCAGGCACAGGCAGTGGGTCTGTGCTCCTGCTGGTGGTATTAATTGTGGGACTGCTCTCCCTCAACAACAGTTCTGGTCTCTTAGTCTTCAGTATCCTGTTCCACTTGGACACTTAAGTGAAGGGAAGGGGAGGACTCCCAGGGTCAGAGGAATGATGTGGGCTTCCTTGACTGATAGTCTGGATGCTCTCAAATGTTTCCCCTACCACTCTGGCTGCTTCACCATTACTGCTACTACTACTAACACCAACCACATTAAGTTCAGCCGCAGAGTCTTCCTCCTCACAGTCACTAGTAATATGAGGATATTGTTGATTACCCCCTTCTTCACTCCTAATACTAACAAGCTGCTGGTCCTTAGTAGTAGTAGTACTAGCACTGGCAGGACTGCTTGTGGATGGCAAATGTGACTTAGGGTCCCTTGCTGTCACACTTGACATCTTCTTCTCCTTCCTCCCATCCTGAGTATTACAAGACACACTAGCATCAGGTTCAGCACTGGGGGCAGCTTGCCTGACAGCAAGCACAGCATTAGTGGCAGAGGGGCAGCACGTCTGGCAGCAGGTACAGCACTAGTGGCATCCTGGGCAACACTTCTGGCAGCAGGTACAGCACATCTGGCAGCAGGGCCTCTATGTCTGGCAGCAGGTCCAGCACGAGTAGAAGCAGGGGCAGCATGTCTGGCACCAGGTATAGCACTAGTGGCAGCAGGGGCAGCATATCTGGCAGCAGGTACAGCAGCACTAGTGGCAGCAGGGGCAGCACATTTTGCAGAAGGCACAGGAAGCTGACCGGTCCTGCTCTCACTACTACTGCCCTTCTCTTCGTCACTTCCCATTAAATTCCCCAAGATCCCTAGGGGTGATTTAGGGGGACTAGACAGCATTGGATCAGTTGTGCTCACTTTCTCCTCAGAATCAGTGGACACACAGGGTCCTTCCAGTTCCTCCTTTTACTGCACATAATGATAGCAGTCAGTATGAGCCTCTCCTGCCTCAGTTTTCAAAATAAATAACAGCAGAACAGCACAGGACATCTACCTCGCTCTGTAGCTGCTTCTATTGTGTTTCACTTCTGCAAATAAGTCACGTTTTTACAGAGAAAAAGTGAAAACAACTTAAATCAATGGGCGGAAACTTTCTAGCCACTGAAAAATTGTCAGGGAATCTTGGCCAATGGGCAAAAAATGCAAAACTCTGTTCTAAAAGCGGATTTCTCGCAAAAAAGTGAACAATAAGGTGGTTTTCGCAGAATTGCTCATGGGAACAAGGCGACAACTTTTGCCCACCCCTACTGATGATATGGAAACAAGATGTACAGACCTTTAAGATTTTTGTTGCTGTATTCAATAATAATGACTTTGGGTACAAAAAAAAACTCATGAAATGAATGCAATGTCAATGAATTTCTAGGATGTCTAAAATATAATTTTGCCATATTCAGACCAAGGTATTCAGGAAGACAACAGCTACCAACTCTCTATTACACTGGTCCAGCTAGCACACATCTTCACTTAAGAGGGATATACCTATAGGATAATAATTGTGATTAAGACAAATTTGTTCCAGAGAGGAGGAATCTAAAATGAAAAAACATAATCAAAGAACTTCAGCAGCTAATTTGAAAACCACCTAATTATTCACTTAAGTAGAAACCTTAACCCACAAGAAAGGATTTATTCTATTGTTGAAACAGACTTTCTATACTATAAAATGTGCTGTAGAAACTTTTCTAAAGCTATTTATCAAGCAAAAAGTTTAAACTAGTTTCTGAACATAATGTATCACTCGCCCGACTTCTTGGGAATGGCAAGTGTGATTTAGGGTCCCTTGCTGTCACACTTGGTATCATTTTCTCCTTTCCCCCTGAGTACTGCAATAAACACTAGCAGCATGCAAAGTATTGGTGGCAGCAGGTTCAGCACTAGCTTTAGGTTCAGCACTGGCAGCAGGTTCAGCACTAGCAGCAGGTTCAGCACTGGCAGTATGTACAGCGCTGGTGGCAGCATGGGCAGAACATCTGGCAGCAGGTACAACATTAGTGTCTGCAGGTACAGTAATGGTGGTGCTGGCATCAGGGGCAGCACATCTGGCAGCGGGTACAGCAATGGTGGCACTGGCAGCAGGGACAGCACATCTGGCAGCAGGCACAACACTAGTGGCTGCAGGTACAGCAATGGTGGCACTGGCAGCAGGGACAGCACATCTGGCAGCAGGTACAACACTAGTGTCTCCAGGAACAGAAATGGTGGCATTGGCAGCAGGGGCAGCACATCTTGCAGCAGACACAGGCAGCTGACCTGTCCTGCTCTCGCTAGCACTACCCTTTTCTCCCTTCCTTCCCATTCCCTTTTCTCCCTTCCTTCCCATTCACTTTTCTCCTTCCCTTTTCATTAAATTCCCCAATGAATGGGGTGATTTAGGGGGACTTGACAGCATTGGTTTAGTACTGCTAGTCACTTCCTCCTCCTCCTCCTCATCAGACTCAGTGGACACATTATAAGGGCCCTTCCAGTTGCTCTTTTTGCTGCTCAAGGTGATAGCAGTCACTATGAGCCTCTCCTGCCTCAATTTTCAAAATAAATAACAGCAGAACAGCACAGCACATCTACCTTGTTCTGTAGCTGCTTCTATTGTGT
Organism: Rhinophrynus dorsalis; assembly: GCA_037306005.1. Classification (NCBI taxonomy): domain Eukaryota; kingdom Metazoa; phylum Chordata; class Amphibia; order Anura; family Rhinophrynidae; genus Rhinophrynus; species Rhinophrynus dorsalis. Next base: position 305,702,837 of record CM074720.1, on the reverse strand, counting down.
CTGACTTCAGCATAAATGTCACATCTTTATAGCTGAAGTGCAAAAACAACATAAATCAATGGGTGAAAACTTTCTAGCCATTAAAAAAATGGTGAAAGATTTTGGCCAATGGGCGAAAGATGCAAAAATTTTAAGTGCTAGTTTTAAAGTGGATTTTCCTGCGAAAATTGGATATCAATTTGGTTCTCGCGAAATTTCTCACGGGAACACAGCAACAACTTTCGCCCATCCCTAATAATGAAAATGATGTGCATCACAAAAATTTCACTTGTACAAACATTTAGCCCTGCACTACAGTCAGTAAATTCTTACCATATAACTGATTTTTCATAGAGCTAACTCCCTTTCAGCATTGCTCTGCTTAACAGACAGTTATCCTGTGTGCTCTATATAAGACTAAGCAAAGTGCTTCTTTATATGTTTGTTCACTCACAGCCTCTTTGGATTCAATCATCTCAACCTCAGCGACGTTCCAACTAATCACAGCCAAAACACCAGAACCGCAAGCATCCCAGACAGATCTCCATCATCTCTTACTGACTCCCCTTTGCCTCTTACTGTATCCTCCTTCATTAGTTTCTGCTCCCCTCCTTGCCTTACTGCCCCAATATCTCTTACTGATTTCTCTCGCCTCTTATGTATCCCTGCTTGCCTCCTTTCTCCCTGCCCCATGCTGTGCTTTTCTGCAGCTTGGGGCAGGGAGAAAGGAGGCAAACAGTGCCTGTCACAACTGTACTGCACTGCTGTCAGATTTCCTTCCATCTGTCAGACTCAGCCTAGTGCACCTCCCGTGTATGGTGTAAAGTCCCCAGTCAGTGCAGCACTCCTGCAAATTCTGCAGCTATGTGACCTCAGTGCACCACACTGACTTGTCTTAGGATAGTTAACCTCTTGAGGACCTGAGGGTTTTGCAAAACATTATAAATGTTTTTCTCACCCCTGTGGTCCTCAAGAGAATTAAAAGAGTTAATCCCAAGCCTTCAATATTCTCTGCCCATTCCTGTAATGCTGTGTTAACATTAACATAAAACCATGAAGGAGACACAGGAAGAAAAGGAGAAAAAGGGGAAGGAGCCAACCAGCAGTCCTCAATGTCATGGTATATGGGTAAAGTGTAGATCAGTAGCATTCTGGTTTCTTGACCAGGGGTTCCATATTACTTTAAATTTTTCAGTGCGATCATGTTAGACAGCACATAACTCTGTACAATGTATGTGATGTACATAGGTAATGACATTAGACTACTTCAGCAATGGTTTAACCCTTTGAGTGCCAGAGCAGTATCCAACATATTGCAACACGATGCGTTGGATGCCTTTTTGGCACTCAGAGAGTTAAGACAATTTGATGCAATAGAAAACTTTGCTGTTGTGCAGCTCACTGACACAAGTCTAGACTTCTACAGATTTACCCCACAGTGCTCTCCATTGGCTCAGCATGAAATATACATGACCACACAGGTCATTAATACAAATTGTCATTATTTCCAAAGTTGAGCAGCCTTCTTGTACTCATGTCATTTGTAGAATAATGTACTGTGTTCCCTACAGTACTGGAATAAGGTATTTGGATTATTTTCTTAAATGTATGTAGTTTTTCTGGTGACATTTAAGATGGGTGGAGTCTTATAGGTATGTTCCCTGAAATTCACATCAGTTTGCACCTGTGTATATTGTTGAATATAATAGTCGAGTCCTCTTTGGTTAAGTTTTCATTGAGTGTAGCCTCCCAAAAATTAATGCAATCCTGGGAGATAAAAGAGCTGCTTCTGTGGAGCAATCAATACATTTAGTAAATTGTACCCTTTGTCCTGATAGCATAAGAAAGCAGACCTGAGAGGTGGACCTGAGAGGAGACTGAGATCTGTCATCCACATCCTAGACAGATCTCAGTCTCCTCTCTAGTCTGCCTCTCAGCATCTTGTGCTCAGAGGAGGAAGAGAGCAGCATGGAGCATAGATAATGGAGGTAAGCGGGGAGACATAAGATGCGAGGGGAAATGAGTAAAAGGCATTGGAGCAGAAACTGGTGAAGGAGGATGAAGTAAGAGCAAAGGAGAGTCAGTCAGAGGAGACTGAGATCTGTCTGAGATGTTTGCAGTTCAAGATGCTCTCTTGCTTTTTGACTGTTATTTGTTGGAATGTTGCAGAGGTTGAGATGAGTAAATCCAAAGATGCTGGAGAGCGAACATATAAAGAAACACTTTTCTTAGTCTTATATACAGCACACAGGATAACTGATTATCTGTTAAGCAGAGCATTATTGAAAGGGAGTTAGCTCTTTGATAAATCAGTTATATGGTAAGAATTTACCGACTGTAGTGCAGGACAAAATGTTTGTACAAGTGGAATTTTTTGCTGTACATCATTGTCATTTTTCATTTTGTCAATGCAGAACACTTAGTAAAAGGATATAACAGTTGTGGCATGCATTTTACTGCTATGCAAAGTGGCAAAGGCAGAATTAAATAGGGGTGTCCACATTTTAGGAAGCTGGGCATGTAACACAGATCAGCAGTCCGTAACAAGAATTTGGCAAACATTTCCTGTAACCTATGGCCCCCAAATGGGTCAAATGAAAAAAATGCCTTTAGGCAGATGTGGTACAGTTAGGTCATATACAGATGTATGGTTCACAATGAATGTCAGACTTTATTTGACGACCATTAAGCAAGCAAAATCAGAATGTCAATCTTTTACTTGGCTCGACATTCTGATTCTTGCTAAATTTTTAACTCACCATGCTGAAGCTCGCCCAATAGATGGCAACATTTCAGTAGTGAATCACTTAGATTACACTTTTATATTTATTTTTTTTGGTAAGCTGACAATCTATCCAATTATGAATAGGTTGCTGAAACCGATTAGTTAGGGCACATAATAAGTGTGAGGGTTTTTGCTTTTCTTAGTTTTGTTTATTCTGTAGTCCCACTGTTTTGGGAAAATAAAAGCAGGAACATTAAGTTAAATCCCTAGTGTGTGATGTCTCTTTAGCCTGAAAGACTGTGTTGACAGAGCCCAATACAAAAGTGCATTAGTATTAGTAAACAGAGTATTCACAGATGGAATACATTTTTTCATTGTTTACTATTTTGCTATATTTTTGCTTTGACACATAAGCCCTATTTCCTAAAATTTACATAAACCTATATGTGAATAATAATTGCAAATTGTTGAAAAATATGTTTTATTATACTAATTAGCATGATGAAAAGTTGATTACCAAATCTTTTGCACCTATAACATTTATCAGAGTGAAGCTAACTTGACTTGACTATCAATTGCTTGTTCTAATACCTGTCATTCGGAAAGGACTCTTTGAGCAAAGTATCACTGAAAATCCAGATGTTGCAACAATCTCACAAAAACTACAGTTGATAAGATGGCACAAGGAAAACTAAAGTTTCTGTAGCTCTGATGGTCATACCTAGGTACATTTATAACATACCTTACCAATAATGCAAATTGATATGAGAAGTATATTATAGCAGAGGGCTGTCTCCAAAAAACAGTAAGACCATACATGTTGTATAATTGGATTATATGCAGAGTTTAACAAGAATATGACATTTGAGTATAAAGTTTATATTTACAAAACCTGTTATGCATTGCATGACAGTTTTTACCATTCTGATTGTGAGACCCAATGATAAATATATTTATATAATTTATATAATTTACCTTAATAGATCCTTGATAAATATCCTGTATATCATGCCGCCTGAATATTCCAGAATGTATGTTAGGGGTTCCTTGAGCAATAAAATATTGAGAACCACTGATATAAAAGTATAAATGTAAGAAACTGATGTTATGATTTATATTAGCGTCAGTTTGTACAAGACTATGTTTAATAATGTTTCATTATAAAAGCATGAAATATTTACAACAAATCAAATTCAAACTACCTATGTTTGTATTATGATATACCTTGGCAGTGTCAGGATTGAATTATTTGAAACCACTATAATAGACTGATGTAATATTATGTCAAAGCTTATACAACAGCATTAATCTGTAATTGTTTCCTACTAGCTATCAACCTCCAGTGAAGTCTGATGGAACATCACTGTTATAATTAGAGTAATGGCAGAACAAAATTACAGATTATTACCATCTGACTAAAACTGGAATTATCTTAGAGTTAGATTGCACATTGGGATCAAAACTGCCATTAAAATGGGATTTTTTTCTATTTGTTGCATCACATTCTGGCAATTCAGTGTCTATGGAAGAAAAGAAAATAACCACAGTTTAACAGTAAATTGCAAATTTAAAGTAAAAGTAATATTTTTTTCTATCAATGTTTTTATTGAAGCAATATATTACACATTTGGCAATACAGTAGTACAATTGCAATTGACAGGATGAAACATGAATTTACATATGGAATTACATGTCACACTTTTATATGTTTCAAACAAACCATCCCAAAATTAACCCTCCAAAACAACCTACACTACTAAATCTCCCCTGTATCCCTCCCTGCAAACAAAAGAATATATGTGACAGCTGGCTTACATCCTGAAATGCCACCTCATCTGGAGAAGAGCACAGCTGGAATCAAAGAAGGGGAGAAGTTAGGACATAGTGTTAGGTGTTCCAATAGCATTAATACAAGGACCTCAGATTCCATCAAACCTCTGTAGGCACACCCTGTGTACGCAGACTAATTTATAATTTGCTACATTAGGGGCTAGATTCTATTACAGGTGCTAATTTTATCTCTGCTTTTATCTCCAGTTTTCTCCATATACTTCAATATGAAAATGTTTGATAAAACGGGTGTTAACATTTAGCACATGCAATAGAATCTAGCCCTAAGTGCATCCACATGGGTCCATCTACTGTGTAGAAGGGTGTCAACAGACATCCACATCATTGCCACTACTTTACTCCCCACCATCATCAGAGCCTCAAATATAAACATTTTAATGGGATAATAATTTAACTCATCTGGGAAAATGGACAGCTGTCCCAAGTATGGGGACAAAGGAACTTGCCTGTTCAGTACATTAGATAGGGTATTAAAAATATGATAGACAAAAATGAACAACAGGGCGCAGACCCTCTAAGAGTTAATCTGTATCACAGTAGTATATATATATGCTCCTTTGACTCCCAGCTTCTCACCAGATCCAGCAGTTCAGAGTGTTTTTTCTAAGTCTCATTAAGTCCACAATACCGCCAATATTCCAAGTTATTGCTTTTATTTTCCAAGTTATCCAACGCGTTTCGTGCATTTAAAAACACTTCATCAGGGATACAAAGCTTATACAAACATATACAGCCTTAAATACCTTTTTAGCTTTCATCTTCATAGTATGGTGATCGAGTCCCGGAATGACTTCCGCGTCTGTATTCTGGGCTCGCGCATGCGTGGCATTAGGCACGTTCACGCAAGCGTAACATCCGGTTTCCTCTGTCATGCGCTCTACCTACGGAACGCACAACATCGTGAAGCTACTAATAAGCCAATCTATATTGTTGTTCGTTTTTGTCTATTGTATACAGGTTTTTTCCTGTGTTGTTCATCATCCACGGGTGTACTGGAAGGGCAGCGGCCATATGAGAACTGTGTGAACAGGATATAAAAAAGAAGACCCCTATTGAATGAACTTGTGTGAGATCTGCGATAAGAGTAATTACTATTATCTATTGTTTATTGTAGTCTCATTGTCCAAACTTCCTCGAATTCATACTTTATGTACTAATCTTTATTCTTCTTCTATCTGTTCACTGACACTTATTGTGAAAATATTATATGGTATATGTATTTTTGAGGTGACTAGAGTTTGATTATTTATATGAAAACTTTGTTTCATTATTTAAGCGCTCCACTGTTCTCTTAAGCATCTCAGGTTGAAATCTAGCTCATTTATACCCCCCCACAAAAAAAAATTGATTAGTTATGCTTTCAAGTTCTCTAATGTAATGCTGTGGGATATGAATTGGATATTTTTGTAAGATGCACAGAAACTTAGAAAGAAACATCATCCTGATCAACCTGACCCTGTCAGTGACACAAAGGGGCAGATGTTTGTTTTTTCCTGATAGAGATTGATCAATAGTACAAGAATGAATGCATAGCAAGAAAGTACGATTTCTATTGCACATATGTAAACCAGAATACGCTCACCTCTTGACTTCAGAGCTTGGTGGGCCCAGTGCAGCTCCCATCAAACGTAGTATGCGATTTCCACAAGAGAGAGGACAACTGGAGAAAAGCCTTCAAGGTGCCAACACAGCAAAATATAGCCACTTCGGATATTTTAGTAAAAATTCAAGGTTTATTTATGCATTTTAAAGCATCAGTCATGAAAATTAACTTACATGGAGAGGAGTACTGTCTCAGTGATCAGGCAAAGAAGGACAGATACAAAGATAAAATATAACCACCTTTATTTGAAATATACAACAATAAGGTAGTAGCCCACACAACCCCAGACACAGGATAATTGGACCCAGGCTCCTCTTCCAGATCTGCACACTGTGCTGTGCACTGTACTACTGCGAGCTACCGAGACTATGAAAGAGGCTCGAGTGGAAAGTGTAATGGTTTGTTCGACACACAGACACAGTGGTTTAGGATAAAACACAGTTTTATTGAAATCACAGTATTTAAACAGAATAATACAGACACACAACAGGTTACATACACATATGCCTACACAGGTCCAGTATAACCATAAAGTCAATAACAGCAAATACTGACACAGGTTAGACAGAATACGATGAATTTCCAGGAGAAAGGTACTGCGTGGGTTAATTGTCTTCAATGAGTGTAAACAGTCCCATGTGAAGAGAGGTCTGTGATGGAGCTCACTCCATATAGTGAGCTTAAGGATTTGTAACGCCCAGGAACAGGTTAGCAGAACAGATGTGAACTACCAGAGTAATAATAGGAATTGAGCAACACAGGACACTGACATAGCAATAACAGAGACAGACAGTTGCACTCTGCAGGAGCAGTAACGGAGACTAGGCCAATGGTACACTGCCATAGCAGTAACGGAGGCAGACACTTGCAATCTGCAGGAGCAGTAACGGAGACAAGGCCAATGGCACACTGCCGTACCAGTACCGGAGACAGACACTTGCGCTCTGCCAGAGCAGTAACAGAGGACAAGGCCAATGGCACACTGCCGTAGCAGTAATGGAGACTAGGCCACTTGTACTCTGCAGGAGCAGTAACGGAGACCATTGCCTGATGGATCAGAATGTCGCCAAGGCGACACAGAGGTAGCCAGAGCAGGAACACCAACCAAGCCGGGTCGAATCACGGAGCAGGAAAGTCAGCCAAGCTGGGTCGAATCACGGAGCAGGAACGTCAGCCAAGTCGGGTCGGTACACAGGAGCAGGAACATCAGCCAAGCCGGGTCTGTACACAGGAGCAGGCACAGAAGAATAGTCAGGCAATCCAGGTGTAACGGTTTTTCAGACACTCAGACAGCAGGTTTGAATAAAACACTGTTTTATTAAAAAAAAAATAAAGAACAAAGATCGCACTCTATATGCAACACAGTATATAGCAGTAGATAGGCTACATATGCCCTCACAGGACCAGTATACAGAAGTAAGGATAATACATATACTGTCACAGGACAGGCACAGAATAGCAACTGGTACTCAATGGTTAAATACAAATGAACAGTCAATCTCTGTTGTGGTGTTGGGCATGCCCAAGGTGAAGAAAGAGGCAGCAATTGGTGTTAGATGATGCAACACCTTAAGTCCATCAAGTGTAGAGAGCTGCTAGGCAGTACAGGAACTGAGGCAGAAAGCTGCAGAGTAGTATCAGCACATAGCCCCCACGGGCATATACCAGAGACAACTTGTACTGCCAGAGCTTGCAGATAGTCCCCACGGGCATAATAATGGAGACCAACCGTACAGTGATAGCTTGAGCCAATAGCCCCCACGGGCGTGTTACGGAGACAACTTGCACTGCTAGAGCGTGAGCCAATAGCCCCTACGGGCGTAACAACGGAGACTGGGTACAGCAAGAGCTTGAACAGATAGCCCCCATGGGCGTAATCACGAAAACCACCTGCGCTGCAAGTGCTTGAGCCAATAGCCCCACCGGGCAGTAACGGAGAGTAACACGGATAGACCTAGAGCCAATAGCACCTCCCGCGGGCGCGGTAACGAAAGACCAACTACTCTGCTTGGTTGACAATGTGAGCCACCGACTAACTGAGGCACATAAAGCGGCCAGCTCAGCAGGAGTATCGGATAACTGCAATGGCTCTGCAAGTGTTAAGAAGGCTCAGGTCAGGGAGACAGTAGCACTTCAAGACTTAACAACAGTACAAGGGTAGTATATGTAGCTCTGCAAGTACGACCGGAGGCTCAGCGTGTAAAGGTATCGCTCTGCAAGTGCCAAGGAAGCCTCAGCTATGGAAGCACAGCTCTGCAAATGTAAAAGGAGACTCAGCTCTGACGACACGGCTCTGCAGGAGTAAATGGTAGCAGTCTCAATCAGCCCAGTTACGAACACAGTGAGAGTCAGAATGTCACCAGAGTGACAACAGTAGCAGGAAGCCGGAACGGTGGCAAAGGCTGGAGCAAGCCGGTACAGGTCACGGAGCAGGAAGTCAGCCAGGCCGGATCAGATCACAGAGGAGATTCTCAGACAAGCCAGATCAGTCACGAGCAGGAACATCAGCCAGGCCGGGTCAGATCACGGAGGAGATTCTCAGACAAGCCAGATCAGTCACGAGCAGGAACGTCAGCCAGGCCAGGTCAGATCACGGAGCAGGAACACAGGAGCGTAGTCAAAACAAGCCAAATCAGTACAGAGGAATCAGGAACACAGCAACAGCAACACTGGCTCTGGAACACCATGAAAGGGCACCTGACAGGTGCCAATGGTCAGGTATAAAAAGGTCACCAGGGGCAGGCCAAACAGGCTCAACCAATAGGAGAGCAGCACAAGCGAGAGTGACAGGGAGAGAATCACGGGAACCGTGATACCAGGTCAGTACACAGGCAGGAGACAAGATGCAGAGTAGTCAGACAGGCCAAGTCAGAACACTGGGAATCACTGAGCAGAAACAAGCACTAGGAGTGCACAGAGTGAGCAGGTAGCCAGAGCCACAGGTCAGCCAAGCCAGGTACTAAATGGAACAAGTTAGTAACCAGGGCCAGAGGTCAGAGAAACTGGGAACTACAAGGAGTTAGTCAGCCACTGCTGAGAACTGATGTGGGTAGTCAGTCAAGCCGAGGTCATACAAGGAGTGAGTTAGTCAGCCAGAGCCACAGGTCAGAACTGATGTGGGTAATCAGATAAGCCGGGGTCATACATGGAGAGGATTCTCAGTTCGGCATGGATCACAACGGAGCGCAAAAAGAATTAGTGGAAACACCATGTAAGGGCAATGACTCCTAGCCCCAAGGAGGTTAATAAAGGAGCAAAAGGAGGTGGGACTCAATTAGGCAAAACAGAATAGGCCCATAAACAGGTGTCCGTGCCAGTGCCTGTTTCATGACATAAGCCATGCGGAACTAAATGCAATCATGCCGGCTGACACACCACAGAGGAAGGGAGCACAGGATAACTAAGCCTCTAAGGGATACTGTGATAGTACACCCCCATTAACAACCTCTCTCCCATTGAAAAGGACAAGCATTAGAGGCGGTGCAGTAGTGGAACTCACGGAGAAGGGCTGGAGCATGTAGATCTTTCTTAGGAACCCAGGAACACTCCTCAGGCCCATACCCTTTACAATGAACTAGATATTGTACCTGGCCTCTAACCCTGCAAGTGTCCAGGATATTCTGCACCTCATACTCTTCATGACCCCTTACTTGTACCTGTCTGGGATGGACAGGAGCAGTAGTATAATGGTTACAGACCAGTGGTTTCAGTAACAACACATGGAACACATTGGAAATGCGCATGTTAGCGGGGAGGTCAAGGGCATAGATCACAGGGTTAATCTTTCGGAGAACATGAAAGGGGCTCACAAATCGGGGAGCCAGCTTTTTACAAGCCACCTGGAGATGGAAATTGCATGAGGACAACTATACTCTCTCTCTCACCTGGAACACTGGAACCAGTAGACACCTAAGATCTGCTTGTCTTTTATAGCACAACTTTGAAGGGATCTCTAAACCCGTACCCATGTGGAGTGAAGCACCCTGAAGTGCTCATCCAGAGCAGGAATATTCTGAGCCTCAAAGGACTCAGGCAGGAGAGAAGGTCAGAACCCATAATCAGAAATGGAGAGTTCCGAGAGGAGGAATTGATAGCACTATTTCTGGCAAGCTCTGTCCACGGTAACAGGTTCATCCAATTATCATGATGGTTGAAGATAAAACAATGGAGAAACTGTTCCAGTGCCTGATTAGACCTCTCTGCAGCACCATTAGACTGTGGATGGTAAGCCGAGGAGAACGAGAGCTGGATACCCATCTGTCTGCAAAATGCTCTCCAAAAACCACCTCCTTGGCAAAGATTTCGACCAACCCCTTGGAGGATGGGAGTCCCTTCAGTGGCACAAAATGGGTCATCTTGGAAAATCTGTCTACAATCATGAGGTTGACTGTGTACCCCTCTGAAACAGGCAACTCCACCATAAAGTCAATAGATAGGTGTGACCATGGACGTTCCCATTAGGAACGGGTTGCAGGAGGCCAACCGGAAGATGTCTTGGAGTTTTAGTCTGTGCAAAAGTGGAACATGCTGCAAAAAAGTTGAATTAATCTGCCCTCAGGCTGGGCCACCAAAAGAGTCTAACCATAGACCATATTAGTGGGTCTCTCCCAACGTGCCCTGCGGCCTTCGAGGAATGGTACGTCTCCAGCAGTCTGGTACAGAGGGATTCAAGCACAAACACTTCCCATTAGGCTTATCCATTGGAGCAGAAGCTTGCTCTGCCAAAATCTCCTCGCCCAAAAGGAGATGTAATACTGGTATGTATCGTAGCCAAGATGCAGTTAGGAGGAATAATAGGAACCAGAGGAGAATCCTCCTGGGACTTAGTCCCAAATTGTCAAGAAAGAGCATCTGCTCTAATATTTTTTGTACCAGGGAAGTAGGAAACCACAAAATTAAACCTTGAGAGGAATAGAGCCCATCTGGCCTGATGTGGAGACAACCTCTTAGCCTCAGACAAGTATGTGAGGTTCTTGTGATCAGTTAGTATCAGGATAGGAACAGGGGTGGCATCCAACAGATAATGCCATTCCTTCAAAGCAAGGATGATGGCGAGTAATTCACGATCGCCCACATCATATAAACTCTCAGCCTTAGACAATTTTTTAGAGAAAACGAGCATGGAAGCAATGGTTTCCCAGAGCCCACACGCTGGGACAGCAAAGCTCCTACTCCAGATTCTGAGGTGTCAACCTCCAGGGTGAAGGGTAGGGTGTGATTTGGGTCAGACAATATCAGGGTTTTTTTGCAAAAGCCAACTTTAGGTCCTCAAATGCTGTATGACAACTGGTGCCCAGACTGAAGCATTAATACCCTTCTGAGTCATGTCCGTGAGAGGTTTGACTACTGTGGAGAAGTTTTGTATGAACTTCCTGTAGTAATTCGTGGAGCCCAGAAACCTCTGTATGGACCTTAGCCCCACTGGAAGTGGCCACTGTAAGACAGCAGACAGTTTTTGCGGGTCCATGGCTAGGCCAGAGGATGAAATAACATAACCTATGAAAGTCACCTGAGATTTGTGGAATTCACATTTTTCTAGCTTGCAGAACAACTTGTTCTCCCTTAGCAGTTGTAAGACCTGGGCTACATCTGCTCTATGTGCCTCCAAAGTAGGAGAATGAATGAGTATATCATGCAAATATACTACAACACAACTCTGTAGTAGGTCTCTCAAAACATCATTAATGAATTCCTGGAAAACAGCGGGAACTTTGCACAATCTGAAAGGCATCACCAGATATTCATAGTGCCCGCTCCGGGTGTTAAACGATGTCTTCCACTCATTGCCTTCTTTTATTCATACCAAATTGTACGCGGCCCTTAAGTCAAGTTTTGTGAAAATGGTAGAGCCTTTGATACGATCAAATAGCTCCATGGTCAGTGGAATCTGATAAGTGTTCCCAACCATCAATTTATTCAGACCCCTGAAATAAATTCACGGACTGAGCTCCCCATCCTTTTTCTTAACATAAAAGAAACCTGCACCCGCAGGAGAGGAAGACTTTCGGATAATACTCCTGGACAAAACATCAGCCACATAATCCTCCATGGCCGCCTTCTCCTCCACAGACAAGGGATATACTCTGCCCCTAGGAGGTCTGGCTCCTGGTACCAGATCAACAGTACAATCATAAGGCCTGTGTGGTGGTAACGTACTGACCTCTACCTTATTAAATACCAATTTGTAGGACTGGTATTCAGCAGATAACGTGGTAGAGGTACACAATATTCTGGTAGGCTGCTGAAGGAAAGACCTTGTACACTGTGATGACCACGACAGAATAACACAATGTCTGCCAATCAATTCTTGGATTGTGAGTTTGTAACCAGGGAAAATCCAGAATGATGGCATGATGGGGAGAATGTATGACTTGTTGTGTCTCCGCATGAAGTGACCCTACCCTTATAGACAAGGGGTGAATCTCATTAGTAATGTGCGCCGGCACCAGGGGTCTGCTGCCAATGGCTTAGATCGCCAACGGAGCGGAGCAAGGCAGCAAAGGGATAGCGTGCTTGGCCTCAAAATCTGCATTGATGAAAAACCCCACGGAGTCCAGTAGTGCCAAAGCCACCACAGATGACTCGGCCAAGATAGTACTACTTCAGGAATAGGTTTGTCCTGAAGTCTCTCTGGGGTCTGTGAAATTCCACCCAGGGTCTGTCCCCTACATGACCCTATGCCCTGTTCCTTAAATAAAGGTCTCTCACATATTCTTGTATCTATCAAGATGGTGACTGAGATTAGCTCCTCCAGTTCACCAGGCAGTACACGGGCTGCAGTCTCATCTTTGATAGCATGACATAAGCCTTGGGAAAATGCAGCAACTAGGGCTTCATTGTTCCATCCTACATCCGCTGCCAGAGTACAGAACTCAATCGCATAGTCTGTACGTGCGCCCTGCCGTATTGGCATAAGTCATTTAGCAGCTGAGGTTGCACACCCAGGAACGTCAAAGACTCTCCGGAAAGAGGCCACAAATTCAGTGAAGTTATGAACTATGGGCTTCTCTGTCTCCCATAGTGGGTTGGCCCTGGCCAATGCCCTGCCGGACAGGAGGGAGATCAGGAATCCCACCTTACTTCACTCAGTAGGGAATGCGTGTGGTACCATTTAAAAAAAATTCCCAGCTGATTTAGGAACCCCCAGCACAGTGTAGGTTCCCCATCCTATCTTTGGGGTAGGGCAGTGGAGCCAGACAACCCTCTATTCATGCCAGCCTCAGAGGTAGTAGCCACAACTGGCGCAGGTACTGGGGAAGCCACCAGTTGCTGAGAAAAGTGATCTAGGTGAGCCATGCAATTTAACAGTGTCTGCATAGCGAATGACAACTGGTCGATTCTCTGGTCCTGAAAATCCATCCTGGACAGAATGCTCTGATTAGGCGGACTGCCTGTACCTTCAGTAGACATGGTACTTACGTACTGTCACAGTAATCAGGTAAAGGAGGACAGACACAAAGATAAAATATAACCACCTTTATTTGAAAAATACAACAATAAAGTCATAGCACACACAACCCCAGACACAGGATAATTGGACCCAGGCTCCTCTTCCAGAGTTGCACACTATGCTGTGCACTGTACTACTGCAAGCTACTGAGACTATGAAAGAGGCTCAAGTGGAACTCCAGTATGAAGTAGCTAATATGCGTTAAGTCCCACTTTGGTCTCGCAACCGGATGCAACAGGGAGCGAGAGCAGGCCAAAGCCACAGAACACAGAGACTATCGGTCAGGCAAGCTAGGAGTGCATGGAGCGAGCAGGCAGCCAGAGCCACAGGTCAGAAAAGCCGGGGGCTACACTGAGCGAGTTAGTAGCTAGGGCCACAGGTCAGAACCGATGTGGGTAGTCAGACAAGCCGGGATCATACATGGAGCGAGTAATCAGCCAGAGCCACATGTCAGAACCGATGTGGGTAATCAGACAAGCCGGGTTCATACACGGAGCGGATTCACAGATAGACACGGGTCACAACGGAGAGCAAAAAGAACTAGCAGAAACACCACTTAAGGGCAAAGACTCCTGGCCCTAAGGAGGTTAATAAAGGAACAGAAGGAGGTGGGACCCAATTAGGCAAAACAGAATAGGCCCATAAACAGGAGTCTGTGCCAGGGAGACAGACAAGCCGGGTTCATACACGGAGCGGATTCGCAGATAGACACGGGTCACAACGGAGAGCAAAAAGAACTAGCAGAAACACCACTTAAAGGGATAGTAATACTTCATTTTAACTTTATTTTATTTTGTAGGCATTAAAAAAACATGAAGAATGATATAAGTCTTATCTCTGAAACCTTTATGGTTTAAGAGATATTCACAAACAAAGTATCCCCCCCTGTTCAACCAGATCAGGAGGGAGATGCCCAGGTAGACTGCAGAGAGGGACAATCTTCAATTAAGATAATGGAAAAAGCTGAAAAACTTGTCAAGGGGGGAAGGGCTTTCATTGTTTTCATACAAAGAAAATTGTCCCCTTCTGTTATCTGTACTGTCATACAACCAGACTCACATCTGAGAAGAGATGGCTTACACTAGGTAAAAGGGGCGGGGAGGGGAACTTTGCTTGTGAATATCTCATAAACCATAAAGGTTTGAGAGATAAGACTTATATCATTCTTCGTGTTTTTTTAATGCCTACAAAATAAAATAAAGTTAAAACGAAGTGTTACTATCCCTTTAAGGGCAAAGACTCCTGGCCCCAAGGAGGTTAATAAAGGAACAGAAGGAGGTGGGACCCAATTAGGCAAAACAGAAGTCTGTGCCAGGGAGACTGTGATAAGTACACACACATAAACTCGTCTGTCTAACACATTTCATGAGTGTAAGATTCACTTAATCATAGGCAGAACATGACTTGACTAAATAGTATATTTATAATAATAGACATCATCACATGAACCAATGAAAAAAAAATTATACTGTGCACTGTTTCAAGAGATCATAAAGGAAAAATGACCACGCCTGTTGCAGCGCGCCAAACATCCCGATGCCGGCCCAGCTCCCGTATTCAGACCTTACGTCAAAATACAAGGAAGCTCTACGAAAAAGAAAGGTGTGACAATGTCCCATTACCATGGTCTCGACAAATGTCACAGGATAAACAAAACCAAAAAAATATCAATAAGCCAGAAAAATATAAATAATACATACATCATAAACAAAAAAGAAGTCTTCTAAATAAAGTAACAAACAAAAATAAGACTTAGTGATGAAAAACATCTATTAAAGTTAAAGAAGATCCTCAACAAACTAATATTATAACTCTGCATTATAATATGAAAAAAATCACTAATGGGAACATGTTTTACTTAAAATAAATGACCACCAATTTCTCTAAACCAAATAAATCCCGTAAGTCTAGTGCATCAAAAATATTTTTCTACATATTAATCAATTGTGATTTAAGAAAATTTTGTTAAAAACTAGGGAATAAACTAACCTTGGTAAGTAATTTATTTTTAGTATTATAGCCAAGACTATATGAATATCTTAACTATGCCTTATAAACAATGATACATCCTGTTCTGACTTAATACCATAAGGTATTCTGGTATTTAAAGGGATAGTAATGTTTCACAAAAACAGCAGCTCCACTTAATCTTCATAGTATTCGAGCCATAGAGAGTGTTATTTCAATACTGTCAGAGTTGTAGTTCAAGAGTAATTGAAAAATAAAGTTTCCCCCTCCCTACCCTTTTACCTAGTATAAGCTGCCTCTCTTCAGATGTGGAATCTGGTCCATAGACCAGACAGCTCACAGCAAGGAACAATCTTCTTACTGTGAGAACAATTAAAACCCTGCCCCCCTTGAGAGGTTTTTCAGCTTTTTCCCTTAATTGAAGATTGTCCCTCTCTGCAATCTACTTGGATACACCTTGCTGCTCTGAGCTGAGCAGTGTTATATCAGTAAAAGGGGCGGGAGGGGGATACTTTATCATTGAATTACTCTTGACCTACAACTCTGACATAATTGACCTAACACTTTCCAAGGCCCAAATACTACAATGATTAATTAGAGCTACTTTTATTATGAAACATTGCTATCCCTTTAAATAAAACTTCCACTTCACCTCAGTTCTGTCAAGGAGTGTATCTAGATCCCCCATCTTGGGCAGAGTAATCCTCTAATACCCTAGATGGATAATTTAGAAAAATCAAACCCATCAAGCCTGTCTCTGAGGCATTGAGAATGATATATAGAGATTATTATGCCAAGATATTTAAAGGAGTTTGTTAGCAGCATAGGGTGGTCCCTCAACTAATCCGAGACCATCCCACTGTCCAGAAAGAACAGAGAGGATTTCAACCAGTTTATAGTTAGACTTGAAATAGTAGCAAAGATATTCATTAAAACCGCAGTTTATTCAAAGATTATTTTGTATCGCCCAAGTATAGTAGCATATCATCTTAATAAAAGAGGATTTTAGCCTTACCTGTTAAATCCTTTTCTCTTAGTCCATACAGGTTACTGGTAACTTTGGGTAGGTGATCCGCCCCCTTTAACTAGGCAGAAACAATTCTACAATTGATTGCAGGGGGTGGAGCTTACCTTCCCTCCCCGGCTGAAGCTAGCCAACCAGCTACAGAAAGATCTGAGACACTAACTATTGACTAGATAGTGGAAGGGAAAGAAGACTCCTGTGAGCATGACCCTGAAGGACTCCCACAGTCTGCCATAGGTGAGCCAAGCATGGTCCCTTGACAGGGTGGTAGACCAGTAAACTGTATGGACTAAGAGGAAAGGATCTAACAGGTAAGACTAAAATCCTCTTTTCTCTGTCATTCAATACAAGTTACTGAAAACTTTGGGATGTCCAACCATTGAGTTTCCCAGTGGTGGGAAGTAAGGCAGGACCAGGCACAAGGCCCCCAAAGTCACCAGAGCAGATATGAACCATCAGATCAGAGATAGCCCAACAACAAGTAAGTGTCAACGGTCACTGAACAGGGGTAACAACACCCCAAAACTGTTACACAGCACACTGAACTAGAGCAAACATGGCTCAAAAGTGAAGGAAGCACCAAGAACCAAAGAAAATCTTAGACAGGTAAAACTGCCTCCAGGATTTTCCTCCAAAAGCTGGCGTCAGCCGATGCCAACATATCAACACAGTAGTGCGTCGAAAAAGTGTGCACAGACGACCAAGTGGCAGCCTTGCACAACTGATCTGTGGAGGCCTGATTCCTGTAAGCCCATGAGGCCCCAACAGATCTAGTAGAATAAGCTGTGACCCGAAAGGGAACAGGCTTCTTCCACAGCTCATAAGCCTGATGAATAGTGGACTTGATCCAGGACGCAATAGTCGCTTTGTATGCAGGTCTTCCTGCCCTGGGACCCTCAGGAATGACAAACAGAGCGTCACATTGCCTGATAGACTCAGTGCAATGTACATAAAACTTGAGACAACACACCATGTCTCTAACAAGTGGAGATTTCTCTCCTTGTCAGAGGTGGGGTCAGGGCAGAAAGAAGGCACCACAATCTCCTGATTGATGTGGAACTCTGAAACCACTTTCGGTAGAAACTCCTGAGAAGTGCGAAGCACCGCCTTGTCCTTGTGAAACACCAAATAGGGTGGTGTACAGGACAAAGCATGTAACTCCGCAACACGGCGAACGGAAACAGTTGTCAGCAGAAAAGCCATTTTCCACATCAACAGGCGTAGAGGAATAGTAGCCAAGGACTCAAAGGGAGGGAGCTGAAGAATGCCCAAAACCCAGTTAAGATCCCACTGAGTAGCGGGAGTCTTGAAGGCAGGATGAGTATGTGCAACGCCCTGGAAGAAAACCTTGACATCAGGAAGGATGGCAATGTGCCTCTGAAAGAAAACAGAGAGAGCAGAACTCTGACCCTTAAGGTAATTCGAACTGAGGCCCTTATCTACACTGTCCTGCAAAAATGCCACGACTGTAGGTAGATCAAATTCCTAAGACAGGTCCTTATCAGCACACCAAGATAGAAAGGTCGACCAGACGTGATGGTAGATCTTGGAAGAAACAGACTTGCGGGCACGGAGCATAGTAGCCACCACACCAAAAGAAAAACCTTTCTTCTTCAATATTTCTTCTTCAAGGCTAGCCGATGAACGTCCTTCTTTCACAGGTAACCTTGTACCTGTCCAACATTGGCAGGGGAGGAAAGATGTAGGCCAGAGGAAATAACCAAGGAATGGACATAGCATCCACCGCCAGAGCTATAGGGTCCCTCCATCAAGAGCAGAACCTCAGAACCTTCCTGTTGTGTCTTGTCGCCATCAGGTCGATGTAAGGAAGATCCCACTTCTGAACAATGAGGGTGAACACCTCTGGGTGCAGCTCCCACTCTCCGCTGTCCACTGAGGAAGTCCACCATGATGTTGTCTACACCAGGAATGTGCACTACGTATATGGCAGGAACGTGTTCTTTTTCCCAGGACAAAAAAGCCTTGACCTCTAACCAAGCGGCAAGACTTCTTGTTCCACCCTGCTTGTTGATGTAAGCCACGGTCGTGGCGTTGTCGGACTGTACCCAGACTGGACAGTCTTCCAGTTGAGATGTTCAATGATGAAGAGCACAAAATATCACTTGAAGCTCCAACATGTTAATGGGAAGGAGAGATTCCTCCAGATACCACCGACCCTGACCACTCAGGCGACCCAGAACCGCTCCCCAGCCGGAGAGGCTGGCATCCATTGTCACCGTGGTCCAGAAGGATACCAGGAAGGGCTTTCCCTTCAGCAGATTGGAGAGGTCGAGCCACCACAACAAACTCAGTTCTACATGAAAAGGGAGGGATACGGACATCTTCAGAAGGTTCGGCTGAACCCTGCACACCTGGATTACAAACCTCTGGAGTTCCCTGTTGTGAGCCATGGCAAACGGGACCTCTTCTATGGTTGAAATGAACTTTCCCACTAGAGAGGACAGCTTCTTGGCTGGAACTGGATCTTGAGCCAGAACAGCGGAAACCCTGTGGGCGATCTGGTGAGCCACCTTATCTGTGAGAAACACCATGCTCTTCTGAGTGTCGTGGAGAAGGCCCAGGAAGACCAGACACTGGGATGGGACAAGGTCTGACTTGCCCATGTTGATGATCCACCCATGATGAGAGAGAGAATAAAGGCAGTTCTGAACCTGCTGATGAAGACGTTTTGCAGAAGGGGCTTTCAGAAGTAGGTCGTCCATGTATGGGGTAACTCTGATGCCATCCTGGGGGAGGACGGACATCAAGGCTCCCAAGACATGGTTGAAGACTTGAGGAGCTGTAGTCAGACCAAAGGCAAGAGCTGAAAACTGAAAGTGCCCTTGGTCGCAGGCAAATCTGAGATACTGCCTGCTCTCTGGATGAATGGCAATATGAAGGTACGCGTCCTGAAGATCCAGAGAGGCAAGGAATTCCCCTGGGGACATAGCAGCAAACACCGTCCTTAGAGACTCCTAATGATAATGAGTCCGGATCAGAAAGAAATTGAGATCCTTCAAGTCCAAAATGGGATGACAACCGCCGTCCTTCTTGGAGACCACAGAGAGGTTTGAGTAAAAACTCATACCTCTGTCCTAAACTGGAACCGGCTGTAGGACATCCTTGTCCAGAAGGGCCTGGATAGCTCCATTGAACAGATGGTGTTTCTCTGCTCCCTGAGACATATGAGAAGGAAAGAAGTGAAACTGAGGAAGAGAGGCGAAAGGGATCCTGTACTCTTCCGTCACCACCTATAAAACCCAC
Source organism: Rhinophrynus dorsalis (assembly GCA_037306005.1). NCBI lineage: Eukaryota > Metazoa > Chordata > Amphibia > Anura > Rhinophrynidae > Rhinophrynus > Rhinophrynus dorsalis. The sequence goes on along the minus strand of CM074720.1, from coordinate 305,682,973 downwards.
GGGTCTGCCCCTTAATCCTCCCAGATGCTGTGGTAGTGATGCAGACGGCCACCCACAGCGGAGTGAGGACCTGGGTTCAGTGAGTCATGCCAAAGAAGGCTTGGAGGAGACCTTGGGCTTCCAGTGCTGTTTAGGCTTGGAGGAAGCACATGGAGCTGAGGAAACCACCTGGTTTGCCAGACGTGTCTCAGTCTGAAAGGAAAGAAAAAAATGATTACGCTTGAGAGGTACTTTCTTTCTGAGGACCAAAGGCAAAAGTGTACTTTTACACCCTGTGACCTCACTAATCAGATTCTTAAGATCTGGCCCAAACAATGAAGTGCCTTGAAAAGGTGAGGAGAGCAAGGCTTCTTGGAAGCGGTGTCAGCAGACCAGATCTTGAACCAAAGAGCTCGTCTGGCAACCACAGACATGGTGGAAACCCTAGCCACCAAACGGATGGCATCAAATAAGGCAGCAGAAACATAATGCTGGGCCTCAGAAATGTTGGCAAGAAGTCGCAACATATCCGAAGTAGGAGTACCCTGACGGACAGCCAGGGTGAGTTGTTCAGTCCAGACTGCAATGGCCTGGTTAACCCATGCCACAGCGAACGTGGAGCGCGTTGCAGTACCAGCAGTGGCAAAAATGGACTTGAAGGAAACCTCAAGTTTCTTGTCAGTCCAGTCTTTCAGAGCAGAGGCATCAGAAACTGGCAAGGCATTAGATTGCCTGGAAATAGGAGCATCCACTTTGGGGGGATGAACCCACTGAGCAAGCGCCACCTCAAAAAAGGGGTAAAGCTTGGCAAATTGGCAAGAATGGAAGACCCCCTGTAACTGGGATGGAAAGAGTTGCAATGTAGACCTAAGGTCCCTAGTAGCAACCTTGAACTCTTGCACCCAAACTGGCTCTAATGCATGGCTGGAGGTCCCTGGGAGACTCTCAGGGACATCAGAACATGCTGGGCATAAATAACCTGAGAATTCTCTAAGTAATCCTGAATGACAGGAAGAGAAATGTGCAATGTGGCATACAGAGACCCAAACATCCTTAATCTTACATCTGGCCCCAAGCTCCAACAGATTAGACATTTTCACAGTGTCAAAAACGTTACCGTATAGGAAGTCACCCAATTACAGTGTGTAGGATTAAAGTTTCACCCCAGAAATTGCTAAAACAGACTTATCTGTCAGGTGAAGGGTTAATCAGCAGAGGAGAGAAGGAGATTCCAAGCCCTACGTAGGATACTCATTCTGGAAATGGCACAAAATGGCTACCGCGGCGGGATCTGATCAGAAACTTGCTTGTGAACCAAGCGCTCATGGGAAATGTAGTTTTCCCAGAAAAAGAACCCCAACAGTGCCCAAAGCCCCCTGAGCCCCCCAACACACTATAAACATTGAACCTGATGATAGAGCAAGGGCAGACAATAAAAATGAGCCATGTCTGAAGTTGCTAGTTGGAGCGGTTGCAGAGATATGTCCCACACTGTATTGTCCCATAGGTGTGAATGGAGCAATGGTGCCTATGCGGTAAAGCGTGCCCTCAAATTTTACAAAGTTGAAACAGTAAAATAAAAATACATGAAACATAACTAGAACATGTTAGGAGATCCAAAAAACACTGAACTAGTAGGGAAGGTGTCAACCCCCCCCCCCCAAAAGATGCTAATCCAGCAGTTAAAGGGTTAATTACCAAATAAACCTGCTCCAAACACCCAACAGACATACAGATAGACCCAATGAGTGCAGGAATGTGCAATAGGAACTCCAGAGGAAAAAAACCCTGTGCAGAGGGGCACTGTGGGACATGTGGACCTGCAGCACTCAAAGGGTTGCTCACCTTTCCTGCAGATCTTCCAGATTACCATGTAGTAAGAAGAAGCTTCGGGTGGGCAACTCCTGAGGAAAGAACTTGAACCCAAGATTTTCCCCCCAGGGCTTAAGGTCCACAAAAAGCATCTGAATACTGAGCTAGACACACCTAAGGGCATTGTCAGTTATGGTAATCCCCCTAATGGTGGTATTTCATTTCTAAAAAAAATTCTAAAACTATAGCAGAACTGTTCTCTTGCCTGTGTCTTCACCAAGGAATAAATCTTTCTGGAGCTGGTTGGCTTGCTGCAGCCAAGGAGGGAAGGTAGGCTCCACCCCCTGCAATCAATTCTAGAATTTTTCCTGCCTACTTAAAGGGGGTGGATCGCCTACCCGAAGTCACCAGTAACCTGTATTGGATGACAGAGAAAGAGTGTTTTTTATCTCTCTGCTTTCAGAGTCAATCCCTTTATCATGGAGTCCTCTTGAACCAGAGCAGTTAAGGAAAAAAGATGAGGTAAAAGGGGGCAACCCTGCATGGTGTCTCTACTCAGTGGGAAGTCACATGAGTAGATCCACACCAACCTGACACACGCAGTTTGGGAGTTGTTTATAATAGGCCGATCTACGAGGATAACAAGGGATCAAAACCAAATTTATGAAGGATACACCACAGATATTTCCATGGAATCAAATGCCTTGGCCATGTCCAAGGATGTGACTGCCTTGTTACCCTTATTATCATGCAACAGCTGTGAATGTCCCAGATTATACACTATTGGTCCAGATGTATAATCTTAGTGATGATCGTGTTAATTATATTTGCAAGAATTTTCACTAATATTTTAACATCTCTGTTAAGAAGCATGATGTACTGTGTGTTAATGAAAGATTTATTAATATACATTCTTCTCTCTTACATTCTCATGTGAGAGAGAGAGAGAGAGAGACAGCATGCTCACAAAGACTGTTAGTTGAGTACACAGTTGAAGAGTTGTAGTGTACTAGATAGATTCTGAAGCTTTTATATAGAGAATGCAGCCGAGTGGGGATCCCAACCACATGGCTTGTTGCCAAGCTCTACGCTGGGCTCTCTCTTCCCTTCTCTGCATGCTCCACTCTGTCCTGTCATTCTGCACGCAGAGAAGGGGAGAGAGAGCCTGGCACAACACTCAGCAACAAGCCATGTGGTTGGGATCAAGATCAAGAAAAATGAAATGTCTTAGGAGTTTCACTACATAAAGTAAGGCAAATTGCAGGAATATTTATGTATGTTGAGAGAAGGGAAGAGAGAGCCAGTGCTCAGCAAAATTGGTCATCCCTCTGGGTTGAAGTGACGTTTAAGGAAGCAACATGAGAATCTTGCGCTTTTGATGAAGTGTGAGATTCTCATGTCACCCTTTTCATCACGGCGAAATGGTGAATGCGATGTGTAGTTGCGCGCTGTCTTCTAGGCAACATTTTCAAAGGATACCATTTCAAAGTAGTAGTTTAATAAGTCTATTCTATGATTTTCCACAATCTGAAGTTTGGTCAGCCATATTAGATTCAGTATCCAACTATGTGAGAAGCACTGATACCACAGCATATACATAAAAGAAGGGGAGCATGACTGGAATCAATACATTGTAGGGATATACAATCCTTGTTATTCTGTAAGCCTGAGCTGGATATAAATGCTTTATCTATTCAAGAGAGAGAGTATGATGAGTAGCAGAGTGGCAAAAGGTCATGTGGATTTGAATCTCCAAGCACTGATCTGATCCATGTCGGTCACAATTCCCCCAAATCTCTCTACTAACCTAGGATAACTTGCTGAAGAAGCCCATGCAATCAAGATTTTTGCCTAAAATGTTATTAAAATCTCCCATATCTAGCATCTGACAGCCAGGTTTAAACAGAATATATCACAGGGCCTCCTGGAATTACATATATATTAATTAGTACTGTGGTGATCATTGTCAAGCTACAGGATAGAAATATTTACCACTACTTGTCATTCATTTTTGTATCTATAAACTCAAATTGAGTGTTTTTTTTACCTAGGATCTAAACTTCACAGGAACACGAAGAAAAGAAGGAGTGATAGTAGTGACCCACCAACTGTTTCTTAAGAGACAGGATTTTGTGGGTCTCCTGGTGCAAGACCACATCTGGACAGTATTTCTAATATAACTAAAAATGATAAATCTTTTTGTTAGGTTCATTCATACCCCTAATGTTCCAGGGCAGAAATATTCAAAATGTGTCACTCATTGTTGAACAGATTTGCTGACATATAGTTGCTTCGCAGGATCCTAACACTATAGAACTATGAGAACTCAAACTGCCACCTCCCTATGTCTATCACCCCTAACCTAGTGGGCACTTTTTCCCTAAACATTATATAAGGCAAACCCTCTTAAATATAGTACAACATTTCAATAAAAAATGCCTATACAAAGCATCATTTCTGTTTTTGTTAAGCAATAGTGTATATCCTGCAAATTAGCTGAAGGCAAAACATATCTCAGAATTATGTAGAAATGCATGAAACCATAGCTACCCCCCAAACACACATACCAACCCTTGGTCTCATGTGAGAGAAGGAGGAGGAGAAAAAAGAGGGGTAGAAGGTGGAGTGGAGTATCACTTTACATTCAATAATATATAACAAATCCAAGTGCGTTAGAGATGGCTTAATATTGGCACAGAGAGCTCACTGAGTCTGACAATGGTGGTAAGGTGTCTTATACCTTTGAGACCCTATGCTGCATCCCTGTAACATTTCCATGCATCAACTGCTGACAGCAGTATAGCTTAATGTGCATAGCGTACTTTCCCTCATTTGGTCACTATTCCTTTCAATGATTAGGAGTGAAACTTGCAGGGATGGAATAGCTACAAGGGATTGATCATGACATGCACAGTTAGAAATTGTAAAAGGCAGTAAGTCACAATCAAGAAGAGAGGCCACATTTATTGGAATCCAAACCTGTCACTGGCCGAAACAGCTACATTTTATATTTGACTAAAACAATCACTGGGTGGCAGGATTTTTAGAGACAGAGAAAAAAAGGAGGGGGGAGGAAGAAAAAAGACAAGAATACAAGACAACTACTGCCCAAATCATCCCCACAGGTAAAGCGTGTAGAGCCACACCTTGTACCAATTAGTCACTAGCATTTACACATCGTGGTGGAGAAACCAGCATTTACACATTGATATTGGCAATAAAAATAAACATAGTAGTCTTTATCAAAAGCTATAAAGATCAGCAGCAGAAAACTATACGTTATGATGTGCTGGAGTGGTAAAAACACAAGCAAAACATGGGGTGGTGTAGGAAAAATAAAATAGGTAGAAGTGCATTATTGAGCATTCAGTGGTAAAATTAAAAACCTGATCAATTTGTTTTAGATAGAGTGGCAGCAATATATCTTAATGAATACAGCTAAAGTTACCTTTGTTGTTTCTCAGTTCCCCTCACCAACTCATACCTGGAGTGGCAAATAATGGCAGTCATTTATTATGTATGAGACGATTACTTTGCCTGCCTACCTTTAAGTTATGGATTTTTACATTCCAAATGCATTATTTCACTTTTATTAACAATAAACTGCAGATGCCCCACTCTTTTATAACATGGAGTATGAGACATTTTTCTCTCTCAATTTACACATGACTTTTTGATCTGTGTTGATTTTTATTTATCTGCAGAAAAGTCTCCGTATATGGAGAGGTGAAAAATAGAGGTGGAAGTTGATGAGCAGTACCCAGTGAGAAAGCAAGACGAAAGACCTGCCACTCCCAGCATGTTCTTAATCCAGGATTCCAAGAAGGTAGATCCTTTACCTGTTGGTACGGAGAGCTCACTGAGTCTGATAATGGTGGTAAGGTGTCTTATACCTCTGAGACCCTATGCTGTATCCCTGTAACATTTCCATGCATCAACTGCTGATCAGTAAGAAACAGATTAAGGTCCATGTGAAGAGTATCAATTTTATTAGTTAACACAGACTGACAGATGGCAATGGCAGCCATTAGTTCTGTAAAGTGGGATTTAGAGATGTCATGAGATTGAGAGCAATGTGCAGGGGACAACTGGCCAGACTGAGCATCTAACATGGCCTCCATTTTGTCTTCCATCATGTGCCTTCTAGCAAATTTACTGAATTTAGACTTGTAATCTACAGATTTTGTACCCATATTATTTGTACCTATAACAACTTTGCGAGATTATGAAGTCAAGGGCAAGTTACAATAAATTTGCAGGAGAAGTAGGATAACAATATAATATTCAGGATGAGAATTGGAACATCTGTACAAGTTAGTTTGTCTATGAGCTATATACTTTGTGCAGATTGGAGGGCAAAGAACAGCATCATCATAGGTACCAACTATTCAGTATTTGTAGAAGGCTCATTCAAAACCAGCATTAATTGGTAGCAGCTTGAGTAAATAAATGTTCAACAGAGAGCAGAAACTTCCTCTGTCTTCTCCTCTTCTCTTTATTCCTGCTTCCTCATTCCCTCCTCTATCTTAATTGTTTTGTCTTGTCAACTTTTGCCCTAATTGTTTTTTCCCACACGTATTACTAATAGGTGTGAGCGGAACGTCTCATCGTGTTCCTGAAAAAAAATCTGCGGAAGCCATGTGGTTGTCTGTTTTTTCGTGAGAAAATCCGCTTTGAATAAAGTGATTAAAATTGTCACTATTTTCATTCATTGCTAAAATCTTTTACTAATTTTTTCATGGTTAGAAAGCTTTCGCCCCTTTAATTATGTTTTTTGCCTTTTCGCTATAAAAACTTGATGTTTCCCAAGAAGTGAAACACAATACAATAGCAGCTACAGAGAGAGAGAGAGAGAGAGAGAGGTGCTAGACTGTTAATAGCAAAACTGAGGCAGGAGAGGCTCATAGTGACTGCTATCACTATGAGAAATTTGAATAATAATAAAAAGAGGAGCATGAACTACTGTTATGAGTCCAGTGAGTCTGAGGAGGAGGAAGTGACCACAACCAACATGAAAGGGTCTGGATGCCCTGGTTCCCCAGACCAATGGTGGCCAGTCCCCCTAAATGAGCACTAGAGATCTTTGGGAAATTTGTTTCACAGGCAGAGGAAGAAGAGTATAGTAGTGTGAGCAGGTCAGCAACCTGTGCCTGCTGTCATTGCTATGTCTGCTGCCATTGCTGCTCCTGCTAGGGTGATTTGTTATTGTCAGGAGAGGGGAGGAGTAGATAATACCAAGTGGGAAAGCAGGGGACCCTATGTCACACTTGCCATCCCCAAGCAGTCCCGCCACTACTACTAGTACTAAGAATGTCCAGCAGCTACAGTCCCTGAGTGTTAGGAGTGAGAAAGGGGGTGATCATACTACTAGTGAGGAGGAAGACTTAGGGACTGAAATTGATGTGGTTGATGTTCATTGGGTCTGGGCAACCAGGGCATACAGACCCTTTCATGTTGGTAGTGGTCACTTCCTCCTCCTCAGACTCACTGGATGAATAACTACTTCAAGCTCCTCCTTTTATTATTATTCATCTTGCTCATAGTGATGGTGTTGCAGCTGGTGGGACTAGCGTTACCACAGTAGATCCTCCTATTGATGCTGAGGTGGTAAGGGAAGTATTGCAGAGCAGCCAGACTAGTTTTCAAAGGAGCCCACAAGATTCCCCTGACTCTAGGAGTTCCCTTACCACCACAACATTGTCCAGATGGAACATGGTACTGAAGAAAGTAGAATTTTTGACTAGCAGCAATAATACCACCATAACCACCATGAGCACAGATCAGCAGCCTGTGCCTGCTGCTAGTGCTGCCAGTCTGCCTTCTTCAACTCAGCAAGAGATGTCAAGTGTGACAATAGGGGACCTTCTGTCACATTTATCATCACCTCCTCCAACCGGTGAGACGCCTGTAATAGAGCAGCAGCAGCAAGGAGGGGCTCTTGGTGGTTATGATGATGGTGGAGAAGCTAGGGTGGAAGAGACATTAATGGCAGTTTTAGCACAAACTGAGAAGGAGTAGGAGACAGGGATAGGGATGGGCATCACCACCACCAGCAGCAGTGAGCTTTTGGAATTTGCGGAGTTTGGTACTGCTCTTATTCCTGCTGTTTCTGAGTTGCAAGGGCAGCAGGATGCTAAGGAGCAGGCTAGTATGCCACAGACCACCATGGACACCATGGGAATTGGGTCCAGTGATGTGGGACTAGAACAGGTTCCACTGGTCTAGTTTCAGTGCTGAACAGCAACATCATCTGCTGTCTCAGCCAGTGAAGTGGAATGTGGAGGAGAAGAAGAAAGAGGCCATTCTTCTCCACATTTCCTTTCCCCCTAAAGTCTTGGGTTTGGGACTATTATTCTCTTGAAGCAGGCACAGTTCAGTCATCAGCAACAGCACTGTGAACAATTTGTGATAAATCAGTGTAAAGGGGAAAGGAAGTAACGCACTTAGGAACAACCGTCCTGAATACACACATGAAACATAGACACCACGACATTTAAGTGAAACATGTTAAAGCCAAACACCCACCAAAGAAACCAGGCACCACTGTTGCTGTACCCCCTGACTCTCCTCAAAGGCAACAAGAGGCGAAGCAGAGGTCAAAGAGGAGGAAGAATAGAGAAACCGAGCCAGAGGCTGAAAGTTCAAAGGCATGAAAAACACTTGGCTCACCATCACCTTCTTGCTTTATGGTTCGGGTACGGTAAGATCATGTAACTACATCTTCTTGTGATGCACTTTGTTCATCTTTACATCCCCCCCACTACCTTATAGCCATTGTGTACCTCCCCAGGTACTTTTCTACAGCTATGGTGCACTTGCCCATTAATTTCTCCTTTTTGGAACACAATTTTTGATCATATATCCAAGATGATAGGAGTTTGCGTAACCTCAGACCCTCTGTTTATATGCTTGAATCTCCTACCTCCCCCACTTCAGTCACCTCATCTGGGGACCGAGGTATTTCTCTATCGACAACTGCTAAATGCGGCTAAATTATGTATTCCAGCCCTTTGGAGGAATGCTTCGGCCCCCACGGTGGATCATTGGCTGCATAGAGCGAATGAAATTATGAGCTTAGAAAGACTAGTGGCAATCAAATTGGGCACTGGTGATTCTTTTGAGGTCATATGGGACACATGGAAAGCTTTCTATCAGAAACTCATCACGCCTACTTGAGTGTGTTATTGATAGACCCTTACAGATTCAACTATAAGAAGCTGTCCATAGGATATTTAACTCTATTCCCACCCACCGCTCTTTTTCCTTTCTTACCAATCTTTTATTTCTGATTTCTCTCCTTTTTCTTTTTCCTTCTCCCCAGCTTGTCCTTTAGAATTGCAATACCAACTATATTCATGACAGGCACTTGTGTCTTCAAGTTCACAATTAATCTTATAATTTATATGTTGACTTCTTTCTTGGGAGAGATGTCTCACACATTTTGTTACCTATGCAAAGTATAACAGACGTTATTGTCTTTGTAACAGTATTTTATTTACATATGCCTATACCTTGTTTACGAAGCACTATTGTACTCTAAATATGCTTGTACTATGCTTGTTCTTACCTTTACATTGTACTCTTTTTCTACTATCAATAAAAATTATTGATCTAAAAAAAAAAAGTATCAGAGGGACCTGCTCGTGAGAGCTTACAGTATTAACCTCTGCAACTTCTTCTGGTAGGTTATTCCACTTACCTACTACCCTCTCAGTGAAGTAAAACTTTCTTACAATACATCTAAGCTGTTTTCTCTCTAGGTTTAAACAATGACCTCTTCTCCTAACATTTCTACTCTCTTGTTGTTGAATTTGTTTAAGCATTTGAATGTTTGAGTCATATCTAGCCCCTCTCTTTTCCAATCTGTTCTGTCCCTTTAAGAATAACAAGAGCTTTTCCATTATCAATGAGCTTATGTTTAAGATCAATATGTACCTGTGTTTCTATTTGTATACATGGGTTGTTGTTTATGTAAAACACAAAGCTACATAAAGCCATCAAGAAAGAGAACAAATTAACCATTGAACACAAATCTTTAATATTTAGTATGTTGTTGCTAGCTCATGGTCATTAAATGGTTAAGCAAATATAAAGTATTTTCTTCTTTGAATCAAAATTTGAGTAATATTTTGTTTTTATCCCCTATTGTTCTACTCATTGTATTAAGTAGGATTAGTGCTGTGCTGCAATATGGCAAAATTGAAGCAAACTACACATAATTATAAAAAACACCTGGAAACACACAGATATTTTGAAGTGAATTATATTTTTTCCTCAGAAAATGTTCTAGGTAAATTAAGAGTTTATTCCACTTAGGTCCATAGTAATATGCAAGTAACAAATTTAAAAGCAGTGATGATAAGATGATCGTATCTAATAACAGTTAATCTTACACCCTGTGGACAATAAACATTAAAGGTTGAAACATATCAGAACATAAAACTGGTATCATTAAAAATATAATCTTCCACAATGCATGTAACTAAACTTTTCCTGCTGTTGTTGGATAGATTACAAAGAACAGCAGGAGAGATCCCCAAATCATAGGATTTTTTTTATTTAGATCAAATTAGATGTGTGACTTCCTTAATAATACAAACATTGACACCAGGGAGAAGGCACTAAATTGCATCGAAAAGAAAATATATAATCTACATGTGAATTTACTTCACAGATATTACTTTCTATTGATAATAATCAGTTAGAAGTTGGAAAAACTGTACTTGAGAAATGTTTTCTATGGAAAAAAAGTCTACTTGGATTTATAAACTGATTTTTCATAAACAAGGCCTCAGGTGCCACAATAGCTCAGGTGATACACCAGCACAGACTTGTATTTAGATTTAGAATTGGATACAGATACATACTTTGCAGTTTATGCTGCAAACTCAACCTTTATTAGGGGAATGTATATTTTTGTGAACCAGATGTTGCTGTACTAATTGTATATAATGACCCTCACCATCTGTAACTTTCTGTATTATGTAAACAAAGATCCCCAATCAAATGCATGAAAGTTGCTTAAAGTGACCTTATTGCCTAAAAATATCATATATACTTTTATCCAGCATTTGTAAAATGATTTCTAAGGTGCATACGCCCACTGAAATATATTATAAACTGTTTCCTTCTCATTTTGTGACAGCGTTGCCATTTGAAAATGTATGTAATGATTTATGCCAACATACAAATAAGAGACAAAAATCTCTGTGAACTGCTCTCAGTGGGATCTTCTAATCTAAACACAATTATCACCATTTTTGGTTTTATCATTTTTTTAAGAGGCCTGATAAAAGTGGCCAAAAATGGTCACTATTATCTTTTATTTTGAAATACTTTTAATTTTATCTCAAAAGAAAGAAAAAAAATACAGAATTATGTCTTTGAGTAAATACTATTTTAAATGATATGGGCTTTTCCATTTTTGGTGGCAAAAAGATTGAGATTTCTTAACTCACAAAAATGTGAAGGTAAATGGACAATAACACAAACAAATGAAATTAGGTTTTACAATTTTAAATACCATGTATGCCAGCTAGCATTTATAAAATTTCGTTATTTTATATTAGATTCCTAAAATCGAATCCTAAACTTGCATTATAATGCATGTGTAGACTATCCTATATAAAGACAGTTTGGTTGATTGTTTTAAATGTATTAAGATTGGCGCCCCACTTCTGTTCTGAAAAGGCTGGTCCAGCCTATTTGCATACAATTAACACAACCATTTCTATCAAAAGAGGTACGTTAAAGTAAGCCCTAGAGCCTTGGAAAAAGGTGAAATGAGAGCCCCACTGAGCATCTGTAAAACTAGATTTTAAGCCGTAGAAAACAAATAAAGGATTTTTACAGAGGCTAGCATGGAGTATTTGTGGATAACTCCAGTTTCACTTTAAGAATGGCTACATTTGTACAGAGTGTGTGATTTTATCCAATTCTAGAGCCTACCATTTAGTAACTGTAAGAAGACAGAAAAAATATGGTCTGTTTAATTGTCTGTAACTTTAGAAACTGATATTAAACCCCAGGTTAAACAGCAGTTGAAATGAACTATTCTCATTTCAATACCAGAAGCTAGCCAAGGAAAGATAATCTGACAAAATGTTTTAAATTTAGTCTTACAAGAAAGAGGAAAAAAAATTCAAATACTAAAAATGAAAAAATTTGACGGGTACTCTGAAAAAAGCATAACACTTATATGTATATCATAACAGTGATGATGACCCACATACAGAGTATAACAAAAATATACTTAATAAGAATATAAAAAGCCAAACAAGAAAGTACATAAAGCATCAAACAAAACTAACCTAAAACCCATGGGCCTAGGAGCACCAATAAGCCATATGAGAAATGCTACACTTAGCAAAAAATGTCTCCATTTCCCTTACTCCAAAAATATTTTGACTATGTCTTTCAATGGGTACAAACTGCCAGCCATTTATTATGTGTATCTCGCATTTTCACACCAAGAAACATGATGTTACCAGGAAGTGAAACAGAAAACAGCAGATAAAAAGATACAGAGGGCTGAAGGTGATTTCCTAATAATTTAGTTAGCGAAATAAGGGTAGCAGAGGCTCATAGTGTTAACTATTGAATTCTGAGGAAGCAGTGTATACTGTGAAACGATAAAAACCTGTGGCTTTTTAGCTGATTTTCCAATATTGATTGTTCAGATAAATGTAATTTTAATATGTTTTTATATTAAAATAATTTTCTAAAGAGAATCCAAGAATGGGACCTTTCTTTCCTGGAACTTGGATACCTGAGCAGAGACAGTGAGCATGGGCCCTTGTTCCCTAGAGAGAATCAGCTGCACCTCACCAATGAGGCCCACATTAGTTTAAAACATACGTCTGTGGTTGTGCTAATTCTCTTCTGCAGAGAGCATTTGTCTGACATTTCAGAGCTGGATTGTCTGCGGATGGTAATTGCATGATATGGACATGGAGATTTCCTCTCTGCAATGGCATATGGGAATGAAAAAATGTGACTTGTAACACCTCTAAGAGGCCACCATGCCTTAGAACAAAGCATTTTATTTTGTTCGTTCTTGGTGAGTACTAGTCACAATCTTTCTTTTTATGTCTCCCTAAGTTGAAAGGATATCCCAGGCATAGGCCCTTGATCTCCATGCGCCTAGAGGGAATTGGCTGCACCACAATGACGAGGTCCACATAGGTCGAAACATACGTCTGTGATTGTGCTGATTTTCTTATGGATAGAGGATTTGCCTGTCATTTCAGAGCTGGACTGTATGCAGTTAGGACCAGACTGATATGGACGTGGAGATTTCCTCTCTGCATTGGCACATTGTAGTGAAAAACATGCCTTGTAGCACTTCAGAGAGGCACCATGCCTTAGAACAAAACACTTTATTTTGTTCATACTCGGTGAATGCTTGTCACCATCTTTCTTTGTATGTCTCCCAGGTTATATTGTGTATATTGCAGTAGAAGCACAATAAGTAGCCCCCAGTCTATGTGGAGAAAAGAAGAAGCTGGTCATTAATTCTTCTCCACCTGCCCTCCCCCAAAACCAGTTCTGGACTCTTCAGATGGTCGAAAATTTCAGCCTCAAAATGAAAATTTCCCTCGAAAAGTGCAGATTTTCCTCTCTTTTTCCTGCTTTTTTTCCCCCTAGCTCATTCCATTGAAATCAATGGGAACAGTGAAGTTACATGCAACATAAAACAAATATTTTTAATTTTCCCAATGGCATAGTATAAAAAGGGCACGAGGGTGCCTGTGTTGGCAGGATGTGGGGAAAGAATCAGTTGAACCGGGAATCATTTTGGGGGGGTTGTTTACTGGGATTGGGGGGCAGTTAAAACATAAATCCTAAATAAAATTAAAAAACAACCCATAAGTCATGGTATAAAAGGGGTCTGAGAAGGGTGCCTGTTTCGGTGGGTGGAGTCTGGGAAATTAATCAGTTGAACAGGGAATTTGTTTTGGGGGGTTTCGTGACGGGTATTGGGAGGACAGTTAATAAAAAATAAAATAAATAAAATGAAGCAAGACATTTGTATGTAAAGTGATAGAGACTGGAACTCCCTGACATCAGCTGCCATTGGGGTGGACTGATACTTGACTTGATAGAGTATTTTGTAGAGGATGATTTGTTAGATTTGTTGTTAGAGGCCTTTGTAGGACACATCAATTTGTAGGACTATGATTTTTTTTTCAAAGCACAAACCCTGAGAAAAAAATAAAAATGCCCTACTGGCCAGTGCCAGCAGGTCATGTTGGCCAGTGAGTCCATAATTGTGGAATTTGCAACTGCTGCTCTTACTGCTGCTGCTGAGTTGTTTAAGCAGCAGGATGATTACACAGCTGAAAGGGAATGGGATCAACAATAGCAGTAACATGGAAAATGGATGATGAAGGTAGCCACTTAATAAGTAGCCCCCAGTCTATGTGGAGAAAAGAAGAAGTTGACCAATAATTCTTCTAAACCTGTCCGTCCTCCAAAATCATGGGTGTGTTGTTATTAGAATATAAATGTTTCCCTTGAGAGCAAGAACTGTGGCTCTCATCAGCAACTGCAATGTGCACAGTGTGTGTGGTAAATAACATTTGGGGGCACAACTGTATCCAAACACCATGACACCAGAAACCAAGTACTGCACTTTCACAATACCCCTTGTTCAGATCCCGTTAAGGACACATGACAATTTGCTGACTGTTTAATAGTAATGATGAACCGTCCCTGCCAGCATCCCAGCATATTCTGAAGGATGGAATATCCAAAGATGCCACTTGATGACCTGGTATCAATTCTCCTCCACCATACTGCATGTGTGGTCAGTGCATTGGGTAGAGAAGAACTGCCACATTCTAACATCAACAGAGTGGCTATTATTTGGCAGGGAAGGTAACAATGAACAAGGTGGATTGGCAGAAGATGTAGTTACCCTAGAAGGTGATGGCAAGCTAGCTGTTTCACTCCTCATGGAACTTCCAGTCTCTGCCTGGGTTGCTCTGTTCCTCCTCCTCTTTGATCTACGTCTCACTTCTTGTTGCCTTTCTGGAGAGTCAGGGGGTACAGTAACAGCGGAGCTTGATTTCTGTGGTGGGTGTTTGGCTTTAACATATTTGATGTAAATGTCATGGTGTCTATCAGGGCTCTTGTGCCAATGTTTGTTCCCTCCTTTCCTCTTCTCACTGACTTGTCACAAATTGTGCACAGTGCCATTGCTGATGCCTGCACTGTGCCTGCCCCACCATTGACTTCAGGGGGAGGGGGAAGGTGGAGAAGAATGGACTCTTTCTTCTTGTCCTCCACATTCCGCTTCAATTTCTGTGGCAGCGGATAATGTTGCTACTGTTGCTACTACTGCCCCAGTTGCAGCACTGCAACTAGGACCAGGAGTATTGCTGGTGCTGGCAAGTGGAACCTGTCTTAGTCCCGCCTCACTTGTTGACCCCATTCTCATTGTGTCTACAGTGGTCTGTGGCACACTAGCCTGCTCCTCATCATCCTGCTGCCCTTGCATCTCAGAATCAGCAGGAATTAGAGCAGTTGCAAGTTCCTCAAATTGGTGATGATGTCCATCCTCATCCCTGTCTCCCATTCCTTCTCAGTTTCTGCTAAAAAGGACACCAATGTCTCTTCCACCCCAGCTTCTTCAGCATTATCATCACCACCCCCACTAGTTCCTACATGCTGCTGCTCTAATACAAACATCTCACTGCTGCTTGGAGGAGGTGATGAGAAATGCGACAGAGGGTTCCCTAATGTCACACTTGTCATTTCTTGGTGATGTAAAGAAGACAGACTGTCAGTGGCAGCACTAGCAACAGGGACAGGCAGCTGATCTGTGCTCATGCTGGTGGTGGTATTAATTGTGTGCCTGCTCTACCCCAACATCAGTTCTGGCCTCTTAGTCTTCAGGATCCTGTTCCATTTGGACACTTTAGTGAAGTGAAGGGGAGGACTCCCAGGGTCAGAGGAATGGTATAGGCTCCCTTGACCGCTAGTCTGAACGCTCTCCAATGTTTCCCCTTCCACTACGGCTGCTTCACCATTACTACTACTACTAATACTAAGTCCAACCACATCAAGTTCAGCTGCAGAGTCTTCCTCCTCAGTCTTACAGTCACTAGTAATATGAGGATGTACCTCCTCCTACACTCCTAACATTAACAAGCTGCTGGATCTTAGTAGTAGTAGTAGTTCTAGCACTGGTGGGACTGCTTGGGGATGTCAAGTGTGACTTAGAGTCCCTTGATGTCACACTTGGTATCATTTTCTCCCCCCCCCGAGTACTACAAGACACACTAGCAGCAGGTTTAGCACCGGTGGCAGCAGGGGCAGCATGTCTGACAGCAGGCACAGTACTGGAAGTATGAGGGGCAGCACATCTGGCAGCAGGTGCAGCAATGGTGGTTGCAAGTACAGCACTGGTGGCAGCAGGGGCAGCACATCTGGCTGCAGGTACAGCAATGGTGACTGCTGATACAACACTGGTGACAGCGGGGGAAGCACATCTGTCAGCAGGTACAGCACTAGTTGCAGCAGGGGCAGCACATCTGGCAGCAGGTACAGCAATGTTGGCTACAGTTACAACAATGGTGGCACTGACAACAGGGGCAGCACGTCTTGCAGCAGGCACAGGCATCTGACCTATCATGCTCTCACTAGTACTACCTCCTGTCCCATTAAATTCCTCAAGATGCCTTGGGGTGATTTAGGGGGACTGGACAGCATTGGTTCAGTACTGCTAGTTACTTCCTCCTCCTCCTCAGACTCAGTGGACACATTATAAAGGTCCTTCCAGTTCATCCTTTTGCTGCTCATAGTGATAGCAGTCACTATGAGTCTCCTGCCTCAATTTTCAAAATAAATAACAGCAGAACAGCACAGCACGTCTACCTCGCTCTATAGCTCCTTCTATTGTGTCTGACTTCTGCAAAAACATCATGTTTTTATAGCAGAAAAGTAAAAACAATGTAAATTAATGAGTGGAAACTTTCTAGTCACTAAAAAAATTGTCTGGGAATTTTGGCCAATGAGTGAAAAATGCAGAAATTTTACTCACTATTTGAAAAGTGGAATTTCTCATGAAAAAGCGGATAATAACATGGTTTTTGCAGAATTTCTCGTGGGAACACAGTGACAACTTTCGTCCTTCCCTACTCTTCAGGATAATGTTCCACTTGGACATTGTAGTGAAGGGAAGGGGAGGAGGACTCCCAGAGCCAGAGGAATGGTGTGGGCTCCCTTGACCGCTAGTCTGGACGCTCTCAAATGCTTCCCCTACCACTCCCTTAACACTAGTCCAACTGGCTGCTTCATCATCACTGTTACTCCTACTACTAACACCAAGCACATCAGGTTCAGCCACAGAGCCTTCCTCCTCACAGTCACTAGTAATATAAGGATATTGTTTATTCATTCCTAACACTACCAAGCTGCTGGACCTTCTTAGTATTAGTACTGGCGGGAATGCTTGGGGATGACAAGTGTGACTTAGGGTGTCCTGCTGTCAAATTTGGCATCATCTTCTCCTTCCCCTCTCCTGAGTATTACAAGACACACTAGCAACTTCAGCACTGGTGGCAGGAGCTTCAACACTGGCAGCAGGCACAGCACTGGTGGCACTGGTAACAGGGGCAGCATGTCTGACAGCAGGCACAATATTGGTGCATCAGGTTCAGCACTGGCAGCAGGCACAACACAACACAGCACATCTACATCATTCTGTAGCTGCTTCAATTGTCACATTTTTATAGCAAAAAGGCTAAAACAATGTAAATCAATGGGCAGAAACTTCCTAGCCATTGGAAATATGGCGAAACATTTTGGATGATGGGTGAAAAACGTGAACATTTGAATCACTAATTTTAAAGTGGATTTTCCCATGCAAAAGCGGACAACAGCAAAGTTTTTGCAGAATTTCTTGTGGGAACACAGCAAGAGATTTTGAACACCCCTAGACAGCAGGTGATATTGCAAATGTTTCTGAGAGGTACTGTAAGACATCACACTCCATCAGTTGTGTACTGTAGAGAGTAAAAACACAAGCAGTAGCTGAGTAATATCAGAAATCACACAAGGAGAAGGGGGAGGTAGAAAGGTGGAGCAGTGCAGGGATGTGGGAACAAAGTGGTAGTTCAAAAACTAACTGAAGCCATGGTTGCTACAGCGTGTGCAATAAATGTCAATGATCCCTCTCCACCCGGGGAAGATGCAGTTTGTCAAGGTACCACCAAAGTTTCACAACCACCAGCACCAGTACAAAGAAAAAACATTCAAGAAGAGCACTGAAGACAACGAGTCACATTCTAGTGTTGATGATGGCAAAGACATAATGGAGGAAGATGTAGCAGCTGAAGAAACTAATGCATCTGACAGTGAGACAAACAAGCACCAAAACACCTGTCCTCAAAGTAGTAGCAAACTTTGTGAAAGTAAAAGTAAAAAGACATTGTTTGACACCTCTAAAAGCTTAGCGCAATATAAGGGTAGTGGACAAAAAAGCGACAGGTGATGCAGATGCTGAGAATGACCTAATGATTACTGATGATGATGATGATCCAGATCTAGAATATATCCCTCCAACATTCTCCTCAGATACAGATGTTGCTGAGAGCGAGAGGAATAATGACATGACTAGAAAGTTAGCAGAAAGGCAAAGACTCAATCTTCCACCACTGAAAAGGAGCCTATGTATTAACTGTCTGAGAAAACCACTAGAAACTCTGACAAATAAAGATGGCAAAAAGTACACAGTCATCCTGTCAGTCTTTGTCCGCATCATCACTGCTTTCAAGTCCAAGTCCAACTCAGCCATACACACACTTGTGTTGAATAACCATCAGTAATAACAGCAACACAGGTTATTAACATCCACAATCTTAGATGTGATGAGTTCCTCTGCTGCTGATGGAAGTGCTGCACCTTTGACACCTAGTGGTAGTAGCAGTAGAATTGCATCAACATCTAGCCACGGTAATAGTAGTGGCAGCCCCTCAGTAACCCCTCAGTCTATGAAGTCCACAGTATGGAGATACTTCACTCAGGATCCAAAAGCTATAACAGAGAAAGCCAGGCCAAGTGTATTAACAACAGCAAAGATGAGGAGGAGGATGGATGTGAAGAAGGGTTGCTACCATCTACCAGACTTGGGACAGTAAACTGAGAATGATAGCTTATAATTGACACAAACATGATAATGTTTTTCTCATATTCCAACACATTTTTCCTATTCCAACCAATTTTCCTCCTAAGTTTAATATGGTGCAACATTTTCCAGAGCAATAGTACTTCTTCTGAGGACTGTAGTGGAGAAATAAGTAGCTGAAAGTCAAAGCTGTGAGTCCTACAGCAACATATACCTTGAAAAATGTCTTATCATGCAGAGTGCATTTGTCCTTTGCCCACAACACTTCCTTCCTGCATAAGTGACAATGGCACATATTCATGATGATGTCAAGTGATATAAAAAAATAAAGTACAACCTACAATGTGGCAGATGTGTACGGTAGTGGTGGTGGGGGACTTGCGTGATATGATTGGTGGGACCTTGACAAACTGCATCCACCCCGGGAGGAGAGGGATCATCATCATCATCATTATTTAATGCACATGCTGCAGAAATCATTGCTGCAGTCAGCTTTTGTACTACCACTTTACTCCCACATCCCTGCACTGCTCCACCCTTCCCCCTCCCACTTTTGCTAGATATTACTCAACTACTGTGTGTGTTTTTGCTCTCTACAGTACACAACTGATGGAGTGTGATGTCTTGCCTTGGCCTTCAACAAAATTCTTAATGTTGTCTGCTGTCTATAAAGTCTGTCTCAGTCACATAGCTCTTTGTCAACTCTCTAATATATTTATTTGTTGAATTATTTATGTATTTTTAACTTGTCTATCTTATCACAGTTAATCAAAAAAAAATAACTAAAAAATATCAACAACTTCTTTTCCCAGACTTCCCCAGCACAGAGACAATAAAAGAAAAATCAGGAAGCATTTTGGACCCCAGCTGCCTTTGTCTTGTCAGTCAGTCACACTAAATATTTGGGTATTTTGGGTCAACCTCCTTCCACCCTTCTTCTTCCCCATTGTGCCTCCAGACTCAGCTACTACAGAGAAATGTTTGCTTACTTGTTGATCAAAGCATTAATTATTGCTTGCTTTTTTTAAGTGAGTCAAAGGCCTTTTCACGCATTTTGAAAATAGTTTAGCTACGGCTTTGAATAACGGTTGACCTCCGGCTTTCAACATTTCAGTAGTAACTCTATCAGGTTCAGCTGCTTTGCCATTTTTCATTGATTTCATTGTAGATTCTTCTTCTACCAAAATCTCTGGTGCAGCTGGTACTACATTCAGGTGTTGCCCTTCAACCCTATAAATATTTGAATAAAATGTTTCCACTATTTTTAGTATATGTCATTAAGTTTTTCTGTTGTACCACCAGTCCTTTATTTTTTTTACAATGTCCTTTTGATGAGCTCAACTTTGAACTTGTTCTTTTCTGTTTTGATATGCTTCCTTATGGTCTTGCACATTTCTATGTATTCTACCCTTTTCTGATATTACCATTTTACTTCCTTTCTCATCGTTTTTTCATACTGGCAACTGTTTCTTTTGATATTCGGATTGTTTTTTCTTGTTTTACAGTAGGTGTAAGGGCATGGGCATTGTCTGCGATAGTCTCAATAACTTTTTAATTGTGGGTTGAAATCTCTGTGACTGGAAGGTCTTGCAGCACACTGAAGCAATTGGACAGTGCTATCTCAAAATTCTTATGATTTTTCAATAGATGGCTAGAGTCGATCTTCACATCTGTTGGCTTGATCATTTTCGTTGTTTCATGCAGTAAATTTAGATATTTGCTCTCACTAGATGATGGTCACTTTCAACATTAAAAAGACTAGTCAGTGAATATTTTTTATTGTTTGTAAGTATTAAGCCTATTTCACTCATTTTACCATTAAGGCTTTTCTGTATCTATTCTCCCTGGGCCGATTTTCTGTAGAATGAAAAACTTTTTACAAATAGAGGAGAGCGCCTTTAAGTCTCAAAATAGAAAGTATATTTTAATTCGGACAAACACCGACAATCAAATACAATACTGACCAGTCCATCCTAGCTGCATCTGCTCTATTACAGTCTCATCGGTGGGAGGTGATGACAGGTGTGACAGAGGGTCCACTGACTGTTACATTTGCCATCTCTTGATCTGAAGAATTCAGACTCGTAATATATGAGCAGCAAGCACAGGCAGCTGATCTGTGCTCATGATGGTGGTATTACTGCCACCAGTTCTGCCATCCTCAGTATCATGTTCTATAGGGATAATGTCGTGGGAGAAAGATGAATCACAGGGTCAGGGGAAAGTTTTGTGCTCCCTTGAACACTAGTCTGGCTGCTCTGCATCACTTCCCCTACTACATCTGCATCAGCAGGAGGATCATTTGCGATCATGCTAGTCCCACCAGCTGCTTCACCATCACTAACAGCAACCAAATCAATTTCAGTCTCTGAGTATTCCTCACTACGAATATCACCCCCTCCCTCACTCCTAACATTCTGAGTCTGTAGCTGCTGGATTTTAGTAGTAGTAAGTAGTAGTGGAAGGACTACTTGGGGATGGCAAGTGTGACTTAGGGTCCCATGCTGTCACACTTGTCATAATCTCCTCCTCCCCTCCTGAGAATCACAAGACACACTGGCAGATGCAGCACTGGCAGCAGGCACAGGTAACTGACCTGTCCTGCTCACACTACCATTACCCTTTTCTTCCTCTGCCCATGACACAACTTTCACCAAGATCACTAGTGGTGATTCATGGGGACTGACCATCATTTGGTCTGGGGAATCAGGGCATCCAAACCCTTCAGTCCTGATAGTGGTAACTTCCTCCTCCTCCTCAATGCATAACTATCCTTCCAGCTCCTCTTTTTATTTATATTCCAGGTGCTCATAGTGACAGCACACACTATGACCCTCTCCTGCCTAAATTTCACTATATTAATCACATAACAACAGCATAACACACCCTCTCTCTCTATAGCTGCTTGTATTGTGTTTCACAAACTTATTATAGAGGTAATTGTCCTGATTGTAGATTCAACTTCATCACTGTGGCTACTTGCAGTTGCATAAACAATTTTTGTGGGACTCTGGCTTGCCAACACAAGTCTCAATAATGATTTTTGTAGGACTCATGCTTGCCAAAACCGAGCTCCGATAAAATATTTTTTTCTGCCGGACTCAGGCTTGCTAAAAACAAGTACTGAGAAAATAATTATGCCCTACTGTCCTAGTGATAGCAGTGCATGATGGTATTGTTGGCAAATGCCACTTGCGACTTTCTGCCACTTGCAACTGCTGTTGCTGTTACCGACTCATCTAAGCAGCAGGAGGATAAGGCTGCTCCATGGGACTGACATAAGACAGGAAGTGGTATGATGGTGCTTCTACTTGCCACTAGCCCTAGAGTTGCTGAGGTAGCAGAAACACCACTAGAACCCCCTGACACCGCCAATTATGCTTCACCCAGTCTCCTCCATATACTAATATGTTACTGGCTGGATCTTAAAATGTGGTTCAGACTATAGATCAAATGCACTCGTTTACATGTCCTGTGATACTCTATCTTGTTATTAAGCCTTAGACACGTACTCCACATGTAGTTTCTATACACCAACATTTGTGTGGATATACACACATATTTTTACAAATGGAGGTCTGTAGGTAGTTTATATCTGACACCTTTCATGCATATAAATATTCTCACTATCCCATTTCCAGGAATCCCCCTATTTTAATTAGGATGTTATTTAGTATCTTAATTAGCACCCCTGTTAGTGTGCATATATATCCATTTAGGTTAACCTAGGTGGAGATGCTTCTCCTCTGTTTCAATCATTTACCCACACTTTTTCCATTAATTTAATTGCATCATTGAACACTCTATCTCATGGGTGAAACAGATAGCAATCAGTATTCACAAATCCTTGAGAAGGTAAAAATAACACCCTACAGGCTCTCCTATTATAACCATTAGGACCTGCAGGGGTTATTTTTAATTACTGTATGTAGTCACTTTGGATAGTCAGGCTGCTTGGAAATGAAATGCAGCCATACTTGGCATATTTAGTGGATAATGTAAATGATTTTCAGATAACATTAATCACTGAGGAGTCTAATGATTGCACAGACATAGGACTCTATCGTTAGAAGACAGTGAGTTGTATTTATTTGACAAGTATAACTGGACTTTGTCTTATCCAGTAATCCCTTTCTTATCTGGTAACTAAACTTCCTACCTTATAGTATTAGTGCACACAGTGCTTCATGGAATTACCTACCTGGGGTGTTTCTGTTTTTATTTTTTCACCGTATTCATAAAGGGATTAATGTCACCATTTAGGTTTTTCATCTTGTTATAATAAAACCTAAGTATTAAAGAGTTCAGCATCTTGGCCTCGATAGACTGATTTGACTTTGAACTGGTCACTTTAGGGATCAGGTTAAATGGTTCTTATACTAAATTGGCTCAACAACCCATGATCCTCTCTCTCTTGCTGGCTGTAATCTGAGTGTATTGTGTTCGGTGTTAGTCTCCTTTTTTGGTTTCAGTTATTGTTATGTAAATTTGGTCACTCTTATTTAGTAACCTTCCTCATAACAGTAAAGGAGGGGTTAATATCACTTCTTATTGAGGTATTAACACATCAAACAGGTTTAGCTAACAAATAGGAGTGAGAGGAATTTCACACTTAGCACGGCAAGTTATACATTGTTGTACAGAAATCACTGTGACACATGAATATGGATCTTTAAATATGTGCTACTTCTTTTTGTAGCCAAATTACCCTCTCTTTTATTTTCATAACTATCACTTATGAGTTAAGGTAACTTTGTATATCTGCATTATCTTAAGGAGATTCATATTGAACAACACAGAAAAATTTGGGATATATATATGTGATATACATCATAATCCAAGAGTCTGTATATTGCAGTAAATTTGGAGAACAAACAGCGTTGAATGGGAACAATATTTGTAGAATTAAAATGGAGGAAAAAAGGTCACGGGAGCACTACATGTCAAATTTCTAAGCGTGGGGGTTAATATGTTGAATATGTACAATATTTGTTGAATTAAAATGGTGAAAGAAAGTCATGGGGGCACTATAAGTTGAATTTTAAAGGGGGGTTAAAATGTTGAAGGGGCACTCTATGTCAGATTTCTATGATGTATACTGTATTCTGCACTGCTTTTGTTCGAACAACAATGGTTTTGAAACCTTCATTGTGGCTTCTACTCCTCAACTCTGAAGCGCAGGATTACTGACATAAAATGTAACCACAAAACACATGGTAATACTGACTGTAAGTAATAGAACGCTACTTGCACTTTGTTTTCAGTTGTTTCCTATGGGTTTTATTTGATTGGCGGTATATATAATTACTGCGGGTAATAGTATACTAAAACCTGACTTAAAAAAACGCAAAACACCTGTGCTGGTAATAGAATAGAGTCCCTGGTGTTGTAGACTTTTTAACTAGTGTCACTTTTAATAACAGTGTTTTATTTTATTTTATAAATTTCTTATTGATTCTATGTGTCAATAAATGTAATTAATACTACACTTAGTATGTGTTGTTTGCACTGTCCCTCCCCTACACTCTTCTCTTTTTTACCTTCTATATGGAAATATCTCAAAGGTCCTGAGACAGAAGGGATTGGCAGCATACCACAATAACATAGAAGAAAATTCAAGTATCTTTGGAGACATATTGGATCCGTTTACTGTGGACAGTTTTAGCTGTATATTTATACACTGCTATCTGAGGTATTGCTTTTTGGTACACATTTAGAAAAATACGCATTCACCCATGGTGTACAGTGTTTGATCTCTCTATTACCCTCTATCTTTAAAGGGATAGTAATACTTCGTTTTATCTTTATTTTATTTTGAAGGCATTAAAAAAACATGAAGAATGATATAAGTCTTATATCTCAAACCTTTATGGTTTAAGAGATATTCACAAGCAAAGTTTCCCGTCCCGCCCCTTTTACCTAGTGTAAGCCATCTCTTCTCAGATGTGGAATGCAGTTCATAGACCAGACAGATAACAGCAGGGGACAATCTTTTTACAGTGAGAACAATGAAAGCCCTGCCCCCCTTGACAAATTTTTCAGGTTTTTCCCTTATCTTAATTGAAGATTGTCCCTCTCTGAAGTCTACCTGGGCACCTCCCTTCTGCTCTGGCTGACCAGTGTTATATCAGTAAAAGGGGCGGATACTTTGTCATTGAATTACTCTTGAACTACAACTCTGACAGAATCGAAATAACACTCTGCAAAGTCCAAATACTATGATGATTAATTAGAGCTGCTTTTATTATTAAACATTGCTATCCCTTTAAGACATAGTGAGAGTGCTGGTTTCTTTCTTTTTTTATCCACAGGGTGTTTATGTTGCAGGCATTTAATTTTAACAACACTGTCACATATAGTGCACAGTGCAGTTTAAATGACTGCACTGTGCCTGCCCCAAGGGAATAATTTTTCCACACCCATGATTTAAGTGAGAAAAAGAGGTTGGGAAGAATAGCCTTCTTCTTCTTCTTTTCCAGAATCACCTTCACTGGCTGGGACTGGTGATGCTGCTGCCTCAACATCACTAGGTTTACTTGGTACAATAGTAAATTTCTATATCATCCTGTGAACTCAACTGATTGATGTACCTTTGTCATAAATCCCTATTACATATTTTAAGATAAAACTGTTCTTTAATCCAGGGTTAGACAATCATTGGATGTGCTGGAGACTATAATTCCCATCATCTACCACCAGCCAATGCCTGGTTGGGGATGATGGCAGCTGTAGTCCACAACATCTAGACTATCCTGCTATAATCCCTATTTATTTAATAAAATTACTATCATCATCACCATCTTCAAATAAATCTAAAACATTGTTTTTATATGCAACTTAACTTTTTCCTTGTACAAGTTGA
Source organism: Rhinophrynus dorsalis (assembly GCA_037306005.1). Taxonomy (NCBI): domain Eukaryota; kingdom Metazoa; phylum Chordata; class Amphibia; order Anura; family Rhinophrynidae; genus Rhinophrynus; species Rhinophrynus dorsalis. Next base: position 305,657,189 of record CM074720.1, on the reverse strand, counting down.
TCTGTAATGGCTGATAATATTTTAATATGTGCTATAACTTGATGTTATTCATAAATACAAAACGATGTACTTGGTATTATTTATTATGTTTTCTTATTACTTTTTTCTGTAAATCCAATGTGAAATGTAATTATTTATATGAGTAAAAACCCCATAAAAAACAACAGCTATAAAACACCAACAATGTATACTAACCTTATGTAAAGTAAGCAATATATTAAAATACACCCTTAACTTCAATTTCGGGTCTTCAAACAATATAGAGCCACTTTATTTTTCTTGAATAGTTTTGTAACCATGTTACTATATCTTGCTATGTGTCAGGAAGTCTAATTTCTACAGTGTTGTTGAGCAGATTCAGTCTTAACAATAGCTATGTAATGACAGCTTAAAATAATTAAGATGTATTCCAAGCTATAAAAGGGCACCTAGTAGGCAGCACCTGAATATGTCTCAGTAAGTCAATGATAAATCAACAAGGACTTAAATCATAGATAGAATAATAGAGAAAAGAAGACAAATTTAAAGTTGTCAGAATGGATAGAAAATATACTAACTGAACTGATAAAAATACAAGTATAATCCTGTCATTTATATGATTTTGAGCTACGATTATACACCTCTCTTTCAACATTTAGCCATTCTTGTTAATAGATTGTCTTTATATGCATAGACTAGGGTAAAAGCCTGTGTACACTGGCCAAGGTCTGGGTGATGTTAAGAGGCCGGTCCTGCTCTGCGTCCTGCTGCCGATGCAGTCATGCTCTGTAGAGACTGCCCGAAAGCACAGAATGCTCCCAGCACAGAACTCCCAGCATTCTGTGCATTCGGGCAGTCTCTACTACTCATGACGGCTTCTGACAAACATCTTAGCGAATTATTATATAGGATGTGTGTTCTCAGCAAAAAAAAAAATGCTGACAGCATTTTGTAACTGCGTATACAGAAGAATGTACCCAATGTAGAAATAAACTGTGTAGCGCAAAGAAAATAGCATTATGTGCCATGCAAATTAGATACATAGTTCTGTTCAAAACATACACACATTAATCCATTGTCTGCCTATCTATCTATCTATCTATCTATCTATCTATCTATCTATCTATCTATATATCTATCTATCTATCTTATTGATCTATCTCTATGTAGCTATCTATTACTGAGAAGTATGAAATAAATGTTAAAGTGCTTCCCATGCCCAGTATTATTCTATCATAAATAATGAGCATGGGATGGGTGAAATGTTTTGCCTCAAAAGAGAAACATGAGAAAAATGGCACTTCCCACCTTGTGGAAAATTCTTGAGAAAAGTGTTATTTTCCCATTTTTCTCTGTCTTTGTTATTGCATTGAAATCAATGTCAAGAATATATTTGTCCCCACGTGGAAAATTTTCCCATGCATTCCCACAGCTGTATTTTCATGCTAGGGAGATAAACAAATAGAGTGGCGCTATAGCTGATTTTTGGGTGTCTTGATGGAAGCCAAATTGTTCTCTTTGTATGGAAAGTGGGAATGTAGAAAGGAGAATTCAAAAGAAAAAAATAATGTTTCTTGACTATTAACTGATAGTCAGTAACAGACAGAGAGGCAAGTGATTCAAGTTCTTACCTGATCTGGCTGAACCTTTACTGTCACTGACTGAGTGACAATCTGAGATAAAAGTACATCAAACACCCAAGAGACAAACAAGTATTTACCTGACACTCATTTCTATAACTGCCAGAGGAAGAGGTACAGACATAAAGGCTTCGATTCAATTTACCCCGTTAAAACTGTAGGTAGGGCAAAATTGGATACCAACTGGTACTTTATCTCTTCATCATGCTTGCCAATAGAACAAAAGACCAAATTATAGAACCCCCCCAAACAAATGCAACAAAGATATGATGGTCTTAACCCTTGGAGTGGTGGAGGGGTAAGCAACGCATTGCAGAGCAATGCATTCAGTACCTATCTTGCATTCCAGTGGTTAACAATATGATGTTGTCTGATAATACTAAAAATTATGATGCCAATCCAAGTGTATAAAGACGAAAAATCCCCCCCACACACTTTCCAAAGTTACCTCTTGGACCGTTGCCTGAGCCATTATGTAGAAAAATTGAACAGAGACTGGCAAGTTAACTGTTGACATGCCAGAGGAGTATGTAAGGCATTACTCCGCAATGCGTTGCTTAACCCTCCGGCACTCCAAGGGTTAAGACCATCATGTCTTTGTGGCATTTATTTGGCGGCATCTAGAACTTTGCTTTTTTTTCTATTATAGTGCCTTTTTTGGAAACAAGCATAAGGAAGAGAAGAATGAAGAAGATGGATGATTGAAAATTATAGAAGTAGACTGACAGTAGCTGAACAGGGTACTGAAGACCCTGCTGGACATCAAGATTACATAGTTGAATTAACCTGAGTACCAGTGGGGTATGTAACATCCAGCAATGTGGTAAGCTATTCAGTTACCTGTGCTGTGAAGAAATACTGGATACAAAAAAAAAACATTGGGCAATCAATGTGCGGGCGTTTTCGCCCACTGAAAAAACAAAAAAAGTTGAAATATGCAATTCAATTCCATGTGTTAGGCACTAAGATCCATTAAGGGACCCACTTTATCATGTGAAAACTTGGGTGCAGAGTCCCTTAATGGATCTCAAAAGTGCCCCACTGGCATTCACAGGGTTAATTCAACTAAGTAAAAAGAAAAAAAAACAGCTATTGACAATAAACACTTACCATTAATCCTGATGTTCAGCAAAGTCTTCAGCACCCTGCTCAACTGCCGTCTATCTTCTTCAATCTTCCTTCTTCTGTTGTCTTTTTTCTTCTTATTGTCTTTTTCTTGTTTCCTGTAAAATAAAATAAAATGTTAAAAAAAAAAGATATGCAATAGTTAACCCTTTTCAGTGCCTGAGGGATACTCCTCAGGCAAAAAATAAATAAATAAATAAGTAATGTCTGTTTGTCCATAATTAAAAGGCATTGCCATGCTGCAAGGTAATTCCACTGCCTATGTCTCTGCTGGCAGAGACACCAGTGTCTAGTGGCACAGACCCCCCCATCCATACCTACCTGGCCATTGCCCAAGTCCCAGTGAGGGAATTTTGAACAAAGACTGTGTTTTTATATGACCAGTCTCTGTTCAAATTGGATGCCAGCCTGCCATTGGCTGGGATGTGTGCTTATGCACCTCCCAGCCAATCAATTTCTGGAGGGGGAATGATGAAACTCACTAGAAGCTGATTGGCTGGGAGGTGTGTAAGCACACATACCAGCCAATGGTAGGCTGGCATCCATTTTGAACAGAGGCTGGCCATGTAAAAAGCAAGTTTCAGTTAAAAATTCCCTCACTGGGACACGGTGGCAGGTATGGAGGGGGGTGGTCTGTGCAGTCAGACATTGCTGTTTCCACCAGCAGAATTACCTTGCAGCATGGGACTGCCTTTTTAACCCCTTTTTTAACCCCTTAGTGACCGGCTAAACGACCGTGCACATGGCCGGCATTTAACGCCCGCAGAACTTTTTTTTCCATTACTTAAAATGGTCAGGACGTACATGTACATCTTCGGGTGGTAGGGAGTTAATTATGGACAAACAGATATTATTTATTTTACAAGGACTGGCTCAATATTACTTGTAAAGGATATGCCACACTGCATTTAACCATTTGAGTACCGGAGGGTTAGCACCCTGGCATTCAAAGGGTTAACTGTGGAATATATTGGGGTCATTTTTTTTTAAACTTTAAAATTTTAATTTTATTTTATAGGAAAGAAGAAAAAGAAGATAAGAAGAAAGAAGATTAGAGAAAGCAGAAGAAGGAAGACTGAAGAGGAAAATGGACAGTAGCTGAGTGTAAGTGCGAAGTAAGAGTAACACAGATCTGGGTGTTACACTAGTGTTAGGGGTAGTATTATTGCACTTTACTGTTAGAGGTAGCATAGGTGTAGTGTTTGGGAGGGTGACTGTGTTCCCATTATTCACACTATTTAGCATGAGTTTTGGGAACCTAACATAGAAAACATATGTTTGGACTAATGTCCATTGTGGTTTAACTTGGCAGGGCAATTGAATACTGATATTTTTTTGTCCATCAGTAGCCAATTTTAAAGCATGATGGAGGCTCATATTTGCATTTACTTTCTTTACTACATCACCTCCAATAGCAGCAAAAGAAAACATAAGGAAACAACCAATCAGAGAAAAGAATAGGCATGACTAGCTTCTATTCCCTCTTTAAATTGCTGCTCACCTCAGGGAACAGGTCAGAGTATTTCTCCACTTGTCTTTACTTTCAACCCCATGTTCATTATGTAAAACTAAATTTATCATTGCTTTTGGTATTTTCCATTGTCCTATTTATCTCTACAACTAATTTCATTTGCCTAACATTGTCCTTTCCCCATATTACCCCTTTGTCTAATATTTGTTACCGTTTCTATTACATATTTCTTTCTACAAATCCTTTTTCCTGCACAGTTCCTTTGATTCTTACCTTTCCAATCTTTTTAGCATTAAGCTCACATTTTTCTCCACCCTAATTTGCTATTCTTCTCCTCTCACACTGCTCCTTTAGCCTCTCCGCTCTCGTAGCGATCACCTGCCATTAGAATCGTATCTTGTGTCTTCTCGCAAGATTTCATCGCCATTTTGCTTTTTCTCTGTGTCTACTCCACGCAGCTTCAACGCTGGCATGCGTCAGTGTCCTTCTTCACAATTCATGGCATTTCTTCGAGGGTGAGCCCCTCTATTTTTATCATTACTTGCCATCTTGTGTTTTATTCCGGATTTTACTGTAAGCGTTCACGCTTACCTTTACCAGGGAGCTGGCTGCCTCAGTGCTCCATTCGGCAGCCGGTCCCCTTGGCGTCCCGGATGCTGTTTCCTCTGGGCTGTGAGTGTGGCTCCTGCCGCATCGCTTTGGCTCCCTCTGCTGGCCTTCAGAGGAGCGCATCACTGGTATTCCATAGTGACGTAATATCGGCTCTTAAAGGCACAGTACTCGGTGCTCCACCTTCCAGGGGTGGAGCTAAGAGTATTTAAACTGCCTGGACACTAACTCACTTGCCCTTTCGTGGTGTTCCAGTGCAGTTGTATTGATTGAGCCCTGTCTATAAACCTGGTTTGTCTGACTACCTGATCTGGCTCTGACCTGTGGCTCTGTCTGACTATCCGCCTTATGTATGTCCCTTGGCTTGTCCGATAACCATTCTGGTGCAGAGCTATGGCTCTGGCTGACTACCTGCTCCATGTATGACCTGGTTTGTCTGACTACCCACTCTGGTGTTGACCTGGGGCTCTGTCCACTGCATATCCAGCTTACCAACGCTTCAATGGATATCTTATTTGGTGCAAACCTGTGGCTCTGGCTGACTACCTGCACCGGGTATGACCTGGCTTGTCTGACTACCCTCTCTGGTGTTGACCTGGGGATCTGTCCACTGCGTATCCAGCATACCGACGCTTCAGTGAATATCCTATCTGGTTTGACCCTGTGGCTCTGGCTGTCTACCCACTCCGTGTATGACCTGGCTTGTCCGACTACCATTCCTTGCTACTGGGATTGTCTGATGATCCCCTAGGTGCGGACCTAGGCTCAGACATTCCTTTCTACCACTGCCTATCGATTAAGTCTGATTCCCCTACAGGTGCGGACCTGGGGTTCAGTCCGTTATCCTTCCTGAGTGTCTTTCTCTATAGTCTGGTAGCCTCCAGGTGTGGACCTGTGGCTCTGCAGATTATACATACATTACAATTACTGGGCCATACTGATCAAGCTCCTTACAGAGGTAATCTCCTACTCTCTAGAGGAGGAGCTAGCTCCGTAAATTACATACTCTGGTTGCAGTCTCAGTTGCATTTCAGCATCGCTTGAAAAAGCATTTGCTGGTGCTTTGCCTTTTTACCTACTACCTCTTGGTCTCAAGTCCCTCCCTCTATGGGTGAGTCCCGTCTTACTAATGACCCTGTCAATACGGATAATGTCTTAGATATTGATCCTCAAGAAATCAAAGATACCATGGGTGAATCTATGTTTGAACCTCGCGGTCCTCGTCACCCACGTTCCGCTGAATGGGTTCCTCCTCCTCACTTAACACAATATCTGCATTTAGCACAAGATGTTACAGGCCCTATGACCCAAATTCTGTATCTGGCAGACTCAGCCCTCTCTTCCAACTCTGTTTTGGACACCCACTCTATCTATGAATGGATTCAACACTGCATTTGTATGGTGGGGAACGCCAACGTTGCTATCTCCAATGAGAGGCCTAAGGCTGCACTGCTTCAGATAGATCCGAAACTTGCTGAATTGAGTGATAAAGAGTTGGGTCCATCCGCAAAAGGGATGTTTTTTGGGGAGCCTTTTCTGAAGCACGTAAATATACAACACATAAATATATTTTCTTCTCTGAATAAGGTTCAAATTCCTTAAAAAAGGTGTTCAGATCTATCCCCCAGAGAGGTGTTTTCGGCAAGGCTGGTAGACAGCAGGGCTGTGCCATTTCTGGTCATCAGACCCCAGAAATTTCCCATCACAGACTTTCTATCAACCCTCTACAACAAGAGCTCCCCTTCCACTGCAGAGAGGAGTCATTGGAGTTTGCGGATATTGGGCTCGGGGACGTTCCAGACTCTACTCAGGTGAGTTTAACTGTTTTAAATCCTTCTTCCCCTCTATTAACTGCAGGCAGACTTCCTTTTCTTCCACAGAATTGGATGCTGATCTCCTCGGACGCTTGGACTCTTCAAAAGGTTCTTGGCTACAGGATTGAAATCCTTTCAAGTCCTCAGCAGCAAGACTCTTTACCGACTTCCTCGAGAATGTCTCTTCACCATCAAGATCTAATATACGAAGAAATCGTTGCACTCAGAGGCAAAGGAGCGATTCAACAAGCAACAGATTATGGTGGCTTTTTCAGCAACGTTTTTCTAGTGAAAAAGAAATCAGGAGAATCCAGACCAGCCATCAATTTGAAGAACCTCAATATCTTCATCAGATACAGGCACTTCAAGATGGAGGGTATCCATCTTCTCAGGGTTCTCCTGTTGAAAGACTATTGGTTCACCCACCTAGACTTGAAAGACACCTACCTTTCAGTGGCTATACATTCGTCGAGCCAGCAATTCCTTAGATTCATGTGGGATGAGGTTCCATGGCAATTCACCTGCCTCCCATTCGGGCTCATCTCAGCCCCATGGTGCTTTACAAAGCTGCTCAAGCCGGTTCTGGCTCATCTAAGAACATCAGGTATACATTGTATAGTATACCTAGACGACATCCGGACAAACATCACCTAACATCACAGACCGAGAATGCAGTAGAATTTTTACAAAACCTAGGTATATTGATCAGCTGGGACAACTGAGCACTCTCTCCCTCACAGACGATTCAATTTCTCAGCTTCGAGATAAACTCCATATCCTCGCACCAAGATAGTTTCGATCAGGAAAGAATTCAAACATGTTCCACATTTGTCAGTGATTCCCTTACATTTGTTGGCTCATGTAGTGAGACTTCTATCTTCATCCTTCCAAGCCATCTTTCCCAGTCCCCTCTATTACCAAGCCATGTAACGCCTGAAGGCTCAATTCCTCAAGAGTGTACCTCCTTGCTGGTTCCACTTTCTGCAGAGGTCCACATGAAACTGAGATGGTGGCTCCTCCACATGCAAGCGTGGAACGACCGGGCAATTTTCAGCACAATTCCAGACCTGGCTATCAACTCAGACACCAGCCTCTGGGGATGGGGAGCAACGTGCGCTGAAGTTCCCACAGGAGGAATCTGGACAAATTCGGAGGAAGGCTTACACATCAATTGTTTAGAATTGATTGCCGGTTCATTTGCAATTCACAGTCTTGCCAAAGATCTGGTGAACTGCTGTTTATTGCTTCGCATGGACAACGTCTCTGCGCTTCAATTTATAAATCATCTTGGAGGGACTCATTCAAGAGTTCTTTTCGGAAGTCACCAAAGAGATATATAATTTCTGCTTCCAGCGGAACATCACTCTGCAAGCAGAATACCTTCCAGACATATCTAACCTAGAGATGGATTAGTTTTCCAGGAACTGGAGGGATTCCAGCGACTGGATGCTTCACCGCTTGATCTTCTTTAACTAGCGAAGACTCGGGGCCCCTTAATCCTAGATCTTTTTTCTTCTCGAGTGAACCATCAAACTCCGGTTTATTTCAGTTGGCTTCCGGATCCGGACTTCAGAGCTGTGGACTCCGTCCTTCAAGTTTGGCCTCAGACAGGCACTTACTCTTTTCCTCCCTTTACAATGATCACCAGAGTACTTCATTATCTCAGAATTCAGGGCTCAGATCTTATGTTGGTAACCCCCCTTTGGCCAAGTCAGCTTTGGTTTCCGGATCTCCTATGCCTTTCAATCAAGGACCCTCTTCTTCTTCCATCCATTCCAGATCTTCTGACGGATCCCAAAGGCAACTTGCATCCCCTGGTGATCCAGAATCGATTACGACTGGTGGCATGGTCTCTTTCAGGGGATCTTGTAATGTCCTTGGCCTATCGGACTCAGATTGTCAACTCCTTTGGGATTCGTGGGCCCCAGGAACTCGGTGTTGCTACCTCTCGGCTTGGGGATCTTGGTCACGCTGATGTGTGGGACGGAATATCAATCCCCTTACTGCCCCTGTTCATTTAGTCCTCAATTTTCTGTTTTACCTCTGTGATGAAGGTAAATCCTACAGGACTATTAACGTCCATAGCTCGGCTATTTCAGCCGCTCATGTCACCATTCATGGTCTCCGTATTGGAAAAGATCCTCTGGTGTGTCACTTAATGAGTGGTATTAGACTTGCTTTCCCTCCTCAACTCAGATATTCCTCGCTATGGAACGTTTCCATGGTTTTACAGTTATTGCGGACATGACCTGAGAATGAACTCCTCTCACTTCGCCAGTTGTCTGCTAAGCTTACGCTTCTTTTATGCTTGATTTCTTTCTGCAGGGTTTCAGATGTTAAAGCTTTTTCCCCAGATGGTGTTATTGTTACCATTTCACATTGTACCAAATCAGACTCTAAATCTATTGCTTACCCATTTTTTCCTGTGAAACCTAAACTTTGTGTCGCCTCTCGTCGCTAATATATCAACAGGTCAGCTACCGTTCTCCCTTTTAATGCGAGACAACTTTTGATTTCTTATGTTAAGTCATTTAAACCAGTTTCAACTTCAACGCTGACTCGTTAGGTGCACTGGATTATGTCTTAGCTGGTATTGACTCCAACATCGGACCCCATTCTGTCAGAGGCGAGGCAGGATCAGCAGCTTTCTCTTCTCTTCGGGCGCTTCTGCAGATTGGTCCAGTTAGAACACCTTCTGGATCTTCTACTTTCACCCGTTGGATCATTCGGGTTTATCTCTTTTGTCTGAGCGTTAAAACTGCAAATATGAGCTTCCTGTCATGCTTTAAAATTGTGGATTATCCTATCTTCAGTGAAGAGATCATCTGAATTTTAATAATGACAGGAGGCGAATATTTCCCACCCTAGTTTGTATCTTCTAATTCTCATCCACCCCCTTCTTGCTTCTTTGTTGTCCTTCTATGTTCATTTTTTCATTTGATTCAAAGACTTTGTTTCTCAATGGATTTATTAATTCTCCTCTCAGATTACTGTTTGTTAATATATGCATTTTCATCCTGTTAATTATATCAATGCTATGACCTTTTTTGTTGTGTTTTTCAGTTTGACTCAACTCTTCAGATGCAGTTCCAGTTTGTCCTGCTAGATCCTGGGTCCTCGACTAAAGTTCCTATTGCCGAATTTTCGTTTGGAGTTTCAACTGCAATTACAGCCTAGGCGGATGTTTGTCTTCTTTTGGAGTTCATTTTACTTGGGACTTATTTGTCTTCCTGTTTCGGTTCACTACAAGAAAGAGGGAATAGAAGGGGTTTAAACAGCTAGTCATGCCTATTCTTTTCTCTGATTCATTGATTCCTTATGTTTTTCTTTGCGGCTATTGGAGGTGATGTAGTAAAGAGAGTTAATGCAAATATTCGCCTTCTGTCATTATTAAAATTCAGATTATCTCTTCACTGAAGCTAAGATAATCCACAATTTTGCCCTATTGCATTTTTACTGGACACAATTGAATCGAGCCTTAAAGGGATAGTAATGTTTCATAATAAAAGCAGCTCTAATTAATCATCATACTATTTGGACTTTGGAGAGTGTTATTTCAATTCTGCATTCTCCTTCAGAGCTCCAAAAGCCTGATAACCTACATGAAAAAATCCAGTCTTGTCCCAGTCTAACATCCCCAAAATAACTGCCCCTTTGTATTTAAAACCAACATGCAGCATGTGTTTAACATGTATTGTGTTATTTTAACAATATTTTTCTTTCTTTTGTAACTTTGTACTGTAAATTCTCTCCAGGAACTACTTGAAATCAGGAGAAATCTCATTGTATTCTTCCTGATAAAACCATCTAAACCTTCCCCACTCTCTCTCCCACCCTCCTCCTTTTTCCTGCATTTCCCCACTTTCTCATCAGTCTACTTGATCCTGCAATTCCAACTCCATTTTCATTTGTTCCTACTCTCCAGTCTCCTTGTTGCCTATGTCTTGTGGCCCAATTCTCCATCTACTATGCTCCCACCATCTCTCTCTGGATCCTTCTCCTTTGACCATATTCTTGCCCACACTACTGCCCCTTCTATCCCACTTTCTTCCTGTCTTTTTCACACCTTGTTCTTTTTTTTACGTTACTGTGTGATTCCTTCCTAATTACTCCCGATGGATCTGAAATTTTCTCTGCCTCAATACCTGAAATTAATTGTGAATGTTTTGTTTACCAGTACTCTTTGGGTTGCAGTCCAAGACACATTCCAGTGGATGTTAGACTTCATATTAAATCCTCATTACAGCTATGCATATGTCTGCTGAGATGATATTGTGATTTTAGCCCTGTGTGGGTAACCCATCTTTATTTTGAGAGTGGAGGGTTGATAATAGGTATTAGCAATAGTTTGTGCCAAACTTTACATCTGTTGTTTAAGCACTGACAGATCTAAGAGAGGGGAATAATGGTGAAGAGGAACACAGAGGAAGATTAAGCTTTGCAAGGGTCTGCTCTCACCAGGCACCCACATAAGCTTGAGAAGAAAGGGTCCTTTCACATTGCATCTAAGGTGGTCACATTTCTCTTATTTTCAGGAAAGTCACATTACTTTCCTAGTACCTGCATTTCCATGCTTCTAATCAACAGGTAGTGGAGTGTGTAACGTTATGTGATGAAGCAATTGTATACTCTGATATATACCCAGAAGTGCAGGTGGATGATGCGTAAGCCTAAATTCCAGTTCAGACAATGAGCTGCATTGGCTTATTTATACATTTCCCCCTTTGTTTAATAGTCACTTTTAGTTATAACAAAACTGTAGAATTTTTATACTACCATATGGAAGTATTCACAAGCAAAAGGGCATAAACAATGTAATTTTCTTTCATGTCCTGTTTCTCACAATGTTTTATATGATTATGGACCAAACGAGATGCAGTTTCACCTATATTTTCTTGTATTTTGCCTACGTGCATAACCCCTTTTTTCTCTGTGGAAAACCATTGAACACACATGGTATTATAAAGGCATTACAAGACAAATCATTTTTTGTGCATTTTCATATTCATGCAAGGTGTCCCAATAACATTTCTACTCACAAATATATGCATTTCATTGTTTATTGGTGTATACATAAATAGGAACTCACAACATCATTCACCACCCTGGACCATCAGTTTGCAGCCAATAAAAGTTATGTGCCACTTCATGCAGTCCACACCAGAGCCCTATACTTGTTTATGTTTGTGAGTGACAGGTTAGTGCATCTTTTCTGTCCACCTTTTAAATGATAATTCGGAAAAACAGACATTTCTTAGCAAGAAAAGCTGGGAGAGAATTGAAATAACACAGGAACTGTTTTAATCATATTATTATTCAATGTTACACTATATCAATTTGTATAGCTATTTGCACAAGAATATACCATATGAAAATGTAAAGGGACATTAAAACATGCCAATCAAATGGTAGTTTTGTGACCTATTTTATAGGAACAAAAAGTCACAAGAACTTTCTTGCTTTCAAAATTATAATAGGATAAAAGGCAAGGTTTATGGAGATTTACTGCTGAAACTTGATTTTTTTAAAACTTGCCATCCTATTATAGTTCTCTTTTTACGTACATTTCTAGGACTTTCTGAATTTCGCTTTCCTTGGGGAAGTAAGATCAGTCAACACAGCAGTCATAGAATTTGGCACATACTATATTTATATATCTTGTAGTGAAAAATCTTGCAGACACATGACAGCAAGAATAATGTTCTGTATCAAAGAATGGAAAACTCTACAATGACAGACTGATCTTATTTCATTTTACATTCTGCATGATGAATGAAGAGAAACTCATCAAATACAAACCAGGTGAAACAAGGTACAACAGGACATATCAAAATATTTTGAAAAAATTGCAGCTATAGGAATCATTATTCCTAAAACTTTGGAAACAAAAATTGACCACTCATCACTATGTTTCTTTTGTTTAACTGTCATGCTTTATAGAACCTAAGTGTATTTAGTACTTTGAAGGAAAACCCCACTAAAATGTAATATTATACAAAGCATCCAAGAGTAGTGAGGGTACAGAGACTATGGTCTTGATTCAAATGTGACTGATATAAGAGCTGATAAGGCCAAATTGGCTAATGGCCCATTAGCAAAATGTGCTAATGGAGCAATTCAATTGCCCTACCAACTGAATCCACAATGAACACTGGGACACAGAACCTGATTTGTGGTCAAATGTCCATTGTGTGATTTTAGTTCCCAAAACCCTCACTAAATAGCGTGAGTAATGGGAACATCAAAGGAAAAGAGCTAAAGATCGGTGCTTGACACACTGTCAAGCACAGAGCATGAGCTCAAACACACAGTCACCGTCCCAAACACTAACCCTACACTATCCCTAACAATGAAGTGCAACAATAATAGCCCTACACTGGCCTAACAGCCACAGCTGTATAATACTTACCTGTCATGCACTGTGTATCTTCTTCTCTGAACTTCTGTCTTCTTTCTCTACATCTTCTGTCTTCTTCCCTTCTGTGTTCTCCACTTCTATCTTCTTATCTTTGTCATTGTTTCAAATAGTTTCCTGAAAAGAACACAAAAAAAAACATGATCAACAAACATAAATTGTAAATATGTGCATTGTTTAACCCACTGACATCCAGAGGGGTATGCAAGACATTGCAGAGCAATGCATTGCATTCCTCTCTGGCACTCAAAGGGTTAGATTAATGCATCCATTCCAAGTCGCAACACCAGAGTCCACACCCAAAAAATAAGTGTCCCAATCCATTTAGTTAAAAAATATATTTCTTCCAAAAGAGAAAAATCAAGGCTTTTGCAAAAAATATCACATATGGTTCAATAAAGAAATTGTTTTGGGCTCCACCACTGTTGCCAATCAGCTCCTACCAGGATGCTTCACCTCCCTCCACTAGGAGCTGATTGGCTGGGAGGTGCTTAGGCACACATCCCAGCCAATGGAATTCTGGGAGACATTTTGAAGAGAGACTGACCATATAAAACCAGTCTCTGTTAAAATTTCCCACACACTGGCTCAAGCTTCAGCCCAAAAAACAACAAGGGAGGGGGTTTGTCAGCCTCACTTACTGCCGCCACCGCCCGCAACAGCAGCGGAGCTTAAAATGATTTCTTTTATTCCTGTGCACCATATTATATATTTTTAGCAAAAGCCTTGATTTTTATCTTTTGGAAAAAAACTAAATGGATTGGGGAACTTATTTTTCGATTTGGGGGAATAGTCTTGTGTTGCGACTTGGAATGGATGCATTACTTGAACCCTTTGAGTACCAGAGAGGTAGTCAAAGGGTTAAACAATGCACATATTTCCGAATTATTTTTGTCAACAATCTTTCATGTTTTTTTCTTCAATTAACTATTTGAAACAAGGAAGAAGACAAGAAGACAGAAGATGGGGAGAAAGAAGACGGCAGATAGAAGATGACAGAAGATGGATATTAGCTGACCAGGGTGCTGAAGGCTCCGCTGGACATCAGTGTTACTGGTAAGTGTTTATTGTCAGGGGCTGTTTTTTTAACTTAGTCGCATTAGTCCTGTGAGTGCCAGTGCATACCTCACTCATAGGCTTAATTCTACCAACAATTCACACATTTTTGGAGTGCTTTGGATATATTTATATGGGGCTTAGGGCCCCATTTCAATACATCCACATGTCACTTAGGATTTTTTCTTTATCATCCCCCCCTTCATTTCCTGCATCGGCTGTTTTCAGATGTGTTAAGGGAATCTATGCCCTATGCATATTTTCACCTATTAGAATTGGTGCCTTAATGCATCTCAATGCCTAATGCATGGAATTGAATTGCAGAGACTAGTTTTCATGTGTTTCAAAGAGGTCAAATTTAACGCCCAAAGTTCTTTTTTCTTTTTGTTCAGGTGGCGTTTCTTCACAGCACAGGTAATTGAATTGCGTACCGTGTCTGAAAAAAATTCCATTTTTTTTTTTGCATCAGACTCAATTGTATGGAGATCTAGAAGAAAAAAGCACAATACCCAAATTTAAAAGCAATATTTTATTTTCAAGTTTAGAAACACGTACAGATTGCACTTACAGACTTCTAGCAAATGTCGCATTTTACGCTTCCAGGGTACCACCTCCTGATGTGCTGACTCTGCTGCTGGCTATCAGCATCTGTCAGACACCATCCTCCAGTCCGCATATGTGCACCCTCATTCAAATCCTCTTCAAGGTTGATCTGCTAGTCCAGTAAAAGGTATCACAAACTGTGTAGGGGTCAGTCATTTTGCAGGGTCTTCACTCTAAAAAGAAAGCAGGAGTTTTATCACTGCAAGGATTCAAACAACAAATTAAAATACCTACACCCTTTTGGAGGACTGATTACACACAAGTGCTGGCTCTAACTGGCAAGATGGGCAGAGTTCAGCACATCAGGAGGTGGTACCCTGGAAGGGTGAACTGCGACTTATTTGCTAGAAGTCTGTAAGTACAATCTGTATGTTTTTTTAAACTTGAAAATAAAAACTCTTTTTAGACTTGGGCATTGCGCTCTTTCTTCTAGATCTATCTATATATATATATATATATATATATATATATATATATATATATATAAATATAATGGAAAATGCCATATTCTAGAGCTGCATAACACAAGTCTATGGGGAAAAGTATATATACATCTCATCCCGGTATTGAACAAGAGAAATTGTCATCATCTTGCATCATTCCTACCATCTTCACCATCCATCACTTCATCTGTGTACTGTTATTTGTTCTATCACTGCATGTCACCATCATCTGTATGTCATCTCATCATTGGACTATTTAACATACCTCTAAGTGACCTGTTTTATTGTATATAATTTCTTTGTATTAACCACATATCAAATGTAGTTAGATTGCATGCATTAGTATGAACTTTGCATGCTTTTTGAGTTTGACCCTTTTGACATACTAGGGCTTACTCTGTGTGGACAGTGATATAGATTTGGAACCTTCTGGGACTTTGTGAAGTGTCTCAGGGGAGACTGTACGTTACATTTAATTTAATTTCACCAGTTTTTGTTGTTGAATTTTGGATATTTATTTATTTTTTCACTTTTTTACTATTTTTTTTATTTATTATTTTTCAGTTGTATTTTTATTCATTTTTTAAATTGCTTTTTATTATTTTTTATTTCTATTTTTATTTTATTTTTCATATATTATATTTTGCTATTTGCCTAAGTGCTTTGTGGTGCAGTGTAGTAGGTCCATCCAGGCTCTGTTGAGTCTACCTTGTTTGGAGCTCTTTTTTGGTACTTCATATTCAATTGAATTGAGGCCTATATCCTTACTAGAGGAGCTGCTATCTGACCATAGAAATTCAAGAAGCAGGTCTCTTGCTTATACTATTAAGGTTTTTTTTTCAAGAAAAAAAAAGAAAATAGAAAAGAAAATAAACAGCCCTTCCTCATGGAACTCAAACTCATCTAGAGTATTTGAATATCCTGGAAGAACCTGAATAAAATAGGGGTCTAGCTCAGAGTGCCTACTCTATTATCTGATGGCTATATCAGAGTTACATATGAAATATATTACATGCACTTATTTTTTAGTGATTAAACATGTATCCATACTGAAAATACTTTATTAAAAATATAAAAACACACACAGTCTAAAATCCTTTATTCCACTTCCTACAAGCAGTAGTGATTTATTTTGACAATCCAGATTTGTGTTAGTGATGTCGGATAGCTTAAATAGTAGAGTCCCGGTCCTTTGCTCTTATTGAATAATCATATTATTTTACATGTGACCTGAATGCAATGTCATTGATTGGATCAGACTACAATAAAATCCAGGCTGTAAAGTGACAACTAATAGAGTGTATAAAGTTATAGATTATAATTATATGTGATATTTCCTCACACTGACCAAATAGGAGAAAGCTATAGCGCTCAACTGCATAATTTCTATAGCCCTACCTTTTCTCCATTCACACAGGGTAAAATTTAACCCTCTAAGGAAATATTGCATATCGTTACTGGATAAAATAAAAATGATGGGTGACTGCATTACATATCACTTTAATGAGCTTATGGTAATAACTAACTACCAATGTATACTTACCATGAAGATTAATAGCAAACACACACTATCATGTCTCAGGATCGGAATTGCAAGAAATGTGGGATCCGTGATTTGAGATCAATGCTCAGGTTCACAGCTGATCACAAAGATTCCCTTGCTGCAGCTGAAGCTGAGTAAAGGTGCAGGCCACAAAGCCACACGGCTGACCCCAGTTGAGCTGCCCCTGAACTGGATGGGAAACCTAGTGTACAGGAGAAGTGATCCAGACCTAGTGAAGATAGGACCTCAAATGCAGAAAGTACCAACAACAGGTAAATTAAAAGGAGTTGAGAGGACCTGGGCAAGGACCATTTCTGATCCAAAACTGACAGGGCAAGACCCAGAACAGAATGGCAAGCAGCCACCTTAGGTAGGGCTGGCCAGCTCTGAAGTGGGCACTGGCCACTAAATCTTCATTATGGGTAGTGGTAGGTCAGCAGGGATGGACTATGCCAATATAGTAGAAGACAAGACCACTCTAGATTAGAGCTGTGCAGAAGTCAGCAAGTACTCAGATTGCAGGGTGAGCCTATGAGCACCAGGACCACCTGAACTAGTTATCGGTAGGTAGGCAGGAAGTGTCTTGTTAAGAACTAAGAACTGGGCAAGCCCACTATATAACAAAGGGGTGAATAATAGAAACAAGCAGGACTAGCCTAAAAGGGAGTGGGCTAAGACCACTTGGACTACCTATACAGCTGATATTAAGTAGGCAGGAAGGGATATGCCAACAGAGTAGCTGGCAAGACCACTATATAGCAGAGAGGTGCAGGATAGTGGCAGGCACCTAAATGGCAAGGATAGCATGGGGGAAGTGGGTTAAAACTACATAGAGCACCTAGATCAGTAAGTGGTAGGTCGGCAGGAAGGGATCTGCTAAGGGAGAGGCAGGCTATGGCTGCACAGGGAGTAACAGGTCAGTCAGTCAGTCAGTCTGAGTGACCATCCAGCTCCAATATTTGCTAAAGCTTAGGTTGACCAATACCGAACTCCACCAGACAAAAGACAGTGGTATATGGCCTATAGCAGAAAACAAGGCAGAACTGAGCAGTGGCATCAAGGATGGCATGCCAGGCAGAGACTACGATAATAAAAGTCTGTAAGGTCATTGACAACCCAAGGGGAGAGAAACTCAACAACAGCAGCCCAAACCTAAAGGAAAGTGACCGCGGATGGTAGCAAGCAGACTGTATACGACGAAAGGGAAAATCTGAAATCATGGTCAATGAATAGCCAAGGTCAAACAGACCCAAAATGGAAACAACTAGCACTAGAAGCAACAAAGCTTGATAATTGGGCAAAGAATAATCAGCAAATCAACTAATAAGGTCTGAAAAACCAATAGGAGGCCAGGAGGGAGGATCGGATACAGGAAGGAGGGAGAATAGGTTAAAAAAGAAACAAAGGATGATCGTGACACAAGCAAGCTTGTCAAAGGCAGACCAACAGTCCTTCAGAGAAAAAAAATCAAATACATAACATATACAAGGACAAACTGACTGTATGATCCCATCAACTGTGGAGGTGTCAGGACCGACAAGTGCAGGTTGACACCTGCAGGGGAGGGAGTGCTAGGGAGCGAGAGCTAGGGTTTGGAGCTAGAGAGAGGTGACTGCCTGCAGTCAGGTCTTGCTGCGGCAAGGGCCGAGTATAGATGCTGGCCGCAAGGCCAGATGTCCGAACCCCAGTTGGGCCAGGATCCAGACCAGGATGACCTACCACAGACAGTAAGAACTCCCCTGCAGGGGGGAGCAAAGGCTGGAGGGCGGTGACTAGGGAGCGGTGCTGGGGTGCATAGGCCATTAGGTAGCTGAAACTCCCCAACGGACTGTAAGCGACTTGAGGTCTAGACTGGACAAGGGACTAGGCAAGAGTGGTCAGACTAGCTGGTCAGCAATGGGCGGTCAAGACTGGACAACTGGAGTAGGCTAAAGAGTGTAATATCTCAAAAGAAAATGAACAGAGACAGGGGACTGGTTCACTAACGTGACCAATTAACCCTCTCTCTGTCAAAAGATAACCAGTTCGAAATCTTATTCACACTATTACCCAAAGTCTATCAAGAGACGCTAAAACTTAACTTTTAATAAAAAATACTCAATCCACTTAAAAATACATATCCATATTAAACCCTTTATTAGTCCAGGTAACCCGTTAAAACAACGAAGCCTCCTGTGGGTAAATCCAAGGCGCTGTGCAAATAAGAGGTACGGACTTACGGAAACCCACTATGAACAACTAAGTAACAAGTTCATATCTCTATCTATTCTTAGCTCGCTAAATTCTACTTGTTAAATGTAATATTAGACCGCGCGCCGGACGCTTGGAGCCAGAAGCGAGAGCCCCTCGGGGCTCGCCCCCCCGCCTCACCGGGTAAGTGAAAAAACGATAAGAGACATGAGAGGTGTAGGATAAGTGGGAGGCCCCCGCTCGCGGGGAGTCGCCGGTGAAATACCACTACTCTTATCATTTTTTCACTTACCCGGTGAGGCGGGGGGGCGAGCCCCGAGGGGCTCTCGCTTCTGGCTCCAAGCGTCCGACGCGCGGTCTAATATTACATTTAACAAGTAGAATTTAGCGAGCTAAGAATAGATAGAGATATGAACTTGTTACTTAGTTGTTCATAGTGGGTTTCCGTAAGTCTGTACCTCTTATTTGCACAGCATCTTGGATTTACCCACAGGAGGCTTAGTTGTTTTAACGGGTTACCTGGACTAATAAAGGGTTTAATATGGATATGTATTTTTAAGTGGATTGAGTATTTTTTATTAAAAGTTACGTTTTAACGTCTCTTGATAGACTTTGGGTAATAGTGTGAATAAGATTTCGAACTGGTTATCTTTTGACAGAGAGAGGGTTAATTGGTCACGTTAGTGAACCAGTCCCCTGTCTCTGTTTATTTTCTTTTGAGATATTATAGTTTATTAATGACCTGTGAAATCGGACAGATATTGTTGTCCTAGCTCCCATTTACAATAATTAGTAGGCTAAAGAGTGGTCAGACGAGCCGGTCAGCAACTGGAGGTCAATACAGGACAAATAGACTGGGCAGAAGAGTGGTCAGACGAGCTGGTCAGCAACTGGAGGTCAATACAGGACAAATGGAATGGGCAGAAGAGTGGTCCGACAAGCCTCAATCGGTACACAGAAATCATGACTGCAAGGAACAGGACTGGACTGCAGAGAGCCAACAGGAACCTAGGCAGTAGTGTTGAGCGAGCATGCTCGGCCGATGCTCGGTTCGGCTCGAGCATCGCTCTGCTCAGCACATGGCGGTACTCGTACGAGTACCGCATGTGCTCGCCCGCCATGTTCGGGTCTCCTCCCCGCACGTTTCGCGGCTGCTGCGCAGCCAATAAACGTGCAGGGAGGCTCTGACATCAGTGTAATGCCAGCAGCCATGTTGGCTGCTGGCATTACACTGATTGGCTGGCCAGAACCCGTGATCGGGTGCTGTATAGCACCTGACCAGCGAGTTCGGCTCAGTCTTAGCCAGGGAGAGATGAGGATAGGAAGGGAAAGTCAGTGTAGGGAGAAGAAAAGCAAATTTGTAAAAAAAAAGACCCAAAAGTCCTTTTTAGGACTACTGTGTGTGGGGGCAGCAGTTTATTTTGTGTGTGGGGAAAAAAAAACAAAAAAAAAAAACTTCATATATTCTGTTTAGTGTGCAAAGTTGCAGATTAGAGCACATTCTGTTTAGTGTGCAAAGTTGCAGATTAGAGCACATTCTGTTCAGTGTGCAAAGTTGCAGATTAGCAGCACATTCTTTTTAGTGTGCAAAGTTGCAGATTAGAGCACATTCTGTTTAGTGTGCAAAGTTGCAGATTAGAGCACATTCTGTTTAGTGTGCAAAGTTGCAGATTAGAGCACATTCTGTTAAGTCTTCAAACTGTAAAATATCAAAGTCACATATTCCATTCAGTGTGCGTCGCCGCAGTTTAGCAGCACATTCTGTGTACTGTGCACAGTTTCAGAATAGGAAAAAATACTGTTAAGTCTTCAAACTGTAAAATATCAAAGTCACATATTCCATTCAGTGTGCGTCGCCGCAGTTTAGCAGCACATTCTGTGTACTGTGCACAGTTTCAGAATAGGAAAAAATACTGTTAAGTCTTCAAACTGTAAAATATCAAAGTCACATATTCCATTCAGTGTGCGTCGCCGCAGTTTAGCAGCACATTCTGTGTACTGTGCACAGTTTCAGAATAGGAAAAAATACTGTTAAGTCTTCAAACTGTAAAATATCAAAGTCACATATTCCATTCAGTGTGCGTCGCCGCAGTTTAGCAGCACATTCTGTGTACTGTGCACAGTTTCAGAATAGGAAAAAATACTGTTAAGTCTACAAACTGTAAAATATCAAAGTCACATATTCCATTCAGTGTGCGTCGCCGCAGTTTAGCAGCACATTCTGTGTACTGTGCACAGTTTCAGAATAGGAAAAAATACTGTTAAGTCTTCAAACTGTAAAATATCAAAGTCACATATTCCATTCACTGTGCGTAGCCGCAGTTAAGAAGCAAATTCTGTGTACTGTGCAAAGTTGCAGATTTGCAGCACATATTCCGTGTAATATGAAGAAGGCGGGTAAAAAGGGACGGGGAAGTGGACGTGATCCTGATAGTTCAGGGCGCGGGTCAGGACGCGTAGAAACTGCGCCTGGTGCCAGAGCACAAGACAGAAAGACATCCACCATACCTAGCTTCATGTCTCATGTTACAGGGCGTCGCAGGACATCACTCTCGAGGTCCGACCACTGCGAACAGGTGGTCGGTTGGATGTCAGCTGATACTGCTTCCAGTCGGTTAAGCACCACCCTGTCTTCCACCAAGTCCACTCTCAGTAGCCAAGAGTCTGGTCAACATAATCCTCACTCTGATCATCCTTCCTCCCACCATAGAGGGTCTGGTCAAAGAAGTGATCCCACACTGGGATATAGTGAGGAGCTCGTCTCATCACCAATCCTTCATTTGACCATCTCTCCAAGCACGCTTGCAGAGGAACATGACATCTTGTGCCCTGATTCACAACCTCTAGAGGGTACCCAATCACAAGAAGATGACAGATGTGAACGGCATTTAAGGTCAAAGGAAGTAGTGGATGATGATGATGATGAGACACAGTTGCCATTAAATCAACCACTATTACTGTCTCAAGACCTTGATGAGGAGGATGATATACAGTTGTCAATGACTGAGTATGTGGTGGGATCAAGACATGAGGAGGATGATCAGAGTGAGGAAGTGGAGGAGGACTTGGTGGACGATGAGGTGACTGACCCCACCTGGGAAGGTGTAGAGCCGAGCGATGACAGCAGTCCTGAGGGTGAGCCATCTGCAGCACCGCAACAGGCTGGAAGAGGCAGTGGTGTGGCTACAGAAAGAAGGCGGACCGCACCAAACCGGCCCGCAAATGTTCCACGGAGCACCCCCTTGCGTAAATCTCCCTTACCAAGGGGTAGGTGTTCCGCGGTATGGCGTTTTTTTAAGGAAAGTGCGGACGACAAAAGAATTGTAGTTTGCAACCTGTGCCACACCAGAATGAGCCGAGGCATGAACACTAGAAACCTCACCACCACCAGCATGATCCGACACATGGCATCCAAGCACCGTAATAAGTGGGAGGAACGCCTGGATCGCCCATCTGTGTCTGCAGGCCACACCACTGCCTCCTCTTCCCCTGTTTTCGGTGCCGACCAATCGCCTGTCGAAGGCGCAGGCCCGCATACCTCCCGCCCTGCACCTGTACCATCTGAAGCACCATCAGCGACCACATCCACTTCCCTGTCCCAGCACAGCGTCCAAATGTCGTTACCCCAGGCATTTGAGCGCAAGCGAAAATACCCAGCCACCCACCCACAGGCCATAGCACTAACCTCACACCTTTCCAAATTACTGGCCATCGAAATGCTGCCATTTAGGCTTGTGGAGACTGAGTCCTTCCGCAGCCTGATGGCAGCAGCTGTCCCTCGGTACGCGGTCCCCAGCCGCCACTACTTTTCCCGGTGTGCCATCCCCGCATTACACCACCATGTGTCCCGTAACATCACCCGTGCCCTGACCAACGCAGTTACTGGGAAGGTCCACTTAACGACTGACACATGGACAAGTGCTTGTGGCCAGGGACGCTACATTTCCCTGACGGCACACTGGGTGAATGTCGTGGAGGCTGGGAGCGACTCGGACCCTGGGATGGCACAGGTGCTACCCACGCCGAGGATTGCGGGCCCTACCTCCATCAGGGTTTCCGCCAGCACCTACGTTATTGGCTCCTCCTCCTCCTCCGTTTCCACCTCCGAATTCTCTGCACGCAGCGCCACTCACCCATCAGCCGGTAGCTGGAAGCAGTGTAGCACTGCAGTGGGGAAGCGTCAACAGGCCGTGCTGAAGCTGATCTGCCTTGGGGACAAACAGCACACGGCCTCAGAGCTGTTGCAGGGGATTAGTCACCAGACCGAGCAGTGGCTCTCGCCACTCAACCTGCAACCAGGCATGGTTGTGTGTGATAATGGGCGTAACTTGGTGGCGGCTTTGGAGCTCGGCAAGCTCACACACGTACCATGCCTAGCGCATGTATTTAATTTAGTGGTTCAGCGATTTCTAAAAACCTACCCCAATTTGCATGATCTCTTGACCAAGGTGCGCCGCGTGTGTGCACATTTCCATAAGTCATCTACAGCTTCAGCCGGCCTGTTGAAGCTGCAGCAGCGCTTACAATTGCCAGCTCACCGGCTGCTGTGTGACGTGAGCACGCGCTGGAACTCCACCTTCCACATGTTGGCCCGGCTTTGTGAGCAGCAGAGGGCAGTAGTGGAGTACCAGCTGTTACACGGTCGTCGCCTCTCCGTTCAACTTCCTGTAATCAGAAGTGAGGAGTGGGAATGGATGTCAGACCTCTGTGAGGTTTTATGCAATTTTGAGGAATCGACACAGATGGTGAGCAGCGATAACGCTATTATCAGTGTAACCATCCCACTTCTGTGTCTACTGAAACGCTCGCTGCTCACAATTAAAACCGACGCTTTGCATGTGGAAGAGGTGGAAATGCGGGAGGAAGAGCTTACACAAGGTGATAGCCAGAGCACCCTCACTTCGTCTTCTCAGCGACAATTGGAGGAGGCGGAGGAGGAGGAGGAGGAAGACACGGTTGCCTCCGCTACAGAGGGTAGCCATGGAACTTTAGTTCCATCTCTTCAGCGTGGGTGGGCAGAAGAGGAGGAAGAGGATGAGGAGATTGAGAGTCATCCTCCTGGTGAGGACAGCGAAATCTTGCCTGTTGGTACTCTGGCACACATGGCTGACTTTATGTTAGGCTGCCTTTCCCGTTACCCACGCGTTATACGCATTTTAAACAACACGGATTACTGGGTGTTCACCCTTCTGGACCCCCGCTACAAAGAGAATTTCTCATCTCTCATTCCTCCGGTGGAGAGGACAAGCAAAATGGTGCAATACCAGAAGGTTCTTGTCGAAAAATTGCTCCAAAATTTTCCATCTGACAACGCTGGCGGCAGAGTACGTGCTACCTTGGCCAACCGAGAAGGGGAGAAAAGGGGAGCACACAGCAGTTCCGACAAAGGCAGGGCAACACTCTCCAAGGCGTGGGACACCTTCATGACACCCCGCCAGCACCCTCACCCTGATGCGCAGCCTAGTGTCACAAGGAGGGAAAAGTTTTGGAAGATGGTGAAGGAGTACGTAGCAGACCGTGTCAGCGTCCTCAATGATCCCTCTGTGCCTTACAACTACTGGGTGTCCAAGCTGGACACGTGGTATGAACTGGCACTCTACGCCTTGGAGGTGCTGGCCTGCCCTGCCGCCAGCGTTCTGTCTGAGCGGGTATTTAGTGCTGCTGGTGGCATCATAACAGATAAGCGTATCCGCCTTTCCACCGACAATGCTGATAGGTTGACACTTATAAAAATGAACAAGGCCTGGATTTCCCCTGACTTCTCCACTCCACTGGAGGAAAGCCCCGGGGGAACATAAACTCACTTTATATATGTTATTTACAATGATGGGAATACCCTGTATTCCCATTCACCCCTTCCACCCAAAAAACGGGTATATGGTTGACTCTCTTCCATATACCCTGGGATATAATTTTTATATAGGGCCAGCTCACCAGCGGGCCCTGTGATATAATTTTTATATAGGGCCAGCTCACCAGCGGGCGCTGTTTGACAATTTTTGTATAGGTCAGCTCACCAGCGGGCCTTCTCATATAATGTTTTATTGGGTCAGCTCTCTAGCGGGCCCTCTCATATAATGTTTTATAGCGTCAGCTCACTAGCGGGCCTTCGCATATAATGTTTAGGATGGTCAGCTCCGCAGCAGACCCTCACCCATAATGTTTTAGATGGTCGGCTCAGCGCACGTTTCCCTCTTAATCATGGCCTCAGTTCAGAAAAATCAAGGAAATTTTTGGGAGAATTTGCCTCTGCGCACGTTTCCCTCTTAATCATGGCCTCAGTTCAGAAAAATCGAAGAAATTTTTGGGAGAATTTGCAGATGATATACAAGTAAATATACAGCAAATACTGTTTGGTAACAATTTTTCGCCTAAAGTCGTTTTTATCTGCCTTTTTGTGTGTTTTACGGTCAGTCTGTAAAAATGGCGTACTACGGGCGAAAGATCGTTCCCAGCAGCGATGTTGGAGTCCAAGATGCATCCAGACATCCTCCCTATGCTGTCCCTGAACCATTTCTGTGGTGTTTCCATCCTTTTCTGCCCTTTTCCTATGGACCAGGCACCCTCCCCTCATCAGAGCAGGGGGTGACTGGTGTAATGCTCGAGTCCTCCCATTGACTTCAATGGGGCTCGGGTGCTCGGCCGAACACTCGAGCCTCCGGGGGTGCTCGGTCAGAGCACCCGAACACCCGAGCATTGGGGTGCTCGCTCATCATTACTAGGCAGCAATGAACACTAGTGAAATTGCATCAGGCAAAAGAGATGGACGCCTAAAATAGGGGCAGGAAGATGACGTCAGAGGCCACGACACGGGCGAAACCCAGAAGTGCAGAGCTGCCTGAGAAGGTGACCCAGCAGACACAACGCCGCCGCCGAAGAGGCACGCTGCAAGGGGCAGAAGACAAAGGCGGAGGAAAGAAGCTCCGCAAGAGAGGAGAGCCGCGGCATGAAGGCGTCACAGAGGGGAGAAAGCCTCCGCCGGAAAGGTGCGCCACAGCGAGCACAGGGGATGTGACAGGAGGATGCTGCTCTGCAATACGGATAAGTGGAAGCACTGAAATAGAAATCAGAATATTCTAAAAAGTGGATCCATTTGAGCAGTATAAGATTTTTAGGAATACCAAATAGGTGTAGTACCACCACACCTCAGTATAACCTTTTATACTTGTAGGTTTATTGAGTGACAATACATGTAAGTACAAACATTATGTTAAGCTGTATCTGTCTGTTTGTCTTGAATGTATGATGTATTATATGTCTGCATATTATCTGTCAGTCACCCACTCAGTAAAGCTTTAGGCAATGGATCCACTTTTTAGAGAGATTTATCTATTTTTTTTTTTAATTGATCTGTTTAACTCTCCGTCTGTCTTCTCACCCACACAGAACAACTGGTAATGGCTATCACAAATATTCTTAACAGGTAACTCCAACTCCCTCTTTTTGCCTTTCTGTCTTCTCAAAAATTCAGCTGCCAAGCACACAGTGAAAACATGGTAAAACGGCATTGCCTTGGAATTCATGGGGGAAACTCCATATTGGGGATCTACTTTATTATCATCAATAAAATGAAAAAAGTAGAAAATGGGGAAAGCTGCACTGGAGTTCTTGTTTTTTAAGTCAGATTTCAGTATCCTATCACCCATGTTGTTAAAACAAATCTTGCAGTATTTCTATGCACTGCCATTCAAAAAAAAGCCCATAAGAATCAACTAAAAACAACAAGCAAATAATGTACTATTACATACGGTCAGTTCCACTATGTATTTTGTGGATACGTTTTCTGCCATTAATCCTGCGCCTCAAAGTTTTAACCCATCATTGTTTCAATGAAAGCAGCGCAGAATTTATACGCACATGCTCTCTAAGGCCAAAACAAATGAAGAACTGTCAAGTTAACCCCTGAAAGCACCCATACTAACATAGAACAGCCAAGTTAACCCCTGAAATCACTCAAACTAATGGACAACTGTCAAGTTAACCCCTGAAAGCATAAATAAAGAACCAGAAAAAGTAAATCAAGTGTCCCTAAACCTGCACAGCTACCAGCAAAACAGGAACTTGAATACGAAAGGGGTGTGCAAAACAGCACCTCCAGAGCAACAAGGGCACAAAAACACATACCTACCTAATCAAGGTATGCACGCCTGTCTATTGCAGTGGGAGGGGGATGAAACAACCTCATGTCCTGCATCTGCTCAAAACACACAGGTTATTAGCTGACATCCACCCTGATACCCTTCATGAGGTACCAGTGCCACAGCCATTGGAGAGTGATATCCTCAGAGGTGGGGAGACACGGGCCAGGATCATCAGGCAATACTTTGACTGTGAGTATTATTCATACACCCACCTCAAGCCAACAACACCAGATCACCAACATGGCTTCACATTTTCCAAACTTCAAACATGTTTTTTCTCCATTCCCAGGATTTTGATCTCCTGTTGGACATCTGCCACTGCAACTGAATGCTGTGGAAGTGACTATTCCTCCTGGACTTCCTCTTCAGAGCTGACACCAACTTCAACAAAGCACTAGAACATACAGCCTGTTACAATACCGGGACATAGCCTTCATAGAATGGATCCAGATGCCTTGCAATGGATGGCAACAGGTGAGTCTGTACTGACAACTAACATGTGTGATATCCCTTAGTGCCAGTTGTCCCCTATGTGACGCACCTCACATAGCCATCTGTTATTTGTTCACTGTCTCACATCTGTGTTCTCCTCTTTCCCTACAGAGTTCTACATGTCACCAATCTGCAGAGGACCATGTGGCTTATGGATGCAGAAGAGATGTGTGTGCATAATTTACTTCCTCTTTTTCCTGTAATTTTATGTTTTCCATTCTGAGTACCATTGAAACCTACACTGTGTTCATGAACATATCATATTGTGTCATGCTTAACAGGTCTATGCCTTGTGCTTAACCCTATGAATGTCAAGGAGGAACACTACGCATAGCTCCACAACACATAGATTCCCCTCTGGCATTCAGAGGGTTAATGAAATGTCAACACATGTGAGAACTTAAACACATCCTACTAACTCTGCTCCCAACCTGATCAATGGCAGATATGTCTGAAACACAAAGGTATAGGTAGTTATACAGACCAATCCACCATACTGGGAAGGGTTTGGGGTTCACAAAGGCATGATGAAGAGGTGATAACATCTCCAACAATTTCATTTGTCCAATTCCTATGATATTCCATGGAGCCCATGCACTAACAAACATCTCTAAAGTTTAATAAATCTTATTGCCTGAGCGCCATCGCAAAACATAGGAAATTATTGTTGTAGCAGTGGTCTTGAGTGTGGCAGATGGTAGTAACATTTCTTCACATCCTCCTCCTCCTCCTCATCATCACCTGTGCTGCTGTTAATACATTTGTCCTGGATTTCTCTGTTATTGGCTGTGGTGTCTGCTACCTGATAGTCAGATGGTATGAGATGTTGGCTCATTTTTAATAATATCAATGAAGCAAAATACAAGGAGAGCTGTACTGTTATCCTTTAACAGGAAGTGAATCAGGATAAAAAGTGTTGAAGTGTCTCACCGGCAAGTTGTAAGTGACCGGTCTAAAAGCCAGCGGGGATTTCTGTTGCTGGCTCTCCCTGCAACAAAACCACATGGACAGTGATAAAATGGTTATACCAAATATTCAGCAGTGTGTTCAGCAAGCATGTAATCCAAAAACAGCTAACCAGATAAATAAAAAAGCATAACATGCCACTTTATCAGGAGGAGTACAATATTACAAAAATACAAACTGGTCTGCTGAAAGTGAATATATGTCTGATCAATATATTTCCTTGTGGATGATTAGGATTTCTAAACTATGAGTCTCTCCCCTCTCTTTTGTGTTCTCGGTTCATTTTTAATTAGCTAGTCTCCCAACTTTGTTGCATGATAGCCTCTTTCTACTGTCATTGACAATTTAACCAGCTGCACTGAAAACCCCCTCAGACTTGATGGATGGAAACTAAGGGTTTCTAATGCAGTATGGGTCAAAGCTGACCACACACATTGCTTTGTTTGCCATAGTCCATTGTTTCTGCCTAGAATGTAGCTATCCTTCAAGAATGCAGAAACCATCTCATATGCAGTGGGACCACTTCTAGGAGCTTCACAGTGTCTTTCAGTTATCAGTAGAGATGGGTGAAAATTATCACCTCAAACTGAAATCAGTGAATAATTGCACTTCCCAGTTTGGTGAATAATTTCCCTTGAAAAGTGCAATTTTTCCACTTTTTCATCTAAATCCACTTTTTCACTTAAATCAATGGGAACACTGAATTTACACACAACACATAGCAAATATTATTTTATTTCCCAAAGGCATAGTACAAAAGGGGCGTGAGGGTACATGTTGAAAAGGGAATTTTTTTTGGGGGGTTGTTTACTGGGATTGGGGGCAGTTAATAAAAAATAAATACTAAATACAATAAAAAACATAATACATGATCTAAAAGGGGTCTGAGGAGGGTGCCTGTGTTGATGGGTGGAGTCTGGGGAAAGAATCAGTTGAACAGGGAATTTGTTTTGGAGGGGGTTGTTGACTGGTATTGGGGGGGACAGTAGCTCCAGTGATACACCTGAGGCAGTAGCAGCACAGTAAGTAGCCCTCAGTATATGTGGAGAAATGAAGAGCTTGGATACTAATTCTCCTCCACCTGCCCCTTCTCCAAAATAATTGGTGTGTTGTTACTAGAATAATTTTGTTTCCTTGAGAGCAAGAACTCTGCCTCTCATCAGCAACTGCAATGTGCACAGTGTGTGTGGTAAATAACACCTGGCACAACTCTATCTAAACACCAAGGCCCCAGAACCCACGTAATGCTGCTGTCAGTATGCCCCTTTTACACACCCTACTAAGGACACACAACAACTTGCTGACAGTTTAATAGTAATGATGAACCCTCACTGCCACCATCTTAGCGTATTCTGTGGGATGGAATCTCCTCAGATGACGCTTGATGCCCTGTTTGCAATTCTCCTCCACCACACTGCCATGTGTGGTCAATGTACCACACAGTGTGCAATGGGTGGACATGAACTGCCACATCCTAACATCTACAGAGTAGCTATCACTTGGTGGGGGAGATAAAGATGAAGGTGGTGGACAGGCAGAAGATGTAGTTACCCTAAAGGAAGAATATTATGGTGAGCTAGTTGTTTTGCTCATCATCGAACTTCCAGTCTCTGCCTGGGTTTATCTGTTACTTCTCCTATTTGATCTCCATCTCACCTCTTGTTTCCTTTCTGGAGAGTTAGGGGGTACAGCAGCATCAGTGCTTGATTTCTGTGGTGAGTGTTTGGATTTAACATGTTTCATATAAATGTTATGGTGTCTGTTTCATGTGTGTTATCAGGGTGGTTGTGCCAAGGTGTATTCCTTCCTTTCCTCTTCTCACAAATTGTGCTCAGTGCCTTTGGTGATGACTGCATTTTGCCTACCCCAAGAGAAAATAGTCTCACACCCATGACTTCAGGGGTAGGGAACAGGTGGAGAAGAATGTCCTCTTTCTTCTTCACCTCCACATCCCCCTTCACTGTCTGGGGCAGAGGATGATGTTGCTAATGTTGCTGTTACTGCCTCAGAATCAGCACTGCAACTAGGACCAGGAGTATTGCTACTGCTGGCAAGTGGAACCTGTCCTAGTCCTGCATCATTTGTTGACTCCATTCCCATTGTGTCCACGGTGGTCTGTGGCTCGCTAGCTTGCTTGTCAGCTTCTTGCTGCCCTGGCAACTCAGCAGCAGAAGGAAGTAGGGCAGTTGCAAATTCTGCAAATTCCAAAAGCTCATTGCTAGTGGTGGTGGTGGTGGTGATGCCCATCTTCATCCCTGTCTCCCATTCTTTCTCAGTTTCTGCTAAAAAGGCTATCAATGTCTCTTCAACCCCAGCTTCTCCAACATCATCATCACCACCACCACTAGTCCCTATGTGCTGTTGCTGCTCTATTACAGACATCTCACTGATGCTTGGAGGAGGTGATGAGCAATGTAACAGAGGGTCCCCTAATGTCACACTTGGCATTTCTTTTTTACCTTAAGAAGGCAGATGGCAGCAGTAGCAGCAGGCACAGGCAGCTGATCTGTGCTCCTGCTGGTGATAATGTTATTAATTCTGCTCCTGCTCGCCCCCAACACCAGTTCTGGGCTCTTCAGGATCATGTTCCACTTCACATTGTAGTAAAGGGAAGGGGAGGATCCCAGAGCCAGAGGAATGGTGTGAGTTCCCTTGATTGCTAGTCTGGACTCTCTCTAATGCTTCCCTTACCACTCCCCTAACACTAGTCCCTCCAGCTGATTCACCATTACTGCTACTACTACTAACACAAACCACATCAAGTTCAGCTGTACAGTCTTTCTTCTCACAGCCACTAGTAATATGAGCATATTGATTACCCCTTCCTTTACTCTTAACACTACCAAGTACTATCACTGGCAAGACTACTTGGGTATGGCAAGTGTGACTTAGGGTCCCTTGCTATCACACTTGCTATCATCTTCTCCTTCCCTCTCCTGAGTATTATAAGACACGCTAGCAGCAGCTTCAGCACTGGGGGCAGCAGGTTCAGCACTGGCAGCAGACACAGCACTGGTTACAGCAGGGGCAGCATGGCTGACAGCAGGCACAGTATTGGTGGCAGCAGGCACAGCCTGGCAACAGGGGCAGTATGTCTGACAACAGGCACAGTATTAGTGGCAGCAGGTTCAGCACTGGCAGTAGGATCAGCACTAGCAGCAGGCACAGCAGTGGTGGCAGTGGCACCAGGTGCAACAAGTCTGACAGCATGCATAGTATTGGTGGCAGCAGGTTCAGCACTGGCAGCAGGCACAACACTGGTTGCAACAGAGGCAGCACATCTGACAGAAGGCACAGCTCTAGTGACAGCAGTTTCAGCACTGGCAGCAGGCATAGCACTAGTTGCAACAGAGGGCGCACGTCTGACAGCAGGCACAGCACTAATGGCAGCAGTGGCAGCACACATCTAGCAGCAGGAGCAGGCAGCTGACCTGTCCTTCTAGGACTAGTACTACACTTTTCTCCTTCCCTCCCTTCCCATTCCCTGTTCTCCCTTCCTTCCCATTCCCTTTTCTGCCTCCCTTCCCATTAAATTCCCCAAGATCCCTAGGGGTGATTTAGGGGGTCTGGACAGCATTGGTTCAGTAGTGCTCACTTCCTCCTCTTCCTCAGGCTCATAAGGGTCCTTCCAGTTCCTTATTTTAATATTTTTAAATCTGCTCATAGTGATAGCAGTCACAATGAGCCTCTCCTGCCTCAATTGTGGAAAACAAATCACAGCAGAATAA
Source organism: Rhinophrynus dorsalis (assembly GCA_037306005.1). NCBI lineage: Eukaryota > Metazoa > Chordata > Amphibia > Anura > Rhinophrynidae > Rhinophrynus > Rhinophrynus dorsalis. The sequence goes on along the minus strand of CM074720.1, from coordinate 305,624,974 downwards.
CTCAGCACGTCTACCTCTGCTTGTAGTTGATTCTATTGTATTTGACTTCCGCAAATATGTCACGTTTTTATAGCAAAAAATGTTAACAATGTGTGTTAATGTAGGTGTAAGGACTGGTGCAAGTGGTTTGAGTAAGCTGGAAGGCATAGGGTCCAAGGAGCAGGTGGTGAGGTGGGTGGATAGGAGATGTTGAGAAACGTCTGCCTCTGCTAATGGAGTAAAATGGTCAAAAATATGATGGAGGTTTGGGGAGAGAGAGTCCAGAAGACTGATTGTCACGGTTTGTTTTGACTCTCAGACACAGAGTTAAGATAAAAACACAACTTTATTGAAAGTTTAAAGAGAACCCTCACGGGTTTGGCATACACATATAACAACACGTGATTAGTACAATGCAATAGTGAATAGTGGTGCAGTGAATAATAGAAAGGCTCTACCGGCCTTGCCAATACCGGGTAAGGCAACCTTAAGACTGGCACAATATGGAAATAGGTTCTACCGGCCTTACCAATATACTGGGCAAGGCAGCCTGGAGGCTTGCATAATGAAAGAGGAGGCTCTACCGACCCTGCCAATATACCGGGCAAGGCAGCCTTGAGACTGGCACAACGAGAAAGGAGGCTCTACCGGCCTTGCCAATATACCGAGCAAGGCAGCCGTGGGACTGGCACAACGAGAGAGGAGGCTCTACTGTCCTTGCCAATATACCAGGCAAGGCAGCCTCACTAGACCCAGAGAACTGCAAGTACTGGTGCATAAGTGGAGATGGCCTCAGCGACTAGAATATAGGAGGAGTAAACCAGTCGCCTATACTGGGCACACAGAGCCTTGCCGGGGCTGTATAGGTGTCAACGAGCACCCGGTAATGATGGAGCAAATCAGTACCCGCGTACTGGACCAAATATGACACTGCCGGTGCTATATGGATACTGAGAGCAACCGGTTATATATGGAGCGAACCAGTACCCGTGTACTGGACTACACAAGACTCTACTGGTGCTGTATGGGATGCAGCAAGCATCCGATATACATGGAGCGAACCAGTACCCACGTACCAGATTACACAAGACTCTACCGGTGCTGAAGGGAATGCAGCAAGCAACCAGTATATATGGAGCGAACCAGTACCCGCGTACTGGACTACACAAGACTCTACCGATGCTGTATGGAACGCAGCAAGCAACCAGTTATGCGTGGAGCGAACCAGTACCCGCGTACTGGATTACACAAGACTCTACCGGTGCGGTATGGAACGCAGCAAGCAACCGGTTATACATGGAGCGGACCAGTACCCGCGTACTGGATTACACAGAACTCTACTGGTGCTGTATGGAATGCAGCAAGCCACCGGTTATACATGGAGCAACCCAGTACCCGCGTACTGGATACATAAGACTCTACCGGTGCTGAATGGAACGTAGCAAGCAACCGGTTATACATGGAGGGAACCAGTACCTGAATTATAAGAATGTCGCCCAAGGCGACATGAAGGAGTAGACACTCTGCACGCGATCATGAGCAGGAACACAGCCAGGTCAGGACAGGAAACAGGAACAGTAACGGCAGCCAACCGGATCAGGAGCGGCAGCAGGAACAACAGCAAAAACCGGATCAGGATCGGAGGCAGGAACCAAGACACTGAGGATGCTGTCAGGCAGGTACACAGGCGATCTCTGGAGCGTAGTAGAATCAGTCACGGCCCAGGAAGCTCAGGAAAACAGTGCAGGTGCTAGCGACATAGAGACACCAAGAAAGGGCAACCAAAGGGTGCCCAAGCCCAGTCTATATAGGCAATACAGGGCAGGCTGAAGACAGGCAGCCAATGGAGAGCCCAATCAGATAACTGACAGGAAAAGGCAGCAATCACGGGCACCGTGATAGTGATGGAATCTGTTTTTGAACAGATTCTTCCTTGTCTTTGAAGTGGGCAGAAAAAGCTTGTGGTGAACATATGAAGTCAAAGGAAGTTGTGGAACGATGGAGCAATGATGGAGCAATGAGTCAAAGACTTCATTGAGATGGTGTTGGTTAAGAGATGTTCCGCAGAGTGAGTACAAGAAGTCTGTAAGAAGAGGTCATGAGAGTTAAGCCCACTGTAGTTTCAGAGAGGCAAATTAATCATTTGCTGAGGATAGGATTGAGTTGTAGGAGTTAACAAGAAGGTCTGTGTCAGAGATGGACAAAACAGAGGAAAGGTTGGACTTAAATGAGGTGCTCATACCAGGCAGGTATGCTTTATAAATATGCTGGTGGGAGGGATGAAGGAAGGGGCAGAGTGGGAGAGAGAGAAGAATATAAGATGATGGTATGATAGAAGGATTGTTAAAACTGTGAAAGAGGAAAGATCCAGGATCTTAGTAAATACAAAATCCAAAGTGACCAATTTTGAGAGTAGTCCAGTCAGTCCATTGCCAGAGATCAAATGAGGAGGCTATCTCTATAAGTCGTGAAGCCCAAAGGACAGAGTGGTCATCAACATAACAGTTATTGTCACCTAAAATAAGGACAGGATTATCAGTAGAAAGAAAGGAGAGAAAAAGAGAAGAGGAGATATCATGTGGACTGTATATTACAGTCAAGTGCATTGACAGAGGTTGATAGAGCTGGACTGTGTGTATGTCAAAACAGGAAACGTGAACAGATGGTGGGTGGTGGGATTGAGAGGAGCTAGTGTCAGCAGAGGGAGGAGAGAAGGGAACCTACCCCCACCACTCCGATCAGCAGTGTGAGTGTGTGTGAGAAGCAGAACTGTAAATAAGAGAGTGCAGCCTCCACCGCTGTATCATGTGCTGACCACAATGTTTCTGTGAAGGCAAAAAACTACAGGGTTTGCTCACAGAAATAATCATGAATGATTGTTGTCTTATTAACTTTGGACCGGGTCTGCAAAAGAGCGCAGGAGAAGGGGAGAAAGGATGACAAAAGAAGGGTAATGTTTATGAAATTTGAAGGGTTGGACACCTTCAATAAGGGGTGGGACGACATGGAAAGTCAGGGGCGATAGCAGGTGGGTATGGGGTTTAGGCCAAGATTGTGGGCAATATGCCCTCCTGCAAGCAGCAGAATAAGACAAAAGGAAAGTGTAAATATGAGTTGAATTTATGGTGATGGTTTGGAACAAGGCTTGTATGGGGGGAAGGATATAAAATCTGGAGAAGTATGTAGGAGCAAGCAGGTGTAATGGGGAGGAGAGAGGGGAAGTTTGGACAGTCAGATGGAGAGCGGAACCTAACAAGAATCTTAAGGAGCACTGAGCATAAAATAACAGAATAGATACCAAATGTAAACATGGTATGTGAAATTCTGATGATAGATACAAAGTATCAGCTATTGATCTTCACACAGGTGCTCTTTGCAAGTAATGGAGGTGTTATGGTGCCTTCTTTGTTGTCTTCATTGTTGCACTTAGTTGTTAAAATCTTTTAGTCAATTTAGAAATAGTCAGTTTGGAAAGTGGCACTGATGTCCTACTCCCAGCCTATGCACTCCCCACAGCGTGCACAGATATACAGGCCTAAGAATACTATCAACACATCAAAGGGTTGAGCAAAAGGCTGAGGAGAGGCTGAAAGTGTGACAAGTAATTAACTATGCAGGTGAACCCAGTCAGACAGTCTATGAGCTAATAGTGTTAATACGCTTGATACACAAGATATTAATAGAAAGCAGTTAGGGTTCTGTTCATACCCCAAATTAATTCCTAAAGAGGTGCCAGACACACAAGATGTTAACGGAAAGCAGTTAAAGTCCTATTCATACTTGTGGATGAGAAAAGATAGAAATCACCAATAACTCAATTGCTAAACTCTTGCAGGCACTTTAGAAATAGGCACTTTGGAAAGGAGCACCAGTGCACTGCCCCAATGCTCTACCTGTACTTGTATTTCCTCCAAACACATACTATCTACCACAGAGACTGCTGTGGTAGAGGGTACTCAGTTTATCTCAAGAATATAGAAATCATTACACTGCATATCCAGGTATTTATGTCCTTTGCATTTCACCTACAGCCAAATGGCCAAACTCAGTGAACAAATCAGACAATGAAACAATACTTGCTTCACTTGGTATCAACAAAATTACATGAAGGACTTTCTTCCACTGGTAAAATTTGCTTTCATCAACCATACTCACATTCCTTCACCAATATTTCACATTCTCAAGTTAATTATGGTTTCCATCCCACTTTTTTTTCCTGGGCTATGTTCCTGTCTTTCAAGTTCCATATGCCATTTCTAAAAAAATGAACACTGGGTTCATTGGTCACTTCAAGATCATCAGGAAAGTCAAACAAGTAACCTTTAAACTATAAATGTCCCATCATGTTCATATTTATCCATGTTTCATGTCTCCTTCTCAGCTCTTCTCTGGGAGCATTCATCCAGTCTATGTCTGGATATGTTTTCATGTAGGAGAGCTTGCATGTGTGTTGTGGGTATTTGGTGCAGGGCAGTCAATGAAGTAACCTGTAAGGCCCGTACTCACTAGCCCTCGCTGCCGACAGCTGCCTCCGTCGGTGTGGATGGGAGGAGAGGTCTGCTTTCTCTGTCCCTGTGCATGCGGCCTGTGGCTCGCACTGACGGATGACATTGGCGTGGTTTGACGGTCTTGCTGCAGCGTCAGGAGGGGGCAGAAGTGCTCTCTCCTCTGGTCCTTTGTTTCCCTCTGGGGGGTGGTCTGTTGGGCAGGTGAGCAGCGTGATGAGGTCATGCAGTTCAGTGCCTATATAAACTCTGAACGCCCTTTCATCGGAGCTTAGTTGTTTTATTAGCTCCAGTCATTTAGGCAGTGTCCTGCTACCTGCTACCTGTTCCCTGTTGCAGCTTCTGTTTCCTGAATCTTTGTATCCCTGCAGATTTCTGGATTCCTGATTCTGGCTCAGTCTGCTTTCTCCTGGACCTCTGACCACAGGCACAGTATATTGACCTCTGTTGATATCTATACTCCTGACCTCTGGCTATCAAAACTGTCCTCTACTGGTATCTATACTCCTGACCTCTGGCTATCAAAACTGTCCACTGTTGGTATCTATACTCCTAACCTCTGGCTATCCAAACTGACCTCCGCTGATATCTATACTCCTGACCTCTGGCTAGCCAAACTGACCTCTGCTGATATCTATACTCCTGACCTCTGGCTATCCAAACTGACCTCCGCTGATATCTATACTCCTGACCTCTGGCTATCCAAACTGACCTCCGCTGATATCTATACTTCTGACCTCTGGCTAATCCAAACCGACCACTGCTGTCCTCTGGACCACACAGCCTGCCCCTGTGTTGTGGCCTACATCTTAGGGGGCTGTCATATTTCCAACCTCCCCAGGGTGTGGTGTTCATATACGGGTGAGCGTCTATCTGCTATAGGGCTTCAGTTTACCAGCCACCACGCGACGCCTCACATAACCAAATAGTTTTATAATGATGCCTTTTTACTTTTTTGTTGGTCAGCATGAGTGAACATGTGCAAGGTTAAATTGATCTTTGGATTAAGCTGGGTGATTAGTCCATATGCTCCTTGTGGCAAGGGAAGGGAAAAAACTCCTGCTGTCTTTTTGCTGGAAGGTTTGCAAAAAATTACTTTTATCTTTCTGTAAATTTCTATGAATAGAAAATCCATTAAGATGTCAGCTTTTTTGCTACACCAATGAAATTCCCATGATGACTTCACAATTTCTGCCAATATTTATATGACCATGAGAAAGCCACAAAATACTAATGGAGACTAATGGGAGCCCAGAACCAGCAAATAGTACTGCTGTGACCAGATCATACTAGAATATCTATTTATAGCTGTGCAGTGCACTGGATACATAAAATAACCAACAACCTATAGTAAATTGACTATAGCTATGCTTGTCAAAAAAGGGACTAGATAACAACCATATAAATGGAGACACACACATGTGCTTGGTCAAAAATAATTATTCATCACCATAGAAAAATAAAAAAAATACATATAAACACAATAGACACTTTAAAAATAAGTATACCACATGCCCATATATATATATATATATAACCCTCTAATCAGTGGTCAGTCGACTACCCTATTGAGGGAGACCAGCGTGTTATATGTAAAGTGCTCATTACAATCATATGCAAAGTATCAAAGAGCAGATAAAGTACATCCACTATATACAGTAGTAAATACAAAGGCAAACCAATACAATGATTGGCACCCATTGTAGTGGTACACCCACAGCCCAACTAGTGTGTCACTTCTCTCTCAGAAGACTTCAACATGGAACCTGTGGTGTGTTTCTAAAAAAGGTATGCTTTGATTTTCCCCATGTGGCTGTGTTCAATAGAAGCACAGAGGTGCAACTGCCTAGTCTGCTGAGTATGGGAATGAGACACCTCCAAGAGAGACAAAAGCATCTGGTGGTGCTGTTAATGATGATGAGGGCCTTCATGATGATGAAGATGATGATGATGCAACAGTAGCATGAACAAACAAACAAAGTGGGAGATTGCCACATGGGAATGGGTATTACCACCAGAAGTGACAAGTTATTTTGCCGTGAATATAGATCATGCTGATTCATCTGAGCATTAACTGTCATAGGATCAGTCTTATGTTGCATAGTCCTCAGCCTGCTAACAACTGTTTCAAGGATTAGGATTATGGAAAGATAAACCATGAAAAAAATCATAACATTGGCTGTTGATGATCAAATGAAAGTAGAGCACAGTTCAGTTTTCTGAGCAGCTCACTGTGCTTTACACCATAGATCAGATAATATAGAGTGGTGGGGAGTCTCGGAAGTACAGCCCTGGATGCCAATCAAGTCCAATGGATCAATTACAGGGAGAATCCAAAGATGAAGTTAAGACATGATCCAGGTGTCCAGAATGGGGGAGGGGGGGAGAAAAGTCAGACAAATTTCCTGCTTTACTTTTCACAGAAAACCTATTATTTTTGCTTTTTTCTTTAACGTTTTCTTTTGATTGTCACTGCAGCATTGTTCTCCTTTTTCACCACTGGCAATACAATTTTCACCTATGTTTCCTGCAACATTTCTACCACAATATTACTGCTTCTAAAGGCTGAAGTGGAGAAATGAATAACTGAAAGTAAAAGTTTTGAGTTCTACGAAAACAAATGCCTTGAAAAGTTGCCTTTGTCCTTTGCCCACAACACTAACTTCCTGCTTATGTAACATTGGCACAACCATCCTTGAAAAATAAATGTGACTTGGGATATTCCAGCAGGGTACAACACATAATATCAATTCTTTAAAGCCTCTGCAGTCAACAAAAGAAAAGAGCAGCACATCAACCTCCAACATTTTGGTAAGTTTACTATGCCATAGGAGTAATTTTACATTATGCTTGTGCAGGTTTTTACTTCTTTCTAAGAACTTAGTAAATGTGGGATGGCAGTACATAGTAGAAGAACTGTGTAACTTTATTGCTTTAACACCACCACTTGAGGAGATAGTGGGAGTTGTGGCAGTATGTGAAGGTACTCTATGACTCTTGTGATACTTTTAGCAAAATTGAGGCAGGTTTGCTATCACTATGAGCAGGTTTACAAATAATAAAAGGAAGCCCTGGAAGGACCCTTATGTGTCCACTGAGTCTGAGGAGAAAGAATTGACTACTACAGACCCAATGCTGGCCAGTCCCCCTAAATCATCCTTGGGATCTTGTGGAAATTAATCTCATGGGAAGAAGAAGGTAATAGAGTGAGAGTAGGACAAGTCAGCTGACAGTACCTGGTGCTAGTGCTGTGCTTGCTGCCAGTGTGTCTTGTAATTCTCAGGAGGGGGAAAGACAAGATGATGCCAAGTGTGACAGCAGGGAAACCTAAGTCACACTCGCCATCCCCAAGCAGTCCCACCAGTGCTAGTACTTCTACTAGAAGGTCCAGCAGCTTGTTATTGTTAGAAATGAAGAAGGAGTGATCATCATATTACTAGTGGCTGTGAGTAGGAAGACTCAGGGTCTGAAATCGATGTGGCTGGTGTTAGTAGTAGTAACAGTGATGGTGAAGTTGCTTGTGGGGCCAGCATTAGGGGAGTGATAGGAAAAGCAATGCAGAATACCCAGACTAGCAGTCAAGGGAGCCCACACCATTTCCCTGAGCCTGGGAGTCCCCTTCCCCCCTCGGTATTGTCCAGGTGAAACATGATCCTGAAGAAGGCAGAACTTTTGCCTAGCAGCAATAATACCACCACCAGGAGCACAGATCAGCTGCATGAGTCTGCTCCTAGTGCTGCCAGTCTGCCTTCTTCAGGTCATAAAGAAATGGCAAGTGTGACATTAGGGGAAAACCTGTCACATTTCTCATCACATCCTCCAACCAGTGAGATGCCTGTAATAGAGCAGCAGCAGCACAGAGGGACTGGTGGTGCTGGTGGTGATGATGGAGAAGCTATGGTGGAAGAAACAACAATGGCCTTTTTAGCCTAATCTGAGAAGGAATAGGAGACAGTCATGAGGATGGGCATCACCACCACCACCAGCAGTGAGGTTTTCGAAATTGTGGAGTTTGCAACTGTTCAAATTCCTGCTGCTGTTGAGTTACACTAGAAGCAGGAACCTGAGGAGCAGGCTAGTGTGCCACAGACCACTGTGTACACAGTGGGAATGGGGTCCACAAGTGATGCAGGACTAGGACAGATTCCACTTGCTGGCAAATGCAATACTCCTGGTCCTAGTTGCAGTGCTGATTCTGAGGCAGTAGCAGCAACAGCAGCAACATCATCCTCTGCCCCAGCCAGTGAATTAGAAGGTGGAAAAGAAGAAGAAAGAGACCATTCTTCTCCACCTATCTCCTCCACCCTGAAGTAATGGGTGTGGGACTATTTTTCTCTTGGGACAGACACAGTGCAATCACCAACAACATCACTATGCACAATTTGTGACAAGTCAGTGAGAAGGGGAAGGAAGGAACATGCCTTGGCACAACCACCCTGATATCACACATGAAACACAGACATCATGACATTTAAAGAAAAATGCCCACCACAGAAATTGAGCGCTGCTGTCACTGTATCCACTAACTCTTCAGAAAGGCAACAAGAGGTGAGTTGGAAATCAAAGAGGAGGAAGAATAGAGAAACCCAAGCAGAGGCTGAAAGTTGACGAGGAGCGAAACAACTAGCTCACCATCACCTTCTTGCTCTAGGATAACTGCATATCCTGCCAATCTACCTCATTCATCATTGCCTCTCCCATCAAGTGATAGCCATTCTGTAGATGTCAGTATGTGGCAGGTGTTGTTCACCTATTGCACACTGTGTGGTGCACTGACCACACATGGCAGTGTGGTGGAGGAGAATCACAAGCAGGGCATTAACCAGCATGTGAGGAGATTCCATCCCACAAAATGTGCTAATCTGGAGGCAGGGAAGGTTCATCAATACTGTTAAACTGCCTGCAAGTTGTCATGTGTTTTTAGTAGGGTGTGGACTAGAGGCATAGTGAGAACAGCAGTAATTGGTTTCTGGTGAGGGATTTCACATTGAGGACCATAAGTGTTATGCTGTTTGGATAGAGTTGTGCCAGCTGTTTCATGTGAGTGCAGATGTACCCATTGTTCCCAGTTCTTCCCTAATTTACACTGTGCACACTCCTCTTGTGCTTATTCCCCAATGATATATATTGGCGTGTATATTTGTCTAAGAGCATTTTAAATACATTCCATGATTCATGTGCATTTTTATCTTTGAAAATTACACCCCACTGAATATCCATTTATACTTCTTTTAAATTAGCCTTTTTAAAATTGAATGTTTTAGATAAACCCTTGCTATTGGGTTTCTCATAACAAATTTCAAAGGATACCATATTGTGCTCACTACTACCCTTACTTGTACAATGTTTATCATGTCAGAATTGCTTGAGAGCACTAGGTCAAGCAAGGCCTCTTTTCTAGTTGGCTCCTCTACTAGTTGGGACATAACATTATAATTTATTATACTTAAAAAATGATTTCCCTTTGTTGTGCCGGAGGTCATATTGCTCCAGTCAGTTCCAGGATAGTGGAAATCTCCCATTATGATTACCTTTGCTGACCAAAAAGCCCTTTCCATTTGCAGTAAAAGTTGGGCTTCCTCCAACTCCCCAACATTAGGTGGCTTGTGGCAAATCCCCATTAACATTTTTATTATGTCTGCCCCCAGTGTATATTTCAACCCACAAGGCCTCTACCTTTTCATTGAACCCTTCATTTATATCTTCCCTTAAACTAGGTTTTAAGGCATGCTTTACATGTAGACATACCCCTCCTCCCCTTTTATTAACCCTATCCCTCCTAAAAAGTGAATAACCCTCTAGATTGACTGCTACTTCATATGTGTAATCTAACTAGGGTCCAGACTCATCAATCAGATCATACTGCTCATGTACTGCAATCATTTCTAGTTTCCCCAATATTACCAGCCAGACTATGAGCATTTGCATGCATACATTTTATCATTTTGCCATTCTGAAATATTTCCTTCTTTGTCAAATGTATCTGCCTTTTATCAGACTGCAACAATGGCAACTCCCTATTAGATGATCCCATTCCCCCTCTCCACCCCCATGCTCCTTCTCTAATCCCATGTCCTCAATTATACTACCTTCTCCTCCTGTGTTGCATCACCCACCCCCACTTTCTAGTTTAAAGTCTCCTCCAGCCCTCTATCCATCCTAATGCCCAGCACCGTGGCACCCAATCAGTTTGCTACTACAAAAGGTGGGGAAAAAAACAGTTTTGTCTTTTAACCTCTCCCTTACCATACTACACCACACACAAAATCCTTATTCAATTTTTCCAGCAAATATAGCAAGTATAGCTTCTCAGGTCACAGAGCACTGATCAATGGCCACTGGCCTTTGTCAAATGCCTGATGTAGATATGGCATTTGCAACTGCTGTTCTTGAAGAAGAAGTAATAATTCTTCTCCAACCTGCCCTTCCTCCAAAATCATAAGTGTGTTATTACTATAATATTTTCCATTGAGAGCAGGAACTGTGCCTCTCATCAGCAACTGCAATGTGCACACTGTGTGTGGTAAATAACATTTGTTACAACTCTATCTAAACACCATGGCAACAGAAACCAAGTACTGCCGCTGTCACTATGCCCCTTTTCCACACCCCACTAAGGACACATGACAAGTTGCTGACAGTTTAATAGTAATGGTGAACCCTCCTTGCCACCAGCTTAGCATATTCTGCAGGATGGAATCTCCTCACATGCCGCTTGATGCCCTGCTTGCGATTCTCCTCCACTGCACTGCCATGTGTAGTCAGTGCACCACAAAATGGGCAATGGGTGGATACAAACTGCCACATGCTATCATCTACAGGGTTTCTCTATTCTTCCTCTTCATTGATCTCCATCTCACCTATTGTTGCCTTTCAGGAGAGTCAGGGGGTACAGCAAAAGGGGTGTTTGATTTCTGTGGTAGGTGTTTGGCTTTAACATGTTTGACATAAATATCATGGTGTCTGTGTTTCATGTGTGTTATCAGGGCATTGCCGAGCACACTAGTTGCCCTTTTTTCTCACATATAAATCAATATTGGATGATCTTCTTATAGCAGAAAGTGTTTATTTTAATAACTCTGTTATTTCCTACTGATTCCCTAATCTACCAAGATATCCTGTTTTCTAGCTTACTACATTATGGCTTATGCCATATAAATATACTTTTAAATCTTTATTCGCTGTTTTTATTATTTTATTTTATTGAGACTCATTACATTTTATATACTTAATACAAGTTAGGTTTTATCAATATTTGGTAGTTTGTCAGTTGATTCCCCCACACTCTTTAATGACTTGTTATTTTCCCAGTCTCTTGAGAAGGAAGGGTCTGGTGTTGTTTAGTGATGAGCGAGCACCCCAATGCTCGGATGTTCGGGTGCTCTGACCGAGCACCCCCTGAGGCTCGAGTGCTCGGCCGAACACCCGAGCCCCATTGAAGTCAATGGGAGGACTCGAGCATTACACCAGGCACCCCCTGCTCTGATGAGGGGAGGGTGCCTGGTCCATAGGAAAAGGGCAGAAAAAGATGGAAACACTACAGAAATGGTTCAGGGACAGCATAGGGAGGATGTCTGGATGCACCTTGGACTCCAACATCGCTGCTGGGAACGATCTTTCGCCCGTAGTACGCCATTTTTACAGACTGACCGTAAAACACACAAAAAGGAAAATAAAAACGACTTTAGGCGAAAAATTGTTACCAAACAGTATTTGCTGTATATTTACTTGTATATCATCTGCAAATTCTCCCAAAAATTTCATCGATTTTCTGAAGTGAGGCCATGATTAAGAGGGAAACGTGCGCAGAGGCAAATTATCCCAAAAATTTCCTTGATTTTCAGAACTGAGGCCATGATTAAGAGGGAAACGTGCGCAGAGGCAAATTCTCCCAAAAATTTCCTTGATTTTCAGAACTGAGGCCATGATTAAGAGGGAAACGTGCGCTGAGCTGACCATCTAAAACATTATGGGTGAGGGTCTGCTGCAGAGCTGACCATCCTAAACATTATATGCGAAGGCCCGCTAGTGAGCTGACGCTATAAAACATTATATGAGAGGGCCCGCTAGAGAGCTGACCCAATAAAACATTATATGAGAAGGCCCGCTGGTGAGCTGACCTATATAAAAATTGGCAAACAGGGCCCGCTGGTGAGCTGGCCCTATATAAAAATTATATCACAGGGCCCGCTGGTGAGCTGGCCCTATATAAAAATTATATCCCAGGGCACGCTGGTGAGCTGGCCCTATATAAAAATTATATCCCAGGGCATATGGAAGAGGAGGAGGAGGATGAGAACATTAAGAGTCAACCATATACCCGTTTTTGGGGTGGAAGGGGTGAATGGGAATACAGAGTATTCCCATCATTGTAAATAACATATATAAAGTGAGTTTATGTTCCCCCGGGGCTTTCCTCCAGTGGAGTGGAGAAGTCAGGGGAAATCCAGGCCTTGTTCATTTTTATAAGTGTCAACCTATCAGCATTGTCGGTGGAAAGGCGGATACGCTTATCTGTTATGATGCCACCAGCAGCACTAAATACCCGCTCAGACAGAACGCTGGCGGCAGGGCAGGCCAGCACCTCCAAGGCGTAGAGTGCCAGTTCATACCACGTGTCCAGCTTGGACACCCAGTAGTTGTAAGGCACAGAGGGATCATTGAGGACGCTGACACGGTCTGCTACGTACTCCTTCACCATCTTCCAAAACTTTTCCCTCCTTGTGACACTAGGCTGCGCATCAGGGTGAGGGTGCTGGCGGGGTGTCATGAAGGTGTCCCACGCCTTGGAGAGTGTTGCCCTGCCTTTCTCGGAACTGCTGTGTGCTCCCCTTTTCTCCCCTTCTCGGTTGGCCAAGGTAGCACGTACTCTGCCGCCAGCGTTGTCAGATGGAAAATTTTGGAGCAATTTTTCAACAAGAACCTTCTGGTATTGCACCATTTTGCTTGTCCTCTCCACCGGAGGAATGAGAGATGAGAAATTCTCTTTGTAGCGGGGGTCCAGAAGGGTGAACACCCAGTAATCCGTGTTGTCTAAAATGCGTACAACGCGTGGGTCACGGGAAAGGCAGCCTAACATAAAGTCAGCCATGTGTGCCAGAGTACCAACAGTCAAGATTTCGCTGTCCTCACCAGGAGGCTGACTCTCAATATCCTCATCCTCTTCCTCCTCTTCTGCCCACCCACGCTGAAGAGATGGAACTAAAGTTCCATGGCTACCCTCTGTAGCGGAGGCAACCGTGTCTTCCTCCTCCTCCTCCTCCTCCTCCTCCTCCTCCGCCTCCTCCAATTGTCGCTGAGAAGACGAAGTGAGGGTGCTCTGGCTATCACCTTGTGTAAGCTCTTCCTCCCCCATTTCCACCTCTTCCACATGCAAAGCGTCGGTTTTAATTGTGAGCAGCGAGCGTTTCAGTAGACACAGAAGTGGGATGGTTACACTGATAATAGCGTTATCGCCGCTCACCATCTGTGTCGATTCCTCAAAATTGCGTAAAACCTCGCAGAGGTCTGACATCCATTCCCACTCCTCACTTCTGATTACAGGAAGTTGAACGGAGAGGCGACGACCGTGTAACAGCTGGTACTCCACTACTGCCCTCTGCTGCTCACAAAGCCGGGCCAACATGTGGAAGGTGGAGTTCCAGCGCGTGCTCACGTCACACAGCAGCCGGTGAGCTGGCAATTGTAAGCGCTGCTGCAGCTTCAACAGGCCGGCCGAAGCTGTAGATGACTTACGGAAATGTGCACACACGCGGCGCACCTTGGTCAAGAGATCATGCACATTGGGGTAGGTTTTTAGAAATCGCTGCACCACTAAATTAAATACATGCGCTAGGCATGGTACGTGTGTGAGCTTGCCGAGCTCCAAAGCCGCCACCAAGTTACGCCCATTATCACACACAACCATGCCTGCTTGCAGGTTGAGTGGCGAGAGCCACTGCTCGGTCTGGTGACTAATCCCCTGCAACAGCTCTGAGGCCGTGTGCTGTTTGTCCCCAAGGCAGATCAGCTTCAGCACGGCCTGTTGACGCTTCCCCACTGCAGTGCTACACTGCTTCCAGCTACTGGCTGATGGGGGAGTGGCGGTGTGTGTAGAGAATTCGGAGGTGGAAACGGAGGAGGAGGAGCCAATAACGTAGGTGCTGGTGGAAACCCTGATGGAGGTAGGGCCCGCAATCCTCGGCGTGGGTAGCACCCGTGCCATCCCAGGGTCCGAGTCGCTCCCAGCCTCCACGACATTCACCCAGTGTGCCGTCAGGGAAATGTAGCGTCCCTGGCCACAAGCACTTGTCCATGTGTCAGTCGTTAAGTGGACCTTCCCAGTAACTGCGTTGGTCAGGGCACGGGTGATGTTACGGGACACATGGTGGTGTAATGCGGGGATGGCACACCGGGAAAAGTAGTGGCGGCTGGGGACCGCGTACCGAGGGACAGCTGCTGCCATCAGGCTGCGGAAGGACTCAGTGTCCACAAGCCTAAATGGCAGCATTTCGATGGCCAGTAATTTGGAAAGGTGTGAGGTTAGTGCTATGGCCTGTGGGTGGGTGGCTGGGTATTTTCTCTTGCGCTCAAATGCCTGGGGTAACGACATTTGGACGCTGTGCTGGGACAGGGAAGTGGATGTGGTCGCTGATGGTGCTTCAGATGCTACAGGTGCAGGGCGGGAGGTATGCGGGCCTGCGCCTTCGACAGGCGATTAGCCGGCACCGAAAACAGGGGAAGAGGAGGCAGTGGTGTGGCCTGCAGACACAGATGGGCGATCCAGGCGTTCCTCCCACTTACTACGGTGCTTGGATGCCATGTGTCGGATCATGCTGGTGGTGGTGAGGTTTCTAGTGTTCATGCCTCGGCTCATTCTGGTGTGGCACAGGTTGCAAACTACAAATCTTTTGTCGTCCGCACTTTCCTTAAAAAAACGCCATACCGCGGAACACCTACCCCTTGGCAAGGTAGATTTACGCAAGGGGGTGCTCCGTGGAACATTTGCGGGCCGGTTTGGTGCGGTCCGCCTTCTTTCTGTAGCCACACCACTGCCTCTTCCAGCCTGTTGCGGTGCTGCAGATGGCTCACCCTCAGGACTGCTGTCATCGCTCGGCTCTACACCTTCCCAGGTGGGGTCAGTCACCTCATCGTCCACCAAGTCCTCCTCCACTTCCTCACTCTGATCATCCTCCTCAAGTCTTGATCCCACCACATACTCGGTCATTGACAACTGTATAACATTCTCCTCAACAAGGTCTTGAGAAGGAAATAGTGGTTGATTTAATGGCAACTGTGTCTCATCATCATCATCATCATCCACTACTTCCTTTGACCTTAAATGCCGTTCACATCTGTCATCTTCTTGTGATTGGGTAGCCTCTAGAGGTTGTGAATCAGGGCACAAGATGTCATGTTCCTCTGCAAGCGTGCTTGGAGAGAGGGTCAAATGAAGGATTGGTGATGAGACGAGCTCATCACTATATCCCAGTGTGGGATCACTTCTTTGACCAGACCGTGTATGGTGGGAGGAAGGATGATCAGAGTGAGGATTATGTTGACCAGACTCTTGGCTACTGAGAGTGGACTTGGTGGAAGACAGGGTGGTGCTTAACCGACTGGAAGCAGTATCAGCTGTCATCCAACCGACCACCTGTTCGCACTGGTCGGACCTCGAGAGTGATGTCCTGCGACGCCCTGTGAAATCAGACATGAAGCTAGGTATGGTGGATGTCTTTCTTTCTTGTGCTCTGGCACCAGGCACAGTTTCTCCGCGTCCTGACCCGCGCCCTGAACTTTCAGGATCACGTCCACTTCCCCGTCCCTTTTTACCCGCCTTCTTCATCTTACACGATATATATGACTTTAATATATATGAGTTTGAAAACTTAACAGTATTTCTTACTATTCTGCAACTCTGCAGAGTACACAGAATAGGCTGCTAAACGGCGGTGAAACACACTGAATGGAATATGTGACTTTAATATTTGAGTTTGAAAACTTAACAGTATTTCTTATAATTCTGGAACTGTACAGAGTACACAGAATAGGCTGTTAAACGGCGGTGAAAGACACTGAATGGAATATGTGACTTTAATATTTGAGTTTGAAAAATTAACAGTATTTCTTACTATTCTGCAACTCTGCAGAGTACACAGAATAGGCTGTTAAACGGCGTTGAAACACACTGAATGGAATATGTGACTTTAATATTTGAGTTTGAAAACTTAACAGTATTTCTTATAATTCTGGAACTGTACAGAGTACACAGAATAGGCTGTTAAACGGCGGTGAAAGACACTGAATGGAATATGTGACTTTAATATTTGAGTTTGAAAAATTAACAGTATTTCTTACTATTCTGCAACTCTGCAGAGTACACAGAATAGGCTGTTAAACGGCGTTGAAACACACTGAATGGAATATGTGACTTTAATATTTGAGTTTGAAAACTTAACAGTATTTCTTATAATTCTGGAACTGTACAGAGTACACAGAATAGGCTGTTAAACGGCGGTGAAAGACACTGAATGGAATATGTGACTTTAATATTTGAGTTTGAAAAATTAACAGTATTTCTTACTATTCTGCAACTCTGCAGAGTACACAGAATAGGCTGTTAAACGGCGTTGAAACACACTGAATGGAATATGTGACTTTAATATTTGAGTTTGAAAACTTAACAGTATTTCTTATAATTCTGGAACTGTACAGAGTACACAGAATAGGCTGTTAAACGGCGGTGAAAGACACTGAATGGAATATGTGACTTTAATATTTGAGTTTGAAAAATTAACAGTATTTCTTATAATTCTGGAACTGTACAGAGTACACAGAATAGGCTGTTAAACGGCGGTGAAAGACACTGAATGGAATATGTGACTTTAATATTTGAGTTTGAAAAATTAACAGTATTTCTTACTATTCTGCAACTCTGCAGAGTACACAGAATAGGCTGTTAAACGGCGTTGAAACACACTGAATGGAATATGTGACTTTAATATTTGAGTTTGAAAACTTAACAGTATTTCTTATAATTCTGGAACTGTACAGAGTACACAGAATAGGCTGTTAAACGGCGGTGAAAGACACTGAATGGAATATGTGACTTTAATATTTGAGTTTGAAAAATTAACAGTATTTCTTACTATTCTGCAACTCTGCAGAGTACACAGAATAGGCTGTTAAACGGCGTTGAAACACACTGAATGGAATATGTGACTTTAATATTTGAGTTTGAAAACTTAACAGTATTTCTTATAATTCTGGAACTGTACAGAGTACACAGAATAGGCTGTTAAACGGCGGTGAAAGACACTGAATGGAATATGTGACTTTAATATTTGAGTTTGAAAAATTAACAGTATTTCTTATAATTCTGGAACTGTACAGAGTACACAGAATAGGCTGTTAAACGGCGGTGAAAGACACTGAATGGAATATGTGACTTTAATATTTGAGTTTGAAAAATTAACAGTATTTCTTACTATTCTGCAACTCTGCAGAGTACACAGAATAGGCTGTTAAACGGCGTTGAAACACACTGAATGGAATATGTGACTTTAATATTTGAGTTTGAAAACTTAACAGTATTTCTTATAATTCTGGAACTGTACAGAGTACACAGAATAGGCTGTTAAACGGCGGTGAAAGACACTGAATGGAATATGTGACTTTAATATTTGAGTTTGAAAAATTAACAGTATTTCTTACTATTCTGCAACTCTGCAGAGTACACAGAATAGGCTGTTAAACGGCGTTGAAACACACTGAATGGAATATGTGACTTTAATATTTGAGTTTGAAAACTTAACAGTATTTCTTCCTATTCTGCAACTCTGCACAGTACACAGAATGTGCTGCTAAACTGCGGCGAAGCACACTGAATGGAATATGTGACTTTGATATTTGAGTTTGAAGACTTAACAGTATTTCTTCCTATTCTGCAACTCTGCACAGTACACAGAATGTGCTGCTACACTGCGGCGAAGCACACTGAATGGAATATGTGACTTTGATATTTTAGTTTGAAGACTTAACAGTATTTCTTCCTATTCTGCAACTCTGCACAGTACACAGAATGTGCTGCTAAACTGCGGCGAAGCACACTGAATGGAATATGTGACTTTGATATTTGAGTTTGAAGACTTAACAGTATTTCTTCCTATTCTGCAACTCTGCACAGTACACAGAATGTGCTGCTACACTGCGGCGAAGCACACTGAATGGAATATGTGACTTTGATATTTGAGTTTGAAGACTTAACAGTATTTCTTCCTATTCTGCAACTCTGCACAGTACACAGAATGTGCTGCTACACTGCGGCGAAGCACACTGAATGGAATATGTGACTTTGATATTTTAGTTTGAAGACTTAACAGTATTTCTTCCTATTCTGCAACTCTGCACAGTACACAGAATGTGCTGCTAAACTGCGGCGAAGCACACTGAATGGAATATGTGACTTTGATATTTGAGTTTGAAGACTTAACAGTATTTCTTCCTATTCTGCAACTCTGCACAGTACACAGAATGTGCTGCTACACTGCGGCGAAGCACACTGAATGGAATATGTGACTTTGATATTTGAGTTTGAAGACTTAACAGTATTTCTTCCTATTCTGCAACTCTGCACAGTACACAGAATGTGCTGCTAAACTGCGGCGAAGCACACTGAATGGAATATGTGACTTTGATATTTTAGTTTGAAGACTTAACAGTATTTCTTCCTATTCTGCAACTCTGCACAGTACTCAGAATGTGCTGCTAAACTGCGGCGACGCACACTGAATGGAATACGTGACTTTGATATTTTAGTTTGAAGACTTAACAGAATGTGCTCTAATCTGCAACTTTGCACACTAAACAGAATGTGCTCTAATCTGCAACTTTGCACACTAAACAGAATGTGCTCTAATCTGCAACTTTGCACACTAAACAGAATGTGCTCTAATCTGCAACTGTGCACACTAAACAGAATGTGCTCTAATCTGCAACTTTGCACACTAAACAGAATATATATATTTTTTTTTTTTTTTTTTTTTTTTTTTTCCCCCCACACCAAATAACCTGCTGCCCCCACACACAGTAGTCCTAAAAAGGACTTTTGGTTCTTTTTTTTTCACAATTTTTGTTTTTTTCCTCCCTACACTGCCTTTCCCTTCCTATCCTCAGCTCTCCCTGGCTCAGACTGAGCCGAACTCGCTGGTCAGGTGCTATACAGCACCTGACCACGGGTTCTGGCCAGCCAATCAGTGTAATGCCAGCAGCCAACATGGCTGCTGGCATTACACCGATGTCAGAGCCTCCCTGCACGTTTATTGGCTGCGCAGCAGCCGCAAAACGTGCGGGGAGGAGACCCGAACATGGCGGGCGAGCACATGCGGTACTCGTACGAGTACCGCCATGTGCCGAGCAGAGCGATGCTCGAGCCGATCCGAGCATCGGCCGAGCATGCTCGCTCAACACTAGTGTTGTTGTTGATGTATTCTCTTTTTCTTTTTTCTTCAATAATGCCAATATATTTTCCATGAAAACTTTCTTATTTTTTGCCTATGCTTTCGATGGCTGCAATATTTCCCACCATAGAGGCTGTGTATTTGAAGGACAACAACAGGAGTCATAGGGGTTATTTCAAATGAAGGGAATCTTGGCACACTCTCTGACACATCAGCAGCACTCCTATTATATACTCCAGAGCTCTAGGAACTTTTAGGAGTTCTTCAGTTGCTGTCAGTTGTGACAACTCTGACATGTTGATGGTGTGTCTCGCAGTCAGTCCTGTGGTTGTGCTTCAGGTGGTATCTCAATAAGGATGTGCCTATGTGTGACCCTACATTTCCCCTGCTTACACTTTTTTTGCAAAGACAACAGATAGCAATATATATAGATTTTAGATTGAGAGTGAAGTGTCTCCATACTGTAGACTTCATGGACTGAAGGGTTCCTGGGTAGCTACTACTACTGGATTTAGATGTTAAAATTCTACAAGAAGGTGTCAAAGTTGCTGCACTTTCAACAGCAGCAGAAACACTCATCATATGTTGTGCGTTTCGAAGACTTTTGTTGCTGATTACTCAATAATAGTGTGTATGGCTGTGTGAGGGTTGGACATGGAAGTGGTAACAAAGCTGATGTAGACTGACAGGATGATTGTGTATTTTCAGGCATCTTTACTTGTCCATAGTCAGACTTTCCAATTGATTCCTTAAACAGTTTATAAATAGGCACTTTGCTCATTTCAGTGATAGAAGACTGAACCTTTACCTTTCACCGAATTTTATAGCCATATCCTCATATCTGTCACTCTCAACTTATATGTATCTAAAAAAGGAAGTATGCTGGAGGAATATATTCTAGATCAACAGCATCATCATTAGTAATCCGCTTATCCTCAGCATCGCCAGTGGCTTCTTCCCCACTACTTTATATTTGTCTAGGCTTTTTGAAATCTCAATTTTATTTTACTTTTGCCCTTTCAGAATGTTTGTGTTACGGTTTGTTAGACACTCAGACCAGTAGGTAAAATAAATCAATCTTTTATTGAAAGAAATAAAATGAAAAGGATGTCCCTCTACAGTTGACTGCAACAATTGCAAGCAATACACAGTGCATATAACTTTAATACAATATTCGAAAGGCACCCAACATAGGTACTGAGAATAGGGAATAGGACCCTAAAGGGTGTATGAAAAACAGTTAGTCAGTCTCAGCTGTGGGGTTTGGCACACCCGTGTGGTGTCTAGATAAACTGAGCAAGTGTGCACAGCACAGAGTTCATATGAAGATGATAGAAGATGTTCAGTGACCAATATAAGTTATAACAGCACAGTAACCCAGGATAGCCCCCACGGGCGTTCGTGAATAGACCGGAGAGCCTGCAAGTGCGAGAGTATGTAGCCCCCACGGGCGTGATCGAGACTAGCCCAAGATGCGAAGCTGGCGTGTTAGCCCCCACGGGCGTATCACCGAGAACTACTGTAAGCACAACACGAGCCAAGAGCCCCCGCGGGCGTTTACCTACAGATTGAGCAAGAGCTTGGAGCCTAACCTTGCCACCAATAGCCGCACCGGACACCTCCGTCGATAACCGTGAAACCAAGGACGCCCAAACGGCCTACCGGGATTTACTACTCTGCAAATATAACCGGGAGTCGCCATCCAAGTAGCGGCCAACTCAGCAGCAGTAGAATTACAAGGCAACGGTTCTATATAGAGCAAGGAGGTCCGGTCAGTGAGGAGCGGCAGTGCAAGGGTTAATAGGTACGTTTGAATCTCCCAGGCTCGGTATAGTAGCTTAGCTCTGCAACGTGTAAAGGCTCGGTACGAGAGGCACAGCTTCTGCAAGTCGGCAAGGAACTCTGCACAGATGGATGGGTTACCCAGGAGGGTAATGGTCACACTAGCTTGGCACAGCAATGCAGGATTCAGAATGTCGCGGTGGCGACAACCAGCCAGGCAGCCGGGAAGGACTTGAAGCGGGACGTCAGCCAGCCGGGCCGTAGCACGTAGAGGACTCTCAGACAAGCCGGGTCGTAGCACGTAGAGGATTCTCAGACAAGCTGGGTCGTAGCACGTAGAAGATTCTCAGACAGGCCGGGTCGTAGCACAAGAGGATTCTCAGACAAGCCGGGTCATACACGATCAGGAACACTGGAGAGTAGTCAGAACAGGCCAAAGTCGGTACACAGGAATCCGGATACAGGAACACAGCAACAGCAAGTCTGGCTCAGAAACACCATGAAAGGGCATCTGACAGATGTAATCGTCAGGTATAAAAAGGTCACCAAGGGGCGGGCCAAACCAACAGAGCAAATCACAGTCTGCCACAGATGAGAGTGACAGACAGATCACAGGCACTGTGATAGTTTGTTACTATTTTCAGGACTAGTGTTGTACTTATTTGTCTCAACATGCCATCAAAACAGAATGTGAATCATTGCCCTCTTCAGTGTTTTTAATGGCTTATTAATATTGCTGGTAGTGGTGGAGGAACTTTCTCAAATAGTCTTCTCAGGAGGAGAAGGATCACCATTGCTCATTGAATTCAGTTTTTGGACTACTATTCTACTAACATGCCCCTGCAATACTCTACTCAGCTACCCCTACCCCTGCCCCTAGTATATTTGCTGGACATTATTAAAGTATTGTGGATTTCAACAGTAATGTATATAAAATAACTGATTGCGGGTGATGTTTTGTTGTCCTTTACAAAATACTGTATCATATCAAGTCTTTTCTTTTCTAATATCTGATAGCCTCAGTTACAGCTCATGACAGGGTCCCTTTCATCTATCAGTCAAGCTATTTTTTATTTTTTACATTTTTTAAAAAGTTTTATTTTTTTCTATTAACTGTGCCTATCACCATCTATAAAGACAAATATAGAACACTCGCTGCACAACTGCTTTGTTTCCCTCTTTGCCTGTAAAGAAGATTTCAACTTTGCTTTCCCTTTCTCTCAATGTTACTCTAGTCTTATTTTTCACAATACAGTTGACAATGGACCTTATTCAATATACTGGCCCCACTTGTTTTGGTTATTGTAGGAGTTGGTATCTGCTGTACTTTTTTGTCTTTTGGATGTCTAAGTATATCTATCAGTGGCAGAAGCCCAGCCAACTCACAAAGGAACTTGCATCACCTGCCTGTCCCTTCTTAGTCAGACATGATTTGGAGGTGAATCTCCTTTCTCCCTTCACAATCTATGTCTCTACAAGCATAAAATGACATTAATGGGAACCTGACACCTATTTTAACCTGTCCTGGTGGGAAAAAAAAACTTTTAATGTAGTTGAAAATTTCTTACCATTGATTTCAATTCAATTACAAAGGTAAAAAGAAAAGTGAAAAATTAGCAGATACAGAAAATGTCCCCCTTGGTGAGAAGTACCATTTTTTGTCTCTTTTTAGTTTGAAGCAAAACATTTTACTCATTCCTAGAAAGCAGGAAGTGCAGTTTTTTTTTTTTTTTTACATATTTCGCTTTTGTTGACAAAATATTCACCCATCACTACCGTTATTATTATGTATTTCTGGTTCTGAATCTTTGGATCTGGCTTTGTGCCTATCTTGTTGGTACCTCACCTTGGGTACTCCTGTGTCCACTGTAATCAATATAAACCTTGGGGCTCAACTAGTGCAAGTGCGTGTCTATGTGGCACATGACTTATTTCCTCTGCTTTGCATTCACTAGTTTCCTCACAACCCTTGGGGCACCACTTCTTGGTGTGAGCAGGTGCTTCTCTGTCATTGGTGTTTAGTCATTTAGGCTTTTCCCTGTTTATTTGGCTATTTTCCATTTGATCCTCTGGTGATTCAAGTATTTCAGATTGTTTATAAGTAGCTTTAGTCTCATCTTCTCGTACTGTGCTCTGATTTATTCTCCCAAGTCGACTAGCATTTACATATAGTGAAAAAAACATGTATTATGAAATAATAAGCACATTACTCACACATTACTTACAATTTCAATTTGATCTTGAAATGTAGAATGGTAGTAAATATTTTCAAAATGTATATGGTTTGTTTTAAGTGCTTGTGTACTGTACATTTCAGAAAACAGTTAACAAAAATTGCTGTAACAATCTTAAAAAAGCAAAAAAAAAATTGTTCCTGTCATAGATGTTTTGTAAAGTTTAATAGTGTAGGTATACTGGAAACAAAAACGATTGTGTTCCCTGGAAGTCACAAATGACTTTAAGCAGCAGTATGCATGCCCACACTCTCCAGAGCAAAGACAGCAAATACAACAGGATAACATAAAACACCAAAACCTTATTGTTGCATTTAAAGCAACCTATAAAAGACTGCATGCCATATGACACTTACTCATAAGTCTAATTACAACTGGTAAGCAAACTATACTTCATAATTATTATTAAAATATAAGTAGATCAGAATATTTCTAAACAAATAATATATTATGAATAGGAAATATAAAATCAAATATTAGTTCATATTGATAAAATTGATAAATATTTCAGAAATCATCCACAGTTCTTAAATGTTCTCTGGTAAATATAAATTCATTCCTAATCCAGTACTGCTGAGATTGCTTTATTTACCTCTACACTCAATATATAAATGACCTTTATGTGCATTTAAAGTTCAGTCATTTAATCAAAGAAAAGCTTTTAAAATCCTGCTTGTACTAGGCTATATGCTATATGGCATCTAAGGAATAATTCCATCAAAAGACATTTATGTTGACTAGAGAAACTAGTTAACACAATTAACCCTTTAAGGACATGGGCCATTTTATAGGTAAGGATGTAGTCAGAAAAATATTTTTCTGGGATATATTTTTGGCACTCTATAGAAATGTATTTTTCTTATTTTTATATTGAAAATGTATCTTCCTTTCAGGGAGGTATCCAATGTTGGATACCTCCCTGGAACTCAAAGGGTTATATAAATATGCATAAAACAAAATAAATATAACAATTTTGCACCTAATTTTATACAGTTTTTTTTTTTTTTTTTACAAAATATCAAAAATAAATTTAGTGGCAACTCAGCAACATGAATTACAGCATCAGCAAACTCCAAAATTTCACTGCTGGTGGTGGTGATGCCCATCCCCATTTGCATCTCTGTCTCTCATTTCTTTTCACTTTCAGCTAAAAAAGGCCCTTATTCTGTCCTCCACACCAGCTGCTCCATCATCACTCTCAGTCTCATCACCACCACCACCAGTTTCTTGCTGCTGTATAGGAGTGGGACTGGTTGGTGATGATAAATGTGACAGAGAGTCTCCCCCTGTCACATTTGCCATCTCCTCAGATGAAAAAGGCACACTGGCAGGACTAAGAGCAGGCACAGAAAGCTGACATGTGATGCTGTTCATACTAGCCAGTTCATCCTTCATCAGCATAAATCCCCAGAGGGACAATGCCAGGTGAATGGGAATCACAGGATTAGGGCAAGAACTCCATTGTCAACTTCAATGGGACTGTATTTTAACTTCAATGTTTACTGTACTGGATAATTTTCCATTTACAAAAATACATTGTTCCCTATCATTCAACCAGTTTTCTATCCAGTTGCAAAGGTTATTCCTTAGAGCTAATTTCCTCATTTTATACACCAGCCTCTTGTGTGGCACTGTATCAAATAGCTTTACAAAATCTAGATATATTAAATCTACTGCTTTACCAATCTACTGCTTTATCATAGGTTGCTACATACTTCTTCACAGATTAATGTTTGGTAAGATCTATTGATAAAAAAACATGTTTATTCCTGCTATTAATAATCTTATTTTCTGCTGTTTAATCCTCAATATAATCCCTTATTATCCCTTCTAGTAGTTTTTCCACTACCAAGGTCAAACTCACAGTTCTATATTGCCCAGGTTTTTTGTTTGTAAAAGAATTTTACCAGGAAGAATATATTGAGATTGTCTCTCTTTTTCAAGTATGTCCTGGACACATTTTACCTACCTCAGAGGGGTGAATGGCTAAGCTGACTTTGCCAGGACTAGAACCAGCAACCTTGTGGCTTCAACAAATTCTACAACTGGGTCATTAATCAGCTTAGTCATCTTACCAGGGAACTGTTGGCTTTACACAAGCCCTGTGGCACTGTGTCTGTGGTGGGAGAGTGTCACAGTTTTAATGAACGCTCAGACAATTTGGTTAAGGTAAAAACAATGAAGCTTTATTAAACAAATAATAAACAACAGAAATGCCCATCACAGGTCCAGACCCAAACAGATTATAGCACTTTTGAATCTGACACAGGTCTGGGTATATAACAAAATACAAAATACAAAATACAGAAATGCAGAAAAATGACTGGAACAGGAACTGGAACAAAACTTTAGCAGTACTGGTCAGGAGAAGCCCTAGGAGAGGCAAGTACTGCAGGACAAACACCCCAATAGATTAGGGAGAGGATAGGCTCTACCGGCCTTGCCTGTAACCAGGTAAAGGCAGCCCACGTGACGGCTCAAATCAACACACGGAGGAGATGCCCGGAGGCAGACTGTGTATAACGTACCCGGAGGCAATAGACGGTGCAGCAGTACAGCAACACAACCAGAGATAACTGATAGGTGCAGACGGACAGGTCGTGCAATCACAAGTACCCACTGAGGCAAGGCTGTATGGTAGTGCAACCGGAGGTAACAGTGAGGCACCAACCTTATAGTAGCACAACCGGAGGCAACGGATATGTGCAGACTGACAGGTAGTGCAACCACTAGTGACCGCTAAGGCACAGGCTGTATAGTAGTGCAAACGGAGGCTGCAGCGAGGCACAGGCTGTATGGTAGTGAAACCGGAGGCAACGGATATGTGCAGACTGACAGGTAGTGCAACCACTAGTGACTGATAAGGCACAGGCTGTATAGTAGTGCAAACGGAGGCTGCAGTGAGGCACAGGCTGTAAGGTAGCGCAACTGGAGGCAACGGATATGTGCAGACTGACAGGCAACAGTAAGGAAATGGCTATCAGACACGAGACCGGGGCAACAGATGCACTAACGGTAAGCTGACGCTAGGCGAATAGCCAATGCCTGGGTCTGACACAGAGAGCCATACTCAACCAAAGCCTGGAACGGTACACAGAGAGCGGCAGTCAGCCAAAGCCAGAATCGGTACACAGAGAGCGATAGTCAGCCAAAGCCTGGATCGGTACACAGAGAGCAGTAGTCAGCCAAAGCCTGGATCGGTACACAGAGAGTGGTAGTCAGCCAAGCCGGGATCGGTACACAGAGGGCGGTAGTAGCAGAATCGGTCATGGGATCGTAGTCAGGCAAGCCGGGTCACAAACAATACAGGCAGTGAAGACAGAAGCAAGGTCAGACTAAACCAGATCATACACGGAATGGGAACACAGCAACAAAAGTCTGGTCAGGAACACCACGAAAGAGCACCAGTATAGTGACAGGAGGGCGTATATAAAGGCAAGCCCTGGGAGGGGTTGAAAACCCATAGCCAATAAGAAGCAGCCAAAGCAAACCCGGAAGTAAGAATGTCGCTCAAGCAGAATCATGGGCACCGTAATAGAGAGTCTTTAAAAACTAAGAAGGTCTTGCTTACATTGCACTGAGTACCCTTTGATGTATACTATCAGGACCAGGTGCTTTTCTAGTCTTATTTTATCCCTCCTTTATTTATTGCTCACTGCAGTTACATAGACATCGAATTTTTCCCCAAATACCAAAGTGCTCATATATTTTTATTATTAAAACTGGACTTATGTATATACTACACATTAATTCACTGGAGCCAAAGATTTGTTGGGAATGGACATTCAGGATGGACATTGCAATGTTCTCTCATATGCAGATATTCTCTTCAGTCTAGCAGACAGTAGGCTCATTTTGTGTTTTATATTAACAGCTTTAATTCTGGGAACTTGTCCACTTGGTCTCCAGCAGAAAGAGGCAAAACTAGCTCTCAGTGACATCTTGCTCCCCTTTCTTTTAGAACTGACAGTGCAGAACTTGATCTTTGCTATTGTTATTCCACAGATTGCATGGGGTTTAACATACTAATCAGAGTAACTCTGCAGATGGCAGTCGAGACAGTGCAGTAGGGGATTTGTAGCCTCCTCAGCTTTCCTATTGTATTTGGGATAAGAAAAAAAAAAAAAACAGGAGAGAAAATAAATACACTTCCCACCTTGCAAGAAATGTAATGTGAAAAGTTTTCATACTTTTTATGCCTCTTTTATTGCAAAGTAATCAACCAAAAGAATGGATTTCCCTTAATGTGGAGATCTCCCCATATATAATATTATAAAGAGGGTGTTAAGCTCCTGTATCTTGTCCGCCTATGTTTGGGGAAGTGAGAGAGACAAAGCAGAAGAATTTTGATGCTAGAGGAGAGTAGAGATGGAGTGATTATTATGAAGATTGGAAGCAGCTGTAGTTCTCTGTGTGTGTGTGGGGGGGGGAGAGTGTAAATGGTGAAAGGTGAGTTAAAAAGAACAAAAAACTATTTTTTTGGCTAATAAGCGAGTAACAGGAAGACAGGTAGGAGAGCTAAGTTCCTACATGAGCTGACTGAACCTGTATTGTGACTGACTGATAGATATACTTTGCAGACTGATAAAGGAATATCAGAAATCAAAGAGGCAGAAAAGTACTTACACTCACTTACTTGACACTCACTCCTACAAACAGAATAAGGATAGGACCAGGCATGTAGTGAGGTGTAGTGGAGCTGTATGCCTAAAGCAGCTGTTATGCAGTGCAAATTATTTTTTATTATGACCTGACAATTCTTTAGATAACCAGTCTATCCCCATACTGTACTGCAAAAATTAAAACTTAAGTGATGTTGGGAGATAGAGAAAACTACTGCTGAAATTTTGACACTAGCTACATGTACAGTCCGATAGGTAGAAAAAGGGGAGAGGAGTAACTGCTGTATAAGGAGTGTGCCTGTGAATTGTCTGTAGACAGAGACAATGACAGACACTGAGATATAAAAAAAATATTGACAGATAGGTAACAGAGACAGGCAGGGACCTTGAGCATTTACCAAATCTCTCAGTGGCAGATACTAGAGACAGAGATATACAGGATACATAATTTTGGGAGGGGCAATAAATCACTCCACAAACAAACAGCTCTGTTGTGCAATAAATTATGTCCTTCCTTCTCTTAAGGGGCTGTCTGTAAAAATGAAACAAAATGTTCAACCACTATCACCATCAGCAGTCATTTTACTAAACCTTTTAAGAGCAATGCAGGTGACAAATCAGATTCTAGTGTTGTTGACAAAGAGGAGGAGGGTTTATCACTTAATATATCTGCTGTCTCTGAGACTGACAGAGGCACACTTCAGCAAAATAGTGGTGAATGTTCAGTAAATCCCCCTAAAGGAAAAAGTAAAAAAACATAGTTTGAAACTTCCAAAAAAAACTAAAAGAATATGGAAGAAGCAGGCAATACTGATGTTGACCTAATTCTTGATTATTATGTTGGTCTAGAATATATATCACTCCACCATCTTGCCCTTCTTCTGAAAAAGATGAATTAAAGAATGAGAGTGATGATGTATTGGCAATAAAATTAGATGAACATTTATAAACTCTTTGGCCTACATTAAAAAAGTACATCAAGCACTACACAATTATCCCCATAGCCCTGTATCATAAATGATATATGTGCACTCTCAAGGGATCAAGGCTGGGGGGATAGGCAACATATATGGGGATTTGTGGCTACAACATGACCCCCAGCCTTGTTCCCATGCCCAGTGGTAGCCATAGAGTCCCATATACACTTCTTGGCCCCCAGACTTGTTCCCTTGCCAACTGGTAGTCACAGATCCCCATGTACACTGTCTGACCCTCTCTAGCCTTTTCCCCTTGCCCACTGCTAGCCACAAATCACCCATGGGTATTGCCTGGTAAGGGAAGAAGGCTGGCGGTGTCAGGCAGTATATGTGGGGCTAACACACAAAGTTATTGTTCCCCATGCTTCCCAACATTCTATATATCAGACGTGCTGCCCCCCTCTTATTCAATTCAACATACACTGTCCCCCTCGACATACACTACCTTCTTCTGGATTCCGACATACACTGTCCTCCTCCGACTTACACTTCTCCCCTCTTCTGGAATCTGACATAAAATGTCCCCTTCGACATACACTGCCCCCTCAAACATACTAAATCCCATTGTTGAATCCAACATGCTGCCTCCTTATTCAGTCCCACATGTAGTCTTCAGTTACCCTTTGTGTACCAGAGAGGCATGCAATGCATTGTGGTACTGAAATGGTTAATAGGAAAGTTGAGAGGCTGCATATCCCTTGCCTATATGTGTATAAAACATGCTTATGGTGTAAAAATAGAAATCAGACCTATTGGGGGGCATCAGGACCCCTCCTCAATCGGGTGATAAGGATTGCAATTGATGCATTCCTTTTCTCCCAACTCGAGCCAGCTGCTTGTTCGGTAATAACTGGCTTGAGCAGGACTCCCACTAGTGAACACGGTCATTGGGTTCATTCATTCATGAGAAGTGCAGCACTTTTCATGAATTAGTCAATTACCAGGTCATTCACAAACCAGGTGATTGATTCATTGATTCATTACAGAAGGGGGAGGCAGTATATGCCAGAAGCAGGCTGTGTATGTCATATTGAACAAGAGGGGGCAGGATGTATCATATATAGAATGTTGGGCAGCATGGGGAACAACACCCCCAGCCTTCTTCCCTTGCCCACGCAGTGGGGATTTGTGGCTAGCAGTGCGCAAGGAAAAAAGGCTGGTGAGGATCAGACAGTGTACATGGGGATCTATGGCTGCCACTGGGCACGGGAGCAAGGCTGGGGGGGATGTGATAGCCACAAATCCCCATAGATGCTGCCCTGACCCCCAACCTTGTTCCCTTAGGAGTACAGGACATGTATCATATATTATACAGAGCTAAGGGTATAATTGTGTAGTGCTTGGTTTACTTTTTTTAACCTTTTGATTGCCACAGGGGAGAGCAATGCACATCCCTCTGGCACTCAAAGATATAAGGGAGTGATGCTGCCCATGGTGCTGAAAACATTCTGTTCACT
Source organism: Rhinophrynus dorsalis (assembly GCA_037306005.1). Taxonomy (NCBI): domain Eukaryota; kingdom Metazoa; phylum Chordata; class Amphibia; order Anura; family Rhinophrynidae; genus Rhinophrynus; species Rhinophrynus dorsalis. The sequence continues at coordinate 305,593,981 of CM074720.1, read as the reverse complement.
CCCCTACTGGCCAAGTGAGTAAGCAGAAAGAATGCTCTACAACTTCAGAATTGTTGTAGTGTTGGTGATGTGTGAAGAGAGGAAATCCCTTCCACATCTACAACAGTTCTCAACCCTCCCTGCTACTAATTGATTGAGGGCTGTTACTGCATAAGAATTCTTAGGAAGAAGACAAAACTGCACAAAAATAGTGTGAAAAGTAAACATCTGGAATAACAAAGCTGCCAAAATGTTGGCAGCTGAGATGCTGCCCAATTATTTTGAAGAAAACAAAGTTTAAAGAACCAGTGTAATGTGTTGTATCCCGCTAACTAGGGATGGATGAAAACTCCCATTTTGTTCCCACAGGAATTTTCATGAAAGAAACATGATTTTCTTTGGGAATTCCCACCTATAGACAAACGCATAGATTCTCCGCCATTTTGTTGACACCAGAATTTCCTGTGAGAATGATTACATTTCTCACCTATGTTTTTCAATGACCGCACACAAAAAAATGAGAGAGAAAGAGAAATGAATTTAAAGAAATAAAGAGAGGCATTATAAACCTCTCATCTATCACAATCTCCACTAGTCAGGTTTCTTTGTTACAAAAGGGACTAGCCCCAGATCAACATCCGAATAATTTCAAATTTTTTTTATAGACCTGAATCAGTAAGCAGAAAAAATAAGATCAGAAACCCTTACCATGAAGATGTGGGGGTAAAAACAGTGGATCCTCATTCAGATTCCTGTTTGGAAAATAGAAACGTTTTAGACAATATAAATGCCCGTATAGAGATAGTTGATAGGCCCCAATCAGATGTGAGTGGATTTGTACACACAGATTTTAAAGGGAAGTCAAATTTTTATTCTTCCCAACACAAGGGATCTTTTTTGAAACTTTTTATAACATTTTCCTGAGGGATTATAACAATATGGTCCAACAATCTAAATGTAAAAATCTACATAACAACATGAAGAGAGAAAAAAGTGCTGCAAGAATTAAAACAAAATAAGGCTATTACTATAAGGGAAGCGAACAAAGGGGGAGCCCTTGTTGTACAAAACACCATAGACTATCTAAGGAAAGGAAACAGACTACTGGAAGATATAGATTCTTAAAAACTGTCACGGATTTGAAGACTCTCAGACTTAAGGTTTGGTAAAATAACTTAACTTTATTAAAAGTTAAAGGCAGTCTCCGTAGGGTAAACATACATAACAATACAACAGTAATATAACATATAATAGGTTCTACCGGCCTCGCCTAAATACCGGGCAAGGCAACCCAAGTGACAGTTTTAATGACAGGCTCTACCGGCCTTGCCTATACTGGGTAAGGCAACCGTGATAACATATACCGATTCTACCGTCCTTACCAATACCGGGCAAGGCAGCCCCCATGGAATGCTGAATGTAGGCTCTACCGGCCCTGCCAATACCGGGTAAGGCAACCTTAAAGATGGTGAATTACAAGGTTCTACCGGCCTTACCAATACCGGGCAGGGCAGCCCAAAGGAGTACTGGAGTAGGCTCTACCGGCCCTGCCAATACCGGGTGAGGCAACCTACAGGATGGTATCGTCAAGGTTCTACCGGCCTCACCAATACCGGGCAGGGCAGCCTGAGCGAGTAGACCAGCTGTCAGGTGACTAAGACAGCATAGAGCATAAGTATAGAGGTCTTACTCAGCAGGAGTCTATTGCCAGGGATACTCAGGCAACTGCAAGGAAGTGGACAGCGACTGACCACAGTACTGGATGTTCAGGAGCAAACCAACGTCCGCACGTTGGGACTAATGGTAATAGCACCACCAGTTTTAATGGAGCAAACCAGCGACCGCACGCTGGAACCAACAATGTATATCGCAACCAGGTTTAGTGGAGTAACCCAGCGTCCGCACGCTGGGACCAACAACGTATATTGCAACCAGGTTTAGTGGAGCAAACCAGCGTCCGCACGCTGGAGCCAATAATGTATCTCACAACCAGTTTAGTGGAGTAAACCAGCGTCCGCACGCTGGGACCAACAATGTATATCGCAACCAGGTTTAGTGGAGTAAACCAGCGTCCGCACGCTGGGACCAACAATGTATATCGCAACCAGGCTTAGTGGAGTAAACCAGCGTCCGCACGCTGGGACCAACAATGTATATCGCCACCAGGTTTAGTGGAGTAACCCAGCGTCCGCACGCTGAGACCAACAATGTATATTGCAACCAGGTTTAGTGGAGTAACCAGCGTCCGCACGCTGAGACCAACAATGTATATTGCAACCAGGTTTAGTGGAGTAAACCAGCGTCCGCACGCTGGGACCAACAATGTATATTGCAACCAGGTTTAGTGGAGTAAACCAACAAAGTATGATCAGCAGCGAGAAGAACAATGTCGCCAGAGCGACGGCTGGAGCAGGAGATTCAGGAACTCAGTAAGATTAACCCACGAGGTGCTGGAACACAGGAACACTGGAACTCAGTAAGATTAACCCGCGAGGTGCTGGAACACAGGAACACTGGAACTCTGGAACACAGGAACACTAGCATACAGGAACACTGGAACACTGGAACACAGGATCAGCAAGTACAGCAGGAACAGGCCCAGAAGCCTGACAAGCAGGTCAGGCAGAGTGGAGTCAGAAACACCACGAAAGGGCAACCTGGAAGTGCTCAGCCTGGGTTTAAAAAGGCTGTGTGAGGAGGGCTAATCACAGATACTCAGCAAGTGACTGACACTGAACAGCACCAATCAAAAACCTTACCTTCTGATCCCACTGCAGTATGTTTAAAAAAAACCAAACCCTTACTACAGGATGCATTGAGTAAAATATAATTAATGAAGACAAATATAATTACATATTTATCCCCAATCCAAGCATCACTTTCTTTTTTGATATACCAAAGTAAATAAGCGAATATTAGGTCCCACAGAAAGACCAATCATTTCTGGTATTAATAGCCTCACATCCAATCTATTTTTTTCTCCAAAAATATGTAGTCCATTTGAAGTCCTATATAAGAGACTCTCAAGATGTCTTATACCAACTTGATAAGATTCCATGGCAATATGGTGACTACTTAAGGGTGACTTTGGATGTAACTTTTCTATATACTTCCATTAAACATCATGGGTCTGGAAAAGTTGGCTTATTTTTTGGACTTAGACCCGGATTTCCCACCATTACAAAAATAATTCATTCTCAGGGGGATGCAATGTTTTAAGTCACAACTATTTTACATATCAGGAAAAATATTTTCTGCAGACCCAAGGAACGACCATAGTGACCAGGTTCATCCCCAGTTATGTTAACCTCTTTATGGGTTTTTGGGAGGAAGAACAGGTTTGGGATAATAACCCATGGAGAGCAAACCTGGTTTTCTATGGCCATTTCATTGATGACATTTTGATTATTTGGAATGGAAATCAGGAGGAACTACACTGCATGACAGACTTTTTTAAATAACAACCAAAGGGAGATTAATGACAAGAGAATCAAGTTTTTAGATCTGCAATTATATACAGAAAATGATAAGATCCATAGTACAGTGTATATAAAACCAGCTTCAAAAAAGAATTACTTACACTCACAAAGTTGTCATCTAGAAAAGTGGAAGAGGAATGTTCCTTATGGGCAATTCAGTTGCTTAAGAAGGAATTGCTGTACCTTAGAATAATTTGACAACCAATGTAAGACCTTGAGGGGTAAATCTGGAAAAAAGGATATGAGAAGACACTTTTAGATCAAGCCATCTCTAGAGCAAAACTGCTGCATAGAGACACCTTACTCACGCCAAAACCAAAGAGGGGGGGGGAATTTCTAAATATCAAGTTGCTTTCATCATACAGTATAATTTATCTGCCAAACAAATTCAGCAGATTTCTAATCAAAATTGTAATATCCTTAGGGAAGACCCACTACTTGTTGGATAAATTCCAGAGAAGAGTACAATAATCTTCTGTAAAGCTAGGGATATTAGATCATATGTTGCACCAAGTAAACCTAAGACACTTGATGAGGTTGAAGAATTTATACTTCAAAACCTGCTCTTAAGGTTAAGGGAAACTATAAATGCATGTTTGAATTCACTGGTTCTAATCCAACCAAAAGTTATGATATAAAACACTTTTACTATTACTTGTGGGATGTCTCATTACATGTGGCTGTGGGGTGAATTATGTGGCATGTACCACAAGAAAACTTAGAGAAAGGTTGGGAGAACACAGACGAAGCATCCAAAGGAATTCTAGAGACCATAGTGCCTCTAGACATTTTAATGGATGTTCATATGGTGGTTAAAGTAATTTCGTGGTGAAGGGTATTGTGTTTAAGCCTCGTACAATACCAGATAGGTTCTCCACTTTTTGCAGAAGGGAAATTTTCTGGATCTATACTTTAGGCTCAATGACACTTGGGAGCCTTGACAAGGAATTAGAACTATGGCATTTGTAATAGTTGGGTCTCCGAAATGTTAGTGGTGTGTGGGGAAAGAATGAGTTGAACGGGAAGGTTTTTGGGGGGAGTTTACTGGGATTGGTGGACAGTTAATAAATCAGTAAAACCTAAACATAATTAAAAACACCCCCATAAGACATGGTATAAAAGGGGTCTGAGGAGGCTGCCTGTGTTGGTAGGTGGAATCTTGGGAAAGAATCAGTTGAACAGGGAATTTGTTTTGGGGGTGTTGTTGATTGGTATGGGGGAGATAGTTAATAGGAAAATAGGAAATTTGTACATAATGTTACAGAGACAGGGACGTCCCTGACATAAGCTGAACTGGGGTAGCCTGATACTTGACATTATAGATTATTCTGTAGAGTATGATTTGTAAGATTAGAGGCCCAAGACATGAGGAAACATTGATTTGTAGGTCTTAGTCTTGTTTGACAAAAGCCCTAAGGAAACATTGATTTGCAGGACTTAGGCTTGTTAGAAACCACCCCCCCAATTTTTTTATTGTTTTGTAGTCCTATGTTGTTTTTTTTTTTTTTTTTTTTTAAAGAACAAGCCCTGAGGAACAAAATGCCCTACTGACCTAATGCCAGCAGGTCATGTCATGTTGGCCAATGGTCACTGGACATTGTCAAATGCACTGATGTAGATGGAGAATTTGAGACTGCTGTTATTGATGTTACTGCTGAGTTGTGTAAGCAACAGAATTATTAGGAAGCTCAAAGGGAATGGGATCAAAAACAGCAGTAATATGAGTGTTGGATGGAATCTCCTCAGATATCGCTTGATGTCCTGCTTGCGTTTCTTCTTTACCACACTGCCATGTTCATTGCACCACACAGTGTGCAATGTTTAGAGATGAACTGCCACATCCTAACATCTACAGAGTGGCTATCATTTGGCGGGGGAGGTAACGATGAACGATGAGGATTGGCAGAAGATATAGTTACCCTAGAGGAAGAAGGTGATGTGATGGTGACCTAGTTGTTTTATTCATCATGGAACTTCCAGTCTCTGCCTGGGTACAGCAACATCGGTGCTTAATTTCAGTGGTGGGTGTTTGGCTTTAACATGGTGTCTTTGTTTCATGTGTGTTATTAGGGCAATTGTGCCAAGGTGTGTTCCCTCCTTTCCTCTTCTCACTGACTTGTCACAAATTGTGCACAGTGCCATTGCTAATGACTGCACTGTGCCTGCCCCAAGCGAAAAATAGTTTCACACCCATGACTTCAGGGTATAGGGAACATGTGGAGAAGAATGGCCTCTTTCTTCTTCTCCTCCTCCATATTCCCCTTCACTGTCTGTGGCATCAGATGATGTTGCTGTTGTTGCAGCTACTGCCTCAGAATCAGCACAGGAGTATTGCTGTCCTGGTCCCACATCACTTGTTGACCCCATTCCCACTGTGTCCACGGTGGTCTGTGGTACACTAGTTTGCTCCTCAGCATCCTGCTGCCCTTGCAACTAAGCAGCAGCAGGAATTAGAACAGTTGCAAATACCAAAAGCTCACTGCTGGTGGAGGTGGCGATGCCCATCCTCATCCCTGTCTCTCATTTCTTCCCAGTTTCTGCTAAAAAGGACATCAATGTCTCTTCCACCCCAGCTTCTCCACCATCATCATCATCACCACCACCAATAGTCCCTACTTGCTGTTGCGGCTTATCTATTACATACATCTCACTGCTGGTTGGAGGAGGTTACGAGCAATGTAACAGAGGGTCCCCTAATGTCACACTTGCCATTTCTTGGTGACATGAAGAAGGCAGACTGGCAGCAGTAGCAGCAGGCACAGGAAGCTGATATGTGCTCCTGCTGGTGATGGTATTATTTCTGCACCTGCTGTCCCCCAACAGTTCTGGCCTCTTCAGGAACATTTTCAACTTGGACACTGTAGTGAAGGAAATGTGACTCCCAGGGCCACAGGAATAGTGTGAGCTCCCTCAACTGCTAGTCTGGATGCTTTCAAATGCTTCCCTTCCCACTACCCTAACACGAGTCCTACCTCCTGCTTCATCATTACTGTTACAACGACTAACATCAACCACATCAAGTTCAGCCCCAGTGTCTTCCTACTCATAGCCACTAGTAATATGAGGATATTGACTACCCCTTCCTTCACTCCTAACACTAACAAGCTGATGGACCTTCTTAGTATTTACAGTACTAGCACTGGTGTCACTGCTTGGGGATGGCAAGTGTGACTTAGGGTCCCTGCTCTCACACTTGGCATCATCTTCACTTCCCCCCTCCTGAGTATTACAAGACACACTAGCAGCAGGTTCAGCACTGCTGGCAGCAGGTTCATCACTGGCAGCAGGCACAGCACTGGTTGCAGCAGGGGAAGCACGTCTGGCAGCATGCACAGCACATCTGACAACAGGAACAGGCAGCTGAACTGTCCTGCTCTCATTACTACCCTTTTCTTCCTCCCTTCCCTTTAAATTCCCCAAGATCCCTAGGGGTGATTTATGGGGACCAGACAGCATTGGTTCTGTAGTGATCACTTCCTCTTCAGACTCAGTGGACACATAAGGGTCCTTCCAATTCTTCCTTTTATTATTTTTACACCTGCTCATAGTGATAGCAGTCACTATCAGCCTCTCCTGCCTCAATTTTACAAACAAATCACAACAGAACAGCAAAGCACGTCTACCACTCTGTAGCTGCTTCTATTGCATTTCACTTCCAGGAATACGTCACATTTTATAGTGAAAAGGTGAAAAACCACATAAATCAATGGGCAGAAACTTTCTAGCCATTGAAAAAATTGTGTAGAATTTTGGCCAATGGCCAAAAAATGTGAAGACAACTTGGATTTATGCAGAATTTCTCACAGGAACATGGCGAGAGCTTTCACTCACCCCTAAAAGGTCCCCTGATTGTCCTCACCTCAGAAGAAGGCATGCTGACAAAAGCAGCTGGCACAGGAGACTGACTTTTGATGCTGCTACTAGTATCCATTGACATCCTTGTTATTATACTTTCTCAGATCCCTATCTCTGTCATGGTAACAGAGCAACATAGTTGATAAGCCTGAAAAAGTAATTTGTCCATCAAGTCCAGCCCATGCCAAATTACTCCGTTGATCCAGAGGAATGCAAAAAAAAAACAAAAAAACATACATCTAAGCCATTTACAATTAAGCCCCATGTGGGTAAAATATATCCTTCCTGACTCCAAATGGCAATCAGATATTTCCCTGGATCAACATTCTATCTGCTTTGAAGCCAACTGGCATAATTCTCAATATTGTTATGTGCTAGATAGGTATCCATTACTTTTTTAAAGCAGTTATAGTATCTGAAAGCACAGGATCCAGAGGCAAATAATGCCATAAGTTTACTGCCAATACATTAAAAAAATTCCTGCCTTTATTTGAGTCAAAAGGACCTTTCCTCTAGTCTTAATGGAAAACGTCTTGTTCTTCATTCAGCTCTTTGCGTATGTAGTTAATTTGAGAGATTTTTTTGTATTGATCTTGAATATATTTTGTAAATGGTAATCCTATCACCCCTTAGACATCTCTTCTCTAATGTAAACAAACCCAGTTTGGCTAATCTCTCTTTATAACTCAGATCCTGCAATCCCTCTATCAGTTTTGTTGCACGTCTCTGCACCTTTTGCAGTTCAACAATGTCTTTTTTAAGAATTGGCACCCAAAATTCTACTCCATATTTTAGATGAGGTGTATCCAAGGATTTATACAGAGGTAGGATAATATTAGAATCCCTTGCATCTACACCTCTTTTTATGCAGGCTAGTACCCTATTTGCTCTTGCAGCACCTGAGTGACTCTGCACACGGCTGTGAAGTCTATCGTCTCTCATCACTCCTAAATCTTTCTCTAATAAGGATTCCCCAAGTTGTTTCCCATTTAGAGTATTTTTTAGAAATGGTGCCTAAAACTGTACTCCACATTTTAGATGAGGCATAACCAAGGATTTATATAGAGGTAGAATTATATTTGCATACAGTGCATCTATACCTCTTTTTTATGCAGGATAGTACCCAATTTGCTCTTGTAGCAACTGAGTGACTGCACGCTGCTGTGATGTCTATCATCTATCAGTACTCATTAATCTTATTTTAATGAGGATTCCTCAAGTAGCTTCCCATTTAGAGTATATGTAGCATGTTTGTTTTTACAGCCCAAATGCATAACCTTACATTTATCTACATGAAATATCATCTGTCACGTTTTTGCCCTTTCACCCAGTTTATCTAAATCCTTTCTGCAGGGAAAAACATTCTGCACTGTATGTATTTCCTTACACAGCTTAGTATCATCAGCAAACATTGAGACATTACTTTCAGTTCCCACTTCTAGATCGTTAACAAACAAACTGAAAAGCATTGGGCCCAGGACTGATAGACCAACTTGAAAAGGTTCCATTTACAACAACTCTCTGCCACCATTATTTGACCAGTTCTCTATCCATCCACAGATATCATGTCCCAAATGGAAGTGTTTAATTTATGGGGTAACCTATAGTGAGGCACTGTATCATTAGAAGATCTGCAGGAGAATGTTCCCTTGATGTTGCAGTTTTGGTGGGAAGGTGGTATAGGCATGTGTAGTTTATATGTGTGCATCAGTTTGGCTCTGTTGTGTAGGCAGAGAAATGTACCACTCTTTATTAACAGTTGCTTCAGTTTGGTGGAGCTGTTTATAAGAGAATGGAGAAGGTTTTGGGAATATGCATTGTTTATAGTTTTCTTGCTATTTTGCACCGAACTTAATTTGGGGGTTGGAAGTTACTATTAATTGCACCCTTTTCTCTTTGTGTGTTTATTTGTATTTAAGGAGATTTCTTCTCTGAAATGTCTTTAACCTCATGTTAAAGTGCCTTCTGTGAATTATAATTTGTTATTTCTACTTGTATATAGGTAATACATCAAAAACAAATACTGATGGGCACCTTAGCTATCATTCCATAACTGAAATAACACATTCTGTTCTACATACTATCAGTTGAAGCCAGATCATCAAACCCAAGGTGTCAGAAACTGCCTTTATAATACACATTTTAGCCCTCTAAAACACCATATTTCAAAAGAAGAGAATTCTGCAAGTAGCCTAAAAATAAATACCAGATTATCACATCTTTGTTTTTGTGTCTGCTTATGTATCATTCCCTGAACTTAAAAACTATGTTTGCTGGTAAATCCTCTTGCTGAACATTTATTAATATATGGAATTTCTCAAAAACAAAAAAGGTGAATGTCAAGAACACCTCTCCAAACAACCATTCACTCCTTGATAAATGTTTCCTAAACTTTAATTGTATTAGTACCAAACCATCTTATTTAAATTTCATGGGCTAGTTAATTATTATGGGACTCAGTCAGTCAGTTCACCAGGCATGCTTTTATTGCTATAGCTTAATTCATTAATTTGAATGTGTATCGGTATCCCCTTTTATTGTCCGATAACATGCAAAATCAAAATCCTGTGCTGTGCTTAAAAGATAATGGTCTGAAGTCTCTTAGAAGATAATTGTGATGGAAAAATTTCAGAAAACATTGAGCATTTATTTTTGCATACCTGAACACTTCCTACAGCATCTTTATGGTTGAGAAAAACTTAAACATATTGGGAATCCAGTGTTTGAAAAGAAGGATGATAATCAATCAGGAGAGTGGAAAATGTAAGAGATGCATACATGAAATGCAAATACCGAGTTTTTAAAAACATATTAAAACAAATTAAACATATAAATACCCATGATAGTAACTTCTTTTAGATCTCACAAGTTGACATAATATTTTAACATGTGTCAGATGTGAATTAGATGAATAAGGTATTGTGGTAACCTGCATTTTTCATGAAACATTTAAGCATATATATTTGTCAATATAATATGAAAGTTAGAATCAGATAAGAGTAGTATTCAATAGGATATGGTGAGTTTCCTACTATGTTATAAATGTTGGCCCTAGTGTTTAACCTCACCTTCAATTTACTCTTATATGTTGTGTAATCTCTGCCTATTTAAAGGGATAGTAATACTTCATTTTAACTTTATTTTATTTTGTAGGCATTAAAAAAACATGAAGAATGATATAAGTCTTATCTCTGAAACCTTTATGGTTTAAGAGATATTCACAAACAAAGTATCCCCCCCTGTTCAGCCAGATAAGAAGGGAGATGCCCAGATAGACTGCAGAGAGGGACAATCTTCAATTAAGATAATGGAAAAAGCTGAAAAACTTGTCAAGGGGGGAAGGGCTTTCATTGTTTTCATACAAAGAAAATTGTCCCCTTCTGTTATCTGTACTGTCATACAACCAGACTCACATCTGAGAAGAGATGGCTTACACTAGGTAAAAGGGGCGGGGAGGGGAACTTTGCTTGTGAATATCTCATAAACCATAAAGGTTTGAGAGATAAGACTTATATCATTCTTCGTGTTTTTTTAATGTCTACAAAATAAAATAAAGTTAAAACGAAGTGTTACTATCCCTTTAAATCAACATTTGTTTTGATAACCAGACCACAGATTGTATACCAGCTTGTTCAACCACCCTTGTAGACTTCAGTAGTTCTAATGGAGATCTGATCTCAGCAGTATCATTGAACTTCAATACATAGTGGCTAATGCCTCCTTCTTCCTGATTCAAGTAAGGGCACTTTCTATATTGTTCTCAATTAGTTCCTTTTTTATTCTGACTTCATTTCTGTTAAGTGCTTTATTGAACTACTGTCCACCCTTTTCCTGAGTGATTGCCATAAAATGTTAAATTTGTTACAAATCCCCAAAAATGTGACTTTTTACACAGAAAACAGTATAAGCTATTAAAATATAATGCTCCTCAGATGGAATATAGTTATGCACTTGCAAAACTTATTCTTAATATTTTACTAAAATAGATAATAATTTGATATATACTCTTTCACTGCTTATAGCTAATATGTTAAACTAATTTTGTTGCAGTTGGTCAGTTGGTTTGTTTCTTATGATCAGTGTACAACTTATTTATCTCAGTGTTTAAATATCATAGTTATGCTGTAATTGTTCTTTTAGTATGTAACAGCCAAGGAAAAATATATATACCATCCAATTTAGGTATGCGTGAAACTTGTCGCCTGAAAAGGAAAATAGGCCAAAAATTACACTTCTTTCCGAGCAGTAAACTTTTCTTGAAAAGTTCAGATTTTCTGTTTTTTTTCCACCTTACCAATTGGAATCAATGGTAAAAATGTCCCCACCATATGGCAAGTTTCCCTTCTTTTACCACAGGCATAGTAAAAAAGATAAAAGGTGTGTCAGGTTCCCACAGCATGCCACTCTGTTTTTTTGAGAGACAGAGAAAGCAGCACATATTTCAGCTAGTTAGGATAGGCAAATACATTAAAATTAGAGTGTAGTTTACAAAGTCTCCTTGGCAATTCATTTGTTCTCTATGGAAGGGGAGTCTGGGAGACTTTGGGGAGAAGAAGGGAGAAAGGAGGTTGACCCAAAACACCACAAAATCTTGGTTTTCTGAGACATGCAGCTATCATCCAGGTTCCTTCCTGATCTGGCTTTTATCTCTGTGTTATGGAAGTCTGGTGGTGAGTGAAGGGAGCAAATGAGATTTACCCCAAATACTCCAAAATTCTGTGTGACTAACTGGGAAGACACAGGCAGCCATTATCAAAATTCCATCCTATATCTGTGCTGGAAGACTCTGGTGGTTGTTAGAAGAGAGCAAAGGAGATCTACCCCTATGCCAGCATTTTGTATGACTCAAAAGGAAGATACAGGCAGCCGTGATCAAACTTTCTTCCACCTGGCTGTTATCTCTGTGCTTGGAAAGAAGCAGTTGAATGGGAAGTGAGGTTTTTTGTTTTTTGTTTACAGGGATAGGGACAGTTTAAAAGAAATAAATATTACAATGGTTTGATAGGTGACTGATGTGAGCTGTGAATCAGGCAGACTGATAGTAGAAGAGGGAGAATGTTTTGTAATGGGCAAGATATAACATGCATTCAGTTCTCTTGTGAATATCACTGAACAGATACACACAGTAGTTGAATAATGTCCATCAAATGCACTAGAGGAAGGGACAGACCTAAAGGACTAGTAGCAGTGCAGGGATGTGTTAGTAAAGTGGTAGTCCAAAAACTGACCACAGCCATGGTTACTGAAGTGTGTACAATAAATGATGGCAATCCCTTTCCATCCAAGGAGGCAGTTTGTCAAACTCCCTCAAAATGTTCCACTTCCATCAGCACCAGTACTGTTAATAAACAATCTGAAGATGACAGTGAGACACACTCTAGTGTTGATGTGATAATTGGAAAAGGGGGAACAGTTCAAATAACTTCTGCAAATGACAGTGAGGCAAACGCCTTTCCTGAAAGTGATAACGAACATAGTGAAAATCCCTGTAAGGAGAAAAGTAAAAAGACATAGTTTGAGACCTCAAAAAGCCTAGATGTACAGATGAAGTTGAGAGTAAGCAAGATAATGACATGGCCAGAAAATTAACTGAAAGGCAAAGGCTCAGTCTTTCATTACTGAAAAGGAGCAAAGCGCCTGTCTGTAAACTGTCAGAGATACCAAATAATAAACAATCATCCTGTCAGTCATCATCAGCATTATCAACGGCACTGCCAAGTCCAAGTCCCACTCAGTCACATACTACTAATGTCTGAAGCACAACCACAGATCTGACTGGGAGACACACCATCAATAGGTCAGAGGTGTCACAGCTTGCAGCAGAAGAAGAACTCCTAAAGGTTTGTGGGGCTAGGGGACACATAATAGAAATAGTGATGTTGATGTGTCAGTGTGTGTGCCAAGAGTTTGTTCATTCAGAAAACACCCATGGTTCCTGATGCAGAGGAGTATAACTCTGAGTTTTCATAGTAGACTGCCCGCACATGCTGCTGTCATCTGTACCACCTCCTCTAGTCATGTTCTTGGGAAGGAATCAAAAACTTACAAATATAATCCCAAAGTACACATGTGGAATGGCAAAGTTGCCGAGATGTTGGCAGTTAACATGCTGCCATATTCTTTGGTTGAACACCAAGGTTTCAGAGAACTGATGCTATGTGTAGCTTCTCAGTGGCATATCCCAAGTTGCAGTTATTTTTCCAGGACTGCTGTGCCAGTTGGTTAGAGTAATGTGCAAAATGCTGGAAACCTCATATGGCAAGAATATTCATCTGAAAACAGATATGTAGACAAAAGGGCAAACAGCCCAGTTATTTTGCCTGTGGTTCTGGCTGTATGATTCAAAGACAGCAGCAGCAGGATTGTCCATACCATGAGCATGCCACCTTGTGCATGCAGGGTTTTGAGAAGCAATCCATTAAAGCCATCGATATATTAAGTAAACGAGAGCAGGTGACATGGGAATGGCTTATACCCCACACCTTGAAAGATGGTTTTGTGTCTGCTGATAACGGCTCCAAAATAATAGCTGCATTGAGAATAAGTGATGCAGTGCGTGTACTGTGCTTTGCCCATGTCCCAAATTTAGTTGTGACCAGACTCCTGGCAGAATCTGGAACCCTCAGATACAGATTATCACCTGTAAAATCTGCTTCCATTTTAGCCGCTCCTACAGTGCTCTCAACGCATTATATTCCATACAGGAACATAACAACCTGCCCCATCACCAGCTGATATTGAAGGTCTCTACCAGATGTTTGTATGAGCAGAATAAGAGCATTAAGGAGCACATAATACAAAACTGAAAGGCTTTGGAGAGATCCTTTCTGTCACCTGGGCAAGGGCAATTAATGTTTGATGTATGTGAGCTGCTGAAACCTTTTGAAGTTGCATCCATGCTGGTTCATCATTAGCAAATTTCTTCCACTGATGTATTTATTGCAGAACCATCTGAAGAGCATGGCTGAGGAATCTTAGAATAAAGACAACACAAACATGCACCAGCTGATCAAGGAAATGTTAGCATGTCTTAAGCAAGATTATTGCAAGATTATTGCATAGTGTCCATTAAAGCAATGATGAATCCATTCTTGCCACTTTCCTGGAGCCCTACTTTAAACATAAAAGTTCAGAATTTCTGCCAAAATGTAAACCATTTGTCACAACAATGCATAATGGTCATCAGCATCTCTCTGAGGAATTGGATTCTTTCAGAGAATATAAACATTGCTTTGTGGAGGTGGAGAGACAGAAAGTTAGGACAAAAAAACTGGTAGAAAGCATAGTGAAAGAGAGATTAGCAAATGGTATATACCGGCAGAGCACCAACAACATCAACAAGAACATCCCATTACCAACATATTTCTGAACACATCATTATCATCACCACAGAAAGCAATTTGTGGGTCTCAGGGGCGGTAATCAAACATTTATGGAGCTGTTGGCAGCACATCTCTATGGAACTTGCACACATAGTATGTGTTTGTAACTAATACACAGTAACACTGTGTAACTCCTAGGAGTGGTCTCACTGCATGTTAAATGGTTTCAGCATACTAGCAGGATTGCTATGTTCTCAGCAGATATAATGACCCCATAGACTACTGGCAAAGAAAACAGTGTATGTGGCCCTCGTTGACACGTACTGCTTTGGAAAATCTTAGCTACCCACCAACATGCGTGGAGTCTGAGTGGGTTTTCAGTGCAGTGGTTTATATTGTAAATGACTGCAGAACAGAGCTATCAAGCAGAAGTATTGGGATACTAACATTTAACAACATTTAATAACATCTGATTGTCAGGTAGCAGAAGTGGGAAAAAAACACACATGACAGTGAAACTCACGGCATATGTACTGTTATCAGTAGCACAGAGGATGAGGAGGAGGGATATGAAGGGTTGCTACCATATTTAACTGTGTCAATAATCTGTGACTAATGCAAACAATAATTAGACTCAAAGATGATAATGCAAAAATTGGTCTATGAATCATGATCATATATATGTAATCATATATATATATATATATACACCCAGAAATCACACAACACCAATCCACCATCAACATACACATCTGCCACATTCAGGGGAAGCTGTAACTTTTTTATTATACCTTTAAAAAAATGGTCATCACTCTGCAAGCATAGCAGCAGGCTTGCAGAAAGAAAAACCTAAAAAAGTATATATTATGCAGTCTTACAGAAACATAAGCATTCATCATATATTACAACAAGGTTACGCTTGAAACAATAGAGTGTATGTAGGTTTCAACATTGCCAATGTAGGCCTCAGGCTTATAAACAACAAGCCCTGCAAAAACGTGTTTGTAAGACTCTGGCTTGAAAAAAACAAACAAAAAACAAGCCCTAAAAATGTATCCCCTACTGGCCTAGTGCCAGCAGTGTTAGATGGTTTGGTGGCACATACCACTTGTGGCATTCTGCATTTTCTACTGCTATACTTGCTGCTGCTAAGCCGTCTAAGCAGCAGGAAAAATAGGCTATTGTCTGGAACTGAAATCATTAGCAACAAGGTGGTACAATGATGCTTCTACTTGTCACAACCCTAGTGTTGCTCAGGCAGCAGCCCCACTTCAGTTTATCTAGAGAGAAGAAGTTGGGCAAAATTTTTGATAGCAGAAGTAGGGTATCCTTTTAAAACATTGTTGAAGCCGTGCTGTTTAAGGAGGTGACATGAGAATCTATCACTTTTATTCAGGGCAAGGTTCTCATGTCACCTTTTTGATCACGGCGACATGCTTAATGTGGCATGAAGCCGCACAATGTTTTAATCGAGATGTTTTAAAAGTGAACCGGAAATCCATACCCCAGTAATTCAAGTGCTACTGTTACTTTGGTCTTTATCCATTCCCATGTGATGCTAAAATAGAATACTTAATAAAAATAATGATTCCTGCCTGCTACCAGGTTAGCTTATTCAGCGAGAAGGAATGTCCGCATATACTGCCTGATACCCTGCAATGGATTTCTTTCCACCACTTTGCCATGTGTGTTCAGCGCACTACACAAACTGCCACATTCTCACTTCTACAGACATCTTATCATCTGGTGGAGGGAGATAACTGAGGTTAAGATGGTAAACCAGGGGAGGAGGTAGAGGATTCTGAGGGTGCCAGCACATGGACAGTGGGTATCTTCCTGCACCTGGACACTAGCACAAGACAATAATGATAGTGCAGATGTTATGCTCATAATCAACTTTCAGTCTGGGTATCCTTCTTAGATGGTTTTTGCCTCAGTTCTTTGTGGCCTTGGGTAGGGGCATTGGGCACAGTGACAGAAGCTTTCAATTTCTTTTTTGGGGGGTTGGCTTTTGTATGCTTAACATAAACATTGTGGTGTTTGTGTTACATGTGTTTTATGAGAGCAAAAGTGCCAAGGTGTGCCTCCCGTTTCCCCTCTTCACTAGGAATGGGCACCTCAAAAGAAAAACATGAGAAAAATGGCACTTCCTGCCTAGCAGGAATTTTCCTGTGAAAAGTGCAGTTTTTTCCACTTTATTCAACTAATTTGATACATTGAAATTGATGGAAAAACTGAAGACTGAATTTCTACTGACCACATGGCAAGTTTCCCTTATTTTCCTACAGACATGCTATAAAAGGGATGTCATGTTTTCGCAGCATGTCATTCTGTGTTTGTGAGAGGAAGATAGAGCAGCTAATTTTGAAGACAGTTTAATAAAGTGGAGTTGAAATTTAGTTTAAGGAGTCTTGTAGTCAGGATATTTGTTCTATGTATTACAGAAATCAGGGGGTGTGAGAAAGGAGCAAAGGTGGTTGACTCCAAACACACCAATATTCTCTGACTAACTTGATTTCAAAGGCACAGGTAGCTGCAGTTCAATTTCCTTGCTGGCCTTGCTATTACTTTCTATGAGTTATATGTGTTTGATTGTGTGAGAAGGGAGCAAAGGAGGTTGACCCCAAATACACCAACATTCTGTCTGTCTGATGTCATTGGAAAGATGCAGGCAACTGTGGTCTAAGTTCCTTCCTGTTCTTGCTGTTATTATCTGTGTTATACATGTCTAGGGGTGTAAGAAGGGAGCAAAGGAGGTTGACCGGAAATACCCAAAAATTCTGTCTGACTGATCATATTTGAAAGACACGTGCAGCTGCAGTCCAAACAATTTTCTTGCTGATCTTGCTGTTATTTTCTCTATGTTGGCGGAGTCTGGAGTAAAGAAGTTGATGAAAAGGTTTATTTTTTTGTTTTCTTTTAATTTATTTTTGACAGTGATAGGGGGGACAAACAGCTAAAACAAAACATTTAAAAAAAACTAAGAAATAAGGTGACAGCTGAATGAGAACCTGACGTGAACTGTGTGACTGAGGCAGACTTGATTGATACCACATGAGATTGAGTATTTTATTGAGGGCCATGGCTAGACATCACACTCCATCAGTTTTACTTTACAGTAAAAACACACACAACAGTTGAGTAATGTTCAGCAAATGCACAAGGGGCAGGAGGAGGAGGAAAGGAATTGATGCAGTGCAGGAGATGTGCGTAAACTGGTAGTCCAATAACTGCAGCCATGGTTGCTGCAATGTGTGCAATAAATGATGGTGATCCATCTCCTCCTGAGAAGGATGCAGTTTGTCAAGGTCTCACCAAAAATTTCACCCCCACCAGTGCCAGTACTATTTAAAAAAAAATGTAAGAACACTGAAGATGACGAGATGCATTCTATTGTTGATTATGACATAATGGAGAAAGATGTAGCAGCTCAACCAATTGCTGCATCTGACAGTGACACAAACAAGCACCAAAACACGTCCTCAAAGTAGTAGTGAATTTTGTAAGAGTAAAAATAAATTTGTTGAAACCTCCAAAAGAGGAACATAAAAGTAGTGGAAAGTCTTACCCTGGACAAGCAAAGATGCAAACAAAAAACAAAACAAAACACAGTAATCCTGTCAGTCATCATCAGCATCATAAAGACATAAAGAAAAAACAACCTAGCTCTTGTGCTATAAATCTAAAGAAACTCCAGTCTCTACTATTGTGGATATCACATAAAAATAAGTTATAGAAACGTAAAAAGCTATCAATCTAAATGTTCATCGACACATAAGAGACATAAATGTCTATTTTCAGCTATTACTTATTGATTTAAAAAAATAAATAATGATATGAAGTAAAATATGATAGTCCGCCACATTTTATATCTGTTGATACTTTTCAAGGATTCTTATATATAAAAATATATCAAAACATTCATAGAACGATGTCTCCCACTTGTCCCTCACTTGACGCATTCTCCCGTCTCTCTGTCTTGCACATTCCCCAAATGTGTTAAGGCTCTATGGTAATTCCTATGCATTCCAGTCTTGGAATGCAACTTGACTTCTCTAAGCAGAGCCAATAGCAGCTAAGCAATTGACTTGTTTTTAGGGTCATTTTACTCCCAATAATTTATATAAGTTTTAGCACTAAGACATCAGGTTTTTCCTCATCAGGGGAACAGCACACTCTTCAGGAGTCAAGTACTATATAAATGTTACAGTTTTGTAAGAACACTCAGACAGTTAGGTAAGGTTAAAAGCTTTATTGAAAATAAATAACAATCACCCCACTCAGGTCCAGATGTGGTCCGTACAAAGTACTTTCCAGATCTGACTCAGGTCAGGGTGAGAACTATCACAATAGCAATAATAAGAGATAAATATGAAGATCTTGGACTTTGCAGGCTGAATCCATAGACAGGTTCAGGAACAAGAATATCCTCAACAGCCCCACATTGCAAATAGGTGACAAAAGCGATGGGTAACTGCAGGGCAATCCCCTAGCAGACTAGGGATATCGGAGGCAGCACAGACAGTGTTCAGGTAGACACCTGACCCTTGAATTCTAGGGTTAATGGAGGCAACACAGGCAAGACTCTGGCAGAGAACTGACCCTAGGGGGGTAGGGTTAATGGAGGCAACACAGACAGGACACTGGCAGTGACTGGACCCTAGTATGCTAGGGTTAACAGAGGCAACACTGACAGAACTCTGGCAGCGACTTGACCCTAGAATGCTAGGGTTAACGGAGGCAACATGGACAAGACTCTGGCAGTGACTTGACCCTAGAACGCTAGGGTTAACAGAGGCAACACGGACAGGACTCTGGCAGCAACTTGGCCCTAGCATGCTAGGGTTAATGGAGGCAATATACACCAGACACTGGCAGTATTCTGACCCTAGACCACTAGGGTTAACATAGGCAACATGGGCAGGAGTCTGGCTCAGATTGGACCCTAATACTTTAGGGTTACCGGAGGCAATACAGATACTGGCAAGTTATTGGGCTCCCACAAGCCCCAGGAGACTACTGGAGCAGGTAGGCCTAACAGGAGCAAAGTGGTATAGCAAGTGGGAGAGAGCAAGGTACGTAATGTAACCGATCAGTAGCTGGTGTCGCCCTAATCGGTACACACGGAAGTAGTCAGCCAGTCCCGTTGGCAACGGAACCAGAAGCTCAACCAGGTCGACACACATGGAATATACAGCCAGACTAGATGGTACAACCAGACATAGCCCAGCCAGGTCGGTACACACAGAGTAGTCAGCCAGTCCTTAGTCGGTAATGGAATCGGATACTCAGCCAAGCCAGGTCAGTACACACGGAGTCAGTCAGCCAGTCCTTAGTCGGTAACAGAATCGGATACTCAGCCAGGCCAGTTCGGTACACAAGGAGTTAGTCAGCCAGTCCAAGGTCAGCAATGGAATCGGATCACAGGACCGTCAGGAACTAAACGTAGTCAGGCGAGCCAGGTCATACACAGAAACAGAAACAAGTAAGTCTAATCGCTAGTTACGGGTACACCATGAAAGGCCACCGGTAGAATGACAGGAGGGTGTATATAAAGGCAAACCCTGGGTGGAGTCACCAACACAGAGCCAATAAGAATAAGGCCAGGGTAAACCCGGAAGTAACAATGTCGCTCAGTTACAGAAATCATGGGCACCGTGATAATAAATTAATCTTATTGACATAGACCTGAATGTATAAGCAGATATTTATTCACTAAAATGAAATTATAAATAGAGAATCTTCCTGAGTAAAGTATCTCCATACTGTGGACTTCATGGACTGAGGGGTTCCTGAGGTGGTGCTGCTGCTGCTACTACTAATATTGGGGCTAGATGTTGATGCATTTCTACTGCCACTGCTACTAGGTGTCAAAGGTGCAGCACTTACAGCAGCAGCAGAGGCACTCGTCATATCTAACATTGTGAATGTTAACCTGTGTTGTTGTTGCTGGGTACTCAAAACAGGTTTGTGTGGCTGAGTGGGACTTGGACTTTGAAGAGGCGATGATGCTAATGATGACTGATAGGGTGACTGTGTGCTTTTTGACATCTGTGCTTGTCCAGGGTCAGAACTTCCAATGGCTTTCTCAAACAGTTTATAGACAAGCACAGTGCTCCTTAAAAGTTGTGGAAGATTCAGACTTTGACTTTCTGCTAACATTATAGCCCTGTCATCATCCTCACTCTCAACTTCATCTGTATCTGAACAAGACAAGGATGCTGGAGGGATATATTCTAGGTCTGCATCATTATCAGTCATCATTAGGTCATCCTCAGCAGCATCAGCATCACTTGCCACTTCTTGCCCAGTTTGCCCACTACTACCCTTATGTTCCCCTAAGCTTTTGGAGGTCTCAAACAATTTCTTTTTACTTTTACTGTAACAAAGTTCCCTGCTATGGGTGTTTCAGTGCTTGTTTGTCTCATTATCTGATGCAGTAGGAGGTTCAGCTGCTACACCTTCCTCTATTATGCTGTTGCCAGCATCATCAACACGTGAATGAGACTTGTTGTCGTCTTCAGTGCTCTTCTTATTTGCTTCTTTATTTCTACTGTCACTGGTGGTGCTGGAACTAGTTTTGCTGAGACCTTGACAAACTGCATCCTCACCTGGAATAGAGGGATCATCATCATCACTGATTGCACATGCTTCAGCAACCATTGCTGAAGTCAGTTTTTGAACTACTACTTTACTCTCACGTCCCTGCACTGCTCCACCCCACTCCCTTCCCCTTGTGCGTTTGCTGGACATTACATGTTTTTTTTACTGTACAGGTACACAACACAACTGATGGAGCTGTATGAATGATGCCTTGCCTAAGCCCTGTCAGCTGTCTATCACTGTCACCTAAAATATTTAGTTCTTTATTCTTTTTTATTTATTTATTTATTTTTTTTTAATGTATTTTTTTTTAAGTTGTCCAACCTGTTGTCTTATCACAGTGTGTCAAAAAAAAATTCTAACTGGAAAACAAAATCAACACAGTCTTTCCCCAGACTTCCAGTACAGGGACAATTACAGCAAGATCAGCAAGCAAATAGATCCCTAGCTGCCTGTGTCTTGCCAGTCAGTCACGTGGAATTTTGGAATATTTGGGGTCAACCTACTTCTTCCCTTTTTCTCCCCAGAGTGCCTCACTGAGGGCTCAATTTAAAGGCAGCCGTTAGTAAAAAAAAATCACTAACGGGTGCATTAAGTGTCATGTAGCAATTCAAAGATCCATCTAAAGAACAGCTAACGGCAGTTGCAGAATCCTAACGGCCGATACACTTACGTGCATTCAGACGCATGGAACAATATACCCCAGAGCCATTCAAAGGCTTGCGGTACTGGTAACGGCTGAAAAAAAGACACACCTAACGGCAAAAAGTTAAGACCCACTTTTCTCAGACGTTAGACTCTTAACGGGCAAAAAAAAACATCCGTTACATAGGAAAATACACAAAATGCTTACCGTACAAGCATGTAAATGGAAAAATTAACCCGTGCAATGCCAAAACAACACAAAAACATGGACACACAACACAAATCACTCTCACACACAACAACAAGCAACACCATAGGGACAACGACACCCAAAAAAACAACAACATAACATGACACGGAATAATGGGGGTTATCACACAAAGCGGACACCTGCAAATATAAGCTCACTTGTGCAACATCAACACGTGACCTGCACCCCACAACTGCACACCCGCAAATGGCAGACACATAACAAGTACAACACACCACATCTTATAACACACACACACCTGCAAGTACTTACCTGGACAAAAACAACTCTCCATTGGTCAGCACTCACCTCATCACCACACCTACATAACGCCCTATCAAGTACTTAAAGGGACAACTCACCACACTCACTTGTGGCTTGTTTTCCACTCAGGGAGGGAGAGAGAGAGAGAGAGAGAGAGAGAGCAAACAGTATATTGGGTTACATATTGTTGCGAAGACTGCAGAGAAGGCGTGCAAGGGAGAGAGCTAGGGAACATCAGCAACCTCCAAGCACACCTGATCAACAGCCTTCACCTGTTGCAAGTGAGGAGGCTCTGGCTCAGCAGCCACACAGGAGTCCATCCCCACCTGGAGTGCAGCACCTGCCTGCAGATGCACAGCAGCAGCAACAGGATGCTCCACAGCAGCAGAGGATGTATAGACGACCACCAAGCCCAGGGTATACCGCCCAAGGGTCACCCTCTTTGGAATGACTGATGATGAGGTCATTGATCGTTACAGGTTGAGGCCTGACAACATCATTGGCCTGTATGAGGTCATCAAAGATCAGGTGGATCCCATCTGCATCCACAACCATGCCCTAACTGGCCTGCAGAAACTACTGTGTGCCATACACTTCATGGCAAGTGGGGCCTTCCAGTCCACTGAGGGTTACGCATCTGGCATGTCACAGGCCACATTCTCCAGGGTGCTGGCCCAGGTCCTGCCAGCCCTCAAAAGCAAGGCCAGTACCTATATACATTTTCCCACCACCGACATGGACTGGATACACGTCAAGCAGGCCTTTTACTCAGGGGGAGGCATGCCCAGGGTCTTGGGTGCTATAGATTGCACCCATGTCTGGATTAAGGCCCCAGCACGTGACACACAGCTATTCATCAACAGGAAGAACTTCCACTCCATCAACGTGCAGATGGTGTGTGACAGCAACATGAGGATCATGAATGTCTGTGCAAAGTATCCTGGCAGCTCACGTGATGCATACATTCTCCAAAACTCCACAGTCCACAGAGATTTCAAGAATGGAACCTTTACAGGGTGCTGGCTTTTGGGTGTGTTCACAATACAAAATCACACCACATACACAGGCGTACACACAACGCTGCTCAGCATGCACCTGACCCACAGCTATTATGTCCACCATACAAAACATCATTCACACAACATGTTCTCCCTGTCTCACCATGTCACTCACGTTACACAAGTGATGCTGGCTATGGATGCAAGTCCTGGCTACTGACCCCTGTGGCCAATCCCCAAACACATGCCCCGGAAAGGTACAAACAGGCTCATGCCAGAATGAGGAATGCAATTGAGTGGACCTTTGGGATCCTGAAGTCAAGATTCAGATGTCTGGACCACTCTGGGGGAGCACTGCAGTATGCACCTGCTAAGGTGTGCGACATAATTGTGGCGTGCACAATACTGCACAACATCGCAGTGGACACCCGGCTGCTGGATCACATCCAGGACCCCCCATACATGGCCATGGACATCGGGCATGTGGAGGAGACCTTGAGAGGGTCACAGATCAGAGACAGGCTCATCACGGAACACTTCACCTGTGAGTATAACACATGCATGCAAACAATCCACGCAAGTCCTCCATCAGTCCTGTGACACTAACCACACTGCAAATTATGTTCTGTCTCACCCCACGGGAACATTGACACAGCACTGCACTCGCAGCAGCATGGCCCCAAACATCAACCATACCATGGACGTGGCAAATTGTGTGTGTGGATTCAAAACCCATCATCCATTCCACTCTCCACGTTGACATACAGACCCCAAGGATATCACGCACACCCCCAGGAGAAACAAGGTACAACATATAACCCATGTTCATCACCTTATAGGGCTTGATTGACAGCAACTAACTGGATATGCCATGATCGTAGCCTGAGCAACCATGCTAGCCCAGTAGCGAAAGAGTATTATCCAGTGCTATTCATTGGATAATACTCTGGCACATCAGGGGTTAAAGGGCCATTGGACTCAATATTGGACCTGTACTGTGCTAGAGCTGAGAAGAGCAGCAGAGGGGTGGATGTACAGTGGTATTGTCACACAACGTAGAGGTCATGAAACGTAGATCAGATTACCAGGGACTCCATGCTGACCTGGGAGTGTGCAGACATATGTGCCCCCGACATGAATACACACATCAACAAATATGTCCTAATAGTTCCATGGAACAAATGACATTGGGCTGCCACTGTCACTTTCACAGTGGCAGCACAATGTCATTACTTCCATAGAGCTCTCAGAACACTTGTTAATGTGTGTATACATGTCAGGGGCACATAGCCATAGGGCTGGTGCACATGTCCTTAGTTCTCCACAGAATTGGTTACAGATGAGTACACAACACATTGTCAAGCAATGGTTTGTGTACTCACCTGTAACTGTGAAAACTGAGGGGATTAAAAAGACTAAATTGTTGTTGCTTGATGATCAGTTCAGGTCTACTGCTCCAAATCCTGTCCTCTTGTCCCACAGGCATCCATAACATGATCCATCCTTGAACTGAAGATCTTCCATGTGACTGTCTTGACAACACCTTCATGAAGATCACCCCTTGCTGTTTCTGGTGTTGTTGTTGGTGATGCAATGTTTGACCTGAGGTTCACACAAACCTCTACTGGAACATTCTCATATAGACACAGAAAACACTAATTCTCGAGTGTTATAACCTGTACAGTTAGGATGCTCAGCTACAGAGTTGTCGAACCATGTGGACAACAAATGAGCAGGGCAGCAGTGTTACTGAAGTAGTACGATTTGGTTTCAAAGTACATTTAGTGTTCTCATACAAGTGTTCAATGCATATAGGCAATACACACAGAAAACACATGTACTTTCTAATGAACTTTGAGACACAATAAAGATGAACCATCACCATTCTATCTGTGTCTGTATGAGGATATATTTGATAACACATTTGTCAATGCGTAACCACTCCCAGGATAGAGTATCCCCCATATATGGAAAGGCATCACCCACATCACAGGAGTCCACCACTTGTTTGCCAGTGAGTGGACTCTGTGATGTATCCATGGAAACAGATGATGGTGGCAGTGATACACTAATGTGTTGTGGTAGTGATAAAGAGGTGATACAGGGGACATACTTCCACAGTGAATTCCTGTCCACAGTATCTGTATTGATCAGTATAATCAATGTTCTGAGATATTGCTCCACTTTGATATATCTCAGTACATGGGCTACATCAACGAACAACCAGTCTAAGTGGACATGTGTTATCACTGGTGAAGTGTGTTACACCCTTAGGGAAACAGCAACTTAACTTACTGGAGACCCCAGTGCTCACCCCAGGATATCAATGCTGTGCTACACATTGAAATCCTAGGTTAAAAACATTGGCTTCCCCAGTAAGTCAGTTGCACAATGAGTGTTTGAATCCCAAACGATATTGATACATGTCCCATTTATCTGTCCTGCTTGTTATGTCCCTGCTAAGTCACATAGCTGTTTGTTTGGTTATCCCATTAACCCACTGAGTGCAAGAGTGGTCCCCAACACATTTATTTGCAATGCGTTGCCTACCACTCTGGCACTCAAAGGGTTAAACACAATATATGATGTAGACGGATGTTCAATGTTGTACTATTTGTTGTGCTAAGGGGTATGTTTTGTTGTTCAAATTCAACACATAACATCGCCATATAACACAGTGGTGTAATATGGCTCCAGGGATATATTTCAAGTTGCATTTGTACAATGGTGTGTGTGTGTGTGAACCCATGTTGTAGCATCCCACAAACATTTCACCCAGGCAGAGGTTGTGTTCACTGCATTGTATGGCAATGCATTGGAGACAACCCTGCCACCCAATCCATACCTGAAGACACAACAGATCAGACAGGAATCCAAAAAAAAGGTTTTTTATTGAGGGGAAAGTTGACAGGTTGGGCCTTTCATTTTTCCTTTTTGGGTGGGGGACCTTAGCCTGGGTGCCAGAGATGGATGTCCTTGTTGAACTCCTGGTAACCCTCTGCCCCCTAGGTGTGGCTTCAGGAGTAACACTCGAGTGCGTGGCGGTTGCAGTAGACCCCTCGGTGGAACGCAAGTTCTCCCTCTCCATCCTCAGGTTCTCCCTGCGGTTTATCTCTCTCAACTCCACAAGGACCTGTGTTAACATGTCCATGAGACCAGTCCTGAGCTGGTGGAGTAGTGTGTTCCCCCTGGCCACCTCCGACTCCAGGGCTTGGATCCTGGTCTCCAATTGTGCAATGTTCCTCCTGGATTGCCTCCTGCTCCTTGTGATGTTGCTGTCAGTACTCCTGCTCGACTGGAGTAGTCTCCTCTGAAGGGCCATACACTCCACCTCCATCCCTGTGAGGTGTGCAGTGCATTAGGTGGATGTGCCCGGTGTCACTGGTGCTGCTGTTTCCTCTGCTGCCGAGGGTGCTGTTTCCTCTGCTGCCGAGGGTGCTGTTTCCTCTGCTGCTGCTGAGGGTGCTCTTTCCAATGATGCTGCTGAGGGTGCTGTTTCCTCTGCTCTGCTGGAGGTGCTGTTTCCTCTGCTGCTGCTGGAGGTGCTGTGGCTGCTGTGACAGCTGTTGGAGTGGTTGGTGCAGATGATGGGCATATGCCCACCACATCAAGTGATCCCGAGCTGCCCAATGATGTGTGTGCTGGTGGAGGTGTGAATATGTCTGTGGGTAGGGGGTGCTGGGGCTCACCTGTCAGGCCCAGGTGTGGGTAGTCCAATGGCCAAGGGTCATATGGTGGCCATTGGTAGGTGCTGGGACCCCACCTGGGATCATACCTTGGGGCATGCTGTGGAGCCATCCAGGAGGGTGGGTTGATGTTGGAAGCATATTGGTGGTGGTGCTGCTGATGGAGGGTAGTAGCTGGTGATGGTGGCTGGATAGGTCCACCTCTCCTCCTGTGGCATCCAGCCACTGTACTGGGGAGGTGCAGTTTGAAGTGGTGCAGCCTGTGGTGGTCCAGCTTGTAAGGTTGCAGTCTGTGGTCTTCCAGCTTGTAAGGGTGCAGTAGGTGGTGGTGCAGCCTGTGTTGGAGGGGATGGTGATGGTGGGTACGGTGACCACCGGCTGGTCCACTCCTCTGTGTACTCCTCACTGGGGGGGGGGTGACATTGCCTCCTCGACTGTCTCCCGCTGGGCTTGAGGGCCGTAAGCTGTGTGGAGAAATAAGATGTTGTGATTAGTGACCTTAGCCATATGTTTGTGGAGACAGTTATACTCTGATATGTGGTGACAAAATATATATGTGTTTGGGTTAATCCCCCTGGGTAAACAAAGGTACTCCCACTGCTGAAAGGTGTTGTTTGCGTTATTACGGGTGAAGGGTTAATTTTGAGATGCAATATCACAGTGGCCCGAAATAGTACAGTGGGGCTGTTGCAACACTCTCCTATGTAGATATCTGGTCCCTGTACCAGAGCTGTCCATATGATAGTGTAGTAACAGCACCACTGTACAATTTCAGGCCACTGGTATATTGCCCCTGACATATCCATGTCTGAGCTGTGATACCTTTTGAATCAACACACCTTTCAGCAGTAGGAATACCATTGTTTAACTCTGGGGGGGGGATCCAACAACATATATTTGTTTTCACAACTTGTAGGGATGGCTATCCCTCCAGGGGGATGGCAAAGGTTAAGTCCACCTTGATGTCAGGTTGTAGATATTGTGAAAACAGATGTTGTTCGCTGTTAGTCCTATCCCTCCTACCCTCATGGTTGTTCAGATATTGCTGTATGTGACAGATGGAGATTTCAGTCATTTGTCCACACGAGGGCTTTTCAGCAGAGCCAAAATCGCCCCATTAAGAGAACAATACTTAATTGGAATGGTGTACAGAGTGTGCATGGTTTGCAAGCACACTCTGTGGACCATTCCAAAGAGGTATTTATCTCAAAATGTTGTGACTTTGGCTTTGCTGAAGAGCCTCCGTGTGGTTAAATGACAGATATCTCCACCTGTCACATAGAGCAATATCTGTATAACCATGAGTGTTGGAGGGATGGGACTTAGATCGAGACACATCTTTTAACAATGGCAATGATATGACATCATGATGGCATTACCCATTGCTATCCCATTACAGTCACACACAAGTAGAAATGGTCATATATGTATGTGGATATGTACCCTTCATATGGATACAGTAATATCTTTCCATGATGTGAAGCCAGAGAGCAGTTCAGTAGGTGTGATTGCCTTACTGGCTATATATGTGCACCCATCCAACAATACATTGGATTGATATGATGGATATGAACATACCTCGTATATCCCATCTACATAGAGTGTGATATACTATGTATGTGTATTTGGATGGTAGCAATGTAGGTTGATTTGTGATGGGTGCACATATCTGGCAAGTAAGGCGATCACATCTGGTGAACTGATCCCTGTGTTCACATTGTGTTGGAACATATTTAGTAACATTTGAATCCTAAGGGCAACAATCCAGCCATTAGTGAGGGATATCTTTGATTGAGGCCTGTTTTTTTCTCTGTGTATGAGCCCATCCATCCTTCTGTGTGAGGCAACCATATTCAATCCTAGATATCCATCAGTCATGGCCTGTTGGTGACCAAGGTACAATGTTTGCTATTTGTTTCCCATGTGTATCCTGCAAAGAGAGGCTGGTGTACCATCCATCCATGGCATCAGCACCCCTGTGGATCCATGTGGGAATCAGATATGGGATATGTCATTTCAAGTCAGAGTAAATGATTGCAGCCAAAACACCAATGCCTACTTTTTCCAGCTTTATTTCTGTGGAATAGTTTTCGGCCTGTGTGTTGCACATACAAGCATTTATTCTCTGGGACACTGTGATGTGTGACCTGATGCACCCTTTTTGTGATTCAGTAAGCGGTGATGTTGAACTGATGAAGTGAACATTATGGTGACTTCTCCAGTGATCACCTTTCCCCATTTCCAGTGTTTTCCATGGAGTCTGTACAATGGGACCTTATAAACTTGATTGTTGTTTTTACATATTCTCCATTGACTAACACTGGTATTGGTGAAGTGAGGGTGTGTGAGGGTTACATTGTGTCCACCATCTCTTTGTCACCGCTTAGTGAATGTCCCCTGTGTAGCATGTGATCGTTGGCCTAATGACTTGTTTGTTGTCTGGTTAACCCTTTGAGTCCCAGAGGGGTTGCCAACACATTGTTGATCGATGCATTGATGATCCCTCTAGCACTCAAGGGGTTAGGTGCTGACTTCCCTGTGGGGACATGGGTGACATTGTTTGTGAACAGTGATGATATTTAACAGATGACATTTTGAACATAACGGTTTGTGTATTGTGTGTGATGAGCACAGAGACAGGAGGGTTGAAGTACGACTTTGACAGGTTTGTCCCAAGTTGGACCTTGCCATTTGTCCTTGTGTTGTGTCCTTTTTTTAACCCTCAGGGTGCTGTGTTGGTGTAGTTGTATGGCTGAGTGATGGACATGTGTTGAGGTGTCACTGTGTGTGCAGCTGGTGTTGGTTGCTGTAATGTGTTGTTCCGTAGTGTTGCACTTACCGGTAGTGTGGAGGCTCCTCTCATCCCTAGTGTCAGTTCCTCCAACGACCCCCTCGATCAGGGTCGGGGACATGGTCTGCCGCACCATCTCCTCCCAGCCGCAGAAGGTGATAGGGACGGCTGGTCCACCTCCAGTGCCTCTGGCGTGCTTGGCGAGCTCGGTCATCTTGTTTTTGACCACCCTCCGGCAGTCTCCCCATCTCTTTTTGATGGACTCCATGCCCCGCCTGCATGGAGCCACCTCGTTGACCCGGCTGCACATCTGGTTCCAGGCTGCCTTCCTCCTCGCTGACAGGCCAGGGACCTTCGCCGTAGGGTGGAGAACACTCTGCCTCTCCAGGACATCTTCCACGAGAGCCGTGTTCTCCTCCTCTGTGTATTTGGGGTCCCTGATCCTGCCCTCATCACCTCCGGCATGGGACAACTCAGAGCCGGAGTGCCCTGCCTGGTCTGACCCTGACTGTGTGGGGTGCTCCCCAGCAACTACCCCTCGTCCCACTGCAGGTTCTGTCCCTGTCCTCCGTGTGCCTGCTCTTGTGGGCCGGGTCCCCCTCCTCCCTGCGGATCTCCCTCTCCCACCCCTGCTCTGCTGAGGGATACCCTCCTGACCTTCCTCCTCCTCCACTACTCTCCCCATCCCTCTCTACTGTCCTCCTCTCCTAGCCATCATTCACCCACTCACACCCAGGCTCTCTGTCACGGTTTATTATGACTCTCAGACACAAGTTTTAGGTAAAAATCAATTTTATTGAAATAATAAATTGATAATGTAGGATGGCATACACATACATACAGATATATACAGAATATAACAAGACAGAAGGCAGACTCTACCGGTCCTGTCAATATACCGGACAGGACAGTCTGAAGTAGCAGAATGTTAGGCTCTACCGGCCTTGCCAATACCGGGTAAGGCAACCTGCAGATGGACTAGCATAACGGTTCTACCGGCCTTACCAAATTACCGGGCAAGGCAGCCTCAAAAGATTCAATGTAGGCTCTACCGGTCCTGCCAATACCGGGTAAGGCAACCTCAGATGGAATGTGGCAAAAGGTTCTACCGGCCTTACCAATACCGGGCAGGACAGCCCAAAGATAGTAGCAGCAGTCAGATGGTAATGGCAAATTGACAGGATCGTAAGCAACCCAGTGTACACACACTGAGACCAACAGGGGAATCGTAAAGCCGCAAGACTTTGGAGCAAACCAGCATCCGCACGCTGGGACCAATACTGACTTGTATAGCAGATAGGCTTTGGAGCAAACCAGTGACCGCACACTGGTGTAAGAAGGAAGATTTGTATAGCCGCAAGGCTTAGGAGCAAACCAGCGTCCGCACGCTGGGACCAACCCAGGATTGTATAGCCGATGGGCTTTGGAGCAAACCAGTGACCGCACACTGGTGTAACAAGCGAGTTTGTATAGCCGCAAGGCTTTGGAGCAAACCAGCGTCCGCACGCTGGGACCAACACAGGATAGTACAGACGATGGGCTTTGGAGCAAACCAGCGTCCGCACGCTGGGACCAACACAGGATTGTATAGCCGATAGGCTTTGGAGCAAACCAGTGACCGCACACTGGTGTAACAAGCGAGTTTGAATAACTGCAAGGCTTTGGAGCAAACCAGCGTCCGCACGCTGGGACCAACACAGGATTGTATAGCCGATAGGCTTTGGAGCAAACCAGTGACCGCACACTGGTATAACAAGCAAGTTTGTATAGCCGCAAGGCCTAGGAGTAAACCAGCGTCCGCACGCTGGGACCAACACAGGATTGTATAGCCGATAGGCTTTGGAGCAAACCAGTGACCGCACACTGGTGTAACAAACGAGTCTTGTCTAGCCGCAAAACTTTGGAGCAAACCAGCGTCCGCACGCTGGGACCAACACAGGATTGTATAGCCGATAGGCTTTGGAGCAAACCAGTGACCGCACACTGGTGTAACAAGCGAGTTTGTCTAGCCGCAAGGCTTTGGAGCAAACCAGCGTCCGCACGCTGGGACCAACACAGAATTGTATAGCCGATAGGCTGTGGAGCAAACCAGTGACCACACACACTGGAGTAACAAGCAATGTCGCCGATGCGACCAGGCAGGAGGTCGCCAGGATACAGGAGACAGACGATGCGATGACAGGAACCAGCAACGATCAGTCAGGTCAGGAAACCGCAGAGAAGAAGTTCAGCAGGAACTGCAACACCAGAGACTAGGCCGGAACCAGGACTGGAATTACTCAGCATGCAGGAAACACTGGAACAGTAGCGATCAGGAACTCAGGAACACAGGAGAACAGGAACTCAGGAACACTGGAACAGAGGCCCAGCTATCACTGACATAGTGACAGCAAGAAGGTCAGAAACAACACGAAAGGGCACTCAAAGGGTGCCCAATCCAGGTTTAAATAGGCAATAAGAGGCGGGCTATCTGCAAACAGCCAATAGCAGCCCCCTACTGGTGACAGACAAGGAACTGCAGCAATCACGGGCACCGTGATACTCTCTCACAGGCCCTCAAAGACACACTCGATTCACTCACTCTCTGTCACACACTTTCACTCACAGATTCACACTGTCAAAATAAAAAGTAAAATGTGTGAAGTGTTGTTATAAAATAAAAGGACTATGTGTGTGTATGTGTATATGTTTGTGTTTGTATGTGTGTATGTAATATGTGCAAAGGTGTGCTATGTGTCGTATTATGTGCAATGCTCTCCTCTCTCCAAACTCCAAAACTCCTCTGCTTCCAATATATGCTCCTGTCTCCCTCTCTCTAATCACTATCCTCCGCTCCCGGGTCCTGATATCTGGCTCTGAAGAACCCGATAACAGACAGTGTGTGACGGTTATTTTTGGGTATATATAGGTGTATTTGAAGTTTTTTGATACATTGGGGCTATGTGATTGGCTGTGTGTTTTTGCATCAATCATGGTTGCTAGACAACAGCAGCCGTTATGTTACATGTTGTTTTGAGCGATGTTATCATGTAATTTGGCCGCCCGTTGTGCATTAACATGAGCGACAACAGCTTTTGTGTTACGTGTTTTGTGTGTGCCTACGCTCGATAGCTATTCTCGTAGAGTACCTATTGAATCTGCCGTAACTCATGTTTTATTTGCGAGCGATGTGCCTTTTTCACTTAGCGGCTGGTTTAACGGCTGCCTTTAAATCGAGCCCTGAGTCTCTTAGTAAACACTTACACAGAACAAATGTCCTACTGAAAGATTCCCTAAACTTCAATTACCCTCTCTGTCTTGTCTAGCTCAAACAAGGTGCTGCTCTCTCTTTTCACAAACACAAAATTGCAAGCTTTGAGAGTCTGACAGCCTTTTATATGGCGGTAGAAAACTTTTCTCCCAATAGGCACTTTTTGCAGGAAATTATTTGCTAAGCGGAAAGTGCCATTATTCACCGATTTCAGTTTGAGGTCAAAATTTTCGCCCATCCCTATTTGTGATATACATTACTGTGCAAAAGTCTTAGGCAGGTATGAAAAATGCTGTAAAGTAAGAATGCTTTTAAAAATAGACATGATAGTTTCTTTTTATCAATTAACAAAAACATAGTGAGTGAACAGAAGAAAACTTTAAATTAAATCATTATTTGGTATGACCACCCTTTGCCTTCAAAACAGCATCAGTTCTAGGTACACTTGCACAGGGATTTTGTAGGCATATAGGGCTAGATTTAAAGGCAGCCGTTAGCAAAAAAAGCATTAACGGGTGTGTTAATGTGTTGTAAGCCATTTAAAGGTCTGTCTTAACAGATAACAGCAGTTCACAAATCCTTATGGCCAATAGACTGACTTGCATTGAGACACATAGAACAAGATTCCTCAGAGCCATTTAAAGGAGTGCCGTACTGCTAACGGCTGAAAAAAAGACTCACTTAACTGCTAAAAGTTAAGACCCAGTTTTGTTAGCCGTTAGACACATAACGGTCAAAAAGAAACCACCGATAAAGGCAATCCGCACAAGCAAGTAAATGGCAAAATTAACCAGTACAATGCCAAAAGAGCACTAAAACATGGACAGACACCATAAATCACTGTTACACACAACAACAAGCAACGCCACAGGGACATGAACCTCCAAAAAAACATCAACACAAAATGGCACGGAACAATGGGGGTTATCACACAACACAGACACCTGCAAATACAAAACAAACTGACATGTGCAACATCACCACACAATCCAGACGAAACCTGCATCCCACAACTTCACACCCGCAACTGACAGAGACACAGCAATCAGAACACCCCACATTTTAAAACACAGACACACCTGCAAATACTTACCTGGGCAACAAACACCTTCCAATTGGTCATCACTCACCTCATCACCACATCTACACAACGTCTTACCAGGTACGTAAAGGGACAGCTCACGACACTCACCTGTGGCTTGTTTTTCACTCAGGGAGAGAGAGAGAGAACACAATCAGTATGTTGGGTTACATGTTGTTGAGAAGACTGTGGAGAATGCATACAAGGGAGAGAGCTAGGGAACATCAGCAACCCCCAGGCACTCCTGATCAACAGCCTTCACCTGTTGCAAGTGAGGAGGCTCTGGCTTTGGCCACACAGGAGCCCATCCCCACCTGGAGGACAGCACCTGCATGCAGATGCACAGCTGCAGAAACAGGATGCTCCCCAGCTGCCACAGGGACCCCTGGAGCAGCGTAGGATGTATGGACAACCACCAAGGCCCAGGGTATGCCATTCAAGGGTCACTCTCTTTGGAATGACTGATGATGAGGTAATTGATCACTACAGGTTGAGGCCGCACAACATCATTGCCCTGTATGAGGTCATCAAGGATGAGGTGGATCTCATATGCACCCACAACTATGCCCTAACTGGCCTGCAAAAACTCCTGTGTGCCATATACTTCATGGCAAGTGGCCCCTTCCAGTCAACAGAGGGTTACGCATCTGGCATGTCACAGGCCACATTCTCCAGGGTGCTGGCCCAGGTCTTGCCAGCCCTCAAAGGTAAGGCCAGTACCTATATACATTTCCCCATCACTGACATGGAGTGGACACATCTGAAGCAGGTCTTCTACACAAGGGGAGGCATGCCTAGGGTCATGGGTGCAATAGATTGCACCCATGTCAGTATCAAAGCACCATCACATCAGGGACATATGTTCATCAACAGCAAAAACTTCCACTTCATGAACTTGTAGATGGTGTGTGACAGCAACATGGCCATCATGAATATATGTGCCAAATATCCTAGGAGCTGTCACGATTCTTATATACTCAGGAACTCATCTGTACAGAGAGATTTTGAAAATGGAACCTATACAGGTGGATGGCATCTGGGTAATTTAACAATACTAGATCACACCACATACACACGTGTACACACAACACTGCTCAGCATGCTCCTCACTCACAGCTAGTACATTAACCTCATAAAACATCATTCATACAACATGTGCTCCCTGTCTCACCATGTCATTCACATTCAACAGGTGATACTGGCTATGGATGCAAACCATGGCTGCTGACAACAGTCACAAATCCCTGAACGGATGGCCAGGAGCGGTACAATCAGACTCAGAATGCCATTGAGCGGACTTTTGGCCTCCTAAAATCAAGATTCCGATGTCTGGATCACTCAGGGGGAGCACTACGGTATGCCCCGGCCAAAGTCTGTGACATCATAATGGCATGTGCAATATTGCACAACATAGCAGTGGACACCAGACTTGTGGACAACATCCAGCCTCCACCCATACCTGATGACCCTGTGGACATTGTCCAGGGTAAGGAAACCCTAACAGGGAAGCAGAGGAGAGACAAATTGATCAGGGATCACTTCAGCTGTGAGTATAATACATGTATGCACACAATCCAGGCATACACACCCACCACAACACACATTTTCCATTTTACGCCAAAGGATCAGTGACACAGCCCTACCACTGGCTGCATTATGGACCACCAACATTAACCATTCCATGGACCAGTCATATTGGGGCTAGAGATTCCAATGACATCTGACACCCTGTCCCCCATCTTCTTTTTCACCAGCCTCTTGCAGTCACCCCATCTTGTTTTCACTGAGTCCACATCTCATCTGCATCTGGCCAACGTGTTCACCTTGCTGCATATTTGGTTCCAGCCAGCCTTCCTCCTTGCAGCCAGGCCAGGGCAGGGACCGTCTCCCTTGGGAACAGGATGGTCTCCCTCTCAAGCACAGCCTCCACAAGGGCCCTGTTTTCCTCCTCAGTATAACGGGGATCCCTGATCCTCTCCTCCTCACCTCCGGCCTGCAAGGAATCTGAACCAGAGTGCCCTGCCTGTGCTGCCCCTGACTGTGTATGGTGGTCCCCATCATGTACCCCTTGTCCCACTGCAGGTTCTGTCCCTGTCCTTTGTGTGCCTGATCTTCTGGGCAGTCTCCCCCTCCGCCCTGTGGATCTCCCTCTCCCACCCCTACTTTCAACAGGGATGTCCTGCTCTCCTTCCTCCTCCTCCATCCCTCTCTCTTGTCCTCACTCACTCTCTGTCACACTCTTTCACTCACATATTCACACTGTAAATATAAAATTTAAGATATGTGTAAAGTGTTAAAAAAATATGTGTATGTATGTGTATGTGTTTGTATGGGTGTATGTAATATGTGCAAAAGTGTAATATGTGTATACTTAAGTGCACCTCTCTCCAAACTCCAAAAACTCCTACCTCAAGTGTACACACCTCTCTCTCTCTCTTGATCACAAGCCTCCACTGCTGGGTCCTGTGTCCTAGCTCGCTAAAACTCGAAACACAGACAGGGTGTGAACATTATTTTGGGGTATATATAGGTGTATTTGAACATTTTTGCTACTTTGGGGCCTTGGGATTGGCTGTAGGTTTGCGCATCTATCAGGGTTGCTAGCCAATGGCAGCTGTAATGTTACATTTTGACTTAAGTTGTGTTTTAACGGGTGTTTGGGACGCACGGTGATGCAACGCAGGTTTTTGTGTTACGTGTTTTTGTTGTGCCTTCACTCATTAGCTATTCTCGTACACTTACTTTTAAATCCGCCATAAATCATGTATTATTTGCTGTCAATGTGCCTTTTCTACTTAGTGGCTGGTTTAACAGCTGCCTTTAAATCTACCCCACAGTATGTGCTGTTTACACCAGTTTTGTTTTACCGTGGTTCTGCAGTAGAATACTGATGTAACACATGTTTGCAAAATACACGTTGCTTCTTTTTAATGTATCACCAGTTTTAGCACTGGTAATAGAATCAAGCCCTTGGTCAGGTGTATGATTAAACAATTATACCAAACAGTTGCTAATGATCATCAACTTAATAAGTGGGTTGAAACACAATAATTAACTGAAAAAGAAACAGCTTCATAGGAGGAATAAAGCAAAGTGAGGAACAGCCAAACTCTGCTAACAAGATGAAGATGCTGAAAACAGTTTAATGTAAAAAGTAATTTACCATGGCAAGACTGATAACAGTAAAATAACACAAGGTAGTTATACTGCATCAGGAAGGTGTCTCTCAGGCAGAAATTTCAAGGCATATATGGCTCTCCAGATGTGCAACATTGAGGACTATAGACGCCGTGGTCAGCCAAGAGAGGTGGGAGAAGTCAGAAAAATTTCCTGCATGACTTTTCAAGAAAAAACAATGATTTTCTGCTTTTTCTGTGAAAGTTTTCTTCTTTCACCAGTGCAAAAGTTTTTTTTCATTTTTTTGCCACTGCCATTAAATGCTTTGCTATGTTTCTCATGACTGCAACATTTCCCACCACAATATTATTTCGTCTGTGGACTGAAGTGGAGAAATAAATGGTTTAAAGTCAAAGTTGTGAGTCCTACAATAACATATGCCTTGAAAATTTTGTTAGCAGTCTGAGTGCCTTTGTCCTTTACCCACAAGACTAACTTCCTGCTTAAGTAACATTGGCACAACCATCCTTGAAAAATAACTGTGGCTTGGGATATTCCAACAGGGTGCAACACATGACATCAGTTCTTTAAAGCCTCTGTTTCAATATAAAAAGGGCAGCCATCAGTGTGGCAAGGTTACTATTCCATAGGTGTACTTTTGCTTTATGTTTGTGCAGGTTCAGATTAAGACTTCTTTCTAAGATCTTAGTTAAAGTGTGATGTCAGCACATCGTATAAGCTGTGCAACTTAATTGCTTTAACGTCATCACTTGGCCCAATACTTTGCTTTGATGCCAGTCCCCATTTGCTTTTCTCCCATTCATTATAGCTTTCCATAAAAACTCTCTCATACTCTACTCCACACCAGCTGCTCCACCATGACCTCAGTCTCATCACCACCACCAGTCTCTTGCTGCTCTTGTTGGGGATGATAATTGTGACAGAGAGGCTGACACAATTGACATATCCTCAGAAGAAGGTGGTGCACTAGCAGCAGTAGTAGCAGGCACTGGCAGCTGATGTTTGCCATTGCTCAAACTGCCAACCAGGTCCTTCTTCTTCAGTGTAGTTCCCCAGAGGGATAATGCCAGGGGAGGGACTGGCAATCAATCGGTCAGGAATATGTCGGCTCCCTTTAGCACTGCTGCTGCTGATTTCCTCCTTCATATCTGTGTCAGCAGCAGAAAGGTCCATCAACATTTTCTTGCTGGTCATAGCACTAGCCAGCAATTAAATAACATTTTATTTTAATCAAACTTTTAATTTAACTTTTTTCCCTCTCTCTGTCTTTCTGCCTGCTTCTGTTTGCTTTGTCTCCTAAACTACAGCAGGCTGCATTGTGAAAAAATCTGGGTTATTATACAATAGAGGAAGAAAGTTTAATCTCCATTGGAAAACATAGGTGGAAATGGAACAGTTCTCCCAGGAGATTCTCTGGTGTTAGAGAAACAAAGAAAACTTTAGGGATTTCTCTATTGGAGGGAACTCCCATTAGAAAAGTTAAAAAAAATTATCTCAAAATGGAACAAAATGGGACTTTTCATCTATTCCTAATTGTACTATATGCAATATATGGCCTCAGTGGAACTTTTTGTTTTGTATAATGTTCATTCCTAGAGGTACTCAGCAAGATGCTATAAAATTTGCTTTCTCATAATATTGTTTCATATGTTTTTGGTGTCAGGGGGTTCCTTTTACTATAACACATAGGGGGTTATTCACTAAGGAGTGATAAAGTGGAGATGACTTCTCAGGCTAGATTCTATTGTAGGTGCTAAATTTTAACACCCGTTTTATCATACATTTTCCTACTGAAGTCTATGGATAAAACTGGAGATAAAAGTAGAGATAAAATTAGCACCTGTAATAGAATATAGGTCCTCCAGTGAAATCACTTCTCCGGTTCCTGTGTTATTCTATGGAGCCTATGCACTAAGATCTCCAAAATTGGAGAAGTGATATCACTGGAGAAGTCATCTGCACTTTATCACCTCTTTATCACGTCTTAGTGCATAACCCTCAAATTGTTCAGTTTACCACATGATAAAAAGCCAATGATGAAATTAAACATTATTAAATCAAAGTAATCAGTTAAAAAGATTATATTGTATTTCCTACATAAATTGTAAAGTATTGATTGTAGTATTTCAATTCTTCAAACATAAAGGCACTTATAAAAAAATAAATACATAAACATTGCTTTACATGCATTTATGTAAATTACTAAAACATTAAATCATTTTGCAGGAATGTAGGAAAGTTTAAAATACAAGCATTTGTAGAAAGGCAACATTTCCCATTTTTAGCTAACAACACTTTCTCATGACATTTAGAACTATTCCATTAACCTTCTAGTCAATATATTTAAATATGTGACCTAATAAAAATCTAATTCACTTAAAAATACAAATATTTATCTACACCTTTTTCTTAAGTGTAAAACAAAATTGTCTAACAATATAAATAATTAAGCTTTTTCTAGAAGGCCAGTTTAACAGCATGTACCGTCAACTCAAGGTACACTTCAAGCTAGTCTGAAAGCCATTATTATGACCTTGCACTGACCACATTCTATGAAGTGCTACATGATCAGGGACAGGGAAGTTGCTTAATGGAAGTTATATAGTAGCTAGATGTATCCTTGTCACACTTCATCTAAACTGATACATTGCAATGGTCCACACTGTTCAGACCTGGCAATTACTGTCCAATTCCAATCTATTCCACACTGCCACTATAATGAAAAATAATTAGGAGCCTGAAAATGAGTTTTCGCATGAAATGGTTTCAGTGCTTGGACACAATCGCCTTTGGCAGATGGCTGTGGGTTTACTTTAATATAATAAAGACAGTTAATCATCTCTAAAGAGTGCACTGAATGAATAAACTTTTAACACTAGTTTCTGTATTGAAACTCCTAGACTGATCATGTGTTTAATTCTCAAGAGTTTAAGTTCTAGTTGTTGAATTTTTATGAGGATGTATAGATTAAGTCTTACCTTTCTCAAGAAGAGAGAGCAAACTGCCTTTGAAAATGAATCTTCTGTGTGTCATTGTTAGAAAATAACTAATTGACTAGACACATTTTTGGCAAATTTTTCCTAAATCATCAAATATGTGCTAAAACTGTTTTGCCAAAAAAGGTATACTTTTCTCAGGACATGAAGTATAAAATAATATACACATTCATAACCTATAAAATAAGTAGATCAGTATACTCTGAGACTCAAGACATACACTACAAGATAACAGACAAAGAGATATTTCACAAATTCCTATTTTGTTTTTAAATCAGGATACTAGTAGAGTGAAAAGTGTACTATTATTAGTTAACTTCGTAGTGCAAGCTTTATTTAGTGCAATATACCCACACACATACAAAGCAGTGCCTTGATTTGTGGTAGTGGCTGGAGGCCTTAAAATTAGCTGATCCATCCCCTCCTGCCTCTTGCTGGTTCTTTGTGTACTGGTTGGAGACTGAGTAGTTCCTAAATCTACTTCAGATTCAAACGCAAAAGCACATCTTTGCCTGTGTCACATGTTCCCCTCCTCCCACATTCCTTGCACTACTTCACCATCTTTCCTAACTTCCTCCTCACTTTTTTGTCTCCTCATCTGTCCTGCACAAGTTCCAACTGCAGGTTTTGTTCTATGCCTCATACATCCAGACTGCCTGCCCTGCCCCTCCCCTCCCCTCCCCTACAGGCCATCGCTTCTCCCTCCTTGGATCTGCCGTCTTTCCACTGTTGGGCCAGCTCCAGGTCCTGAGTGTGTGTCCATGGTATATGTTTTTTCTTCTCTTTCTGAAGAGCATTATTACAAAATCACTTGGAACCCAAACAAAAAGAAGACCAGCGCAAGCTACTAATAAATACCCTGGATAACTACAACAAGTGGTTTGGTGCAGGAAGAAGAGGAAAATACACATACAAAAGGGATAGAGAGAAAAATCCCTAAGCAGATACCCATTAAGGAGGCACACAACCCAGGACAAATGTATTAATCAAAAATAGAAAAAATCTTTATTATAATAATAACCAT
Organism: Rhinophrynus dorsalis; assembly: GCA_037306005.1. NCBI lineage: Eukaryota > Metazoa > Chordata > Amphibia > Anura > Rhinophrynidae > Rhinophrynus > Rhinophrynus dorsalis. The sequence continues at coordinate 305,552,620 of CM074720.1, read as the reverse complement.
AAATTAATAAACAAAGGAGACAATTTAAAATATACTTAAAAAACATAAATCACAATAGTAGAGGGGGACGAATAATGTAATATACAGCAATACAAATGTATAGAAATCGACCCAGTATACTATGAATTAATCACTTTCCAAACTTTTCGACTTTACTCATGGTCTCCCCCACACGTTGGGTTGGCACTCTTGCTGATCAGTTAGGCCCTTTAGACCCTCTACAACCCTGCTGGGCTGATCCTCGCCCTCTCCACCTGCCTGTAAAGACCATCTAATACTTGGACATATTCGGAGTGTTTGACATAGCCTTAATGCTTCCCTTTCTCTTTCTCCCTTTCCGTCTCCTTTGTAATCTACTTTAGGCAACCCTGATTTTCCTTCTGGGCTAAATAATCCCTTTCTTATGACTCTGAGAGTGCCCTCTATGGACACTCTTAAATTCCTTTCTCATGTTGATTTCCTGGACATTACTCTAATTCACCTTATATGCCAATACTTAGCTCCATACCTTGGTTTATGACACTCCAAATCATACATTGGCGCCGTACTGAACTTCGGTCTGACACTCCACTTCGTGATCTCTCTCCATTCGAAACCCGAATATCCGGTATTATCCCAACACCTTGCATCCTTTCCTTCTGTCATGCTCTATTGATCAACTCTTCACCCCCACACAAATACTATTTTCTGAGGCAATGTGAACGGGAATTATCTATATCCTTTACTACTCTTGAATACTTCTCCATTTCTAGATGTCTATTCAGATCCTCGCGCTCCTCTAAGATTAGACTAATGAATTACAAACTCTTAACGCGTTGGTACTTCATACCTCAACGTCTTTCTGGGATTGACCCTACAATTTCCTCTGTTTGTGGAGATGTCAGAATGACATAGGTTCTATGTACCACATATGGTGGTCCTGCTCTAAAATTCAGCCCTTTTGGTCCTTGATCTTATCTCACATCAAACTTGTTTTAGACCTCTCCTTACCGTTAGACTCGATGCTTTGCCTTTTCTTACATAACAACTCGCTCACCTCTTTTTCTGTAACTTCCCCACGGTTTTGCCTGACGATTCTCCTTAACGTGGCCAAGGAGATCATTCCCAACTTTTGGAGATCGTCAGAGACTCCACCAATTGAGGCTTGGTGGGCTAAAGTAGATCGCACGCTTGAGCTGGAAAGATGTTATGCCATCTCTCAGGGATCAGTTGCTAAGTTTGATTCCATATGGGAAAAGTGGTATACTTTTAAAACCAATCTGGTACATTGAGTCCCTTACTTCGGTGTCACTATGATACTTTCTGATTGCTCATCATGTGTGTACTTACTTGTGTTACAGGGCTGCGGAGGTCAATGGGTGTTCGTTGTGACCACCAGTGGCACCCGGTTTCCCTTATGTTGTTCTTTGTAGTGCAACAGATTTTTTCTTGGTATTTGGGTAGCCTTCTGTATCTGACTGTCAATAATAGTTGCACTGTAACCATGTTTTATAAAGTCTCCTCTGAGTTTCTGGAGGTGCTTGTCACGGTCCATCCTGTCAGAACAGATGCGGTGGTATCTGATGGCCTGGCTGTATATGATGGAGTTTTTTGTGTGTTTTGGATGGAAGCTATTGCTTTTCAGGTATGTTGGTCTGTCTGTTGGTTTGCGGTATAGGGATGTGTGGATGGAGTTGTTCTGAATACTGATAGTTGTGTCAAGGAAGTTAATGCTTGTGCGTGAGTGACTGAGTGTTAGGTTGATATTGGGGTGGAATGTATTGTAATTCTCATGGAATTTGAGAAGTTCATTCCTCACTGGCGATCAAGATGATAAGAATATCATCTATGTAGCGGAGGTAGACCAGGGGTTTTATCTGGCAGGTGGACAGGAAGTCCTCTTCCAATTTTGCCATAAACAGGTTGGCATATTGTGGTGCCATTCGGGTACCAATTGCAGAATCCCTTTACACCAACATTCCACACACAGATGGCATAGCAGCATGCCAGGGATATTTGGAACAAAATAACACACCCATGGAACCGGTAACAAAACTCATACAGTTTATTCTCACCCACAATTACTTCAAGTTTGGACAGGACCTCTACCTTCAGAAAATGGGGACTGCAATTGGTACCCGAATGGCACCACAATATGCCAACCTGTTTATGGCAAAATTGGAAGAGGACTTCCTGTCCACCTGCCAGATAAAACCCCTGGTCTACCTCCGCTACATAGATGATATTCTTATCATCTGGACCGCCACTGAGGAGGAACTTACATGAGAATTACAATACATTCCACCCCAATATCAACCTAACACTCAGTCACACACAAGAACACACACAAAGAACTCCATCATATACAGCCAGGCAATCAAATACCACCGCATCTGTTCTGACAGGATGGACCGTGACAAGCACCTCCAGAAACTCAGAGGAGACTTTATAAAACACGGTTACAGTGCAACTATTATTGACAGTGAGATACAGAAGGCTACCCAAATACCAAGAAAAAATCTGTTGCACTACAAAGAACAACATAAGGGAAACCGGGTGCCACTGGTGGCACCGCAAAATTTCAAGAGAACTTCAAAAGAAATTACATACAGATGAAAGACTCAAGAACATATTCCCACAGCCTCCCTTACTCTCCTTCAGACAGCCTCCAAATTTGAAACAACTGATGGTGAGGAGTGCCCTGAATAAAAATACAAAAAATGGCACATCTCCCTGTCTACAAAAGAGATGTGAAACTTGTGCACACATTTACACCACGGACAACATACCAATTCCAAACACCCAGTTACACCATAAGATCAATGGTACCTTCCCCTGTAAATCATCCAATGTAATATACCTTATCATGTGTGCAAAATGCCCAACAGCTCTGTATGTGGGAGAAACTGGACAAGCACTACATAGGAGATTTAATTCCCACAGATCCAGTGTTAATAACAAAAAGACAAAGACACCAGTGGGAGAACATTTTTGCCAAAATGGGCACAGTGTCAAGGATATTAAGTTAACTGTATTGATGGGACTGTTTCGCACTCAGAGGGACAGAAAGGTATGGGAGGTAAAATTAATGTTAAAATTTAATGCAATTTGTAGTGGTTTGAACAGGGATAAGGAATTTATGTCAAAATATAATTTAGTTGATTGACCTTTCCAACAGACCCAAGAGCATCGTAAATACCTCTAAAGCCTCAGAGGAAGAGTGCAATTTACCATTAACTGATCAAAGATATCTGGATCTGGACTGCATTCTGTTATCTGATTTCCATGCTAAACAATGTGATGTGTACTTGTATTTAAGAGAGATGTTTTCATATTTATCTGTATAACATGCCTGAGGAAGAGACCTAAGGTCTTGAAAGCTTGCATTTAAATCTGCTTAGTTAGCCAATAAAAGGTATCAAAAACTATATTTGCCTCCTGTATTTATACGGCTAACACGGTACTAACTCTCAAAGTTTTAAAGTGACACCCTAAGTCCCACTTGCCATCACCAAGCAGTCCCACCAGTGCTAGTACTACTACTAAGAAGGTCCAGCAACTTGTTAGCGTTAGGAGTGAAGAAGTGGGTAATCATCATATTAATAGTGACTGTGAATAGGAAGACTCAGGGGCTGAAATGTATGTGTAGTAGTAGTAACAGTGATGGTAAAGCAGCCGGAGGAAGAGTGGTAGGGGAAGCAATTGAGAGTGTCCAGACTAGTGGTCAAGGGAGCCCACACCATTCCTCTGGCTCTGGGAGTCTCCTCCCCTTCCCTTCACTACAGTGTCCAAGTGGAACATGATTCTGAAGAGGCCAGAACTGGTGTTGGGGGAGAGTAGGCACAGAATTAATACCCCCACCACCAGCAGGAGCACAGATCAGCTGCCTGTGCCTGCTGCTAGTGCTACCAGTCAGCCTTCTTTAGGTCAAAAAGAAATGCCAAGTTTGACATTAGGGGACCCTCTGTCACATTGCTCTTTGCCTCCTCCAAGCGGCAGTGAGATGTTTGTAATAGAGCAACAGTGTGTAGGGACTAGTGGTGGTGGTGGTGGTGGTAATGGTGGAGAGCTGGGGTGGAAACTGAGAAGGAATGGGAGACAGGGCTGAGGATGGGCATCACCACTAGCAATAAGTTTATGAAATTTGTGGAATTTGTAATTGCTCTAATTCCATCTGCTGCTGTGTTGCAAGGTCAGCAGGATGCTGAGGAGCAAGCTAGTATGCCACAGTCCACTGTGGGCACAGTGGGAGTGGGGTCAACAAGTGATGCAGGGCAAGTACAGGTTCCCCTTGCCAGCAGTAGCAATACTCCTTGTCCTAGCTGCACTGCTGATTCTGAGGCAGTAGTAGCAACAGCAGCAACACCATCCTCTGCCCCAGACAGTGAAAGGGAATGTGGAGGACAAGAAGAAAGAGGCTATTCTTCTCCACCTGTCCCTACCCCTGAAGTCATGGGTGTGGGACTATTTTTCTTTTGGGCTAGGCCCAACGCAGTCATTATCAAAGGCACTGTGCACATTTTGTGACAAGTTAGCGAGAAAGGGAAAGGAGGGAAAACACCTTGGCACAACCTCCCTGATATAATGCATGAAAAACAGACATCATGACATTTATGTCAAACATGTTACAGCCAAACACCCACCACAGAAATCAAGCACCACTGTTGCTATACCCCCTGACACTCCAGAAAAAAACAAGAGGTGAGGCATAGATCAAAGAGAAGGAAGAATAGAGAAACCCAGGCAGAGACTGGAAGTTCCATGATGAGTGAAACAACTAGCTCACCATCACCTTCTTCTTTTAGGGTAACAACTACATCTTCTGCCAATCTCCTTGTTCATTGTTACCTCCCCTGCCAAATGATAGCCACTCTGTTGATGTTAGGATGTGGCAGTACATCTCCACCCATTGCACACTGTGTGGTGCACTAATCACACATGCCAGTGTGGTGGAGGAAAATCGCAAGCAGGGCATCAATTGTCATCTGAGGAGATTCAATCCCACAGAATATGCTAAGATGGTGGCAGAAAGGGTTCATCATTACAATTAAACTGTCAGCAAGTTGTCATTTGTTCTTAGCAGGGTCTGGACAAGGGGTATAGTGATAGTGTCAGTATTTGGGTTCTGGTGTCATGGTGTTTGGATACAGTTGTGCCCCCAGATGATATTTACCACACACACTATGCACATTGCAGTTGCTGATGAGAGGGACAGTTCCTGCTCTCAAGGAAAAAAATTCTATTCTAATAACAAAACACCTATGATTTTGGAGGAGGGGCAGGTGGAGAAGAATTATTGGCCAACTTTCACGGTGCCGTGATTGCCTCTGTGACGATGTGCTTGCAGGCAACATTGCTGTACTTCCTGGTTGTTGTGCTGAAGCACATTCGCTATTCTTATTGGCCACCGCTTATTACCAAAAGGAGTCTCCACCCACTTGCTAGGACTTATAGGTCTCAGCCTGTCTTTACTCATTTGCCTTTCGTGGTGCGGTATAGCTTTTGAGATTCTGATGCTCCATTTCCGTGTATGACTACTGGCTACGTTCTGACTTTGGCTCAGTTGATCCCTGACTAGCTGACTTCTGTTCTGGTCTGACTCTTGGCTTTGGCTGACTACCAGTTCTGCTCTGACTCCTGGCTTTGGCTGACTACCCGCTCTGATCAGACTCCTGGTTTTGGCTGACTACCCCTGCTCTGGCTGACTTCGATTATCCTTTACCTGTGACCTACTGTGTCCGCTTGCGCTCTCAGTGACTAGCTATGCCTCGTACGAGCGGTGAGTCAATGTCAGTCCGTGTCATTGGCCTTCCTGCTGTCTGTTGTTCTGCTCTAGGCCATTGAGTTCCCTAGCGGTCTAGGGATTCAGTCACCATTGCTTGTTGGTTACCCTAGTGTTCTAGGAATTCTTTGTCACCATTGCCTGTTGGTTACCCTAGAGCATTCTAGGGACTCAGTTATCACTGACTGTTGATTACCCTAGTGTTCTAGGGATTCGCTGTTACCATTACCTGCTGGTTACCCTAGCGTTCTAGGGATTCACTGTCACCATTGCCTGTTGGTTACCCTAGAGCGTTCTAGGGATTCTCAGTCACTGCTGCTTGTTGGTTACCCTAGCGTCCTAGGGATTCGCTGTTACCATTGACTGTTGGTTACCCTAGAACGTTCTAGGGATTCTCAGTCACGGTTGCCTGTTGGTTACGCTAGCGTTCTAGGGACTACCGTCTCTGTACTGAACTACCCTAGCATACTAGGAGATTTTCCCCTATGTTTACAGGGGCTTTCCAGCTGCTACTGCACTAGTAGCTGCTACCATCCTTGCTACTAACATTTATTCATATATTCAGTCAGAGTGGTGTTTGCCTCCTTACAGTCGGGTGATCCAGTGTTGCCTCCATATTTGGCTAGTGAGGGTTAGGGAAGTGCTCCGGTATGGTCCTTACACCTGGTCCTGTGAGGGTTGGGGAAGTGCTATCTTAATTTATTTTATGCTGATTCTCAATAAAGTTATTATTTTACTGTATCTGTACTTCTCAGTGTCTTTATTCCAAGTCACTCTGTGACACCAACTTCTTCTTTTCTCCACAAAGACTGTGAGCTACTTATTGTGCTGCTACTGCCTCAGACACATCCCTGGAGCAAATCATGGCAAGTGGAACCTTCATCATCTATCACCCATGTTACTGCTATTGTTTTCCCATTCCATTTCAGCTGCCTAATCATCCTCCTGTTTAAACAGCTCAGAAGCAGCAGCAAGAACAGCAGTCACAAATTCAGCATATACATCAGGGCATTTGGCAGTAGGGTTTTTTTTTACTCAGGGCTTGTGCTTTAAAGAAAAAAAACATAGTCCTACAAAAGAAATAAACTATTTTTGGGGGTTTGTTTCTAACAAGCCTAAGTCCTGAAAATCAATATTTCCTTAGGGCTTGTGCCAAACAAGCTTAATTCCTGCAAATTAATGTTTCCTTAGGTCTTGGGCCTCCTGTTTCTGTCACTTTACATGCAAATCTCTTAATTTATTTTATTGCCTGTTGAACTGATTCATTCCCCAGACTCCACCAACCAACATAGGGTCCCTCCTCAGACCCCTTTAATACCTTGTCTTTTGGGTTTTTTCATTTGGATTTAGGATTTATTTTATATTAACTGTCCCCCAATTCCAGTAAACAACCCCCCCAAAAAAACATTCCCGTTCAACTGATTCTTTCCCCACACCCCACCAACACAGGCACCCTCATGCCCCTTTTATAATATGACTTTGGGAAATGAAATAATATTTTCTATGTGTTGTGTGTAAATTCAATGTTCCCATTGATTTCAATGGAATGAGGTAGGTGAAAAAAATGGAAAATCTGTACTTTTCGCCAAGCGGGAAGTGCCATTATTAGCCAATTTCAGTTTGAGGTGAAAATCTTTGCCCATCCCTACTCATCACTAATTAATACTCACAAATCTAGCCTATGCCACCTTTTTTCCATCTGTCCTCTCCATATTTCTCCCTCCCTTCTTTCATCCCTCTAGCCTTTACAGAACTGGCACAATACATAAAAAAATCCCATCCTTTTAATCTCCAGAATTGTATCTTCCCGATCCTCCATCCTACTTATTTGATTATATTGCTTTTGGTGCCAGAAGCATAGGCCTCCCTATTGCTGACCACTTTACCACTCAACACCTGCTCCGTTGATCCTATACCAACCACCTCTTCAATCCTTCATCATCCATGTTAGTCCCCATGCTAACGCATGTCATCAACTCCTTCCTATACTCTGGCATCTTCTCTTCTCCTTCAAACATTCAACAATAGCTCCAATCCCCATTAAACCCTTAAGGACCAATGACCTGCCAGGACTGTCACGGCTGTCCTGCACTTAAGGACAAGTGATGTCCTGGCACATCATGGAATTCAGGTGTCACTAAGCCGCTGTATGCAGATTCTGAATCCAATGTAAAAAAAATTGCCCGTGCTTCTTAACTGCCGATGGTACACTGAGCAGCTGGTCCTTAATGGGTTAAAAGCTCATTAGACCTCACCTCTCCATCCAACTACTGCCCCATATCACTCTTGCCCTTTGCCTCAAAACTCCTTGAACGCCTAGTCTACTGTCATCTATTTACCTTTCTCAACTTCCATAACACTCTGGACCCATGGAAGTATGTCTTTTGGACCACTTTCTCTACAGAAATTGCCCATATGAAAGTAACAAATGATCTTCATATTGCAAAAAGCAATGGACATTTCTCTCATCCTTCTTCACCTATCAGCCATAGTCAACCATACTCTTCTCCAATCTCCTTCTATCTGTGGCCTGGCACATTCCTGATTTCTATCCTATCTATCTCAACAATCTTTCTCCTATGCTCCTCTAAAAAAGTGTACCCCAATGCTCTGTTCTGGGCCATCTTCTCTCTATATACCCTTTCTCTGTGGCAACTGGTAAAGCCCTTTGGCTTTAACTACCATCTTTATGCAGATGATACACAAATCTGTCTCCCCGCACCCTAACTATCACCTGAAATATAGCAGTGGGTCTCAGAATGGTCTGATGAAGTTCGGTCTAACCGGACGAAACGCTTTAGGCTTTTGAAAAGATACAATAAGGGGGGGCGAAATGGTGGTGATTTGATAGAGCTATGTAGACCAATGGAAGATTGATACAATAGACTCTCGATAGAATGAGATTTATAATTAGTACTCATTCTAGATTACTTTAAATTTCTCAGAGAGACGCCAGTTATTGAAGGTAGTGTTAAGGATTTGTGAAAGTTTCAGGTTCCGGAGCACTGGCCTCTATAGAATAATTAGTGGCAGCTAAAGGGTTAATGAATGTTCTGTACAGCAGATCCCTTTAATACCATTATTTTCGCTTTGAGTCCTAAACGGATTACAGACGTGTTTGATGGTAGCACGCTTGATCTGTTACAGGTTAATATGATTTGGTTATAACTTACAAACAGAAATTTATTAGTTACGATTCGTGAGAGTTTTAGGCTTCTGGCTATATTATCTAGAGAGTATCTATTGGCAGCTAAGGGTTCATGTTAGTCCTTTTATCGTTGATCCCTTTAATAAGATTGCTTCCGCTTCAGAGTTGTAAACGGATTATAGAGTTGTTTTAAGGCAGTGCTGTATATTGGTGATAAGTGGTAACGATCTGGTAACATCGTGAAACTCACAAGTCTTGTTAAGGATTTATCCAGTATTCTCAATATTGGCGTCTGATTGTTAATGAGTAAAAAAGAAGGGGTCTATAGTCTTGATGGGTCTAAAGGGACTAGTGAACAGATACAGGTTCACAGTGGAAGATATTTCTGTCTGAAGAGTTTTGTATGGGGGACATAATATGACAAAGACACTAGTTTATTGACTCCCTTAGGATAAAGTTTTAGTAATTATTAGTACAATAAGATTCAAATACTGGTAGTTTGCACCCCTTCTGGTTTCCTCCACCTATCAATCAAACTATTTTTAATTTTATTATAATTCTTTCAATTAACTGTCCCTATCACTACCTAAAAACAACCCTCTGACACTCTTCTTCTCCTCTTATCCTTTCAGCTTCTGGGGACAACCATCTTTTCTCCCTTCTCATGACACCAGACACTTCTAACACAGAGATAAAAACAGCAACATCGGGAAGGAACTTGGACCACAGCTGCCTGCATTTTTCCAATCATCTAGCACATTCCATTGAAATCAATGGGAACATTGAATACATAACAAATGTTATTTAATTTCCCTAAGGCCTATTATAAAAGAGGAATGAGGGTGCATGTGTTGGTGGACTACGGGGAAAGAATCAGTTGAACAGGGAATTTTGGGGGGCAGTTTGTTAACTGGGATTAGGGGGGCAGTTAATAAAAAAAAATAAATACAATTAAAAAACCTCCATAAGACATGCTATAAAAGGGCTATGAAGAGGGTGCCTGTGTTGGTGGATGGAGTCTGGGGAAATAATCAGTGGGGGAGTTTCTTGACTGGAACTGGGGGGACAGTTAATAAAATAAATAAATAAATACAATAAAACCAAAAACTTATACTTAACTTTATAGAGACAGGGACCTCCTGACGTAAGCTGTCACTGGAGTAGACCGATACTTTACTTGATGGAGTATTTTGTAGAGGATGATTTGTAAGATTTGCTGTTAGAGGCACAAGCCCTGAGGAAACATTGATTTGTAGGACTTAGACTTGTTGGGAACAACCCCTAAGGAAACATTGATCTTTATGACTTAGGCTTGTTAGAAACAAGACCCCATAAATTGTTTTTTTTGTAGGCCTTTTTTTTTTTTTTAAACACAAACCCTGAGAAAAAAAATTACCATGTGCCTGTCCCAGTGCCAGCAGGTCATGTTGTGCTGGTCAGTGGCCACTAGCCATTGCCAAATGCCCTGATATAAATGTGGAATTTGTGACTACTGTTTTTGCTGCTGCTCTGTTTAAGTGTCAGCATGATTAGGCAGCTCAAAGAAAATGGGATCAACAACAGCAGTAACACGGGTGATGAATGATGAAGGTTCCACTTTCCACGACTAGCTCCAGTGATGCGCCTGAGGCAGCAACAGCACCATAACTAGCCCCCACCACTTCAGGTAAAGAAGTAAAAGAAGAAGTCGCTTCCCCACCTACCCCTCCTCCAAAAGCATGGATGTGTTGTTACTAGAATAGACATTTGTCCCTTGAGAGAAGGAAGTGTGCCTCTCACATCAGCAACTGTAATGTGCACAGTATAAAAAAGGGAATGACTGGGACCAATGTGTACACCTGGCACAACTGTATCCAAACACCATGACACTTAATGATCCCAGTGTGAAATTCCCCCCACCAGAAACCAAATACTGCTGCTGTCACTGTGCCCCTTGTCCACAAATCACTAAGTACACATGACAACTTGCTGACAGTTTAATAATAATGATGAACCTGCTCTGCCACCAGCTTAGGATATTCTGAGGGATGGAATCTCCTCAGATGCCGCTTGATGCCCTGCTTGCGATTACCCTCCACCACACTGCCATGTGTGGTCATTGCAGTGTGCACCACACAGTGTGCAATGGGTGGACATGAACTGCCACATGCTAAAATCTATAGAGTGGCTATCACTTGGTGGGGGAGGTAATGAGAAATGAGGTTAATCGGCAGAAGATGTAGATACCCTAGACCAAGGTGATGGTGAGCTAGTTGTTTCACTCATCATGGAACTTCCTGTCTGCCTGCGTTGCTCTATTCTTCCTCCTCTTTGATCTCCAAATTGCCTCTTGTTGCCTTTCTGGAGAGTAAGGGGGTACAGCAACAAAGGTGCTCAATTTCTGTGGTGGATGTTAAGCTTTAACATGTTTCACATAAATATCATGGTGTCTGTTTTTCATGTGTGTTATTTGGGTGGTTGTGCCAAGGTGTATTCCCTCATTTCCCCTTTTCACTGACTTGTCACAAATTGTGCACAGTGCCATTATTGATGACTGCATTGTGCATACCCCAAGAGAAAAATAGTCCCGCAACCATGACTTAAAGGGGAGGGAAAGTTCTTCTTCTGGAGCAGAGGATGATGTTGCTGCCTTTACTGCTACTGCCTCAGAATCAGCAGTACAACTAGGGCCAGGAGTATTGCTGCTGCTGGCAAGTGGAACCTGTCCTAGTCCTGCATCACTTGTTGACCCCATTCCCACTTTGTCCACGACATTCTGTGGCACACTAGACTGATCCTCAGCATCCTGCTGCCCTTGCAACTCAGCAACAGCAGGAATTAGAACAGTTGCCAACTCCACAAATTCCAAAAGCTTACTGCGGGTGGTGGTGGTGCCCATTCTCATCCTTGTTTCCCACTGACTGACTGGACTGAAAAGGATATCAATGACTCTTCCACCCCAGCTTTCATACCAACATCATCACCGGCACCACTTGTCCCTTCTTGCTGCAGAGCTATTACAGACATCTCAATGCTGGTTGAAGGAGGTGATGAGAAATGTGACAAAGGGTCCCTAATGTCATACTTGCCATTTCTTGGGGACCTGAAGAAGGCAGACTGGCAGCACTAGCAGCAGGCACAGGTAGATGATCTGTGCTTCAGGTAGCGGTGGTATTATTGCTTCTAGGTAACAATTCTGCCTTCCTCAGGATTATGTTCCACCTGGACAATGCGGAGAGGGGACTCCTAGGGTCAGGGCAATGGTGTAGAATCCCTTGACCACTAGTGTGGATTCTCTCAATTGTTTCCCCTGCCACTTCCCTGCCACTTGTCCCACCGGCTGCTTCACCATCACTGTTACTAGTGCTACCACTAACACCAACCACATTAATTTCTACCCCTGAGTCTTCATCCTCACAGTCACTAGTAATATAATGATTACCTCCTCCTTCACTCCTAACACTAACAAGCTGCTGGACCTTCTTAGTAGTAGTACTAGAAATGGCAGGACTGCTTGTATATGGCAAGTGTGACTTAGGGTCCCCTGCTGTCACTGTTGGCATCATCTTCTCCTTCCCCCCTCCTGAGTATTATAAGACACACTGGCAGCAGTTTCAGCACTGACAGCAGACACAGCACTGGTGGCAGCAGGGACAGCACTGGCAGCAGACACAGCACTAGTGGCAGCAGGGGCAGCACTAGCAGCAGGCACAACATTGGTGGCAGCAGGTTCAGCACTGACAACAGGTGCAGCACGTCTGACAGCAAGCAGAACACATCTGGCAGCAGGCACAGGCAGCTGACCTGTCCTGCTCTCACTAATTAATTTCACCAAGATCCCTAGGGGTGATTTAGGGAGACTAGCTAACATTGGTTCTGTAGTGGCCATCAGACTCAGTGGACACATAAGGGTCCTTCCAGTTCCTCCTTTTATTCATTTTAAACTTGCTCATAGTGATAGCAGTCACTATGAACCTCTCCTGCCTCTGTTTTGCCTCATGATCACAGCAGAACAGGACAGCATGTCTACCTCGCTCTGTAGATTCTTCTATTGTGTTCCACTTCCTGGAGAATGGCACGTTTTTATAGCAAAAAGGCGAAAAACACATTAATCAATTGCCAAAAACTTTCTAGCTATTGAAAAAACGGCAAAGAATTTTAAGATTGATTTAGATTTTTCTTCTGTTCACCCACTATGCATTTTGTTAATTGATGAAAATAAACCTTTAACCTGTCTATTTTTGTAAGTATTCTTACTTTACATTATTTTTTCACACCTGCCTAACACTTTTGCACATTACTGTATACATACAAATGAACCACAATCAAAAACTCTCAATAGCAGACACAGCTGTAATGTACCAATTTTTTTTTGTAGTTTGTATACCAACAGTAGTACAGTTCAGTCTTAATAGTATCTATTTCTTCAAAAGCATTGTAATTAAGTCAGAACTTCTAAATATATATATATTAACCACTTAAAGAAGATTGACATTAATGTCAAATCATGATCTAAATTTGACTCTCACAATCAAGTAATTAATTTAAAACAATGCATGTAATATCAGTTTTCTTTGATTATGCACATTTATTAAGCAGCAGATAATTGTACAAGTACAATTAACAAATAAAGGAGAATGTCAATATCTTTAAGAGATTTTTTTTAAAAACATGCATACTTTTCTAATAGAAGCAGAAAATGCTGATAAGCAGAACAAACATAGAGAAATGTAATGTCAAGGCCTTGAGGAAATTAAGTTTCATAACTTCAATTGAGTTGATGGATAGGCAACGATGACATTTTGAAGTTTAAGGAGCTATTATGAAGTCCAGCAGGCATTCTATAATATTGCAGTTCTACATTAGTGCCTGACTCTTTAGTATGAGAAAATACTCTTCACTTTATCAATGTTTAATCATGCTAATATTATGTTGCCTTTTATTATTCGTTAGTTTCAGAAATTTCCATATGTGATGCTTAAGCCAGAAATCATTCAGACATTGAAAAGTATGCAGAGAATTCAGCAGCATCATAAAGCAGGATGTTTGGCATTAAAAAGTCTTTAAATATGACATGAAGAATGCATTATGTTAGAAGATATAGAATAAAGAAGTGAGTTACAATCCAGGTTTAAATGAACCTATGAAGTACTTTAAAGTTACTCTGTCAACCAAAAACAATTAGGGACAAGCAGATGGAAAGAGAACAACTATCTATGAATTATGAAAGTCAAATGGCTAGCAAAAGATATCAAGTAATAAAAATGGACATTTTTATTTTGAAACTGAAGTATAGAAGAATATGCAAAATATGTACCAAGTAGGTTCAGGCTATGTGTTTAAGAACATGCAAGATTTAAAGCACAGAATATGGCAACTTTGTATCATTAACATCACTCTTACTTTCAGCTCAACCATCACTGCCCAGTAAAATAACTCTTGTTTTCTATTCTGGGATTAACAAGTTATGTACTCTGAAGCTTGTTCTTTCAGGCCTGGATTTTATTACCTGAGAGAATGTATCTCAGCATTTTACCTAAAAAAATTCTTAAACTATATTGGGAAATTTTTAAGAAAACCAGTTCAAAAAACTTATGTCTGTGTAGAGTGAGATATCAGTTAGCTACCCAATTTATGTCACAAACATATGCATAGCTTTACACACCACATATGTGTGACCTTGTATCAGTGGATAGTATTGCAAAGTGTTAAGCATGAACAGTACAAATATACCTACAAAATATTTGTGGCTCACTCAATGTGTTTAACAGTATGACTTTTCATAGGTAGAAATCTTTCACACAGCAGTCAAGTTTTATATATATATACTAGTTGAACAGCCCGTTACACGGGCCACAGTGCCTCTGGCAGCCAGTCGCGGGGCAGTCACGTGCAGTAGAGACTGCCCGCGCCACTGCTGATACAGAGCTGGACGCGCTCTGTATCAGCCTCGGCGCGGGCAGTCTGTACTTCGCATGACTGCCGCACACGCAGCAGTGTCTACTGCGCATGTCGGGCGTTACACACAACTTAGCGAATTATTATATAGGATATATATATATATATATATATATATATAAACATACTCAGCCTGGGCTTACCGGGACGAGACGGCACACAGCGTGAAGATTTGAAACAATTTTATTCAAAGAGTACAGCTTCACTTACCTAGGTTTGAATAAAATTGTTTCAAATCTTCACGCTGTGTGTCGTCTCGTCCCAGTAAGCCCAGGCTGAGTATGTTTGTAGATTCCTATGGGATGTGCACCAGATTTTTGAGTTTATGTTTGTTTTGAGTGCCACTGCCTACATCTATTGTCATATATATATATATATATATATATATATATATATATATATATATATAGTTTTTTGCAATTATAGTTGCCTGTGTTAATTGATTTCAGTTCAACTCTGTCTTAAGTTATCCCCTCTTCATAAAAGGTGGTAAATATCATCTGTCTGAATAAGAAATCATTTAGAGAAAAGCAGTGCCCATGGTTCAAAAGTTAAGGTTTTGAAATGTCCTTGTCCAGTTATACACTACAAAAGAGTTCAATCAGAGAAAAAGTATGTGGATATACGTCACTACTGTATGTATGACACATACCTAGTTAATTCCTTCTGTTCAAAGACACAGTCTTATAGTTATAGTGTCCCTCTAAAAAAAAGACTCATAGATTAGAAAATTTTAAAAAGGACATCAGAAAACAAATAATGTAAAGGAAACAGTAAAACATATGGTTTATTGACAAGACCAATAATATCTTTGCCCTGCATGTCTTTCTCTCTTTCCTTGTTCTGTCTTTTCCTTTCTTTTACTTACTAAGCCTTCATTAAGTCAGTGCAAGATGAGCAAAAAAAGTATTGGTGTTCTTTTGCTCATAATGTGGAAACAAGTTTGTTAGAAGATGATAATGGTGGACATCTGCATCATAGATATATCAAACATTTGGTATACTGACTGTTTATATTAATCAGATTATGTAATCATATATATAAAAAGCACATATTTGCATGTGCTCAGGAGTCTTATGAAAGAGCATATGGATAAAGGGAGTTTGTGAGTGTGCCCACAATCACTTTACCCATCAGAAGAACAATGCCAAATGTGCAGCATCTCGTCTGTTCAAAGTGGTGCTATATGTCACACGTAGGGTGAACAAAGGGTACAGTTGTGTTCCTGTGAAAAGATCTGTGAAAACCCTGTGGTTATCTGCTTTTTCATGGGAAAATCCACTTTAAATAAATTGATTAAAATCTTCTCTGTTTTTACCCATTGCCAAATAGTTTTTGCTATTTTTTCAATGGCTACAAATATTTTGCCCATGTTTTTTGCCTTTTTGCTATTAAAAAAATTACATTTTCCAGAAAGTGAAACACAATACAAGCAGCTAGAAACAGAGGGGAAATGTGTGTCATGGGCAGAAGAAGAAGAGGGTAGTATTGTGAGCAGGACAGGCCAGCTACCTGTACCTGCTGCCAGTGCTGTGCCTGTGATTCTCACTAGAGGGAGGAGGAGGAGATGATGCAGCAGGGGACCATAAGTCACACTTTCCATCCCCAAGAAGCCCCTCCACTACTACTACTACTACTACTAAGATAATCCAGCAGCTACAGACTCAGAGTGCTAGGAGTGATGGAAGGGGTGATCATACTAGTAGTGAGGAAGACTCAGAGACAGAAATTGATGTGGTAAGTGTAAGTAGTAATAGTGATAGTGAAGCAGCTAGTGGAACTAGTGTTACCTCAGTAGATCGTCCTGCTGGTTGGGGAAGTAATGCAGGGTGGCCAGACTAGGGGTAGGGAGCCCACAACATTCCCCTGACCCTGAGAGTCCTGTTCCCCACAAACAGCATTGTCGAAATGGAACATGATCCTGAAGAAGACAGAAATGGTGGCTAGCAGTAATAATATCACCACCACCATAAACACAGATCATTTGGAATTTGCTGAGTTTGCTGCTGCTGTAATTCCTGCTGCTGCTGAGTTGCAAGGGCAGCAAGATGCTAAGGAGCAGGCTAGTTTGCCAAATACCAAAGTGGACACAGTGGAAATGGGGTCCAGTGATGCAGCACCAGGACAGGCTCCACTTGCCAGCAGCAATACTCCTGGTTTTAGCTGCACTGCTGATTCTAAGGAAGTACAAGCAACAGCAGCAACATCAATTTCTGCACTAGCCAGTGAAGGGGAATGTGGAGGAGAAGAAGAAAGAGGCCATTCTTATTCACCTTTCTCCTGCCCCCTGAAGTCTTGGGTGTGGTACTATCATTCTCTTGGGACATAGAAACATTGAATTTGACTTCAGATAAGAACTAGTGATGAGCGAGCATGCTCGGCCGAAGCTCGGTTCGGCTCGAGCATCGCTCTGCTCGGCACATGGCGGTACTCGTACGAGTACCGCATGTGCTCGCCCGCCATGTTCGGGTCTCCTCCCCGCACGTTTCGCGGCTGCTGCGCAGCCAATAAACGTGCGGGGAGGCTCTGACATCAGTGTAATGCCAGCAGCCATGTTGGCATTACACTGATTGGCTGGCCAGAACCCGTGATCGGGTGCTGTATAGCACCCGACGCGCGAGTTCGGCTCATTCTTAGCCAGGGAGAGATGCGCTTAGGCAGGGAAAGTCAGTGTAGGGAGAATAAAATTGTTGAAACTCTTTCAAGACCCAAAAGTCCTTTTTAGGACTGTTGTGTGTGGGGGCAGCATTTATATTTTGTTTGGGGGGGCACAATTTCCTTTTTTTTGTGGGGGGGATATTTGAAAGGTGACATATAATACTAGATGCACAGGAAGTCAGTGTAGGGAGAATAAAATTGTTGAAACTCTTTCAAGACCCAAAAGTCCTTTTTAGGACTGTTGTGTGTGGGGGCAGCATTTAATTTTTTTTGGGGGTGGCAGAATTTCATTTTTTTGTGGGGGGGGACATGTTCTAAGGTGACATTGTACTAGGTGCACAAGGACAAATATTTCACAGTGCAGTGACAAGCTGACATATCCTGTTAGGTGCACAGGGCCAATGATTTTACAACGCAGCGACAAAAAGGGCCATTTTAAACGTGTGCCTAGCCATAGATTATTGTCACATTCTGTTTAGTGTGCAAATTCACAAATTAACGTCACATATTCCGTTCACTGTGCCTAGCCGCAGATTAGCGTCACATGCTGTTTCGTGTGCCTAGCCGCAGATTAGCGTCACATTCTGTTTCGTGTGCCTAGCCGCAGATTAGCGTCACATATTGTTTAGTGTGCCTAGCCGCAGATTAACGTCACATATTGTTTAGTGTGCCTAGCCGCAGATTAGCGTCACATATTGTTTAGTGTGCCTAGCCGCAGATTAACGTCACATATTGTTTAGTGTGCCTAGCCGCAGATTAGCGTCACATATTGTTTAGTGTGCCTAGCCGCAGATTCGTTTTTATGTTCCTTTTTGTGTGTTTTACAGTCAGTCTGTAAAAATGGCGTACTACGGGCGAAACATCGTTCCCAGCAGCGACGTTGGAGTCCAAGATGCATCCAGACATCCTCCCTATGCTGTCCCTGAACCATTTCTGTGGTGTTTCCATCATTTTCTGACCTTTTCCTATGAACCAGGCACCCTCCCCTCATCAGAGCAGGGGGTGCCTGGTGTAATGCTCGAGTCCTCCCATTGACTTCAATGGGGCTCGGGTGCTCGGCCGAGCACTCGAGCCTCCGGGGGCGCTCGGCCAGAGCACCCGAACACCCGAGCATCGGGGTGCTCGATCATCACTAATAAGAACCATTCGGTCCCATCTAGTCTGCCCATTTTCCTACTGTAAAAACTTCAAACCATTTTTGGTCCTTGGTCTTTTCTTATGTTAAAGGACAGCCTTATGCCTATCCCATGCATGCTTGAATTCTGTCACTGTATTAACATCTACCACTTCTGCTGGTGGGCTATTACACTTATCTACTACCCTCTCAGTGAAGTAAAATTTTCTTTCATTATGTCTAAACCTGTGTCCCACTAGATTTAGACTATGGCCTCTTGTCTGAACATTTTTACTCCTTTGAAATGTATTTCCATCCTGCACTTTGTTGAATCCCTTCTGGTATTTGAATGTTTCTATCATATCCCCTCTCTTTCTTCTCTCCTCCAGGCTATACATCTTCAGATCCTTTAGTCTATCCTGATATTTATTTTCCTGTAAACCAGCCACCATTTTAGTAGCCCTACTCTGAATTTTCTCTAGAGTATCTATATCCTTCTGGAGATGTGGTCTCCAGTACCTTACACAATAATCTAGGTGAGGTCTAACTAGAGATCTGTAGAGTGGCATGACCACTTCCCTTTTTCTGCTACTAATGCCTCTAGCTATACTACCCAGCACCCTGTTTGCATTCCCCGCTGCTTTGTTATATTGCCTGCCTACCTTTAAGTCATTAGAAATAATTACTCCCAAATTCCTTTCCTCTGTTGTCTCTGACAGCACAGTATCCTTAACAGTATATTTTTCCTTTGGATTTTTATGCCCCAAGTGCATTATTTTACATTTATCAACACTAAACTGCAGCTGCCACACTCTTGTCCATTCTTCTAATTTACCTAAATCATTTGTCATTTGGCTTATTCCCCGTGGAACGTCTACCCTATTACATCTGCAAAAAGGCATACTGTAATGCGCCACAGTCCATTACTGGAAGCCCTTTCTGGGCATATAGATTTTTAGCCCATTGTCACAGACTATGGAGAACTGTGAGACAGTATACTAGCAGACATCTCTGCCAAAGAGGCTACCATTCTATGTTAAAAGTTATGGGCATGGTTAATATTATAATACATGCTGGACCCCTGGTTGCATTCTGGGCCTACATCCTTACCCTGAAGGTGTTAAACTGTTGGACATCTGCAAAACAAGCCAAATGGTAGATGGGTCACCCCCTCTGGGCCAAGAGTTTATTAAGGTTCGAACTTGACTAATCTCATCACCTCTGATGTCTTCTGTGTGATGGGATTAGTATGGGGTCCTAATTGCCATTTCTAGTTTTCTGTTTTGATTTGATAAATCCCACTGTATTGCCCCATTGTCTTGTGTTTACATTCTGCTGGTCTATTGTCTACCCTAGCCCAATCCCTTTGTATATTAATGTGTTCATGTCTGCCGTATTGTGTATACCTGAGCTATCTGTTGTTGGTTCTTTGTGTTATGATTACAACTTATACCGAACTTCGGGTTAGCCAAGTGCTTAGCAGAATAACGTGAACTGCCAGAGCTCAACAGATGTAGTAATGAGCACTGCCGGAGCAATAACGGAGGCAGACACTTGCAACCGGTAAAGCAGTAACGAAGGACAAGCCAATGGCACACTACCGGAGCAATAATGGAGGCAAACACATGCAACCGGTGTAGCAGTAACGGAAGACTAGGCCAAGGCTCACTGCCGGAGCAGTAACGGAGGCAGACACTGGCAACCTTCAGGGGCAGTAACAGAGGACAAGCCAATGGTGACCACCGGAGCAATCAGTGAGACACACGGAGACTGGCCTAGTGCCAGCAGGTGATGTCCTGTTGTCCAGTGGCCACTGGCCATTGTCAAATGCCCTGATGTAGATGCAGAATTTGCGACTGCTGCTCTTGCTGCTGCTTCTGCTGAGTTGTTTAAACAGCAGGATGATTAGGCAGTTGGAAGGGAGTGGGATCAACAATAATATGGGTCATGGATGATGATGGTTCCACTTGCCACAACTATCTCCAGTGATGCACCTGAGGCAGTATCACAGTGCCCGTGCTATGCTGGCGACATTCTGTCAGTTTTGCTCACTGTTGATGCTTATTGGCTAAAGTGGCTTTGTCCTGCCCAGTATTTGTCCTTAAATACTGGGCCTTGTCACTTCTCCGGTGCCCTTTCGTGGTGTTTCCGTTACCAGCGCTTGTTCCAGTTCTCGTGTGATCTCTGTGTATCGACCCGGACTGCCTGACTACTCTGCTGTATCCGTTCCTGCTCTGTGTACCGACCCAGACTGCCTGACTACTCTGCTGTATCCGTTCCTGCTCTGTGTACCGACCCAGCTCGGCTGACGTTCCTGCTCTGTGTGCCAACTCGGATTGACTGATGTTCCTGTTCTGTGTACCAGACCGGTTGGGCTCCATTGCCCCTGTATCTAGGCCTGACTGCGGCCCCATCCGGTCCTCGGTTTGGGGTTGTCACCCGAGCTCCTCTCTGTCTCCAGACAGAGTCACTGTTGCCTCATTGTGTTTCCCAGCAGTCTAGTCTCGGTAATCTGTCTGTGTTGCGCGGCTGACATTCTGGTGTGTATCATCCATCTGTGCACCACGGTACGCTTGACCCTTCTTCCTGCCATAAAGCTGAGGTTGGTCTTCCTCTGGGCACCTCAGGCTGTTCTCTGTATCGGGCAGTTGTCATTGGTCTGAGCGTTCATTAACCCCTTCGGGGAAGGTGCCATGTTCCACCGGCTTTCTATCAGTGCAGTCTCCGTTGAGTGCCCTTCCGGGCATACTTCCGCAGTCCTCCGTTACTGCCACGGCAGTCCACAAGCTAGTCAAGGTTCTCCGTTTACTTTTGTGGCATCACTCGCTATTTGTGCACTCTATGAAGAGTGAGAGGGCCTCGTTCTATTAGGGCCTGCCGGTCTTCCTGGCCTAATAGTAACCCATTCATTGCTGCCTCATTTGAGTATCACACAAACTTTGCCTGACCTTTGTCAGTATAATGTTGTTGCTGTATTGTACATATACTGGACCCGTGTGGGTATATATTACTGTAGCCTGTCCTGTGTCAGTACTATATTCTGTATATATATTACTGGACCCATGAGGGTTATTGTTATTCTGAGTTTGTTCAATAAAACTGTGTTTTACCTAACCTACTATGTCTGAGTGTCAAAAAAACCATTACAGTACGAAAGGGCCATGACCTCAGACAGTACAGGTGAAGGTAATGCACAAGGCATCCATTGGAGGATGGATGTACATGAGCAGCATTTGTACCAGTTGGCATTGGCCATACAAACTATTCTAGAGCGCACTGCTCATCTAGATAAACTGGTTCAAGTCTCGGTCGTCTCCCCCGTTTCGACACCGGGAGCTCAATCCCTGACGCAAGTGGCCTCGAGCAAAGGGCTAACCGCCACAGCTCCATTACTTCTAAGATATGATGGCGAACCTACCCTGTGCAGACGGTTTATCAACCAGCTGGAGATTTTCCTGGAGCTAATTCCTCAAGCCTTTCCGAATGACCGAGCTAAGGTGGGCTTTATGATCTTGTTACTGACAGGCAGAGCCCTGGCATGGGCCAACCCCTTGTGGGAATCTGCCAAACCATGCTCAAAAAACTTCAGGGAGTTCGTGCGTGCCTTCCGCAGAGAGTTTGAAGTTCCAGGTAGAGCCGCCTCTGCTGCCAAGAGATTAATGGAGATACAACAAGGTTCTCGTACGGTGGCGAACTATGCTATTGAATTTCGTACATTGGCAGCAGAGGTAGGCTGGAACAATGAGGCTCTGGTGGCAGGGACTCAGGGACTCACTGATCATATTAAAGATGAGACGGCAGCCAGAGATTTGCCTAATGATCTGGATGAGTTCATTGATTTTGCTATACTAATTGATTTCCGCATCCGTGAACGTATTGCGGTAAAAGACCACAGGCAGCGGGCCAGAAATTTTGGACAGGCAAGTCAAAATTTCCCACCAATGCCTCCCTTGCCTCTATGTCTCCTGAACGTAACCAGGAGAATAATTAACCCATGCAGCTAGAGTATCACGGTGCCTGTGATCCCCTGTCAGTCACACTTATGGTACCTGTGCATTGGAGCAGGCTGATTGGCCTGCCCAGGATGTTCCTTTATATACTGGGCCTATGACATCTGCCTGATGCCCTTTCGTGGTGTTCCTGAGTTTGAGCCTTCTTGCTGTGTTACTGCGTTCCTGTGTACCGACTCGGCTCGTCTGACTATTCTCCGTTCCTGCTCCGTGTTTGGACCCTGCTCTGGCTGACGTTCCTGCTCCGTTTACCAACCCGGCTTGTCTGACGTTCCTGCTCCGTGATTGACCTGGCTTTGGCTGACGTTCCTGCTCCTTGATTGACCCGGCTTCGGATGACGTTCCTGCTCAGTGTATAGACCCAGCTCGCCTGACGTTCCTGATCTGTGATTTCCCGGTTCCGGTTGAAGCTTCCTGCTCATCATTGGTTTCCTGAGTTCCTGAGTATCCTGGTCGCCTGCCGGCGACATTCTGAACTGTATCTAGTAGTGCTCTGTTCAATCTCTCTCAGTTTAGCTGTGCTGTGGCCTTCATTTACCGAGCTGTTGTAGCCTTGCTGAGCTGCTTCTCCGTGTCTGAACCTGCCCTATACCTTACTGTGTGTGTAGCCTCCGTTGTTGAGCCTCAGATCACTTGCCAAGCTGATATGTACTATCTGAGCCCATTAACACGTACTGAGCCGTACCGTTGTGACCTAGCCTATCCATATACACAAGCAGAGCAGTATCCGTTCCGGTACGTGGTGGTACCGTGGTTGCACCTCCCGGTGCTTGTGGCCTCCTGTGTGGTCGCAGTGTGTTGTCCGTAACGGCACCGGAAGGGTGTCTGGGCTCTGGTCATTGCTCAACGTGTGTTGCCATCTACCGCACTACCTGTGCGTGGCTCGTTGTAGCTTGGGCAGTGTCCACTTCGATTGGCACCCAGTGGGTGACCGGCTCCTTTGTCCATTGACACACAAGGGTATTTCCATTTGCAAGTACTAAGGGCTGTCTGGTTCCATTCTCTGGCTTAGCAGTGGCGTTATCCATCACACTCCTCTTGGAGGAGTCTCTCAGCTCTGGTTATATCTGTGCAGTCTCCTTGGGCGTCCCATTATACAGCTATATGAGAGTGATTTGTACAAGCCAACTATCTAGTCGAGAGCACCCTCAGAGACTTATAGGTGCAGGTGGGCGTTGGCTGCTAACCCATATTGTGACTGAACAGTGGTTTACGCATTAACCCTTGTCCATCCAGTTCTTCTGTGCATTTTAGCATATTATTACTACTCCTGTCCATTATCTGTCTGTGTATGCCATTCCTGGCCCCCAGGGGCGCTATACCTGGTTTTCATTTCAATAAAACTGTGTTTTTACTTAAACCTAGTCTGAGTGTCAGAAAACCGTAACGTAGAGTTCACCAAGTTGACTAATGAGGAACGGGCGCATCGCCGAAGACAGGGTCTCTGTTTGTATTGTGACCAACCTGGACACCTGTTGAGTACCTGTCCTATACGGCCGGGAAACAGATACACCTAGGTTACCTTGGGGGGCAGGCCCTAGGTGGCGTTCAGCAGTCCCTAGACCCAGTTAATCAGAAACCTACTATCCAGGCTGTAATCACTTGGGTAGAACACTCGGTGGAGGTTCTGGCCCTGGTTGATTCAGGTGCAGCCGGATATTTTATGGACAGTTCATTTGCTGTGCTACGCAAGATTCCACTGGTTGAGAGGGAATCTCCTTTAGCTATTAAGGCCATCGATGGCAGCCCCTTGGTACCAGCTCAGATCACTATGGAAACGATATTGCTATGAGTATTGGGGCGTTCCACACAGAGAAACAGCGGTTCCAGATCATCCAGTCCCCTCACCATGCGGTCATCTTGGGGTTTCCATGGTTACATCTACACGACCCTAAGTTTGACTGACAGACTTGTGAGATAACGTCTTGGTCTGAATATTGTATGGGACATTGTGTTTCTCATCCAACTAAAATCATGTGTACCTCTCTCTCTCTCTCTCCGTGCCAGCTGAATATCATGTGACGTTTTCAGTAAGGGAGATGCTAGCGCTTTGCCTTAGCATCTGACTTACGATTGCGCTATTGATCTGCCTCCTGGCACCATCCCCCCCCCCCGGGGCCGCACGTACCCGTTGCCGTGCATGGAGAATAGAGCCATGGAGGAATATATCTCAGATGCCCTCGAAAGAGGTATTATCAGAAAGTCAACCTCGTCCGTGGGGGCTGGTTTCTTTTTTGTAAAACAGAAGAATGACCTCCATGCTCCCAAATACCCTCAGAAACCATGTCCCTCTTCTAGGAGAGGGGGTCTTTGAGAGGGGGGTACTATCACCGTGCCCATGCTATGCTGGCGACATTCTGTCAGTTTTTCTCACTGCTGAGCCTGAGTGTCAAATAAAACCGTTACAGGCAGTAAAAGAGAAAAGGAGAAGTTGACCAATAATTCTTCTCCACCTGCCCCTCCTCTAAAATCATTGGTGTGTTGTTATTGGAATAGAAATGTTTCACTTGAGAGCAGGAACTGTGCCTCTCATCAGCAACTGTAATGTGCACAGTGTGTGCGGCAAATAACATCTGAAGACACAACTGTATCAAAACACAATGACACCAGAACCCAAATACTACTGCTGTCACTATACCCCTTGTCCAGACCCCGCTAAGGACACATGACAACGTGCTGACCGCTTAACTGTAATGATGAACCCTCCCTGCCAGCATCTTAGCATATTGTGAGGGATGGAATCGCCTCAGATGCCGCTTGATGCCCTGCTTGCGATTCTCCTCCACCACACTGGCATGTGTGGTTAGTGCATCATACGGTGTACAATGGGTGGAGATGAACTGCCACATCCTAACATCAGCAGAGTGCCTACCATTTGGCAGGGATGCTAAAGATGGAATGGCAGAAGATGTAGTTACCCTAGAGGAAGAAGGTGATGGTAATGGATAGCTAGTTGTTTCTCTCATCATGGAAGTTCCAATATCTGTCTGGGTTTCTCTATTCTTCCTCCAACGCACTACTTGTTTCCTTTCTGGAAAGTCAGGGGTTACAGCACGTACTGAGCCGTACCGTTGTGACCTAGCCTATCCATATACACAAGCAGAGCAGTATCCGTTCCGGTACGTGGTGGTACCGTGGTTGCACCTCCCGGTGCTTGTGGCCTCCTGTGTGGTCGCAGTGTGTTGTCCGTAACGGCACCGGAAGGGTGTCTGGGCTCTGGTCATTGCTCAACGTGTGTTGCCATCTACCGCACTACCTGTGCGTGGCTCGTTGTAGCTTGGGCAGTGTCCACTTCGATTGGCACCCAGTGGGTGACCGGCTCCTTTGTCCATTGACACACAAGGGTATTTCCATTTGCAAGTACTAAGGGCTGTCTGGTTCCATTCTCTGGCTTAGCAGTGGCGTTATCCATCACACTCCTCTTGGAGGAGTCTCTCAGCTCTGGTTATATCTGTGCAGTCTCCTTGGGCGTCCCATTATACAGCTATATGAGAGTGATTTGTACAAGCCAACTATCTAGTCGAGAGCACCCTCAGAGACTTATAGGTGCAGGTGGGCGTTGGCTGCTAACCCATATTGTGACTGAACAGTGGTTTACGCATTAACCCTTGTCCATCCAGTTCTTCTGTGCATTTTAGCATATTATTACTACTCCTGTCCATTATCTGTCTGTGTATGCCATTCCTGGCCCCCAGGGGCGCTATACCTGGTTTTCATTTCAATAAAACTGTGTTTTTACTTAAACCTAGTCTGAGTGTCAGAAAACCGTAACGTAGAGTTCACCAAGTTGACTAATGAGGAACGGGCGCATCGCCGAAGACAGGGTCTCTGTTTGTATTGTGACCAACCTGGACACCTGTTGAGTACCTGTCCTATACGGCCGGGAAACAGATACACCTAGGTTACCTTGGGGGGCAGGCCCTAGGTGGCGTTCAGCAGTCCCTAGACCCAGTTAATCAGAAACCTACTATCCAGGCTGTAATCACTTGGGTAGAACACTCGGTGGAGGTTCTGGCCCTGGTTGATTCAGGTGCAGCCGGATATTTTATGGACAGTTCATTTGCTGTGCTACGCAAGATTCCACTGGTTGAGAGGGAATCTCCTTTAGCTATTAAGGCCATCGATGGCAGCCCCTTGGTACCAGCTCAGATCACTATGGAAACGATATTGCTATGAGTATTGGGGCGTTCCACACAGAGAAACAGCGGTTCCAGATCATCCAGTCCCCTCACCATGCGGTCATCTTGGGGTTTCCATGGTTACATCTACACGACCCTAAGTTTGACTGACAGACTTGTGAGATAACGTCTTGGTCTGAATATTGTATGGGACATTGTGTTTCTCATCCAACTAAAATCATGTGTACCTCTCTCTCTCTCTCTCCGTGCCAGCTGAATATCATGTGACGTTTTCAGTAAGGGAGATGCTAGCGCTTTGCCTTAGCATCTGACTTACGATTGCGCTATTGATCTGCCTCCTGGCACCATCCCCCCCCCCCGGGGCCGCACGTACCCGTTGCCGTGCATGGAGAATAGAGCCATGGAGGAATATATCTCAGATGCCCTCGAAAGAGGTATTATCAGAAAGTCAACCTCGTCCGTGGGGGCTGGTTTCTTTTTTGTAAAACAGAAGAATGACCTCCATGCTCCCAAATACCCTCAGAAACCATGTCCCTCTTCTAGGAGAGGGGGTCTTTGAGAGGGGGGTACTATCACCGTGCCCATGCTATGCTGGCGACATTCTGTCAGTTTTTCTCACTGCTGAGCCTGAGTGTCAAATAAAACCGTTACAGGCAGTAAAAGAGAAAAGGAGAAGTTGACCAATAATTCTTCTCCACCTGCCCCTCCTCTAAAATCATTGGTGTGTTGTTATTGGAATAGAAATGTTTCACTTGAGAGCAGGAACTGTGCCTCTCATCAGCAACTGTAATGTGCACAGTGTGTGCGGCAAATAACATCTGAAGACACAACTGTATCAAAACACAATGACACCAGAACCCAAATACTACTGCTGTCACTATACCCCTTGTCCAGACCCCGCTAAGGACACATGACAACGTGCTGACCGCTTAACTGTAATGATGAACCCTCCCTGCCAGCATCTTAGCATATTGTGAGGGATGGAATCGCCTCAGATGCCGCTTGATGCCCTGCTTGCGATTCTCCTCCACCACACTGGCATGTGTGGTTAGTGCATCATACGGTGTACAATGGGTGGAGATGAACTGCCACATCCTAACATCAGCAGAGTGCCTACCATTTGGCAGGGATGCTAAAGATGGAATGGCAGAAGATGTAGTTACCCTAGAGGAAGAAGGTGATGGTAATGGATAGCTAGTTGTTTCTCTCATCATGGAAGTTCCAATATCTGTCTGGGTTTCTCTATTCTTCCTCCAACGCACTACTTGTTTCCTTTCTGGAAAGTCAGGGGTTACAGCAACAGCGGTGCTTGATTTTTGTGGTGGATATTTGTGTTTAACATGTTAGACATAAATGTTATGGTGTCTGTTTTACATGTGTGATATCAGGACTGTTGTGCCTAGGCACATTCCCTCCTTTCCCCTTCTCACTGACTTGTCACAAATTGTGCACAGTGCCATTGGTGATGACTGCACTGTCCCTGCACCAAGAGAAAAATAGCCCCACACCCATGACTTCAGGGATAGGAATAGGGAACAGATGGAGAAAATAGCATCTTTCTTCTTGTCCTCCACATTCCCCTTCACTGTCTGTGCTGGCAGCAGATGATGTTGCTGCTGTTGCTGCTACTGCCTCAGAATCAGCACTGCAACTAGGATTATTGACATTTCTGGCAAGTGAAACCTGTCCTAGTCACTCATCACTTGTTGACCCCATTCCCACTGTGTCCATGGTTTTCTGTGGCACACTAGCTTTTTCCTCAGCATCCTGATGTCCTCGCAACTCAGCAGCAAACTGAATTAGAACAGTTGCAAAATTCAGCAAATTCCATCATCATATTCTCCTTCCCCCTCCTGAGTATTACAAGACACACTAGCAGCAGCTTCAGCACTGGTGATAACAGATTCAGCAGTATTGGCAGCAACTTCAGCAATAGCAGCAGGCCCAGCACTGGTTGCAACAGGGGCAGCATGTCTGACAGCAGGCGCAACACTAGTGCCAGCAGGGGCAGCAATGATGGCAGCAGGGGGAACAAGTCTAGCAGCAGGCACAGGCAGCTGACCTTTCCTGCTCTCACTAACTCTACCCTTTTCTCCCTCCCTTAACATTCCCTTTTCTCCTTCACTTCCCATTAAATTCCCCAAGATCCCTAGGGGTGATTTAGGGAGACTGGAGAGCATTGGTTCAGTACTGCTCACTTCCACCTCCTCCTCCTCCTCAGTGGACACATAAGGGTCCTTTCAGTTCCTCCTTTTAATATTTTTAAACCTGCTCATAGTGATAGCAGTCACTATGAGCCTCTCTTGCCTCAATTTTGCCTCAAGGTCACAGCAGAATAGCACAGCGTGTCTACCTCGCTCTGTAGCTGCTTCTATTGTGTTTGACTTCTGAAAATAAGTCATGTTTCTATAGGGAAAAGGCAAAAGCCACATAAATCAATGGGTGAAAACTTTCTAGCCATTTAAAAAATGGCGAATGGGCAATGGCAAAAAATGCGAAAAATTGAATTGCTAGTTTTAAAGTGGATTTCCCATAAAAAAGCTAAAAATGTGTTTTTTGCGGAATTTCTCACTGGAACATGGCGAGAGATTTCTCCCACTGCTAAAAACCAACAGCGGTAACATGGGTGACTTGCCATGATTAGCTCCAGTGGTGCACCTGAGGCAGTAGCAGCACCATAATTAGCTCCAACCTCTTCCTCATAATGCTTCTCCAACCTGCCCCTGGGTGTGTTTAGAATATACATTTTTTCCCTTAAAAGCAGGAACTGTGCCTCTCACATAATCAATTGCAATGTGCACAGTGTAAATTAGGGAAGAACTAGGAAGTGGAAGAATGGGTACATCTACACTCACATGAAACACCTGTCATAACTCTATCCAAACACCATAAAATCTAGGGTTCCCAATGTGAAATCCCCCCACCAGAAACTAAGTACTGCTGCTGTCACTATGCCCCTTGTCCACACCCTGTTAAGGACACATGACAACTTGCT
Organism: Rhinophrynus dorsalis; assembly: GCA_037306005.1. Classification (NCBI taxonomy): domain Eukaryota; kingdom Metazoa; phylum Chordata; class Amphibia; order Anura; family Rhinophrynidae; genus Rhinophrynus; species Rhinophrynus dorsalis. The sequence goes on along the minus strand of CM074720.1, from coordinate 305,522,858 downwards.
GACAGTTTAATACTAATGATGAACCCACCCTGTTATCAGTTTAGCATATTCTGCAGGATGGAATCTCCTCAGATGCTGCTTGATGCACTGCTTGCAATTCTCCTCCATCTCACTGCCATGTGTGGTCGTTGCACCACACATTGTGCAATGGGTGGACATGAACTTCCACACCCTAACATCTACAAAGTGGCTATCACTACGTGGGGTTGATATTGATGAACGAGGTGTATTGGCAGAAGATGTAGTTGCCATAGGGTAAGAAGGGAATGGCAAGCTAGTTCTTTCTGGCTGGGTTTCTCTATTCTTCCACCTGTTTGATTTCTGCCCTGCCTCTCGTTGACTTTCGGGAAAGTTGGGGTACAGTAACAGTGGTGCTCGATTTCTGTGGTGGGTGTTGGACTTTAACATGTTTCACTTACATTTCATGGTGTCTGTGTTATTAGGGAGGTTGTGCCAGGGTGTGTTCCCTCCTTTCCCCTTCTCGCTGACTTGTCACAAATTGTGCAAAGTGCCATTTGTGAAGACTGCATTGTGCCTGCCCCAAGAGAAAAATAGTACCACACCCATGACTTCAGGGGGTAGGGAGTAGGTGGAGAAGAATGGCCTCTTTCTTCTTCTCCTCCACATTCCCCTTTACAGTCTGGGGCAGTGGATTATGTTGCTGCTGTTGCTGCTACTACCTCAGAACAAGCACTGCAACTAGGACCAGGAGTATTGCTGCTGTTGGCAAGTGGAACCTGTCCTAGTCCTGCATCCCTTGTTGACACCATTTCCACTGTGTCCACTTTGGTGTGTGGCACACTGGCCTGCTCCTCAGGATCCTGCTGCCCTTGCAACTCAGCAGCAGCAGGAATTAGAGCACTTGCAAAATCTAATAGCTCACTGCTGGTGGTGTTGATGTTGATGTCCATCCTCATCCCTCTCTCCCATTCCTTCCAAGTTTGGGCTAAAAAGGCCATGAATGTCCCTTCCACCATTCTCCACTATCATCATCACCACCACCACCACCAGTCCCTCCATGCTGCTGCCCTATTACATACATCTCACTGGTTGGAGGAGGTGATGAGAAGTTGACAATGCATCCCCTAATGTCATACTTGCCATTTCTTGGTGATCTGAAGGTGGCAGACTGGCAGCACTAGCAGTAGGCACAGGCAGCTGATCTGTGCTCCTTGTGGTGGTGGTGGTATTGTTGCTAGGCAACAACTCTGCCTTCTTCAGGATCATGTTCCACCTGGACAATGCCGTGGGGGGAACTGGACTCCCAGGGTCAGGGGAATGGTGTGGGCTCCCTTATCTTCTAGACTGGATTCCCTGCATTGCTTCCCCTACCACTCCCCTAAAGCTAGCCCACCAGCTGCTTCACCATCACTGTTATTACCACTAACACCAACCACATCAGTTTCAGCCCCTGAGTCTTCCTCCTCACAGTCACTAGTAATATGATGATCCCCCTATCCTTATTGCCTAACACTAACAAGCTGCTGGACCTTCGTAGTGGTAGTACTAGTGGTGGGACTGCTTGGGATAGAAAGTGTAACTTAGGGTCCCCTGCTATCACTATTGGCATCATCTTCTCCTCCCCCCGAGAATTACAAGACACACTGACAGCAGGTTCAGTACTGGCAGTAGGCACAGCACTAGGGGCAGCAGGAGCAGCACATCTGCAGCAGACACAGGCAGCTGACCTGTTCTGCTCTCACTGCTACCTTCTTCTTCCTCCCTTTGTTACAGCTCACCTTAGTTTCAGCACCATCTACAGGCACAAGGCTTCAAGCATGCAGCAGACCTCTGTTTTATGTATTCCTGTAGTCTCCTCCTACCTACTTCCTTCTACCTACTTCCTCCCTCTGTGCTGCTCCTGACTCAGCTGCCCTTGCATTGTTGTGCATAACAGTTCTGTTACATTGGGCTCCATGTATGACCTGGCTAGTCTTCCATCCATCCTGGTGCTGACCTGTGGCTCTGTCTGACTATTCTTTTGCTACTCCCCTAATATTGGACACCCAACCTGGTGCAGACCTGTGGCTCTGGCTGACTACCTGAACTGTGTATGACCCGGCTTGTCTGACTACCCCTTCTGATGCTGACTTGTGGCTCTGTCTGACTACTCTTACGTGTATTCCTCCTACCTTAACAGACACCCAATCATGTGCGGACCTGGGGCTCTGGTAGACTTGCCTTATAGCTGACTGCAGGCGTGAGTCAGTGCTCGCTCCCTACTGACTGCAGGCTTGAGTCAGTGTTTGCTTCGTTCCCTACTGACTGCAGGTGGGAGTCAGTGTTACCTCTAACTGACTGCAGGCTTGAGTCAGCACGCTCTCTCATCGGATCAAGATCCTGGGTTCCTGTTCCTGCTCCTGATTCCTGTTGAGACTACCAGTGGCTAAGGCCTAGTCTCCAGCTTGGTGGTTAAGCCGCGCAACCTGTTATTCCTGATAGCAGGCTTGCTGGCTTGTACCCCTTGCTAGTTTCTATTGTATTATTGTATATATTTCTGTATTTCATTTTTGCTAATAAACTGCATTAACCATAACGTACTGACTCCTGATCTTCTCTGGGTAACAGTGACACCCTTGAAATTAATTTCCCCAAGACCCCCTAGGGATGATTTAGGGGACTGGCCAGCATTGGGTCTGTAGTGGTCATTTCCTCCTCCTCAGACACTGTGGACACATAAGGTTCCTTCCAACTCCTCCTTTTATTATTTGTAAACTTGCTCATAGTGATAGCAGTCATTATGAGCCTCTCCTGCCTCAATTTTGCTACTAATGCACAGCAGAAGAGCCCAGCACATCTCACTTACTGTGTAGCTGCTTCTATTGCGTTCAACTTCCTGGAGAACGGCAGGTTTTTATGGTGCAAAGGTGAAAAACACATTAATCAAGGGGCAAAAACTTTCTAGCCATTAAAAAAAAAGGGTGAAAATGGCAAAGATTTTAATTGCTGTATTTAAAGCAAATTTTCCAGTGAAAAAGGGACAACAACATGGTTTTCACAGCTTTTTTCATGGGAACATGATGGGACCTTTCGCCACCACTACTTGTGATGCTAGCAAGCCAAATTAATAAAAATGATATGTGATTTGTCAGGAATTGTGATGCAAACAAGCCAAATTGATAGATAATATTTATGTTTCCTCGGGGCTTGTGATGCTAACAAGCCAAATTGATAAAAATCATATGTAGTTTCTCAGGGTTTGGGACAATAAAACAGAATTTATAAAAAATTATATATGATTCCTCAGGGCTTGTGATGCTAATAATCCAAAATCCTACAAATCAATGTTTCCTCAGGGCTTGGATGTAAAGTTGAAGTCCTACAACAAATAAATATTTCCTTAGGGCTTGTATCAAACAAGTCTAATTCCTACAAAACAATGTTTCCTCTTGGTTAGTGCCTAACATAAGTCTAAGTCCTACACATCAATGTTTCCTAAAGACCTGGGCCTCTACCAACAAGTCTAAGTCATACAAATCATCCTCTACAAAATTACCTTTCACATCAAGTATCAGTCTGCCCCAGTCTCAGCTTAACTCAGGGGGTCCCTATCTCTGCCATGTTGCATACCAATGTCTTATTATATTTTCTTTTAACTGTATTTATTTATTTTTGATTAACTGCTCCCCCAATACCAGTCAACAATACCCCAAAAAAATTCCCTGTTCAATTCATTCTTTTCCCAGACTCCTCAGATTCCTTTTATACCATGTCTTATTTTTTTATTTTATTCCCAGTAAACAACTCCCCCAAAAAACTCTGTTCAGCCAATTATTTCCCCACACTCCAGCAACACAGGCACCCTTATACCCCTTTTATACTATGCCTTTAGGAAATAAAATAACATTTGTTATGTGATGTATATAAATAAATGTTCCCATTGCTTTTAATGCAATGAGCTAGGCAAAAAAAAAAAAGCAGAAGAACTGAACTTTTTGCAGGAAATTATTCACCAAGAAGGAAATTTCATTATTCGCCAATTTTGGTTTGAGGCAAAAATTGTCTCCTATCCCTAGGCACATGTAAAATGAATATTCATAACCATAGATCAAAATATGTGTCTTATTAAGAGTTGCAAATTCATATTTTTCTTGTATTCATCTCAAGGGAGTATTTTTTATGTTAATAAGTAAATGTGTGATTTTTTTTTACTTTTATCACATTATATTGATGTATATGAAAAGGATGTATACCTTATGAAGGTATGTGATGGAATGGCTGATATACACGTTTAATATACCATTATATGTATTTAGTCTGTTAGCACCAACCAATATGCATGTGTGTGTATTTGCTTGTGAAAGTATGTGTGTATACATATATCTATATGTATTTAGTCACAGTTCACTTATGCTTAAAATCATAACTGGTCATTTAGAATAGATGCTAATGAGAAATACATACTGTGGGCTGTTCTCACTTGCATACATAGAGCAGGAATATTTTTCATTGGTTCTTTTCAAATTGCTGATTATGGGAGCCCTATTTACATTTTACCACTGTGAATTGAGTCATTTTAGAAATACCTTTTGTTCAGTAAAAATTCTTATATTCTGTATCATCTGTATTATTCTTATAATGATTATTTTTATTGCTGGCACTAGCTCTCTGGGGCCAAAGACATCAGGAAATCCTAGACAGAGCTCAACAGAGATTCCTCTTTTTTAATTAAACTGTTTACTGATTCCTGTCACCACTACTTTAAAAAGCCAGCGATGCTTAAGAAATCAATCCATGAATCTGACTTTGTATTATTGAATCACTAGCAATGTCTGTTGTTCTAAAAGACAGTATAGCAAATTAAATAAAACTATGAAGTAATTTATTGTGAAAAAATATTCAATTAACCAGTTACATGTCAGTTTCATGCCACATGCATGTCCATGTCCTCTGTCTCCCTCTCTCCCAATCCCACTCTGCTCTCTTCCACTTCTTCCATTCTTCTGTCTTTGTCTTTCCTCATTCTTTCTCTATGTTCTCTCTTTCTCTCTTTGTATTATTTAATTATATATATATATATATATATATATATATATATATATATATACATATAGTAATGTGCAAAAGTCTTAGGCAGGTGTGAAACAATGCTGTAAAGTAAGAATGCTTTCAAAGATAGACATGTTAGTAGTTTATTTTTAGCAATTAACAAAATGCATAGTAAGTGAAGAGAAGAAAAATCTAAATCAGATCAATGTTTGGCGTGACCACCCTTTGCCTTCAAAACAGTATCAGTTCTTCTATGTACACTTGCACACAGATTTTTAAGAAGTCATATTGGATAACTAACCACAGTTCTTCTGCAGATTTAGGCAGCCTCAGTTTGCTTCTATCTCTTCATGTAATCCCAGATAGATTTGATGATATTGAGATCAGGGCTCTGTGGGGGCCATACCATCACTTCCAGGACTGCTTCTTCTTTACACTGAAAATGGTTCTTAATGACTGGCTCTATTTCTGGGGTCATTGTCACACTGTAGAATAAATTTGAGGCCAATCAGATGCCTCCCTGATGGTACTGCATAATAGAAAAGATCTTGCTGTACTTCTCAGCATTGAAGAGACCATTAATTCTAACCAAATCCCCAACTCCATTTGCAGAAATGCAGCCCCAAACCTCCATCATGCTTCACTGTTGGCTGTCGACACTCATTCTTGTACTGCCTTCCAGCACTTTGGGGAACAAACTTCCTTCTGCTACAGCCAAATATTTCAAATTTTGACTCATTAGTCACCTGCTGCCATTTTTCTGCACCTCAGTTCCTGTGTTCTCATGCATAGTTAAGTCACTTGGCCTTGTTTCCACGCCAGCTGGACATCTTTTGATTGTGAAAGGAAGTAAGCATGATGTGTTTTTCATCTGCTGCACTAGGTTTCCTTGGCTGATGACTGCATCTACGGTCCTCAGCATTGCCCATTTTTTGTGCTTCTTCAAAAGAGCTTGGATATCACATTAGGAGACCCATCTGCCTTGATATTTCTGCTTGTGAAATAATTAATAAATATGTTTATGTATGTAGCTCCACAAGTGTACTCAGTGCTTTAAATGTTACAGCTTTAGACAATACAGAGTTATAAGTGCTTTATAGAGTGAAACAATGGGTGTGGGGTCCCTGCCCGAAAGCTTACAATCTAAAGTGGCGATGGAAAACATACTGAGTACATAAGGGTCGAGTGCTGAATACAGTGCTAGAGTTCTGGTGATGATAGGGGACAGAAGTAAAGTAAATAATTTTTAAGAGCGTTCGTTGTGCATTGTCAGTGCCAGTGCAGTGCCACAGGGTGGGAGGTAGAGCATTCCATAGAAGCAGAGCAATGAGAGAAAAATGTTTAATACCTGTGATATATTGTGATGGCTTTTGTTGGTATGCTTTTTAGAGCCCTTGTCCCTGGAGTGTTGCTAAGTTTTTGTAGTGTGTGCAACACTTATTTGTGGTGCATGGGCAATGTTTGTGTGTCATCTTGGCTGTACAGGGGTTAATATTGCCATAGGTTATGTGCTATGTGTTGTGTGGGCTGTTTCTCTGGTTTATTTTGTCTGCCTTTGCTTTATTTTTCGTGTTTTGTGTTTTTCGTCCAAGAAAACTGGGTCTTAAATTGTATCCAATAAATGTATCACTTTATCATCCATTAGCAGTCATCTTTGAATGTCTCTGGGGATCTCTGTTCCATAGGGCTCAATGGGCATTATATTATCGTCCTTTGTGACTTTAAAACTACCATTAACTGTTCATAAGACAGCTTTTTTTTAATTGCTTACCATGCTTATAAAACAGCCCTCGGCTGTTTTTTTTTTTTTTGGCATTACACCTCTAATTCGAGTCTATAGAGTGCCTATGCATATCTCCACCCCACCACCACCACCTCCACAAGTCATGTCAGTGAATCAATAAAGTTGCACAGTTCTTCAACTATGTACTGTCATCCCACACTTACTAATTTCTTAGAAATAAGTTAAAACCTGCACAAAAATATTTTAAAAGTATGTCTATTGAATAGTAAACTTGTCAAAATATTGGCAGATGACACGCTGCCTTTTCAACATGTCATGTTGCACATTTCAAGGATGGTTGTAACTTAAGCAGGTAGTTAGTTTTATTGGCAAAGACAGCCTGCTAACAATTTTTTAAAGGCATATGTTGCTGTAGGATTCACAACTTTTGCCTTCAGCTATTTATTTCTCCACTTCAGTCCTCAGAAGAGTTGTGCCAGGTGTTTGATGTGAATGCAGATTTGCCCATTGTTCCCAGTCCTTTTACTTATTTACTACCCTCGCTATGCACATTTAAGTTGCTGATGAGAGGCACAGTTCCTACACTCAAGGGAAAAGTTTGTATTCCACACCCATGATGTTTGTGGAGGAGCAGGAAGAGAAGCATTATTGACCAACTTCTTTTCTACACATACATCTGAAGTGGTGGTTGCTACTTGTTGTTCTGCTACTGCCTCAGGCACATCACTGGAGCTAGTAGTGGCAAGTCAAAAGATAACCATCACCCATATCATTGCTGTTGTTGATCCTATTCTTTGGGGCTGCTTAATCATTCTGCTACTTAAACAACTCAGCAGCAGCAGAAGCAAGAACAGCAGTAAAAAATTCTTCAGTGACATTGGGCATTTGCCATTAGCAATGGCCACTGGACTCCATAACATGGCCTGCTGGCACTAGGCTAGTAGGGCATATATTTTTTTCTCAGGTGTTCATTGAATACAAACCAGAGGCCTACAAAAAAATTGGTGGGGGCTTTTTTCTAACAAACCTAAGTCCTACAAATCAATGACTCCTCAGGGCTTGTGGTGCTAACAAGCCTGATTGGTAAAAATTATCTCTGATTCCTCAGAGTGTGTAATGCCTCCACCACATTGCCATGAGTGGTCAACACACACTGTGCAATGGATGGACATGATATGCCACATCCTGACATCTACAGAATGGCTATCAGCTGGTAGGGGAGGTAACGATGAACGAGGTGGATTGCCAGAATATGTGGCTATGTTTTCCTGCGGCCCGGACCCTAGACAAAGAAGGGGATGGTGATTAGGTGTTTCATTCACCAACTAACCTTCAGGCTCTCTGGGTTTCTCTGTTATTTCTCCTCTTTGATTTATGCCTCACCTTTTGTTGTGTTTGAAGAGAGATGGGGGTGAAGTAAAGCAACAGCGGTGGCCTATTTCTTTGGTGGAGGTTTGACTTTAACATGCCTCACATAAATGTCATGGTGTCTGTGTTTCATGTGTGTTATGAGGGCGGTTGTGCCATGATTCTTTCCCTCCTTTCCCCTTTTTACTGATTTATCACAAATTGTGCACACTTCACTGATGTGCCTGACCCAAGAGAAAAATAATACCACAACCAGGACCTTAAGGAGGAGTTGAGAGGTGGAGAAGAATGGCCATTTTCTTCTTCTCCCCCACATTCTCCTTCACTGGTTGGGGCAGTGAATAATGTTGCTGCTGCTGCCTCAGAATCAGCATTACAACTAGGACCAAGAGTATTGCTGCCTGAAAGAGGAACCTGTCCTAGTCCCACATCTCTAATGTTGGACCCCATTCCCATGACTCCACAGTGGTCTGTGGCACACTAGCCTGCTCTTCATCATCCTGTTGCCCTTGCAACTCAGCAGCAGCAGTAGCAAAATCTGCAAATTCTGCAATCGAACTGCTGATGGCGATGGTGATACCCATCCCCATTTGTATCTCAGCCTTCCATTACTTCTTGGTTTGGGCTAAAAAGGCCATTACTTTCTCTTCTACTCCAGCTTTTCCACCATCACCCTCATCATCATCACCACCACAAGTCTCTCCTTGCTGCTGCTGCTCTATTAGAGTCTCGTTGGTTGGAGGTGATGGTCAGAGTGACATAGGGTCCATTACTGTCACACTTGCCATCTCTTGAGGTGAAGAAGGCAGACTGACAGCACTAGCAGCAGTCACAGGCAGATGATCTGTGCTGATGGTGAAATCACTGCTTCTAGCCAATAGTTTTGGCTTCCTCAATGTCATGTCCCATCGAGACAATGACAGGGAAAGGGGAGTCACAGGGTATCACGGAGGATGATGTGGACTCACTTGACTGCTAGTTTGGCCTCTCCACATCACTTCCCCTTTCACCTCAGCATTAGCAAGAGGAACTATGCAGTCACACTAGTCCCATCAGCTGCTTCACTAAAAGTAACAACATCAATTTCAGTATCTGAGTCTTCATCATTAAACCCCCTCACTCCAAATACTCTGAGTCTCTACCTTCTGGAACTTAGTAGTAGTAGTAGTGGATCTACTTGGGAATGGCAAGTATGACTTAGGGTCCCCTGCTGTCAAACTTGCCATCATCTCCCTCATCTCCTGAGAATAACAAGGCACACGTAGCACTAGTAGCAGACACAGGTAGCTGACCTGTCCTGGTCACACGACTACCCTCTTCTTCCTTTGCCTGTGGGAGTATATTTCCCAAGATCCTTGGGGTGATGTAGAGGGATTGGCCATCATTCAGGGAATCAGGGCATCCAGACCCTTCAATATTTGTATCTGCTTGTATTGTGTTTCACTTCCTGGAAACAAGACATTTTTGGCTTGAAAACATGAAGTATATGTAAAGGGGCAAAAAGTTTGTAGCCATTGAAAAAAATAGCAAAAATTATTGGCAATGGGTGAAAACTGCAAAGATTTTAATCTTTTTATGTAAAGTGGATTTTCCTGCAGAAAAGCAGACAACCACATGGTTTTCACAGATTTAATCATGCCCACCCCTAACTGGCACTACCAGAGGTACAGATTAGTGTATGTTAGGGCACATGCACTCCCCATTTCTGTATCTCATGTGTAGATAGCACATCAAATATCACCACTGAAACAAAAAATGAAATGATTTGAGATGGCTTGGAGTCTTTACAAAGAACTGATACACTATATAGTTATTTAATTTCTCAAGTTACTAAATAAATGTCCTCTTCAAGATGTATTGATCAGTTTTGGATATGATGAATAAAGGATCCTTATCCCCTACAGTGAAACTGAGTTTCCCCAGAATTGACCCTGTTCTACTTATGGATTCCTTCTGCCTAAGGATAAGGTTTTATCTCACAGATTCCTATTGAAATCTAGAAAAAAATACTTGCTGATTCAATCAGTGATAATGGTCTGGATTTCTTTGCAGATAATAAATCTATCGCTGATTTTATCTACAAATTTCCCTAAAGACATCAATAAAAATCTGTATCCAGTGACAGCAAGTCAGTTTCAGTGTAATTCTGCTAAAAGCTGGCATCTGCAGTAGAATCCATACTAAATCACACTCTTTGACCCATATTTATAAAAGCAAATGAGTTATTAAATGTACCACATAGGACAGATAAAAATTCCTGTAAAATTCAATTGTGCTTTTAACCCCTTGAATGCTAGTGAGGTCTCCAATGAATTGTGAAGCAATACATTGGAGATCTCTCTGTCATTCAAGGGGTTAAAAAGCTCTATCCAACTTGAAAGGAAAAGCAGTGCAAGTAAAAGTACTCAAAACCAGAGCGCTATTAACACTGATCCAAAGACATTCAATGATGGTACTCATGGAGCTGATCACACTGGAGTTCTCCATAGACCGGCAAATGTAATCACATGCAGGGAGGATTAGCTTGTCCCTGCCCAAGCGGCAGACTTTTAGCCTTCTTCCGATTGTAATGCGGACTAGTATCCAAAGGGTTAAAAAATAACAAAAAAGGTAAGGGCAATGAAGAATAATACCTCAAGCTTGCTGTCCTCGTATAAAAATGTATTAAAAAAAGTTATTTAAAACAAATACATATTTTTAAGTTTAAAAACAAACATGGAATTATGGTCATTGATTGTAACGCGTTTCGTAGAGTTTTCCCGCTACTTTATCAGACCACAGTGAGCGAAGTGGATATACAAAAATACAAACACAGAAAGAGTGCAGAGGAGGGCTACAAAACTAGTAAGGGGAATGGAAAGTGTTAGTTATGAAGAAAGGCTAGAAAAGTTAAACTTGTACACACTAGAGAAACAGCGTGTTAGAGGGGATATGATAACACTATATAAATATGTTCAGGGCCCATACAAAGGGCTCTCCAAAGACCTGTTTATAAACAGAACAGTACACAGGACAAGGGGCCACCCACTTAGACTTGAGGAAAGGAGATTTCATCTACAACAGCGGAAGGGTTTCTTTACAGTAAGGACAATAAAGGTATGGAATTCACTGCCTGAGGAGGTGGTGCTATCGAATACATTAGATGCCTTTAAAAGAGGACTGGATACTTATTTAAAAGAGCATAACATAGAGGGCTATGAACGTTAGTATTGGGATTAATATTTAGTTAGGGCTTGTTGATCCAGGGAGAAATCTGATTGCCATTTGGAATCAAGAAGGAATTTTTTCCCCCCATTCAAGGCACAATTTTAAATTGCTATATTGAGGGGTTTTTTTGTCTTCTTTTGGATCAATGATGGTAAACAGGAATAGGAAAAGGGTTGAACTAGATGGACGCAAGTCTTTTTTGACCTAAATTACTATGTTACTATGTTACTATCCAACTTGAGAATTTAAGAGTTTTTTATTTTGTTCCCTCTGGTGAAGTTTGTGTACTCCAGGGTAACTCCCGTTTGATTTTACAAACATGGGCCTATGTGTCTTTTTTTTTTTTTTTTTTTTTTTTTTAATGCCCCTGTTTACATATAAGAATGTTCCAGTAAATTATTTTTGATTGTATGCATAATAATTGTTACCTTCTATCACACCAGTTATAACCCTTTTTATTTAAATCACTGTTTCTTCTTTAGTTTCAGTTTTGTTATCACTGATGTTGCAGGAAGTTGGTTTTGGAATAAACAGTAGTTTTAATTCATAATTGCACTGTGGAAACACATATACACACAAATACACACACACACAAATATACACACTCACAGTTACTTATGTTAACAATATGTTAAACATGTAGCATTGCTGCAAAACATACAAACAATACATAAATACATAGACAATGAATTTTTCACATCCAGCAATGTAAAAAAAAATAAAGTATGCTATTCAAATTATTCTTTCAATATCCATAATAGAAATAACAGAACACAACTTTTGTTAAGCATTTTGAAAATAGGTGTAACGTCTACAGCATTATTAATATGTATTACACCCTTTTCCATGCCTCTTCAGATATAGAGTTAAATTTTACAATTCATGTCATGGATAAAAAGGGCACATTTGTCAACTTACATCTCATTCAGGGCTCTATATCCTGCAGACTACATAATTTAAAGGCATTTTAGTCAGAGAAGATGTTCACAGCCTATCATTCTTCCAAATCCCCTGTGGCTGTGGAAGCAAAGTGGCATAGAGAATTATTCTCCATGTGAGATGGAACATGTGTGTTGTACAGTATTCTTTGTTCAGAAAATATCTGCTTGTCTATAGCAATTTGTAACAATGACATCAGAAGACAAGTGTTTATCTGTAGAGAAGAGATAAATTCGTTGAGAAACTGGTATTTCTTGTCTCATAAATACTTTAAAGGGACCCATTACTAGGAATGGGCAAAGTTGTTTGCATCCAAAGTGAACACGCGGAAAACAGATATTCCCACCTTCTGCTGAATTGTCAAAATTTTTTCTGCTTTTTTCATTGCTTTGAAATCAATCATAATAAAGTGCTAAAGTATAAAAGAGTGTCAGTTTGTTGAGTGTTATCAGTCTGTCCTTGGTAGAGAGAAAGAAAGCAGCTGGACTGTTCATGCTAGCTAGTATAGGCAGAAACGAAAAGAGAGGGAGATGGAGTTGCTTGAAGAGATTATTGGCATTATCTATTACCAGTAGCCCTCTGGCTGTGGGTTTTAAGGGAGAAGGGGGAATTAGAAATAAAATAATTAAAAAAAACACATTTGACTGATAACTGGCATACAGGCCGGTGATTAGAGATGGGCTCAAATTTTTGCCTCAAACTGAAATAATGGCACATCCCACTTGGCAAATAATTTCCCACAAAAAGTGAATTTTTTTCTGCTTTATTCACCTAGCTCATTCCATTGAAATCAGTGGGAACATTGAATTTACACACAACACATAGCAAATATTATTTTATTTCCCAAAGGCATAGTATAAAAGGGGAAAGGGGGTGTCTGTGTTGTTGGGGTGTGGAAAAAGAATCAGTTGAACATTGGGGGCACAGTTAATAAAAAAAAATAAAAACTAAATACAATTTAAAAACCTCCATAAGACATAAAAGTGGTCTGTTGAAGGTGCCTATGTTGGTGGGTGGAGTCTGGGGAAAGAATCGTGGGGAGGTTTCTTAACTGGTATTGGGGAGACAAATAATAAAAAAATAAATAAATATAATAAAATAAGAAATTTGTACGTAACATGATAAAGACAGGGACTCGCTGACATAAGCTGCCACTGGAGTAGACTGATACTTGACGTGATAGAGTATTTTGTAGAGGATAATTTGTAAGATTTGTTATTAGAGACCCAAGCCCTGAGGAAACAATGATTTGTAGGAGTTAGACTTATTACAAGACAAAGCCCTAAGGAAACATTGATTTGTAGGACTTAGACTTGTTTGACACTAGAAACAAACCCACAAAAATGTTTATTTTTTGTAGGCTTGTGTTTTTCTGTTTGTTTGTTTTAAAGCACAAGCCCTGAGAGAAAAAATTGCCCTACTGGCCTAGTGCCAGCAGGTCATGTTGTGTTGGCCATTGTCAAATGCCCTGATGTAGATACAGAATTTTCGACTGCTGTTGCTGCTGCTGAGTTGTTTAAGCAGCAGCATGATTAGGCAGCTCAAAGGGAATGGGATCAACAACAGCAGTAACATGGGTGATGAATGATGAAGGTTCCACTTGCCATGACTAACTTCAGTCATGTTCCTGAGTCAGTAGCAGCACCATAACTAGTCCCTACCACTTCAGGTATATGTGGAGAGAAGAAGAAATTGGATAATAATTCTTCTCCACCTGTTGCTCCTCCAAAATTATGGGTGTATTGTTACTAGAATAAAAAAATTTCCATTGAGAGCAGGAACTGTGCCTCTCATCAGCAACTGCAATGTGCACAGTGTGTGTGGTAAATAACACCTGGCACAACTGTATCCAAACACCAGGGCACCCGAAACCAAGTACTGCTGCTGTCACTATGCCCCTTGTCCACACCCCGCTAAGGACACATGACAACTTTAATAGTAATGATGAACCCTTACTGCCAGCATCTTAGCATATTCTGCAGGATTATTATTCTTATTCTTTATTTATATAGCGTTAACTTATTACAAAGTACTGTACAATAGGAAATAGACATATAGATATATTACATAGGACAAATCAGTCCATTGTAAATGGAAAATTCTCCAGTATAGTTAAAGTGGAGAGTGGAGTACCTCAGGGTTCAGTATTGGGTCCGCTGCTTTTTAACATGTTTATAAATGACCTGGAAATAGATATAGAAAGCAAAATATCAATATTTGCAGATGATACTAAATTATGCAAAGTCATTAATTCAGAACAGGATATTTTCTCTCTACAGAGGGACTTACATACAATGTCAGATTGGGCAAACATGTGGAATATGAAGTTTAATGTGGGGAAGTGTAAAGTCATGCATTTGGGAGGAAACAATCCCAAGGCTACTTATAAACTTAATGGAATAATTTTAGGTGACTCGTTGCTAGAAAAAGACCTGGGTATCCTTGTCAACTACAAACTTGGAAACAGTGACCAGTGTCAAACAGCAGTAGCAAAGGCAAACAAAGTCCTGTCTTGCATAAAAAGAGGTATTGAAGCAAGAGTGGATAACATTATTTTGCCATTATACAAATCATTGGTAAGACCTCACCTTGAGTATGCAGTGCAATTTTGGGCACCGGTTCTGAAAAAGGATATACTAGAACTAGAGAGGGTACAGCGGAGAGCAACAAAATTAATTAAGGGAATGGAGGACTTGACATATGAGGAACGACTAAACAAACTTGGTTTATTTACTCTAGAGAAAAGACGACTAAGAGGAGACCTTATCACATTGTACAAGTATATGAGAGGTCAATACAAGGATCTCTGCGGTGAGCTATTTATTCCAAGGCCTGCTCAGGTGACCAGGGGACACCTCTTGAGATTAGAGGAAAGGAGGTTTAAACTTCAGCAGAGGAAGGGTTTTTTTACGGTAAGGTCTGTCAAATTGTGGAATTCATTGCCCAGGGAGGTAGTTATGGCAGATACAATGGACACATTTAAGAGAAGATTAGATACATTTCTTTCAAAAGGGAACATACAGAGTTATACTGTTTATCAGTAGGCAGATCAGGAAGGTCTGATAAAGACTAATTTAATTGGTAGCAGGAAAGCTATAAAATTCTTAGTTACTGAGGTATGAAGCGAAGGTTGAACTTGATGGACTTGTGTCTTTTTTCAACCTAATTTACTATGTTACTATGTTACTAACAGAAGGGTCAGTGGGACCTGCTCGTGAGAGCTTACAGTCTAGAGGAAGGTAGGTTGAACACAGAAGGAATAAGTGCTATTGGGTATAAGTGCCTCCTGCCACATTAACTGATGGTCAGTGGGTGGGAAAGAGGGAAGGGGTGGTTCATAGTGATAATGTTTATGGAGGCAGATGATAAGCTTCCCTGAAGAGGAGAGGGAGCATCTGAAGTTCTGAAGGCTGGGGGAGAGTCTGATGGGGCAGGGGAGGGAATTCCAGAGCTCAGCTGCAGCCTTGGAGAAGTCCTGTAGGTGGGAGTGGAAGGATGTAATAAGAGCTGTGAAAATGAGAAGATTATTTGCAGATCGAAGATTGCGAGTGGGAGTGTATTTGGAAATGAGTGATAAAATATAGTGAGGTGTGGCGTCAGTAAGGGCTCTATAAGTTAGCACCAGAATTTTGAATTTAATTCTATATGCTAATGGGAGCTAGTGTAAGGATTGTCAGAGGGGAGTGGTGTTAGAGAAGCGATGAGTAAGGTAGATTAATTGTGCAATGGAGTTCATTATGGACTGTAGTGGGGTTACTCGGGTGAGAAGATGGCCAATTAGTAGTGAGTTAAAGTAGTCAAGACAGAACATGATTAGTGTTTGTCAGCCCTGTTGAAACAGGTCAAGGAAGAGAACAGGAAGAACCTAGGATGCAGGGAAAAGGAAGCCTAGGGAACCCCTAACTAAATATATATATATATATATATATATATATATATATATATATATATATATATATATATATATATATACTAGGTTTAAAGCCCGTGTACATGGACCATAGTGTCACCCAACAACCTCGGCTGGTGCCCGGAGCCTCTATTAAGACCGTAGTCCTCTCTGCGCACCTTCCTGGGATCAGCTGTGGCGTGTTCGGGCAGTCAGTACTGCGCATGACTGCAGAGTGGGCAGTCTCTACTGTGCAGGACCAGGAAACGGTGGAAAGGCTGGAGGTCAGAGCAGGCTGATGCAGGTCCAGCAGGTAGTGGACAGGCCAGAGGGCAAGAGCAGGCTGATGCAGGTCCAGCAGGTAGTGGACAGGCCAGAAGGCCAGAGCAGGCTGATGTAGATCCAGCAGGTAGTGGACAGGCCAGAACAAGCTGATGCAGGTCTCGATGCAGCTGAAGCTTGTGGTCATGGAAATCTGAAGGTCAAAGCAGGTGGAAAACAGGCAGGGTCAAGAGGGCAGGCAGAGGTCAAATACCAGGAAATCCAAAGTAGAAGAATGCGCAGACACAAGTAATATATAAGAACAACTGAGCGCAGAGACTGAGGCAAGCTCTCCTTATATACCCCTAGTGCATCAGAGGGTGCTGATGTTACCAGAGTAGTGTGTAGGCTGCGCATTGGGATGTCAGCGACTGCGCAGATGGAAGGATGAGGCCAGGAGAGAATGACACAATCTTCCGGTGTGGTACCGGGATCTGCTGAGGTACCGACAGTGTTTGGATTAGAATTTTAGTAGTGTCTTGGGTGAGGGAGGGTTAGATTCTAGAGATGTTGCTGAGGTGGAAGTGAGATGAGTTGGAGATTGACTGGATGTGAGGAATGAAGGATAGGGCAGAGTCAAATGTGAGCCCCAGGCAGTGTGCTGTAGGTTGGTGTGATGGTAGTGTTGTTAACGATGATGGAAATATCTGGGGTAGGGCTGGTTGGAGAGGGAGGGAATATAATTAGTTCGGTTTTGCCAAGGTTAAGTTTGAGTTGACGGAAGGCCATCCAGGAAGACACAGAGGTCAGACAATCAAATACCTGGGACAGAAGGGAAGGGGAGAGGTCAGCGAAGGAAAGATAGATTTGAGTGTCATCAGCATACAGATGATGGTGAAACCCAAAGGAGTTTATTAGTTTGCCGACGGATGCAGTGTACATTGAAAAGAACAAGGGACCCAGGACTGATCCTTGAGGCACTTCGACAGACAGTGGGAGGGGTGGGGAAGCGGAGCCAGTGTAGGACACACTGAAGGAGCGGTTGCAGAGATATGATGAAAACCAAGAGAGGGCAGTGTCACAGAGACCTAGGGAGTGGAGGGCTTGGAGGAGGAGTGGGTGATCTACAGTGCCAAAGGCAGAATGAGTAGGGAGTAGTGACCTTGTGAGCAAGTCGTTGGCCACTTTAGTGAGGGCAATCTCATTGGAGTGGGGAGGTCAGAATCCAGATTGCAAGGGATCTAGTAGGGAATAGAAGCAGAGGAATTTAGTGAGTTGGTTATATGCGAGATGCTCAAGGAACTTGGAGGCAAATGGGAGTAGAGAAATGGGCCGGTAGTTTGACAGTGAGTTTGGGTCTAGGGAGGGTTTCTTTAGAATGGGTGTGATTAGTGCATGTTTGAAAGAGGATGGGTAGGTGCCAGTTGACAGAGAGAGGTTGAATAAGTGAGTAAGGGGTTGAGTTAGTAGAGGTGAAATTGCTTGAGTAAGCTGAGATGGGATTAAGTCAAGAGGGCATGTGGTTAGGTTTGAGTGAGTGAGGAGAAGGGAAACTTCATCCTCTGTGACAGGTGAGAAGGAGCTTAGTATGTGGCAGAGGTGGCAGGGCTAAACTGGATGGGTGGAAGTGGACGTGATGAGATTTCATGTCTGATGGGGTTGATCTTGCCCTTGAAGTGGGTGGCACAATCTTGGGCAGATAAGTTAGTGGAAGTTGTTTGTATTGATGGGTGTAGAAGAGATTTGAAGGTTGAGAAAAGGTGTTTAGGCATTGAGGAAAGATTAGAAATTAGAGAGGAAAAATATGACTGTTTGGCCAGGGAGAGGGCAGAGCTATAAGAATGTAGGATTAATTTGTAGTGTATGAAGTCAGCAGAGGAGCACGATTTCCTCCAGTTCCTTTCAGCAGTCTGTGAGAACCTTTGGAGGTACCGTCTTTGTCTTGTGTGCCAGTGTTGTAGTGGGGCTGTGCATGGGTGCCATAAAGTTGCAGGTGCAGCTGTGTCAAGAGTTGTTGTGAGACTGGTGTTGTAGAGATCAATGGTATTTTTTGGGCAGGTGTGAGGATGGGGTTGAGAAGAGGTTGCAGGGATGTTGAAAATTGTTGCAAACCAAGAGTATGCAGATTTCTCCTCATGCTCTTGATCACGGTGGGGGGTGATGGATTTACGTGGTATGATGAGGTTTACTGTGAGGCGGTGGTGATCTGATAATGGAAAGGGAACATTAGAAAAGTTGGAGACCAAGCAGAGGTTAGCGAAGACCAAGTCAAGGAATGACCGCCATTGTGTGTGGGTATCATAGTCTTATTTTGAGGCCTAAAGAGAGCCTGTGCTCTTACCTCTGTATGGCTTCCATCCGGCATGGCCTCCGGCCACTTCCTCATTGCTATGGTCATGTTTCAGGCACTGGCACAGACGCCTGTTTATGGTCATATTCTGTTGGGCCTAATTGGGTCCCGCCTCCTTCTGCTGCTTTATAAACCTCATTGAGGCTAGGACTTGTTGCCCTTTCATGGTGTTCCTGTGTACATCTAGTTTGTTCCTCTGACCCTTTCTTGGCTTACATTGTCTCCTGGTGTTTTATCCTTGGCTTGTCTGACTACTCACTCCAGTTGTGACATTGGCTGTGGCTGACTTCCTGATCTGTCTATGACACTGACTTGTCCGATTACACGCTCCGTGCTGACCTTTGCTGTGGCCGACTACCTGATCCGGTTCCTGACCATGGCCTGTCGGACTAACGCTCCGTTTGTGCCTTGCTCCTGTCTGACTACCGCTAGGCTGATCCAGGGGGAGCTCCTTTACCTAGTAGCTCAGCCACCAGCTGGTCGCTTGCAGGTTGCCTCTGGTTGGTGCCTTCCGTTTGACTCCGTGCAGCTAGTGCAACTTAGTCTCACTCCTGGGTACTCTCCTCTTATGATTACCTGTTGCCTGGTTTAGCACTTGCAGTGCTACCTACGCTCTGTGCCCCCTAGTTGCCTTCGGTAAGATAGAGTGCAGCTTGTCTCACGCCTTGCCTCAGTAGTGTGCTCCTATCTGTCTGCATCTATCTATGCACCTACTCTGCTGCCTCGAGTGGTGCTACCAGTTACACTATTGGTATCGGTATTAGCTCTGTGCCTCCACTAGGTACGCTCCTGTACTAGTCTTATTGTTCCCTCTTGTTGTGGTAGAGCCAAGTCTTGTTCTAAAACTCAGTACCATAGATCTATGGTTGTTCAATGTTAGCTCCTGGGTAGTGGACTAGACAATGTCCTCACGTCTATCTCCCCTCTGTCTGAGGAAGTGTTCATTATTACTACTAGTATTCTTATTATCTATTGCTCAATAAACTGGTTTAAATTCACTTCTACTGTTTTGTGTTTTTCTTTACTGAGAGTCCGTGACAGTGGGAGAGCAGGTCCACTGTGATAGGCTGAAGGAGGTTGTTAAGGAAAGGAGTTTGAGGGCAGGGGGTGTGTTATGGTTGTCAACAGGGATGTTGAATTCTCCCAGGATGAGGGTAGGGACATCAGAGGACATGAAATGAGGGAGCCAGGCAGTGAAGTGATCAAGGAATTGTGCATTAGGACCAGGTGGCCTGTATATGACCACAACACGCAAGGGGAAGGGAGAGAAGAGATGAAGTTTGCAGGTTTCAAAGGTAGGGAAGGAGAGAGAGGGACAAATGGGGATTACCTGAAATGTATGGATAGGGGACATCAGGATGCCTACTCCACCCCCCTGTCTGTTGCCAGGCCTAGGTGTATGGGTTAGTGATGAGCGAGCATGCTCGGCCGAAGCTCGGTTCGGCTCGAGCATCGCTCTGCTCGGCACATGGCGGTACTCGTACGAGTACCGCATGTGCTCGCCCGCCATGTTCGGGTCTCCTCCCTGCACGTTTTGCGGCTGCTGCGCAGCCAATAAACGTGCGGGGAGGCTCTGACATCAGTGTAATGCCAGCAGCCATGTTGGCTGCTGGCATTACACTGATTGGCCTGCCAGAACCCGTGATCGGGTGCTGTATAGCACCCGACGCGCGAGTTCGGCTCATTCTTAGCCAGGGAGAGATGCGCTTAGGCAGGGAAAGTCAGTGTAGGGAGAATAAAATTGTTGAAACTCTTTCAAGACCCAAAAGTCCTTTTTAGGACTGTTGTGTGTGGGGGCAGCATTTATATTTTGTTTGGGGGGGCACAATTTCCTTTTTTTTGTGGGGGGGATATTTGAAAGGTGACATATAATACTAGATGCACAGGAAGTCAGTGTAGGGAGAATAAAATTGTTGAAACTCTTTCAAGACCCAAAAGTCCTTTTTAGGACTGTTGTGTGTGGGGGCAGCATTTATATTTTGTTTGGGGGGGCACAATTTCCTTTTTTTTGTGGGGGGGATATTTGAACGGTGACATATAATACTAGATGCACAGGAAGTCAGTGTAGGGAGAATAAAATTGTTGAAACTCTTTCAAGACCCAAAAGTCCTTTTTAGGACTGTTGTGTGTGGGGGCAGCATTTAATTTTTTTTGGGGGTGGCAGAATTTCATTTTTTTGTGGGGGGGGACATGTTCTAAGGTGACATTGTACTAGGTGCACAGGGACAAATATTTCACAGTGCAGTGACAAGCTGACATATTCTGTTAGGTGCACAGGGCCAATGATTTTACAACGCAGCGACAAAAAGGGCCATTTTAAACGTGTGCCTAGCCATAGATTATTGTCACATTCTGTTTAGTGTGCAAATTCACAAATTAACGTCACATATTCCATTCACTGTGCCTAGCCGCAGATTAGCGTCACATTCTGTTTCGTGTGCCTAGCCGCAGATTAGCGTCACATTCTGTTTCGTGTGCCTAGCCGCAGATTAGCGTCACATATTGTTTAGTGTGCCTAGCCGCAGATTAACGTCACATATTGTTTAGTGTGCCTAGCCGCAGATTAGCATCACATATTGTTTAGTGTGCCTAGCCGCAGATTAGTTTTTATCTTCCTTTTTGTGTGTTTTACGGTCAGTCTGTAAAAATGGCGTACTACGGGCGAAACATCGTTCCCAGCAGCGACGTTGGAGTCCAAGATGCATCCAGACATCCTCCCTATGCTGTCCCTGAACCATTTCTGTGGCGTTTCCATCATTTTCTGACCTTTTCCTATGAACCAGGAACCCTCCCCTCATCAGAGCAGGGGGTGCCTGGTGTAATGCTCGAGCCCTCCCATTGACTTCAATGGGGCTCGGGTGCTCGGCCGAGCACTCGAGCCTCCGGGGGCGCTCGGCCAGAGCACCCGAACACCCGAGCATCGGGGTGCTCGATCATCACTAGTATGGGTGAATTGAAGGCCACCATGTGAGATTGCAGCAGTGGAGACAGTGTCTGATGCTGTAAGCCAAGTTTCAGTGATGGCTAGGAGGTTTAGGGAGTGAGAAATGCACAGATCTAGAACAAACTAACAGCTGTTACACACACAGATCGGGTGTTCCAGAGACCAAAACAAAAGGGGGGGAGGAATTTAGGAGATGTGGTACAGTTATTGGGTGTTGCGTTACAAGACAGAATAGAAGGGGGGCCTGGGTTAGGTGAGATGTTACCTGCAGCGAGCAGGAGGAGAAGGGAAAGGGACATAAGGTGGGAGTGAGATTTGAAGTAGCGGGGCTTTTTTGCAGCGGAAGAAGGAGGTGGTGGTGATAGTGAGTAGAGGAATGAGAAAAGTTTATGGGAACAGAGAAGTGGTGAGGGAAGAAGTGAGGGTGCAATGTGGATGGTGTAACACTTAATGTGGACACAGGAGGAGGAGAGTCTTAAGATGGCCATAGTGGGGTTAATGTGTTGGTCAGTAGAGTCTGTTCAACAGTCTGTATTCCAGGGAGTAGCGGTGACTTGACAGTCAGGGGTGAATCCAAGGCGCAGAGGGTGTAGGTGCCAGGGAGGATATGGAGGGTCAGTTGTAGAAATGTGAAGTATTTGGTGAGGGTAGGAGTCAATGCAGAGTTAAATGAAGTAATCCAATGATGATCAGTAGAGGTAGATGTTGTAGTGGTTAATGGTGGTTGGTGAAGAAATCAGAGTCAAGGTGTTTTTTTTTCTCCTTTACCGGTTTAGTGGTTAACTGAGTTGTTTTGCAAGTTGGAATATAGTCAGATGCCACTTGATGCCCTGTTTGTTATTCTCCTCTACCACACTGCCATATGTGGTAAGTATACATCTACAGAGTGGCTATCATTTGGAGGAGGGAGGTAACGATGAACACTGTGGATTTGCAGAAGATGTAGTTACCCTAAAGGAAGAAGGTCATGGTGAGCTAGTGCTTCTCTCATCATCAAACTTCCAGTCTCTGCCTGGGTTTCTCTATTCTTCCTCCTCTTTGATTTACACCTCGCCTCTTGTTGCCTTTTTGGAGAGCTGGGGGGTACAGCATCAGCAGTGCTCGATATCTGTGGTGGGTGTTTGGCTTTAATCTGTTTGACATAAATGTCATTGTGTCTGTGTCTCATGTGTGTTATCAGAGCAGTTGTACTAAGGTGTGTTCCCTCCTTTCCCCTTCTCACTGACTTGTCACAAATTGTGCACAGTACCGTGGTGATGAGTGCACTGTGCCTGCCCCAAGAGAAAAATAGTCCCACACCCATGACTTCATGGGGGAGGGGAAGGTGGAGAAGAGTGGCTTCTTTTTTTTCTTCTCCTCCACATTACCCTTCTCTGGCTGGTGTAAAGGATGGTGTTGCTGCGGTTGCTGCAACTGCCTCTGAATCAGCACTGCAACTAGGACCAGTTGGAATCTGTCCTAATCCCACATCACTTGTTGACCCCATTCCCACTTTGTCCACTGTGGTCTGTGGCACACTAGCCTGCTCCTCAGCATCATGCTGCCCTTGAAACTTAGCAGCAGCAGGAATTAAAGCAGAGGCAAACTCTGCAAATTCCAAAAGCTCACTGCTGGTGGTGGTGGTGGTGATGCCCATCCTTATCCCTGTCTCCCATTCCTTCTCAGTTTGGGCTAAAAAGGCCATCAATGTCTCTTCCACCCCAGCTTCTCCAACATCATCATCACCAACACCACCAGTCCCTCCGTGCTGCTTCTCTATTACAGACATCTTACTGATGGTTGGAGGAGGTGAAGAGAAATGTGGCCGAGGGTCCCCTAATGTCACACTTGCCATTCCTTGTTGACCTGAAGAAGGCAAACTGGCAGCACTAACAGCATGCACAGGCAGCTGAACTGTGCTCCTGGTGGTGGTGGTGTTGTTGCTGTGCCTGCTAGCAAACAGTTATGGTGTCTTCAGGATCATGTTCAACCCCGTGGGAGGGAGGGGACTCCGAGGATCAGGGGAATGGTGTGGGCTCCATTGACCACTAGCTGACTGCTAGTCTGGGTGCTCTCATTTGCTTCCCTTACCACTGCCCTAAGTCTATTTCCACCAGCTGCTTCACCATTACTGTTACTACTACTAACACCAAGCACATAAATTTCAGCCCCTGAGTCTTCCTCTTCACAGTCACTAGTAATATGATGATTACACCCTCCTTCACTCCTAACACTAACAAGCTGTTGGGCCTTCTTAGTTTTAGTAGTACTTCTAGCACTAGCAGGACTGCTTGGGGATGGCAAGTGTGAATTAGGTTCAGCTGCTTTCCCACTTGGCATCATCTTCTCCTTCCCCTCTCCTGATATTACAAGACACACTGGCAACAGGTTCAGCATTGGCAGCAGGCACAGCACTGGTGGAAGCAGGGGTAGCATTAGCAGCAGGCAGAGAGCTAGTAGCATCAGGGGCAGCACATCTGACAGCAGGCACAGTACTGGTGGCAGCAGGGTCAGCACGCCTGGCAGCAGGTACAGCCATGGTGGTAGCAGGATCAGGAGCAGCACATCTGGCAGCAAGCACAGCAATGGTGGCAGCAGGGGCAGACATCTGGCAACAGGCACAGGCAGCTGACCTGTCCTGCTCTCACTATTACCCTCTTCTTCCTCCCTTGATATTTTCCCCAAGATCCCTAGGGGTGATTTAGGAGGACTGACCAGCATTGGTTCTATAGTGCTCACTTCCTACACCTTCTCCTCAGACTCAGTGGATACATAAGGGTCCTTCCAGTTCCCCCTTTTATTTGTTTTAAACTTTTGTCATAGTGATAGCAGTCACTATGAGCCTCTCCTGCCTCAATTTTGTAAAACGATCACAGCAGAACAGCACAGCACATCTGCCTCACTCTGTAGCTGTTTCTATTGTTTCACTTCCTTGAATAAGTAACATTTTTATTGTGAATAGGCAAAAAAACACATAAATCAATGGGAGGAAAATTTATAGCCATTGAAAAAATGGTGAAAAATGTTTTACCAAAGGCGAAAAAAATGCAAAGATTTTAATTGCTGTTTTTAAAGTGAATCTTCCCACGGTAAAGCAGAAAACATTGTTGCTTTCATGGTTTTTTTTCCTAGGATGTGACAGGGACCTTTCACCCACCCCTACAGGTGATCTAAGTTGCCATCTGAGCTGGCTGAGTCTGAGACTGAGTGAGTGACAGATACTAGACAAACAGACATAAATTCATCATACACTGAAGAAAAACAGACAGGTACCACTTGATATACTTTTTGCACTTACACACATGCACACTCCTACATTAGAAAGAGCAAGAGGGACAGGAATATACTTAGGTGTGGTGGTGCTGCAGCCTGCAACTGCTGCCATGTGGCATGTTTTATCCTTTTTGCTTGCTTATGATTCTGAAGATAACCTGTCTATTATCATCTTGTACTGTTCTGTAAAAATGAAAGATGTAGTCAAGCTGGGGGAAATGGAGAAAGTTGTTGCTTAAAGTTTGACACTAGTTAAATGTAGAGGCAGGCAGGCAATTAAAGGGAGCTGGAGTTGCTTGCAGTTGTAGGGATTGTGTTTTTTTTGTAGACAGTAACAGATAGGGACAGATAAGAAAATATTTTGACTTATAAGTGACAGAGACGGGCAAGAGATCTTTAACCTCTGCTGTGACATTAGTCACAAACACTAGTGAAAAAGACATACATCATACATAATTTTCAGATTAACAAGACATCACTCCATACCTTAACAGTTCTGTCATGCACTAGGTTTAGTACATGGATGTGCTGGTGGTATTTAAGTCATCATTCTACAAAAAAAGAATTGCGGCCGTGGTTGCTGCATCTTAAGCAGTAAATGATGATGATTCCTCCTCCTCCTCCTCCTGATGAGGTTGTTTGTAAAAATTATATGAAACGTTCCACCACCAACAAAAAAACAAAAAAAGCAGCATTTCAACAGCCAACATTTTAGTAAGTTTACTATTCCACATGTTTATTTTTGGGTTATCTTTCTGCAGGTTTCAACTTTATTCTAAGAATTTCGATAATGTGGGATGACAGTACATAGTGGAAGAATTGTGTAACTTTTTTGCTTTAACATTACTTTTGGAGGTGGTGGGGGTGGTGGAGGTATGTGTGGGCACTCTATGACTCTTGTAATCTTCAAAAATAAACTCAGAGTCATCCACCTTTGTAGGAAATCACATGTCGAACCCTAGATCCCGGGAGACAGCAAACTATACGATTGTAGCGATCCTGGTGACAGAATACCCTACCACCACCATCTGTCTATGTCTACCTGAGTCCCGGATCCCAACAGTGCTAGAGGGGCTCTTCTCCCGGCTGTTAGAGAGAATAGTTCTTTCCAGCAAAGGCATTCCTGTGTCAACATCCTCAACTGCATTACTCAAAGCAGCAAATCTGTTAGGGTTAGTAGCCAAGGAGTGTCCTCCCTGTTCCTTTGCCCCCTTACTATGTCTAACTGTAACCTATCTGGCTACCTGCTCATTCTTTGTGCATTCTCCACCCCCAGAACTACCTACCATCACTTTCCTCTCAACATTGTCCATCTCTCTCAATGTTGCAAACTGCCCCTCCAGATCTCTAATACAAGCTTCCAGAGAGACCACTTGTTCACATGTGCCACAGAGGTATGCACCCAGGAACTGTTGTTCCAGGTGTACAAACATATGGCAGCTTGTGCACTCAGTTAAATGGACAATCATGCTACCACTCATATTATGCCAGTTACGACAAGCTAAAAGGCAGAGAAAAATAATCTGCACAATAAGGCTAAAAATATGTGTTCCCCTGTGTAATCACCTGTATTTGAATCCCCCTGTTATTTAAATTCTCACACTTACCACATTTCTGCACTTACTTGAATCCCCCTGTTATTTAAATTCTCACACTTACCACAATTTTGCACTTACACACTGATGCAAGATTCACACGTTCAAGTATTCACTGTGTATCTGTTATTTAAAGCAATAATCCACCAATTACAAAAATTGCAATGCCTTCCATCCCATCATAAAACTCCAACTCAGCCACACGCCCACACAAAATAAGTATCTGGATACTACAATCAATATTAGTAATAACTCCATCCAGACATCTCTATACCACAAACCAAGAGACATGCCTGATAATCTCAGATGTGACAGTTTCCATCCCAGACACACAAAAATCTCTATTGTTTACAGCCAGGCCCTAAGGTATAACTGCATATGTTCCAAGACTTCTGACAGCAATGAACATCTAAAAAGGCATAGTAATAGATGCAAATAAATGTATCTCTGATTAATGCTCATATATTATGGTTCATGTAGCACTGTATATAAATTATGTCTAACATGTTGTTCAAAAGTAAAACAATTTTAAAGTATCCCTCTCTCGCCCCTTTTACCAGCCAGTCCAGACAGTGAACAGCAAGGGACAATCCACAGTGAGCATACTGAAAATTGTCAAGGGATGCAGGGTTTTCATTAGCGAGAAGATTGTACATCACTGTGAGCGGTCCAGATTTGGATAGCAGGACGTCTGCTGATCAATTCTGTCTGACACTGAAAGGGTGCTCAAGTTACTAGTGTCTATGTGATCTTGAATGTATTGTCTGACACCATTGGCATAAGCAGAGAGCCTGCAGTTATTGTTAGGTGTTGTTTTACTGACATTTTCATCCCTGGAAATATAAACCCTTACAATTTATAGATGGGTGATCACACTAATTCACTTCTGTCCAATCAGTGAGCAATTCACTGATGACTAATTGAAAGTGTGTCTGACTGACAGGTTCCAAGAATAGGACAGATTAACCCTGTTGTTGCCATTTTATAAGCTCATAAAATTAATTCAAAATCACCATGTTGACGGTAATATGCTTTGTAAATGCTCATAAAGGTCAAAGGTATATGAATGAAATAAATGTCAAGTATTGGTGTTTGAGAGTTCTGAGGAGGAGCAGGGCAGGGACAAACCAAGGTGACAGAGGAGTAATTTGTGCTGCAGAATTCTGTATGGATTGAAATGGATGGAGACGGGAGGCAGGAATGCCAAACAGAAGAATGTTGCAGTAGTCCATATGGGAGAGGATGAGTGCTTGTATAAGAATTTTAGCTGTGGAGGAACAGAGGAAGGGATGAATATTAGCAATGTTACACAAAAGAAAGTGACAGGATTTAGCAATGACATTAATATGAGGGAAGAATGAGAGAGAAATGTCAATTATCACCCCTAGTCACAGTGCTTCTGATACTGGACGTATGGTAGTGCCATTTACAGTCACCTGGAAGGGCTCTACAGAGCCAGGCCTAGGTGGGAAGATGAGTAGCTCAGTTTTAGACATATTGAGTTTGAGATGCCTATGAGCCATCCAGTCTGAGATAGCCAAGAAGCAATGTGTGACTTTTGCCTGGATATCAGAAGTCAGTCGATGTGCAGATAAGTCAATTTGGGTGTCATCTGCATAAAGGTGATATTTGAGACCAAAGGAGTTAATAAGATCACCAAGTGTTATTGTGTAAAGAGAGAACAAATGCGGTCCTAGAACAGAACCTTGAGGGATACCAACAGATAGTTGGATGGGAGAGGATGAAGAGGCGGCAGAGGAGACACTGAAAGATCGGTTAGATAGATATGAGAGAGCCAGTCCAGTTCTATGTTACGGATTCCTAAGGAGTGAAGAATGTGGAGGGGAGCATGATCAACAATGTCAAAAGTTGCTGAGAGATCAAGCATGATAAGTGTTGAATAGTGACCTTGTGATTTGGCAATGCGAAAATCATTGACCACTCTTGTGATAGCAGTTTCAGTGGAGTGGGCAGTGCGAAATCCAGATTGTAAAGGGTCCTTGTGTGACAAGGAATTCAAGCAGGTGTAAGTATGCTAGGCATTCTAAGAATTTAGAGGCAAAAAGCAGGAGAGAAACAGGTCGATAGCTAGAGGGTGTGTTACTGTCAGAGGCATTGTTCTTGAGGATTGGTGGTACTAAGGCATGGTTAACCCCTTAACGACCAGCGGTCGCGGGACATTTCCATCCCATAATGACCGCATAGGGGCACTTTGACACGCCGGTACACGTGACCTGCCACGTGTACCGGCGCGTCACTATGGGGCTTGAAAGAGATCGCTCCGATCTTGGAGCGGTCTATTTCATGCCCTATTTTTACTTACAGCGCTCCCGGTAGAGCGCTGTAAGTAAAAAGTACGTGACGTACCATGACCGTCATCGGTCCTTGAGTAGTTCAAGGACCGTGACGGTCCTGGTACATCAAGGGTCCCTAAGGGGTTAAAGTTGTCAGGAAAGGTAGCAGTGGCAAAGGAGGAGTTAAAGATCTGTAATAGGATACGGATTAGTGTGGGGGAGAGGGACTGGATGAGGTGAGAGGGGAGTGGATCAACTGCGCATATAGTGGAGGGAGCGGAGGATAGCATGTTAGTCAATTCCTCCTCAGAGACTATTGAAAAAGAGTCCAGAGTACCACATGGGGAATGAAGGAGGCTAGGAGTGGATAGTGAACCAGACTTTCTCCAGAGTTGCTCAGCTGAATGGGTACAGGAGCGGAGGAAACTGGTGTCTTTATTAAGCCATGGCAGTGGGTTAGTTCTACTGGTGGATTGGAGGTTTAAAGAGGAGGATAGGACTGAGTTGTATGTTTTGACAAGGCTGTTATTGTTGGGATTAATGGGAATAGATGAAAGTCCAGTAGCCAGGGAAGGTTACAGGTGAAGCGGGGATAGGAAGCAGGTATTGCAGAAGATGTAGAAGTAGTGCTGAATGTTATAAGATAGTTATCGGATAGTGGAAGATGAGAGATATTAAAATCCAGGAGTGCACAGCCTCTACTAAACACAAGGGCTAGAGTATATGTTTTCTGCAAAACTCCTCCATATCACTGCAGAATTTTATTTCATCCATAGGTATGGCTGTGCAGAAGGAAAGTCCTTTTGAAAGTACAGATAACTCCTCTTTGCTTGGCTTGTGTTCTGAGAGGCTTATAACACAAAAATATTTTGTTCTTCACGTGTTGTTGGTTCATTAAAATGTCATGCCTTTTGCTTTAGTTTGTTTGGCTGCTTGGCTTTATATTTTATAAGAAGTGTTTGTAATTTCTTGTAGTATAGCTGCAGTGTATTTTCCATGTTCTATCTCTGTTCTTGTACCTGCATTGAGGGTCAAGAGTTCTGCTTTTACTTTGGTCTTGATGTTGTAATAGATCCCAATAATTATTAGCTTTTCTGGGGCTCTGGCACATAATTGCTGTTATAAGTATATAGAGTTGGGTTCTTTAGGATGAAGCCTTTAGGGATGAGATATTCCTTTTGGCATGTTGACAGGAAGAAGATATCACTGTCCAACTGTGCAAGTTTCTTTCGGAGGTTCTTCAGCTTCCTTTGTGTGCTGTACATTGTGGAATCTTCTATTGTTATATGGGTAAAAAGAGGTACTGTGTAAGTCACAGGTGACTAGTAGATTAAAAATATAAAAAAAAATATATAAAAAATTATACCTTCAGTGGTTCTAGCATGCAAGCTTTCAGGTCAACTAAGAATGAAGGTTGAAAGCACAGTACATGGCTTTAAACACTCATGCATATTATTTTAACATTTAAATTCTACTTCCAGTGTAAATTCTTATCAGAATAGACCATAAACAATTCCCTAGGCTCTATGAAAGTCTTTTTGAGGTGGACTAGAAAATACAATTAAGATTGTGGAGGATGAGAAAGAGAGAGAGAAACTTTTGGCCAAAAAAAATGGTAGAAAGGATAATGAAAAAGCGGCAGCAACATAAACAAGAACATCCCATTCCCAACATATTTCAAACTCATTGTTGTCATCATCATCATCATGACCGTCATCATCACAGATAGCAATTTGTATATCTCATCAGTGGCAGAAATTTAACATTTGTGGTGGTGGTGGTGGTCCTGGTGGTGGCAGGGACTTGCACCCAGATTATGGATTGGTAGCAGATACATACAAACAACATGAAGTTCCTAGTAGTGATCTTACTGCATGTGAGATGGTT
The DNA here is from genome assembly GCA_037306005.1 of Rhinophrynus dorsalis. Lineage (NCBI taxonomy): Eukaryota > Metazoa > Chordata > Amphibia > Anura > Rhinophrynidae > Rhinophrynus > Rhinophrynus dorsalis. Next base: position 305,492,139 of record CM074720.1, on the reverse strand, counting down.
ACAGCATACTTGCAGAATAGTTACATTCTAGGTCAAAACAAATTGTCTACTGGCAAACAAAATAGTGTGTGTAGCTAACATTGACACCTACTGCCATGGAATCTATTAGTTGCCCATGATCAAGAGTGGAGCAGGTTTACAGTGCAGCTGGTTATACTATTAATGACTGTAGGACATTGCCGTCAAGTAACAGTGCTGGTAGACTTCCACTTCAAAAAATGAACCAGCATCTAATACCATCTGAGAATCAGTTAACAGAAGTGGACAAAAACACACAAAACAGAGAAGCTCACAGCACATATAATAATGACATTAGCACTAAGGATGAGGAGGAGGGATTTAATGAATTTTAACCATCTACCACAGTTGAGACCACTGCTAAGCCAACAGATTTATGTTTGACAATCTGACAATAAAGCAAGCTTATATTTAATTGAAACATGTTTATGCAGATACTTCCTTTATAATAATGATCATGATATCTATACATTAATCACACTACTACTACCATACACATCTGCCATATTAAGCACAGCCTTTTTATTTATTTATTTATTTATTTATTTATTTATTTATTTCAAATTAATAGCTGGCATAGCAACATCTTCACAGAAAGAAAAACCTTCAAATACATTTTTTAACAGGCTTACTGAAAGTAAGTCACGTGTTCAAAATGTTAAAGTAAGGCAAGCCCTGAAAAATGTGTTTGGAGGCTTCAGACTTGCTAAAACAAGCCCTGAAAAAATGTTTGTTTGCTTTAAGTTTTTTTTTTTAAATCAAGACCTGAAAATAAAATTGTATGCACTACTGGCCTAGTGCCAGAAACATACCACCTATTAGCTCCCACTTGTGACATTCTGGTTTTTGCTACTGATATAATTCCTGCTGCTGGGTCAGATAAGCATCAATGGAATGTTCCCAGGTTGCCTATCCCTAATGATTACTACTTACAAAGCCAATACTTTGCCAAAGCAAAGAACTCTCTATGGAGCTATTTTCTCAAAGACCTGTGCAAGAAACAAGGGGTCATCCAATAAGATTAAATGAAAGGTGCATTCAACTAAAATAAAGGCAGTGTTATTTATAATAAAGGTAGCATGCTTATGGAATCCTTCGCATCAGCAGGCTGTGTTTGCAGATACAGTAGGTTTGTTCAAAAACATATTAGATACCTTACGAGTCAGTAATGCTAATAATTATGACAGTTGGTCCAATGTATAGGATGTTGATCCAAAGAGATATCTGGCTACCTTTTAGAGTCAGGGAGGAATATGTTTACCCAAATGGGGCTTAATTGGAATTAGCTTCATCATTTTATTTGTGCCTTCCTCTTTATCATAATGGTTGCCATGACAAGTGTTAGACTTAGTAGACGCATGTCTTTTTTTTCAGCCTCATAAACTATTTTATTCTGCTACACAGTACTCTCAATAAATTAGAAAGGTTATAGAGGTTACTTGTTCAAGGAAATATGAGCACCCAAAACTTTTAGTAGACAAAGCATAAGTCTTTCAAAAGATGTAGAGGAAAGAAAGAAAGGGTGTTCATAAAGTAACACAGGAGGAAAAAATGGAAGGCCGAGGAGAGGAAGCAATTCTGAATGTAGATACCTGTTATAAACTCAGAAAAGCAAATCTCAACCTTACTTGTAAGGGTGCATTTCAGGGTAAACATGAAGATGTTTCTTACCTTTGCTTGCCAGTATTATTGACTTAGTTTCTGAGACGTCCCAGATCAAGACATTATGGCTTGGTCTCAACTCAATTGTCCCCGTTAGGCCAAAAAAAAACCTCCAGCATTTTTTTCAAGTATGGTAAGCGATTCAATTATCTGTGCTATGAAAAAATGCCAGCAAAATAAACCCCTGCTGGGCAATAAAGTAAGGCTTTTGGCCTATTGAAAAAATAAAACAAAAAGATCCGATAAGTAACTCACTTTAGCGCAGGAAATTTAAGACCAAATTTTTTTCTGACTTGTGTCCCTTATCAAATCTCTTCTCAGCTGACGTAGCTATAGAAAGTAAAAAAAAGTTTAAAAAAGTGGATATCAATACATGGATATCAAGACCAGCTGCTCAAAGTTGATTGGCTGCACTGTAAGCACATCCCAGCCAATGGCTGTGAGTGAGATGGAATAGAGACTGTCCATATATAAAGGCCATCTCTTTTCAACTTCCCTCGTTGTGAATGGGCATCAGTTTGTGAGGTAATAACGGGGGCTATACTGCACTTCAGTTTCTCCTCCACCACCTGAGTGGCTGCAAACAGCGAAGAAGAAATAGAAATTGACTATATTATTATTACATATAAAAAGATTTTTTTTCTCAACATGGACAACATTTATTATTAACTTGGGGCATGTTATGGACTGTTTAGCCGCATGCTCATACATAGTTTAACCCTTTGAGCTCTGCAATGCATTGTGTACCTCTGGTGTTAAACTGTGCATAAATCTGTGGCTAGTTTTAAGGAAAAATGTATTTATGGAATGTTTATTTTACAGTTACAAGAAGATGAAGGAAGAAAGAAGATGACAAAGGAAAAGGGAAGAAAAGAGGAACAAGAAGGAATACAGAAGACACACAGTGGATGACAGGTACATTTAACATAGATAAGCTAACAATCGGTGCTTGACAGTACGTCAGACACTGATAGTTTGCTTTTTCCTTTGAAGTTTCCAATATTGCTGCTATTTAGCGGCATTTTGGGAACTTAACTCACAAAATTGACTTTGGCCACAAGACCTTTTCTGTGCTTTTACCTGGTAGGGCATTTGAATACGTTATTAGCTCTTTTTGCTGAAGGGCTAGTATCCAGTTTTACCCTAACAGCTGTTTTACCAGGCTTAGTTGAATCAAGCCCTATGTGTTTAGGGAATATTTTGATGTTATGATGTAATTATGCCTTCTAAATCATATTTAGTGTGTTTTGATTATATAAATGAATATGTAAGTTGTAAATAGAATCAAGCCCATGGTGTCTTTCGATAATAATTAAACAGGACTTTACAGGGATGTATTGTGATTAATTACTCTGTTGTATGATAGTCATCACTTTGCTTCTACCTGAACAATATGTTTCTTACTATAATTTGTCTTTCTTTTACTACTTCATTCTTCTTATTCTCATGTTCTAAATCCTAGATTACAAAGATAAAACATCAACCAAGGAAGCACACAACAAAGCATACATCAGCAGTCACCCTTGATCTATGGTTTGAATCTTTCAATAATAAATAATCTTCAGCATCCCCTTCTGCAATAAAGCAAATATTCACATGCCTCTGTAAAACAACCATTCGACTTCCACACTATTTCCAGAAAAATGGGTCTCAATTCAATTGAGTATTATAGCTCAAGAGAAACAAATTTTGCTTGCTGAGGTGGGCTAATTTTTGCATTTATTTATTCTCCGCTTGCTTCCACAAAAGGATTTGCAATAGTCATGAATTTTATGAAAAGCAATGCTAGTGAATTATTTCCTGTACACTAAAATGTTAGACTTTTGTTGAAAAGCTCATGTATCTGATTTCTGTTAAAGCAGACACATATGCTAAAACCCCATTAAGTCTTGCTTCTTAACCCTTTAAAGGGATAGTAATACTTCGTTTTAACTTTATTTTATTTTGTAGGCATTAAAAAACCATGAAGAATGATATAAGTCTTATCTCTCAAACCTTTATGGTTTATGAGATATTCACAAGCAAAGTTTCCCCCTCCCGCCCCTTTTACCTACTGTAAACAATCTCTTCTCATATGTGGAATACAGTCCATAGACTGGACAGATAACAGAAGGGGACACTCTTATTCCTATGAAAACAATGAAATCCCTTCCCCCCTTGACAAACTTTTCAGGTTTTTCCCTTATCTTAATTGAAGATTGTCCCTCTCTGCAGTCTACCTGGGCAGCTCCCTTCTGCCCTGGCCGAGAAGTATTACATCAGTAAAAGGGGGGTGAGGGGGACACTTTGCTTGTGAATATCTCTTAAACCATAAAGGTTTGAGAAATAAGACTTATATCATTCTTCATGTTTTTTTAATGCCTACAAAATAAAATAAAGTTAAAACGAAGTATTACTATCCCTTTAAGCATCAGATCAGTACTATGCTCAGAGTACTGACAAGCATTGAATTAGACACCCTCTGGTCCTTAACAGGTTAATAATAAAACCAGTCTTGTTTAATTATGCATGATGTACAAAAATACTGGGACTCTTAAAATAAATTAGATCATGCACTGTATCAGTATGAAGATATTTTTCAAATCTGAAAATGAAACTGAAGAAGAAAATGCATGCATCTAGAAACCCTTTCTCCTAAATATTGCCTGTTCATGTCTGACAATTCTACTACTTGATACAAAATTGTATACATATAGGGACAAATCAATAATTTAGATAAATAAATGTGTGAGTAAAAAACATAATACAAGCTTGAAAAAAGAACAAAGAACATCATATTAAATGTAATTTCCTGAAATTTACAAAAAAACTATATACAATTTTACATCCAGTATTGACTACAGATGAGCAGGAACAGGAATAGCACTTCCCTTTCCAGCATATGTTGCCTAAACGTCCCTGTTGTAAATCCAAGAAACAGTTTGTAAATCCATCACAATATTCAGCAGATCATCAGCATCACCAGCAACACATTTTGGATCAATTTGCCCTTTATTCTGCAGATAACTATACATATATATGCATTTGATGGAAAGGGGCGTGCTATTCCTGTCCCCTCTCTTAGATTCCTCTTGGGACATGAAGTTCAACAGTGGTAACAGTGATCCTTATTGAACACTTATTAGTAACTTTATATATATATATATGTGTGTGTGTGTGTGTGTGTGTTCTATGAATTTTGATACATTGTGTATATGTCTATTGTGCTGGTCTTTTGGTGTTGTGGGGGGATATAGATTGCTATCTCTATTTTGCACCCTATAAACTATATTTTTCAAAACTAGTGGTATGGAGTCACTATTTTATTATGTTTTGATTACTTTTTGAGTGTGATGGAGCCGATCTCTTGACTCATGCATGTTGTTTTCTTGTGGTTTTGATTTATTTATCAGGATATTTATGTAAGGTGGTGCTGGCTCTACCTTTTATACACTGATAATTTCTATTTAAATGAATAGTAATGTTTCATAATAACATGAGCTCTAATTAATCTTCATAGTATTTGGGCCATGGAGATTGTTATTTCAATTCTATCAGAGTTGTAGTTCAAGAGTAATTGAATGATAGAGTATCCCCCTCCTGCCCCTTCTATTGATGTAGCACTGCTCAGCTTACAGCAACTGGGAGTGTCCAGGTAGATTGCAGAGAGGGACAATCTTTAATTAAATAAGGGAAAAAGCTGAAAAACCTGTCAAGGGGTGCAGGGTTTTCATTGTTCTCACAGTAAGAATATTAACCCTTGATGTGAGCTGTCTGGTCTATGGACTGGATTCCACATCTGAGGAGTGGGGGCTTACACTAGGCAAAAGGGGCGGGAGGGGGAAACTTTATCATTCAATTACTCTTGAACTACAATGCTCACAGTAATGAAATAACACTCTCTATGGCTCAAATACTATGAAGATTAATTGGAGCTGATGTTTTTGTGAAACATTACTATCACCTTAAGTATGCTCCTATTCTTTACCAACATCTTGATATAGTGCAAAAAAGAACTTTAAATATCTGTACTGAAATGGTAATAATAATTATTAAAAATAAAAATATAAAGTTAAAATTCCAAACCTAATAAAACCGAAAACTTTGATCTGATAATATTTTACAGCAGAGAATGTTTCTTAACAAACTTTTGTTGCCATCAAGCATGCCATCTCCAGTCCCTTTACAGCCACTGGAGCATTTCAAAAAAGTAAATAAACCAACAGAGGGTGGTAAACTAAATGACTGTCAATTCTTTTATCAGCTCTAAAAAAAAAAAACAGGAGTTGTGTTTTTTTAAGTCTGGTTGTAGTGTACTATTACCCGACAAAATCAGAGGTAATTATACACACCGCCAGTCAATAAAAAGCCCATAGGAAACAACTAACAACAATGTGCAAGTCACATTCTATTACCCACGCTCAGTATTAGCGCCTGTCCTGTGCCTCAGGGGTTGAGGCGTAGAAGCCATAATGACGGTTTTAAAACCATCGTTGTTTGAACAAAAGCAGTGCAGAATACAGTATACAGCATAGAAATCCGACATACAGTGCCCCCTTCAACATATTAACCCCCTTTAAAATTCGACTTACAGTGCTTTCTTTCACCATTTTAATTTGAGTAATATTGTTCACATTCGACATTTTAACCCTTACAGTGCTCCTATGACTTTTTTCCTCCATTGAAATTCGACGTTGTTCTTCTCCTATTTTTTATGACATGCCCTCTTTGTATTTGTTTTGTCTAATTAACCCTATGAGTGCCAGAGAAAGGTAGCAACGCATATCAATGTGTTTGCTACCCCTCTGCTACTCATAGGGTTAATAGGTAAGGTATGCGGCTGCATACCTTGCCTGTACATGTGTATGAAATGTTATTTATGTATTTATTTATTTTTTATTATTTGTTTTAAAAAAAGGTTCAGACCTCAATGGGGTCATCAGGACCAGTAGGACAGATAATCCATGGCGACCACTGCCATTTTCTAAATAAAGCTCATATAACCTATGTGTACCATAGGTTATATGTACTTTTATTGTAATATAAATAAACATTTCAGACCTCAAGGGGAGCACCAGGACCCCTCCTGAAACCCCCCTAACATGGATCATCTAATCTTCTGGATAGCTGATCCATGTGGCGGCTTTTGTAATAAAGGTCATATAACCTATGTTATTCATAGGTTATATGCACTTTTTATGCATAAATATAACTTTCAGACCTCGAGGGGGGAATCAGGCCCCCTCCTGATATCCCACCTATCATGAATCATCTATCCAAAAAGATAGATGTTCCATGGGGGGACCCCAAAGGCATTTTCTGCCTTCTTGAGTACTGGAGCAGCTGTATAAGCCACTACGGTACAAGTAAAGCGCTTTTTGAATGAATGAACTCTGTCACAAGGTCATTCTTAGAAGGTACAGCGCTGCACTTTCATCATTGAATCAATCACCCGGGTAAAATATTTTCTAAATAAATAAAATAAATAATATGTTCTTAAGTCTTTCATCAATATGTAATGTTGTTTGAAGTTCTCTTAGCGGTCTATGACAAGTACCTCCAGAACCTCAGAGGAGACTTTATAAAACAGTGGGGATTTTTTTTTTCTGCTGGAGGCAGCGATACTTGGGGCATTGTATTTACTGATTACTCTTGTTTTATATGGGCACAAGAAACTTTAAAGAAGAAAGAAGAAGAAGAAAGAAGAAGAAAAAGAAGGAAGAAGCTTAGATGAAGAACAGGGTGCAGAAGCTCCCAACGGACCTTAGACTTCCTGATAAGTGTTTAATGTTAATGTTGTGTGTTAGCTTTAGGAGGGTTAATCTTTTGAGTGCCAATGGGATATGCAACACATTGCAATGCACTGCATACCCCACTGGCACTCAAAGGATTAATTTTATTTTTGTTTCACTCATATTTTTGGTACCTTGGATCTATTGACATGGGACTTGGGCCCATATCAATATATCCATGGGTCACTAGTATAGGGATGCTTTTTCTGTTTTTTCTTTCACAGCTCAATTACACGTCGGTGGGTATTAACAAGCATTAGGGCCTCAACTCCTAGATCTTGTGGTGCTAATTTAACACAGAATAAGAGTCCTTGGGCCGGATTCTATTGCAGGTGCTGATTTTATTTCTGCTTTTATCTCCAGGTTTCCCCATAGACTTCAATGGGCACATTTTTGATAAAAAAGGTGTTACCATTTATCTCCTGTAAAAGAATTCTAATTCCCTTAGACCGGAGGGGGCATCAGCCCGTGGACATGAAGAGTGGGGTGTGTGTGGCGCATTATTCTGTCTCTGCTGCTGCCTCAGCAGCCTCACAAAGCTGCAGAGACAGCAACAACATCTATGAATGCTAAGTATAATTTTGACTAATTTACTTATGGGACTACGATTGTCTTGGCATAACTTAGAAATCAACTTCCAACCATCAGTCATATCCAAATATCAAACTTGATTTTCTTTCCTCTCCATGCTTTCTGACATAATGTGATATATAAATATAACACCTGCAGTATGTCACTTTTCTTTATAGTTATTAACCCTTTGAATGTCAAAGGGGTAAGCAATGCATTGCAAAGCAATGCACTGGGTACCCCTCTGGCACTCAAAGGGTTAAACAGGGGAAACTTCCATGTACATATTAGACTAATCCTACCCCAAAGGGCAGTACAGTTCCAAAGGGATGGGCAATTTCCCTTTATACAGGAAATACCAGATAACCCCTGGCATACGTTTCAGCATTATGTGGGCCTTGTCAGTGTGGTGGAGCTAGTTTCCCTAGGCGCTGGTCTCCCTAAGAGTGAAGGGTAATCCAGAGATAGACCCCTTGCCCTTAGTGCCTAGGAATTCCAGCTGCACCTCATTGATGAGACTCAGCAAGGTTAAAACTTACATATGGAGATACCTGGTGTTCTCATGCAGAGTGGACTTGCCTGTCATTCTGGAACTGGACTGCCTTTTGGGCAGGATTAGTCTAATATGTATGCAGAAATTTCTTCTTTATAATGGCACTGGAGAGCTAAAACGTGATGCTGCTGAGTGGTGACTAGTCGTAGAAATTGCCATTGTGCATGTTTTTATGCTACCTCTGGACAAAGCTGGGATGAAGGGCAATGAGACACTCTTCAATTGCCATCTGACATCTGACAGTTGGCAGGGATTGATGGGAATTGTAGTCTAGCAGCAGCTGGAGGGTTGGAGATCAGTAAGTGTTTCTATATCTACCAGATATGTGGGACAAGGCTGGGGGGTCAGTATATAATTCCATGAATACTAGTGCAATGGAACAAGGCTGGAGGGTGGCATACTAACTACAACCTCTGCTCCACTGCTAACAACTCACGGAGTATACCACATCTCAAGAAAGAAGCCGGTCGATCTGCCTTCTCCTTCAGAGCTCCGAAAGACTGGAATAACCTACATGAGAAAATCAGATCTTCCCACAGTCTAAAATCCTTAAAAATGACTGATTCTTCATATCTAAAAACAATATGCAACTGTATATAACATTTTTAGTACGTGTGTGTATATATGTATTATGTCTCTGTATTTGTGTAAATATGTGCACTCCAGGACATACTTGAAAACAAGATAAATCTCAATGTATTCTTCCTGGTAAAACATTTTCTAAATAAATATGGTTAGCAGTACAGTGGGACATGCCTGGCGGGTTAAGTATGTGCTGTTCTATAGATACGGTGAGACAAAACAGGGGGTCAGTATATGTGGTTCCATGGCTACCACCAGTGCAGTGGGGAATCATCGCAGGAAAAAGCAAAAAAAAAAAAAAACTGCACTTTTTGCAGGAATTCCCAAAGAAGACAAATTATGACATTTTTAGAAGTTTTCTCTTCTGGGGCAAAACATTTTGCTCATCCCTAGCAATGGTAAAAAAAAAAAAAAAAAAAAGCAAAATCGCCCTAAATGAACAAACTGGCTAATGCGCATATTATAGTATAAGAAAGAAAAATAGTGTGCACTGTCTCATGATACACTACTTGGGGTGCACAGGCACTAAACATACAACTTACAAAATTAGAGAAAAAAGAAAAAGAATGCCTATCAAATTGCACTCCCAAAAAGTGCATCGGACACCTATTATTAAAATATAGAATGTTTTATTAGTATATTGAAAATGATAAAAACAGTATGTGCACCAAGGAAAGAGAAATCATATGAATACTTGCTAAAAATAGCCTGGATATGCCTGGTATGCAGGAGTTCAATGCCTATCAAAAAACCTACGTCACTGATGATAGTTGCATAAATAATCAATAAAGCATATGTATAAAGACTATCAATTTAATCCCATCACCACTGAAATCCCTAAAATGGTAATGTGTATTGGATATTTAGATGACAGAAGATAGGATCTTAGCATATGTATTCCCAACCACTCAAACGATCTAAAGAAAACTATATCGCTGAGTGTGGGGAAACCAAGGGTTAAGATAAAGCTGTATAAACAATAGTCCACCACTCTAATACATGGCTGTATCGATTGTAACGTACCTCTATGGTGAATGATATCCTAAAATATTCGAGAACGGCAATAAGTAAGCTGGCAGATCAAAAACCCAATATTAAACAGCAAATAAGTATTCACTGATCTCGGACATCTAATCACTAAATGCTCACGGAGATCCCGTTCTGATTAAGAAACTCACGTGAGCGTAAGAGCGAAATGGGTAAAATTCTAAATATAAATAGAATCTGCTAAATACAAAAAAGAAAATATGATCTAAAGTCACGTTATTCCAATTCCTCAAACTAATAGGGAAGGTACCTCAATCGCATATTATACAGACAAAGAGCACATTAGTGAGATGTGCCTGAATACTGTAGGAAAACATTATAATTATTGTTTTCTTTCCGTGGTCAAAGTCCATGGTAGCATTTAACAAAGGGCTAAGACTGCTCTCAGCTGAAAACAACAGCACAAAATGCCTAAAACTTTTAGACTGATGTGCCCACTCAGGCCCCCATCAATGGGTACTTACTAGAACAAGAGGCTTGTCGGTATGAAAGCATATAACCAATATGTGCTTGAGCTCCTAGACCTCTCCTCTACACCTTGGCATTTCAACCACAATATGAAATGGTGAGAGCTCTAAAAATAAATAATACATTGGTTTCTCTATTTAATTGTAGTATGGTTAATAAAATAACATATATGTATAAAATCCACTGATATTTCCATTAGCCCTTTTCTTCTTAGCTCCAATGAGAAGAAAAACTACAAAAAGGTCATTTGAGTCATTGTTATGCAAAGGTCAAGCATGGGAACTGGTAGTGCTGATCTCCTATGAAAAATCAGAAAAAGATTTTTGAGAGATGTAATAACCAAAATTTGTAGATCACTATCATACAGATCTATGGAAAGAAGACAGTTTAGAGGTTGAGAAAGAGATTATAGTATTTAGAGAGCCCATTTATAACCTTCTTTCATTCAAAGAGTAGTTGAGATCTCTTACATCTAGGTGTGGTGATAGATTCCTAGGGGACAGAATAAATAATTAGAAAAAATATAATCCTTTGAATGCTGATGATGGGCTAGTCAGCAAGAAAGTTCTTCAAAAATGTTTTAGAATAATGTATAGATGTATAAAAAAAATGAATTAATCATATAATTTTAAGATGGATTGAATTCTAAAACATAGCCTCTTGAGATCATTTAAGGCACCAATTGATCAGAGAGAACCTCGGGCCAAAACCTCTTAATCTTCCCTTTTAATCTGCAGGCTTGAATCTGGAAACCATGATAACTTATTTCTTCTATTGTCAAAATATTGGCAGAGGAATTTAGAACAACAAAACAATACTGATTTTCCCCTATTCCAGACTTGAGGTCTGGCTGATTCCCTAATTGGGCTGTAAGAATGAATTGCTGGAAAGATAAACCTTTTTTACTTCTCCTAGCCTGGACCAAATATGATTATAATTTCCTGTCTTGTCATAAAAAGAGTCTGTTTTGACTGGATGTCTTGTTCATAGTGTCATCAAGTAAATCCAACCAAAAAGCATGCCAGAAAAAGATAAGGCACACAAAATTCACTTCAAGATATTATCCCCAATACATGGTCTCATCCAATGTGAGCTCTTCTAGCAGCTATTACAGGCAATATAGATTAAGTCTGCATGTTGACAATTTCCAAAGAGGAGTCAGTAGGAAACTGTATGACCAGATTCAGTTTGCTGAGGGTATCTGAAGGCCAAATTTCTTTCTCCTTCAACTAAGGATTGCTCAACATTCTCCATAATAATCCTCATAACCATAGACAATGAAGTCAGGGTTATAGACCATTTTAATTATGACCCAATGAATATTCATATACACTTCAAATCCTTCTCCAGTCTTCAGTACAATGGATCTCTGAAAGAGGTTGCTTCACCCAAAAGCAAGGTGTTTTCGTTGGTGTGGAAACCGCTGCAGAATATACTTTTGGAATTGAGTCCGAGCTCATACTCCTTATCTACAAAAGTCTACATTTTAGAAAGGCAGGATGTAGCTCTGGATTTCCTCTTGGGCTTGTTCTATTCAGATAGAGTTGTATCTCACATTATATTTTGCACAGGACAGATCAAACTCTCATTCAGATCTCATTCAGTGTGATGCTTGGCCTTGACCACCAAGCTGGGAACAAGCAAACTATATGGCTGTCTTCATAATGAGTAGATATACTGTATGTCATGGTTTTTGATGAACACTCAGAACAGTTTGGTAAGGTTAAAATAACTTTATTAGAGAAAGGTACAAGACATATATAGGCCTATGGGCCCACACAACAGAGTATATATACAGGCAAATATATACAATAGTATCAGGCCAGTATTGGAGTCATATTAGAGAATAATGACAAACTCTAGACAGTGGAGGTCCTGGCTTGGATCAGGACAGGTGGCAGGAATAGCAGACAGCGGACTGCCCACAAGACCTAGATGGTGGATGGTCCAGAGGAAGGTGACTGGCACAACGCAGAGAAATGAGGCAACTCTGCTGGCACAACCCAGATGCCTGGGCAGACAGAACCCAAGGATCGAGGCACCACTGACCCTGGCACCGGATGGCAACAGACTGAGATAACTCTCCCAGAAATAACCCTAGAATGCTAGGGGTGGATCGCAGCACAGCAAGTATAGTGGTGTAGACAACCAGTGTCCCCTCTATGAGGATGGAGCAACGTACACTGGCTCTTGACCCCAAGGCTCCTGCAGTTGGAGATATGCAACACTCTACCTGGAATGTCCAGGTACGCAAGGGGTCAATCGGGAATGCCCAGATCACTGCAACTCCCAAAGGGAGTGAGCCCAGCGAGGTATGAGAGGTGGAGACAGAGAGATCAGAGTAACAGAGTCAGTGATAGAACACTGCACCGGTACTTCACCTGTACACTCCGCCAACGGCGGTATGGAGAGAAGCTTGGCAGGAAGCCTAGCTAACGGTCGATAAGATATAGCTCCACGAGGCGCAACCGACTAACGTACAGCAACCAACAAGTGTAACGAAGGCAACACCGAGGCCACAAATGGTATGCTGGAAATGCAAGCAATCCGAGAAAAGGCAGCCCACAGAGCAACCAGCAGCCAGAGAGGTCAGACACAGGACCAGTACACAGACCAGCACAGAGTAAACGGAAGCGTGTTCTTAGCCAGATACACTCGGTAATGGAAGCGGGTTCTCAGCCAGACCAGGTCAGTAATGGAGCGGGTTCTCAGCCAGATACAGTCGGTAACGGAAGCAGGTTCACAGCCAGGCCAGGTCAGCAACGGAGCAGGTTCTTAGCCGGATACAGTCGGTAATGGAAGCAGGTTCACAGCCAGGCCAGGTCAGCAACGGAGCAGGTTCTCAGCCGGATACAGTCGGTAACGGGAACGGGTCCTCAGCCAGATACGGTCAGCAACGGAGTGGGTCCTCAGCCGGATACGGTCAGCAACGGAGAAGTCACAAGCAGCAGAATCAGGAACCTCGTCAGGCAGGCCAGGTCATACACGATCAACAATAACGGATCAGAATGTAGGAACAAGTACACCACGAAAGTGCACCATACCGTGGAAATGACAGGGGTATATAAAGGCCATCACTGGGCGGCGACAAAAGGTACTAGCCAATCAGTAAACAGTAATGCAAACTAGCAGTCAGAATGTCGCTGCCTGCTGCACAAAGCACTGGCACCGTGATACTGTATAAATATGAAGGGGGGCTCAAATAATCTTTGACAATAAAAATGGTGTCTCAGTCTCAAAAGTTTGGCAATGCTTGAGCTAGATCATCGGTAGCTTCTTCTTATTCAGATGAACAAAAAAGTCCTATACAGGAAAAGTTCTGTCAAGAAGTGATTATTCCATGTCATGAGTTCTGGATCTTTCCTTTCATAGCAAATGACTGAAGTTCTATTATGATTTGTGGGGGCATTTTATGAATAATTGAGGCCCCTGACAAACTTGAAAGTGGGGACCTCAAATAGAGAAATACATTTAGAATGCATTTACCTTTTGTTATTAACTTAACTCCTTGAATACTAAATAGACCTCAAGTATTCAAGTGGTTATGCTTTGTGGCAAAAGTGTATTGGTTTGCTATCTATTCTACCATATGATTGCATTGTTTGTTTTTGTGAAGATCTGGAACCATTGGAAACCCAAGGGGAAGTCCCATGAAAGAGGAGGCCCCCAGCAAGGTAGACTGGGTATGCCAATGCATTAAAATGCCTCTGCTCTCAGGGCTAGAAAGTCGCACACAGTCCCATAAACAACTATCACTCTTTTTAAAATAAAAATATTAATTACTCAAGGACTGGCTTACTCACCAACCCCAATACCTGGTGATTTTTAGGCAGGGTCAGGATCCATAATGATGAAGGTAACCTCAAAAGAAGCATCATCATAAAAACTCCATAAGCCAGAAGAACAGAAAATAAAAATGTAGAAATATAAATACCACAAAAATACAGAGCCCCACTTATCAGAGGTATACAGAAGAAGACCTCGGCATCAGGGTGTGATGCAACAGCAAAGCAAAGACAAGACAGAACAAGTATAAAACCAGGAGAGACCACTAAGAGAATGTTCATAAGCAGTTATTGCTGCATGACAACTGTCATAGCTGCTGTCCCACTTCAGACTGCTAAGGAGTGATAGACCAGACATTGGAGGAGCCTAACGATGCTAAGGCAAGGCAAACATTGGTATTCCCAAAGGTAGTTTACTACCTACAACTGTGGAGAGGAAGCAAAAAGTCATGGGGGTTGAGGGTAGGCTTTATATCTTTTGGAATTGTTTCTTCTTCTGCCAGCTGAAACAAAGTTTGAGACTTTGGCAATTGTTGCCATGAATGTCTAATAAATAACTTTTGCAAAAAGAGTACCATAAGTTCTAATACTTTCTTTAACATAACCATTTGAATACAGGATGCAAAGAAGCAGATGTGGACACCACTGCTACTCAGACTTATCCTTCCTTAATCCTCCTTTGTCCCTTACTCTTAAACTTAAACTCTAATGCTAACACTAAGCATTGACATATAACCCAAAACCCAAGCATCCAACTCTAAAAAAACAAAAAAAACACACACAAAACCAAACAATAAACCAGAAGATGTACTACAAACCCCAAAATAACCCCTAACCCCAAAACATATCACCAGCTATCTGTCTGCTACTCAACATTCTCAACAGCAGTCATGACAACAGAGGAACAACCTGTTCTCCTCAGCTGACCTTCTTCTTCTGAGCCTGTCAGCCAGGCTTGTATGCAGACATTTTGACTTAGAGACATCTGCATGCCTGCGCTGTCCTTCCTGATCTCCTTCATGGTACCTTAAGGTGACACGAAGGGACTGACGGAGCAGGTGCTCAAAAAAGCAAGAAGTCTGGCTGTCAGTCTCACAGTTCTTATGCAAAATAATAGCACTGTTTCTAAGCATATCACCACATGCCTAACTATTGAAGGGGGCTTTACTTAGGGTGATAGTTCTGCTTTAAACAATATCCACTTTAGCTAGATATTATTGGTATATGTCACAGCTGAAATCAGAATTCTGGATAAAGCTCATATTATCTGGCTAATGTAAATATTAATGTGTGCCTGGCTAAAGTGAGTATTAGGGAATGGGATAGGCACAAAAATTCATGAGGTTTCTTTTTTCACAGAGAATTCCATACCATAGAGTAACCTATAGATTTTATGCAGTTACTTTAATGCCACAGATTATCCCATGAGAAAGGTTCCATTTCTCACCTATGTTTTAATGATTTTGAAAGTTCCTGCATCATATTATAAGAAACCCAGCCTTTCCTAATTGCAGCATGTTGTTGAATAGACAAGAAGAAGAGAGTCAGAAAGCAGAGATAGAGACAGTGGGAGCACCTGTCCCATTCATTGGAGGTGATTCTGTCAAAAAAGGACATTCTTCTCCACTTCTCCCTTACTAAAACTGGGTGTGGGACAATATTTTCTTGGGGCAGACACAATGCAATTATCATACTGCTTCACAAAAAAGGTAGCAGAGAAAAGTCTGGTAATTATAGATCATATAATCTTCCTTGGTAGTGGGAGATGTTATGGAAACCACGATAAAGGAAAGAATTGTTAAATATCTTGTCAAACTAACCTAACAGATTTTATTTTTTAATGGGCAATTAAAACAAAGGACTGGGGAGAGTAGTAGAGCTTACCTAGATTTCAGTAAGGAATTTTACACTGCCCCCTTACAGAACATTAATTTACAAATTGTAGTGTTTGGGTTTGTAGGTAAAATTAGTTGAAGAGATAAAACATGGCTGAATGACAGGAGACAGGGTTGTAGTTAATGAAGAATATTAAAAAGGTCTTCAAGTTAAAGGGATAGTAATACTTCGTTTTAACTTTATTTTATTTTGTAGGCATTAAAAAAACATGAATAAATATAAGTCTTATCTCCCAAACCTTTATGGTTTAAGAGATATTCACAAGCAAAGTGTCCCCCTCCCGCCCCTTTTACTGATGTAACACTTTTCAGCCAGGGCAGAAGGGAGCTGCCCAGGTAGACTGCAGAGAGGGACAATCTTCAATTAAGATAACGGAAAAACCTGAAAAGCTTGTCAAGGGGGGCAGGGATTTCATTGTTTTCAAAGGAATAAGAGTGTCCCCTTCTGTTATCTGTCCAGTCTATGGACTGCATTCCACATCTGAGAAGAGATTGTTTACAGTAGGTAAAAGGGGCGGGAGGGGAAAACTTTGCTTGTGAATATCTCATAAACCATAAAGGTTTGAGAGATAAGACTTATATCATTCTTCATGTTTTTTTAATGCCTACAAAATAAAATAAAGTTAAAACGAAGTATTACTATCCCTTTAAGGTATTCTTTTTGTATATGTTAAAAAGATCTGCTACAGGGTAGACATTTACTGGTGGAATTATCTGGATAAATTAAAAGTGTGGACAAGAGCGTGGCAGCTGCAAATTAATGTTAATAAATACAAAATAATGCACTTGGGACATAAAAATCCAAAGGCAGGATATAGTATTAAGTGTACTGTGCTATTTGTGACAACTGAAGAAAGGGACTTGAGAGAAATTATTTCTGATTACTTAAAGGTAGGAGGAAATGTAACAATATTGGAACAATAAAAAAATCAAAATAATAAAAAAACAAAAAAATACCTGCGCAAAAACAGACAGACCAGCAGGGAGGAGGATCTCCTGTATTCTCATCTGCAAGATGGTGCCGATCAAAATGAGGAGAAGAGGGAAAGAGTTAACCCTCAAACTTCATTTCTATCGCGGTTTTTAAAAAAACCAAAACCCAGCACAGTTAGAATTGGTATAATAAGTAACATAGTAACATAGTAACATAGCCTGACTACTCTGCTGTATCTGTTCCTGCCTGTGTACCGATCCGGACTGCTTGACTACTCTGCTGTAACCGTTCCTGCTCAGTGTACCGCCCCGGCCCGGCTGACGTTCCTGCTCTGTGTACCGATTCAGATTGGCTGACGTTCATGCTCTGTGTACCAACCCGGCCTGGCTGACTTTCCTGCTCTATGTACCGACTCGGATTGGCTGACGTTCCTGCTCTGTTTACTGACCCGGCCTGGCTGACTTTCCTGCTCTGTGTACCGACTCGGATTGGCTGACGTTCCTGCTCTATGTACCAGCCCGTTAGGGCTACTACTCCTGTATATCGCTGTGTCACGGTTAATTAAGACTCTCAGACTTAAGGTTTAGGTAAAAACATAACTTTATTGAAAAGTTAAGGCAATCCCATAGGGTTATCATACACATACAGACAATACAAATAAGCAAATGATTATATGAATAGGTTCTACCGGCCTTGCCAATAATACCGGGCTAGGCAACCCAGGTGACTAGACGAAATAGCAGTAGCAGGCTCTACCGGCCTCGCCAATACCGGGTAAGGCAACCGTGAGATGGTAACGTACCGGTTCTACCGGCCTTACCAATACCGGGCAAGGCAGCCTGAGGGAATACTGTGAGTAGGCTCTACCGGCCCTGCCAATACCGGGTAAGGCAACCTAAAGGATGGCAACGTGAATAGGTTCTACTGGCCTTACCAATACCGGGCAGGGCAGCCCAAGAGAGGAGACCTTCCTGGAACCAACTGACTGTCAGGTGACAATGACAGTAGGATGGAAGAGGTAGCAACTAGGATAAGCGGTCTCGCTCAAGCAGAAGTCTCATGCCAGAGAACTACAAGACAACTGCATAGGGACTGGACAGCAACTCGGACCTCACAGTACCTGACAACAGTCAGGGAGCAAACCAGCGTCCGCACGCTGGGACCAACTGAAAGGAATGTGAACCGCAAGGTGTACTGGAGTAAACCAACAGGAGTAATGGTACAGGGTTAATGGAGTAAACCAGCGTCCGCACGCTGGGACCAACAGTAGCACAAGCTACCAGGTTTAATGGAGTAAACCAGCGTCCGCACGCTGGGACCAACAGCAGTATGAGCCACCAGGTTGAATGGAGTAAACCAGCGTCCGCACGCTGGAACCAACAGTGTGAAGGCCACAAGGTTTAATGGAGTAAACCAGCGTCCGCACGCTGGAACCAACAGTAATATAAGCCACCAGGTATAATGGAGTAAACCAGCGTCTGCACACTGGAGCCTACAGTAGGAATATCGCCGGAGCAAAATGAGAGCAATGTCGCCTCAGCGACTGCAGACTGGGAACCACTGAGACCAGGCAGAGGATCAACCGGAACGAGCAGGCAGGTACACAGGAACAGGTAGACTCAGGAACTCAGGAACTCTGAAACACTGGAACACTGGAACACTGGAACTCTGGAACTCTGGTACTCTGGAACTCAGGAACTCAGGCCCAATCAGCATGGCAGGCAGGACGGAAAAGATACTGTCAGAGATACCACGAAAGGGCAACCAGAGTTTAAAAAGGCAATGTGAGGCGGGCTGACAGCAGGCAGCCAATGGAGCCCCCTGCAGGTGATAGACACTGGATAGCACCAATCACGGGCACCGTGATAGTACCCCCCTTTCAAAGACCCCCTCTCCTAGAATAGGGTCTGGGTTTCTGAGGGTACTTGGCATGAAAAATCCGTAGTAACCTGGGTGCATGAAGGTTCTTACTATCCACCCAAGATCGATCCTCAGGACCATAACCTTTCCAATGCACCAAGTACTGTAACTTTCCTCTAAGCCTACGGGAGTCAATGATACTCTGTACCTCATATTCCTCCTGCCCCTCAACCTCAACGGGCCCTGGCATCACAGGTGTAGTAGTGTAACGGTTACATACAAGAGTTTTAAGGAGAGACACATGGAATACATTATGAATGCGCATAGATGCGGGTAAGTCCAAAGCATAGGAAACAGGATTCATTTTGCGAATAATTCTGTAAGGACCAATAAACCGAGGTGCCAACTTATTAGATGGGACTTGGAGCTTCAGATTCTTAGAAGACAGCCATACTCTATCCCCAACTTGGAAGGAAACCGCTGGAAGCCTTCTGCGGTTAGCATGGCGCTGATGGTGCTGAAATGACTGGCCCAGTGCCCTCTGAACTTGTGCCCATGTGAAACAGAGTTGCTCGATATGCTCATCCAGAGCTGGAATCTGCTGTGTCTGAAAAGAATCCGGGAGCAGACAGGGTTGGAAACCATAAGTAATCAGAAACGGAGAGCTCCCAGAAGAAGAATTGACTGCACAGTTCCTGGCGAACTCTGCCCAAGGCAACAAATCGGCCCAATTGTCATGATGGTCAGTCACGAAACAGCGCAGAAACTGTTCCAAACCTTGATTGGCATGTTCAGCGGCCCCATTAGTCTGGGGATGATATGCAGAGGAGAAGGATAGCTGTATGCCCATCTGTTCGCAAAATGCCCTCCAGAATCTGGACACAAACTGGCTCCCCCTGTCGGACACCAGTACCCTGGGTACTCCATGCAACCGAAACACCTCTCTAGCAAACACCATTGCCAGTTCTTTAGCCGAAGGAAGGCCACGGAGAGGTACGAAGTGAGCCATTTTAGAAAACCTGTCTACCACCATCAATATGAAGGAATACCCTCTAGACCTGGGCAATTCTCCAATAAAATCGATAGAAACATGAGACCAAGGGCGTTCACCATTAGGCACCGGCTGAAGCAAGCCCACCGGGAGATGTCTAGGGGTTTTAGCACGAGCGCAGGTGGCACAGGCATTAGTAAAATTGGCACAATCTGATCTCTGAGAGAGGGACCATAACAATTGGTCTCTACCAATATGTCCCGTAGCCTTAGAGGAATGGTAGGTTTCAAGTAATCGAGTACGGAATGGTTCAGCGACAAAACATTTGCCCACTGGAGTTTCATGGGGAGCGGAGACCTGGGAAGCCAAGATCTCTTCCCCTAGTGGTGAAGTGATACTAGTACGTATGGTGGCCAATATTCGATCAGGTTGGATGATAGGTGCTGGTGCTTCTTCTCCGTCAACTTCAGCCTCAAATTGTCTTGACAGAGCATCAGCCCTAACATTCTTTGATCCCGGCAAGTATGATACAATGGAATTGAATCGAAATAGGAATAATGCCCATCTGGCCTGGCGAGAGGACAATCTCTTGGCCTGGATTTTTTGTGCCTTCAAGTAAATGACGCCATTCCTTGAGAGCGAGGATAATGGCCAGTAATTCTCTATCACCAATCTCATAATGGCTTTGGGCTACGGTCAGTTTTTTAGAAAAGAACCCACAGGGTGAGTAGGCTCTACCGGCCCTGCCAATACCGGGTAAGGCAACCTAAAGGATGGCAACGTGAATAGGTTCTACTGGCCTTACCAATACCGGGCAGGGCAGCCCAAGAGAGGAGACCTTCCTGGAACCAACTGACTGTCAGGTGACAATGACAGTAGGATGGAAGAGGTAGCAACTAGGATAAGCGGTCTCGCTCAAGCAGAAGTCTCATGCCAGAGAACTACAAGACAACTGCATAGGGACTGGACAGCAACTCGGACCTCACAGTACCTGACAACAGTCAGGGAGCAAACCAGCGTCCGCACGCTGGGACCAACTGAAAGGAATGTGAACCGCAAGGTGTACTGGAGTAAACCAACAGGAGTAATGGTACAGGGTTAATGGAGTAAACCAGCGTCCGCACGCTGGGACCAACAGTAGCACAAGCTACCAGGTTTAATGGAGTAAATCAGCGTCCGCACGCTGGGACCAACAGCAGTATGAGCCACCAGGTTGAATGGAGTAAACCAGCGTCCGCACGCTGGAACCAACAGTGTGAAGGCCACAAGGTTTAATGGAGTAAACCAGCGTCCGCACGCTGGAACCAACAATAGTATAAGCCAACAGGTTTAATGGAGTAAACCAGCGTCCGCACGCTGGGACCAACAGTAATATAAGCCACCAGGTATAATGGAGTAAACCAGCGTCTGCACACTGGAGCCTACAGTAGGAATATCGCCGGAGCAAAATGAGAGCAATGTCGCCTCAGCGACTGCAGACTGGGAACCACTGAGACCAGGCAGAGGATCAACCGGAACGAGCAGGCAGGTACACAGGAACAGGTAGACTCAGGAACTCAGGAACTCTGAAACACTGGAACACTGGAACACTGGAACTCTGGAACTCTGGTACTCTGGAACTCAGGAACTCAGGCCCAATCAGCATGGCAGGCAGGACGGAAAAGATACTGTCAGAGATACCACGAAAGGGCAACCAGAGTTTAAAAAGGCAATGTGAGGCGGGCTGACAGCAGGCAGCCAATGGAGCCCCCTGCAGGTGATAGACACTGGATAGCACCAATCACGGGCACCGTGATAGTACCCCCCTTTCAAAGACCCCCTCTCCTAGAATAGGGTCTGGGTTTCTGAGGGTACTTGGCATGAAAAATCCGTAGTAACCTGGGTGCATGAAGGTTCTTACTATCCACCCAAGATCGATCCTCAGGACCATAACCTTTCCAATGCACCAAGTACTGTAACTTTCCTCTAAGCCTACGGGAGTCAATGATACTCTGTACCTCATATTCCTCCTGCCCCTCAACCTCAACGGGCCCTGGCATCACAGGTGTAGTAGTGTAACGGTTACATACAAGAGTTTTAAGGAGAGACACATGGAATACATTATGAATGCGCATAGATGCGGGTAAGTCCAAAGCATAGGAAACAGGATTCATTTTGCGAATAATTCTGTAAGGACCAATAAACCGAGGTGCCAACTTATTAGATGGGACTTGGAGCTTCAGATTCTTAGAAGACAGCCATACTCTATCCCCAACTTGGAAGGAAACCGCTGGAAGCCTTCTGCGATTAGCATGGCGCTGATGGCGCTGAAATGACTGGCCCAGTGCCCTCTGAACTTGTGCCCATGTGAAACAGAGTTGCTCGATATGCTCATCCAGAGCTGGAATCTGCTGTGTCTGAAAAGAATCCGGGAGCAGACAGGGTTGGAAACCATAAGTAATCAGAAACGGAGAGCTCCCAGAAGAAGAATTGACTGCACAGTTCCTGGCGAACTCTGCCCAAGGCAACAAATCGGCCCAATTGTCATGATGGTCAGTCACGAAACAGCGCAGAAACTGTTCCAAACCTTGATTGGCATGTTCAGCGGCCCCATTAGTCTGGGGATGATATGCAGAGGAGAAGGATAGCTGTATGCCCATCTGTTCGCAAAATGCCCTCCAGAATCTGGACACAAACTGGCTCCCCCTGTCGGACACCAGTACCCTGGGTACTCCATGCAACCGAAACACCTCTCTAGCAAACACCATTGCCAGTTCTTTAGCCGAAGGAAGGCCACGGAGAGGTACGAAGTGAGCCATTTTAGAAAACCTGTCTACCACCATCAATATGAAGGAATACCCTCTAGACCTGGGCAATTCTCCAATAAAATCGATAGAAACATGAGACCAAGGGCGTTCACCATTAGGCACCGGCTGAAGCAAGCCCACCGGGAGATGTCTAGGGGTTTTAGCACGAGCGCAGGTGGCACAGGCATTAGTAAAATTGGCACAATCTGATCTCTGAGAGAGGGACCATAACAATTGGTCTCTACCAATATGTCCCGCAGCCTTAGAGGAATGGTAGGTTTCAAGTAATCGAGTACGGAATGGTTCAGCGACAAAACATTTGCCCACTGGAGTTTCATGGGGAGCGGAGACCTGGGAAGCCAAGATCTCTTCCCCTAGTGGTGAAGTGATACTAGTACGTATGGTGGCCAATATTCGATCAGGTTGGATGATAGGTGCTGGTGCTTCTTCTCTGTCAACTTCAGCCTCAAATTGTCTTGACAGAGCATCAGCCCTAACATTCTTTGATCCCGGCAAGTATGATACAATGGAATTGAATCGAAATAGGAATAATGCCCATCTGGCCTGGCGAGAGGACAATCTCTTGGCCTGGATTTTTTGTGCCTTCAAGTAAATGACGCCATTCCTTGAGAGCGAGGATAATGGCCAGTAATTCTCTATCACCAATCTCATAATGGCTTTGGGCTACGGTCAGTTTTTTAGAAAAGAACCCACAGGGTCTGAGTGTTCCACCTTTGACTTGTCGTTGAGAAAGTACTGCCCCAACCCCAATATCTGAGGCATCAACCTCTAAGGTGAACGGGAGTAATGGATTGGGGTGGGATAACACAGGAGCATTACACAGACCAAATGGCATGACTAGATATTCATAATGCCCAGATCTCGTGTTAAAGGCAGTTTTCCACTCATCACCGGCTCTGATATGTATCAAATTGTAAGCTGCCCGTAGGTCCAATTTGGTGAAAATTGAGGAACCCTTAAATCTATCAAAAAGCTCAGTGATGAGTGGTATCGGGTAAGCATTCTTTGCCATCAGCTTATTTATCCCACGCTAGTGGATGCATGGTCGCAATTCGCCATTTTTCTTCTTAACAAAAAAGAACCCGGCCCCAGCCGGAGAGGTAGATTTCCTTATGATCCCTCTATTAAGGGCATCAGAAATATATTCTTCCATAGCTTGGTTCTCCTCATAAGACAATGGGTATGTGCGTCCCCTAGGTGGCACTGCTGCAGGAATTAATTCGATACGACAATCATATGGTCTGTGCTGAGGTAAGGCGCCAGCCTCTCCCTTACTGAAAACATCACTAAACTGCTGGTAGATGTCAGGTAGTGAAGGGGAGGTGCACAAGACCTTAACAGGATGGGTGACACACTTATTCATACAGACCTGAGACCAAGCAGAAATCTCACATTTTTGCCAATCGAATTGTGGATTATGCAACTGTAACCAAGGAAAACCCAATATCACGGCATGGTGAGGAGAGTTAATTAATCGAAACTGCTGCTCTTTCTTGTGGAGAGCCCCAATAGTCATGGACAATGGCATAGTTTCAAAAGTAACCTGAGCGAGTTCCAGGGGTCTGCCATCAATCACTTCAATAGCAAGAGGGGTTTCTTTCTCAATGCGTGGCACCCCATGCAATTCAGCAAAGGTATTATCCATAAAATTCCCAGCTGCACCAGAATCAACCAGGGCCAAAACCTCCACTGAGCGTTGTTCCCACGATAATACCACCTGTATGGTGGGTTTAAGTGCGCCAATCACTGGGGACGATTGGACACCACCTAGGGCCTGTCCCCCAAGGTACCCTAGGTGTGTTCGTTTCCCGGACGTACCAGACAAGATCTTAACAGGTGCCCATTTTTACCGCAGTACAGACACAATTCTTGTTTCCTGCGATACATTCTTTCCTCCTTGGTTAGCCTAGTGAAACCCACTTGCATAGGTTCACCATGTTCCTGTACGGGTTCACTAGGTTTAGATGCCAAGGGAGGGGTTGGTGGGCTAAATATGCTACTAGACCCATTATTTTTTGACCGTATTCTACGATCTCTGGCGGTTAATCTCTCACGTATTCTGGAGTCAATTAGAATAACATATTCAATATAATCATCTAGGTCAGTAGGCAAATCTTTTGCTGCAATCTCATCTTTAATCTGGTCACTCAAGCCTTGGGCAAATGCTGCCAACAGAGCCTCGTTATTCAATCCTACCTCTGCTGCCAAGGTGTGGAATTCAATGGCATAATCGCCCACCATGCGCCTGCCCTGTTGTATCTCCATAAGACATTTAGCAGCAGAGGTGGTTCTACCAGGAGGCTTGAATACTCTCCGAAAGGATTGCACAAATTCACAGAAACTCTTAGTGCAAGGTTTAGCATTTTCCCACAGTGGGTTAGCCCAAGCCAATGCTCTACCAGTCAGCAGGGATATCATGAACTCAACCTTGCTGCGGTCATTAGGAAATGCGTGTGCTGTCAATTCCATAAATATTTCAAGCTGATTGATGAACCCTCTGCAAAGCTGAGGGTCACCGTCATACCTTAGCGGCAATGGTGCAGAAGCCGTTAACCCTTTGACTGCGGCCCCTGAGGGCCTAGTATCATTCTCCGGTGTCTGATTTGGCGAGACCACCGGGCTGGAACCGGACTTATCAGCAAGTACCGTGCGTTCAAGAATAGTTTGGATAGCAACTGCCAACTGATCCAAACGTTGCTCATGCATATCCATCTTCCAATGGATATTCTGTGTATTACCATCACTCTTAGTGTCTGAGGTCATGGCCCTTTCGTACTGTCACTGTTAGTTAAGACTCTCAGACTTAAGGTTTAGGTAAAAACATAACTTTATTGAAAAGTTAAGGCAATCCCATAGGGTTATCATACACATACAAACAATACAAATAAGCAAATGACCATATGAATAGGTTCTACCGTCCTTGCCAATAATACCAGGCAAGGCAACCCAGGCGACTAGATGAAATAGCAGTAACAGGCTGTACCGGCCTCGCCAATACCGGGTAAGGCAACCGTGAGATGGTAACGTACCGGTTCTACCGGCCTTATCAATACCGGGCAAGGCAGCCTGAGGGAATACTGTGAGTAGGCTCTACCGGCCCTGCCAATACCGGGTAAGGCAACCTAAAGGATGGCAATGTGAATAGGTTCTACCAGCCTTACCAATACCGGGCAGGGCAGCCCAAGAGAGGAGACCTTCCTGGAACCAACTGACTGTCAGGTGACAATGACAGTAGGATGGAAGAGGTAGCAACTAGGATAAGCGATCTCGCTCAAGCAGAAGTCTCATGCGAGAGAACTACAAGACAACTGCATAGGGACTGGACAACAACTCGGACCTCACAGTACCTGACTACAGTCAGGGAGCAAACCAGCGTCCGCACGCTGGGACCAACTGACAGGAATGTGAACTGCAAGGCGTACTGGAGTAAACCAACAGGAGAAATGGTACAGGGTTAATGGAGTAAACCAGCGTCCGCACGCTGGGACCAACAGTAGCACAAGCTACCAGGTTTAATGGAGTAAATCAGCGTCCGCACGCTGGGACCAACAGCAGTATGAGCCACCAGGTTGAATGGAGTAAACCAGCATCCGCACGCTGGAACCAACAGTGTAAAGGCCACAAGGTTTAATGGAGTAAACCAGCGTCCACACGCTGGAACCAACAATAGTATAAGCCACCAGGTTTAATGGAGTAAACCAGCGTCCGCACACTGGAACCAACAGTAATATAAGCCACCAGGTATAATGGAGTAAACCAGCGTCCGCACGCTGGAACCAACAGGAGTATGCACTCCCAAGTTTAATGGAGTAAACCAGCGTCTGCACGCTGGAACCAACAATAGTATAGGCCACCAGGTTTAATGGAGTAAACCAGCATCCGCATGCTGGAGCCTACAGTAGGAATATCAAAATGAGAGCAATGTCGCCTCAGCGACTGCAGACAGGGAACCACTGAGACCAGGCAGAAAATCAACCGGAACGAGCACCGCTGAACTGACAGGCGACCGGAACATCAGCAACCACGGAGAACAACTGGAACCGACTGGAACGACAAGCAGGCAGGTACACAGGAACAGGTAGACTCAGGAACTCAGGAACTCTGAAACACTGGAACACTGGAACTCTGGAATTCTGGAACTCAGGAACTCAGGCCCAATCAGCATGGCAGGCAGGACAGAAAAGATACTGTCAGAGACACCACGAAAGGGCAACCAGAGGGTGCCCGGACTGAGTTTAAAAAGGCAATGTGAGGTGGGCTGACAGCAGGCAGCCAATGGGAGCCCCCTGCAGGTGATAGACACTGGATAGCACCAATCATGGGCACCGTGATACGCTGCTGCCTGCGGTCCCATTCCGGTCCACGGTTTGGGGTCCTCCCCAGGCTTCTGTCTCCGGACAATTCCATTGTGCCTCAGTGCCACTCTTGCAGTCTACTCTCGGTTCGGTCATCATCGCGTGGGTGACATTCCGGTGTCTATCCCATCAGTGCACCACAGTACGCTTGACCCTCCTTCCTGCCTATAGCTGAGGTTGGTGTTACTTTGGGCGCCTCAGGCTGTGCTTACATCAGGCAGTCGTTACTGGTCTTAGTGTTTGTTAACCCGTTCGGGGAAGGTGCCACTTATAACCGGTTATTCTACCATGCAGTCTCTGTTGTGTGCCCTCCTGGGCATACTCTCTCAGTCCTCCATTACTGCTAAGGCAGTCCTAAAGTTGATCCTGGGCCTCCGTTGTCTACTGGGCGTTTCTCGCTATTTAAGCACTCCCTGCAGAGTGGGAGTCTTAAGGACATCGCACTATTAGGGCCTGTCAGTATTCCTGGCCTAATAGTAACCCATTCCTTGCTGCCTCGGTTTGAGTTTGCACGAATGTTGCCTGACTTGTGTCAGTATATTGTAAACTCTGTATTGTACATATGCTGGACTCGTGTGGGTATATATCTTGCTATAACCTGTCCTGTGTCAGTACTGTATTGTGTTTACATTTACTGCTGGACCCGTGAGGGTTATCTTTTCTGAGCCTGTTCAATAAAACTGTGTTTTATCTCACCTACTGTGTCTGAGTGTCAATAACACCGGGGCTCTGGGGTATATAATAGAAGTGCTGTTGATGTGTCAGAGAGTGTGCCAAAATGTTCTGCTTCTGCCGCAGAGGAGAAGGACAAAGTTTGTTTTGGAGATGACAAGCGTCATAGAGAGTGAACACTCTGACCAGATTCGTAAGGTTAAAAATGACTTTATTAGGATAAAGTACATACAAGGAGTTAGGCCCACAAGCCCACAATAACAGAATATATATATTTATATATATATATATATATATATATATATATATATATATATATATATAGCGATAGAAAGCCAGTCCCTTGAGATATAGCAGGATAAGGAGGCAGCAGCTGGCTAGAGAGAGTTCTGGGTTTGAACCCTGATGACTGGAGGCATGTAAGACCAAAGGCAACCCAATTCTAGTGGACTAGGGTGAACAGTGGCTATGCATCCCAGGAGCTGACAGCAGTACTCTAGATGACTAGAAGTCCAGTAGTAGGTAACTGGCACGAGACCCAGACGCTTGGGAGGCACTGAACCCAGTAGTAGCGAGGCAACACTGACCCTGGGACTAGGGTCACAGGAAGACCAAGGCAACCGCTTATGTAGGCAAACCCTAGAACGCTAGTGGTGGATCGAGACACACTGAAGGAAGGCAACTTGTGTCCCCTCACACTAACAAGTGTGATGTAACGCAACCGCTGGCTCTTGAGCCCAAAAGGCTACTGCAGAAGGGAATGGAGCACTGGCCCTGCCTAGAAGGTCTAGGCACTGGACGGGTCAATAGGTAACGCCCAGGGTGAATACTTCAACTCCCACAGGGGGTGAGCCCAGCTATGATATGGAGGAGGACACAGACAGACATCAGAGTAACTCAGTCAGCACTATACAGCACTGTACCGGTACTTTTCATGTGCACACCGCCTGGGGCGGTTATAGTAAGCGGCTATAGCACGAATGCCCAGCCTACAGTCGGCAAGAGAAAGATAGTGCCACGCGGTGCACAACAGACAATCGCAACTGAAGGCCACAGCATGCAACGCTGGCCAGACAGAGGCAACTGAGCGGCATAGCCAGGCACTGATGGCAATGGAGCGGGTTCTCAGCCAGATAAGGTCAGCAGCGTAACAGGTACACCACCAGATCAATCAGCAACGGAGCGGGTTCTCAGCCAGATCAGTCAGCAACGGAGCAGGTTCTCAGCCAGATCAGTCAGCAACGGAGCGGGTTCTCAGCCGGATCAGTCAGCAATGGAACAGCACCACAGGAAGTGCAGGAACGTCGTCAGGCAGGCCAGGTCATACACGATCAAAGTAACTCAGGAACAAACGTCAGGAACAGGTACACCACGAAAGGTCGCCTCAGTTTTGACATGACAGAGTATATAAAGGCTAGCCCTGGGCGGAGTCAGGAATACCAGGCCAATGAGAGAAGGGCAGTGAAATTAGGAATCATAATGTCGCTGCCTGCGGCCATGAGCACGGGTACCATGATAAGTTACTTAAGCAGGATGTTATTGTTGTGGGCAAAGGACAAAGGCACTCAGTTGGCTAACAGTTTTTTCTAGGTATATGTTGCTGTAGGACTCACAAAATGTACTTTCAGCTATTTATTTCTCCACTTCAGCCCTCAGAAGAAGTAATATTCTGACGGGAAATCATTCAGTCATAGAAAACATAAACGAAAAATGGCAAAGTTCTCACAGGAAATTTACTGGCAGTGGTGAAAAGGCAGAAATTTTATGTATGTTCTATGGATGGGAATTTCCATGAAAAACATCTGTAAATTTTTTTTTTCCATGAAAATTCTGTGGGAAAGTGTTCTGACTTTTGGCTCATTCCTAATCCTGAACATAAGAGAAGACCAAGGACCAAATACTGTTTGAGGTTTCAACAGTAAAAAAAAATGTGCAGACTAGATGGGCTGAATGGCTCCTATCTGGTATTACATTTTATGTTTCTAGCAGCAACTACACTGCACACTATGTGCAAAGAAGGGGCAACATCTGCCCTTACTAAGCACATGCAAAATAATAAACTTGAAGTTTATGTTAAGCGTGTGAAAGCCTCCCTGTCAAATAGGAAATTGAGTCCTTATGTCATTATTAGTGTTGAGCGAGCACCGCGATGCTCGGGTGCTCGGGTGCTCTGACCGAGCACCCCCTGCTGCTCGAGTGCTCGGCCGAGCACCCGAGCCCCATTCAAATGAATGGGAGCACTCGAGCATCAAACCAGGCACCCCCTGCTCTGATGAGCGGAGGGTGCCTGGTCAATGTCCCCCTTCATCTCCGCTATGCCCCTCTTCCACAATGTCCCCCTTCATCTCCTCTGTGCCATAGAGGAGATGAAGGGGGACATTGTGGAAGAGGGGCATAGCGGAGATGAAGGGGGACATTGTGGAAGAGGGGCATAGACTCTATGCCCCTCTTCCACAATGTCCCCCTTCATCTCCGCTATGCCCCTCTTCCACAATGTCCCCCTTCATCTCCTCTATGGCATAG
Organism: Rhinophrynus dorsalis; assembly: GCA_037306005.1. Classification (NCBI taxonomy): domain Eukaryota; kingdom Metazoa; phylum Chordata; class Amphibia; order Anura; family Rhinophrynidae; genus Rhinophrynus; species Rhinophrynus dorsalis. Next base: position 305,461,646 of record CM074720.1, on the reverse strand, counting down.
AGGAGATGAAGGGGGACATTGTGGAAGAGGGGCATAGCGGAGATGAAGGGGCACATTGTGACAGACGGGCATAGCGGAGATGAAGGGGGACATTGTGGAAGAGGGGCATAGAGTCTATGCCCCTCTTCCACAATGTCCCCCTTCATCTCCGCTATGCCCCCTTCATCTCCGCAATGCCCCTGTACCTCCATTCCCTGGTGGTCCAGCGGAGCGTCTTCGGATCTGTGCCTCTTCCGGCACAGATCCCCGCAACCCGAACATGTCGGGCGAGCACATGGCGGTACTCGTACGAGTACCGCCATGTGCCGAGCAGAGCGATGCTCGAGCCGATCCGAGCATCGGCCGAGCACGCTCGCTCAACATTAGTCATTATCCCAGTCCAAGGGTAAAAAGAATGGAATATAAAATCCCATAGAAAAATAAGGGAAACACCCCACCAGCCTGGAAGTTTGATGACAATTGTAGAACTTGCATTGTCATATTATTGCACTGGGTCTGGATATAGAAAGATATCCCCATTGTCCCTCTGGCCCTCTCAGAGTCATTGTCACGCCGTCTGTTTTTTCTCGACCCATCTTACGCATGATCACAGGATAACCCTTTAAAGTCTTCCTGGTTTTGGTTTCCCATTCCTGATCTTCCAGCTAACCTGTGTTCACAGCTAATCTTTGATGTTTTGATCCTGATTTTGTCCTGGCTTTGTTCCTGACTGCCATCTCTGAATGCTCCTTGATCTGCCTGAATTCCTGTTACAACCTGGCTTGGTTCTCTGACTACAACATTCTCTGCTGTTATCCCTGGTTTGACCTAGGATCATCTCCAACTATGCCTGAGTCAACCTCTTGTCTTGTTGGATTGATCCCAGCATGGCAGGGCGATCTCATGGAGGACCTTATATCTACCAATGACCTGTGGGATAGATCCCAGCCAGGTACCCCAGCAGGTCAATTTCCAACTGGGCCTAACCACACTATGAAGGTTGGCTGGATTGATCCCAGCCTCTGTGGTCAACCTCTCATCGACTCCTCATTGGAGGTTGCTCTTGGCTTTGAGTTTTCCAGTGGTCGTAGTCTCCCGACAATCCGACTGCTAGTAGGTCCTTAGCTGTTTCATCATCTGACTTAGTGAGTTTCCTCGAATTCCATTTGACCCTTGTTCTAGGTGCCTTCGACGGTTCCAAGAGTCGCAGACCTCGACTCGACAGTTTGACATTTTGCAGCCTGCAGTTGTCATTGACTACTCACCTGCTCCAAACCTCAGTGCTGTACATCCAGACTCTGCATTGGGGTCCTCCTCATCTTCCTTCGACCTAGTGACAGAAAGATTGGCCCATACTATGGACACAATGGAACTCTCCAGTCTGTTTGCTCAACAAGAGCAGCAATAGCAGGTATTGTCCACTCACACCTCACAAGTTTGGACTGCAAGCTAGATGCGGTTTTAGACTTACTGCGATCAACCACTGTGACTCAGTCGTTGACTTCTGGTGACCCAGCGGCTCTAGCTCTTCTCATGGCTCCTAATACTTCTACGACTCATTCAGGAGGGAATCCATCATAAAAAATTCCCTTTCCAGAGAAATTTGCTGGATCTCTGGCTGACTGATGGGGGTTTCTTAACCAGTGTCTCCTACACTCCCGCAATCTGCCTCAAGTGTTCAGCACTCTAAAGTGGCATTCATCTTTCCTTCTTAAGTGTAATCCTCTTGCCTGGGATTCGCCACTTCGCCATTGCTTGAGTATTCAGACTCCTTCCACTCTACATTTAGTGCTGTATTTGTCCCAGGGGCTCCAGATCCTTTTGTGGCTCCCAGGACTTCTACAACTTATCCAGCTGGGAATCCACAGAAGATTCCCTTGCCAGAGAAATTTGCTGGATCTCTGGCTGGCTGAGTGTAGGGGGTTTCTTAATCAGTGCCTCCTACACTTCCACACTCTGCCCCAAGTGTTCAGAACTCATTTCTCTAGAATGGTGTTCATCAGTTCCCTTCTCAAGAGTAATGCACAAACTATAGAGGATTAAACAAGATCATGATTAAGAATAGGTACCCTTGAACAAGGAATTGTATGAGAAGTTAAAAGGGACCACCATATTTACTAAGCTCGATCTCACAGGGGTATACAGTCTTGTATGTATTAAAGAGGGTGATGAGTGGAAGACTGCCTTCAAAACATGTTACAGGCACTATGAATATCTGGTGATGCCCTTTAGCCTGTGTAATGCCACAGTAGTCTTGCAAGCCCCCACGAATGACATGTTCTGCAATATGATGTCCCATGTCTTGGTCTATTTGGATGACATTCTCATTTTCTCCTAGGATCTGGACTCCGATCTGAGACACGTACGGGCAGTTCTCCAGTGTCTCCCCCTCCTTCCTGGGGTACATAGCCTGCCAGACTCAAGATGGATCCAGAGAAACTATCTGCAGTCTGTTATTGGCCAAAGCCTACCACTCTTTGAGCGGTGCAGAGGTTTTAAGGCTTTGCCAATTATTACAAACATTTTATCAGGAACTTTTCCAGGATGGTTGCACCAATCACTGCCTTGACCTGCAAAAATGTAAATCCTGCCTGCTGGTCATGGCATTTAAGAAATTAAAGGAGGGTATTTACCACTGTCCCAATTCTCCACTATCCAGAACACAACCATCCTTTAATTGTGGAGGATGATGCTTCTGAAGTTGGGGATGGTACTGTGTTGTCTCAGAGAGACACTGTTTCTGGGAAGCTTCACCCATGCTTCTACTTCTCCTGACAGTTTTCCTCTACATAAAGGAATTACGACGTGGGCAACTGCAAACTTTTGGCCATCAAGTTGCAATAGAGGAATGGTGAAATCTCCTAGAGAACAAGGTTACTCTTTTAACTATTTTAACTGACCACAAAAATCTACTGTTCCTGGAGTCTGCTCAGCACCTAAACCCACAACAAGCCCGATGGGTCCTCTTTTTCACACGCATCAATTTCGTTATTATGTTTCAGCCAGGAACTAAAAACATAAAGGCAAATGCCCTCTGATGTCAATTTTCCTCAGCACCTCGTTTCAGCCAGAACCTATCCCACCAGAGGACAGGCTTATCAGTATTATTTCACTGGAGATGCTAACTAAGATCCAGCGATCCCAAGATTCTGTATCAGACTCCACTTCCAGACCCAATACTCTGTTTTTCCTTCCCTGCTATAGAGTGGAGGTTCTCAATTAGGCTCATATTTCTGTCTCTTCCAGGCACCCAGGGATTACATGCACTCACGCTAGAAAAGCAATTTTTGTGGTCATCCACCTTATAGGAAGTGTGGGACTTTGTTAGGGCTCTCACTACTCATATCACAAGCCCCATATACATATTTAGCCATGAACTTTACCATCTGGTTAATGGTAGACAAGTTTTCTCATCAGGCCCACTTCATTCCTCTGCTTGCCCTTCCATCTGCACCACAATTAGCTATCTAGACAGAAGCAACACCTATCTATTTCATCCTCAGGAGGAAAATCATTGTTATCATGTTTTGCACATGCTGTAGTCAGTTTGTGGACTGCCACTTTACCAACACGTCCCTACTACTCAGTAAGGGATGAAGATAGACTTTAGTCAATATACTGGCCTCTATTCTTCTGGCCCTTGTAGGAACCAGTGTCATTTGTATTTGTCTTTCTCATTTATGTCCGTCAGTCAGACGCTCAGTCAGCTCAGGAAGACATTGGATCACTTGCCTATCTCAGTCAAACAAGATTTTGGAAAATTTTAGGTACATTTAGTTTCTTCCTTTCTCCATTTACACTCTCAGTCACTTATAACAAAAAACAAATTGCCTGCCCAACAGATTCCCAAAACTAAACTCCACTTTCTTTGATTATCTTCTCTAGCTCAAAAATTGTGTTGCTTTCTCTCTAACAAATACAAAATGCCAAACGGCGGGAACCTGACAACCTTTTTATACTATCTCAGTGGGAAAAGAAAGGAAACTTTCAGTTGGGATGGGAATTCATTATGATCATTAATTTCATTGTAATAAGTAAGGAAAACATATCTGCACGTTTCTCAAAAAATGGCTTGCTCGGCAGAAACTTCCATTTCTAGGGTTAGGTTGTATTGTGTTATGTGTTGTTGCTTTAGGTTTAGTATTAGAGTTTAGGCTTAGGAAGTAGAGATTAGGGGTTATGTGCAACCATTTGAGCACCAGTAAGGTCAACATTCCATTTATTTGTAATGTGCTGCATACTCCTCTAGCACTCAGTGGTAAAGAAAGCAAAAGAGTTAGGGCCTTGAGTATGGGACACATTGAGAACAATATTGATAATTATGACAGATGGTTAGGGATGTGCAAAAACTTTCACCTCAAACCAAAATCCGCAAATAATGGGACTTCTTGCTTGGTGAATAATTTCACGCAAAAAATAATGTTCTGCTTTTTTTTGCCTAGCTTATTGCATTGAAATTGATGGGAAGACTGAATTTTTCAGCACCACATGAAAGTTTTCTCTTCTTTTTCTACAGGCATATAAAAGGGTGTCAGGCTTTCACAGACACAGCATGCCATTCTGTGTTTGTGAAATTGTGAGAGGAGAAACAGCATGTTTTTGAGTTAGAGAAGATAAAGGGTATTGGAGCTTAGTTTAGGGAGTTTTTTTTAGGTACAGCAATTGTTCTCTGTATTAGTCGAGTCTGGGGCACTCTGGGGAAAAAGAAGGGAGAAAGGAGGTTGACCTAAAATACCCCAGAATTCCATGTGACTGACTGACAAGACACAGGCAGCTGGGGACTATTGATGGGTGAAAGTTGTAGCCATGTTCCCAAGAGAAATTCCATGAAAAAAATATTATTGTCCACTTTTTTGTGAGAAATTCCAGTTTTCAAAACAGCAAGTAAAATTTCCACACTTTTCGCCCATTGGCCAAATTTCCCTGCCAATTTTTCAGTGGATAGAAAGTTTCCCATTGATTTACTTTGTTTGTGCATTTTCGCTCTAAAAACTTGACGTATTCCAGGTAGTGAAACACAATAAAAGCAGCTACAGAGCAAGGTAGACGTGCTGTGCTGTTCTGCTGTGAATTATTTATTAAATTGAGGCAGGAGAGGCTCATAGTGACTGCTATCACTATGAGTAGTAAACAGGGGAACTGGAAGGTCACATATTATGTGTCCACTGAGTCTGAGGAGGAAGTGACTAGCAGTACTGAACCAATGCTGTCCAGTCCCCCTAAATCCCCCAAAGGGATCTTGGGGAATTTAATATGAAGGGAGGGAGAAAAAGGAATGGGAAGGGAGGGTGAAAAGGCTAGTACTTGTGAGAGCAGTACAGGTCAGCTACCTGTGCCTGCTGCAAGATGTGCTGCCCCTGATGCCAGTGCTACCATTGCTGTACCTGCTGCTAGACATGCTGTCGCTGCCACCAGTGCTATACCTGCTGCCAACTTCTTCTTTTCTCCACATAGACTAGAGGTTACTTATTGTGCTGCTACTGCCTCAGGCGCATCACTGTAGCCAGTCATGGCAAGTGGAACCCTCATCATCCATCACCCATGTTACTGCTATTGTTGATCCCCTTCCCTTTCACCTGCCTAATCATCCTGTTACTTAAACATCTCAGTATCAGCAGTAAGAACATCAGTTGCAAATTCCACAATTATGGACTCAGGAGGACATTTGGTAATGGCCAGTGGCCACTGGCCAACATGACCTGCTGTCACTAGGCCAGTAGGGCATTTGGACTGTGGACATGTTACCATATTCTTTGACGAAAAGTAACATAATAATGTAGTAACATAGTAAATTAGGTTGAATAAAGACACAAGTCCATCAAGATCAACCTTTACCTCATACCCTAGTGACATGAGAACTGTATAGCTATCCTGCTACCAAATAAGTTAGTCTTTTTCAGACCTTTATGATCTTCCTACTAATAAACAGTATAACCCTGTATGTTCCCTTTTGAAAGAAATGTATCTAATCTTATCTTGAATGTATTCATTGCATCTGCAATAACCACCTCCTTGGGCAAAGAATTCAACAATTTAACAGATCTTACTGTAAAAAACCCCTTCCTCTGCTGAAGTCTAAACCTCTTTTCCTCTAATCTCAAGGGGTGTCCCCCGGTGACCTGATCAGACCTTGGAATAAATAGCTCACTGCACAAATCTGTCACGGTTTTTGTAAAGAACACTCAGACAGTCAGGTAAGGTTAAAAGCTTTATTGAGAAATAATAAGCAAGTACCCCACTCAGGTCCAGATGAGGTCCGTACAAAGTACCTTCCACATCTGACGCAGATCAGGGTGACTAAAACACACAGAGAATAAATAGTCAGTACTATAATAGCTAGGACAGCTGGCAGGAACAACAGCAAGCAGGAACCAGGAACTCCTCAACAGCCCCAATCCGCAATAGGTGGCAACAGCGAAGGGCAGCTGCAGGGCAAACCCCTAGTTGGCTAGGGGGTATAGGCAACAAAGACTCTGGCAGAGAACTGACCCAGATAGGATAACGGAGGCAATAAGGCAGGACTCTGCCACAAGATGGCCCTAGCACACTAGGGTTAACGAGGCAATACTAAGATGGCTAGGTAGCAGACTACCCTAGAACGCTAGGGTAAGGAGGCAACACGGAGGCAACTATGAGCTGGCTAGGCAGCGGACTACTCTAGAACGCTAGGGTAAGGAGGCAACACAGAGGCAACTCTGAGCTGGCTAGGCAGTGGACTATCCCAAGAATGCTAGGGTAAGGAGGCAACACGGAGGCAACTCTGAGCTGGCTAGGCAGCGGACTCCCCTAGAACACTAGGGTTAAGGAGGCAACACGGAGGTAGCTCTGGCGGTGGCTTAGCCCTAGAAGGCTTGGGTTAACGGAGGCAGCAGAGATCGAGAGCTGGCAGCAACTAGGCCCTAGCACGCGAGGGCAATGGAAACCAGACACTGGCCGTAACGGGCCCTAGATCACTAGGTTAGGTATAGGCAACTGGGGCAGAAGTCTTACTTAGACTGGACCCTATAGCACAGGGTTACCGGAGGCAACACAGACACTGGTGAGTAAATGGCCCAAGCAAGCTCCAGATGACTAAAGGAGCAAAGGAACTACCGGTGCTATAGTAAGCGTGCACGTAACATAGGCGGACAGTATTGGTAGCCCTAATGGACCAGTGGGACTAACAGCAAGTCCCGGTAGAGGCAGGTACAGCAACACAACTAGGTCGGCACACACGGAGGATACAACCAGTCTAAATGTACGGCCATAACTAGCCCAGCCAGGTCGGAATACAACAAGTAGTCAGCCAGTCCCAGTAGGTAACGTAATCAGATACTCAGCCATGCCAGTACGGTACACAAGGAGTTAGTCAGCTGTTCCTAGGTCAGCAATGGAATCAGATACTCAGCCAAGCTGGTTCGGTACACACGGGGGTAGTCAGCCATTCCTAGTCGGTAACGGAATCAGATACTCAGCCAAGCCGGTACGGTACACAGAGAGTTAGTCATCCAGTCCTAGGTCAGCAACAAGAGTGAGATCAGTAACATCAGGAACAACACGTAGTCAGGCGAACCGGGTCATACATGGAAAACAGGAACAAGAGCTTCAGAACGCTAGATACGGGTACACCACGAAAGGGCACCGGTATACTGACAGGAGGGTGTATTTGAAAGCAAACCCTGAGCGGAGCAACAGCCCTGAGCCAATAAGAATGCAGCCAGTGTAAACCAGGAAGTAAGCTGTCGCTCAGAGATCACGGGCACCGTGATAAGATCCTTGTACTGACCTCTCATATATTTGTACAATGTGATAAGGTCTCCTCTTAGTTGTCTTTTCTCTAGAGAAAATAAACCAAGTTTGTCTAGTCGTTACTCCAAGTCCTCCATTCCCTTCATTAATTTTGTTGCTCTTCGCTGTACCCTTTCTAGTTCTAGTATATCCTTTTTCAGAGCTGGTGCCCAAAACTGCACTGCATACTCAAGGTGAGGTCTTACCAGAGATTTGTACAATGGCAAAATGATGTTATCCACTCTTGCTTCAATACCTCTTTTTAGGCAAGACAGGATTTTGTTTGCCTTTGCTACTGCTGTTTGACACTGGTCACTGTTTCCAAGTTTGTAGTTGACAATGATACCCAGGTCTTTCTCTAGCAACGAGTCCCCTAAAATGATTCCATTGAGTTCATAAGTAGCCTTGGGATTATTTCCTCCCAAATGCATGACTTTACACTTCCCTACATTAAACTTCATATTCCATTTGTTTGCCCAATCTGCCATTTTATATAAATCCCTCTGTAGAGACCAGTTATCCTGTTCTGAATTAATTACCCAACATAATTTAGTGTCATCTGGAAATATTGATATTTTGCTTTCTATATCTATTTCTAGGTCATTTATAAACATGTTAAACAGCAGCGGACCTAATACTGAACCCTGAGTTACTCCACTCTCCACTTTAACTGTATTGTATAATTGTCCATTTATAACCACACACTGTTCCCTATCCTAAAACCAGTTTTGTATCCAATTGCCAAGCTCATCTCCTAGCCCCGATTTCCTTATTTTATACCCTAGCCTTCTGTGTGGCACTGTATCAAATGCCTCTGCAAAGTCTAGATAAACTACATCAACTACCTTGCCAAAGGGAGGTTTCAGAGAACTGATATCATGTGTAGCTCCATGCTGGCATATCCCAAGCTGCAGTTATTTTTCCAGGATGGCTTTGGCTGAATTGTACAAGCAGGTTGTTAGTGTGGTGGGCAAAGGCCTGGAAAGTGCGAATTTCAAGAAAAATCACCTGCCAACAGATATGTGGACAAGTGGTCAGACTTTACGACTGCAACTGCTCATTAGGTTTACCTTCCATAACCTCAGGTGACAGCCAGTAATTGTGCCTCTGGTTCTGGCAGTGTGATTAAAAGGCAGCAGCAGCAGGTCAACCCATAACATTGGCATGTCACCTTGTGCATGCAGATTTTTGAGAGACAGTCCCAAAATCTGTAGATGTTTTAAGTAAGCTAGAGCAGATGTTAGAGGAATGGCTTGTACCCCGCTCCGTAAAAGCTGTTTTTTTTGTCTGCTGATAATGGGTGCAACATAATCGCTGCCTTGAGAATAGGTGATAATGTGCATGTACCCTGTTTTGCCCATGTGCTAAATTTAGTTGTGACTAGATTCCTGGCAGAATACAAAACTCTCAGAGAGATGCTTAATTTTGCACACAACGTTCTATATTCCATACAAGAGTCTAACTATCTGCCCTATCACCAGCTGAAAATGGAGGTCCCTACCAGGTGGAATTCTACAGTGTACATGCTAGAGCATTTGTATGAACATAATAAGGCTGTTAGCAAGTACGTCATGCAAAACTGGAAGGCTTTGGAGGGAGTCTCTGGGTATCCTTGTCAACTACAAACTTGGAAACAGTAACCAGTGTCAAACAGCAGTAGCAAAGGCAAACAAAATCCTGTCTTGCATAAAAAAAGGTATCAAAGCAAGAGTGGATAACATTATTTTGCCATTATACAAATCATTGGTAAGACCTGACCTTGAATATGCAGTGCAATTTTGGGCACCGGTTCTGAAAAAGAATATACTAGAACTAGAGAGGGTACAGCGGAGAGCATCAAAATTAATTAAGGGAATGGAGGACTTGACATATGAGGAACAACTACACAAACTTGGTTTATTTACTCTAGAGAAAAGGCGACTAAGAGGAGACCTTATCACATTGTACAAGTATATGAGAGGTCAATACAAGGATCTCTGCGGCGAGCTATTTATTCCAAGGCCTGTTCAGGTGACCAGGGGACACCCCTTGAGATTAAAGGAAAGGAGGTTTAAACTTCAGCAGAGGAAGGGTTTTTTTACAGTAAGGTCTGTTAAATTGTGGAATTAATTGCCAAGGGAGGTGATTGTGGCAGATACAATGGATACATTTAAGAGAAGATTAGATACATTTCTTTCAAAAGGGAACATACAGAGTTATACTGTTTATCAGTAGGCTGATCAGGAAGGTCTGATAAAGACTAATTTAATTGATAGCAGGAAACCTATAAAATTCTCACTTACTGGGGTATGAGGAGAAGGTTGAACTTGATGGACTTGTGTCTTTATTCAACCTAATTTATTATGTTACTATGTTACTATGACATCAGCAGTTTTTCACAACATGCAGTCATGACGATCAGCAGCAACTTTCTGAGGAATTGGATTCTGTCAAGGAGATCTATAGGAGAAAAATGTGTTAAAATAGGTAAAAAGGAGGAACATTTTGGAATGATGAAAAAGAGAAAACTTTCATGAAAAAGAAAAAAATCTGGCATTTTTCGTAGAAAATCATGCGGGAAATTATGTATCACTTTTCACCCACTCTTTCAGATGGCTTCAATGCAGACAGGTTGTTGATTCAGGGAAATATCTGACTGCCGTTTGGAGTCAGAAAATAAATTTTTACCCACTTGAGGCTTAATTGGAAATTACTTCAGTGGGACTTTTTTTGTCTTCCTCTGGATTAACAGAGTTGTCTTGGCATGGGCTGGACTTGATGGACAAATGTGTTTTTCAACCTCGTCAACTATGTTACTATGTTACGATAAATTAAAACTGTTATTTTTTTCTTCTTCATCCAGGTAAACCTTGCTAATGTGAATATTATTCAGATAATATGCTCATTAGGCAGTTTTTGACATTAGAATAGTGTGTGCGTGTTTAGTGCTGGGATTATCACTAGGCAGACTAGGCACTTTCCTAGGGTACCAGATTTTCAGGGCTCCTGGCAATGGTCTGTCATGACCACCAACCCACCCTCAGCACACACACTTGGTAGCCCCCAGAGAATTCAATGTTGTGAGTACGCTCACCTCTCAACTAGTCAGCTTCCTTGTAATCAGTGCGGTTGCACCACACAGGCAGCCTTCACATGAGTCTCTGCTCACCTCTTGCTGAAATCTTGAGGGGCAAAGTAGTCATACGCAGCAGTGTACTACTCTCCCCATCTTGGAATAAAGCTTGCATAGCTGCTTATATTCAGGAGAAACCATACCCGGCAATGGGGAACACAGGACTGCTGGTCTTCAGAGATCTGACCTGCTGAGTGGGAGACTGAGCGTATTTCCCCAACCTCCACCATTAAGTAATATATAGAATATAATATTATTGCCATACCTGGGAACTGTCCGGATTTATCCCGGGGACTCCGGTTCTGACAGAGCTTTACCGGGTCTCCTGGGCAGAGGCAGATTCCTCCGGATGTGGAGAGTTTCTATTGAAACTCTGCCACATCTGCTTTTTCTCCCGTTGTGCCTCCGTCCCCAGACTTTTGTGTGACACATTTAACTCTCTGAGTGCCAGAGTGGTACGGAATGCATTGCTTTGCATTTTGTACCACTCTGGCACTCAAAGGGTTAAATCCTCCCCAACATTCGAGTTAAGCCCCGCCCCTTTTTGACGCGATTAGCGTCATTTTTGTTACCCCCTGCTGAACAGAGGACTACCCTCCGGGTAGCCCTCAACTCAAAGTTCCCAGGTATGATTATTGCTCATTAAAGCATAAGTGATAATGCATTACATTATTTATTGAGAACACTTGAGCTAAGTAATGTGTTAAGTGTGAAGATGATATATATGCGTATTTTAGAGTCTTTGTACAATATCTCTAGTTGTTTATGGACTCTTTTTCTCACCTTTTTTTCTTTTTATAGTGGGGTTTAATAGTTTATTTATTGTTGGTATGAATTTTCATGGACTGGGTTGTATGTACCCTTACCACTATATTATAGACTTTGGGTCTCAGAATTATCTATTTGGACACCTTTGAAGGTCTTATCTTGGATGCCCAATCGAAGTATAATTCCAGTCACTAAAAAGGATAAAAAAGGAAAAGCACACATATTTACAAATTGGTTAAGGTACCATAAATATATTTTATATAATAACATTTTACATTACTTAAGGTTGCAATGACCAGTCATTAAAGTGAAAAACATAAAATCAATTAATTTTATATTTATGCAATAATTACATATAATTTCTTTAAACATTAAGAGCAAACATTTGAAAATGTTGCTTGCATCTATATTTACTTTACATACTACTTTTAAGTGATATAAATAAAGGCAATGCTGTGTATATAAGCTTCCAGCATTATAAGATCAGTATTTTTCACAAGTGGAAGTCAAGTTCATGCAGTGACTTTCCAAAAGATGCATTATTTATGCCTGTTAATAATCATTCCAGATACAGATTTACACTGTCAGTCTCAAAATGCTACTGTGAAACAGAAAAAACAGTTCTTTTCTTTGTTGCTTTATTTAAACAGACATTGTAGATTTAACACCATTGGAGATAATGGGATTACATTGTCAGTGAGGGCAATCCATTGTGCCTGAAAGTCTTTTTTAGTCTCAAAGTCTATTCATTCTGTTTAATAAAGAACGCTGGGCCAGCCTTGCTTTTGCATTCTGTGTGTTCTCTACAAGTGCTTTAATTTATTTCCCTTTTTATATGCTGAATTGAGTTCTTGTTCAGCGCCCTAAATTAGATTGTTACCTGAAAGATACTTTTTAAATATGCAATATCTCAATTTTTTTTTAGAAACTAAACTATAACAATATTTGTAATAAACACTATTATCTGATTAACCATCTTTTCATATCAAATATCGCATTTATATGACAACAGTATTTTGTCATAATAAGATATACCAATAATACCTTGCAATTCAAAGAAAATATACAACTAGAGTTAAAGCAGGTTTCTTAAATATTTGCTTAGAGAAAAAAAATTGGAAAATAAATAAATAAATATTTGATTGTTGTCCAGTCTGCAGATGTGCTCCCCTGCTAATCAAACACAGGCTACATTGCAAGCCAAGACAGAACCAAAAGGGGACGAGCACAAAAGGGGACTGAAAGAGGCCAACACATGAAAGTAATTATTTTCTCTTCCCCAGAAGGCTAACCTCAATAGACTACAACATAATCTTCCAAACTAATAGATGAAGACAGATAATATATACCGTTAAAAGCTGTCAAAGTTGGAAATACACTTTAAAAGGAGAAAAACATGGAGTGATGTACAAACTGGAGACTCCCCACAGATCTTCACTTGTATCAAACTCCAGAAACTGAATTTCATTTGCAACAAAGCTTCACATATTTAGCAACAGGATAATCAACACATAATAAAAAGGAAAAATGTGTTAGTAAAAATAGCTAAAAAAATATACCTTTCACTTGTTCTTGGTTGAGTTTACAAAAACAGCCAAGTATTCCTTGGAAACATAGCAAAGTAATCTTCCTGGTTAGCAAAAGATCAGTTCGTTTTGCAGGACCACCATGCTTACCCATGATCAAGCCAAACAAAACTCCATTTGATCTGATATTTAAATCCCATTCAACCAATCAACCTGAGATTGATCGGAAGCTTGTCACCACCAAGACTTCCCATTAAAGAGAAGGAATCAAAACGAATGTGTACGATTAACCATTTAAGTTCCCTCCAAAATGGTATACAGGCACGTTCAATAGATCAAATCAAACACAATCCCTTCATGACAGGGTCATTATACACTATTATTTATTAATAACAGCAAATTGGCTACTTGCTGCTGGGCACAACATTAGGGAAAACTCCAATCCTATATAATAATTCGCTAAAATGTGTGTAACGCCGTGTCGTGCGCAGTAGACACTGCTGCACGTGCTGCAGTCTTCCGCAGTAGAGACTGCCTGCGCCGCAGCTGATACAGAGCTCCTTCGGAGCGTCCAGCTCTGTATCAGCCATGGCGCGGGCAGTCTCTACTGTGCATGACTGCCCCGTGACCGGGTGGCAGTGGCACTGTGGCTCGTGTAACGGGCTCTTCAACTAGTGTCTACATAAAAACACCACATCATAAAGGCACAATGCTAATATAGTAAAATTCTCTTGTAATAACATTAAATAACATAGTGGAGGAGTATCAAATGAGCACATAATAACTGGATGAAAGCAGACAAATAAGAGCAAATCCAATGTAAACTACCATTTGAAATGATGTGCAAATATATGAGAAATCTTGATATTGGCAATATTCTCAAATGATTACCATTCTAATTCACAACAAAGTGAAACACTGGGAGTGAGGTCCCTGCCCAAAAGCTTACGATCTAAAGTGGTAATAGGAGTGCTAAGTAACGTGCTAGAGTTTTGGTCAGAATAGGGGACAAAAAAGTAAATAATTTATAACCACCTTAGTGGTACAAAGTCAGTGCCTTATAGCATGTTTAAGTTTTGCTAAGGACATGTAGTTTAAAGTATAACTAGAAGACAATAAGAGTGGCACAGGGTGGGAGGTAGAGCATTCCATAGATAAGGAGCAATGAGAGAAAAATGTTTGATACATAAGAGGGCTGTAGACAAAAAAGGAGCTGAGAGAAGACTTATTGGCTGATTGTAAGTGGCAGGATGGGGTATAGCGGGGGATCAGTGTGAAATGTAGGAAGGGATAGAGGAGAGAAGAGTCTTGAATGAGAGAAGCAAAAGTTTGTTAGATATCCAGAGCTTGATAGGCGGCCATTGGAGAGATTTCAGGAGGAACACGGCAGTAACAAACCTAATTGACAATATGACAATTTCTGCTGTAACAGTCAGTATGGATTTAAGAGGATGAAGTTGGCAAGCAGGAAGGCCAGAAAGAAGAATGTTACAGTAGTCCATGAGAGAATGGATGAGTGCTTGTGTAAACATTTTAGCTGTGAAGGAACAGACGAAGGGACAGATTTTAGCTTTGTCATGCATGAGAAAGTGGTAGGATCTAGCAATGGTGTTTTTGAACTCAGGTAAAGATCATTAGTTTAAGGTTCATTAGCCATCCAGTATATTTCATAATTTCCTCTCATACAGCTGTTGGTAAACTCCTGAGATATCAATCCATTACAACCATCTCCACAATTACTGTGGCAGAGTTCACTTCTGGCTGCAGCTACTTCTGTGCAGATCTCAGTAAGTCATACATTTGTGCCCTAGTAGGTTTCTCCACATTATAAAACCATGCATTATACTGTTGAGCACATACCACAGGCATTACTCCAAGGTGTGTTAGTATTTCTGCCTTTAGTCTGTTATGGTCCTTGGCTTGACTGAGTTACAAGTCATCATAGGCTTTTTGGTATTCCCCATTTAGACAAGGGGCCAGCAACCCAGCCCACTGTGCCAGAGACCAGGCTTCTCTGATAGTAATCCTCTCAAAAGTTGTGAGGTAGGCCTCAATATTATTATCTGTCTCTGACAGTTTATGCAAAAATTAATTTACTAGCGGTTGAATTCCCTTTCCATAGTGGGGTAGCTGCACTTGCCCGAAGAGTCTGCAGAGCATTAGTAAATGTGACTTTGTCTTCCCGCTGTGTCTCTGCAATATTGCCAATTTGTGCAGCCAGTAGGTGATTCATCTTTTGGCAGCAATAGCATCCTGTTGGACAGCAGTAGCCTGTCACTATGACTCCACAAGGCTGTTGAACTAGATTGCCGTTTCATGTTGGGTACTACCAAAGCTTTTACCAGGTCCTCCATACTGTTTGTTTTTAATTTATCACAGTAGACTGGTAAGTAGCATACACAAATGTACGTCTGTGAAATACCACTTCAATTCACAGTATAAAGCAATGTCCCTTCAGAGGCAGACAACCTTCAACTCACAGACCTTTTAAGTGTGCCTTCCGGCATTCTCCACCACCTTGTAATAAACCATAAGCTGGCTACCCCTGGATGGGCAGTAAGCACAGTCTTCTATGGTATTGCACACAGTCCACAGTTCTTAAAAAGATGTGCAGGTTTATTTTGACATTGCATCAAACACAATAAGCAGGCAGTGTTTTACAAAACAAAATGAAAACAACACTACAAACAAAAACCTAGCTCAATCTGAACACTAAATTTACTTGCAGCAGGTTTCCTTTCTACTTCAACGTACTAAACTAATAAAATAGCACAGGATTAACTAACCTTTTCAAGTCCTGCTTTGTTGCACTGCTCTGCTCTTCTTGCTCACAGCAAGTCAATCTCAATTTTTCTCTACAAGCTCTACAGCTTGCTGAACCTTCTAATTGGAAAAGTGGAGGCGTAGAGGTTATGTAGGATTCTGGGTCCTAAATACCTTCCCTCTACAATCCTCTCATACACTTTGTCAGCCATTGTCAATCCACTGCAGGATGAAGGCCTCCTCAGCAAGCCTCCAACAACTTCTGTCCTGTGCCTTTTATTGCCATTATGTACCAACAAATTTGATGATTTAATCTACCCATCTTGTCTTTGGTCTTCTTCTTGGGTGTTTAGTACTGAGTGAAAACCATTTAAAATTAATTTGGTCAATCTACCATCAGGTCTTCTTGCTATATGGCCACCTATTTTTATTTCAGGTGCTTTACTCTTTCAATTACATCATAGAGCTTGCTGACGAATCCACACGCATGTTTTTCAGTCTCTTTTTGTTACTTCTCTGTGTAACCTTACATTTTTGTATGGCTTTGGCGTTCAGTGTCCATGTTTCACAGTCAATGTCCATGTTTCACTGGGAGGACACATTTGTCAAAAACCGTTGGCTTGAGGCAGAGTGGAAAATTTGCCTTTAAGACAGTATTACTACTTTCCAAATGCTTACCATCCCAATTTTATTCATCATTCAATTTCCATCATGGTCTTTCCAGCTGTCCAAGGTAAATATGCTTGTCCACTTCTTCTAGTTCTTGTCCAACTACTGTGATTTTCTTTGGTATGGTACATTTGTTAAACATGGCTTGAATTTTGTTGATATTCATCTTCAGGTGCTTTCCTGTTGTAGATCTTCAATGCATTCTTGCAGTTCTTCTGGACTAGTGGCAAAGAGTATGATCTGTAAATCATAAGTGATGTAGGTTGTCTCCATAGATACATAGTACCTTTTTGTCCTAATTTAGTTTGTGGATACTTTCTTCTAAACAAGCATAAAATTGTTTTGGGGATATTGTGTATCCTTGTCGGACTCCTTTTTCTATGTTGATCTGACTTTATCGTTGTTGACTTGTATTGATGCAGTTGATTTTCATATATTGATTGGAGGATATAGAGGTAAGCTCTGTCTGTTCCTAGGTTGATCAGGGAATTGATTATTGCTTGCTTTTTCACTGAGTCAAAGGCCTTTTTGTGGTCAATGAAGGCTATGCATAATGGAAGTTTGTATTCATTATGTTGATCTATAACTTGTTGCACTGTCTGGATGTCCATTTAACTGAAATCAGTTCTGAAGCCTGCTTGTTCCTTAAGTTGTGCTGTGTTTTGTATTGTATCCATTCTTCTTGATAGTATCTTTGTATAAACCTTGGAGACCACTGACAATAGGATTATTGATTGGTAATTTTTTAGATCCGCTTTATCACTTTTTTGTGCAGTAGGATAACTTCAACATTTTTCCATGTTTCAGCCACTTTGACGAGTAGAAGGCATTTTGAAAATAGTTTAGCTAGGGCTTTAAATAAGGATTGTCCTCCAGCTTTAAACATTTCAATAGTAACTTTATCTGGTCCAGCTGCTTTGTCATTTTTCATTGAGTTTATTGCAAACATTTGACTCCTGTGTGTGGTCATCTTTTGTTTTGCTTTTTTTCACCCCAATTTTCTTACATCATGGCAACATGGCAACTGTTTCTTTTGATATTCGGGTTAGTTTTTCTTGTTTTACAGTAGGTGTCTGAGTATGGACAGTGTCTACAATAGTCTCAATAACTTTTTCATTATGGGTTGAAATGTCTGTGTCTGAAGCGATTAGCCAGTGCTCTCTCAAAATTCTTATGATTTTTCACTAGCTGCCTTTTTGTTGACTTGATCCTTTGCATTCTTTCTTTCTTGTGGTTAGTAGTGATGAGCGAGCACCCCAATGCTCGGGTGCTCGGGTGCTCTGACCGAGCACCCCCTGAGGCTCGAGTGCTCGGCCGAGCACCCGAGCCCCATTGAAGTCAATGGGAGGACTCGAGCATTACACCAGGCACCCCCTGCTCTGATGAGGGGAGGGTGCCTGGTCCATAGGAAAAGGGCAGAAAAGGATGGAAACACCACAGAAATGGTTCAGGGACAGCATAGGGAGGATGTCTGGATGCATCTTGGACTCCAACATCGCTGCTGGGAACGATCTTTCGCCCGTAGTACGCCATTTTTACAGACTGATCGTAAAACACACAAAAAGGAAAATAAAAACGACTTTAGGCGAAAAATTGTTACCAAACAATATTTGCTGTATATTTACTTGTATATCATCTACAAATTCTCCCAAAAATTTCCTTGATTTTCAGAACTGAGGCCATGATTAAGAGGGAAACGTGCGCAGAGGCAAATTCTCCCAAAAATTTCCTTGATTTTCAGAACTGAGGCCATGATTAAGAGGGAAACGTGCGCAGAGGCAAATTCTCCCAAAAATTTCCTTGATTTTCAGAACTGAGGCCATGATTAAGAGGGAAACGTGCGCAGAGGCAAATTCTCCCAAAAATTTCCTTGATTTTCAGAACTGAGGCCATGATTAAGAGGGAAACGTGCGCTGAGCTGACCATCTAAAACATTATGGGTGAGGGTCTGCTGCAGAGCTGACCATCCTAAACATTATATGCGAAGGCCCGCTAGTGAGCTGACGCTATAAAACATTATATGAGAGGGCCCGCTAGAGAGCTGACCCAATAAAACATTATATGCGAAGGCCCGCTAGTGAGCTGACGCTATAAAACATTATATGAGAGGGCCCGCTAGAGAGCTGACCCAATAAAACATTATATGAGAAGGCCCGCTGGTGAGCTGACCTATATAAAAATTGTCAAACAGGGCCCGCTGGTGAGCTGGCCCTATATAAAAATTATATCACAGGGCCCGCTGGTGAGCTGGCCCTATATAAAAATTATATCACAGGGCATATGGAAGAGGAGGAGGAGGATGAGAAGATTAAGAGTCAACCATATACCCGTTTTTTGGGTGGAAGGGGTGAATGGGAATACAGAGTATTCCCATCATTGTAAATAACATATATAAAGTGAGTTTATGTTCCCCCGGGGCTTTCCTCCAGTGGAGTGGAGAAGTCAGGGGAAATCCAGGCCTTGTTCATTTTTATAAGTGTCAACCTATCAGCATTGTCGGTGGAAAGGCGGATACGCTTATCTGTTATGATGCCACCAGCAGCACTAAATACCCGCTCAGACAGAACGCTGGCGGCAGGGCAGGCCAGCACCTCCAAGGCGTAGAGTGCCAGTTCATACCACGTGTCCAGCTTGGACACCAAGTAGTTGTAAGGCACAGAGGGATCATTGAGGACGCTGACACGGTCTGCTACGTACTCCTTCACCATCTTCCAAAACTTTTCCCTCCTTGTGACACTAGGCTGCGCATCAGGGTGAGGGTGCTGGCGGGGTGTCATGAAGGTGTCCCACGCCTTGGAGAGTGTTGCCCTGCCTTTCTCGGAACTGCTGTGTGCTCCCCTTTTCTCCCCTTCTCGGTGGGCCAAGGTAGCACGTACTCTGCCGCCAGCGTTGTCAGATGGAAAATTTTGGAGCAATTTTTCAACAAGAACCTTCTGGTATTGCACCATTTTGCTTGTCCTCTCCACCGGAGGAATGAGAGATGAGAAATTCTCTTTGTAGCGGGGGTCCAGAAGGGTGAACACCCAGTAATCCGTGTTGTTTAAAATGCGTATAACGCGTGGGTCACGGGAAAGGCAGCCTAACATAAAGTCAGCCATGTGTGCCAGAGTACCAACAGTCAAGATTTCGCTGTCCTCACCAGGAGGATGACTCTCAATCTCCTCATCCTCTTCCTCCTCTTCTGCCCACCCACGCTGAAGAGATGGAACTAAAGTTCCATGGCTACCCTCTGTAGCGGAGGCAACCGTGTCTTCCTCCTCCTCCTCCTCCTCCTCCTCCTCCGCCTCCTCCAATTGTCGCTGAGAAGACGAAGTGAGGGTGCTCTGGCTATCACCTTGTGTAAGCTCTTCCTCCCCCATTTCCACCTCTTCCACATGCAAAGCGTCGGTTTTAATTGTGAGCAGCGAGCGTTTCAGTAGACACAGAAGTGGGATGGTTACACTGATAATAGCGTTATCGCCGCTCACCATCTGTGTCGATTCCTCAAAATTGCGTAAAACCTCGCAGAGGTCTGACATCCATTCCCACTCCTCACTTCTGATTACAGGAAGTTGAACGGAGAGGCGACGACCGTGTAACAGCTGGTACTCCACTACTGCCCTCTGCTGCTCACAAAGCCGGGCCAACATGTGGAAGGTGGAGTTCCAGCGCGTGCTCACGTCACACAGCAGCCGGTGAGCTGGCAATTGTAAGCGCTGCTGCAGCTTCAACAGGCCGGCCGAAGCTGTAGATGACTTACGGAAATGTGCACACACGCGGCGCACCTTGGTCAAGAGATCATGCACATTGGGGTAGGTTTTTAGAAATCGCTGAACCACTAAATTAAATACATGCGCTAGGCATGGTACGTGTGTGAGCTTGCCGAGCTCCAAAGCCGCCACCAAGTTACGCCCATTATCACACACAACCATGCCTGGTTGCAGGTTGAGTGGCGAGAGCCACTGCTCGGTCTGGTGACTAATCCCCTGCAACAGCTCTGAGGCCGTGTGCTGTTTGTCCCCAAGGCAGATCAGCTTCAGCACGGCCTGTTGACGCTTCCCCACTGCAGTGCTACACTGCTTCCAGCTACTGGCTGATGGGGGAGTGGCGCTGCGTGTAGAGAATTCAGAGGTGGAAACGGAGGAGGAGGAGCCAATAACGTAGGTGCTGGCGGAAACCCTGATGGAGGTAGGGCCCGCAATCCTCGGCGTGGGTAGCACCCGTGCCATCCCAGGGTCCGAGTCGCTCCCAGCCTCCACGACATTCACCCAGTGTGCCGTCAGGGAAATGTAGCGTCCCTGGCCACAAGCACTTGTCCATGTGTCAGTCATTAAGTGGACCTTCCCAGTAACTGCGTTGGTCAGGGCACGGGTGATGTTACGGGACACATGGTGGTGTAATGCGGGGATGGCACACCGGGAAAAGTAGTGGCGGCTGGGGACCACGTACCGAGGGACAGCTGCTGCCATCAGGCTGCGGAAGGACTCAGTGTCCACAAGCCTAAATGGCAGCATTTCGATGGCCAGTAATTTGGAAAGGTGTGAGGTTAGTGCTATGGCCTGTGGGTGGGTGGCTGGGTACTTTCTCTTGCGCTCAAATGCCTGGGGTAACGACATTTGGACGCTGTGCTGGGACAGGGAAGTGGATGTGGTCGCTGATGGTGCTTCAGATGGTACAGGTGCAGGGCGGGAGGTATGCGGGCCTGCGCCTTCGACAGGCGATTGGCCGGCACCGAAAACAGGGGAAGAGGAGGCAGTGGTGTGGCCTGCAGACACAGATGGGCGATCCAGGCGTTCCTCCCACTTACTACGGTGCTTGGATGCCATGTGTCGGATCATGCTGGTGGTGGTGAGGTTTCTAGTGTTCATGCCTCGGCTCATTCTGGTGTGGCACAGGTTGCAAACTACAATTCTTTTGTCGTCCGCACTTTCCTTAAAAAAACGCCATACCGCGGAACACCTACCCTTTGGCAAGGGAGATTTACGCAAGGGGGTGCTCCGTGGAACATTTGCGGGCCGGTTTGGTGCGGTCCGCCTTCTTTCTGTAGCCACACCACTGCCTCTTCCAGCCTGTTGCGGTGCTGCAGATGGCTCACCCTCAGGACTGCTGTCATCGCTCGGCTCTACACCTTCCCAGGTGGGGTCAGTCACCTCATCGTCCACCAAGTCCTCCTCCACTTCCTCACTCTGATCATCCTCCTCAAGTCTTGATCCCACCACATACTCAGTCATTGACAACTGTATAACATTCTCCTCAACAAGGTCTTGAGACGGAAATAGTGGTTGATTTAATGGCAACTGTGTCTCATCATCATCATCATCATCCACTACTTCCTTTGACCTTAAATGCCGTTCACATCTGTCATCTTCTTGTGATTGGGTAGCCTCTAGAGGTTGTGAATCAGGGCACAAGATGTCATGTTCCTCTGCAAGCGTGCTTGGAGAGAGGGTCAAATGAACGATTGGTGATGAGACGAGCTCCTCACTATATCCCAGTGTGGGATCACTTCTTTGACCAGACCGTGTATGGTGGGAGGAAGGATGATCAGAGTGAGGATTATTTTGACCAGACTCTTGGCTACTGAGAGTGGACTTGGTGGAAGACAGGGTGGTGCTTAACCGACTGGAAGCAGTATCAGCTGTCATCCAACCGACCACCTGTTCGCAGTGGTCGGACCTCGAGAGTGATGTCCTGCGACGCCCTGTAAAATTACACATGAAGCTAGGTATGGTGGATGTCTTTCTTTCTTGTGCTCTGGCACCAGGCACAGTTTCTCCGTGTCCTGACCCGCGCCCTGAACTATCAGGATCACGTCCACTTCCCCGTCCCTTTTTACCCGCCTTCTTCATCTTACACGGAATATGTGACTTTAATATTTGAGTTTGAAAACTTAACAGTATTTCTTACTATTCTGCAACTGTGCAGAGTAGACAGAATAGGCTGCTAAACGGCGGTGAAACACACTGAATGGAATATGTGACTTTAATATTTGAGTTTGAAAACTTAACAGTATTTCTTACTATTCTGCAACTCTGCAGAGTACACAGAATAGGCTGCTAAACGGCGGTGACACACACTGAATGGAATATGTGACTTTAATATTTGAGTTTGAAAACTTAACAGTATTTCTTACTATTCTGCAACTGTGCAGAGTACACAGAATAGGCTGCTAAACGGCGGTGAAACACACTGAATGGAATATGTGACTTTAATATTTGAGTTTGAAAACTTAACAGTATTTCTTACTATTCTGCAACTGTGCAGAGTACACAGAATAGGCTGCTAAACGGCGGTGAAACACACTGAATGGAATATGTGACTTTAATATTTGAGTTTGAAAACTTAACAGTATTTCTTACTATTCTGCAACTCTGCAGAGTACACAGAATAGGCTGCTAAACGGCGGTGACACACACTGAATGGAATATGTGACTTTAATATTTGAGTTTGAAAACTTAACAGTATTTCTTACTATTCTGCAACTGTGCAGAGTACACAGAATAGGCTGCTAAACGGCGGTGAAACACACTGAATGGAATATGTGACTTTAATATTTGAGTTTGAAAACTTAACAGTATTTCTTACTATTCTGCAACTGTGCAGAGTAGACAGAATAGGCTGCTAAACGGCGGTGACACACACTGAATGGAATATGTGACTTTAATATTTGAGTTTGAAAACTTAACAGTATTTCTTACTATTCTGCAACTGTGCAGAGTACACAGAATAGGCTGCTAAACGGCGGTGACACACACTGAATGGAATATGTGACTTTAATATTTGAGTTTGAAAACTTAACAGTATTTCTTACTATTCTGCAACTCTGCAGAGTACACAGAATAGGCTGCTAAACGGCGGTGACACACACTGAATGGAATATGTGACTTTAATATTTGAGTTTGAAAACTTAACAGTATTTCTTACTATTCTGCAACTGTGCAGAGTACACAGAATAGGCTGCTAAACGGCGGTGAAACACACTGAATGGAATATGTGACTTTAATATTTGAGTTTGAAAACTTAACAGTATTTCTTACTATTCTGCAACTGTGCAGAGTACACAGAATAGGCTGCTAAACGGCGGTGAAACACACTGAATGGAATATGTGACTTTAATATTTGAGTTTGAAAACTTAACAGTATTTCTTACTATTCTGCAACTCTGCAGAGTACACAGAATAGGCTGCTAAACGGCGGTGAAACACACTGAATGGAATATGTGACTTTAATATTTGAGTTTGAAAACTTAACAGTATTTCTTACTATTCTGCAACTGTGCAGAGTACACAGAATAGGCTGCTAAACGGCGGTGAAACACACTGAATGGAATATGTGACTTTAATATTTGAGTTTGAAAACTTAACAGTATTTCTTACTATTCTGCAACTGTGCAGAGTACACAGAATAGGCTGCTAAACGGCGGTGAAACACACTGAATGGAATATGTGACTTTAATATTTGAGTTTGAAAACTTAACAGTATTTCTTACTATTCTGCAACTGTGCAGAGTAGACAGAATAGGCTGCTAAACGGCGGTGACACACACTGAATGGAATATGTGACTTTAATATTTGAGTTTGAAAACTTAACAGTATTTCTTACTATTCTGCAACTGTGCAGAGTACACAGAATAGGCTGCTAAACGGCGGTGAAACACACTGAATGGAATATGTGACTTTAATATTTGAGTTTGAAAACTTAACAGTATTTCTTACTATTCTGCAACTCTGCAGAGTACACAGAATAGGCTGCTAAACGGCGGTGACACACACTGAATGGAATATGTGACTTTAATATTTGAGTTTGAAAACTTAACAGTATTTCTTACTATTCTGCAACTGTGCAGAGTACACAGAATAGGCTGCTAAACGGCGGTGAAACACACTGAATGGAATATGTGACTTTAATATTTGAGTTTGAAAACTTAACAGTATTTCTTACTATTCTGCAACTGTGCAGAGTACACAGAATAGGCTGCTAAACGGCGGTGAAACACACTGAATGGAATATGTGACTTTAATATTTGAGTTTGAAAACTTAACAGTATTTCTTACTATTCTGCAACTGTGCAGAGTACACAGAATAGGCTGCTAAACGGCGGTGACACACACTGAATGGAATATGTGACTTTAATATTTGAGTTTGAAAACTTAACAGTATTTCTTACTATTCTGCAACTGTGCAGAGTACACAGAATAGGCTGCTAAACGGCGGTGAAACACACTGAATGGAATATGTGACTTTAATATTTGAGTTTGAAAATTTAACAGTATTTCTTACTATTCTGCAACTCTGCAGAGTACACAGAATAGGCTGCTAAACGACGGTGACACACACTGAATGGAATATGTGACTTTAATATTTGAGTTTGAAAACTTAACAGTATTTCTTACTATTCTGCAACTCTGCACACTACACAGAATGTGCTGCTAAACTGCGGCGAAGCACACTGAATGGAATATGTGACTTTGATATTTTAGTTTGAAGACTTAACAGTATTTCTTCCTATTCTGCAACTCTGCACAGTACACAGAATGTGCTGCTAAACTGCGGCGAAGCACACTGAATGGAATATGTGACTTTGATATTTTAGTTTGAAGACTTAACAGTATTTCTTCCTATTCTGCAACTCTGCACAGTACACAGAATGTGCTGCTAAACTGCGGCGAAGCACACTGAATGGAATATGTGACTTTGATATTTTAGTTTGAAGACTTAACAGTGTTTCTTCCTATTCTGCAACTCTGCACAGTACACAGAATGTGCTGCTAAACTGCGGCGACGCACACTGAATGAAATATGTGACTTTGATATTTTAGTTTGAAGACTTAACAGAATGTGCTCTAATCTGCAACTTTGCACACTAAACAGAATGTGCTCTAATCTGCAACTTTGCACACTAAACAGAATGTGCTCTAATCTGCAACTTTGCACACTAAACAGAATGTGCTCTAATCTGCAACTGTGCACACTAAACAGAATGTGCTCTAATCTGCAACTTTGCACACTAAACAGAATATTTTTTTTTTTTTTTTTTTTGTATTTTTCCCCCCACACAAAATAACCTGCTGCCCCCACACACAGTAGTCCTAAAAAGGACTTTTGGTTCTTTTTTTTCACAATTTTGGTTTTTTTCCTCCCTACACTGCCTTTCCCTTCCTATCCTCAGCTCTCCCTGGCTAAGACTGAGCCGAACTCGATGGTCAGGTGCTATACAGCACCTGACCACGGGTTCTGGCCAGCCAATCAGTGTAATGCCAGCAGCCAACATGGCTGCTGGCATTACACCGATGTCAGAGCCTCCCTGCACGTTTATTGGCTGCGCAGCAGCCGCAAAACGTGCGGGGAGGAGACCCGAACATGGCGGGCGAGCACATGCGGTACTCGTACGAGTACCGCCATGTGCCGATCCGAGCGATGCTCGAGCCGATCCGAGCATCGGCCGAGCATGCTCGCTCATCACTAGTGGTTAGTTTTGATTTTTGCTTTCACTAGATGATTTTCACTTCCAATGTTAAAATGATTTAAGACTGAGTAGTCAATGAATATCTTTTTCTTTTTTTATAATGAAAATTGATTTCACTTGTATTACCATTAGGGCTTTTCCACGCCCATTTTTGAGCCTTTTTCCTATAAAATAAATTCATGATGTACAAATTGTGTTCAGCAATTCATTTGCTTTCCTCTTTAATCTCTTTTTCCAGTTTCATGTGGTCCGATCGATTTTTCAACATTTTAGATCTTGCCAGTTCTCTCATTAAAATCTCCCATTATAAATTTGTAATAATTGTCCTGTTTCTAGAGGTGTAATAAATCATCACAAAACTACTCAATTTCATCATCACTGTGATTACTTCTAGGGCATAAACTTGAATGATTTGAAGAACATAGAGACTGTTTATGTTGATAGCACAGGAAGCGATTCTTTCAGAAATACTTTCTACAAGAATCCAATTCTTCCACATGTCCATCATTGGTTCCTTTAGTATAACCAGTGTCCATCTTCTAATTTGACTAAATCTTCATCTTTTTTTACGAGTCTCACATAAGCCGATTATGTCACAATTTATATGATTTAGTTCTTGTACGAGTTCCTTTAAGAGTGAAACTGTGCTCATAGATAGAATGTTGAGTTCCATTGTCTAAAGAACACAGGCAGCCTAATAGAACCTGGTAATTCTTTGCATCCTCAGTCACTGAACTGGCCTTCCCACTGCAATAGGAAGTAGCTCACAAGCCTCAAGGGAATGAGGTCCATTGTTTTTGTTGTAAAGCCATGCTGAGGTAATGGACCATAATCTGCCATACTGGTCCAGTGTGGGGTTGGCAGATTTTGGATCAACTTCATCTGGTGTCTTGATCTGTCATCCTTGGATGATCCCGCCAGGAGAATATGCTCCCAACTGCATAGTTCTTGGCTTCATTAACACATGGAAGCACTGCCGCCACAATAAGGAATCGACCCATGGTAGTAAGATATATATTTATGTAGATAGATGTGTATAGGTTGCTTTGTGTTATTTTATATTTTATAGTAACTTTTATTTTATTTTTTTCAGTTATTTATTTTTGGGTGGGTAGCCAATGCATCCAGTACTCTTGAACCAGGTCCCAGTTTCCCTTCCGCTTCTGGGTAACTTTTCTTTTCTGAAAACCAATACTCTACTTCTCCAGTATCTGTCTCTCCTTAGTGTCATTCTAGGCTACCTACCAGTTATTGTATGTGTGCGTGATCATCCTGTATCAGTCAATGGATTAGCCAGTATCTGGTATTCAAACTTGTGGTTAATAATTTTACCTCATGGCATTAGCTTCAGCAAACCATGCACATTGCTTTTTACACTCACCAGCTTTAAATTCAAGTCTTGAACCCCAGCTTCTTGGTAGCACAAAGGAAACTTAGGGTAGGAGGTCTGCTTTTTTGAACTTGGTTGGCTAGTGTGGCACCTTAAGTCAAGGAAGGAGGGCAGAAACTCAAGCTGAAGAAAATATGGCAATAAAAAAATGTTCTGCAGAGCTAAATTTATACTTATTCTTAAAGCAATGTACCAACGGAACTAGTAACAAAATATGCCATGTACATTTACTAAAATCAATTGTTATTTTGTATTAATTACCCTTAAATTATGTTTTACCATTTTATATACTGATAGTCTAGAGAAAATGTTTTGAATTATTAATAAACTTTGCAGTTTTATTGGTGTTGAGATTAGTAATATTCTATTTATAATTGTTTCAAAAGTAAATTATTCATTCAAAAAATATATGTAATCATTCCATGCATATGTTGCTGAAATTACATTCTACTAATGTTTCTCTTTATAAACTATGCTTACATTTGTTACAAATTATATGTACAATGCTATTTTATACAATTCTCTATAAAGCTATTTTTTTCACACCATTTTATCACACTAATTGGTGTCCATTGGGTATATGAATCGCTAACCACTACATCTTCTATTAATTTACTTTCAGTCTGTTTCTAAAAAACATAATTGGATACATGCTCACCTCCTTCATTAAAATTCAGCTAGGAACCAAACCACTGCTGTAGACACAACTTATCTTTTTACTGTTCAATCAAGCACTGATTTATAATCTGTCCTGAAGTATTTTTCACATAACTTTTAATTGTATTAAATATATTTCCAATTTGACACACTCTTTGCATAAATGTATTTGCACTTTCTGTACACTTATTCCATGATCTGCAAAATTCTGCATAAATTGTTTGAATATTTCTGTCACAATGCTAATCCTTTTTAGAAAAAGTAATAGATATTACATGAATTAGTTTTTAACACAACACGTCATACAACTGGTTCTACCAATTCAAAGATAAAAGCCACTTTAAAGCTTACAATAATATTGTGGCACATCCCAAAGAAACAGTGATCCCAGAGGTTTTGCTTCTTGTATAGACTAGTATGACAAATCAGTGGAATAAAAGAAGAATGTGCAGAGAATATTAGTGTGGCAATCATCAACAAGAGCAGAACTCTTATGTGAGGAGACTGGGGAGCATCTGGGACTGAGTGTTGGACCTAGGGAAGGTGAAAAGAGGAAGTGTTACACTATCCCGGTGGTGTGGAAGCTTAAATAAAACGGGTTAAGTCTTGCTGTCTGATTCCCAATGCTAACTTCCCATCACCCCATTGTTAACATTGAAATGGGCTGCAGATTTGAACATATGTCCTGCACTCCCAATTAATTATGCAGCCACATATGTCTCTTCCTGACAACTTGGATTCAGTACCATGGACAGTGCTGAAGAGATTCAGCACCCTGGAAAGTGCTGGGGAGAGGGCAAGCAAGACAAAGCGATCAGCCCAACTTATAGAAGCAGGGAGTCTGCATGCACACATTGATTACATTATCACTAAGCACATGTGCTAACCCCTCAGGACAATGGTCACTAATCCAAGGGGTCATCAGACCTGAGGGGATTATCAAGAGCACAACAGGAGAGGGGAGATAACGTTAGTCATTGGGTAAAGGTGATTGTTGGTGGACTGTTCATTGGGTGATTTCAAACTCTGAGTTCTGCCTTCATTCTCCTCATTGCATGATCTATGTATCCAGTGCATTAGCTCCTCCTCAGCCAGATTGACCAACAGGACTCCAAGTGGGTGAGCACAGAACCTCGAGGCTGTGTCCAGCTACAAGTTCCGGGAGTATGGGGACATATAAGGCAGGACTGCCAGAGTCAAAAGGGGAACTATTGTAATAAAGGTTATTTCATCATGGGTTGGCATAGGACATGCTTCAATGCACCAAGAAAATGTATTACAATAAAGGGATTGTGAACTCATTTCTTCCTGCCTAATTTGGTTTATTTTTTTGGAAACCCACAACAGAGACACAGTAACAACTAGCAAATGATGCAATATATGAATACTGTTTCAGTGGTGCTGTCTATGCTTGCTATATCACCAAAACATCAGCAAACTGGGTGAATAAAGGTCAATTTTGTTTTTTGGTGAAAATATATTTCTATTAGTAACCCATTGTCTTTCAGATTGCTACATTATCAGTATATCTCCAGTACATGTCATCTCATTTCTGGACACTATTGTAGTGTGACAATTATTTTTTTCTTCAAATGTCTTATCTACACCATATACTGTAGTGTGATATCCTACTTACTAGGAAGAGCAAAGATGAGTATTTTAGGGAAAAATGTTTGATATGGAATTGGTACTGAATCTGACTGTGAATAACTTAGAAACACAGAAACATAGAACTTGATGGCAGATAAGAACCATTCAGCCCATCTAGTCTGCTCATTTTTCCTATTGTAAAAATCGCAATCCCTTTTTGGTCCTTCCTTAGATGTGTCTTATGTCTAGGATAGCCCTATGCCTATCCCATTCATGTTTAAATTATGTCACTGTTTTAACTTTTACCACTAATGCTGATAGGCTATTCCACTTTTCTACCACCCTTTTACATTATATCTAAACCTCAGTCTCTCTAATTTGAGACTAAAGCCTCTTATCCTAAACTTTTTACTCCTTTGAAATATACTTTGCTCCTGCACTTAGTTGAATCCCTTCATGTATTAGAATGTTTCCTTCATATGCCCTCTATCTCTTCTATCCTCCAAGCTGTACATGTTCAGATCCTTTAGTCTATCCTGATATTTCTTATCATGTAAATCATTCACCATTTTAGTAGCCCTGCTCTGAATATTCTCTAGAGTATCTACATGCTTCTGGAGATGGGGTCCACTACTATACACAATGTGAGGTGAGGTTTAAACAGAGATCTATAGAGTGGCATGACCACTTCCATTTTTATGCTACTAATTACCCTGGATATAAAACCCAGCACTCTGCTTGCATTCCCCACTGCTTTGCTACATTGCCTGCCTACCTTTATGTCATCAGCAATAATTACTCCCAAATCTCTTTTTTCTGTTGTCTCTGACAGTTTAGTACCCTTAATACAACATTCTAGCTTTGGACTTGTATGTCCCAAGGCCATTGTTTTACATTTATCAACAGTAAATTGAAGCTGCCACACTCTTGTCCATTCTTCTAATCTACCTAAAAAATGTGTAATTTGGCTTATTCCCCAAGAATATCTAACCTGTTTGCAGTTCTTAGTATCATCTGCAAAAAGGCATACCTTATCTTGAAGACCTTTTGCAATCTCACTAATACAAATATTAAAAAGAATGAGCCTCAGTATAGTAACATGACCATTGTCTGAATACTCCCCATTAGCTAAAACCCTCTGTCTCCTGTCCCTCAGTCATAACCAGATCCATGTAACTATTTTTACATCCAGACCCAAACACTGCAATTATTAATGAATCTTCTAAGAGGGACAGTGTCAAACGCTTTCCTGAAATCTAGATAAGCTATATCTACTGCTCCCCCTTGGTCTATTATTTTAGTTACCCAGTCAAAAAAATCTATGAGCTTAGTTTGACAAGATCTCCCTGCTGTAAACCCATGCTGTTTGGGATCTTACAAGCCATTTAAATTCAGATTTTTAACAATTCTTTCCTTAACATGGGTTCCATAAATCTTTCCCACTACTGATCTAAGACTTACTGTCCAGTTGCCAGACTCTTTCCTGTTACCTTTTTTGTGAAGCGGAGCTAGCTTCCAATCTTCTGGAACTACTCCTGTTGACAGTGACTGACTGAAAATTCTGTTGAAGGTTTTGCCAGAACACTTTTAATAATTTGGTGTGTATCCCATCTGGTCCCATCAATTTATCTGTTTTTACCTTAGAGAGTTGAAGTAGAACCTCATTCTCTGTAAATATGCATGCTTCCCATGTCTTGCTATTTCTTTTTTCTAACAGGTCCCTTCTAGGGATGGGCAAAATTTTCACCTCAAAAGAGAAACAGGATAAAATTTTCATTTTTTGCCAAGTAGGAAATTTTTCAAAGGGGACAGGAAGGGAGAAGGAGGTTTGGACCCAAATACCTCAAACTTTGATGTGACCGACTGGGAAGACATAGGCAGCTGTGCTCCAAGTTTCTTCCTTCTGTGGCTGTTATCTATGTCCTATGGGAGGCTTGGGGTGTGAGAAGAGAGCAAAGGTGTTTTACCTCAAATACTCAAAATTTTGTGTGATCAAGTAGACAAAAGCAGCTGTGTTCCAAGTTCATTTTTCCATCTGGCTGCTATCTCTGATTATGGGTGTGTGAGAAGGGAGCAAGGGTGAATTATCCCAAATACCCCAAAATTCTGTGTGACTGACTTGGAAGGCAACCGTGGTCCAATTTATTTACTGCTCTGTCTGTTATCTCTGTCCTAGAGGAGTCTAGAGAAAGAAGCAGTTGAACAAGGAATATTTTTTGTTGTTGACAGTGATAGGGATTGGGGGGGGGGGGCAGTTAACCAAATACATAATTAAAAAAGATACAATTATTTATAGGTGTCAGAAACAGGGACCCAGATGTGCTCTGTGACTGAAGCAGACTGATATTAGATAAAATAGATTATTTTGTAGAGATCCAAGGCAAGACATCACACATAATCAGTTCTATTGTGTACACAGTATTTGAGTAATGTTGTCAAGCAAACACACAAGGGGTAGAATGAGGGTGAAATAATTAGGAGCAGTGTAGGGACATATGAGTTAAATGGTAGTCCAAAAACTGACTGCAGCCATGGTTGATGCAGCGAGTGAAATAGATAATGGTAATCCGATGATGCCTGAGGATGAGTGAAGCTAAGGATGCCTGATGATACTGATGGTGATGTAGATCTAGAATATATCTCTCCATCATCCTCATCTTCTTCAGATACAGATGAAGTTGAGAGTGAGAGAGATGATGACTTCACTAGAAAGTTAACTGAAAGATACAGACTCAGTCTTCCACCACTGAAAAAGTCCCATTCAGCTACACATACAATAGTGTTGAGTAAACAGTAACAACACAGGTTACCAGAATCTGAATCCTTAGGTTTGAGTGCCTGTGCTGCTCTTGGAAGTGCAGCACCTGTGACACCTAGTATTAGTACAAATTCAGCAACATCTAGCCCCAGTACTAGTAGTAGCAGCAGCCTCTCAAGAACCTCAGTCTATGAAGTTCACAGTATGGAGATACTTCACTTAGGATCCAAAAGATAAACATGTTGCTATCTGTTGTCTGTGTAAGAGCATGTGAACAGGGGGAAAGGCTCACACCTAGGCAACTTCTCAATGAGTTCCCATCTGAAGCACAACCACAGGTCTGACAGGGAGACACACTATGAACAGGTCAGAGGTTCCACAACTAGAAGCAGCATAACCACTCCTAAAAGTTTCCAGTGCTCTGTGGCATATAAGCGAAGTAGTGATGTGTGCCACAAATTTGAGTATGAATCTGAGTTTGTTTTAGGAAATAACAAGACTCATAGAGTGCCTACACATAATGCCACCACCACCACCACCTCCATTCCTTTAAAGCAATAAAAATTACATAGTTCTTCTACTATGTACTTCCATCCAACACTTACTAAGTTCTTATAAAGAAGTCAAAACTTGAGCAAAAATAATATAAAAGTATGGAATAATAAAATTGCCAAAATGTTGGTGGTTGACATGCTGCCCTTTCTTTTGTTGAAAACAGATGCTTTAAGAAAACTGATGTCATGTGTTGCACCCTGCTGGCATATCACAAACCACAGTTATTTTTCAAGGATGGTTGTGTCAATGTTACTTAAACAGGAAGTTATTGTTGTGGAGAAAGGACAAAGGAACTCAGCCTGCTAACAGTCTTTTCAAGGCATATGTTGCTGTAGGACTCTACAGTTATTAGAAGTAAATGCAATACGGGGAGATAACATTACCCTTCCATCTTTCCATCCTGATCATTTCAGGATAGAAAGGTTAAGCTAATAATTCTTTATTTTTATATAGCGCACACAGATTATGCAGCGCTTTACACTCATATTGGTTCCTGTCCCCATTGGGGCTCACAATCTAAATTCACCTATCAGTATGTTTTTTGGAGTGTGGGAGGAAACCGGAGTACCCGGAGAAAACCCACGCAAACACGGTGAGAACATACAAACTCATTGCAGATGTTGTCCTTGGTGGGATTTCAACCCAGGACCCCAGCGCTGCAAGGCAACAGTGCTAACACTGAGCCACCATGCCACCCATAATAATATGGGGTCCTGACTGGGGCCCCATTTAGTTCATGCCCAAGGAAGGATTACTAGGATACTTTTTGCTCCCCTGCTCTTCCATTAGGAGAGGATGTGTAAAAATTTATAAAATATCAATATGGGGTCCAGAGCCCCAAAATTTAACTTATGTTTGCCCAAGAAATGGGTATGGGACCATATCCTCTACCCTTGCTAAGGTGAGTGGAATTGAGAAAAAGGTTATTAACATGTCATCTGTAGCCATATATTAATTATATAATTCCCCAGGGAAGGAGTCTGGAACCCCTTCCCCTACTTTCCCTTAAAGAAGAGTACATGTTAAAATAAATTAATATGTGGTCCAGAGCCCACATATTCATTTATAAATGCCCAACGAAGGGTCCCAGGACCCATTCCCTTAATCCCAAGATTAGTTAATCCCCCAGGATGTTGAGGTTCTGCTGTGACATTTGCTCAAGTAACTGGCTGAGAGGAAGGGTTATCAGTGTATTCTGCATGCACCAGTGCAACAACTTAGACAAAGGGGATAAATATTGCTCATTCATCAACCCTTCCTCAAATCTGTTCATTGTATTTTAGGAAGGAGTCATATAGTATGTATGTGCGACCTCTGCTTCCCAGTGATGGATTTGCCTGAAGGAAGTTTCATGGCTTACCTAGTATCCAACATCCTCATACACAAGGGTCTATGAATGCAAAACCTGACAGCCATCTGTTTTTGTACTCAGGGATGATTAATCCATTTTAAGTAATGACCTGCATACAGTACACAAACTAGATTATGCATGCCACAGTTTACAAGCTCATGCGTGCAACCACATTTCTACTGTGGAAGTCTAGTGTGCAAGTACACTGTCTCTGTCCCATGCTCATGGCCATGGGATTCAGCCTATTTACCACTCCTTACAGGAGGTTACTCTGGGGAACACTCCATGCCATGGGTAACCCCTCTTCCCAGGCAATTAGAGTGTGGGAGCTTTTAAATCAGGCATCAGCCAATCCCAGATACCTCCTCATCAGTCCAGGAAAGATGTTTGCTTGTTGTTGACTGTGCCCCTCATTAGCAAGTTAACCTGTTTGGAAATATGCAATGTGATGTATATATATTTCAACATTTTTCAAAAATTACTTGGAGTCATTATTTAATTTTTTGGCCACATTATCCATCCTCATCTAATCAACATGGAGAGACTGGGAGAATAGTTATTATTACTCAATTTTTAACGTGGTTATTTTGACATTTATTTATTTACTTATTAACCCTTTGAATGCCAGAGTGGTACACAACACCTTGCAAAAGCAATGCGTTGAGTACCCATCTGGCACTCAAAGAGTTAATACATTCTTTAACAGTAATCCTTTCTCTTCCCAGTAGCCACACCAGTATGGAAGGATCAATTACATCTTACTACAGGATAGTGGGAGTGAAAGGGGTTATATGGTACATGTATTTATTTTACATGTCATGTAATGCAGCACCAGAAGGATTAGTTTAAATAACTAAGGCTATGGGGAGAGTGCTTGGGGACAATTTCGATCAAGCAGTGGAGCAGGCAGACTATTGCCCCCTAGTTTCCCCTGCTTACTTTGCTTAAACTTTGAGCACCCAGCTTTGCATTAATTTTGTTGCATTTTTCATCTCTTAAAATATTCTAAAGCAGAATGATATTTTAATGGGTTTTAGAAATCAAAATCCTGCCCTCAGCCATAACTGGATTGCAAACTTAGCAAACAGAAAACATCTACTGATGCAGAAAATAGCCAATCAGTAGATTTTTTCCTGCTGAAATTGTGTTTAGGCCTATGTTTGATAGCTTGATGTCACGTGGCAGTCCCAAAGGAGGTTATTATTTGTCCTGCTGGTTAAAGCCAAGCATTCTTTTGTTATCCACACCATTTCTGGTGCTATATATGTCTGGTACAGATGGGGCTGGTCAAACAAAAAAAATGTTATGGATGCCATAACTATAGGTATCTAATATCTAAAGGTAGTTAAGCCTCCTTAGGTATCAAATAACCTTAAATATATTCTGGCAGAAGCTATGGATATTTAGCAAGTAATCAAAGGGTATAAATTGGTGTGAGACAGACAAACTATGCATCTGGTTTGCGGTAACCCCTCTTACCCTTCCATGTTGCAAAAAAAAAATACCCCTTCTGTGACACATTTGAAGCACCAGCTGTTAAAATGAAAAGTAGATTCATATTACTGGGGAATTGCTTGCCACTCTCTTGGGCCCAGGGTCTGGTAATTGCCACATCTCTTTGGAAGTAGAGTACTAATTGTTTTTAATATAAGATCATGCTCTTTTTTTTCATTATTACTATAGTATGAGCAAAACATTTTCCTTGGTTGTACTCTTGTGTCCCTGATAGCTTTAGTTTGCATTATGTTATTGTTGTACTACATGTATAACTAAATCAATCTTTTTTAGTGCTCATTTCTCTAAAGCTTCATAAATATTTTCTGATTCCAAACTGTGTAGGTGAGGACATGTACAGCTGTTCTGCATTAAATATAATTCCATAACAAAAACCACTCATGCACATGTTAAAGAGACAGAATATCCCCAGAACACTTTATGTGGATTTTAAAGTTTAAAAAAGATACAATTAAAGTTAATTAATTAAAGTCAATTTTTTTCTTTCTAAATTAAAAATGTGAGTTTAAAAAATGACTTTTAAAGTCAAAGTGTGAGTGTTAAAGCCGTAATTTAGAGAATAAGTAATTGATTTAAATAGGTCCGATACCAAAAAAAACAGGTTATTGCATTTTTCCAAGCACAGTAAGCGATTCAATGACCTGTGCTATGAAACAATGATGACAAAAAACACCCTGCCGGCCACTAAAGTTAGATGCATTTTAGCCCATTAAAAATAAAATAAGTCCCACAAGTTTCAATTCAATAGACTGAGTTAGCCATTAAGATCCGATAAATGCCTCACCTTATCACTGAAATTTAAATCCTAGTTTTTTTCTGACTAAAGTCCTGTATCAGATCTTTAATCAGCTGATGCAACAATTGAAATGGAAACAAACCTAAGTCCCCAGTGGATAGATTGATATGGGGCCCTAAGCTGCATCCAAAGTAATTAAAAGTACCTAAAAATGTGTCCAATGTTAGTAGAATTAACCCTATGAATTCCAGTGGGGTATAATTACCCCGCCTATACTCATAGGTTTAACCCGACTAAGTAACAAAGCAACAGCCCCTGCAAAGTAACACTTACTATTAATCTTTATGTCCAACAGAGTCTTCAGCACTCTGCCTTCAGCATCTTGGTTATCTACTGTCCATCTTCTTTCTTCTGTCTTCTTGTTTTCACTTCTTTCTTCTCTCTTCTTTTCATGAAACCCGTTACAAAAAAAGAGAGCCATTAATAAATCTGTCATGTAAATAACCTACATACCCATGCATAGTTTAATCCGTTGAGGGCAAGAGGGATACGCAACACATTGCCAAGCTAATTGGCTGGCAAGTATGTAAGGGTTAAACTATGTATAGGTGTGCAGGTAAATAGCAAATAGGCCAAAAAATAAATATCATCCTTTTCCTTAAAATCCAAAGTAATTTGCATAAACATATCCTTAGTTTGTTTCATTTCTCCCCTGTTGTGTGCGTCCACGGTGGCGGAAGTGGCAGACGAAGTGAGTAGTGATACAGCCCCTCCTTATATCTTACGGACCAATGTCCATTCCACAATGAGAAAATTTGAACAGAAACTGCAGTCTCTGTTCCATTTCCCTCACAGCCATTGGATGGTATGTGTGCTTACTTACACACCTCCCAGCCAATCAGCTAAGCGATGCGTTGTGTACCCCTCTGGCACTCAACGGGTTAAATTATGCATGGGTGTGCAGGTTATTTACATGACAGATTTATTAATGCCTCTCTTTTTTGTAACAGGTTTCATGAAAAGGAGAGGAAAGAAGAAGGAAGAAAGAAGAGAAAATAAGAGAGAGGACAATTTTTGAGTTAGAGAAGACGCCAGAGCTCTTTGTTCTGAGAGGAATTCAACATACTATCGGGTAAAAGTGTGACGGGTGCAGAGTGTATGTGTGTTCAGTTATACTGCTGATGTAGGTCTATTTTAATTGTTTTAGAAATAGAAGTAAAGTGAGATCTCTCATTGATGTGAAGTCATTCAATTGAGGTATGCGCTTTATCCATTATGAGAGTGTGAGTATAATGAGAGAGGAGGGAGAGTTCCCTTATAGGGATAGTAATGTCCCAACAAAAGTATGAACGAAACTGTAGGCCAAATAACAAAATACTTAATTCCCTTACTCATATCTCTCAAACCATAATGGTTTGAGATATATAAGAAAATAAAGTCCTCCACTCCCTCCACCTTCTCATACATCAGCTGTATAGCTGACTCATGGGATCCTGGTTCTGGGATCAGACGGTGGCTCTTCAGGAGCACTAACATCGAGATATCTAACTATAAATACATCATCTGAATGGTATACAATGTGTGCTTGCAAACCAGGCACATGTTGTAGACCATTCAGATGAAGTATTTATAGTTAGATAGCTCGATGTTAGCGCTCCTGAAGAGCCGCCTTCTGATCCCAGAACTAGGATCTCATGAGTCAGCTATACAGCTGACGTATGAGAGGGTGGAGGGAGTGGAGAATTTTATTTTCTTATATCTCTCAAACAATAAAGGTTTGAGAGATACAAGTAAGGGCATTAAGTATTTTGTTATTGCGTCTACAATTTTGTGTATACTTTTTTTGGGACATTACAATCCCTTTAAATGTGAAGATATCACACTGTCTTTGGATCTTTTCTGTTGCCCTAAGGAATATTGTGGAAGAGAGATCCTTTGTCAGTCCCAGTGTGGTTGGTATGTTATATAAATTATGGGCTTGACTTTACCATGGTTTGTTTGTTTTTCTATTATTGTTTCTATTCTTTAATAGGAAGTTATATTGTCAAATACTGTGACACTTCGTTTTGATCCTACATTGTTCTGCTTTCCATTGATGTTTCCATTACCCAATAGGAAGTAATATTGTCAATTACTGTGATACTCTGTTACTAATAGCCTGTCTCTGTTTAATTGAGGTGAGCAGGTAGAGGAACTTGCGCGGGTATCTTTTATTATTACCAAATAAATAGATGATAGTAATAATAATCAGCCCTTGAAATATATCCACAATGAGATGGAAAACAGAATACTTTATAAATGGGATGGATGAAGAAATGAGTGATGCAATAAAGATGATGATGATGATATGAAAAAGATGAACAAATGATGGAAGAGAGATGAGAAGTACACAGAAACACCATTCTTTAATATCCTGATGCTGCTACGAACTGGTATGTCCACAAATACAATAGATATCCCAAATAGAGTAGGAGCACAAAAACAGGAAGAAACAGTGAAAAGTATCTAAGTGCAATATTTATTAAAATAGAAACAATGTAAAAATAAAGAGATACAATCACAGCTCCTTGGGGCAGGGTCCCTTTCCCAGTGTATGATTCCCTTGTGGCATTTTCCCCCACAAATAAAGAAATTATCGCACTTAAGCTTAATGTTCTTAAAACAGTTCTGTATTTTTGTATTGTCTTATTTCAAGTTCTGTTAAGTGCTGTGTACTTGAATAGCACTATATAAATAAAGATACATACATACATACACGAAGGGTCCTAGCCCCTGGTAGCCAACGTAGTGTGTCCACTAGTTCTTTCCTCTGCCACTGGTCTCAGGAGGCATTTATTCCGCTGATGCTGATGTGAAAAAGGTCTCTCTTCTATTGTAATAGAGTGAGAGACAGCAGTTAGTGGTGTGGCAGCAACCAGCTCCTCTTGTTCAGGCCAACAATGTAGGAGTCTGGTGCAACCAGGACTGGGAGCTGGGTTCACACAGGGGGTGTGAGCAGGACCAGTTACAGCTGAGGGCCGGAAAAAAGGACCCGACACATATAGTGGTGCTCTGATAGTGGGTCCCAGACTCCTACAGCGTTGGCCTGCACACATGGAGCTGGTTGCTGCCACACCACTAACTGCTGTCTCTCACTCTATTACAGTACAAGAGATACCTTTTTTACATCTGCATCAGAGGAATATACACCTCTTAACATTCTGAGGATTGGAAAAGGCACATAGCACATATGGAATTTACATCAGGGAGGGATTCCTGAGACCGGTGGCAGAGGCAAAAACTAGCAGACACAGTATGTTAGCTACCATGGGCTGGGACCCTTTATATGCACAAAGCCCAAGATGGGAAACATGTGAGTGTATCTTTTATTTTTACATTGTTTCTATTTTAATAAATACTGCACTTAGATACTTTTCACTGTTTATTCACGTTTTTGCACTCCTACTCTATTCAAAGTATCTTCTCTCTCAGCATTTGTCCTAATGCAGAGCTCAATATGTTTTGCTGCTACAACTTAGATCTCCTTCTAAGGAGGAGGATGTGCCAGTGCAACCAACTGCTGTGTCTGACAGTGAGAGTAAAAATGATGGTCCTTTAAGCAGCAGTGTATGTTCTGCAAAAATCCCAAAGGAATATGATGTAGTGGGGAAGAGGAGAAGAAGTGATGGGCAATGCTGTGGATGATTAGATGTCTAGAATATATCCCTCTCAACATCCTCCGCTTCTTCAGATACAGATGAAGTTGAGCGTGAGACAGATGATGACATGGCCTTAAAATTAGCTAAAAGGAGAAGGCCCAATCTTTCACTACTGACAATAAGCACTGTGCCTGTTTATAAAACAAATGAAAAATGTTGGACAAGTAAAGGTGTTTAAAAATACACAATAATCCTGTCAGTCATCATCAGAATCAACACACTCTGCTGTTGAGGAATACTCAGCAACACAGGTCATGAATATCCACCACCATAGCTATGATGAGTGATTCTGATGCTGTTGAAAGTGCAACACCTTTGACACGTACAAGTACAATTGCAACATCTAGCCCCAGTAGTAGTAGTAGTAGTAGTAGTAGCCCATCAGGAATCCCCAGTATCCATGTGTGGGGTGTAGAGGATTATACCTAAACACCTCCTCATTTTAATCCCATCTGAAGCACAATGGCAAGGCTGATTGAGACAGGAGACACACCATCAGATACTAGAAGCAACAGAAGCATACCTACAGGTTACCGGGCTCTGGGGCAAGTAATAGAAGTGCTGTTGATGTGTCAGAGAGTGTAACAAGATTTGCTTAATTTGCAGTAACACCCATGGCTCCTGTTGCTGTCCTTCAAATGCCAAACACAAAGTACTATGACTATGAGTTTAATGGAGGAGATTACAAGGGTCAAACAGTGCATACACATTCTACCACCACCATCACCAGTATGTCCACTACCGCAAATCAGGTTATTAAAACAAGTTACACAGTTCATTCGCTATGTAATGCCGACCCATACTTACTGAATTCTCGGGAAGGAGTCAAAAACAAAAATAATCCAAAGTACTGTGAGTAATGGTAAAGCTTCCAAAATGACTTATTCTTTGGTAGAATACTCAGGTTTTAAAAAAACTGATGTTATTTGTTGTACCAATGGCACACCACTTTGGGCATGCAAAGTTTTAAGAAAAAATCCCACAAAAACATAGATGCGTCAACTAGACTAGGGTGATAGAGGAATGGCTTGTACCCCACTCCTTGAAGGAAGGTTTTGTGTCTGCCGATAATAGATCCAACTAAATAGCTGTCTTGAGAATGAGTGATATGGTGCATGTTCCCTCCTTTGTCCACATCATAAATGTTATTGTGACCAAATGACTCACAGAATCTGATACCCTAAGAGAGATACTGAATGTCACCCGCAAAAGCTGTGCATATTTTACTCGCTCCTATAGTGAGTGCAATGCATTATATTTCATTCAAAAGCATAACAAAATGGCCCATCCCAGTTGAAAATGGAAAAGGTAGAATTACACATTGTACATGCTAGAGCATTTGCACAAGCAGAATAAGACCATTAACAAGTATACAACGCAAAACTGGATGGTTTTTGAGGGAGCATCTGGTCAATGGCAACTCATGTGTGATATATGTAAGTTGCTGAAATCTTCTGAGGATGCCAACTTGCTTGAAATACAGGAGGCAATTATAGTCAAGTTGATATCATTATTGGCCAACTAAGCAGATTTAAGATGCAAGCTTTCAAGTCCTCTTAGGTCTCTTCCTCAGGTAAGGCATAAGAGGTCTTGAAAGCTTGCATCCTAAATCTGCTTAGTTAGCCAATAAAGGTATCAACTTGACTATAATTGCCTCCTGTATTTCTACGTCTATCACGGTACCAACACTCACCTTTTAACTTGCTGGAAAGTCAACTAAGGGCAGAAATGAGTGAAAATCTCCCACTGACATATTTACTGCAAATAAATCTTGATGAATCTTACGAGAATAACAACACAGACATGAATTATCTAGTAAATTACATTTTAGCATGATTTCAGAAATATCTGTGCATAGCGTCCATTAAAAGCTGAATCTTCATTTTAAATATACAGTTTCTGAATTTCTGCCAAGGCATGAGAAGTAGCTCTTTGAATCAGATTCTGTGAAAGAATATAAAGATAAAGTGGAAGAATGCATCGTGGAGGATGAGAGAGAGAAACCTAGGGCCACAAACAAGCAAAATGAAAAAGTAAAGGGTTTATACCATCATCATCAGAGGAATGAAGTAACATCAGAAAGAACATCTCAAAATGTTTCTGAACGTGTCATCATCAGCATCATCATCATCATCAAAGAAAGTAATTTATGTATCTCAAGGGTGAAAATCTCATATCTGTGGTTGTGGTGGTGGCTTCACATCTCTATGAGACTTGCTTTTAGAGAATGGGTTGGTAACTGATACACATGAAAACTGTATAGCTCCTAGATTGTTACAGCATACCAGGAGGATAGCTACATACTAGCCTAAAATGATGACTCCGTTGACTACGGACATAAAAAACAGTGTGGCCTGCACTGATTTGTACTGCAGTAGAGACCCTTAGTTGCCCACCAGCAAGTGTGCAGTCTAAGCAGGTATTCAGTGCGGCTGGCTATATTGTTAATGACTGTAGGACAAAGCAAAGCACTGAGGTGGAGCATAAGGTAGATGTGGGATTTTAAATGACCACCACTATTGTTAATGACTGTAGGACAAGGCAAAGCAGCACACAGGTGGAGGAGAAGGTAGATGAGGGATTTTAAATGACCACCACTACAACCTCATTTATCTCTTTAAAAATAATGGTTAGCATAATTGCCAGCTTACAGAAGGAAAACCCTGAAAAACAATTTTTTGCAGGCTTACTGAAAGCAAACTATATTAAAAGGGAAAGAGAAGAAGACAGAAAAGATCTAGGATACTCAAAAATATCTCTAGAGAGAGACTAGTTCAATACTTTTAACATAGGACCTAAAGGGTTTCTTATAGAAACTCCACACAACACATTAAACTCAATACTTTATTAGAAATATGTGTATAAATTAAAAACTATGAACTATACCAGTGATTCTCAACCAGGGTGCCGTGGCACTTTGGTGTGCCACAGACATCCACTTAGGGTGCCCCGTATTTTCTCTAAAGACCAACTAAAATGGACCTCTAGATAAAGATTTATAGAAATTAATATGTACAATATGTTTAGTTTTGTTATTATGATTATAAGACCTAATAATAACTGTATATTTGTGTATTGTACCCTTCATTATGCCCTTGATAAATCACATTAAATATGTTAGGGGTGCCCCGAATGTTCAAGATTATGTGTTAGGGGTGCCCTGAGCAAAAAAGGTTGAGAACCACTGAACTATACATACAGTTACGTATGTATGTTCTAAAAATCATTCGCTATTTGAGTGACTCTACAAAGGGATGGATGCAGACTTTTTATGTGTGTAGCTTTTAAAGGCAATCTCTTTTCGATACAATTAGTTTCTGTGGTTGATATTTTTTAATCAATTATATTTACTCCATTATCAATTTTTAAATATCTATTTTAGTTCTTAGACACATTTTTATCTGCTTTTATTTTTTGGCTGATATTATTCTAATTGAGTGGGCTCTCCAAAGTTACAGAAAATGATAGTTCTTTACAAAAAGTATAAATTATAGTTGTCAAGCTTTTTCCTGTTAAAATATGTGTA
The DNA here is from genome assembly GCA_037306005.1 of Rhinophrynus dorsalis. NCBI lineage: Eukaryota > Metazoa > Chordata > Amphibia > Anura > Rhinophrynidae > Rhinophrynus > Rhinophrynus dorsalis. The sequence continues at coordinate 305,417,841 of CM074720.1, read as the reverse complement.
GGAGGCTCAAACGTATAATTCCTTTCATTCAGGCTAAAGCTAGACAAGTACCAGCTCCAATGAAGTCATCAGTTAATTATTTACTAGTTAGCTAGAGCATGTCTTATAGCTAAACAGCATTCCTAACTCTCTACTGCTTATATTGATACTCCACTGGTTAAACATGCTATTTAAACGCTGCAGCTCACTATTAATAGCTGACTAATAGATACACACCTGACTGACTACCTATCCTAGATCTTTTCTGTCTTTTTCTCTTTTCATTTTACTGATGGTTATGATGGTTGAGACTTGCAATACGAATTGGTCTTCTCTAATTATTTGAGTTATTACTGAAAGCAAAACCTTCCAAAAATTACATTTGTTTGCAGTCTACAAAAAAGATTATCATTGAAAAAAAATTGTTTGCTGTACTCAGGCTTACAACAAACAAGCCATGGAAAAAATGTATTAGGAATTTCACTACCATTGAAGACAAATGAGGAAAATGGAACTGTTTTCACAGGAAAATCAGTGGTGACAACAAAATGGTTGGGAATTCCCATGGGAAAAACATAATAGTGCTTTTTCCCAAAAGTCCCAGCAGATACAAACTGGAACTTTGAGGCAAGTACTTAAATAATATATATATATATATATATATATATTATAATTGAAATAAAATTGAAATAAAAGAGTTGCAAAATGAATGGGAAATACAGTCAAGATGTTGACAAGGTTAGAAATAAGGATCCCATTAGCACATAGAATTAAATTCAAAAATTCTAAATTCTAAAATTCACCTATCGAGCCCTTACTAACGCCTCACCCCCCTATATCTCATCTCTGATTTCCAAATACACTCCCACTCGCCACCTTCATTCGTCACATGACCTTCTCCTCTCCACTGCTCTTATTACATCCTCCCACTCCCGCCTACAGCCTACAGGACTTCTCCCTTGCTGCACCTGAGCTCTGGAATTCCCCCGCCCCATCAGACTCTCCCCTAGCCTTCAGATCATCAGACGCTCCCTGAAAACTCACATATTCTGGGACACATATCAAATACCTCCATAAATACTATCACCAAGAACCAACCATTCCCTGGACCACTGCACTCACTAGCACTTCTCTTTCCCAATCATTGACGGGCAGCTTATGTGGCAGGAGAAACAAACACCCAACAGCACTTACACCTTCTGTATCCTACCCACCTTCCTCTAGAGTGTAAGCTCTCACAAGCAAGGTCCTCTGATGCTTGTTTTCTACATATGATTTGTACTATTTAATATCTCTATATGTCTATACCCTATTGTAAAGCACTGCGGAATAAGTTGACGCTATATAAATAAAAATTGTTATTATTGTTATTTTTAATTGAAATAATAATTGTGTCCTTTAAACTTTGCTTTCGTCAAAGAAACCTTCATTTGCAGCAATTACAGCCTTGCAGACCTTTAGCATTCTAGTTGTCAATTTCTTGAGGTAATGTGAAGATAGTTGACCTCATGTTTCCTGAAGCACCTCCCACAATTTGGATTGGCTTGATGGGCACTTCTTACGTACCATATGGTTAAGCTGCTTCCATAAAAGAAACAATGACATTTTTAAATGACCCCAAACTTTGTATTTGTGTGTGTGTGTGTATATATATATATATATATATATACATATATATATATATATATATATATATATATATATATATATATATATATATATATATATAGCACAGCACTCACTCTAACAGATCTAAATGCCCAGGTGCACAATCCCTAATAGAGATAGACAGTGTAGGACAAAATGGGCAACACCCGTGGGACTTAAACTTGAAAAATTTATTAAACAAATAGGCAAAGCAAATGGTCATTTCCTTTGCCTATTTGTTTAATACATTTTTCAAGTTTAAGTCCCACGGGTGCTGCCCATTTTGTCCTACACTATATATATAATTAGATATTGCTCTATGCGACTTGTTCCCTGAATATAGGTTGGTAACTGATACACAGCAGTATCAGTTTCTATTTGTTATCTAAAAGGACCTACAGCTCTTTATTCTGTTGTATTCCTAATTACATCATTAGTGACGTAAACATTGAAAGTTCAGTGCAAACATTATGTTAATTTGCATGTCCTCTTATCAGGGATTTTTACATGTACATATTTTATCTGACAAAACAGTGTAAACATTTGGATTAGAAAAAAATATAACAAATAGACACCTTGTAAAAACCACATGGTTGTGTTCCATAGAATGGATGTTGCAAAACACCAATCAGGTATACAAATAATCTTGCTGTATACCAATCTCATTTAAGGATTCAGAGCTCGATCCAAATATTGCCGTTATAAATGCCGGTAGGGCAAAATTGAAACTGACCGACAAAAGAAAATGTCCTACCAGCATAAAGCTCAATGGATGTTAGCCTACAAAAATAGTCTTGTGGCCAAACGTCTGTTTTGTGCTTTAAGTTCCCAAAACGCTGATAAATATCGGCAGTTTTGGGAACTTCGAAGGAAAAAAACTAATGATTGGTGCCTAACATACTGTCAAGCACCGATCATTATCTAATCTGTGTTACACATACCTGTCATCCACTGTCTGTCTCCTATCTTCATTCATTTTTCTCTTCTCTCTTCTGTCTACTTTCTGTAAAAAAAAAAAAACAGACAAGTATAAGTATAATGCATAAATATCCGGCACACTAATACATAGTTTAACCCTTGAGTGTCAGAGGGGTATGCAACGCTTTGCTTATGCATTGCATACCTCTCTGGGGCTCAAAAGTGTTAAAGTGTGTAGTAGTGTGATGGGTTTGTAATATAAAAATGCCCCCATGCATAGTAAATGTGTCCAAGTTAAGCCAAGCAAATCATATTGCCATAATAAAACTTCCCATTACTTCCAATTCTCTCACAGCCATTGGCTGGGATATGCTTACACACCACCCAGCCAGTCAGCTCTGAGTGGCTGTGCTTTAAACTGATTGTCTGGGAGGTGCGTAAGCATATCCCAGCCAATGGCTGTGAGAGAATTGGAACTAAGACTGCCCATATATAAGGGGCAGTCTCATTTCCAGTTCCCTCAGAGCAGAACGAGCATCGGCCTGTGCAGATGAGGAGGGGGGCACTGTGGTGCATGATTCTGTCTCCGCCGCCACCTCAGCGGCCGTGCACAGCAACTGAGACAGAGATTAGAATTCTAAAAGTGATGTATATTTTTGAGACATTTTATTACGGCATTACAATTGACTTGGCTTAACTTGGACAAATTTACCATGCATGGGGGAAATTTTACATTACAAACTCATCACACTAATGCATACTTTAACCCATATGAGCTCCAGAGAGGTACACAATGCATTGCTTCGCACTCAAGGGGTTAAACTATGTATTAGTGTGCTGGATATTTATACATTGTAGTTATACTTGTCTGTTGTTTTTTTACAGAAGGAAGAGAGGAGAAGATAGAAGAGAAGACAGAAGAGAAGAAAGAAGGACAGAAGAGGATCAGGATCCTGAGGACTATGCTGGACATCAGGATTAATGGTAAGTGTTGCTTGTAATTTGATGTTTTTTTTTACTTAGTCGGGTTAACCCTATGAATGCCGGTGAGGTAATTATACCCCACTGGCACTCACGGGTTAATTCTACTAATGTCTGACACATTTTTCATAATTTGGATGTATTGATATGGGGCTTAGGCTTAAAGTCCCACTGAGGACTTTTTTTTTTTACTTTTTTTTCATTCAGGTTTATGCGACTGCTGTTTAAAGAGCCGATAAGGGACTCAAGTTAAAAAATAGGTCTTAACTTTCCTGCAATAACTTGAGTCCTTTATCAGCTTTTCATGGCTAACACAGACATTTGGATTGATATTTACGGTGTTTTCATAATTTTCAATGGATGAAAACACCTCTTAAAGGGATAGTAATGTTTCACAAAAACAGCAGCTCCAATTAATCTTCATAGTATTTGAGCCATAGAGAGAGTTATTTCAATACTGTTAGAGTTGTGGTTCAAGAGTAATTGAATGATAAAGTGTCACCCTTCAGCCCCTTTTACCTAATGTAACACTGCTCACCTCAGATGTGGAATCTGGTTATTTGACCAGACAGATAACAGCAAGGAACAATCTCCTTACTGTGAGAACAATGAAAACCCTGCCCCCTTGACAGGCTGTTCAGCTTTTTCCCTTATCTTAATTGAAGATTGTCCCTCTCTGCAATCTACCTGGGCACCTCCCTGCTGCTCTGAGCTAAGCAGTGTTGCATCAGTAAAAGGGGCAGGAGGGGGATAATTTATCATTCAATTACTCTTGAATTACAACTCTGACAGAATTGAAATGACACTCTCCAAGGAACAAATACTTTGAAGATTAATTAGAGCTGGCTTTATTATGAAACATTACTATCCCTTTAACTTTATCACCCGATGGCTCTTTATTTTTGCGGGTATTTTTTCACAGTACAGACATTTGCATAGCTTACTGTGCTGGAAAAAATGTTGTTTGCAGAAAAAACAGCTGTCTCCAACATTTGGATGGAGGCCTTAATGTTAACAAAACCAGTGGTTTGACATATCATATCATGCTTTTATCAATTCAAACAAAAGGTAGTACTATACTTCCCCAGAAAATACCAAAATTATGGAAACAGATAATAGGAGGTAAGATTATATCTATATACATTTTGATTAAAATAGTTATTTTATTGTTCTTGAGACAAGGCTGCAGAATTACAGATTATGCTCCATTTCTGAATCTCTGAATAGCTGTCATGAATTTTCTTAATGTGGAGAGATATCAATCTAATCAAAATAAATATATAAATAATTGAAAGCGCTCATGAAGAAATCCTTGTGAAAACTATACATTTTTTAACTAATATTTTGAGGAGCAGCGAAAACAGTATCATGAGGGAATAAAATACAATGGGCAATTGTGAGGCAAAGCAACTCCATCATAGTGGCAAATACAAATACACCATATTCTTATTGAGTTAAAAGGTGTTAACCCTTGAATGTTAGCTGTACAACACATTGCAAAGCTAGAAAATGAATGTTATTTGTTTCAAAATTTGTCATTAGTTTCCTGAATTCTTGCTTAGTGTTTTTCTTTTTTTTTGGTCTTGCAATATTGAAGTAGCAGCATAAGAAGAATTTCATTATCCTCTGAGTGCCAGAGAGGTGATGCAATGCACTGGACTCCTCTCTGGCACTCAGAGGGTTAATTGCAGTTTAATATTTCTAGTATTTAGAGATCTGTCACTCTCAAGTATAATACTAGAAGACAATTGCCTAAAATAAATTGATATACAGTTGAATATTGAATATTTTCCAGTGTTGTCAGTTGCAGTGGGGAGTAGAAAAAAACAAAAATAATCTGGGTAGATTCAACTGGTTATTAAGGCCCGGGTGATGTTAACTCTTTGAGTGCCAGCATGGTATGCAATGCATTGCTTTGCAATGCGTTGCATGCCCCTCCGCCACTCAAAGGATTAAGAGACCGTCCCTGCTCTGTGTCCTGCCACTGATGCAGTCATGCACTGTAGATACTGGACGAATGCACAGAATGCTCCCAGCACAGAACTCCCACCATTCTGTGCATTCTGGCAGTCTCTACTGTGTATGACGGCTTCTGACAAACATCCTAGCAAATTATTATTTATGATGTTGATTAAATTCTGAATGTTCAGTTTAGTCTAAAGTAATACAAAGGTCATGACCTCAATTCTCAAAAGCCCAGAGGAAAACTACATTATAAAATATATCAATGTCAATCTTCAAAAAATAAAAATAATATGGCTATTTTGTGATTTCTTTTAAGTAGCTCTATTTTGTAACATTGTGTGTGTATTAATTTGTGTAGGAAAAGACAAAATAAAACCTGCAAAATGTGCATTTATTAAACTAGCAGGTGTATTTTGCTATATAGTAAAAATATACTTCAGCAAAAAGTGATATCTGGTTTTCACATACTCTTTCATGTACAGATGCGTAAACAAACATATTTACACATACATTTTCATCCTTATGTTTTTCATGTTCATTTACACAATAAAGAAGCAATCAATTATGAGAGCTTGAGTTTCAATTGTGGCCCCATTAATCTCTGTGGACATTTCTTGAGGAAAGTTGGATGGGCTCAGAAAATGAGGCAGATTCGAATTTATCCCAAGTATTGTATTGTGAGTGTGTGGCCACACAAACCCTTATATCACCTCTTCTTTGTTAGTGTTTAGTGCTTTAGTTCAGGGAAACACACAGAACAGGACTCTTGGAACAACTTTATTTTCGCTTAACACTGCTCCTCATTATCACTCATTACCTACTATACCCTGGAACACCCAGACTATCCTGAACAGCTTGACTGTTTACAGGTTTATTTAAAGGAACATTATTGCCCACAAATAAAATAGGTTGCTATAACTTTCATATGCATGTACTATCAACAAGGATATGTGATAATTATTCAAGATACATCATCAAAATATAATTATTATCATAATTTTGCTTTTTAACTCATATGTAAACTGTTCTAGTCAAAGAACATTTAGATATTTATTTGTACTCATTGCATTTAGATTGTACCCTCACTCGTGTATAGCCTGCTATAGGGCCTCTCCTAGCCATAAGAACATAGGCAAGCTTCCTCTTCCCGGAATTACCTTTCCAGAGAACAGACAGAGCTCTTCTGATGAAGATGTATATAATTGTGCTCGTTACACCTCTGGTGAGATTTCTTCCATTCTCTAGTCTGGATTGGAAATCCTGTTGTGGATTGCCTCACATAATCGGGCTCTGGATTCAGAAAAAGTGGTTCCACCTGTAAACCAAAAGAGCTACAAGGCACATAAAGATACACAGAAAATCAGATATAAGACAATATGGGAGATGCACTAAAGGTCGAAGAGGGCTCTTAATGGCAATGTCCTGTCGAATCAGTGTCATAGGCACATTGACAGTATGCAACAAAAGTGACTTCAACATCACATCCCCGTCAATCCAAAAAAAAAATATGCCCACATCGACATCAATCTGACATGCCTTTGACAGGTTTATGAATTTTCAGTCATCACATCAACAATGGCCTATTTTCATATAGAAATTCAGGTAATCAGTCATTATCATATTGATTGGGTTGTGTTGATATGTTAATGTGGCACTTCACCACTTGCACTAACCTCTGATAGCAGCCTTTGCTTTTGGAATTCCCAGACTCAACTTTGCCTGCCTGAGGATGGTGAAGTTGGGAACTCCCTGTAGTTTCCTCAGCAGTAAAAGCTCTCAAACAGTCATAAGCATGGAGGGTTGTCACACTACTCTAACTCACAAATCACCAGTGAGCAGCCCTGAAGTCTGAGAGCATTCTTTCTGCATCCCCACTTGCTTAGTAAGTGAGTGAAGAGGATGCTTTCAGCACCACTAACAACATCACTTTGAACACCCTTGTGGAACTCAGAGGGTTAAAAAGCACATCAAGCAGTAAAGAATAATCCCCTTAGTTCTGTATCATTGTTCATACATGTTGTGCATTCTCAAAGGAAGGAGGCTGGGGGTCAGGAAGCATTCATGGAGATTTATGGCTACCAGCCACCCCCCCACCCTTATTCCCTTTCCACTGGTAGCCAGAGATCCCCATGTATACTGTTTGACCCCCCCCCGCCAGCCTTGTTCCCGTGCCTACTGGTAGCCACAAATCCTCATGGGCACTGCCTGAGCAAGGGAAGGAGGCTGGGGTGTGTCAGTCTGTGTATGTGTGATGTTCCCCATGTTGCCCCACAATACATATATATATATATATATATATATATATATATATATACATATAGTTTCATTTTTAGGTGATATTGGGCTTTTAATATTTCAAAAAAATGTACGAATGTTGAATTATAAGTGTAACTATCATTGAAACCATAATCACCAGATTTCATTTAAGTTTCCTGTTTTTCTTTATAATGACAACTGTTCTGGAAGTTACTTATCAAAACACAGTTTCCTGGAAAAATGAAACTATTCTAAAAGTGTTAATTTATTTTAATGAACCAAACCACAAATGGATGAATACTGAAGAAAATGTTTAATATTTAATTTTACATTTACAAATTCACAGATGGAATCTAGTACCTGATCATCATCCACTGAGCAAGTTCAGGTAAATCTGGCATTTCCATTTGTCAGGTTCAAGCTAGTGGATCTAATAAATATATATGGTGCAGACGTAAGAGCAAATATATGCTTAATACATACTGTGAACTGCAGGAATATATATATTTGTACCATATTTTGATCACATTTTCCTGTCATGCATGGCATGGCAGAGAAATATGATTGAAGAATACCTTTTGGCATCTGTCAATGATCTTGGTGAAGAGCAGTGTATCAAATGCACTGCTATTCCCACACCACCACTTTTTAAACAGGATAACAAACTACAGGAAACATGTTTAGCACATTTTTCATTAGGCAAGTAGTCATTCATGAGACAGACTTAGTGATGTAATTACTTGAAGTGCAGTCATGTACCAGTGTGCATGAACTGCTACATAGAGTTCAAGTACAAAACAGCAAATATAGACCTGAACATTGAGCAGAAAACTGTGTGAGATAACACAGCAAAAATCTACCCCTTTCTCTATTTCTCCACAGCTAAACTTTTTACACAAGCACTCATCCTATCCTGCATGGACTACTGCACCCTTCTTCTCTCAGGTCTTCCTGCTTCCCAATACACTAAAATCCTTACAGAATGTTGCAGTTCGAGTTACCTTAATGTCACCTAGGTTTATCCCTGCTACCCTCCTCCTCCAATCTCTACAATGGCTTTTTATCAATTTCCTTATATCTTATAAAATACTACTTCTTTCTATTAAGACATTTCTCTCCTCTACCCCTTCATACATTTGTATTCTGAACCCCCACTATACTTCATCCCTCAACTTACGATCAGCTGACAACATTCTTCTCTCAGTTCCTTTTGTGTATACAGCTCTCTTGTATAAAATATTTTTCTATCATTGCTCCTTATCTGTGGAATACTCTACCTTCCATCCTACACCACTATACTTCTCTTGTGGTCTTTATGACTCACTTAAAATGATACCTCCTCAACAAAGCCTCAACGGAGTAGTAGGCACATCTTAAATCAATGTCCTTATAATATTCTGGTTTATGTGTCTCCTATCCTGACCCAAACTCTAGCACTTTATTACATAATTAACACTTGTGTACTCCATATATTTCTTTCAACCACTTCAGATTGTAAGCTTTTGAGCAAGGACCCACAGAGAGGAAAGAAGCTATGCCTAAATAAGGACTGCAGTTTTACACGGGCCTGCAGAGGTTACATTTTTGTATTATCACAACTTTGTGTCCAATTGTGGGTACCAAAAACTCCACACATGTTTAATTAGGTGCCACTTCACTAATCCCTTTACCACTGTTGTATTCACCATTATTATCTGTATAATGAGATTAGTCTGGTGATGTGAGGGCAAATAAGCCTTTCAGATAGGATATTGTTCATTTCCATGTATCTAATGGGGGAAGGGGGATTTCTGTCCATACTGTCCATACTGGAAACTATTGTTGCCTAAGTAACAATGAAATATACAATATATTCAAACAGTAACACACAGTAGCATAAAACATTAAATAATAACAGTACCAGATGTACAGTAGCTAGGGGTGACCAGAGACGGCGAGGACAGTATAGGCAATTGGTTGCATTGCTCCTCTATTACTGAATGCCAGGCACAATGGAGCCTGGCCCAATATGTAATCCTGGGGATTCCCAGGCTCTGATTCCTGGGTGCTTGATCTCAAGCACCCAGCTATGGCTCCTTGACCATGGGGATTGCAATGCCATCGGGCAAAACAAGTGGACTCCAGCAAAAGTCTATGCTTTGGAGCCTGGCAGTTTATAGTAGGCAGGATGTTTCCAGGTGGAAGATGAAGGCCAAGGGGCATTCCATTATACCCTTCTTGTCTAAATCCTCAAATTGTAAATCTCTGTGTACACTTGTGGCACTGTGTAAATAAACATTCATTCAATCATTCATATCTGATATATGACTTGGTCAGATATAACTATCAAGAAAAATTAGAAAGGTTTTCACTCACTTGGAGGGAGGCACCAAGAATAATTTATTTATTTATTTATTTATTTATAAAAATGTTTTACCAGGAAGAATACATTGAGATTCCCTCTCGTTTTCAAGTATGTCCTGTATAGTTTTCAGTAAAAGGTTACATATTTATAATAATAACAATGTTTATTCAATATCATGTATAAACAGAAGCTTGAAAAACTATTGTTTTATGTTTATTGTTTTATGGTTACAGAGCACTAATTCTTTCACCATAGTTGCCATCTTTTTTTTAATCTACAAGTTCTGGCAAGTCTCAGATTAAAATATATTGACATGGAATATAAATATGTTTATTTGCCTGTATTATATGAATGATTTCCCTTACACTAAATATCCAGTTCCACTGTATAAACTCTATCAAACAAACAAATATGGATGGGTGAAAACTTTTACGTCAAACCAAAATATGCAAAAAATGGCACTTCGCACTTGGTGAATAATAACCCGCAAAAAGTGCCATTTTCCTGCTTATCTTGCGCATTGCATTGAAATAAATGGCAAGAAAATGTTTTCCCCACCACAGGAAAGTTTTCTCTCACAGCAGCCATTCTGTGTTTGTGAGAGGAGAAAGCAGCACTTTTTTGAGCTAGAGAAGATAGGCAATAAAGGGGAATTGGAGCTTAGTTTAGGGAGTCTTTTGGGTATGACATTTGTTCTCTGTATTAGGGGAGCCTGGGGCCACTCTGGGAGAGACGAAGGGAAGAAGGAGATTGACTCTACATAATTTTATCTCCTCACAGTTTACATTACTGAAGATAATAAATGAAAAAAAAACAATATTAATATTTTATATAATTGGTACTATTGTTGGAAATAAAGAACATTATATCATTAAAGTTTCCAGGTTCATTTTCACTGTTAATTGCATTTATTGCCCTGTTCCTGAGTGATTTCTCCCAAGCAACCATATATTTTTAACTCCAAATTCTGGTGCCTCTGTCCCTGAAAAAACATCAAAAGAGGAGCAATGCTGTGAAAATCTAAAACAATTAATTAGAATGGGTGACTTGAGTGGCTTAAATATGCTATGAAACTGACATGTCTCTAAGACCTGATTCTGCCGTATGACTCAATCATATGCCAGACTCAGGTATCAAAATCAAATGTGAGTAATAAATGTGGTGTCAAACTCATCACATTGCAGTTAACAGCTTTTCATGGGTTTTATCAATACGTTTTTCAATAAACTTAAATGGAATATGTCATTAAAACTAATTAATAACACTTATCAACTGCATTTTAATCTAGGCCTAGGTCTGTGTACTAAAAGCAACACTATGCTTATGGGAACCATATTTGTTGAACTGGTTTTGTTTACAAAAAAGTAGGGAATGTAATAACAGTTTACCAAATTATAGTATATATTATTGCTTTAAATATTGCCACTGCAAAAGGTAAGAGTTCCTCTTTAGGATGGACAGTCCTCTTAGAGACCCAAATCCCTCTGTCCCTCTTTCCTACCCTTGTGTCCTTCCTTTTAGATCAGACTGTGTGTTGTGTATATTAATGTATCGCATTGCTCCAAAGCAATAAAACTCAAATTAATGTTTGTTTAAAGTTCATTATTTGTGTTATAAATGCACCTGTGTAAATAAAATTCTTTGGACTTGCTCTAAATCATTTATTCTGTTACACTAAGATTTGTCAAATGGTCACAATATAACCTAAAAATTCTCAGAAATGCCCCGACCACCAGCAACACCCCCAGGAACACTACCTAAAACAAAAGTGTTCCTCTTTTTAGAGGTGGTTGCTGCAGAGAGCAGCCTTCATCAGACATGATTAGCTGATGATAAAGAAAACTGTAGAGATCTCACTAGAGACCACAGTCTCCACCTCTGCAACATTATGACTTGGGATGGGAGAAAATTTTCGCCTCTAACTGAAATCGGCAAAAAATGGCACTTTCCAATTGGCGATTAATTTCCAGTGAAAAGAGCTGATTTTTAGCTTTTTTCGCCTAGCTCATTACATTGAAATCAGTGGGAACATTGAATTTACAAACAACACATAGCAAATATTATTTTATTTCCCAAAGGCATAGTATAAAAGGGGCAGGAGGGTGTCTGTGTTGTGGTGTATGGAGAAAGAATCAGTTGAACAGGGGATGATTTTGGAGGGGTTGCTTACTAGAATTCGGGGCAGTTAATAAAAAATAATTTCAAAATAAAATAAAATAAAAAATAAGACATGATATACAAGGGGTCTGGGGAGGGTGCCTGGCTTGATGGGTGGAGTCTGGGGAATCAATCAGTTGAAAAGGGAATTTGTTTTGAGGGGTTTCTTGACTGATATTGGGGGAACAGTTAATAAAAAAATGAATGAATAAAATAAAATAAGAAATGTGTATGTAAAGTGATAGAGACAGGAACCCCCTGACATAATTTGCCACTGGGGTGGACTGATACTTGACTTGATAGAGTATTTTGTAGAGGATAATTTGTTAAATTTGTTGTTAGAGGCTCAAACCCTGAGGAAACATTGATTTTTAGGACTTAGACTTATTAGAGGCCCAAGCCCTGAAGAAACATTGATTTGTAGAACTTAGATTTGCTTGTCACAAGCCCTAAGGAAACATTGATTTGTAGGACTTAGGCTTGTTCCCAAAAATTGTTTCTTTTTTTGTAGGATTATGGGTTTTTTATTGCTTGATTGATTGATTGATTGATTTTCAAAGCACAATCCCTGAGAAAAAAGAAAAATGTCCTACTGTCCCACTGCCTAGTGCCAGCAGGTCATGTTGGCAAGTGGTCACTGGCAATTGTCAAATGTCCTCCTGAGTCCATAATTGCGGAATTTGCAACTGCTGTTTTTACTGCTGCTGCTGAGTTCTTTAAGTATCAGGATGATTAGGCAGCTGAAAGGGAATGGTATCAACAACAACAGTAACATGGGTGATGGATGATGAAGGTTCCACTTGCCACGACTATCTCCAGTGATGCATCTGAGGCAGTAGCAGCACAATAAGTAGCCCCTCAGTCTATTTGAAGAACAGAAGAAGTTGGCTAATAATTCTTCTCCACCTGCCCCACCTTCAAAATCATAGGTGTGTTATTAGAATAGAAATGTTTCCCTTGAGAGCAGGAACTGTGCCTTTCATCAGCAACTGCAATGTGAACAGTGTGTGTGGTAAATAACATCTGGGGACACCACTGTATCCAAACACCATGACACCAGAACCCAATACTGCCACTATCACTATACCCCTTGTCCAGAACCCGCTAAGGACACATGACAACTTGCTGACAGTTTAATAGTAATGATGAACCCTCCCTGTCAGCATCTTAGCATATTCTGTGGGATGGAATCTCCTCAGATGCCGCTTGACGACCTGGTATCAATTCTCCTCCACCACTACACTTGCATGTGTGGTCAGTGCACCACACAGTGTGCAATGGGTAGAGAAGAACTGCCACATCCTAACATCAACAGAGTGGCTATTATTTGGTGGGGCAGGTAACAATGAATGAGGTGGACTAGCAGAAGATGCAGTTGTTACCCTAGAAGAAGAAGGTCATGGTGATGGCGAGCTAGTTGTTTCATTCGTCATGGTGCTTATTTCTGTAATGGGTGTTTGGCCTTAACATGTTGTGCCAAGGTGTGTTCCCTCCTTTCACCTGCTTACTGACTTGTTACAAAGTGTGCACACTTGGCATTTCCTTTTGACCTGAAGAAGAAGTTAGACAGCAGACTAGCAGCAGTAGCAGCAGGCACAGGCAGCTGATCTATGCTCATGTTGGTGATGGTGGTATTAATTCTGAGCCTGCTCTCTCCCAACACCACTTCTGCCCTCTTCGGGATCATTTTACACTTGGACACTGTAGTGAAGGGAAGGGGAGGAGGACTTCCAGAGCCAGAGGAATGGTGTGGGCTCCCTTGACCACTAGTCTAGATGCTCTCAAATGCTTCCCCTACCACTCCCCTAACACTTGTCCCACCAGCTTCTTCACCATTACTGTTACTTCTACTACTAACAACAAGCACATCAAGTTCCAGAGTCTTCCTCCTTACAGTCACTGGTAATATGAGGATATTGATTACTCCCTCCTTCATTCCTAACACTAACAAGCTGCTGAACCTTCTTAGTAGTAGTACTAACACTGGCAGGAATGCTTGGGGATGGCAATTGTGACTTAGGGTCCCCTGCTGTCACACTTGGCATCATCCCCCCCAAATATTACAAGACACACTAGACGCTTCAAAACTGGTGGCAGCAGCTTCAACACTGGCAACAGGCACAGCACTGCTGGCATTGGCAAAAGAGGCAACACATCTGAAATCAGGCACAGTATTGGTGGCAGCAGGTTCAGCACTGGCAGCAGACACAGCAATGGGGCAGCACGTCTTACAGCAGGCACAGTACTAGTGGCAGCAGGGTCATCAATGGTGGCTGCAGAGGCAGCACGTCTAGCAGCAGGTACAGGCAGCTGACCTGTCCTGCTCTCACTAGTACTACTCTTTTCTCCCTACCTTCCCATTCCCTTTTCTTCCTTCCTTCCCATTCCCTTTTCTCCCTCCCTTCCCATTAAATTCCCCTAGGTCTCTTGGGGTTATTTAGAGGGACTGGACAGGATTGGTTCAGTAGTGCTCACTTCCTCCTCCTCCTTAGACTCACTGGACACATAAGGGCCCTTCCAGCTCCTCCATTTATTATTTTTAAACTTGCTCATGGTGATAGCAGTCACTATGAGCCTCTCCTGCCTCAAATTTGGAAAAAGATCACAGCAGACTAGCACAGCACGTCTACCTCTCTCTGTAACTGCTTCTATTGTGTTTGATTTCCGCAAATATGATATGGTTTTTATAACAAAAAGGCGAAAACAACATAAATCAGTGGGTGGAAACGTTCTAGCCATTGAAAAAATCACGTAAAATTTTGGCCAATGGGCAAAAAATGCAAAAATTTTAATCACTAGTTTTAAAGATGTTTTTCCCGTGAAAAAGTGGACAACAATGTCGTTTTTTGTGGAATTTCCTGCAAGAACACGGCGAGAGATTTCACCCACCCTAATTATGACCATTACAAAGAACGAGATTAACTAATTAAAGCTTTGTCCTAGATTCCATTATAACTGTCTGTTTTTGCTTCATCAGATATTTTCACCTGCTCTATTCTGCAGTCACAGTCTGACAGAGGGTCAGGATCTGTTTGCTAAACAGAGGGATTTTTTCTTGATTAAACTCCATCTTAAAATCCTTTTGGAACTCTGAAAAAAATTCTAACTTGACTCCAAAGTGAGGCTCAAGAAGTGCAAGTGCCTGATTCAATATGCTCTTAATAACCCACTGCACATTACCACCACCCACTCTATTACATTCCAGTCCATTTCCAGATCACATTAATTAAAAAAAATAACCCCCCACCAACACTCCCAATCCCCACATCCACACAAATGATTTACCCCTCAGTTGCTGGTATCGTTAAAACTGGCAATGTAGGTGCAAAATAATATATATATAACAAGGGTGAAAATATCCCTTATAAAGAAATGAATTACACTATCTGATGAGAGCAGGATAGAGAGTGTTAAAAAAATAATATGGTTCTCAGTCATATCTGCAAGGAGGCCTTTCTATTTATTTATCAGCCTTTCTGTAAAGTAGATTTTTCCTTCTAATTTAGGGATTCCCTTTTGATCTAGTATTTCTTTTAATGTTTAAATTGATCTCTCTTGAACTTTATTAACCCCTTAGAGTCCGGTGACGTACCTGGACCGTCACGCTGGTCCGGCACTTAAGGACCAGTGACAGTCCTGGTACGTCACGTACTATTACTCACCGCGCTCCTGCAGGAGCGCGGTGAGTAATACCGGGGACTGAATTTGATCGCTCCAAAACCGGAGCGATCTCTTTCAGTCCCTCAGTTCGGCGGGCCGCACCACGTGATCAGTCACGTGGGGCGGCACGCCGAAATTCTCTATCTGGTCCTTAAAGGACCACTCACCCCGTGACCGCTGGTCGTTAAGGGGTTAAATACCTTGATATATTTTAAGGTTACACATCTTCCTTTTGTATATACTAAGGTCCAGGAGTCTTTCCTAATTTGTTTTTTAGTCCACAAATGGCAATTTTTAGTGACCCTTCTTTGAATAGCCTGGATTTGTGGTCTACAAAATTATACACCAGACCTCAAACTCAACATTTCCTTCCTAAGAGGGAAGCAATGTTGGATGCCTGTGTCTGCCTGTTGACATTCTAATTTGGACAGATTAGTAAGTGTAGCAATTCTAGGGCAAACAAACTGAACCACACAGGACAAAGAATAAACATTCCAATGATTTATAATAGGGCTATTAACAATTTGCATGATAGAGAGATCTCTAATAAATGTGCCACAGACCACTAGCATTCAAAGGGTTAAAGTTCCATTTAAATCAATGTGGATTTTTTTTGTCCTAAGAGTGTTTTTTTTTACTTTCTGTATGATGAACTATATATATAGATAGATAAATATATTGAAAGTCAGTAGTGGCAGCACTCTCTGTAGAAAATGGTGTCAATATCTTGGTGAACGTCAAATAATAAATAGATACATACAGGGAATAGACGGCACTCTCTGGACTGTAGTATGAAAATTAAATTATGTTTATTGAAATCAATGTTTCAGCCAAATTTCGTGGCCTTTATCAAGATCTTGATAAAGGCCTAGAAATATGGCTAAATGTCAGTTTCAATAAACATTGTTTGATTTTCATACTACAATCCTGAGAGTGCCGTCTATTCACTGATGAACTATATATAGATAGATATATATCTATATGTATATCTATATATCTATATGTATATATGCACACAAACTCTCTTTCTATCTCTAATTTTATTTTGTGTATTGATGGGTAACATGACCTGTGGATGCTCTGCACATGAGTGAGCAACATGAGACCCTCCAAATGCTGCTGAACTGCACATCACATCATCCAATGCTAGTAAACATCCAGAAGTGGATTGTTGAGATCATAAACCAGGAACAAATGAATGTTGTCTTGTTGCTCAGTTGGGGACTATATATACTACAACCCACACACCCATCCAACACTGTTCCCTGAGGTACACTGCTATCAACTCATCATTATTCTATTATATTGTCTATAATCCTATGTTCTTCAGCCAATACAGCTGAATCTAGATCCAAGTCATGCTACCTTTTTTGTGGGACAGTGTTGGTGGCTTTACTAAAATCAAAATAGCCTAAATCTACTACACCACCCTGGTGTATGTTGTTAGTTGCAAAGTCAACAAAAATGATATGTTTGACAAGACCTTCCTGAAGTAAATCCATGTTGACAGTGATTTTACAATCCTGAAGATTTCAGATAAGTAATTCTTTAATTTCCCAACAACTGATGTTTGATTAACAGGCCTGTAGTTGTACTTTTTATAAAGTGGGTCTACATTAACAATTCTCTAGTCATCCTACATTGTTCCTGTCAGCAATGACTGATTAAAATTTCAGCTAATGGCAAGTACATCTCCAAGCTCTCCTAATACGTTTGGATGTACTTCATCTGGACCAACTGACTTTTCTACATTTTCATGTAGATGAAAGATTCTCTTTCCAGTAAACAGATTTTATATTCCTTATCTTTAAAGTGGAACTGTCACATTGTAAAAATAGATGATTCTTAGAGAGCTTTCAAAATCACTTATGTTTGGTAACCATTTTTTTTACTTCAAGCGATCATTTCTGAAATATTTAGCTTTATTTAGTTTTCAGTATAAGCAAATAAACTAGTACCGACCAGCAGGCAGTTGCAGTTGACAATGCAGAGCAGTGTGGAATGATTGAATCTATCTTGCACACCTGACAGATTTCCACTAAATGAGAAATAAATAAACTTAAATATCTTATAAGCTGTTGTTTTAAATTCAAAATAGATAACATGAATATAGGTGATTTTGAATATTCTTTCAAAACCACCTATTTGTGTCAAAATTATAGTTCTACTTTAATGTTTGTTTTTCTTAACACTGCCCACCTTTACAGTTAGCTGTAAAAACTGAACAAAAAAATTATTTAACCAGTCAGGTACAGCCTTTTCAACCTCAACAAATCTATCCTCTTTTGTCTTAAGTCTAATGTTAAAAAGTAACAATTTAAAAAGTACAACATTCCCATTCTTGATAACATCTTGATTAACTCATCAATAACTCTTAGATACATGTATTAAATACTAAAAGAAACATTCACCTATTAATGATACACAGTCAGCAATCAAAGAGGATGAAGGTTAACAAGTTGCTAATTTAATCCACATAACTATCTATCTATCTATCTATCTATCTATCTATCTATCTATCTATCTATCTATTTATCTTGTCATGCTGATTGGCACATGAGGGCACAAGGAGGCTGTCACCCAATTGCAGGAATCTTGGAAGAGAGAGAGTGCTGGGGAGTGTCGCTAGAGTGCGTGGCTTGTCGAGCATTGACTGCCTATTGTCAGGCTTTGCGGCGACGGTCGAATACAGTTGCCAGCTGCAAGGCTGGATGACAAACCCTAGAGGAGCTGGAAGTGAGCCCAGGATAGACTGACAATAGACAGTGCGATCTCTCCTGCAGGGGAGAGTGCAGGCTGGGGGGCGGTGATTAGGGATCGTCGCTGGGAAGCATAGGCTACTACATTGGCTGAAACTCTCCTATGAGGAAGACTGGACTGGGAACTAGGCTAAGTGGAGAAACATAAGAATAGACTGGCCCAGAGACCCACTAAGGGCTGAAGAGTCAGACTGAAGACTAGGCTATCTGGGTCATACACGGTATGGCAACGATTATAGTATCAGCAGGCAGAAGAGTGGTCTTGGCTAGCAGAGTCATACACAGTTTGGCAACGGATGTTGGTATCAACAGGCTGAAGAGTGGTCTTGGCTAGCAGGGGCATACACAGTTTGGCAACGAAGGAACTAGGATCAAGGCAAGCTACAACAAAGAGCAGGACCAGAACAAGGGGCTGGGAAGCACAAGAACAGGTCCAGCTGGCTTCAGGAAGACAATAACAGTGCACCGAAGCCAGGGACCGGCAGCCAGATATAGACATGGCATGCAACATCACCCGCACGCGACAACGACTGCATGGAACAAAAGGCTATACTAAGATGTCTCACGCGTGTACAGGCGGTGTCAAGAGCCGACGGAGCCTCGCGCAAGGGCTGGAGGAAACAGAGAGGGGAACCCGGACGGAAAACCGGCGAGAAGGGTGACAGAGGCCAATCATCCTCAAACACAACACAGTATGTTCTCTCACCTGCTTGATGCTGATTTACCAGTGTTTTCTCACAGTCAAATGCAACACAATATATTATCTTACACATATCTTGCAAGGGCATGGGCAGTGTCTACAATAGTCTTTTATTGTGAGTTGAAATGTCTATGTCTAGAAGGTCTTGCAGAGCACTGAAGCTCTATAGAGAGAGAAAGAGAGCGTGAGAGAGAGGGAGGGAGGAAGAGAGAGACAGAGATAAATACATAGAAATAGATAGATATAGAGAGATAGGTAGATATATCTAGAGAGGTAGATAGATAGATAGATAGATAGATAGATAGATAGATAGACAGACATCAATATAGAATTATATATAGAGAGATAGTTAGAGTCAACATTATTGGCACCCTTGAATATTTTGTATGTCGTGTACAATATCTCTTGAAAAAAGTGTCTAGTGAAACAGCTTTGGTCTATATACACGCATACATTTGATACAGAACACACAGGATAAAACAATAAACATTGTAATGACAAAATTATTGGCACGCTTTTGAAGAATTCAAATCAGTTTCAAAAGAAGATGTAGAATGTCATTGCTGTGAAATTAGATTCACCTGTGATAAATTGTCAGTGCTCAAATGACTTCAATTACCAATCAATGAAGGCTTTAATGCTTAAAAAGGCAACTTTTATTCCCTGTTCCTTTTTCACAATGGTGAAGACACGAGAGCTGTCTGAGAGCATCAGAAATGCTACTATCACCAAACAAGGATTCTAAAGGATACAAGACCATCTCCAAAGAAATTGTTATCCCTGTTTCAACATTTTGAATGGGGGCAAAAGGCAAATTGAGCAGAGACGTCTTTGAAGGTTGTCTCGAACTGCGGAAAAAACACCACATAAGAAGTCCACACAGCTTAAGGATGACCGGGAGTAATCTGGAGTGATGGTTTCAACCTATACCATACAGCGCACACTAAACCGAGAAGCAAAACATAAACAGACATGACTGCTCTTTGCCGAAACCTATGTAGTAAAACCACATAATTCTGGGAAAATGTTCTATGGACAAAGGAAACCAAAGTAGAGCTCTTTGGCATTACGGACCAGCAATATGTTTATAGGCGTTGGAATGAAGCTTACAAGGAAAAGAACCCCCTACATACAGTTAAATATGGTGGAGGATCTGTAATGTTGTGGAGCTGCTTTGCTGCCTCTGGTACTGGAGGCCTTGTAAGTATTTAGGGAATTGTGAAATTAAAGGATTACCAAGGCATTTTACAGCAAAATGTGCTACCCAGTGTCAGAAAACTAGGTATGGGTTGAAGATCATGGGTCCTCCATCAGGACAATGATCCAAAGCACTCATCCAAAATCTCAAAAGAATGTTTGAAAAGGAAAAAACGTATTGTTTTAGTCTGACCATTAATGAGTCCTGATTTCAATACAATTGAAAACTTTTGGAAAGAGTTGAAATCTGCCATTGAGAAAAGGAATCCTGCAAACATTCAAGAGCTTGAACAAACTGCAACAGTTGGATAAACTGCCAGCAGATAGGTGCAAAAAGCTTATAGACGGCTACAAGAAATGTTTGGAGGCTATCATTGTTGCCAAGGGTGTGCAACCAATTATTAGGGAAGGGTCCCTTTAATGCTGTCGTGTCCAGGTCATATTTTAAGTTTCTTCTAAAAAATCACTACGTCAGTTTAAAAGGCATTTTATTTTGTTGAATACCTTTGGACATCATATTAAAATATTCTGCTAATGCAAAGCAGATACATTTCCATTAATTTCTGAAGATATTGTACACGATATACAAACTATTCAAGGGTGCCAATGTAGATAGATAGATAGATAGATAGATAGATAGATAGATAGATAGATACAGAGAGATATAGATTATAGATGTATATCTATGTTTCCTCCTGCTGTTTGGTACATGAGGGTGTTGGGATGCCCAACAAAAAAAAAAAACTAATAGGATAGGCAAAACCCAGACGCCTGGGTACCAGAACCAGTATAGGCAATAGGAGTGGACTGGGAACCAACTGGCGGTGAAGGTCTCTGGCAGAACTGGCAAGGTAAAGGGTACACAGTCCAGGAGCTGACAACAGGACTACAGTGGCATGAGGTCCACTAGTGGAGGACTGGCACAACCCAGATGTCTGGGTACTGAACCAACTGGAGTGAGGCAACACTGACCAAGGCCCTAGACCGCAGACAAGAGGCAACTGTGTATAGGAAGACTAACCCAAGAAGGGTTATTGGAGACCTAGGCAACTGCTACTGGATAGACCCTAGAACGCTAGGGGTGGATCATTATACGGTAATAAATAGGAACGCAACCAGTGTCCCCTCAACCTGCGAGATGGTAGATGCAATGCTGGCTCTTGAGCCCAAGGCTACTGCAGTAAGGAACGGTAGGGCTATTACCTGGAAGCTCCAGGTATCTACAGGGTTATTGGTCAACGCCCAGAGAGTAACTGCAACTCCCAGAGGGAGTGGGCCCAGCACTACTAGGGAGGCAGACATAGAAAGTGATCAGAGTAACTAAGTCAGTGTTAGAACACTGTACCGGTACTTCGATTGTAAACACCGCCATAGGCGGTTAATAGAGCAGCTCGAGCATGAGGCTCAGCCATTGGTCGACAAATAACAGTGCCACAAGGCGCACACCGAGAATCGAATGCAAGGCACTGTAACCCGGTGACCTCACGGGGTCGCCAAGTGGCACAGACATACACGGTATAGCGTGGAAAGGGATAGACGGTCGGCAACTGCCACAGAGCGGTAGACAGCCAAATACGGTCAGCAACGGAGCGGGTTCTTCAGCTAGATACGGTCAGCAAAGGAGCGTGTTCTTCAGCCAGATACAGTCAGCAACGGCGCGGGTTCTTCAGCCAGATACGGTCAGCAACAGAGCGGGTTCTACAGCCAGATACAGTCAGCAACTGAGTGGGTTCTTCAGCCAGATACGGTCAGCAACGGAGCGGGTTCTTCAGCCAGATACGGTCAGCAACAGAGCGGGTTCTACAGTCAGATACAGTCAGCAACGGAGCGGGTTCTTCAGCCAGATGCAGTCAGCAATGGAGCGGGTTCTTCAGCCAGATACGGTCAGCAACAGAGCGGGTTCTCATCCGGATACAGTCAACAATGGAACAGCAGCAACAGGAACTCAGGAATGTAGTCAGGCAGGCCAGGTCATCATACACGATAAGCGATAGCACACAGTAAACTCAGGATCTCGTACACCACGAAAGGGCACCTAAGGGAGGACATCCCAGGGTATATAAAGGCAAGCCCTAATAGGAGCAATTTTGACCAGCCAATCAGAGAACAGCAATGATAACAATGTCGCCGTCAGAACAGGAAGCATGGGCACCGTGATAATACCCCTCTAGAATGGGAAGAGTACAAAGCGTGGTAATGTGAACCAACCCATTGTTTTTTAAGAGCTAGTTTTCCCCCCACTTGCAGATGCTTTTCCTGCAGGAAAACAACATCAGGGTTTTGTTTTTTAATATGGGTCAGGACTGGGGTTCTCTTAATCAAGTCATTAAGTCCCCTAAGATTCCAAGAGAGGAAACAAATTTTACTTTGAGCCATTATACTGGCGAGATAAATTACCCTGAACTCCTCCATGGAATAGACCCAAGGAGGAACACCCGCCAGCCACCGCGTTCACTAAAAGCTTCCCCCCAACTATACCCACCCTGACCCCATACCCCAACTTGATGGAGACTTTATCCCGAACATTAACATAAGAGGGAAATACCCTCTGCCGGATCCCGAACAAATCAACCACCTCATCGAAATCTCGTGAGCGGTATGTATCCCATAAAAGAGCGAAAAACAGAACAGAAGGAACAGAAAAAAGTAGAAAAGGAAAAAACAGAAATGTGTCTTATCTGGGCTATGCATTCACAGCCCAGTGCCACAGAACAAAACAGAAAGAGAACAATGACCGGGGAAACAGGTAAAGAGGGCGGAGAGGGTGAAATGAGAGGTAAAGGGCACACAGGAGGAAAGAGCATAAACAATACAGTGATATACTTCACAATAGCATGCAAAAAAAATGTACATCTACTCTAGACTAAAAACTCCAGCGGATCCCTTCACGGTGCAAAGGTGGATGAATTGAAGGTCATAGGAAGACTCACTATACCAGAGCATAGTTCAGCTTGCTTGAGTCAGCAATAAAGTGAGTGACAGTCATTGAACACCTGGGGACTCCCTAACCATACAGGTTGTGTCCAGGGAGAGGCATCATGGGACCCCATATAGTAAGAAGATCTCTGCAAAGATAAATCCTTTAGATCGATTCTAGCCAACTCTGAGCATCCTCTACCGATATAAAGAATCTAGTGGTGCCACCGTGCTCTACCTGCAGCTTTGCAGGGTAAAACATGGTGTAAGTAATTCCTTTGTCACAGAGTTTCCGTTTGAGATCAAGGAAGGTTCTTCTTTGATGTTGAGCCTCTAGGGAAAAGTCAGGGTGGATGGAGAATCAATGGTTGTCATACTCGATATTGCCCTTTAGTCTAGCCAGATGGAGAATGGCATCGTGATCTCTGTAATTCAGGAGTTTAGCTATAAGCGGTCTTGGAGGTACCTCTGGTGGAGGTGCAATGGCTGGGACCCTGTGAGCTCTTTCAACAACAAATGTACAGGACAGACCCTCCTTCCCCAGCATCTCCCTTATCCAGCCCTCCAAAAAGCTTTCTGGGGTTCTCCCCTCCTTCCTTTCTGGAATCCCTATGATCCTAACATTGCATCTTCTGGATTTCGAGATGCTCCGCCTTCCGTTGTAGGGCTTCCAGGGATTCAGACATAGGTGGTATAGAGTCCCCCACCACCTTTAACCTGCACTGCGTATCCAATATTCTTTCTCTCATTGTTTTTTTATTGATCGGCTCGGAGTAGGTTAAGTTCAACTTGTACATTGTCAATTTTTTATGTCACCACATTTTGACACGTGGTGATAACAGACATTAATTCATTAAATTGTGTGATATGAGGTTCCTCTTGGTCAGTGGATTGTGCTGGGGATGCAGGTTCAGATTACGGTTCCATCATTGCCGGAACTTCGCACTCAGACAGTTGCCTCCTCACATATTTATTTAGTTTAGTTCTGTAATCCCCAGATTTTTTCCCCATGGCACAAGATGGAAAACACCAATGGTGGGCTGATGTATAAAAATAGTGGGAAGTTACTAAATGCAGAAACCCTGACGATTAGAAATCTGTGGTGTGAGCAGACAGGACCTAGCCCCAAAGAATACTTAAGACAGCAGGGTCATGTTTAGAGGGAAAAGAGCTGTATTTCCCCTCTCCTTCCTCCACTCCTCTCTCCCCCTTTATTGTGAAGTGAGAACAACACCAGTGCTGATTATCTGAAACTGCACACCTCCATGAGCCCAAAGGCTGCAATTATACACAGGGAATATGGGTACACACAGACTAGGAAAGAGGACAAACAGGGTGATGTGAGCACACTGGCAAATCCGGCACCGTGCTCAGGTCAGGATACAAAGGTGAGGCCATATGTCACTGGCAATGATGTTACTAATTATACATGGGAGAATTGAGGGGTAAACCAGTAAGGTAAATAGATGGACAGGGTGTTGATTCACTTGGGTCCAAGGGCAGTTAATTGACTCACAGGTGAAGTTGGATACAGCTACCCCTGATTCAGCACCGTAGGGGGTTGCAAATAGGGGAACCACTTCACTACATATTTTCTCCTATAGGGAAGGAAAGGAGACTGGAGGGTATAAAACCATAAACTAGATGGTGCTCTAATTGAGGAGGACCAGAAATATGTCAATGAAGGTCACACCCAGTGGATCCACAACGTGCTCACTCCACTGGTAGACTCAATTACACATTAATGATAGAGTAGGGCAAGAGCAAACCTTCTCCCAATATTTAGCAGGCACCCTGCAGGGAATCTTAAGGTACAGGTCAGCAATAGAGGGAAGTAACTGTTCAGTGGAGCCGGCATCCCCAGGATCACACACTCCCCTGACACAGCCGCAGGTATCGTCAGGGAGCCAGCACCGGAAGTCCCAGGCCTCCTGGCCTCATACACCTCCAGCCCGGTTGATAAACGCCACCAGCAAGGGGCCAGAGAAGGGGTGCAACAGTAGTCACCAGCAGATGTCCACCTCCACTCTGATTAGGTGCCTCTGCCGCTAGGTCCCCGGCAGGATCTCTTATACACCTAGGCTGCAATAGTGATTGGAGGGGCACAAGCCTGCAATCATTAGGTAGTGTCTTAAAAACGGCCCAATTCACCTCCTCACCACACAAGGCTGCACCGGATCCCAGCTACACAAAACAGTGAGGACCGTAGTGACAAGCATGGGCACCCGCCTTCCGGCTGATCAGATCCCGCCCTTCAATGTCAGGTAACCAGGATTGTCCGCTCCTCAGCAGTCTTTAGACAATTCAATGCTGCAGGTAGTAGGGCCCGCCATCACCATTCCTCCTGCAGGGATAAAACAAGCAAGACCGCTCATGTCATAGGCCTCACACGAGGCATTGGCCCCACAGCTTCCAGGTCCAGAATTACACAGCCCACCATAGAAATAAAAGTATCTCCACATAGCCCCGGGAGAGGGGTATCAGGATAAGTTTAGAGTAGTCCCAAATTCAGGTTTTAATCGCTGGATGGCTACAGATTGGGAGTCTAAATGCAGAGCACAGTGAGGTTGCGTCCACTCGGTACAGCTTCTGGCCACGCCCCCGTATTAACCTTTTTCAATGCAAAATCATCACATACACACACATCCATGCTATAAGTTTTATACCTTGTATACTACATTTTTCACAGATCCAGCATATACAATTTCAACAACTTATTAATAGTTACTTTTGAAATGTTCTCTGTCATATCACTTGGCTATGTCAACAAAAAACGTATCACACAGTTTTACACACTCACACACACACATACAATAGCACACAAACATCCTTACTAATAAAACCTAGTAAAAAATATACTGAACCACGAACAAAGCTGCCTTTATCATTACACTTTAAACACTATTTTTTTACCTAGGTTCTATACAAACCCACTAACAGTCACGGCAACAAGCAAATACACACACACAATGGTCCACACAATCGTCCACAAACAGTGCTGCAAATACATTCAGAACACATATCAAGTTTTCAATATAATACTGAGAATAAAAAATGAACATTCAAATGTTTATTTATAATACCTTATACATATATAACCTTCATAAACATTACAGTTGTTTACTGTATTGACAACTCAATTACACAGACTGCTCCTCTTGCACTTGCTATTTTACACTACTTTAATCTCTAATACAAACAAAAACAACTATTTAAATATTTGTACACTGCAAACAACAGATGTTCTCTACACTATTTACATAAAGGATAATGTTCTATCATTCAAAATCAATATAATTAACACAATTAATTAACAATTTCATTCTTCACAATTAACACAATGTTAAAAAAAATTCAATGTAATGCATTACACACTATACAATATATATACCACACCTCTAATATGTGGTATGAACACAAAAAGTAAATTATACCTTATACTGCTATTTAAGGGCCTAATCTATTCAAAACGCACCACGTGTACTCCCCTTAAAAAAATCAAACATATATTGCTCGCCTACAACTGGTAAGGAACAATCACCACCTTAACAGTCCATGCATAATAAAATGTTGTGCAAAATCCATTCTCTTACATTAATACAAGTGCATAGGGGGGTGTTTACTAAAATGTAGAATGGCGTTAAAATTCACCACAAGTGCTGACTGGTTCCATTAATTTGAAGAACAATATCCAATCACATGTGTCAAAACTGACACAAAACACTGTCATAAACTTATTGCCTTTTATTGTGCGCTTGCATTGTTACAAGTAAAGGACAAAGTGACATTTTACAAATACACAACAATACCAAGAATTAATAATATCTATCATTCATGGGACTATACAAACATCATAAAGCCTCCAAACAACTATCAGTAACGAAACAATAATCATTTCACGCTATACCTGTGCTACACACACTGGCAAGTACTTATTTCAGGTTTTTTCCTGCCTCAAATAAAACATCAACAAGCAGTACAATACATAGTACAACACTGGAACCATTACCAACATTTCCTGCCTGGATACAATGTAGAATAATACATTACATATATTTTGAGAAATACAATCTACTGTTGACACATAGAAATACATGGAACTACAAACAGATGGTTCGCACTAGCATATAATTATAAACAATCAAATATCAGACTATTATAGTCTTGTTGATCTCTTAGGCCAAAGTAACAGAATATAGAAAATATGGGAAGCCACTACGGCAGGCAGGCCGGCATGATTACCCAAAAAGAAACCTAATAAATTTAGGCACAGAACAGGCTAACAAATAAGTGAAAAAAGTGTATATATTTATAGCTCTAAAAACAGTTATAACATATCAGGCAAGCCAATATTGTTCTAATTCATTATCCCGTGTACATCATTTATCAAAAATTTGGTATTCTAGCACAGTTTACCCTATTTACCTTCCAAATAATAGAGTCCTCTATTACCACCTGTCTTGGCTTCTGCTTACTCTGCATCTAAACTGGAAGAAGCCAAAGGAGTTATTGTTGTCATGTTGTACTTGTACATCCATATGCAAAACAATTCAAACCCAAATCTCATTAACATTAGAAATAAATCAACAAATGAACATACTATACTATACACAGGAGTTTTAGACAATGGACACTGATTTACTCATTACAAATGCAAACAACTCACAACCTACTTCAAATACATCCACAATCACTACTTATAATGGTACAATTACAAATAACAAGAGCATACATACATACATACATACATACATACATACATACGCAACACAAATTTAAACAAAAAACTCACATGTACTTAGTAGATAACAAAATGCTTACAAGAGTAGAGAACAAAATATGTCAATAGAATGACTGAAAAAAAGAAAAACACAACAACTCAGAAAATAAAAAACTCTTAAACCTTTGCATGCCAGAGGGATTTCCATCACATTTTTTCACAATGTGTTGTGTACCTCTCAGTCATTCAAAAGATTAACACCAAAAACAAAGACAAACACAACTGACGAACAAAAGACAATATGAAAAACACAAGCAAAGTCAGGTGGTAATAATATAGGACTATATCATTTGGAAGGTAGATAGGGTAATCTTTTGTCAGACTACTGAACATTATATTGACTCCTGGGTATACAGGTTCGGCATATTGCAAATAGGGCAGACAGATTATTGGTAGGGGCTCGAAAGGAGTCAACTGTCTTGGTATTTACTGGTACCAATGACAAAATTGGAGGAAGACATAAGCCCCAAAAACATGATTTCAGGAAACTAGCGTGCAATCCTGGGTAATAGTTTCTGAATCACTAAAAGTACCATGCACCAGGACAGGTAGGCAGAGGGAGCTCAGAGAGCTTATTGTATGGCTGATGTATGGGTGTAGGAATTAGAGTTTGGGGTTTTTAGAGCACTGGGCTTTTGGTTACAGTCTATATGGTAGTGATTACAAAATGGTAAGGAAGTTGCTAGGGGAAAGAATGCGTAGAAGGAAATGTACGTAGTAAAAATGGTGTAGACAGTGTAGACAGAAACTGGGTACAAGTAAAGGATCATGGGGGTGGAAAAGGGGTAAGGTTAATTGTAGCTACAGGGAGGAACTCATATTAAGTGCAGGTGTAGAAAAAAGGCAAGTATTGGGTAAAATATATAGTTAAAACCAAATTAATTGTATGTTAAAGAATGTAAGAAGTATGAGAGGAAAAATGGGAGAGCTGAAAATGCTGGACATAATTGGTGTAACCTAAATATGCAATGATATACGTGGTTGATCTATATATATATTGAGGACTATTCCCTTTTTAGGAGAGCCAGGATTAACACACAAGGTGGAGGTATTTGCCTTCATTTGAAACCAGATATAAGTCTTAGTTTAAGGGGTGATATTTGTGAGTAAAAGGCAGATAATATGGAGTCTTTGTGGGTAGAAATTGAAACTAACTGTGGGCATGCTTAAGAATAGTTACATGTCACAAATGGAAGTGACAAGAAGAAATAATATATTGGATCTAGTAATAACAAATAACATAGACATGGTGTCCAATATTAAAGCAGGTGATCATTTTGGAAACAGTGATTATTTGATATTTGGAGGACTCAACATCCTGCTGAATGAGACTATACCTTTTATTCCGATGTGCATCAGTCTTATTCTAGAATAGAAGTGTTATATACTAGGGCTGCTTGTTTTGAAGAGTGATTGGAATCGCACATAGGTAATATATCATGGTCAGACCATGCTCCGGTATATTATATACTTAAAAATAATGCTCAGTACAGGATAAGATCTGACTGGAGACTGAATGATTATGATCTGGTAACAGAAAAGTGTGAGGAAGAATTAAGGGAAGAGGTACAAAAATTTTTGGTGTATAATGACAACGGGTCGGTTACAGATGCTATTTTGTGGTGTGTGCTGAAATGTGTCATTAGAGGTTATATGATTAAGAAACAAGCATATAGGAAGAAACAGATGGGGAGGTCAATGGCACAATTGTATATAGATCTAGACAGAAAGGAGGATGTTATTAAGATTAATCCAAGTGAAAATACTGGTAAGGAGATAAAAGAAATTCAAGCTAGAATTAAAGAAATATGGATGAGAGACTGAAAAGATTCCTATTTAAATTTAAACAAACATGATATTATAGTGATAATAGGGTAGGAAAAGCTTTGACAAATAAATTAAATGCTAGAAATGAGAAAAAGAGGATTAATAAAATCATAGTGAATAATAAGACCCTTTTGGCACCAGGACAGATTAGTAAGGCTTTTAGGGATTATTACAGTATGTTGTATAATATAGAGACAGATAATATATCTAGTTTGCAAATGAAGGTATTTTTTCAGAAGCTGAAGCTTCTTAAATTAACTCCTGCTCAGACTGAGTTTTTCAACCAGCCATTCTCTTGGCAAGAAGTCAGGGATTTTATTAAGGGGAAAGAAAGGGAAAGCACCAGGCCCAGATGAGTATCCAGCCATTTTTTATCACGCTTTGGACCCGCTGGTTTCCCAATTATTGCTCAGTGGTTTTAATGAGGTAGAGAGAGAGAGAGAAATCCTTTATTTTGGAAATGTTGCAGGCAAACATCTGCCCAATCCCAAAAAAGGGTAAGGATCCACATTATATAGCAAACTATAGACCTATATCTCTTATAAATCAGGATGTTAAAGGGATAGTAATACTTCGTTTTATCTTTATTCTATTTTGAAGGCATTAAAAAACACACATGAAGAACAATATAAGTCTTATCTCTCAAACCTTTATGGTTTAAGAGATATTCACAAGCAAAGTATCCCCCCCCCGTTCAGCCAGATCAGAAGGGAAGTGCCCAGGTAGACTGCAGAGAGGGACAATCTTCAATTAAGATAAGGGAAAAAGCTGAAAAACCTGTCAAGGGGGGAAGGGCTTTCATTGTTTTCATACAAAGAAGATTGTCCCCTGCTGTTATCTGTCTGGTATTACAACCAGATTTACATCTGAGAAGAGATTGCTTATACTAGGAAAAAGGCGCGGGAGGGGGAAACTTTGCTTGTGAATATCTCTTAAACCATAAAGGATTGAGAGATAAGACTTATATCATTCTTCATGTTTTTTTCATGCCTACAAAATAAAATAAAGAGAAACCAAAGTATTACTATCCCTTTAAGAGCTATTCAAAAATTTTAGCAGAGAGAATGAAGATAGTATTAGGTGACTTAATACACATTGACCAAGCAGGGTTTATAGCGGGTAGATCAGCAGAAGGCAATATACATAAGGTAATTGACTTAGTCTCGAAGATACATCTTAAAGCTGTTTCCTCAGTCTTCTTGGCTTTGAATGCCAAGAAGGCTTTTGATAGGGTGAGTTGGGCGTTTCTTTCTGAGACCCTGGAGGCTTTTGGATTTATGGATTTCTTTAAGAATACAGCAATGGCTCTATATAAATCTCCTTCAGCAAAAGTAATAGGGTAATCCCTGAATTCTGCATTTTTTAAGATCCATAATGGAACAGGGCAGGGTTGTCCTTTGGCCCTGATGTTATATATATTGACGATTGAGCCATTGGCGGTATTGATTAGGGATTAGATACAAATTAAGGGTATAAAATGTAGGAATCAGGACTATAAAATGACATTATACGCTGATGATGTGCTTCTTACATTGTCCTCTCCATCTGAATCAATATCTAGTGCTTCAGCAGTGATAGAAGAGTTCGGAATATATTCTAATTATAAACTAAACTTACACAAGTCTCAGGTCATGGTGGCAAATATTACTAATTATCAGCTCCAGTTATTGAGGAGAAAATTCCACTTTAACTGGAATAATAAGGAGGTTGAATATCTAGGTACAAAACTGATATATAACTTAAAGGATATGCTAAGAGTGAATTATCTGAACTTGCTTAGTGATCTTATTGGGAAAACAGTAAGATGGAGGGGGATTGAGGTATCCTGGTTGGGGCGAATAAATGTTGTTAAGGCTTATCTGTTGCCCAAAATACTACATTTGTTTAGGTCTATACCAATATGTGTCCCTTTAAAAGTTTTAAGATGTCTTATTAAAGTTATTTTGGACTATGTCTGGCATTCTAAGAAACCAAGCATTGCTCACTTGATCTTGACGAGGACTATGGAATTAGCGGGTCTTGGAATGCCGGACATAAAGTTATATCATGACGTTGTTATGTTTACTCACTTTTTGGCTTGGGATATTCGAGAACATCAGGACCTTTCTTGGCTAGGAATTCAAATGTCACAGGTAGGAGCTCAGAATCCATTAAATTTATTTTGGATCAGATTATAAAGTTTTTTGGTATAAACAATGTGGTAATGAATGTGATCAAATCCTTGACTAAAGTGAGGAGAAGGATGGGGTGTATGAATTATGTTACATCTTCCACTCCAATTGAAGTGTTACAATCTTATGCCCAGGATAATTACCTGGTTTGCTGGAAGGAACAGGGTATAGATTCTATAGCTGATATTTTAGCTGGGGACTCTAGGCTGTCTTTTCCATATTTTCAGAAAAAGTTACCTCTTTTGAAACGGGATTTTTTTGACATATAGCAGAGTGAAAGAGTTTCTGCGAGTAAATTCTGTTCTTCCAGTATTGGCAGTGGAAGTGTTTATCGGGAAATGCTATACATCCAGATTAATATCTAGAACATTGGGACTGTTAACTAGTGTTGAGCGAGCGTGCTCGGCCGATGCTCGGATCGGCTCGAGCATCGCTCTGCTCGGCACATGGCGGTACTCGTTGAGTACCGCCATGTGCTCGCCCGCCATGTTCGGGTGGCGGGGATCTGTGCCGGAAGAGGCACAGATCTGAAGACGCTCCGCTGGACCACCAGGGACTGGAGGTACGGGGGCATTGCGGAGATGAAGGGGGCATTGCGGAGATGAAGGGGGACATTGTGGAAGAGGGGCATAGACTCTATGCCCCTCTTCCACAATGTCCCCCTTCATCTCCGCTATGCCCCTCTTCCACAATGTCCCCCTTCATCTCCTCTATGCCCCTCTTCCACAATGTCCCCCTTCATCTCCGCTATGCCCCTCTTCCACAATGTCCCCCTTCATCTCCTCTATGGCATAGAGGAGATGAAGGGGGACATTGTGGAAGAGGGGCATAGCGGAGATGAAGGGGGACATTGCGGAGATGAAGGGGGCATTCGGAGATGAAGGGGGCATAGCGGAGATGAAGGGGGGCATTGACCAGGCACCCTCCCCTCATCAGAGCAGGGGGTGCCTGGTGTAATGCTCGAGTCCTCCCATGCAATTCAATGGGGCTCGGGTGCTCGGCCGAGCACTCGAGCCTCAGGGGGTGCTCGGTCAGAGCACCCGAGCACCCGAGCATCGGGGTGCTCGCTCAACACTACTGTTAACCAATTCTAATACAAGGGAAATTACTTTGGCAATGCAGAAATGGGAAAAAAACATGGGAAAATCTTTCCTATTGAATCTTGGCTGGGGTCCTGGGGGAGAGTAAAGCAGGAAAGCAGTTAATTGTGTCATTATACATGAAGTATACGTTAAACTGCTACATAGATGGTATATGGTTCCCTCTCGCACTAATTTATTTGATAGTGCAGTATCCAGTATTTGCTGGAGGTGCAATAGAGGTAGGGGATCAATGTGCCATTTATGGTGGGAGTGTGAAAAACTATTGACGATATAAAGGAGGGTTTCACAGACTTTTTATACTCTGATCAGACCCTCAATCCTCAGACTTTTCTGTTTCATTTTGATTTGCCAATGAATAATAAAGAGCAAGTCTCAGCTATTAATGTACTGATGGCAGTTAAGATATGTATGGCCAGAGCATGGAGGAAATGTGATCCACCAGAATGAATAGAAATTGTAAATCAAATAACTCATCATTGCTGGATGGAGAAATACTTTATTCACTTTATTCCTGTATAAAAATATATGATGCCATCTGGTCCCCATGGGAGAAATAAAAGTTTAAACCCCAATGGGAACTGCCCTAATAGTTGCCTGTGCTTCATGTGTAAGTGAATTGGAAATATACGTTTTGGGGTGTATGAAAATGTTTGACTATTAGTAGGGGAGATTTTATTATGTATGAATATTTGTATGTCTATGATTGTTAAATTTATTATTGATAAAAAGTGGTTTCATTTGAGATCAGAAAGATGAAGCAAAACTGTATACTTTCAACCCAAAATCTTGGACATTGGCCAGTATAAAATGACCTGCTGGCACTAGGCAACGAAGGCATTTTTTTTGTCAGGCCTATATAAAAAACAATGTTTGGCGGCTTGTTTCAAACAAGTCTAAGTCCTACAAATCACTGTTTACTCAGGGCTTGTGCCTCTAACAAGCCTGAGTCAAACAAATCATTACTGATTCATCAGGGCTTATGACGCTAACAAACCTGAGTCTAACAAATCATTACTGATTCCTCAGGGCTTGCTCCTCTAACAAACCTGAGTCCAACGAATCATCACTGATTCCTCAGGTCTTGTGCTTCTAAAAAATCCTGAGTCCTTATTCTTCAGCGCTTGGGCCTCTAATAAGTCTAAGTCCTACAAATCCATCACTCCAAAATACCCTATCCTTTTGCCCATTCCTAGTATCTATCACTGAAAGCAAGAAAACACACTTGCTGTTCAATTGCTTCCATCCCCAGACACCCCAAACACAGAGATAACAGCCAAATCAGGAAGGAACCTGGATCATGGTCACCTTGTCTTTCCAATCAGTCACAATGAATTTTGGAATAAATATCTTTTGCTCACTCTTCCCTCCCGCAGACTCTCCTAGCACAGAGATAACAGACAAGCCAGGAAGGAACTTAGATCACAGCTGCCTGTGTCTTCCAAGTCACACAGAATTTTGGGTTTTTTTTGGGGTATAAAGCCTTTGCTCCCTACTCACATCTCTGGACTCCCCTAGTGCAGGACTAACAACCAGATCCGAAAGGAACATGCATCACAGCTGCTTGTCGCAGTCAGCTAATATTTTAGAGTATTTTTCTCCCTTGATTGTCCCCAGAATCCCCCAGACTGCCCAAACACAGATAACAAATTTCCTACCTATAACACTCTAAACTGTATTCCAATTTAAATGTATTTTCCTTTCATAACTAGCTCAAAAATATAGTGCTTTCTCTGTCTCTCATAAATACAGAAATATCATGTTGTGGGAACCTTTTATCCTATGCCTATGGGAAAAGAAGCAAAACTTGCCACATGGTGAGGGAAATTCAGTCTTACCACTGGTTTCAATTTAATGATCTAGGAGGAAAAAAGTAGAAAACCTACACTTTTCACAATAAATTTCCTGCTCGGCAAGAAGTGCCATTTTTCTCTTGTTTCGCTTTTTAGGCAAAACGTTTTCTTCATCTCTACAAAACGTTTAATTTAGTAAACTCCTTCTTGTTATTGGCAATGGCACAATAACAGATGAGGACAATCGACAACCAACAAATCCGAGACACATAATACACACAATTACAGAACCATAGAAAATATGTATCCTAGTGTTGAAAGTATTCAACAACACAGTCTTTCCCACTTTAGAAATCTTAGTGCATTGGCTGCATAGAATAACATAGGAATTGGTGGAGTGATTTCATTCCACTTTATCACCTCTGTATCACATCTCCCCCAGTATCTTCTATGTGTGTGATAGAGCTTTTCTTGAATCTACATCCTTTTGATAAATTTAACCTAATGTCATTCTTGAATCTACAACCTGTTGATAAATTGAACCTAATATTACTACACAAATTGCATGCTGAAGAATACATACAATTCCATTGACACACCCCTAAGAGATGAGCCATCCATTGTCCTACTGAGTTTTTAAACTCACTCATTGTTTAACCCTTAGAGTGCCAGAGAGGCAAGCATTGCGTTGCTCTGCAATGCGTTTCGTACCCCTCTGGCACTCAAAGGGTTAATATAGCAAAATGCCAGCATTTTAACTTTATACACACAAGCAGAAACCATTTTCAAACCATTCTTATGATACCAGTCAGAGCCAGATATCCTAATAGGCAGAGTAAGCAACTGCCTAGAACTATAATTTGTGAGGGGTGCCTTAGTTGTGCTGCCCACACCCACTTTCTGAATTATGGGTATGTACAGAGTTTCATGCCCATTTATATTCTATTATTAACCCCTTGCATGCTAGAGAGATCTTCAATGCATTGTGAAACAAAAAGGTGGATAAAGCTTTTCCTTTTGTCCTTGCTTTTTACATGCCAAGAGTTTTTTCTTTTCCGGAAACTAGTGGATGGCACTAGGGACCATGTGATTAATTGCGGTGTTGCCATTGGATGAGCTAAGAGCACCTAAAAATGCCTTGCCGAGAAGCGCATTGGATGTAAATCCAGCCCTGATACCACTCATTTCACCAATTTCATACCATTCCCAATCAAACTAAGCTTTGCTATAACAATTAATAAATCATAGACACAAACTTTACAAAAAGCTGTAATTATGTAAATTTAACATGATTCTCTTATGGACAACTTTATGTTGGTTAATCAAAAGTCAGTGATCCACATTCACTTAATATCTTAACACAATGATTCAAACACAACCAAAAACAATGGGGGGGATTCCCTAAGCAGTGATAAAAAGGTGATAAAGTGGGGATAACTTCTTCAGTTCATTACTTCTCCAAATCCTATGTTATTCTATGGAGCCTATTTCTTCAACTTTGGATATCTTAGTGAATAGGCTCCATAGAATAACATAGCCCTTGGAGAAGTGATAAACTGGAGAAGTCCTCTCCACTTTATCACCTCTTTATCATCACTTAGTGAATCTACCCCTTATCTATATATGCACACATATACAATCTTCTACTAATTTGGCCAGTAGTGCAGCACATACAGAACCATTGGCCATTTTATTTTCCAAAAATACCCATTTTATAAAACAAAAACAAAAAATTACAACTGGTAGCAAAGTGCAACATTCATTGGTATATCTCATGTTCATATAAACATATTATAAACACACTAGTTACCATCAGGTGTTGAAAATGGCAATGGAGGAAAGACTTTGTTCTTAATACTTCTAGCTATGTTGGTGCCTGCAGCTGGAGATATACCTAGCCCTCTGATGTTACACTCTACTTTAAAAATATTTTCAGTGGGCTTTGCCTGATGTCAGCAGTGGTAAGTAGGGATGGGCGAAAACTTTTGCCTCAAACCAAAATTAGCGTAAAATGGCAATTTTCGCTTGGGAAAAAAATTACTCACAAAAAGTGCCAATTTCCCGCTATTTTCGCTTGGCTCATTGCATTGAAATCAATCAGAAGACATTTTTTTCTCTACCACAAGAAAGTTTTCTCTACCTTTCTACAGCCATATACAAGGTTATCAGGCTCTCACAGCATGTAATTCTGTGTTTGTGAGAGGAGAAGGCAGCATGTTTTTGAGCTAGAGAAGACAAGCAAGTAAAGGAGAATTTAAGTTTAGTTTATGGAGTCTTTTAGGTAGGACATTTGTTCTCCATATTGTGGGAGTCTGGGGGCACCAAATTTGGTGTGACTGACTGGGGTGCAAATTACAGCTGGGGTGCAAATTACTTGCTGATTTTGCTTTTATTGTCTCTGTGCTGGGGAAGTCTGGGGAAAGAAGTTGTTGATTTTGTTTTTTAGTTATATATATATTTTTGGACTGACTGTGATAAGATATGGTGGACAACTTAGAAAAAAAAATTAAATAAAAAAATAAAAAACATATATAATTAAACAAATAAATATATTAGACAGCTGAGTGGAAGGTGTGTGTGACTGAGGTAGATTTGATAGACAGTAGACAACATTGAGAATTTTGCTGAGGGCCAAGGTAAGACATCACACTCCATCAGTTGTGTACTGTAGAGAGTAAAAACACACATAGTAGTTAAGTAAAGTCCAGCAAATGCACAAGGGGCATGGGGAAAGGTGGATCAATATAGGAACGGGTGTAAAGTGGGAGTTCAAAAACTGGCTGCAGCCACCACCACCACTATCATACACATCTGCCATACTGTAGGTTGTACTTTTTTATCACTTGACATCCATGAATATGTGCCAGTGTCACTTTAGCAGGAAGTTAGTGTTGTGGGCAAAGGACAAATGCTCTCTGCATGCAAACATGTTTTTCAATGTATATGTTGCTGTAGGCTCACAACTTTGACTTTCAGCAAATTATTTCTCCACTACAGCCCACAGAAGAAGTAATATTGTGCTGGGAAATGTTGCACCATAGGAAACATAGATGAATAGTTGGAATAAGAGAAAAATGTATTGGAATTGGAGAAAAATTTGCTGGAATAAGCGAAAAGGAGGAAAAATTTGCATTAGAGAAAAGGTGAAACCTTTTGTGAAAAAAAGAGAAAAATCTTCAGTTTTTCGTGAAAAGTCATGCAGGACATTAGCACAACTAAACTTACCAGACCCAGAGAAATTCAAAGAAAGTTAAAATATAAGAAAACTATAAATTTTACTATTTCCGCTACTACTAGGGTCCCCAGTGTTCTAATTAATGTATAAATATTTATCTGCTTACCTAAAGTATTTTATATGATTGAATACTTTTTCTTTCCTTTTAATGATGCTAAAAACATATTCAGATTTTAATTGATACTCGAGTTTAAGAATTTGATACCATGTAATGATTTGTTGTGCCTGTTCAAGTTATATGACTAAGTTTTCTCTGATTGTATGTGTGTCTAAAGAGAACATATGTCGTTTGGTGAGTTATCCATGTTTTCTCATGAAATGTCAGCTTGAACATGATAGACTAAATTGCTCATATTCCGTGTGAGTAGCAACCAATTCAAATGCCCATTGACTGTCTAATCAGCCAAAGAAGCCGATTTAATTATTAAATCAAAAAATGAAAATTGAAAAGCTAATGAATTCTAAACTAAAAGATTTGTCTTTCTCTACAGTCAATGAGAGCATTTGGATGGTTGCTAATGTGTAATGGCATAGATCAGTAATAGTTACCATATTTTATTTGTTCCACTTGTCTGCATGTATCAAATGTTTCCACATTACTGCTGCCACAAGGTTAGAAAAACAACATGTTAATGGTTCTCTTAACATTATGAAGCTTCTTGATCTTTAATCTTCTCTGGAATCAGTAGCTTAATCCAGCTGCCAAAGTAACACATATCTTGAGGACATAATAAAATGATTATGTAGCTGACAAATCTACACAAAGAGACATAATAAGGTATGATCAGATTAAAAACTATGTTTTACAAAAGAAGAGAAAATTGAAAGTCAGTTGAAACCATTAATTTGTATTTTTAATGTTTACTTTCAGTGGTGTAAAATAAACTAATTTATTTATTACAAT
Source organism: Rhinophrynus dorsalis (assembly GCA_037306005.1). NCBI lineage: Eukaryota > Metazoa > Chordata > Amphibia > Anura > Rhinophrynidae > Rhinophrynus > Rhinophrynus dorsalis. The sequence goes on along the minus strand of CM074720.1, from coordinate 305,378,552 downwards.
GAAAGACCTATAGCAAATGTAATCTTTGTATATAGTGTTGTATGCAAAAAAGAGAGAAGAGTTTTATACATTGAGCTCTCCTCTTCTTATGTATTAAAAAAAACCCCAAAGGATTCTTAAAGGGTCGATAAATATTTTTTTATTGTTCCTTTAAGAAACTTCTACTTAAACCTCTTAAAATATGAAGTTAACACTGAATAAAATTCCTTAAACAAACAGGTATAACACTTTTGAAGTTCAGTTTAAAATAAGCATTATGTGTAACCCCACAGCAAAACCATTTTCCTTCAGCATCTCCTTGGCACCACACCAATAGAAAGAGACAGCTCTGAATACCTAGGTAAAAATCTATAAAAGGTCCTCCCTCCCCCTCCATCCCAAGTGTTTTGACCTGTCCTTCCAAAGAAGGGTAATTTTTTCACTTTTATTGTGTTTGGGTGTCCAGCTGGGTACATTTGGCTTCAGACAAGTGTCATCAAGACTAGTACTGTCTCAGGAACCCTGCTGGGCCTGGGACTCCTTTCTTCTGAAGCAGTGGCTTGCTGCTATACATATTTAGACTGGCATCCTTTCCTATGTGTTCCAGCGTGGAATATACCGCTGCCTCTACTGCTGATGACACTCATGCATTCCAAAGACTGGAAATTGTATCATAAGCAGCTAAGCACCCTCTCTGTGAGCTCCAAGCACACAAGAGGGAGATTTAAAGCAGTGTGGACTTCAGGTATGTGACTTCCCTGTGCATGTTTTTGACTGCACTTACCAGGTTAGCCCAAGTCTCATTTCCTATTTCTCAGCTGTATGAAAGGCATAAAACATGGGAGGCTGTTCTTGTCTTTTTTCCCTTTTATTCTGAGCTTCTTGGAGGTTTTTCTTCCCATATTTTGTATGTTTCAGATGAACCATCAGACCTCATCTACTCGATTGCTCTGCAATTGCCCTTTGGAGGAAGGTTACATAAAGAAGCTTTGTCCCTCCTGTTTAGTGGATGTGAACTCTCCTGCAGTTTCTCAAACACATGGAAATGTTTTAGAGCAGTGGAAGAGATGGCTGGACCATTTGTCCCTTCAATTGCGGAAAACATGTCTCAGGGTTTAAGAATCCTAGGGATAGGATGTCCTGTGAAAGCATCTTCCTTTTATATGTATATATTTATATATATATATATATATATATATATATATATATATATATAAAATGAGAAGGAGTTCTTACCTCAGATAGAAAGTTTAATGATGCGGTCAATATTCTTCATAAAAGAGATGTGATAGCAACAGTAAATCTTCATGTCCTGATTCAGCCAATCGGCTAGAAGTTTCTAAGGCTGGCTATAAAGGATGGAATGACTCTCAAGCTTTACCAGATTGCAACACTCCCATTCTGCCTGTCATCAGTTCCCAGACTTCTCAACAAAACTATGTCAGTAGTGGCATTTTTTCTAAGAGAAAGGAACATGGAAGTTATATACTATATAGATGGCTTCTTATTGAAGGTGTCTTCTCCTTCTCTTTTCCAAGGGATTACCACACCAGCAAGGTCATGTCAACAATATAATCTTTTGACTGGCGTTTAAACCTCAAGAAATTGGGTCTGATTCCAGAAAGAAGAAAGAGTTTTGTTGGGATGATTCTAGTTTCTGCTGTGTGGAAGACATTTCTTCCAGAGGACAAGATTCAGAAAGTGTTGGGCCATAATTCTCTCTTAATGTCTTCCAATTGTATATCACTCAGATGTCATAATGTGTCTAATGTCTTCATGTATATATGCAGTATCATGGGCAAATCTGCTGAAGACCATGGCTCAGGGGTACTCTATGACGCTTCCCTCTTGGGAGGATCTTCTCTTCCAAGGTTCACTTCCTTACCATCAGGTGGACCGTGTGGTTCATGGAGGTCCAGATCGGAAGAAGTGATACATGTCTTTCTTCAGTCCAGAAAAAATAGCATATAATCACACTGGAGCAAACGTTCTCTTCTGGTCTAAAGAACACGCGGTGGACCCACTCATTCATCCTATACTTTTGCTCCTGGATTTTCCAACTAAAGATCTTTCCAAGGGTCTTAGTCTCAGTACCCTCAGAAGTGAACTGGCAGATTGGGGAGTTTCCTGGGTCAGCCTTTTGCAAACCATCAATTGTTTAGGAGTTTTTCTGAAATCTGCTTCTCTCATGTGACCTAAAAAGACTACTTTGGTTGCGGCTCAGGATCTTAATCTGGTCCTGAAAGCCTTGTTATCGGAACCATTTCAGTCCCTGGAGCTGGTATAATTTAAGATGTTATCCCTGAATACAAGTCTTCTGATGAGTTTTATTTCATCCAGAAAACATGGCCTGTCTATTCAGGATCCCTATTTGTAGTTCAAAAAATTCCTCTGGATTTCAGACACAAAGTGTCTTTCTCCTACCATAGGGACTAAGAGCTTTGTCTTCCAGCCCTATTTCCAGACCCTAAGATAGAAGAGAAAGAACTACTGCACAACTTGAAAGTAATAAGATGATTACTGGTTTACATTCTGAAGGCTGCATCTCTACATCTCTTTGTATCAACTACTTTGGCCACTCAAGAGGCAGGAACATTTCCAAAGCCTCCATTGCTAGATTAATTTTTTCTACAATTGAGGATGTATATAGAGCCAGTAACAGTGTACCATTGGATGGATTGAAGGCTCATTCAAGCAGGGCTTTTTCACTTTCTGGGCTGATAAAGTGCATGTTTTGTTGGAGCACACAAGTAGGGCTGCTATCTGGCTGAATGCTCACACATTCACCAAATATTATTGATTGAAACTTCAGGCAGCAGGGGAGGCAGTCTTTGGTCAGAAGGTTATGAAAGCAGTCTTATGACCCACTCTAATTTTGTTAGCTTTATATCCTACCCCAGTGGCGAAGTGATGCTGGTACGTAGGGTAGCCAAAATGCGATCTGGCTGGATAATGGGTTCCGGGACCTCATCCATCTCAATTTCAGGACCAAATTGTCTGGAAAGGGCATCAGCCCTAACATTCTTAGAACCGGGCAGGTAGGATACAATAAAATTGAAGTGAGACAGGAACAAGGCCCATCTGGTCTGTCGAGAGGACAACCTCTTGACCTCAGAGAGATATGTCAAATTCTTGTGGTCAGTCAGAATTAACACCAGGGCGCTTGTACTTTCCAGCAGATGTCACCATTCTTTAAGGGCTAAAATAATTGCCAGGAGTTCCCTGTCCCCAATCTCATAGTGACTCTGAGCACTGGTCAACTTTTTCGAGAAAAACTCACATGGTCTTAGAACACTCCCTGGGTCCAGGTACTGCCCCTACCCCAGTCTCTGAGGCTTTTACCTCCAAGGTGAAAGGAAGGGAGGGATTAGGGTGGGACAATACAGGAGCGGATGCAAAAGTGGATTTCAAAGTCACAAATGCCTGTTCAGCTTCCTCAGACCATTGGGAGGGATTAGCACCCTTGTGCGTAAGATCGGACAGTGACTTTACAATCGTGAAAAAGTTTTGAATTAATTTTCTATAATAATTTGCAAAGCCAAGAAAACGTTGGATAGCCTTGAGCCCCTTAGGGCATGGCCATTGCAGAACTGCTGCGAGCTTATCCTCATCCATAGCAATGCCATCCTTAGAAATCACAAAGCCCAGAAAAGGTACCATAGACTTGTGGAATTCTCATTTCTCAATCTTGCAGTATAATTTGTTCTCACGTAACCTTAGCAAGACTGCTGACACATCCTTGATGTGTTGTGACAAATTAGACGAATGGATAAGTATGTCATCAAGATATACAACTACACAAGACTGTGGCATGTCACGGAAGATGTTGTTAATAAATTCTTGGAACACTGCGGGGGCGTTACTTAGCCCAAAAGGCATCACCAGGTATTCATAATGTCCAGAACGGGTATTGAATGCCGTCTTCCACTCATCACCGGCTCTGATTCTGATCAAGTTATACGCAGCACGTAAATCTAGCTTGGTAAAGATGGAAGAGCCTTTCAACCTGTTGAAAAGCTCTGTGATGAGTGGAATGGGGTAGGTGTTTCTGGACATACGTTTATTTAGACCACGATAATCGATACATGGTCATAACTCGCCATTTTTCTTTTTCACAAAGAAGACACCAGCCCCCGCGGGTGATGATGACTTCCTGATAATACCCCTCTCCAGGGCATCCGAGATATACTCCTCCATGGCCCGATTCTCCTCGCAAGACAGCGGGTAAGTACGACCCCAAGGAGGAACGGCACCAGGAGGCAAATCAATAACGCAATCATAGGCCTGGTGCTGCGGCAAAACTGTAGCCTCTCCCTTACTTTAAACATCGCTAAATTGTCGATATTCAGCTGGCAAGGAGGGAGAGGTACACATGATCTTGGTGGGTTGTGAAATACAATGCTTAATGCAGAAGTCAGACCAAGCCGTGATTTCGCAAGTTCACCTGTACCATCTGAGGTCATGGCCCTTTCGTACTGTAACTTTTTTTAGGACACTCATACACAGAAAGTTTGGGTAAAAACACAGTTTTATTGAAAACACCGAAATTAGAGTAACCCACACGGGTCCAGTATAAACAGACAGAAATAATACTGACACAGTTCCGGTTACAAATAGAATTAGTAACCCACACGGGTCCAGTGGAACACAAATGTACAACACTGCCACAGGTCATGTTACAGTTCGTGTGAATCCTAGAAGAGATATTGGAGAGATGGGTGCTATTAGACCAGGATGTATGGACAGGTCCTAATATGATTGAGGCCCTCAGGGCGCTCTCTCCGCAAAGAGTGACACAAAATGACAGAGGTCACACTGAGGTATATGAAGGCCCTGGAAATGACACACTGCCAGAACAGTCAAGGGTGATTGATACTGAGTAACAAGGAGTAACGCCAATGTAACCTGCAGTACACTGTGACCCAAAGCGCAACTGCACCAACCTCAAGGAGTTAATCGAAAGCTCAGATCTGAATATGGCTGCAAGGCCAGGGGACAACCGAGGTGCCCAGGGAACAACCAACCTCGGAAATAGCAAGGAACAGATCAAGCGTACCGTGGTGCAACCTGATTGATCTAAACCACCGGGGTGACAAGACCACGAGGCTCAATAACCGGAGACTGGGTCACAGTAAGCAGCACTGCTGGAGCAGAGTATACGAGACTGGGTCACAGTAAGCAGGACTGCCAGAGAAGATATATGAGACTGAGTCACAGTAGCAGGACTGCTGGAGCAGATATACAAGGTAACCGAGGACTGTCAGAACACAGTGTGAGCACTGGAGGCACATACTCCAACCGGATCACCAGATGGAGAGGGAAATCAGGCCAAATCGGTACACAGAGCAGGAACGTCAGCCAATCCAGGTCAGTACACAGAACAGGAACATCAGCCAGGCCGGGTCTGTACACAGAGCAGGAACGTCAGCCAATCCGGGTTGGTACACAGAGCAGGAACGTCAGCCAGGCCGGGTTGGTACACAAAGCAGGAACGTCAGCCAATCCGGGTCGGTACACAGGGAAGGAATGTAATCAGGCAGAGTAGTCAGGCAGTCCGGGTCATACACAGGATTCATACAGAAGTCTGGAGCAAACGCTAGCGACAGGAACACCACAAAAGGGCATCGCAGTAGTGACAGGGCTCAGTATTTAAGGGCTAGCACTGGGCGGAGCAAAACCACAGTAACCAATAAAAGGAATCAGGAAGTAGCACTGAGTCACAGTGTCGCCAGCAATAACACGGTCACCATGATATCTGGCACTGGAAACCTGCAGCTTGTGGAAGGTAAGCTGGATTAATTGAAGTATCAGGAACTCCTAGGAGAAAACGTCATGCCTTCTGTGAGGAAGCTGTAGTTTGAGCGTCTTTGGACCTTCCAACAGGACAATGATCCCAAGTATACCTTAAATTCCACCTAGGCTTGGCTGCAGAAAAATTCCTGGAAGATTCTACAGTGGCCATCACAGTCACCTGCCTTAAACCCCATACAAAGTTTCTGGTGGGATTTGAAGAAGGTGATTGCAACATGCAAACCCAAGAATATTACTGAACTGGAGACCATTGCTCTGGAGGAATGGGCTAAGATTCCTCATGAACACTGCCAGAAGCTGGTGTCTGACTATGCATCTCATTTGCAGCAGCTAATAACAGCAAAAGGGTGCTCTACTAAATACTAAAGATGCTTGCCATGGAGGAGTTGAAGAAGTCATTATAAGTTGCATTTTCAGTTGAATTTGGGGAAACCACTTGTGTTGTGTTGAGCAATTTCAACACAGCACAAGTTGTGTTGAGCTTTTTCAATTGCTTTTGTTTGATTTGTGTATGCAAACAGCTGAAAGTTTGTAAATTTTGTTAATAAACCTGATTTGCAATGGGGGTTGAATAATTTTTATTACAACTGTATATATCTCAATATCTATGAATGTTTCAGCCAGGCACAGTTGGATTTCTTAAAGTACTTGAGGAAGGCCAGCTGTTCCTGGCCAAAATGTTGATTTACACTAAAGAAGACGTGTGTGCACTTCAGTCCTTCTCCAATTTATATTTAACAGCACTACAGCACACAGGCATTTTGAGACTCTATAAGTGAGAGTGCTTCCATCCACCACTATCTATATGTGTGTGTGTGTGTGTATGTGTGTGTGTGTGTATATGTAAAGAAAGTTTATTTTATCCCCCTCTCCCCCCCAAAAAAAATATATATCACGTTCAAACTTGAAGTAATTTAAAGTCAGTCAATATTCCAAGAGTTCCAGGAGAATATTGCCTGACTTTAAATTACTCCAGATTTGAACGTGATTATTCTCTCCAGATTACTCAGACGTCAATGGGATCCAATGTAGCCCCCACCTTTGCAAATTTATACATGTCACAGTATGAAGCAAGTCATATTTTATCTTTTATGCCCACCAGAATTATATTCTATAGACAGTTCATAGATGACCTGTTCTTAATCCTGCAGGGCTCTGTAGACACGTTCCTTCAATTTGTAAAACACTTCAATCATCTCGATTCACCAAATCTCACACGGTGTGGACTAAGAATGGGTCAATTTTCTTGACCTTATGGTATTCTGAACGTCTGATGGTAACAACTAATTACTGCAAAACCACAGATAGAAACACGTTGATACACTTTAACAGTTTCCACCCTGCTCATTTAAAGAGAGGGATGCCTTATGCACAATGTGTATGAATCATAAGAAACAATACAGACCCTGAGTTGGTGGCAATTCAACTAGCCGAGTTACGTGGTCAATTCTTATGAAGGGGCTACAAGGGAGACTTACTAGACAGCTCTTTAACATGGGCCAAAACCCAGTCTCAAGTAGACCTTCTGAGACACACACATCCAAAAGAAAATGACAATACACTCACATTTATCTCCACTTACACCACATCCATTAATCAGATCAACACTGCAATCAAGCAACATTGGAACATTTTATCCTCAGATAAATCTTTGCCCAACATATTCAGGACCACCCTCCACACACAGCCAAATTCTGAGAGACATTCTAATCCACACTTATCCTAGACATTGCTACCAAACTCAACATACATCTTGGCTATCATCAGGCAAAACGGGATGCTACAAATGCGCAGGTTGTACCATGTGTAAATACTCACAGTATCTAATTTCCAGCATCCACACACTGGATAATCTATCCAGATTTGTCACAAATTAACATGCACAAGTAACCATGTAATCTACTTTATCAAGTGCCCCTGTAGTTTACTTTACGTAAGTAAAATCATCACCAGAAAGTTTGCTGCAGCCAAATATTCCTTGGCAGGCCTCAGGTACATGATCATCAACACTCAACCTGAATTACCCCCTGTGGAGACAAAGGTAAAAAATTACTCCAGAAGGAGGCATACCGATACTCATACCCCCCAGGGATTGAATAATAGGCTCCAATTAAATGACCTCACAAGGTGTGTACCTCTCCAAAGTCTGATGGACATAGAACCCTCTCTAAAGGGTGTTGCTACACCAACATCAGTCCCCCTCTCCTCATGTGCATGGGCCGATGCCTGCTCCCCTCTGTGGGAATTGGAATTGAGACTGCCCTCATATATTGACAGTTTTACTTCCAATTCTCTCACAGACATTGGCTGGGAGATACTTACACACCTCCCAGACAATCAGCTTTGAGCGGTTGAGATTTAAAATGATTGCCTGGGAGGTGCGTAAGCATATCACAGCCAATGGCTGTGAGAGAATTGGAAGTAAGAATGCCCAGATATAAGGGCAGTCTCAATTCCAATTCCCTCAGAGAGGAGCGGGCATCGGCCCGTGCACATGAGGAGGAGGGGACCCTGGCACATGATTCTGTCTCCGCCACGGCTTCAGAGGCCGCACACGGTGGCGGAGATAGATATATAGTCTACAAACTATATATTTTTATACTTTTTTTGTGGCAATACTATTTACTTGGAAATATTTACTATGCATGGGGGTATTTGTATATTACAGACCTGTCACACTACTGCATACTTTAACCTTTTGAGCCCCAGAGAGGTACACAATGCATTGCTTTGCAATACGGTGATTACCCCTCTGGCACTCAAGAGGTTAAACTATGTATTAGTGTGCTGGATATTTATGCATTGTACTTATACTCGTCTGTTTGTTTTTTACAGCAAGAAGACAGAAGATAGAAGAGAAGAAAGAAGACAGAAGGGAAGATAGAAGAGAAGAAAGAATGGAGACAGACAGTGGATGACAGGTAAGTGTAAGACACTTTAGTTAACGATAGGTGCTTGGTAATAGGTCAGGCACCGATCGTTATCTTTTTTACTGTTAAGTTCCCAATACTGCAGTTATTTCGTGGCGTTTTGGAAACTTAAAGCACAAAATGGACATTTGGACACAACACCAGTTTTTGTGGCCCAAGGTCCGTGGTGCTTAATGCTGTTAGGACACTTGAATACCGGCCAAGACATTTTCTTTTGTCGGTCTGTAACCATTTTGCTCTATTGGCATTTTTAATTCCAACATTTGGATCAAGCCCTAAATCTCATGCCTATTTTATGACAACATATCTCCATATGAAGATCCTCTCTTTAACTGCATTAGTGGTTTTCTATGATACTCTGATCTCAAGGCATCCCTACCCCTCAGTATCACCACGATAGTAACATAGCACTGAGGGGGTTAAGACACCACTTTGATGCAGGATACTAACTGTGAGATGCGGCAGCACTAGACTAACCTGACTGACTATGTATTCATATTTTTTCTACAAAAGCCAGACATGTGGACTGTCAAGTTGGCTATTTGCAAGTGGATCAGATATAGAATAAGAACGAGTGATGTTGCAGCTTTATTAGTTATAATCACAATGTATTTCTCTCTTGAAACTTTACTATGATGGTATAGTCAGGGACTCACATGCTTGGCGACTACTTCTCTCAACTCCTCACAGATTATGAAACATTTTAGCCAAACCCCACTAAGTTCCAACTACTGTGCAATGTGATGGAGTGCCACGGATGACAAACCACCGGCTGCATGTAAAAGACATAACCCTGCAAGGTAAGAGAGCTGTCTTGAGGCATACCGGCTTGTAGTGTTCCCTCAGTGCACAGAAGTGCATCACATATTGCCATAACTCAATGACTTGTTGACTCAATAACCAAGGCTATAACTCAATGACTTGCAAGTTGACACAGTGGCAAAGCATTGATGTGTCCTTGCATATGTTACCTTTATAAGTCACATTGAGTATTATGCCTTCCGATATTGATATTTTTATTACTCTTAGTGTCCGATCTTTTCTCTTCAATCGTGACTGTGACCTTTGTGATTTGTCCACTCAGAGCCAACCAATAGGAATGCTCATAGTGATGACATCACTAGTGCCAGGAGTGACGCCAGGACAGACAGGAGTTTAAAACACAAGGTAAGACTCCATTACTGTGTCTTGAAAAAGGTACCTATGCGGTCCGAAACGTTGGCCACTTTATTTTTGCCTTAAAAAGACTCACTAGTGCTGCCCCTTATTCCTTCTGTTTAAATTATTACTTTGGGAATTTGCTCCTGGGCCTCGCTGTATTATGTAGGAGAGAGTGCTTTCCAAAACACTTTTTGTGCTATAGATATTTATATATATATTTTGCATTGGTGGACCTCATAATATAAAGGCAAAACTGCATTTAAGCAAAGCATACTAGAAACCTGCATTTTTTCACAATTAATAAGTCATTAAGGGGTTAAAACAAAAAATGAACTAAGCAAACATGAGATAATGGAGGAAGATGCAAGGGTGCCAGTAAGCATACAAGCCAATATTTCCCAGTGGATTCAAGATCTCACTGGGGTAGTGCTTGTAGGTGTGTTTGTCACCCTCACCACTTGGTCTGTTCAATGGTCATGGAACGTTTGATGTATAAAAAGCAAGAGATAAAAAAATAAAGCTAGGAAAAAAGCAATTAAACCAACAAAGCCTGCTTTTACTCTTCAATGCCTTTCTCAACATCTCTGGTTGCTTCATCAGTAGATAACAACTAACAATGTATTAATAAAATGCCTGATATTTAAATCATATAAATATGTTTTATCTACCAATCAGCAACAATGTTAGACAAAAATTTCAACAAACTTAAGTGTACCCATTCAATACCACAATACAAATGCAATACATCCCTCCCACTCTTAATATCATGCAATCCTATTGGACATCATATAGTTTCCTGGACCTAGCAGTAGTGTTGACTGAATAGCAGCACCTGTGCCAGTTAGTGAGGGTGCTCTTGGAGAAGAAGAAGAAGAAGAAGAAGAAGAAGGTAATTCTTCTCTAACTTCCCCTCATTGAAATCATAGATGTGGGAATATTTTTTCTTTTGGACTTGCACAGTGAAATCATCAGCGACTGCAGTATGCTTTATGTGTGGCAAGGTAGTGAAATGGAAAAGGAATTGACACACCTTTGCACATCTGCCTTCATAAAGCACACACAACATAAACACCACAACATTTGGATTTCTGGTTGGACACCATACTGATAAGATGAGTGTCCCTGTGGTTCTGCACTGTGCCAACAATAATCCTGTCTCATCCATCTCCTGCATGCCGCTGGCACAGTGGACACAGGGTATATGCATTAGAAACAGGATAGTAATATGATATGGTAGATGATGGAAATGATGAAGATGAAGCAATGAAATGAACTTTAATGATGGTAATGAAAGTAGATGGTGGTATCAAAAAGAGTCATAATAGATGCGTCAAAAATCTTGTTGTAATGTCTGACGCTGCCTAAAAAGTATTTGTGGACTTGTCCACCCAATTTAAAACAGTACCTGGTATTGTGAAAAGCACATGGAAAAGGCAAAACACAAACAAGATAAAATCTGATCTAAGTGTAGTAGATTTATTATAAATTGAGATAAAAATGATCATTTTATGCACTCACATTCTGCTCATCTTGGGCTTGAAGCGTACAAGATGTCCCTTTTCCAGACAAAGCTCTAACAATACTATTTGTTATATTTAATTTCCTAAAATGTCGAGGATCTATCCAATTAAAACAATAAGGATCAAACTCTCCACATTTACACTGTTCAATGTTATACCATCCCAAATTTAACCCCTTTCTTGTCTTCCAGGCCATAAAATGTGCCAGCATACAAGAATCATGAATTTTGACCAGATCAGGGTACCCCAATCCGCCATTTTTTAAGTCCCTTTTTAAAACCTCCCCTGTTATTCTTGGCTTCTATTTCCCCATACATTTTCCGCTCTTTTATAATAGACATAGGGACTTGTTTGGGTATTGCTCTAAATAAATACATTTTCTTTGGGATCAATTATGTTTTTGCCACGTTGTAACGGTTTGTTTTGACACTCAGACCAGTAGGTAAAATAAAACAATCTTTTATTGAAAGAAAATAAATACAAATGATCGCCCTCTACAGTTGACAGCAACAATTGCAAGTGAATACACAGTACACATAGATTCACTATAATGGATAGAAGGCACACAACATAGGTACAGAAAATAGGGAACTGGCCCCTAAACGTTAAATGAGAACAAATTGTCAGTCTCAGCTGTGGGGTTTGGCGCCCGTATGGTGTAGTGATAAACTGAGCAAATGTGCACAGCACAGAGTTCATGCAATGATGGGTAGTAGATGTTCAGTGACCAACGTGAGCTATAGCAGAACAGTGACCCAAAATAGCCCCCGCGGGCGTTCACCAGGAGACCACTGAGACTGCAAGTGCAAGAGTATGTAGCCCCCACGGGTGTGATCGAGACTAGCCTGAGATGCAAAGCTGGCGTTTTAGCCCCCACGGGCGTATAACCGGAGACCAACGTGAGCACAACACGAGCCAATAGCCCCCACGGGCGTTCACCTTCGGATCTTGCAAGAGCTTGGAGCCTAACCTTGCTACCAATAGCCGCACCGGATACCTCCGGTAATAACCGTGAGACCGAGGGCCAAAGACGCCCAACCGGACCAACAGGATAGACTACTCTGCAAATGTAACTGGAAGTCGCCGTCCAAGTAGCGGCCAACTCAGCAGCAGTAGACTTACAAGGTAACGGCTATGTAATCAGAAAGGAGGTCCGGCAAGAGAGAAGCGGCACTGCAAGGGTTAAAAGGTACGTTTGAATCTCCAAGGCTCGGTATGGTAACTTAGCTCTGCAGCGTATAGAGGCTCGGTACAAGTCAGCAAGGAACTCTGCACTGAGGGATGGGTTACACAGGAGTGTAATGGTCACACTAGGTCGGCACAGCAATGCAGGATTCAGAATGTCACGGCGGCGACAACAGGCCAAGCAGGTCGCTGGAACAGGCCGCGGTGATCTCGAAGCAGGAAGTCAGCCAGCCGGGTCGTAGCACATAGAAGTCTCTCAGACAAGCCGGGTCATAGCACGTAGAGGGTTCTCAGACAAGCCGGGTCGTAGCACGTAGAGGATTCTCAGACAAGCCGGGTCATACACGATCAGGAACACTGGAGCGTAGTCAGGACAGGCCAAAGTCGGCACACAGGAATCCGGATACAGGAACACAGCAACAGCAAGTCTGGCTCAGAAACACCAAGAAAGGGCATCTGACAGATGTAAGAGTCAGGTATAAAAAGGTCACCAAGGGGCGGGCCAAACCAACTGAACAAATCACAGTCTGCCACAGATGAGAGTGACAGGATAATCACAGGCACTGTGATACACGTTAATCCTTCCAAGCCACGATATTTCATGCCCCTTCCAGCACTACATCAATTTTTTCAACTCCCATCATTTTTAAGTAATTCACCATCATCACTGAACCCTGATCAGCTGTTAATTCAGTCCCCAAGTATGTAATAATGTTATTCCCCCAATCAACCTGCACTAAATTTCCAAGTTCTTGCTTTTGAATATCTGACAAAAAGAAAGTTAAAATTAGCATTTTTGACAAATTTAATTTATAATTAGAATAATCTCCATACAGTTCTATTACAGAGAGTACCTTTGCCAGAGACGACCCCGGTGAGGACAAATTCAAGAGAATATCTTCCGCATACAGAGAAATTACATGATCTTGTTGGCCCACCAAAACCCTCCCAATCTCAGGGGTGCTCCTAAGCATTGCCGCCAATATCTCGATAGTGCATAGAGCAATGGTGCCAAAGGGCAACCCTGCCTTGTCCTATTTCTCACTCTAAAACTCCCTGATTCCATAGCCAAGCCTGTTACTTTGGCCGTTTGACCTGTGTACAACGATATAATACGGGCCGCAAAATTACCGGAGAGACCAAACACCCACAGAGTCTCCATCAAAAATCTCCAGTTGACTCTATCAAATGCTTTTTCAGCATCCAAAGCCAAGACTACCGACGGGATTTGTCTTTGACAAATTTCGTTAAATATATTGAAGACTCTGCGGGTGTTATCTTCCCCTGACCTACCCACCACAAAGCCAGCCTGATCCAAATGAATCAGATCCACAATTACCCTGTTTAAACACTGTGCTAATATTTTAGAAAATATTTTAATATCTATATGAATTAATGAGATCGGTCGGTAATTGGTTTTTATGGAAGCATCCGGTTTAAGGATTGGGGAAATGGTGGCTTCCAGCATCTCCTGAGGAAACCCGTGATCTTCATCTACAGCATTAAACACACATTTCAACACAGGGACAACTGCTGATTGTAAAGTCGTATAAAATATGGCCCTAAAGCCATCAGGGCCTGGCGCCTTTCCTTTTTTTAATTCCTTTATAACATTATGAATCTCTTGTTTTAAAGGTTCATTTAACATCAACAGCTTCTTCGCAGACAAGCAGGGCAATCCTAGCCCACTCAAAAATTCCCTCATTTGCTTGTTCGTTTTTTTAGGCTCCGCTTCATAATATGCTTTAAAAGCATTACCTATCTGAAAAGGAGAAATACAAACCTTATTCTCATATATAACCTGTTTTATTCTATTATTTTAATTTAAGAATTTTAGTCTATTTGCTAATGCTTTACCTGTTCTGTTATTAGTATAATACCACTGCTATTTTAAACGATCACACATTTTTTTTTGCTTTTTCTTCAATTTTACTTTTAAGCCGCTCTTGCAGATTCACTATTTCATTCTGTCTTTCAATGGAAAAGGTTACTTTATTTATCCGCTCCAACTTGGCCAATGCGATATAAAGATCCACCAGTGTTTTACCCTGTTGCCTCCTCATATATATTTCTTTCTTTGTTAAATAACCCCGTAGAAAACACTTCATTGCACACCACAATGTTTGATCTGAAACTGCACCATTATCATTTTCAGACAGGAACCTATCCGCCTCTTAAAACAGTTCAATTCTGCCTAGTCCCGTAGACAAAACATTTTCATTCAATCTCCACCTAGTTCTATTCTTATATTGCGGATTTTCTTTTATCTCGATAAAAACCGGAGCACGATCAGACCAGCTTATTTCTCCAATCCTAGAATCGACACATATCTCCAAAGACTTAGCCTTTAACAAAAAATAATCTATACGTGAATATGACATATGCAAATTAGAAAAAAAAGTGAAATACTTATCTTCCACATGGTGCACCCTCCAAATATCATATAAATGATGTTTAAACAAACTAGAAACAAAGGACTGTGCTTGTAATTTAAGTCTACCATCCTTTTTATTTCTCCTAAGTGTATACTTTTTAAATCTGCTCCCATAATCAAAAAACCCTTCCCTATTTTATCATATATCTCCATTGTCGAATCCATAAAAGAACCGATATGATCTGATGGTGCATATAAATTCTCCAATGTATACATGATTTCATTAATTTTACAAACTAAAATCCAGTATCTCCCGGCCCCATCCACCTCATGATATATATACTCAAATTTCAGATAAGAGTTGGTACCGTGTTAGCCGTAGAAATAGAGGAAGCAAATATAGTTTTTGATGCCTTTTATTTTGTCAAAATGGACACAGCGTCAGGGATATTAAGTTAACTGTATTGATGGGACAGTTGCACACTCAGAGGGACAGAAAGGTATGGGAGGTAAAATTAATGTTAAAATTGAATGCAATTTGTAGTGGTTTAAATAGAGATGAAGAGTTTTTGTCACATTACAATTTAGTTGATTGACCTTTCCAACAGAACCAAGAGCATCGTAAATACCTCTAAAGCCTCAGAGGAAGAGTGCAATTTACCACTGGCTGATCAAAGATATCTGGATCTGGATTGAGTTCTCTTATCTGATTTCCATGCTAAACAATGCAATGTGTGTTTGTATTTAAGAGAGATGTTTTCATATTTATCTGTATAACATGCCTGAGGAAGAGACCTAAGGTCTTGAAAGCTTACATTTAAATCTGCTTAGTTAGCCAATAAAAGGTATCAAAAACTATATTTGCCTCCTAAACTCAAATTTAACACCAAAAATTACTATAGCAAAGCCTCTTTTTTTCCTTATCCGACATTGAAGATGTAAATATATTCGGATATTTACGATATTTCCATAGATTCTTATCATTAGTTCTCCAAAGTGACTCTTGTACAAATGCTACATCTATCTTCTGTCTACTTAATAAATCATATAAACAAGCTCTTTTGAATGGGGAGTTTAAACCCCCTGCATTAATAGTAACAAATTTTAATGGCATTCGGCCCCTGGACCCATCCCAGACCCACCCCGCGTTTTACAATTATTCTCGCAAGGATCACAGAAACCTCCATCCATTCATACACCCAACTCACATACCATTTAAACAAACACATAACATCCCTTTCACTCTCCCAACAACCGGACTGTCGTAAACAGTCAGCATGTGTCAAGATTATTCCCCTCATTCACGGGAAAATTAATTCTGAGCCCTCCAGTAAACAATCGTCTTTACCAATAACATGAACTAATAAAAAGGGGAGGGTAAAATAATAAATAATGAGGAAAAAAAAAAAAAAAAAAAATATATATATATATATATATATATATATATATATATATATACATATAAATATACATACATATATATATATATATATATATAAAATATATTGGTAGACATTGCTACCAAACTCAACATACATCTTGGCTATCATCAGGCAAAACGGGATGCTACAAATGCGCAGGTTGTACCATGTGTAAATACTCACAGTATCTAATTTCCAGCATCCACACACTGGATAATCTATCCAGATTTGTCACAAATTAACATGCACAAGTAACCATGTAATCTACTTTATCAAGTGCCCCTGTAGTTTACTTTATGTAAGTAAAATCATCATCAGCTTTTGCGAGAGGATGGCAAGTCACAGGTCTAGCATCAGAGAGATCACATAAGGAAAAGACAGTGACAAACCAAACCCCAGAAACTTTGCTGCAGCCAAATATTCCTTGGCAGGCCTCAGGTACATGATCATCAACACTCAACCTGAATTACCCCGTGTGGAGACAAAGGTAAAAAATTACTCCAGAAAGAGGCATACTGATACTCATACCCCCCAGGGATTGAATAATAGGCTCCAATTAAATGACCTCACAAGGTGTGTACCTCTCCAAGGTCTGATGGACATAGAACCCTCTCTAAAGGGTGTTGCTACACCAACATCAGTCCCCCTCTCCTCATGTGCACGGGCCGATGCCCGCTCCCCTCTGAGGGAATTGGAATTGAGACTGCCCTCATATATTGACAGTTTTACTTCCAATTCTCTCACAGACATTGGCTGGGAGATACTTACACACCTCCCAGCCAATCAGCTTTGAGCGGCTGAGATATAAAATGATTGCCTGGGAGGTGCGTAAGCATATCACAGCCAATGGCTGTGAGAGAATTGGAAGTAAGACTGCCCATATATAAGGGCAGTCTCAATTCCAATTCCCTCAGAGAGGAGCGGGCATCGGCCCGTGCACATGAGGAGGAGGGGACCCTGGCACATGATTCTGTCTCCGCCACGGCTTCAGAGGCCGCACACGGTGGCGGAGACAGAACTTGAAAGTCTACAAACTATATATTTTTATACTTTTTTTGTGGCATTACTATTTACTTGGAAATATTTACTATGCACGGGGGTATTTGTATATTACAGACCTGTCACACTACTGCATACTTTAACCTTTTGAGCCCCAGAGAGGTACACAATGCATTGCTTTGCAATACGGTGATTACCCCTCTGGCACTCAAGAGGTTAAACTATGTATTAGTGTGCTGGATATTTATGCATTGTACTTATACTCGTCTGTTTGTTTTTTACAGCAAGAAGACAGAAGATAGAAGAGAAGAAAGAAGACAGAAGGGAAGATAGAAGAGAAGAAAGAATGGAGACAGACAGTGGATGACAGGTAAGTGTAAGACACTTTAGTTAACGATAGGTGCTTGGTAATATGTCAGGCACCGATTGTTATCTTTTTTACTGTTAAGTTCCCAATACTGCAGTTATTTCGTGGCGTTTTGGAAACTTAAAGCACAAAATGGACATTTGGACACAACACCAGTTTTTGTGGCCCAAGGTCCGTGGTGCTTAATGCTGTTAGGACATTTGAATACCGGCCAAGACATTTTCTTTTGTCGGTCTGTAACCATTTTGCCCTATTGGCATTTTTAACTCCAACATTTGGATCAAGCCCTAAATCTCATGCCTATTTTATGACAACATATCTCCATATGAAGATCCTCTCTTTAACTGCATTAGTGGTTTTCTATGATACTCTGATCTCAAGGCATCCCTACCCCTCAGTATCACCACGATAGTAACATAGCACTGAGGGGGTTAAGACACCACTTTGATGCAGGATACTAACTGTGAGATGTGGCAGCACTAGACTAACCTGACTGACTATGTATTCATATTTTTTCTACAAAAGCCAGACATGTGGACTGTCAAGTTGGCTATTTGCAAGTGGATCAGATATAGAATAAGAACGAGTGATGTTGCAGCTTTATTAGTTATAATCACAATGTATTTCTCTCTTGAAACTTTACTATGATGATATAGTCAGGGACTCACATGCTTGGCGACTACTTCTCTCAACTCCTCACAGATTATGAAACATTTTAGCCAAACCCCACTAAGTTCCAACTACTGTGCAATGTGATGGAGTGCCACGGATGACAAACCACCGGCTGCATGTAAAAGACATAACCCTGCAAGGTAAGAGAGCTGTCTTGAGGCATACCGGCTTGTAGTGTTCCCTCAGTGCACAGAAGTGCATCACATATTGCCATAACTCAATGACTTGTTCTATCTTAACTTTTTTGCATGTTGACACAGTGGCAAAGTATTGATGTGTCCTTGCATATGTTACCTTTATAAGTCACATTGAGTATTATGCCTTCCGATATTGATATTTTTATTACTCTTAGTGTCCGATCTTTTCTCTTCAATCGTGACTGTGACCTTTGTGATTTGTCCACTCAGAGCCAACCAATAGGAATGCTCATAGTGATGACATCACTAGTGCCAGGAGTGACGCCAGGACAGACAGGAGTTTAAAACACAAGGTAAGACTCCATTACTGTGTCTTGAAAAAGGTCCGTATGCGGTCTGAAACATTGGCCACTTTATTTTTGCCTTAAAAAGACTCACTAGTGCTGCCCCTTATTCCTTCTGTTTAAATTATTACTTTGAGAATGTGCTCCTGGGCCTCGCTGTATTATGTAGGAGAGAGTGCTTTCCAAAACACTTTTTGTGCTATAGATATTTATATATATAGTTTGCATTGGTGGACCTCATAATATAAAGGCAAAACTGCATTTAAGCAAAGCATACTAGAAAACTGCATTTTTTCACAATTATTAAGTCATTAAGGGGTTAAAACAAAAAATGAACTAAGCAAACATGAGATAATGGAGGAAGATGCAAGGGTGCCAGTAAGCATACAAGCCAATATTTCCCAGTGGATTCAAGATCTCACTGGGGTAGTGCTTGTGTGTTTGTCACCCTCACCACTTGGTCTGTTCAATGGTCATGGAACGTTTGATGTATAAAAAGCAAGAGATAAAAAAATAAAGCTAGGAAAAAAGCAATTAAACCAACAAAGCCTGCTTTTACTCTTCAATGCCTTTCTCAACATCTCTGGTTGCTTCATCAGTAGATAACAACTAACAATGTATTAATAAAATGCCTGATATTTAAATCATATAAATGTGTTTTATCTACCAATCAGCAACAATGTTAGACAAAAATTTCAACAAACTTAAGTGTACCCATTCAATACCACAATACAAATGCAATACATCCCTCCCACTCTTAATATCATGCAATCCTATTGGACATCATATAGTTTCCTGGACCTAGCAGTAGTGTTGACTGAATAGCAGCACCTGTGCCAGCTAGTGAGGGTGCTCTTGGAGAAGAAGAAGAAGAAGAAGGTAATTCTTCTCTAACTTACCCTCATTGAAATCATAGATGTGGGAATATTTTTTCTTTTGGACTTGCACAGTGAAATCATCAGCGACTGCAGTATGCTTTATGTGTGGCAAGGTAGTGAAATGGAAAAGGAATTGACACACCTTTGCACATCTGCCTTCATAAAGCACACACAACATAAACACCACAACATTTGGATTTCTGGTTGGACACCATACTGATAAGATGAGTGTCCCTGTGGTTCTGCACTGTGCCAACAATAATCCTGTCTCATCCATCTCCTGCATGCCGCTGGCACAGTGGACACAGGGTATATGCATTAGAAACAGGATAGTAATATGATATGGTAGATGATGGAAATGATGAAGATGAAGCAATGAAATGCACTTTAATGATGGTAATGAAAGTAGATGGTGGTATCAAAAAGAGTCATAATAGATGCATCAAAAATCTTGTTGTAATGTCTGACGCTGCCTAAAAAGTATTTGTGGACTTGTCCACCCAATTTAAAACAGTACCTGGTATTGTGAAAAGCACATGGAAAAGGCAAAACACAAACAAGATAAAATCTGATCTAAGTGTAGTAGATTTATTATAAGTTGAGATAAAAATGATCAGTTTATGCACTCACATTCTGCTCATCTTGGGCTTGAAGCGTACAAGATGTCCCTTTTCCTGGTAGCCATTGAACTGTGTTCCAGAATCCTCCTTAGTATCTGGTATGGTGAATGGGAAGTAGGTTCTGAATTTATTTTGCAGTTCCGCATGATATCATTCTGACCATATAAATCAGATATCACACTAATACCCAGGCCTCTCCACTGACTTAAATCAATGTCTTCCACATATATATGTATGACGTCAATGGGTGAGCATTTAGTTATGTACTTCTCCTGATCTATCTTTATCTTTCTCTTCCTAAATTTCTGAACCCAACCAGCCAAAGCTCTAACAATACTATCTGTTATATTTAATTTCCTAAAATGTCGAGGATCTATCCAATTAAAACAATAAGGATCAAACTCTCCACATTTACACCGTTCAATGTTATACCATCCCAAATTTAACCCCTTTCTTGTCTTCCAGACCATAAAATGTGCCAGCATACAAGAATCATGAATTTTGACCAGATCAGGGTACCCCAATCCGCCATTTTTTAAGTCCCTTTTTAAAACCTCCCCTGTTATTCTTGGCTTCTATTTCCCCATACATATTCCGCTCTTTTATAATAGACATAGGGACTTGTTTGGGTATTGCTCTAAATAAATACATTTTCTTTGGGATCAATTATGTTTTTGCCACGTTGTAACGGTTTGTTTTGACACTCAGACCAGTAGGTAAAATAAAACAATCTTTTATTGAAAGAAAATAAATACAAATGATCGCCCTCTACAGTTGACAGCAACAATTGCAAGTGAATACACAGTACACATAGATTCACTATAATCGATAGAAGGCACACAACATAGGTACAGAAAATAGGGAACTGGCCCATAAAGGTTAAATGAGAAAAAATTGTCAGTCTCAGCTGTGAGGTTTGGCACACCCGTATGGTGTAGTGATAAACTGAGCAAATGTGCACAGCACAGAGTTCATGCAATGATGGGTAGTAGATGTTCAGTGACCAACGTGAGCTATAGCAGAACAGTGACCCAAAATAGCCCCCGCGGGCGTTCACCAGGACACCACTGAGACTGCAAGTGCAAGAGTATGTAGCCCCCACGGGCGTGATCGAGACTAGCTTGAGATGCAAAGCTGGCGTTTTAGCCCCCACGGGCGTATAACCGGAGACCAACGTGAGCACAACACGAGCCAATAGCCCCCACGGGCGTTCACCTTCGGATCTTGCAAGAGCTTGGAGCCTAACCTTGCTACCAATAGCCGCACCGGATACCTCCGGTAATAACCGTGAGACCGAGAGCCAAAGACGCCCAACCGGACCAACAGGATAGACTACTCTGCAAACGTAACTGGAAGTCACCATCCAAGTAGCGGCCAACTCAGCAACAGTAGACTTACAAGTTAACGGCTCTGTAATCAGAAAGGAGGTCCGGCAAGAGAGAAGCGGCACTGCAAGGGTTAAAAGGTACGTTTGAATCTCCCAGGCTCAGTATGGTAACTTAGCTCTGCAGCGTATAGAGGCTCGGTACAAGGAGCACAGCTTATGCAAGTCAGCAAGGAACTCTGCACTGAGGGATGGGTTACACAGGAGTGTAATGGTCACACTAGGTCGGCACAGCAATGCAGGATTCAGAATGTCACGGCGGCGACAACAGGCCAAGCAGGTCGCTGGAACAGGCCGCGGTGATCTCGAAGCAGGAAGTCAGCCAGCCGGGTCGTAGCACATAGAAGTCTCTCAGACAAGCCGGGTCATAGCACGTAGAGGGTTCTCAGACAAGCCGGGTCGTAGCACGTAGAGGATTCTCAGACAAGCCGGGTCATACACGATCAGGAACACTGGAGCGTAGTCAGGACAGGCCAAAGTCGGCACACAGGAATCCGGATACAGGAACACAGCAACAGCAAGTCTGGCTCAGAAACACCAAGAAAGGGCATCTGACAGATGTAAGAGTCAGGTATAAAAAGGTCACCAAGGGGCGGGCCAAACCAACTGAACAAATCACAGTCTGCCACAGATGAGAGTGACAGGATAATCACAGGCACTGTGATACACGTTAATCCTTCCAAGCCACGATATTTCATGCCCCTTCCAGCACTACATCAATTTTTTCAACTCCCATCATTTTTAAGTAATTCACCATCATCACTGAACCCTGATCAGCTGTTAATTCAGTCCCCAAGTATGTAATAATGTTATTCCCCCAATCAACCTGCACTAAATTTCCAAGTTCTTGCTTTTGAATATCTGACAAAAAGAAAGTTAAAATTAGCATTTTTGACAAATTTAATTTATAATTAGAATAATCTCCATACAGTTCTATTACAGAGAGTACCTTTGCCAGAGACGACCCCGGTGAGGACAAATTCAAGAGAATATCTTCCGCATACAGAGAAATTACATGATCTTGTTGGCCCACCAAAACCCTCCCAATCTCAGGGGTGCTCCTAAGCATTGCCGCCAATATCTCGATAGTGCATAGAGCAATGGTGCCAAAGGGCAACCCTGCCTTGTCCTATTTCTCACTCTAAAACTCCCTGATTCCATAGCCAAGCCTGTTACTTTGGCCGTTTGACCTGTGTATAACGATATAATACGGGCCGCAAAATTACCGGAGAGACCAAACACCCACAGAGTCTCCATCAAAAATCTCCAGTTGACTCTATCAAATGCTTTTTCAGCATCCAAAGCCAAGACTACCGACGGGATTTGTCTTTGACAAATTTCGTTAAATATATTGAAGACTCTGCGGGTGTTATCTTCCCCTGACCTACCCACCACAAAGCCAGCCTGATCCAAATGAATCAGATCCACAATTACCCTGTTTAAACACTGTGCTAATATTTTAGAAAATATTTTAATATCTATATGAATTAATGAGATCGGTCGGTAATTGGTTTTTATGGAAGCATCCGGTTTAAGGATTGGGGAAATGGTGGCTTCCAGCATCTCCTGAGGAAACCCGTGATCTTCATCTACAGCATTAAACACACATTTCAACACAGGGACAACTGCTGATTGTAAAGTCGTATAAAATATGGCCCTAAAGCCATCAGGGCCTGGCGCCTTTCCTTTTTTTAATTCCTTTATAACATTAAGAATCAGCTTCTTCGCAGACAAGCAGGGCAATCCTAGCCCACTCAAAAATTCCCTCATTTGCTTGTTCGTTTTTTAGGCTCCGTTAGATTATACAATGCTTCATAATATGCTTTAAAAGCATTACCTATCTGAAAAGGAGAAATACAAACCTTATTCTCATATATAACCTGTTTTATTCTATTATTTTAATTTAAGAATTTTAGTCTATTTGCTAATGCTTTACCTGTTCTGTTATTAGTATAATACCACTGCTATTTTAAACGATCACACATTTTTTTTTGCTTTTTCTTCAATTTTACTTTTAAGCCGCTCTTGCAGATTCACTATTTCATTCTGTCTTTCAATGAAAAGGTTACTTTATTTATCCGCTCCAACTTGGCCAATGCGATATAAAGATCCACCAGTGTTTTACCCTGTTGCCTCCTCATATATATTTCTTTCTTTGTTAAATAACCCCGTAGAAAACACTTCATCGCACACCACAATGTTTGATCTGAAACTGCACCATTATCATTTTCAGACAGGAACCTATCCGCCTCTTAAAACAGTTCAATTCTGCCTAGTCCCGTAGACAAAACATTTTCATTCAATCTCCACCTAGTTCTATTCTTATATTGTGGATTTTCTTTTATCTCGATAAAAACCGGAGCACGATCAGACCAGCTTATTTCTCCAATCCTAGAATCGACACATATCTCCAAAGATGTAGCCTTTAACAAAAAATAATCTATACGTGAATATGACATATGCAAATTAGAAAAAAAGTGAAATACTTATCTTCCACATGGTGCACCCTCCAAATATCATATAAATGATGTTTAAACAAACTAGAAACAAAGGACTGTGCTTGTAATTTAAGTCTACCATCCTTTTTATTTCTCCTAAGTGTATACTTTTTAAATCTGCTCCCATAATCAAAAAACCCTTCCCTATTTTATCATATGTCTCCATTGTCGAATCCATAAAAGAACCGATATGATCTGATGGTGCATATAAATTCTCCAATGTATACATGATTTCATTAATTTTACAAACTAAAATCAAGTATCTCCCGGCCCCATCCACCTCATGATGTATATACTCAAATTTCAGATGAGAGTTGGTACCGTGTTAGCCGTAGAAATACAGGAAGCAAATATAGTTTTTGATACCTTTTATTTTGTCAAAATGGACACAGCGTCAGGGATATTAAGTTAACTGTATTGGTGGGACAGTTCCACACTCAGAGGGACAGAACCAAGAGCATCGTAAATACCTCTAAAGCCTCAGAGGAAGAGTGCAATTTACCACTGACTGATCAAAGATATCTGGATCTGGATTGAGTTCTCTTATCTGATTTCCATGCTAAACAATGCAATGTGTATTTGTATTTAAGAGAGATGTTTTCATATTTATCTGTATAACATGCCTGAGGAAGAGACCTAAGGTCTTGAAAGCTTACATTTAAATCTGCTTAGTTAGCCAATAAAAGGTATCAAAAACTATATTTGCCTCCTAAATTCAAATTTAACACCAAAAATTACTATAGCAAAGCCTCTTTTTTTCCTTATGCGACATTGAAGATGTAAATATATTCGGATATTTACGATATTTCCATAGATTCTTATCATTAGTTCTCCAAAGTGACTCTTGTACAAACGCTACATCTATCTTCTGTCTACTTAATAAATCATATAAACAAGCTCTTTTGAATGGGGAGTTTAAACCTCTCGCATTAATAGTAACAAATTTTAATGGCATTCGGCCCCTGGACCCATCCCAGACCCACCCCGCGTTTTACAATTATTCTCGCAAGGATCACAGAAACCTCCATCCATTCATACACCCAACTCACATACCATTTAAACAAACACATAACATCCCTTTCACTCTCCCAACAACCGGACTGTCGTAAACAGTCAGCATGTGTCAAGATTATTCCCCTCATTCACGGGAAAATTAACAGTAAACAATCGTCTTTACCAATAACATGAACTAATAAAAAAGGGAGGGTAAAATAATAAATAATGAGAAAGAAAAAAAAAAAAAAAATATATATATATATATATACATATAAATATACATACATATATATATATAAAATATATTATAATAAATCTCTCTCCCATTATTATTCCCCCTCACCCCACAAGAATCAAACCCCACCACCACTTCCATCTCACCCTATAAGACTCTACACACAATTACAAATTTACCTAATTTCACCATGCATACCACTAAAAAATACCTAAAGTGCACTCTACATCTATATGTATATATTAGAGATTCCCTACAATCTCTACCAAATCCTTCTAATAACAATTAATCTATCTATTCTATTATATATCTCCAATTAACCTCCATTCCCTGCAAATCCCAAGTGTCTAACTATAATATCCACTAAACCCTAAGTGATTCAAGAATATCATAAACTCAAAAAAAATATATATATATTGTATTAAAGGCCAATAACTCACCCCAACAACCCCACCGCTAGCCTCTCTATACAGCACCATATACTAAGCTTCCCTACCTTAACCCAAGTGCTGCATCAACATGTCAGTATGCCCGTACCCAACCCCCAATCCCCCATCCAAGCGCACCCCATAGCATGGTCGGTGCGGGGCCAAGCACTGAACACTAGCGCACCGACACCCGGATACAGTACCAACATAGTGCGTCATTTCTGGAAGTCTTTAAACCAATCTCCCAATCAGCTAAACAGTTACACAATCAGCGTTTCAGCAAGCCATACCTGCATATTGTAATTGGCATCCCCTTACAGTGTAACATAATAACCCCGTGCTAGCCCCCCAAAGGCCCCCACCCATACTCTCCCCAAATATATCCTCCATCCTCTCACCCCCCTCTACTCATTCAACAAACCCCACTCGATCAACTTTTGCTTAGCCTGCAACGGATCTCTACACAGATAAGAGGAATATAAATGATGTTCAGTTTAGTGGGAAAACCCCACCCATACGGAACATCATTCTCACGTAAAGATTTAGTAATTTCCTCAAATGTTCTCCTAGCCTCTCTCGTCGCTGCCAAAAAATCTGCAAAAATAGATAGCATTGAATAATTTGCACTTATATGTCCACTTTTCCTAAATTCTTTCATAAAAAGATCCTTCACATAACAATTATTAAAGAGGATGATCACATCCCTCGAGGACTGTGGCCTGTTCAGTGATTTCGGCAACCTATATAATCGCTGCAAGGGAACCTCTCCAAGAATCTTCACATCTATAAGACTTTTAATAGTTCTAAGATGTGAAGATATAAATTATCCACATCCTCAGGAATGCCTCGAATTTTAACATTTTGGCATCTTGATCCATCCTCTATATCCGCTACTTTCAATTCTAATTTATGAAATCCATCCCTTAATGCCTCATTCTGCATCTGTAATTCTTTATTTTTCTGTGTTAAAAGAGCCAACTCTTGTATTGTATCCTTGCGAAACTGAGAAATTTCCTCTTTAACCTCGTTCACGTTCTTATCCATATCCAACTTGAATTTAGTATATAGATTATCCAAAGCTTGAGTTAAATTTGCCTTAGTTAACCCAGTAGCTGACTCTGAAATACTACATTCCATTGTGTGTTCAGATGAAATCTTAGGAGACTCAGGAACGTTAGATTGCGGCCGGGTAGAATAAAAAGCATTAATGGACTGTGAGTTAGATCTTTCAGCTTTTTCCTTCTTTGCTTTATCTGTTTTAGGAAGCATTTTTGCATGGATCTCTCCAAAACCTCACCTCAAACTGTCTACAGTAGTGGCTCTGGTGACTCATGGTGCAGAGTTGTTGCTGGTCAGACTTTATGACAGTACTCTTTGAAGCTCCACAGTGCTACTTTTTCCCATACCATACCATACCGAATGAGTGCTTCCACACGTGTTCTGCCATGCTGTGATAAGCTACGTTCACTGCAAGCAAATGCATGGTTCAGCTCTTCTTTGGTACAGTATTAGGAAATCAGCGCTGTGGAGTTCCTATAACAGAGCTCTGTCATAATAACAGACCAGCAGCAGCTCTGCACCTAGACTTTGGACGGCATTTAAAGATATCAGAGGCAATGTATGCCTTCCATTTTGAAATGTCTGTACTCTTTTAAATGTATAATAGGCAGTCTTTTTTATTGACTAAAAAGATATTGCTTATGTAATCTGGGTTTTACATTGGGATTTGTATTATGACTCCTTTCTTTTCTGATTCTTTCATTTCTAATTGTACCAATTTTCTTTCCTCTTTTGAAAAATAGAAATTGGAAAACTGAAGGAACCCTTGATTGTGTGGGAAGAGTATAAAACTCTATCTGATTCCTCTGATCGTATGATTTGTCCCTAGAATCCATTGATCTTAGGTGATTTGAGACTAGAAGGGGAAAAAATGGAAGAGTCTGCCACCCACATTTTCGCCATAAGGAGTGAAATAAGGAATTTAACTTGACTGAAAAAATTCTGGTATGTGATTGGCCTCGGGTTGGTCTGGATCTCCAAATTCTTCCCCTTTGTGGGAAGAAAGGATAGAGTGCCCTATTTTCAAAGAAATTATTTCCTCTTTCTCTTTCTTAATAACAATTGGCTTGTTCACTGGACCTTGGAATGAGCAGCCAAGAAAATTACCCCTGCTTTTCCCGGTCTTTACAAAAATGTGTGTGAAAAAATATTTCTCACTGATATTTGGGCTTTAGCAAGGGCCATGAAAGTGGTACAAATTTACCTAATTCTTTAATAAAAGAATTCCCAAAAAACAACCCACCTGCATCAAGACCCACTTCTGTGCAAGCTGTTTCTGTCAATTTTGGATCAATTTTTAAAAGAATAGATTTTTGTCTTTCAATGGACAACTCTGTATTAGCGTTTTCCATGAAATAAAAGGCTTTTTGGATATACCCCCTTATAATGTTTGTATCAATAGGGGTCTTATTAGTGACCGCTTCCTTGATCAAATCTTAGCTAGTGAACTAATCACATCTAAAAGTTTATCCTGACAAATCTTTAAGGATCTGTCAATTCCCTTTCTGGGATCTTTACCAAATTTAGATAGATGCTGAAAAATACAGGCATCAATACTAGGAGTCTCACAAATTTTACTGATACTGGATCTAGGACACTCTTCACATAATTATGCTTTGTACTTTTTTCCAAAGGTTTCCTGATCCAAAGTTGTATGAACTTGGCTACATGTTCTCTCGGGACCCATTCTGAGGATCTTGGGTGCTCATTGTTCAGTGAGTACAGTGAGTTATTTTATTCTTATACTAGTAGAAAAGCCTGTGTACATGGGCTACAGTGCCGGGCGGTCGCAGTGCAGTCATACTCAGTAGAGACTCTACTGCGCATGACTGCATCATTACAAACGTTTTAGTGAATTATTATATAGGATTTTATTGAAGCATAACTAGATGAGAACAAGCACCAGATCACGTTTCTTTATTAAAAAGCTGTTAACAGTGATTAATCATCCATCACTGTAACAAATAAAGGTTGATTTATCAAAACTCATTTATATCAAAAACAGATGGTTGGCACAACATACAGGCAGTTTTAATTCTCTTTAAAACTAACTTATTTTAAGTAGTGTTGAGCGAGCATGCTCGGCCGATGCTCGGATCGGCTCGAGCATCGCTCTGCTCGGCACATGGCGGTACTCGTACGAGTACCGCATGTGCTCGCCCGCCATGTTCGGGTCTCCTCCCCGCACGTTTTGCGGCTGCTGCGCAGCCAATAAACGTGCAGGGAGGCTCTGACATCAGTGTAATGCCAGCAGCCATGTTGGCTGCTGGCATTACACTGATTGGCTGGCCAGAACCCGTGGTCGGGTGCTGTATAGCACCTGACCAGCGAGTTCGGCTCAGTCTTAGCCAGGGAGAGATGAGGATAGGAAGGGAAAGTCAGTGTAGGGAGAAAAAAAGCAAATTTGTGAAAAAAAAAGAACCAAAAGTCCTTTTTAGGACTACTGTGTGTGGGGGCAGCAGTTTATTTTGTGTGGGGGGAAAAAAACAAAAAAAAAAAAAAATTCATATATTCTGTTTAGTGTGCAAAGTTGCAGATTAGAGCACATTCTGTTTAGTGTGCAAAGTTGCAGATTAGAGCACATTCTGTTTAGTGTGCAAAGTTGCAGATTAGAGCACATTCTGTTAAGTCTTCAAACTCAAATATCAAAGTCACATATTCCATTCAGTGTGCTTCGCCGCAGTTTAGCAGCATATTCTGTGTACTCTGCACAGTTGCAGAATAGGAAGAAATACTGTTAAGTCTTAAACTAAAATATCAAAGTCACATATTCCATTCAGTGTGCGTCACCGCAGTTTAGCAGCATATTCTGTGTACTCTGCACAGTTGCAGAATAGGAAGAAATACTGTTAAGTCTTCAAACTCAAATATCAAAGTCACATATTCCATTCAGTGTGCGTCACCGCAGTTTAGCAGCATATTCTGTGTACTCTGCACAGTTGCAGAATAGGAAGAAATACTGTTAAGTCTTCAAACTCAAATATCAAAGTCACATATTCCATTCAGTGTGCTTCGCCGCAGTTTAGCAGCCTATTCTGTGTACTCTGCACAGTTGCAGAATAGGAAGAAATACTGTTAAGTCTTCAAACTCAAATATCAAAGTCACATATTCCATTCAGTGTGCGTCACCGCAGTTTAGCAGCCTATTCTGTGTACTCTGCACAGTTGCAGAATAGGAAGAAATACTGTTAAGTCTTCAAACTCAAATATCAAAGTCACATATTCCATTCAGTGTGCTTCGCCGCAGTTTAGCAGCCTATTCTGTGTACTCTGCACAGTTGCAGAATAGGAAGAAATACTGTTAAGTCTTCAAACTCAAATATCAAAGTCACATATTCCATTCAGTGTGCGTCACCGCAGTTTAGCAGCCTATTCTGTGTACTCTGCACAGTTGCAGAATAGGAAGAAATACTGTTAAGTCTTCAAACTCAAATATCAGTCACATATTCCATTCAGTGTGCTTCGCCGCAATTTAGCAGCCTATTCTGTGTACTCTGCACAGCTGCAGAATAGGAAGAAATACTGTTAAGTCTTCAAACTCAAATATCAAAGTCACATATTCCATTCAGTGTGAGTCACCGCAGTTTAGCAGCCTATTCTGTGTACTCTGCACAGTTGCAGAATAGGAAGAAATACTGTTAAGTCTTCAAACTCAAATATCAAAGTCACATATTCCATTCAGTGTGCGTCACCGCAGTTTAGCAGCCTATTCTGTGTACTCTGCACAGTTGCAGAATAGGAAGAAATACTGTTAAGTCTTCAAACTAAAATATCAAAGTCACATATTCCATTCAGTGTGCGTCACCGCAGTTTAGCAGCCTATTCTGTGTACTCTGCACAGTTGCAGAATAGGAAGAAATACTGTTAAGTCTTCAAACTAAAATATCAAAGTCACATATTCCATTCAGTGTGCGTCACCGCAGTTTAGCAGCATATTCTGTGTACTCTGCACAGTTGCAGAATAGGAAGAAATACTGTTAAGTCTTCAAACTCAAATATCAAAGTCACATATTCCATTCAGTGTGCTTCGCCGCAGTTTAGCAGCCTATTCTGTGTACTCTGCACAGTTGCAGAATAGGAAGAAATACTGTTAAGTCTTCAAACTCAAATATCAAAGTCACATATTCCATTCAGTGTGCTTCGCCGCAGTTTAGCAGCCTATTCTGTGTACTCTGCACAGTTGCAGAATAGGAAGAAATACTGTTAAGTCTTCAAACTCAAATATCAAAGTCACATATTCCATGCAGTGTGCGTCACCGCAGTTTAGCAGCCTTTTCTGTGTACTCTGCACAGTTGCAGAATAGGAAGAAATACTGTTAAGTCTTCAAACTCAAATATCAAAGTCACATATTCCATTCAGTGTGCGTCACCGCAGTTTAGCAGCATATTCTGTGTACTCTGCACAGTTGCAGAATAGGAAGAAATACTGTTAAGTCTTCAAACTCAAATATCAAAGTCACATATTCCATTCAGTGTGCTTCGCCGCAGTTTAGCAGCATATTCTGTGTACTCTGCACAGTTGCAGAATAGGAAGAAATACTGTTAAGTCTTCAAACTAAAATATCAAAGTCACATATTCCATTCAGTGTGCGTCACCGCAGTTTAGCAGCATATTCTGTGTACTCTGCACAGTTGCAGAATAGGAAGAAATACTGTTAAGTCTTCAAACTCAAATATCAAAGTCACATATTCCATTCAGTGTGCTTCGCCGCAGTTTAGCAGCCTATTCTGTGTACTCTGCACAGTTGCAGAATAGGAAGAAATACTGTTAAGTCTTCAAACTCAAATATCAAAGTCACATATTCCATTCAGTGTGCGTCACCGCAGTTTAGCAACATATTCTGTGTACTCTGCACAGTTGCAGAATAGGAAGAAATACTGTTAAGTCTTCAAACTCAAATATCAAAGTCACATATTCCATTCAGTGTGCGTCACCGCAGTTTAGCAGCCTATTCTGTGTACTCTGCACAGTTGCAGAATAGGAAGAAATACTGTTAAGTCTTCAAACTCAAATATCAAAGTCACATATTCCATTCAGTGTGCGTCACCGCAGTTTAGCAGCCTATTCTGTGTACTCTGCACAGTTGCAGAATAGGAAGAAATACTGTTAAGTCTTCAAACTCAAATATCAAAGTCACATATTCCATTCAGTGTGCGTCACCGCAGTTTAGCAGCATATTCTGTGTACTCTGCACAGTTGCAGAATAGGAAGAAATACTGTTAAGTCTTCAAACTCAAATATCAAAGTCACATATTCCGTGTAAGATGAAGAAGGCGGGTAAAAAGGGACGGGGAAGTGGACGTGATCCTGATAGTTCAGGGCGCGGGTCAGGACGCGGAGAAACTGTGCCTGGTGCCAGAGCACAAGAAAGAAAGACATCCACCATACCTAGCTTCATGTCTCATTTTACAGGGCGTCGCAGGACATCACTCTCGAGGTCCGACCACTGTGAACAGGTGGTCGGTTGGATGTCAGCTGATACTGCTTCCAGTCGGTTAAGCACCACCCTGTCTTCCACCAAGTCCACTCTCAGTAGCCAAGAGTCTGGTCAACATAATCCTCACTCTGATCATCCTTCCTCCCACCATAGACGGTCTGGTCAAAGAAGTGATCCCACACTGGGATATAGTGAGGAGCTCGTCTCATCACCAATCCTTCATTTGACCCTCTCTCCAAGCACGCTTGCAGAGGAACATGACATCTTATGCCCTGATTCACAACCTCTACAGGGTACCCAATCACAAGAAGATGACAGATGTGAACGGCATTTAAGGTCAAAGGAAGTAGTGGATGATGATGATGATGATGAGACACAGTTGCCATTAAATCAACCACTATTACTGTCTCAAGACCTTGTTGAGGAGGATGTTATACAGTTGTCAATGACTGAGTATGTGGTGGGATCAAGACATGAGGAGGATGATCAGAGTGAGGAAGTGGAGGAGGACTTGGTGGACGATGAGGTGACTGACCCCACCTGGGAAGGTGTAGAGCCGAGCGATGACAGCAGTCCTGAGGGTGAGCCATCTGCAGCACCGCAACAGGCTGGAAGAGGCAGTGGTGTGGCTACAGAAAGAAGGCGGACCGCACCAAACCGGCCCGCAAATGTTCCACGGAGCACCCCCTTGCGTAAATCTACCTTGCCAAGGGGTAGGTGTTCCGCGGTATGGCGTTTTTTTAAGGAAAGTGCGGACGACAAAAGAATTGTAGTTTGCAACCTGTGCCACACCAGAATGAGCCGAGGCATGAACACTAGAAACCTCACCACCACCAGCATGATCCGACACATGGCATCCAAGCACCGTAATAAGTGGGAGGAACGCCTGGATCGCCCATCTGTGTCTGCAGGCCACACCACTGCCTCCTCTTCCCCTGTTTTCGGTGCCGGCCAATCGCCTGTCGAAGGCGCAGGCCCGCATACCTCCCGCCCTGCACCTGTACCATCTGAAGCACCATCAGCGACCACATCCACTTCCCTGTCCCAGCACAGCGTCCAAATGTCGTTACCCCAGGCATTTGAGCGCAAGCGAAAATACCCAGCCACGCACCCACAGGCCATAGCACTAACCTCACACCTTTCCAAATTACTGGCCATCGAAATGCTGCCATTTAGGCTTGTGGACACTGAGTCCTTCCGCAGCCTGATGGCAGCAGCTGTCCCTCGGTACGCGGTCCCCAGCCGCCACTACTTTTCCCGGTGTGCCATCCCCACATTACACCACCATGTGTCCCGTAACATCACCCGTGCCCTGACCAACGCAGTTACTGGGAAGGTCCACTTAACGACTGACACATGGACAAGTGCTTGTGGCCAGGGACGCTACATTTCCCTGACGGCACACTGGGTGAATGTCGTGGAGGCTGGGAGCGACTCGGACCCTGGGATGGCACGGGTGCTACCCACGCCGAGGATTGCGGGCCCTACCTCCATCAGGGTTTCCGCCAGCACCTACGTTATTGGCTCCTCCTCCTCCGTTTCCACCTCCGAATTCTCTACACGCAGCGCCACTCCCCCATCAGCAAGTAGCTGGAAGCAGTGTAGCACTGCAGTGGGGAAGCGTCAACAGGCCGTTCTGAAGCTGATCTGCCTTGGGGACAAACAGCACACGGCCTCAGAGCTGTTGCAGGGGATTAGTCACCAGACCGAGCAGTGGCTCTCGCCACTCAACCTGCAACCAGGCATGGTTGTGTGTGATAATGGGCGTAACTTGGTGGCGGCTTTGGAGCTCGGCAAGCTCACACACGTACCATGCCTAGCGCATGTATTTAATTTAGTGGTTCAGCGATTTCTAAAAACCTACCCCAATGTGCATGATCTCTTGACCAAGGTGCGCAGCGTGTGTGCACATTTCCGTAAGTCATCTACAGCTTCGGCCGGCCTGTTGAAGCTGCAGCAGCGCTTACAATTGCCAGCTCACCGGCTGCTGTGTGACATGAGCACGCGCTGGAACTCCACCTTCCACATGTTGGCCCGGCTTTGTGAGCAGCAGAGGGCAGTAGTGGAGTACCAGCTGTTACACGGTCGTCGCCTCTCCGTTCAACTTCCTGTAATCAGAAGTGAGGAGTGGGAATGGATGTCAGACCTCTGTGAGGTTTTACGCAATTTTGAGGAATCGACACAGATGGTGAGCGGCGATAACGCTATTATCAGTGTAACCATCCCACTTCTGTGTCTACTGAAACGCTCGCTGCTCACAATTAAAACTGACGCTTTGCATGTGGAAGAGGTGGAAATGCGGGAGGAAGAGCTTACACAAGGTGATAGCCAGAGCACCCTCACTTCGTCTTCTCAGCGACAATTGGAGGAGGCGGAGGAGGAGGAGGAGGAGGAAGACACGGTTGCCTCCGCTACAGAGGGTAGCCATGGAACTTTAGTTCCATCTCTTCAGCGTGGGTGGGCAGAAGAGGAGGAAGAGGATGAGGAGATTGAGAGTCATCCTCCTGGTGAGGACAGCGAAATCTTGACTGTTGGTACTCTGGCACACATGGCTGACTTTATGTTAGGCTGCCTTTCCCGTGACCCACGCGTTATACGCATTTTAGACAACACGGATTACTGGGTGTTCACCCTTCTGGACCCCCGCTACAAAGAGAATTTCTCATCTCTCATTCCTCCGGTGGAGAGGACAAGCAAAATGGTGCAATACCAGAAGGTTCTTGTTGAAAAATTGCTCCAAAATTTTCCATCTGACAACGCTGGCGGCAGAGTACGTGCTACCTTGGCCAACAGAGAAGGGGAGAAAAGGGGAGCACACAGCAGTTCCGACAAAGGCAGGGCAACACTCTCCAAGGCGTGGGACACCTTCATGACACCCCGCCAGCACCGTCACCCTGATGCTCAGCCTAGTGTCACAAGGAGGGAAAAGTTTTGGAAGATGGTGAAGGAGTACGTAGCAGACCGTGTCAGCGTCCTCAATGATCCCTCTGTGCCTTACAACTACTGGGTGTCCAAGCTGGACACGTGGTATGAACTGGCACTCTTTGCCTTGGAGGTGCTGGCCTGCCCTGCCGCCAGCGTTCTGTCTGAGCGGGTATTTAGTGCTGCTGGTGGCATCATAACAGATAAGCGTATCCGCCTTTCCACCGACAATGCTGATAGGTTGACACTTATAAAAATGAACAAGGCCTGGATTTCCCCTGACTTCTCCACTCCACTGGAGGAAAGCCCCGGGGGAACATAAACTCACTTTATATATGTTATTTACAATGATGGTAATACTCTGTATTCCCATTCACCCCTTCCACCCAAAAAACGGGTATATGGTTGACTCTTAATCTTCTCATCCTCCTCCTCCTCTTCCATATGCCCTGTGATATAATTTTTATATAGGGCCAGCTCACCAGCGGGCCCTGTTTGACAATTTTTATATAGGTCAGCTCACCAGCGGGCCTTCTCATATAATGTTTTATTGGGTCAGCTCTCTAGCGGGCCCTCTCATATAATGTTTTATAGCGTCAGCTCACTAGCGGGCCTTCGCATATAATGTTTAGGATGGTCAGCTCCGCAGCAGACCCTCACCCATAATGTTTTAGATGGTCGGCTCAGCGCACGTTTCCCTCTTAATCATGGCCCCAGTTCAGAAAAATCGAGGAAATTTTTGGGAGAATTTGCCTTTGCGCACGTTTCCCTCTTAATCATGGCCTCAGTTTAGAAAAATCTAGGAAATTTTTGGGAGAATTTGCCTCTGCGCACGTTTCCCTCTTAATCATGGCCTCACTTCAGAAAAATCGATGAAATTTTTTGCAGAATTTGCAGATGATATACAAGTAAATATACAGCAAATACTGTTTGGTAACAATTTTTCGCCTAAAGTCGTTTTTATTTTCCTTTTTGTGTGTTTTACGGTCAGTCTGTAAAAATGGCGTACTACGGGCGAAAGATCGTTCCCAGCAGCGATGTTGGAGTCCAAGATGCATCCAGACATCCTCCCTATGCTGTCCCTGAACCATTTCTGTGGTGTTTCCATCATTTTCTGCCCTTTTCCTATGGACCAGGCACCCTCCCCTCATCAGAGCAGGGGGTGCCTGGTGTAATGCTCGAGTCCTCCCATTGACTTCAATGGGGCTCGGGTGCTCGGCCGAGCACTCGAGCCTCCGGGGGCGCTCGGTCAGAGCACCCGAACACCCGAGCATTGGGGTGCTCGCTCATCACTAATTTTAAGGTGACCGGTCTGCTAAGTTAAGTATATCAGGATTCTCTATCATGTTTATTCAGTAGTTTAGAAGCTCTGTAAAGGCATTTCACAAGCCAGTATTTCCCTTGACTAAACAGCTTTTCTGTCTCTTTTACTCCCATATTCCATGAAGACCCTTTGCAGCTCAGACATCCTATATAATAACTCACTAAAAAGTTTGTCACAGTGCAGTCATGCGCAGTAGAGATGGCTGCACGTGCTGCAGTCATGCGCAGTACAGACTGCCCGCGCCGCGGCTGATATGGAGCGGGGAGTTCCGAATTCAGACCACTGGTCCCAGGAAGGTGAGCAGAGAGGACTCCGGTCTGAATTTGGAGTGCCCCGCTCCGTCTTAGCCGCGGCGCATTCAGGCAATCAGTACTGCACATGACTGCAGCACCGCCAGTGCTGGCCCGTGTACACAGGCTTTAAAACTAGTATCTAAATAATACAGTAGTTTCATGCAGATTTTTTGCCTAAATGAGGAACAATTCTGGAGCAAACCAATCGCACCACATGGGACAAATACATTTGCCAAAATTTCCATTTGATTTAAATGGATTTTGAAACCATTTAATACCAGAGACATCTCTGGTGAAAATAATTTCACTTACGTTTCAGAGCTAGCTTTTAGGAATGGACAAAAAGTCACTTTTTTCCCGTGGCAATTTTTGTGAAAAGTGCAAGATTTCCTGTGAGAGTTCCTGCACCTAGAGAAACCCATAGATTTTCTTTTTTTTCACTTACAATACAGATTTTCCAAGCAGTTCCCAGAGAGAGAAAGAAAGAAAGAGAGAGGGGGACTGAACAGCATTGCTTCAGTAGTGCTCTCTTCTTCCTACTCCTCAGACTCAGTGGACACATAAGGGTACTTCCAGCTCTTCCATTTATTATTTTAAAACCTGCTCTTAGTGATAGCAGTCACTATGAGCCTCTCCTGCCTCAACTTTGTAAAAGATCACAGCAGATTAGCACAGCAAATCTATCTCGCTCTGTAGCTGCTTCTATTGTGTTTGATTTCCACAAATATGTCACATTTTTATAGCGAAAAGGCAAAAATAATGTAAATCAATGGGCAGGAACTTTCTAGCCACTGAAAAAATGGCGAAAAGTTTTGGCCAATGGAAACATTTTAATTACTAGTTCTAAAGAGGATTTTCCCCTGAAAAAGTGGACAACAATGTGGTTTTTGCAGAATTTCTCGTGGGAGCACGGCGAGAAATTTCACCCACCCCTATTCCTGAGGGTCCGCTACTACTGTTTCTTATAGGGATAGATGTTGCTGCAGTTTTACAACTAGGTGTCAAAGGTGCTGCACTTCCAACAGCAGCAAAGGCACTCATCATTGCTAGATCTGTTGATGTTTATGACCTTTGTCTCTGGTTACTCAACATTAGTGTATGTGGCAAGGTGGAAGTTGTACTTTGAAGCAGTGACAATACTGATGATAATTGACAAGATAAATGAGTATTTTATGGCATCTTTACTTGTCCAAAGTCAGACTTTCCCACTGATCTCTCTAATAGCTTACAGTTAGGCACAGTGCTCCTTTTGCGCCTTTGCCTTTCAGCTATCTCACTCTCAACTCAAGATAAGAATTGTGGAGGATATATTCTAAATCACTGGTCTCAACCCGTGTCCTCAGTGGCCACTAACAGGAGAAGATTTGAGGATTTCCTTATTAGAGCACAGGTGAGTTAATCAATTTGAATAAGCCTCTGATCAACACACCTGTGCTCCACTACTTTTATATAGGGATGGGAGAAAATTTTCACCTCAAACTGAACTTAGTGAAAAATGGCACTTTCAGCTTGGTGAATAATTTCCCGTAAAAAGTGCTGATTTTCTGCTTTTTTTTGCCTAGCTCATTCCATTGAAATCAATGGGAATGGTGAATTTACAAACAACACTAAACAAATATTATTTAATTTCCCAAAGGCATAGTATAAAAGGGGCGTGATGGTGCCTGTGTTGGTGGGGTGTGGGGAAAGAATCAGTTGAACAGGGGATAATATTTGGGGGGTTGTTTACTGGAATTGGGAGGCAGTTTATAAAAATTAAATCCTAAATAAAATTAAAAAAACATAAAACATGGTATAAAAGAGATGAGGAGGGTGCCTGTGTTGGTGGGTGGAGTCTGGGGAATGAATCAGTTGAACAGGGAACTTGTTTTAGGGTGGTTTCTTGACTGGTATTGGGGGGACAGTTAATAAAAATAAATAAATACATTAAACAAAATAAGACATTTGTATGTAAAGTGATAAAGACAGGAACCCCGTGACATAAGCTGCCACTGGAGTGGGCTGATATTTGACTTGATAGAGTATTTTGTAGAGGATGATTTGTTAGAAGCACAAGCCCTGAGGAAACATTGATTTGTAGGACTTACATTTGTTTGGCACAAGCCCTAAGGAAACAATGATTTATAGGACTTAGGCTTGTTAGAAACAACCCCCCAACAGTTTTTGTATTTTTTTAAAGCACAAACCCTGAGAAAAAAATACCCTACTGGCCTAGTGCCAGCAGGTCATGTTGGCTAGTGGCCACTGGCCATTTTCAAATGTCCTCCTTCTGAGTCCATAATTGCAGAATTTGCAACTGCTGTTCTTGCTGCTGTTGAGCTGTTTAAACAGCAGGATGATTAGGCAGTTGAAAGGGAATAGGATCAACAATAGCAGTAACATGGGTGATGCATGATGAAGGCTCCACTTGCCATACCACTATCTCCTGTGATGTGCCTGAGGAAGTAGCAGCACCATTACCAGCCCCCCACCACTTCTGGTATATGTGTTGCTGCTGCTGGCAAGTGGAACCTGTCTTAATAATCCCACATCACTTGTTGACCCCATTCCCACTGTGTCCACGGTGGTCTGTGGCACACTAGCCTGCTCCTCAGCATCCTGCTGCCCTTGCAAAAAAACTCACTGCTGGTGGGGGTGGTGGTGATGATGCCCATCCCTGTCTTGCATTACTTCTCAGTTTGGGATAAAAAGGTCATTAATGTCTCTCCACCATCATCACATTCACCATCACCACCAGTCTCTCCTTGCTGTTGATGCTCTATTACAGACATCTCACCTGTTGTAGGAGTTGATGAGAAATGTGACAGAGGCTCCCCTAATGCCACACTTGCCACTTATTGGGGGACCTGAAGAAGACAGTCTGGCAGCACTAGCAGCAGACACAGGCAGCTTACATGTGCTCCTTGTGGTGGTGGTGGTATTATTGCTGCTAG
Organism: Rhinophrynus dorsalis; assembly: GCA_037306005.1. Lineage (NCBI taxonomy): Eukaryota > Metazoa > Chordata > Amphibia > Anura > Rhinophrynidae > Rhinophrynus > Rhinophrynus dorsalis. Next base: position 305,338,644 of record CM074720.1, on the reverse strand, counting down.
GCAACAATTTTGCCTTCATCAGGATCATGTTGTGGACTCCCTTGACCGCTAGTCTGGATGCTCTGCACTACCATTCCTCTATCCCTAGTCCTACCAGTTGCTTCACCTCACTTTTACTTCTACAAACACCAGCCACATTTCAGTCCATGAACCTTCCTCCTCACAAGCAATATGATCACCCCATCCCTCACACCTAACATTCTGTAGAAGCTGCTGGACCTTGATATTAGTAGTACTAGTAACGGGACTGCTTGGGGATGGCAAGTGTAACTTGCTGTCACACTTGGCATCATCTCCACACTGTCAGCAGATTCAGAACTGGCAGCAGTCACAGCACTGGCTGCATGGGCAGCACTGGCAGCAAGAACAGGTAGCTGACCTGTCCTGCTCACTCTACTACACTATTCTCCACTGCCCTTGACAAAACTTTCTCCAAGATCATTATTGGTGATGTAGGGGGAATGGCCAGCATTGGCCAGCATGTTGGTGGTAGTGGTCACTTCTTCCTTCTCAGACTCACTGAATGCATAACGGTCCCTCCAAATTAAGGATTAAGATTCTTCACTACCTCAAATCCATTGCTAGGGTACATAGTGGAAAAAAAAGAAGATTTTCGGTAAACAGATGTGTTATTATTGTAGTTTAAAATCAGTAAGCTTTATTATTACCCTGTCCTGCATCTCTTCCTTCACTATATTTTCTGGTGTTATTATTACTTTGATATCACCACTTTCAAACCTGTCCCTCTTTCTCTGGCTCTTAGTTTTGTGTTGACTGGTTTGTCTAAAGAATTACCATTTTGTACCACTCTTCTGGTGATAACCCAGGTGTGAAATTCACTATCAGAATTTGTTTCACTATACTGCCATATGAGGAATTAAATTGAAAATGTGGTGTACTCCTAGAAGGATTCCTGAAAATAAAATATCCCCTTTTTTAACAGCAAAATTATGACTATCCCCAACAAACTTATTCCCTTTGTATTTTTTTCAATCTCACTTTTTAGATTTTCATTTATACTTTGAAATTCACTTAAGCTCTCACATGCCTCCGTCTGTAAATGTCTACCAGGGAGAATTCTAATGTCTTAGCAGTAGAACAAGCTTCTGAGCTGGACGTATCCTAGTTTAGATATATTTGTTTCACTAAAATTATTTTAGTTTTTAATTTTTTAGAATAAATTAGACATAGCAGTGTTACTTCTAATATTTAAATCCCCCAACAATGTTGAACTTAAATCATAATATAATAACATAATTATAAAACATATTCATACTAATTCAAAAGGAAAAGTTCCCAGAGTAACTAACCTGGGAAAGATAGGCATCTTCACTCAGCAGAGATAACTGTCAGCACCCAATAGTAGTCAGATTTATAGAACCAGGCCAGGATGTATGAGGTCCCAAAGTAAAAAATGATAACTTTTGACACCTTGAAAAAAACATCCTGAAAGATGCAAAATGAACTGTTTTTAATGTACCAAGTCCAAACCCTACCCTTGAATTATATGTTATTATGGCTATAAAGAACTATTCAACATCCCTAATGGCAGCAAAGCCAGCACTACAGCTACCTTCAGCATGCAGAAGTGGAATAGAAGCTTCCATCTTCAGTTGCAAAAAAAACAAGAAAAGGATGCCCAGTAGTGCCTATTATTGTTATTGACATCTATAGTAAACAATGTGTATAACACTCACAAAAGTTGTGGTTGTGAAATGAACTTACTCCCAAACACAACATAACAGGCATACAAGGACATTTTTGAACCTGTCTCTGCTCAGGTTTTTATGGTGCAAATAGTGCTTCAATCCAGTACAACCACAAAAATAGGAAATGGAAAAAAATAGAAAGAGCTGCTATGGTATCCAAAAAAGCATATATTTAATAAAAAATTAACACAGAAAATAATTCCTTAGGTAAAAATCAATAAAAAACAATCTGTAGGCACAAAAAATAACATCAACATTTCACAGTTATCAAAACTGCTTCCTCAAGATCAAATGCCTAAAAGCACAACAACCTTCAATTACAGTGGCAGCATGGTGAATATTGGGAGGATTGTCTGTTAAGTAATACAGATATGACCTGATGGATACTATATGGCAAGCAGACAACAGTCAACGCATGATCTGGTATCCAATTTCTATGTCATTTATAAGAATGAAAGAGAAACGTAATATGGGTGAAGAATGGTGAGATTTATATTTGCCTATACCTCTCATTTCTCTCCAGACTATAACCTGAAAGTGATGATTTACTGTTTTATGCATTCTCTCCATTATAAACCGCCACTTTGCATCTCTATGCACAAATTGATTTCAGCTGTACTACGTTTGAAATAGATTTACATCTCTGCTTGAACTGCTAGTTCTTGACCTCAGTGACTGAGGTAAATCTGCTGTTTGAATATATTGTTGCTAATAAACTGCTGCTTCAAGGATGCAGTTATCCTTTGCTGCTAACATACATCTATTTGCTCAGCACTAATGCACTTTATAGTTGTTAACATGTTAATGGTCTCTATGGCTTAATAGATCATCTGTATGAATTCAGTGTCTGAAAGACATTTGCTATCTGAAACCATCTACTGTTTTTTCTGTGATTGCTGCTTTAATGATAGACTTATTAATTGCTATCTTTACAGATAATTACTTTACACCAGTGAGCTTTATATATTACTGCTATTACTGCACAAGAGACTCAAGATTTTCCAGATCTTCATATTTAGATGACTGATTAGAGTGATTTGTTGCTATCCTCTGTGTTGATAACTTTTGATCAACTTGTACATTATCTAATTTATTTGAATCTTTAATTGTATCTGTGGAGCTGTCTGTGTATGTTTGTGTACATTTTTTTGGGGAATAGAGCTCATTCATTCATTATTTCTGTCAATGGATGTAGTGCTGATTAGTACCTAGATGAGTGGGCTTTCTTATTATTTAAATACTAGTTGAAGAGCCCGTTACATGGGCCACAGTGCCACTGCCACCCGGTCGTGGGGCAGTCATGCACAGTAGAGGCTGCCCGCGCCGTGGCTGATACAGAGCAGGACACATCCTGCTCTGTATCAGCCTCATCATGGGCAGTCTCTACTGCACATGACTGCATCGTTACACATGTTTTAGTGAATTATTATATAGGATTATTGGGGTTTTTTTTGGGGGGGAGATGATGTGTTGCTCCGCTGCTCACATTTTTTTTCTTTTTTAGTAAATTAATTTATCGTGTTATTTTTTTATGAGTTTTTTGAACGTTTTTTACCAGTTAGATTGTCTGGGTACCTGTTACGGGTCTGCTGCTCTTTTCCTTTTTTTCTATTTTCTGGAGATAAATGACTTTTGGATCAAAGGCAATGCTAATATTCCATTATATTAATCAATAATATGTTTTTTTTAAATGTTGATGACTCATGTAAGAAACAAAGTACATTAAACACATGACATTCTACAATGTTATAGCCAAAACAGAAGGAAAACATTTGCAATATTTTATCTACACTGAACCAACTAACAAAAAAAAAAACCCAATTCCCCCCAAAAAAAATTAGTGTCATAATGACCCCTACTGATGGTCTGGCTCCATATAAAGACATTTATTAACATAGTTGATACAACCGGTAAATCTGAAATGGCACATTGGCACATTTGAAATGGTCCTCAATATGAGTTTGTTGATGCCACATACCAGAGCCACATGCAAGTCCATGACAAGGTTTGTACTCTGTGATAAGATGAGATGAGCTGCAACATAATAGCTGAAATAATTTGGACTTAACAACCTGGTCCGATATGGATCTCCTTTTATTGTATTTAATTTAATGTGATGTAATTTGTTACCATGTACAATTTTTGCTGATAGGTGATCTACCATTTTGAAAAAGGATTTGTGAAGTTTGGAAGGGGTGCCTTGCAGAAACAAATAAGATATTCACTAATACCACTTTACCTGCTATGGTCAAATAGTTTGAACCAGATATCAGCTTTGGTTTGCAAATTAGTTATTAATGGCAGACAATTACGTTTAAGGAAGTCCTGAGAGTCTCTAAATACCTCTTTTCCCAGATATTTAAATGCTTTCACCCATGTGAAAATGACGTCTATAATATGTGGTCTTGGCATCGAAATACAACGGGAAAATCAAGGATTTAGACCGGTTTACCCTAAGACCTGAGTGCTCACAAGATTTGCTAACCAGAGAGAATATCTTGCTTATTGCCATTACTGCATTACCCAACAGTCATACCATATATATATATATATATATATATATATATATATATATATATATATATACTTCCAATTTCTTTTGATGATTCCTTTATTTTGAACCCTCAAACACTGGACCCAGTGACATAGAGCACAAGACACCCCTCTCTTATCCGCCTATGCAGTGGGAAGGCTCATAAAAGTGTCAACTCCTTCCTAATTTTGACCAATCGTTTGTAATGCAATACTTGTACCTATCTGATACACTTAGGAAAAAAATCTGAATTTTGTATAAATGGCCATAGGTATGCTCATTCCACTAAGTCATACGCTTTTATCATGTCTAATGCAGTGATCGTACTTGACCCAGCACTGACATGAGGAACTTGAAGATGCCACCACAGTCATTTAATTTTATGTTGTGTAAATTTAACTGACATAAAACCTGTCTGATTAGGATGTATTATTTTAGCAAATTATAAATGAAACTCTAAGATCTTAACCAATATCTTGACATCACCTATTAGTAAAGATATGGATTTGTTCCCATCGTCCTTCTCTTGGTAGATGTGAAAATCTTGGCTAAAATACTTGACAACAGACTTAGCATTGTCTTGGCCAAACGTATCCATCTCGATCAGACATGATTTATGTCTGGGAAGTCTACTTTTCAAAACCTTAGACGTCTCTTCATGCACTTACAGACTACGCATGACAATGCAGGCAATAGACTGGTGGTGTCGCTGGATGTCTAAAAGGCATTAAATTCCATAGTGTGACTCTGGGGTATTCTTCATCACTTTGGATTTGGTCCCACGTTTATCACTTGGATTCAGGTTTTACATGCTTCCCCGGCTGCTATTATACTCACCGGCGGATTGAAATCTTGCTGTATTTCATTACACATTTCATTACACAGGGGAACACACCAGGGCTGCCCACTTTCCCCGGGCCTTTTTTCCCTAGCTATGGAGCCACTGGCACTGCCACAGATCCATGATACTGTAAAGACAAAAAGGAGAAAGAAGGTGCTCCTCGTGTAATAACTTTTTTATCCACTGTAAACACACAGACCCTCCACCAATATTGAAATTGCACTCACAATGGAAATATTCAGTGCAACATTTATATGTTCACTGAAAAAGAACACTTGAGAGTTTTTATGAACTGCTCCTTACACAGTTTAACTCCTTCAGTTTGCCCTCCGAATCCTTAATTGGGGGCTGCTCCTCTATTCACCCACTTGGCAGTAGAATATATGTAAAGAAACAAGAAGAGGGCTCCCAGTGGTGCCTGTTAACAGTATTGGCACCTAGATTTAACAATAAGTAATATACTCACAAGACTGGTGGTTGTGAGATAGACTTATGTCCAACCACGACAATACAGGCATACAAGGACATTTTCAAACCTGTCCTTGCTCAGATTTTTCTGGTGAGAAATGCTTCACTCCAATTAGACCATCAATATCAAAAAACGTTTTCAAGAAAAATTATATCCAAAGATTCTATGTATTTAAAAATCAATATTGGAAATACTTTTCCAAATAAAATCATAAAAAAATAATACAGGCACAAAAAAGCATCAGTGTTTCGCAGTTCAAAGACTGCTTTCTCAAGATTGTCTACAACAATGAGCAACATAGCAGCTACACAATATCCCATTTAAATATACCTTCCTTTCACTCAGTTGGTTAATGATCTATTCAATGAGAAATTGGTCTAAACAACATATCCATTCCTTTTCGGGGAAAGCATCCGTTTTCTAGTGTTTATATATTCATTTTCAAGTTACTAAACATTTTAAATTAAAGCTTTAATACCTTAATTATTGATCTTTCTCCTCAACTCGAAGTTGAGCCTGCTCGATCCTCAATCCGGAAGTCTTCCTCTACCTTTATGACCTGGAGGCGATATCACTATGTCGCTATATGCATATTATCAGTGATAAAGGACACTGGAAATATCCCAATCACCATCTTTAATTTCATTCTGCACAAACGTTGTACCTTGGCAGTGTACTTTCACAAGTCAAGGCTAACATAAGTCTATCTCTTGTGAGTATATTACTTGTTGTTAAATCTTGGTGCCAATAACATTAACAGGCACCATTGGACACTCTCTTCTTGTTTCTTTACACAGATCCATGATGGCCGTCATGTGAGAGGATTAGTGTTGGGGGATAGAGAAGAAAAATTAGCATTATATGCTAATGATATCCTGGTGTTCTTGGAGACTTGGGTGCCTCTCTTACTTGGTTGTTGATTCTTCTTGAATGCTTTGGAACCCTTTCAGGCTTGAAAATTAATTGGCCTAAGTCCTCAATTTTGCTTATTGATCCCTTAATTTGCCAGAACGGCCTTGCTAACACTGACATGCAGTGTGCAAATTCTATCAAATATTTAGACCTGACAATTAGGGCCCTCCCTTGTTATTTCCTTCAGGGTAACCTGGTGCCTCTTCTAGATCAGTTCAGAGCCAGAACTTTGGTTTGGATCAATCTTTTACTTAATGTCATTGGGAGGGCTAATGTAATAAAAACGGTGTTTCTCCCGAAGTTTCTGTATGTGTTCCAAGAAATGCCCATATCTATACCCAAATGTTACTTTCGACAGATTGATCATATATTCACCTATTTTCTGTGGGCGGGTGGTCCTTCTCTCATCAGCTTATCAACACTTAAGCATCTGGTTGAGGAGGGAGGGATCTCTCTCCTTGACTTTTATAAATACTATATGGCTGAGCAAGGCCAGTATGCTTTGCCCTCTACGACACACACATTCCCCAAGTTGGAGAGCCTTTCCTTAGACCGGGCTATTCTTTACTTCATGTCATACTTTTGGGTCCTGAGGTTCATATCTACCTGTCGTTGGGCACATGTTCTGTCCATGCCTCCTGGTCCGCCATCCATCGTGTCTCTGGTAATGTCGCGACTCACAAGGGACCTTACTTGAGAGGTGTCACGGTTTGTTTTGACTCTCAGACACAGAGTTAAGATAAAATCACAACTTTATTGAAAAGTTAATAAGAACCCTCACGGGTCCTGAACATACATATATGAAACATACACACGATAGGTTCAAAATAGTAACTCATACAATGATACAGTATAGTAGGCTCTACCGGCCTTGCCAATTATTGGGTAAGGCAGCCTGGAGACTGGCACAATGAGAAGATGTAGGCTCTACCGGCTTTACCAATATACCGTGCAAGGCAGCCTGGAACTGGCAATACAGGATAAAGGAGGCTCTACCGGCCTTGCCAATATACCGGGCAAGGCAGCCTGGAGAATGGTACGACAATGAATGAGGCTCTACTGGCCTTGCCAATATACCGGGCAAGGCAGCCTGGAGGATGGAACACACTATGAAGGAGGCTCTACCGGCCTTGCCAATATACCAGGCAAGGCAGCCTAATGCAATGACTGAGTAAGCAGCCCCACTAGTGCTGTAACGTAGGTGGCATCAGCAATAGATGGTAATGTGGAGCAAACTGGTATCACGTACTGGACAACCAGGAAGGCCCTACCGGTCCTGTAGTTGGTATTGTAAGCAACCGGTGTAGATGGAGTAAACCAGTACCGAGTACTGGACAGCATGGAAGCCCTACCGGTGCTGAAATGGAAGCAGCTAGCAACCGGTGTGATATGGAGTAAACCAGTACAGTGTACTGGACAACACGGAAGCCCTACCGGTGTTGTAATGGAGGCAGCTAGCAACCGGTGAATGGAGTAAACCAGTACCACGTACTGGACAAGATGGAAGCCCTACTGGTGCTGTAATCGAGGCAGCTAGCAACCGGTGAATGGAGTAAACCAGTACCACGACTGGACAAGACGGAAGCCCTACCGGTGCTGTAATGGAGGCATCTAGCAACCGGTGATATGGAGTAAACCAGTACCGCGTACTGGACAACACGGAAGCCCTACCGGTGCTGTATGGAGGCAGCTAGCAACCGGTGATATGGAGAAAACCAGTACCACGTACTGGACAACACGGAAACCCTACCGGTGCTGTATGGAGGCAGCTAGCAACCGGTGAATGGAGTAAACCAGTACCACGACTGGACAAGACGGAAGCCCTACCGGTGCTGTAATGGAGGCATCTAGCAGCCGGTGATATGGAGTAAACCAGTACCGCGTACTGGACAACACGGAAGCCCTACCGGTGCTGTATGGAGGCAGCTAGCAACCGGTGATATGGAGTAAACCAGTACCGCGTACTGGACAACACGGAGGCCTAACTTGGTATCAGAAGGCAACCTAAGGAGAATCCAGTAGTCAGAATGTCGCCCAGGTGACCATAGTCAGAAGGAGACTGTCAGTCCGGATCCAGGAGCAGGAACGACAGTCAGGCCAGAACAGGATACTGGAGCAGTAGCGACAGCCAAACCAGGTCAGGAACGGAAGCAGGAAAGTCAGTCACACTGGATCAGGAACGGAAGCAGGAACGGCGTCCAAACCGGATCAGGAACGGAAACAGGTACCACTCAGGAGTGACACTGACGTCTGGGCAAAGACACTGACACTGTGCAATAGGAAGCTTAAGCGGGCCCAGTAGACACAGGAACCAAAGGCAGGTGACCACTGACATAGAGACACCACTAAAGGGCAACCAAAGGGTGCCTGAGCCCAGTCTTTATAGGCAATACTGGGCGGGTTAATGACAGGTAGCCAATGGAGAGCTCTTACAGCTGACTGACAGCAAAAGCCAGCAATCACGGCACCGTGATAAGAGGCTCCCTACGTTCAAGTCCTTGTCCCACCTTTATAATTGGTTAATTAAATGCACCACAACTGATTTTGTCACGCTAAGGTCCAGATGGGAGACTGACATGGAGTGTGGCGTATTAGGAGTCGGAAGCTGCTAGAAAAAGTCCCAAAGCTTTGGCTACTACAGTTAAACATCAGCTATTGAGTTAAAAATCCTACATCGTGTGTACTATACATCAATCAGACTTTATAGAATGGGCAGAAGGGATAATGCTAACTGAGGTAGATGTGGGCGCCCTGAGGATTCTTTTATACATGTTATATGTACATGTCCAACTGTCCAACTCTTTTGGGCAGAGGTGACTGGAGTGATTTCCAGGGTGGTACACTGGACATTCCCTTTAAATCCCAAAATATGTTTGCTATCTATCCTACCTAACCAGCTCCATAAAACAACAGACTGTCTTTTGATAAGAGAACTTTTGGAATTGGCATTGGCAGGCACCCTGTTGTCTTATCACAGTCTGTCCAAAAAAAATTATAACTGAAAAACAAAATCAACAACGTCTTTCCCCAGACTTCCCCACCCAGCACAGAGATAATAACAGCAAGATCAGCAAACAAATAGGTCCCTAGCTGCCTGTGTCTTGCCAGTCAGTCACATGGGATTTTGGAGTATTTGGGGGTCAACCTCCTTCCTCCCTTCTTCTCCCCAGAGTGTCCCACTGACTCTCCTAATAAACAGAACAAATGTCCTACCTAAAAGATTCCCTAAGCTAAACTTCAATTCTTCTCTAGCTCAAAAAACATACTGCTTTCTCCTCTCACAAACACAAAATGGAGAGAGCCTGACAGCCTTTTATATGGCTGTAGAAAACTTTTGTGTGGTGGAGAAATAATTTTCTTCCCATTGATTTCAATGAGTGAAAAAAGTGGACAAACTGCACTTTTTGTGGGAAATTATTTGCCAAGTGGAAAGTGCCACTATTTGCTGGTTTCAGTTTGAGGCAAAAATTTTCACCCATCCCTATTAGGGACCCTGATGTGAGCTGTGACTGAGACAGATACTAGAAGAGTTAGAGTATTTTGTTAAAAGCAAGACATTACACAAACAGTCAGTTCTGTTGTGTGCTTCACTGTTTAATAATTTCCAGCAAACATATTAGGGGTACGGTGAAAGGAGTAGTAGTATTGCATGGATGTGTTTCAGGCGGTGCTCGAAATGACGCTTCGGCGTCAGCGGCTGTCCATGCCGCACGAGTTAATGCAGGATTATGGCAGCGGTTGGATGCATCAGAGCAAGATGTGTCATCTGCAGGAGCAAGGTTTCAGAATGAAGCAGTTTACCTCCAAAATTGTCGCACACACTTCAGTAATTCTACCATGGTGCTTCCAGCTTAAAAACTTAGATGCATTCTTTTACTACAAAGCCGAGCACTCACAAATCTAAATTAAAATGTAACTTTTATTAAAACATAATAAAAGCTATGTTGATGTGTCAGACACTATTATATTATATTTCAGAATGAAGCAGGCCTTTGTTTTATGTGCTTGCTTCCTGTAGTCTCCTCCTACCTGCTTCCTCCATCTGAGCTGTTCCTCCTACCTACTTCCTGAGGAGGGGTTTAAAGGGCAGACTGAGTCCTGACTCAGTTGCCCTTGTGTTGTTGTACAATACAGCTCTGTGTATGATCTGGCTTGTCTGACCATCCAATCTGGTGCTGATCTGTGGCTCTGTCTGACTATTCTCCTGTGTTATCCTTAGATGGTGGACACCCAATCTGGTGCAGACCTGTGGCTCTGGCTGACTACCTGGACTGTGTATGACCTGGGTTGTCTGACTACCCTATCTGGTGCTGACCTGTGGCTCTGTCTGACTATTCTCTTGTTTGTCCCTTGTATGGTGGACACCCAATCTGGTGCAGACCTGTGGCTCTGGCTGACTACCTGAACTGTGTATGACCTGGCTTGTCTGACTACCCAATCTGGTGCGGACCTGGGGCTCTGGTAGACTTTCTAGAGCTGACTGCAGGCGTGAGTCAGATATCCGCTTCCTATTACTGACTGCAGGTATGAGTCTGGTAGCCTTCCCATGGTTCTGAACCTAGACATCGTGTTCCTGCTCCTGTTCTGTTCCAGTTCCTGTTCCTCCAGAGACTACCAGTGTACTCTGCCTAGTCTTTAGCAGTGTGGTCAATCTTGGCAGCTTACTATTTGTGATAGTAGTGCTTGCTGGCTTGTGACCCTCTGCTTATCCCTGCTACCTTACTACTGTGTGCTACCTTTTTTGTTATTCAATAAATTGCATTTTACTATACCATACTGACTCCTGAATATTTCTGAGGAACCGTGACAATGTGTTATTAAAGTGGTAGTCCAAAACACTGACTGCAGCAATGATTGCTGCAGTGTGCACAGTAAATGATGATGGTAACACTTCTCCTTTTGAGGAGGTTGTTTGTCAAGGTCCCATAAAAGTTCAACATCACTAGTAGTAATATTAACAAACCATCTAAGAACACTTAAGACTACAAAGAGTTGCATTCTAGTGTTGATGGCATGACGGAGGGAGGTGTAGTAGATCAACCAGCTGCTGTACCGGATAGTGAAAGTAAAAGCACATGTCCTCAAAGTAGAAACACTGAGAAGGAGGAGAATTACTACCACAGTTGGGACCACTGATTAATGTCTAAGAATAATATAGTAATAATGGAAGGTTAAAGTGGATTCAAAGATGATAACGAAAAAAATGTGCCTACCATTACTGCCTACAGATAAGGAAGATATATATACAGTAAAAAAATACAATAAAATATATATATATATATATATATATATATATATATATATATATGTACACATATACAGTATTGTGCAAAAGTCTTTTGAAGGTGGGAAAAAATGCTGTAAAGTAAGAATGCTTTCAAAAATAGACGTGTTAATAGTTTATTTTTATCTATTTACAAAATGCCTAGTGAGTGAACAGAAGAAAAATCTAAATCAAATCAATATTTGGTGTCACCACCTTTTGCCTTCAAAACAGCATCAGTTCTTCTAGGTACACTTGCACAAAGTCAGGGATTTTGTGGACATATGGTCATCAACTTAATATGTAGGTTGAAACATTATCATTAACTGAAACAGAAACAGCTGTGTAGGAGAAATTAAACTGGGCGAGGAACAGCCAAACTCAGCAACAAGACACAAAGTAGTTATACTGCATCAGCAAGGTCTCTTCCAGACAGAAATTTCAAGGCAAACAGGAGTGATGAGTTCCTTAAAAAAACTGTGTGCAAGTGTACTTCAAAGAATTGATGCTGTTTTTTGAGGAAAAGGGTAGTCACACCAAACACTGATTTGATTTAGATTTTTGTCTGTTCACTCACTATGCATTTTGTTAATTGATGAATATAAACTATTAACATGTCTATTTTTTAAATCATTCTTACTTTAGAGCATTTTGTCACACCTGCTTAAAACTTTTGCATATTACTGTATATCATTTTTTAATATATATCTGCCATATGTTCCGGTTTCATTATATTTCTTTGGTTGATAAGAACAGGAGGGTGCAAGAGGATTGTTTTGTTATTATATATAATACTCGTGACTGTGATTTATACTCTTTTTTTGTTTTCTTGCCTGACTCACAGTCGCCAAAAAAGTGACCTACCAAAATTAGGGCTAGAAATATATTTTGTTTGTATAATAGCCTACACAATGGTAATCCAGGAAACATTATTTGGAGGTGGGAAACTCAAAGAAAAATAAACGTATAAAGTAAACATAAAAAATACAGTGCATCTTGGCAGCAGACACATTCACGCAAATTATTGAAAAAAACATAAACAAATTAATAAAATTAATTGATTAATAAAAATAACTCACCGTTCCCGCTGACAGGTGCTCATATTCTGAAGGATGCATAGTTCTTATTTTTTGTGTTATACCCTTCATCCTGTTTCTTTCCGCCACATTACTGTGCAGTATCATTGCACCACATAGGGTGCAAATTACATATTGGCATTTTGGTGCCTGCAAATAATTGCTGTCTGGGCGGTGCATTGGGATTGGTGGAAGGATTTGTGACTGAGTGGGAGAACTTTTGATAGGTGTGGAAGTGGGGGGGGATCTACAGGTGGTGGCTACAAAGGTTGATGGGTGATTGCTGCTGGCTAATGGGAGTCTCTACAGCCAATGTCATCTTCTTAGTGGAGGTTTTCTTGTGTCCACATTTTTTATGAGGGTTAATACAAGTACTAGCATGGTCAACATCAGCAGCAGTCGTATAGGAATGGGACTTTTTAATTTTTACACATCAGCATACCTATGCTTCATATTCTTAAGCAATGCTGATGTGCCAAGATGGGATCATGCTTTCTCTATCAAAGTTTTGCAGTTTTTCGTAAACTTCTTTTTTTTCTTCCCCATATTAGTATAGAAAGAAAGCACAGTTTTTCTCTCTAATAAATGTTGCAGTTTCATTTAGCTGTATATCAAAAACCAGTAAAAATTGTTGAATATGAGCTCGGTAGATGCTCACATCCTTGTCATCTGGTGATCCCCAGTTAAATTGATTACTTAAAGTAACCATGAATAAACCACCTTAGAGTAATTGGTGAATCATGTGTATACCTATAATCCCTCTTTAAACCTCTGTCCAGTTGGTTCCTAGAGTTATACACGTTAACAAGGTCTGATATAAAGAGAGGCATGGAAAACACCTCCATTTAAAGGGTACATTTAGGAGGGTGGTTAGCTGCACCTGTTCTAATCAGTCATTAAATAAAGCACACAAACAGTCTGTGCAACACTGACATAGTGCTAGTCTATTAAAGAAAACCTTAGAAAAACTGATAAGATGCAGCAGATATCTGAGCATAAACAGCTAACAGTCTAATTAAATACTCTTTATATTCATTCAAGTATACAGTGTATTTCATTACACTGTGCATAACCCCTGTACTGCAGATGTAGCAGTCATTATCACAGCTTTTATTTGCACCAAAACAGGTTCACATTCATGTTACAACATAACGCTGTGAAGGTCCTATTTTATTATGCTCCAAGAGGAGCAATTTTGCTAATTGTGCAATTGTGCTAATAAATGTGAACAATTATGTGAACAAATAGCAGCAATATTGTATCTAAATGGAAAACAATAAGCACATGAATAGGCACACAATGGGTGCCTGATTAGGTGCACAGCATGTGTCCATGTATGCAGGCAGTAATGCAATTCAATTCTTTATAACATGCAGAATCAAGAGAATCATGAAAAAAGCTACATTAACTTTCCACCTCCTGTATCTAACCATAGACAGAAGGTGATGCACTCACTATCTTCTGGAGTTGGTCTCCCTAATTTCCGAGTGACTTGTACTGATGGTCTATTGGCATTAACCCCATGAACACCATGAGCTAAGTGGTGAAATAAATTACACAACTGCATGGCACTCCATAGGGTTAAATAATCAATTAATTGATTTTCATCAATTACATTGTATTACATTATCTCTGTAACCTGTACCCCTTTCCAACATGTGAAGGTTTCATTTACTATAATATCCATTAGCCAATGCATTGCCACTATGGCCCACAATACATTACATTGCAATGAGCTGTGGTCACATAGTAAATAATGGCACAATAACAATTAAACAATATAGATAACAGCATATTATTTTTTACAGAGAGTATGTATGGCTTCAGCAGATACCATAAATTTCATTGCCCAAATTTCATTGTCCATAGAGGAGCGGGGGTTTCTCCTCCACTTTTCCTTTGTAGGAAGACTAATTAAATGTTTATAATCAGTAGACCGCATAGATTACATGTAATGACCAAGAAAACCATGCTCAATACACACACACATGCATTTCTTTCAGACCTTTGAAATGAAAAAGTAAAGACAATTTCACGGAAAATGTCAGCGCAGTTACTCTGATCTGAAATCTTGTGTGCTTCCCTGATACAGCCATTCACTATAGTACCATTATCCACTATAGCACCTACATAAAATGATAATATCTGTTGAAGATATTTGAGTCTTCAGGGTCTACATGTGAGGTATTAGTGATATATAGAGGGTATAAGTTGTTATTTTACTGCCATGCTATTTATGTTCCCTTCTTAACCAATTATGCTCAGTGGTTTCAGCTTGAGTCTTTCTTCCCAGTTCCACCATTTTAGTTACGTTACTCATAACTGGATCTATTGCCCTGTGTTGCCCTTCCACACATAGACAAATGCATCACTCATTCAATCATGCAGATCTCTCACTGACTCAACTACTGAAATTGGTAAATCTTGTTTGCACACAAAAGAGCTTAAAAAATTATGAAAGGACTACCTTCTAATACTAGAGACCACCTGGAGGCTCGCATTCTGGAATACCCTAGGGTGAAATGCTTCTTTAAGGTCCCTAAAATATACAAGGATAGGAATCCTAGAAGGCTAACAATATCTAGAACAGGCACAGGGTGGAGAGGATTCTCAAACCACTGGTCAAAAAAACACCAAACTACATACAAGGCACAACCAATATCTTAAACAAACTGTTTGACCTTGGTTCCATCCCCACAACATTCCACATAAAGATGGCATTGTAGCCTTTGAAGCATTGCTAGATCAAGAGGGCTTCCCCACGGAACCTGTAACCCAGTTAAAATACATTATACTACTGCAAAATGAATTCACATTTGTGCGAAAAGACTGGAATTGCCATGGAAATGTGAATGGCAATACAATACAGCATATAAAAGAAAAGAAAAAATAAAGGTTGATTATATAAAGGCACCCCCCTCCTCAAAAGTAACAATAATAAGTAATAATGATCAATACATTAAAAAGTTACAGAAATATATAAATGTATTATTTCACAATAAAGCATGCTCCTGAGACATGAGTAAATTTCCCCTATAGGACCTCCCTACACCACCCCATCCCTCTCATACATATCCCTTCATAATAAAACCACACTGAACGGGGGACTGATAATGATCGCTCCAGTCTTGGAGCTGTCAATTTCAGTCCCCAGAAGCGCTGTGAGTAAAAACTATATGTGACGTGCCAGGGAAAAACAGCAGTAATGATCCTGACACGTCATTGGACGTTAAGGCATTAAAAATCTCTGGAGAGATTTTATCAGTCATGCATATATATCCAGGGTCATGGGCATCCAAATTCAGAAAGGCACCAGTGTACTCTACTATAAAAAGCCCCATAACCAGAGACAACTGGTGGCAAAGAGCTCCCTTAAGAATGCAACAGAAAATGGTACTTCTCTCTCTGTCTACAAAATATGTGTGGAACCTGTGCACTCATATGTATCACAGATAAGGTGCACGTACCACCGAAACCACAATATTGAGGTCTAATTCTCCAGTGGCTCATCAAAAGTTGTTTTCCCCATCATGTGTGTGAAATGTCTCTAAACAGATCTATATGCAAATCTGGTCACAGCATTTAAGATCTCAAAATGACTATATGTCACCATGTCTGTGGTTCTCCGCCACTCTCACTCGTGATTGGGAGATTCTCCTTTAAGTCCTTCCACTTTCTAGCTTCCTGCTCCCGATCTCCGATCTACTAGCTATTCTACAGTCTAGCATTTCCAGTGATATTCTTCTGTGTTATCCTGCTACTGACCTTGGTCTGCACCTGACTGCTGTCTTTATCTATTCCTGTTGTGACCGGACTTGTCTACCGACCCTGCTTTTTCTACCGTCCTTGACCTCGGCTCTCGGCTTCGACTTCTCTACCAATGTGGTAACATCACTGGTTCAGTTGCTAGGGAGTGATGCTAGGGATAGGTGGTGGCATGCCAGGTACTCTCTTGCTGCAATAGAAGCTGTGTAAAGGTGCTGGTTGCGAAACCAGATTGCACCACTCCGGTTGAGCTGGAATGCAACCAGGATGGGAGTACACTAAGAACCACGGAAAACCAGGCCAGCAGGACAAGCTGGAAGTGAAACTGGGAGTAGAGGATAAGCCAAGTAACAGGGAACAAGAACAAGAGGGTTCGGACTGAGCCATGGTCACTTGGAAGCCAAAGTCAAAAGCCAGGTAACCAGAGAGGAGATAATGCCGTGGTCATTAGGAAGCTAAGGTTAGTAGCCAGGAATGCAGAAAGACATCATTAGTCAGGAATGCAGATAGATATTGCTGTTGTGTCACGTATAAACGTAGGATAGACCAAAGAACCAGAATACCCTCCCCACCTCTCAGTGTTACAGAAATGAGAAGATCAGTCTCCTCCAACAAGGAATTTGGGAGCGAGATGCTGGAGTGCAACGCTAAAGAACGTAGCTCGGGTACGGTGGTTGCCTACCCGGGGTCTTGCTGCGGCTATGCCGTATAAAGGTGCTGGCCGCGAAGCCAGATTGGTCCCCTTCGCTTGAGCCAAAGGAGACCCGCGATGACCCCGTGTAGCCAAACAACTACTACCCAAATTCCCAGGGAGGATATACTCCAAAATAAAAGGGGTACTCACTCCGACCACCTAGGTAGTTCCCCAAAGAGCAGGGAAGGTATCTGGATTCCAGGAAGCTAGAAGAGTAGTCAGGACACTAGCCAGGTCATTCACGGATAGCAGGTGATAGTAGGACAGAGCTGGAGAGTAGCCAGGAATCAAGCCAGGTCATACACGGATACTGGAGATATAGGACTGAGCTGGAGAGTAGTCAGGAAACAAGCCAGGTCATACACGGTTACTGGAGATATAGGACTGAGCTGGAGAGTAGTCAGGAAGCTAGCCAGGTCATACACGGTTACTGGAGATATAGGACTGAGCTGGAGAGTAGTCAGGAAACAAGCCAGGTCATACACGGTTACTGGAGATATAGGACTGAGCTGGAGAGTAGTCAGGAAGCTAGCCAGGTCATACACGGTTACTGGAGATATAGGACTGAGCTGGAGAGTAGTCAGGAAACAAGCCAGGTCATACACGGTTACTGGAGAAATAGGACTGAGCTGGAGAGTTGTCTGGAAGCAAGCCAGGTCATACACGGAATAAATGACAGCAAGACTGAGCAGGAAACTGGTACAGGAACTACTAGGAAACACCACAGAGCACTGACCCTACCTAACTAGACGCTATACTAACGCGTCTGAACGCCGGGCTCAGCTGCCTACATAAAGGAGAACCGGAAGTGACGCAAGCGCCTGGCAACGGAACACACAAGCCGTTGCTAGGGAGCCCGTCGCATCCGGCGGGAGAGAAAGACGCCGCCAGAGGAGACGACGGCCAAGAACCGCCGAACAGTGGCAGACGTGACATGTTGTCAGTAGGAAGCCGAGATCAGTAGCAAGGTATGCAGAGATACAATGCCATGGTCAACAGGAAGCCGAGGTCAGAGACCAGATATGCAACAATAACAGACTCAAACACAACTCAGGAAGTAGCTTGTGGAATGGCACCCATAGACTGGGGTTGTCCATTTACATACTACAGCAGGCCAATGGAAAGATAGCCAGAAGGGGGTTTGATTGAGAGCCCAAATCAATAGTGCAGTTCCTGTCCAATAGGGAGACACAACAGGCACCTGTGCAGATGCTGAGCAAGAGCCAGCTGCTGCCCTGTCCATGTGCGAACAAAGACATAACTGCACATTCACCGAAAGGAGACGAGCCAACGGGAGAGGACAGGAGCAGACAGAGAAGGTGGTCGTGAGGTAAGCGACCCGCTGGATCAATGGTGACATATACTTGCTTCTCCATGTCTAACTGGTTGATCTAGCAAGCTAGTGTTTCACAGACCACGCACACTGTGGACATTGCAGTTGCTGATAAAAGGCACAGTTCCTGCTCTTAAGGGAAAAATGTCTATTCTAATAACAACACACCCATGATTTTGAAGGAGGGGCAGGTGGAGAAGAATTATTGGCCAACTTCTTCTTTTCTCCACATATACTGGGGACTACTTATTGTGCTGCTACTGCCTTATGCACATCACTGGAGCTAGTCGCGGCAAGTGGAACCTTCATCATCCATCACCCATATTACTGCTGTTGTTAATCCCATTTCCTTTCAGCTGCCTAATCATCCTGCTGCTTAAACAACTCAGCAGCAGCAAGAACAGCAGTTGCGAGTGGCGACTGGCTATCACGGTGCCCGTGATTGCTGGCTTTTTCTGTCAGTTAGCCGTGGGGGCGCTCCATTGGTTGCCTGTGATTAGTCCGCCAAGTACTGCCTATATAGACCGGGTTCCTGCACCCTTTCACTGCCCTTTCGTGGTGTCTCTATGTCAGTGATAGCCTGCAGATGGATTCCTGTGTCACTGGAGCTTTCTTGAATCCTCTACTGTTCCAGTGTCGGTGTACCTACTCAGAGAATCAGTTTACGCTCCAGAGTTGTTCCTGTGTGCTGATCCGGTTTGGCTGATGTTCCTGCTTCTGTTCCTGATCCGGTTTGGCTGACGTTCCTGCTTCTGTTCCTGATCCAGTTTGGCTGACTTTCCTGCTTCCGTTCCTGACCCGGTTTGGCTGTCGTTGCTGCTCTGTCATCCTGTCCCGGCCTGCTCCTGTTCCTGGATCCTGTTTTGAATGCATTCTGCAAGACTCCAGTGGCCTCGGCGACATTCTAACCGCTAGGTTCTTCCTACGGTGGTACCGCTGATTCCAGGCGTCAGGCCTCCGTGTTGTCCAGTACGCGGTACTGGTTTGCTCCACTCTTTACACCGGTTGCTTGTTGCCTCCATATAGCACAGGTAGGGCCTCCGTGTTGTCCAGTATGCTGTACTGGTTTGCTCCACTCTTTACACCGGTTGCTTGTTGCCTCTGTATAGCACCGGTAGGGCCTCCGTGTTGTCCAGTACGTAGTACTGGTTTGCTCCAATCTACACCGGTTGCTTGTTTTACCACCATTAAAGCACCGGTAGGGCCTCTGTGTTGGTCCAGTACGTGGTACTGGTTTGCTCCATTCAACACCGGTTACTTGTTGCCTCCGTTATAGTACCGGTAGGGCTTCCTTGTTGTCCAGTACGCGGTACTGGTTCGCTCCACTCTATCACCGGTTGCTGTTGCTACATCCGTTATTGCACCAGTGGGGCTGTCAATACTCGGAGTCACTATTGTCATAGGCTGCCTTACCCGGTATATTGGTAGGGCCGGTAAAGCCTCCTCTATTCTCAGTGCTATATCTAGGCTGCCTTGCCCGCTATATTGGCAAGGCCGGTAGAGCCTCCTTCATCTCGTTATGCCAGTTTCCAGGCTGCCTTGCCTGGTATATTGGCAAGGCTGGTAGAGCCTCCTCAGTCCTCTTGCTACTTCTAGGCTGCCTTGCCTGGTATTTTGGTAAGGCCGGTAGAGCCTTCTTCATCTCGTTGTGTCAGTCCCTAGGCTGCCTTACCCGGTATATTGGCAAGGCCGTAGAGCCTATAATTGTATCATTGTATTCTATGCTACTTGAATCTGTCATGTGTCTGTAACATATGTGTATGTTCAGGACCTGTGAGGGTTCTTATTAAACTTTTCAATAAAGTTGTGTTTTTATCTTAACTCTGTGTCTGTGAGTCAAAACAAACCGTGACACTGGCCAACACAACATGACCTGCTGGCACTAGGCCAGTAGGGCATTTTTTTCTCAAGGCTTTATCACAGTGCCCGTGATCCCCTGTCAGTCACACTGATGGTACCTGTGCATTGGTGCAGGTTGTTTGGCCCGCCCAGGATGTTCCTTTTTATACTGGGCCTATGACATCTATCTGGTGCCCTTTCGTGGTGTTCCTGAAGTTGAGCCCTCTTGCTGAGTTACTGTGTTCCTGTGTACCGATTCGGCTCGTCTGACTATTCTCCGTTCCTGCTCTCTGATTGGATCCTGCGCTGGCTGACGTTCCTGCTCCGTTAACGACCTGGCTGTGGCTGACGTTCCTGCTCCGTTACCGACCTGGCTGTGGCTGACGTTCCTGCTCCGTTACCGACCTGGCTGTGGCTGACGTTCCTTCTCCGTTACCGACTTGGCTGTGGCTGACTTTCCGGCTCCGTGATTTACCCGGCTTGTTTGACGTTCCTGATCGAGAGGGTCCTGGTTCCGGTCATCGCTCCCTGTTCCTCATCAGTTTCCTGAGTTCCAGTGTTTCCAGGTCGCCCGACGGCGACATTCTGAACTGTAGTAGTGGGGCTCCGTTCATTCACTCTCATTGGCGCTATACGGTGGCCTTCGTTTACCGAGCTGTTGTAACCTTGCTGAGCTGCCTCTTCGTGGCTATACCTGCCCGATTCCCTTACTGTGTGTGTGTTGCCTCCGTTATTGAGCCTAATACACTTGCCAAACTATATCATACTATCCGAGCCGTTTACACAATCTGAGCTGCGCTTCGTACCTAGTCTGTCCATTACACGAGCAGAGCAATTTAGTCCCGGTACGTGGGGTACCGTGCTTGCACCTCCCGGTGTTGTGGCCTCCGTTTGCTCTCGCTGTATGGTACTGATACGGCACCGGAAGGGTGTCTGGGCGCTAGTCATTGCTCGTGTGTAGTATCATTCATCGCACTCTTGTGCGAGGCTCGTTGTTGCTGGTACAGTGTTACTCCTGTTGGCACCATGTGGGTGGCCTGGCTCTAATCTCCTTTGGCAACAGTATTCCTGTACGTATCAAGGGCTTGACAGGTTCCGTTAACCAGCTCTGCTAGCGGCTCTTTCTATCACTCCTCCTGGAGTTTATACTCAGCTCTGGTTGCATTGTGCAGTCTCCTTGGGCGTCCTTTTGTAACAGCTACATGAGAGTGATTTGAGCAAGCCTACTACTGATCGTGAATACTTTCAGAGACTTATTGGTTTAGCTGGGCGTTGTCAGCCTACCATCATTGTGACTGATCAGTGGGTTATTCCTTAACCCTTGTCCATCCTGTTATACAGTGCAATTCAGCATTCATTGTACTAGCTACTGCTTTCTACCTGTCTGTCTATGCCATACCTGGCCCCTAGGGGCGCTATTCCTGATTTTCATTTCAAATAAAACTGTGTTTTTACTTAAAACCTTGTCTGAGTGTCAGAAAACCGTAACAGGCTTGTTCTTTAAAAAAATACAAAAGATAATAAGAGAAAACATAGTACTACAAAAAAAAAAAAAACAGTTTTGGGGGGGTTATTTCTTCTAACAAGCTTAAGTTCTACAAAGTAATGTTTCTTTAGGGCTTGCACCAAAGAAGCCTAAGTCCTACAGATCAATGTTTCTTCAGGGCTTGGGCCTCTAACAACAAATCTAACAAACCATCCTCTATAAAATACTCTATCATGTCAAGTATCAGTCTACCTCAGTGGTAGCTTACTTCAGGGGGTTCCTGTCTCTATCAATTTACATATAAATTTCTTATTTTATTTTATTTATTTTTTTTATTAACTGTCCCCCCAATCCTAGTAAACAACTCTCCCAAAAAAACATTCCCTGTTCAACTGATTCTTTCTCCACACCCCACCAACACAGACACCCTCATGCCCCTTTCATACTACGCCTTTGGGAAATAAAATAATATTTGTTATATGTTGTGTATGAATGCAGAGTTCCCATTGATTTCAATGGAATGAGCTAGGCAAAAAAAGTGGAAAAATAGCACTTTTCGCAGAAAATTATTCACCAGTCAGGAAGTGCATTGTTCACCAATTTCCGTTTGAAGCAAAAATGTTGTCTGTCCCTAATGTTATCCCACAAAACTTATTTTGGTCCCCTTGGGGTGCCAGGGGCTGTACAGCTCATTGCAAGAGGTGGGTTGTGCACGCCTCCGTGCTTGGAGGTTTTACTCATACATTCTATAGACTTAGTCATCTCTAGATACAGACTAAAATTCATGGGAGCATCAAAAAGGTAAGATATTATTTGTTGGAATTGGCGAAATTTTGCACTGGAGAGAAGGAAAAAACTTTTGTGAAAAAAGAGAAAAATTGTCAGTTTTTCGTGAAAACTCATAAAGGAAATTTTTCTCACCTTTCAGTCAATAGTTGGAAACCTGTAAAATAATATTAATTTGTTTTGTTTCATATTATGGGGGTTATGCACTAAGGCATGATAAAGAGGTGATAAATAGTGTTGAGATAACGTCTCCAGTGATATCACTTCTCCAGCTGCCATAGAGCCCATGCACTAAGACAAAGATTTGATAAATCTTTGTGCTTTGGCTCCTTAAAATAACATAGGAACCAGAGAAGTGATATAAATGGAAAAATTATCTCTGTGTTATGACCTTTTGATCATGCCTTAGTGCATAACTCCTTAAGTATCTATGTATGTTACATAACTGAACATTTTTCACCACTAAAAAAAATAAATATTTGTATCCTTTGTAAACGTATGTTTTATAAATGTATTTCCACTTATATTAAGCAATAATTTTATATCTCCTGTTAATGAAGGTGTAAAGGATATTGCTATTTTAATGCTTTAATAATTGAACACAATCAATTCCAGCCTGAATCCTGGACTATTGCAGCACTTTTTTTTACTAGTAAATACACTTTTTATCATCAAAATTAAGTTACAAGGGAAGCTTTAAGGCTGAGTTATTATTTTAACAGAAATTGTTCTGTTCTGTTGCAAGCAGCTGAGATAGCTGAAAGAATACAGACATATGATTATAAGCTCATAAAGTATAATAAGCATAAGTTATACATAACACGCATCTGTTATATTTAATTTTATATGCTAAAGTGAAAAGTTACAAAATTTGATGAAAGCAAATGTGCACTTCACCTCTAATAAAGAATGCAAATATTTAATACATCTATTCTGAGCACTTCTTTAGTTCATTGATGTTCTATCAACACATTGATTTCCTGTTTGTCTTATGAGTACATGGTGTTAGGGCTGGATTTCCCAATAGGCAGAGTAGGCAGCTACCTTGAGCTCCACATTTTAAGGGAAGCCTCAACTGTGATGACCACACCCACATTCTAAATTGTAGTTGTGGCCAGAGCAATCTCAATGTCCAAAAACTTGTTTTGTATCCCTTTACAGGCTTTTATTTAACACCTATTGGATTTTCTTTAGTTGACGAAGGGTTCATTTTCCATCTTTGAGGTTGGACGCTGTACTTTCTACATTCTCCAATCCACTTGTGACATCATAGTGAACACAGATTGGCTGATGAGGATTCAAAAAGCTGTTTGTTGCAAACACAGTCTTCTTTGATCATGAGTAAGTGTGATAAGCCTGAAACTCTTTGATCACTTTGTTACACCTGACTGGTACCTGTCTGTAAAAGTCTCTCCTAATGCTTGAATCACAGGTTGCAACTGTACAAGGTACTTTTCCTGGATCTTTTGATACAATAAAGCAATTTGATGTTTTTATATTTCAAGACTATTGTGGTGATATTAACCATTATGGTTCTGATCAATCCACAATTTCTTTGATCTTACATGGGAACCTGGGGAGAGGTTCACTGAGCGAGCACATTTGGTTTCCACTGAGTCTGGATGAACTTTCTATTGGTTACCACAGATATGTTTATCAAATCATTAGAGATGCATTTGCTCAATAAATATTACTGATTGTGGATTGCAAGTTTGAGTTGGAGGCAGAAATAAGAGATTTCTATTATTTTGATTTTAACAAGCATCAATGGCCAGTGAGGAGATGATAGATGTGGTGGACGCACAACCATCACCCTCACATTCATCACCTGTTGGTCAGAGAAGGGGCATGGATGGAGAGGGGGAATGGTCTAGTTCTTCTAATAGGGAAGTGCCAGTGTTACAGCCTGATAAAACATAAACACATTTTACAAAGAATGTCACTTTTCAGAATGACAATAAGAAAAAAATGTATGTATGTAAATTCTTGTAGGCTAGCTGGTAAGGTGGGGAACTAGAAATTATTGAATTGTATGAGCACTATGCTCTAATTGGTTTATCTGAAACCTGGTTAGATGATACATATCTAACAAATACAAAAGAAGCAAATTAACACCAATGTGGCTAACCAGTAAAGCAATCCATGAAATAAATAACAAGAAAGCGGCATTTAAACATTATAAAGCTGAGGTATCAGCAGAGGCATTTGCAGAATACAAAAATGCCAACAAAACCTGTAAAAAGGCTATTAAATTAGCTAGACTGGAGAATGAAAAAAATATTGCAATGGAGAGCAAGAGCAACCCAAAAAAATTCTTTAAATACATTAATGGCAAAAAATTAAAGTCTGATAATGTTGGGTCCTTGTTATCTGAAATGGGTGAGATGGACAAGGAGGACAGAGAGAAGGCAGATATTTTAAATAATTTCTATTCTTCTGTTTTTACCAAGGAAGACCCAATGGACAAGAATCTGCAAACTACTTTTAAAGAACAGTCAAAGCAAGCATGGGACTGGCTAACACAAGAAAAAGTGTTAAAACAATTGAATGGTGTTAAGGTAGACAAAGCCCCGGGGCCAGATGGTATACACCCACGGGTACATAAAGAGCTAAACCAGGCCCTGGCCAGACCGTTATATTTGATTTTCTGGGATTCTTTTATTTCAGGTATGGTGCCCATGGATTGGTGTAAAGCAGATGTGGTGCCCATATTTAAAAAGGGATCAAAGTCACAGCCAGGAAATTACAGACCTGTAAGCTTGACATCTGTGGTAGGAAAGCTGTATGAAGGGTTGCTAAGGGAATATATTCAAGAATTCTGCTGGAAGAGGAATATCATTAGCAGGAGCCAACATGGCTTTGTGAAAGACAGGTCTTGTCAAACTAACTTGATCGCATTTTATGAAAAAGTGAATAATAATATAGATGCAGGAGCGATGGTTGATGTGATCTATTTAGACTTTGCCAAAGCATTTGATATGGTTCCACACAAGAGGTTAATGTGGGGAAATGTTTGTGTCTGGATTGGAAATTGGCAGAAAGATAGAATGCAAAGAGTAGTAGTAAATGGCAAGTTCTCCAGTTGGATAAACGTAATAAGCGGAGTACCTCAGGGATCTGTCCTGAGTCCTCTTCTTTTTAATTTGTTTATTAATGACCTCCCAGGGGGCATAGGGAGTCATGTATTAGTGTTTGCCGATGACACAAAATTAAGTAAGGTAATAAAGTCTGAACTGGATGTGTCTTCATTACAAGAGGATTTGGACAAATTGAGTAACTGGGCAGGCAAATGGCAAATGAGATTCAATATAGACAAGTGTAAAGTTATGCATTTTGGGTATAACAATAAAAATGCAACATATAGTTTAAATGGTGTTTCTCTGGGGAAATCTACAAATGCCTCTTTACAGGTCCATGGTAAAACCCCACCTAGAATATGCTGTTCAGTTCTGGGCACCCTTTCTGAAAAAGGACATTATGGAACTAGAGAAAGTGCAGAGGAGGGTTACAAAACTAGCAAGGGGAATGGAAAGTTTTGGTTATGAAGAAAGGCTAGAAAAGTTAAACTTGTACACACTAGAGAAACAGCGTCTTAGAGGGGATATGATAACACTATATAAGTATGTTCAGGGCTCTCCAAAGACCTGTTCATTAACAGAACAGTATATAGGACAAGGGGCCACCCGCTTAGACTTGAGGAAAGGAGATTTAATCTACAACAGCGGAAGGGTTTCTTTACAGTAAGGACAATAAAGGTATGGAATTCACTGCCTGAGAAGGCTACATTAGATGCCTTTAAAAAGGGCCTGGATACTTATTTAAAAGAGCATAACATAGAGGGTTATGTAAGTTAGTATTGGGATTAATATTTAGCTAGGGCTTGTTAATCCAAGGAGAAATCTGATTCTCATTTGGAATCAAGAAGGAATTTTTCCCCCCATTCAAGGCAGAATTTGAAATTGCTATATTGAGGGTTTTTTTGCCTTCTTTTGGATCAACGATGGTAAACAGGAATAGGAAAAGGGTTGAACTAGATGGTCGCAAGTCTTTTTTCAACCTAAATTACAATGTTACTATATGACTTAGCAGTCAATATGGAGGGTTATTAAATATAAGGAGGGATAGAGTTAATAAAAGGGGAGGGGGTAGACTATATGTAAAGTATGCCTCAAAACCTAGTATAAGGGAAGATATAATGAAAGGTCCTGTGGGTTAAAATACACCCTGGGGGCACACAAATTAAAATATTTTAATGGGGATTTGCTACAAGCACCTAATATTGGGGCTTTTAAGGAAGTCCAATGTTTACTGAAAATGGAAAATGCTTAGTAAGTGCTATTTTATTTTCCAAAGGCATAGTATAAAAGAGTTATGATGGTGCCTGTGTTGGTGGATTGTGGGTAAACACTCAGTTGAACAGGGAATTTTGTAAGGTGGTTTGTTGCATTGGGGGGACAGTTAAAAAAACAAAAAAAATAAATACAATTAAAAAAGTAAGGCATGGTATAAAAGCGGACTGAGGAGGGTGCTTGTATTTGTGGGTGGAGTCTGGGAAAAGAATCAGTTGAACAGGGAATTTATTTTGGGGCGGTTCTTGACTGGTATTTGGGCAACAGAAAAAAAAATGAAATTAAAAAAAAAGATTGGGAACTAGAAATTATTGCATTGTATAAGCACTATGATCTAATTGTAAGACATGGCATAAAAGGGGAAAATAAAATAATAAAAAAAAGGTACGTAATGTGACAGATAAAGGGACCCACTGATGTAAGCTGTGACTGGGGCAGTCTGATACTTGACAGGATAGTGTATTTTGTAAAGTATGATTTGTAGGACTTAGACCTAATGTTAGACGCCAAAGCCCTGAGGAAACAGTGATTTGTTGGACCTACACTTGTTTGGCACTGGCCCTAAGGAAATACTGAATATTTTGTAGGACTTAGACTTGTGTTAGGCCAACCACTGAGGAAACATTGATTTGTAGGACTTTGGCTTGTTAGTATCACAATCACAAGCCCTGAGGAATCACAGATAATTTTTTATCAATTTGGCTTGTTAACATCACAAGCCTCTTTGAATTGTATGGTTTTACATATCAAGACATAATAAGAATCATCTGTTCCTTAACAGGTCTAAAAATTAGACAAATATAACCTTAGATGAACAACAACACATGACATATTACACCGTGTCATGATTCATGATTTATTTAACAAAAATAAAGCAAAAATGGAGAAGTCATGCGCGAAAAACTAAGTATACCCTTACTGCTTCCATGGGAATTAAGATGCTAAGTAGCAGACAGATGCTTCTAATTAAATGCCCTTGATTAATTAATCATCAATCAGCAAGTGTGACCACCTCTATAAAAGCCAAAGTTTTAGCAGTTTGCTGGTCCGAGAGCGCACCTTCCATGTCGCCATGCGGTCGGAGATGTCCTCATCACATCCCATCCGAGCAGGCGTGCCACAGGGATCGAACCTTGGACCCTTTCTTTTCAACATCTTCACCAGTGACATCCCGACAGATCTGCATAAGACCGACCTGGCACTGTATGCGGATGATGTCGCAATCATCTCCCAGTCATTCAGCGAAAAGGAAGTGGCAAAGAATCTGCAAGCATCACTAGATACCATCTCAACCTGGTACAGCGACTGGCGAATAGAACTCAACATCAGTAAGACTACTGCAACACTGTTTACCAGAAAGAAGATCAAGGAGCACCCCCACATCAGCCTCAATGGGGAGACCATCAAGTGGGAGAGCAGCAGCCGTTACCTCGGTGTGACCCTGGACAGCAAGCTCAACTGGGGAAGCCATATTGAGAATACCCAGCAGAAGGCAACAGGAAAGATGGCAGCACTGTACCCACTCCTGAAGACCAAGTCCATGCCACTACGGACAAAGATTAACGTCTACAAGGCAATCATCAGACCTACCCTGACGTATGCCTCCCCAGCATGGATCACTTGCCATGAGCGACACCGGAAGAGTCTTCAGAGAGTCCAGAACAAGGCCCTGCGGATATTGTCCGGAGCTCCAAGCTTCGTAAGGACAGCTGACCTTCACAGGGAGCTGGACATCGAGATGTTGGACGAACACCTAGAGAAGCTGAGTAGGAAATTCTGCCAAGGACTGGATCAGAACCCAAACCCTCTGATCAGAAAACTCACTGCCACCACTGCAAACCCCTTCGACCGCTACCCGCGGCCCATCACAGCGAAGACCCTGTGAAACTAACCCAACTGTGACAAGTCAACACAGATCAAGAGTAATCCAAACCTGTGACTTAAAAACCCAACCCGAGAATATGGAGTAGTGAGGCTCAAGCCTCGGTATCCAAAATCACCGCTGATGGATAAAATCTATCAGCAAGAAGAAGACGACTGGCAAGTTTGCTGGTCTGGAGCATTCAGGTGTGTGTTAACACAATTCCAGAGGAAAGACATCAGCAATGATCTTAGAGAAGCAATTGTTGGTGGCCATCAATCTGGGAAGGGTTATAAGGCCATTTCCAAACATTTTAAAGTCCATCATTCTACAGTGAGAAAGATTATTCAAAAGTGGAAAACATTCAAGACAGTTGTCAATCTTCCCGGTATGGATATCCCAGCAAACTTACTCCAAGGTCAGAACGTTCAATGCTCAGAGAAATTGCAAAAAAAAAACAAGTTACATCTCAGACTCTATAGGCCTCAGTTAGCATGTTAAAGTTCATGACAGTACAATTAGAAAAAGCCTGAACAAGTATGGTTTGTTTGGAAGGGTTGCCAGGAGAAAGCCTCTTCTCTCTAAAAAGGACATGGCAGCACAGCTTAGGTTTGCAAAGTTGCATCTGAACAAACCAAAACACTTCTGGAACATTGTCTTTGGCCATAATGCACAGAGCCACGTTTGGTGAAAACCAACATATCAGCACAAACACCTAATGCAAACTGTCAAAGTCCAGACCTCAACCCGACTGAAATGCTGTGGCAGGACCTTAAGAGAGTTGTGCATAAACAAATGCCCACAAACTTCAATGAACTGAACCAATGTTGTAAAGAAGAGTGAGACAAAATTCCTCCACAACGATGTGAGAGACTGATAAAGTCATACAGAAAATGATTACTTCAAGTTATTGCTGCTAAAGGTGGTTCTACAAGCTATTGAATCATAAGGTGCACTTCGTTTTTCACACATGGCTTTTCCATTTTGACTTTATTTTTGTTCAGTAAATCATAACATGCTGTAATATGTCATGTGTTGTTGTTCATCTGAGGTTGTATTTACCTAATTTTTAGACCTGCTAAGGAACACATGATGGTTATTATGTCCTGATATGTAAAACCATCGAAATAAAAGAGTATGCACTTTCTTTTTCACACAACTGTAGGTTTGTTTTTTTTGTAGGTCTCTGGAGTTTTTTTTAATAACAAACCCTGATAAAAAAATGCCCTACTCGCCTAGTGCCAGCAAGTCATGTTCTTATGTCCAATGGCCACTGGCCATTGTCAAATATCCCATTGTAATAGCAAAATTTGCAACTACTGTTTTTGCTGCTGCTGAGTTGTTTAAACAGCAGGATGAATAGGCAGCTCAAAGGGCATGGGTTCAACAACCGCAGTAACATGGGTGATAGATGATCATGGTTCCAGTTGAAACTACTAGCTCCAGTGATGCACCTGAGGCAGTAGCAGCACCACAACTTGCCCCCACCACTTCAGAATAAAAGAAGAAGTTGGCCATTAATGCTTCTCCACCTGTCCCTCCTCCAAAATCATGTGTGTGTTGTTAGAATATACATATTTCATTGAGAGCAGGAACTACATCTGTCATCAGCAACTGCAATGTGCACAGTGTGTGTGATAAATAAAGGACTGGGAACAATGAGCACATCTGCACTCACATCAAACACCTGGCATAACTGTAAACAAACACAATAACTCTTAGGGTCCTCAATGTGAAATCATCCTACCAGAAACCAAATACTGCTGCTGTCTCTATGCCCCATGACACATGACAACTTGCAGACAGTTTTATAATAATGTTGAACCCTCCTTGCCACCAACTTAGCATATTCTGTGGGATGGAATCACTTCATATGTGGCTTGTTGCCCTGCTTGTGATTATCCTGCACCACACTGCAATGTGTGGTCAGCACAGTACACAGTGTGCAATGGGTGGACACAAACTGCCACATCCTGATATCTACTGAATGGCTATCAGGTTGGGTAGTGGTAATGATGAATGAGGTGGATCACTAGAAGATGTAATTACATGATCTTCCCATGCCCAGACCCTAGAGCAAGAAGGTCATGGTGAGCCAGGTGTTTCGCACACCATCAAACTTTCAGCCTTTGGCTGGGTTTCTCTGTTCTTCCTCATCCTTGATTTATGCCTCGCTTCTTGTTGCCTTTGGGGAGAGTCAGGGGGTACAGCAACAAAGGTGCCCAATTTCTTTGGTGTCGGTTTGGCTTTTAACATGTTTCACATAAATGTCATGTTGTCTGAGTTTCATGTATGTTATCAGGGAAGATTGTGCCAAGGTGCTTTCCCTCCTTTCGCTTTTAACTGATTTATCACAAATTGGGCACAGTGCCATCCCTGATGACGGCAATGTGCCTGCTCTTATAGAATAAAAGTCCCACATGCAGGACTTCAGGGGAGATGGGAAAGGTGGAGAAGAATGGTCTTCTCCTCCACATTCCCCTTCACTGGTTGAGACAGAGGATGATTTTGCTTCTGTTGCTGCTACTTCCTCAGACTCAACATTGCAACTAGGACCAGGGGTATTGCTGCTGACAGGTGGAACCTGTCCTAGTCTGTCATCTCTGGAACCCATTCCCATTGTGTCCACGGTTGTCTGTGGCACACTAGCCTGTTCCTCAGCATCCTGCTGCCCTTTCAACTCAGCAGCAGTAGGAATTACAGTAGCAACAAACTCAGCAAATTCCAAAATCTGACTGTTGGTGGGGGTGATTCCACCCCAGCTTCTCCACCATCATCATCACCACTACCAGTCCTTCCTTTCAGCTGCTACAGACATTTCACCAGTTGGAAGAGGTGATTAGAAATGTGACAGAGGGTCCCCTACTGTCACACTTGCCATCTTTTGTTGAGCTGAAGAAGGAAGCCTTTCAGCAGGCTAGGCAGACAATCTTTGGTCATAGTGGTGGTGGTATTATTGCTACTAAGAAACAATTCTGCCTTCTTCAGGATCATTTTCCATCTGAACAATGCCATGGGGGTAAGGGACTCCAATGGTCAGAAGAAAGTTGTGGTCTCCTTTGACCGCTAGTCTGGTGCGTCTGCAGCATCAGTTGGAGGATCTACTGTGGTAACGCTAGTCTCACCAGCTGCTTCATCACTATTACTGATAACACCAAGCACATATATTTCAGTCTCTGAGTATTCCTCCTCACAATCATTATGATTACCCCCTCCCTCACTCCTAACACTCTGAGTCTGTAGCAGCTGAACCTTCTTAGTAGTAGTCATGGGACTGTTTGGAGATAGCAAATGTGATTTAGGATCCCTTGCTGCCATCTCCCCCTTCCCCCTCCTGTGAATCAAAAGACACCCTGGCAGGTGCAGCACTGGCAGTAACTGCAGCACTGGAAATAGGCACAGGTAGCTGACCTGTCAATCTCACACTACTACCCATTTCTTCCTCTGCCTGTGACACAAATTTTTCCAAGATCCTTAAGAGTAATGTAGGGGGGTCTTGGGAATCAGGGCATCCAGATCCTTTAATATTGAAAATGGTCTCTTCCTTCTCTTCAGACTCATTGGATGCATAACGGTCCTTCCAGTTCCTCCTTTTATTATGATTCTACTTGCTCATAGTGACAGAATCCACTATGAACCTCTCCTGCCTCAATTTTGGAAAACAACTCACAGCACAAACTGTGTAATGGGTGGACATGAAATGCCACATCCTGACATCTACTGAATGGCTATCATTGGGGACTACATGTAAAACACATTTTGCTTTTTTTGATTATTAGCCAAGTTGTTGTACTTTATATCTGGCAAAACAAACCAAACACTGCGCACCTTACACAAAGATTACTCAATTCCAATTGCTCTAAGCTTGTATTGGTATGTAACAAAGGCTTGATATAACGTCCAATTCTGTACTCCCCTGGTCTGCAGCTCTTACTTAGAGTGTCCACAGTAGCACTCAATAAATATCTACATAAAAAGAAAAGAAAAAAAGAAGAGCGCAATGCTCCCTGAGAGTAGCATCTGTAAAATTCAATATGCAATAATGTATCCAAATCTACTTACAAGATATCTTCTTGTAAGTGTAGCATTCAAATGGAAACTGTGATCTGGGATAGACGGAATCTCCAAGGTTTCTCCCTCTGGGTATTCTCCCAAATGATTCCCCGTCTCCTTAGCGGTTATAATCGATACTCCGTGGACCTCAATATTGTTCAAGAGGAGGCTACAAAGTATAGAGGTACTCTAAGAGCAAACCAGTATGCTTAGATAAAAATAATAGCCCCCACAATAAGGGTCACTCACCGGATGTCCCTAGTACACTGTACTGAAATTAGCCCGACCTGGCTTGGTGCATAAAGTAGCTTCACTCGAGAAATAGTGGGATGTCACCATAAAAATAATTTATTATATAAAATAAAATGTATATAAAATATATATAAAAAACTAATATTATTAGTATAGCTCAATGCGTTTCGTGAGCGCAGCTCACTTCTTCAGGAGTCAAAAAGTCCTTTATATCTGGGCCTACTTTGGAGATAGGGACAATTATATAAAAAATAATTATTAAGACATAATTTGACTAATAGGTGACAGGGACCCTGCCATGATCTGAGACTGAGCTTGACAAATACTAGAAGAGACAGAGGCTTACTGCATATGATACATTATTTTGTAAAGAACAAGAAGACATCACATGCAGTCTGTTCTGTTGTGTATGTTACTGTTTATATCCACAATACCTTGATAATGTCCAGCAAACATACTAGGAGCAAGGGTAGGGGGAAAGAAGTAAGAGCAGTAAAAAAACTGATTACAGCCATGGTTGCTGCAGTGTGTTCAATAAACAATGATGATCCTTTACCACCACAAGCTTTATTACAAAACCAACTGCTGCATCTGACAGTGAACCAAACAAATAAAAGGGTATAAAAAGGAAAAGAGGAATATAAAAATAGAGAAGAAGAAGTGTCAGGCGGTGCTTAAGATGACCTAATTATTGATTATGATAATAATGATGACATTGGTCTAGCATCCTCCTCTTTTTCAGATACAGATGAAGTTGGGAGTTGGAGAGGAGATGACTTGGCCAGAATGTAAGCTGAAATGAAAAGTCTTCCAGCATAGAAAAGGAGCACTTCACTCATGATCTGAAACCTAAACACTTTGCTATCTCTTGCCTGTATAAAAAACATAGTAACATAGTAACATAGTAAATTAGGTTGAAAAAAGACACAAGTCCATCAAGTTCAACCTTCGCCTCATACCTCAGTAACTGAGAATTTTATAGCTTTCCTGCTACCAATTAAATTAGTCTTTATCAGACCTTCCTGATCAGCCTACTGAAAAACAGTATAACTCTGTATGTTCCCTTTTGAAAGAAATGTATCTAATATTCTCTTAAATGTATTCATTGTATCTGCCATAACTACCTCCCTGGGGAATGAATTCCACAATTTGACAGACCTTACCGTAAAAAAACCCTTCCTCTGCTGAAGTTTAAACCTCCTTTCCTCTAATCTCAAGGGGTGTCCCCTGGTCACCTGATCAGGCCTTGGAATAAATAGCTCACCGCAGAGATCCTTGTATTGACCTCAAATATACTTGTACAATGTAATAAGGTCTCCTCTTAGTCGTCTTTTCTCTAGAGTAAATAAACCAAGTTTGTTTAGTCGTTCCTCATATGTCAAGTCCTCCAATCCCTTAATTAATTTTGTTGCTCTCCGCTGTACCTGCTCTAGTTCTAGTATATCCTTTTTCAGAACCGGTGCCCAAAATTGCACTACATATTCAAGGTGAGGTCTTACCAATGATTTGTATAATGGCAAAATAATGTTATCCACTCTTGCTTCGATACCTCTTTTTATGCAAGACAGGACTTTGTTTGCCTTTGCTACTGCTGTTTGACACTGGTCACTGTTTCCAAGTTTGTAGTTGACAAGGATACCCAGGTCTTTTTCTAGCAATGAGTCACCTAAAATTATTCCATTAAGTTTATAAGTAGCCTTGGGATTGTTTCCTCCCAAATGCATGACTTTACACTTCCCCACATTAAACTTCATATTCCACATGTTTGCCCAATCTGACATTGTATGTAAGTCCCTCTGTAGAGAGAAAATATCCTGTTCTGAATTAATGACTTTGCATAATTTAGTATCATCTGCAAATATTGATATTTTGCTTTCTATATCTATTTCCAGGTCATTTATAAACATGTTAAAAAGCAGCGGACCCAATACTGAACCCTGAGGTACTCCACTCTCCACTTTAACTGTACTGGAGAATTTTCCATTTACAACTAGTGATGAGCGAGCATGCTCGGCCGAAGCTCGGTTCGGCTCGAGCATCGCTCTGCTCGGCACATGGCGGTACTCGTACGAGTACCGCATGTGCTCGCCCGCCATGTTCGGGTCTCCTCCCCGCACGTTTCGCGGCTGCTGCGCAGCCAATAAACATGCAGGGAGGCTCTGACATCAGTGTAATGCCAGCAGCCATGTTGGCTGCTGGCATTACACTGATTGGCTGGCCAGAACCCGTGATCGGGTGCTGTATAGCACCTGACCAGCGAGTTCGGCTCAGTCTTAGCCAGGGAGAGATGAGGATAGGAAGGGAAAGTCAGTGTAGGGAGAAGAAAAGCGATTTAAAAAAAAAAAAAGACCCAAAAGTCCTTTTTAGGACTACTGTGTGTGGGGGCAGCAGTTTATTTTGTTTGGGGGGGCAGAGATATAAAAAAAACGTCACATATTCCGTTCACTGTGCCTAGCCGCAGATTAGCAGCACATTCTGTTTAGTGTGCAAAGTTGCAGATTAGCAGCACATTCTTTTTAGTGTGCAAAGTTTCAG
Source organism: Rhinophrynus dorsalis (assembly GCA_037306005.1). Lineage (NCBI taxonomy): Eukaryota > Metazoa > Chordata > Amphibia > Anura > Rhinophrynidae > Rhinophrynus > Rhinophrynus dorsalis. The sequence continues at coordinate 305,302,888 of CM074720.1, read as the reverse complement.
ATTAGCAGCACATTCTGTTTAGTGTGCAAAGTTGCAGATTAGCAGCACATTCTGTTCAGTGTGCAAAGTTGCAGATTAGCAGCACATTCTGTTTAGTGTGCAAAGTTTCAGATTAGCAGAACATTCTGTTTAGTGTGCAAAGTGTAAAATATCAAAGTCACATATTCCATTCACTGTGTCTAACCGCAGATAAGAAGCACATTCTGTTTAGTGTGCAAAGTTTCAGATTAGCAGAACATTCTGTTTAGTGTGCAAAGTGTAAAATATCAAAGTCACATATTCCATTCACTGTGTCTAACCGCAGATAAGAAGCACATTCTGTTTAGTGTGCAAAGTTGCATATTAGGAGAACATTCTGTTTACTGTGCAAAGTGTAAAATATCAAAGTCACATATTCCATTCACTGTGTCTAACCGCAGATAAGAAGCACATTCTGTTTAGTGTGCAAAGTTGCATATTAGGAGAACATTCTGTTTACTGTACAAAGTGTAAAATATCAAAGTCACATATTCCATTCACTGTGTCTAACCGCAGATAAGCAGCACATTCTGTTTAGTGTGCAAAGTTGCATATTAGAACATTCTGTTTACTGTGCAAAGTGTAAAATATCAAAGTCACATATTCCATTCACTGTGTCTAACCGCAGATAAGAAGCACATTCTGTTTAGTGTGCAAAGTTGCATATTAGGAGAACATTCCGTTTACTGTGCAAAGTGTAAAATATCAAAGTCACATATTCCATTCACTGTGCCGAGCCGCAGATAAGCAGCACATTCTGTTTAGTGTGCAAAGTTGCATATTAGGAGAACATTCTGTTTACTGTGCAAAGTGTAAAATATCAAAGTCACATATTCCATTCACTGTGTCTAACCGCAGATAAGAAGCACTTTCTGTTTAGTGTGCAAAGTTGCATATTAGGAGAACATTCTGTTTACTGTGCAAAGTGTAAAATATCAAAGTCACATATTCCATTCACTGTGTCTAACCGCAGATAAGAAGCACTTTCTGTTTAGTGTGCAAAGTTGCATATTAGGAGAACATTCTGTTTACTGTGCAAAGTGTAAAATATCAAAGTCACATATTCCATTCACTGTGCCGAGCCGCAGATAAGCAGCACATTCTGTTTAGTGTGCAAAGTTGCATATTAGGAGAACATTCTGTTTACTGTGCAAAGTGTAAAATATCAAAGTCACATATTCCATTCACTGTGCCGAGCCGCAGATAAGCAGCACATTCTGTTTAGTGTGCAAAGTTGCATATTAGGAGAACATTCTGTTTACTGTGCAAAGTGTAAAATATCAAAGTCACATATTCCATTCACTGTGCCTAGCCGCAGATAAGAAGTACATTCTGTTTAGTGTGCAAAGTTGCAGATTTGCAGCACATATTCCGTGTACTATGAAGAAGGCGGGTAAAAAGGGACGGGGAAGTGGACGTGATCCTGATAGTTCAGGGCGCGGGTCAGGACGCGTAGAAACTGTGCCTGGTGCCAGAGCACAAGAAAGAAAGACATCCACCATACCTAGCTTCATGTCTCAGTTTACAGGGCGTCGCAGGACATCACTCTCGAGGTCAGACCACTGCGAACAGGTGGTCGGTTGGATTTCAGGTGATACTGCTTCCAGTCGGTTAAGCACCACCCTGTCTTCCACCAAGTCCACTCTCAGTAGCCAAGAGTCTGGTGAACATAATCCTCACCCTGATCATCCTTCCTCCCACCATAGAGGGTCTGGTCAAAGAAGTGATCCCACACTGGGATATAGTGAGAAGCTCGTCTCATCACCAATCCTTAATTTGAACCTCTCTCCAAGCACGCTTGCAGAGGAACATGACATCTTGTGCCCTGATTCACAACCTCTAGAGGGTACCCAATCACAAGAAGATGACAGAGGTGAACGGCATTTAAGGTCAAAGGAAGTGGATGATGATGATGATGAGACACAGTTGCCATCAAATCAACCACTTTTACTGTCTCAAGACCTTGATGAGGAGGATGATATACAGTTGTCAATGACTGAGTATGTGGTGGGATCAAGACATGAGGAGGATGATCAGAGTGAGGAAGTGGAGGAGGACTTGGTGGACGATGAGGTGACTGACCCCACCTGGGAAGGTGGAGAGCCGAGTGATGACAGCAGTCCTGAGGGTGAGCCATCTGCAGCACCGCAACAAGCTGGAAGAGGCAGTGGTGTGGCTACAGAAAGAAGGCGGACCGCACCAAACCGGCCCGCAAATGTTCCACGGAGCACCCCCTTGCGTAAATCTCCCTTGCCAAGAGGTAGGTGTTTCGCGGTATGCCGTTTTTTTAAGGAAAGTGCGGACGACAAAAGAATTGTAGTTTGCAACCTGTGCCACACCAGAATGAGCCGAGGCATGAACACTAGAAACCTCACCACCACCAGCATGATCCGACACATGGCATCCAAGCACCGTAATAAGTGGGAGGAACGCCCAGATCGCCAATCTGTGTCTGCAGGCCACACCACTGCCTCCTCTTCCCCTGTTTTCAGTGCCGGCCAATCGCCTGTCGAAGGCGCAGGCCCGCATACCTCCCGCCCTGCACCTGTACCATCTGAAGCACCATCAGCGACCACATCCACTTCCCTGTCCCAGCGCAGCGTCCAAATGTCGTTACCCCAGGCATTTGAGCGCAGGCGAAAATACCCAGCCACCCACCCACAGGCCATAGCACTAACCTCACACCTTTCCAAATTACTGGCCATCGAAATGCTGCCATTTAGGCTTGTGGAGACTGAGTCCTTCCGCAGCCTGATGGCAGCAGCTGTCCCTCGGTACGCAGTCCCCAGCCGCCACTACTTTTCCCGGTGTGCCGTCCCCGCCTTACACGACCATGTGTCCCGTAACATCACCCGTGCCCTGACCAACGCAGTTACTGGGAAGGTCCACTTAACGACTGACACATGGACAAGTGCTTGTGGCCAGGGACGCTACATTTCCCTGACGGCACACTGGGTGAATGTCGTGGAGGCTGGGAGCGACTCGGACCCTGGGATGGCACAGGTGCTACCCACGCCGAGGATTGCGGGCCCTACCTCCATCAGGGTTTCCGCCAGCACCTACATTATTGGCTCCTCCTCCTCCGTTTCCACCTCCGAATTCTCTGCGCGCAGTGCCACTCACCCATCAGCCGGTAGCTGGAAGCAGTGTAGCACTGCAGTGGGGAAGCGTCAACAGGCCGTGCTGAAGCTGATCTGCCTTGGGGACAAACAGCACACGGCCTCAGAGCTGTTGCAGGGGATTAGTCACCAGACCGAGCAGTGGCTCTCGCCACTCAACCTGCAACCAGGCATGGTTGTGTGTGATAATGGGCGTAACTTGGTGGCGGCTTTGGAGCTTGGCAAGCTCACACACGTACCATGCCTAGCGCATGTATTTAATTTAGTGGTTCAGCGATTTCTAAAAACCTACCCCAATTTGCATGATATCTTGACCAAGGTGCGCCGCGTGTGTGCACATTTCCGTAAGTCATCTACAGCTTCAGCCGGCCTGTTGAAGCTGCAGCAGCGCTTACAATTGCCAGCTCACCGGCTGCTGTGTGACGTGAGCACGCGCTGGAACTCCACCTTCCACATGTTGGCCCGGCTTTGTGAGCAGCAGAGGGCAGTAGTGGAGTACCAGCTGTTACACGGTCGTCGCCTCTCCGTTCAACTTCCTGTAATCAGAAGTGAGGAGTGGGAATGGATGTCAGACCTCTGTGAGGTTTTACGCAATTTTGAGGAATCGACACAGATGGTGAGCGGTGATAACGCTATTATCAGTGTAACCATCCCACTTCTGTGTCTACTGAAACGCTCGCTGCTCACAATTAAAACCGACGCTTTGCATGTGGAAGAGGTGGAAATGGGGGAGGAAGAGCTTACACAAGGTGATAGCCAGAGCACCCTCACTTCGTCTTCTCAGCGACAATTGGAGGAGGCGGAGGAGGAGGAGGAGGAAGACACGGTTGCCTCCGCTACAGAGGGTAGCCATGGAACTTTAGTTCCATCTCTTCAGCGTGGGTGGGCAGAAGAGGAGGAAGAGGATGAGGAGATTGAGATTCATCCTCCTGGTGAGGACAGCGAAATCTTGCCTGTTGGTACTCTGGCACACATGGCTGACTTTATGTTAGGCTGCCTTTCCCGTGACCCACGCGTTACACGCATTTTAGACAACACGGATTACTGGGTGTTCACCCTTCTGGACCCCCGCTACAAAGAGAATTTCTCATCTCTCATTCCTCCGGTGGAGAGGACAAGCAAAATGGTGCAATACCAGAAGGTTCTTGTTGAAAAATTGCTCCAAAATTTTCCATCTGACAACGCTGGCGGCAGAGTACGTGCTACCTTGGCCAACTGAGAAGGGGAGAAAAGGGGAGCACACAGCAGTTCCGACAAAGGCAGGGCAACACTCTCCAAGGCGTGGGACACCTTCATGACACCCCGCTAGCACCCTCACCCTGATGCGCAGCCTAGTGTCACAAGGAGGGAAAAGTTTTGGAAGATGGTGAAGGAGTACGTAGCAGACCGTGTCAGCGTCCTCAATGATCCCTCTGTGCCTTACAACTACTGGGTGTCCAAGCTGGACACGTGGTATGAACTGGCACTCTACGCCTTGGAGGTGCTGGCCTGCCCTGCCGCCAGCGTTCTGTCTGAGCGGGTATTTAGTGCTGCTGGTGGCATCATAACAGATAAGCGTATCCGCCTTTCCACCGAAAATGCTGATAGGTTGACACTTATAAAAATGAACAAGGCCTGGATTTCCCCTGACTTCTCCACTCCACTGGAGGAAAGCCCCGGGGGAACATAAAGTCACTTTATATATGTTATTTACAATGATGGGAATACTCTGTATTCCCATTCACCCCTTCCACCCAAAAAACGGGTATATGGTTGACTCTCTTCCATATGCCCAGTGATATAATTTTTATATAGGGCCAGCTCACCAGCGGGCCCAGTGATATAATTTTTATATAGGGCCAGCTCACCAGCGGGCCCTGTGATATAATTTTTATATAGGGCCAGCTCACCAGCGGGCGCAGTTTGACAATTTTTGTATAGGTCAGCTCACCAGCGGGCCTTCTCATATAATGTTTTATTGGGTCAGCTCTCTAGCGGGCCCTCTCATATAATGTTTTATAGCGTCAGCTCACTAGCGGGCCTTTGCATATAATGTTTAGGATGGTCAGCTCCGCAGCAGACCCTCACCCATAATGTTTTAGATGGTCGGCTCAGCGCACGTTTCCCTCTTAATCATGGCCCCAGTTCAGAAAAATCGAGGAAATTTTTGGGAGAATTTGCGTTTGCGCACGTTTCCCTCTTAATCATGGCCTCAGTTCAGAAAAATCAAGGAAATTTTTGGGAGAATTTGCCTCTGCGCACGTTTCCCTCTTAATCATGGCCTCAGTTCAGAAAAATCGAGGAAATTTTTGGGAGAATTTGCCTCTGCGCACGTTTCCCTCTTAATCATGGCCTCAGTTCCGAAAAATCGATGACATTTTTTGCAGAATTTGCAGATGATATACAAGTAAATATACAGCAAATACTGTTTGGTAACAATTTTTCGCCTAAAGTCGTTTTTATCTTCCTTTTTGTGTGTTTTACGGTCAGTCTGTAAAAATGGCGTACTACGGGCAAAAGATCGTTCCCAGCAGCGACGTTGGAGTCCAAGATGCATCCAGACATCCTCCCTATGCTGTCCCTGAACCATTTCTGTGGTGTTTCCATCATTTTCTGCCCTTTTCCTATGGACCAGGCACCCTCCCTTCATCAGAGCAGGGGGTGCCTGGTGTAATGCTCGAGTCCTCCCATTGACTTCAATGGGGCTCGGGTGCTCGGCCGAGCACTCGAGCCTCCGGGGGCGCTCGGTCAGAGCACCCGAACACCCGAGCATTGGGGTGCTCGATCATCACTATTTACAACCACACACTGTTCCCTATCCTTCAGCCAGTTTTGTATCCAATTGCAAAGGTTATCTCCTAGCCCCAATTTCCTTATTTTATACACCAGCCTTCTGTGTGGCACTGTATCAAATGGCTTTGCAAAGTCTAGATATACTACATCTACTGCCTTGCCATTGTCAAGGTTGCTGCTTACCTCCTCATAGAAGTTGAAAAGATTAGTTTGGCATGATCTATTCTTCATAAAACCATGTTGATTTGTGCTAATGATTTTATTTTTTGTGTTGTAATCCTGAATATAGTCCCTTATTATCCCTTCTAACAGTTTTCCCACTACAGAGGTCAAACTCACTGGTCTTTAATTCCCAGGTTCTGTTTTAGTTCCCTTCTTAAATAGAGGCACTATGATAGCTCTTCGCCAGTCCTGTGGCACTGAGCCTGTGGTAATAGAATCTTTAAAGAGTAAATATAGGGGTTTTGCTAACACTGCACTAAGTTCCTGAAGAACCCTTGGATGTATACCATCAGGACCCGGTGCTTTGTCGGTCTTAATTTTGTTCAGTCGTCCCATGACATCTCCTTGAGTTAACCCAATATCTATTAATTGTATTGTTTTATTTGTTACTTGCGGAGGCTCTTCTGCCATTCCTTGCTCCCTTGTATATACTGATGCAAAGAAAGTGTTTAAAACATCGGCCTTTTCCTTATCCTCACTAACCAACTCACCCATCTCATTTTTGAATGGTCCAATGCACTCCCTCTTAAGTTTTTTGCTATTTATATATTTGAAAAACTTTTTTGGATTAGTCTTGCTTTCCCTTGCAATTCGAGTTTCATTATCTATTTTTGCTACCCTAATTGCCTTTTTGCAAGCTTTGTTGCGCTCCCTGTATTTTAAGAAAGATTGTTCAGTTCCTTCAGACTTAAATAATTTGAATGCGTTTTTTTTTCCTTGCCATTTCCTTCTTTACATGTGCAGTTAACCACATTGGCTGTGACTTACTTCTTTTGCATTTGTTCCCCATTGGTATATACTGTTGGGTACATTTTTGCAACCTAAATTTGAATTCTGACCATTTTTCCTCAGTATTTTTGCCTTTAAATAAAATATCCCAGTCTATGTGTTGCATTGAAGCCCTTAACAATTTGAAGTTAGCTTTTTTAAAATTAAGAGTTTTAGTTGAACCTATACATTTTTACTTTGCCAGACTGATCTCAAATGTAACCATGTTGTGATCAGTGTTTCCCAAATGTTCTCTTACCTTAATATTGGATACCATTTCTGTGTTATTAGTGATCACTAGGTCCAATACATTGTTATTTCTTGTCGGCGCTTGCACCATTTGTGACATGTAGCTTTCACGAAGTGTGTTCAAAAACCTGCTACCCTTAGCACTCTGACAGGTCTCATTTTTCCAGTTGATATCTGGATAATTAAAATCTCCCATAATTATAGTATGCCCAAACTGGGCAGCTTTCCTCATTTGCAATAGCAGTTGGGCCTCATCATTGTCATCGATATTTGGTGGTTTGTAGCATATGCCCACCAACAACTTCTTTTTACCTTTCACACCACATTTAGTCTCGATTTCTACCCACATGGACTCCACAGTTTGGCCAGTTTCCTCACTAATATCACCTCGCAAAACTGGATTTAGCTCTGTTTTCAAATATAAGCACACACCTCCACCTTTTCTATTAATTCTGTCTCTTCTAAACAGGGAATAGCCCTCTATATTTACAGTCCAGTCATGTGCATTGTTCCACCATGTTTCTGTTATTCCAATTATGTCCAATTGCTCATTAACCGCCAGCAATTCTAGTTCTCCTATTTTATCTACCATACTTCTTGCATTTGCTAGCATACAATTAATTTGGAAGTCTTTACATATATTAATCCCTACATGCCTTTTTTCTACACCTTCATTTACTAGGAGTTCCTCCCTACTGACTAAATTTTTCCCCACCCTTTCTCCACCCCCCTGGTCATTTACTTGGACCCAGTTCCTATCTGCTCTATCTACCCCATTTTTGCTATCTATACCCACCCCCTTTCCTAGTTTAAAAGCTCCTCCAAGCTTCCTAGCATTCTCTCCCCTAACACAGAGGCTCCCCTACCATTTAGGTGCAATCCATCTCTTCCATATAGATTGTACCCAAGAGCAAAGCCTGCCCAGTGTTCTAAAAACCCAAAACCCTCCTTCCTACACCATTGCTTGAGCCATGCATCAAGCTCCCTGAGCTCCCTCTGCCTACCTGCACTGGCGCATGGCACAGGTAGTATTTCAGAAAATACTACCTTAGAGGTCCTTGCCTTGAGCTTGCACCCTAAATCCCTGAAATCATTCTTTAGGGACCTCCATCTTCCTCCTATTTTGTCATTGGTTCCAATATGTACCAAGACAGCTGGATCACTTCCAGCCCCTCCCAATAATCTGTCAGCCCTGTCCGCAACATGCCAAACCCGAGCACCAGGGAGACAGCATACTGTTCGGCATTCACGTTCCTGGCAGCAATTTACCCTATCTACCCTCCTAATAATAGAGTCTCCTATTACCACCACCTGCCTTGGTTTCTGCCTGCTCTGCATCCCATCTAGCCTGGGAGGAGGACTGTTCCCCTGGCTGCTAGAGGAATCAGCCCTCTCCAGTGTTGCCAATTCTGAGCAATTCTCATCAACATCTTCACACAATCCTGCAAATCTGTTGGACTGAGTCAACTTAGAACTGGCCTTCCTCTTCCTCTGCCCACTACCTCCCCTCCTTACTGTTACCCAGCTGCCTACCTGTTGCTCCTCATCTACAACTCCACCCTCTTCACCACTAACCCCACATACTACCTGCTCTCTGAGTTCTAAACTCCTTTCCAGGTTTCCAATGTCTCTCAATGTTGCAATATTTCTCTCCAAATCCAATATCTTAGACTCTAAAGAGAAAATATGCTCACACTTGGCACAGCGGTATGACCCCTGGAACGATTGCTCCAAGTGTTCAAACATGTGACAAGATGTGCACTGCGTGAGATTGGCTAACCTGCTATCACTCATGCTTGGTTTTACAATTCAAATAGCTTTATATTATCCTCTAATGCTCACTATATGGTTAGTAAACAACCTTAAATGTGAATGCAATAAATCCTTTGAAATGATAGTCACCTCAGAGCTCTGCTGATTTCCAACTCCTGATTCTATTCTAACTCCAGATTCCTTCTAACTCTTCACCTGGAACCAGTCACTTGTAATAGCAGTCTCACAGAGCTAATGGACTGAATTTAAAGTAACTAGCAGCCAGGTGAAATCCCTTAGCAATCAGCCCTAATCACACAGGCCAGAGAAAACCCCAGTAAACAGTTTTTTTTTAACTCTTGCAATACCCACACAATTTTTTTTTTTTAACCTTGATAAAATACCAATAAAACACCAAACACACTCTTATGTATCTTACCCCATGTGAGCAAGGGGAAAGCTGGACCAAATCTAGGAACATCCTCATTAAGATCCCACCTGAAGCACAACCACAGGTCTGATTGGGAGATGCGTCATCAACATGTCAGAGGTGTCATGACTAGCAGCAACGAAAGCACTCCAAAAAGTTCCCAGATCTGTGTCAAAGAGTGTGCCACGATTTCCTTAAATTGCCTATGGATCCTGCTGCTGTCCTTCATAGAGAAACATGCCTGAGTTTGTTGGAGGAGATGACAAGGGTCATAGAGTGCACATACCTGCTGACACCACCTCCAACACTATGTCCGCTTCCACAAGTTATGTTGTTAAAGCAATAAAGTTACACAATTCTTATGCTTTATACAGTGCCAATCCACTGTTCTTGGGAAGGAGTCAAAAACTTCACATACCCACTATATTCCTTTCAAACATTAAAGGGATAGTAATACTTAAAATGTAAAAAAAAATATGTTGTAGGGTTTATCCCCCTGAGTAAAACAAGAGTACTCCCACTGCTGAGAGGTGTTTTGTTCAAAAGTTATTAATTTTCAAAGTTGAATTTTTTAGGTGCAATATCACAGTGGCCTGAAATTGTACAGTGGCGCTGTTGCTACACGATCCTATGGACAACTCTGGTCAGTTGACCATAAATCTCCATAGGATGGCGTAGTAACAGCGCCACTCTACAATTTCAGGCCACTGTGATATTGCACCTAAAAAATTCAACTTTGAAAATTAATAACTTTTGAACAAAACACCTCTCAGCAGTGGGAGTACTCTTGTTTTACTCAGGGGGATAAACCCTACAACATATTTTTTTTTACATTTTAAGTATTACTATCCCTTTAAGTGCTTTCTTTATTTATCTCCTCTGACACTACTCTAATACTCTAATACTCTGCCACATTGACAATCCTTATGTTAACCTGGGCATATTATTCTCTGCAGTGTTTCTCCACTCTTCTTGAATTCTGCACTCTCTTTTGCCAAAAAATACTCTTACTCACAAATCTAGCCCATGATGTCTCTTTTCCATAATCGATTCTCTTCTTTTCCCCTCTCCTACAGCTTGTTTCTCTTCCCCTCAAACCCCTCAAGACTTTTTTGGTTTATTCAAACACAAGATTGACAAAAGAAACAAACAAATCCCATCTTGCCACTCAACAGAATTATTTCTCCCACACTATCCATCCTTTTTACTTTTGACTAGGGGTGAGTGAAACTTATTGCTTCAAAATCTAAACAGGCATAAAATGGTACTTTCCACTGACTGATACATTTTACATTTTACATAGATTAAATGGGCATATGTGTAAAAATCATACAAGCAGGAGGGAGCAGGAGCACTAAATTCTTGTTCCTGCAGTTAGTTGCCAGTGCCAAATTATTTTGTCCAGTCTAATCAGCAGTCTTGAATGTTTGCCTAGTCCTGTTTGTTGCTGGCTGAATATAGGTTCTAGAACTTAATTTGTGATAATTTCTACAGTCCCCACTCAGTTATCCTGAGCATATTCTAGCTTAACTGCTCGGTACTATAAAACCTTGCTAATGCACCATTACATGGTATAAGGGTACACTAAGACTGCACAGTGGTCTGTCTATGTTCACAAACATTGTGCTCTAGATTTTCCTACCATATTGTGGCTCACAGTGGCAGTTCTAATTAGTCATCATAGGCTGGCATTGTAACATCTACTCTTGCCTGCTTACCTATCTCACAACTCATAACCTCCTGGACCCATTGATGTCTGGCATTCCTCCCATGTTCTCAAGGTTGACTGCCCTAATGGAAGTAAAAAAAATGATCTGTATGAGGTAACAACCAAAGGGCACTTTGCCATTCGTACCCTTCTTGAAATATCTTGAAATATCAGCTACATTTGACACAGTTGGCCAAACCCTTTTTCCCAGGTTTCATATCTTATCTCTTTCAATCATCTTTCTTCATCATATGCCAACACATTCTTAGCTCCTGTTCCTCTCTTGGAAGGGTACGCCAAGGCTCTCTTCTGGGTCTGCTTATCTTTTCTGTGTATATCCTTACTCTGGTGAAGCATATGAAATCCTTTGATTTTAATTACTACCTTTATACAGATGATAAGCAAATGTATTTTTCCATGCCCTCACTCTCACCACTACAGCAGCAGGTTTTAGAATACCTTACTGCCATCTCCTCTTGGATGGTTCATTGTCTTTAAAACTTAGCAAGTGAAGGATTGAGATATTTATCTTGCCTCCTAAATCAGGTCCTGTACATCAGTTTAGTTTAAATGATGATGTTTTCACTATGTATCCTGTGGCCAATGCACATTGACTAAGAGTATCTCTGGACTCATCTATATCCTTCACTACCCCATTACTGAAATAACAAAACTTGTATCTTCTTTCTTTGAAACAATGAAAAAATCCTCACATTTCTTTCTTGCTCTAGAACTAAGATCTTTAATCAAGCATATATCTTCTCTTGCCTTGACTACTGCAACATATTGCTTATCTGCTACCCACATCTCTCCTCTTCAAACCATTCTTAACTCAGCCTCCAGATTACTCTTTCTTTCCTCTAAAACATTTACCCCCACACAACTAATATTGCTCTCTTGGCTTCCTTTAAAGCAATATATCCACAAAATTCCTCCTTCTGATCTTCAATGTTCCTCAGGTCTCTTCTTCAACTTATATATCATCTATGATAACCGACCACCTACCAGCCAACCTTCTATGCTGTTCACAATGGACATCTCACTGTCCCCTAACCTCTGCTGCTCTATCTTGCTCTCTTGCTGCTCCTTATCTTTGACTTTCCTTCACTCCCGTCAGATGCCAATCTTCAACTCTCCACAGCTTCAAAAGCAAACTAAAAGAACTACTATAGAATTTGACACTACCATAAAATAAAATGAATTCATAGGCAATATCAGAACTGTCATTACAAATGTTGATGCTATATAAATAGAGATGAATACATACAACTCTGTATATCTAATAAAATACATTATAATACATATTTGGATATATGAAACAAAATAAAACAAACAATTGGAATGATTACCAAGTAGATACTATATTTTATGAAAATGAATAAATAAATATTTATTTATTTTTTGAGGAAATTCTGTAATTTTTTGCATTATAGATTTTCTGTGTTTCTTATTAGGATAAACTCTGTCTTCCCTACTTCCTTCTCACTTGTCACACTTTCCTATATTTTATAAGCAAATATTTAAACATTCTTTACCTGCTGTAAGAAACACCAGCGATTTGGTTCCGGCAGAGGTGGGCAGGATTGAGTGCACAGATTGTTGAACACTAAACCTCAGACCCTTTATCTAGGGAGCTGGATACAAAATTAACAATTTCCATTAACATAAATATCACAATAATAATAATCATCATCATTAAAAATGTGCAGAAGTGCTCACAATGGGAAAATTGGCCCTTCTTCCTCCTCTGGGAATTCCTGTGAGAAGGCTTTTTTACTGACATCTATTGCACGAAAAAACTGACATGAATGTATATGTGCACATTCTTGGTTGTGTACATGATGGAAAAGGTGTGCATGATGATGTAGGGAGGTGAGAGAATGTCAGGAACAAGGTGTGAGAATGGCTGAATGCATTGTAAGACAACACAGGTTGATTTAACCCATTGCAAATACTTATCCAAAATTTCCAGTGGGAAGGAAAATGAACCTTATCATGTCCCTATTTAATGTAACAATGCATGTGAAATACTGTAGAGGTTATCATTCATGAACTACATATTATCTGTTTAAACATAGCTGCGGGCTCTAATTTAATAGAAATACAGTAGTTATACAGAGTAATTTTGTGCTGAAACACAGACTCACCCTGCTGAACATTCTGTTCAATCAAACTTGCATTGTACACTAAATTGCAAGCTTCCTTGTATTATGTATTAGTTTTCAATATGCTGTTGTCATGACTACACAATGCTCATGAACAGTGTTAATATGTAAATTTGCACCCAGAAACGTATTGATGCTGTAGTGTCATAAGCAAAGATGGCACTATAGGCCCAAAGCATTGTCTCTTTAATGTCTCTTCTTCCTATATGCCCAAATAACTGTGCTGTTTATTCATGCCACAAGAAGCTAATACAGTTTCATCTTCCAGCTTTCATCTGTCCTGTCTCAGATAGCAGAATTGCTAAACTTTCTTTGTGAAAATGTCCCTATATTTAGTGTCTTTGGTAGCATTGTTATTTAACCCTTTGAGTGCCACAGTGGTACGGAACGCATTGCAAAGCAATGTGTTCCATACCCCTCTGGCACTCAAAGGGTTAAGAAAAAGCATTATATTCTTAGAATAAATGTATCTCAACAATGTTACTGCAATTATGATAAAAGACACTTATGTTGTTTTGCATGCTTCACTCCAAACCGAAAATGTTTAGCGATGGCCTTGAATTAGATTAAAAATGCTATTAATTCAGAATTTAACTACTCATTTTATTAATTTTGTTAGCTAAAGGTTCATTGCAGTTCACATAATTATCTTCAGCACATGGAACAATAGTCCCTTGATTCTTAACTTAATTATCATAAGCCAGTGGTGGCATTTGCAATTTAATACAAGATTTATTCCCCCCACCCCCAACATTTTAAGGATACTATATGACCTTCACATTCCTCGTAACAAAATATTAGAAGCCAACAGACTAACTTTATCCATAACTACAATCACATCAAAATTAAGATATACAGTATTTCAGCTATGAAATTTCTTCCCAGTAACTCACGCAGGACATACATGAAGAAGAAAAGTCATTTTGTTAAGCTACTAAAAAAGAAAAAAAAAGCATAATCGAATGTTCTCTTAACTGTAACATATTATTTGGCAAAAGTACAGAGAAGGAGGACATTTCTATATATTCTTCACAAACAAAAAATGGAACAAACTATTCAAGATATATTGATCTTCATTTAGGTTTATATAAAGTAGTTTGACATCTTATACTTAGTGTAAGTTGAAAACATTTGGCAAAACATTGATGTATTCAATGTGATATTAAAAAAGTGGAACAATTTACACTAAGATTCATTAGTTAACTAATTCTGGAGCAAATCAACTGTACCATAAGGGATGATTGAAAATTCTCAAAGGTTTAAATAATGCTTTTAACCTCTTAAATGCTAAAGAGGTCTCCAACACATGAAAAAATGTTTTAGAGACTATTCTAGCATTCAAAGAGATAGTAATGTATCACAAAAACAGCAGCTCCAATTAATCTTCATAGTATTTGGTCCATGGAGAGTGTTATTTCAGAGTTGAAGTTCAAGAGTAATTAATTGAATGATAAGGTATCCCCTTCCCGCTCCTTTTACCTAGTGTAAGCCTCCTCTGCTCAGATGTGGGGTCTGGTCCTCGGACTGTACAGCTCACAGCAAGAGACAAACCCTGCCCCCTTGACAGGTTTTTGAGGTTTTTCCTTATGCTCACTGAAGATTGTCCCTCTCTGCAATCCATATGAACAGTCTTGCTGCTCTGAGGGGAGCAGTGTTACATCAGTAAAAGGGGCAGGAGGGGGATATTTTATCATTCAATTACTCTTGAACTACCACTCTCCATGGCCCAAATACTATGAAGATTAATTGAATCTGCATTTATTGTGAAACATTACTATCCCTTTAAGCAGTTAAAAAGCCCATTTAACCCTTTCAGTGCCAGGGGCTTGGGGAAAGTTTTCTACCTTCACGCTGAACACACTTATTGGTAGCATCAGATTGAAAGAAATATAAGTATATAGAAACCCACTCACAATACATAGTTTAATGTTTGGAATCATAAAGAAAGCTGGGGTATGCTTTACTTTATAAAGTTAAATGCATATTTCTTTACAGGGTCGGATTTACATCTCATGACAGGAGCCCCGAGGCAAGGCAATCTAAATGCCCTTAGCCCCACTTTTGGCCACACCCCATTCCTCACATGACTTTGCCCTAAGTCTCATCCACTATTTCTTAGCATTGAGAATACCCTTGGCCTAAAACAAAGAAGGGCAAAAAAAAAAGCTTTAAAGGGATAGTAATGTTTCACAAAAACAACAGCTCCAATTAATCTTCATAGTATTTGAGCCATAGAGAGTGTTATTTCAATACTGTCAGAGTTGTGGTTCAAGAGAAACTGAATGATAAAGTTTTCCCTCCCGCCCCTTTTACCTAGTGTAAGCCACCTCTTCTCAGATGTGGAATCTGGTTGCTAGACCAGACAGATAACAGCAGGGGACAATCTTCTTCCTATGAGAACAATGAAAGCCCTGCCTCCCTTGACAAGTTTGTCAGGTTTTTCCCTTATCTTAACTGAAGATTGTCCCTCTCTGCAATCTACCTGGGCTCCTCCTTTCTGCTCTGGCTGAACAGTGTTACATCAGTAAAAGGGGCGGGAGGGGGACACTTTGTCATTGAATTACTCTTGAACTACAACTCTGACAGAATTGAAATAACACTCTCCAAAGTACAAATACTATGATGATTAATTAGAGCTGCGTTTATTATGAAACATTCATATCCCTTTAACCCCTTGGCTTCTAGAGATATCTCCAATGTATTGCTGTAGGAAGCATTGGAGACCTCTTTATTATTATGATTATTATTATTATTATTATTATTATTATACTTTATTTATAAATCGCCAACTTATTCCGCATCGCTGTATAATAGCAATACACAGAGAAATTTTGGTCAATTTATGCTACACAAACCACATTTGTTTGAAATAAATTAACACATAGGTATAATACATACTTTAAACAGGGTTTATAATTTCCAGGTAATCTGTATGGATTAGCACAGAAATGTTCTAGGTTTTTTCCTAGTTTTGGGATTTGGATAATCCCTTCTTTCCTTGCTGCTTTCTATAATTTAATTTTATTTACACTATATATGTATGTATATTTATGGTGTGTTAGTGATGTGTTTTCTTTTGTTTTTGAAAAGACGTTAAATAGTACAAATGGAACAAGGAAAACTAAAATATCAGAGGGCCCTGCTCATGAGAGCTTACATCTAGAGGAAGGCACATGGGACACAGGAGTAAGTGCTATAGGGTTTAAGTGTCTTCTGACAAATGAACTGCTGATCAATGGGTGGGAGAAATAATTGCTTTTGAGGGCACTGGTCCAGGCAAGTAGTTGTTCTGCATGAGAATAAAAGACTATATGAACAAAGAGGCCGGGATGGGGTTGTAGGTAGGAGAGTGATTTTAGAAGGGAATGAGAGTGAGTGGACTTTGGACAGGCTATTTGTCTGTCCTTGCTCATAATAGATATGGAGGTAGTTGACAGTCTTCTCAAAAGAGGTGAGTTTTCAGGAAGTGTTTGAAGATTTGAAGGCTAGGGAATGGAATTCTAGAGCTCAGATGCAGCAAGGGAAAGTCCTGTAGGCAGGAATGGGAGGATGTAATAAGAGCTGCATAGAGAAGAAGGTCCTGTAAATAGCGAATATGGCAAGTGGGAGTGTATTTGGAAATAAGAGATGAAATATAGGAGGTGCAGTAGTAAGGGCTCTATAAGTTAGCACTGGAATTTAATTATATATTCTAATGGGAGATAATGTAGGGATTGGCAAAGAGGAGCAGTGCTAGAGGAATGATGTGTGAGCCAGCAACTAAGAGGTTAAATAATAGCCTATAAAGAGATATAAAACTGGTGCAGGGACATTGATATTTTTCTGGCCACACCCACAATTCAGAATGTGAGTGTGACCGGCACAGCTAAGGCTCCCCTCAAAAGTTAGAGCTCTAGGTCGTTGTCTACGCTGCCTATCGAGAAATCTTCCCTATTTCTTTATATCTCTCTAAAACTGAGTCATTGATAACTTCACAGATGTGAGTAATGCATTGATTTGCCTACAAAAACATGCACGAACAAAGCACCTAAACCATAAAGTAGTTTTAACACTTTGCATTTCAGAGCTATAAAACACTTTGAGACATATGTACCAACAGTGGTGCAGTCAGTGCACACTGAACATCTAAATTGTGGCATGCAATACAAGTAGGGATTGGTGAAAATTTTCACTTCAAAATGAAATTGGCAAATAATGGCACTTCCTGCTTGGTGAATAATTTCCCACAAAAAGTGCTGTTTTTAGCTTTTTTTCACCTAGCTCATTGAAATCAATGGGAACATTGAATTTACACACAACACATAGCAAATATTATTTTATTTCCCAAAGGCATAGTATGAAGGGTCATGAGGGTGCCTGTGTTGGTGGAGTGTGGAGAAAGAATCAGTTGAACAGGGAATTTGTATTTCGGGGGGTTCTTGACTGGTATTAGGGGGACACATAAATAAAAATAAGAAATTTGTATGTAAAGTGATAGAGACAGGAACCTCCTGCATAAGCTGTCACTACAGTAGACTGATACTTGATGTGATAGATTATTTTGTAAAGGGTGATTTGTTAGATTTTTTGTTAGAGGCACAAGCCCTGAAGAAGCATTGATTTGTAGGACTTAGGCTTGTTTTGCACAAGCCCTAAGGAAACATTGATGTGTAGAACTTAGACTTGTTAGGAATAAGTCTAAGGAAACATTGATTTGTAAGACTTAGGCTTGTTAGAAACCACCACACAAATATTCTTTATTTTTTTGTAGGACTATGGGTTTTTTGTATTTTTTTTTAAGCACAAGCCCTGAGGGAAAAAAATGCCCTACTGGCCTAGTGCAAGCAGGCTATGTTCAGTTGGCCAGGGGCTACTGGTCACTGTCAACTGCCCTGATGTAGATGCTGAATGTGTGACTGCTGTTGTTGCTGCTGAGTTGTTTAAGCAGCAGAATAATTAGCAGGGGCAACATGCCTGGCAGCAGGTACAGCAATGGTGGTAACAGGGGCAGCTGGCCTGTCCTGCTCACACTACTACCCTTTTCTTCCTCCCATGACATTAATTTCTCCAAAGTTTTGGGGGACTGGCCAGCACTGGTTCTGTGGTACTGTACTGCTCACTTCCTCATCCTCCTCAGACTCAGTGGACTCATAAGGGTCCTTCCAATTCTTCCATTTATTATTTTCAAACTTTCTCATAGTGATAGTAGTCACTATGAGCCTCTCCTGCCTCAGTTTTCAAAAAGATTACAGCAGAATAGCACAGCATGTCAAACCTCGCTCTGTAGATGCTTCTATTGTGTATCACGGTGCCCATGCTTCCGGTGCTGAGCAGTGACATTATTATTTTCTGCTGTCTTCTGATTGGCTGGTCTTAATTGCTACCACTAGGGCTTGCCTTTAAATACCCTGGGATGTACTCCCTTAGGCACCATTTAGTGGTGTACGAGTTCCTGAGTCTAGTCTGCGCTTATGCTGATTCGTGTATGACCTGGCCTGTCTGACTACGAGTTTGTTCCTGAATTCCTGTTGCTACGCTCCGTTGCTGATTGTATCCTGGCTGAGAACCCGCTCCGTTGCTGACCGTATCTGGCTGACAACCCGCTCCGCTGCTGACTGTATCTGGCTGAAGAACCTGCTCCGTTGCTGACCGTGTCTGTCTGAGAACCCGCTCCATTGCTGACTGTATCTGGCTGAAGAACCCGATCCATTGCTGACCGTATCCGGCTGAGAACCCGCTCTGTTGCTGACTGCTTCTGGCTGAAGAACCCGCTTCATTGCTGACCGCATCTGACTGAGTACCTGTTCCGTTGCTGACTGCATCTGGCTGTAGAACCGCTCCGTTGCTGACTGCATCTGGCTGTAGAACCGCTCCGTTGCTGACTGCATCTGGCTGTAGAACTGCTCCGTTGCTGACTGTATCTGGCTGAAGAACCCGCTCCATTGCTGACCTCATCAGACTGAGAACCACTCCATTGCTGACTGTATCTGGCTATAGGACCCGCTCCATTGTTTACCACTGGTGGCACTGTTCCGCTCAGTTGCTGTCTCCTGTTATCGGTTTACCGGCTCTGGTACCAACCGTGTCTGGTTGTGCCCTGGGCGACCCCTTGTGGTCATCGTGATACTGGGCCTTGTATTAATTATAGTGGTGCGCCACATGGCACTATTCCTTGTCAATCAAAGGCTAAGCTTGGGCTTAAGCTGCTCCTATAACCGCTGCTGATGGTGTGCACATTCGAAGTACCAGTACAAGTGTTCTTACACTGACTGTGTTACTCTGATCTCTCTCTCTGTGGCCTTCCTACCTTTAACGCTGTGCTCACTCCCTCCGGGAGTTTTCAGTAAGTCTCTGGGCGTTGACCATTTACCCTGTAGGTACCTGGAGAGTCCAGGTAAGGGTCTATACTGTTCACTGCAGTATCCTCGAGCTAGAGCCAGCGTTGTACATACCATGCTGTAGGTTGAGTGGTCACTGGTTGTGTTACAGTTTCCTACTGTCGCCTTGATCCACCCCTAGCATTCTAGGGTCTGTCTTTAGCAGCTGCCTTGGTCTCCGTTATCCTTCCATAAGGTAGTGTTGCCATTCCACGGTTGCCCGGTATATGCTGTCTGAGCCTGGGTCTGAGTTGCCTCGTTACCATATCATACAGTCTGGGTCAGAGTTGCCTCGTTACCATATCATACAGTCTGGGCCAGTGTTGCCTCGCTCCTCCTGGTTCAGTGCCCAGGCGTCTGGGTTGTGCCAGTCCTGTTACACGTGCACCTCCGGTGTACGCTCACCTATGGTCAGCTCTCGAATGGGTTACCTTCAGCCTCTCTGATTCTGCCAGAGTCTGCACTACCAGCTTGTATTCTGTTGTTCCAGTCCACCTATTCTGGTACTGCGGGCGGCTTCCTATTGTGTATTAATATATTGCTGTTTGATTTGCCTTGTGGGCCCCAGGGCCTAATTCCTTGTATGCTCTTGTTCAATAAAGTCATTTTAACCTTACCATCCTGTTTGAGTGTTCATCAAAAAACCGTGACAGTGTGTTTCACTTCCATGAATATGTCACATTTATATCGCGAAGAAGCAAAAAACATGTAAATCAATGGGGGAGAGTTTCTAACCATTGAAAAAAATTACAAAGAATTTGGCCAGTTGGTGAAAAATGCAAAGATTTTAACAACGTGGGTTTCGCTGATTTTTTCGCAGAAACACAGCGAGAGCTTTTGCCCACCCCTAAACACAAGAATCTGCAGATATGTGTTTGCACAAATACATTAGTACATAGAGGCACATGTCTTTGGTATAGACTATCTAAGTCACAGTTAGGCAACCTTGAGGGCCTCAGGTTGTCCACCACTGATCTAAATCAAAGTCAGACAATCAGATTAACAGCAAGGGTTGCATATTTGGCCCTCAAGTTCTATGAAGGGCTGCACAGCATGCCTAAAAATTATAAATATGGATTTAAGAGTTTAAATAGGTGTCTAACTCATTATTTTGAAAATAATTTGTCTAGCATTTGGGATGCTCTTTTGTGGAAAAATATTACTGAAATAAAAGCCTTAAAGGATAAATTGGGGGTGGAGGGTTGTATGGAGTTAGATTGCAACTTGCTTCTAAGTGGACGACTGAGATTGTTTCATGGAAGTGCATTTTGTATAAAATATAATTTATTTGTAAGAATGAATAATTATGTTCTTTAGAGAAATACTGTTTTGGAAAGTTTTAAAAAACTTGGTCTCCTTGGCTCAATAGTTGTTATGGCAATAAAAACATGTTTTTAAATCTTGTTAAGTAATTTATTTAATCTTTGCTTTTAAGCAATTTGATCCTCTCTTTTTTGGATATTATCCCTTGTTGTTATTTTTAATAATTTAAATGAATTATTTTTATCTTTAATACCTATTAAGACAATTTCTTATAATTCTTATTGGATGTATATGTTTATATCTATATGTGTATACATATAGATATATAAATATATATAAATAATATATATCTGAATCTTTTAATGTTAATTATTCATAATTATAACTATTTTGTCAATGAGTATTCTAAATTATTTTATATTAAAATGTATTTAATATTTATTTTTGAAATTACTGCTCTTGATTTTAAGTATTGTTACAATAGTTAAAATAATTAATAAAAATAAAGTTTTAAAAAGAGAGAGAGAGAGAGAGAGAGAGAGAAAGCAGCATGATTTTGAAGCTAGAGAAGATAAGCAAAGAAAGGGGAAGTGGCACAAAGTTTTGGTAATCTTCGTGGCAGATAAGTTTTTCTGTGTGTGTGTGTGGGAAGTTGGGGGAGTGTGTAAGAAAAAGGAGAATTACAAGAAAACCTTTTTTTGACTGAAAAGTGAGTAACAGTCAAACAGGCAGGTAACTGACAGACAGCTATACATGACAGACTGACACCCAAGAGACAACTGACTCCTAGAAAGGCAAGAAGAAAAGGGATAAGTATATAGTGCATAAGGTGTGATGGTGCTGCCCTCCTTGCACAGTTTATCTCTTATTGCAAACTGCTGTTGCTGAAGCTAATAAAGGACTATCCTCATCATGTACAGTAAAAGCTGAAACTGAGTTAAGTTTAGGAAAGAGAGAAAGCTGCAGATGAAATGCTGGCACTAGCTATGTGTACAGGCAGATAGATAGTCAAAAAGGCATAAGTGTGTGAGATTTTTTGCAACCACTAGACAGTAACAGACAGGGACAAAAAACACAGTACTTTACAATTTAAAGCTGAATTTTCATCTTCATAATATTTCAAAGATAGCCCATATGTTCTCAGTATGTCTCCATTTACCATTTCAGATTGTAAACTTTCGAACAGGGACCTCACATCCAGTGTTTACTTTGTTAAGCATTTGTCACGCTGTATTGTTCAAACCTTTAAAGCGGAACTATCATCTTCATAATATTGCCCCCCAATGCATTACCAATATAGCGATAGGCTAAGGAATACTTGTATTATGCTGAATAAGTCCACGTTATTGAAGTAATCCAACTTCTTCTGCAGGCATCCAGGGCACAGAGCTTACAAGAGAAGCTCTGTGCGCCTGTGCAGGCAGCAACTTCCGTTACCTTAAGGTAACCAATAGACATCACCACCAATCCAGGCAGTGCAGGGGACAGACAGTGCAGATGCAGAGGTAACTTTCCTTTAAGATGTCTGCACTGTTGTCCACTGGATGCATGCAGAATAAGCTGGATTACTTCAATAATGTGGACTTATTCAGCATAATACAAGTATACCTTTGCTTATCGCTATATCAGTAATGTATTGGGGGGCAATATTCTGAAGATGAAAGTTCCGCTTTAAGGGTTTGAACAATACAGCATGACAAATGCTTAACAAAGTAAAACATTGGAAGTTGGGTCTCTGTTCAAAAGCTTACAATCTGAAATGTGGTGTGATTGGGGGACCTTGAGAAAATTGCATCCTCACCGGAAGGAAAGGGATCATCATCATTTATTGCACATGCTGCAGCAACAAATGTTGAGGTCAGTTTTTGAACTACCACTTTACTCCCACATCCCTGTGCTGCTCCACCTTTCCTCTTCCTGCTTGTGCATTCGCTGGACAATACTCAACTACTGTGTGTGTTATTACTCTCTACCATACATATCTGATGGAGTGTGATATCTTGCCTTGGCCCTTATCAAAATTCTCAATGTCATTTTCTGCCTATCAAGTCTGCCTCGGTCACAGAATATTAGTGAACGGGTAATGCCTAATTGGCCGATGTGCCAGCAAATCATAAGATATTATAATTTAACCATTAATCACAGAAACAAAAAGGGGAACTGTAACATAAAAATAAAAACTGTCTATATTAAGTGAGTGAGATGGAATGAGTTCAGATGGGAGGACACAGAGCAGAGCACACCATTTGAGGCCCACTGGGAGGTAAAAGATGATATATTCCCAGTGGTACGGGCTTGGGTGAACTGTGCTCAGATATGGCAGCGCACAATTGCCCGGAACAAATCTTCAGGCTTCATTGGAACCTCCCCTGACAGCACCCACTTCCGGGTCACATGGATGGCCATCTTAGCCTGTGCCAGGAGTATGTTTATGAGGAGGTCCTCAGCCCTACTGGCCTGATATGCTGGGCACCAAAAAATAAAGAGGTGAGGGGAGAAGTACATCTAGAACTGCAAGAGGAGGCCCCTCAGGAATGCAAAAACAGGGGCTGCAGTCAGCTGCAGATGATATAGATATGAAATATTGACTCCTCCTTGCCACAGAATGGACAAGTGGCTGGGGAGTCTGTGAAATGGGCCAGGTACTCCCCCGTGCTCAGTGCACCATGGAGCACTCTTCAACTCAAATCCCTGATGGGTCTGGGCACCAAGGTGGAATAGAGTGCCCTCCACCTGGAAAGATGGTGTCTGGTCGGCAGACGAGGATGTGGAAGTGCACTCTGTGGAGCACGAGGTAACACAGCCACTTCTTAGACATGCCACGGAAACATGCCGAGGGTATCACCCCCAATTGGATTAAGTTGGGGGCTGGAGGAGCCAAGGGGGATTGATGAGGCCTTTGATGTATGCATACAGCCAGAGGCGAGGGATCCACAGGTAGACGTGGCTCTCCACGTAAGGCCTCCTCAATGAAGGTGCGCAAGTCGGGGTGGAAGGCAAATGGTACAGAACTCTGACTTCTGAGACCCATACGGAGCATAAGCATATCTGGCTCTACCCAGTCTGACCGTTCATAGTCCAGGAGATCCCTGACTCAGGTCATCTGTGCTTGTCGAAGGCGGCAACATATACTAGGGCACATATACTAGGGGCTTCCAATGTCTGAGCCCCCACAGCAGGATTATATAGAGGGCTCAGTTAGAATGTCTGTCCCCTGCACTGTACCCTGCCTCAGCCACAGAGCTCATATCAGGCTCCCAGTCAGCTGTCTGTCATCTAATAAATGTATTTGTTTAATTAAGTATTATTTTTTTAATTATATTTTTATTTTCTTGTTTATTTTTTTTTTAATTTTCCACCCTATATTATCAAAGTCATTCCATAAAATATATATATATAACTAAAAAACAAAATCAACAACCTCTTTCCCCAGACTTCCCCACCACAGAGACAATAAAAGCAAAATCAGCAAGTAATTTGGATCCCAGCTGTCTGTGTCTTGCCAGTCAGTCACACCAAATTTGGGGTATTTGCAGTCAACCTCCTTCCTCCCTTCTTCTCCGCAGAGGCCCCCAGACTCCCCCAATACAGAGAACAAATGTCCTACCTAAAAGACTCCTTAAACTAATCTTCAATTCCCCTTTATTTGCCTGTCTTCTATAGCTCATAAACGTGCTGCTTTCTCCTCTCACAAAAACAAAACAGAATGGCATGTTGTGAGAGCCTGACAGCCTTGTATATGGCTGTTGAAAAGTAGCAATGAGCTAGTCAAAAATGGCACTTTTTGCAGGAAATTCTTCACCAAGTGGAAAGTGGCATTTTTAGCCAACTTTGTTATGATGAGAAAGTTTTCTCCAATCTCTAGTAAACAATGGGTCTTTACACAATCACCAGCATTAACAATAACACCAACATCCCAACATTTTTCAGAACAAATGAAATGCCATCATTATCCCAAAAAGCATATCATCTATCTCAGAGGCAGCAATCTAACATTTGTGGTGGTGACACATCTCTATAGGACTTGTTTGCAGATACCCACAAACACTGTCTAGCTCCAAGGAGTGGTCCCTTTGCATGTGAGATGGTTATTGTTTACTTACAGGATAGCTAAGCTGAAGCAATAGCCCAATTGACTTCTGGCAAACAAATTGTATATATGACAACACTGATGCCTACTGCTGTGGAAGCCGTTTCTTTCCCACCAGTAAAGTTCGGTCAAAGCATGTTTTTGGTGCTGATGGTTACATTATTAATGACCACAGGACATGGCTAGTTTCTCAAGCAGCAGCAGTGTTGGAAGACTTACCGAGTAGCAGTAGTATCAAGTAGCAGTAGTGGAAAGACAAACGATACAAAGAAGCCTAAGGCAGCTGTGGAGGTAACAAGCATGCTGAAGAGAGAAGGGATTTGAACAGTTGCCACCATCTACCACATTTGGGATCACTGTTATGACCACTTATGACTGATTGACAATAATATAATAATAATGCAAGTTTATATATTGGAATCATACATTATAATGCAAATAATTTATCTAGCATCCCTTCCAAATAAATAAATAAATAAATAAATAAATAAATAAATATATATATATATATATCCTTCTAATATAAAAGGCCAGATGTATATTTGTCCGATGCAGTAGAGACTGCCTGAACACAGGCTGAAACAGTCATGAGCAGTAGAGACTACCCGAACGCAGATGTTTGTCTGATGCAGTCATGCGTAGTAGACACTTTCCGCACGCATAGAATAAGGGAGGTGTATTTCTTCAGTTTTATGCACTTTGGCCCATGTATATGGACTTTTACACTAATAATATATATATATATATATATATATATATATATATATATATATATTTTTTTTTTTTTTTTTTTTTTTTATTATAGTTTTAAAAATGCATGTCAGCAGTAGGCTTACAGAAAGAAAAGGCTTAATATGCCCTCTAAATAAAAGTGACTGGGTGGTGGTGGGTGACTGATACAATGAGCAGAGTCACATTGCCAGATCCCCACATCTGAAAACACACTGTTTGCTGGTCATGGTGGACTGGGGGCAAGTTTGGCAGTGCCAAGGAGGAGGAGCTTTAGGGTACCAAGAGAGCAAAGGTGATAATTTCATGCACCCAGACTCTTGCATAAGAAGACAATGCAAGTGTTATTTGTGGTGTTGCCCTTCCAGTTGTGTGGGGGATTTCAGTTTCCTTTCTGTGGGATTTTTTTTGTGGGTCACAGAGCAACATTTGAAGATGATTTCTTTTTTCTTGTAGGATGGCTTCACATGCTTTCTGTACACATCATGATGGTGATTTAGGGCAGTAGTGCCAAAGTGTGTATCCTGTTTTTTCCTCTTCACTACCTTGTTGCACACTGTGCACAATGTAATTGCTAATGATTGCACTGTGCCAGGCCTGAGGCAGGCCCGGACTGGCCATCGGGCACACCGGGCATTTGCCCGGTGGGCCGGTCCGGTGACCCAGTCTCCGTAGTAATACAGAGCGCTGGGAGATGACATCATCTCCCAGCGCTCTGCATTATTACGAACCGCGCGCGGGAGGTGCAGCTCTGTGCCGAAGGAGGCACAGATCACATTGATGGTACGCCGCGTCGCCGCTAGATCACCAGGGATTTAAGGCAGGGGATCAAGGGGCATTGCGGAGATGAAGGGGCAGTTGATGAAGGGGGCGTTGTGGAAGGGGCATTGTGGAGTGGAAGGGTGCATTGTGGAAGGGGCAATGTGGAGATGAAGGGGACATTGTGGAAGGGGCATAGTGGAGATGAAGGGTACATTGTGGAAGGGGCATAGTGGAGATGAAGGTGGCATTGTGGAAGGGGCAATGTGGAGATGAAGGGGGCATTGTGGAAGGGGCAATGTGGAGATGAAGGGGGCATTGTGGAGTGGGGCATTGTGGAGGTGAACAGTGTGGGGAGGAGGATGGGGTGGGCAGAGTGTGGAGGTGAATATGTGGGCGGGGGCATAAATCCTTGCACCGGCCCTGGGTCCGGGCGTTAAAAAAAAAAAAAGCGAAAGGCGCCCCCCCCCCCCATGGGCTGCTCAAAAAATAAAAATGGGCTGCTCAGCTTTAAATGCCCAGGCCTATTTTTTGTCCCAGTCCGGGCCTGGCCTGAGGGAAAATAATCCCACACACATGTTTGTAGTGGGGAGAGGCAGAAAAGAACAGTTTTGTTTTCTATATATACCTTCAATGCTTGGAGCAGGCGCTGCTGCTGTATCAGTATGCAGTAGCACTAGTGCTTGGAGGAAAAGTACTAGGAAGTGCAGAAGACTCAGCAGCAAAAAGTAGATTAGCAGCAAATGCCATAATCTCACTGCATATGGTGGTGGTGCCAAAAACAGATAGTGCTCTCATTCTAAATCACTTTCAGCCAGGAAAGGTCTCATGCTCTCTTCTACAACACTAGCTCCATCACCCATTTGAATAATTACCAGCTCTACCAGTCTCTTACTGCTCACTACTTGGTGAAGACAAATGTAACAGAGGGGCTCCCGCTGTCACACTTCTCATCACAGCTTACAAAGTGACAGCAGAAGCAGGCATATACAGCTGCACTGTGCTGCTACTACTACTCACAGGAACATTCAAAGGATATGGTAACTAGGGATGGGAGAAGGTTTTCACCTCAAAAGTGAAACAGGTAAAAACAGCACTTGCTGCAGAGCAGTAATTATGCACAAAAAGTACCAGTTTTACACCTTTTTATGGTAAGACTGAAATCTCACACCCACATGGCAAGTTTCCCTTCTTTTCCCACAGGCATAGTATGAAAAAGTTGTCAGGGTTTGTGAGAAATAGAGAGAGAAACATATTTTTCAGCTACTTAGGATAGGTAAATAAAGCAAAATTGTAGTACAGACATAGTGTTATCTTTATTAGGAGAGTCTGGGGGACTCTAGGTGAAAAGAGAATGGAGATTAACCCAAAATACCCCAAAATCTTGATAGAGTGAGTCAGGCAGCTGTGATCCAATTTCCTTCCTGATATCCAATTTCCTTCCTGATCAGGCTGTTGTTTGTGTGTTAGGGGTGTCTGGATGTGAGGGGTTATGTGCAAAGTAGATTTGTCCAAAATTCCCCCAGATCTTGTGTTACTGAGAAGACACAGGCAGCTGTGCTCTAAGTTCTTTTCTGTTGGCTGTTATCTGTGTTAGGGGAGACTGGGGTGTGAGAAGGGAGCAAAAGAGATTTACCCCAAGTCTTTCTGATAAGACACAGGCAGCTGTGATCCAAGTTCTTTCCATCTGGCTGTTCTTTGTGTTTGAGGAGTCTGGGTTGTGTGTGAAAGGAGCAAAAGATATTTACCCCAAGAAAGTGTGTGACTGAGAAGACACGGGCAGCTGTGATCCAATTTCCTTACTCGTCTGGCTGTTATCTCTGTGTTAGGGGAATCTGGTGGTGTGTGAAGTTAGCAAAGTAGATTTGACCAAAATACACAAATATCTTGTTACTGAGAAGAAACAGGCAGCTATGGTCCACGTTCCTTTCTCTTAGCTCTTCTTTGTGTTAGTGGAGTCCTTTGGTGTGTGAAGAGAGCAAAGCAGATTTACCCCAAATACCCCCAAATTTTGCGTGACTCAGAAGACACAGACAGCTGTGATTGGTAATTAGCGAGATTCTCCAACTGATATAATTACTGTAGAACAACCTGAGCATGGCAGATGAATCATATAGAAATGCACCAGATAGCGAAGGAAACGTTAGCATGCTTTGAGCAGAATTCTCATATAGTATCCTTTAGAAGCAATGATAGGACCCAATTGAAATGGGGTACCTTGATAAGAAAAGCAAGCTTAAACATACTTTGGCCAAATTATGCAAAACCCCTCATTTTTTGAAAATGTTTAACGCATGGGTAACATGTATGGAAAAGTGCAGGTGTTTTTTTTTTCTGTTTCTACTGTAATATACATTTATCATTTATAAACAAGCAACTGAAACAAATATATAATACAAGAGTTTTTATAAATTAAGCTCTGTTTGTGTTGTTGCTTAAATTATTGAAAATTATGTATTTATAATTATTTTGCATACTATCTTTTACATGTATAAATATTCATAACATGAGTTTAAAAAAAAAATGTGAAAAACCCAGCAAACAAAATTGGCCACACTTTAAACAAAAATTTAAATCAGTAAAAATGGGCTGAGGTTGATATGAACAACTGCTAAGAGTTGATTCATGCAGGGAAGAGAGTGAGGTGACACAGCTGTCATAATAACCCATCACACCAATATATAATTAATAGCCACTCTGACCAGTTCCATTTTCTATATTGCTATCATGCTGTTTTCAACTAACAGGAGGGAATAAGGGACTGTCATAAACATTTAGTTTTAATCTCTAGTAAGGATGGGATACATTTTCTCCTCAAACTGAAATTGGCAAAAAAAATGGCACTTTCTGCTTGGCGAAAAATTTCCAGTGAAAATTTTTTTCCTGATTTTTTTCGCCTAGCTCATTGCATTGAAATCAATGCGTAGAAAAAATTTTCTCCACCACACGAAAGTTTTCTACAGCCATATAAAAGGGTATCAGGCTCTAACAGCATGCATGTTTGTGAGAGGATAGCAGCATGTGTTTGAGTTAAAGATAGGCAAATAAAGGGGAATTGAAGCTTAGTTTAGGGAGTCATTTAGATATGACATTTGTTCTCCGTAGCAGGGGAGTCTGGGGGCACACTGGGGAAGAAGAAGGGAGGAAGGAGGTTGACCCAAAATATCCCAAAAATGTGGTGTGACGGACTGGGAAGACTCAGGTAGCTGGGGTCCAGATTGCTTGCTGATTTTACATTTATTGTCTCTGTGCTGGGAAAGTCTGGGGAAAGACATTGTTGATTTGTTTTCCAGTTATGTATATATTTTATAAAAAAAATAAAAATAAAAAATAAAATAAAAATAAAAAATACATAAATAATTAAACAAATAAATATATTAGACAGCTTACTGGGAGCCTGTTGTGAGCTCTGTGATGGAAGCAGACTTGATAGACAGCAGACGACATTGAGAATTTTGTTGAGGGCCAAGGCAAGACATCACACTCCATCAGTTGCGAACTGTAGAAAGTAAAAACATACACAGTAGTTGAGTAATGTCTAGCAAATGCACAAGCAGGAGGGGGAAAGGTGGAGCAGTGCAGGGTTGTGGGAGTAAAGTGGTAGTATAAAAACTGACAGCAGCAATCATTGCTGTAGCATGTGCAATAAATTATGATGATCCCTCTCTTCCTGGGTGGATGCAGTTTGTCAAGGTCCCACCAATCACACCACACCAGTCCCCCACCGCCACATTGTAGGTTGTACTTTATTTTTTTATTCATTTGACATCATCATGAATATGTGCCATTGTCACTTATGCAGGAAGTAAGTGTTGTGGGCAAAGGACAAATGCACTCTGCATGCTAACACATTTTACTAGGTATATGTTGCTGTAGGACTCCCAACCTTGAATTCCAGCTACTTATTCTTGACTACAGCCCTCAGAAGAAGTAATATTGTGATGGGAAAGGTTGCACCATATTAAACATAGGAGAAAAATGCGCTGCAATAGGAAACATGTGTTGTAATAGGAGAAAAATATGTTAGAATAGGAGAAAAATATGTTGAATAGGAAAAAAATTTACTGGAATAGGCGAAAAGGAGGACATTTTTGCAATGGAGAAATCTTTCACAAAAAAAGAGAAAAATCATCTGTTTTTTGCCAAAAGTCATGCAGGAAAATTTTCAACCACCCCTAATCTCCAGGGACTGATTTTTAGTAAATTATTTAGTAAATACCAAGCAAATATTAACATAGAATACTGAATTGTTTGTGATATATTGACAATAAAAACTGTAGAGTGCAGTTATAATCAGTAGACCTTAACATCTATAGACCTTTTGGAAATAATATTTTAAACAGATGTTTATACTTGTTTTAATTTTACATTTCACATTTTAAACCTTGGCTTATCATCTCTTTAAATATAATACTTGTTTTGCAAGGTTGGATACATTTCTAAAAGCAACATATAAATTATTCCTTTATTTTGATCTAGTTGAAGAGCCCGTTACACGTTCCACAGTGCCGCTGCCAGCCGGTCGCGGGGCAGTCATGCACAGTAGAGACTGACCGCGCCGCGACTGATACAGAGTGGGATGTTCCTTCAGAGCGCCCCGATCTGTATCAGCCTGATAGCTTATATTGTATTTTATACAATCAGTTGGTTTGAGAAAGCGTTCAGAGTAACCAAGTAACAGTGAAACGTTACTATTATAGTCAACAATTGGTTTGTTATTTTATATTATATATAGTTTTAAACAATAAATTGTTTTATGAAGATAACCAGCAGCCTTCGTTTTATGTATACATGCAATTTTGGAGACTGATATCCCTCTACTAGTGGACCAGATACTAAAGAAATCTGAGTGGAGGCAGATATAATCCTCCCCACATGCTTTAATAGCTGGTTTTGGTATAAGCCATTGACCAACATTTTCTCTTGTGAGTATATTTCAGTTTGTTTACTATTGGTGTTTTTTGGAAGATTACAGGAAGCATTGGGCGCCCTCTGCTCTGTTCTTTTTCTTTATATTGTTAATGCCATGATGACCCTGCCATGGTACAGAAAAGCCATATTCTTCTGTATTACTATTGGAGTCCTCAACATCCTTTTATTTTACTAAATGTCACTCCTCATATCCAAGCATATAATAACAAGTTTACTGTCAGTCTTAGGTTGCAAAAGTGATTAATTGGAGACATTTGATACTGTGCAGGTATGATGCAGTTCTGACAAAGTTTGCTAACCAGCTGCTGTATTTATTTACCAGCAATTAAACCACATATATAAACTATTGCAGACAAATGTCAGGAGCACTGATTTGAGCAATATAGTGATCCAATTACTGAAAGATGTAACTAATGTAAAGAAAGTATGCTAAGATGCTTTAGCAAGATATAGAACACAAAAATTGTTTTCTATATTGTTTATTTTTAATTAAAGTTATGTTTAAAAATTATATGGGGATCTTAGAGTAGAGGAGACTTTCTACCCACTAAAAACAGTCCTGAATCTGGGGATGGGCTTCATATATCATTATGATAGCTACAACATCTTGGTATAGGCATTGTATAGAGATGGATCTTGTCAACTCCCAGATTAAAAGGCTCTTCACAGCTCTGTGTTAATGAACATTTCCTTGTTCCCAGGTCTTTGATCAAACCCTATGCATTTCATTTCATAGCTATGCAGACTGTATATTTACTAAGTTATTTGACCCCGCATTGTTGTACTCATATAATTGGTTTCAAATATATGTCATACACTGTAAATATAAATGCAGTGTTGTTCTAGCTTTATTTGTTAACCCATACCTGAAGTAGGAGCCTTTGTGTCCTGAAAGTGTGCACCTTCTATGTCCTTAGTTAGCCATTAAAAGGGATCACCTTTATATCACTCTTGTGAGTTTTTTTGCTGCACTGAATCCCATCTAATTTACTGACTAACACAGTGCCATCTTTTTTCATATAGTCTCAAATTCAAGATTGGGTTCAGTATATCCAGTCAGCAGTATAAGGAGGTCAAGAAGAAGAGATCTAAAAAAATATTTATTACATTCAAATAAAAAGGCAGGATAGTATTCTGATGCATTTGCAAGTTTTCTTTCTATGTTAGTGGCACTCACATGTGAAGATACAGCCTCTTGTGCTGCATCAGGATTGCACAGAAAACCTTTCATGGAGGATACTTACTCAGCTGGAGGGAAGGGGGACTCTTCCAAGTGAAAGTAGCATTTTCCCACAGTGGGCACAACTTGGAGAGATATAGACTTAGGGAGACTAAGTACATACCTCCTGCTGACTACACTGTAATAGACAGAGTCCTTGTTTTCTGTTTCTCTGTAAAGACTAAAGGGCATCATTTTACAAGAAACCAGTGAAAGTTTGCTAAAATGAATGTGAGTACAGTGGTTCTTAGTTATTCAACTATGATCTGAAAAGTAAGGATGGGTAAATCTTTTTCAGAAAACCAATAATTTGCCACTTTTTCTGAGAAAATTACTGCATCTTGATAATCCTTAAAATGTTCTCCTTTTATTAATAACCCCCTAAAATTTTCTGTAGTGTGTGGCTCTATGGTTACTGTGTGACAAGGCTGGTGTTACAGTGTGCAGTTTTATGTTTACTATGGGACATGACTGAGGAGAAAGCGTGTGGTTCTGTGCTTACTGTGGGATAGAACTGGGTGGGAGGAGTCAGCATGTGAGTCTATGGTTATCACGAGTCATGGTACACAAAATCAGAAAAATTGGGTTCTCGTTATGTTTTTATACTTTGCACAGTCCTACCACAAGAAAGGTTTTTGGTACTTATGTGTTAAAATTCTTGCTTTCAGTATATACTTTCTACCATATGTATGTATGTATTTATATCTTTATTTATATGTCACCACACAGTGTACAAAGTATCTTACAATAGACATATGTTACAATAAATAAGAGGGGATAAAATAAGTGTCACATTCATAGAAACAATAGGGAAAAGGTCCCTGCCCCAAGGAGCTTACAGTCTAAATATCTCCCTCTCCTTTCTCCTCTGTCTATCTCCTGACTTCCACAGCTTCTTGATTCTCTCTCCATCTGCCTCTCCTTAAATCCAGTCTCCCTTCCTGAAGCCTGTCTCCATCTGTAGACTTTCACCAAACTATATTCCCATCTCTCTTTCTTCCCAACAGTCCTCACAAACATTCCCTCTCCTTTTCCTACTGCTTCTTTTCAACTCTATTTCTCTTTCTCTCTCTCTCTTCTGCCATGTCTTTATCTCCCTTGATTTATCTATATATTCCTCCTTTCCTCTCCTTTCCACTACCACCCCCTCAGAGCATACATGAGAGTACTGGCAAGGAATGTCATAATGCTTATTTGATGGGTTGAGTGTGTTGAAGGTGTTAGATGTATAGGTCTGCTGAAGTTTATACTGTTATTGCTGTCTGGGTTATGGTACTGATTTTTAGTCTGATAGAGCTGGTGATGGGTATTTTAAAAACATATATTGTGGAAACAAATAAAAATTGATTTTGCTCAATTCTGGACACTGACTAGTTGCACTACAATACAATGTTATCTACAATTTAATAAAAGCTGTTTAGCAGGGACCCAATCTAGACTCAATGGAAGACTAGTAAACCCATAAGGGCTTTTATGTATGTATGTACATAGCAGATATATCTATGTATGTACATAGCAACTGTTAGAAACAGTATACAGTAACCACCAGTAGATACAAAAAAAATTCTTAAGTAACTGAAACAACTGTAAAATAAAAATCTATGACATTTGAAAAAGACAGTGGTAGACAATAAATATATGTTAAAGATATATAGCTCAAAATAATTAGCAATAGGAATAAGGCTCTAAAGAGACTCAAACCAAAATTATGAAAATAGTCTCTATATATTGTCCTTTATTTAGAAACTTCTATAAGAACAGAAGAAATAACTTACCATAGTTACTAGAGATGAAATTAAATGATGAAGTCGTGGGGATGCATGATGTTAGATGAAGATGATTCACCAATGTAAGATGGAGCAACTTGTGCTAGAAAACCAATTGTCACTCACCTTCCAATTATGGCCTTTTTCCACAATACAAATCTGGTTTGAAAAGAAACGTAAAGGAGAAGAGAGAGTAAAAAAGCAGAGTTTTATTTAGCAAAAATACTTCTGATATGCTTACGTCTACAGACTCCCAGTAAATACACATTTATCTCCCTCCTGGTCTTATCAGCTATGATAACTAGCACTATCATGGTCACACCTCCTGTGGCAAATCCCAAGTGCTGCAGAATCCACCACCATAGACTGGGACAAGGATGGATCATTGACAAAGGTGATGAGGGGGGACCCTGGGCTTATCTAAAAAATTCTACTGAGACAAATCATCCAATATCTGCTGCACATCTTCCGTGGTGACTTCTGCAGAAAAAACTGAACATCCCTTCAGCTTCAGATTGAAGTAGTGGCTGCAAGGAAAAGGACAGCAGGGCATACTACTACTACTTAATAAAATCTTCTGCTTTGTTCTTGCTTTCAAATCACAAAATGCCATTTGTTTACTGATTTCATTTCTAATGATAAGGTCACAAAGATTATGACATTTAGCAAGGAAAAAGTACCATTATTCATATAATATAACATCAATGTCTTGTTAACGCTTCACGTTTACAGTCACAAGATTCTTGTTTTAGAATTAGATTTCCTTTATATTTATTGTGTATCTACATAAAAATAATGTAATGGGAAGGAGAAACCACAATACACTTTAGTCAGTTAATTCGCATTAAATACACCTCCTGATCAACTGTATAAGTCAGTTGCATTTACTCCAGTTCCAAATTTCATTGTATGTTTACATCTAAATTGTGTGTTGGTGCCATTTTAAATTTCTCTGAAATACATGGATTGCATACTGTTAAATAATACATACACCTTTTCTGAGAATAAAAATAGATATTTTCATTATATCTATTTCATAGCAAGAACAGTTTCCATGCTTTTTTAAATGCAAATGATTGTGTGCCTGTATGTTAAGGTTTTACAAAGAAACTGTCCAAAGCTGAATCAATACATGTGGAGATCTAAGAAATGCTTTCAGTGTTAGGTGTGAAATATACACTACAACTCATTTTTATGATTAACCGTTTAAGTGTCTGGGGGTATCCAATGCATGGCACTCGAAGGGTTAAAAAAATATATCTCTGCAAAAAATTACTTCTTGGAATAATGATATTTCCACAATGAATGTTTTCCTTGGAAAGTAAATAAAATGTGGCTTTCTTAATGGAAATAATGACTCAAAAGTATTTACTTAGACCAAAATCATGCTTTCCAGGGACATGCACAGACATTTTGGGGGGCAGGGGCTCAAATGAAAAAAAGGCACTTCTCATAATTATTTATTCAAAATGTATGTTCTAAAAAAGAATTTACATCTCAGGAGCCTGTAGGCACAGAAATCTGAAGCGCCCCCCCATTGGCCATCATAATGTTCCTAATCTCCACATTGCCCCCCATCATCTCCATATTGCCCTCACATTGCCCCCATCAGCTACAACTTGCCCCATCACCTCCACATTGCCCCCATCATCTCCATATTGCCCTCATATTGCCCCCTATCAGATCCATAATGCACACATTGCACTCTTCAGCTCCATATTGCCCTCACATTGCCCCCCATCAGATCCAACTTGCCCCCATCATCTCCACATTGCCCCCCCATCATCTCCATATTGCCTCAATCAGCTCCAACTTACCCTCACATTGAGATGACTGGTAATAGTCCTGAGGCTCCCCTGGCTCCTGACTCCTCCTCTGCTGGTCGCGTGTGCTCTTAGCGGGGTCTGTCACCTGACCTGCCCCCCATCATCACACACCCCTGCGGGTTGTGATGACATTACACATGCTGCGCACTCGCAGACCAAATGAGGAGGAAGAGGCACAGTGCCACAGTGAGTGACAGTCTTCACTTGCTTCCAGGCCAGCCTGAGTGAGTCTCTCTGGACTGAGTGGGCTGGCAGCAAGCAATCGGAGCGGTGCATCTGACTTGGCTGGCTCTTGTCTTGTGTGGGACACTGGGACAGTATAGTAACCCATAACGTTACGTATGTAGTAGAGTTGGGAGTCAGGAGGACTGGGTGGCAATGCATAGGCTGCAGTGCGGCATGCATGAGCATACTCGAGTCAGGACTCCGACTCGCAGCATGATAAAAAGGGCACTGGGCTGGGTATGAATGAGTAGCATCAGCATAATTTAAAAAAATGAATGGGCAAACATTGGGACTAGTACTAGTGATAAAGTCGTGTCAGTGCCTCAGTCACTCACTGTCAGACTCCGCAGCGAGAGAGTGACTGACAGCTGATGATGATGACGGGCGGCACTGCAGTGCAGGCCACGACACGATTTAATAGGCGGCTGTCCATTAAAGGTAGCAACTTCTCCAGTCCCCGGCCCTCACTCACATACGTAAAATAAAATCGGACTGACTCATTGTTTTTTTGGGGGTTTTTTGGCACAAGGGCACTTGGACAAAAAGGGCAGGTGCTCAAGCCCCCCTTGGGGTCTATGTGTGCATGTGCCCGAGTGGAAAATGTTTTCATCTACACAAGTGTACTAGTATAAAAGTATAAGCATTATGCAATTTAGCATTATACCCTGCTTATTTCTATGTTATTGGTTTAAATATATAAAATTATTAACAATCCGGTAATAAAATACCATCTTTCACAGAAAACCTTGTTTGCTTGAAACAAAAC
Organism: Rhinophrynus dorsalis; assembly: GCA_037306005.1. Taxonomy (NCBI): domain Eukaryota; kingdom Metazoa; phylum Chordata; class Amphibia; order Anura; family Rhinophrynidae; genus Rhinophrynus; species Rhinophrynus dorsalis. Next base: position 305,265,754 of record CM074720.1, on the reverse strand, counting down.
TTTAGTAGGATTGATATTTATCAGCTTTGTGGATAATTATTATCTGATGTTGGAGGTACATTGGGCTCCTTTAATATATGTCGAACACTCTAGGCCTTATGATTAATTTGAAATCCTTATTGATTGGGGTGTAAGGGGATCTTCTTATAGATATAGCTGTGAAATAAAAGCACACTTCATCATTTTATGTGAAATATTATAGAATATATCACTGTTTCCTTAGTCTCATCTCCATTCTAAATGTATATCATAAACATAAAATTATGAAGATGAAAGCTTAATTTAAGGACTAACTAACTTATAATATAAATACAGACAAATGCAGATAAATATGTTAATTTGAATAGAGAATGTTGGCTGAACAGACTGGGAAAACAGTAGTGAACTGTTATCTTGTGATATGGTTAAATATTTGAGCAGAACTGCTTTTTAGACCATGCACGTTAGACTGCTAGGGTAGAATGTGTTTACATTCTAGCCAAGTCTTCATGTCTTGATTTTAAAGACATTTGGGGAGATTTATAAACATGAATTTAAGCAAAAAGAAGCATTAAAATGGCTGTAACTGAGTCTCAGACAGTTATAAAATGAATAACGCCAATTTAGGAAGGCTGTTCGCAATGTAGTTTTTATTTTGTTTTTTTTAATGGAATAACAAATTTTGTAAAATGTCTCACAGCAAATTTATAAATGTCTCAATCTGTGACAATTTTGCAACAGAATTTCTCAAGGATCTTAACGCCAGGTATATACTGTCTTTAAGCATTCCAGGCCTTAATATCAGAGTAATAACGACATTTTTATAAAAATGCCTTAAATCATTTGTAAATCAGACATGATGTTATCTCCAGTTTCCTTTTGTCTCAGGTCAATAGAGTCCATTTTTCCTTTGTGAATTATTGACTCTCTTCATATCAGTTATTCTCTAAATATGGTTCAGTTTTAAACCAGCTACTTCCACAGGAGATAATAAGACAGCTGATTTATAGTTGACTTTAAACAACTCCTCCTCCCAAACTGAATGAATTAGTGTAGCCAATCACTATTTGAGAGTCAAGACTGCATCGCATGGAGCAGTGAGGTGGCGGCCTCTTAACATTACCTGTAGCTTGGCCCGTGTACACAGGCTTTTACACTAGTATATATATATAATAGAAAAAGGAAGGGGAGGACAGCGCATATATTCTCTAAGTGTAGTATGTTACATCAACACATGAAATGAAAAATAAAGAATAAAAAATATAAGAGAGCGAGAGAGAGAATGTGGAAAAAAGGTTCAAACAAAAAAAGCAACAACCATCTCTAAGTGTAGATAGATGACCAAATTGCTTGCAACTATATGTGTAATAGCACTTGAAAACTCTGACACAAACAGATCTATAATAAAAAAATGAATGAATGATAAATAAATGAATAAAAATTTATTCTAACAATTAAAACTCAATTGGAACAAAAAGAATGTGTCCCTAATATTAAAATAAAATATGAATCCGTTGTAGCATTACATGTTGGAATTTTGTGCTTAAAGAAACATATCAGTAGCTATAGTTCGGCAGCTGTATATAATTACCAGATAAATGTGAAATAGTAGCATAAAATTGATCCTTAACAAGTAAAGGTGTATGCTTACAAGACCTCCGGTAATCATGCGCTTGTAGAGAACAATTCTCCGCCTCACTGGTACTCCAGTCCGGGAACAAGAGCGAAAGTTCCAATGGGTGATATATCCCTCACACCGCTGGTATCGGTTGTTCCGATGTTGAAGTCAGAAGCGGGTGATGTATCCCTCACACGGCTGTTCTCAATAGCTCCAAATGTTTGAGTCAGAAGCGGGACCGAGACTAGTCACCGCAATTCTCATAGAATGTATTGCTTGAGAAACGGCTCGATCACTCGCAAAACTGTTTAGTGTTGGCGTGTAGCCTAACACGTGGAAGTTGATTGACGCGTTTCGGCGCAAGGTTACGCCTTCTTCAGAATAGAGGGGGATGTGTCCTGAACATCCCCCTCTATTCTGAAGAAGGTGTAACTTTGCGCCGAAACGCGTCAATCAACTTCCACGTGTTAGGCTACACGCCAACGCTAAACAGTTTTGCGAGTGATCGAGCCGTTTCTCAAGCAATACATTCTATGAGAATTGCGGTGACTAGTCTCGGTCCCGCTTCTGACTCAAACATTTGGAGCTATTGAGAACAGCCGTGTGAGGGATACATCACCCGCTTCTGACTCCAACATCGGAACAACCGATACCAGCGGTGTGAGGGATATATCACCCATTGGAACTTTCGCTCTTGTTCCCGGACTGGAGTACCAGTGAGGCGGAGAATTGTTCTCTACAAGCGCATGATTACCGGAGGTCTTGTAAGCATACACCTTTACTTGTTAAGGATCAATTTTATGCTACTATTTCACATTTATCTGGTAATTATATACAGCTGCCGAACTATAGCTACTGATATGTTTCTTTAAGCACAAAATTCCAACATGTAATGCTACAACGGACTCATATTTTATTTTAATATTAGGGACACATTTTTTTTGTTCCAATTGAGTTTTAATTGTTAGAATCAATTTTTATTCATTTATTTATCATTCATTCATTTTTTTATTATAGATCTGTTTGTGTCAGAGTTTTCAAGTGCTATGACACATATAGTTGCAAGCAATTTGGTCATCTATCTACACTTAGAGATGGTTGTTGCTTTTTTTGTTTGAACCTTTTTTCCACATTCTCTCTCTCGCTCTCTTATATTTTTTATTCTTTATTTTTCATTTCATGTGTTGATGTAACATACTACACTTAGAGAATATATGCGCTGTCCTCCCCTTCCTTTTTCTTTCTCTTGATTTTGCATGTCACGAGAATCCTTTTGGAGAACCTGAATACATGCGGAATACTTCTGAGGACTAGCAGCAGAAAAGAGGGGGATTATAGAGACTAAATCTTCCTAATTTTAGGGACAGTCTCTTATATTGCTATCATAAACACAAATATTCTGTATGATATTCTTTTAATGCATAATTGCTATACATCCCCATTTTTCCCCTCTTTTACTCTATACAAACGGTGGAATTTTTGCCTATACTGAGCGCTGTACCAACTGGGTTTTGTATATATATAATATATCTAAAACCTGGTAACATTGGAGTGTCAGAGTTTCTGGTATACCCCTTATTTCAAATTCATTGATCCACCAATGTACCCAGGCCCTTGATATATTAATATGTTTTCATGACATTTTAAATAATAATTGGGTATATAGTTTCATTCAATGGGTGATGAAGTGCACAGTGTTAATTTAGCTATAGGTTCTTACTTTTGGACAGAAGAAGAGATGGCTCTAAGACAAACCAGGTGCATCACCAAAAAAAGATCAAAGGGCTAGATCACATTACAGTCAGATCAAAATTCATATAGCAAAAGAGTCAGAAAAGAGGTTTTTTTATTTTTTTCTCATATTTATCATCCCATTGGGGTCAGTATGTAAACTCAATTTTGTGGTTGTGTATACAAACAAAAATGGCCAAAACTAAATGGCTATTCTGCTTTTGCAATCACATAGACCTTCCCAGGCTCGACAAATCAGGGTTACCAAGCCTGGGAAAAAGGCCTATTTGGCTGTAAAAGGTCACTACTACCATATCTACCATAACAGCCCCCCACCACAGTGTTCCCATGTCCACCTAACCTTCACACTCACATAGGCTGTGTAATACATTATAAACTGTTTTGCATTGGGAGGGTTAACTGTGCAAAGAAGAAACAAACAGTACCTCAACAACTCCCACCATCAACCCCTACATTGCCAGACTGACTGGGAACACAATGCATTCAATGCATTATAACTGATCTGACAATGCAATCCAGGCCCAAAATGGCTATTGATTTAATTGGGTTTATTAAACCCCAATTAATTCTAGTGAGGTTCCCATGGTAATAAATCAGAGGATGTAAAGCATTCAAATGGTTAAATCTTTATTTGTCCCTTAATGGTGTATTTGGTTTATCCCAGATTTGCTTCTCATTTGTGTGCATGAGCCCATAGTGTCTTAAACCAGGCATCAGATTAACACAACCTGATCTGTATTCTAATATTAGAAGACATGTCAATTGCAATCAGTGTTGTTAAGGATGTACTAGAGAAAAATGCTTTCTTTACCTAAGAAATGTCAGAAACACCTACTTGAGTTAACAGGCAAGTGTGTAAGAACAATATTAAGTATTTCAACAATTTTATCATTCCTTATGTTATTTAGTTTAAATGAAGGAAATCCTTTTGCTAGGACATTCACAAGATCAACTGTTCTCTGATAATACAATGGTATCTTCAGTAAGATAGATTAAAATAAAAATAGACCAAAAACCAGTACAACAGCAATAGGGAACTTGAAGTGGCTTTGCTAATATTGACTCTGACACCGATAACAGCACTCACTAAGAATCCCTTCAACTTAATGTTTGTTATCTTTTGGAGCAACTTCCTTCATTGCCATGTATCATGCTGTATTTCAAAACATAGACTTTAAAGAGAAACTCCCATTAATACTTTTGATCTTGTTTACATAGTCTGCAGTAGTAAATAATTTACTGCAGTTTTGTTTCATTTTTCACTAGTTTGTAAAAAGTTTTTTTGACTACTGTTTTCTCCAGTGCCATGTATTGCAATGTTTTGGAGCTCTCTGTAGTCTAGCGTCCAAAAGGTTCAATGCCATATTTAAAAACAGTGGGAATTTGAATTGCCTCTAGGGTTTAGTTGGTATGCTGTTTCTTCTTAGTACATAAGCCTCACCAGGGGTCAATGGTAACAGAGATCTCAGTTGTGCTAGAGCCCAGAATCCAGCTGGGCACCATCTGCCCCCCACGGCCCAATGGGTTCTAGTTATACATCAGTCAAAATATTTTTGTGTTAAGGGGCTCAAAAAATGCAAAAAATATTTACACTGGGGCCCTCCAGTGACTAGTCACTCAGGGGATTGTACAAATCCATCAGCACAGTAAATATTCTGCTCTTCTTCATAAACTTGAAAGTCTAACACCTCCCCCTATTCTAATGCACAAATGCCTTTACACATACTGGTGCACATTAATCCACAAGCCCTTAACATCAGCAAGCCCCAGTGCCACCCCTATTTTTGCCTAGCTCATTACATTGAAATAAATGGGAAGGCTACATTTTTTCCCACCATGTGACAAGCTTCCCTCCTTTTCTCACAGGCATAGTATAAAAGGGGCGTCACATTCCCACAGCATGCCATTCCATATTTGTAAGAGTAAGAGAGTGCAGCACATTTTTCAGCTAGAGAAGACAGCCTGTTAGAGTGGAGCTGAAGTTTAGTTTAGAGAGTCTTGTAGGCAGGACATTTGCTCTGTGTATTAGGGGGCCTGGAGAAACTCTGGGGGACAGGAATGGAGAAAGGAGATTGACCTCAAATACCACAAAATTCATTGTGACTGACTGGGAAGACACAGGCTGTGATCCAAGCTGCTTCCTGATCTGGATGTTATTATCTCTGTGCTAGGGGTGTCTGGGGATATGAGAAGGGATCAAAGGAGATTTATCCAAAATTCCCCAATATTCTGTGAGACAGACTGGAAAGACACAGACAGCTGTGGTCCAAGTTCCTTCCTGATCTGCCTGTTATTATCTCTGTGTTTGATGTGTCTAGGAGTGTGATAAGGGAGCAAAGGAGGTTTACCCCATACCTCTCTTCCTGATCTGGTTGTTATTATATCTGCACTGGGGGAGTTTGGGGTGTGAGAAGAGAACAAATGAGGTTTACCCCAAATACCCCATCTTTCTGTGTGAATGATTGAAAAGACACAGGCAGCTATAGTCCAAGTTTCTTCCTGATCTACCTATTTTTATCTCTGTGTTATACATATCTGGGGGTGTGAGAATGGATCAAAGGAGGTTAACCCCAAATACTCCAACATTTTGTGTGACTGACTGGAAAGATAGATTCAGCCTTGATCCAAGATTCTTCCTAATGTGGATGCTATTATCTGTGTGCTGGGGTATTCTGTGGGTGTGAGAAGGAAGCAAAGGAGGTTTAATCCAAACACCCCAATGTTCTGTGTGACTGTTTAAAAAAAGCCAGGCTGATCATGCTGTTATTATCTATGTGCTTGGGGGAGTCTGGGGAAAGAAGTAGATGAACAAGTTTTTTTTATTTGTTTTTTGTTGACAGTGATAGGAATAGGGGTGAGAAAAAAAGAAAAAATACATAAAATTAAAATTAAAACAAAAAAAAAAAATAAAGAAAAAAGAAAAATTGATTGGTGACAGGAACCTTGACATGAGCTGTGTGACTTTGGAAGACTAATACTAGACAGATTGAGTATTTTGTATATGGCCAAGGCAAGATATTACACTCAATCAGTTCTATTAGGTATTTTACAGTAAAAGCACACACTGTAGTTGAGTAATGTCCAGCAAACTCACAAGGTTCAGGGGGAAGGGGAAAGGAGTAGGAGCAGTGCAGGGACGTGTGAATAAAGTGGTATTTCAAAAAACAACTAAACAATGGTTGCTGCAGTGTCTGCAATAAATGATGGTGATCCCTCTCCTCTTGAGGAGGATGCAGTTTGTCAATGTCCCACTAAAAGTTCCACCACCGCTGGCAGCCATACTGAGCGGACACGCATTGGAGTCACTCCATGGCTTTTCAGGAAAATCTATAGCCATCCGCACACAGAAATTTGACCTATCGACAATTTTTATTTGGGATAACATTGTCCACACTTGGGACTACCCGAGGATACCGTTATTTGATGTGTTCCACCAACACCCTGCTGAGTGTGAGCGGACTGAAGCCTAGGCCACAAGTCCGCAGCCTCGCGTGTTGCCCGTCCGGGACTGCACTGATGGAGCAAGACACGCTCTGTTTTTTTTCTCTTTCCGACCTGCTACTGCAAGTGCATTGGGGAATCTGAGCACGCCCCGCCTTGGGGTAGGGTGTCGCAGAAGAGACGCTGTGAGCGAGACCGGAGGGAGCTGGAGACTGTGGGTGGATCTCATGGTGGCTGGAGGTCTGCATTGAACGCTGGGGAAACTGGTGTTGTCTCATCGTGCTGGAGGCCCTTTCTGACTACTTTAATCTAACATACCAACTCAATGGCATTGCCCTGCTTAGTGAGTGATCCTGCCAGGCACCAGTATTATGTGATTAGTGTATGCCCTCTCTGGCCACCCTAGTGCGCCCTCCTGTTTATTATTTTTTTCTCCTGGTGTCCCCTACCCCTTCCCATTAGGCTTAAAATACATCTGGATACCCATTGGATCATATTACTGCCGATATACCTTGGCAACACCGTGGGCCTTTCCCCTCTGGGTTACTCTGGAATGTGGATTGTGGTGTTCTGGAAGTAGTGAAGTGGTGAGGATACTCTTCCCAACTTTTCCTCTGTACTACACTGCAAGTTTATGTTCTGCATAGATCCCTACTACATGTCCGTTGTTGCAGCAGTTACTGCCGAAATTACAGAAGCAGCTGGAGGGCCTATTGTTGCTGAGCTGACCTTTGAAAGCAGCAAAGGATGTCAAATGCCATATATAGGCCTGACATTTCTTCAAGAGCTGTGGACTCCCCTGTTTGTCATCTCTCCTACATATGTTCCCCTCTTCTACCCCATGTATATATTTGAACACCCAGTTTCAGTATAATGGATGTTCGCCACTCAATCCAGCTCACGTATGAAGCCTTGAGACAAGTTATGTGTGACGTTTGAGCCCTGGATGGTCCTGCCTGCACCTAAACCCATCCCGGCAGATATTGTCTGCCCAAACTGAGCTTGACCCACAATGATCTGATCTACAATTGTTCTTCTACATTCACTATGGTAAAAAAGTCATCAGAATACAAAAAGAAATTGAGTAAATTTGCTAGAAGAGCTATGACAGCAGAGGAGATCATGGCTATGCTGGAGTCCCCACCCGTATCCGCCTCACCAGTGCAATCCTTGGCTTCCGAGAAGGAGGATTCTAAATCTCAGTTTGTGGAAATTATGTTGGCTATTGCTACCTGCCAAGCAGCCTTGACTAACAAAATTGACACTGTACAGGTGGAAATTAATCTCTTAAGGGCAGACCAACAAAATCTACGTGAAAGTATCACTGATGTTCGACACCGCATCTCCACAGTTGAAGACACGCTTCCCCCGGTGGTTACCTCGGTGGATAAATTAAAGAATCAAATGCGCTCACTACAATCAAAACTAGATGACCTAGAAAATAGGTCAACATGTAACAATATCTGTATTATTGTTTGCCGGAGGGTTGTGAGGGCCGAGACCCTGAACAATATATGAAGGCTTGGTTGAAAGAACATGTTGGGTCGGAGGGCCTATCAGCATCTTTTACTATTGAGTGGGCACACCGTATACTATTGGGCCCGAGACCCCCTGGATCCTCTCGTCGACAGATGATCTGAAAGATTCTGAATTATATAGATCGAGATGCAATACTTCGTATGGCCAGGCTGAAGGGTCAGGTGCTTTTCGAAAACCAACGCCAAAGGCGCAAATTTGTGGAGGTGAAACGCAGGCTTCGGGAAAAAATATCTCCTATTCTATGCTGTTTCTTGCTAGATTGAGAGTTGTTAATGACGGCAACGCCATCTTCTTTACGTCTGAATCAGAGGCCAGAGAATGGGTTGACACTCACTAATGTCTCTTCATCACTTCACAATACTGATGCTGCAGCCCTCAACTCATTGACTTATGTCTTCTTCTTCTCTCATTCTTTCACTTCGTGATGACCAGCCGTCGTTCCCTGGCGAGGACTTAAGACAACATGAAGATTACCTGGTCATATCCTGGTCAATGAGTGGCACTTGGAAATATAATGCATTCTCAATTATATGAGTTCGTGACTCCTGAAGAGTTCAGATGCTGGAGAGTTCTGATGTTAAATTCCTTCCCTGTATTTCACTCTATTGTGAAAAAATGCCTTACGCTACCTGATGTGGTGATATGGGTGGTGATGGTTCTTCTGCCATTGCTGTTTCAGTTCCTTGTGTGCATGTATACAATATGCTATTGCCATTGTTACTTACCCTGCTCTTCAATGTGGGGCGGCGGGGGGTTTGGTGTGGCGTCTCTCTGAGCCTCTGGATGTGGGGAAGTTTTTTTTTTTATAAACTGGGATACTGTATTATTGATACATTTTGTTGATAGTGCTTTACTGATGTCCTCTATATCTTGTGTGGGCATCCGGTGATGTACTCCAGTGACTTAGCTGCTGGTTGCTTACTGGTACCTACATTGGGTTTATGTTTGCTCTGTTGCCTCGGGCCTGTTCCAGGTTGCGCTTAGATGAAGGTGTTTTCTTGGGAGGCGATGGGCCTGTGGGGGGTCCTGGGGGGGGATGGGGTGGCCATGGGCTTCCCCCCAGGGTGGCTGTGGTGGGGGCCTCTCGGTGGGGGGCTCGGGGCCGTCAGCAGTCTCTCCTCTCTCACACGGACTTAATTTGTTATTGGAGAGAGTGTTATTGTGAGAGGGGCTGCGGTAGAGCAGTTAATGTGTCTTTTCGGTTAAACATGCTATGGGGTGGTGGAGCGGTTGGATGTGTTATACTTTCATGCTGTTGGAGGTGGGTGGTGTGGGCGGGAACATGGGTGATCAGATTGACCACTAGTTAATTACGTTATGTGTGTTGGGGGAAGGTTGGGGGAAGACTTTGTGGCTGCCAGGCCGCGGTACTGGGTTTGTTATGGGTAAAAATCTCTGTCAGGTTGGGGGTGATAGAGGTAGGGTGGGATGTTTGGATTCAGACCTTAATAGTTAGCTTAGAGATTCCTCTCTCTCCTTTTGGGCCGGGTGCCTCTTGCCTCTAACGGACTTCTCGATCTGACTGAAGTCTTAACCTATTACACTTACTTTATAATGGCAAATCTAAATTGTAAATTCATATCCTGGAATGTACGTAGGCTGAATGATATAGTGAAGAGGTTGCCAATTAAAAAACAAACCCCTAGGGTGATTATGCTGCAGGAGACTCATCTTACTGCGGGTAGAGTTTTGTCACTTAGACGGCAGTGGTTGCAGGGACATTACCATGCTACTTATTCTACGTATGCCAGGGGTGTCTCCATTTTAATTGCTAAACTAGTCTCATTTGAATTTATTGACCTTAAGACGGATCCACAAGGAAGATATATCTTCCTCACATGTAGACTATAGGGAGCTCTGTTCTAATGAATGTTTATATTCCGCCACCTTTTGACCTTTCAGTTCTCAGAGATGCATTCATATATATTTCAGACAAGCTGAATCATCATATTGTCTGTATGGGCAACTTTAATATGACTACTTATCCAGATTTGGACAGGATGGGTGGGATGGTTACTGACTCTAAGACACAAAGGGATGCCTTCCTTGGTCTCGTCAGTGACATGGAGCTCGTGGATGCCTGGAGAGTCCTTCACCCGCAGACTAGGGAGTTCTCTTGTCACTCGGCTACTTACAAAACTCTATCTAGAATAGATTATGTATTTACTAATCAATTAACTTTGAACTTGATTACGGACTGCCATTTTTTGACTAGGGTGGCCTCAGATCATTCTCCACTGTTACTGATGTTAGACTGTGAGCGGAGATCTGGATCCAGGGTGTGGAAATTCAGTCCTGTGTGGTTGACCAATACTCACTTGGTGAATAAACATAGGGAAGACTTATGTGACTATTTTGCTAACAATGTTGGCACTGCTACACAGGGAATTGTTTGGGAAGCTGCTAAGGCGGCTGCTAGGGGTTCCCTGAATTTGCTCATATCCTCACAGTCCAGACTTAAAACTAGAGAGGCCGAGAAACTGGAGTCTGAGGCTGCTGTGGCTGAAGGGCAGTTTGTGGACAGGGGTGACTCTCTTTCCTACACTAACTTTATTTCTTGCTCATTACGATACTTTCTAAAACTATCGGAATTAAGTGCTCGCCATGATTTTTATATGAAGCAGAATATTTTTGAAAATGGGGACAAGGCGGGGAGGCTTATGGCTCATCTTGTTCGGCAAAGTAGGGGGACCCCCGCAGTTTCATCACTTCGGGATCCTGGGGGTGAGCTGGTGGTGGATCCGCAGGTGATTAACTCCCGATTTCAACAATTTTACTCTAGCCTTTATGAATCCCACCAGACCCGTTCCGAGGCCCAAATTTCTGAATTCCTTGGTCAATGTGAGTTTCCACAACTCTCGTACGAACAAAGACAGATGTTAGATGCTCCTATTTTGTTAAGAGAGGTGGTAGAGACTATTCACAGTCTACCAACAAACAAGGTGGAGATGGTCTTCCTGCGGAGTGGTACAAAAAATTTGTAGATGTCCTTGCCCCCCACCTGCTAAATACTTTTTATGCAGCTATTGATGATGGCAGACTTCCTGACTCTTTGAATGATGCTTCCATTATTGTACTACCCAAACAGGGTAAGGACCCAAAGCTTTGTGATTCATATAGGCTCATTTCTCTGTTGACCACGGATGCCAAAATTGTGGTGAAAATCCTGGCTAATAGGTTAAATGTAGTGTTGGGAACAATAGTACATGTTGACCAAACAGGATTTATACCGGGTAAATCGACATCGCATAATCATAGATGATTATTTATGCATTTACAAACTCCCCATGATAACATAGGATCCCGGACCATAGCCTCTCTTGATGCATCTAAGGCTTTTGATTCTGTTGAATGGCTTTACCTTTGGCACATGCTCCGAGGATTTGGGTTTGGCCCATCATTCATTAATTGGATACATATTCTTTATAGGGATCCAAACGCCACTGTGGTAACAAATGGATTAAACTCAGTATCTTTCTCATTGCATTGTGGCACCAGGCAGGGCTGCCCACTTTCCCCTGGTCTATTTGCTCTGGCCCTAGAACTCCTGGCCATTTTGATTTGAACAAATCCACTGATCAGGGGGCTTAGTATAAAAGGTAGGGAAGAGAAAATCGCATTATATGCTGATGACATCTTGCTTTTCCTCAGTGATGTTGGGAATTCCCTAGAGTCCATCCTGCAGTTGGTAGATTTTTTCGGTACATTTTTGGGATTCCAAATAAATTGGTCTATGTTTTCTCTGCTTCCAATAGACAGAATTCCTCGTGACACTCGGAATGCACATACTTGGGGATTAGAGTGATGGCATCGACAGACTATATTTTAGAATTAAATTTATTACCTACTATTCAATATCTCGGTGATAAAACGGCTGCCTGGCTTCATCTTCCCTTAAATGTAATCAGTAGATCAAATCTTATTAAAATGATTTTTCTCCCTAAATTTCTGTATATTTTTCAGAATATGCCAGTTCCCAATCCCAAGAAATACTTCACACAAATTGATAAAATTATATCACGTTTTATATGGCGGGGAGGTCGGGCTAGGATCAGGCTGGCCACTCTTATGAAACCCAAACATGAAGGAGGAATTACTTTGCCCAATTTTTATAAATACTACTTAGCGGCATAGAGCCGATGCACGCTGGAATTTGTCTCCTCTCAGCCACGTTATCAAACTACCATGGTGGATAAACTCTTGCTACAGCCTACTTATGTTTTATCACAGTTTCTTCACGAAGGGCTGGTGGTTTTTAGGGTTCAGACTCCCTTGGTTGCAACTCTGTATGCGGCGTGGGTGGAATTGAAAAAACTCATGGGATACCTTGCCATGGATCCAGACACTCCCCTTTGGGGTGTTGCGGGATTATCACATCTCAGTAGCAGTGACTTCGGCCCTATTTGGGCTGGACTTGGAATTACCACTCTAGGCCAGCTGTACCAGGATAAACAATTGAAGACTTTTTCACAACTGCGGGATGAGTATCACATACCGAATAATCTATTCTATTCATAATTGTGTCTTAGACACGCTCTCCATGCTCAGTGTGGTGATCGGACTCCAGTGGTTTCTACGTTCCTGCTTCTCCATAGATTGCTTCTTCTTGAACCTGGGAGACCCTTGTCTTTTATATATCGCTGGATGGAATCTCACCTGGAAGGCCAAGAAGTACCTGCGCGTAATCGATGGGAGATGGATATGGGTCCCTTGGAGAATTGGGAGTGGGACATGGCCAAGGCGGGTCCAGCTCTGGTAGCGATGTCGACCAGACACCAAATGGTTCAATTAAATATCCTACATAAAATTTATTACACGCCGGTCAGATTACATAGAATGGGGAGTTCTTTCTCTGATCACTGCCCTCGATGTGCTGATGCTCAGGGTACAAAAATGCATATGATATGGGAGTGTAACGGGGTCAAGATATTTTGGAGAGAAGTGCTGCTCATTATAGCCCTGGTCTTGGGGAGACCTGTTCCTGGGACTCCAAAGATTTGTATTATTATCTATATTTCCCGATGAGATTGAGGGAGTAAATGATAGGTCTCTACTGAGTGAACTCTTGGTGATGGCGAGAAAGGTGGTGGCTATGAACGGGATGTCGGACAGAGCTCCTAGCTGTAGGGCATGGATAAACGTAGCTTTGCAATGTGCTCCGCATTTTAAATTGGTTTATTTGCATCGGGGAAAACCAAATCAATTTTATAAAATCTGGAGAAAGTGGCAAGAGTGGTGGACGAGTGGAGCAGAAGGTATTATAGGGCCTGACGCTCTGTAATCCTCTGGCTTGGGTGGAGGAAGGAGAGGGGGGAGAAGAGATTAAAAAAAAAAAAAAGCTCTAATTTTGATTTCCCATGGTAGGACCTGGCAAGGTTGATTGGCTGCGGAGCAAGGGGGGTTGCTGCGGGCTCAGGAGAGAGAGGAATCAGGGTACTGGGGTTTAGCGGGTCTTAAGTTAGGTTAGGTTATTCATCAGTTGTTTAGGATGTTGGTGCTTCAATTACAAAATTCTCGGATTGACTCTGTACACCTTACTCTTGTCTATGTTCTTTTCTTTCAAACTAATATCTATACAATGTTGTTGTACTTGTCCATTATGTTATGTACTCTATTGTGTTTTGTCTGTGTCTGGAGTGATCGGATAATAAAATTTATTTAAAAAAAAAAGTTCCACCACCACCAACACCAGTGCTATTAAAATACAAGAAAGACACTGATGACTAGTCAAATTCTAGTTTAGGATATTTGAGGAATGTGAAGCAGCTCAACCAACTGCTGCATTTGGAAGTGAAACACACAAGCACAAAAACACATCTTATGAAAATAGTAGCAAACATTGTGAAAGTAAAAGTAAAATTGTTTGAGGCCTAGAAGAATATAAAAGTAGTGGGAAAGAAGATGCAGGCTATGTTGAGGATGAACTACTGATGATGTAGATGTAGAAAATATCCCTCCAGCATCCTTCTCTTCTTCAGATTCAGATGAAATTGAGAGTGAGGGAGAAGATGGTATGACCAGAAAGTTAGCTGAAAGGCAAAGGCTTAATCTTCCACCACTGAAAAGGAGTACTGTGCCTTTTCGAGAGAACAATTGGAAAGTCTGACCCTAGACAAGCAAAGATGGCCAAAAATACAGTCATCCTGTCAGTCATCACAGCTTCCAAGCCCATGTGCCACTAGGACACGCACAATAGTGTTGAGAAATCAGTGGCAACGACTACACAGGTAATTAAGCTTCCAAGCCCATGTGCCACCAGGACACGAATACTAGTGTTGAGAAATCAGTGGCAACAACTACACAGGTAATTAACATCCACAGCCTTATGTATGATGAGTGCCTCTGCTGCTGTTGGAAGTGCTGCATCTTTGACACCCAGTAGTAGTATGATTGCAACATCTAGCCTCAGTAGTAGTAGCAACCCCTCAGAAACCCCACAGTCTATGAAGTCAACAGTATGAATATACTTATCTCACTATCCAAAAGCTAAGCATGTTGTAATTTGTTGTCTGTGTAAGAATCATGTGAGCAGGGGAAAAGCAGGCTCACACCTAAGCAACTCCTCAATGAGATCCCACCTGAAGTACAACCACAGGCCTAACTGGAACACTACCACAAGAGTATCCAGTCACTGCTGGATTGCGTATGTATATCAAGAGTCACTGCTGGATTGTGTAACAGGATTGAAGTTTAGATGCAGGATGACAAGGTAGCAGATAAGTTCAAGAATGATGGACAAGCCTAGAGTTAGGGCAGGCAGCGTAGGTTCAGAGTCAATGATAAAGCAGAGGTCAGGCCAGGTAACGTAGGTTCAGAGTCAATGGCTAAGCAGAAGTCAGGGTAGGTGGCAAAGGTTCAGATTTGGAAAGGCAGTCCAAGGTCAAATTCAGAAGATCAAGCAGAAGGTCTACTTCAGAAGTATCCAAGAGCTGAGCAATAACTAAGCACAGGACATAGGATGCACTGGGTTTAAATAGGCACATAGTGGTGATGTCACTGCATCAACACTGCAACTTCCCGGAATGATGTTATGTAACTATGTTACTGGAATGATGGAGTACGTCTGCATCACCAGAATGACACTGCATGTCCACATTGCTTAAAAGAGACTGCCTGGGCATGCCGCCATAATGTATCAGAGACGTGGAAGGTCTGACACACATGGAGGAGGGGTCACAGAGCCACCATGATGGTTTGAGGAAGAAATCGCTGATGTGCCATGATGGCCTGGAGCTGAGGTATGACAGGGTTCCCCCCCAAGATGCTGCCTCTGGACACTCATAAGGCCTGGGCAAGATGGATGAGCCTGATGAAAAGCTTGAAGCCGAGCTGGAGCATGAATATGTGCCAGAGGTTCCCATGACCTTTCTTCAGGGCCATACCCCTTACAATATATAAGTGTCATGGTTTTTGAAGACTCTCAGACTTAAGGTTTGGTAAAATATTTAACTTTATTAAAAGTTAAAGGCAGTCCCCGTAGGGTAAACATACATAACAATACAACAGTAATAGAACATACAATAGGTTCTACCGGCCTTGCCTAAATACCGGGAAAGGCAACCCAAGTGACAGTATTAATGACAGGCTCTACCGGCCTTGCCTATACCGGGTAAGGCAACCGTGAGATGACATATACCGGTTCTACCGGCCTTACCAATACCGGTAAGGCAGCCCAATGGAATGCTGAATGTAGGCTCTACCAGCCCTGCCAATACCGGGTAAGGCAACCTTAAAGATGGTGAATTACAAGGTTCTACCGGCCTTACCAATACCGGACAAGGCAGCCCAAAGGAGTACTGTAGTAGGCTCTACCGGCCCTTCCAATACCGGGTGAGGCAACCTATAGGATAGTAACGTACAAGGTTCTACCGGCCTCACCAATACCGGGCAGGGCAGCCTGAGCGAGTAGACCAGCTGTCAGGTGACCAAGACAGCAGAGAGAATAGGTATAGGGTCTACTCAGCAGAAGTCTACAGCCAGGGATAATCAGACAACTGCAAAGGAGTGGACAGCGACTGACCACAGTACAGGATATTTCAGGAGCAAACCAGCGTCCGCATGCTGGAACCAACAATGTATCTCGCAACCAGTTCTAGTGGAGAAAACCAGCGTCCGCACGCTGGAACCAACAATGTATGTCGCAACCAGATATAGTGGAGCAAACCAGCGTCCGCACGCTGGAACCAACAATGTGTATCGCAAACAGGTTTAGTGGAGCAAACCAGCGTCCGCACGCTGAAACTGACTATGTATATCGCAACCAGGTTTAGTGGAGCAAACCAGCGTCCGCACGCTGGAACCAACAAGGTGTATTGCAACCAGGTTTAGTGGAGTAAACCAGCGCCCGCACGCTGGAACCGACAATGTATATCACAACCAGGTTTAGTGGAGCAAACCAGCGTCCGTACGCTGGAACCAACAATGTGAATCGCAACCAGGTTTAGTAGAGCAAACCAGCGTCTGCACGCTGGAACCAACAATGAGTATCGCAACCAGGTTTAGTGGAGTAAACCAGCGTCTACACGCTGGAACCAAAGGTATTACAATAGCGAGGAGAACAATGTCGCCGGAGCGATAGCTGGAGCAGGAACCTCAGGAACTCGTCAAGATTAACCCGCGAGATGCTGGAACACAGGAACACCGGAATTCAGGCACTCAGGAACACTGAAACACTGGAACACCGGAACGCTAACGTACAGGAACACTGGAACACCTGAACGTTAACGTACAGGAACACTTAGAACAGGCCCAGAGACCTGACCAGCAGGTCAGGCAGAGTGGAGTCAGAATCACCACGAAAGGGCAACCTGGAAGTGCTCAACCTGGGTTTAAAAAGGCTGTGTGAGGAGGGCTAAAAACAGCCAGCCAATCATGAATACTCAGCAAGTGACAGGCAGAGAACTACACGAATCACGGGCACCGTGATAATAAGAAACTCTAATCTGCCTCGATGCATACGAGAGTCCAGAATAGCTTGTATCTCATATTCGTCAGATCCTTGAACCCATAAAGGAGCAGGTTGCTGATGAGAGTCATTATCGGGTATTCAAGATTTCAGTGGAGAAATATGGAAGGTAGGATGGACCTTCCACGAAGAATGTAACTGGTAAGCTACAGCATTAATTTGCCAGACAATAGTCAATGGTCCTAGGAACCCAGGACCCAATTTTTTAGAGGGACAACGCAGACCTTATCCCTTACTTGGAATAAGGGAGAAGCAGATCTGTGCTTGTCAGTCTGTTCCTTGTATGGAGTTTATGTGTTTGGAGCAGGGATTGCTATCATACGTTTTGGCAGTTTTGAAGCTTTTGAATTGAACTGTGATTTCAGGAACACAGGAGTCTGGAAATTAGATCTGTAAAGGTCACTCATGATACTTATAGTTGGCAAGAACATTTTGATGGATTGGTGGAAACTGTAATTGTAAGAAAATTCAGCAAGGGGAACTAAAGAGAACCAATCATCCTTTAGATGAGTTATGTAGCATAGCAGATTTTGTTCTAAAGTATGATTGGTACTTTTGGTTTGACTGTTCATCTGTGGATGGTATCCTGAGGAAAAATTTACATTGATTAGAAGGGCTGTAGAGAAGATTTTCCAAAACCGGGAGGTAAATTGAGGCCCCTGATCTGAAGTCACTAAAACTGGCTATCCATGTAATCTAAAGACTTTATGAGCAGCAGTAGGAATAGCTTTGATGAGAATAAAATGTGCCATCTTAGTGAGTCGGTCTACTATGACAAGAATGGTAGTATGATTATCATATTGGAGCAGTTCTGTAATAAAGTCCATAGTAATAACTTTCCATGGTGATGAAGGAACTGGTACGAGGTGTAGGAAGAAAACGGGTTTGAAATGTTGGTCTTTGACTCTAGCATAGCTATCACACTTGGACATATATGTTCAGATATCTTGGTTCATGTGTGACCATCAAAAGTATCTCTGTATTGACTCAAGTATCTTTTTTCATGGCCATAACCAGCAGAAAGAAGGTTGTGAAGCAGATACAAAACCTGTTGACGGAGAGGTGGTGGAACATAGCTCTGTTTTTGATAGTATAGTAGACCTTTGCAGTGGGTCAGGGCAACTGCTGGTCATAAGTATCACTGTGCCCGTGATCCCTTTCTGTCACTCTCGCTTGTGGTGCTCTCCTATTGGCTGAGGAGGTTTGGCCCACCCCCGGTGACCTTTTTATACCCAGCCATTGACACCTGTCACTTGCCCTTTCGTGGTGTTCCTGAGCCAGTGTTGCTGTTGCTGTCTTCAGTTGTTCCTGATTCCTGTGTACCGAATTGGCCTGTCCTGACTACGCTCCTGTGTTCCTGTTCCTTGATCCGATCAGGCCTGGCTGACGTTCCTGTTTGTGACTGATCTGGCTTGTCTAAGAACCACCTCCGTGTACCGACCCAGCCTGGCTGATGTTCCTGCTTGTGACTGATCCGGCTTGTCTGAGAACCACCTCCGTGTACCGATCCGGCCTGGCTGACTTCCTTCTCCGTGACCTGAACCGGCTTGTTCCAGTGACCTGCGTGTACTGCTTCCTGCTCTACTGTCGCCGTTGCGACATTCTGACTTCCTCTAAGGCCGAGTACTGGACTGATTGTCTCTTGCCACAGTACTCCTTCTGTGTTGTGCCTCCTGTGCTGTGTCTCCGTTACCGAGTGCAGAGCTGTGCTTCCGTACTGAGCCTTCCTGATACTTGCAGAGCATTTCTCATTTTTGCTAAAGCTTTAGTTCTCGAGCTGCTTAAAGGGATAGTAATACTTAAAATGTAAAAAAAAATATGTTGTAGGGTTTATCCCCCTGAGTAAAACAAGATTACTCCCACTGATGATAGGTCTTTCATTCAAAAGTTATTAATTTTCAAAGTTGAATTTTTTAGGTGCAATATCACAGTGGCCTGAAATTGTACAGTGGCGCTGTTGCTACACCATCCTATGGAGATTTATGGTCAACTGACCAGAGTTGTCCATAGGATCGTGTAGCAACAGCGCCACTGTACAATTTCAGGCCACTGTGATATTGCACCTAAAAAATTCAACTTTGAAAATTAATAACTTTTGAATAAAACACCTCTCAGCAGTGGGAGTACTCTTGTTTTACTCAGGGGGATAAACCCTACAACATATTTTTTTTTACATTTTAAGTATTACTATCCCTTTAACCTGTTCAGTGCTGGCATACCTCTTGTGAGACTTTACGTATTGCTGAGCCTATTCCTGTCTAACTGCTACTTCTGCCGAGCTGTACACTTGATTTGGATGGCAGCTCAATCCTCCACCTAGCAGAGTAGTCAGTATCGCTTACCGTGTCCGGTAGTGGCGCTATTGGCTCTAGCATTGTCTCCAGTATACGCCCGTAGGGGCTATTGGCACACCTCTCGTGCAGCACAGAGTGACCTCCGGTGTACGCCAGTGGGGCTATTGACCATCTCTAGCATTACAGCAGTCTCAGTATTACGCCCGTGGGGGCTATTGGCTTTAGCTCTTGCAGGTTTCTCCGGTATACGCCCGTGGGGGCTACAGACTCAAATGACTGTATTGGTTTCCGTTTTTACACCCGTGGGGGCTATTGGCAAGCTCTTGCATTATAGCAGTCTCCGTAGTGACGCCCGTGGGGGATACTTACTCAAGCACTAGCAGATATTGTGGTCTTCATTGCTACGCCCGTGGGGGATATGCACCGCTATAGTCTAAGGCAGTACTGACTGTGCATTCAGCCTTCTGTGCATTACCATCAACAGCTTTATTACCATCTTGCGTGCCAGACTCCACAACTGAGATGGACTTATTGTTATTTAACCCCTGAGTAGCCTGGCTACTGTGTACCTTCCAGTGATATATTATAGTGTCCATTGTGTTCATCTATTTACCTGTAATAGCAACTCTGCTTGTGTTCGCTATTTCTATTGTCGCCTGTATAGGGCATTCCTTTCTATTTCTTTTTTATTTAATAAAACTGTGTTTTATTTTACCGGCTGGTCTGAGTGTCTTGAAAACCGTAACAATAAGAGGTGTCAAGAGAAGTTTCTTGTTTAAGTGTATCCAGGAAGGATTTATCAATTAGAAAGAAATAAGCTGATTGGAGAAAATTGTACAGTGGTTAAGTAGATTTCTCAGGCGGGGAGAACTGTTGTGAAAGAGCATCAGCTTTTTAGGTTCTTGGAACCAGGCCGGTAGATGATGTGAAGCATGAAACGTGAGAAGAAAAGGACCCATCTGGTCCGGTGAGAACAGAGCCTCTGGGCAGACTTAAGATACTTCAGATTTTTGTGATCGGTATACAAAAAGTGGAGAGCTCCCTCAAGTAGATAAAGCCATTCCTCAAGTATGCTTTTGATTGCTAGCAACTCTTTATCATCCACACTATAGTTGCCCTCAGCAGGGGAGAGCCGTCTAGATAAGAATGTATTCGGATGCAATCACTCTGCATTGCCAAGTCATTGAGATAGGACTGCCCCTACAGCAATGTCCGAGGCTTGAATTTCAACAAAATATAGTCTCTGTACATCTGGTTCACCAAGTTTGAGAGCTTGTGTAAACAAAGCCTTGAGTTGTTTAAACGCTGTTTGACCTTGGCTAATTCACTGGAACATGGAGGTTTTTCTTGGTGAGTGCCATAATTAGGGGTGGATGAAAGTTGAGAATCCAATGAGAATCACATTATTGTCCATTTTTAAAACAGAGATTAAAATCCTTGTGTTTTTTGCACATTGGCCAAAATTCCCCGCCAATTTTTCAGTGGCTAGAATGTGAAGGATTTGCGGAAGTGAAACACAATAGAAGCAGCTACAGAGTGAG
Source organism: Rhinophrynus dorsalis (assembly GCA_037306005.1). Lineage (NCBI taxonomy): Eukaryota > Metazoa > Chordata > Amphibia > Anura > Rhinophrynidae > Rhinophrynus > Rhinophrynus dorsalis. The sequence continues at coordinate 305,244,625 of CM074720.1, read as the reverse complement.
GTAGACGTGCTTTTCTGTTCTGCTGTTATTGTTTTGAAAAAATTAGGCAAGAGAGGCTCATAGTGACTGCTATCACTATGAGCAGGGTTAAAACTAATAGAAGGAGGAACTGGAAGGACACTTATGTGTACACTGAGTCTGAGGAGGAGGAGGAAGTGAGCACTACAGAACCAATGCTGTCCAGTCCCCCTAAATCACCCCAAGGAATCTTGGAGAAATTAATTTCAAGGGAAGAAGAGAAGGGTAGTACTAATGCGAGCAGAACAGGGCAGCTGCCTCTGACTGCTGCAAGATGTGCTGTTCCTGCTACCACCATTGCTGTACCTGCTGCAACCATTTCTGTACCTGCTGCCACACATGCTTCCCGTGCTGCCACTAGTGCTGCACCTGCTGCTAGATGTGCTGCCCGTTCTACTGCTACCACCATTGCTGTGCCTGCTGTCAGACATACTGCCCCTGCTGCCACCAGTGCTGTGCCTTCTGCCACTGATGAATCTGCTGTCACCAGTACTATGCCTGTTATCAGAAGTGCTGCCTCTGCTGCCACTAGTTGTCACAGTAACCCAGGCAAATAATCACACAACACAGTAAAGTAAATTCAACCAGTTTATTGAAGAAAATAATAGTAGCAATAGAAATAATACGAGTGACAATAAGAGCAAACACTTCCTCACCCTTGGGGAGACAGGCGTAAATACCCACAAGGAAGTAGGGTCTTGCCAGGAGCCAAGTGCTGGGACAGGAGGGCACCTACTCCTGACTCAGATGCATCATCCTCCAGGGTAAAGGGGAGGGCGGGATTGGGATGTGACAGGATAGGAGCCTTAGTGAAGGCAGCCTTTAGATTCTCAAAAGCTTGGATAGCCGTGGGGGAGCAGTTGGACGTATCTTCCCCCTTCTGTGTCATATCAGCAAATGGTCTCACCACTGAGGAGAAATTCTTAATGAATTTCCTATAATAGTTTGTGAACCCTAGAAACCTCTGTATGGCCTTCAGACCTACTCGACAGGGCCATTGCAGAACTGAGGACAACTTAACTGGATCCATGGCCAATCCTGCAGAAGAAATCACGTATAACCCCAGAAATGTAACCTCAGACATGTGGAACTCGCACTTCTCCAGCTTATAGAATAATTTGTTCTCTCGTAAGATTTGAAAAACTTGTGCCACATCTGCCTGATGTGCTTCTAAGTTGGGGGAGTGGATAAGAATGTCATTCAGGTATACTACTACTACACACCTCTGCAGCAGATCTCTTAAGACATCATTGATAAAATCTTGGACTACTGACAGAGCATTACGCAATCCAAAAGGCATTACCAGGTATTCTTAATGTCCACATCGTGTATTAAATGAGGATTTCCACTCATGCCCTTCTTTTATTCACACAAGATTATAGGCTGCCCTTAGATCAAGTTTGGTGAAGACTTTTGAGCCTTTGATTCGATCGAACAGTTTGGTGATCAATGGCATGGGGTATGCGTTTTTTACCATCAGTTTATTTAGACCTTTATAGTCAATACATGGTCTCAACTCCCCATTCTTCTATTTTACAAAAAGAATCCTGCACCAGCAGGTGAGGAGGACTTGGGAATGATCCCTCTGGCCTGGGCATCAGACACATAATCCTCCATAGCACAATTCTCCTCTAGGGACAGGGGATAAACTTGTCCCTTTGGTGGTATGGTTCCTGTGATTAAATCAATCGTACAGTCGTACGGCCTGTATGCCAGCAATGTACTAGCCTCTACCTTGTTAAAGACCTCCTTGAATGATTGGTACACTGCAGGTAATGAGGTAGAGGTACATAGCATTCTGATAGGTTGTTGGAGACACGCCTCAGTACAGTGAAGGGACTATGACACTATGTCTCACATCTGCCAGTCTATGCTAGGTTTGTGCTTCTGTAGCCAGGGGAACCCTAAGATGACCGCACAATGTGGTGACTTTATGATCTGAAATTGTAGGGTCTACACGTGGAGCGCTCCTACCCGTAGGAATAACGGAACTGTCTCGTGGGAGACATGTGACGGCTGTTGTGGTCTACCGTCAATAGTCTCAATGGCTAGTGGAGAAGGGCGAGGCAACAAAGGACTAACATGTTGGGCCGCAAAGCCAGCATCCATGAAGAATCCAGCAGCTTCCGAAACCACCAAGGCTGGAGCCATTATAGAGGATGTGGACCAGGATACTACTACGTCAAGAATAGGTTTTAGGTTTCCCAGGCTAGGAATAAGGGGACATCAATACTCCACCTAGAGTTTGTCCCTGGCACAACCCTAGGTGCGAGCTTTTCCCGGCTGGGTAGGACAGGAGCGTGGCAGGTGCCCTGCCTTCCCACATTAAAGACAAAGGCCCTCTCTCCATCTGAACGCCCTCTCCTCCCCAGAGAGGCATGTAAAGCCTAATTGCATAGGTTCCACCCTGCCAGCCATGGAACAAGGAGGTATGGGAGGTGAGGGAGGACAGGATGGGATAAAAAAGCTGTGAGACAATCTATAAGTGTGTTTCTGACCCTGAACACAGGCCTCTCTCTAAGTCTGGTGTCAATTAAAATTGCAAAGGAAATCAGTTCGTTCAGGTCTCCCGGCAGCTCACGGGCTGCTGTCTCATCTTTGATAGTGTGGCACAGACCCGGTATAAATGCTGCTACTAATGCCTCATTGTTCCAGCCTACTTCTGCAGCCAATGTGCGAAATTCAGTGGCAAAGTCGGCCACCCTGCGTGTGCCATGAAGAATGGTCATGAGTTGTTTTGATTCAGATACTGCTCTGGCTGGAATGTCAAACACTCTGCGGAATTCCCCCACAAATTCCAAGAAGTTTTCTACAATAGGCTTCCTTGTCTCCCATAATGGATTAGCCCAGACTAGAGATTTTCCAGACAACAGGGAGATCACCAGCCCGACCTTGCTTCGGTCACTCGGAAAGGCCTGTGGTACCATTTCCAAAAAAATGTCTACTTGGTTCAAAAACCCTCTGCAAAGAGTAGGCTCCCCTTCATAATGTTGAGGAAGGGGAGCGGTACCTGACAACCCTTGACTGATACTGCTTGCCAGGTTTGGAGGTATTGCCAGTGCCAAATCTGAGGAGGCCACCAGTTGATTTGAAGCTTGCCCAATGTGTGTAGTACGATTTAATAAGGTCTGCATAGCAAAAGCTAATTGATCGATCCGTTGATCCTGTGAGTCCATTCTGGCTAGAATGCTCTGAACTAGTTTACTTGTACTTTCAGTATTCATGGCCCTTTCTTACTGTCATGGTAACTCAGGCAAATAATCACACAACAAATACAGTACAAGTAAATTTAACCAGTTTATTGAAGAAAATAATAGTAGCAATAGAAATAATATGAGTGACAATAAGAGAGAACGCTTCCTCACCTTTGGAGAGAGTCGTAAGGACAGTGTCTAGTCCACTACTCAAGCTGACACTGAACTGCAATCAGACAGTAGATAACACGGGTACAGAACCAGACTTGGCTCTCACCGACAGATAGGAACCTGGAACGCCAGGGACAGTAACTGAGAGTACCCGGACAACCTCCTGAAAGGGATATCAAATGATAGTGCATCTCTAACATACAAGCAAGATACCGTTCAAAGGCCACACAGTGGAGGTACACTAGGAGGCTGCCAATTATGGAATTGCACTAGCACAGTGCGTTACCCAGAGTGAGTACAGGCAGAGACAGCAGGGAACACTCTAAGGTAGTGTACCAAGAGGCAACGGGTAGAGTGATACAGGTAACACTATGAGCCTGAGGGCAATGAGATCGCACAGTGCAGAGGCAACTAACAATGCCACCAGCAAGGTAGAGTTGTACCGGCTAGGTAGAGCCCGGAGGCAATGGGATCGTACAGTGTGGAGGCAACTAGCAAATCTACTGGCAAGGTAGTAGTTGCACCGGATAGGTAGAGTGTGCCACCAGCTGTACCTGGGGACAGTGGTAGTCAGACAGGAGTGAGAGTAGCACGGAGAGTAGGTCAGACAAGCCACAGTCAGGAACCGGATCGGGTAGTCAGCCACAGCCGGGGTCAGCACAGAGTTGGTAGTCAGAGAAGCCAGAGTCATACACGGATCAGTTAGTCAGATGGAGTCAAGGTCAAACACCGGATCGGATAGTCAGGCAAGCCAAGGATCGAGAACCAGGAGATATCGGAAGCCAAGCAAGGTCAAAACAAGCAACACTGGAATGCGCACAGAAACACAACGAAAGGGCAATTAAGTACAGTTCATGGACAGATTATAAGGCCACCACCAGGGGTGGAGCACAATAGGCCACGCAGACAGAAAGCTACAAAATAGCAAGCACGGCATCAGAGACGTGCACCTGCCGATAGCGGCAAACCAGGGGATGTGTCCAGAACCCACCACCGGATAGAAGAGCAGGCAAGGAAATCACTGTCACCATGATACTAGTATTGTGCCTGCTGTCAGACGTGCTGCCCCTGCTGCCACCACTGCTGAACCTGCATCTAGTGCGTCTTGTAATACTCAGGAGGTGTGTGAAGGAGAAGATGATGCCAAGTTTGACAGCAGGGGACCTTTAGTCACACTTGCCATCCCCAAGCAGACCCGCCAGTGCTAGTATTACTATTACTAAGGTCCAGCAGCTTGTTAGCGTTCGGAGTGAAGGAGGGGGTAAACAACAATATCCTCATATTACTAGTGACTTTGAGACTGAGGGGGAAGACTCTGCGGCTGAACTTAATGTGATTGGTGTAGTTGCAGTAATGGTGAATCAGCCAGAGTGGTAGGGGGAACATTTGAGAGCATTCAGACTAGCGGTCAAGGGAGCCCACACCATTCCTCTGACCCAGGGAGTCCTCCCCTTCCCTAAAGTGTCCAAGTGGAACATGATCCTGAAAACTAAGAGGACAGAACTGTTGTTGGGGGAGAGCAGGCGCACAATTAATACCACCACCAACAACAGGAGCACAGATCATCTTCCTGTGCCTGCTGCTAATGCTGCCAGTCTGCCTTCTTCAGGTTAAAAAGAAATGCCAAGTGTGACATTAGGGAACCCTGGGTCACATTGCTCGTCATTGTCACCTCCTCCAAGCAGCAGTGAGATGTCTGTAATAGAGCAGCAGCACATAGGGACTAGTGGTGATGATGATGCTGGAGAAGCTGGGGTGGAAGAGACATTGATGGCCTTTTTAGCAGAAACTAAGAAGGAGTGGGAGACAGGGATGAGGATGGGATCACCACCACCACTAGCAGTGAGATTTTGGAATTTGAGGAATTTGCAACTGCTCTAATTCATGCTGCTGCTGAGATGAAATGCCAGCTGAGGAGCAAGCTAGTGTGCCACAGACCACTGTGGACATAGTGGGAATGGGGTCAACAAGTGATGCCAGATTAGGACAGATTCCACTTGCCAGCAGCAGCAATACGCCTAGTCCTAGTTGCAGTGCTGAATCTGAGGCTGTAGCAGCAAGAGCAGCAACATTATCCACTGCCACAGACAGTGAAGGGGAATGTGGAGGAGAAGAAGAAAGAGGACATTTTTCTTCACTTGTTCTCACCCCCTGAAGTCATAAGTATGGGACTATTTTTCTCATGGGGCAGGCACAGGGCAGTCATCCCCAATGGCACTGTGCACAATTTGTGACAAGTCAGTGTGAAGAAGAAAGGAGGGAACACACCTTGGCACAAGCACCCTGATATCACACATGAAACAGACACCATAGCATTTATGTCAAACATGTTAAAGCTGTCACGGGATTCTTAGGTAAATAAAGCACACAACACAGGTACAGATGAATTTGACCTGTTTATTAAAATAAATAAGCAAGAGCAAGCACTTCCACAACCAAGATAGGAACAGGCGTGAGGACAGTGTCTAGTCCACTACCCAGGACCTGACACTGAGTTGTAATCAGTCCACCGTAGAGCTAAGAAAACTTGAATATAGGACCAGACATGATTCTAAACAGCAGACTGAGCAGAAACCTGGATCGCCTGGAGTCCAGAAAGAGAAAGTGTAACCGGGTGATCCCTGAAGAGGGACAGTATCAGACTTGTAGCCTCAGGTGGCTTGCAACAGTACCCGGGAGGTAAATGTCACGTAGGCAGAGAGTAATGAGAAGCCTAGCAAGAATAACAGCACCTGGTAGGATTGAGTAAGTACAAAACAGAGGCCACAGAGCAGAGGAGAACACCCAACAATACTGGTAAGGTAACTGCTGGAAAGGCACAGTGTGGAGGCAACCTGCAACCCTACCAGGGAGGCAATTATTGCACTGGGGCGAAGGAGTGAGCCCTCTGAGACCAACTGAGACAAGTGGTAGTCAGACAGGAGCTGGAGTAGGCACGGAGCATAAGTCAGACAAGCCACAGTCAGGAGCCTAATCGGGTAGTTGGCCACAGTCAAGGTCAGATCTCAGTGGGTAGTCAGACAAGCCAGGGTCATACATAGATCGGGTAGTCAGACAGAGCCACTGGTCAAAACCGGAGAGGATAGTTAAACAAAGCCAAGGATCAAGCCAGAGAATACAGAGAAAGCCAAGCTCTGGTCAAACGAGAGCAACACAGGAGTAACGCACAGAAACACCATGAAAAGGCAACTAAGCCCAGTTTGCAGACAGACTATAAGGCTGCTGCCGGAGGGCAGGACTCCATCAGCCAATCGTGGTGAATGCTACAAAATAGCGAGCGTAATGTCACAGACATGCGCCCGCAGAATAGCGGCAAGCATGAAGGTGGCCAGATCCTTTCCTGCGGCATAGACCACGGACAATAGGACAGAATCACAGGCAAGTGGAATCACGGGTACCATGATAAAAGCCAAACACCAACCACAGAAATGAAGCACCGCAGTTGCTATACCCCCTGATTCTTCAAAAAGATAACAAGAGGCAAAGCAAAGATAAAAGAGGAGGAAGAGTAGAGAACCAAGGCAGAGACTGGAAGTTCCATGACTAGTGAAAAAACTAATTTCAATAAACCAAAAATGATGTCGTTTATGTGAGCTGTGCAGCAAGTCTTAGTTTACTAGCAACAAGAAAAAGAAGAAAAAATCAGCTATTCAAAAACAGCCCCAATTTGTATCTATTAGACCTGTTGAATGCTGAAAAGGAGACAAGTTCTGCACCAAAAAGCCCATACTAGAGAGTCAGTATAAAAAGTAGCTTTTATTAGTATTCATAAATAAAATGGTAACCAACCAAATAAGTTTCATAATATTAGAAACTTCTTAGTCTAATTTAAAATGTAGATCAATATCCACAAAATGGGCATATAAAGGGAGGAGAGGGGGAAGAAGGGATAACACTATCCACATAGAGAAATAGTCAACACTCCTATAATCTTTATATTTATGTGTAGTACCTAACGGGTTAATGAACCCTTAGTATGATGCTTTCAGTCACGGAGTGTAATTCTAATGCGTTCTTGTGCTTATTTACAAATGCAAAATAAAGCACAAGACTCATATGATGATGATAGATCGAGTGATTAGTGTACTTTTACATAGAAGCAATCCAGGTGAGATAAGTATTGTAATTGTTACACCAGAAAGGCCACTCGTTTATTTTTCATATCCAGTGAGCCTGACATATAATCATCTGGGAGCATTGAAAACCTTAAACTGATCTAAGCTTAGAACGCATTAGAATTACACTCCGTGACTGAAAGCATCATACTAAGGGTTCATTAACCCGTTAGGTACTACACATAAATATAAAGATTATAGGAGTGTTGACTATTTCTCTATGTGGATAGTGTTATCCCTTCTTCCCCCTCTCCTCCCTTTATATGCCCATTTTGTGGATATTGATCTACATTTTAAATTAGACTAAGAAGTTTCTAATATTATGAAACTTATTTGGTTGGTTACCATTTTATTTATGAATACTAATAAAAGCTACTTTTTATACTGACTCTCTAGTATGGGCTTTTTGGTGCAGAACTTGTCTCCTTTTCAGCATTCAACAGGTCTAATAGATACAAATTGGGGCTGTTTTTGAATAGCTGATTTTTTCTTCTTTTTCTTGTTGCTAGTGAAAAAACTAGCTTGCAATCACCATCACCTTCTAGGGTAACTACATCTTCTGCCAATCCACCTCGATCATCATTTTCTCCCGCAAATGATAGCTACTCTTTTGATGTTAGGATGTGGCAGTTCATCTCTACCCACTGCACATTGTGTGCTGCACTTACTACACATGGTAGTGTGGTGGAGGAGAATCGCAAGCAGGGCATCAAGTGGAATTTGAGGAGATTCCATCTCACAGAATATGCCAAGATGTTGGCAGGCAGGGTTCATCATTACTATTAAACTGTCAGCAAGTTGTCATGTGTCCCAACCGGGGTACAGTGACTAGGGATGGGCGAATATTTTTGCCTCAAACTGAAATCGGAGAATAATGGCACTTTCTGTTTTTTCTCACCTTTTTTGCCCATTGAAATCAATGGGAAGAAAAAATTTTCTCCACCACATAAAGGTTTTCTACAGCCATATAAAAGGGTGTCAGGCTCTCACAGCATGCCATTCAGTGTTTATGAGAAGAGAGAGCATAGTTTAAACAGGAGAAGATAGGGGAACTGAAGTATAGTTTAGGGAGTCTTAGGTAGGAAATGTGTTCCCTGTATTAGAAGAGTCAGTGGAGCACTCTGAGGAGAGGAAGGGAGGAAGGAGGTTGACCCCAAATAATACCCCAAAATTCAGACTGACTGACAGGCAAGACACAGGCAGCTGGGGACCAGTTTGCTTCCTGGTCTTGCTGTTATGGTGTCTGTTCAAGCTGGGGATGTCTTGGGAAAGAAGGTGCTGATTTTGTTTTTCAGTTTAAATTTTTTTTTTAAACTCAAATCCAAATATAGTTCTGTGCTTAATATCTCCAAAATAGGTAATTCACTTAAATAAATAAGTTGTCAAAGAAACTCACCACATATATGGCTACTTTGCCGGTCCGGTGCTACCCCCAACAGTCTTGGCCACAGACTTTGACAAACTTGACAACACAGGTAAGGGGTGCATCACAGTCCGGCAGGAATCACAACGGCCAACTCCAGCATGTCACTTCCATAAAATATACTTTATTAGATACAAAGTTAAAAAAGGCAATCCTTTTGCCAAAGAGCAAGGCAACTCCTATACAATCATGCGCTTGATGCTCTCACCACCTAACGCATTTTATGCCTCCGCACTTAATCATGTTTAATTTTTTTTTGGACAGACTGTGATAAGACAACAGGGTGGACAACTTAAAAAAAAGAACTAAATATATTAGGTGAGAGTGACAGACAGTTGACTGGGCTTAGGCAAAGCATCATACAGCTCCAACAGTTGTGTTGTGTATCGTAGAGTAAAAAAACACAGCGTAGTTGAGTAATGTCCAGCAAACTCACAAGGGGAAGGGGGAGTGGTGGAGCATTGCAGGGACGTGAGAGTTAAGTAGTAGTTCAAAAACTGACTGCAGCAATGGTTACTGCAGCATGTGCAATCAATGATGATGATCCTTCTACTCCAAGGGAGGATGCAGTTTGTCAAGATCCCAGCAAAACTAGTTCCAGGAAGCTCTCACAGTCGCAGCATGCCATTTGAGCTAGAGAAAGGGAATTGAATCTTAGTTTTAGGGACTCATTTAGGTAGGACATTTGTTCTCTGTAGTAGGGGAGTCTGGAGGCACAATAGGGAGAAGAAGGGAGGAAGGAGGTTGACCCAAAATACCCCAAAATTTGGTGTGACTGACTTGCAAGACACGGGCAGCTGAGGTTAAAATTGGTTGCTGATTTTACTTTTATTGTCTCTGTGCTGGGGAAATAAATATATTAGACAGTTGAATGGGAGCTCTGTGACTGAGGCAGACTTGATAGACAGCAGACGACATTTAGAATTTTGTTGAGGGCCAAGGCAAGACATCACACGTCATCAGCTGTGTACTGTAGAGAGTAAAAACACACACATTAGTTGAGTAATGTCTAGCAAATTCACAAGCAGAAGGGGGAAAGATGGAGCAGTGCAGGGACGTGGAAGTAAAGTGGTAGTACAAAAACTGACTGAAGCAATCGTTGCTGCAGCATGTGCAATAAATGATGATGATCCCTTTCCTCCCAGGATGGAGGCAGTTTGTTATTTTCCCACCAATCACAACAAGCCAATCTCCTACCACCACTACCATACACATCTGCCACATTGTAAGTTGTACTTTATTTTTTTAATCACTTGACAACATCATGAATACTTGCCAGTGTCACTTAAGCAGGAAATAAGTGTTGTCGGCAATGGACAAAGGTACTCTATATGCTAATACATTTTTCAAGGTATATGCTGCTGTAGAACTCACAACTTTGACTTCTAGCTATTTACTTCTCCACTACAGCCCTCAGAAGAAGTTATAATAATATCTTGGGAACATAGGAAAAAAATGTGTTGAATAGGTGAAAAATGTTAGACTATGCAAAAAATGTGTTAGAATAGGAGAATCATTTGTTGGAATAGGCGAAAAATTGCTGGAATAGGCAAAAAGGAGGAAAATTTTACATTGGAGAAAAAGAGAAAACTTTAGCGAAAAATCTGCCATTTTTCACCAAAAGTCATGAGAGAAATTTTTCTTAATTTTCGCCTACCTCTAATAGTGACAGCGGCAGTACTTGGTTTCTGCTGTCATAGTTTTGGATACAGTTGTGCCCCTAAATGTTATTTACCACACACAATGTGCACATTGCAGTTGCTGATGATAGCCACAGTTCTTGCTCTCAAGGGTAAAATTTCATCCTGCTGCTTAAACAACTCAGAAGCAGCAGCAAGAACAGCAGTTGCAAAATTCTGCAATTATGGACTCAGGAGGACATTTGAAAAAGGCCAGTGGTCACTGACCAACATGACCTGCTGACACTAGGCCAGTAGGGCATTTTTATTTCCTCTTTAACCCCTTAAGGACCGGGAAAATCTGAGGTTGTTTTCCCTTAAGGACCGGAGCAATTCTGACCTTTTTGACTATGTCTTTGTTCAACAGTGTTTTCCCTCTTAGGCTTTTATTCAACCCCCATAAATTCTATACTGTTTTTAAGCACAAATAGGGGTTTCATTTGATACCCTATTTATATGGATAACCCACCATTCACTTTATAAAAATTTAAAAAAAAGATAAAAAAAGGTAAAAAAAAAACATTTTTGATTTTTCTCTTGGGATCAATTGGTCACAAAGGGTTAAATTTTTATGGAGACTGCATGAAAAGTATGACTGGTCAGTCATACCTACAAAATGCGCAGTTTAAAGTGGCCACTGTGCCCCCTGGGTGAAAATCCCCATGTCCCTTTTTCCCACCCTATTTTGACACTTTTTTGTCCCTGGTGGTGTATATAAGTGTATTACATGGCTCCACAACAATCACACTTGCAATAGTGTTTAATTATATATTTTTTTTTAAATAAACATTTTTTTTTGTAAAAAAAAAAGTGTGTTGTGTTTTTTTTTTTTTTTTTTTTTTAAAAAGTGTATAATTGCAGGTCAAAAATTGACCTGCATTTAGCCAGCCTCCTGCATCAGCAGTGAAGGGGTTAATACCCCCAACTGCTGTATTTTTTTTAACCACTAGGTGTCTCCCATCTACTTCTGTCTCCTTTACTTTGATAGCAAGGGAGACAGAGGCAGACGAGACAGGCACAGACAGCATGCTTTGCATGCTGCCTCTGTCTGTCACTATGCCGGTACATGTGATCGCTGCTACGGCGATCACATGAACTGGCACAAGCAGGAAGGGCTGAGACTGAACACCCCGGTCTCAGAGAGCTCAGTCTCAGCCTGAAATTAATGATAGCAGCGTGCACGGAGGCACGCTGCTATCATTTAAGCCATGACGATCCTGGACCGTCATGGGTCGTTAAGGATTTAACAACCCATGACGGTGCAGGACCATCATGGGTCCTTAAGGGGTTAAAAAACAAATAAATAAATAAAAAATAAAAACATAGTCCTACAAAAAACATAAACAATTTTTGGGGGTTTGTTTCTAACAAGACTAAGTCCTACAAATCAATGTTTCTTCAGGGCTTGAGCCTCTAATAAGTCTAAGTCCTACAAATCTATATATGTATAACAACAAATCTAACAAATCATCTTCTACAAAATACTCTATCAAGTCAAGTATCACTCAGTCCATCCCAGTGCCAGCTTACGTCAGGAGGTTCCTGTCTCTATCACTTAACATACAAATGTCTTTTTATTTTATTTTATTGATTTATATTTTTTTAGCTGTCCCCCCAATACCAGTCAAGAAACCCCCCAAAAAACAAATTCCCTGTTCAACTGATTCATTCCCCAGACTCTACCCACCAACACAGGCACCGTCCTCAGAACTCTTTTATACCATGTCTTATGGGGGGGGTTAATTGTATTTAGGATTTTTTTTTTAACTGCCCTCATTCCTAGTAAACCCACCCCCCCAAAAAAAACCCAAATGATTCAAATGATTCTTTACCACACCCCACCAACACAGGCACCTTCATGCCCCTTTTATACCATGCCTTTGGGAAATAAAATAATATTTGTTATGTGCTGTGCGTAAATTCAATGTTCCCATTGATTTCAATATAATGAGCTAGGCAAAAAAAGCAGAAAATCTACACTTTCCTCAGGAAATTATTTGCAAAGCAGCAAGTACCATTAATTGCCAATTTCAGTTTGTGGCAAAATTTTTCCCCTATCTTTTTTCTCTACAAAAAGATGCCAGCTCCTGCCAGAGGAGCAGATGGGCATACAAATCCCTTCTTCGGTTTCTGAGATATGTAGCCCTGAAGATGTTGAAGTTCTGGACCAGAGAGAGGTTAAATATGGTAAAAGGGAATAGCTGCACCAGGAGGGAGGTCAATTGGGCAGTAGTAGGTTCGATGTGATGGCAGTATGTCAGCCCTTTTTTGTGAAAGACATCTGCAAACTCAGAATATGCCACAGGCAGAGAAGTAAGACAAACAGCAGAACAGGAGACAAGCAACTGTTGGTTTGCACAGAATAAATGTAGCTAGCAATAAGTAGAAGGAAAATACATTGATCCTGTTGACCAATTGATGTGAGAGTTATGGACCTGAAGCCAGAGGAGACCTAGGATGACTGGGTACTCTGGAGAAGGAATGATGTTGAACTAGAGCGACTCCCGGTGGAGGTTACCTTTGCAGAGACGTAATGGCATAGAATCACTGGTGATAGGCCCACAATGTTGATGACGATCATGGGCCATCTGAACATGAAGAGGGTGTTCTTTAGTCTTTAAGGGTATGGCAAGCATAGATGCAAGATCTTTGTCCACGAAACATTCACTGGCCCCAGAATCAATTATGGAAGTCAGGCAATGACTTAGATCATTCAGCTGTAACAAGATTGGCAGGTGAGGAGAAATGCCATGAAAGGATGGCCTAGCATGATGCACAGAGAGAATATGTGTGGGCTTACGACCTCCTGTAGGGCGAGGTCGTCTGGGGCAAGAGTGGAGCAGATGGGTTCCGTCACCACAATAAAGGCACAAATTGAACTTCCTTCAAGCAGCCTTTCTGCCTTTGAAAGGGGGCCATGGACTAACCTCAACTACATGGGTTCCTCATTATCAACCCCGGAAGGTATGGTATCTGAATCAGTTCTAGCAGGGAGAATGGTACAATGAGAGGTAGAGCGAACCTCTCCCTGTGTCTTTCTCATAGTCTGCAGTCAATTTGAATGGCCAAAGAGACCAAGGGCTTGATTTAAAGGCAGCTGTTAGTAAAAAAAATCACTAACGGGTGCATTAAGTTCCATGTAGCAATTCAAAGATCCATCTAAAGAACAGCTAACAGCAGTTGCAGCATCCTTACGGCCGATACACTTACGTGCGTTCAGACGCATGGAACAATATACCCCAGAGCCATTCAAAGGCTTGCCGTACTGGTAACAGCTGAAAAAAAGACACACCTAACGGGAAAAAATTAAGACCCACTTTTCCTAGCCGTTAGACACTTAACGGTCAAAACAAAACACCCGTTACATAGGAAAATACACAAAATGCTTACCTCACAAGCATGTAAATGGAAAAATTAACCCGTGGAATGCCAAAACAACACAAAAACATGGACACACAACACAAATCACTCCACACACAACAACAAGCAACACCACAGGGTCAACGACACCCAAAAAACAACAACACAACATGGCACGGAACAATGGGGGTTATCACACGACACGGACACCTGCAAATACAAGCTCACCTGTGCAACAACACGCGACCTGCACCCCACAACTACACCCCCGCAAATGGCAGACACATACCAAGCACAACACACCACATCTTATAACACACACACACCTGCAGACACTTACCTGGACAAAAACAACTTTCCATTGGTCAGCACTCACCTCATCACCACACCTACACAACGCTCTATCAAGTACTTAAAGGGACAACTCAACACACTCACTTGTGGCTTGTTTTCCACTGAGGGAGGGAGAGAGAGAGATAGAGAGAGAGAAATAGAGAGAGATAGAGAGTGCAAACAGTATGTTGGGATACATATTGTTGCGAAGACTGCAGAGAAGGCGTGCAAGGGAGAGAGCTAGCAACCTCCAAGCATGCCTGATCAACAGCCTTCACCTGTTGCAAGTGAGGAGGCTCTGGCTCAGCAGCCACACAGGAGTCCATCCCCACCTGGAGGACAGCACCTGCCTGCACATGCACAGCTGCAGCAACAGGATGCTCCACATCAGCAGTGGATGTATAGACGACCACCAAGGCCCAGGGTATACCACCCAAGGGTCACCCTCTTTGGAATGACTGATGATGAGGTCATTGATCGCTACAGGTTGAGGCCTGACAGCATCATTGCCTTGTATGAGGTCATCAAAGATCAGGTGGATCCCATCTACATCCACAACCATGCCCTAACTGGCCTGCAGAAACTTCTCTGTGCCATACACTTCATGGCAAGTGGGGCCTTCCAGTCCACTGAGGGTTACGCATCTGGCATGTCACAGGCCACATTCTCCAGGGTGCTGGCCCAGGTCCTGCCAGCCCTCAAAAGCAAGGACAGTACCTATATACATTTTCCTACCACTGACATGGACTGGATACATGTCAAGCAGGCCTTTTATGCAAGGGGAGGCATGCCCAGGGTCATGGGTGCTATAGATTGCTCCCATGTCCGTATTAAAGCCCCAGCACGTGACGCACAGCTATTCATCAACAGGAAGAACTTCCACTCCATCAACGTGCAGATGGTGTGTGACAGCCATATGAGGATAATGAATGTCTGTGCAAAATATCCTGGCAGCTCACATGATTCATACATTCTCCAAAACTCCTCGGTCCACAGAGATTTCGAGAATGGAACTTTTACAGGGGGATGGCTTTTGGGTGAGTTCACAATACAAAATCACACCATATCCACAGGTGTACACACAACGCTGCTCAGCATGCTCCTGACCCACAGCTAGTATGTCCACCACACAAAACATCATTCACACAACATGTGCTCCTTGTCTCACCATATCACTCACATTACACAGGTGATGCTGGCTATGGATGCAAGTCCTGGCTACTGACCCCTGTGGCCAATCCTCGAACACATGCCCAGGAAAGGTACAACCAGGCTCATGGCAGAATGAGAAATGCCATCGAATGGACCTTTGGCCTCCTCAATTCAAAATTTCGATGTCTGGACCACTCGGGGGAAGCACTGCAGTATGCACCTGGAAAGGTGTGCGACATATTTGTGGCTTGCGCAATACTGCACAACATCGCAGTGGACACCAGGCTGCTGGATCACATCTAGGACCCCCCCATACATGAAGTGCCCATGGACATCTTCCATGTTGAGGAGACCTTGAGAGCGGCGCAGATCAGAGACAGGCTCATCACGGAACACTTTACATGTGAGTATACACAGGCATGCAAACAATCCATGCAAGTCCCCCATCAGTCCTGTGAATTGGTGCCAACACACTAACCACACTGCACATGATGTTCTGTCTCACCCCACAGGAACATTGACACAGCACTGCACTTGCAGCAGCATGGCCCCAAACATCAACCATACCATGGATGTGGCATATTGTGTGTGGGGATTCAAAAATCATCCTCCATTCCCCTCTCCACGTTGACATACAGACCCCAAGGATATCACACACACACCCTCAGGAGAAACAAGGTACAACACATAACCCATGTTCATCGCCTTACAGGGCTTAATTGACAGCAACTAACTTGCCATGATCATAGGCTGAGCAACCATGCTAGCCTTGTAGCAAAAGAGTATTATCCAATGCTATGCATTGGATAATACTCCAGCACATCAGGGGTTAAAGGGCCATTGGACTCAATATGGGACCTGTACTGTGCTAGAGCTGAGAAAAGCAGCAGAGGGGTAGATGTACAGTGGTATTGTTACACAACGTAGAGGTCATGAAACGTAGATCAGATTACCAGGGACTCCATGCTGACCTGTGAGTGTGCAGACATAAGTGCCCCTGATATGAATACACACATCAACAAATATGTCCTAATAGTTCCATGGAACAAATGACATTGGGCTGCCACTGTCACTTTCACAGTGGCAGCCCAAATTTATTATTTCCATGGAGCTCTAAGAACACTTGTTGATGTGTGTATTCATGTCAGGGGCACATATCCATAGGACTGGTGCACATGTCCTTAGTTCTCCACATAATTGGTTACAGATGAGTACACAACACATTACCAAGCAATGGTTTGTGTACTCACCTGTGATTAAGAAAATTGAGGGGATTATAAAGTCGAAATTGTTGTTGCTTGATGATCAGTTCAGGTCTATTGCTCCAAATCCTGTCCTCTTGTCCCACAGACATCCATGACATGATCCATCCTTGAACTGAAGATCTTCCATGTGACTGGATTGATGTCTTGACAACACCTTCATGAAGATCACCCCTTGCTGTTTCTGGTGATTTTATTGGTGATGCAATGTTTGACCTGAGGTTCACAGCAACCTCTACTGGAACATTCTCATATAGACACAGAAAACATAAATTCACAAGTGTAATAACCTGTACAGTTAGGATGCTCATCTACAGAGTTGTCAAACCTTGTGGACAACACATGAGCAGGACAGCAGTGTTACTAAAGTAGTACGATTTAGTTTCAAAGTACATTTAGTGTTCTCATACAAGTGTTCAATGCATATAGGCAATACACACAGAAAACACATGTACGTTCTAATGTACTCTGAGACACAATAAAGATGAACCATCACTATTCAATCTGTCTCTGTATGAGGATATATTGGATTACACATTTGTTAATGCGTAACCACACTCAGGATAGAGTATCCCCCATACATGGAAAGCCATCACCCATATCACAGGAGTCCACCACTTGTTTGCCAGTGAGTGGACTCTGTGATGTATTCATGCAAACAGATGGTGGCAGTGATACACTAAAGTGTTGTAGGAGTGATAAAGAGGTGATACAGGGGACATACTTCCATAGTGAATTCCTGTCCACAGTTTCTGTGTTGCTCAGTATAATCAATGTTCTGTGATATTGCTCCACTTTGACATATCTCAGTACATGGGCTACATCAACGAGCAACCAGACCTAGTGGACAAGTGTTTTCACTGGTGAAGTCTGTTACACCCTTAGGAAAAACAACAACTCAACTTACTGGAGGCCCCAATGCTCACCCTAGGATATCAATGTGTGTGCTACACATTAAAATCCTAGGTTAAAAACATTGGCTTCCCCAGTAAGTCAGTTGCACAATGAGTGTTTGAGTCCAAGACAATATTGATGCAGGTCCCATTTATCTGTCCTGCTTGTTATGTCACTGCTAAATCACATAGCTGTTTGTTTGGTTATCCCCTTAACCCTCTGAGTGCCAGAGTGGTACCCAGTGCATTTCTTTGCAATGCGCTGCCTACCACTCTGGCTATCAAAGGGTTAAACACAACATTTGATGTAGACGAATGTTCAATGTTGTACCATTTGTTGTGCTAAGGGGTATGTTTTGTTGTTCAGAATCAACACACAACATTACCATATAACACAGTTGTGCAATATGGCTCTAGGGATGTATTTCCAGTTGAATTTGTGCAACGGTGTGTGTGTGTGAACCCATGTTGTAACATCCCACAAACATCTTACCTAGGCAGAAGTTGTGTTAACTGCATTGTTTGGCAATGCATTGGAGAAAACTCTGCCACCCAATCTATGACCAAATACAAAGCAGATCAGACAGGACCTCCGACTCCAGGGCATGGATCCTTGCCTCTATCCTGTCAGTGTTTCTCCGGGATTCCCTACGGCTCCTGGTGATGTTGTCATTGGTGCAGTGGCTTGACTGGAGCAGTCTCCTTTGCAGAGCCATACACTCTGCTTCCATCCCCGTGTGGCGTTCACTGCTGGTGATGCTTGTGCCTGGTGAATCTGCTGCTGCTGTGTCCCCCTCAGTTGCTGCTGTGTCATCCTCAGCTGGTGCTGTGTCCTCCTCAGCTGGTGCTGTGTCCACATCAGCTGCTGCTGTGTCCTCCTCAGCTGCTGCTGTGTCCTCTTCAGCTGCTGCTGTGTCCTCCTCAGCTGCTGCTGTATGTGCTGCAGATGGGTATGTGCCTACCACATCAATGGACTCACTGCTGCCCACCGATGTCTGTGCTGGTGGAGGTGGTGGGGTAAACATGTCCCTTCGCATAGGGTGTTGGGGCTCCCCAAGCAGGCCCAGGTGTTAGTAGTCGAGTGGCCAAGGGTCAAACCTTGGCCACTGGTATGTGCGTGGCCCCCACCTGGGATCATACCTGGGGCCATGCTGGGGAGCCATCCAGGAGGGTAGGTCGATAGAGGATGAGTATGGCCCGTATTGGGTGGTGGCCACATCACCAGGCAGCCATTGCCTCCCTGGTGGTGGTGGTGGTGCTGCTGCTGCTGGAGGGTAATAGCTCCTGGAGGTGGTGGGGTGCATCCAGTCACTGTAATATGGTGGAGCAGCCAGAGGTGGTGTAGCCAGAGGTGGTGCAGGCAGAGGTGGTGCAGCCACAGTTGGTGCAGGCAGAGGTGGTGCAGCCAGAGGTGGGGCATCCATTTGGGCAAGAGGTGTGGATGTAGTTGGGTATGGTGCCCACTGGCTGGTCCCCTCCTCCGTATACTCCTCACTGGGTGGTGAGGTGGCCTCCTCCATGGGCTCCTGGAGTGCTGGAGGCACATAAGCTGTGTGGAGAATTGAGATTGTGTGATCAGTAAACTTAGCCATGATGGTGTCAAATTGATTTTAATACTTGAAATGTGGAAAGGGACATATATGTTGTAGGGTTTATTCCCCTGTGTGAAACAACTGTACTCTTATTGGTGAAGGATGTTTTATTCTACATGTATCGCAGCTCAGAGTTGAATTCCTTTGGTGCCACATCCCAGTGGCCTGAAATTGTACATTTGTGCTGTTGCTATATTATCGTTTGTGGATTTATGCTCCCTGGACCAAAGCTGGCCAGAGGATGGTCTTGCAACATTGGCATAGTACATTTTCAGGCCACTGTGATATTGTCCATGGAATATTAAACTTTGAGCTGTTATACTCTTGGAATGAAACACCTTTCAGTAGTGGGAATACCCTTGCTTTACCTGGTGGATCAATCCTATGACATATATTTTTCCTTTCACCTTTTCGGTATTACTATCTCTTTAACGGGATAGCAATGGTTAATTTCACCTTGATGTAACATTGTAGGCATCATAAAGAGATGTTTAGTAAGATGTTGTTGTATGTGACAGCTGGAGATGTCAGTCATTTGACCACACGGAGGCTCTTCAGCAGATTCCACATTGACCCATTTGGAGATAACTACATCTTTGGCATTGTCTACAAAGTGTTCCTGGTTTGTAAGCACACTCTGTGGACCATTTAAATGACGGATCCATCTCCAATTGGTTCAATTTTGGGTCCACTGAAGAGCCTCCGTGTGGTCAAATGACTGACATCTCCAGCTGTCACATACAGCAACATCTTTCTAAACATCTCTTTATGCTGCCTACAATGTTACATCAAGGTGAAATTAACCATTGCCATGCCAACGTACACAATGTACCTTTCATATGGGTACAAACATATCCTTGATAGATATGAACCCAGAGATCTGTTTAGTACATGTGATTGTCTTACTGCCTATATATGTGCAGCCATCACAACATAACTTTCATTGATACCACTGATACCCATCCAAGGAAGGTGTAATATACTAGGTATGTGTACTCTGATGATGATACCAGTATGAGTTAGTTTGTTAAGGGTGCACATATATGGGCAGTAGGACAATCACATGTACTGAACCGAACTCTGGGTTCACATCTTGTTGGGACATATTTGTACCCATTTGAAAGGGACATATCCACATACATATCTGGTCGTTTTTCTTTCTGTACATATCTTTTTGTAATTGATCTGCAGTGTGATTCAAGTGGTATTCATCCCTATGTTATCAGTTTATCCCGTACAGTGCTGGATTTTGTCAGATTTTACATGTCACTCTCTGGTTGTCATGATGGTATCCTATGCATTTCATTGTGATGCATGGGATACCACCGTGGCAATCAGGGATTGATGTACATTACAGGATTCTGTCCATGAGGTCTGTTCAAGTTGAATCCTGAGGGGCAACAATCAAGCCAGTATTGAAGGATATCCTTGATTGAGGCCTTTTTTTTCCTGGATCAGCCCATCCATCATTCTGTGTGAGGCAGCCAGACCCGATCATAGATATCCATAATTCATGGCCTGTTATTGACCAAACCTCAATGGTTCATACTTGGTTCCCATATGTATCCTGCAAATAGTGTCTGGTGTACCATCCATCTATGGCATCAGCACTCCTGAGGATCCATATGTTAATCAAATGTGAGATATGTAAATTCAAGTTAGAGTAAATGATTGCATACACAACACCAAGGGCAACTTTTTCACCTTTAGTTATGTGTAATTGTTTTTGTCCTGTGTGTTGCACATACAACCAGTTATTCTCAGTGGCACTGTGATTTGTGACCTAATCCATCCTTTTCGTGATTCAGTAAGCGGTTAAGTAGACCTGATGAACTGATTATGATGCTGACTTCTCTGGTGATCTCATTTTCCCATCTGCATTGTTTTCTATGGAGTCCATACAATGGGGCCTGTGCAGCTTGATTCATGTTATTGGATATTGTCCATAGACTAACATTGTAATTGGAAAAGTGAGGATATGTAAGTGTAAAATTCTCTACATCAGCTCTTTTTCACCGCTTAGTGAATGTCCCCTATGTGTCATGTAATTGTTAACCTATCGACATGTGTTTGTTGTCTGGTTAACCCTTTGAGTACCGGAGGGGTTGCCAAAGCATTGTTGATCGATGCATTGATAATCCCTCTAGCACTCATGGGGTTATGTGCTGGATTCCCTGTGGGAACATGGGTAACATTGTGTGACAACAATTGTGATGTTTGACATACAACACTTTTCTGAGCATGGTTTGTGTGTATTGTGTGTGATTAACACAGCAACATGAGGGTTAACCAGGGAGTTGGACAGGTTTTGGCCTTGTTGAACCTTAACATTTGTCCTTGTCTTGAGTCCTGTTTAAACCCTCAGGGTTCTGTGTTGGTGCAGTTGTGTGGATGAATGAAGGGCAGATGTTGGGATGTGAGTGTGTTTGTTTGTGATGGGTGTGTGATTTGAGTTGGTGTGTGGTTTTGGGGTGATGCACTTACCAGTGGTGTGGAGGCTCCTCTCATCCCCAGTGTCTGATCCTCCAGGGACCCCCTCAATGAGGGTAGATGACAGGGTCTGCCGCAGCCTCTCCTCCCATGTGCTGAAGGTGATGGGGACAGGTGGCCCATCTCCGTGGCTCGGGCGTGCAGGGCGGCATCCCCCATCTTTTTCTTCACCTGCCTTTTGCAGTCACCCCATCTCTTCTTTATTGAGTCCACATCCCGTCTGCAGGTGGCCACCACATTAACTCGGCTGCAGATTTGGCTCCAGGCAGCTCTCCTCCTCACAGCCAGGCCAGGGAGCCTCTTCCCCGGAAAGAGGACACTCTCCCTCTCCAGCACAGCCTCCACGAGGGCCGTGCTTTCTTCCACGGTATATCGGGGATCCCTGACCCTGTCCCCATCAACTCTGGCATGCGAGGAGTCAGAACCGGAGTGTCCTGCCTGCTCTGCCCCTGCCTGTGTGTGGTGGTCCCCAGGAACTACCCCTCATCCCACTGCAGGTTCTGTCCCTGTCCTGCGTGTGCCTGCTCTTGTGGGCCTGGACCCCTCCGCCCTGCGGATATCCCTCTCCCACCCCTGCTCTGCTGAGGGATACCCTCCTGACCTTCCTCCTCCACTACTCTCCCCATCCCTCTCTCCTGCCCTCCTCTCCTGGCCATCATTCACCCACTCTCACCCAGGCACTCTCACACACCCTCACAGACACACTCGATCCCACTCACTCTCTGTCACACACTTTCACTCACGAATTCATACTGTCAGAATAAAGTTTAAAATGTGTAATGTGTGATGAAAAAAAAAGACTATGTGTATGTATGTGTATGTGTTTGTATGGATGTATGTGCTATGTGCAAAAGTGTGCTATGTGTCTATTTAAATGTAATTCTCTCCTCTCCTAAATCCTTCTACCTTACGCCTCTGTATGCTTCTCTCTCTCTCTCCCTCTCTCTAAACACTATCCTCCACTCCTGGGTCCTGTGATCTAGCTTGCTGAAACTCGAAACACAGACAGGGTGTGACCGTTATTTTGAGGTATATATAGGTGTATTTGAACATATTTGATACTTTGGGGCCTTGGGATTGGCTGTAGGTTTGAATTTTTGTTTGTGCATCTATCTGGGTTGCTAGACAACGGCAGACGTAATGTTACATTTTGACTTAAGTTGTGTTTTAACGGGTGTTTGGGACGCACGGTGATGTGAAATCAGGTGCGACGCTGGTTTTTTTGTTATGTGTTTTTGTTGTGCCTATGCCCGATAGCTATTCTTGTACTCTGACCTTTAAATCTGCCGTAAACCATGTGTTCTTTACGGCCGATGTGCCTTTTTTACTTAGAGGATGGTTTAACTGCTGCCTTTAAATCTAGCCCCAAGTCATCTAATGAAGAAGGAAGGCCCACTCTGGCCAATTCATCCTTGAGACACTCTGACAGTCCAATATGGAATTGGTCTACAAGAGCTACCTCGTTCCAACTTGTATCTAGAGAAAGACTGCAAAATTCAGATACATAGTACTCAACAGGTCTACAACCTTGCAACAAATGTCAGATAGCAATCTGAGCTGAAGATCTCCAGAGAGGATCCTCATACAGAGAGTAAAATGCTTGCTTGAAGGTGCTCTACAGATTTAAGACTAGACTACTGGAGCAGAGTAGGTGGCGAGCCCAAGGCTAACAACTGTACAAACCTTGATGAATTCTGATGCATTTGTGCAGGGATTGATTGAAAACAAGAGTTTGCAAGACGTGATAAAGTCCTTATACTACCCCCGGTCTCCACTAAACTTGGTTCTGGGGTGAATGAATCAACAGATTTAGCAGTGGAAGGGCCAGCAGTAGAGGAATTAACAGTCTCTAGATCTTGTAAGAGGTGCTGCAGAGCAGCTTGATTAGACTGTACCTCCTGAACAGAGGCAACAAGAGCAGAGATCTGGTTTCCTATAGCAGAGATCACCCCCAAGGAATCCTGCAGGCTCCATAATGTGGCTTAGTAATGCTATCACAACAGTATCCAGTCACTGCTGGATGGTGTAACAGGATTGAAGCCAAGATGCAGGAAGACAGGTGAACCAGCAAGGTAGCAGATAAGTTAAAGACTGATGGGCAGGCCTATGTTCAATCGGTAAGGCAGCCCAAGTTCAAAACAAGATGTTCAAGAAGAAGGTCTTATTCAGAAGTATTCAAGAGATGAGCAATAATTAAGCAAAGACATATGGTTCGCTGGGTTTAAATAGTTACATAGTGGTGATGTCACTGCTTTGATGCTGTGAGTCACTGGAATGATGCTACATGACTACTTTGCCAAAATGACACTCTACATCCACGTTACCGGAATGATGCTGCTTGCCCATGTTGCTGAAAAGAGGCTGCACATGCATGCCACTGTAATGATGCTGCCTTCTGAAGCAGAGATGCAGAAGGCCTGACACATGGAGGAGGAGAACGCTGAGCTTCTATGATGGTTCGAGGAGGAAGATGACAGGTCGCCATGATGGTTTCTGGGGCTCTGGGGCACTTAATAGAAGTAGTGATGTTGTTGATGTGTCAGAGAGTGTGCCAAGAGCCAGTTCATTTCAAATAGAACCCATGGCTCTTGCTGCAGAGGAATATAACTGTTTGCTGTAAGGGATGGTAAGAGTCATAGGCTGACCACACATGCTGCCTCCACCTCTATCACCTCCTCTAGTCATGCTGTTTAAGTTATCAAGTTACAGGGTTCTTCTGCCATGCTATGCCAACTAAAACTTGAGAAGGAATCAAAAACTTCCCAAAACAATTCCAAAGTATGCTTATGGAATGGCAAGGTTTCCAAGGTGTTGGCAGTGGACAAGCTGCTTTATTCTTTTGTTGCAAACCAAGGTTTTAGAAAATTGATGTGAAAATATAAATCTACAGTGCTAAAAAGTCCCTAATAAATAAAACAAAATGAAACAATAAAATGTATTATATATATAATGTTTAGTGTAAAAAACAGGTGAAGCTAAATATATGCACAGCTGATATATATTTATATATGAGAACTGATGTCATTTGTAGCTTCTTGCTGGCATACCCCAAACTGCAGTTATTTTTCTAAGACTGCTGTGCCAGAATTATAAAAGCAGGTGGTTAGTTTGGTGGGCAAAGTGCACGGAAGCTCACATTGCAAGGAAATCCACCAACAGATATTGGACAAGTGGGAAGAGCACAGACTATATGACTGACAGCTCACTGGGTTACCCTCCCACTACCAGTGGACAACACTAGTGTTGAGCGAGCATGCTCGGCCGATGCTCGGATCGGCTCGAGCATCGCTCTGCTCGGCACATGGCGGTACTCGTACGAGTACCGCCATGTGCTCGCCCGCCATGTTCGGGTGGCAGGGATCTGTGCCGAAGGAGGCACAGATCTTACAGACGCTCCGCTGGACCACCAGGGACTGGAGGTAGGGGGCATTGCGGAGATGAAGGGGGCATTGCGGAGATGAAGGGGGACATTTTGGAGATGAAGGGGGACATTGTGGAAGGGGGACATTGTGGAAGGGGGGCATTGCGGAGATGAAGGGGGCATTGCGGAGATGAAGGGGGACATTGTGGAAGGGGGACATTGTGGAAGGGGGGCATTGCGGAGATGAAGGGGGCATTGCGGAGATGAAGGGGGACATTGTGGAAGGGGGACATTGTGGAAGGGGGACATTGCGGAGATGAAGGGGGCATGAAGGGGGCATTGCGGAGATGAAGGGGGACATTGTGGAAGGGGGACATTGTGGAAGGGGGACATTGTGGAAGAGGGGCATTGTGGAGATGAAGGGGGGCATTGACCAGGCACCCTCCCCTCATCAGAGCAGGGGGTGCCTGGTGTAATGCTCGTGTCGCCCCATTGAATTCAATGGGGCTCGGGTGCTCGGCCGAGCACTCGAGCCTCCGGCGGTGCTCGGTCAGAGCACCCGAGCACCCGAGCATCGGGGTGCTCGCTCAACACTAGACAACACTAATAGCTTGCACCATAAGGTGACAGCCAGTAGTCTTGCATCTGGTTCTGGCAATGAGATTAATGGCTTGTACCCATCTCCTTGAAAGCTGGTTTTGTGCTTGCTGCTAATGGCTCCAACATAATTGTTGCATTGAGAATAGGTGATTTGGTGCATACACCCTCCATTGCCCATATGCTAAATTTGGTTTTTACCAGATTTTGGGCAGAATCTAAAATCCTCATAGAGATGCTCAATGTTGCACCCATTTTAGTCGCTCCTCCAGTGTATGCAATATTCTATTTTCCATACAAGAGTGTAACAACCTGCCCCATCACTAGAGAAAAATGGAAGTCTCACCCAGGTAGAATTACACAATGTACATGTTAGAGTTTAGGGGTACACGGAAAGTGAGAAAAATTTGTTCTCACTTTTTTACTCATCTGAGGAGGAAGGGGAAATAGTGGAAGACATAGGCTCTTTTAATTTACATAAAATGTTGTCTTTTTTGAAAGGCAATGAGGATATCAGACACCCCTAAGCAACTAGATATCATTAACATGACATTCCCAAGTAAAAAGAAGGAAATGTAAGAGAAAGGAGATGAGATTCAGTATATCCAAAAGATTGCAGAGAATGTATTCTTTCTTTGATGAAGATACTAAATTTTTGACTGATCCACCTAAGGCTGACACTGCAGTATCCCAAATAGCTAAGTGAACTGCTATCCTGATAGAGGATGGCTCCTTTTTTAAGAATCAGATGGACAGAAGAGCAGAAGGATCCCTTACAAAGCTTATAAAGCTTTATTCTCTTATAGGGAAGAATCTGAAGATGGCAACCGCTATGGCCTGTGTCATCAGAACCATGAGAATCTTGATGAGAAGATTGAATCCTCTGTATCAAGATCAACACTGTTAAAGGAAATAGCGAACATCAAAGAAGCTAATAGTTTTACATGTGAAATGTCTATGGATATGATTACATTTCTGGTGAAATCCTCAGTAGGGGTGGGCGAAATCTCTCTCCGTATTCCCACAAGAATTTCCACAAAAACCACGTTGTTGTCCACTTTTTCACGGGAAAATCCACCGTAAAACTAGTGATTAACATTTTTGCATTTTTTGCCCAGTGGACAACATTTTTCACCATTTTTTAAATGGCTGGAAAGTTTCTGCCCATTGATTTATGTGGTTTTCACCCTTTTGCTATAAAAAATTGACGTATTTGTGGAAGACAAACACAAAAGAAGCAGCTACAGAGAGAGGTAGACGTGCTGTGCTATTCTGCTGTGATCTTTTGGACAAATTGAGGCAGGAGAGGCTCATAGTGACTGCTATCACTATGAGCATGGTTTAAAACTGATAAAAGGAGGAACTAGAAGGACCCTTATGTGTCCACTAACGCAGAAGTAGTGAGTACTACTGAACCAATGTTGTCCAGTCCCCCTAAATCCCCTCAAGGGTTCTTGGGGAATTTAATGGGAAGGAAGGGAGAAAAGGGAATGGGAAGGGAGGGAGAAAATGGAATGGGTAGGTAGGGAGAAAAGGGTAGTACTAGTGAGAGCAGAACAGGTCAGCTGCCTGTGCCTGCTGCTAGATGTGCTGCCTCTGCTGCCACCATTGCTGCCCCTGCAGCCACTAGTACTGTGCCTGCTGTCAGATGTGCTGCCCCTGTTGAAACCAGTGCTGTGTCTGCTGTCAGTGCTAAACCTGCTGCCACCAATACTGTACCTGCTGTTAGTCATGCTGCCCCTGTTGCCAGTGCCACCAGTGCTGTGCCTGCTGCCAGTGTTGAAGCTGCTGCCACCAGTGCTGAATCTGCTAGTGTGTCTTGTAATACTCAGGAGGAGGGGAAGGAGAAGATGACCCCCAAGCAGTCCCACAAGTGCTAGTACTAAGAAGGTCCAGCAGCTTGTTAGTGTTAGGAGTGAAGAAGGGGGTAATCATAATATTACTAGTGACTGCATGGAGGAATACTCTGGGGCTGAACTTGATGTGTGTGGTGTTAGTAGCAGTAGTAACAGTGATGGTGAATCAGCCGGTGGGACCAGTGTTACGGGAGTGGTAGGGGAAGCATTTGAGAGCATCCAGACTAGTGGTCAAGGGAGCCCACACCATTCCTCTGGCTCTGGGAGTCCATCTTCCCTTCACTACAAGTGGAACATGAAGAGGCCAGAACTGGTGTTTTGGAAGAGCAGGCTCAGAATTAATACCGCCACCACCAACAGCAGGAGCACAAATTAGCTGCCTGTGCCTTCTGCTACTGCTGCCAGTCGGCCAAAAAGAAATGCCAAGTGTGACATTAGGAGACCCTCTGTCACATTGCGTGTCACCTCTTCCAAGCAGCAGTGAGATGTCTGTAATAGAGCAGCAGCGCATAGGGACTAGTGGTGGTGGTGGTGATGATGATGATAGAGAAGTTGGGGTGGAAGAGCTATTGATGGCCTTTTAAGCAGAAACTCAGAAGGAATGGGAGACAGGGATGAGGATGGGCATCACCACCACCACCACTAGCAATGAGCTTGCGGACTTTGCAACTGCTCTAATTCCTTCTGCTTCTGATTTGCAAGGGCAGCAGGATTCTGAAGAGCAGGCCAGTGTGCCACAGACCACTGTGAACACAGTGAGAATGGAGTCAACAAGTGATGTGGGACTAGGACAGGTTCCACTTGCCAGCAGTAGCAATACTCCTGGTCCTAATTGCAGTGCTGAATATGAGGCAGTAGCAACAACAGCAGCAACATTATCCACTGCCAGTACAGACAACACTTTAATCTTGTTTGTGTTCTTTTCTAGCTTGGACTACAGGTAACTGAAGCAGCCAAGTGAGAACGACCTATTTGTAAGCTGATTGTTCCTTACTGTTTAAAGGCAGAGATTAACCCATTATATTTTTGCATTATCTTTTGCCATGGATGGACACAGAAGAAAAGGAAATATCAGGAAGCAAATTTACCTTTTATTTTTGTGAAAGTCTGCGGGAAATTTCTCTGACATTTTCCCCATCCCTAATGTATTGTCTGATACTGTCTGTGTCATCAACTTCACTCAGCTTTCTTTTGTAAACAATTACATGTGAATTGGCTTTTATAGCTTTGAAAAAGTGGCCCCTCAGCCATGAAATGCATTAGCGTTTAAAGCCTTTATATTTTTACTTTTTTATTTTATCCTGTTCTTTTTTAAATCAGATTTAATTAAGTACAGCCTCTGCCTGAATAGTCTTTGTGAAGACCAAAAATATCTCCAGGAATATAGGAGACACCTGAATGGAGACAGGTTGTGTTCTCCGTATGCTATAGTGTCAGTAGATTTTAGTGTCAGAGTCCTGACCATCTTAAAATGTGAATGCTATTAACTTTCAATTTGACTGTGGTGATTTTATTGAATGTACTTCACTATTGGCACACCTTTTCTGTTTCCATTTTGGTTTTCCTACCCTTTGATGACATGATTCACTGCCACTGTGAGAGAGAGTGTTTTCAATTGAGGGACCAGCCTATAATATATCCTTGATCTTGAGGTGTATACTGCTTCTGTAGGCAGTTTAAAGATCTCCAGTTGCCTACCTTTGTTGGTTCTGGCATAAGCCGATGCTAACACAGGCTCATTGTGAGTGCACACAATAGGTTGTATGGTGGTGACCACAGTTTATCCAGTTTGATATATTCTCCCATTCTCCTCAGCCTCAGTATGGCTGGCTGCTTTTCACTCACTCTAAAACTTTTTTGGGCTTAACTCACCCTTCTTCTCACTCATACGCAGAAAACAACTGGCAGTGTCCTCCCAATACCCAACACCTCCACAAATTAACAGTCCGCTTTATTGTTTTTTTATTTTTATCAAGTCACCAGAAATCATAGTATGCTGCTTTCTCTCTCACTTCCAAACTCAGACTGCTAACCTGCATGACAATGACACTCTTTCATATTAGCATCATTGGAAAACTTAAACCTCTGGGAGAAAATTATTTTTACCATTGACTTCAATGCAATACGTGGGAATAAATGAACTGTTCTCATGAGGGACTCCCTACTATCCAATCTGAGGTAACTGCAGGGTGCAACTAAGCTTGTCAGCACTCCTGTGGATTATTTTCAGCACCTGGTAGAGTCCATTACCCTTTGACCTTAGCCTGTTCTTAACTCTATCCTCTCTCTGGTCCATGTACATAATAAACTGTCCACTCTGTGTACATATTCATGCAAATTTGCACTGCTCTAATAATAATAATGGCAGAAGTGATTACACATTTAAGACTATGTAGTTAATAAACATACATCTACTCTTAGTTCAGACAATTGAATGCACTGAATTTTGGAGGTTGTGAATAAGGGGCCCAAACAAGTATGAAAGTAAGTGGAGGTAGTACATTTGTGTAGAGTAAAATGAAAATGTTTTCCAATACTACATTTTACTTGGGGTTTAACTCACTAAATTCTAGAAATATCTATGTCACATTGTAAAGTAATGTCCTTGAGATTGCAGTAACATCCAAGAGCTTGACTAAAAATAGGTGAGACAAAATTAGAGTGATCTAGTAGAGACATATATGGTTCCCACTTGTATTTACAGAATATTACAAGAAACTGTATAGTTAAAATTAGTGGTTACAATTAGTGGCAAAATACATACTTTACAAACTCATTGCATTATCTTTTTTTAAATGATAAATCACAAATGTAGTTAAGAGCAATACGAAGGTTATGAATTTTTCTCACTGTATCAATGGAAATATTTTTTAGGCACAAATTTCCTAAATAATGTTATAAGTCAATAAACCTTGGAGGGTAAAACAAACACATAGACTTATTCCCATATATAAGAAATTTATGACATTATAGTAAATGTTTATTTTTATATGAAGAAAAACATATACTGAGATTAAAAACATCTAAGAATAGTACTGTTTATTATTTTCTTCAGAGTTAAATATTTTGCTTTGAAAAACTAAATACCAAATGCATGATGTAAGCAAATAACCATTCTAATCCTCCTCCTCTTAGCACTGTAAATTAAACACAGTTGTGCTTTTTATTTCCACAATTATAAGTGATGCTTACCTATTTACCTATTCTTTAGTAAGAAAACTAAAAGCTAATATATTGCTCTTCTTGCCTGCCCAAAGATACTGTTTTTATTTTAAGATTGCAGCATTAATGTTATGGGTGTATATAGTACATCTCTCTATCTGTCTCCCTCTCTATCTCTCTTTCATGCAAACAAACATACACACACACACACATACACACGTAGACACATGTACCTATACACACACACACACTTTCTACTAAATGTAAATAGTTCCTCACGTTGGAAGTCTAGGTAGGGCCTAGAACGTTAGACTAAAGGAATTAAGTGCAATATTTAAATATATTTGAAGACTATTGTTGATATACTGAATGTACTTTGCAACAAACAGTGGAGGGTTGAGATGGATGGCCTGCAGTGTACATTAAGTCAATTCTATATTAGCCTAATAAAACAAAAGCAATTCTAAAAAGCCATTGTCACCACAGGCTCTCATTCTATTGCAAACGCTGAAGGCAATGACCAAAGGTTGTTATGCTTTTGTAATTGGCCTGGGCCTCTATAGAGTAATTTCCCCAAAATACAGACTCTGTTGCTGTAAATATTGCATTGAGTTTGGTGTTTGAATGTAGAGCTTTATTGTGTTTTTGACATAATGGTGCACCATAAAAATTCATATTATAGCAGATGTCAAGTATTAAAATGATGCAATAATAGTGTTCGTAATTTTGGTTCATGTAGGTGCATCTTTTACTCTGTAGATGCATAATATTTTATTCATTTTATTTAAATTATTGTGGGCTTTTTTGCAATCCTTATTAGGATTGTGAAGGTACTATTGATCATCAAATTTTCAATAAGTGTTTCATGCAGTTAGTTTTTCTTTTTACATTATCATGGGGACCATGCTGGTAAGTATCATTTATGTTTCATTAATAACAAACTATTTCTATTCCAAATTTAAATTGTCTGTGATGTTAATATAATAAGCATCAAATATTCAAAATTTCAATATAAAGACATCACTCAGGCTTTTTCTCTCAGCAGTACAAACTCTACTAAAACAAATGCCATTTTTCTCAAATTAATACATTATTGTATTGTGTGCCTTGTGCAGTGCTCCAGTACCCTAACAAAAAAAATATAATAATAAATATTAAATATGCAGTGGTTTGATGACCCTGCATAAATACAAAAATTTACAAAACGAATATTGCAAGACTTTTTTACATTCTGTTCCCTGCTGTGGGAATCAGAAAGAGAACCCTTAACTCCCACCACTTGGCCAATGTGGTTTGGAGTTGAAAAAAACAATGGTCAGGTATGCTTATGAACTAGGGACTGTTATTTTTTTCTTTTATCATAGCTTGAAGGATACAAAAAGTGGCATTAAAAACAAAGGTGGTGGGTTAACCCCTTAGACAGTAACATCAATCAATTTTTGTGGCACAGAACCTTACACAGTATGCCAATGAGCTATATTTCCTCACATAAGGTAATAGGAACTGAAAAGGTAAATATCTGGAGATCTATTTTCTGAACATTTTATAGGTTGATTAATATAGAAGATAAAGTCTATAGTGCTCAAAATAAAAGATAAAATAAAATTGTCAAACATTAGAAACAGATGGTCATTGAATCCTTATGCATGAATTAACTATTACACTAGTGTGAATACATTTCTCTCTCTTACATAATATCATTGAAGGATCTGTAATGTCTATATGTGAAAGGAATAGAGGGGTTTCCATATTATTCCCATTGTGGCTGATATATGAAGAACTGCATCACAGTGTTTGGTCTAGTATGGCTCTATGATATTTACCATAGGGCAAATATACCAGTGTAACCAAAAAAGATTTAATCTCTCATTGAAAAAAATGTGGTAGGCCCACCTAGACAGTCTTGAGGAGAACATTTTCTCTATAAACACCATTTATCTATACAACATAGATTGATATAGAACTTCACTTTTAAAAGTTTAGGATGGCTGAAGGCTCAGGGTAAGCCCATTCCCTTTTTATTGCTTCCCCAAACGTCTAGAAATTCTTTCCAACACTTTTCTTGCTTCACTTGCTTGACTTGGTTGATACTAAGATGGTTCTATTTACATTTATGCTCTCAGTATCATACCTTATGTACATGCACCCTCAATTATCCAAACCAAAAATGGATTTATCTACTAACAATAACATTGCAGTCAAGGATGAAATTCAACATCTATGGTAAACTATATATATATATTACATTATTTATTTATCTACTAATTTGTTTTTGAAGATATTATTTGATAATATTTCATATATTGGGTAAATGGTGTTTATCAAATGAATTGATTTGTCCAGATAATTAGAGCTAAAAACTAGTTAACTTAACAGGTCATGTTACTGGGAAAATAATTCATGTTGATATTATTGTTTAAAATCACGATGTTGCAGGGATAATGCTATAGAGATGATAATGGATTTGTGTCCCAGCCTTGCTCATCTTTACTAGTAGCAATAGAACCACACACTGAATCTGCATAGCTGGGGAAATTCTTGGAAATAAGCAGAAAATAGCAAATGTCTTCAGGGAAATGTACTGGTAGTGGCAAAAAGGTGAAAGTTTCATATATTTTCTATGAGCGAAAATTTTCATGAAATGCAGGAAATTGCTAGTTTTTTGCGAAAACTCCCATGTGAATTTTTTTTTTTACTTTTTGCCCATCCCTAATTATAAAGAAATAGCCTGGGTTACATAGGTAATTTCCATAACAAAGGAACTCAGAACTTGGCTAGCTAAGGTGCAATGTGAATTCTGTCTTTTCATGCCCATCCCTAACTATAAAGAAATAGCCTGGGTGAAATAGGTAATTTCCATAACAAAGGAACTCAGAACTTAGCTAGCTAAGGTGCAATGTGAATTCTGTCTTCTCATTAAAGAGATAGTAATGTTTCATAATAAAAGCAGCTCTAATTAGTCATCATAGTATTTGGACTTTGGAGAGTGTTATTTCAATTCTGTCAGAGTTGCAGTTCAAGAGTGATTCAATGACAAAGTATCCCCCTCCTGCCCCTTTTACTAATGTAACACTGTTCAGCCAGATCAGAAGGGAGGTGCCCAGGTAGACTGCAGAGAGGGACAATCTTCAATTAAGATAAGGGAAAAACCTGAAAGGGGGGCAGGGCCTTCTTTGTTCTCATAGGAAGAAGATTGTCCCCTTCTGTTATCTGTCTGGTCTTACAACCAGATTCCACATCTGAGAAGAGATGGCTTACACTAGGTAAAAGAGGCAGGAGGGGAAACTTTGCTTGTGAATATCTCACAAACCATAAAGGTTTGAGAAATAAGATTTATATCGTTCTTCATGTTTTTTTAATGCCTGCAAAATAAAATAAAGATAAAATGAAGTATTACTATCCCTTTAAGTAGGATTACATAAGACATTATCTGTGTTAGGCATACAATTTGTGATTTATGTTTGGTGTTTATTTAGAAATTATCCATCCTCAGATTTATACTTTTCCCTGAATTTTGTTAACAATGGAGGAGGTTTATCAGTTAATCTCATTGTATCAAGGCTGCTGTTAATGTCACTGTGTTGTGAAGCCTAGAGGTCTGAAAAACGAAATATCCTGAAATTCTGATAATACAAAACAAAATATTTATGGATTCTGTTATCAGGATGAGAACAGAACAACATACCTGCTAACTATCCCATATTCCCTGGAATAGTCCGTGGATCCTATTATCCCGACTGTAGTTCTCAGGTTCCAACAGATACACACATAAATTAGTTTGAGCGCTTATATTTAATTGCAGATTGAATCTACTCCAGGTAATATCCAAATATAAATTTATTAAAAATTGTTAAAAGCATGCAAATGTATGACAAAATGTGTCAGTCTACAATTTGATCTAGTAAAGATTATATATACAGTAATGTGCCAAAGTTTTAGGAGGGGTGAAAAAATGCTGTAACGTAAGAATGATTTCAAAAACAGACATGTTAATAGTTTATTTATTTATTTATGTTTTTAATCTTTCTTTTTTTATTTAAATGTATATTTTATACATATAAAACATCTTACAGTCCTTCCAATTATACACACATCCAATCTCTATCAATTACAAAAATTGAAATCTTGCTTAACAATATCAATTCATAAAATTCCACATCATAAAACGCGTCACAATCAGCATCTTATCCTAATTCTTATGACAAAATTTATTGCTCCTACTCCTCTGTATTGTCCAGCTGAACGTTAAACTCATCCATACCCAACCAATCCTCTATTATTTTACTATTTTGTCTACTAGTCCGGCTTATGTATCCCAGCCCTTTTTCCATATTTAATTGATACAGGACCTGATTCCACACCTGAGTCCATTCAAATTCCGATCTCTTTTTCCATTGTCTACCTTTCACTAACTTAGCTGCCACAAAGAGATGTATCTTTAAAAGCTTTATTTCTTTATCCATCGGGGGCCATTTAAGATGCAATAATTGCAAATGCAATTATCTTAAATCCTAATCCATAAATGCTTCACCACCTCACATGACCACCATTTAGATAAAAAAGACCCTACCTCCTTCTCACATCTCCAACATATATTAGATTCTTGAGAGTACATTGCTGCTAATTTTGTTGGAACTAAATACCATCTATGCATAACTTTAAATTGATTCTCCACTATGTTTTCAGAGTGCATAAATTCACCCAACTTTTCATATACATCGTTCCATTCTGCTCTGTCTATTGCTATTTTTAGTTCAGATGTCCATTTATGTATCACTCCTATATCCTTTCTTTCCCTGTTTATATCAATTACCTTTCTACATTTAGAAAGAACTTTAGTTAGGTGATTTCCCCTAAATAGCCATCCCAAATTATTCATTAACTCTTGATCTTCTTTATAAAGGTTGTCTTTTATAAACTCTTTTATTCATATATATTTAAATATATCCCTGCTAGGAATTTTGTATTGTGAAACTAAATAATCAAATGGCTTCAGTTTATTTCCTATTAACAGATCCTTTATTTCTCGAATTCCTGCCTCTTCCCAATTCTTCACCTCCATATCTGGAACTTGATAACTCAAATCTGTAATAGTCATAAAATCTAAAATCTTATTTTCTAAGTGCCATTCTTGTTTTGTTTTTACCCATTTCGGAATCAGATCCTGCACCACATAATTACTACCTCTATATTTTTTTCCCCGAGGGCCATTTTGGACATCCAAACAAATTTAGACAAAGCATCCTCTTTCATCATATAATTCTCCATTTCATAGCAAGATTCTAACTGATTCCATTTTACCTGCATCATATACATATGTCTTTGTACATTAGCTTCTAATATTGATTTATATTCGGCAAACCTAACCCACCTTTCCCATTCCTATTTCCCAATACATCTATTCCAATCCTGGGTTTTCTACCTTTCCATATATATCTAGTAAAACTCTCTTGTATCATATCTATCCATGCTTTTGGAATAGCAAGGGGTATATGATCAAATAAATAGTTCCACTTCGGTAATATATAAGATCTTATTATATTTATTCAGCCAATCCAAGATATTTCAAAATTCCTCCATCTATTTAAAATAGTGTTTGTTTCTCTAAGTAAAACCATAACATTCCTTTGCACTAGGTTCTGAACTTTAGCTGTCAAACGTATACCTAAATATTTGACTTCATCTTGGCTCCATTCAAACCCATATTTTAATTTTAATATTTTACACAAATCTTATTTTCAATTAATTGGAAGAACTATAGACTTATCTATATTCAATTTATAATTTGATACCACCGAATACCCCTCTATTATCTCCATCAATACTGGCAACGATTTTCCAGGTTCTACTATCGTTACCAACAAATCATCTGCATAAAGGCAAGTCTTATATTCTTCCTTCCCTACTTTACAACCCAACACCCTCTCCTCACTTTTGATTTTTATAGCCAAAATCTCCATTGTTATAATGTATAGCAGTGGGGATAGAGGGCATCCCTGCCTTGTACCATTACTTAGCTGAAACCAATCAGCCATGAAATTCTGACCAACTGTCCTAGCTTATAAATTACCGTATATAGATTCTATGGCCTTCATCCTCACTGCCCCCAGTACTGCAAACAAAAATTCCCATCTTACTCAATCAAGAGCTTTTTCTGCGTCCATCGCCATTATTAGCGATGCTATTTTCCCTACATTCATCCAATTTATCAAGTCAATCATTCTCCGGATGTTACTGTAAGAAGATCTTTCTGGGATAAATCCTATTTGATCTCTATGTATAATCTTATCCATAATGCCTTTCATCCTATTGGCAATAACTAGTGATGAGCGAGCACCCCAATGCTCGGGTGTTCGGGTGCTCTGACCGAGCACCCCCGGAGGCTCGAGTGCTCGGCCGAGCACCCGAGCCCCATTGAAGTCAATGGGAGGACTCGAGCATTACACCAGGCACCCCCTGCTCTGATGAGGGGAGGGTGCCTGGTCCATAGGAAAAGGGCAGAAAATGATGGAAACACCACAGAAATGGTTCAGGGACAGCATAGGGAGGATGTCTGGATGCATCTTGGACTCCAACATCGCTGCTGGGAACGATCTTTCGCCCGTAGTACGCCATTTTTACAGACTGACCGTAAAACACACAAAAAGGAAGATAAAAACGACTTTAGGCGAAAAATTGTTACCAAACAGTATTTGCTGTATATTTACTTGTATATCATCTGCACATTCTGCAAAAAATGTCATCGATTTTTCTGAACTGAGGCCATGATTGAGAGGGAAACGTGCGCAGAGGCAAATTCTCCCAAAAATTTCCTTGATTTTTCTGAACTGAGGCCATGATTAAGAGGGAAACGTGCGCAGAGGCAAATTCTCCCAAAAATTTCCTTGATTTTTCTGAACTGAGGCCATGATTAAGAGGGAAACGTGCGCAAAGGCAAATTCTTCCAAAAATTTCCTTGATTTTTCTGAACTGGGGCCATGATTAAGAGGGAAACGTGCGCTGAGCCGACCATCTAAAACATTATGGGTGAGGGTCTGCTGCGGAGCTGACCATCCTAAACATTATATGCGAAGGCCCGCTAGTGAGCTGACGCTATAAAACATTATATGAGAGGGCCCGCTAGAGAGCTGACCCAATAAAACATTATATGAGAAGGCCCGCTGGTGAGCTGACCTATACAAAAATTTTCAAACTGCGCCCGCTGGTGAGCTGGCCCTATATAAAAATTATATCACAGGGCCCGCTGGTGAGCTGGCCCTATATAAAAATTATATCACAGGGTATATGGAAGAGAGTCAACCATATACCCGTTTTTTGGGTGGAAGGGGTGAATGGGAATACAGAGTATTCCCATCATTGTAAATAACATATATAAAGTCACTTTATGTTCCTCCGGGGCTTTCCTCCAGTGGAGTGGAGAAGTCAGGGGAAATCCAGGCCTTGTTCATTTTTATAAGTGTCAACCTATCAGCATTTTCGGTGGAAAGACGGATACGCTTATCTGTTATGATGCCACCAGCAGCACTAAATACCCGCTCAGACAGAACGCTGGCGGCAGGGCAGGCCAGCACCTCCAAGGCGTAGAGTGCCAGTTCATACCACGTGTCCAGCTTGGACACCCAGTAGTTGTAAGGCACAGAGGGATCATTGAGGACGCTGACACGGTCTGCTACGTACTCCTTCACCATCTTCCAAAACTTTTCCCTCCTTGTGACACTAGGCTGCGCATCAGGGTGAGGGTGCTGGCGGGGTGTCATGAAGGTGTCCCACGCCTTGGAGAGTGTTGCCCTGCCTTTGTCGGAACTGCTGTGTGCTCCCCTTTTCTCCCCTTCTCGGTTGGCCAAGGTAGCACGTACTCTGCCGCCAGCGTTGTCAGATGGAAAATTTTGGAGCAATTTTTCAACAAGAACCTTCTGGTATTGCACCATTTTGCTTGTCCTCCCCACCGGAGGAATGAGAGATGAGAAATTCTCTTTGTAGCGGGGGTCCAGAAGGGTGAACACCCAGTAATCCGTGTTGTCTAAAATGCGTATAACGCGTGGGTCACGGGAAAGGCAGCCTAACATAAAGTCAGCCATGTGTGCCAGAGTACCAACAGGCAAGATTTCTCTGTCCTCACCAGGAGGATGACTCTCAATCTCCTCATCCTCTTCCTCCTCTTCTGCCCACCCACGCTGAAGAGATGGAACTAAAGTTCCATGGCTACCCTCTGTAGCGGAGGCAACCGTGTCTTCCTCCTCCTCCTCCTCCGCCTCCTCCAATTGTCGCTGAGAAGACGAAGTGAGGGTGCTCTGGCTATCACCTTGTGTAAGCTCTTCCTCGCGCATTTCCACCTCTTCCACATGCAAAGCGTCAGTTTTAATTGTGAGCAGCGAGCGTTTCAGTAGACACAGAAGTGGGATGGTTACACTGATAATAGCGTTATCGCCGCTCACCATCTGTGTCGATTCCTCAAAATTGCGTAAAACCTCACAGAGGTCTGACATCCATTCCCACTCCTCACTTCTGATTACAGGAAGTTGAACGGAGAGGCGACGACCGTGTAACAGCTGGTACTCCACTACTGCCCTCTGCTGCTCACAAAGCCGGGCCAACATGTGGAAGGTGGAGTTCCAGCGCGTGCTCACGTCACACAGCAGCCGGTGAGCTGGCAATTGTAAGCGCTGCTGCAGCTTCAACAGGCCGGCTGAAGCTGTAGATGACTTACGGAAATGTGCACACACGCGGCGCACCTTTGTCAAGAGATCATGCAAATTGGGGTAGGTTTTTAGAAATCGCTGAACCACTAAATTAAATACATGCGCTAGGCATGGTACGTGTGTGAGCTTGCCGAGCTCCAAAGCCGCCACCAAGTTACGCCCATTATCACACACA
Organism: Rhinophrynus dorsalis; assembly: GCA_037306005.1. Taxonomy (NCBI): domain Eukaryota; kingdom Metazoa; phylum Chordata; class Amphibia; order Anura; family Rhinophrynidae; genus Rhinophrynus; species Rhinophrynus dorsalis. Next base: position 305,205,093 of record CM074720.1, on the reverse strand, counting down.
ACCATGCCTGGTTGCAGGTTGAGTGGCGAGAGCCATTGCTCGGTCTGGTGACTAATCCCCTGCAACAGCTCTGAGGCCGTGTGCTGTTTGTACCCAAGGCAGATCAGCTTCAGCACGGCCTGTTGACGCTTCCCCACTGCAGTGCTACACTGCTTCCAGCTACCGGCTGATGGGTGAGTGGCGCTGCGCGCAGAGAATTCGGAGGTGGAAACGGAGGAGGAGGAGCCAATAACGTAGGTGCTGGTGGAAACCCTGATGGAGGTAGAGCCCGCAATCCTCGGCGTGGGTAGCACCTGTGCCATCCCAGGGTCCGAGTCGCTCCCAGCCTCCACGACATTCACTCAGTGTGCCGTCAGGGAAATGTAGCGTCCCTGGCCACAAGCACTTGTCCATGTGTAAGTCGTTAAGTGGACCTTCCCAGTAACTGCGTTGGTCAGGGCACGGGTGATGTTACGGGACACATGGTGGTGTAAGGCGGGGACGGCACACCGGGAAAAGTAGTGGCGGCTGGGGACTGCGTACCGAGGGACAGCTGCTGCCATCAGGCTGCGGAAGGACTCAGTCTCCACAAGCCTAAATGGCAGCATTTCGATGGCCAGTAATTTGGAAAGGTGTGAGGTTAGTGCTATGGCCTGTGGGTGGGTGGCTGGGTATTTTCGCTTGCGCTCAAATGCCTGGGGTAACGACATTTGGACGCTGCGCTGGGACAGGGAAGTGGATGTGGTCGCTGATGGTGCTTCAGATGGTACAGGTGCAGGGCGGGAGGTATGCGGGCCTGCGCCTTCGACAGGCGATTGGCCGGCACCGAAAATAAGGGAAGAGGAGGCAGTGGTGTGGCCTGCAGACACAGATTGGTGATCCGGGCGTTCCTCCCACTTATTACGGTGCTTGGATGCCATGTGTCGGATCATGCTGGTGGTGGTGATGTTTCTAGTGTTCATGCCTCGGCTCATTCTGGTGTTGCACAGGTTGCAAACTACAATTCTTTTGTCGTCCGCACTTTCCTTAAAAAAACGCCATACCGCGGAACACCTACCCCTTGGCAAGGGAGATTTACGCAAGGGGGTGCTCCGTGGAACATTTGCGGGCCGGTTTGGTGCGGTCCGCCTTCTTTCTGTAGCCACACCACTGCCTCTTCCAGCCTGTTGCGGTGCTGCAGATGGCTCACCCTCAGGAGTGCTGTCATCGCTCGGCTCTACACCTTCCCAGGTGGGGTCAGTCACCTCATCGTCCACCAAGTCCTCCTCCACTTCCTCACTCTGATCATCCTCCTCATGTCTTGATCCCACCACATACTCAGTCATTGACAACTGTATATCATCCTCCTCATCAAGGTCTTGAGACAGTAATAGTGGTTGATTTAATGGCAACTGTGTCTCATCATCATCATCATCCACTTCCTTTGACCTTAAATGCCGTTCACCTCTGTCATCTTCTTGTGATTGGGTACCCTCTAGAGGTTGTGAATCAGGGCACAAGATGTCATGTTCCTCTGCAAGCGTGCTTGGAGAGAGGTTCAAATGAAGGATTGGTGATGAGACGAGCTCCTCACTATATCCCAGTGTGGGATCACTTCTTTGACCAGACCCTCTATGGTGGGAGGAAGGATGATCAGGGTGAGGATTATGTTGACCAGACTCTTGGCTACTGAGAATGGACTTGGTGGAAGACAGGGTGGTGCTTAACCGACTGGAAGCAGTATCAGCTGACATCCAACCGACCACCTGTTCGCAGTGGTCGGACCTCGAGAGTGATGTCCTGCGACGCCCTGTAAACTGAGACATGAAGCTAGGTATGGTGGATGTCTTTCTGTCTTGTGCTCTGGCACCAGGCACAGTTTCTACGCGTCCTGACCCGCGCCCTGAACTATCAGGATCACGTCCACTTCCCCGTCCCTTTTTACCCGCCTTCTTCATATTACACGGAATATGTGCTGCAAATCTGAAACTTTGCACAGTAAACAGAATGTGCTTCTTAACTGCGGCTACGCACAGTGAATGGAATATGTGACTTTGATATTTTACAGTTTGAACACTTAACAGAATGTTCTCCTAATCTGAAACTTTGCACAGTAAACAGAATGTGCTTCTTAACTGCGGCTACGCACAGTGAATGGAATATGTGACTTTGATATTTTACAGTTTGAACACTTAACAGAATGTTCTCCTAATCTGAAACTTTGCACAGTAAACAGAATGTGCTTCTTAACTGCGGCTACGCAAAGTGAATGGAATATGTGACTTTGATATTTTACAGTTTGCACAGTTAACAGAATGTTCTCCTAATCTGAAACTTTGCACAGTAAACAGAATGTGCTTCTTAACTGCGGCTACGCACAGTGAATGGAATATGTGACTTTGATATTTTACAGTTTGCACAGTTAACAGAATGTTCTCCTAATCTGAAACTTTGCACAGTAAACAGAATGTGCTTCTTAACTGCGGCTACGCACAGTGAATGGAATATGTGACTTTGATATTTTACAGTTTGAACACTTAACAGAATGTTCTCCTAATCTGAAACTTTGCACAGTAAACAGAATGTGCTTCTTAACTGCGGCTACGCACAGTGAATGGAATATGTGACTTTGATATTTTACAGTTTGAACACTTAACAGAATGTTCTCCTAATCTGAAACTTTGCACAGTAAACAGAATGTGCTTCTTAACTGCGGCTACGCACAGTGAATGGAATATGTGACTTTGATATTTTACAGTTTGAACACTTAACAGAATGTTCTCCTAATCTGAAACTTTGCACAGTAAACAGAATGTGCTTCTTAACTGCGGCTACGCACAGTGAATGGAATATGTGACTTTGATATTTTACAGTTTGAACACTTAACAGAATGTTCTCCTAATCTGAAACTTTGCACAGTAAACAGAATGTGCTTCTTAACTGCGGCTACGCAAAGTGAATGGAATATGTGACTTTGATATTTTACAGTTTGCACAGTTAACAGAATGTTCTCCTAATCTGAAACTTTGCACAGTAAACAGAATGTGCTTCTTAACTGCGGCTACGCACAGTGAATGGAATATGTGACTTTGATATTTTACAGTTTGCACAGTTAACAGAATGTTCTCCTAATCTGAAACTTTGCACAGTAAACAGAATGTGCTTCTTAACTGCGGCTACGCACAGTGAATGGAATATGTGACTTTGATATTTTACAGTTTGAACACTTAACAGAATGTTCTCCTAATCTGAAACTTTGCACACTAAAAAGAATGTGCTGCTAATCTGCAACTTTGCACACTGAACAGAATGTGCTCTAATCTGCAACTTTGCACACTAAAAAGAATGTGCTGCTAATCTGCAACTTTGCACACTGAACAGAATGTGCTCTAATCTGCAACTTTGCACACTAAACAGAATGTGCTGCTAATCTGCGGCTAGGCACAGTGAACAGAATATATGAAGATTTTTTTTTTATATCTCTGCCCCCCCAAACAAAATAAACTGCTGCCCCCACACACAGTAGTCCTAAAAAGGACTTTTGGGTCTTTTTTTTTTTTCACAATCGCTTTTCTTCTCCCTACACTGACTTTCCCTTCCTATCCTCATCTCTCCCTGGCTAAGACTGAGCCGAACTCGCTGGTCAGGTGCTATACAGCACCCGACCACGGGTTCTGGCCAGCCAATCAGTGTAATGCCAGCAGCCAACATGGCTGCTGGCATTACACTGATGTCAGAGCCTCCCTGCACATTTATTGGCTGCGCAGCAGCCGCAAAACGTGCGGGGAGGAGACCCGAACATGGCGGGCGAGCACATGCGGTACTCGTACGAGTACCGCCATGTGCCGAGCAGAGCGATGCTCGAGCCGAACCGAGCTTCGGCCGAGCATGCTCGCTCAACACTAGCAATAACAGAGGAGTACATTTTAGCATCTACATTCAGTAGCGGTCTATAACTTTTTACTAATGTTGGATCTTTGCCTGGTTTAATAATTGGTATGATATTAGCTTGTAGCATTTCTGGTGGGCAACCTGCCTGATCGCTTAATTCATTAAACAGAAGTAGGAGCCATGATACTATTTCTTTTTTCAAAGTTTTACAAAATAATGCTCCATATCCATCTGGTCCTGGTGTTTTATGTATATTCTGTTTATTGATAGCCTCCACTATCTCTTGCTCATTAAACTGTCTACTCAGCCAGTGTGACTCTTCTTTTGTTATTTTAGGGATCAATATATTTCTTAGATAATCCAAAATGTGTTGATTATATCCTCCATGTGATATATTATACAATGATCCATAATATTTATTAAATATTTCTCCTATATTCCTCGAGTTCATCACTACACTATTTCCATCTCTAATTTTTAATATAACCTGTTTAACCCCTTAACGACATGTGACGTACTATGACCGTCACGGTCCTTGAAATACTCAAGGACCGATGACGGTCATAGTACGTCACGTACTTTTTACTTACAGCGCTCTACCGGGAGCGCTGTAAGTAAAAATAGGGCCTGAAATTGACCACTCCAACATCGGAGCGATCTCTATCAGGCCCATAGTCATGCGCAGATACACGCGACAGGTCACGTGTACCGGCGCATCCAAGTGGTCCAATGCAGTCCTTATGGGACGGAAACGTCCCAGGACCGCCGGTCGTTAAGGGGTTAAGTCTATTTTTCTTGAGTTTGTTTGTTAACATTTTATCTGCCTTATTAGACCTGTAATAATATTTCTGCCTTAAAATCTTCAGATTCCTTCCTATCCTCTTTTGCTCCAATTTATTAATATTCTGCTTCAACTTTAAAAGTGCCTCCGCACTTTCTATCGTAGGAGCCTGTTTGTTAAGCGCCTCTTGCTTATATAATGAGAGATAGAGAGATGTTAAATTCTGTCCTCTCTTTTTATTCTCTTTTGAACCCATTTTAATCAAATATCCTCTCACTACTTATTTATATGCACACCATACTGTTGAATTTTTATCCACCGTGCCTATATTCTCCCTAAAATATTGTCTAGTCAATTCTTCTAGTTGTGTAACATATTCTTTATTATATAACAGATAATCGTTTAACCTCCATCTACTATAATGGCCCTCCTTACTCTGATCTACACTGCCAAGAGACCGTGTATGATCTGTCTAGATTATTTTACGTATTTGTATTTTAGAGGTCTTATTAACAGTATTGATATTCCCAATCACCATATCTATCCGTGCATAAGAGTTATGTGGTCATGAATAATGTGTGTACTCTCTTTCCTCCGGATGAAATATTCTCCATTCATCAAACAAACCCTCCTTTTGAATCAATGCAGTCAGTGCTTTAGATGCACTGACTAAACCTTTATCCATTTTCCCCTTCCCAAGTTTTTTATCCATACATGCATCTAAAATACAATTAAAATCTCCTGCCACAATTTTCCACATCTTTTCTAATATTGCCCCCACAAATGCTATCTAGTTAGTGTTTGGGGCATAAATGTTGACAATTGTATACATCTCTTGATTAATTTTACACTTTAACATTATATATCTTCCCTGCAAATCACATTCTTCATACAATATTTGAAAATCCACAGATTTTCCCACCAAAATTGCCACCCCTCTAGCCTTTCTTTCTGGGAGAGAGGCGTCAATAAATTGTGCAAATCTGTTTCTCATATATCTTCCCGAATCCCCCTTTCAATGGGTTTCTTGAACCAAACAGATGTCTACTTTCCCTTTCTTAATTAATTCCAATAACATAGGAATAACAAATCTCCGCCCATCCTCCCACCCCCTTACATCCATTACTTGCTTCCTCCAAGACAATACCATACCCATCCCCAGGTATCTCCAATGTATGCTAATTCGTGAGTAGCTAAACACATTGCACAAGCCTGGGTGTTGGTCGTTCTCTAAATCCTACCATGTTATAAATTACACTCATCCCCTAATAATGCCTATAACATCCCACCAAAATTGCCACCCCTCTAGCCTTTCTTTCTGGGAGAGAGGCGTCAATAAAATGTGCAAATCTGTTTCTCATATATCTTCCCGAATCCCCCTACCAATGGGTTTCTTGAACCAAACAGATGTCTACTTTCCCTTTCTTAACTAATTCCAATAACATAGATCTCTGATATGGTGAGTTCAGCCCCTGAACATTCAAAGATAAGTAATTTACCATTCAGATATCTCTCCTCCTTCGATACATCTTGATTGTGACGCTTCATCATTCACACAACAAAAACACAATTCCACACCATCCGACACAATCCCCCCTAGTACTCTCCCCAACCTCCACCCATCCTCCCACCCCCTTACATCCATAGCTTGCTTCCTTCAAGACAATACCATACCCATCCCCGGGTATCTCCAACGTATGCTAATTCTTGATTAGCTAAACACATGGCATGAGCCTGGGTGTTGGTCGTTCTCTAAATCCTACCATGTTATAAATTACGCTAATCCCCTAATAATACCTATAACATCATTCATTATATGCCTAATCCCTTTATGTTACTATCAATACCTATACATAACTAAAAATTCCCAAATTCCCACTTATGTGGCCATAATAAATCTTCACAATTATACAGCTTCAACTGTTCATATATTTGTATACAGACAATAAGTGAGAAACCCCCCTGAGGACCCCACGTCTGAGCACTCTGCAGAGACAACTGGACCCCAGTGGTGTCCCCCGCCCATCACTACTCCAATACCCGTACAACCCCCCACAGCCCACCTGTACAGGCCCTGAAATAATAGTGGCCCAAAACACGTGGCCCCCGTAGGGTACCTCCAGACAGACCACCCCCTAGGTGACCCACCACTTCCACATCACCACCCCCCACATCCCCCCAGATTATCCTCCACGATATTGTACATATTTATCATGTACTCAGTATAATCGCCATAGAGCATCTCAATTACTCCCAATTTTGTCTATCCCTATAATTCAATACAGACGTTCAACCTTCACCCGTGGCAAAGGAGTCCAGTGTGCATTTAGCTCTACACACCGGACTCCTTCTCCATACTCCGAACCCCACTTTTTTTCCTTTTTTTTCTTTTCCCCCCTCTCTCCCTTCCTTAAAAAAAAAAAAACAGCTACCCTATACTATCCAAATCTACCCCCCTCTCCTTATTTTGTAGTACCTCTTATCTTATCTTATCTAACTAAAACTCTACCATTACAACCTAAATGTTCTACTTATCCTTTCCCTTTCCCCCTTCTCAGCCATTATTTATCCCTGGCTGTTAATGTTAGATTATTTGTATAGTGCACTATATACCTATATAATCCTCCCCTTACATAGTCTTCCCTGTGTAGTATGAAAATACTCCTAACTCTCTACTCCCAAATTACCCTAAAAGTGTCCTCACCTCTTTCTAATATTAATTAACCTCATTCCTCACAAGTAATCCTATCTCCCTAAGTAATAACATCCGGTGCGGCAGTATACTTCTCTACTTTATAACTCTTTACTTCCTCTATTTTAAATATATCCCCCTGTTTATCAATTCAGTGTACCTCTACCACTCTATCTCACCCAGATTCGTGACAGAGGGAAAGAAAGTCAAAAACCTAAATTAATAATAACATATTTCTCTAATGCTCATCTATTATTCCAATACTTGGTATTATTATAAATCTGATAAAGTCCTTAACCAATTGGCTGCCGCCTCCTGCTCATGAAATGAAAGCCAATCATTATCATAATATGTAATTAACTTTGTGGGGAAACCCCATCTGTATTTTATAGTCTTTGCCCTAAGTTCTTTAGCCACATTAACAAATAGCCTTCTTCTGCTCCTTGTCTCCTACAACAAGTCTGGAAATATCTTTATTGCAGAAAATCTCTCTTCTATACTCTTTTTAGACTTATATGCTGTCCACACCCTGTCTTTGAAGCCATACGAATGGAAACATATTATTACATCTCTTGGGGCCGCCTGTGGAACTCCTTTGGGCTTATAAATCCTATGACAACAATCTATTTGCGCCTCTGGGGGATGACCTTCCATCCCTAATGCCACCAAATAATCCTGAATATGTTGTTCCAGATCCTTCATTCCTATTTCTTCACTTATATCCTGGAATCTCAGATTATTTCTTCTGGATCTATCTCCTTGCTCATTCACTTTCCCCTCCAACATTTCACACTTTTTGACAATCTTGTTGTAATTATCTGATGTTAAAGAGAGCTGGAACTCCATTGCTTCTACTTAGTCTTCTATCTTCCCCATCTTTTGGGACATTTGTGCTATATCTGATCGCAACTCATTCGCGTATTGCACTATCTCTGTTTTTATCTGTTGGAATTGGTTCTGAAGACCTATATTTAGCATGTCTGAGAAACCCTCTATATTATCTCTGCTTGAGTTTCCTCCTTGCCTTCCCTGATCAGCATTATGTTCCAACTCACCCTATTTAATGGGAGATTGAGTGGTATAAAAGTCAGACATACTCTTATCTGACATTATCTTTCATGTCTTTTTTATTTTTTTTCCCAGATTGTATAGTGTCCTGGGCCTTTTTTGAGGCCATCTTTGCTGGCTAAGGGGAAGAGGAAAATAAAGACAAAATGAGCCTTTCCCACTCTCTATAACACTTATAAGAGTAGCGTCCACTTCTTTAGTATGTCCCAGCTGTATATCTCCAATCCCCCTCAGACTAGGCTTTTCCCTTTATCCATCTAATACCTTTCCGGTTATTCACACTTAAAGCCTTAGCCAGGTGGGGCCATTGTTTCCCTTTATGTCCACATCTCTTGAGACCTGGCTGTTACTCTCATCCATAAGACTTTGGCCAGGCCCTTTAAATGTACAACTATTCACCCTGATTTATCAATCTGGGGGGACCTCTTCTTATATGCGTTTAATTATAGAAACTTATCTGTTCCATGCAGAGAGTAACTCCTATGAACTCCAACATCCAGCTTCTAATGATTCTGGTCAGGGATTAGCAGCAATGTGTTTTGCCAAAGCTGTTCCTCTCCTGGAATGATCAGTATAACCATTTCTCTTGCCTCTGTGTCCCAGGCCTTTCTCCCAGCCTCCGCCTCTCCTGCATATCCCCACAGCTTCACCTCCGCATTTGCCGCTCCACCTTACTCATCTGGAACTCCACCATTTAACATATCGTGGATGCGGCTCGATCCTCCGCACATTTTCCAGTCCCCCCGCCGTCACTCCCACCTGGCCAGCTCACATCCAGGCCTCCTCATAAAGCGTCTCCTGCCACCGTCCATCAAACACCCAGCTCGCGCCACACACCAGCTATGCGCGCACACTGCTCATGTCATAGCGCTCTCTTTCTCTAATAGTTTATATTTTATCAATTAACAAAATGCATAGCAAGTGAGCAGAAGAAAAAATTAAATCAAGTCAATATTTAGTGTGACCATGCTTTGCCTTCAAAACAGCATCAATTCTTCTGCGTATGATTGCACACACTTTTTTAAGGATCTCGGCAGGTAGGTTGTTCCAAACAGCTTGGAGAAGTAACCATAGTTCTTCTGTGGATTTAGGCTGCCTCAGTTGCTTCTCTCTCTTCATGTAAACTCAGACTGACTCGATGATGTTGAAATCAGGGCTCTGTGTGGGCCATACCATCACTTCCAGGACTCCTTTTTCATCTTTTTCTTAATGACTTTGGCTGTATGTTTGAGGTAATTGTCATGCTGCAGAATACCTCCCTGATGGTATCTCATGGTGGATAAGTATCTTTCTGTACTTCACAGCATTGATGAGACCATTAATTCTGACCAAATCTCCAGAAATGCAGCCCCAAACTTGCAAGGAACCTCCACCATAATTCACTGTAACCTGCATACACTCATTCTTGTACCACTCTCTAGCCCTTCAGGAAACAAACTGGCTTCTAAAAAGTAAATAGATATGGTAAGCACTCTCTACACAGTCTACATAAGGTATAGCCATATGCTAACATGCATGGGGTGCTAAAAAGATCTAGATTGACCCAAGAAAACAAGCAAAAAAAGACAATCTTACAAAGACAATCACCTTTTATAAAGGTTAATGATCCAATATCATATATAAATGTAATAAAAAAATGTAATATCAAAAAACATGACTCACGGTGACATAATATCATTGGAGACCTCCCACCCCTCCACCCCCCTAAAAACAATCCTAGTACATTCTGACTATCTACATATCATGCAAAATCATCACATATATATAAGCCAGGCCCAGCACTCAATGGGTTAATAAAGCATGCTTGCAAAAGAGTATGAAACAGTGCCAATTAGCATATTCAAGTGCACACCTGATTATCATCCATAAACTTTTCTTTGTCCACACTATTTGCACAAAGTTAATAATTATCCAAATCCGCAATAAAGTAGATAATCTACTATAGAGTAGCCCAAGTGAGCCCAAGTAGAAAAGTAGCAAAGTGGCAGAAAGCTCAAGCCAGTAATGACAATTAGTCAATAGAAGGACTTAGTAAAAATCATTGCTATACAATCATATGTTACCTCCCGGTCTTCTGCTACAGTCAAATATTTCAAATTTTGACTCATCAGTCCAGTGAACCTGATGCCATTTTTCTGCACCCCAGTTCCTGAGATTTTGTGCATAGCTGAGTCACTTGGCCTTGTTTACACATCGGAGGTATGGCTTGTTGGCCACAAGTCTTCCTTGCGCACCACTTCTGACCAGACTTCTCCAGTAGATGGTTGTACCAGGGTCCCTCTGGTTTATGCCAATTCTGAGCTGATGGCACTGCTGGACATCTTCTGATTGTGAAGGAAAGTAAGCCTGATGTGTCTTTCATCTGCTGCACTAAGTTTCCTTGGCTGACCCCTGTGTCTACAGCACATCTGGAAAACTCTGTCAGCCTTGATAATTCTTTGCAAAGATAGAATCTGGATTGCACTAACCAAAATTAGTAAGGGGTTAAGCCTAGTAAACGTAACAGGCAGGTGGGTGCAATAGTAATTTAAATATTATGACTGAAACAAAGAGAAGAGATCTCCATACACAGAGAGAAAAGTCATTACTTCAAAGTCGCACACCAAAGAAAATCTTTAGTTGATCCACCATGTAAGGATCAATGTAAAGAGAAGGGAAAAATATATTTCCAAACACCAGTTTATTTAATAATGCTAAAATTCTAAATAAAAGATAACACTAGAAAATCAAAATAGAAAACCTATCTGGTGTTTGAATTTGTATGATCAGGCCCCATAGAATTGGGGAGTGAAGAATACAAAGTTCACCAATAGAAAACAATCAAAATGAGAGAAAATAAATGGAGGGCAGACAGCCAACTATGGGTATCAAGAGTATAGGCAGAACCTGAAGGTTAACAGCCAAACTGGTAATTAGCTATGCGTTAAGATTGGCCTTGTACCCCCTTAATGGCTATAAAAGGATCTAGGTTGATCTAGAAACTAAGTGAGATTATTAATCTCAGAGATAATTAATCTATATACTCATTCTAGTTTCCATTGATTTGCAATAACCTCCGTCCTAAAGGGAACCAATAAATGAATATAAAACTGATGGTTCAGTATACAATCTAAAAACTGATGTAGGGCAGGAGATGGATTTTGCAACAGGCAATTTAGTAATTGTTATCCACCGAGACACTGTCACACCTTATTGTACCCCACAAGAATTAAAGAGTGAAAAATGTGTTTACTACAATGTGCTCCAAGATGTAATGGAAACATTGCCTAATAACACAATGTTTTGATCACTGACTCATGTTGATACATGGAGTCAGTAAGAAAAGAATTAAATGTCTCATACCGTGTCAGAGCTCATAGGTGATTTGAATTATCTGCTTAGTTAAGATCACTGGGTACAGCATCATCAATACCACCTAAAAATAGTAACAAGTCTTGTTAACCTCAGCTGGGCAGTCAGGTGCATAACAACCCGAAATGCCCAATAACACAGAGAACATGTAAAGTGACTCCACAGTATTACTAATGTGTATACCCTCCCATTTAGCATGCATTGAATAAATGTAGTAGACAGCAATAAGGAGCAATTTACTGATAAACCAATTTATCTTCAGTAAACCATATTTCTGTTATGGAGAGTAAATCAGAACCCAGGACATAGACAGATCGTAATCTCAGTAATTATTTTGGTATGGAATCACTTTCAAGCTTCCTCTCAAAAGTCACTTTCTACTCTTGGCTCCTTCCCTTGTGTAAGATGTAAATTATGTACCAATATGATCAAAACTACTGAAGTAAGGGACAGAATGGGGAAAATACTTAAAATAAAAGATTTCTTTAAATGTAAAACTAAGGGAGTCATCTATTGTCTCAAGCGTCCCTGTGATCTGAACTATATTAGGATGACAAGAAGAATGCTTGTGTTGGAAAATGTTGGGAATATTACACATGCCAGAGCAGCCATTATTGAAGGCAAATCATTGACTAGCATGGCCAAACACTTTCATGACTGTCATCTCCTCAGCTAGAGATTTACAAGTCTGGGTCATACAAAAATAAGTATGGGCAGAAGAGGCGGGTGATCTGGAAAGGAGGCTTTTACAATTCAAAAACAAATGTATCTTTCTTTTAAACACTATGACACCCAATGAGTTAAACAAGGAGATGTGTTTAACAGCTCACTTGTATCTTCTTCTTTTCCATACCCTAATAATTTTACCCTTTGGACATTGAGACATTTAATTTTTCAAGTCTGGATTCCATCCTCATCATCCTCTTAATTTACACAGAATTTTATTATCATACAACTCCTACCATCTCTTTTGTCAATCATTATCATCTAAAATGTTTGGGTAATACTATTACCAACAGTTAGGAGGCACCTGAAACTTTAAATATTGGCACTCTCCCCACCAACACTCATCTCTGATTAAATGAAGTGAAACGCGCATCATTCTGATCCTATGTGCTGAACCTCTCACTATGAGCTTTACGCTCAGTTCCACGCTCAGGGCCTCTGTTTCAGGCTCATGTTGCTATGTCTCACTGTTATAGCATCCAGCAGCATGAGACAATACTTCAATAATTCATGATGAGAAACAATGGGCTCTTATTAGAATTCAGCTACATTAGGACTATCCTTTTGAATAAGAGGGCACGAGTTGTGAGTGTCTGCCAACAAGACACGGCAAGCCAGATTTGACCCAGGAATTTTAATCTAAGGCAGACTGACAACTTGGCATTATCCAAGCCCTATATTATAGCTCAGATACCATATCCCTAATTACAGGGTTATCAATTAATACAGGCACTAGTTCTGTGTGCTGAGCTTCTTAATCTGAACTTTATTCTCAGCTTCACACTTGAAGCTTCCAATTCAGGCCCATTTTATTATCTTTCACTGCTACAGTATTTACTTATGTTACATAGTAACATAGTAGATAAGGCTGAAAAAAACATGCGTCCATCAAATCCAGCCCATGCCAAGAACACCCCTGTTTATCCAGAGGAAGGCAAAAAAAAGCCCTCTGGAGCCATTTCCAATCTAGTCCCAAGTGTGTGGGAGGGAATTATTCCTTCCTGACTCCAATTGGTAGTCAAATAGTTCCCAGGATCAATATCCTATTTTCTTTGAAGCCATCTGTCATAATTGTCAATATTGTTCTGTTCTAGATAGGCATCCATTGCTTTTTTGAATGCAGTTGCAAGTTATCTGCAAGCACAACATCCCGAGGCAAAGAATTCCATATCCTTACCGCCGTTACTGTAAAGAATCCCTGCCTTTGTTTTAGTCAAAAGTGCCTTTCCTCTAGTCTTAATGGATGACCTCTTGTTCTTAGCTCAGCTCTTTGCATAAATAATTCATTGGATAGTTCTTTGTATTAATCTTGAATGTATTTGTAATGGACCTTTATTTGAATTTAGTTATATGAGGACTATTATTTCGAATTAGAGGGCACAAATTTTGATTGTCTGCATATAATACTAGGCAAGTCGGAAATGCTTACACTATTTGAATCAAAGGCAGGCTGTCAACTTGACTTTATCCAAGACCTCTTTTTAAACCCAGGAGGAATCATAGTCCCCTGTCAAAGGGCTATTATTTCCTACAGGTGCACAGTTGTATACCATAGTCTACTATAATGACTAACTTGTTCATACAATCATGAGGACAATTTTGTTTTATTAAGAGGGCACGGGCTGTCTGTCTCTGCATGTAATCAGGCAAGCCGGAAATGTCCCGACAAGTTGTATGAATGGCAGACAGACTACTTGGATCTATCTATGCCCTGGGTTCTGATTTAATCTCCATAACAGCAATATAGTTTACTGAAGATAAGTTGGTTTATCAATAAATTACTCCTTATTGCAGTCTCCTACATTTATTCAACGCACATTAAATGGGAAGGCATACACATTAGTAGTACCATGGAGTCACTTTACATGTTCTCCGTGTTATTGGGCAATTTGGGTTGTTATGCACCTGACTGCCTCATTGGAGTTAAAGGGATAGTATTACTTCAAAATTACTATCCCTCATATTGTAGCCCTTAATAAACTGAGTTAAATGACACCAGCGGCATCTCTCAAACCTTTATGGTTTAAGAGATAGCCGCTTTCAAAGTCGCCTCTCCCCTGCTGTCAGCGTTCTGCTGCCATCAGGAGAATCTGGTCTCTGAATCAAGCGGAGGCTCTTCAGCAGAGCTGATATCTCGTTATGGAAGGAAAAATGATTAATTGAAACAGTCTTCTACATGTGCTTGGTAACCAAGCACACGTAGAAGACTGTTTCAATGAATCATTTTTCCTTCCATAACGAGATATCGGCTCTGCTGAAGAGCCTCCGCCTGTCCCGGGACCGGATTCTCCTGCTGGCAGCAGAACGCTGACAGCAGGGGAGAGGAAACTTTGAAAGCGGCTATCTCTTAAACTATAAAGGTTTGAGAGATGCCGCTGGTGTCATTTAACTCAGTTTATTAAGGGCTACAATATGAGGGATAGTAATTTTGAAGTAATACTATCCCTTTAACAAGACTTGTTACTATTTTTAGGTGGTATTGGTACTGTTGTACCCAGTGATCTTAACTAAGCAGATAATTCAAACCATCTATACATGGGACGAGACATTGAAATATGTGTGAAAAACACTGATTTTATTTTTTTACTGCACATTATGGCAGGGACAGGTGGTAAAATGGCTGCACCTAGAGTTGTTTACTTTTCAAACATATTTTTTGGGGGGGATAAACTGCCACAAATGAGACATGGCACCAGTAAAACAAATTCCATGTCTGAAAATGGAAATGCACAAGTTCCATATTAGGGCCAGTAGCTTCTCAAAATCTGTCAAACCTATGTTTGTTGGACATTTCTGTACTCAGAAGATGCAGCTGAACACTAAGCAATGCATTTTTTCAAATCTGCAAACATCATGAGCTTGAAAACTATTGCAACATTGAAATGTAAGTGCAAAAATACAAAAAACACAGAAATATTACCACAATTTTGGTGCAATTCTGTGGAAAAATAGACACATGAAAAGCTGCAAAATTCTTCTGATGAATTACCTTATATCTACTTTTCAGAAACATATACTTTTGTGAGGCATTTTTGGGTTCTAATTTCTGACACTGTTAACTAAGCTATGATCCTCACATGCCAAATTTTGAAAAATTACAGCTTAACAATAGTGGTGCTCATATTGCAATATTTACCCTGTAAGTGTGAAAAAAGATTACAATCCTAGGCATGTGAGACACTCCTATATTCAGGGCAAGTAAATGAATATATCTGGGGGTATTTTTTGTAATCAGATTTTCTAATTGTGTACAAATCGTAATATGAAAAACTATGTAAAATGTTGTGTTTTTTCCATTTTTTCCTATTTTTGATATTTTAAACAAACTAAATTATGCTTAAAATGGTATATAATTTTTGTTGATGTACTAAATGAATTAGAGGAAAAATATGGTTGACAATGATATACTAAAAAGTCCATAATTACTCTTGTCCTCTAGTGTCAAAAAGTCCTTGTCAACAAAGGGTTAGATCAGTGGGAGTTTTTATTTGTCCCCTATCAGGTCAGTTTGCACTGGAATTAATCTAGTTTTCCATTATGGCCCCTTGTGCTGTGCAGTTATAAAACTGTCATTTACAAACTGGACTCACCTCATCTAAATGTACTAAGAAGTAGAGTAAAGAATACACAAAAGTACAAGTGTAATTTTACCAATTAAAAACAATTGAAAACAATGTATAAGTAATGAACTGATTAACCACTTCCTTCCAAATAGCACTGGGTTTGCATACAAGGAAACTCAAAGAAATGCACTATAAAGCGTGTAGAAATCCCCCAGAATATCCTCCTGTTTGCTAACCCCAAGAAATTTCTTGCAGGAACTTTGTCCACTGGAGGTTAGACCCAGTATGTAAAGGTCTGGCTATACCAGTACAGCGGGACAAAGCTGTGGGGTGGGGTTTAGTATGTGTAGTTCTCTAGCTACCAGTGCAGTGGGGCCAGTCTGGAGATCAGTATTTGTGGCTTTATGGTTTTTAGTGTGTGGGGGTTTATGGTTACCATGGAACAATGCTACTGTGTTTGTGTGTGATTCTATAGCTACCATTGAACAAGGCTGATTTTTAGAATTTGTGGGTCTAAGGATACTGTCTGTCAAGGCTGGGGGTTGTGTTGGGGTCTATGGCTACCATGGGACAAGGCTACAGGGTCTGCATGGGTGGTTGTATAGCTACCATGGGACAAGGCTGAGGGTTTAATGTGTGGATCAATGTCTACAAGGGGATATGGCTGTGTGGTCAGTATGTGTGGTTTTATGGCTACCTTGGGTCAAGGTTAGAGGAGGGATCTGTATGTGTGGTTCTATAGCTACTGAGGAACAAAGCTAGAAGGTCAGTATATGTGTGACTGTCACTACTGTGGGAAAGGACTGGGAGGGTAGTACGTGTGTGTCTATGGTTACTGTACAACAACACGAAGGGGAAGGCATTAGTTTATATGGTTCTATGGCAACCGTGGGACTGGGTGTCATGGTGGTGGTGGGTAATGTGAGGACCTCCAGTTGATGCCAGACTACAACTTCTATCATCCCCCATCAGTTTTTGGCAAGTGGCAACCAATGCCAGTTGTAGTCTGTCAGCAGCTGAAGAGCCTCACATTGTCTATACCAGCTATCAGACAACTGGACCAGGCTGGGTGGTCAGTATATGTGGTTCTATGGCTACAGTGGATAAGACAGGAAGATGCTTTCTTAACAATAACATTTTCCTTTTAAATTAATTTCATGAACTATACATGAAAAGTGCCACTATTACTTTTCAGCATAAGTTAACAATACCATCAAAAATACCATGAAAGTTAACAATACCATCAAAAATAAATAAAAAGATCTTTTTAAAATACTGCCAAATCAATCACAGAAAATATTATCATTTTGCAATACTAAGTTCTTGCTTTTTAGATTATCCCATTTGCTCAAAGCCAAACACAATATTTAGACACAGAGGAAATGTCAGAGAAATAATTTTCAAGAATTTGCCCTGCACCAAGAGAGATGAATGTTCTGACATTTGTAAATTTTTATATGTGCATGGAAATTTGCTATCCACTTACAAACAGAAAAACAGAGGTATAGAAGATTATTTCTTGGGGGGATATATTAAATCATTTGTCTGTACAGGTACAATAATGCTGATTTAAAATGCTCCTTTTTCAATTCATGTCATATTTAATACTTACATTCCAATGATGATTTTCAATTAATAAGAATTGGTTAAAACATAAATTAGTACTGCTTACTGAAAGAAATGTGTTTGCAGTCTGTCATGCTTTTAATTTGCTTCTTGTTATATATACTAATTGGTTTATGTATCAATGTAAAAGTTGAGTAAACTTTTACACCAGTGCTTCACTGCAAACATTGAATGTCCCTACTGGCTTAATAATTTGCAAGACAATAGATAGATTTATGAAATTAATCACATCTTTTTATCTGGCTGGGAAAGCTGAGGCTTTGACAGTTTTGGTTAACTGCTTGTTTTTCATACTTTCTTTGATGTTGATGAGTACTGAAAGTTGGAAATATGCAACAAGACAGAGATATTAAACATTTGTCTTTCTGAAGCAATGTGTTAATAAGCATAATTTATGGAGTGACAGATAACCAACTCTTCATACTTTCTGAGTATGCTGTAGTAGCCAATAGATTTATTTATTTAAGAAACAGTTTTAACAGGACTAATTCACATTTTCTCTTTAAAATACAACAAGAACATCCTATATTATAATTCGCTAAGGATGTTTGTCAGAAGCCGTCATGCGCAGTAGAGATGGCTGTGCGCGCTGCAGTCATGCGAAGTACTGACTGCTCACGCCACGGCTGATACGGAGCAGGGTGCTACGAATTCAGATCATAGTCCTCTCTGCACATGAAGGTGTGCAGAGAGGACTACGGTCTGAATTTGATGTTCCCCGCTCCGTATCAGCCGTGGCGCGGGCAGTCAGTACAGCGCATGACTGCAGTGCTGCCAGTGTTGGCCCGTGTACATGGGCTTTAACCCCTTAAGGACCAGGAAAATCTGAGTTTGATTTGACTTAAGGACCGGAGCAATTTTGACTTTTTTGACTATGTCTTTGTTCAACCATATTTTCTCTTTAATTCCTTTTGTGCACCCACATAAATTATATACTGTTTTTTTAAGCACAAGTAGCGCTTTCTTTTGATACCACAATTATATGAATACCTCATTGTTTAATTTGATTAAAATAGAAAAAAAGAGGAAAAAAATTGAAAAAAAACAACATTTTGCTTATATTTTCATGTCAGGATTTGCATACAATTAGTTTATGACAAAAAAATACCCCTAAATATATTCATTTGCTTCTCCTGAATATAAGAATACCCCATATGCCTAGTATTTCAATCACTTCCTCACATTTACAAGGTAAATATTACAAGATGGATGCCATTATTTCCAACTTGTAATTTCTCAACAATTGGCATGTGAGCATCATAGCTTAGCTGACGGTGCCAGAACCAAAAATGTCCCACAAAGGTATATGTTTCTGAAAACTACACAACATAAGGTAAATAATCAGGAGAATTTTGGAGTTTTTCATGCAGCTATTTTTCCAGAAAAAAATTTCAAAATTGTGGTAATATTTTGTTTTTTTGCAGTTTTCACACTTACATTTCAATACTACTGTTGATATCAAGCACATGATAGGTGAAGATTTTTAAAAATGCATTGTTTAGTGTTCAGCTCCTTCTTCTGAGTACGGCAATACCCCATATGCATAGGTTTCTCAAGGTTTGGGAAAGCTACGGGGCCCAAATTGGAACATGCGCGTTTCCAGTTTCACACTTTGAATTTTCACAGCTTGCATCACTGGTGCCATGTCTCATTTGGGGCTGTGTAACAGTGCTCCACTCTAAGATTTCCCCAAAAAAGTATATATTTTTGGAAAGTAGACACCCCAGGCTTTCATTTTATGTATGTTTTCAATTTTTTTACGCAGCCATTTTACCACCAATCGCTCGTAAATCTTGACGTAAGTTAAAAAAACAGCGTTTTTCACACTTGCACTTCAATCTTGATGTGAATTTCAAGCACATGATAGGTGAAGATTTTTAAAAATGCATTGTTTAGTGTTCAGCTCCTTCTTCTGAGTACGGCAATACCCCATATGCATAGGTTTCTCAAGGTTTGGGAGAGCTACGGGGCCCAAACTGGAACATGCGCGTTTCCAGTTTCACACTTTGAATTTTCACAGCTTGCATCACTGGTGCCATGTCTCATTTGGGGCTGTGTAACAGTGCTCCACTCTAAGATTTCCCCCCAAAAGTATATATTTTTGGAAAGTAGACACCCCAGGCTTTCATTTTATGTATGTTTTCAATTTTTTTACGCAGCCATTTTACCACCAATCGCTCGTAAATCTTGACGTAAGTTAAAAAAACAGCGTTTTTCACACTTGCACTTCAATGTTGATGTGAATTTCAAGCACATGATAGGTGAAGATTTTTAAAAATGCATTGTTTAGTGTTCAGCTCCTTCTTCTGAGTACGGCAATACCCCATATGCATAGGTTTCTCAAGGTTTGGGAGAGCTACGGGGCCCAAACTGGAACATGCGCGTTTCCAGTTTCACACTTTGAATTTTCACAGCTTGCATCACTGGTGCCATGTCTCATTTGGGGCTGTGTAACAGTGCTCCACTCTAAGATTTCCCCCCAAAAGTATATATTTTTGGAAAGTAGACACCCCAGGCTTTCATTTTATGTATGTTTTCAATTTTTTTACGCAGCCATTTTACCACCAATCGCTCGTAAATATTGACGTAAGTTAAAAAAACAGCGTTTTTCACACTTGCACTTCAATGTTGATGTGAATTTCAAGCACATGATAGGTGAAGATTTTTAAAAATGCATTGTTTAGTGTTCAGCTCTTTCTTCTGAGTACGGCAATACCCCATATGCATAGGTTTCTCAAGGTTTGGAGAGCTACGGGGCCCAAATTGGAACATGCGCGTTTCCAGTTTCACACTTTGAATTTTCACAGCTTGCATCACTGGTGCCATGTCTCATTTGGGGCTGTGTAACAGTGCTCCACTCTAAGATTTCCCCCAAAAAGTATATATTTTTGGAAAGTAGACACCCCAGGCTTTCATTTTATGTATGTTTTCAATTTTTTTACGCAGCCATTTTACCACCAATCGCTCGTAAATCTTGACGTAAGTTAAAAAAACAGCGTTTTTCACACTTGCACTTCAATGTTGATGTGAATTTCAAGCACATGATAGGTGAAGATTTTTAAAAATGCATTGTTTAGTGTTCAGCTCCTTCTTCTGAGTACGGCAATACCCCATATGCATAGGTTTCTCAAGGTTTGGGAGAGCTACGGGGCCCAAACTGGAACATGCGCGTTTCCAGTTTCACACTTTGAATTTTCACAGCTTGCGTCACTGGTGCCATGTCTCATTTGGGGCTGTGTAACAGTGCTCCACTCTAAGATTTCCCCCCAAAAGTATATATTTTTGGAAAGTAGACACCCCAAACTTTCATTTTATGTATGTTTTCAATTTTTTTACGCAGCCATTTTACCACCAATCGCTCGTAAATCTTGACTGAAGGTAAAAAAACAGCGTTTTTCACACTTGCACTTCAATGTTGATGTGAATTTCAAGCACATGATAGGTGAAGATTTTTAAAAATGCATTGTTTAGTGTTCAGCTCCTTCTTCTGAGTACGGCAATACCCCATATGCATAGGTTTCTCAAGGTTTGGAGAGCTACGGGGCCCAAATTGGAACATGCGCGTTTCCAGTTTCACACTTTGAATTTTCACAGCTTGCATCACTGGTGCCATGTCTCATTTGGGGCTGTGTAACAGTGCTCCACTCTAAGATTTCCCCCCAAAAGTATATATTTTTGGAAAGTAGACACCCCAGGCTTTCATTTTATGTATGTTTTCAATTTTTTTACGCAGCCATTTTACCACCAATCGCTCGTAAATCTTGACGTAAGGTAAAAAAACAGCGTTTTTCACACTTGCACTTCAATGTTGATGTGAATTTCAAGCACATGATAGGTGAAGATTTTTAAAAATGCATTGTTTAGTGTTCAGCTCCTTCTTCTGAGTACGGCAATACCCCATATGCATAGGTTTCTCAAGGTTTGGGAGAGCTACGGGGCCCAAATTGGAACATGCGCGTTTCCAGTTTCACACTTTGAATTTTCACAGCTTGCATCACTGGTGCCATGTCTCATTTGGGGCTGTGTAACAGTGCTCCACTCTAAGATTTCCCCCAAAAAGTATATATTTTTGGAAAGTAGACACCCCAGGCTTTCATTTTATGTATGTTTTCAATTTTTTTACGCAGCCATTTTACCACCAATCGCTCGTAAATCTTGACGTAAGTTAAAAAAACAGCGTTTTTCACACTTGCACTTCAATGTTGATGTGAATTTCAAGCACATGATAGGTGAAGATTTTGAAAAATGCATTGTTTAGTGTTCAGCTCCTTCTTCTGAGTACAGAAATACCCCATATGCATAGGTTTCTCAAGGTTTGGGGGAGCTACGGGGCCCAATTTTGAACAAATATTGAATTTTCACATCTTGGTTAACTGATGCCATTACTCATTTTGGGCTATGTTCCAGTGCTGCACTTTAGAATTTCCCCCCAAAAGTGTATATTTTTGGAATGTAGACACCCCCAGCTTTCATTTTAGGTGTGTTTTCAAATTTTTTACACAGCCATTTTACCACCACTTTCTCATAAACTTGACGTAAGTAAAAAAACATCGTTTTTCACACTTTGCCTTCAATGTTGATGTGAATTTCAAGCACAGAATAGGTGAAGATTTTATAAACTGAATTGAATAGTGTTCAGCTCCTTCTTCTGAGTATGGCAATACCCCATATGCATAGCTTTCTCATGGTTTGGGGGAGCTACGGGGGCCAAATTGGAACATGCGCGTTTCCAGGTTCACACTTTGAATCTTCACAGCTTGCGTTACTGGTGCCATGTCTCATTTGGGGCTGTGTAACAGTGCTCTTTTTTTAAGATTTCCCCCCAAAAGTATATATTTTTGGAAAGTAGACACCCCAGGCTCTCGTTTTAGGTGTGTTTTCCAATTTTATACACTGCCATTTTACCACCAATCCTGTGAAAATTTGACGTAAGTAAAAAAAATTCTGCATTTTTCACACTTTGCCTTCAATTTTGATGTGAATTTCAAGCACAGAATAGGTGAAGATTTTATAAACTGAATTGAATAGTGTTCAGCTCCTTCTTCTGAGTACGGCAATACCCCATATGCATAGCTTTCTCATGGTTTGGGGGAGCTACGGGGGCCAAATTGGAACATGCGCGTTTCCAGGTTCACACTTTGAATCTTCACAGCTTGCGTTACTGGTGCCATGTCTCATTTGGGGCTGTGTAACAGTGCTCTTTTTTTAAGATTTCCCCCCAAAAGTGTATATTTTTGGAAAGCAGACACCCCAGGCTCTCGTTTTAGGTGTGTTTTCCAATTTTATACACTGCCATTTTACCACCAATCCTGTGAAAATTTGACGTAAGTAAAAAAAAATTCAGCATTTTTCACACTTTGCCTTCCATTTTGATGTGAATTTCAAGCACAGAATAGGTGAAGATTTTATAAACTGAATTGAATAGTGTTCAGCTCCTTCTTCTGAGTACGGCAATACCCCATATGCATAGCTTTCTCATGGTTTGGGGGAGCTACGGGGGCCAAATTGGAACATGCGCGTTTCCAGGTTCACACTTTGAATCTTCACAGCTTGCGTTACTGGTGCCATGTCTCATTTGGGGCTGTGTAACAGTGCTCTTTTTTTAAGATTTCCCCCCAAAAGTGTATATTTTTGGAAAGTAGACACCCCAGGCTCTCGTTTTAGGTGTGTTTTCCAATTTTATACACTGCCATTTTACCACCAATCCTGTGAAAATTTGACGTAAGTAAAAAAAAATTCAGCATTTTTCACACTTTGCCTTCCATTTTGATGTGAATTTCAAGCACAGAATAGGTGAAGATTTTATAAACTGAATTGAATAGTGTTCAGCTCCTTCTTCTGAGTACGGCAATACCCCATATGCATAGCTTTCTCATGGTTTGGGGGAGCTACGGGGGCCAAATTGGAACATGCGCGTTTCCAGGTTCACACTTTGAATCTTCACAGCTTGCGTTACTGGTGCCATGTCTCATTTGGGGCTGTGTAACAGTGCTCTTTTTTTAAGATTTCCCCCCAAAAGTGTATATTTTTGGAAAGTAGACACCCCAGGCTCTCGTTTTAGGTGTGTTTTCCAATTTTATACACTGCCATTTTACCACCAATACTGTGAAAATTTGACGTAAGTAAAAAAAATTCAGCATTTTTCACACTTTGCCTTCAATTTTGATGTGAATTTCAAGCACAGAATAGGTGAAGATTTTATAAACTGAATTGAATAGTGTTCAGCTCCTTCTTCTGAGTACGGCAATACCCCATATGCATAGCTTTCTCATGGTTTGGGGGAGCTACGGGGGCCAAATTGGAACATGCGTGTTTCCAGGTTCACACTTTGAATCTTCACAGCTTGCGTTACTGGTGCCATGTCTCATTTGGGGCTGTGTAACAGTGCTCTTTTTTTAAGATTTCCCCCCAAAAGTGTATATTTTTGGAAAGTAGACACCCCAGGCTCTCATTTTAGGTGTGTTTTCCAATTTTATACACTGCCATTTTACCACCAATCCTGTGAAAATTTGACGTAAGTAAAAAAAAATTCAGCATTTTTCACACTTTGCCTTCAATTTTGATGTGAATTTCAAGCACAGAATAGGTGAAGATTTTATAAACTGAATTGAATAGTGTTCAGCTCCTTCTTCTGAGTACGGCAATACCCCATATGCATAGCTTTCTCATGGTTTGGGGGAGCTACGGGGGCCAAATTGGAACATGCGCGTTTCCAGGTTCACACTTTGAATCTTCACAGCTTGCGTTACTGGTGCCATGTCTCATTTGGGGCTGTGTAACAGTGCTCTTTTTTTAAGATTTCCCCCCAAAAGTGTATATTTTTGGAAAGTAGACACCCCAGGCTCTCGTTTTAGGTGTGTTTTCCAATTTTATACACTGCCATTTTACCACCAATCCTGTGAAAATTTGACGTAAGTAAAAAAAAATTCAGCATTTTTCACACTTTGCCTTCAATTTTGATGTGAATTTCAAGCACAGAATAGGTGAAGATTTTATAAACTGAATTGAATAGTGTTCAGCTCCTTCTTCTGAGTACGGCAATACCCCATATGCATAGCTTTCTCATGGTTTGGGGGAGCTACGGGGGCCAAATTGGAACATGCGCGTTTCCAGGTTCACACTTTGAATCTTCACAGCTTGCGTTACTGGTGCCATGTCTCATTTGGGGCTGTGTAACAGTGCTCTTTTTTTAAGATTTCCCCCCAAAAGTGTATATTTTTGGAAAGTAGACACCCCAGGCTCTCGTTTTAGGTGTGTTTTCCAATTTTATACACAGCCATTTTACCACCAATCCCTCGTAAACCATGACGTAAGTAAAAAAAAAAAAAACAGCGTTTTTCACACTTAGGGTTGGCGGCAGTATACTGGGCTGCATACAAATTGGTTTGGGAAACAATTTCACCTAAAATGTCTTCCCCCAAAAACAAATAAAAAAAATGATCATGGGTAAATCCTTCCACATCAATTTGAATCCCTGGGTTGCCTGTGAATTCTGAGATTTGTGGGCATAAATTGATAACCATTCATTAGGATCCGGAGTGGCAGGTGTTGGGGCATTTCTTTGGGCAGGTCTTTTGGTGGGTCTTTGGGCAGATCTTTTGGCAGGTGCTGGGGCAGTTGCCAGGGCAGCTCTTGGGGCAGCACTTGGGTCATTTCTTTGATAGGTCTTTGGGCAGATCTTTTGGCAGGTGCTGGGGCAGTTGCCAGGGCAGCTCTTGGGGCAGCACTTGGGGCATTTCTTTGGGTAGGTATTGTGGTAGGTCTTTGGGCAGTTCTTTTGGCAGGTGCTGGGGCAGTTGCCAGAGCAGCTTTTGGGGCAGTGCGTCTTTTCCTGACAGAAGGCCCAGCGTCATCACTAGAGCTGCTCTCACTTTCTGAAAACTGCGCTATGTCAAAATCTGACGCAGTGTCTGTTGCCTCAGAGTCAGACGCCAAAAAGGCATATGCCTCTTCAACGCTGTACCTGCGCTGCATTTTTCCCACTAAAAAAGCTTTTTTTTTTCTTACGCTATCCCTAAACCTAAATCTAACCCTAAAACTTACCCTAACCTACGTATATCCTGAACCTACCTAACCCAAGTGAACTACCTATCTAAACTGCACTTATTATATATATATATTTTTTTTTTTTGGGGGGGGGTTTGGGGTTTTTTGGGGTTTTTTTTTTCTTATGCTATCCCTAAACCTAAATCTAACCCTAAAACTTACCCTAACCTACGTATATCCTGAACCTACCTAACCCAAGTGAACTACCTATCTAAACTGCACTTATTATATATATATATATATATATATTTTTTTTTTTTTGGGGGGGGGGTTTGGGGTTTTTTGGGGGTTTTTTTTTTCTTACGCTATCCCTAAACCTAAATCTAACCCTAAAACTTACCCTAACCTACGTCTATCCTGAACCTACCTAACCCAATTGAACTACCTATCTAAACTGCGCTTTTTATATATATTTTTTTTTGGGGGGGGGGGGGTTTGGTTTTTTTTTTTTTTTCTCCCCTAAACCTAAATCTATCCCTAAAACTTTCCCATCTACACTAAACCTACCCAACTACCTACCAAAATACCTAAACTATATTTATTATAAAAAAAAAAAAAAAAAAAAAAAAAAAAATTTAATATTTTTTAAAAAATCTAAAAAAATTCAAGGGGGATGGGGGGTGTCCCACAGATCAGAAAACACTGATCTGCAGCAAATTGATCACTCCAAGAGTGATCAGATGGGGGGGCACTTATTGATCACTGCAGAACAGTGATCAAAGGGTTAATTTTCTTTATTTAAACTTTTTTTTTAACTTTTTTTTTTACAGGCACACTGGAACACCATCTCCCTCTGTCTCTCTCCACCTTAGCAGTATGCAAGGTGGAGGGAGGCAGAGAGATCTGACAGGGACAGTATTTATAAATACTGTCCCTGTCATTCAGGTTTTGCAACATGTGATTCGCTTTTGAAGCGAATCGCATGTTGCAACAATGTTTCAGCCGCTTGTTACTAAGTGTCCCGATACCGGGACACTTAGTAACAAGCGGCTTGAACTCTTCCATCGCTCCGTGCGGCCGCGATGGAAAAGTTTAACCCTTGACGTACCAGGACCGTCAAGGGTCGTTCGGTCACATTTACCCTGGACGGTCCTGGTACGTCAAGGGTCGCTAAGGGGTTAAAACTAGTAGACAATATCTTTCTTTGTTTCTGACTTTGTTACAGCTTTATGGTTGCTCTTTGTAAGCCTCTATTCATTGAAAAAAGACAACTTGGATTGATGTATTACAAAAACAATAAAAACAATGAACCCCTAGTGGTATAACACCCAAAAGTCCATAAAATGAGACAACAAACTCTAGAATAAATACGGAGACCAAAAATAGGCATTTCTGAAGATTACACCTTCTTCAGTGGTGTACACAGTGGCACAGTGGAGTCCAACTGCTGGCGAGTGAGGAGCTGGGTTTTGATCTGATTGTGCTCCCTCATCTCCATGACCTCCTGGCCCAAGAGGGCCCTAAGTTGCTACAGTTTCAGGGTCAAAGCAGTCATCTGGCCCTTTAGCTGCTGACGACGCCTTCTGTTGTGCTGCATCATCTGCCACTGCAGTTGTAAGAATTCCTGATCCAGGGGTAGCACATCCTGAGGCGGCTCAGACAGCAGTGGGGCAGGAGGCAATGGTGCGGCAGGTGATGGTGCGGCAGGGTCAGAGGTATCTCTGTCCTTAAGAGGCAGGAGTGGCAAGATATGTGTAACTAATGGTATGACAACATGTCTAACAGGGTGTTGGTTGGGGGACAGGGGGAAGAGAGATGGTTGCTTACCAGGATCCTGTGGGCTACTGTCATCTCCTGTGTCCAATCCTCCAGGGATGCCCTCTACCACAGTGGTAGAAAAGCTACTGTGGAGTAGTTCCTCCCATCCATTAAAGGTGATGGAGGTTCACCACCTGTACCCCTTCTGTAGGCCATCTTGTTCTTCACTTTCCTCTTGCAATCCTTCCCACAATTTTTTCAGCCCATCCACAGTCCTCCTGTAGACTCCCACACCACTGACCAGCTCAGTCACCTCTTGCCACTCCTGCCTCTTAAAATGATAGTAATGTTTCACAAAAACAGCAGCTCCAATTAATCTTAATAGTATCCGAGCCATAGAGAGTGCTATTTCATTACTGTCAGAGTTGTGGTTCAAGAGTAATTGAAGGATAAAGTTTCCCCCTCCTGCCCCTTTTACCTAGTGTAAGCCATCTCTTCTTAGATATGGAATCTGGCTGCTAGACCAGACAGATAAGAGCAGGGGACAATCTTCTTCCTATGAGAACAATGAAAGCCCTGCCCCCCTTGACAAGTTTTTCAGATTTTTCCCTTATCTTAATTGAAGATTGTCCCTCTCTGCAATCTACCTGGGCACCTCCCTTCTGCTCTGGCTGAGCAGTGTTACATAAGTAAAAGGGGTGGGAGGGGGATACTTTGTCATTGAATTACTCTTGAATTGCAACTCTGACAGAATTGAAACAACACTCTCCAAGGTCCAAATACCATGATGATTAATTAGATCTGCTTTAATTATGAAACATTACTATCCCTTTAAGGACAGAGATGCCCCTGACCTTCGCAGATGAACACATGATCATCTCCCTGTTGAAGATCCCATGGACCAGAGCCAGGTTCTCTTCACATGTATACTTCACCTCCCTGACTCTGTCCCTATTGCCTACAGCCTCAACGTGTTGAGATGTGGAAGGCCCTTCCTCACCTGACCCATGTTTTTGCCCCCCCAGCACCCACACCCCTTCCCACTGGCATGTCTCTCCTTGCCTTGTGTGTGCCTATCTCTTGGTGAGTACCCCTCCTCCCACCTGCTCTCCCTCCTTCCCTGCCCGGGGCTGTCCTGCACAGTTTCCTCAACACTTTTGCCTCTCCCTCTAGCCTCCACTACTCTCCTTGCCATCTCTCCTCCCCCTCTAGCCTCCACTCCTCCCCCTGCCAGATCACCTCTCCCTCCAGCCTCCACTCCTCTCCCTCTTCCTTTCCCTGCCATCTCTCCTCTCCCACGCACTGACTCACACACAGTCACTCACACAGGCACTCACGCACTCATTCAGAATCACCCTCTACCAGTCCCTTGCACTCACTCAATCACACTGTATAAATAAAAAGAGAAATGTGTCTAGTGTTATTAAATCAAAAATGTGTGTTTGTAATTGTGTTTGGATGCAATGTATGCAATATGTACTAAAGTGTAATATGAGTTTAATAATCATGCAAATCGGTTCTACATATTCTGCCTCTACCTCTCTCACCACTGTACTGTGCCTCTCTCTCTCTCTCTCTCTCTAATATCCTCTGCTCCTGGGGCCCTGTGCACTAGCTCATAGAACACGATACACAGGCAGTGTTTGGTAGTTTTTGGGCCTTTTTATACATTTTGGGAGTAATCTTGATACTTTTGTGGCTTATGATTGGCTTGGTAGCACTATATATTTCGAATCACAAAGGCGGGGGATTAATATTTTGAAGTCCCCCTTGTGCAGTATGGGGAACAACACCATTGTGTTGGGAAGCAAAAAGGCCAACAAAATATCACAAATGGCTTGTCTTGGGTTCTAGCCTACTTTTGTGGGATTTTAGAACCCCTTTACTCTTTGCTGCTATGTTTTATTTACTTATTGGAGTTTACACTTTTATATATATAGTAATCTAGCAATGTGATTTATTTTGTCCTTTTTTTCTTCCTAGCAATTTCTTCCTCATTTTAGCTGCTTTAGCACTATATCTTATTTCATTCTATATATTATATAGCACAGAACACATTTTTATTTATTAAGAGGTTTTTAAAGGCATGATTTTTGGGCTACTGGCCTGGCTGCTTGCACTATGTCTTTAAGTAATCAAGGTGATACAACAACTATATGTGGCCTGTGGGGGTTGGTAGGGAAGGAGGCTAATGTTTTTTCAGTCTTCTTGACTTTCCACTAATTTAATGCAGGTTCACACTGGTTTCAAAGTAAGTACAGCCTTTAATTAAGAAATTCTGCATTTAGATTGTTGTTTCGAATTGTTCACATTGATTATCCACATTGATATTTCACATAGAGAGCACATGACTTTTTTTCTGTATAACACATTGTGTGTTAACCCCATATGCACTGCCTGACATCCCCAGCCTCCTTCCCTTGCCCACTGGTAACCACAGATCCCCATGTACAGTGTCTGAACCTCTACAGCCTTTTCCCATTGCCCACTGCCAGACACAGATCCCCATGACCACTGCCTGGGCAAGGTAAGAAGGCTGGGGGTGTCAGGCAGTGTATATGGTGGCTAACACACAATTGTGTTATTCCCCATGCTGCCCAACATGTTAGAAATCCAACATACCGTGCCCCCTTCAACATATTAACATCTCCTTTAGTTAATCAACATATATTGCTCCCATTCAACATTAACCATCTGCATTTTTATTTTGACATATAGTGCTCCCATTCAATATATACTTTCTCCATTTTTATTTTGACATATAGTGCTCCCATTCATCAAACTTTCTCCATTTTTATTTTGAAATATAATGCTCCCATTTTACATACTAGCTTTCTCCATTTTTATTTTGACATATAGTGCTCCCATTCAACAAACATTCTCCATTTTAGTTTGACATATAATGCTCCCATTCAATATACTTTCTCCATTTTTATTTTGACATATAGTGCTCCCATTCATCAAAGTTTCTCCATTTTTATTTTGACATATAGTGCTCCCATTCGACATACTAATGTTCTCCATTTTTTATTTCGACATATAGTGCTCCCATTCAGCAAACGTTTCCATTTTAGTTTGACATATAGTGCTCCCATTCAACATACTTGCTCCATTTTAGTTTGACATATAGTGCTCCCATTCAACAAAGGTTCTCCATTTTTATTTTGACATATAGTGCTCCCATTCAACAAACTTTCTCCATTTTTATTTCAACATAGTGCTCCCATTCAACGAACGTTCTCCATTTTAGTTCGACATATAGTGCTCCCATTCAAGAAACTTTCTCCATTTTAGTTTGACATATAGTGTTCCCATTCAACATACTTTCTCCATTTTTATTTCTGCATACATTGATCCTTGTATACGAAATGTCGAGACGTTTCGAATACATGGATAAAATCATATTGCCACAACATCGACCTTTAGTGAATGTAGGCCACCTAAAGCTTAACTTGACCTTTCTGTCATCAAATGTATGCCTAGTTCCTTGGTCTTTGATATTTTACATGTTTTTTTAGGTGCTAGTTAAATAGAAGCAGATAGCGCCAGTTTGGTAGTTTGTAGAAATGTGCTGTCGATGCCAGTTTTGCTTTAACGTGGTTCTGCAATAGAATACCAAAGTAACACGTTTGCAAAATACGAGTTGCTTGTTTTTAACGTAGCGCTGCTATTAGCTCTGGTAATAGAATCGAGCCCCTTGTGTCTACACTCTATATATCCACATATATATCAGCTCAAAAGCTGGATAGTAAGTGGGTGTACAGGCACCTCACCCTTTACCCAGACAGATGTCTAAATAGTCAAGGCTTCGGCGAGAAACAACAAGTAGCAACAAAAAACACCACAATTTATATAAACCAAAAATACAATGAGTTGTATAATGCTGCCGCAAAATCAAATGGGAAAACCAATACTTGGAAAATGGATAGTTAACTCATTCAATGCCACAACTCCCAGACCAATAGCAGAAAAACACCATGAAAGGAACATTACTTAGATCTATAATAAACTACAGGAATAGATCTCCATGTGTGTTTTAACGGAAAAACATGCCCAAAAGACAACCAGCTGACGCTCTCAATGCTACAGCAACCAAACCAACCACAGAAAAAAATAACACCTGTGTATAATGAATTGTATAATGAATAGTAATGATAAAAGAGAAGAGTGCCAGCTGGACACCATGGGAGACCAGTTGGCACTGATAACACAAATGAGTGAAATAAACTAATACTATGAACCTGTGCTTAAAACCTACCTTTATATACAGAAAAACAATGTAAAAACATATAGAAAATAGATTTTAATAAATAAAGCAAATAATGGTTTGATATATATAACACAGACTAAATAATGAAAAATCACATAAACAATTATTGAAAAATAAATAGGTGAATATAATGAAACCTATAAAGTGGATGAAATGGATGAACGGGTGGATGAATTAATGAATGAATATATGAGTCCCAATATAAATGGTGAATGAGGCAGAATGAATGAATTAATTAATTAATGAGGATGAATGAATATGCGTCCCAATATAAATGATGAATGAGGCAGACCAGAAAAAAAACAGTGGAAATGGAAAGGAGTTGGAGGAGGGCCTTGAGGGTTCCTGGGAGAAAACAGGGATAATATGCTGGACCTGGACCCTCTCACAAGAAGATGACAAGCCAGGTGTTATTGGGAAAATTGTCAATGTTCTAGGCTTGTGGCTGACCTTATTGAAAAAAATAATACTGCACCCTTGATTGTAGGTAATGGCAGGTGAGAAAGGATGTTCTTCTCCTGTAATGGCTGCTGCAGGTACTGCTGATACTGCTGCTTCAACAGCAACTACTTGTCCCATACCACTGCTACTACTCATGGCGATGATGGTCAAATGACACAGAAGCTTGGTCAGCCATCTGCATTATGACAGATATACTTGTGTATCAGACAACTCAGCAGTAGCAAGTACTCTGGCAGCAAACACCATAATGTCACTGCTAGTGGTGGTGGTGATGCCTATTCCCAGCTGTATCTCTTAATACTATTCTAAATTGTTTTCATCTAAGAAGGCTCTTATGCCTTCATCACGTCTACCACCACCACCTATATATTTTCACAAAAAAAATGACAAGCATTTCACAAACTAGAGTAAAGATGGAAAATATTTATTGCACGTTAATTGATAAGGCCATGATAATATTACTCTAAAACACCAAAATAAATGATTCTTTAATCCAACAAATTCTTGAAATTAAGACTACTACACAATTTCATTCCAATATACAAATACATAAAGGTTTTCATGAAAGCAATTAAAAACAATTTGCCTTCAAGTGAATAAGTAAAAAAAAAAGAAATATCTCCACAATATATACTATAGTTGCTATCATCAAAACAATACATACATAATTTGTGAAAAAGTAGGAAACAAATCTAAATAATCTCCTCAGTGCTTTGGATCTGCAAAACCACAATATTGAAAACACTTACTGTTACAGAGGAAAATGTTGTCCCGCTCCCTGAGGCATCTACAACACTGCTAGTTTGTGCCTCTCAACTTCTTATACTTTTCGAAGTGCTTCTACTGGTGCTAGTCATGCTTGTGACTCAACCAATCAGAACTATGGTTTTGCTTCTGGTGGGGTCTCAATTAAGATGTGCCTAGATGGGATCCTGCTATCTAGAGAGAGGGGTTCCTGAGAGGCTACTACTATTACTACTACTACTACAGTGCCCTGGGGAGGCTTTTATGGTATTCTTGCGCCTGACATTTCAGAACTTGATTGTCTTTTTGGGTGCTAATGAAATGCACCAGTCTAAAACATGAAACTTCTAGTTAGTGGAATATTTTACACTTTTTGATGCAAATAAAGTAAGGAACAAGTAAAGAAGTTAAAGCAAAGGTAAGAGAAACATAAATCTTTAAAAAAAAAAAAATAGCTAATAATCAAAAGAAAACTAGAACTGTTCCCTGTCCTCTCTGTAGCCAAGTTGTAATTTTTAAATTGCTTATCTACCTTAATAAGCCAAATGTCTTAAAACAACACAGTCTGATTTCTATCAGCTCAGCAGTGCTAACCACTCTTTAGTAACCCTTTCAGTGCAAAGAATTGCATACCCCTCTGGCATTCAAAGGGTTACACTTATTCTATTAAATATTAAATGTCATCCTTTTTTATAATACTTATGATAATAACATTGAAAAATGCATTTCTACAAAGAAATGAAAGTATTTGTGGAAATACCTCACATTTTAAAATGTCATAAACAACATGAGTGCATTTCTCTTGTTTTGACTTTCTTGATAAAAGGGGCATTGTGAATATCCAAGCTATTTTCCTGCTTAGATTATATAGCTTTAAAAGGAATATGTCAATAACTAGTTGAAGAGCCCGTTACACGTGCCACAATGCCACTGCCAGCCGGTCGCGGGGCAGTCATGCACAGTAGAGACTGCCCACACCGAGGCTGATATAGTGCCAATAGGTCGCGGGGCAGTCATGCACAGTAGAGACTGCCCGCGCCACAGCTGATACAGTTCCAGCAGGTCATGGGGCAGTCATGCGCAGTAGAGACTGCTCGCACCGCAATTGATACAGAGATGGACAATCCAAAAGCCACGGTGTGGGCAGTCTCTACTGCACATGACTGCAGCACGCGCAGCAGTCTCTACTGTGCATGACTGCATCGTTTCACAAGTTTTAGAGAATTATTATATAGGATGTCTAATGTAACAGTTAGGACCAGTAGCAGCCCAACATTCTAACTGAAGCTGTGGGAGATTTTAGCCACTAAATGCTTGAGCAAAGATTTAAATTTTATTGAATTACCCCTTTTTCTCCTTATCCATGTTATCACCACTTTGCAAAAATGATCTTGTAGTACAACTGATTTTATGTGTTTATTTTGCATTAAAGTTAGTGCTTTTTTAAATAATTTATCATATATAAACATAAATGATTTGTCCATAGCATGTGAGCTGTCTATATGAAATAACCTGTATGAATGTGTCCAAATACTTGTTGTTTATTCCACAATTTTATATTTAAACTGGCACAAATAAAGCATTAGTCTTAACTGTAGCTTGTATTTATCTAGTATATATTATAAGGTTATTCAGACAACAAGAGCACTATGTGAAAAAAATTTCCCGGAAGAAATGCCTGCTGCTGCTTCTATTGCTTCCAGTGCTGCTCAATCAACCTCTTGCTGTGTACTGGGAAAGAGCTTGATGGTTAACAGCAATAGAACATCTCAAAACTAAAAGCATCACTGTCAGGTTTCACAAAGTAATCCATTTGTTCATGATTTAGAGCTAAATACTGGCAATGGCATGTTGCTTGGGACTGTGTTTTTATTTTCATTAAGAGAAAATGTAATTTGTGTATTTCAGAAAGAAGACACTTAAACTTCCATGGTCTCTACACATAATATCAGATTAACCAAGCATTTGTTCAGTTTTAGCAATTTACTATGAATATCTATTACATGCTTTTCTATTCTTATATTCGAATAATAATTAACCAAATATGCAATATTATACTATAATCAAGCATACAGTGGTAATTATGTGTTGAACTTTTATGTTTTATCATACAGTTATATCCCTTTGAGGGCCAGAGGGGTATGCAATGCCTTGCAAAGTAATGCATTGCACACCCCTCTGGCACTCAAAGGGATATATATATATAGCATCTATAATTTATAATAGAATATATTCAAACCTTTCCTGTTCATCTTGATTACAGACTAATATAATCATACATTATCATTATTTTTATCTGTGTATGTATATATATCTAGAGAGAGAGAGATGCTAAAGGAATGCTGCTTCCAACAGAATACGCTGCCCAAGTTATGTCATACAGGATCAGTGCTTAACATTACTGTAATTAATTACTCTACTCCTTGTTGGAGACAAAATAAACTTAATACAAATGACAAAAATTAGTAATAAATATTAACAATTAGAAAGAAAAAAGCAAAAAAGCATATTAATGACAACATATGCTGGTGATATACTATAGTGATATGATATTGTGAGTCATTTATGACATGATATTGTGAGTAATTTTTTATATATATTCCCTTACTGTCATGATTAGAATTCTTACAGAGTAAGGGGGGATTCTCCTCTCCTCTTCTCCTCCTGTTTTTTTCTTTTTTTTTCTCCCAGGAAAAGTTAGTTGAATTTTTAGTTAGAAAATATTAAAAATCTCTGAGCACATGGTTGGGGATTCCTGGAAACCGTTGAACTTACTAATCTGTTTGAGAATCACATCTTAAATGTATACTTGTGATGTAATTTAATCCTAGAATTTGTATCCATGATCTTGTACCCCATCTATGTCCCCAATAAAAACTTAAAAGAAAAAGAATTCTTACGGAGTAAAAATGTTTCTGTATCTGTGTATGTGATCCAGCTTTCCATTCCATTGCAAGGTCCAACTCTTATTGTAGTTTTATTTGCTGATGATTGCAGTGAAGGGAAACATATTTCCATATTTTAGTGAGCAAGAGGTAGAGGAACATTTTAAAATAAGGAGCACAAAGAAACACCATCTAAAATATTACCTTTATTCAATTTTTCTGCTCAAAGAGTACAAAAAGCACTTACCAGAAAATAGATATACAACACAATCTGAAGTCCCCAGTCCTGTTCTCCATGTATTGTCTGGTGTAAGTAACATGTATAATAAGCCCGTTATGCTAATTTGAAGTGGTATTCATCCTTCATTCAAAGGTCTTCTGGCACTGCTTCAATATTGCCACCAATGTAGAGTAGGATGATTGCAAAATAATAGTGATTTGGCACCATATCTGTGTAACAGCGTCCCTTCAATCAGAGCACGGACACCTAACAGGGGGCTTGACTGGGAGCTACTGTGTGTCACAACGAGGTATGGTAGCGATGATTCCAACCCAATGCGTATTGTGGCTTGCTTGCCACTTCCACCACTACACAGACTCAATAAATGTGGCTACCATGCTAGTGTGTCAATATGAGTGGTTGGTACCACTGCAGTGTGGTTCTGTGACTACCAGTGCAGTGGGATAAAACTGGGCATAAAAATGTTTGTTAAATGGCTACCGGTGAAGTGATACAATTCTACGGGTTGATATGTGAGGCTATATGGCTACCAGACAGTGGGACAAGGCTGTGGGTCAATAGGTGTCATTATATGGCTTACCAGTGCAGTGAGACAAGGCTGGAGGGTGTTGCTCTGTGGCTACCACAAGACAAGGCAGTATGTGTGGGTCTATGGCTACCAGTGCAGTGTGTGTGTGTGTGGGGGGGGGTTGTGGCAGAAAAAGATAAATAAAAAAACCTTTTTAGTGGAAATTCCCACCGAAAGGTAAAACTTACCATTTTTTCACTTTCCTGAAAGATTTCCCACATGGCAAGAATTGCCATTTTTAGCCTTCTCCACTTTTTTGAGGCAAAACATTCCTATTGCTGATCTTCCTCACTGAGTTAGATCTCAATTATTTTTAAAATACAGTGTAGTGTCTCAATCAAGAATACATTTTAGATGACACAGGACATATAACACTATAGGAGACAGATCAGTAAGGGGGAGAGATATAAAAGACAGAGAGGTCTGGTGATATAGACAAAACAGCAGGAGAGGCCAACAATCATGAAGAAGACATCCACTGTAATAAATCTTATAGAACATGTACTTACATCTGTACACATAGAAGTGATCAACAAAGTCTAACCTTTTCAGCGACATGCACACTGGATACGTTTGATTTTTATAAGGATCTATTCCTCTTTTGTAGAAAGCTATTACTTCTTAAACATTTTAATAATACTAATTATTCCAATCAGCCCCGTGTGGGCTTTTTGATAGGGATGGGCAAAAGTTTTTGCCTCAAAAGCGAAACACGAGAAAAATTGGTTCTCCCATCGAAAAGTGACTTTAACCCACTTTTTTGCCTAGCTCATTGCATTGAAATAAATGAGAAGACTGAATGTCTACCGAGCACATGACACGTTTCCATTAGTTTTCCACAGGCAGCCTATAAAAGGGGTGACATAGTCCCACAGCATGCCATTCTGTGTTTGTAAGAGAAAGAGAGAGCAGCTAATTTTTGAGCTAGAGATGACAGGCTAATAAAGTGGAGTTTAAATTTATTTTAGCAGGGCATTTGCTGTCTGTGTTAGAGGAGTCTGGGGGACAGGAAGGGAGAAAGGAGGTTGACTCCCAAATAGCCCCAACATTCTATCTGACTGATTTGATTTGAAAGATGTAGGCAGCTGCAGTCCAAATTCCTTGCTGATCTTGCTGTTATTATCTCTGTGCTGGGGAAGTCTGGGGATGTGAATAAAAAGGGAGCAAAGGAGGTTGAGCCCTAAATACCCCAACATTCATTCTGACTGATGTGATTTGAAAGATGCAGGCAGCTACAGTCCAAATTTCTTGCTGATCTTGATGTTATTATCTCTCTGTTAAACGTGTCTGGGGGTGTGAATGAGAAGGGAGCCAAGGAGGTTGACCCCAAATACTGCAATACTCTGCCTGACCAATTTGATTTGAAAGACACAGGAAGCTGAGGTCCAAATTCCTTGCTGGTCTTGCGGTTGTTATCTCTATGTTATATGTGTCTGGGGTGTGAGATGTGGGCAAAGGAGTGAGACAACAAAAATCCAAACATTCTGTCTGACCAATTTGATTTGAAAGACACAGACAGCAATGGTCCAAGTTCCTTGCTGATCTTGACGTTATTATCTACGTATTAGGTGTGAGTGAGAAGGGAGCAAAGGAGGATTATCCCAAATACCCCAACATTCTGTCTGACCAATGTGATTTGAAAGACACAGACAGCAGCAGTCTAGGTTCCTTGCTGATCTCACTGTTATTATCTCTGTGCTTGGAAAGTCTGGGGAAAGAAGTTGTTGATTTTTTTCAATAATTATTTTTTTGCACAATGGTAAGATAGGGTGGACAGCAGTTTTAAAAAACAAATATTATGTGGCAGACAGCTGACTGGGACCCTGACATGAGCTGTGTGACTGAGGCAGACTTAAGTATTTTGTTGAGGACCAAGGCAAGATATCACACTCCATCAGTTCTGCGCACACAGTAGTTGAGTAATGTCCAGCAAATGCACAAGGAGCATGAAGAATAGGAAAGGAGTATCAGTGCAAGGACCTGGGAGTAAAGTGATACTTCAAAAACAAACTGCAGCTATGGTTTATTCATTGTTTGCAATAAATGATGATGATCCTTCTCCTCCAGGGGAGGATGCAGTTTGTCAAGGACCCACCAGAGCTCCCACCACCAACGATGCGAGTACTATAGAAAAAAACATATTAGAAGAGCACTGAAGATGACAAAAGGTTGCATTCTAGTGTTGATGATGGCATAATGATGGAAGGTGTAGCAGCTCAACCAACTGCTGCATTTGAAAGTAAGACAAACAAGCACCAAAACACCTTTCCTCAAAGCAGTAGCAAACTTTACAAAAGTAAAAGTAAAAATAAATTGTTTGAGACCTCTAAAAGCTTAGATAAATATAAGAGTAGTGGGCAAGAAGCAGTGGGAGATCTTGATGATGGCCTAATGATGACTGAAGATGATGATAATGTTGATGGAGAATATATCCCTCCAGCATCAGTCTCTTCTTCAGATACAAATAAAGTTGAGAGTGGAGAGTTGATGATGTGGCCAGAAAGTTAGGAAAGGCAAAGGCTCAATTTTCCACCACTGAAAAGGAGCAATGTGTCTGATGTTTTTGAGAAAACCAGTGGAAACTCTGATCCTGTACAAGAAAAGATGCCTAGAAATACACAGTCATCCTATCAAGCATTATCAGCATCATCACCACTTCCAAGCTATGACCTTAGATGAATGCCTCTGCTGATGCACCTTTTACACCTAATAGTAGTAGAACCGCATCAACATCTATCCCCAGTAGCAGAATTAGCAGCCCCTCAGGAACCCCATAGTCCATGAAGTGCACAGTATGAAGATATTTTACTCAAAATCTAGA
Source organism: Rhinophrynus dorsalis (assembly GCA_037306005.1). Taxonomy (NCBI): domain Eukaryota; kingdom Metazoa; phylum Chordata; class Amphibia; order Anura; family Rhinophrynidae; genus Rhinophrynus; species Rhinophrynus dorsalis. The sequence continues at coordinate 305,165,702 of CM074720.1, read as the reverse complement.
AGCTAAGCATGTTGCTCTCTGTTGCCTGTGCAAAAAATGTGAGCAGGGGAAAAGCAGGCTGACACCTAGGCACGTCCTCTATGAGATCCCACCTGAAGCACAATCACAGGTCTGACAGGGAGACACACAGTCAACAGGTCAGAGATGCCACACTAGCAGCAGCAGAAGCAGCAGCAATCTAAAAGAGAGTTTGCCACTGCCAATGGTTAATTCCAAATATTGTCTATGGCTCCTGCTGCAGATGAGTATGATGAATACTGGTTTGCTGTAGGAGATGGCAAGTGTCATAGACTGCCCACACATGCTGCCTACACCTCTGCCACCTGCTCTAGTCAAGTTATTTTTCCAGGATGGCTGTGCAAGAATTGTACAAGTAGGTGGTTAGTGTGGTGGGCAAAGGGCTGGAAAGCACGTACAACAAGAAAATTCAACTGTCAACAGGTATGTGGAAAAATGGGGAGAGCACAGACTATTTGACTGTGACTGGTCACTGGGTTTCCCTTCCACCACAACTATTGTGCAGTACTAGCTTACAGCATCAGGTGGCAGTCCGTAATCGTGCCTCTACTTCTGGCAGTGTGATTAAAAGGTAGCAGCAGGATAACCTACAACATGCCACCTTGTGCATGCAGTTTGAGAGATAGTCCCACAGTCTAGTAAACTAGAGAAGGTGATAGACAAATGTCTTGTACCCCACCCCTTAAAAGCTGGTTTTGTGTCTGCTGGTAACATCTCCAACATAATCATTGCCTTGAGAATAGGTGATATGATGCATGTGCCCTGCTTTGCTCATGTGCTAAATTTAGTTGTGACCAGATTTCTGGCAGAATCTGAAACCCTCAGAGAGATGCTGAATATTGCCCTCAAAATCTGTGCCCATTTTAGCTGCTCCAACAGTGCACGCAACAGTCTATATTCCATACAAGAGCGTAACAACCGGTCCCATCAACACTTGAAAATGGAGGTCCCTACTAGGTGGAATTCCACTTTCTACATGCTAAATCTTTTTTACAAGCAGAATAAGGCCATTAGTGAGTACACAATGCAAAGCATAGTAAAAAAGTAGACAGCATAGCATTTAGACCAGCAGCAGGAGCAGCTACATAGTCAATCAGAACATTCTGGACACAGGACAATTCATGGGTCTCATCAGGGGCAGCAAATATCCAACATTGGTGGTGATGGTGACACATCTCTTGGGATTTGCTCCCTGAGTATGGGTTAGTAACTGAGACATAGGAACACTGTGTAGCTCCTACGAGTGGTCCCATTGCATGTGAGATGGTTTCTGCATAGTCACAGGATAGATACATTCTAGGCAGAAACAATGACCTCATGGACTACTGGCAAACAAAACAGTGTGTGGCCACCATTGACACGTACTGCAGTGGAAACCCTAAATTGCCTTCTAGCAAGCGTTGAGTCTGAGCGGGTTTTCAGTATTGCTGGTAATATTGTGAATGAACGTAGGACGTGTTTATCAATTAGTAATGTTGGAAGACTAACATTCTTAAAATGAACCAGCATCTAATACCAACTGAGTATCAGACAGAAGAAACCACAATTGACAAAGAAAGCTAGGGCAAATGCATTAACAGAAGCACAGATGAGGAGGAGGATGAGGTGGAATGTGAAGAGGTAGCCATCTACCACATTTGGGACCACTGGACCACTGCTATGACCGATAAGTAATGTGTATCAATAATCTGAGAATAAGGATAGCTTGCATTTGACACAAATATGATAATGGTAAGAACTGTTGTAGGAATACAGATATATACATACACATATCAATATCCAGAGCTGTAGTTATTGCTCAAGGACTGTTGTCCCAATGTTACTTAAACAGGAAGTTAATGTTGTGGGCAAAGGACAAAGGAAATCTGCCTACTAACAATTTTTTTCAAGGCAAATGTTACTGTAGGACTCACAACTTTTACTTTCAGCTATTTATGTCTCCACTGCAGTTCTCAGAAGAAGTAATATTGTGGTGGGAAACATTGTAGTCATAGGAAACATAGGCAAAATATGGCAACATTCTGGCGAGAAATGTATTGGCAATAGGGAAAAGGGGAACATTTTTTGTAGTCTTTATGGGCAAAAACATTTGCGAAAAAAGAGGTAAATCATTGTTTTTCCACAAAAAGTTGGGTAGGAAATTTTTATGACTTTTTGCCCATCCCTACTTTTTGGATACAATGTGTATATCCCTTTAATCTACAGACAAGTACCCCCCAAAATTAATCTAATGGCATCATTAGACTGTTTGCCAAATTGTATTTTACTCCATCTGTAAAGATGTACCCTCCAGTGAAGATTTATACAGAATTGGTTATGAGAGGTAATCAGATTACTGAATATAAAAGTCCCATATATAATATCACTAAAGAACAGATTAGAACCCTCCAAGAAATACAAAATTGGGAGGATATTGTAATTAAACCATCAAAGGATGAAATGTAGTGCTAAGACCTAAAAAAATATAGTTAATGGAAGCATTTAAGAAATTGTTGGATAGTAATTATAAAAATTGTTCTCTGATTCAACATAAGATCAATTACAGACACATTTAAAATAAGATCATGCAAGAGGCCTCTGATTTGGTTATTATTAACACTAGTGAAAAAAGATTCCTATAAGTTCAGAATCCTTTTATACCAACTTTCTATATGTTACTGAAAGTGCATAAGAACACAAAAAAAAATCCATCAGTAAGGCAAATAGTATATGTGATAGATGGCCTTTGTGATAATGCATCATAGCTTATTACTATTTTTATTACACTTTAATTATATAGCACCAACTTATTCAGCAGTGCTGTAAAATAGGGAATAGACATTAAACAGTACAAATGGAACATAGAAAACAAAAGGATCAGAGGGCCTTACTCATGAGAGCTTACAGTCTACAGGAAGGTAGGTGGGACACAGAAGGAGTAAGTGCTATGGGGTATAAGAACCTCCTGCCATATGAACTGTCTATCAGTGGGTGGTATAAAGAAATGCCTTTGATTACAGTGGTCCAGGAAAGTAGTGGGTCTGTTTGGGAGAAAAAGACTGTGTGAACAGTGAGGTTGTAGGGTTGTAGGTGGGACAGATTTTAGAAGGGAATGAGAGTGACCAGAATTTGGACAGGCTGTTGATCTGGCCTTGCTCATAGCTGTTATGGAGGTAGTTGATAGGCTTCCCTGAAGAGGGGAGTTTTCAGGGAGGAACTTCCATAGTACATTAAGGGTACTGGAGATGTTTTGAGAAAAATGTATAATCTACCTGTAGATGGCTCTAAATGCCTTTTAATATGTGATGTAGAAATGCACTAAACCTCTATTAATCATGATAGGGATATAAGACTGGTTCAGTTTTACCTAGAGAACAATCAAAAATGAGACAAGAATTTAGGGACTTTGTTTTGACTCATAACTACAATGTGTTTCATGACCATTTTTATGTGCAAATCCATGGTATTGCTATGGGGCAGCCTGTGCCCCTGCATATGCAAGTATGTACCTTGGACACAGGGAAAATGAGGTGGTTTTTAAGGATAAACTATCTTGTTTCAGCATACATGCCATGATTAGATACAAGTATAGAGATGATCTGCTAATACTTTGCAATGTTAGTGTTGAATTTGTGCAGCAGGTCATCATATGTCTGAAAAATAATGAAAATCTCAAACTGGAGATTGATCGACATAAGATATATTTTCTTATAATACATCATGAAGAGGACTGATCTACTGCTACTAACAGTATCCTCCATCAAACAAGTTTTCATCCTGCACCAGTAATTAGTTCAGTTCCTAAATGGGAATTTCCGTGTTTAGGCAGGAATTGGTCTGATTATGATACATACAAAATTTGAGCAAATGAACTGACTCAGTCAGGGTATATGGATTTGACATTATAAGGAGAGCTGAGAAACTGGTGAGTAGTACCCCTAGGAATCTCTTATTAAAAGAGAAAGATCCTAAGATAAATTCTAAGAACATAGGTTAATTGGAACCTATAACAATCAGTGGGGAGATATTAGGAAAATACTGAACAGACATTGTCAGGTCCTTCAAACAGAACAGGATCTTTCCAAAGTAATTAGAGACTCAGGACACATGAGTAGTAGAAGAATCCCTAATCTTGGAGATGAATGGACTAACAGCCACTTTCTCAGTAAAACAATGAAATTGCCATCTTCTATAAGAACATATAGATGCAGGCACATGTAACATATGTCCTTATATCTATAAGCAGAGGGCTATTGTGGATAGATTTGGAAAGACGCACACATTTCAGCACCACATGTGGAACTGCAAAACTTGTATATGCCGTTAGATGCCCGAGTAATAAATATTATATGGGCATGACCACACATAAATTAAAAGGCAGGATCAAAGATCATCTGTATAATATCCTGAAAGCATGAAGTGACCAAGAAAATAATAAAAAGCTTACAAGTGTTAATAGACACTTCTTGACATTCCATGAGGGAAAAAACAATGGACTGCAAACTTTTAATATGGCTAGATTCTCATTGGGAATAAGGAAAGGCAACCTTGAATGCTGCTTATTACATATGGAGAATAGATGGATTTTTCTGCTCTAGTCTATGCATCCTAATGGGTTAAATGAAGGAAAGAGCTCTGCTCATATACAAATGAAAATATTTCTGCCATCTCTTACTATCTTCTCTTTGAGATACATATACAGTACTGTGTGTGTTTAGGTAGGTGTGAAAAAACACTGTAAAGTCGAGTATGCTTTCAGAAATAGACATGTTAATATTTTATTTTTATCAATTAACAAAATGCATATTGAGTGAACAGAACATTTTAAATCAAATCAATATTTGATGTGACCACCCTTTGCCTTCAAAACAGCATCAGTTCTTCTAGCACTTGCACACAGTTTTACAAGGAACTTGGCAGGTAGGTTGTTCCAAACATCTTGGAGAACAACTGACCACAGTTCTCCTGTGGATTTAATCAGCCTCAATTGATTCTCTCTCTCTCTCCATGTAATCCCAGACAGACTAGATGATGTTTCAATCAGAGCTCTGTGGTGGCCATACCATCACTTCCAGGAATTCTTGTTCTTCTTTACGCTGAAGCAGGGCCGGCGCCACCTATAGGCGAGGTAGGCGCCGGCCTAGGGCACACATTCTCTGAGGGCGCATCTGCCCCCGCCGCCGCTTACAACAGACTGCCAAAGTAAAAAAAAAAAAAACAACGTAAGTTTCGGTGCCCTCCCTTGGCTGCAATGCGTTGTATACCCCTCTGGCACTGAGAAGGTTAATAAAAGCCAGACAAGGGAGAGCACCAAAATGTACTTAATGGGGAGAGAGTGCACCGGAAAAGTAAGTGGAAGGGGGGTCAAGAGGGGATAAATAGTCAGAAGGGGAGAGAGAGGGGATAAATAGTCAGATGGGGAGAAAGAGATTCAAAGGGGGGATAAGCAGTCAGGAGAGGGATCAAGAGTCAGACTGGGAGAGAGAGCGTGAAAGGGGGATCAGCAGTCAAAAGGGGGATCAAGACTCAGACAGGGGAGAGAGAGAGTCAAAGGGGGGATCAGCAGTCAAGAGGGGGATCATGAGTCAGACGGGGAGAGAGAGATTCAAAGGGGGGATCAGCAGTCAGGAAAGGGATCAAGAGTCAGATGGGGAGAGAGAGATTCAAAGGGGGATCAGCAGTCAGGAGAGGGATCAAGAGTCAGACTGGGAGAGAGAATGTGAAAGGGGGGATCAGCAGTCAAAAGGGGGATCAAGAGTCAGACTGGGAGAGAGAGTGTGAAAGGGGGGATCAGCAGTCAAAAGGGGGATCAAGAGTCAGACAGGGGAGAGAGAGTCAAAGGGGGATCAGCAGTCAAGAGGGGGATCAAGAGTCAGACGGAGAGAGAGTAAAAGGGGGGTCAACAGTGAAGAGGGGGGGAGTCACATATAGAGAATATACACTCTGTCACACTGATACACATATAGAGAAGCACACACACATACTTACACACTGATATCCTTACAGAGGCTCACACACACTGACACACTTATATACATACAGGGAACACATACTGACACATACATACACATATAGAGAACACACACACAAACTGACACATATAGGGAACACACTGAGACTTAAACACATGCAGAGGCGGGGCATAAATGGGAAGGGCACAAGGGGCGGCAAAATTAGGTTTTGCCTAGGGTGGCAAAAATCCTTGCACCAGCCCTGCGCTGAAGATAGTTCTTAATGACATTTGATCATTTTGATGTATGTTTGGGGTTGTTGTCCATGATGCAGATAAAACTTGGGGTGATCGGATGCCTCCTTGATTGTATTGCATGATGGATAAGTATCTGTCTGTAGTTTTCATCATTGAGGAGACCATTAATTCTGACCAAATCCCTGACTCAGTTTGCAGAAATGCAGCCCCAAACTTGCAAGGAACCTCCACCATGTTTCACCATTGCCTGCATACACTCATTCTTGTACCACTATCCAGCCCTTTGGCAAACAAAATTCCTTCTGCTACAGCCAAATATTTCAAATTTTGTCTCATCAGTCAAGAGCACCTGCTGCCATTTTTCATCACCCCAGTTCTTGTGTTTTCATGCATAGTTGAGTCACTTGGCCTTGTTTCCACTTCATAAGTATGGCTTCTGATGGGGGTGCCCGTGCTCCCTTGTTTTTGTTTTCCTGTCAGTTATCCTGTGTAATGCCCTCATTGGCTGTCCTGTGTTGATCCCTCCCAGTATGGCCTTTATATAATGGGCTCCTGCACCTACTCGGTGCCCTTTCGTGGTGTTCCTGTACCAGTGCTAGCTTACTGCTCAGTGTTTCCCAGTATACCGACTTGGCCTGCCTGACTACTCTTCAGTTCCCAGCTCCTGTGTACCGACCCGGATTGCCTGACTTCTCTTCAGTGTCTGCTTCTATGTATCGACCCAGCCTGAATGAAGTTCCTGCTCCAGTGTACCAACCCAGACCGGATGACGTTCCTGCTCCAGTGTACCGATCCGAACCGGCTAACGGTCCTGCTCCTGTGTTCTGACCCGGCCTGGCTGACGTTCCTGTTCCTGTGTACCAACCCGGCTTGATTGACGTTCCTGCTTTTTCAGCTATTGTCGCCTCGGCGACATTCTTATTCAGCAGACAATCCGGTTGCCTGAGCCTGTTCCGTTACTGCTCCTGCAGGTTGCCAGTGTTGTCCCCGTTACTGCTCCAGCAGTGTGCCTTTGGCCTAGTCCTCCATTACTGCTATACCGGTTGCAAGTGTGTGCCTCCGTGATTGCTCAGGTAGTCGCCATTGGCTTGTCCTCCTCTACTGCTCCTGCAGGTTGCTAGTGTGTGTCTCCGTTACTGCTCCGGCAGTGTTCCTTTGGCCTAGTCCTCCATTACTGCTATACCGGTTGCAAGTGTGTGCCTCAGTGATTGCTACGGTAGTCGCCATTGGCTTGTCCTCCACTACTGCTCCTGCAGTTTCCTAGTGTGTGCCTCCGTTACTGCTCCGGCAGTGTGCCTTGGCCTAGTCCTCCATTACTGATCATATCAGTTGCAAGTGTCCGCCTCTGTTATTGCTCCGGTAGTCGCCATTGGCTTGTCTTCCTTTACTGCTCCTGCAGGTTGCCAGTGTCTGCCTCCGTTACTTCTCCGGCAGTGAGCCTTGGCCTAGTCCTCCGTTACTGCTACACCGGTTGCAAGTGTCTGCCTCCGTTATTGCTCCGGTAGTGTGCTATTGACTTGTCCTCCATTACTGCTATACCGGTTGCAAGTGTCTGCCTCCATTATTGCTCATTACTACATCTGTTGAGCTCTGGCAGATAACATTATTCTGCTAGCACTTAGGCGACCTGATGCTCGGTATAAGTACTATCTCAGTATCTTCACACATGGGACTGTTTGCAATCATTGATGAACTTTAACTCCTGCAGTACCAGAGTCCTGGGAAACTTACTCCTCTTGCCTGACCTGTGTCAGTATATACTGTGTGTACCTTCATTTGATACTGGACCTCTGTGGGCATTGTATAATTAACCTGTCGTGTGTCTGTATTATACTGTCTGTATATTACAGGACCTGTGAAGGTTCTTACTGTATTGTGAATTCAATAAAACTGTGTTTTTATCCTAAACCACTGTGTCTGTGAGTCGAACAAACCGTTACAGGGTGTCTGGGGGTGTGAGAAGGGAGCAAAGGAAGATGACACCAAATACCCTAACATTCTGTCTGACTGATTTGATTTGAAGGACAAAGGCAGCTATGATCCATTTCCTTGCTGATCTTGCAGTTATTATCTCTGTGTTATACGTATCCAGGGATGTGAGACGGGAGCAAACGACCAAATACCCCACAATTCTGTCTAGCTGATTTGATTTGAAATACACAGGCAGCTGTGGACCAAGATCTTTTTTGATCTTGCAATTAATATTGCTGTGTTAGATGTGTATGGGTATGTGAGAAGTGAGCAAAGGCGGTTGACCCCAACATTCTGACTAATTTCATTTGAAGGCAAGGCAAGACATCACACCATCAGTTCTTTTGTGTACTTTACAGTAAAAACACACACAGTAGTAGAGCAATATCCAGCAAATGCACATGGGGCAGGGGGAGGGGGAAAGGAAGAACAGTGCAGGGACATGGGTGTAAAGTGATTGTTCAAAAGCTTACTGCATCCATGGTTGCTGCAGCACTTGCAGTAAATTATAATGATCCATCTTCTTCCCAGGAGTAAACAGGTTGTCAAGATGATCCCACCAAAAGATCCACCACCACCACCACTAGCACCAGTACTATAAAAATTATATATATAAGAAGAAAACTGAAGGTGACAAGTCATATTCTATTGTTGATGATGGCATAAAGAAGGAAGGTATAGCAGCTGAACCAACTGCAGCATCAGACAGTGATACAAACAAGCACCAAAACTCCTGTCCTCAAAGTAGTAGAGAAAGATGCTGAGGATGACCTAATGATGACTGATGATGATGGTGATGGTGATGATGATTAGGGATGGGTGAAAATTTTTGCCTCAAACCAAAATCGGTGAAAAATGGCACTGTCCACTTGGTGAATAATTTCCTGCAAAAAATGACATTTTTCCACTTTTTCTCCTAGTTCATTGCATTGAAATCAATGGGAAGACTGAATTTTTCCCAACCACAGTTGCCAGTTTTCTCTTCTTTTCCTGCAGGGATATAAAATGGTGGCAGGCGCTCACAGCATGCCATTCTGAGAGAGGAGATAGCAACACATTTTTTTAAGTAAGAGAAGGGGAATTGATCATAAGTTTAAGGAGTCTTATTGGAAGGACATTTGTTCTCTGTATCAGCAGAGTCTGGGGGAACTTTGGGGTTCAATTTGCTTGCTGATCTTACTGTTATTATTATATATGTGTTGGAAGTGTCTGGGTGTGAGAAGGGAGCAAAGGAAATTGACCACAAATACCCAAACATTCTGTCTGACTGATTTGATTCGAAAGACACAGGCAGCTGCAGTCCAAGCAATTTCCTTGCTGATCTTGCTGTTATAATCACTGTGTTGGACATGTCTGGAGGTTTGAGAAGGGAGAAAAAGAGCTTGAACCCCAATACCCCAACATTCTGTCTGACTGATTTAATTAGAAACACACAGGCAGTTGCGGTCCAAGCAATGTCCTTGCTGATCTTGCTGTTATTGTCTCTGTGCTGGGGAAGTCTGGGGGATGAAGTTGTTGATTTTTAATTGTATATTTGTATAATTGTTTTTGGACAGACTGTGATAAGAAAGGGTGTACAACTTTAAAAACAATAAAATTAAATATTTAAATATAAAAAAAATGCATAAATGAATAACTGTACTGGGGGAGGGGGAAAGGTAGAGCAGTGCAGGGACATGGGAGTAAAGTGGGAGCCATGGTTCCTGAAGCATGTGCAATAAATGATGATGATCCCTCTCTTCCCGGGGAGGATGCCGTTTGTCAGAGTCCCAGCAAATATTCTAGCACTATCTCCAGTACAAAAAAAAAATATCTAAGAACACCGAAGATGACAACGACTCCCTTTTTAGTGTTGATGATGGTAATGGCATAATGGAGGAAGATGTAGCAGCTGGACCAACTGCTGCATCTGACAGTGAGACAAACAAGCACCAAAAACTGTCCTTAAAGTGGTAGCAAACTTTGTGAAAGTAAAAAGAAATTGTTTGCATCTCTAAAAGCTTAGAAGAATATAATGGTAGTGGGCAAGAATCAGCGGATGATGATATTGATGCTGAAGATGACCTAATGATGACTGATGATGATAATGCAGATCTAGAATATATCCCTTCAGCATCTTCTTTTTGTTCAGATGAAGTTGAGAATGAGAGAGATGATGACATGGCAAGACAGTTAGCAGTTATAAAATTGTGAGCAGGCTTACGGGGAAAACCTTAAACATGGTTTGCAGACTTGCATCAAGGCAAGCCTTGAAAACATCTGTTTGCACTGCTGACCTACAGGTCACCACAGTAACATTAAATGCCACCCACCAACCAGTGATATTGTGATATTTTCTAATTTAGTTCCTCATGATGAGTCATCCCAGCATGAAATGTCACAGAATTAGGCTACTGTATTCACCATGTCCATGGGTAGTAGTAATGGGGTTAAGATTATTGCAGATTTACAGCTGGTAGTACTACTGGCAAAAGTAGTAGTGCTAAAGTGGACCCTCACAATGCTGAGGGACAAAAGGGATATTATACCTACTCTGGACCCTTAGGGAGTTGCACTTGCCTCATGAACTTTCATGGGGGGTTTTGGACCACATTGTTTTTGTCTTTGAGGATGGACAAAGGACACACTGACAGCAGCAAATGATTTTTTATTTTTATTTGCTGAGAGTAAGATGTTATGCATGCGTAATGCTGTTTGACTTCATTCTCCCAGATCATTGTCTGGTTGAGAGGAAGTGGCTTTGTCACACAAGACACCATTTATACCCCTTAATTTCAGCATATGATAGCATGTGAGTAATCCTTATTTTCTTCATTTTCAGAGTTTATCTTTATTGAATCAATAAGTTAATCTTGAAGGGAGAATGAGAGCATCTTTAAGGCCCCACATGAGCTATCCATTGAAATAATACCAAAACTATCATTCCTCTCCATTAAGGGAGAGTAGAGATAAGAGTTCTCAGGCCCCCAAACTATCTAGATTGTTAGTTATAGGACACCATAGTGCAATAATAATCCACCACTGGTAATGCACCATATAAAAACTAGCTAGAGCTAGTGATAAATTATGTATGCCTTCTTAGAAGATCAGATTAATAGGTACCACCAAACAAGTGTTATTAATCATAACATTCAGGCATGAACAAAGACCTATTGGTAATAATTTTTTGAGTGCCAGTATGGTGTGTAACACATTTCAGACCAATGCATTGCATACCGCTCTGGCTCTCAAATGGGTAAGTGTTGTTAGAAAGATAAACTTACATGCAGTCAGTAAGCCATTTTGCATAATCAGTAAATAGACATGAAGAAACCTAAAAAGACACAGATGAGAAGATATGAAGATATTCTTAAGACATCAGCAGAGATGTTATCAAAGTTGGTTTCTAAATGTTATGCTCACATTTCCCACTTGTAGATATTCCAAGTCGTACAAGATGGTGTGACCTAGATTAGGCATCAAACATGAGAGGTGATAGACAGTATGGATAACACACCTGGGTCTCAAGCTTGAACTATGCAACATTATTATTATTTTGTTTTATCTCTGTATGTATGGTTAGAGATGCCTTTTTTCCATAAATACATTATAATGCGAAAATGTGGTTATCTGTACTCTTATTAATTATACTTTGATTTTTTATTATGAATAATAATAATTATTATTATTATAATTATTTTAGCATGTAATTACATTAAATCTTTTATTTAACCATTTAAACCTTTCAGATACAAGGGTGCAAGCCCCTTTGCAAAGCCTTATATTGTATGCTCTGATCTTTAAAGGATTAAGAACCAGAGGACCATGCAATACATTGAAATATATTGCATCTCTCTCAAGTCCTTAAACTGTTGAGGCCAATTTACTTGACATATTAATGTTAGTACAATCAATTCTGTATTAAATGTATACATCAGCTTAACTCTGAAAGTGACATTAGATTAGGATTCACTATTGTTTATTTCAGTATATAAGGCAAAGAAGTGTGGAACCTTGGAATTAGTTTTAAATGATAAAACATGTTGATGTGGTGATTGGTAACGCATCACATAACATTTTATAAAAATTTTCAAGACACAAACACTTGGCAGTGTAAAGTAGATGATGTTATTCTTTCTTACTTATGGAAGAAAAGCATTATCTCGCATGTGTAGTTTGCAAACTTCTGAAAGATGCTGACTTTGTATACCAATTTATATTATTAGCTCAAAATAAAAATAATGATTATGTGCAGTCTTCTAGATAAAGAACTTTAAACAACACTTAAATAACTGAAAGCCAGTGCTGCAAAACAGATATTTACTGTTATTAAAAAAGAAAAGAAAGTACTATATCACATTAGAGTTTAAAAGGAAATACAATGTAACTCTAAAGTAAGTCTACATGAAGAAGAGATGCTGTACTCTTGGTAAAGGGGGACATCTAACCCATGGAATGCATTCAGCTAGGAGACTTGTATTCAAAACTTAGGCATCTAATACCAGAGCAAGTTTCCTCTCCAGTGTTTTTGGACATTCATTAAGACCACCACATTTTCATTCATAGTGGTACAAATTTTCATCATGAGACAGAGGTGAGACAGGTGAAACCACATGTACACTTATATGCTCAATACTGCTTATATTATGTGAGTAGCAACTTGTATGTATGTATGTTTTTTATTGTTATGATAAAAAAAAGATCGCACAGGGAAGGTGCACCGGGAATGTATATGTTGTAACCTATCTAAAGAGAACCAAGACACAAAGCAAAGCCTTTGGTTACCATGTTCCCTGTACTTCCTGTAGGCTGCAGATTGTAAACAGATGCTCATACATGTGTATCTGCTGAGTGTCATTTGGATTATAATTATTACTTATCAAACGTAGCTTCCAAATGTAGTGGACAAATTTAGTGCCCTGAGCATTATGATACAGATGTATTAGGAATATTAACTATGAAAAAGACTGACACTGTTACACTTAAAATCAAAACAAAGCAAAGCAATAATTGTCATATATATATATATATATATATATATATATATATATATAAAATAGATATAATGAGGGCAGCACCCGTGGGACTTTTTAAGCAAAAGTAGGTATATATTATTTGATCATATGGTCAATGTTTCTGTCCGCGCAAGGGCCTTGATAACTGAAACGTTGACCATATGACCAAATAAAATGTACCTACTTTTTCTTAAAAAGTCCTTCGGGTGCTGCCCTCATTATTTCTGTTATCTTATTTTTTGGGATTGTGCCCCTGGGCTCCACACCATATAGGGTGAGTGCTTTCACCCACAACTGTCTTTCTCTCTCTTTCTCTCTCTCTCTCTCTCTCTCTCTCTCTCTATATATATATATATATATATATATATATATATATATATATGTGTGTGTGTACAAAAGTAGAAACAAGGGGGTAGCACCTGTGGGACTTGTATGGATGACATATTTATTGGTGAAAAAGCAAAATCTGCTCAACATTTTGGTCCGCTCTTGATAAAGGTCCCTAGATGACTGAAACGTGGGGCAGATTTTGCTTTTTCACCAATATATTTGTCATCTATACAAGTCCCACGGTTGCTGCCCTATTCTTTATACTTTTGTACATCTTCTGATTAGGACTGTGCACCTGGCCATTTCATTAGAGAAGTTGAGTGCTTTCACCTCTCCACTTCATCTATATTTAATTCCAAAACTTCTCATTGATTTAAATGGGGCTAGACAGTTATGGGTTAAATGGCCCATTTATATCAATGGACTTTGTATTTCAACTGTAATATATGCATATTTTTTACCATATATATATATATATATATATATATATATATATTGAAATTATTAAAGACATTAACTTGTTGAGAGAACATTCTATTAAAAAGATAGGACCACAATAAACAAATAGAAAATGACTTCACAATAAAAGACTTAATGAGTACAATAAGAATAAATCTAAAGAGTTTAGGGATCTAGCAAAGTAAAGGGAGAAATCATTTAACAAAAAATGCAAGACTTTCCCATAGCTCCCAAACATTCAAATGACCAAAGAGGAACACTTTTGTTTTAAGTGGTATTACTGGGGGTGTGGCTGGTGGGTGGGGAATTACAAAGAACTTCTAGGTTATTTAATTACCTATAGACTCCTCTTGCATAAATGAACAAATTATTTAGAGTAAGTCCAAAGTATTAGGTTTCTCCACAGACGGAAATTCCCAGAGAAAGTAGAAAATCAGACTTTTTTCCCTAAAATTCCCACAGGAACAAAACAGCACTTTTCGCCCATCCCTACAATATCATCAGGATTTGTGAAGGTGATGATTGGAAGACTGTCCTCAATACACACCTTGACCAATAAAAATACCTGGTGATGCCCTTTGGGCACTGTAATGCACCTTACAGTGATCACATGTTATGAACAAATGTTGTGACCTCTTCATACTTCTATAATAGTTTACACTGTCGATATACTCATGCACTTCGAGCAACCAAGAGCTACTTGCTATGAACCTGTTCAGTGCCAGGAAGAGCACATATTCCTTGCATATGAGGGGGAGAGGCTCTCACCCTTTCATACCAATCCTTTATTCCTATAGCAATCAGAGATCACTGGTGAGGGCATTATCACCTTCTTGATGTTCCCCTTGCTATTGATCACCCAAAGATTATGTGGCCAGCTTTCCCAAGCATGCCACACAGTCTGGAAGTTCAGATTGCAATGAGACACACAGTAATCATCCATCTGTCTGCAGAGGCTAGGACTTTAATAGAAGAGGGGGTCCTGATGTCCCCAACAACAAGGTATGAGCGATATGGTCTGTGAGGATAGGCAAAATGAGTCTTATCTCTCAAACCTTTATGGTTTAAGAGATATTCACAAGCAAAGTTTCCCCCTCCCGCCCGTTTTACCTGGTGTAAGCCATCTCTTCTCAGATGTGGAATCTAGTTGTAAGACCAGACAGATAACAGCAGGGGACAATTTTCTTTCTATTAGAACAATGAAAGCCCTGCTCCCCTTGACAAGTTTTTCAGGTTTTTCCCTTATCTTATTGAAGATTTTCCCTCTCTGCAGTCTATCTGAGCACCACCTTCTGGTGTGGCTGAAAAGTGTTACATAAATAAAAGGGCGGGAGGGGGATACTTTATTATTGAATTACTCTTGAACTACAACTCTAACAGAATTGAAATAACACTCTCCAAAGTCCAGATACTATGATGATTAATTAGAGCTGCTTTTATTATGAAACATTACTATCCCTTTAAACTATACATGTTTGGTATTTTTTTACTTGGAGGATTCAGGGCTTTTTCAAATAATTGAAACATTCAGAATCAACATTAAAGTCTTTGATATATATATATATATATATATATATATATATTTTTTTTTTTAATTTATATATATATATATATATATATATTTATACTGGGATTTTAGAAAAATAAGTAATGTACTTTTTTGCATTTATGATATCATAGCTTGACATAGGATACAAAATATAGTTTTTTTGAAGTTTAAGGAAAAAGAAAAAAAATATATATATGATGGATCTCAGAGGAGGAATTCAGTTTCTTGTTTTAATTACATCCCACTATGCATATGTATACCCTTCCTAAAGTGCACAAAAGCATTTTGAATCCTCCATTATGACCTCTAGTTTCTGCTTGAGATAAAATGTTGCATCTCATTTGTACATTCGTGAATCATTTCCTGCAACCTGTTATGAATAATACTAAAACATATTTACGGGATTCAGCTTATCTAATTAAACAAATTAAACAAATGTGATATTGCCCAGTATGGATGTGGTAAATCTGTACATGGCAATTTCTCATTCAAAAGGTATATTGGCAGTTGAAGATATGATCAAGAGTTTCCCTTTTTATAAGGGTAATCAATTTCTTTTTTGACTGAGCTACTGGAAATCATATTGAGTAATTTCTGTTTTAGGTTTGGAAACTGCTTTCATCAACAGATTTCAGGAACAGCCTAGGTGGTCCCATGGCACCTTCATATGCCAATTATTATATGCATCAGTTGGAACAAATATATTTGCTTTAGGTATTTGAAGACAACATCATTATGTTAAAAATATACATAGATGAGCTACTCATTCTAGAAGATTTTGCGAGAAGGTTTAATAACAGAAATACACCTATTAAATTTAGTAGAACACATGATTAAGATTTTCTTTCTTAGATTTGGAAATTTCTTGAGAAGGTGATGATCTGCAAAATATCAATATTTGCAGGTGACACTAAATTATGCAAGGTAAGTAATTCAGAACAAGAGAGGGATTTACATACAATGTCAGATTGGGCAAACAAATGGAATATGAATTTTTATGTGGGGAAGTGTAAAGCCATGCATTTGGGAGGAAATAATCCCAAGGCTACCTATGAACTTAATGGAATCATTTTAGGGTATTCATTGCTAGAGAAAGACCTGGTATCCTTGTCAACTACAAACTTGGAAACAGTGACCAGTGTAGCAAAGGCAAGCAAAATCCTGTCTTACATAAAAAGAGGTATTGAAGCAAGAGTGAATAACATTATTTTACCATTATACAAATCATTGGTAAGACCTCACCTTGAGTATGCAGTGCAGTTTTGGGCACCAGTTCTGAAAAAGGATATACTAGAACTAGAGAGGGTACAGCGAAGAGCAACAAAATTAAGGGAATGGAGGACTTGACGTATGAGTAATGACTAGACAAACTAGGCTTATTTATTCTAGAGAAAAGATGACTAAGAGGAGACCTTATCACATTGTACAAGTATATGAGAGGTCAATACAAGGATCTCTGCGGTGAGGTATTTATTCCAAGGCCTGATCAGGTTACCAGGGGATACCCCTTGAGATTAGAGGAAAGGAGGTTTAGACTTCAGCAGAGGAAGGGTTTTTTTACAGTAAGGTCTGTTAAATTGTGGAATTCCTTGCCCAAGGAGGTGGTTATGGTAGATACAATGGATTCATTTAAGAGAAGATTAGATACATTTCTTTCAAAAGGGAACATATAGAGTTATACTGTTTTTTAGTAGGTGGTTCAGGAAGGCCTGATAAAGACTAAATTATTTGTTAGCAGGAAAGCTATAAAATTCTTAGACACTAGGTTAGGAGGAGAAGGTTGAACTTGATGGACCTGTGTCTTTATTAAACCTAATTTACTATGTTACTATCTATCACGGTGCCCCATGATTGCCTATAGCAGATGTTGCCATAGAGCGACATTATTTACTTCCTAGCTGTCGCTCTCGCTGAGTCGCTATTCTTATAGGGCACCATGCTGATGAGGTCATCGCTCCACCTACCTGTCAGGGTTTTTAAACCTCAGCCTGTGTCATTTCCAGTGCCCTTTCATGGTGTATCTGAGCTTATTGCTGTGTTGGTTCATTACCATTCCTGTTTTACCTGGCAACATCTGACTACCCATTCCGATTCTGAATCCTGGCTCATGTGACTACCCGTTCCAGTTTGGACTCCTGGCTACGTCTGACTACCCGTTCCGGTTCTGACTTCTGGCTACTTCTGGCTACGTCTGACTACCCATTCCGGCTACAACCACTGCAACGTCTTACTACCCTATCTGGTTCTGACCATTGGCCGCCTCCTGGTATACTCTCTGTGTTGCGCTCCGTGACCATTCCGTGCCTTGGTTTGGCTCCTGTGCTACCTGTGTCTTCCGCTCTGCGCTCGCTTCCTTTAGCGGCGCTTGTCGGTCACTCCGTGTGTCTGACCTCCTGTGGTCGTACCGGTTTGTGCTGCCTTGCCTATCCTCCGTCTGGCTACCAGCCTACTGTATACCCTGTCGGGGTATTGGTCTGCTCCTTTTCTCTGCCGACTGTGTGTATGGGAGTGCTCTGCACTGTCCTCACATCTACCGTGTAGTCCAAGGGACATTCTGTTTCTGACCATCTGTCTAGTGAAGAGTGAGGAAAGTGTCTACGCTGTTTCTCTCTGGTCTCGTGAAGGTGTGCCATTCTCTCTGTGTATGGGAGTGCTCTGCACTGCCCTCACATCTACCGTGTAGTCCCAGGGCCATTCCGTGTCTGTCCACTTGCCTGGTGAAGGGTAAGGAAAGTGACTCCACTGTTCCTTCCTGGTCTCGTGAAGGTGTGCCATTATCTACTGCCACTTGTGTCATTAACATACTACTGTGTGTCATTTGTTGCCATCAGCCTGTTGCCTTATCTCCTGTCATTCATTGTATTTAATAAAGTTTTATATTAAGTTAATCTGTACTTGTCAGTGTGTTCATTTCCTAGTCACTCCGTGACACTATCTGGGCTATATATTATACAGTAACGCTACTGTTAGAAATACATTACTACACTATACTAGTCATCGTCCACAGGAAATGAAAAATTATTTAGTGGTGCCACAGTTCTTAAGTGTGATAAGGAATAATTCCAATCCTATTAATATGCAAAAGCAATTTAAAGAAATGTCTGAAAGATGTCGTCAGCATGGCTATAGTGAAAATCTCATTACTAAGAATGCGAAAGAAGCCCTGGAAAAGGCAATAGACATGACATGACTCCACCGCCTCTCATACAACAAACTGCCACAACTAATTGTAATATTCTATCTACTGATTCAACGTCACATAAAGATTTTAAACAACAACCCATGATGTGTTATAAGAGAGGATGCAATTTACATGAACTACTGATTAAAGCAGATCCTCAGAAGAGCTGTATTCAGTATGGTGAATCCGATTAAAAGAGACTACAACAGAGTAGTTTAAGATATACAGAATACGGGGCATGTAGGCATATAGTAATAGGTGGACAATGTTGGTATCCACATACAAATTAGATGTTTGAAATATAGCAGCACATCACATGCACAACAGAATTTGTAATCTATGTGATTACTTGTCCATGTGGTACGGCAAAATGGATCACAAATTGAAAGAAAGGATTGGGTGACACTGATCAGCAATTGATATTACATACCGGGACAAAGAAGTGATAAGCCTGTGTCTAAACACATTTTAAGCATGGGTCATGGAGTCTCTAATTAATCTCTCATGACAACCGAACATGTACTACAGCTGAGAGGAGGCAACAGATCAACAATACGTCTGCAAAAAAGAAACATTTTGTATAAAAAGGTTAAATATTGTGGCACCTAATGGCTTAATGGCCTAAATGAATATACAGTACTCAGTGTTTTTGGATGACTGCAAATATACAATATGGATGGTTTATAAACTAATAATAATAAACTAATAATATAATGTAAATTTTGCTATTCACAGAGCACTTATATAAATATTCACCATCACAGTTAAACTAATCATGTAAAATTTTAATGATTGATTTATTAACATTCACATTCAAGAGAAAGCTTGTCAGTTTGGACACTTTGTTTACAATGAACAAGGGATAACATTTTTATACATGTTAAATTCTCTATTACCATTGAATTAATCTTGTAAATGAATGATTTATAAACATTTCCATTCAAGATGTAGCTTTTTAGCGAGCTATAACATTTTAGTTTTCTTCACGTTAGTTTCTGTAATATTCCGTCACATCCGTTTTTTCACATGGATACGGTGTATCACTGGTTATGGATATTGGCATAAGGTATTTATGTTTTGTTTATTATGTATTTTGGTTTGTCTTGATAAAGGTCCATACTGGGCCAAAATGTTGACTTTTAAATGTCTGGAATAAAATAATGTGCTCCTTCCCAACCATGGTATACGTACATTAACGGTAGTGCCTGGTTATTAGTGTTTCAGTGGACCATGTGTGCAGATGAATTACTTGTTTTTTTACACACATACATAACAATATACATAGAGAAATAAGGGACAGCACCTGTAGGACATGTTCAAAAAACAACCAAAGTTAATCTATTGAGGTCAATGTTTTGTCACACAGACCCAAGTTGTTAGAAACTTTCCAACGAGGCCTTCATCCTACAGTGCATTGACAGCAGCTGAAGATAAGGAGATAATGATGATCTATCTATCTATCTATCTATCTAATATATACATATATATATATGGATGTGCAGGAAGTTTATTTTCCTTGTATGGAAATTTTGGCAGAAAAGGAGCTGTTTCTCTATTCTAACAATATTCTACTTGTAAAGGGAATCCAACAAAACTTAGTTGCAGAACTTTAAGTATGTTGATTTCGGTGGGCAGAACCTTTGCTTGCTGTGTTCCCCCTCATTGTTAATGCTGATGATCCCTCTCACATATCATCATACAGAAATGCATACACACTCACATACACCTCAGTTTATCATGCAGAAAATATAGGCAGAAAGTATATTCTCTGTTCTCCCTGTGCAAACACTTCCATACATTCTAATAGTAAGATTGGAATGTGAAATTACATTTCAAGTTGGTAGCTCATTATGTAGTGATCAGTAATGTGAAGTAATTATATAGATATACAAATGTTCTTGTGACACTAAAATTAATTAGAAATGATCTAGAAATGTAATATTTTTCAGTTACTTTTCAGGAAGGTGAACAAAAATTTGTGTCACCGTCTCTATTTATATAACTGCATTCTACTCATCATTGGCTCATGGCCACATTTTTTCTGGTCTCCAAATATTTTACCAGAGAGGTGTCAACCTTAGCAACCCTAGCGACACATAACTAAAGTAATAACTGGTGGTCGCCATAGAAACAGTCAGCAGAAATGTTTTTCCACTAACTGGTCCAGCATTTCTGATTTGTTATAACAGCCAGTAGCATAGAGTCATAAAAAGACAGAGATAAGCTGAAAGTTACATGGTAGGTATATGTAAATGTGGATTTTGGTGTGTGTTTTGTATTTCTTCTGCTGTGTGTGTATGTACGTGTGTGTACATGTCTGTTTTGTTTGGTGCTCTATGTGTTTTGGTGTGTGTAATATATTAGGGTCTATGTGGTAGCTGTGTATTTTGGCATACTATGTGTTTGTTGGCCTATGTTGTATTATTTATATTGTTGTATGCTGGGTTACAAGTATATTTGTGTCTACTGCACTGTGTTCTGGGGGTTGGTGCTATTTCCAGGATTTGTGATATAAATATAAAGTAAGGCTGAAAATTAATAATTTGACATTTTTTGAGCCCTTCTGTGGACCTCTGTCCAAGCTCTACATGCATTTGTGAGCCTCAGACCACCCCCAAAAAATGCACTCAACTGTCATAGGCCACGAGGAAAATATTTGAGATAATTATCATAAATAAATTCCCATGATATGATTACTGATACACAATTAATTGATTAAATTATTTTTGCTTTCTTTTACTCTCTTTGTCTGTATTCTGTCCACATCTTTTGGCACTTTATAAAACAAAACATTTGAAAGCCTTGTGAAAGAAATGTGCCAATTACATGCAGTGTTTTACCTTTTTAATTATTTTATCTCAGCTTTTGTGTTTTCAGTCATATTATATTATTTTCTAGAAATAGTAAAGATTATATAAAATTGCTTATGTTTGCTAATGTATGCAAAAGATTTGATTCAGTAGAAAACTAATAAATGGTTCATTATATTTTCTTACATGTTTTGATAAGTATTAAAAAACATTGTTAGTTAATGTTCTATTTTCAGAGATTAAAGATTAATCATTGCAAAACCCTAGATCTGCTGTAATCCAGGGCCACATTGAAAAATTGGAAACTTACTTTATTTCAAAGACTGTATTTTTTAGATGAATGGATTGCAAATTCTTTCTAAATTATATGATTAATATGTGGTTATTTCTGTCAAACATTAACTGTGTGTTTATGAGTGATCAGACAGATCATACATTTGAAATCTGATAAGAATAGGTTCCTATTTTCCCTAATGTGGACTCTTGGCTTTTAGTCATGTATCTATGAAAAATAACTTTTAGTAAACCTGGAAGTTAATATAAAACAAGCATTACATGTTAAACCTTACCATTATCTCTTAACTTTTATTTCTGAATTTACACACAATGTCATTTTGCTAGTACAACAAATAAATTACTGGGGAATTACTTGGAATTACCAAAGAATAAAATAGTTTGGAAGCAAGGGGAAAAGAAAGGAAATGATAAAACTTTATTAAAAAAATCACATACCACTAAGATTTCTCCTAATGTCAGAAAAAAAATTAAAATTGCAAGTTAAGATTTTTTCCAGAACTAAAGCAGCAAGAAAAAAGAAAGAGCTAAACAATATTTACAGCCTCTTTTTTATTATTGCTTTGAACTTATACTAGTGAAAGAAGTGATTGTAAATGTTCTCAGCATTGTTTCCATAGGAGACAAATACAGAAATACCATTAATTTAAACAGAGCTATTAGCCTCTTCATTGCTAGAGTGGTCACCAATGCACTCCAATGCAAATGGGGAAATATTTAATTGTCCCCTATGGCGCATTTGGTTTGACCCACAATAATTCCTTTTTCCTTTTGAAATTAGTACCCATAGTAACACAATACAGTTTAGTTGTTTTTATTCACCATCCAGATAATCACAGGAATCACTGCTGTTAGCGGGGAATCACGTTGCCCATGTTTGACACACAGCTTATATCAATGCACATTCTTCACTCCCCCAATGCTTATTTTTGTGGCAGTGCAGCTAACCTCATGAATGCCCAATTCTCCATTCTTCTGAACACTATCTCCTCCTTACACCTGGATGCCTGAAGTTTTCCCCATTACGAATTGCATTATATATAAGGCCACCAGAGGCACGAGGACAAGCTTTAGAGAGTGCTAAACAAACTCCACTTTGAGACCCACAGAGGAACAAAGGGGATAGTTGCCAGAGCACCAGTAATTATCCAGGAATTTCAGAGGTTCTGCATGTATGATATGCCTGTTTGCACATGATTTTTAGTGCATATATTCTTCAATGTCAGAAACTGCACTGTGCACAGTGTGCAATTCAGTAGGTAAAAGGGGAAAGGAAGAGACATAATTTGGCAAATCTGACCTCATTAAGCACATGCAATATAAAATTCCTGATGTGTATGTAAAACATGTGAAACCCTCCCCCCCAAAAAAAGGGTTACACTGACTAACAGAACAGGAGGTGGACTTGCAGGGCAGAGGTAGAATAACAGCCAGGAACAGATACTGGATTGATAGGGAGCAGTGAATCAACCTACTACACAATTGCAGACAGGAACAGGATGTTGGGTAGCCACTAGGGTTTGTAGACACCATACTCGTGCACTGAAGTGCTTAAGAGGCTGCTTGATATAGGCCTCAGTGTGTCCCGGAAGCAGACTAGAATACAGGTAATAATAGAGCTGGAGTAAGTGTATTGTGTCCAGAAAAATAGGCAGACCTGCAAATAATAGCAGAACAGAATTTTAGGTTCTTACAGGAACTTGAATGTTGCTATATGTGTGCCCCTTTCCAAGAGCATAAATGACATGGGAGAAAAAACCATAGAAAGTAAAGTGAAATCCCCAACAGCCAGAAAGTCTAACAACAACAACAATGCCTGTGTTGTGGTCATCTTCTTTGGGTAGGGTCTGATTGCAGAACAAAATCAACATTTTCACTCTGGCAACCTTAGGGTCTTTTTCTTCTTCCTCCCCCACTGTCACCATTACCACCAAATCAGCTGATAACAAGTCTGCAAAAGTGAGGATCTGACAGTTAGTCTATGCCCATTTCATGTTGTGCGGTGTCATCTTTGGCAACATTATTATCCAGGGTGCCTAACCATGAGTAAACTTACTGGCTTCACAAAAGTTGTTATAATAGCATGATGCATGGCTTCAGTGATGTTCAATATCATGTAACATCCTTTTGTATGTCTATAATGACCATATATTCAGGAAGAAAACTGTATGAAACAAGGATGCAGGTCATTAGTTGCACCTAAATATAGTTTCGCTAAATGACCACCTGATCTTATTTACAGATGACTTTAGTACACACTCCTCCAGCACACAATTTCTACAGAAACTCCTTAATGCTACCACTGCTGGAGAATAAAGAAAAACGAAAAATGTTGCATTTACTTCCTATGTACAAATATCTGCAACTTGGAGTCCCAAAATGTCTCATTTAAACAAAATGTTTTGGAGAATTTGTTTCCCCCTGTGATGAAGCTGCCTTACTGAAGAATTGATTATATTCTCCTTCGTATACATCAGTCTCTCTATCCAGTCAAACCTTGGCTATTCATTTGTTTTATGGAGTTCATCTCAGGGCCAGGGATTGGATATAAGTGGTCAGGTGTTTTCTGACATTGTGATGTCCTGACTAAAGAAGGCATATGTTAAAAAACAGAGAACTATGCTGATGCAGGAAATTACACATTTGAATAATCATATGTGCATACAGGAATTCTTCATGCATAATAAATCAGATCAAAGCCACACAATATTTAAGTACAGAAATAGCTAGGATTTTAAATAATTTCATTTAAAACATAAATTTGGCATACCACATATAATGGATGAAATCAAGCAAAAGGAGTCTGAGAATGTTGACTGTGGTTTGAAAAGGAGAGACATTATTTAATGAGACCACTGTGAATATGTTCAATACATCAGGAACTCCATTAAATCCATCATTTTAGTAATATATATTTGAAAGTCTTGATATCAGAATTGATGATAGAAATGTGGATGTTTACAGATTCCCTTGAGCTGATCTTGTTCTTTAGATGATAATGAAGTGGATTTGTTTTCTACTATTTTTTTTTCCAAATATTAATTGAAGTACTAGTATCAGTTACTCTGAATTACTGCATTGCAGTTGCAGTATTACAGTATGCATTTATGTCTGCCTTAATGCAACATGGAGAAATTATCTAGATGTCTTTGTACATTTTAAATAATCAAAAATATTATGTTCATGGTGCACTGTGAAATCAAACAGTACGTTGATTAAAATTAAGCATTTTTATAGTTGTGCTGAAAAAGACAAAAAAACTTACAAAAAGAGCAATTAATGAAATCCATCTTTGGTTTCCTTAAGATTATTTAACACATTAGAATATGGCGAACATTTACACATAGCACAGTATCATTAAAGTCATACTTTCTTAATATACGATGGACATATTAGGATATCTATACTTCGATCTTCCTTTGCCCTCCTACCAAACCTCTATGAATCATTCTTCCTTGTACCAAACTTCCTCCTTCCTCATACCAAGCCACTGTCACTTATCCTCCTTCCTTACAAACTCTGTACTTCCTCTCACCAAACTCTCTCCTTTCTCATATCAAGCCTCTGTCACCTATGCTCTGTCCTAACAAACTCCCTCCTGCCACCTAATAAACCTCTCTCATTCATACTTCTTACAAAACCTCTATCATGCATACTCACTTGTACCAATTCTCTATCATTCATCTCTGTCCTGCCTTCTACCAAACGTCATTCAGTCATCCTCCCTCCCTACAAACTTTGCCTGCCTCCTAACAAACCTCTCTTGGTCTTCTGCCTGAATGCCATTCTGCCTAACAAATCTCTCTGTCATCTGCCCTGCTAACAAACCTCTATCAGTCATCTGCTCAACTGAGAGGGATTTGGTAGAAGGCAAAACTGAGTTTGATGGGAGCGTGGATTACTGAGAGAGGTTTGTTAGGAGGCAGAATGGAGTTGGTAGGGAGGGAGGACTTAGTGACATTTGGTATGAGGCAGGACAGAGTTTGTTAGGATGCAGGATGAATGATAGAGAGGTTTCGAAGGAGGCAGGAGGGAGTTTGTTATGATCGAGCATGGGTGACAGAGGTTTGATTGGAGGAAGGAGGTAGTCTGGTAAGATGAAGGATGGAGTTTGTAAGGAAAGAGGTTGAGTGAGAGAGGTTTGAAAGAAGGAAGGGCGGAGTTTGGTAAGAGAAAGGATGGCATTTGTAAGAATGGAGGATAAGTGACATTGGTTTGGTACAAGGAAGGAGGGAGTTTGGTATGTGGAAGAAGGAATGATAGAGGTTTGGTAGGAGGAAGAAGGAAGGATGAAGTATAGATGTCCTAACATGGCAACCATATTAATAAGAATTTCAGATAATAGGCTCTGTTCAGTTGCCAATGATACTAGGCATTATCTGCTCATTTCAATTATGCTGCAGCATTTTTTGACAGCTATTCCATTACTTGCTAGTTGCCATGAAGCTCTGTTGAGATACCTTATTTTCTTTTCTTGGTGTTTTCAGACACTGCTTGTTTTTTTCCCCTCTGTATACCAAGATTTAGTGCATACAGCCATTGGGTTACTATCACTGCAAATCACTTCACACAGTAACTGTTTAATAAAGGGCTCAAACCCAGACATACTGACTTCACTGATTTAGAAAGATTTTGGAGGTGAGAGGAGACTTTTGCACTTTGCATTCCCAACAGGGACAGGAATACTTGAGATTGATGGAGCTGCAGGAAAGGGTGTAGAGGAAGAAGAAAACAGCTTCTAGGAAGAAGAGTCAGGGAAGGTCTCATAAAACATCAGTCAGTTTGCAAGAAACTACTCAGGAGGAAGATGGGCCACATTTCTTTGTTTTATCTATGAAGAGAAAAAGGCATTGGTCTCAGCTATCCTTGAGAGGACTTATTCCTTTTTTAACATTGTCCACAGTAAGGTTTAAAAGGAGATATAAAGTGTTTTAGGAAGAAGTCACAGATTGCAT
Organism: Rhinophrynus dorsalis; assembly: GCA_037306005.1. Taxonomy (NCBI): domain Eukaryota; kingdom Metazoa; phylum Chordata; class Amphibia; order Anura; family Rhinophrynidae; genus Rhinophrynus; species Rhinophrynus dorsalis. The sequence goes on along the minus strand of CM074720.1, from coordinate 305,138,954 downwards.
GAATGCAATCGTCCATCACAACACTGAGGTCTGCAAGAAGTATTATAATGACTGCAGTACATTGTCAATAAGAGTATAACTGAGGACGGTGATCAGGCCAGAGATACATATGGTGGAGCATACTCTTCTACAACCTACAACATTGTGGGGGAGAATCTTCATTAGCATTTTATCTTAACTACTTTCCAGGAAGAAATGGGAGAAGATGACACAGAGGATGAAACCACCCTAGCTGCCAACTGTGTGATGTGTTTTTTTTTGTGTTTTTAATCATGTCTCTACTATATTTGAAAGCAACATATTTGTGACCTTTTTAGTACACAAAAGGTTAACATGATGCACCACTGATAATTTTTTGAAAACCTGTTACAACACCATTTACGTCTGTCTTATCTTTGACTATAATCTTAAGCAAATGTGAATGGTTTACAGTTTTATTTATACAATACATTATTTTTAAATGTTTTTCAAATAGTATTGGAATGCTGTTTATGATACAAGACAAAATGGTTCTTAAGGTGCAGGAAACGTGGAACAATAAGTCATAGCTCATGCTGAATTTGATTTACTAATGGAAGTCATAGGCTATTTTGGTAAATAGGGAAATAACACTAATATGTATAAAGCCTTAAGTTCCAAATAATTGTGAAATCATAATTCAAACAATATTCTACATGAAATTTTATTTTATTTAGTTCTTTATGTTTTTAGTTTTTATATGTAAACCTCTTTGAGTCCCATGAAGCGAAAATAATTGAATTATTAACTTTTATGTCATTATTGCTGCCTTGAAAATCAGGACCATTTATTTATTTTACTGTTAACGTGACAAGATCTCCTTCCTCAGAAGGGCCGGACTGAGAATTAAAACTAGGCCTACAAAAAATGTAATAGCAGCCCCACATTTCATAATCTTTGTGGTCAACAATGTATAGATTAGCTGAAAACCACATAATCAATCAAACTGTACATTGTGCTTACAGAGCATCTGAATACCACAAAATTATGCAAAGTCTACATTGCAAATATTGAGCAATGGAATATCACATAATCATGCAAAGTGTATATTGTGATTATAGAGTAATGTAATGCCACAAAACCATGCAATCTGCAAATTGTGAATTGTAAATTGTGAAAAATTGTTAATGCAATCTTTAAATTGTGTGTACTAGAGTAATGTAATGCCACAAAACCATGCAATCTGTAAATTGTGAGTATACAGCAACAGATTGCCATGGGTCATTCATATGGAATTGAGCTGATCTGTATACCTGTGGTGCAGGACTGCAATCATGGGCATCCGAAGGCGGGGGGTAAGCCTTCCCCACAATTACCTCCTCCATATAAACAAAGGGTCTGGATGGGCTGGCCTGGGTGTCATATTATGGCTTTGCCCCCCCCCCCCGAAAATTTTCTACAGACACGCCTGACTGCAATATGTGCATCACAGGAATGTAGATCAACTGAACATGATTCTGGCCTTTGCCACACAGAGTGTAAATGAAAATTCCCAAGTTATTAAAATTATTTATTTAATGGGGAGTTTAAGCACCTTGAATGAGAGGTCTCTAAATCACCTCTAGCATGAAACAGTTAAAAGCCACATTTATCAGCTGCAGTTTTTAGTATCCCTCATAGTACAATTAATTTTGTCCCAGAATGACTCCATTTTCTTTTGAAAATACAACATTTAGCTTTCTAGAGAGGTGTGCAATTCATTGGCCCTCTAAGGGTTAAAACAATGATATACTGTAGGTGAGTGCTGAAAAGCCTATCAAAAGGTTAAATCATTATGCAGAAATGTAACACTTTAAGGCCCAGAGGAGTGTGCAATACATTAGGGCCATATGTTCAAAAGAAAAGTGGAAGAATTCTAGTACAAATTAATTGAATCATAGGGGAAAAATACTATTTCCAAAATTCCCCATAATTTAAATGAGGATTTTAATCCTGAAAAGGTATCCATCGCTTTGTGAAACATGGCATTGAAGACATCTCTATCATTCAAGAGATAAAGACCACAATTCTCCCCATCCCCCAAAAAACCCTGCTGGCATTTTTTCAAGCATGGTAAGCAGTTCAATTATCTACGCTTTGAAAAAATACCAGCCAAAAAAAAAAGATGTTGTTAGCGCCCATTCGAACTATCCCCATATCAATACATCCAAAATATGAAAAATAAATTATCAAATGTTAGTACAATTAATCCTATGAGTGTCAGTGGGTTATGCATACCCTACTGGCACTCACAGGGTTAATCCAACTAAGTTAAAAAACAGCCCTGACAAGAAACACTTACCATCAATCCTGATGTCCAATGGGGTCTTCGGCTAAGTGTTCTTTCATTTCTGTCTTCTTCTTTCTCTTCATCTTTTCTCTTATGTCTTCATCTCGTCTGTCTTCTTATCGTCTTCCTTGTTGAAAATATATACCTGGAAACATTTTTAAAATATGTGCATTGGATAACCCCTTGCACTGAGTACCTCCCTGGCAATCAAAGGGTTAACACAGCAACATTCCCCCGAATGAAAGAATATCAAAATCCATTTCATAAATATTTTTTCTTCAAAATAGAAAAATACCGGCTTATGCAAAATTTTTCGCATATGGTTCATGGGAATACATAAATAGTTTGTGGCTCCACTGCTGTCACCAGCGGTGGTGGCAGGGAGTCAGGCTGATGAACCCCCCCCCACCCATTACCTTTCAGACTGATGCCTGAGCCAGTGTGTGGGAAATTTGAACAGTGGCTGGCTTTTATATGGCCAGTCTCTGTACAAACCGATTCCCAGACGTCCATTGGCTGGGATGTGTGTTACTCACCTCTAGACAATCAGCTCCTAGTGAGTTTCATCATCCCCTGCTAGGAGCTGATTGGCGGGTAGGTGCTTAAGCACGCACCCCAGCCAATGGATGTCTGGGAGACATTTTAAACAGAAATTGGCCATATAGAAGCCAATCTGTGTTCAAATTTCCCACACACTGGCTCGGACAGTGGCCCGAAAGGAAACAAGGGGGGTTTGTCAGTCTGACTTCCTGCCACCACCAATGAAGACAGTGGTGGAACCACAAACTATTTATGTATTCCAATGTACCATATGCAATATATTTCGCATATGGTGTGAAATGGATTTTAACACATATTCTTCGATTTGGGGGAATGTTGTTGTGTTCCAATTTGGAATGGATGCATTACTTTAACACTTTGAGTGCCAGAGAGGTATGTAACACATTGCATATATAGGCATTTGTTTTTGGAGCATGTTTCATGTTTTTTTTTTTTTTTATTAATTTTCAGGTACATATTTGCAACAAAGAAGAAGAAAAGAAGACAGAAGAGAAGACAGAAGATGAAGAGAAAGAAGAAGGAAGATAGCAGTTGACAGAAGCAGACAGACAGTGGATGACAGGTAAGTGTTATACAGCTGTGGGTGTTAGGCTAGTGTTAGGGCTAGTATTGTTCTGGTGTAGGGTTAGTGTTTAACAGGGTGACTGTGTGTTGTGCTCACATTGGGTGCTTGACAGTGTATTAAGCACCGATCTTTAGCTATTTTCCTTTGATGTTCCCATTACTCACACTATTTAGTGTGGGTTTTGGGAACTTAAAATACACAACAGACAATGGGCCACAAGTCCATTTCTGTGGCCCAACTTTCTTTGTGGTTTCAATCTATAGGGCAATTGAATACCAACAGACAAATTTTGTGTACAGTCAGTAGCCAATTTTGCCCTGGCTTTTTTGCAGAATAAATTAAATTGAGGCCTAAAATCCCTATTGAATCCCTTTTTTTCTCTACAAATTTCTTCATATACTTTGTAAACTTGTGTCATCAGCAATGTAATCTAATCCTTTATATGTTATTCATCTCAATAGCAAACAAGATCCAAAAAATGCTAATATGTTCTGCATTGCCATACAAACTAGGAAATATATACATAAGATTGCTAGCCTCTTTTCATTTTCATTCAGAGGTAGAACTAAAATGGGTAGTTGTACTGGGGCCTAGCATCCAAGGGAGCCCTATTTTCCCCAGGGTTTATGAAGTTCTAGTAATGCATCTATGACATTTTTTGTATTAAGGATGGCACTTAAAGGGTTCAAAAGTTATAGCTCAGTGGTTTAATGCAACAGCTGTGGAATCTGCGCAAACCTTAGGCTCGCAGGTTCTAGTCCCAGACAGGGTCACAGGGTCACAGTTGCCGAGGAGGTCTTCATCCAGCAGTGCATTGAAAATGATTGCAGATATAGATATAGTCATTAAGAGACTGGGTGGAAGCACTTGCACAATCCCAATGAATTACAGAAATGGACTTAAAAGAGGAAGCAGCACCTGTGGGACTTTCAGACAGCAAAATAAAATGCCAGTTTTGCTCTATGAAAGTCCCACAACATGGCCCCCCTTTTTAAGTATATATATATTTATTGCAAGGGATTATCCTCCTGAGTAAAACAGGGAGACTTCCTTTCTTGTCACATGTTTTATTCAAAAGTTATTGTAGCTCAAACTTTCATTTTGTCTGTGCATGGCTGAACATTTTACTTTGGTGCTATTGCTGCACTGACAATACCTGTCAACAGGCTGCTGTATTAACAGCACCACCAAAAAATTACAGGCCATACATTGCAACAAAAAAGAAATTCAAGCTTGAGATTAATAACGTTTTAACAGAAGATATCTATTTTTATTCTATACTATCCCTTTACGAAACCTCTAAACTCTTCTGAAAAAGACCCTTCTAAATAGAATTAAACAAAGTACCAAACTATTCCTGTTAACATTAAAGGTATTTTAAGGAACAAGAAAGAACTCATACTAAGACCAAAAAGAAACTATTTATTACCCCTCTAAAAACATATTTCAAAGTACGAGAAAGTTAACACTCTGACTACTCCATAAGCATCAGCACATCTGCAAAGACATAAGATGGATAGATGCTCATCTCATCTAATCCAAAGTGGCATGTGATGGAATAGGGTATCCATTTGAAATGGCTCACTTCAAATGTCGCATCTTAAATTATCTCATTTCTATGGCCGCGTCTTTCCGAATGGCGCATTTTCCATGTCACGCCTTAAAGAGTCTCAAATTCTACATGTTGCGTCATTCCAAATGGCGCATGCACCAAGTTCCATGAGGACTCATTAAGGACGCAGTAAGGGCACATTAAGGATGCAATATGGGTGCAATAAGGACTCATTAAGGAAGAAATATGGGCGCAATATGGGTGCATTAAGGATGCAATATGGGTGCAATAACAACGTATTAAGGATGCAATATGGGTGCAATATAGGTGCATTAAGGATGCAATATGGGTGCAATATGGGTGCAATAAGGACGCCTTAAGGACGATATATGGGTGCAATATGGGTACATTAAGGACGCAATATGGGTGCATTACGGACGCAATATGGATGCACGCAATAAGGAAGCAATAAGGACGCAGGGTTTGGTTTTACTGTGTTTTAGGGTTGATTTTGGGTTGGTTTTGGTGTGTTTTGGGTTGGGTTTCAGTGTGTTTAGGGTTGGTTTTTGGTTGGGTTTGGTGTGTTTTGGGTTTGTTTTAGTGTATTTAAGGTTGGCTTTGGTGTATTTAGGGTTGGTTTTGGGTTGGTTTTAGTGTGTTTAGGGTTGGTTTTGGTGTGTTTAAGGTTGGTTTTGGGTTCGTTTTAGTGTGTTTAGGGTTAGTTTTGGGTTGGTTTTAGTGTGGTTTGGGTTTTAGTGTTTTTTTTGGGTTGGTTTTGGTGTGTTTAGGGTTGGTTTTGAATTGGATTTAGTGTGTTTAGGGTTGGTTTTGGTGTGTTTTGGGTTGGTTTTGGGTTGGTGTTAGTGCATTTTGGGTTGGTTTTGGTGTGTTTAGGGTTGGTTTTGGGTTTGTTTTAGTGTGTTTAGGGTTAGTTTTGGGTTGGTTTTAGTGTGGTTTGGGTTGGGTTTTAGTGTTTTTTGGGTTTGTTTTAGTGTGTTTAGGGTTAGTTTTGGGTTGGTTTTAGTGTGGTTTGGGTTGGGTTTTAGTGTTTTTTGGGTTGGTTTTGGTGTGTTTTGGGTTGGGTTTCAGTGTGTTTAGGGTTGGTTTTTGGTTGGGTTTGGTGTGTTTTGGGTTTGTTTTAGTGTATTTAAGGTTGGCTTTGGTGTATTTAGGGTTGGTTTTGGGTTGGTTTTAGTGTGTTTAGGGTTGGTTTTGGTGTGTTTAAGGTTGGTTTTGGGTTCGTTTTAGTGTGTTTAGGGTTAGTTTTGGGTTGGTTTTAGTGTGGTTTGGGTTTTAGTGTTTTTTTTGGGTTGGTTTTGGTGTGTTTAGGGTTGGTTTTGAATTGGATTTAGTGTGTTTAGGGTTGGTTTTGGTGTGTTTTGGGTTGGTTTTGGGTTGGTGTTAGTGCATTTTGGGTTGGTTTTGGTGTGTTTAGGGTTGGTTTTGGGTTTGTTTTAGTGTGTTTAGGGTTAGTTTTGGGTTGGTTTTAGTGTGGTTTGGGTTGGGTTTTAGTGTTTTTTGGGTTTGTTTTAGTGTGTTTAGGGTTAGTTTTGGGTTGGTTTTAGTGTGGTTTGGGTTGGGTTTTAGTGTTTTTTGGGTTGGTTTTGGTGTGTTTAGGGTTGGTTTTGGATTGGATTTAGTGTGTTTAGGGTTAGTTTTGGGTTGGTTTTAGTGTGGTTTGGGTTGGGTTTTAGTGTTTTTTGGGTTGGTTTTGGTGTGTTTAGGGTTGGTTTTGGATTGGATTTAGTGTGTTTAGGGTTGGGTTTTACTGTGTTTTGGGTTGTTTTAGGTTGGTGTTAGTGCGTTTTGGGTTGGTTTTGGTGTGTTTAGGGTTGGTTTTGGGTTGATTTTAGTGTGTTTAGGTTTGGTTTTAGTGTGTTTTGGGTTGGTTTTATTGTATTTAGGGTTGCATCCTTTTTGCACCCATATTGCTTCCTTAATGCATTCTTATTGCACCCATATTGCACCCATATTGCATCCTTAATGCACCCATATTGTGTCCTTAATGCGTCCTTATTGCACCCATATTGTGTACTTAAAGGGATAGTAAACCACAAAAAAAAAAACTGTAAGCCAAATGATAGGAATAATAAAAACATACATAACGCCCTCATTCCCATCTCTCAAACTGTTATGGTTTGAGAGATGTAAGAAAATAAAGACCTCCCCTTTCTGCCTGACTATCACGGTGCCCATGATCCATTACTGTTACTCTCGGTTGTGGGCGCTCCCATTGGCTGAGCCTGTTTGACCCGCTCATTGTGGCCTTTTTATACCGGGCCTTTGGCACCTGTCAGGTGCCGTTTTGTGGTGTTCCTGAGCCAGTGTTGCTGTAGCTGTGTTCCAGTGTTCCTGATTCCTGTGTACTGATTTGGCCTGTTTTGACGACACTCCTGGTTTCCTGCTCCGTGATCTGACACGGCTTGGCTGATGGTCCTGCTTGTGACCTGATATGGCTTGTCTGAGAATCCTGCTCCATGATCTGACCCAGCCTGGCTGACTTCCTGCTCCGTGACCCGAACCAGCTTGCTACTGACCCTGCCACCATTCCTGCTTCCTGCTGCTTGGTGTCGCCGAGGCGACATTCTGACTTCTGCTGTGCTTGTGGCAGGGCTGATCGAGGATTGCCTCCATTAACACTTGCAGAGCCGTGCCTCCATTTGCTGAGTCTCCATGAACACTTGCAGAGCTGTGCTTCAGTTTGCTGAGTCTCCATTTACACTTGCAGAGCCGTGTCTCCGTTGGTTGAGTCTCCATTAACACTTGCAGAGCCGTGCCTATGTTGTTGAGCCTCCGGTTGTACTTGCAGAGCTGTGGGTCCGTTCCTTGAGCCTCCATTAACACTTGCAGAGCTGCTGTCTCCATTCACTGAGCCTCCTTTAACACTTGCAGAGCCATTGCTGATCTTCTGCTACACCTGCTGAGCCGGTTACGTTCAGAGCCTTATTTAGGCGGCGGCTCATCTTGTCTATCTTGCAGTGTAGTTGGTCTCCATTACCGCGCCTGCGGGAGGCGCTATTGGCTCTAGCGCGTACAGTGTTAGCTCTCCGTTACACGCCCGGTGGGGCTATTGGCTCAAGCTGTTGCAGTGCAACTTGTCTCTGTTACTACGCCCGTGGGGGCTATTGGCTCAAGCTATTGCAGTACAGGTTTGGGGGGCTATTGGCTCAAGCTCATGCAGTGTAGTCTGTCTCCATTACTACACCCATGGGGGCTATTGGCTCAAGCTATTGCAGTACAGGTTGTCTCCGTTACTACGCCCGTGGGGGCTATTGGCTCAAGCTCTTGCAGTGTAGTTTGTCTCCGTTATTACGCCCGTGGGGGCTATTGGCTCAAGCTCTTGCAGTGTAGTCTGTCTCCGTAACTACGCCAGTGGGGGCTATTGACTCAAGCTAACCTGCAGTGTTCTGGCCTCAGTTCCAGCTCAGCCTAAGCAGCTATCTCTGTTTTATAGACTGACGGTGTTGTTTCATCTAGCACCATTTGCTGCCTCATTACCACCTTGGGCGTACCAAACACCACAACAGAGACTGATTGATTTACATGTACTTTATCCATTGAGTACCCTTATGATTCTATGTCTGTCCTGTGACAGTATATGTATAGTCCTGGCATCTGTATACTGGGCCTGAGAAGGCATCTGTAAGCCAATATCTCGCTATTATTCTGTATTGCCTATAGATGGCGACCTTTCTTGTTTTTTTTTAATAAAACTGTGTTTTATTCTAACTTGCTGGTCTGAGTGTCCTGTAAAACCGTTACACTGACGAGCTGTAAAGCTGTCAGTGGCAGAGTCCGGTCGACCGACTTTAGGCGGCTCTTCAGGAATGCTGACATCGGGCTATCTAACTATAATTACTTCATCAGTATGGTCTACAACGTGTGTCTGGCTTGCAAGCACACGTTGTATACCATTCCGATGAAGTAATCATAGTTAGATATCTCGATGACAGCGCTCCTGAAGAGCCGCTGTCTGGTCCCGGAAGCAGGATCTCATGATGTCCGCTATACAGCGGATGCATGAGAAGGGGGAGGGAGCTGAGGTCTTTATTTTCTTACATCTCTCAAACCATAACGGTTTACGAGCTGGGAATGAGGGCATTAAGTATGTTTTTATTATTCCTATCATTTGGCTTACAGTTTTTCTTGGGGTTTTCTATCCCTTTAATGCATCCTTATTGTGCCCTTATTGTGACCTTAATGCATCCTTAATGTGTCGTTAATGCACTCTTAATGCGTCCTTAATGCGTCTTTAATGTGTCCTTATGCAACTCTTTAATTTGCAACATGGTGAATGCGCCATTTGTAATGAGGCGACATGTAGAATTTGCGACTCTTTAAGGCACCCCTTCGGAATGAGGCGACATGTAGAATTTCCGATTCTTTAAGGTGCGACATGGTGAATGTGCCATTCGGAATGACGCGGCTATAGAAATTCGACACTTTAAGACTCGACATTTTAAGTGCGCCATTTCAAATGGATACCCTATTCCATCACATGCCACTTTGGATTAGATGAGATGAGCATCTATTCATCTTATGTCTTTACAGATGTGGTGATGTTATGGAGTAGTCCTTATTGCACCCATATTGCGTTCTTATTGCGCCCTTATTGCATCCTTATTGCATCCTTAATGCATCCTTATTGCGCCCTTATTGCATCCTTAATGAGTCCCTATGCGACTCTTTAACGTGCACCTTTTTTTTTTTTATATTACCCCACACAAAATCAACTTGTATTAGTTCGTAAGACCTTAATATCTTGTTAGGGTTACTAGAGATCAATTTAGAGCCTACAAATGAATATCCCGATCTACCACTGAGAACAACATGGTAAAGCAGATGAACAAAGAAAGTGGTGCAATTTTGATGCGAAAACCAAGTAGACCCCCAGAGAATACATAAACATTCTTTAAATTCCCTTTGATTTAAATGGGGATTTTAACCCCTTGAATACCACAAAGGTCTTCAATATGAAGAATGCACTGGGAGCTTCTCTAGCATTCAAAAGGTTAAACCCTTTAAGTGCCAGAGAGATATGCAAGATCTGTATACTGGTTATCCTTAGTTACTGTGTAGATTCATATGGCAGGAACAGCAGGTAGGACTGAGACTTCTCATGCATTAGAAACTGGCTCTGTGAAGATGGAGCACCACTGGATGGGATGCCATATCCTGTGTGTGTGTGTGTGTGTGCTGTGATCAGTGTGTGGTGTCCTCACTGGCTTGCCCTCATTGTTGTTCCTGCTCTGTGTGAATGGCCAGTATGATCAGTGATCATGCAAACAGTGCAAGACCAAAAGGAAGCACCAGTGAGAATACTACGGAGCTCTCTTCTCTGACTGCAAGGACTGAGGGAGTCCCTCAGACCTTGCAGTCACAAAATAAGACAGGTTGTGACATGCATATTGAGCAGAGGTGGATGGCAGAGAGGCCAGCGCCAGGACATGTATGTCCCATGGGCCAGTCAGGCCCTGCCCTTCAGTGATAGCCACACTGTTCAGTTCTGTAAATGAAGCAGTGCAACCCTGCCATGATTACTGGAATACTTAGCACAAATGACCAGCATTAAAGAAGAGGTCTGTCTAAGAACTTAAGCTTTAACTCCTTGGATCAGGAGTAGGAAACCTTTGGCTCTTCATCTATTGAGGTCAATAACTCCCATCATCCCCAACCAGAACTGGAGAGACGAAAGTTGCCAATCCCTGCCTTGAATAATCTCATTAGCTGAAAAGCAATGCTTAGAAGATATATTTTGTATTCTTTGGGTTAAACCCTCTCTTGTTTAATTAATTTGAATTTGCATTTTTAATGTCTATTACAAATAAAGCACTGGATTCAATTACAACTGATTAGATCTTCGGTACTTCTAGGAGCCATTTCAGCCATATTTTTCTCAAATCAAGCAAATGAATCCCAGAGCCTGTCAAAATGTCATAGACCTCAAACAAACTCCTAGGACTTTGAGTAACATCCTATACAACAGCCATCACACTACACCAAAGACAATTTTTCGACAGGATTTGCAGTAATATTGCCCTTTTTCATTTGGCAACTGTAGCCTGTTGAAGCAATTTTTTTAAGGGGGCAGTATAGGCCATACAAACACTTTTAAATCCCTAGCTAGTTCCTATAACTCAAAGCTCCTCCGCTGTGCCCTGATTTGCCTTGCAGATCACAATGGTAGACAAGGCTTGGTGACATCAGCCAATATAAAAACTGGATAGCACATCCCTGGATAATACTACCAAATTAATATCTAAATATATATTAAATATAATCAAATAATTTAAAATATAGATAGTGATTAATCAATAAAATACCCCATAAAAAAAAAAATCCATACATTAAGAAGAATCCTAGCAAAGTCCATCAATTATAAAAAGTATTATGTCAGTGAAGCAAATCTAGAACACTGTTACCTCCAGATACTGTCTTTTGTGTTCAATAGTGATCAGTACAGTTGGAATGGATAATAAAATGCAGATGAATGAAATGAATGACAGAAGTGGTACAATGCATACAAAGAATGTCTTCCTACATCATCTCCTAGTTTCCTAAATTAGCGGTCTTGTTCCATTAGAAGACAGACAATCACACACCCACAGGAAGCACATCACAAACAAGACAGGAGGAAAAACATCTGTAAATGTACCAATTAAATATGATGTTTAAACATATACATACCAACAATGCCCTCACTTTGCCTTTCTCTTGGGCTTTATCCTCAGGGATCTTGACCCTTATATCCATGTAGCTGTTGCCTTTTTCCCAGTTTCATATTTCCCCTGAAATCTCCAGATGTTAGTTCTTTAATTATGTTTTTGTTCTACTTCCAAGTTTGGAGTTCAAATTCCACTCCGCAAGGTATTAGAATATATCAACCTCATAATTATAGGATAATTAAGGCTTATGGGAAAAGGGATAATTCACAGGGTGATTGGGAAAGGACCTGCATTGAAATGAGTACAATAGTAAAATCAGTAATAAAATCAATTCTGAAAAAATAACTGGGGATCCTTCCCACTTAACCAGAGGGAAAAGATAGAATACTAGCCCCTCTTCCAGTGCCTCTAGTACCCTGTGGTCATTAGAATCAGCCATTTGCCTAGTGGCCAATCAGATTTACCCTCATATGTATTAAAAATGTTTTAATTCAGTCTCAATGAGTATGACCATTGCAGTCAGGCCATATATTCTACTACAAATACAGTATAAATTAATTGCATGAATACATAAATGTCAAGGTTTTGCTGAGCAGCTCTATTCTGCTTATTGATTCTGATGTCTGAGCTAATCCAGTGCTCTGCTATCCACTACTGCTGTCTTCTGAGTTTCTGGCTCAGGCTGATCAGCTGACCTCTCTGTTTGCTCACCTGACTGTTATCAGCCAGCCCTCCCAGGGTATTTAAAGCTGCTTGGCTCACTTCCTCATTGTTCTTGTGTTTGTTTGCTGACCTGTTGTTGCTGTGAATTTTCTTGTGCTCCTCTTTGCTGTGTTCCAGACCCTATCACGGTGCCCGTGATTGCTGCCTTTTCCTGTCAGTTACCTGAATGGGCTCTCCATTGGCTGCCTGTCTTCAGCCCGCCCAGTATTGCCTATATAGACTGGGCTTGGGCACCCCTTGGTTGCCCTTTCGTGGTGTCTCTATGTCGCTAGCACCGGTTTGGGCTGTTGTTCCTGCTGCCGTTCCTGATCCAGTTTGCCTCCATTACTGTTCCTGTTTCCTGTTCTGGCCTGGCTGTGTTCCTGCTCCTGGATCGCGTGCAGAGTGTCTCCTCCTTCATGTCGCCTTGGGCGACGTTGTTATCATTCAGTGTCTTGTGTAGTCCAGTACGCTGGTACTGGTTCGCTCCATATATAACAGGTTGCTTGCTGCGTTCCCTACCGCACCGGTAGTCTTGTGTAGTCCAATACGCGGGTACTGGTTCGCTCCCTATGTAACCGGTTGCTTGCTGCGTTCCATTCAGCACCGGTAGAGTCCTGTGTAGTCCAGTACGCTGGTACTGGTTCGCTCCATATGTAACCGGTTGCTTGCTGCGTTCCATTCAGCACCGGTAGAGTCCTGTGTAGTTCAGAACACGGGTACTTGTTCGCTCCATATGTAACCGGTTGCTTGCTGCGTTCCATTCAGCACCGGTAGAGTCCTGTGTAGTCCAGTATGCGGGTACTGGTTCGCTCCATATATAACCGGTTGCTTGCTACGTTCCATTCAGCACCGGTAGAGTCTGTGTAGTCCAGAACACAGGTACCGGTTCGCTCCACTTGTTACCGGTTGCTTGCTGCATTCCTTACAGCACCGGAACTGTCATGTGTAGTCCAGTACGCGGGTACTGGTTCGCTCCACGTATCACCGGTTTCTTGCTGAGCTCCTTACAGCACCGGTAGTGTCTTGTGTAGTCCAGTACGCGGATACTGGTTTGCTCCTTGTCACCAGTAGCTCGCTACTATCCATATAGCACCAGTATTGACATAGTTGGTCCAGTACGCGGGTACTTAATCTTTTTATTAAGACCTAATTGGGGCACATCAGGAGGGGTCCTGATGCCCCCCCATGAGGTCTATAATAACAAAAAATGCAGACCCTCCCTTTCCTGTGGCAACAGGACTTTTTTTCATTACTTTGTAATCAGAGTTTGTTGGGGGGGCATCAGGAGTGGTCCTGATGCACCCCAAAAAGCTCAGAATACAAAGTAATGATAAAAAATAACCCTCTGTGTGCCACAGGGGTCCAGTGTATTGCTTTGCAATGCATTTGACACCCCTTTGGCATTATTTTATTTACACTTCATTGGAGGGCACCAGGAGGGATCCTGATGCCCCCCAACAAGATATAAATACAAAATAATAAAATGAAAAAAGATAACCCTCTGTGTGCCAGAGAGAACAGAGCATTGCTTTACAATGCACTGTATACCCCTGTGGCACACAAATGATTTTTTCCCCCTTTATTTTTTATTCAGACCTCATTGCGGGGCACCAGGAGGGGTTCTGATGTCTCCCCAATGGGGTCTATACAAAAATATTGGTGGAAAAAACACCAAAAAACCTGTATGTGCCACAGGAGGGTCCACTGCAGTGCTTTGCAATGCTTTGGACCCTATGTGACACACACACACACACACACATTGTTTTTTTTTTTCCATTTTTTTAATTAGACCTTGTTGGGGGGCATCAAAAATGGTCCTGATACCCCCAACAAGGTATGAATAAAAAATAACTAAAAAAAATGTAGCTCTTTGTGTGAAACAGTGGGTCCAATGCATTGCATTGCTTTGCAGTGCATTGGACACCCCTGTGGCAGGCACACAAAATGCCTCCAATTCCCCCCCTGTACCCTAACCCAGTGCCTGGTTCCACAGCCCACTGCCAGTCCCATTCCCCCAGCCTGACTCCCCAGCCTGTTTCCACTGCCTACTGGTAGCCTCCAAGTACCAGTATCCACTGGATTCAGGATGGGAATCAAACTGTGTATGAGGGGGACATACAGTGCAAATTGGTAGTCACAGATCCCCTATATGCACTATCTGACCCACCCACCACCACCACCATTCTTGCTCTGCTGCCCACTAGTAGACATACCCACATACACTGCCTAACTCCTCATTCCCCCCACACACTTGGTTACTCTGGCAGTCACAGATCTGCACATATGCTGGTTAACCCCCTAGCTTGTTTCAACTGATAGCCATAAAATCACACATACACTGTTTGCTTCCCCATCCTTGTTCCACTGGTAGCCACGCTTCTGGCACCCAACATGGTATCTCAACCCACAGCAGTAAGGTACCATTTTTCTTAGCCTGGCAGGAGGTCCTCCTGGGAAATCCCATGGCATTGAACCATTTTAATATCTTTGAAGTGAATGATGTACAAAAAAAATGTTTGTTTTATTCCTGTAGCACCACATTCTAGAAATAGTTGTGCAAATTAATTTAGGGGTAGAAAGGCAAATGTCCCCTCATTCCATGCGGGATGTTATCTTCTTTCCAAAATGATATGGCTTGTCTATCGTTTCTTCACTTCTGTAGCTGTTATAACCATTTTTGTACAGGCAAGTCCTGTTTGAGAAAATGTTAGAAAAAGCAGAGGTTGTAGTAGGTGTAGTTTTGCACTTTAGCACCCCCTGAGGTAGGTCACATCATACCAATGGGGTGCCATTTTTCTTCTACGAGCACTAGCTAATGAATACAATTGGAAATCCTATGGTTTTCACAGATTTCAGTACATTTGAAGGGGCAGAAATGTAAAAAAATGCAATTTTTTTTACTTAATGCCACCTACTGGAAACATTTGTGCACACAAGGCTTGGGATAAGAAGGCAAGTAAACCCACATTAGATCCGGTAGGTTATCTTCTTTTCAAAATGGTATGATTTCTCTACCTTTCTTGCATATCTATTTTTCCATTTTTTTCCTTTAGTGATACATTCTAGAAGCATTTGTGCACACCAGGATTGGGGTAAGAAGGCAAGTGACCCCTGCACTAGGTTATCTTCTTTCCAAAATGTTATGGTTTCTCAAACTTTTCTTCACTTCTGTAGGTGTTATAACCATTTTCCTGGCCATCCATGGCAGCCTACTCATCAAAGGGTTAAATCCTCTCAGCCAATACAGACAGGAAAAAAAAAAACTTCCCATAAAACTATAGATCCCACCCACCTAGTATCCCAAAATGTATTTTTTTGTTTCCTCGCCAGCGGATAGGGAACTTCTCTTTTAGAGTTTATTTTTTTCTTTTGATTTACCCCCAAGTCATCTTTGTCTCCTTCCCCCCTTTCAGGTCTCTCACTCCCTGATGCCAGACCTCCTCTTGTCCAGTACCCACTGTGGGCTTACGGTTGAGGATGCCCCTTAGCGGACAGGGCTGGGTGTTGTGCATCCTTCTTGGATCTTTACATGTGGGAACGGCATCTGCGGCCAGTATCTTTAGGTGGATGCGCCTATGAGTTTGCCAGGTGCATTCTTCCTACGTCAGCAATTTGCATCATATCTGGTGACATTCTGTTTGATCTCGGCATCGGGTTACTAGGAGGTCAGTTTTTTTCTACACTTTTCTGTGATTACGTGGCTATTTATTCTGTGATGGGGGGGGTCTAGGTGTCCAGAGTTTGTTTCTTGTTATGCTACTCAGTCTGCCTAGACTTGTTCTCCGTCTGCTCTCTGGTAAGTGTTTTTCTTCAGAGTCTTTTTTTTAATCGTCTGTCTGTCTGTCCTTCTGGAGTTTTTTAGTTGTGTATTCTGTATGTTTTACAACTGCCCATTACAGCTGTCATGGACCTAGACCCTGCGCCAAAAGATCTGCAAATCAAGGCTGGGGGGTAAGTCTTATATTTTTAAGGTAAGTTTTCCCTATTTTTATTTTAAAAAGAGTGATAGATGACTCATTGCGGCTATGTTCTGTCTTACAGCCCTTCCGGCATCCTGGAGACTTCAAAATCAAAGGCTACTTCTAGAACTTGTGTGGCATGTGATAGACCTGCTATGGAAAGTAAGAAGATAGGCCAGGACTGTTGGCAGGAAATGGTGGGCTCAGTTCCACCTACCTCCTCTATGGATCCCTCTGTTTTGATCAAGGAAGCTGTATCCCAGGGCCTTAAGGATGCCTCTCAGGCTCGTAAGAGAACCAGATCTCCAGACCAGGAAAGTGATCATTCACTGTCTGAGGACTCTGACCAGGATTTGCGCCGTAGGATGGATGAGTTCCTGTCATCAGAGGAAGAGGAAGAACCAGAGGAGCTAACCGGTTTTTATGTATCCTTAGTGGAGCCTCTTATAAAAGTGGTTCGTCAGGCTCTGGATTTACAGGAGTCTCACAATGAGCGACCTAAGGATAGACTATTCTCATCTTTGAAAAAGAAGGTTTCCACATTTCCTCTTCACAAGGTTATAAAAGACGTCATTCTAGCTGAATGGAACAAAGCAGACAGAAAATGGAGGCCTTCTCCTCATCACATGAGAATGTATCCCTTCTCTGTCAAGGATACTGAGTTTTGGGACAAACCACCTAAAGTTGATGCGGCTGTGGTAAGGTTGGCTAGAAAAACTACACTTCCTTTGGATGACGCAGCCTCTTTCAGGGATCCCATAGATAAAAGGTTGGAATTAGATCTCAAACATTTATTTCCAGGGCCATGAAGGTTTGGTTTGACAGCTTAGAACATTCTGTTACTTCAGGGGAGCATAGATCAACACTGGTGGATTCCTTAACTGAACTGAAATTAGCTACAGAATATATTATTGATTCATTGGTGGACTTGGTAAAACTTAAATCCAGGGCTATGACATTTTCTGTTATAGCTATAAGGGCTCACTGGCTTTGTCCTTGGAGCTCTGACAATCTATCCAAGCATAATCTTTGTTCTCTCCCTTTTACCGGTCAGATGCTTTTCGGTGAAAGTTTGGATGATATTATCAAAAAAGCATCCAGAGGAAAGAGCATCTTTCTGCCACAGGACAGAAGAAATAGAAGGGCTGGCTTCATGGTGCAAAGACCCCAGAAGGAGCAGCTGCGGGAGTTCCGATCATACAGGGCTGGAAGAGATTCAGCTAGGCCTCAATCCAGTAGAGGAGGTCAGTCAGGATTTTTTGTGGATAAAAGGCTAATTTTTCCTTTACTCCTAAGACAACTCCAAAATCCTGATGGTTTCTGGGTACAGGCTTCGCCAGTTGGAGGGTGCCTTCAAAAATTTGCAGGAGCCGGGGCCAGAGTCATTCCAGATCTTTGGGTCAACCGGATTGTATCACAAGGATATGTCTTGGAATTCCAAAGCTTTCCAAACTCAAGCTGGGAATCTCCTGTTCTGGCAGATCCTCAAAAGAGAATGGCTCTAGATGATTTTATGGTCAGGCTTCTTCAGGAAGGGACAATTATCAGAGTGCCAGAACTGGAAGAATTTACAGGAGTTTACTCCATTCTCTTCTTCATCCAGAAATCATCAGGGGATTTGCGTCCTTCTTTGGATCTAAAGGAAGTCAATTCTTATCTCAATGTAAGATGCTTCAAAATGGAGTCCTTGCCCACAATAATCTCTGTGGTCCAGCCCAAGGAATGGTTGGCGACCACAGACCTTCAAGATGCCTACTTGATGTAGAATGGACAGTCTTGACCATGGATGCAAGTGGCACAGGTTGGGGTGCCATTCTTCAGGAAAAAGCAGCTCAGGGATTGTGGCCCGTTTCTGCCTCAAGCTTGTCATCCAATATCTTAGAGCTAAGAGCAGTGTCCAACAGCATTCCTTATTTCGTGGACGATTTAAAGAACAAGTCTGTCAAAATCTGTAACGGTTTGTTTAACACACAGATACAGTGGTTTAGGATAAAACACAGTTTTATTGAAATCACAGTAATAAAATAACCCTCACAGGTCCTGTAGTATATAAACTGAATAATACAGACACACGACAGGTTACATATACATATGCCTACACAGGTCCAGTATAACCATAAAGTCCACAACAGTCTATACTGACACAGGTCAGGCAGAACATGATGGATTCCCAGGAGAAAGGTACTGCATGGGTTAATGGTCTTCAATGACTGTAAACAGTCCCATGTGTAGAGAGGTCTGTGATGGAGCTCTCTCCATATAGACAGCTTAAGGATTCGTAACACCCAGAAACAGGTTAGCAGAACAAACGTGAACTGCAAGAGCAACATAAGACACTACCGTAGCAGTAACGGAGACCAGACCACTTGCACTCTGCAGGAGCTGTAACGGAAACTAGGCCAATGGCACACTGCCGTAGCAGTAACGGAGACAGACACTTGCACTCTGCAGGCGCAGTAACAGAGACTAGGCTAATGGCACACTGCCTAGCAGTAACGGATGCAGACACTTGCGCTCTGCAGAAGCAGTAATGGAGACTAGACAAATGGCAAACTGCCGTAGCAGTAACAGAGGCAGACACTTGCACTCTGCAGGTGCAGTAACGGAGACTAGGCCAATGGCACACTGCCATAGCAGTAATGAAGGCAGACACTTGCACTCTGCAGAGGCAGTAATTGAGACTAGGCCACTAGTACAATGCAGGAGCAGTAACGGAGGACAAGGCCAATGGCACACTGCCGTAGCAGTAATGGAGACTAGGCCACTTGTACTCTGCAGGAGTGGAAACGGAGACACAATTGCCTGATGATCAGAATGTCGCCAAGGCGACACAGAACAGGAACGCCAACCAAGATGGGTCGAATCACGGAGCAGGAACGTCAGCCAAGCTGGGTCGAATCACGGAGCAGGAACGTCAGCCAAGCCGGGTCGGTACACAGGAGCAGGAATGTCAGCCGAGCCGGTTCGGTACACAGGAGCAGGGACGTCCACCAAGCAGGGTCGGTACACAGGAGCAGGCGCACAAGAATAGTCAGGCAATCCGGGTCGGTACACAGGAGCAGGAGACAAAATGCAGAGTAGTCAGGCAGGCCAAGTCGGTACACTGGGAATCACTGAGCAGAAACAAGCACTGGTAGAGGAACCACGAAAGGGCACCGGAGGGGTGCCAGAGCCCAGTATATAAAGGTCATACTGGGCAAAGCACAGGATAGACTGACAGAAAAAAACAAGGGGAGCATGGGCACTGTGATAAAATCCAAGTGGACAACAGATCAGCAGCAGCCTACATAAGATGTCAAGGAGACACAAGGAGTATTCAGCTGCTAAAAGACGTCTCTCCTATTATGTTTTGGGCCGTCGCAAACCTGGTAGACATCACTGCTGTATATATTCCAGGGTTCCAGAACAAGCAGGCGGACTTCCTCAGTAGGTCGACACTGTATCCAGGTTCTTGGGTCTTGAATTGCTGGATCTTTGGTCATATTGTGGTCAGATGGGGAGTGCCTACAATAGACCTGATGGCCTCTCCAGAGAACAAGAAAGTGGAGTGATTCTATTCAAGAGTGTTTCAACCAGCAGCACTGGGAGTGGATGCCTTAGCCCACAGCTGGGCAAACGAAGCAGGTTACATTTTTCCTCCATGTCCATTAATTCTAAGAATTTTAAAGATTATGTTGGACAAGGCTCAAGTGATTGCAGTTATCCCTGTTTGGCCAAGGAGACCTTGGTTTCCTCTTCTAAAGTCCCTTGCAGTCGAGGAACCTTGGATTCTTTCTCCACTTGCGGATCTGCTTCACCAGGGTCCAGTCCTGCATCCGGACCCATGCACACTCAGGTTAGTGGCTTGGAAGTTGAGAGGGGCCACTTGAACCAGTTGGACTACCAGAAGAGTTAGTGTCTTTTCTCTTAAATGCTAGAAAGCCTTCTACTTCCAAAGCCTACTATAGAATTTGGTCCGTCTTCTCTCAGTGGGCCCATCTTAATCGTATAGCTGTCGAGTCTCTTTCAGCAGCTCAGCTTCTCCTTTTTCTCTCCAAAGGATTCAAGAAGGGCCTCAGTTGCAGTACCTTGAAAGTTCAGGTATCTTCAATTTCAGCCTTTGCTAACATTAAATGGGCTACTAATGACTTAGTCATTAGGTGTTTCAGGGCCATGATCAGATTGAGACCTCTAATTAGGAATTTGGTGCCATCCTAGAATTTGCCTGTGGTTCTGGATGCACTCACGTCTTCTCCTTTTGAACCTATTGACTCCATTTCCCTGGGGATGCTTTCTCTGAAGCTCTGCCTCTTGGTTGCTATGGTCTCGGCTAGACGTGTCTCAGAATTACAGGCACTCTCTATTTGAAGAACCCTACCTTAGGTGTCCCCATGATAGAATTGTATTGAGGCCAGCTCTGGAATTTCTGCTGAAAGTAGTCTCTACTTTTCACCTTTCTCAAGATATTATCCTTCTTATATCTGAGCCATCTGGTGACAAGGAGACTTGCGCTAAGGGCAGGAACTTGGACTTAGTCAGGTGTGCCCAAGTGTATCTTCACAGGACCAGGGCACTCAGAATATCTTCTCGATTGTTCATCATTCCTTCAGGATTTAGAAAGGGCCAGGAGGCCTCTGTTTCAACTATCAGCCGCTGGATTGTCTCGGCTATTATCAAGGTCTACCAGGTTAAGAAGTTGCCGGTCCCCCAGGAGATTAAGGTGCATTCAATGCGGGCTGTCTCCACATCTTGGGCGGCAGAGTCAGAGATTCTGGTTAATGACATCTATAAGGCAGCATTGTGGTTGTCTACTGCTACCTTTTGAAGCACTACAGATTGGGCGTTCATGCCAGAAAGGCTTATGCTTTTGCTCATGGAGTTTTAAACTCTTGGGTCTCTTAATAAATGTTTGACATTGTTCTAGCATTATTGTGTCCCTCCCATTATTTCCTTCTTGCTTGGGTACTAACCTTTGGTGAATAGGCTGCCATGGATGGCCAGGAAAATGGAAAATATTTTCATACTTACTGTTATTTTACTTTCCTGGTCATTTCCATGTCAGCAATCGCCAGATTCCCATCCTCTTGTGGCTTGGTGACTTGGACACTTTGGGATACTAGGTGGGTGGGATTTCTAATTTTTTTGCGAGTTTTTTTGTTTCCTGTCTGTATTGGCTGAGAGGATTTAACCCTTTGGTGAAATCTGCCATGGAAATGACCAGGAAAGGAAAATAACGGTAAGTATGAAACAATTTTCCATTTTCATATACTCTGACGTTCTTCCCACCAATCACCTCATAGCTGTCACTTTGACTCGACAGCTTGGAGGCCAGATAAACTTTACGCTGAGGCTTGTTCCTGTATTTCAAGGCACAGGTGAGAAATGAGGCAATCATGCAAGCAAGCGGCTTTGAATCAGATGATAAATGAAGTCCAACAGTAGTACTACAGCTCCCACTTAGGACACTTACAAACTTCTTGGGCACATTGTAAATTCAAGTTTTAAATTCTAGGGATTTCTGGGATCCCTTTTCTGTGCATTTCAAGTGCATCCTTTAAAACACCAAATACATCACCTGTAGAGACACATGGTGTTTAACAAAGCCTATAAGGCAAAATGTATGTCAGAGAAGTCACATACTTATGTGTAAAATCAGTACTCTCTATGGGGCATAAGAAGCTTGAAGATGTATGTCTAGAATTTACTGTTATGTGAGGTCAGTTGGAGTGTGTGAGATAGTTTTACACTGATGGCAGCTATGTGTTAACGTATCATTTGTCCGACTAAACAATGATGTATTACCATCGCAGCTTTACCTGATGTACGTGGCTAGCAAGCGCAAGTTTACACCGATCTATGTCTGTCTCAATGTCAATGTCATATTGACTTGAAATTACCATTAGATGATAGCTTATATTATTATCCCTGAAAGAACGCTTACACGGGGGGGTGATCAGAATCAATGGGTATATCCCATTCTCTCGATCAGCAAGTCAGTGACTAAACTGACAGCAAACCTTGTGGCAATGGTGCTGTGAGATCCCGATTATTGTACTCGATATTTTTGGTAGCCAACACTTCTCACTCTGTGCATTTACTTTACCACATTAGCCTGACATCAGGATTCTACTAATGGAGCAGAAGATTCCCAACTCCGGATACAATATATAATTTTAGGACCTTTGGTTAATCATTATGTGCTGTCCAATGGCTAGTTGATTCTGTGCTACTCTTGCAGGTCATATGTCAGGCTATTCATAATACAGAGTAGACAACAATTATACTATCTATTCATCTAGGTTGATAAACTTAGTGTATTACTGATAAAGTACTTTATACCCTTACTTGGGCTCACAAACAGAATACTATATTGGAGCCAGTATAAGTACTTAAGCATTTTTTCCACTCTAAGGGATACAATCGTGCTCTTATGTATACAATACTCAATATAATCTAAGCACTAGTAGTGTTGTATAGAACTCTGTAACTAATACTAGTCTGGTGACAATAATTTTCAGATTGGACCCATTGCTATTAAAACCCCATAAGAATTGTGGTTAATAGTATACTTTGCATTCCTTTGTATCAGTAAAAGTTATATTTTACTTTAGGTGCAAACTTTATGAGAACTTACTTATATGAGCTATTATCCCATGTGGTATCTCTGAGGGGTTTTGGTCTGGTGCTATGTAGGATATTCTCTTCTTTCTGTATATTAATTATTATCCAAGCACATTCCTAATCAATTTCACCTAAGCACCCCATGTACGTTGTTTGGTGGTGCACCACAGTCTTTCCATCACTACCACTACTGGTCTTCCACCCATTACACACTTTGACCTCTCCACCTTTGACTTCTGCCTCCTTATTGCCACCTTGCAGTCATAGTATAGAATCTTAAGTGCGACGGTGGTGCACCTGCACTTACTAACAGTGCATACCTTCTCCTGGATCTGTCTCCATGCTGCCCTGGCTGGGGTGCTGTGGATGTGTTATTAGTGTTTGAGAGAAAACCATCATGCTCTATGAGCTTGCTGTTCAACAGTTTATTTTCCTCAAGGGTGAATTTGGGGACCCCGTGCTTCTCTGCTTCCCTGGATGCTGAGTCATAGGACCATCGGTTTCCTGGCTTTAAGAGAACATGCCCTGAAGATTTCTCTTCTGTCCCTATGGTCATAGCCTTCATCTTCTACCTCACCCCTTAGCTCTTTGTCTGGATGCCTGTAGTGGATAGTGTGCCCTCATTTTAGAGCTCATTTCTCCCAGCCTCACTACACTCCCTGACTCTGCTTCCCTCAATCTCCTTCTTTATTCTTGCCCAGGAACCCCACTATGGTCTGGACTAGCTCGCTTTTCATTTCCCACTGCCCTCCCAGCCTCCTCACCCCATTCCCCTGCATTAGCAACCATATTCACACATAATTGAGCATTCTCTCTCTCTCTTTCTCTCACACATACACATTCTCTGGCACTACCCAACAACAAACTCTCCAAAGGAACTACAAAAGCAGAATATAAACCAAATACAAACTAAAATGAAAAGAGGTATTACAAATATGTCAGTTAAAATGTAATGATAAATCATAAACAGAATAACACAGCAAATAAATAAATCTGAAATAAAATCAATAAGCAAAAAGGGGGAGATGTGCGGGTGAAAGATGACGTGTATTTGAGTATGTATATTTGAAAATATATATCCAAATATGAAAATAATCAGATCCTCTCCCAGTCTAAAATCCTTAAAAATAACTGCTTCTTTATATCTAAAATCAGTGTGTAACTGTATATCATTTTTTACGTATGTATATATAATGTTTCTCAGTTTGTGTAAATATATAACCCTGTACTGAAAACTGCCCAGGACATACTTGAAAACGAGAGAAATCTCAATGTATTCTTCCTGGTAAAACATTCTCTAAATAAATACATAAACATAACAAGTGCCTTTCACATCTCATAGCATTAGACCCAACCATCAATACTTAAGCATTGTGTCCTAACTCGGTAAAGACCTCCAAAAATATTGCTGAGAAATCTCTTGTCTAACATCCCCCCATTTGTTGCACGAAATGTGATCTTCATATCTGCTGTTGAATTTTTAAATTTATAATTCATTAATCGAGTCATCAGCCGTTTCCTTATTATTTTAATATAGGTATTTGGTAGAACTGAAAAATTGTGTGAGATATCAGTCATGAATCACGGCTGAGGCTTTGACAGGAAGAGTTGCCATATTTTAGAAGTTCAGTGGTGGACATGCTGCAATGGAATCAGCCTTTGCATTTGGCTTTTCTGTAGAAGTGGAAAAAAGCTGTTCTGTAGTAAAACTCAGTTGTAAAGTAATCTAGGCCAGAGGTTTCAAATCCTTATATTTGCACTTCATTACATTTTTTATCCTATTGTAAGGATTTATTGTGGTTTTGGCATATTTTTAACAGTGTCTTACTCTTTGGCAATCAAAGGGTGTATAGAGTTCTTAGCTCATTAGTTGCGATTGTTATTTGGTTCAAAATTCAAGATTTCTAAAATATTCATTATTTTATATATTTATTATAGTGTCATTTTTAACTGAATATAATGTTTTGCAATGCTTTGCCCACTCCACTCTTTCTCAATGGGTTAACAGTATTATCAGAATGCAGAAAAAGTTCCAGAAGACCTACTTTACATGGAAGCCTATGGGGCTTTTATGCAAATAGCTCACATGGATGATTAAATCAATGGGGGCTATGTAGTAAGACGTGATAAAGAGGTGATACAGCAGAGATTACTTCTCAAGTGATATAAATTCCCCAGTTCCTGTGTTATTCTTTGGAGCCTATGCACTAAGATCTCCAAAGTTGGAGAAACATTAGTATATTGGCTCCAAAGAATAACAGGACTTGGAGAAGTGCTATCACTGGAGATGTCATCTCCTCTTTATAACATCTTCATTATGCCTGCATCTCTCCCAATGTGTTGTTCACCTCAAAGACCTAGTCAATAGCCTGTCTATATGAATGATGGCCAATCATGATTAGCTAACACCCACATGGGCTGACCACTGCTAATACTTCTGGAATAACAGGATCGCCATACGAAAACAGAAAACACAGGTACGTTTTACACTGGAGGCTGATTTGATAATGCTGAACTGTCAAATTGCCCATGTGAACCCAGCATTCCATGCAGTATTTTTTTTTAATCTGGATCAAGTGTTTCATGTGTGCTGTAATCAGTAACCTGTAGACACCTAACTTGTTTAATTAGTTATATTGCATTTTATTTGTATATGTTCTTTATTTCACATAGTTCTATAGCCTTGATTTATATTTTGTGGATGTATTTTTGAAAACATGTCCATATAAAATTTAGCTTCTGATTGCCACAGGGATGTACACCACTTAGCATAGCTTAATGAGACCAGATGTCCATTTTCATGTAGGATACTTATGAACAAACATACACTGCATAGTGACACTGCTTCCTGTGCAGCTCTGCAGAAAGACACTTTCATATGTTTACTGCATTAAAACGGAAATCTAGTCACCTTAGCATAGCTATGCATTGTACATCGATCTGGCACACAAAGGGTCAATCAATCAATGTTTAAATTTATAAATTTTGATTTCTAAAAGACTGTATTTCCAAATTATTCCTCAGATGAGTGAGAAAGATATCAATGTTGAGTTTTGTGTTTAGTCAATTACAGAATATTTAGAAAAATAAATAAAAGTAATAGCATCAAAACTGTCATGCTTTACAGCGATACTAATAAACCACTTTATAAATAGAAATCTAAAGCATATAAATATAAATGAAAAATGCATGAAAAAGGGCTGCAGTGATTACTACAATGTAGAAAAGGTTCCTGTGTATATATTGAGCCTGAATTTTCATTGTTTTCTTTAAAGGCACGCAATGACACATTTAATGCAATGTATTAGACAGAAAACACCAAACTATTACAACCTTTTAATGATTTATGTGCAGTCCTGAAGACTTCAGTTTGATAAGACAACATACATGAAAGTGGAATTAGGGTTGTTGTCATCTCATCCCTTGTTTAGGAAAGATGCATGAAACAGAGAGTTTTTGCATTGGGATTAGAACCAACAATGTGAAGTTTATTTCTAAAAAATAAATAAAAATACATCTAAACAACTTCAAACTCAAACGTTGTACTCAGTGACTGGATAGATGATATTTTCTTTCCTCTTTGTTATTTCAGGTAAATTCACTACTGGTATTGAGTGCAGCGCACTCAGGACCGATAACATCAGACTCCCCATTTTTTAGAAATCAGCTTGTGAGTTTTAGTGTCTGACCCCATATATCTTGTGAGTCCCAATATTTTCTGACCTATGCTTGCCCAAAAGTCAATATTGTAAGTAGATTCCTATGGCTAGGGAGCTGGTTCAGTATCAGACATACTATGCTATTGTGTATATTTGTCTTTTTGGAGAATGTGAGTAAGAATAGATGTGAATAGAAGTGTTGCAAAGAGGAAAGTCAAAGTAAAAAATCTTGTTGACAAGCAATTGAAAAGTACAAACAATTAGCATTCTGTAGCATTATTATATGTTGAATAACTGCATTCTTAGTAAAGTGAATAAGGCAGGGGTTAGAACAGACAGAATGTTAAAACTCTGCATACTTTATAAAAGTTATCAAAATACATTAAACAGCGTGGTTTACCTTAAATGAGACATTTCAAGTGAAATGTAGTAAGAACTATTGATACAGAAATGCCCTGGTTTATTAAAAACACTAGTTGAAGAGGCCGTTACACGGGCCATAGTGCCACTGTCAGCCGGTCGCGGGGCAGTCTTGCGCAGTAGAGACTGCCCGTGCAGTGGCTGATACAGAGCTGGATGTTATGGAGTTACTATGCAAATACTGTGACACTGTTTGTTTATGCTGATACTGCATTGCCCTGTACTTCCTGTTTCCTGTTCATAACTCTGACCTGGATGCAGTTCTGTATCCTAACATGAGTCCTCAAACACACAGTTTGCAGTGTCTTCATTACTATACCTGAAACATGGTGTCAGAAGTGGCTAGAATTAGAACTGAGCCTCTTGCCTGGAGCACAGCAGTACTGTGTGGACTTTCCTGACATTTCAGTGCTCAGTGGTTAAGCTGCAAAATGGCTACAATTAATTGCATACCTCCCCCCAGAGGGAAAGAAAATCAGTTGGGATTGGAGCAGCAATTGGGAAGTGCAGGCAGCAATTCTGAGAAGAGTAATGGGCAGTGAATGCAGACATGTTTATAAGCACAACCTAAACCTCACAGCAGAGCAGTAAAATAATGTTGCAGCCATTTTAGATGCATTGGAAGCTTACATCAGACCTGCTAAAAATGTTATATATGAAAGGTATGTGTTTGAATGCTGCAAACAAGAAGAGGGAGAATCTCTTGATAACGTTTTTACACCGCTTGAGAGAAAAAGCAGCAACTTGTGAATATGGCACTTTGAGGGATGAATTAATAAGGGACAAATTGTTCTTGGCATAGCCAGTGAGAGCACACACAGGCGTCTCCTAAGAGAACGTGAATTAACTTTGAACACAGCTATAGAAATCTGCTGTACATCAGATCTCACTGACAGAAGTATGAAAGTTATGGAACAGGACAGACATCAAACTGACAGCATCAACATTGCAATGCAGCGACAACACATAAGAGCCGATCACGGGACCAAACCGCAGCAACAGCACAGCCTGTTTAGCACAAATGCTGCCGACCCCACAGCATGCAAATACTGTGAGACTGTGCATCAAAGAATCAAAGAGCAGTGTCCAGCTTATGGGAAGTCTTGTAGGTCTTGTGGAGGAACAAATCATTTTGCTAGAGTATGTTTGTCAAGTAAAAGACGGCCATCATTGGGAAAGTTACACAACATAGAGAACACATCTACATATGAGGAAGAGCCACTCACCTCTGAAGTGATGTACAGCAGTGAATTGATTGGCACTGTGCAGGCCAGAGGAAAGAAATGGTTTGTCACTTTAACTTCAAGTAATAAGCCCCAATCCTGCCAGCTTGATTCAGGGGCAACATGTGATGTAATGTGCCTGAAAGACAAAATGAAGTTAGCACCTGAAGCAAATCTACTGCCAAGTGACACCAGACTAAAGTTATACTCAGGTGAGCTGATGAAATCTCTAGGACCCTTCAGGACAGAATGTGCTGTGCATGGACAGACACCAAGCTAGAGTTTGAAATAGTGGAAGCCTGTCAGAAGCCACTGTTATCCGGCTCAACCTGTGAACGTCTGGGGCTGATGCATTTCTCCATCCCTGTAGAGCTCAACGTAATGGACAATCAATTGAAAGGGCCCTTGACAAAAAAACTGCTCATAAAAGAATTTGAGGATGTTTTTACTGGACCAGTAGGATCTGTACCAGGTGAAGTTCATTTTGACCTTGACATGAATGTCCCTCCAGTTCAATGTGCTCCACTCAATGTGCCGGTGGCCATAAAACAGGTAGTGAAGGCACAGCTCGACCAGTATGAGGCAGATGGACATATTGCTCCAGTGACTGAACCAACTGATTGGATAAATAATATGGTGATTGTGAAGAAGCCTGATAAGCTAAGAATATGCATAGATCCCAAATTTTTTAATCAGGCCCTGAGGCGGTCTCACTACATCATGCCAACTCTCGAGGATGTTTTGTACAAGCTTCCTAAGGCGCGGCTGTTCACGCTTGTTGATGCACGGGATGCATTTTTGAAATGTAAGTTGGATAATGCAAGCAGTTTCATGACAACCTTCTGGACTCCCTGGGGCAGGAAAAGATGGCTCAAATTGCCTTTTGGGGTCTCGGTTGCACCAGAGGTTTATCAGCATATGCAACATGAACTTTTAGCTGGACATAGTGGCATTGAACCAATTGCTGATGACATCCTTGTTGTTGGCTGTGGGGATACAGATGGGGAAGCAGAACAAGATCATGAGCAAACTGCTGTAACTGATGAATCTGTGTAGGCATGTAAAACTAAGACTTGGTTTGAAAAAACTGCAATTCAAGGTCAAAGAGGTCCGTTTCCATGGACACATACTATTCTTGGAGGGTTTGAAGGCTGACCCAGAAAAGATCAGAGCTATACTGGATATGCCACAGCCAGCCAATGTGAAATCTCTGCTGCGCTCCATAGGATTTGTTACCTACCTAGCAAAATTCCTACCACACCTCTCAGAGGTTTGTGAGCCATTGAGAAGGCTTCTAGACAAAGATGCAGTTTGGCATTGACTTCCTAAGCATGAACATGCGGTGCAGGACATCAAGCGTTTGGTCACAGATACACCTGTCCTGAAGTACTATGGTGTTAGCAAACCTGTAACTATTCAAAGTGATGCAAGCAAAAGTGGACTCGGGTGTTGCCTATTGCAAGAGGACCAGCCTATTGCTTTTGCCTCAAGGCCACTGACCCCGACTGAGCAAAATTATGCACACATTGTAAAGGAATGTCTGAGTATTGTTTTTTTCCTGCCATCGCTTTCATCACTACCTCTATGGTCGTGACAAGATCACTGCAGAAACTGACCATAAGCCTCTCATATCCATTTTCAAGAAACCACTTTTGTGTGCACCCAAACGCCTTCAGAGCATGTTACTCACATTACAAAACTATTGCCTTAATGGCCCTGAGACGTATATTAGCGACACTCTTAGTACAGCTACAGCAGCAGGTGGCACACCTGAGTGTGCACAACACACAGTTTGCAGTGTTCAACAGGAGCTGTATGACATATCGCAGATTAATCATTCAGACTATTTAAATGTCACAGACCAACGGTTGCTTCAGATACGACAGCACACAGAAATTGATGAGAGTTTGCAAGCACTTAAGTCTGTTGTTCTAGATGGTTGGCCAGATTCAAAGGAAGAAATATCATTAATTGTGAGAGAATACTGAACTTTCCGTGATGAAATCAGAATTCAGGCTGGAGTACTGTATAAGCGGCCAGGGGTCATCATTCCAAAATCATTGAGGTTGGAAATGTTGACACGCATACATGAAAGTCACATTGGTGGAGAAGCATGCTATAGGCAGGCACAAGATACCTTATACTGGCCCAACATGCATAGTGAGATTAGAGACTTTGTTAGCTGTTGTTCAGCTTGCAATGAATATGCACAGGCACAGCAGAAAGAACTCATGATGTCACATGTGCTGCCTACCCGGCCTTGGCAAATTGAAAGCATGGACTTATTCAATTATGCAGGGAAAGACTTTCTACTAATTGATCACTATTTTGACTTTTGGGAGATTGAGCTGCTTCCTGACCTTTCTGCTGAAACTACAATAAAGATCCCTCGGTGAGTCCAGCTCTGTATCAGCCATGGCACGGGTAGTCTCTACTGCGCATGACTGCAGCACATGCAGAAGTCTCTACTGCGCATGACTTTGTTGTTACACACATTTTAGCGAATTATTATATAGGATTTTTAAGTGAAAGACCAATGTTTTCTATTAGGCTAGTCTTACAGTATTGCAAAACTAGTTTATATAAAGTCTAACAATAAGAGCTTCGGCTCCACGTTTGCAGTGGTAACAGACAGGTGTTAGTGCACTCTTAGGGGGCTGCTCTATGTACTTTGATCAATCTCAACTCAATTGCAAAACACCCTCCAGAAGAAGAAACCCTACTTGCCACTTTAAGAGCAGCTCAGAGAGCCTCTAATATGTTTTTTGTTTTTCTGTAGCAGGATGTCTGAAATATTCTCTTTAATGTGTATCCTCTCCAGCACTTCTGTGCAGTCCAGGTTACATAAATGTTTGCCTTAAGGTGACTACTAAAAATTTCATATCTACATTAAATAAAGAAATTACTAATATAGACAACGTTCTATTGGCAGTGTATAACTACAAGATGAAATCACATTTACTTTATAATTTGTGTATCTATATAGAAGGTGCTCATCTCTTTGAAAATGTTGTTACTTTGATTGACTTTCAGCAAACAACCTTGCTATTAAAATCAGAATTGTCTATAAAAAGCACATCTTTTTAAATGGAAGTTTATGACAGGACTGAGACCCACTGAACACATGAAAATTCAGCCCTATCAATAACCAAACTTTAATTATACACTGATGAATTTGTTGTAGTAAGGAGGATAAGACCTGTGTCATATTTATGAAATACTTCAATCAATTATTTGTCAAACCTTTCAAACCACACTTTGTTTTGCTGAGAGCAAAATATACACATAACGATTTGTTTTTCAGTTCTTTGCAAGTGTCCTGAGACCAGTGCTTATTGTACAAAATACTTTAGAAACATTTTTCAAATGAGCCAGTTGATAGTTGAGTAAAATGTATCAGGCTAATTAGAGAATTATATTCTAGACATTGAATTACATCATTCATAGAACAAAAAATGCCTGAAACTGTTCAGTTGAACCCATCTGCTCCTAGGCAAGTATCCACATTACATAATAAACATTTTAACTAGGCACAAAATGAACATGAAGTTGAATAATACGCTAAGGGTCATTGTTTATTATTTGATATGAACACGTTATGATATTCATTAACTATTTTTTATAAAATATAAATGTACAATTATTTTCAGTGCTATGAAAAGTTGATGCAAATCGATTGAAAAACTATAGTAAGAAAAAAGACACTTAAAGGTAAGAGATATGGAAATATATTGTATCCT
Source organism: Rhinophrynus dorsalis (assembly GCA_037306005.1). Taxonomy (NCBI): domain Eukaryota; kingdom Metazoa; phylum Chordata; class Amphibia; order Anura; family Rhinophrynidae; genus Rhinophrynus; species Rhinophrynus dorsalis. Next base: position 305,107,018 of record CM074720.1, on the reverse strand, counting down.
TGGTACTTGGCACCAGTAATGTGTTAATATGAGTGTGCTTTGGACAGTAGACAGGGAGCATTGTGTTTGTTCATAGGAAGCTGTGCTTTCTCTTAATTGGCTTCTCTGATCTCAGTGGAAAATATATTTGGACCATATCCAAAATTAATAACTGTGCATCTGCTAGTTTAACAGAGGAGTGGGTTTTTGATCAACAGACCTGCACAGACATTAAATGTGAACATTGTTGTTGAGCATATGAGCTAAATAATAAGGTATTATGTTCACTTTAATAAGTCATAGTTGGCTTTTACAATTCTGATTTTTACTAACTCTGTAGCTCCAAAACATACACCAAACAATTACATGATTGGATGCTGAATGAATTGCAATCAGTACTTTAGGTCATAATCTATATTAGGTATATGTATTGATTGTAGTTTAGAACTTGAAATGTAAGGTTTACTGTTAACAGCTCTGTAGTTGATCTAATAGTAATTTTAAACATATTGATATGAGATATATGCTGTCAGGAAACAAATACCCCATTCAATAAGATAACAGTAGAAGGTAATCTCATTGAATATGATATACTAAGAGGAGCATGCTCATTCTGTAGAGTCCTGGACTATGCATATTGCAAGTGATCTTTAAATTAAGGGCTATGTTAGAAATGTTGTCACTGAAGATATCTTCCTCTGTCATTTATAGGTAGAATTCATCTAGTAAATATGATAACCTTCCCCTTCAACCTTATAAAATGCAGAGGCATAAAACAGCAAATTTCAAGGGTTCATTAGGAAACAAAAAAAAAACATAAAAATTGAGACTTGCCAAACTAGTTCAACATAACCCTTAATTTTTCTCAATCTTTGTTTATTCAACTTAGTTATGCCTTTACTTTTTACCTGGGATTGGATTCACCACCCGAGCACATATACTGATTTCTTCTTCACATAAACCTTGCATGTATACAATCTCTTTACTAGTAATACAGAACTTCAGGTAGCTCAGACTATAGATTTTTGACTTGACTAAAAAAAGGAATTAAAAACATTGGATACCTTATCAAACTCAATGCAATGTATTCTATTTTCTCTATTCTTATTCAATTTTCATGAGTTTCAAGCCTTCATATCACAGGGAGTAGAGAGTGGCTGTTGCAACATTGTCTTATTGTTTCTTGCTTTTTGTTTTAATCAAGTTTAGCACAATACGGGATGCGGTCTCTGTTAGAGCTCCAGTATCCAGTTGACTGCCATACAACAGGTTATCTGTGTGTGTGAGGTCTGATGCTCATGGATATTTGATGTAGTCTGTTATGAACAGGTAGGCGATTCATTAGTACTGCATGGGATATTGCAAAACTGTATATTTGAAGTGGGTATTGAAAGTGGAATTACCATGTCACAAAATGTTTAGCTTAACTAAGTCCCCTTCTGGCGACTAGCTGCTTAGTAGCACTAGTCGCCAGAATTATTACCTGATTTAATAGATATATGCTTTATTCCCTAGCTGTCAGTAGCAAAGAGCGTGGACATCTTGCCAGATTGACATCCGCGCTCCTGCTCTGTCAGTGCCAGCCAGGTCTAGGAGGCGTTGCTAGGAACCATTCGGCTCCAGCTGGGACTGACAGCGCAGGCGCGCGGAAGTCATTCTGGCAAGATGTCCACGCTCCTTGCTACTGACAGCTGGGGAATAAAGCATATATCTTATATCTAAGCTTTCTATGAGAAGGTTTTGTATCTGATAAGCATATTTAGATTTGTATTATTTTGCAATATGGTTTAGAGGTTTCCTTTTGGCTTTAAGGAAACCATTGGACTTCAATATGGGAAGGTCCTCCACAGCACAACATGCGAAAAAGACTGAGGCAGTAACGGTAAGGATTTGCCCTGTATCATCCAAGGCTTCTTTCATGGCAAAGGTGAGAGTTTGGATTTCAGCATATTGTGCTGAATGGTCACTTATTGGTATTTACCATGTCAGTATTCATATCATTTTATTTTAATATTTGGCTATTCCTGACCCTACTGATTTACTAATACCTTATTTATTAGAGTTAACAACAAATCCAACAGAGTAATAAATATATATATATATATATATATATATATATATATATATATATATATATGTAAAATAACAAACAATATTAATATATTGTAATACCTTTTTTATTGGACTAACAGAATTATGGATTGACAAGCTTTCGGGATAAACTCCCTTTCTCAAGTCTAAAGCATTTCTGAGCGCAAGGACACAAAATTCACGGTTAAAACAGTTAATACAGTTAATACATTGAATTCAAAGTTGTGTTGTTTGTTGCAGTTAACACAGTGGGACTGCTGATAAGACAGGGACCAAGAGAAATTCTACACTCTTCTTGCAGAGTGGGGAGGGGGAGAAAGAGAAGAAAAATACAGGAGATGGTATGGGAGGGGATATATATGAATTGTAATGACTGGGATGATGTTTTGATTCCCATTGAATAGCAGTATGTGGTGAAGGCAGAGCAGCTAAATATGTAATAGTACTATTATGTACAAAATTAAATTGTGGATCCTCTGAGAGGGTGAACCATTTAATTCATGGGTTTTTTGAGGCCTTTTTATCTGGAATTGTTAGTCTCTGTAATGTAGTTAGTGAGGCTACTGATATGTACATTTATGTGCCTTGACCCTGAGCAAGATCACAGGATTTTAACAAGGTAATAGTAACAGCAGTTAGTATTCCCTTTAAAGGGATATATTTATTTTGTGCTAGTGTAAACATAGAAAAGTAGGGCAATAAGAGTTATATCTGTTGAATTATACAACCTAATATACCCTGCTTCAGGGTCTATATTAATGTAGGCAGTCAGTGGTTTACTATGGTCACACTAAGACAAATATTCAGTATTATTAATATCAGCTAACAAGTACCGCAAGGCCTGTTCATATCTCATATATGCCATTGAAAGGAAATTTTAAGGATTTTCTGTTCTGATTTTATTGAACACCTTAACGACCCATGACATACATGTGCGTCACGGTTTATAGGTCCCTAAAGGACCAAGGACGTACATGTACATCATGGAATTCCGGGCTCCCTGCATGGCTGCATGCCATTTGGGGAGCATATAACCGTAAAAGAGGGGAAAAAAAAAGGTCCGTGGTCCTTAAGTGCCGGCCGTGTGAACGAGTGGCCAGTCCTTAAGAGGTTAACGAGAAACAACTGTAAGGAGAGATGCTACAAGAACATTACATATAATTAACATTGCATAATTAAAGAGGCCAATAATACCTCTCAGTTGTTTAAGGCTATGAGGCCTAGTAATTGATTCCACTTTCTCCTTGTAACTATGTGAAATTAAATTCAAATAAGCTAACCCTTTCTCTCATTATTTGGAGAAAGTATATATCATCTGCATAGGCTGTAATATTAGCGAATATTGACATCAGTCAGCAGTAAACAAGGCAGACACATATAGAAAACCTTTTGGAATCTTGTCCAAACATATTGTTTTCCTGCCAGATAAAGGCTGTAAGCCAATCACTATCCTGGAGTCTATGAAGAATTCAGGCAGAGTGTGTGTGTTTTGGGCTGCTACAGAATGGGTTACTTTATTAACTTCCTGTATTCTAATATGATTTGCAAACATCCATCTGGCTTAGGATGGGGTAAACAGTAGTATTAATTTGCATGGAAGGAGAAGATGCTGCCATTTGTGACAACAAAGGACCCTAAGTCGCACTTGCCATCCCCAAGCAGTCCCGCCAGTGGTAGTACTACTAATACTAAGGTGCAGCAGCTTGTTAGCGTTAGGAGTGAAGAAAGGGTAATCAATAACAATATCCTCATATATTACTAGTGACTGTGAGACTGAGGAGGACGACTCTGTGGCTGAACTTGATGTGGTTGGTGTTAGTAGAAGTAACAGTAATGGTGAAGCAGCCGGAGTGGTAGGGGAAACATTTGAGAGCGGTCAAGGGAGCCCACACCATTCCTCTGACCCTGGGAGTTCTCCCATTCCCTTCACTAAAGTGTCCAAGTGGAACAGGATCCTGATGACTAAGAGGCCAGAACTGTTGATGGAGGAGAGCAGGCAAACAATTAATACCACCACCACCAGCAGGAGCACAGATCAGCTACATGTGCCTGCTGTTACTGCTGCCAGTCTGCCTTCTTCAGGTCAAAAGGAAAAGCCAATTGTGACATTTGCCATTTGGGAAAAGCCAAATGGCAAATGATTTAGGTAAATTAGTAGAATGGTCAAGAGTGTGGCAGATGCACTTTAACGTTGATATATGTAAAATAATGCACTTGGGACATAAAAATCCAAAGGAAAAATATACCATTAAGGGTACTGTGCTGTCAGAGACAACAGAGGAAAGGGATTTGGGAGTAATTATTTCAAATGACTTAAAGGTAAGCAGGCAATGTAATAAAGCGATGGGGAATGCAAGCAGGGCACTGGGTTGTATAGCTAGGGGCATTAGTAGCAGAAAAAGGGAAGTAGTCATGCCACTGTACAGATCTCTAGTTAGACCTCACCTAGAATATTGTGTACAGTACTGGAGACCCCATCTCCAGAAGGATATTGATACTCTAGAGAAAATTCAAAGAAGGGCTACTAAAATGGTGACTGGTCTACAGGAAAAGAAATATCAGGATAGACTAAAGGATCTGAATATGTATAGCTTGGAGGAGAGAAGAGAGAGAGGGGATATGATAGAAACATTCAAATACATGAAGGGATTCAACAAAGTACAGGATGGAAGTATATTTCAAAAGAGTAAAAACGGCCATAGTCTAAAACTAGAGGGACACAGGTTTAAATGTAATGTAAGAAAGTTTTACTTCACTGAGAGGGTAGTAGATAAGTGGAATAGCCTACCAGCAGAAGTGGTAGATGTCAATACAGTGACAGAATTTAAGCATGCATGGGATAGGCATAAGGCGGTCCTTAACATAAGAAAAGACCAAGGACCAAAAAAGGTTTGAGGTTGTGTGTTTTTTACACAGTAGGAAATTGGGCAGACTAGATGGGCCGAATGGTTCTTATCTGCCGTCAAATTCTATGTTTCTATGTTTCTATGTTTCTTTCACATCGCTCATAACCTCCTTCAAGCAGTAGTGAGATGTCTGTAATAGAGCAGCACGTAGGGACTAGTGGGGGTGTTGATGATGATGGTGGAAAAGCTGTTGTGGAGGAGACATTGATGGCCTTTTTAGCAGAAACTGAGAAGAAATTGGAGACAGGGATGAGGATGGGCATCACCAACACTACTAGCAGTGACGGTTTGGAATTTGAGGAATTTGCAGCTGCTCTAATGCCTGCTGCTGAGATGCAAGGGCAAGTTAGTGTTCCACAGACCACCATGGACACAGTAGGAATGGGGTCAACAAGTGATGTGGAACTAGGACAGGTTCCACTTGCCAGCAGTAGTAATACTCCTGGTCCTAGTTGAAGTGCTGAGTCTGAGGCAGTAGCAGCAACAGCAGCAACATTATCCGCAGTGAATGGGAATGTGGAGGACAGGAAGAAAGAGGCCATTCTTCTGCATCTGTTCCCTCCCCCCACTGAAGTCATGAGTGTGGGACTATTTTTCTCTTGGGGCAGGCACAGTGCAGTCATGACCAGAAGAACTGTGCACAATTTGTGACAAGTCAGTGAGAAGAGGAAAGGAGGGAACACACCTTGGCACAACTGTCTTGATAACACACATGAAACACAGACACGATGTTCCATGATGATTGAAACAACTAGCTCTTCATCATCTTCTAGGGTAACTACATCTTCTGCCAATCCACCTCATACATCATTACCTCCCCCACAAAATGATAGCTACTCTGTTGATGTTAGGATGTGGCAGTTTGTCTCTACCCACTGCACACTGTGTGGTGCACTGACCACACATGCCAGTGTACTGGAGGAGAATCACAAGCAGTGCTTCAAGCGGCATCTGAGGAGATTCCATCCCACAAAAAATGCTAAGATGGTGACAGGGAGGGTGCATCATTACTATTAAACTGTTAGCAGGTTGTTATGTGTCCTTAGCGGGGTCTGGACAAGGAGTATAGTGACAGCAGAAGTATTTGGGTTCTGGTGTCATGGTGTTTGAATACAGTTGTGCCCCCAGATGTTATTTACCATACAAAATGTGCACATTGCAGTTGCTGATGAGAGCCACAGTTCCTGCTCTCAAGAGAAAAATTAATATTCTAATAGCAAGACACCCATGATTTTGTAGGAAGGGTAGGTGGAGAAGAATTATTGGCCAACTTATTCTTTTCTCCGCATAGACTGGGGGATACTTATTGTGATGCTACTGCCTCTGGTGCATCACTGGAGATAGTCCTGTCAAGTGGAACCTTCGTCATCTATCAACCATGTTACTGCTTTTGTTGATCCCATTCCCTTTCAGCTGCCTAATCATCTCAACAGCAGCAGCAAGAACAGCAGTTACAAATTCCACAATTATGGACTCAGACTCGGGAGGAAGACATTTGACAATGGCCAGTGTCCACTGGCCAACATAACCTGCTGGCAGTAGGTCAGTAGGGCATTCAAAGTTTCCTCAGGACTTGGGCATCTAACAACAAATCTAACAAATCATCCTCTTTTTCTTTTGTTCGATTTTTTTTATTAACTGTCCCCCCCCCCAATACCAGTCAAGAAACCCCCCAGAACAAATTCTCTGTTCAGCTCATTCACCAATACAGGCATCAACCTCAGATCCCTTTTATACCATGTCTTATGGGGGAGGGTTAATTGTATTTAGGATTTATTTTGTATTAACTGCCCCCCAATCCCAGTAAACAAACTCCCCAAAAACATTCCCTGTTCAACTGATTCTTTCCCCACACCCAAGCAACTCATGCCCCTTTTATACTATGCCTTTCGGTAATAAAATCATATTTGCTATGTGATGTGTGTAACTTCAATGTTCCCATTGATTTCAATGGAATGATCTAGGTGAAAAAAGCAAAAAACTGCACTTTTTGCAGGAAATTATTTGCTAATCGGGAAGTGCCTTCTGCTACAGCCAAATATATCAGATTTTGACTCATCAGTCCAGAGCACCTGCTGCCATTTTTCTGCACCCCAGTTGCTGTGTTTTTGTGCATAGTTGAGTCGCTTGGCCTTGTTTCCATGTTGGAAGTATGTTTTTTTGGCTGCTTGTTTTACATGAACACCACTTCTGACCAGACTTATCTGGACAGTAGATGGGTGAAAAAAGCAGCAAAAAGTAGAAAATCTGCACTTTTCCCAGGAAATTTTCACGGAAAGTGCCATTTTTCGCCAATTTCAGTTTCAGGCAAAAATTTTCTCCCATCCCTACTCATAACCCAGAGAAATGAGAATTTTATAGCTTTCCTGCTGCCATAGATACAGGCTAAGTTGAAAAGCAAAGGTATAAAAAAAACTCACCTCTGATTTTGAATCAAAGAGATAAGAAGGAAATACACAACTTATTTCCTAAGTTTCTGGTCTAAGTACTGGGAAAATGGCTCATTTACTTATCTAAACTCTGAGACAAAAGAAAATCTAAGGGATGAGGTCATATATTTATGTATTTTAGGCACAAGATGCCAAAACAGACGTTCTTAGATATTCCAGAACAATTGACCCATTACTCATCCAAACACAGTATACTCACGACATGATTCAACAGGGCCCTTAGTTTGTCCTGATACAAGTCTCTGTGATCTAGCCATAGTCGTTCATTGGTAGACAGACCTCCCAGATGTCTAATTGCTTCTGAATGGCATTATGCATCTAGTACTTGTAATGGCAACCCATGCATCTAGTACTTGTAAATCCAAAATATTCAGGACTTTTAATTCTTTTATTCCTGGTCTCTGGGACAACATTCTGACTGGGGTCTTCTGCAACTTACAAACACAGAAACATAGAATCTGACGGCAGATAAGAACCATTCGGCCCATCTAGTCTCCCAATTTTCCTACTGTAAAAACCTCTAACTTTTTTGTCTTTGGTCTTTTCTTATGTTAAGGACAGCTTTATGCCTATCCCATGCATGCTTAAATGATGTCACTGTATTAACTTCTACCACTTCTGCTGGTAGGCTATACCACTTATCTCCTACACTCTCAGTGAAGTAAAGCTTTCTTACATTTCATCTAAACCTATGTCCCTCTAGTATTAGACTATGGCCTCTTGTCCTGACATTTTTACCCCTTCTATCCTGCAATTTGCTGACTCCCTTCATGTATTTGAATGTTTCTATCATACCCCCTTTCTCTCTCTCTCCTCCAAGTCAACCAGTCACCATTTTAATAGCCACCTCTGAATTTCCTCTAGAGTATTCTGGAGATGGGGTCTCCAGTACTGTACACAATACTCTAGGTGAGGTCTAACTAGAGATCTGTAGAGTGGCATGACCACTTCCCTTTTTCTGCTATTAATGCCCCTAGCTATACAACCCATCACCCTGCTGCTTTATTTTGTTGTTGTTGTTCCTACCCCTTCCAACCCCTGCCCCTTCTTGTTCTATTGTTCTTCTTTTCCTAAAATGGTCACTCATTTCTTCATCCAGAGGATGTTTAGATATGTTTTTAATGCATATTTGGGGGCTTATATAAATTCTTATAATTCAGTGTATTGAAATCCATGTTAATGTCGCCTTCAAATCCATTACTTCATTTTCTTTGAAGACAACATTCTCAATATCACCGATGAGTATGTCACTTTCTTGCTCAGGTCAAGATCTGAATTTTAAAAAAAGGTCTTCTTTATCCTCAGTAATGATTTTTCTTGATGACTTTTAACTCATTTTAAATATGCACTTATTTTCCAGTGGGTAAATTATCCTGATTTGACTCTCTGATGTAACAAGATTGCAGTTCTTTAAATTGTAAGTTTCAGGCATGGACCTCGCTTCCTGTGTTCCTCTTTGTAAAGCAATTGTAACCCCGTATTGTCTAAACCCTTAAATTGTAAAGTGCTGCTTACACTTGTGCAGCTATATAAATATATTAATTGATTCAATTCATTTGAATTATATCTCATGTTATTTTACTCCTTTTCATTTTCCCTTCATACCAATGCCATGATTGTCAGTGAGCATTCCAAAAGGATACTCTCTCATTCTGTTGTGAACTTCTGATTTTCATGATAGCAGGATATCTGTTTCAATACCTGCAGCCCTCTATGGACTATCTGTGACTCCTGATACTGTTTTAAAGAATTTATTGTTCTATGTTTTCTTCAGCATTTTAGCGTGCTTCATTAGTACAGCACTTTGTTCATTCTCATTAGTGAAGAAACTTACTAAATTACTTTTGCCTTCTTTCAGCACCATGTCCTCTCCTTCTAAAGTAAATTATTCAGTATCTTTATAAACCTCATCAATTATGAAGGACTCAGCCATAGGGGGGGTCATGTCAGAATATCTTATCCATAATAGTCCCAGTGCTAAGAAACTCTCCTCGAATCAGGAAACGATATGTTGGAAGGCTCACAGGAAAACAGCATAAAGCAAAAGTTAAAGTATAAATCTATATCAACATTCTAGTACAACAAAATAGCTTAGAGTAAGGAAAGAGGAATTGTTTGCACATATTTGTCCAGTCTGCTGTAGTTTACAGTATACAGAACTGTGTTTTTATTGATTGATGGAGTACAGCAAAGTTTGCGTAAAGCAACTGAATTTTGGATTTGACAGTGTACTGCAGTGTTCGTATAGTGCAGAATGACGTTATTACTAGTTCAGTGTAGATATGAACAATATATACAACTGTAATATAAAAAGAAAAGAGGCAAAACAGATTTGGCCTACATTCCTAATTTATAGAGCAACTATTAATTGTTAATATTCTGTCAGCATATCTGCTGCTCTGTGAGAGGATCTGCTGATGAAGCTGATGAGCCCCACTAGACAAATGGATAAGCAGAAATGGGGTCCAGATCCCCAGTGTACCACCATTGATCCCTTGGGATGAGACTGATCTTTTGTAGTTCAGTCTCCTGTTCTGTGAGGTTCAGTCCCCTAAACCCTCTGAATCAAAAGCCCAACACAGAGGGACTATTGGGGCTGCATATGCAACCCTCAAGGTTTGTGTCTGAGCACCACTTAACACCTGGATTGCAGACTAGCTTAGAGGGTACAGTTTCTGACTCCCAGATTGGCTGATAAAAGCCATTTTGTGGCTGCACAGTGAATTGCCAGACTTTATACTTAGTTTGTTCTCAAACAAGAAGATTTAGTAAGCTGTATCAATGGCCCTTTAAGGCATATATGGTTTTGGATACATTATTCTAATGGAACAGCATTTCTGACTCAAATTGTTAGCCACACAGTAAAAGATGATAATTTGAAATCCCATCAACCCAGATTTTTTCATTTCCGATACACATCTTCTAATCAGCATTTTAATTATTGATATCATACACAAAGCTGTGTCACATATAAATCTCTGCTAGCAGCATGCACGTTATATCTAATCTTATAATCTAATCTCTTTAACGATCATGATGAAGACCAGTATCCTTTGTTCTTTACCTCAGGAATTAGTATATTCACAATCTTGAAACAGCTTCTACAGCTTATCAGTAGGATAGATATTGTATGCTTTTGGTGTTTCACTTTGCAGAGAAGAGAATACTGTGTTATCTCATAAACTGAGACCTACTAATCTGCTATAATGACATTGTAATCCACTACCATATTTCATTAAAATAAGACAAATTTGTGATATATGCACTTCTAAACTACATCTCAGTAATGAGTGTATATATGCAAAACATTCATATTGTAATGGATGTAAGCTAAATGTTATGGCTCAATATGTGATCTGTTTTTCCTGTATCTACCTGGAATCTCAGCTTGTAAGGGAATACAATATAGTTTATATTTATGAAGCAGAAAATGCTTCTCATTTACACTGCTCTCTGCCTCTCATTGTAAGCAATTGTTCACTTATAGTTTTCAATGCTATTAATCAATGAGTATTTTCCAGGCTGTCATGTGCTAACCATGGAATTGTAGTAGATCATAGGACTTTACAGTTCCAAACTACACATATGAAACAAGAGTGTGTATTTGCATGCTTTCATTAATGAGCTTAGGTGCAGTGGACAAAATTTGGTAAAAAGAAATTGCATATTTCAGAGAGTACTTCTATTTTATTAATGAGAAACTACAACTTTGTTCATAATGTTAATGGCTAAGAAAAGCTTGGAGGTTTTTCTTATTGTAATTTGCATATTAATAAATTGTGGTCCCCTTCAACAGATATCGCCATTTTTTTAAGGCAAAGATGATGGCGAGTAGTTCAAGATCACCCACATCATATAAACTCTTAGCCTTAGACTATTTCTTAGAAAAAAAAACGCACTGGAGCAGCGATTTCCCAGGGCCCGCATGCTGGGACAGCAAAGCTCCTACTCCAGACTCTGAAGCCTCAACCTCCAGGATGAAGGGTAGGGTGGTATTCGGGTGGGACAATATCGGGGCCTTCGCAAAAGCAGACTTCAAGTCCTCAAATGCCTGCAAGGCTTCCGGTGCCCATTCTTAAGGGTTAGCCCCCTTCTGAGACATGTCTGTAAGAAGTTTGACTACTGTGGAGGAGTTTCGTATAAACGTCCTGTAGTAATTAGTGAAGCCCAGGAACCTCTGTATGGACCTTAGCCCTACTGGAAGTGGCCACTGTAAGATGGCAGGCAGTTTTTGCAGATCCATGGCTAGGCCAGAGGATGAAATCACAAATCCTAAGAAAGTCACCTTGGATTTGTGGAGCTCACAGTTTTCTAACTTGCAGAACAACTTGTTCTCTCTTAGCAGTTGTAGGACATGGGCTACATCTGCTCTATGTGCCTCCAAGGTAGGAGAATGGATGAGTATATCAGCCAAATATACTACAACACAACTCTGTAGTAGGTCTCTCAAAACATCATTAATGAATTCCTGGAAGACAGCGGGAGTGTTGCACAATCTGAAAGGCATCACCAAATATTCATAGTGCCCGTTGCGGGTGTTAAACGCTGTCTTCCACTCATGGCCTTCTTTTATTCGTTCCAAATTATATGTGGCCCTCAAGTCAAGTTTCATGAAAACAGTAGAGCCTTTGATGTCATCAAATAGCTCCGTGATCAACGGTATCGCATCAGAGTTTTTTTACCATCAGTTTTATCAGACCCCTGAAATCAATGCATGGTCTGAGCTCCCCATCTTTTTTCTTAACAAAAAAGAAACCTGTACCTGCAGGTAAGGAAGACTTCTGGATAATGCCCCTGGCTAGAGCGTCAGTCACATACTCCTCCATGGTCTTGTTCTCCTCCGCAGACAAGGGGTATACTCAGCCCCTAGTAGGTCTGGCCCCTGGTACCAGATGAACAGTACAATCATAAGGCCTGTGTGGAGGTAATGTACTGGCCTCTACCTTATTAAATACCTCTTTGTAGGACTGGTATTCAGCAGGTAAAGAAGTAGAGGTACATAAAATCCTGGTAGGCTGCTGGAGGCAAGACTTTGCGCATTGAGACGACCACTACAGAATATCTCAAGTCTGCCAATCAATTCTTGGGTCGTGAGTCTGCAAACAGGGAAAACCCAAAATGATGACACGATACGGAGAATGTATGACTTGGAGCTGTTGTCTCTCCACATGGAGTGCCCATACCCTTAGAGACAAGGGATGAGTCTCATGTGTAACATGTGCCGGCTGTAGAGGTCAGGCGTCAATGGACTAAATTGCCAATGGAGAGGAGCGAGGCAGCAATGGGATAGAGTGCTTGCCCGCAAAGTCTGCATCCATGAAAAAGCCCACTGCCCCAGAGTGCAGTAGTGCCAGACCCACTACTGATGACTCTGCCCAAGGCAATGCTACTTCAAGGACAGGTTTGTCCTGAAGTCTATCTGGGGACTGTGAAATTCTACCCAGGGTCTGTCCTTTACATGATCCTAGGTGCAAGCATTCTTCCGGCCGAACGGGACAAGCACACAATACATGACCCGGCTCTCCACGGTGCAATCAAAGGACCCTCCATCTGCTCTGGGCCCCCTCCTCCACTGACAGGTGTGTGAAGCCTAGCTGCATCGGTTCCTCCCTGGTGGGGTCAGAACTAGGAGGTATGGGAGGCGAGGGAGGACAGGGTGGGCGTACAAAGCAAGGTTCCACCCGAGGCAACGGTTTTTGTACATGCTACTTGAATGAAGGCCTCTCACAAATTCTCATATCTAACAAGATGGTGACTGAGATTAGCTCCTCCAGATCACCAAGCAGGTCATGGGCTGCCTTCTTGCCCAGGAACATCATAGACTCTCCAAAACGAGGCCACAAATTCAGTAAAGTTATGAATTATGGGTTTTTCAGTCTTCCATAGTGGGTTGGCCCAGGCCAATGCCTTGCCAGACAGGAGGGAGATCAGGAATCCCACCTTACTTCTCTCAGTAGGGAATGTGTGTGGTACCATCTCCAAAAAAATTTCCAGCTGATTAAGGAACCCCTGGCACAGAGTAGGTTTCCCATCAAATCTTTGGAGTAATGGAGTGAAGCCCGACAAACCTTTAGTCACACCAGCTTCAGAGGTTGTGGCCACAACCTGCGCAGGTACTGGAAGCACCACTGGTTGTTGGGTAAAGCGATCAAGGTGATCTGTGCGATTTAACAGTGTCTGTATAGTGAAAGACAACTGATCTATTCTCTGATCTTGAGAATCCATCCTGGATAGAATGCTTAGATTAGGTGGATTGCCTGAACCTTCAGTAGACATGGCCCTTACGTACTGTCACAGTTTTATTTATTAAGTACAGCAATAATAGTATTAGACCACTCAACCCCAGATCACAGGATAATAGGACCAGGCTCCTACCCCGGAGCTGCACACTGTGCTGTGCACTGCACTACTTCGAGATACCAGAGACTAGGATCAACGTGCAGATGGAACACCAGAAGGAACAGTAACTGATACACCAGTCTCCACCCCGGGTCATGGGACTGGAGGCAACAGAGAGAGAGAGAGAGAGCAGACCTGAACCACAGAACACTGAGACTGATGGTCAGGCACGTTCGGAGAGTACAGAGCAAGTAGTCAGCCAGTGCCACAGGTCAGACAAGCCAGGGACTACATGAAGTGATAGGCAGCAGGAGCCAGAGGTCAGACAAACCGGAAACTAAACGGAGCAAGTTAGTCAGCCAGAACCACAGGTCAGAACTGATGTGGGCATTCTGACAAGCCGGGGTCTACACGGAGCAAGTTAGTTAGCCAGAGCCACGGGTCAGAACCGTAGTGGGTAGTCAGACAAGCAGGGGTCATACACGGAGCGAGTTAGTCAGCCGGAGCCACAGGTCAGAACCGTAGTGGGTAGTCAGACAAGCCGAGGTCATACACGGAGCAGATTCTTAGATAAAGCAGGGTCACAAGGGAGCACAAGAGACACTAGCGGAAACACCACATAAGGGCAATGACTCCCAGGCCCAGGGAGGTTTATAAAGGAGCAGGAGAAGGTGGGACCCAATTAGGCCAAAAGAATAGGCCCATAAACAGGCATCCTTGCCAGTGCTTGTTTCATGATGTCAGCAATGTGGAAGTGGCCACAACTATGCCGGCCGATACACCACAGAGGAAAGAAGCATAGGATAGCCCAGGCCTCTAAGGTAAACTGTGATATAAATAAAGTACTGTTGAACCACAATATAATACTGCGGTGAAATCAAGATGTTACCTGTTTGTGATATCAAAGTGTTCATGTTCATAAGATGCTTAATACATTGGATGTGATAAGAGGCGATAACGCGGAGATGTCTTCACTAGTGATATAATGTCTCTAATTCCTTTGTTATTGTATGGAGCCAATGCACTAAGATTTCTCCAACTCTGGAGATCTTAGTGCAATGCCTCCATACAGTAAAATATTATCACAGTGCCAGTGCTTTGTGCAGCAGGCAGCGACATCCTGACTGCTAGTTTGCATTACTGGTTACTGATTGGCTAGCACCTTTTGTCGCCACCCAGTGATGGCCTTTATATACCCCATTTCCTCAGTATGGTGCCCTTTCGTGGTGTATTTGTTCCTGCATTCAGCTCCGTTATTGTTGACCGTATATGACCTGGCCTGCCTGACGACATTCCTGATTTTGCTGTTCTTCGACTACTCCGTTGCTGACCGTATCCAGCTGAAGACCCACTCCGTTACGACTGTATCTGGCTGAGTACCTGCTCCGTTGCTGACCTGGCCTGGCTGTGAACCCGCTTCCATTACCGACTGTATCTGGCTGAGAACCTGCTCAGATGCTGACCTGGTCTGTCTAAGAACCCGCTTCCGTTACCGAGTGTATCTGGCTGAGAACCCGCTTCCGTTTACTCTGTGCTGGTCTGTGTACCCGTTCCATGTCTGACCTCCCTGGCTACCTGTTACTCTGTGGGCTGCCTTGTCTCAGAGTGCCGTGCGTTTCCAGCATACCACTTGTGGTCTCCGTTTTGCTCTCGCTTTACTTGGTGGTTGCTGTACGTTAGTCAGTTGCGCCGCGTGGCGCTATATCTCTGTCGTCCGTTAGTTAGGCATTCATGCTAAGCATCTCTCCATACCGCCGTTGGCAGAGTGTACAAGCGAAGTACCGGTGCAGTGTTCTATCACTGACTGTGTTACTCCGATCTCTCTGTGTCCACCTCTCATACCTCGCTGGGCTCACTCCCTTTGGGAGTTGCAGTATTCTGGGCGTTACCAATTGACCCCTTGCGTACCTGGACATTCCAGGTAGAGTGTTGCACATCTCCATCTGCAGGAGCCTTGGGCTCAAGAGTCAGCATTATGTTGCACCATCCTCATTAGAGGGGACACTGGTTGCCTACATTACTATACTTGCTGTGCTGTGATCCACCCCTAGCGTTCTAGGGTTATTTCTGGGAGAGTTATCTTGGTCTGTTGCCATCCAGTGCCAGGGTCAGTGATGCCTCAATCCTTGTGTACTGTACCGCCCAGGCGTCTGGGTTGTGCCAGTAGTGTTGCCTCACTCCTTGGGTTCTGTGCCTCCCAGGCGTCTGGGTTGTGCCAGCAGAGTTGCCTCGCTTCTCTGGGTCGTGCCAGTCACCTTCGTCTGGACCATCTACCATCTAGTTCCTGTGGTCAACCCGCTGTCTACTTATCCTGTTGCCTGTCCTGATCCAAGGCAGGACCTCCACTGTCTAGAGATTTTCATTATTCTCACATATAACTCACTTACTGGCCTGATACTGTTGTATATACTTGCCTGTATATCTACTCTGTTGTGTGGGCCCAAAGGCCTATCTATGTCTTTGAACTTTTCTCTAATAAAGTTATTTTAACCTTACCAAACTGTTCTGAGTGTTCATCAAAAACCATGACAGATAGGACTGCAGAAGTGATATCACTGGAGATTGGAGAAGTAATCTCATCTTTATCACCTCTTATCAAATCTTACTACATTACACTAAGGGAGAACATAAGGTCCTGTTGAGTTCATGAGAAAAAATGTGCAAAAACCATGTGGTTATCCTTTTTTTGCA
Organism: Rhinophrynus dorsalis; assembly: GCA_037306005.1. Taxonomy (NCBI): domain Eukaryota; kingdom Metazoa; phylum Chordata; class Amphibia; order Anura; family Rhinophrynidae; genus Rhinophrynus; species Rhinophrynus dorsalis. The sequence continues at coordinate 305,090,562 of CM074720.1, read as the reverse complement.
AGAAAATCTGCTTTAAACAAAACTATTAAAATCTTCCCATTTTTGCCTATTGCCAAACATTTTCTGCAATTTTTTTCAATGGACCCAAACTTTTCGCCCCTTTAATTACATGTTTTTCACCTTTCCTCAATAAAAACGTTTTCCAGGAAGCAAAACACAATACAAGCAGCTACAGAGATAGAGGGTGCTAGGCTGTTGTGCTGTGAGTTTTATAGCAAAATTGAGGCAGGAGAGTCTCATACTGACTGCTATCACTTTGAGCAACTGGAATAATAATAAAAGGAGGAGCTGGAAGAACCATTATGTGTCCAGTGAGTCTGAGGAGGCAGAAGTGACCACTACCAACATTAAAGGGTCTGGATGCCCTGATTCCTCAGACCCAATGATGGCCAGTCCCCTTACATGTCCCCTAGGAATCTTGCAGAAATTTGTGTCATGGGTAGAGGAAGAAGAGGGAAGTAGTGCTTAGCAGAACAGGTCAGCTAACTTTGCCTGCAGCCAGTGCTGAGCCTGCAGCCAGAACTGAGCCTGCCAGGGTGTCCTGTGAGTCACAGGAGGGGGCAGAGGAGGAGATGATGCCAAGTGTTACAGCAGGGGAATTTAAGTCACACTTGTAATGCCCAAACAGTCCCACCACTACTACTACTAATAAGAAGATCCAGCAGCTACAGACTCAGAGTTAGGAGTGAGGGAGGAGGTTGACCATACTACTAGTGAGGGGGAAGACTCAGACTGAAATTGATGTGGCTGGTGTTAGTAGTAGTAATTGTGTTGGTGAAGCAGCTGGTGGAACTAGCGTTACCATAGTAGATACTCCTACTGATGCTGAGGTGGTAGGGGAAGCAATGCAGAGTGGCCAGACTAGCAGTCAAGGAAGCCCACAACACTCCCTTGACCTTGGGTGTCCCCCACGGAATCACTGTCTAGCAGCAATAATACCACCACCACAACCATGAGCACAGATCGGCTGACTGTGTCTGCTGATAATAGGCTCAATAGGAGATGGGAAGTGTGACAGTAGGGGACCCTCTGTCACATTTTTCATCACCCCCTCCAACTGGTGAGACATCTATAATAAAGCAGCGGCAGCAACAAGGAGGGACTGGTGGTGGTGATGATGAGAAGGAACTGAGAAGGAATAGGAGACAGGGATGGGGATTGGCATCACCACCACCAGCAGTGAGATTTTGAAATGTTTGTAGTTTGCTACTGCTGTACTTCCTGCTGCTACTGAGTTGCAAGGGCAGCAGGATGCTGAGGAGCAGACTAGTGTGCCACAGACCCCCATGGGCACAGTGGGAATGGGGTCCAGTGATGTGGTACTAGGACAGGTTCCACTTGCTAGCAGCAATACTCCTGGTCCTAGTTACAGTGCTGACTCTGAGGCAGTAGCAGCAACAGCAGCAGCAGCATCCTCTGTCCTAGCCAGTGAAGGGGAATGTGGAGGAGAAGAAGAAAGAGGCCATTCTTCTCCACCTTTTCCCTACCCCCTGAAGTCCTGGGTGTGGACTATTTTTCTTTTGGAGCAAACACAGTGTAGTCATCAGTGACAGCACTGCACAATTTGTGAAAATGGGAAAGGAGGGAATGAACCTTGGCACAAACGCCCTGATGACACACATGAAACACAGTCACCATGACATTTGTATGAAGCATGTTAAAGCTAAATACCCACCAAAGAAATAAGACACCGCTGTTGCTGTACCCCATGACTCCTCCAAAGGCAACAAGAGGAGAGGTGGAAATCAATAAAAGGAAGAATAGAGATACCCAGCCAGAGTCTGAAAGTTTGAAGACGAGCAAAACACCTGGCTCATGATCACCTTCTTGATCTAGGGTCCGGACACAGGAAGATCATGTAACTACATCTTCTGGCTATCCATTTCATTCATCTTTACCTCACCACTACCTGATATCCATACAATAGATGTCAGGATGTGGCAGTTCATGTCCACCCATTGCACATTGTGTGGTACACTGATCACACATGGCAGTGTAGTGGAGGATAATCGCAAGCAGGGCATCAAGCAGCATCTGAGGAGTTTCCATCCCACAGAATATGCTAAGCTGGTCACAGGGAGGGTTCATCATTATTATTAAACTGCAAGTTGTCACATGTCCTTAGTGGGGAGTGGACAAAGGGCATAGTGACAGCAACAGTACTTGGTTTCTGGTGGGATGATTTCATATTGGGAACCCTAAGCATCATGGTTACAGTTATGCCAGGTGTTTGATGTGAGTCCAGATGTGTCCATTGTTCCCAATCCTTCCCTTATTTATCATACATACACATAGTTGCTGATGAGAGGTACAGTTCCTGCTCTCAAGGGAAACATTTCTATTCTAACAACACACCAATGATTTTGGAGGAGGGGCAGGTGGAAGCATTATTGGCCAAATTCTTCTTTGCTCCATATATACCTGGGGGCTAGTTGTGGTGCTACAACTGCCTCAGAAGCATCACTGGAGCTAATGGAACCATGATCATCCATCACCCATGTTACTGCTGTTGTTGATCCCATTCCCTTTGAGCTGCCTAATCATCAAACAACTCAGTAGCAGCAAGAACAGCAGTCACAAATTGTGCAATAACACTGAGGCATTTGATATTGACCAATGGCCAATGGCCACTGGCCACCAGAACATGACCTGCTGGCACTAGGCCAGAAACGCTAGGGACAGGACAAGATACTGGAGATCCAGGAAGCATGATGGGGTGAAGACCAGTGTTAATGAAGAAAGGAGTCATACTGGTGGACCGGTGAACCTGGTTGTTAAAGGCAAATTCTGGCAAAGGGAGAAGGTGGATCCAAACATCCTGGAGATGTGTGGTAAAACATCTAAGGTATTGCTCCAATACCTGGTTGGTACGTTCTGTTTGCCCGTTTGTTTGAGGGTGATAGGCAGCGGAAAGAGAACTTTGGAGATGAAGACTATGACAAAAGGCAGACCAAAAGAGTGAGATAAACTGCGTCCCACAATCAGAGACTATGGTTTGGGGTAGACTGTGGAGGTGGAAGAGCTCCTTGATAAACAGGGTAGCAGTCTCAGAGGCTGAGGGTATTCCTTTGGAAGGTGTAAAATGAGCCATCTTCGAGATCCTGTCCACCACCACGAAGATGCAGTTGTACCCCAAAAAATGGTGGAAGATTTGTGATGAAATACATAGACAGGTCTGACCAGGGCCGATCAAGTACTGGTAATGGCTGCAGGAGGCCAGTAGGTTTAGCATGACAGTCTTTGGACCGGGCACAAGTAGGATAAGATGCAAGATAGTGTACAACATCTCTTCGTAATTGGGGCCACCAGAAGGGGCACAGGACTAGCTTCTCTGTTTTTCTCTGACCTCCGTGGCCTGCCAAAAAAGAATCATGGGACACCTGAAGGACCTCAAGGCGGACTGAAGGTGGAACGAAGATACGGTTCTGGTACATAAGTATTCCATCTCGAGGAATAAGATAGGAATATTTCTGGGACAGGAAAAGGTCAGTCTGTAATCGGAGGCGGTCCCAAAAGGTGGAAGGTTGCCAGGAAATGATTGTGATGAAGGACTATCTCAACCAGCTTAGGAAGTTCCTGTGTGGGACTCTCGGTACGAGACAGAGCATCTGCTTTCCCATTTTTGGTACCTGGACGGTAGGTTAAATGCATCTGGAAACGACTAAAGAACAAAGCCCAACGGGCTTGTCGAGGATGAAGTCTACGGGCTGAGCAGAGGTACCCCAGATTCCTATGGTCAGTGTATATCACTATGGGATGCAAGGCTCCTTCCAATAAATGTCTCCATTCTTGTTTGATAGCGAGAAGTTCTCTGTCTCCAACGTCATAATTCCTTTCTGGGTTAGTGAGGTGACAAGAATAGAAAGCCACAGGGTGGAGTAGGTCCTTCTCACCCTTTCTTTGGGACAGCACTGCACCCACTGCCGTTTGGGAGGCATCAACCTCCACTATTAATGGAACTTGAGGATTAGGGAGCATTAAAACAGGTGCTGAAGTAAATCGATGTTTCAAGATGGTGTATGACTCTTGTGCCTGGTCCTACCACAGGAAACACGCTAATTTTTTTGTCAAGGCTGTGATGGGCTGAATTATGTGGGAGAAGTTTCAGATAAACCTCTAATAGAAATTCGAGAATCCTACAAAGCGTTGTACTCCCTTCTTGTCAGTAGGTGGTGGCCAATCCACGACCGCTGGTACCTTCCGGGCATCCATCTGAAGACCACTAGGCAACAGTATATACCCCAGGAATTCTACTGTATCGGTGTTGAATATGCACTTCTCCAACTTAGCGTACAATTTGTGTTGGCGCAGACGTGAGAGTACCTTGGTCATATGAACATAGTGTTCCTCCTGAGTTGTGGAATAGACCAGTATGTCATCTAGATATACTAAGACAAAGACATCCAGATACTCTCTAAGCACATCATTAAGGAAGTACTGGAAGGTAGCAGGTGCATTGCAAAGGCCGAAGGGCATTACCCTGTATTCATAATGCTTATGTCGTGATCGGAACGCTGTCTTCCACTCATCGCCCTTACGGACACGCACCAGGTTGTAGGCCCATCTTAAATCCAGTTTGGAATAGACATGAGCTGTACGCAACCTGTCCAGGAGTTCTGAAATCAAGGGTACTGGGTACCGGTTTCTTACTGTAACTTCGTTCAGTTCACGGTAATCCACACACAGACATAATCCACCATCCTTCTTGCCCACAAAGAATATACCAGCTCCTGCAGGTGAAGTAGAGGGAAGTATAAATCCACTCTCAGGTTCTCCTCAATGTACTCCTTGAGGATCTTCAATTCTGGCTCAGACAGTAGAAATATACGACCAAATGGAATTGGGGATCCTGGGAGGAGATCGATGGGGCAGTCATAAGGACGATGAGGTGGTAATTCCTCTGCTTTCTTTTTCTCGAAGACGTCAGCAAATGATGCATATATGGATGGAACAACAGTCTTCTTCTCTTCAGAGCCCTTTGGTTCCATGATAATACATGTTTCGGTAGTAGAAGGGAAGCAGTGGTGTCTGCAGTGGTTCGAAGAGAAGGTAATAGTGCCAAAAGGCCAATCAATCAGAGAATTGTGGAGGCAGAGCCAAGGCAACCCAAGGATAAGGGGAAACAAAGGAGAGAGCACCACATCGAACTTCAAGGCCTCCACATGACGTGACCCAAATGAGACTCGTAAGGACACTGTCTCCTGGATGACCGGGCCAGACTTAAGTGAACTCCCATCCACTACTTTTATCTGAAGAGGGGAAGTTTTCGCTAGAGTAGGTATGCCAAGGGAGGTAATGAGGTCATGCTTGATAAAGCACCCGCTGGCTCCGGAATCAATCATGGCGTGGACTGGAACGGCCTTCTCAGTCCACTGTAGAAAAAGAGGAACAGAAATATGAGGAGAAGTGGCTCCGGAAGGGAATGGTGTGTTGGAGATAGGAACAAGGATCTTACCTGTGGATCTCTGGGGTCTCTCCTTACAGTCACAGAGGCGGTGGTCTGGTCTACCGCAGTACAGACAAATATCCTGGGTTCTTCTGCGTGTTCATTCGGTGCCGGTGATGGGACCCCAGAACAGGCCGATTTGCATGAGTTCTTCTGTCTCTGTATGAGACGTAGTAACGGAAGCAGGCATGTTATTAAGATGATGCTGTGGAGGTTGGTTAGTGAAGGTCTTCTCCTGGTGTCTCTCTCGGAGACGTCTGTCCAACTGAATGACCAGGTGTATGAGGGCCTCCAGTGATGTGGCCATACCGATGAGGGCAAGCTCGTCTTTGATTGGATCCGACAGTCCAACCCTGAACTGGTCGACTAGCGCTGGTTCATTCCATGCTGTTTCCAAGGCAAATTGTCTGAAATCTGTGACGTATTCTTCAGCAGGGCGACGACCCTGTTTAAGAGCTTGTAAAGAGGCTTGAGCAGAGGAAGTCTTGAATGTATCATCATACTGGGACTCTAAGGCATGGGAAAAGGAAGCCCAGCTGTCTAAGAAGGTGCTGTTGGTCTGAAGCAAATGGTGTGCCCAGGCTTGTGGTTCATCGGTCAATAGAGAAATCACAGTACGGATCTTGACGAAGTCTGTTGAGTAAGTGCGAGGTTTTAAGGAGAAGAGGACTTGGCAGGATGTAAGGAAAGAACGAAATTGGGTTCTCTCCCCTGAAAACTTCTCGGGCAGGGCAACCAGAGGTTCCAGGGAAGCAGTAGCTACCTCGGCCAGTGGTATGGGTGGTGGAACAGGTCCCTCAGGATGTGTAGCCAAAGTGGAACGCATCTCTTGCAACTGATGCTGTAAGTTGGCCTGACCGGCTTGTAAGTCCTTGACCGTTTGGGTGAGCATAGATATTTGCTGGGTCAAGGTAGCCATAGCCTGTGCCATACCTGCAGGCTCCATATTGGCTTAGTTGTTATGTGAGGCGCCGCGTGTCGGCTGGTAAACTGAAGCCCTATAGCAGGTAGACGCTGACCTGTATATGAACACCACACCCCGGGGAGGATGGATATATGACAGCCCCCCAAAATGTAGACCATAACACAGGGACAGGCTGTGTGGTCCAGAGGACAGCAGTGGTCAGTTTGGATTAGCCAGAGGTCAGGAGTATAGATATCAGCAGAGGTCAGTTTGGATAGCCAGAGGTCAGCAGTATAAATATCAGCAGAGGTCAGTTTGGCTAGCCAGAGGTCAGGAGTATAGATATCAGTGGAGGTCAGTTTGGATAGCCAGAGGTCAGAAGTATAGATATCAACGTAGGTCAGTTTTGATAGCCAGAGGTCAGGAGTATAGATGTCAGCGGAGGTCAGTTTGATAGCCAGAGGTCAGGAGTATAGATACCAGCAGAGGATTGTTTTGATAGCCAGAGATCAGGTGTATAGATACCAGCAGAGGGCAGTTTTGATAGCCAGAAGTCAGGAGTATAGATATCAACAGAGGTCAATATACTGTGCCTGTGGTCAGAGGTCCAGGAGAAGGCAGACTGAGCCAGAATCAGGAATCCAGAAATCTGCAGGGATACAAGGATTCAGGAAACAGAAGTTGCAACAGGTAGAAGGTAGCAGGACACTGAATAAATGACTGAAGCTCATAAAACAACTAAGCTCAGATGAAAGGGCTTTCAGAGTTTATGTAGGCACTCAACTGCGTGACCTCATAACATCACTCACCTGCCCAACAGATCAGCCCCCCAGAAGGAAACAAAGGACCAGAGGAGAGAGCATTTCTGCCCCCTCCTGATGCTGCAGCAGAACCGTCGCACCACGCCAACGTCATCCTTCAGTGCGAGCCACAGACCGCACGCACAGGGACAGAGACGGCAGACCTCTCCTCTCCTGTCGGCAGCGAGGGCTAGTGAGTACGGGCCTTACAACATGTGGAAACAAGGTAAAAAAACACTTCCAAATCTCAAAAAAACACCTTCCCACAAAGTGACAACAAAAATTTTGAGATTTGTCAGTGTTCTTTTGAGATTTGGCAGTGTTTTTTACCTTGTTTCCACATCTATACTTCAGGATTTTTTATATATTGGATATAGAGGTGCAGGAATATATATTTTTATTTTTTGATAATTGTATACCAGCAGGTTTGTTTGATGTGCAGGTATGGATGTTATGTAAGGATGGGCTAAAATTTTTGCCTCAAAACAAAATATGTGAATAATGACATTTCCAGCTTGGTGAATAATTTCCCAGAAAAAGTGAAGTTTTTATGCTTTTTCTACTTAGCTCCATGAATTGAAATCAATGGGAACATTGAATTTACACGCGGCACAGCAAATGTTATTGTATTTCCCAAAGTTTTTTATTTTTTGCTATTTTCGTTATAACACATGTAGTGGTAGTGTTAGGTTTTTCATTCCTTCACAGCCTTTTTTATTTATTTTTAATAACTTAATTTAGGTGACTTTTTTCTATTTACACTTGGTGTTTGCGCATTTAACTCTTATTTTATTTTGATATACAATTATGTAATATATAACCTCCTTTGATTTTGATATATTCACGCCAAATGCATCTCTCTCACGTATATAGAAAATCATGATTGACCAATTGCAAGCAATGCATAACATTTGAGATATCACTGATTGCTGAACTTGTATACAATCTATGTTATCCAAAAATTAACATCATGGCCATTTGAATCCAGTTTGATAACATAGTAACATAGTTGATGAGGCTGAAAAAAGACATGTGTCCATCAAGTCCAGCCCATGCCAAAAAACACCCCTGTTGATCCAGAGGAAGTAAAAAGCTCTCTGATGCCATTGCCAATTTAACCCCAAGTGGGGTGAAAACATTCCTTCCTGATTCCAAATGGCAGTTAGATAGTTCCCTGGATAAACATCCTATCTGCAATGAAGCCATCTGTCATAATTTTCAATATTGTTCTATGCTAAATAAGCATCCATTGCTTTTTTTGAAAGCAGTTGTATTATCTACAAGAACAATATCCCGAAACAAGGAATTCCATGGCTTTACCACCCTTACTGTAAAGAATCCCTGCCTTTCCTCTAGTCTTAATGGATGACCTCTTGTTCCTAGCTCAGCTTTTTGTGCAAATAATTAAATTGATAGTTCTTTGTATTGACCTTGAATGTATTTGTAAATGATAATCATATCTTCCCTTAGTCATCACTTCTCTAATGTAAACAAACCCAGTTTAGCTAGTCTCTCTTTATAACTCAGATCCTCCAATCCCTTTATCAGTTTTGTTGCACATCTCTGCACCTTTTCCTGTTCAACAATGTCTTTTTTAAGAACTGGTGCCCAAAATTGTACTCCATATTCTAGATGAGGCCTAAACAAGGATTTATACAGAGGTAGGATAATATTAGCATCCCTTGCATCTACACCTCTTTTTATGCAGGCTAGTACCCTATTTGCTCTTGCAGCAGCTGAGTGGCTCTGCACACTGCTGTGAAGTCTATCATCCATCAGTACTCCTAAATCTTTCTCTAATGAGGATTCCCCAAGTTTGTTTCTACAGCCCAAATGCCTAACCTTACATTTATCTAAATGAAATGTCATCTGACACTTTTCTGCCCATTCACTCACTTTATCTAAATCCTTCTGCAGAGAAAAAACATCCAGCTCTGATAGACATGCTTTAGATTTGCATGTCGATTTTTAGGGGTTAAAGACCACAAAGTTTTTAGTAGAATTATATATTGATATTACAGCATGCTCCTTTGGTTGCCTCTTCAATCTCTCTCTCTCTCTCTCTCTCTCTCTCTCGATATATATATATATATATATATATATGTGAGTATAAATAGTGAGACAGAACAAGAGAGACAGCAAGAGGGAAAGAAATATAATGTGTGTATATATATATATATATATATAGAGAGAGAGAGAGAGAGAGACGGGGCAGGGAGGGAGAAAGCGGGAGAGAGAGCAAGAACAAAAATATTTAGTAGTTAGAGAATAGTAATATGATACAAGTGAAGTGACTTTGATACATCAAGGTTTACAGGGACATTTGACATTATTATTGATTTAACCCTTTGAATGCCAGAGTGTATGCAGTGCATTGCTTTGCAATGTGTTGTATACCCTTCTGGTACTCAAAGAGTTAAAAAAGTCATCATTTGCATATATAATAACAACATATGACCATACAAGATCATCATATTTTGCATTCAAACGCTATTGCTTAAAATGGTTCACTGGAAATTCTAAGTGCAAGATCACTCCTTGGAAACAGAGCGTCTACACACAATCATGAAATTAATACTAGCATTATTATGGCTACACATTTGTCAACAGAAGAAATATACATGATGGGGAGATACTTTTACAAAAAAAAGGTATGGCAAGCCACCTACGAAGCCAAAACACTCTTTTTCATTTAATTAAATGTTGGTTATAGCAATGATGTTAATTAAAAAAAATTGTAAAACAATATTTCCAAAGTGCTAATTATATTGTTTGTATTTTCATAGATATTAAAAAGACATCAGTCCAGACCCACTTCTTCAACCACTGAAAAAGCAGAAGCAATGGAAAGTAGTAATTATGTTTGTCATACTTTTTATATACGTTCCTCCATAGAGAATAGTTGTCCACCAAGGAAACACTTGTAAACATAAATAAAGGCCATCCTCATTTTATAAATAGTAATAATGACAAAATAGTTGTCATTCATGCAAATATTTACTATTTGCTCCACTTTATAACAGATTGGCATGTCTTATATTAAATTGATTCTAAAGAAAATAATTCCGTTTTAGAAACACAAACATCTAGTGCAGAGAGACAAACATCAGGGAAAGAGAGACAAACATCTGGGGCAGAAATACAAACATCGGGGTCAGAGATACAGCCAGAAGGAAAAGGTCTAAAAGAAAAAGGTAAAAACTATAGAAATAATTGAATGACACATAGGTAAACAACTGTCTTGTAAATAACCATTTTTTTAACCTACAGCAAACAAATTTCAGTGTACACGTGTACTCTGACCCTGTGAAAGTAATTTGAGTAAAATAAGTAATGCAAGTGCCTGAGGCATGTTACTTGTTATTAGTCGAATGACCATCACGTTTCTATCCCAAATTTATTTCTGTGGCATTTTTTAGAAAGTCAGGGGGTCCTAAGCAGCACCCTCTTAGCCATTATAGTTACCTCAATTATAAAGCATTATAGTTACCTCAATTTTAAAGCAATTATGTATTAGCCGTCCACAAAACCATAACGTTAAGATCTTCTTTTCTAGGAGAATCAGATTACCAGAAGTCATTGACCATGAAAAGCTAAAATCTTCTCTCTACTGAAAGATATGTGGAGATAATGCAAACATTGTTAGGAATGAAAGACATGATGGTCAGCATGAACAAAAGTATTTCTTCAATAGCAAAGACCATTGAACCTCTAAAGAAACTTGATTTTGTTATTTCTTATGGGGATGATAATGTGTGCATGCTGTCACATTTATTGCTTTACAATACATGAGATAGCACTCTTGTTTGATCTACACATCCATCATTATGCATTCTGCAGTGTAGAGAACTCCCCTAAAATAAAAAGGCTTTAGACCTATAATCACAATGTGAAGGGTATATCCTGATAAAAAAAAAATGAGATTGTGTAAGGTTATTTTATTAACTATTCATTCAGCAAATTCTGTTTATTTTAAAACCATTTTGTTGCAAACAAGTGAGGAAACAAGTGGTACTCCGTGCTGGGCAGTGTATGTGATAGATCTCTGACAAGCATTAGATGAAATGTATAAAACAAACTTAACTAGAAGTAAACATTTTTTCATGCATAAAATTGAATGAACGCAACATTTTTACAAGGTGTTTCAGTAACTGTTTAATTTGCATTAATATACACATTATGATTTTAAGTTTTGATTTGTTTGAAAATGAGAAGTGTTTAATTGTGCACAGACCATCCTACCCAACTTTGTATTCGCCACAATCTCAGCACCCTCTGTATTCTCCACTTTCTCTGCATTTACACCTTGCTCTTCAGGTGCCAGATCATCAACTACAGGCTGTAATATATCATGGCGTATTGCAATATTATGTAATATACAGCAAATAGTGATGATATCCAATACTTTGGGGCGAGAATACAAGAGCTTACTTACCACCTGATTTATCTAAGCACCTAAAAAGTGACTTCAGAAGTCCAAAGAAATGCTCAATAACTAAGTGGGTGCTTCTATGTGCCTCATTGTAATGTAGCTCTGCAGGGGATTGTGTATTCAACAAAGGGGTTAATAGGCATAGGTAACAACCATATCCTGAGTCACTTACAAAACAAACAAATTATATCTGACATTATTTTCAGAAATGGCCATATTATTCTTAAACACTACACATGTTATTTAACCCTTTGAGTGCCATAGAGGTACGCATTGCTGACACACAGAGGGTTAACTTCTGTTGTTTACTTGGTATGCTTGTTACACCATGGCACAAATATTTTAAAGTTATAAATATTTAGTAAAACATTGTATTTACCCAGTCATCTGGCATTAATCCTTCTTCAAATCTCTTGAAAAAGGGCTGACTGATGTAAAATATGAGCATCTTGACAAGACCCTGGGACGCCTACTCTAACACTCATGGTGAAGTGTTGTGCATCACAGACAACCTGAACATTGAGGGAATGAAAATGCTTTCTGCTTCTATAATATTCTTCTCTCTGATTGGGTGGTCTCAATGCAAAGTGTGCAGTCAATGGCTCCAAGGATATTTGGCATCCTTGCAATTCTAAGAAAAATCTTCCTTAAGTTCTTACTATGCTGCACGTTGGTTGGGGAAGAATATATATATAAACACCAGACGTTGCATAACTTGAAGAACCTGGGATAAGCATCTGGAAAAAGATGGCTGGCTTATGCCTATGACAACTGCAGAGACTGGCTGTAAGGACCCTGAAGCTAGAAAATTTAATCTGCTAAAAATTCCAACAGCCCTGGAATGGAATTGGGCCTTCCAGTCAGAAGCGCCAGATAATTACCTGTTTACTGATATAAAGCAATGATGGCCTCTTGGTTCAGCATAAACCTCTGCAGTATGTCACAATCAGACAGGTCTGCCAAATCAGTTCTGGAAGCAAAAATCATAGACCTAATGATCTGGAAAGAACTAGCCACTGCTCCCTCTCCTGAGTCCTGATTTCTCCTCTCCTCAGATTGTCTAAATGAAGTCCAAAAACCTCCATTGCCTGCTTCAGCTTTCTGAACTCCCTTGACCAATATATGATTAGCCTAACTATTTGTAGGTTATGTGTATTGCAGAACTGTAAACACGTTATTTTGGAATTTAAAATTAGTGCTTTCATGAATATGCAAATTATATTCTTTCTTCTGCAATTTTCGCCATCTGCAATATCTATTTTGCAATTTTTGGGTATGCAGTGATTATTGCATTTTTTATGGCGATACATCAAGCTAAATATGTGATACAATTAATTGCATTTAATAATGCAATTAAAATGTCAATCTACCATATCGACTTTTGATGAATCCTGCGACTAGTAAAAGATAATTGGTTGAATATAAAAAACATTAATTTTAAAATTCAATGCAGTTTATACAAATGGCATAAGCCCCATGATACCTCATAAAAATGTACATAAAGTAATGGAAAGAATATTTGCATAAGAAAATAAAACAACATTGTGCGAAAGTGAAGTAAAAATACAGGAACAGAACATATCACATACGATAACTTTTTATTCAATTTTATTCAAAATAATGAAAAAGAAAAAAGTCAGTTGGGTATGTTATAAATGTGATAAATTGAGTACTGCAAGGATTGTTTAGAAAATAATGTGCTTGTCCCAATATTGCTGATGGTAGTTAGGAAAGAGCTAATAAAAATGTAACAATGTAAACTCTTCAATAATAATGCAAATAATGCATTTGCATTATTCAGTGGCTATAGGTGTAGTTGATTTCTGTGATTGAACAGACGGGAGAGTCGCTTACCTGGAACATCTGTTGTATCTCTGCCCGCTATTGAAGAGTTTACATTGTTGCTGATTGTTTGTACAACTGAGAATGAGGTGATGAGAAGCTGGGAATACCATCCAAGCTCTGCCCGCAAATATATAGACGGGAGAGACATCCATAGAAGAATTACATCCCAATCCCGGTAGCGGAGACATATTACACCTAATACGGTGATAAAAAGACGGGAGAAAAGTTTGTTTTGAATTACGCGGTTAATTCTGCCCGTGGCTGAACTCCGTTTTATCCCATTATCGGTAACATCAGTCATATAGCCATTGAATGCAATTGAATTGATTTGGAGCTCTTATAGGAGAGACATTGATATAGTTGTTATAGTCCACCCCTAGGAATATTGTGGCCTGTTATCTTTGTTTATTTATTTCACTGTAGATTGCTAATTACATGCTATTTATGTGCCATTTATAAATTACTTTATTTAGTTTTATATTTAATTTTACATTATAATTACATATATAGCGCTATATATTTATATTTTTAAGGGTTATAAAATATATATAGTATATTTCATTGCCTTATTTATTATTTATATAAGTATTACTAAATACTAGCAGATCTGGCGCTCTCCCTTTATATATTTTTTTATGTATATATATATATATAGAGAGAGAGAGAGAGAGAGAGAGAGAGAGATCTGTAACTTTTTTTGTGCTAATCCATTTTCAGTTTATTTCTTGTTTTCTTGTTGCTGCATAATTTCTATTTATGTATTAAACATTTTATTTTTATCCATATAGAGGCGCTCTCCATTTTGTTTTTCATTTATCTATGTGCATTTGTTTAAAACTTAGAATGGAATTTTTTTTATTTTACACACATTTTTACTTTGGCGAGAGAGAGTCGGGCAGAGATATCCAACCATTGAAGCATACACATTCATGGTAAAACACACAATTTCTGAATATTTATTAAAATACATTCAACTTGTTTCTTGATGAAAGTTTACCTTTAGCAGCTGGTGACAAGGGCATTTTTACACTAAAGGACAAGAGCATTTTTGGTCTTTTTTAGTATGTCTTTGTTCAGCCATGTTTTCCTCTAATTAATTTAGCACAGCCACAAAAATGAGATACTGTTTTTTAAAAGCTAAGCAGAGCTTTCTTTTGACAGTATATTTAGATGTATAGCCCATCGTTTAGTTTGATAATAATATAAACATTTGAGGGGAAAAAACACATTTTTAAAGGTTTTCCTATGATGATTTGTATTTATTTACTTCATGTTTTAACCCTTTGAGTGCCAGAGGAGTAAGGAACGCAGCATACCCCTCTGAAACTCAAAGGGTTAACATAGACTGGATACAGAAAACAAGAGAAAACTCACAGCACCAACTCACCATAACATATCCATACAATAAATAAACTTTTAGTGTGAATATAAAGTGAATACATGGTTAGCAGCCAGGAATGAAAGGGTTCTCCAGACCCCCAAACTTCAGGCTAAAACCCAAAGTACAAACAAACAGACACCAAGACAAACCAGTGCTTCTCTATTTTGAGAATAGATGTGTGCCCTGTATTTGGCATATATAATATTTCTAAATAAAATAAGTGAGATATTAGTTTTCACAAGTTGGCCAAGTTGTGGGTAAGCTTGCCACCCCGCCAAGATTTCTCACTGTATGGCAAGTCCTACTGAATACAAATTATGAACATTTTTCATACCTATTCATAGACATACATATAAAATATTACAATTATATACAGCTACACTCTGTTTTTAGATATAAAGAAGCATTTACTTTTAGGACTTTTAGGACTGGGAGCAGATTTGATTCTTTCAGGCAAATTGTTCCAGGCCTCTGAAGGAGAAGGCAGATCTTCCTGCTTCTTTCTTGTATTGTGGTATACATAGCGAGTTGTTACCAGTGGAGCGGAGATTATAGTTAGTATGTAGAGCTGAAGTGAGCATATTGCTCAGGTAGTCTGGTAG
Organism: Rhinophrynus dorsalis; assembly: GCA_037306005.1. Classification (NCBI taxonomy): domain Eukaryota; kingdom Metazoa; phylum Chordata; class Amphibia; order Anura; family Rhinophrynidae; genus Rhinophrynus; species Rhinophrynus dorsalis. Next base: position 305,075,152 of record CM074720.1, on the reverse strand, counting down.
TTTTCCAGATAAGTGGTTGTGTACTAAGCAAGAAAGGTGAAGGACACGTCTAGATTTGAGTGTTAACCAATTTAGTTCTTTAAGCATATCACAGTGATGGATAGTGCAATTACATTGGGAGGGAAAGACTGTGTAGTGTGTATATAAGTGTTTCCCATTGCACCACAGCAATAAAATGTGTTTAAATGTAAGTATATGTTTATAAATTAGTCTGTGTAAATAAAATAGATTGATCTTGTTCTAAGTGATTTGTACAGTAACACAATGAGGTGTCAATAGGTCATTAAATAACCTAAAATATATGTTTACATTTGTACCTACCAGTCCTAAACCCCAGCAACACCAATACCAATTTTCTATACCCAAAATTAGCCGACCTATTCCTTTTGCTGCTCTTATTTGTACACGTTGTCAGTCAGAATCATCTCTAGAAAATTTCAGTGATCTCAGCCTTAATATCCAGGTAACACATACTGGAATAAGTCTGACAATGGAGTATTCTGTGGAAGCACAAGTAAGATGTGATTCAGTCGTTTTTTGCTATTTCATGTACACTGCACCATGGGGAATTAATAAAAATTCCCATTGATTTAGAGTGGAATGAACACTTCATTATAACTTGGGTGTTATTGAAGGACCCTTCAAAATCACCTATATTAATGATAGCCATTCTGTATTTAACCCTTTGAGTGCCAGAGTGGTACGGAATGCATTATGAATATAGAATACAATATATTAAGCTTTATTAATTATTTATTCAAAGTGGCCAGAATGGACTAGCAAGGAGTGGCTGGCTGTGCAAATCAATACTGTCTAATTTCTATAAATGATAAGCTGTTATAAGTTGCTTGTTCCATTTTAAATGGGACTTTAATCCCTTGAATGCTAGAGAGGACTCCAATGCACTGGGCAGCAATGTACTGGAGACTTCTAGTTTTCAAGGGTTAAAGTGGAATTTAATACCATTTAAAGTGGAATTAATACCTGTTCCATTTATGGAAATTAGGCAGTATTTGAATTTGGGGAATTTGTATGTGTTCCCTCTGGTACAGGTAATTGGCTCCTTAATTGCACCACTTTCGTAGTGCATCAGCCTCAGTGTATTAGCTGTAGCTTTATTTATTTGTCAGTCTGTGCAAATTAGCCAGTACTTCCTAGCAGGAAGTGGTTGTTGGGAGGGAAAGCGAATTTTAGTATCTGACATACCACACTACACTAGCCAGTAATGCCTAATTTGGATAAAAGGATAATAGATAAAGCTAAATATCTCAATCTATAGTTTTATCTAAAGAGTGGCTAAAAATGTATGTGAAACCCTTTCAAAATCACATTTTATTCTATATGGTATTAGTTGTAATTTTAATTGTGAACTATAACCCCTTGAATGAAAGAGAAGCCTCTAACACATTGCTGGACACCTATCTGACATTCAAGGGACAACATTTTTTTAATGCAATAGGAATTTGGGGAACATTTATGTCTTCCATATTGTGCAGTTGGTTTGCTCTAGAACTGTACAAAATCTACATTTTACATCAGCCACAGTATATCATTTTCTGGCTTTATAAAATTATTGATAGTATTATTATTTTATAATTACGGTTTCCATTGTGCTGTTAAATTTCAGAAAATATACAAAGGTATTTATAATCATTTCCCTATATATTTTACATTGTCAAATGAAAGTTATGTACATAAAGTAGAAGAAATGCATATTCTTTTACCTGTTTTAATTTACAATAAACCATAACATGTATAAAATGTAACTTTCAGTTGAAATTTCCTTAACAGAAAAAATAAGAAAGAAATTTTATCTGTACAAAACACCATCATATAAAAAAACCTTTTTAAACATAAAAATGTGTTAAGGAAGATTAGAAAATATTATATTGCTATTGCATGAACAGTTGTTTTGAAATCAACTGAAAAATGTTATTTCATTTACTTCCATTGGCCAGACATGTACCTTTTTATCAGTATTAACTTAATACTGTATTTTGGCTTTGAATTGCAATTGTGTTGTAACATTCCAAGATTAATTGTTGTAACAGGTTTAAACCTCCACCATGCCCATTAGAATAATACAAGTATTGAGCTGGGACCATGTAATGTAACTAGAGATAAGAAACCTCAGCACAAACACTTTGAAACGATTTACATGGAAAAAGATTGCAATCATGAGCTTGGTTTCCTCTCGTTTAAAGATTTTAGCTTTCTAAGTATTAATAGCTTCTCAGGAGCCACAAAACTTCTAGGCATGATTGATCACCAATTAAGCAAGTCTCCATAAAGATGTCATTGTTTCCACTATTGAGATATTAAGATTGTTTGTGATTGTGATAAGAAACACTAAAAGATTAACAGCCTTGAAATTTTATTATAGTTTAAATTGCATAGTACAAGATGATATGGCTAATCTGAGGTTTAAGACTTTCTGCTAGAATTATTTGACAGTAGGGATGGAGAAAAGTTTTGCCTTGAAAGAGAAGCATGCAAAAAAAAAAAAAAAAAACACTTCTAGACTTCTGCAAATCTATTCTTGCAAAAAGGTTTTCTGCTTTTCCACGGTTTTCTGTGAATTCCCACAGTGCTAACTCACCACAATAAAAGTGGGCGTCAGTTTACCGGAGGTTGTCAGTCTTTGCTTGGGAGAGAGAGAAAGCTGCTGATATTTTGCCCCAATTGATTAAACTTTGTGGTCACTGAGGGCTGTTTGTTAGCCATTACTGATGTTGTGAATCTGTACAATAACATCAAACTTGATGATGGTCTAAATGTATTTAAGTATTTTTTATGGAAATGTAATGGGTCTATGGTGGGGGAATGGTTTCATCAATTGATGGAACATCTATTTCCCATGTGTATGGCAATATATTTTTGGGAAAATGGAAGTAGGATTATGTGTTTACCCCTACGAATAAATTTAACATCTCAAATTACGGTTAAGATTTATCGATTATGTATTGGAGATACGGGATCGCAGTTCTACTGCATTTATGGAATTTATGTCCTATATCAGTGTAAATGATATTAATATGTCATTTTCTTATGATGTAGGTGATACCAAGGTAAATGTTTTAGATTTGGAGATTGTAACAAAAGGTTATCGTAAATTGACGGCTAATAATTAAATATTACATGGTACGAGTTTCCATCCTCCACAAACAGTCATATCTATTCCTTCGATAAACAGGCAGATGTTCTCTGTCATAGATTATTGAAGAGAGGGTATGATATGGGAAATTTGGATAAGGCCCTTAGTAAAGCGAGATATACAAAAGCATCTTCTAAAAGCTTAAGGTAAAAATCTTTCATTGGATAAAATATGTTTCATCTTTGATTACACACATATGGGTGTATTCTGAAGATGGATCCATTGTTGAGGATAAGGTTACCTAGTTGAACCAGGTTGGTCCCCTGGGCAATTTTCACTGTGGGGGTTGTTTGGACTGTGGACACATGGTCACGGGACAATCTCTACATTTACTGGGTCATCTTTATATAGTTAGAGCTCTTATTACTTGCCAGACGACTTATGTTTTTTATGTCCTGTTTTGCCCTTATGGTACTATCTGTATAGGAAAGACCAAATGCCCATTAAAAGTGAGGACACTAGAGCACTTTGTAATGATTTGGAAAGGTTCCTTAAACCCAAAGCTGGTCTCACACTTTAGGGAATATCAGAATTGTGATGGTAAAATGTTGACATTTGAAAGAATTGCAAAAGTTCTCATTAACCTTTGTGGTGGAGATAGACATGCTAATCTTCTTAAAAGGGAGGTGACTTGGATCAAGAAATTACAAGCAACATCTTTGTTTGGACTCAAAGATAAAAATGAGTTGTTTTCTTTTTTGCAGTAGGTTGTAATTTTGTTTTTATTCATGTGTCCCTTTTTTAACTCATGTATATAAATGTTATGTGTCTGCTGTGCACTGCTGATATATGCATTGTAGGTGTTGCTGTATGTCCTGTGACCTATGCTAGTCATGTTCTGTGCTCTCTGCGGGGTCCTGGGTATACTTTTGTGCAATACCACATGTATTTTTCATGTGATGTACAGCATTTGCATCTGCAATTGACTTTCCCTATAAATGTACCTGAAAAGGTAGGGAAGGTGTGGGCTAATAGCCCCTAAATAGTGGAGAATGTGTATGAATGATCTCTCTGTATATCACCTTGACAAAGTGCCATGATGGCACGAAACAGCTGTCAGCTTGAAATCTGTGTAAGACCACCCTGTTACCCTTCTGTCATCCTGAGTACACATTAAAGCAGGTTTTTTTAATGGGTGAGTTCCAGCTACTTTTCTTTCTATTGTGCAAGTTTTGTTGCTATACTAATATGGGCCTGATGAACCGGACCTGCTAGGTGTGTTTGTGGACTATAGTTCTAAATATTGGATGAGGATAAATTACTTTTCATCTGAGTTTGGTGCTATCCCGTGATTGGTGTACTAGAATTTGTAGATTAAATGTGTATAAAGAAAATCTGTGTAGTCAGCTACTTCTCTTTGTATCAGCTGCATATAGCAATCTGTGAAAAATCAAAGTTCCTCTTTTTTAAACAGATGAGTACCATATTAGCAGTAGAAATACAGGAGGTAAATATAGTTGTTGATAACTTTATTCACTAACTAAGCAGATTTAGGATGCAAGCTTTCAAGAACTCTTAGGTCTCTTCCTCAGGCATGGTATATGTCTGAGGAAGAGACCTTAGAGGTCTTGAAAGCTTACATCCTAAATCTGCTTAGTTAGCCAATAAAGGAATAAACAACTATATTTGCCTCTTCTTTTTTTAAACATACCCCTTAGGTATGTGCTGGATTTATTTATCTCGACTTCAGCAGCAGCAGCCCTCCAACTCCTCTTACTCATTATACCCACAATTCAGCAAGCAACAGTAGTAACAATATTACTACTCCTCCAAGATATTTTTTTTACTCTATGGATTATATATGAATATGCTAAGTTAAAATGTAGGGTTAAGATTCTTCCAAATGTCCTCACTTAAATTAATGGAATACTTCTTTTTCATGTTTGGTATAGATGTTTGCCTCAGAATTACTTAACGTCTTAGTACATCCGACTCATTGTGTTATACATTAGAGCTATTCCAAATAATCATAATTTCAGAGGAAAAAACAGAAGCTCTGTTGGATAATTATTGTTAAATAAGATATTGGGTAATATGTGTGCTGACTCTTCCCAGTCAGGTTTCAGTCAAGTTAATAGCAGCATGAACCCCTCAGTTAAGATAGTACGAATAATTCATTAAATGTTAAAAAAATGCTTCTTCTTGTTTATTAGCCAGTCTAGCTGTTTCACGAAAACAATAAAGTGCACATTCATAGTATTTTCAGTCACATATTTAAAATGATTGTGTCATGCAGATATTAACCCTGTTATGCCCATTTGAAATAGTACACATAATCCAAAACACCACAGTGCACAATAAGTGATAAAGAAAAATTCATATTCAGTTCAATCCAATATTAATTTCTTATCTCAATGATTCAAAAAAAGGAATTATAAATTAAAGAGATCAAAAATTCAGTTTTAACAGCTAAAGAAAACATCAGAGAAAAAAAGAAATGCAAATAACTATTAATATGTGTCAAGTCAATGGCATAACTATGTTTTATGGAAAAAGGGAGGGGAATCAGGAAGTGGGCTATGAAGAGTCATTTAGTCCTTTAGAATGAAGTGTTTTCAGTTTAAAAATCCAGAACGATTATCTATGGTTTGATTTTTGAATTATATTATATTTTAGGTTTATCTGTGAAAAGGTACAGCAGGATACTTATTACAGTTTTTTAATCTTTAAATACATTCAGGGGAATATACAAACTTAATTCCATGCTGATGACAGAAACCTTGTTTTTTGTTGCACCCTTGTAAGTAAGCCAGTTATATAGAGAATTTTCCTCTTTACACCACATGCCCCAAGGAGTGAGAAGTGTGGAATCGTATGGGTATTTTGGGTGTTTAATTCTTCTGCTCCTTTTTCTTTACTCACATTAACTTGCTGATTGCCTGATGTGTATCAAATGTTAAGGATGAGTGAAAAGTTGCATTTTGTCTCCCACGGGAATTTTCATTGAAAATAACCAATTTACTGCTTTTCATGTAAAAATAACTGCCCATAGAAAATACTAAAACTTCCACGTTTTTGCCACTGCCCATAAATTTCCAGAGTGAATTTTGTAATTTTCTGCCTATGATTTCTATGGCTGCAAGATTGTCTGTTGCAATACTAATGTTACTGAGGGTTGACGTATAGAAACCAACAGCTGAAAGTTGAGAGCAGGACGAGTTTAACAGCAACAGGTACCTTGAAAAATTGTTAGCAGTTTAAGTCTTTTGTCATTTGCCCTCAACACTAGCCACCTGCTTGTACAGTCATCCTTGAAAAATAACTGTGGCTTGGGATATACCAGCAAGGTGAAATATGTGACATCAGAGATTTAAATCTTTTGTTTTCAACAAAAGAGAAGGGCAACATGTCAACCAACAACATTTTGGCAAGTTTGCCATTCCACAGGCATACATTTGGATTATTTTTGTGCAAGTTTTGACTCCATTCTAGAACTCAGGAAGTGTGGATTGGTACTACAGTAGAGATGGGTGAAAAATCCTGTTTTGTTCCCAAGGGAATTTCCCCAAAAAATGCACAATTTGCCTCTTTTTTCCAATGGGATTCCTACCCATTGTGGAATCCACAGATTTTCCACCTTTTATATTTAAACAGATTTTCCCTCAAGAACCATTCCTTTTTCAGCCTATGTGAGAATTATCTACCCTATAATATAAAAACGTGAAACTTCCCACCATGAAGTATGGTTTACTTTAGGCACAAAAGAGAGAACAAGCTGGTAAACAATGAAAAGAGAGAAATAAAAAAAATAATAAAGTTCTGTAATGAGCATGAAAAGCTGGGGTGATGCTGCTGCTGCTGCTGCTGCTGCTGAAGAATCATAGTTGAAGAAATCCAGCACCAGAAGCATTAGAAGCAGTAGTAGTGAAAGGAGTTAACTTCCTCCTGCACATGTAAGCCCTAGACCCCAATTGTATTTCTATTGTATTAACTACATCAGGGCTTAAAATGTGGAGTCCTTTGCTACTAGCCAGAACTGAAAAGTTACTCGCCACTGCAAGCCAAAACATACCCACCAGGGCTGAATTTCTACTCGCCAGGGCTACATTTTCACTCGCCATTGGCTAGTGGTGAGGGAAATTTTGAGCCCTGAACTATATTCAGTGTATTGAATTTTACTTTTTTACTATATTTGAGTTGTATTTGCATTGAACTGAATTTATTGAATTTGTATTGAATTGTATTGTATTGTTATGCTTAGATCTTAAAATTATAGTCATAAAACCAATTATATTGTGCATAACAATTTCCAAAAAAAAATATTTCAAAATTAAATTAATTGTATTTGCATTGCATTAAATGTATTGAATATACTGAACTTGTATTGAATATATTGAATTTGTATTGAATTGTTTTTATATTGCATTAAATTGTATTGTTATTCTAAGGGCTTAAAATTATAGTAACATAATTAAATATATTGGCCTCGATTCAATTCAAGTAGTCGCCAAAAAAAAAACACCCGACTGCATTCTTTCAGGCACGGTAAGCCATACAAATACCTGTGCTATGAAAAAATACACTAAAAAAAGAGTATGTTGGACGCTAAAGATAACGTTCACTGAAACCCATTAAAACCAGTTCAGTTTCATGGATTAGGCATTAAGATGCATTAAGGGACCCACTCTAATGTGTGCAATTCTGAACCCAGTTTTTGTGGGGAAAAAATATTAAAAAAACAAAAACCTAAGTGACCAGTGGATGTATTGATATAGGTCCCTAAGCACCATAGCAATACATCCAAAGTATGCATAAATGTGTGTAATGTTAGTAGAATTAACCCTATGAGTGCCAGTGGGGTATGAGACACATTGCACAGAGTTACATACCCCACTGGCACTCAAGGGGTTAATCAAACTAAGGTATCAAAATCACATGAAAACAATCACCTGTAATCCAGATCTCCAGCAGGGTCTTCAGCACCCTGGTCAGTTACTGTGCATCTTCTTCTGTCATCTTCTATCTTCCTTCTTCTTTTTCTCTTCATCTTCTGATCTTCATCTTTGTAATAATGATGTACCCTTTGAATGCCGGAGGGTTACGCAACGCATTGCAGAGCACTAAAGGGTTAAATTCATGCAGGCATTCCAAGTGGATAAAAATTGGTTATTCTCTGAATCAAAAAAAATACTAGCTGATAAATTTTGCTATATATTATTAAAGTCCCAATTGAATCAAAATATGTTGTCAGTTGAAATATGTAATATATTGAGGCATTTGAAGTGGTAATAGAGGCTGTTGGCTCTGGCCCTGTCACTGGTAGTGGAGGCAGGAAGGCAGGCAGATAACCCCCCACCGTAAGCTTTTAGACCTTTGCCTAAGCCTGTCCGTGGCATTTATATGGCCAGGCTATGTTCAAAATGATTCCCACTTTACATTTTGATGGGATGTGTGATTACGCACCTCCCAGACATTCAGCTTCTAGCAGGTTTCATCATCACTCTGCTAGAAGCAGATTGGCTGGGAGATGCGTAAGCACACATCCCAGCCAATTGTAGAGTGGAAACCATTTTGAACAGTGACCATATAAACAGGCTTGGGCAATGTCCCAAAAGGTAACAAAGGGAGAGTGCAGCCCGCCTTCCTGTCACCACCTCCAGTGACAGCGGCTGAGCAGGCATCCTCTATTACCACTTCAAATGCCTTAATATAGTACATATTTCAATTGACAACATATTTTTTTCAATTTGGACTTAAAAATATATAGCAACATTTTTTAGAGAATTTTTTTTATTACGATAATGCCTGCATGAATTTAAACCCTTTGAGTGCCAGAGAGGTACTCTATGCATTGCTCTATAATGTGTTGTGTACCCCTCCAGCATTCAAAGGGTTAAAGACTGCATATCTTGAAGTCCTATTTTTAATGCATATTTAATGATGGCATATATTCTTCTTTTCATGTACATCATTGTTACAAAGACAAATATCATAAGATAAGGAGATCAGAAGACAAACGTTAAGAAGACAGAAGATGACGAGAAAGAAGAAGAAGGAAGAGAGAAGATGACAGAAGAAGACAGACAGTGGATAGCAGGTAAGTGTTATACAGCTGTGGATGTTAGCCTAGTGTTAGGGCCAGTTTGTTTCATTTCACTATTGGGGTAGTAGAGGGTTAGTGTTTGGGAGGGTGACTGAGTGCTGAGCTCATGCTTGGGGCTTGACAGAGCGTCAAGCACAGATAGATAGCCCTTTTCCTTTGATGTTCCCGTTACTCACTCTATTTAGCATGGGTTTTGGGAATGTAAAAAGCAAAATGAGCATTTGGCCAAAGGTTAGATTCTTTGGCCCAACATTCGCTGTGGTATCAGTTGGTAGGCAACTGAATGCAGACGGTGACACAATGTGTCAACCGATCGGTAGGCATTTTTGCCCTACCGACTGTTTTAACGTGAACCATTGAATCTAGGCCATTGTGTCTAACAGTTTCCATAAATATACATATACATTTAAATTGAACTTGTATTTGTATTGAATTGCATTGTCATTCTTAGATGTTACAATTATAAAAACAAAAATAAACATATTGTGCAGAACAATTTATATAAATACTAGCAATGTTGTCACGGCTTAACCCATGCAGTTAGTTGAACCAATTAATCTTTTGTGTGCCAGAGGGGAATGCAGTACTGGCTAGCAGTATTAGCATCAGCACATATCAGCTGCATTTGCCTTCTGCTAGTGCAGTCAGCCTGCCTTCTTCACCTCAAGGAGAGATGGCAAGTGTGACAGTAGGGGACCCTCTGTCACATTTGTCATCATCTCCAACTAGTCCAACTCTCATAGAACTTCAGCAGCAAGGGACTGGTGGTAGTGGTGATGAGAGTGAGGGTGATGGTGGACTAGCTGGGGTGAGAGAATGAGGGCCTTTTTTATCTGAAAGTGAGAAGGAAAGGGAGACAGATATGCAAATGGGGATGTCCATAACTACCACTAACAGCAGTGACATTGTGGAATGTGTAGCTATTGTAATTCCTGCTTCTGCTAATCTGCAAAGGCAACAGGCTGATGATGAACAGGCTAGTGTGCCACAGGCCACCGTAGTAGTAGTGATGTGGGACTAGGACAAGATCCACTTGCAAGCAATAATCCTGGTGCTAGAACTAGTGCTGATTTTGAGGCAGCAGCATCATCCTTTTCCCCAGCCAGTGAAGGGGATTGTGGTGCAGGCACAGTGCAGTCATCAGCGACTGCACTGTGCATGATCTGTGGCAAGTCAATGAAAAGGGGGAAAGGAGGGAACACGTCTTGGCACTACTGCCCTGTTAACACACATGAAATACAGACACCATGGCATTTATGTGAAGCATGTTATACCCAAACCCCCACAAAAGAAATTGGGAGCCACTGTTGCTGTCCCCCTTGTCTCTCCAAACAATGGAATACACATATAATAAACATTTAGAAGGTCCGTAACATTGAAGTTAGGAATAGCGAAAGAAACTTAGCTTAATCCATCCGATCAAAGCATTTCACTCTTGGTCAGAGCTTACTCATGATCCAGGAACATGTTACTGACCTTTTAAATGTCAATTATATGTGAACCACCTCTGTCATAATTACCTTCCCTGCTGGCTGATAACAATTCTGTAAATGCAAGGCAGTTTGTGTCCACCCACTGCACATTGTGTGGTGGAGTAAAATAGTAAGCTTGGAATGAAGCAGCATTTGAGGATACTCCATCCCACAGAATACAGAAAGCAGGTGGCAGGGAGGATTCACCATTATTATTAAGTCTGCTAGTTGTCACTTTTCCTTAGCGGAGAAGACAAGGGGAATAGTGACAGCAGCAGCACTTGGTTTCTGGGTAGATGATTTTACATTGTGATCCTAAGCATCAAGGTGTTTGCTTTCAGTTGTGCCAGTTGTTTGCATGTGATTGTAGATTTGTCCATTGTTCCCAGTCCATCCACTATTTGCTACACACGCACCATGCAAACTGCAGTTGCTGATGAAAGGTACAGTTCCTTCCTGCTCTCCAGGGAAAATGTTATATTCCAACAACACACCCATGATTTAGGAGGAGGTGCAGGAGAAGAAGCATTATTGACCAGCTTCCTTTCTCTAGATACACCTGAAGTGGTGGTGGGGGCTAGTTGTGCTGCTGCTGCCTCAGGCTCATCACTGGAGCTAGTAGCAAGTGGAACAATGATCATTCATTACCCATATCACTGCTGTTGATCCCATTCCCTCTGAGCTGCCTAATCATCCTGCTCCTTAAACAACTCAGCAGCAACAAAAGCTGCAAATGCTGCAATGTAACCATGGCATTTGCTAATGGCCATTGGCCAGTGGCCACCATAAAATGACCTGCAACCACTAAGCCAGTAGGTGATTTTTTTTTTCTCAGGTTCTTTCAAACCAGAGGCCTATATAAAAAAAACAAATCACTGTTTCCCTAGGGCTTGTGCACTAACAAACCTGTGTCCAAGAAATCACTGATTCACTGTCCCCCATCCCAGTCAACAAAAAAATCCCTTTTCAACTTTCCCCTGACTCCATCAACACAGGGACCCTCAAATCCCTTTTATATTATGGCTATGGGAAATACACTGAAATGTACTATATGTTGGGTGTAAATTCAATGCAATGAAAAGAGAAAAAAAGGCACTTTTCATGGGAAATGTCCTGCTTGGCAGAAAGTGCCATTTTTCACTTATTTCTGCATGAGGCAAAAGCTTTCACCCATCCTTAGTAAGCAAACCCAAAGAAAAAAAAAACACATTCAAAGTTGCTGGCGTGCTTGCAGTTTTTATCAAAATATCTAAAAACAAATTCACAGATTTTGATGTTAATGCACATCCATATTCTATCATTATTAAAGCAGAACTTTCATGCACATATTAGTTAGCTCCAATTAATTGTTAGTCTCCTGGTAGTCATGGAAATAGTGTATTAAAATTTCTTAAGTGCCGGCGTCATTTGTAATCATAACTTCGTGCGGGACTTACATCAATAGGACAGAGCAGACATTTTGGCAAAGTGGGATCGGTGTGCCTGCACTGTCCGTTCCTGTCTCGTCGCTGATTACTTATTTTCCAATGGGGGAGTTTCATTGTAACATATGGTAAGGCAGGGACTGTCAGCACAGACTCACAGATCCCACTTTGCCAAGATGTCTGCGCTGTCCTATTGATGTATGTGCCATAAGAAGTTATGATTACAAATCATGCCTGCATTTAAGAAACTTTAATATGCTATTTCCATGGTTACCAAAATACTAACAATTAATTGGGGGTAAGTTATATTTGTAGTAAAGTTCCACTTTAACACTTTAGTCTGCTGCGTATTGCCTGCATATCAGCACCACATTAAAGGAGAGGTTTTAGTCACATAATATGGCCATAGTATGCTGTTAAGCTTGCCACCACTGCAAGGCACCCCCTTATAGGTAAGTTCTAACCTAAATATGCTTTGTCTTTTCAGCTGAATCTCTCCTACTTTACTTATTTACTAACCTTAATTTACTTTATCGTGCAAGCTGAATCTTTGCAGCTTTACACATTGATAGAGAAAGAATCTCTAATAGGTATTATTTAGTGTCATAAAGACAATGGACATTGTACCTGTGGCTGGGAGGGGTGCTTAAAGGGATACTAATGTTTGCTGAGTCTTCTTTATATTAAAAGTAACAGATTGCTCTATGTGTAAGAGCTTACTTGTGTGTAGTTCAAAAGTTAAGCGATAAAAATCCTCTACCCACCCCTTCTGGTCACATTGTACTGAATCTGCAGTCTGGTCCAGACAGCTGCAGTGAGGGACAAACTTCAGTATGCAATCCTTCATCAAGGGGGACAGGATTTTCCTTAAACTTACTGAAGTTTATCCCTTGCTGCATCCGTCTGGTCCCACAACCAGGTTTCAGATTCAGTGGGAGGCGGCCAGAAGGGTCAGACAGGGGATCTTTATCGCTTAACTTTTGAACTATGCACAAGTAAGCTCTTACACATAGCACAATCTGTTACTTCTAATATGATGAAGACTCTGCAAAATACTTTTATAAGTGACATTACTATCCCATTAAACTAACAGAAGCTGGTCAAAACCTCCAAAAGTACAATTCTAGTCCAGGTTGTAGTAAGCACACCCAAAGAAAAAAAAAAACATTAAAAATGGCAACCAACTTTCACAAAAGTATCTAAAAGCAAATAAACAAATATTGGCACACAATGTTATTATTATTAACACTTAATTATGCACTGTATTAGATGGAGTATATCTGTCTCCAACACAGTGGCAAATAATTGCAGACATGTGGCAGCTGCTGTGACTGATAAGACACTAAGAGAAAGCTACACAAATGATCAGAAGAGATTTTTCACGTCAACCAAGTAATAGTAATGGAAAAAGCACTGCTCCCATGAAAGAAAATGTTAAGAGCTTCTCACATGATAATGCCCAAGCATATGTTAATTTCTTTGATGAAGGAGCTGATGATGGCACTGGTGGTAATGATGAGTATATGTCTAATTCAAGTAGAGATGTATAAACATTTTTGCCTCAAACTGAAATCAGAGATTAATGGCACTTTCCTCTTGGCAAATAATTTCCCACAATAGGTGCCAATTTTCTGCTTTTTCCCACTTTTTTCACCTAGCTCATTGCATTGAAATCAATGGGAACATTTAAGTTACATACAACACATAAAAAAATGTATTTTATTTTCCAAAGGCATAGTATAAAAGGGGCATGAGGGTGCCTGTGTTGGTGGGGTGTGGGGAAAGAATCAGTTGAATAGGGGATTATTTTTTGGGGGGATGTTTATTGGGATTGGGGGGCAGTTAATAAAAAAAAAACATCCTAAATAAAATAAAAAAAAAAAAAACATAAAACATGGTATAAAAGGTATCTGAGGAGGGTGCCTGTGTTGGTGGGTGGAGTCTGGGGAATTAATCAGTTGAACATGGTATTTGTTTTGGGTGGGGTTTCTCGACTGGTATTGGGGGACAGTTAATAAAAAAAATAAATAAATAAAATAAGAAATGTGTATATAAATTTATAGAGACAGGAACCCCCTGACATAAACTGTCACTGGGTTAGACTGATACTTGACTTGACAGAGTATTTTGTAGAGGATGATTTGTTAGATTTGTTGTTAGAGGCCCAAGCCCTGAGGAAACATCGATTTGTAGGGCTTAGGCTTGTTAGAAACAAACTCCCAAAATTGTTTGTTTTTTTTGTAGACTATGATTTTTTTTATATGTTTTTGAAAGCACAAGCTCTGAGAACAAAAATAAATTCCCTATTGGCCACTGGCCATTGTCAAATGCCCTGATGTAGATGCAGAATTTGTGACGGCTGTTCTTGCTGCTGCTGCTGCTGAGTTGTTTAAGCAGCATGATGATTAAGCAGCTGAAAGGGAATGTGATCAACAACAGCAGTAACATGGGTGATGGATGATGAAGGTTCCACTTGCCATGACTAGCTCAAGACATGCGCCTGAGGAAGTAGCAGCACCATAACTAGCCCCCACCATGTCTGGTATATGTGTTGCTGTTGGCAAGTGGAACCTTTCCTAGCCCCAGATCACTTGTTGACCCCATTCCCACTGTGTCCACAGTGATAAGTGGCACACTAGCCTGCTCCTCAGCATCCTTCTGCCCTTGCAACTCAGCAGCAGCAGGAATTAGAGCAGTTGCAAATTCCCAAATGCTCACTGCTGGTTGGAGGAGGTGACGAGCAATGTGACAGAGGGTCCCCTAATGTCACACTTGCCATTTCTTGGTGACCTGAAGAAGGCAGACTGGCAGCACTTGCAGCAGGCACAGGCAGCTGATCTGTGCTCCTGCTGGTGATGGTGGTATTATTGTGGTGGTGACAATTCTGCCTTCTTCAGGGTCATGTTCCACAAGGGCAATGCCCTGGGTAGAAGGGGGCTCCAATGGTCAGGGGAATGGTGTGGGACCCTGTGACCGCTAGTCTGGACGCTCTCAATTGCTTCCCCTACCACTCCTAACACTAGTCCCACTGGGTGCTTCACCATCACTGTTACTATTACTACTACTAACAACAACCACATCAGTTTCAGCCCCTGAGTCTTCCTCCTTACAGTCACTGTTAATAGGAGGATATTGTTGATTACCCCCTCCTTCTCTCCTAATGCTAACAAGCTGCTGGACCTTAGTAGTAGTAGTACTAGCACTTGGGGATGGCAAGTGTGACTTAGGGTTCCCTGCTGTCACACTTGGTATCTTCTCCCCCCCCTCCTGAGTATTACAAGACACACTAGCAGCAGCTTCAGCACTGCTGTTCAGCAAAGGCAGCAGGCACAGCACTGGCAGCAGGCACAGCGCTGGTGAAAGCAAGGGCATCAGGGACAGCACATTTGAAAGCAGGCACAGCACATCTGGCAGCTGGTGCAGCACATCTTGCAGCAGGCAAAGGCAGCTGATCTGTCCTGATCTCACTACTAGTACTACCTTTTTGTTCCTCCCTTGACAGTAATTTCCCCAGAAACCCTAGGGGTGATTTAGGGTGACTGACCAACATTGCTTCTGTAGTGCTCACTTTCTCCTCAGACTCAGTGTACACATAATGGTCCTTCCAGTTCCTCCTTTTATAATTTTTACTCCTGCTCATCGTGATAGCAGTCACTATGAGCTTCTCCTGCCTCAATTTTGCCTCAAAATTACAGCAGAATAGCACAGCACATCTACCTCACTTGTAGTTTCATCTATAGTGTTTGACTTCCGCAAGTATGTCATGTTTTTATAGTGAAAAGGCGAAAACAAAGGAAATCAATGGGTGGAAACTTTCTAGCCATTGAAAAAACGGTGAAAAATTATGGACAATTAGCGAAAAATACCAAAAAAAATGTTCCTGCGAGAAAGCGGACAACAACATGGTTTTTGCTGAATTTCACAGGGGAACATGGCGAGAGATTTCGCCCACCCATACTGACAAGGATATAGTCGCAATGGTACGGGCACTGTTTCACTTCTTAAGAACAATCTCTCATGTTATTGCCACAAAAATTTCTAAATTTTTAATCCCAAATTCAAAGACAAATATAGGATTTTTCCCCACAGTCACAAAACGACTAGGAATTAGTTATTTTCAAATTAACATCAAAGGCAATATTCAGGAATGTAGAGAGATGCAAGCCTGGAGCAAACCAACTACCTCAGAAGGGACAAATGCAAATTTCCAGGGATTTAAATTTAACTTTTAAAGTGGATGTGTCACCTATACACAACATCCCATAAATAGTTAGGTGACACATCCAAAAGCATAAAAATATTATTTATTTTTTATTTTATGCTTCCTTTTTGTTTAAATTTAACTTACAAAAGTCTGGACTACACCCACTTCTGTATAGACTGCAGCCTGACGCTCTGCCTCTGCTCTCCTTCCTCCTCCAATGACAGCTGCTTCTGTCAGTAAGCTGGAGCAGTCTCATTGGCTAGATATCGATCTCTGCCAATGAGACTGTTCCAGCTTACAGACAGAAGCCTCTGTCATCGGTGGAAGGAGGAGAGCAGAGGCAGAGTTCTGTAACCGCAGAGAACCGCAGTCTACACGGAAGTGACTGCAGCACAGACTTTGTAATTTAAACTTAAACAAAATTAAAACTTAAAATAAAAAACTAAATATTGTTTTCAAGGTATTGGATATGTCTCCTAACTATTTATGGGATGTTGTCCATAGGTGACACATCTACTTCAACTAGGGATAGGCGAAAAGTGAGAAAAATTTCCCACATGACTTTTCATGAAAAATATATGATTTTTCTCTTTTTTTCTCCAAAGTTTTCTCCTTTCCTCCATTGCAAAATGTTCCTCCTTTTTACATATTCCAGCAAATTTTTCGACCATTCCAACACGTTTTTCTCCTATACTAACACATTTTTTTCCTATTCAAATAAATTTTCTCCTATTACAACACATTTGTCTTCTGTGTTTCCTTTGGTGCAACATTTTCCAGCACAATACTATCTCTTCTGAGGGTTGTAGTGGAGAAATAAGTAGCAGAAAGTCAAAGTTATGAGTCCTACAGCAACATATACCTTGAAACATTTGTTAGCATTCAGAGTGCATTTGTCCTTTGCCCACAACACTTACTTCCTGCTTAACTGACAATGGCATATATTCATGATGATGTTAAGTGATATAAAAAAAATACAACCTACAATGTGGAAGATGTGTATGGTAGTAGTGGTGGGGGACTGGTGTGGTGTGATTGGTGGGACCTTGACAAATTGTATCCACCCTGTGAGGAGAGGGATCATCATCATTTATTGCACACGCTGCAGCAACCATTGAACTACCACTTAACTCCAACGTCCCTGCACTGCTCCACCCTCCCCTTTGTGCACTTTCTGGACATTACTCAACTACTGTGTGTGTTTTTACTCCCTACAGTACACAACTGATGAAGTGTGATGCCATAAAAATTCTCAATGTTGTCTGCTGTTTATCAAGTCTGCGTCAGCCATATATCTCATGTCAGGCTCTCAGCTGTCTGTCATCTAATATATTTATCTATTTATTATGTTTTTATATTTTTTTTAAAGTTGTCCACCCTATCTTACAAGTCTAAAAAAAAATTAAAACTAAAAAACAAAATCAACAAATCGTCAGGCGAAGCCGTTGAGGCAATACGCATCGGGATGGGTGCAGTTTGTTAAGGGGTGACAAACAGCTCTCCACTTAAACTTTGGGACTTTTTCTATACCTGTGAGATATTACTTTGTGTATTACAGCTCCACTCTGCATCTGGACTTGTCACTTTCATTTGGGTATTTGCACTGCTTCATTTTGAACTTTATTTTTGCACAGGTACACTTATATATTTATAGGTATATAGCACATATTGTATTTATTTTGCTTTTTTTGGAGATATACACTGTTTCTTGCCCTAGTATTGGGGTATTATTTATATTCCTTACAATAGGGTAGTTTATACATCTTTTATATATTTTTTTGCAGAGTGGCACCATCTAGCTCTGCTGTTATCTCTGGGTATCTCTGTTGGAGAGCTCTAATTATTATATGTTTTATTATTATGTTGTGTCTTTCCCCTCAGCTATATGTTGTTTTTAATTGTTTTTATTAGTCTCCATTTATATTTTTTGGACTATTGTCAATGTACACTATGAACAATAAAGTTTTATATTTTTGTACTTGGTTTGTGTGCCTTTTCTATAGGTGCTAACCTTTCCTGTGGAGAACGCTATGTCCTCCCTGTGTTTCAGTTATTGTTTTTTTTTAGCCCTTAAGTGCACCAGGCTATTTTTGCCTCTACTATACTGGTACTATAATTGTATTTTAGCTAGTGCTGGCCTGATTTCTCTTGTGGTATACTATACAATTTCAGACCACTGTGATATTGCACCTAAAAAATTCAACTTTGAGCTGTATTAACTTTTGAATAAAACACCTTTCAGCAGTGGGAGTACCCTTGTTTTACTCAGGGCGATAAACCCTACAACATATTTTTTTTACATTTTAAGTATTACTATCCCTTTAAATCAAAATATATTTCAGAACGAATTAAAACAGCACAGAATTGTGTATTTTAAGCAATCCTATTGAACTCAGCATTTGAAACTTTTCACCCAAAAACATTTTGAGATTTATTATGAGCTGTATTGCTGAAATTTGCATTTTTTCTCCTGCTCTGGCAAAATAATCTGCAAACTGAATCATGGAATAGCAGTCAGTGATATCTATATACTTATTTTTGCTATTGCATCAACTGCTAAGTACTTTCAGATTCGTATCAAATGTAAACTATGTACCCTTAAAGAAAAATCAGGATTACTGAAACTTGTTTGTAGTGAAGAACTTTCAATACAGGTCATTAGATGCAGCCAACTGAAAATACTAGGCAGAATTTTTGTGTAAAATATATCTACCCTGCTTTTCACTTCCTAATTTCCATTTAAGAGAGGGATTTATTGCCAAATGGTTAGCAAAATTCACTTGTTTCTTTATGGTTCTTTAAGAAAATATGTGCTGTTTTTGATTTATTTGAACTGACAGCATTTAGATTTAACGTGATAAGTAGTCTAGGTAAATAATATATAGAGCAGAAGTTGAGGGAATGGCATATTTACTTAAACTACACAATGATTCTAACTGCATAGGACTGATTTGCCTTAGATATAAGGCAGCAGTTTTTATTAAATTCAGTTTGCCTGTTGAGCCCTATACTGCCTTAGGATAAACACTATTATAAGAACTTTTTTGCAAACACTACTATGGTTGTTACATAACAAGTTAGTAATTGGACGTCTTTTCCACTTAGTCTCATGTTTTGCTATTATATTGTGTTTGTAAAATGCTGACCTTGTGTAAAATTAAAACCTTACTCTGCAAATCTTGAAAATTACACACAGAAATCTTTTTTATTAGATTTTACTCTTTTTTCATACAAAACATTGGACTAATAATAAAGACAACTGAGCTTGATCTACAGGATGACCTTGTATCTTTCTGATATTTAGCTCAATGTAATAATGCCCTTTCATGTGTACTTACAACACACACATTTTCACTGTAAAATAATTCTGTATTTAAATGTTTGGATGACCTCCAGGGCTCTTTCATGTAGAAGACAGAACACTGGCAGCCCCCTGATAAAACTCTGTTACACATGTCCAGAACTCACTTTTCTCCTGTGTTCTTCCACCTATTGGATTGGGGGGGGGGGGGTGATGGCCCATGTGGAAGCCAACCAAATATTAAGGCTGGTGCCCTTTTGGTTTGGTCATTCATTGGATTGAAATGAGGATCATAACATCCAATACTGCTTGAGTGAAAAATCTGCCAGCGGTCCCATTAGCTATTGTGCAGATCTGCCCTGCTGCATCTTTACTGCATCCTGCATGAACACAGTATAATTGCAGCTTGGTGAACATTTGTATGCTCATACAATGTGATAGTTTCCTGTGTGAAAAATGTCATAGCTCAGCAGCTTACCTTTCCCAATAACCAACATAACCAACAGAGCCAGCAGATTTTCCACACATGAAATATTGAAGACTGCTTTGATCATTGAATTTCTCACCAATGTGGACATAAGCTTGTAATATTCATCTAGCATTTATAGAAGCCAGCTGTTACCCCAAAAAACACTCTAGCTGGATCTGGGGGGAAGGGGGTGCAGGAGAAATGTCAGTTCAGAACAACAGGTAACAGAACTGTATCAGAGGTCTGATACATTTCTGTCACCTGTGTGAAAGAGCCCTTATCCGCATAAATGCTAGAGACATCGTCAACACAGTGCAATAGATTAGAGATATCTCTAGCAGTCAAAGGTATAATATTGAATAAGTGTGAGTGCTTACTCCCATTTTACAAATGTATCTGCCAGGTTAATATAGCTTGTACGTTGATGCCATCTGGTGCAAATGTAGTGTTCGCATTAGGTACAGCAAGGCTGTCCAAGTGCAGTCTTCAAAGGCCACCAACAGGCCAGTATGTAAGGATTTCCCTGATTAAGCACAGGTGAATCAGTCAAAATGAATGAGCCACTGAT
Source organism: Rhinophrynus dorsalis (assembly GCA_037306005.1). NCBI lineage: Eukaryota > Metazoa > Chordata > Amphibia > Anura > Rhinophrynidae > Rhinophrynus > Rhinophrynus dorsalis. The sequence goes on along the minus strand of CM074720.1, from coordinate 305,054,517 downwards.
TAACTCACCTGTGCTAAAGCAGGGAAATCCTTACATCCTGACTAGTGATGAGCGAGCACCCCAATGCTCGGGTGTTCGGGTGCTCTGACCGAGCACCCCCTGAGGCTCGAGTGCTCGGCCGAACACCCGAGCCCCATTGAAGTCAATGGGAGGACTCGAGCATTACACCAGGCACCCCCTGCTCTGATGAGGGGAGGGTGCCTGGTCCATAGGAAAAGGGCAGAAAATGATGGAAACACCACAGAAATGGTTCAGGGACAGCATAGGGAGGATGTCTGGATGCATCTTGGACTCCAACATCGCTGCTGGGAACGATCTTTCGCCCGTAGTACGCCATTTTTACAGACTGACCATAAAACACACAAAAAGGAAAATAAAAACGACTTTAGGCGAAAAATTGTTACCAAACAATATTTGCTGTATATTTACTTGTATATCATCTGCAAATTATCCCAAAAATGTCCTTGATTTTCGGAAGTGAGGCCATGATTAAGAGGGAAACGTGCGCAGAGGCAAATTCTCCCAAAAATTTCCTTGATTTTCAGAACTGAGGCCATGATTAAGAGGGAAACGTGCACAGAGGCAAATTCTCCCAAAAATTTCCTTGATTTTCAGAACTGAGGCCATGATTAAGAGGGAAACGTGCACAGAGGCAAATTCTCCCAAAAATTTCCTTGATTTTATTGAACTGAGGCCATGATTAAGAGGGAAACGTGCGCTGAGCCGACCATCTAAAACATTATGGGTGAGGGTCTGCTGCAGAGCTGACCATCCTAAACATTATATGCGAAGGCCCGCTAGTGAGCTGACGCTATAAAACATTATATGAGAGGGCCCGCTAGAGAGCTGACCCAATAAAACATTATATGAGAAGGCCCGCTGGTGAGCTGACCTATATAAAAATTGGCAAACAGGGCCCGCTGGTGAGCTGGCCCTATATAAAAATTATATCACAGGGCCCGCTGGTGAGCTGGCCCTATATAAAAATTATAGCACAGGGCATATGGAAGAGGAGGAGGAGGATGAGAAGATTAAGAGTCAACCATATACCCGTTTTTTGGGTGGAAGGGGTGAATGGGAATACAGAGTATTCACATCATTGTAAATAACATATATAAAGTGAGTTTATGTTCCCCCGGGGCTTTCCTCCAGTGGAGTGGAGAAGTCAGGGGAAATCCAGGCCTTGTTCATTTTTATAAGTGTCAACCTATCAGCATTGTCGGTGGAAAGGCGGATACGCTTATCTGTTATGATGCCACCAGCAGCACTAAATACCCGCTCAGACAGAACGCTGGCGGCAGGGCAGGCCAGCACCTCCAAGGCGTAGAGTGCCAGTTCATACCACGTGTCCAGCTTGGACACCCAGTAGTTGTAAGGCACAGAGGGATCATTGAGGACGCTGACACGGTCTGCTACGTACTCCTTCACCATCTTCCAAAACTTTTCCCTCCTTGTGACACTAGGCTGCGCATCAGGGTGAGGGTGCTGGCGGGGTGTCATGAAGGTGTCCCACGCCTTGGAGAGTGTTGCCCTGCCTTTCTCGGAACTGCTGTGTGCTCCCCTTTTCTCCCCTTCTCGGTTGGCCAAGGTAGCACGTACTCTGCCGCCAGCGTTGTCAGATGGAAAATTTTGGAGCAATTTTTCGACAAGAACCTTCTGGTATTGCAACATTTTGCTTGTCCTCTCCACCGGAGGAATGAGAGATGAGAAATTCTCTTTGTAGCGGGGGTCCAGAAGGGTGAACACCCAGTAATCCGTGTTGTCTAAAATGCGTACAACGCGTGGGTCACGGGAAAGGCAGCCTAACATAAAGTCAGCCATGTGTGCCAGAGTACCAACAGGCAAGATTTCGCTGTCCTCACCAGGAGGATGACTCTCAATATCCTCATCCTCTTCCTCCTCTTCTGCCCACCCACGCTGAAGAGATGGAACTAAAGTTCCATGGCTACCCTCTGTAGCGGAGGCAACCGTGTCTTCCTCCTCCTCCTCCTCCTCCTCCTCCGCCTCCTCCAATTGTCGCTGAGAAGACGAAGTGAGGGTGCTCTGGCTATCACCTTGTGTAAGCTCTTCCTCCCCCATTTCCACCTCTTCCACATGCAAAGCGTCGGTTTTAATTGTGAGCAGCGAGCGTTTCAGTAGACACAGAAGTGGGATGGTTACACTGATAATAGCGTTATCGCCGCTCACCATCTGTGTCGATTCCTCAAAATTGCGTAAAACCTCGCAGAGGTCTGACATCCATTCCCACTCCTCACTTCTGATTACAGGAAGTTGAACAGAGAGGCGACGACCGTGTAACAGCTGGTACTCCACTACTGCCCTCTGCTGCTCACAAAGCCGGGCCAACATGTGGAAGGTGGAGTTCCAGCGCGTGCTCACGTCACACAGCAGCCGGTGAGCTGGCAATTGTAAGCGCTGCTGCAGCTTCAACAGGCCGGCTGAAGCTGTTGATGACTTACGGAAATGTGCACACACGCGGCGCACCTTGGTCAAGAGATCATGCACATTGGAAATCGCTGCACCACTAAATTAAATACATGCGCTAGGCATGGTACGTGTGTGAGCTTGCCGAGCTCCAAAGCCGCCACCAAGTTACGCCCATTATCACACACAACCATGCCTGGTTGCAGGTTGAGTGGCGAGAGCCACTGCTCGGTCTGGTGACTAATCCCCTGCAACAGCTCTGAGGCCGTGTGCTGTTTGTCCCCAAGGCAGATCAGCTTCAGCACGGCCTGTTGACGCTTCCCCACTGCAGTGCTACACTGCTTCCAGCTACTGGCTGATGGGGGAGTGGCGGTGTGTGTAGAGAATTCGGAGGTGGAAACGGAGGAGGAGGAGCCAATAACGTAGGTGCTGGTGGAAACCCTGATGGAGGTAGGGCCCGCAATCCTCGGCGTGGGTAGCACCCGTGCCATCCCAGGGTCCGAGTCGCTCCCAGCCTCCACGACATTCACCCAGTGTGCCGTCAGGGAAATGTAGCGTCCCTGGCCACAAGCACTTGTCCATGTGTCAGTCGTTAAGTGGACCTTCCCAGTAACTGCGTTGGTCAGGGCACGGGTGATGTTACGGGACACATGGTGGTGTAATGCGGGGATGGCACACCGGGAAAAGTAGTGGCGGCTGGGGACCGCGTACCGAGGGACAGCTGCTGCCATCAGGCTGCGGAAGGACTCAGTGTCCACAAGCCTAAATGGCAGCATTTCGATGGCCAGTAATTTTGAAAGGTGTGAGGTTAGTGCTATGGCCTGTGGGTGGGTGGCTGGGTACTTTCTCTTGCGCTCAAATGCCTGGGGTAACGACATTTGGACGCTGTGCTGGGACAGGGAAGTGGATGTGGTCGCTGATGGTGCTTCAGATGCTACAGGTGCAGGGCGGGAGGTATGCGGGCCTGCGCCTTCGACAGGCGATTGGCCGGCACCGAAAACAGGGGAAGAGGAGGCAGTGGTGTGGCCTGCAGACACAGATGGGCGATCCAGGCGTTCCTCCCACTTACTACGGTGCTTGGATGCCATGTGTCGGATCATGCTGGTGGTGGTGAGGTTTCTAGTGTTCATGCCTCGGCTCATTCTGGTGTGGCACAGGTTGCAAACTACAATTCTTTTGTCGTCCGCACTTTCCTTAAAAAAACGCCATACCGCGGAACACCTACCCCTTGGCAAGGTAGATTTACGCAAGGGGGTGCTCCGTGGAACATTTGCGGGCCGGTTTGGTGCGGTCCGCCTTCTTTCTGTAGCCACACCACTGCCTCTTCCAGCCTGTTGCGGTGCTGCAGATGGCTCACCCTCAGGACTGCTGTCATCGCTCGGCTCTACACCTTCCCAGGTGGGGTCAGTCACCTCATCGTCCACCAAGTCCTCCTCCACTTCCTCACTCTGATCATCCTCCTCAAGTCTTGATCCCACCACATACTCAGTCATTGACAACTGTATAACATTCTCCTCAACAAGGTCTTGAGACGGAAATAGTGGTTGATTTAATGGCAACTGTGTCTCATCATCATCATCATCATCCACTACTTCCTTTGACCTTAAATGCCGTTCACATCTGTCATCTTCTTGTGATTGGGTAGCCTCTAGAGGTTGTGAATCAGGGCACAAGATGTCATGTTCCTCTGCAAGCGTGCTTGGAGAGAGGGTCAAATGAAGGATTGGTGATGAGACGAGCTCCTCACTATATCCCAGTGTGGGATCACTTCTTTGACCAGACCGTGTATGGTGGGAGGAAGGATGATCAGAGTGAGGATTATGTTGACCAGACTCTTGGCTACTGAGAGTGGACTTGGTGGAAGACAGGGTGGTGCTTAACCGACTGGAAGCAGTATCAGCTGTCATCCAACCGACCACCTGTTCGCAGTGGTCGGACCTCGAGAGTGATGTCCTGCGACGCCCTGTAAAATTACACATGAAGCTAGGTATGGTGGATGTCTTTCTTTCTTGTGCTCTGGCACCAGGCACAGTTTCTCCGCGTCCTGACCCGCGCCCTGAACTTTCAGGATCACGTCCACTTCCCCGTCCCTTTTTACCCGCCTTCTTCATCTTACACAGAATATGTGACTTTAATATTTGAGTTTGAAAACTTAACAGTATTTCTTATTATTCTGCAACTGTACAGAGTACACAGAATAGGCTGCTAAACTGCGGTGAAACACACTGAATGGAATATGTGACTTTAATATTTGAGTTTGAAAACTTAACAGTATTTCTTATTATTCTGCAACTGTACAGAGTACACAGAATAGGCTGCTAAACTGCGGTGAAACACACTGAATGGAATATGTGACTTTAATATTTGAGTTTGAAAACTTAACAGTATTTCTTATTATTCTGCAACTCTGCAGAGTACACAGAATAGGCTGCTAAACTGCGGTGAAACACACTGAATGGAATATGTGACTTTGATATTTTAGTTTGAAGACTTAACAGTATTTCTTCCTATTCTGCAACTCTGCACAGTACACAGAATAGGCTGCTAAACTGCGGCGAAGCACACTGAATGGAATATGTGACTTTAATATTTGAGTTTGAAAACTTAACAGTATTTCTTATTATTCTGCAACTGTACAGAGTACACAGAATAGGCTGCTAAACTGCGGTGAAACACACTGAATGGAATATGTGACTTTAATATTTGAGTTTGAAAACTTAACAGTATTTCTTATTATTCTGCAACTGTACAGAGTACACAGAATAGGCTGCTAAACTGCGGTGAAACACACTGAATGGAATATGTGACTTTAATATTTGAGTTTGAAAACTTAACAGTATTTCTTATTATTCTGCAACTCTGCAGAGTACACAGAATAGGCTGCTAAACGGCGGTGAAACACACTGAATGGAATATGTGACTTTAATATTTGAGTTTGAAAACTTAACAGTATTTCTTATTATTCTGCAACTGTACAGAGTACACAGAATAGGCTGCTAAACTGCGGTGAAACACACTGAATGGAATATGTGACTTTAATATTTGAGTTTGAAAACTTAACAGTATTTCTTATTATTCTGCAACTGTACAGAGTACACAGAATAGGCTGCTAAACTGCGGTGAAACACACTGAATGGAATATGTGACTTTAATATTTGAGTTTGAAAACTTAACAGTATTTCTTATTATTCTGCAACTGTACAGAGTACACAGAATAGGCTGCTAAACTGCGGTGAAACACACTGAATGGAATATGTGACTTTAATATTTGAGTTTGAAAACTTAACAGTATTTCTTATTATTCTGCAACTGTACAGAGTACACAGAATAGGCTGCTAAACTGCGGTGAAACACACTGAATGGAATATGTGACTTTAATATTTGAGTTTGAAAACTTAACAGTATTTCTTATTATTCTGCAACTCTGCACAGTACACAGAATAGGCTGCTAAACGGCGGTGAAACACACTGAATGGAATATGTGACTTTGATATTTTAGTTTGAAGACTTAACAGTATTTCTTCCTATTCTGCAACTCTGCACAGTACACAGAATAGGCTGCTAAACTGCGGCGAAGCACACTGAATGGAATATGTGACTTTAATATTTGAGTTTGAAAACTTAACAGTATTTCTTATTATTCTGCAACTGTACAGAGTACACAGAATAGGCTGCTAAACTGCGGTGAAACACACTGAATGGAATATGTGACTTTAATATTTGAGTTTGAAAACTTAACAGTATTTCTTATTATTCTGCAACTCTGCACAGTACACAGAATAGGCTGCTAAACGGCGGTGAAACACACTGAATGGAATATGTGACTTTGATATTTTAGTTTGAAGACTTAACAGTATTTCTTCCTATTCTGCAACTCTGCACAGTACACAGAATAGGCTGCTAAACTGCGGCGAAGCACACTGAATGGAATATGTGACTTTGATATTTTAGTTTGAAGACTTAACAGTATTTCTTCCTATTCTGCAACTCTGCACAGTACACAGAATAGGCTGCTAAACTGCGGCGAAGCACACTGAATGGAATATGTGACTTTGATATTTTAGTTTGAAGACTTAACAGTATTTCTTCCTATTCTGCAACTCTGCACAGTACACAGAATGTGCTGCTAAACTGCGGCGAAGCACACTGAATGGAATATGTGACTTTGATATTTTAGTTTGAAGACTTAACAGTATTTCTTCCTATTCTGCAACTCTGCACAGTACTCAGAATGTGCTGCTAAACTGCGGCGACGCACACTGAATGGAATACGTGACTTTGATATTTTAGTTTGAAGACTTAACAGAATGTGCTCTAATCTGCAACTTTGCACACTAAACAGAATGTGCTCTAATCTGCAACTTTGCACACTAAACAGAATGTGCTCTAATCTGCAACTGTGCACACTAAACAGAATGTGCTCTAATCTGCAACTTTTCACACTAAACAGAATATTTTTTTTTTTTTTTTTTTTGTTTTTTTCCCCCCACACAAAATAACCTGCTGCCCCCACACACAGTAGTCCTAAAAAGGACTTTTGGTTCTTTTTTGTCACAATTTTTTTTTTTCCTCCCTACACTGCCTTTCCCTTCCTATCCTCAGCTCTCCCTGGCTCAGACTGAGCCGAACTCGATGGTCAGGTGCTATACAGCACCCGACCACGGGTTCTGGCCAGCCAATCAGTGTAATGCCAGCAGCCAACATGGCTGCTGGCATTACACCGATGTCAGAGCCTCCCTGCACGTTTATTGGCTGCGCAGCAGCCGCAAAACGTGCGGGGAGGAGACCCGAACATGGCGGGCGAGCACATGCGGTACTCGTACGAGTACCGCCATGTGCCGAGCACAGCGATGCTCGAGCCGATCCGAGCATCGGCCGAGCATGCTCGCTCAACACTAATCCTGACCTGTTGGTGGCCCTTAAGGAAGGAACTTGGACAGATCTACCAAAATGGTACCTGAAAATATATCAGGCTTCATTAATTTTAAAAATATTTTAAAAACAGTATTATATTTCTTTTAACCATTCCATTTGATTTGTACCATCACAATCTTCTTGTTTCAGTGATGAAAATCGCTCATCAAAAGGAATCATGCTGGAGTTTTGAGGATACATTATGGTTTTAGATAAACTGAGTGTGTTTTCTATTGTTTACTGCCAGACAGATTATAATTAGATTATAATTATTAGGCAAGTACAAATTCAAAGCGAAAGATATGGAAACTAACTAGTGATTGTCTAACACTTTTCACATATATCACAATAAAGAATTAATTGAGCAGCAAATGGCATAAGAGGCAAAGAAATCAGTATATTTCCTTGTACATTAGACATTTGTGTATTCTTAAATGGCTGGATCGGATATGGCCTTTGCTCATTAAACAATCTGCATATTCTGTCTGCCATTTTCAGGCTGCCATTGTAATCTATGGAGGTGAACACATACATACACATATCCTGTGAGGCTAATGTACTAAGTTAAAGTGATGCAATTTTGGAGCAATCCAATTGCACCATTAGAAATAAATTAACCCTCTGAGTGCCATAGTGGTACGGAATGCATTGCTTTGCAATGCATTCCGTACCACTCTGGCACTCAAAGGGTTAAAATTCCAAAAAGCTGATTTAACTAGAGTTTTAGCCCCTTGAATTCAATAGATTAAAAACCCCATTTAAATTAACGGGGGTATGTATATTTTCCCTGTAGAGCAGTTGATTTTCCCCAGAACTGCACCATTTTTCTCAGCGCATCCTCCTCAGAATGAGAATGTGTGTGTATTGCAGAGTGGTCACAGTTTCACCAGATCTTCATGGTGTTACCCTGCCTGGCATACAAAGGGCAGAGAAATAAATGTCCAAAGGTATCCATCAATGATAAAAAGCCAAATGGCAGACAGTAAATGTTCACTTAAGGAATACAAAAGGAAATATTGGGATTCTAGAGCACAAAAGTAAGGACATTTAAAAAACCAATATTTTAATATAAATATTTTGTTGGTGATCTTTTAAACTAATAACACGATAAAACCAAATTATTTGGTTCTTTTACATAAAAGAAAAGGTGTACCACAGGGGAGAAATAAAAATCACCCAAACTCCCATTTATTTAAATGGGGCTTTTAATCCCTTAAATGCAACAGAGGTCTTTCTAAAGCATAGCTTTGTAATGTGTTGGAAACCAGTTTAACATTTGAAGGGTTAAACGTTCCATTTAAATCAATTATAATTTTATTTGTTCCATATAATGCATTTTTTTCTAGTGTTCAGTGGAGGGCTTGTATTTGAGTGATTCCTTATACTGTAAACATTTTGACACTATGAGAATGTCTAATCCGCTACAGCTTGAGGCCAGGCCTAAGACTAAGGATGCTAGGGTCTCTGTGTCCCCTATTGCGCATTGCTTCTCATGTCATTCAGGGTTACCTAAAGAATTCTCAAGTCATTTATGCTCAGCATGTTCTGATGTCCCTGAGCCTCTCCTGGGACCTCCAGTCATGCATTAGAGCCAGTTTAGGTGAAAGAGTTTAAGGCTGCAACTAAAGACCTCCGGTCTACATTGCAACTCTTTCCAGCCCAGTTACAAGGGGTCTTCCACTCTTGGCAGACCCCCTTCTTCCGTTTGATCTTCCCTGCCGAAACCGCAGGGAGTATCTGACGTATCAGATTTCTTTGAGGAGGAACTGTTGGTGGATTCGGCTGTTGAGGAATGTTATGCTGTGGGCTCCTCTCAGTTTTTTGGGGACCCCTTAGAGTCTGATCCTGATCCCTCGGCTGAGGGCTTGATCAGAGCTGTCTTAAATACCCTTAACATCAGATAAGTTCAGGAGGTTTCTTTGGATCCCTTTGATGTATTTTAGGAGTCTAAAAGGCCCTATACTTGTTTTCCACCTAACCCCACTCTTGACCGCTTTGTGTCTGATGAGTGGAAGTCTCCGGATAGGAAACCTTCTGTGTCCAAGAAATTTACCAAGCTTTACCCCTTCGTTGAGGCAGTGCTTGCTCAGTGAGTTCATTCTCTCAAAGTGGATGGTCCTATCTCCAGGCTATCTAAGTCCACTGCCTTGCCAGTTGCTGATGCATCTGCTCTGAAAGACTGGACTGACAAGAAACTTGAGGTCTCCCTCAAGTCCATTTTTGCCACTGCAGCATGGGTGAACCAGGCAATTGTGGTCTGGACTGAAAAAGCTCACCCTGGCTGTCTGTCAGGGTGTTCCTACTTCGGATATGTTGCGTCTTCTTGCGAACATTTCTGAGGCCCAGCACTATGTTTCTGCTGCTATATTTGATGTCATCCATTTGGTGGCAAGGGTTTCCACCATGTCTGTGTTTGCCAGACGAGCTCTTTGGCTCAAGATCTGGTCTGCTAACACTGCTTCCAAGAAAGCTTTGCTCTCATCGCCTTTTCAAGGCACCTCTTTGTTTGGGCCAGATCTTAAGGATCTGATTAGTGAGGCCACAGGGGGCAAGAGTTCCCTTCTACCTATTGTCTCCAGGAAGAAGATGCCTCTTAAGCGTAATCAGCTTTTTCGTTCCTTCCAGATTGAGACACGTCCGGTGAACCAGGCGGTTCCCTCAGCTCCACATTCCTCCTCCAAGCCCAAACAGCAATGGAAGCCCAAGGTTTCCTCCAAGCCTAAGGCTTCCAAACCTTCTTCGGCATAACTCGCTGAACCCAGGTCCCCACTCAGCTGTGGGTGGCCGTCTCCATCACTACCACAGCGTCTGGGAGGATTCAGTAGTGGACCCGTGGGTTTTACAGGTGGTGGAGGAAGGGTACAGGATCCCTTTCATCTCTCTTCCTCCCTTTCAGTTTTTCCCCTCTCATACGTCCCAGGGCATAGAGAAACTCCATCGGATCAATGGCGCTATCCTGGCCCTTCTGGACAAGGATGCTCTGGAGCCTGTTCCAGTTAGGGACAGAGGTATGGGTTTTTACTCAAACCTCTTTGTGGTCTCCAAGAAGGATGGTGGCTGTCGTCCCATTTTGAATTTGAAGGATCTCAATTCCTTTGTGATCAAGACTCACTATCACCAGGAGTCCCTAAGGACGGTGATTGCTGCTATGTCCCCGGGGGAATTCCTTGCCTCTCTGGATCTTCAGGACACGTATCTACATAATGCCATTCATCCAGAGAGTTAGCAGTATCTCCGATTTGCCTGCGACCAAGGGCACTTTCAGTTTTCAGCTCTTCTCTTTGGTCTGACTACAGCTCCTCAAGTCTTCAATGGTGTCCTGGGAGCTTTAGTATCCATCCTCCATCGGGACGGCATCAGAGTTACTCCATACATGGACGACCTGCTTCTGAAAGCCCCTTCTGCTGAACTTCTTCATCAGCAGGTTCAGGACAGTATTCATGTTCTCACCCATCACGGGTGGATCATCAAAAAGTCAGATCTTGTCCCATCCCAGCATCTGGTCTTCCTGGGCCTTCTCTTTGACACTCAGCAGAGCATGGTGTTTCTCATGGACCAGAGAGTTCCAAAGAGTATTTCTCATCAGGAGAAGGGGAACTTTAGCAGAGTATATGTCTCAAACCATAGGGGTTTGAGAGATAGGACTTGTGGCATATTCTTTATTTTTTAATCTCTACAAAACTCCAAGCACTTTTTATGAGACATTACTGTCCCTTTAACTACTTGTGTGCTAAAGAGACTTTACAATGCAAAAGGCATTTTCTGTGCCAGGTCATAGTCAATGGGACTGGGGGTGGGACCATGTGAGGACTGGGGGTATAAGTGCAACCTTGTAATACATAAGAACTATGATTCAGTATTTTCCCTTATGGAAAACCTTTTGATTTAACAGTTTTGGATATTTCAAATAGGTGATGTCCTGTTTCTTAGATTTAGGATAATTCGGGAGTCTGTTGTGGTCAACATAATCTCAACGGTTCTCTTTGTGGACTAACTTTGCAATCTGTATGTATTATAAATACATTTTTAAATCTATAATGATAGGGAACAGAATTGAGTAGGTACCTGTATGCATTTAAGAGACATTAAGGCAGTCTTCTTTTATCTCTGCAAATATAAAAACTATATAATATGCATATTATAAAGATATTGTATTAATTTTAATTTGTATTTTTGTATATTGATTGCATTTCATGCAATGAAATATTATATTAAATGGTAAAAATAAGGGCTAATAATTTTTAAGTTGCGGTGAAAGAAAACACGGTATTAATACAGACATACTGTAGAAGAAGGTTAACTTCAGCGCTATAAATAAAATTGCACTTACAGAACAAAGTTAGTATAATTATAAAAAGAAATATCAGTATATAATTAGTTCAGCAAGATGTTAGATCTGTCACAAACAGAACAATTAACAAAAAATAAAATATATTACCCTGCCTCTCCAATCTATATACCAGCAAAATTCCACAGAATATATGTTCAATGTCCAAACAGCACAGCTCAAAAGAGGTAGCTTGTAAATAAGGTGTATTTCTAAATCCTCATCACCTCAACAGGAACAGGATGGATGGACAATTAGTTGATAGTTTAATGATCAAATAGATCATAATATCCACTCATGATTCAGATACTTGTATCCAGCAGGTGACTTTTCATCAAACAGAACCAAAACTAAAGAATGCAATGATCTTATTCATCCTCATAAATAACAATATGGACCAGTATGCTCAAGATCTCCAGCAAGGTTCGATGTTCTAAAAGTGAAAAAGGAATTCCAATCAGTTACTCGTATGCAAGAGGAACCCTTACCCCTATCCATACTTACATGTTAGATTATGATCTTTCTTCACCTTTCCAGGTATATATCTTCACAGCATTGATAACCGGGAATTCAAAGAAGTCTCTCCAATGTTTTCAGAGTCCTTTTTAAAATGTCACAAACTGCCGGAAACATGTGCAGAGTTACATTTCAGTTACATTTCCCATCTATCTGTGTCAAAGGTTGGGACACTACTGTTTAAAAGGTAATATATTGCATTTTTTAATTACTTAATGAAGAAGTGAGTGAAATACTTCAACATGCATGGAAAAGAAAAGATAAAGTGAGGATCACACCAAAAAGAGGCTGACATTAAACCCTACACTTACCAGTACATACAATCTGCTGGACTAAAGGCACCAACATACACAGAACCCAGAGAAGAGGTTGGTGAGGTATGAATACAAAGGATACCAAAAAGAACAATTCTTGTCTAGCAAGAACATACCTCTGAATAAGACAGGGAGCATAAGAGTGCAAGAGGGTGCCATAAGTCAAATTTAACAAATGAAGAATAATACTATGGGTAATATGTGAACACTTCATTAAGGCAAATACAATCCGTGGGATGATCCATATATGAAATAAGTAATAGTGTTTGCTTTCTGTCGGATCAATATATCCAGGACTGTTTTTTGTATATAGCAAATAACATGCTAATCACCAGTTTAAATATCTTCTCCAGTAGTCTTTGTAACAGGCATCAAATAATTATAATGGGAACATCTACTAATATATTTTCATTGTCTTATCACAAGAATAATTATTTTAAGAAGTGAGACTTTAAACGAACCTAGATACAATCTGGTTGTACATATCTCCATCAGCATTGTCGTATGTATCCTTGTATTGAGTGATTCACATACAATAGTATTCTAATTTATTTTAATACATTTGTAATTGGGATACTACAGCACTTTACCTGTCAGGTAGTGTGGGTGCAAATTTGTGTATCTTCAATACACATTGTGTTTAGTGTTTATTTTGTTGTATACACACACACACCAGTACTGACATAATCAGCGGGTTAAACATGACATTCAATATGGAAATTTTATCCTGCATCAGTTTTGATGAGTGCTGAAATGGATTTGCAAAGAGTTGAACAGGCCTGTTGACAATGCAAGCTCCAAGTGTTGATTGGCCCAGACTGACACACAATTCCTGGATTATGCATTCAAAGCCAAGGAAGTATAAGGATCACAGGAGCATGTGGCCTATGGTTTCTTCAAAAACAATGAATTCCTTGTGTAAATTTCCCACAAAGAATTTAAAAAAATGTATGTCCCATGATTAATGAAACGAGAGCCAATCAAGTTGCATCCAGAGAGGAAATGGAGATGGGGATATTCTTGTGGAGTAAACGTATGTTCTGACCAGAGGTCCATAGTTCTATAAAGACTCCAGTAGCACCGGAGTCCACAAAAGCTTGTGTGATCTTGGAGTGGCCTCCCTCTCCAAATAAGTGTGATGGGAACTAACAAGCAGGTCATGGGTGGAGGAGTAATGGTTACTATGCTTAGAGGGGCTCCTCCAACCTCTCCTAAGAATTGGTGTTTTCTTGTATCTCTCCTAGCCTGCAGGATCAAGGTGACCCATTTGACCACAGCAGAAACAAAAGCCACGCATTCACAGGCATCTTTTCTCTCAGAGAGATGTACAAGGTGTGCATGGAGTCAAATTAAGAGTGTGCTATACGTAAGCAACAACAAGAATTAGATGTTTGGCTAGAGGGGTGGGTCTTATTCTCCTGCTCAGCTCGAGTTGCATTCTGGAATTTGATCATTTTTTCATAGGTATTCCCATGCATAGAAAATACATACAATTTCCACCTTTTTGTTGCTGCCAGTGAATTTCCCTCAAAAACATTTCCATCTATCCATTAAATAGCCATGAGCATTTCCTCTGCAATACTACCGATGACTGCTGAAGAGGAGAAATCGTCAGTGGAAAGTAAAGATTGTTAGAAATCTAAGTCATAAAGCATCATAAGCCTTGAAAAAATGTTAGCAGACTGAGTTCTGGATTCAAATGCAGGTGTTATTTTATCTCTGTTTTTATCTCCAGGTTTCCCCATAGACTTCAATAGGAACATTTTTGATAAAACTGGAGATAATATTTATCTCCTGCATTGGAATCCAGCCCAAAGTCTCTTTGCCCTTTGCCCAACACACTAACGAACTGCTTTTACAACTCTGGTACAACCATTCTTGAAAAAAAACCTACAGCTTAGGATACACCAGTGGGGTTCAACACAAGACACATGACATCAATACTTTAACCGGGAAACACTGCGGTTCAATACCAATTTGGGAGATTTTTTTTTACTGGCCCACTAGCTGATATTCCACTCTGTGTGTGCATATATTAAACCTCTGAGTGGCAGAGCAGAACACAACACATTGCTTTGCATTGTGCACTACTCTGGGACTCAAAGGGTTAAATACAACCCTAGAAACCCAACCCTTTTCCCCACTCTTTCCTCCTGCCTCCAACCCCTCTCTCTTTCTACATACAGCCCACTTGGCAGTCCATGAGCAGGCAGAGATTCTGGGTCCAAAATACCCAACAATTTTTTGTATATATTTTTATTAGGGACAACTTCAAGATACAGCTCAGAACAAGGCAATGCACTAAATTAGTCAATTATGGCATTATTATACAAATGTTAAGAAAACATAATATAATATAAAGTACAAGTCATTCATCCCGAAGTGTACAAGAAATGTTTGTATTTTATTAACATGAACCCCAGCAACAAAAAAAACAAAAAAAGGGAAGATAAAGGGTACATCTCTCTCCTATCGAGTAGACCACTGCCCCTACCCCGACACCCCAGGTGCATAAGTTTCAGCAACAGGGTGAGTGTACATTTGTAGAACATCTATTGCACAAGTTATTGTCCTTGTACCCATCTTATATAGTATTACTGAAGTGAAGTACACCTTGTGAAGAATCAGTTGGATGAGCTGATGTCAGGCATGTAAGGATGCCCCATGTGGACTATTCTTAGCCATGGACCGTTCCCATTCCTCCAACAGCCCCAAGTCCTCCTCCCACCTCTGCCTCAAGATGACATCATCTTGAAGTGCGAGCATCAAGCCATATGTAAATAAAGGATGCCAGCTTGTCCAGCCATCAAGCCCTTGCAGATGAGAGTAAGTGGAACCACTCGATAGCTGGGTCACAGCCCCCCCACTGCATCTGAAATACATGATGCAATTGCAGATATGAGTAGAATAAATGATAAGGGATACCAAACTCCCTATGAAGCTGCTCAAATGTTTTCAAACTATTGTCTAAATAAAGGTGTCCTAGCGTCATAATTCCATATCTGGTCCAAATAGGATCAAAGTCCAGGCCGGACAAGTGCTTCAGGGTTGCATTATACCATAATGGGGTGGATGGGTCATGACCCGTCCAGTCCACCACTGCCTGCACCCCCCCCTACACACATCATATATATTACATCCGCCATGGTCATAACAGTGTGACTCACCAACAGTCCCATAATCAACATCTGATTAGCACAAATTACTCCAGAGAGATGAACTGGGTTTCAGGGTTAGACCAGACCAAGGCATATTGGCCCTGAGCCACCAGGTAGTAGATGTAAAAGTCAGGCAAGGTGATACTTTCCTCCAACCTAGGTCTACACAGTGTCAACAGCCCAATTCTGACCCCCGCACAGCTCTTACTTTCAGCTGTTTATTTCTTCACTTCCTCCCTCAGAAGTAGTATTCCAACAAGAAATGATGCAGTCATAGAAAACAGAGGAGAAAAATGGCAAAGTTCTCGTGGAAAATGTATAGGCAGTGGTGAAAAGAAGCACATTTTATATATTTTTCATTGGGCAGGAATGTTTTGCCTATTTAAATACTGTGGCTATGATAAACATATCCATATACCAAAACATATTAAGAGAGAAAGAGAAAAAAATTAGTAAAAAGAGATAAAAAGAGGTCTAAAGCAATTTACTCCCCACTATCTATAACCATAGACGACAGGAGGGGCACAATGTCTGGCCACTCAAAACAAAGATAACTAACATGAAAACTACAAAATTAATACTTATAATAAAAGCTATATTAAAATAAATGATGTAAAAACCATGATAATAATACTGGACAAAAATAAATAAATAAAACATACTTATGATAAAAGGAAAAATAAGAAGTGACCTGAAACAGAAATCTGTCTACAGAGGCATCTAAATATATTCATCTAAAAGTATCTAAGAGTCTGTTTGGATGTTGGATTGACCTCATCACATGCTGGCTGGCTAAACCTGGTCAATCAAACTATTCCATGCAATAGGCTACTTCTCTTTCATATGGGCTGTGTGTCCTGATTCAAGATGATCTGGGACCCCTGGTTGTCCCACATAGAGTGACGGATGGTGGGGGAAGAGGAGCATTACTTTTTCTTTCTCCTTTCTTTCTCTGTTTCCCTTTCTCTCTTTCCTTCCTATTGTTTCTTTTTCGCTCTCCCCCCACCTCCCTTTTTTTTCTTTGCTCTCCCTCTTTCTTCCTCCCTTCAGGTTGTTGGCCTGGACTTGTGTTTGTAGACCCTATGCCCAGGCATACTCCAATATTAGCATGATATTTGGGGACGGCTTGAGTTGCTTGCTTTGTCATGTAATTTTACAGCACTACTTTCAGGGGGGTATTTGTACTGTGCACATGTCTCCCTCTTTCTGTTTCAGTATTTCCTGCGCTCACACTCTTTCACCTTCCCCCCTTTTTATCTCTGTTGTTGTTGGGGTTATAAAGAAAACAATGAAGATAATATTTTAATGCAAAGTTGCTAACTCTCGAAACACTCTGAATGCCTACCTATGTATGTTGTGCATGTACATGTTTTGGTCTTCAATAAAAATAATTAAAAAATATATATATATCTAATAGAACTAAGCCTCATATAAAAACTGCTAGATCTATTTCCAAATTAAGTTCACCAGGCACAAGGGTGCCCAGGTCTTGAACCCAAAGGGTTTATCTTTCCCTTAGTCTTAGCAATCTATCTCCTCCTCTATTGCCATTATCAACCCTTTTGCTAGGAACCTTGCACCTGTTGGGTCTTTATGGTGTATTTCCAACAAATGTTTGGATACATTATGAAAGGTCAAACCAGATTTACATTTCAAGATCAAAGTCTAAACAGAAACTAAAATGAGATGTGTGCATTTTCTCTTTTCTTTTTTTTTTAATGAGCAATCCTCTGTTAAGTAAACTGAATTGTACATTTTCACCTAATGTCATACTGGTATAAAATTTGCATTCTACTGCTAAAAACAATATTTTTTGTCTTTAACATAATATTATATTAACTTAATAGGAATAGCTAAATACTACCTATACACTTCCAACAAGTAATACACAGTACAGAAACAAAACTGAGATTCAAGTAGACTTGATATCCTAAAACAAGTTTAGTTTCTTTTACAGAAAATTAAAATCTGTTTTTACCATGTGCTACTACCTATATGTTGTACTTGCCATTTTTCTTTAAAATAACTAGTTTATAAGATTTGACCCTATGTATTTTGGTGTCACAATGTGGTACTTTATGCCAATTTATTATACCTATGCTGATTAGTACTGTTAGAGCCCAAACTTATTGTTCACTGTGCTATTAGAAATGCCCACAATTCGAGTGCCCTGTTTAGATTCATTCATAGCACAATGTGTGGAAAAAAGGACCCAACAACAGAGAAACAAATTAGCATAAGATGCTACACTGTGCCACCAAAAAGCAAAGGCTAGCTTCTAAAAAAAATTATATTTCAAACATTAGTCGAATGGATAAGGCAACGGCAGAATGACAGGAGACAACTGGTTGTAGTCAATGGAGGATATTCAGAGGAAGGCCATGTTACTAGTGGGGTACCTCAAGGATCTGTACCGGGGCCCATTCTTTTTAATATTTTTATTAGTGATATTACAAAAGGTTTTTGAAGGTAAGATATGCCTTTTTTGCAGATGATACAAAGATCTGCAACAGGGTAGACATTCCTGGGGGGAATAATCCAAATGACAAATGATTTAGGTAAATTAGAATAATGAACAATAATGTGGCTGCTGCAGTAATGTTGGTAAATGTAAATAATATAAATAATGCTTTTGGGACATAAAAATCTAAAGGCAGAATATAGTATTATAGCTGCTGTGCTATCAGAGGCAACAGAGGAAAGGATTATATGATTTACAGGTAGGCAGGCAATGTAACAAAGCAGTGGGGAATGCAAGCAGAGTGCTGGGTTATATAGCTATGTGTATTAGTAGCAGAGAAAGGTAAGTGGTCATGCCACTCTACAGATCTCTAGTTAGACCTCACATAGAGTATTGTGTACAGTACTGGAGACCCCATCTCCAGAAAGGTATAGATATTCTAGAAAGAATTCAAAAAATGGCTGTTAAAATGGTGAATCGTTTACTGGATAAGAAATATCAGGATAGATTAAAGGATCTAAACTTAAGACACTTTTACTTCAGTAATAGTGTGGTAAATAAGTGGAATAGCCTATTAACCGAAGTGGTAGAGGTGAATACAGAATTTAAACATGCATGGGATAGGCATAAACCTATCCTGAACATAAGACAACAGCAAGGACCAAATAAGGCTTGAGGTTTTTATAGAACTTTGTGGCAGAATTGTTCTTATCAATTGTCAAATTGTATATTTATGTGGCCCATATTTATAAAAGCAAACTGGAGTTATTCTTGAGTAAGCCAACTGCACCATAGTGAACAAATACAAATCTCGGGTAAATTAAATTGGGTTTTTAACCCCTTGAATACTAGAGGGGTCTCCAATGCACTGCTAAACAATGCATTGAATATCTTTCTAGCATTTAAGGGGTTAAAAAGCTTTATTAAAATACAAGGGGAATTAGGATTTTTTATTTTCCCCCAGTTGTTTTACTCCAGAATAACTCCAGTTTGATTTTATAATTATTTTTCTAAATTGGTACTAAACACACATTAAGATTTTAATTACTTTATAATTAAATAAACCATTCAAATGAACTAAACAGATTCATAATAACTAAAAAGGAATAGTGGAATAGAGGAACAGTAGTTTATCACGCGAGTCCTCAGAATACTTTGAATGTTTCAGTGCTGGAAACTAGATATAAAGTGTAATTATAATGAACATACCCAGACTAGTTTCTCCAAAACTCTGATTTCACCTCAGGATAAACTATTAGAAATTGTGGCTAGTAAAAAGTAATCATCACCAAATGCAAACCTATCATAAATAAAATAAATTAAAACGTTCAAATAATTTGGTGTCAACAATGAGAAAAATGTGTGCTATCTTTTAGCTGTTTTAATTAAATGCATAGTGATGATTATAATGATAAAAGCATTTTACAAATTTATGCTACATTATGTGACCTCTAGCTCAATGAGAATACATATGTTTTAATTAGAAGAGCTCATGGATACCAATTAGGAAGAGGTTTTTATGCAGTGTTTTAGAAAATAACCCTTTCAATAAATGTCATTACAATGAATTCAGATTAATTAACAAGAATGGTAGATCTAAGATCCGTCTCTAAAAGCATTCCCAGATGGATCCGCTGTGAACATTGTAGCGTTCAGTGATTCATGTAAAATAAGTATGACATACTCCAGTACTCAACAGTTTACCAAATGTGTAGTGAGAAAGCACACGAGTCAGTGGTGGCCAATTTGATTAATGATAATACCTTTTAGTCATAATGGCTGTCCGCAGAAGTTAGCATATGAGGAAAAAAACCTAGATTTGTTTTTTTCCATTCAGATGGTATACAGGTCTTAGAGTGTTCATATTTTGTTTTTGTATTTATCATCTTGTAATTGCATTGATATAGCTACTAGTAATATATAAAATATAATTTAACTTGAATATCTTTTTTTATCAATGCAAATCCTTATTTAGGATGTGGTCCATTTCTATCAAATCATGGCTATTTTGCTGACTTACATTTTTTCACCCTGTTGAATATTTCAATATCTACTCAGTACGTGTAGTCATTTCAGGCTGTGATAATGCACTACTGAAAAGAATAATAACTAAAAAAACAGCCCAAAGAAAAAACATTGAGGGCAACTAATGAATTACATTTTGGCATGGGTGAGATGGCTCAGCTGGTTAACGCACCAGCTGTAGAATGTGTTCAAGCCGCAAGGTCACAGGTTGTAATCCCAGCAAGGTCAGCTCAGCCTTTCACCATTCTTAGGTAGAAAAAAATAATAAAATGAATCCAGGACATACTTGAAAAGGAGAGACAATCTCAATGTATTCTTCCTGGTAAAATACTGCTCCACTGCCCGTGCACACAGGCTTTTACACTAGTATATATATATATATATATATATATATATATATATATACAACATTCAGCATGTGAAATCATAGGTTATATATTTTTTTCACTCACAGCTAATCTTGTAGAAGCTTTATCTAGACAAAATTATTTGCGAGAAGTGGACCGCGGTTGGAAGCACAACAACAGATTATTAATTGAATTACAAATTCATGCTCCAGTGGCACAAAGCAGATGAATTCTCAGATAGACTACATACACAACCCATATCCCTTATTGTTTTGGGGGAAATTTTGCCTCATCTTCGTGGGAACATATATACCAGTGATTCCAATCACAGCAGAAGTTCTATGACACATTTTTTTGTCATGGTACTAAACTAAGGCCAACATGTCATGTGATCAGAAAAAAAATCTGCCTAACAGCTACTTGCTGCAAAGGCAGATATTTTCTGATTACCAAGTTTTGCAATCATATTCTGGATTTACCTTTTTATCCATAAAAAATAAACAACACTGCCTTGAAATCAATTTGTGTGTGGAAAAAACCCAACTGGAGCACATTTGTCACATATTTATTGTGTGTGCGTTTTGAGGTTCCATTATGCTGACTGTGCCCTGGTCCTTAGATCCATGATTTACTAACAACACTTGCATAAATAAAATGCCCCCCCCCCGTCCTTACTGGACTAATGCCCGGAACATCACAATAAACAAACAAACAAACAGGAATTGGCTTATACATAAGCTAATCTCTGTTTAAATTGGTTCCCATGCTCTGATTGGCTGGGAAAAAGAATTAATCAGGGCATCTTGAGAAAAGAAGTCATGAATGTGCAATATGTGACCCCTTCCTCCTTGCTTAGAAAAAGGGGTTACATGCAGCAAATCACTCATTTTTCTAAGTTGCTGTTGTCTAAGGGGTCAAATTATACTCATGCTACACCTCTTCCTCCTTGCCACTGAATGGTTGGAGGGAGATGGTTACTCTAGGGCATACAGGTTGCATACAGGTATCAGTATTCTATTTTTCATGCCTTTATTAGTTGAAGCAGTATTTTTTTAGGTTTTTTTATTTTATTTGTGGTCTGGGCTTACAGCTGGATATGATGCTGAGATGATGTATTGTAGTAGGGGGTTGCGATCCCCAGGCCTACCTAGGCCCCAGTGTCGAGTTGATGTGGTTAACCTGTAAGAGGGCCAACCTAACTATAACCCCTGAATGAAGGGGGGGTATAATGGGGGGGGATCAACATTAATTGAGCTCCATTGGGAGGGCCTGCTGCTTGTATTTAAGGGTTTGCAGCCCCTCCCACAAATACAGGTGTTACCACCTTAAACTTGTGGTCAGGGCTTACAGCTGGATGTGGTGCTGAGATGATGTATTGTAGTAGGGGGTTGCCATCCCTGGGCCTACCGAGGCCCCAGGGTCAAGTCGACATGGTTAATATCACGGTCCCCTTGATCCTTTCTGTCACTCTCAACTGTGCTGCTCCCAGATTGGTTGAGCTGTGTTGGCCCGCCCCTGGTTATCCGTTATAATCTGGTCACTGGCACCTGTCAGGTGCCCTTTCATGGTGTTTCCTGCCAGTGTTGCTGTATTCTGTATCCTGATCCACCGTGTACCGACTAGGCTTGCCCGACGATGTTCCTGTGTTCCTGTTCTGTGATTGACCCGGCCTTGCTGACTTCCTGCTTGTTCCTGATCCGGCTTGTCTGCGAATCTCCTACAGCATCTGACCCGGCCTGGCTGACGACCTTTCTCCGTTTCCTGAACCGGCTTGTCTGCGAATCTCCTGTGTATCCTGATCCGGCCTGGCTGACTACCGAGCACTCTTGTCCTACTCCTGCATTGCTGACGGACCACTCCGTTGTCGCCTCAGTGACATTCTGATACTTCATAGTGTGACTGAGCCTCCGCTTGTCAGTTGCTGAGCCATTGCTGAGTCTTCCATTATCTGCCTTTCGTGTGCTGAGTCCAGACCTTACTGTGCTGAGTCGATTCCTGCACTCGAGACGCTGGTGTTGTTCATCCGATTACTGCTGCTTTTCCACCTATCGCCTAAGCCTGTCCGCTGTCTCTGTGAGCCGGCCGCTTGCGGGCCTTAGTAGTTGGTGGCTCTCCGTGACTGAGCAGCGGTTCCGTTACGCCCGTGGCTTCTGGCAAGCAGTACCCAGTAGTCTCCGGTTACGCCCGCGCTAGGGCCATCAGCACAAGTAATCACTATTCTGGTGGTCTCCGGTTACGCCCGTGGGGGCTATTGACTCGAGCAATCACGGTACTGTAGTCACCGGTTACGCCCGTGGGGGCTATTGACTCACGCAATCACGATACTGTAGTCTCCGGTTACGCCCGTGGGGTCTATTGGCTTAAGCGACTGTGATATTAGAAGTCTCCGGTTACGCCCGTGGGGGCTATTGGCTCACGCAATCACTATATTGTAGTCTCCGGTTACGCCCGTGGGGGCTATCTCCTTATCACTTGCAGTTCCCGTTCAGCCAGAACTTTATGCTACAGCTCTACACAGTGAATGGACTTGGGTGCTACCTTACAGCACACATAGCTATATGCAGCACCAAGGGAGTGCCTAACACCACATTTGAGACTGATAACCAGTACTATTAACCTCTTGTGTCCTGTTTTGTGCTTCCTTACTTGTTTAGTATTACCTGTTGTGCCAGGTATCTCTGTCTTATTCTGTTATACCAGTACCGCCCCAGTGGCGACCTTGTTCTTCATTTACTTAATAAAACTCCATTTATTTTATCTACCACTGTCTGAGTGTCTGAAACCCGTAACAGTACGAAAGGGCCATGACCTCAGACAGCAAGAGAGATACTGGTACCCAGAATATCCACTGGAGAATGGATGTTCACGAGCAGCGCCTCGACCAGTTGGCACTGGCCATGCAGACATTACTCGAGAGAACGGTACACCTAGACAAACCTAATCAGAATCCGGTGGTCACCCCAGTCTCGACACCGGAAAATCTGTCGGCTACCCCAACCACTCAGTCCAGAGGGTTCACGGTGGCGGTGCCGTTACCGTTAAGATATGATGGCGAACCTAACCAATGCAGAGGCTTTATTAACCAATTGGAGATATTCCTTGAGCTCACGCCTCAAGCATTCCCTAATGATCAAAGCAAGGTTGGGTTTATGATTTCCCTATTAACTGGCAAGGCGTTATCCTGGGCAAATCCTCTCTGGGAGAATGCCAAACCTTGCACCCTGAATTTTAGGGAGTTTGTAAGACAATTCCGCAGAGTATTTGAGGTACCTGGTAGAGCCGCCTCTGCTGCCAAGAGGTTATTGGAGGTACAACAGGGAGATCGCACTTTGGGCGACTACGCTATTGAATTTCGAACCTTGGCAGCGGAGGTGGGCTGGAATAACGAGGCATTAGTCGCGGATTTTGTCCAGGGCCTGTCAGATTCCATTAAGGATGAAATTGCTGCCAGACGTGCCTACTGATCTTGATGAATACATTGATTACGTTATGCTTATTGACTCCCATATTCGAGAAAGGCAATTGGCTAAGAGGGCAAGACCCAGGAATATTGGGCACGGAAGTCTCGTGAACCCACCCTCACCACCCATTCCTCCTGAACGTACTACGGAGGGAGGGGAGCCTATGCAGCTCGGGTTCACCAGACTTACGAAGGAGGAGAGGGCGCACCGTAAAAGAATGGGTTTATGCCTATACAGTGGTAAAGCTGGGCACCAGTTACGCTCCTGTCCGGTTCGGCCGGGAAACGAACGCACCTAAGGTACCTTGGGGGACAGGCCCTAGGTGGTATACAACAGTCCCTAGACACTAGTACACAGAGACCCACCATCCAGGTGGCATTTACGTGGTCGGAGTCCTCTGTGTCAGTTTTAGCCCTGGTAGACTCCGGTGCTGCCCGCTATTTCATGGATCGCTCCTTCGCTGAGTTGCATAAGATTCCGGTGGTCAAAAGGGAATCCCCTCTCGCTATTGAAGTCATCGATGGCAGGCCTTTAGAACCCGCACTTATCACTTTGGAGACTACCCCTATTACAATGGCTACTGGGGCTCTTCACAAGGAGGAAGTGCAATTTCAATTAATTAATTCGCCTCATCACGCAGTCATTTTGGGGTTCCCATGGTTATCGTTACACAACCCCCAATTTGACTGGAAAAGATGTGAAATATTGTCTTGGTCGGAATGTTGTGTGGATAACTGTCTCTCACACCCTGTCAGGTTATTGTGTACCTCTCCCTCTGTGCCAGCTGAATACCAGGAATTCAGTGAAGTATTCAGTAAGGGAGAGGCTGGCGCCCTGCCTCAACATAGACCTTATGATTGTGCCATTGATCTGGCCCCGGGCACGGTGCCTTCCAGGGGCCACACTTATCCGTTGTCAGTAGAGGAGAATAGGGCTATGGAGGAATATATTGAGGACGCCCTTAAGAGAGGGATTATCTGTAAATCTACCTCACCGGCGGGTGCCGGGTTTTTTTTGTAAACAAGAAAAATGGCGAGCTCAGGCCTTGTATTGACTACAGGGGTCTAAATAAACTGATGTCCAGAAGTGCCTACCCCATTCCACTCTTTACCGAGTTATTCGACAGGTTAAAGGGCTCTTCCGTCTTTACTAAACTCGATCTCCGGTCTGCTTACAACCTGATTTGAATCAGGGCTGATGATGAGTGGAAGACGGCATTTAATACCAGATCTGGGCATTACAAATATCTGGTAATGCCATTCGGCCTATGTAATGCTCCTGCGGTATTTCAGGAGCTTATTAATGACATCCTTATGGACATGCTTCAGTCCTATGTTGTGGTATATCTTGATGACATATTGATTCACTCTAACAACCTTACCCAACACATCAAGGATGTTTCTGAGGTTTTGACTCGACTACGCAAAAATAAATTGTTTTGTAAGCTTGAGAAGTGCGAATTTCACAGATCCCAGGTGCCCTTCCTGGGGTTCGTAATCTCTAAGGATGGCATTGCCATGGACCAAGAGAAGTTGGCAGCTGTCCTACAATGGCCTCGTCCTAAAGGGTTAAAAGCTATTCAGCGTTTTCTGGGCTTTGCCAACTATTATAGGAAATTCATTCAAAACTTTTCCACGATTGTGAAACCATTGTCTGATTTAACTCATAAGGGCGCTACTCCTTCTCAATGGTCTGAGGCAGCTGAGAATGCGTTTGAGACACTGAAATCTGCCTTTGCTGCTGTCCCACCCTAACCCAGCCCTGCCGTTTACCCTTGAAGTTGATGCCTCTGAGGTTGGGGTCGGGGCAGTACTCTCCCAACGCCCGGTGGGAGGTGGTACATTAAGACCTTGTGGGTTCTTTTCAAAAAAATTGTCCAGCGCCCAGAGCCATTATGAGATTGGTGACAGGGAACTCTTGGCTATCATTCTGGCACTCAAGGAGTGGCATCACCTATTGGAAGGTGCTAAGACACCAGTACTAATTCTGACGGACCACAAGAATCTAACATATCTCTCGGAGGCTAAGAGACTCTCCTCACGTCAGGCCAGATGGGCGCTCTTCTTGTCCCGGTTCAACTTCGTGGTCTCTTACCTGCCGGGGTCCAAGAATGTCAGGGCAGATGCCTTGTCCAGACAGTTTGTCTCAGACATTGAGAGGGGGGAGGAACCAGTATCCATTATTCAGCCAGATCGTATTCTGGCCACTATTCGCACAAGTATCACTTCGCCTCTGGGGGAAGAAATTTTGGCCTCGCAGACTAGGGCTCCTCCAGAAACTCCAGTTGGCAAGTGCTTTGTCAATGAGCCATTACGTACCCATCTATTGGAAACCTACCACTCATCTAAGGCGGCTGGGCACATTGGAAGGGATCAGCTTTGTTGGTCGCTTTCCCAGTTGTTTTGGTGGCCTTCCCTTAGGGCTGATTGCTCCGCTTTTACTGCATCCTGTGCCACCTGTGCCATGCCAAGACACCCAGGCATCTTCCAGTGGGTCTGCTTCAACCAGTACCTAATGGCGATCGCCCATGGTCCCATATTTCCATTGACTTTCTGGGAGAATTGCCAGCATCCAGAGGGTACACATTTATCCTTATGGTGGTTGATAGGTTCTCAAAAATAGCTCATTTTGTGCCCCTTCCTGGGCTTCCATCGGCTCAGGAGTTGGCGGTGGTATTTGCTAAGGAAGTGTTTCGCTTGCACGGGGTGCCTAGAGTGGTAGTATCTGACCGTGGTAGCCAGTTTGTGTCCAGATTTTGTGGCATTCTGTGGGCAGATGGGCATCCAGTTGTCGTTTTCTTCCACATATCACCCCCAGACTAATGGAGCCGCTGAACGTGCCAATCAAGGTCTGGAACAGTTCTTGCACTGTTTTGTAACCGATCATCATGACAATTGGGCCAACCTGTTGCCTTGGGCGGAGTTTGCCAGGAATTGTGCGGTTAATTCATCGTCCGGGAGTTCCCCTTTTCTCATTAACTATGGGTTCCAGCCCTGTCTACTCCCGGACTCATTCCAGGCACAACTAATCCCAGCTCTGGATGAGCATATTGAGCAGCTCCGTTCCACTTGGGCACAGGTGCAGAGGACCCTCAGCCAGTCATTTCAGCGCTACCAGAAGCATGCCAATCGTAGAAGGCTGCCAGCGGTCTCCTTCCAGGTGGGGGATAGAGTGTGGCTTTCCTCCAGAAATGTTAAGTTACAGGTGCCCTCCAATAAACTGGCACCTCGGTTCATTGGTCCATTTAAAGTCATCCGCAAGGTGAATCCAGTCTCGTATGCATTGGAACTTCCAGCATCTATGCACATACATAATGTGTTCCATGTATCCCTCTTAAAACCATTGATTTGCAACCGTTACACTACCACTCCAGTGATTCCTGGGCCGGTGGACGTTCAGGGCCAGGAGGAATATGAGGTTCAGAGTATCATTGATTCTAGGAGATTTAGGGGGAAGTTGCAATATTTGGTACATTGGAAAGGGTATGGCCCTGAGGAACGGTCCTGGGTAGATCAGAAGGACCTACACGCGCCCAGACTGTTGCGCAACTTCCACTCTAAATACCATCAGAAACCTAGACCTCCGGCAGGGAGAGGGGGTCTTTGAGAGGGGGGTACTATCACGGTCCCCTTGATCCTTTCTGTCACTCTCAACTGTGCTGCTCCCGGATTGGTTGAGCTGTGTTGGCATGCCCCTGGTTATCCGTTATAATCCGGTCACTGGCACCTGTCAGGTGCCCTTTCGTGGTGTTTCCTGCCAGCGTTGCTGTATTCTGTATCCTGATCCACCGTGTACCGACTAGGCTTGCCCGACGACGTTCCTGTGTTCCTGTTCCGTGATTGACCCGGCCTGGCTGACTTCCTGCTTGTTCCTGATCCGGCTTGTCTGCGAATCTCCTACGGCATCTGACCCGGCCTGGCTGACGACCCTTCTCCGTTACCGAACCGGCTTGTCTGCGAATCTCCTGTGTTCCCTGATCCGGCCTGGCTGACTACCGAGCACTCTTTTCCTACTCCTGCATTGCTGACGGACCACTCCGTTGTCACCTCGGCGACATTCTGATACTGCATAGTGTGACTGAGCCTCCGTTTGTCAGTTGCTGAGCCATTGCTGAGTCTTCCATTATCTGCCTTTCGTGTGCTGAGTCCAGACCTTACTGTGCTGAGTCGATTCCTGCACTCGAGACACTGGTGTTGTTCATCCGATTACTGCTGCTTTTCCACCTATCGCCTAAGCCTGTCCGCTGTCTCTGTGAGCCGGCCGCTTGCGGGCCTTAGTAGTCGGCGCCTCTCCGTGACTGAGCAGCGGTTCCATTAGGCCCGTGGCTTCTGGCAAGCAGTACCCAGTAGTCTCCGGTTACGCCCGCGCTAGGGCCATCAGCACAAGTAATCACTATTCTGGTGGTCTCTGGTTACGCCCGTGGGGGCTATTGACTCGAGCAATCACGATACTGTAGTCACCGGTTACGCCCGTGGGGGCTATTGACTCACGCAATCACAATACTGTAGTCTCCGGTTACGCCCGTGGGGGCTATTGGCTTAAGCGACTGTGATATTAGAAGTCTCCGGTTACGCCCGTGGGGGCTATTGGCTCACGCAATCACTATACTGTAGTCTCCGGTTACGCCCATGGGGGCTATCTCCTTATCACTTGCAGTTCCCGTTCAGCCAGAACTTTATGCTACAGCTCTACACAGTGAATGGACTTGGGTGCTACCTTACAGCACACATAGCTATATGCAGCACCAAGGGCGTGCCTAACACCACATTTGAGACTAATAACCAGTACTATTAACCTCTTGTGTCCTGTTTTGTGCTTCCTTACTTGTTTAGTATTACCTGTTGCGCCAGGTATCTCTGTCTTATTCTGTTATACCAGTACCGCCCCAGTGACGAACTTGTTCTTCATTTACTTAATAAAACTCCATTTATTTTATCTACCACTGTCTGAGTGTCTGAAAACCATAACAGTACGAAAGGGCCATGACCTCAGACAGCAAGGGAGATACTGGTACCCAGAATATCCATTGGAGAATGGATGTTCACGAGCAGCGCCTCGACCAGTTGGCACTGGCCATGCAGACATTACTTGAGAGAACGGTACACCTAGACAAACCTAATCAGAATCCGGTGGTCACCCCAGTCTCGACACCGGAAAATCTGTCGGTTACCCCAACCACTCAGTCCAGAGGGTTCATGGCGGCGGCGCCGCTACCGTTAAGATATGATGGCGAACCTAACCAATGCAGAGGCTTTATTAACCAATTGGAGATATTCCTTGAGCTCACGCCTCAAGCATTCCCTAATGATCGAAGCAAGTTAACCTGTAAGAGGCCAAAAAGAGAGGCAAAAATAACCAGTTAGGAAGTTTGAGGTGCCGTTTTTGATGGTAAATTCCCCTGGCCTTAAGAAACCAAAGAAAGCCTGATTGATGGCTGCTAGGAGCGTGGTGTTAGTTCGTTGATCTAATGGATTGGCTTTAAGGAAATCATATATTCTTTT
Source organism: Rhinophrynus dorsalis (assembly GCA_037306005.1). Taxonomy (NCBI): domain Eukaryota; kingdom Metazoa; phylum Chordata; class Amphibia; order Anura; family Rhinophrynidae; genus Rhinophrynus; species Rhinophrynus dorsalis. The sequence goes on along the minus strand of CM074720.1, from coordinate 305,025,069 downwards.
AAATATGGAGCCTGATATAGGCAGACAGGTACGTGATGGATGTGGGTGACTCTTGATGAGTCCTTTGAGGAAGGTTTTGATTCTGTAGTTAGAAGATAAGGAAGGTAGTTGCAGGTATTGCATGGCTAAGTGATGTTGAACGCCTGCAATATATAGCTTAATGGTAGTTGGGCTTAATTGAAGATTGTCATGGCAATGGGTGGCAAAAGCTAAGATGTGGTCTGTGGTAGGTGAAACTGGGACATTAAATTCATGGCTGAAGTTACTAAACAGCTGCCAAGCGTAGTTATAATTCCATCATGTACTACTGGAGAGTCCAGATTGGATGAAGAATGAAGCTCTGGTAATGAGATGGTTTATTCCAGGATGAGGTCTTTGAAGGCTGGGACTTGGGTGGGGAACCGATCGGCTGTTGGGTGGAGGTGGAAGAAAGCCTGTGGGTTCAAACGGGAGAGGGCGTCAGCCTTGGAATTATGTTGGCCTGGAATAAAAGTGCTATGGATGAAAACATTTTAGTTTAATGCTGCCTTTATTAAGAATTTGAGAAGTAGCCATATTGTCTGTGTACAAAGTGAGGGCCTGACCGGACCAACTACTACCCCATGCTGCTGCTGCCACTATGGGATATATCTCGAACAAGGGTGAACTAACCAGGAATTGTGGTATGGCGTAGATCTTAGGAGGCCAAGGTTCCGAGAACCATTCATCACCGCAAATGCCCGCAAAACCCTGGCCTGCCGTCACATCAGTGTAAACCACTGGAGAGGAGCTGGAAGGTGAGGGAGGGAACATGGAACGGCCGTTCCATGAAGTGAAAAAATTCTCCCGCGTGATAAGGTTGAGGCATGCCGGTGAATCTAGTTTGATATGGTGGTCAGTATCTGATGTCTGTGAAAGTAGAGAAATTAGGTGAGGGGTAAAAGGACGACCCTGAGGTATGATGCGGGATGCAAAGGAAAAATGTCCTAGTAGTGACTGTAGCTGGGTCCTGGATAGGGACGGGGAAGCTAACGCTTGACTGATGATGTGTCATGATTTCCGGGTTTTTTCTGTCCTCTCCGGGATGTTCTGCTCTCCTTCTTGGATTTCTTTGTCTCCGCCTTTTTGTTACTCCCTTTGTTTTTGGGCCTATATCTAGCACCAACACTTTTGTGTCAGTGTGCGATCAAAGCATTTGAGTTTTGTGAGTTCCTGATTCAGTTCCAGCGTTTCCTCAACATCGCTTCCATCTCCTGATCTGGCTTTGTCTCCTATCTTGCTCTGATCCGACCCCGGCCTGTTTCTGACTATTCTCTTGCCTCCTGATCTGGTACCGAACTGCTCGACTGGTTTTTGACCTTGGCTTGTTCGACTATCCCTCCTGTCTTCTCCTTAGGTTTTGGCATCGCCGGCTTGTTGGTAACCCAGATTTGTCGACCATCCCTCCTCCGTGCCACAGTGTTGAGTCTGTCGTGGTTCTTCACTGTCGGGTTCGCCATACCCATCTCCCAGTCGTACAAAGACCTCCTCCGACCCTCAGTCATACCTTGGGAACCTTCGACCCACAGTCGTACGACAGTTTCTTGTGACCCTCAGTCGTATGGTATTCCTGCAACCCCTGCAGCTGCTCCATTCGACAGAAGCTATCCATACTACTGGTAGGTTTCTTAAGCTGTTTCCTGAGCCGGTGAGTAGCTGTCTGTCTCCAAAGCCATCAGGCTTCGTGGCCTGCTACCCCACCCGGCTCCAGCCACAGCAAGATCACCTGGGAACAGCCACTGACCTCCAACAATGCTCCCCACTCCTCGCACCCCAGCTCCTGGCTTACTGGGGCTTACACAGTGAGTATTACATATAGCTTACTGTCTGTTATTGTTTATAATGCATTCAGTTTTCTCTGCAGGTAAACTAGACATGAAGGTGTGAGAACTGAGAGTAATGCCTAGGAAATCGATGGAAGTAGTGGGACCTAGTGGGATACCTAGTTTCTGAAAGAGAAGGAGGAGTTTGTGCAGGCTGGAGGGAGGGTCCTGGTGAGGTTCAATAAGTAAGAAGTCATCCAAGTAGTGAATGACACCTGGGCATTTACAGTGATTGGTTAAGAGCCAGACCAAGACCTGGGCAAAGGTATCAAAAATCTTGGGGCTACTTTTAGCCCCAAAGGTAAGTCTTGTGGAAAAATAATATTGGCCTGCCCACTTGAATCTCTGCAAATGCCACAGGGAGGGGTGTACTGGTAATAATTTGAAGGCATCGGAGCTGTCAGTTTTGGACATCAAGCAATCTCTGCCTGTCGATGAAATAAGTCTGATGGCATCGTCAATGCTGGTGTACTTGAGTGAATGTTCGGAGGAGGGAATAAGGGAGTTGTAGCTGGCCTGGTTTGAAGAGTGCGGGGCTGAAAAGTCGATGATTAACCGTTTCTTATTGGAGAATTTTCTGGTGGCTATGTCTAAAGGGTTGATATGCCAAGTGGGAAAAGGTGGAGCGGGGAAAGGGCCCAGGAGAATACCTTTACTAAACTCTGCGGCAATGAGTGAGGAGACTATGTTGAGTTTGTTGATGGCAGATTGGAGGTTAGGGCACTCTAATGATTCAGCAGGGCATGCGATTATGCCTGTGTGGAAGCCCTCAGACAACCCGTTGAGAATATAGGCAGTGATGTGATGTTCTGGGAGAGCATCTATGTTAACAGGACCTAGTAATTTATTTTTGCTTAAACGAGGATAGATGTTACGTGAATGAGAAAGTCTACCGGCAATGCAAATGTGGAGCATACGACAATCGCTGAAAAAACGACCCTTGAAGTTAAAGTTGTTACATATCGGGGAAATACCATGATAACAGATAGGTTGTCCTATCTTGTCTCTAGCTGGGGGGGTGGCGGAGATGAGTTGGTTGTTTGAGGTAGATGGCGGGTTGGATGATTAAGGTTGGGTGGGAGGCTGTGTATCCATAACATTAGGGCACAGATTACTGGTATGGTTGGCTGATTGGCAAATGGAACAGGTGATGCTTTTGAGTCCGGCGAAATGCCTGCAAAACAACTCATGGTCTAGAATGCACCAGTCCACGATGTAAGTAAATTGGGTGTGGGCCTCGGCAGCTTTAGCCACGAAGGACTTGTGATACTCGAAGAATGAGTAACCCCCGTACTTGGTTTCCAGGTCCATTATAGTGTACATATAATGATCGAGCTCCTGACACCTGTGAGGATAAGTGGAGCACAGAATGTCGCAGTAGATGCTGAAAGTGAGAATGAACTCAGCCACAGAGAGCCTTCTGGACAGACGAGTGTCCTTAGATTTAAGTGTGACTGAGACGTCATTGCAGCTGACAGTTCTGTTCTCTGCCAGATCCTGTGAGGATGAGTTAAACCAAGTTAACATCCTTGCCCTCGATGATGTCATGGCGAAGGTGTTGGGGGATCATATGGGCTGTGGTGACCCTTAGGGGAAGGGCCTACAGAAGTACTACCGGTGGTGTTACCTTCTGGGGACGAGGTTGAGTCTCTGGTGCTGATGACTGGTTCAACCGCCACCATTCTCCCCTGCATGTCAGCCATGGAAGAGCTAAGAGGTAAGGGATGCCAGTAACCTTCGGTCTCTCAAAGAGGTAGGGGGGGAACGAGTGGTCTTTTGAGGAAACCGGGGTTTGCCAAGTACCTGAACCTCTACGAAGAGTTAGTATGTGAAAAAAGACCTTCCCCATTTGGGGGCATGAGGCTGTGGAGACTACGGCCTCTGTGAAGAGGTGGAGGTGTGCTTACCAACCTTTGGCCTCGTTGAGGAGGTAAGGTGGCAGAAAGTGTAAGGTACGGAAGGGAATTATATAGCATGTATGAAAAGTAGTATGTAAGAGCATGGGTATTGCACTTATGTGTGTGAATGTTTTTTTTTTTGGGGGGGGTTTGGTGCTTGGTTTGAGGAGGTGAGGTGAGAGGAAAGATGAGGAGGGGGGGTGAAAGCCTGGGAAAATCTGTGTGGGTGTGTTTTTTTTTTTTTTTTGCACCGATATGTGGAAGTATCCATATGAGGGCAGGCATGGGCAGAGTGCAAATGAGGATTGGTGATGGGGGGATGATGGAAGGTGAATGGTGATGGGGGAGGAGGAAACAGCTGAAGTACCTACCTGATGAGATATATGATATGAATGGCTATGGAAAAAAAATGGCAAGGATTGGAAAAAATTAAGAATAATGTTGTGGAGAAAATGGAACTACAGTACCAGTAGAGATTGGAACTGATGTGCAACAAAGATACCTGGGATGGGGTGTGGTGACTGAAGAAAGGCTGCAGTGTCATGGCAGCTGCTGTGAACACGGCGAGTAGGGCTGGATGTGAGCTGTTGGCCCGAGATTGACGGATGCATTGATGCTCTGGTAGCCTGAGATGGCAGCCGCATTGTGCCTTGTTCACAGCGGCTGCCATGATACTCCAGCCTTTCCCACTACGTCCCCCACCGTTGCTTCGCCAGCTCATCACGGTCCTTCCATCACACTATGTCACACAATCTTTCTTCCTCCCACTCCCCCCTCCGTTCCAGAAGGCAGCTGATATGAAACGGTTGGAAAGTGAACAGGTCAGCCGGGATTGGTGGTCGGTGATAGAACGGCATCCTGTGACGGGTGCCGCAGTGAGCGCGGCAGGAAGAAGCTGGAGGGGAGACAGAGGGCCCGTGTGACTGATGACTGATCGAGGTAGTGAGGTAGAAGTGGAAGCGGGGTATGAGGGTTGGTGCGATTAAGTAGGAGCCGGAAGCCGGTACGAGTGGCCAGAAATGGAGTAGAGGTGGTAGGAAGGAATGTGGTACTGGGTAGCAAGTGGTGGGCTAAGAGATGTGAAATGGGGGTGATAGCGAAGGGGGAATTTGTGCTTTATGCTGGCTAAATGACAGGGGCTGGTGTGGTAGTGCCGAGGCTGGGAGTATGGTGAACTGGGGGAAGCTTGCTTGAAATGAAGGTAGTGTAGCGATGTGAGGAAGCAGAAGTAACGTCGAGGTGCAGTTGAAGCTCAATATGAATTCAGCTCCAGTGGGAAGGGCTGCTGCCCGTATTTAAAGGGGAACTACCACCCCTCAACAACTTAAGCTTGACTGATTGTTCATCTGGCGACTAGCTGCTTAGTAGCGCTAGTCGCCACAAATCTTACCCGGTTCTGCAGATATCGGCTCCAAAAGGGACTAACAGAGCAGGTGCACTGATGTCACTGTGACGAGACGTCCGTGCTTCCTGCTCCTGTCACCATCGGTAATACGCCGATATCTGCAGAACCGGGTAAGATTTCTGGCGACTAGCGCTACTAAGCAGCTAGTCGCCAGATGAACAATCAGTCAAGCTTAAGTTGTTGAGGGGTGGTAGTTCCTCTTTAAGGGCTTGCAGCCCCTCCCACAAATACAAGTGTTACCAAGTTAAACTTAACAGATCAGATATGCTGACCACTGTTGTTTTTAGTCCACACACACCTCCTTTCTAGTGAAGCTGGGAAAGAGGTCCCAGGACCCCTTCCTTGGGCATGTATGAATTAATAGTGAGGCTCTTGTAATGGTTTGTTCGACTCACAGACACAGTGGTTTAGGATAAAAACACAGTTTTATTGAATTCACAATACAGTAAGAACCTTCACAGGTCCTGTAATATACAAACAGTATAATACAGACACACGACAGGTTAATTATACAATGCCCACACAGGTCCAGTATAAAATGAAGGTATAGACAGTATATACTGACACAGGTCAGGCAAGAGGAGTAAGTTTCCCAGGACTCTGGTACTGCAGGAGTTAAAGTTCATCAATGATTGCAAACAGTCCCATGTGTGAAGATACTGAGATAGCACTTATATCGAGCTTCAGGTCGCCCAAGTGCTAGCAGAATAACGTGAACTGCCAGAGCTCAACTTATATAGTAATAGCACTGCCAAAGCCATAACGGAGGCAGACACTTGCAACCGGTATAGCAGTAACGGAGAACAAGCCAATGGCACCCTACCGGAGAAATAACGGAGGCAGACACTGGCAACCTGAAGGAGCAGTAACGGAGGACAAGCCAATGGCGACTACTGGAGCAATAACGGAGGCAGACACTTGCAACCGGTATGATCAGTAACGGAGGACTAGGCCAAGGCACACTGCCAGAGCAGTAACGGAGGCACACACTAGCAACCTGTAGGAGCAGTAGCGGAGGACAAGCCAATGGCGACTACCGGAGCAATCACGGAGGCAATCACTTGCAACCGGTATAGCAGTAACGGAGGACTAGGCCAAAGGCACACTGCTGGAGCAGTAACGGAATCACACACTAGCAACCTGCAGGAGCAGTAGCAGAGGATAAGCCAATGGCGACTACCGGAGCAATCACGGAGGCACACACTTGCAACTGGCATGGAGTAACGGAGGACTAGGCCAAAGGCACACTGGCAGAGCAGTAACAGGGACAACACTGGCAACCTGCAGGAGCAGTAACTGAACAGGCTCAGGCAACCAGATTGCCTGCTGAATATGAATGTCGCTGAGGCGACAATAGCTGAAGAATCAGGAACGTCAATCAAGCTGGGTCGGTTCACAGGAACAGGAACGTCAGCCAGGCAGGGTCAGAACACAGGAGCAGGAACGTCAGCCGGTCCGGGTCGGTACACTGGAGCAGGAACGTCAACCAGGCCGGGTCAATACACAGGAGCAGACACTGAAGAGAAGTCAGGCAATTCGGGTCGGTACACAGGAGCTGGAAACTGAAGAGTAGTCAGGCAGGCCAAATCGGTGTACACTGGGAAACACTGAGCAGAAAGCTAGCACTTGTACAGGAACACCACGAAAGGGCACCGAGTGGGTGTAGGAGCCCAGTATATAAAGGCCATACTGGGCGGGATCAAAACAGGACAGCCAATGAGAGCATTACAGAGGATAACTGACAGGAAAACAAAAACAAGGGAGCACGGGCACCGTGATAGCTCTCTTTCCTTAGGGAGATTAGAGGAAAGGGTCCCAGATGTCTTCATTGGCCATTTTTTAATACTAATATGGGGGCTTTGTACCCAATATTAATCTTATTTTTAATCTTCCTCTTCCAGTGACAAACTAAAGGAAAGGGTCTTGCTATGCCTTCCCTGGACATCAAATAAATCAATACTGGGCCTCCAGACCCATCTTGATTTATTTCAAAAAGTTTTTGTTGCTTGTTGTTAACTAATATGGAATATATGTATCCCCATAGTATTTTATTTCACATTAACCCTTTAAGGAACAGAGGGGTGTGTGTGCAGAGACTTGCAAAGCAATGTGTTACACTCTCCTCTGATCCTGTCATTTAGTTTTAAAATACATGAAAAATATGGGGAGAATGCATCCCATATATTTATATGTGTATTTGTGTAATTAGGTCATGGAGGAAACAAAAAACATAATATGGGGGGGAGTGTCAGGTTTAAGCCCTCAGTTGCCAGGAGGGGTTAGTTGTGGTTCCAGATAGGTTAGTAGGGTTGACAGTGTAGTTTAACTTTAATATTAATTTAATTTAATACCTCTGCTGCCAGCAAGTTTCAGATGCAATGCACAGCAATGCATTGCAAACTGTGTCACATTGGATGAGTTAATGGAGGACTTGGCTGAGTGTAGGGAACGTGACTGGAGACACTTAGGAACATAGGGGGTGGTTAGAGTTGTGACCTTTTGCTGCCCAAAGAAAAGAGCTTCAACAGCTCTGAGCTGTCAAGGAAGGGAGGACCTACATGGTCAGAAATGGGAGCAACTAAGAGGCCATTTTGCCAGAAAATTATGACAGTCATGGCAGTTTTTAATGCTTTTTTCAGAATGTTTTGCTTAGATTGATATGTTGATATGTAAACAGCAGATGGAATGTTATTGTTTGAGTCACAAGAATGCTAAAACAGAGTTTTTGCATCTCTTTTGCTGGCAAAAGACCCATTCTTGTGGAATGGAACTTAGGCCTATGAGTGTCACATCTTCGCAAATACATTAAAATGGGGGAATGATTAAACCTGCCAATGCAGCTTATTTGTGCTGAAATCTTGGCTTACTAGAGCACATAATCACTTTAGTGTATATTGGTGCATACATTGCCATTGTTAAGACTTTACAGTGAGCAAGCCTCACTTTAGCATGCATGGAAAAATGGAGTAAAGTTAAGCATTAGTTCTCTTCAAACAAGTAATATGTGACAGGAATGTTTATTTTAGGCTTACATAATGAAGGAGTTTATGTATTAAATTCTATTGAGTGCAAAATGTGTGCACATTCATGGCAGAAAATAGTACCATGTCTTCAAAGAAAAAAAGGTACATAAGTTCTGGTGCAACAAATATCACTACCTATACTGAAAAAATGAGATTTTTTTTCTGAATTGAGGTACTTTTTACCTTGATACATATGCCCTGACTCAACTTTGCAAACAGGAAATAGGGCGTATGTTAAAAAAAAAAATCCACACCTTGTATTCCATATATCATTCAAATAAAGAATTTGAGGAATTTTAGTTCTTCCCTGTAGTGGAAATTGTTTGTCCCAGAACTCCTCCCATTTTCTTTTGAACATACAGCCCTTATTATAATAGAAATCCTTTATCTGACCTTACATATTCTGCAAGTGCATAACACGTACAGTCAGTATGCCTATACTCTTAATTTTTTTCATCCCCACCAATTTTTTTAAGTTTGCATCCATGACAGTGAGCTACCTGACCCTAAGTTTCCAGAGCCTTTTCTGATCCATAGATCTTCATAGTAGGGTATGAGGCAATGTTATACTCTCACTGCAGCACTGAATCTTCTGTGAGTTAGTTTGTTTCAGTGTTGCTTTTTTTTACATTGTATCAATAGACCTGCTTTCATGCTGCTGCACAGAAAACTCTTTGTAAATGCATCCAGGTAGTTCATACGTCATAAACTACGTGTAGTTTATGTAACATCAAAATAAAGGGTTATTTTTACTTTAAAAACATGACCCCAGGTGGGTCAGTACTCACAAACAATTGGGGACTACTGATATATATGCACTTATATTTAACATTATATATTTTATCTGTATTGCCCTTATCACAATCACAGGCTTGGTCTTTATTGACATACCATACCAAGAGTGTAGAATTTGCAAGAACTCCATTTCTATATTTGATACCCGTTATCCCAAAAACCTTTGTGGTGTATAGAAGGATGAGTTCCCCCCCACACACACACACACCATGCACAGTGAGGCTGGGAGGCAAAGAAACCAACAAACATGTATTTAAAACACACATCCACACAAAGTACTGGACTTGCAGGTACTGGTGAGTTGGGAGATGCAGTGCAGCAACCATCAAAACCAATACACAGTTTTTCAAAGCTTATGATTAGTGCCTTCCCAGGGAGAAAACATTTTTTTTATTAAATAATTTAAACATTTGAGAGCTACATATTGATCTCATAGGGTTTTATTTTTTTTAATTATTTAGTCACAAATACGTTATGGAATTATAGACTAATATGTTCATATAAGAATTAATATCATAGGAATAACTATTTTTGATCTAGCACTACAAGGCCAACAAATTTGCTCAATAATTTAATAAAATTCACAATTGTGCAAAAGCTCACTTTGCAAAAAAGGTGTAAGGAGGATAAAGTAATATGATTCTGCACTACAATGGGAGCTTGAACCAATATCTAAGGGTTATATTCTCCTAATAGCAATTTACTAATCTACTTTACTTACCCTGAAAATGGTTGTCTGTATGCTGCTTGCGCCAAGAGAAGGACACAGAAGAAGGGCATGGGCATATGGAGGAATTCTTTCCCTTTTACCTTATTTAATAATATGTGTTAACAAGGTGATGAGCAAAGTGGTGTAACTTTACTCCAATTGCCTGCACTCGCTATAGAGGAGGTTTTGAGGCTTGTTCACATTTAAGATTTAAAGGGATAGTAATACTTCATTTTAACTTTATTTTATTTTGTAGGCATTAAAAAAACATGAAGAATGATATGTCTTATCTCTGAAACCTTTATGGTTTAAGAGATATTCACAAACAAAGTATCCCCCCCTCTTCAACCAGATCAGAAGGGAGGTGCCCAGGTAGACTGCAGAGTGGGACAATCTTCAATTAAGATAATGGAAAAAGCTGAAAAACTTGTCAAGGGGGGCAGGGCTTTCATTGTTTTCATACAAAGAAAATTGTCCCCTTCTGTTATCTGTCCTGTCATACAACCAGACTCACATCTGAGAAGAGATGGCTTACACTAGGTAAAAGGGGCGGGGAGGGGAACTTTGCTTGTGAATATCTCATAAACCATAAAGGTTTGAGAGATAAGACTTATATCATTCTTCATGTTTTTTTTAATGCCTACAAAATAAAATAAAGTTAAAACAAAGTATTACTATCCCTTTAACAACGAAAAAGTGCGTGTGTGTGTGTTGCTAGGCTGTACCCCACAGTGCAAATGCATGAAGAAGACAACATTACAATGCAGAAAATTAGCTCTACCAGTAGATTCATACATTCATCTCTTAACCTCTAATGAAATACAGTACAGTTTATGTTAAATTTTTTAAATGATTGGTAAGACATCCTGTTTTTGTTAACATTTTCTGCATAAAATATTTTGCTCATTAATCGTAGTTCGTAGCTGTACTGTGGGTTCTTAGACCTTTGCAGAATACTGTTTATTTTAACAAACACAGCATTTAACATTTTGTAACATAATAACACGAGATATAGTATAATAATAAACAGTAACTAAACAAAGGGAGATGATAGATTAACTAAATGCCAGCCACTGCATCCTTCTCATTAATACTAAAATATATTTACAGTGAGGCAAAAAATTATTTGATCCCCTGCTGATTTTGTACATTTGCCCACTGACAAAGAAATGATCAGTTTATAATTTTAATGGTAGGTTTATTTAAACAGTGAGAGACAGAATAACAACAAAAATATCCAGGAAAACGCACTTCATAAAAGTTATAAATTGATTTGCATGTTACTGAATTTTGCAGAGGAAGGTGTCATTTGAGTCATTGTCCTCACTGGAGATATATGCCTTTTTTAGACCCAGTCACCTCTCTCTCTCTTTCTACAAAGTTTCCACCTCCAATCTCCAATGTGTGAAATAAGGGAACCCCTCACTACAGCTTTTGCAGCCTCCCATGCTATACCCTGTACGGCTGAGCGCACAAAATAGGTCTGTAGATGTCCCCTGTGCTTGTCAGTGATATGATCTATGAAGAGCCAGAATGGTTTGAGTTTCCACTCTCACAGCCTCCTCGTCTCACCCAGCTCCAGGGATAAAAGTAAAAGGCAGTGGTCAGATGCTATTCTCTGAAGAAATTCACATTCTCTAGTTATGCGCAGAACCAGGTCAGAGATAAAAGCGTAATATAAACGCGACAATATTCTATGGCTAGAAGAATAGCAGGAGTAACCCCTATCAACGGGATGAAGCAAGTGCCATACAACTACCAAAGCCATGTCCCCTAGCAAACTGCTGAAAATGTGTATGTTTTTCCTGCTGTCTCCCGCTGCACCCCCAAGTCTATCTTTGCCACTCTCCAGCACCATGTTAAAGTCCCCCATGCACACAATCATATGTTCAGGTCTGTTCGTGATGTAAGTCAATGAATCTCACAGCACTAAAGGATCAAAGGGTGGTGGGATATATACGTTGAGTAGCACAAATGGAACTCTAAATAATACACAGTTCAAAAACAGGAATCTACCTTTTGGGTCAGTTTTAATGTCAGTAAATTCTAAATTTATGTTTTTGTGAATGAGCACAGAAACCACTGTTGTATAAGTGCAATATGTAGCGTGATAATGGTTTTGAATCCATTTTCTTTTAAGAGATAGGATCCTGCTGTCTGTCAAATGTGTTTCTTCAAGCATAACCACATCTGGTGTATGTTTTTTGATGTAATTCATGATGAAGGAACATTTTACTGGATCACCGAGACCCCTGACATTCCACGACAGGAACCTACATGGGATTTCCGACATAAGTCAGGCAGGGTGTGAATATGTGTGACCCCCCAAAGCGTCCTGCCCCTATGAGAGGAGGAGCCGCACGCACGCAAATCCTAAAACCCATTTAGTAAACTATCACAATAGAGAGAACACCCACCCTAACACTAACCCCCCCAACCTGATGGAGGCTTTATCCCAGAATTCAACCAGATCCAGAAAATATACCCCCATCCCAGAGTTTGACAGAACAAATAAAACTAATCCAGCATTGATCCCACAGTCCCATTTAAACTCTGATCTATAACAGTCAGAATTTTAGTAGCCCCCCCGAATATGGAGAATACATCAATTATCACTTAATATCCACCTCCCCACAGGTGCCCCCGGAGGAGCAAAGCCACCTTTACTGCAGCCAGACCTCGACATCACCCTGACACCCAGTCCAGCCACCACATCAGATCCTCATCCCTACCCCAAATAAGCAGATCCCAGGTCACGCATTCCGGCACCCACCGTCCCCGAGGCATCACTCAAATATATGGTACCCGCAGAATAGCCGGAGCCCAGGAGCCCCCAGAATCCGTCCTTGCACTTTCTCAATAGAACCCTCCAGTCAATGAGTCTGCTGCCCCAGCACCGACAGCACCCGTGGCACAACCGGAGGCAGCTGAGCAGCCACCATCAGCCCCAACAAGCATATAGTAAACAGCATCACCCCCCCCTCCCAAAACAAGAAACACACAGACCCCCTCGGGCAGTATTGGTCGCCCCAGGGGCACCACTGCAGCACAGTTTGCACCCGCGGAGCAACTGAGAGCCAGAGATCCCCCTCATTAACAATCTCACATTATATAGCAATGGAACGGAGGTCCCCCACAGAAATAAAATACAGAGCACAGCATAAAAGAACAAGAAAATAATAAAATTAAAAATAAAAAGGGAACTGGGTGGCGAGGAGGAAGTGTATGCAACAGACAAGGGGGGAATCCCACCATTACAAACAGTCACACAGTCTATTCCGCTATTGTTTATCTCCTCCCCCCTCCCTTAATGAATCCACCGGCCAACTCAACCACGACCGCAATACTGTGGGTGCTGCATAAAATAACAAGGAAATAATAGAACTAAAAATAAAAAATAAAAGTGGACAAGGGGGAGGGAGAACCAGGGAAGAAGGATATGCAATGGACAATGGGGGAAATCCATTAGTACAAGCAGTCGCATAGTCTACTCCGCTGTAGGTTATCGTCTCCGCCTCTCTCTCTTCAACTGTACGCTCTAGCTTGGGTGTAGATAGCAGTCCGCAATACACTGCAGTGCTCCCAGCATGTCTAATAGTTTAATTCCCATCAGGAAATCATACTCAGGGCACACCAACTTCAAGGGAAGAGGAATGAGTCACGAGCTAATAACTAGGGTGTAAATAGCAGTCTGCAATGCACTGCAGTCCTCCCAGCATGTCCAATAGTTTAATTCCCATCAGGAAATCATACTCAGGATACACTCAGCTTCAAGGGGAGAGGAATGAGTCAAGCAACACGTAAGAAAGGGTGGTAACAAAAACTGCGCCAGACCTGTCATGTAGGGCATTTTCAAATCTCCTTTCAGTGAACAGCATGTCTGTACCTAGTTAGCATTGTCCAGCTACCTCTGGGTGTCATCTTCCGAGGTGAAGAAAATTGTAGATCCGTCATGAATTATTCGTAACTTTGCCAGATACACCATTGAATATGTTATCCCTTTTCCATGTAGTCTTCATTTCACCTCCAAAAATGTATTTTGTTGTTTTTGAATGTCTGGGGAAAAGTCTGGGAGTATAGAAATCCTTTTATTTTCATAGTCTATCGAATCCTTCAGCCTAGCCAGGCAAAGGATAGCGTTACAATCCCGAAAGTTAAGAATCTTGGCTATAAGCAGTCTTGGAAGGGCACCTGGAGGAGGCAGGGCTGGCGGTATCCTATGTGCCCTTTCAACAACAAAGGTGCCAGATAGTCCTTCCAGGTTTAGTGTATCCTTGATCCAGCTTTCAAGGAAAACTGTGGGATCATTGCCTTCCAGTCTCTCCGGTATGCTCATGATGTAGATATTGCTCCTTCTGGATCTGTTCTCCAGATCACCCGCCTTCTGATGGAGTTGCTTCTTCTGCTGCTTGAGTGATTCAATAGATTCAGTTATAGGTGGGAGCAAGTCTTCCATCCCAGAGACCCTCTGCTGAGTATCAGAGACCATTTCCCTCATTAACTGCTGATCTGATCTGTCTATCTTGTTAGTAAGCAAGTTTTGACAGTTTGTAATTACTGCCATCAAGTTGGCATAGTGAGAGCTAGATGTCTTCATTCTCTTAAGAGTGAGCAGGGGAAGAAGATGTTGATGGTGAAACCATGATGGCCTTCACCTCCCCCTCTGCCATTTGTTTCCTAGCGTACTTGCGGAGTTTTGCCTTATACCCGCCAGACTTTTTCCCCATTATTAAAGAGACACGCAGGTAGTGCAGAAACTTTTTGACGACTAGGCAGAAACAATGAAAAATTCAGGGGGCTGAATCTCAGGATAGTATTGGGACTTTGTTAACAGTTAAACTACTTCATCTCAGAATTCCCTCATGTAACCGGTGCACAGGTAGATCAGGTTAGGTAACAGTCTCTAACCATTACCTCTTCATGTTAACGAGCTCCAACCTCTCCTCTACCAGCAGTGTATATTTTCACAGTTCACTGCCCCGGATAGGTGCAGCAAACATCCCCAACAGCCAGGGTCGGTCACTGCGAGTCCCCTCTGGGAAAGCACTTGTTCCAAATAAATGGATGCCTATTGGAAGGAAGGGATACTGGGATTAAAAAAAATAACAAAAAGGATGGAGATGTAAGGGAGCGTGCCTGGCCTCTTTACAGTAAGTGTTGCCAATTTAAGCCCATTGAAGGGCTACTCACTGTGTGTCCACTGCCTCCACACTCCAGGCCACAGAAGGGTTTGGCCCCTGCAGACCTCAAGGCGACAGCTGGTACCAAGTCTCTTGTTTCAAGAAGTAGTTTTAGCACGGCGAGTCCAACAGGTAGTGCTGAGCTCTAGACCGCTGCTCTGGTGCATGTAAAAGGAGTAGGTCCAACAGCGTCCAGTCCGGGCAGCCAGATAGCATCAGCAGCACTCCACTAAGCAGGGAGGTGACTCAGAGATCCGAGAAGTTCCTGACAGGGATCCACAGGCTGACTCTTAGGTCAGCTAACGGGCCAATCCCCCCAGCTCCTCCATCCCGACAGCAGTATCAGCACTCGAGGCAGCAGCTGTGCGCCCTAGGCCCCACCTGCCAGAGAAGAAGCATCCACGGGTTAGGCTCCCACAAAAAATGGTATGTACAGGCAGCAGAGGATTTAAGGAGGCCTCCCCCAGTATTCCTCAGGTTGTAAATATGCGTCTGGAGCAGGATGGCTAAGATTAAGGTATTACGGTGTAGAGAGCTCAGCAAACGCGTCCAAACACTCCACAGGCCAGGACACCCCTGTCCATGTGATTTTTAAAATTAACCTCCTCCATTCTATGAATTAAAGTAATTATGCTCAATGTTAAGGGTCTTAACTCTCCTGAAAAACGCTCCATAGTACTTTGGACATAATCCTTATTCAAGAAACCCATTTTGTTATTTCCGCACAACTGAAATGAACTAACTGCAAATATCCCTTCCCTTCTCCTCTGTGACTGAAAAGAAAAGAGGAACTGGAATTTTTATACGTGCCAACCTGCCCTGGACCTTTCTTGATATGACTACACATTTGGAAGGTAGTTATTTACTTTTAAAAAGATTAATATATAATAAACTATTGGAATACTGCCTCAATTCCAATCCACTTTTGCCTATTTCAAAATCACTTTCACTTCTTGACTAAGTCACAGAGGGTAGGGTCATTTTGGGCGGTGATTTAAATGTAGCTCTCAATTCATCCCTAGCTTCCTCTACATGCAAATCCTTTTTTAAACTTTAACATCTTAAAAGCATGCACAGCAAACTTTCTGATCTACAAACTTATCAATGCTTGGAGGGTTCTTCATCCTACTGATAAAGATTAAAACTTCTATTCACCCCACACTCTTCCAATAGTAGAGTCGACTACTTAATTATATCCCAATTTCTTCTCCACTATCTTTATTTGTCATCCATTGACTCCGTCTCTTAGACTGATTCTCCGGTATCCTTCTCTTCTCCTCTCCAGAGATCCTTGACCCTACTAAAATTTGGAGATTTAATGCGAAGCTCTGTCATTCTTCAGATGACTTCTCATCCTTTCTTCACAACCTAGAGGAATATTTCCAGCTCAATTCCACACCGGACATTTCCAAACAAATCTTATGGGAAGCTCATAAGAACTTGATAAGAGGCCTCTGAATCAAAAGTGGAGCTACAAAACAATGGGAAAAATAGAACAAGATTAACACTTTTATAACTAGAATTCATGCACTGCAAAACAAGCACAAAATTTCTTTATCCCCTTTAGATTACACTGACCTTACCAACCTTAGGGGTGAACTCAGTACCTTGTTACATGAAGACATGTGGCTCAGATATCCCCAATACATTTCCTATGACAAATGTGGGAAAGCATTGGCCAGCATTATCCGACATAAAAGGCACAGAAATAACATCCCATTGATTTGATCCCAGTCTAGGCCACTGGTTACGACATTTTCTGGGATTGCTAAAGCATTTTGTTAATTTTATGAAGGCCTGTATTACCTTGACACGGATGGCACTGCTTCCTCAGATGATTGGAATCACCGCTTTCATTCATTAATTTCTTGATAATGTGAATGTCCCCCATCTCACCCAGGCTTACTCTCAAGCTGTGGAAAAGCCTATTTCGGAGATAGAAATCTTGCATGCCATCAAATCTATTGCACTCTGTAAAAGTCCAGGCCGAGACGGCTTCTATATTACCATACATTCTGTATAACTCTGCTTTTTTCATATGAGACACATCTATAATGCAATCATTATAAAATAAAACCTGCTGAAGATATGATATTTCCTAAGATACTCTATATCATCAATGCCCTCCCTATTCACATCCTCAAATGATTTCTCGACTCCTTTCAAGCTACTATCTTGTTATTTATTTGGTCTCATAAAATACCAAGACTCCGCCTCTATATTATTCCAAAAAATGGACAAAGTAGGCATAGGTCTTCCAGATATACATAAGTATTACAGAGCTGTAGCTCTTGCAAAACCTTTTGACTCTTCCCTTCCCACAACCTCTCAGAAGCATTAGACCATGATATCCTCCTTCATTTATACTGAACCATTAACACCTCTTATTTTGCTTCCTGTTTAGAACATCCCATCATTGGTCATATTCTTCGATTATGGCACTCTATTAACAGAACATTTCACCTCTCTCCCTCCCCTTTCCATTGAAATTGATCATAGGTAGCCTAGATTTTCCTGCAGGTCTAAGCTCCCAGAGTTTCCAGCCATGGATGGAAAGATCTCTTGATGCGTTACATTCCTTAACATTCCATGGGTCTTTCATCCCTCTGGCCCAGCTACAACACAAATTTGGAGATACACTCATTCCATTTTGGCCTCTATTTCAGATACAAGACACCAACCTTTGGCACTTCTCTCCCATTGAGAAGACAAACTCTAGTCATCCCCCTCCTTGAGATCCCTATCATTCTGTCACTCTCTCATTCTCTGCTCTTTACCTGCTCCCTGGACATGGCTCAATGGACATCAATTTTTCATTATCTCTACAAAACCTCTACAAAACCCAGGATGCCAAAACTAGAGATCTGAATTACAAATTGCTCTTTCAATTGTATCACACCCCTCTTCACCTATCCCATTTCTCCCCCTCCTCCTCAGATACATGCTGGAGATGTTCCACATACACTGGTTCTATGTATCACATTTGTGGACATATCCACTTACTGTTCCATACTGGTCTGCAATCCTACAATATATCTACTCTACCCTAGACCTCGCTGTTCCTCTAGACTCACTTGCTTGTTCTACTTCGTGCACCACATCTCCCCTTCACCTGATTTGAAGCAATGGTCTTGTCTGCCTACTCTCCTTAACACTGCTAATGCTGTGGTTCCTCTCTACTGGGGTAAGCCCCACTATCACCCTGTATCTCCAAGGTTGACACATTTGTTTCAATGGAGAAGTATCAAGCCCTTTCCACTGGCACCACACCCTGCTTTCTTAAAACTTGGTCTCAGTGGTTGGAGTATAGGCCCTTAGGTAATTATGTCAAAGATTTGATCGCACACAGGCATAAATATCAATATGTTGGACATCCATGTATTTAAAATCCACTTAGCTTTATTCCAAGACTTCTTAAAAGGCAAACATGTAGATGCACATAAGTAACAGCAACGGGTAGGGAGGAAGCATAAAGCAGGACTTCTAAAGGAGAGCCTCGTTAGCCCGACATGTTTCGCGCTATTGAGCGCTTATTCATGGACTCAAGATGTTAGCAGTCAACCTACTAAAGAAACCTCAGTAGTGTGGTGATAGGTTAAAATTCAAAACACAAAGGGAATCCCTCATTGGAGGAATTCCATCATTATGAGTACCTCCTATATTTTATCATTAAGCTGCCTAGAATGACCAGATAAAGAGGCATAACAGGATAATGGCATAAAGCCAAACAGTGATTAAGGATGGAAAAAGATCAAACATGAATTTAAGGGAATAAAACCATAACAAGGAAACCAAATTTATGTCATGGTCAATAAATTCCCCGAACCCATTATGATAAAAGGCTAATTGAACCACAAAGAAGGAGTATCATGAGGGAAAAAATACATCGCGAGCTAATGAGGCTCTCCTTTAGAAGTCCTGCTTTATGTTTCCTCCCTACCCGTTGCTGTTACGTATGTGCATCTACATGTTTGCCTTTTAAGAATTCTTGGAATAAAGCTTAGTGGATTTTAAATACATAGATGTCCAAGGTATTGATATTTATGTCTGTGTGCTATCGAATCTTTGACTTTGTTACATATTTTTTCTGTGTTTGGAGAACCGGAATGTTTGTGCACCGGACTTTGGCAGTATATGGAGATGTTTCATTTCTATTGGATACATGTTAACATTTCATAGTGTTGAAGTGTGTTTTTACATTTCTTCTTCCTTAGGTAATTAATCTGCACTTAACCTCCTACTTACCTGTATATTAGGAGATAATCCATTGAACCTTCACTTAGACCCTTTGTTGGGTGTAAGCTCTCTTTGCTGTCTACAAGACAGGGGGTAGATCTTCCCTCTTTCTCTTCTCTCAAAATGTACGGAGCAACTTGATGTCCTAGTTGACATTGGCAATGAACCTCTGCTTACCCTCTCACTACTCCTTTATCCCCCCTCTTTTTATCTCCTTCCCTCTTCTCTCTCCATAGTTCAAAAATGCTGAAGTTCGCTACACTTACATACTCCATGCACCTTCCCTCCATTGGTGCTCACCTTTCCAGTACTCATGTGTTCCTCTTAGCCCATAGTAGGATTGATATGGTTCTCCCACAGTTGATTTTCTATGCATCCTTGTTATAGACTATATATGTTCTCTGTTGAATTGTATAGAATTAAGTTAAGGTACTGATTGTAATCTGTCTTACTACTACTCTTATTGTACTTCATGTCTGTATAACTCTTATTTCTCAATAAAGCTCTTTAAAAAAAAGTGCACAAAAACTTGCTGAGTTCTATATTACTTATCAGTAGTGCTATACAATTAGGAGAGTAGCAACGACTATATCAATACTACCTATAAAATAGTGTTAAAACCTTTACATATATGTGTAATAAGGAGAGCAGAAGAGATTATATTTTGACTACATAAACGGAGGGAAAAATTGGATCCCAACTTTTAACAATAAATTCACCCCTGACTTACTATAGATAATAAACATTGAGGTTATCTGCCTTAAATCTCAAGTGAACATTTATTTAGTATAATACAATTAAAAACAATGATAATGTTTTACCTTTTCTATGAGCAAAACCCTAGTGATGGGAATAAGTGAGCTACTCACGCCTTGCAATTGAACCTCAGTGCAGGGCTCTGCTAACCAATGAGGTGAAAGGAGCCAAAACCTTCCAAAATACATTAAAAAATACAAAAATAAACCCGGTGAGGTATGCCTTACTTATCAATCATTTTCAAATTGTAAATAAATGTATTTGTAGTTAGGAAAACAGCAAATACTATATTTTGTCTGCTTACACAGAGAGCAAACAAACATTTGTGCATCAGATCCCAGAAGTTTAATAATAAAAACCTGTGACTTACTACAGATAATAAATAAAAGGTTTATTTAACACATTATGCTAAATACATAGCCACTCCAGACTTGCTAATTCTGAGGTGACATGGTATGGTGAGCAAGCTACACAAACCTTTGTCCACAAACATGTTTCTAAACCTCACTCATTGTCTGTAGTGTCACAGGATTTTTATTGTTTAAAGTTGGAGTCTGATGCACAGACTTTTTCATTTGTCTACTCACTTAATATATAGTGTTGCACTGGACAGTGGTATACAGATACAATAATTATAAATATATAGTGTTGCACTGCACAGTGGTATACAGATACAATAATTATAACTATAGTATCAACAAGACATATGTAGTAGTGAGGGCCCTGCTCAGAACAGCTTGCATTTAAAAGAACAAGGGTTCATTGCAGTACTAGAGGATATTTAATTGATATTGAGGAGATAAAGAATCATCCATTAGTATGGGTTTAACCCTTAGAGTGCCTGAGAGGTATTCAACGCATTGCATTGCAACGCATTGCATACAACAAAGGGTTAAAGTTTAGGCCCCTTAAATTAGAGGATATTCTTTTTGGAATATGTGAGTGTTTAAGGAATGCTCTAAGCTTTGAAGACCTGAAGAAAGAATAGTAACACATTCCAGATTTCAGGCACAATGGCCTACACTAAGATGCAAAGTAATTACACCTAAAATGGCATCTTTACACCCTATTTGTACCTTACATGGGGGCATGCTAAGATGGATATTATTAGAATGTGTGTACAACATGACGTAACATTGTTTGTACATAGGCGCAGGGAAATCATGTATCTCCGCACCCATTATCCTATGTCTGGTTAAGACAGGCATGACCTTTCCTTTTGTCCTCCCTGAAACCAAGTGCTGCCAGACAACCTCCTGACCGCAACACATTCCAATCTCACCAGTAACCGTGTGGTTAACAAAAATACAATTAAAAAAACTATCCTAACCTGACCACCAATTAACCCTTCGTTTCCTGAAATGGTTTAAATCAGCTGCATTGGTAACTTAATTTTCATTAACATTTAAGCCAAATGATCTTAAATATATTGAAGGGGAATAATGTTACCTCCCTTCTCTCCATCCTCCATATTATGACTTTTGGTAAAGGGAGGGAACATTTGTACGCTTACAGAATTATAGAAATAAATTATGTCCATTCACTGCATATATTATTATTGAGTTTAAACAAAAATGAAATTAATGAATATGTAGTCAATATATTACATATTAATCTATAGTTCACCCTTTAGCAACAAAATAAAATAATTTAGAGGCCAAGATCCATCATTCCTAAAAAAAAAAGAAAAAAGTAATATGGTGTCCAGACACCATATGTTTAAAAATTAATTAGCTAAGGATCTTCATACCCCTTCCTGTACTTTCCTGAAAGAAGAGGAAGTTAGATAACTAATAATGCATATGAAGACTCCACTGTAATCAGGTTATTGCCCTACGAATAGACCCAGAGTTCCTTTCTTTACCTCTCCTTTTGGAAGAGGAAGTACAGCCAATAATTAATAAGTGGCCTAGAGACACCATATTCATGTAATAATGTGCACATTACTAAACATTGCAGTAAAAATATCTCCTTAATAGGAAGATGCCCAGACTATACAACCACTTTGCCAGAAGAAAGCCCCGATTAGCTACCGATCAGCTAATCAAGAACTGAGAAACTCCGTGGCTGGTAGCTTCTCAGTCTCTCACCTGCTTATCTTAAGTCTATCAAGCCTTAATTCTGACATGGAATGTAAACTTAGAATTTTAAATGCCAGTTTAGGCTGGCCCTCCTCCTAGTAAGATCTTTTTTTTTCATATGTTTTCGTTTTTTGTGCAGATTTTTGTAAGAGGATTGTGAGGTTCCTGTGGCAGTGTGGGACATCTATTAACAAGTGACCACTCCAAAAATGACTGAATGTCAGCCTCCTTTCTCAGGGAATAGGGAGATGGGTTGGGAGACCACTTCCTTGGCCACTATTACATTAATATGTAGTCTACAGATCCCATATTAAAGGGATAGTAATGATGGAAAATGTAGTTCTGCCTTGCACTTGTCACGGTTTGTTATGACTCTCAGACACAGAGAATAGGTAAAAACATAACTTTATTGAAAAGTTAAAGAGAACCCTATTGCCACGAGGTTTCTGGCGGCTCGATCACATTGTTGCCGGTTCATCCTTATTGAGATTGGCTCTCTCACCAACAAATTATCTATACTTTGAGTGGACACATCCACGTTGAATGCAACTTTATCATCCTCTTCCAGCCAAAACATTAACATCTGGATGAATTACACGGAGAACAAAAAGGAGTTTCATAGTGCATAGGAGCAACGGAGGACACAGCTCGTCGGCTATCAGGGGAAGGATCTGTACTAAACGCTTAAAGCCCAAGAAGGGCTATTGTAAGTGCATTACTTTTATTTTGTATCTATTTTACCATTAAATATTAGTACACTTAGATACTGCTTATTTTCTTGTGTTTGCGCTGTTTTTGTGGTTAACTGGACACAATTTCCCATACGGTGGACAAGGCCACCTGTCGCATCTCATCCTGCAGCAAACATCATAGAAAAGTCTTTCATCATTTTTCTTTTCATTTCATCATCATCCATTCATCAGCCGGGTTTTTCATCAAGCGAACCATCAGCTTTTCCATTAACTTCATCATCTGCTTATCCATTATCATCAACTTATCTCATCAGTATCTCTTTTCTGTTATTGTGTCACTCCAGTTACAATATACATTGTTAGTTTAAATTCAGACTTTCTGATATTCTCTCTATAATTTGATTATTCTATTTCCTGTATTTTTGATTATCTAATAACATTGTAACAATATTATTATATTTTTTCAATTGTGTATCACCTGGTTGTGAGCGCTTAATTAGTTTAGTCTTTGTTCTATCACAGGAACAACTACAGGAACAGCAACTCCAACCGGATCAGGAACAGAAGCAGGAACCGGACGACTGGCAGGCAGGAACTTGGATACCACTGACAATCAAGAACAGCGACAAGGCCCAGGAAGCACTGGAGCACCATGCAGGAACGACAGCATAGAGACAAATACGAAAGGGCAACCAAAGGGTGCCCAAGCTCAGTTTAAATAGGCAGTCTAAGGCGGGAATAAGGGAAGCAGCCAATGGAGAGCCCCCTGCAGGTAACTGACATGATAATGCAGCAATCACGGGCACCGTGATAGCACTGTAGAGTATTAAACAGTGTGACTGATGTTAGTTACTGTCTTCTTTCCTAACCATCTAGAGTTTAAGCTAACATTAGAAGGGCTTCCACAAAAGTTTATGTCAGTCTATTTAAATGTTTAATACATTCTTCTGTCTCCCATATTGAACAGTGAGGCAGAAATATGTTGGTGCTTTATAAATAAAAAAAATGTTATATAGTTTCATAGTAAACAAAATTAAGAAAATAAGAAGTATATAAGCCTTCCTGACTTCAAAAATGGGTATTCATCTGTTTTCATAACTTCCTATTTTACCTACTAATACACAGTATAACCAGGTATGTTCCTTCTGCTAGAAATACATCCAATATTCTTTTAAATGTATCAATTATATCTGTCATTGCAACATCCTGGATAAGGAATACCACAATTTAACAGACATTAATGTAAAAACACATTCCTCTGTTGAAGTTGAAACCTCATTTCCTCTAATCATAATAGGTGGACCCTAGTTATTTGATCAGGCCTTGGAATTAAAAGTGTATTATAGAGATCATTTTATTGACCACACATATGTGTAATAATGTAATAAGATAATCTCTAAGGTGTATTTTCTCTGGAGATAATATACCAAATTTGGCTAGATATTTAACATACTTCAAGTTCCAAATTCCCTTAATTATTTTTGTTGCTCTGTATTCACTGGAGTTTTAGAATAACCTTTTTCAGAACTGGGGCCCAAAACTACACTGTTTATGTGAGGTGAGGTCTTCCCAGTGATTTGTACAGAGGCAAAATTGCCCACTCTTGTTTCAATACCCTTTTATGTTTCTCACTCCACAGAAACTGCTCTCTCAGGGGTGGTTGATGATCCACAAATCACAAGCTCCTATTCAATGCTTATCATACTTGATATTTCACCTGCTTTTGACACTGTTTATTATGCTCTCCTTAGACATCTGTAACTTAGCCATGAACTGGCTGCCCTCTTATCTAACTAACCAACCCTTCAAAGTCTCTGTTGCCATGATTTCATCCTCTCTTGTCCTCCTCTCTGTTGGTGTTTCTCAAGGTTCTTTTCTGGGACCCTTATTGTTCTCTCTTTACACAGTAACAATTGGTGAACTTTTGAACTAATTTGGACTCAAATATCATCTCTATGCAGATGATTCCCAGTCTTATTTATCTGCACCTCTATTGACGCCTGATATTCTAAAGTCATATATTATATCTCCTCTATCTCAGACTAGATGGCTCATAGGCAACACAATCTCAACATATCTAAAACTGAGCTAATCCTCATCTCATCTAGAACTGCCCAGTAGTACCCTTTCAGGTGACAGTATATGGCATTATCATAAATCCAGTATCAGAAGCATGGTGAGGGGTGATAACTGACTCTGTTCTCTCATTCTCTCCACATATTAATGCTATCGCCAAAACATGACACTTTTTGTTGTGTAACATAAAAAACAAATCCCTTCCTCTGTTATTCCACAGCGAAAATTCTTACATAAGCACCATTCTTATCCTGCATGGTCTCTTCTAACCTTCTTTTCCCCAGTCTTCCTACTTCCCAACTCCATACACTTCAATCCATACAGAATGCTGCAGCAAGAGTCACCTGGGATTGTGCCTGCCATCTTCCTCTTCTAATTTCCCCAAACTCTTAAACTGTAAAGGTCTGTGTACACTTGTGGTGCTATATAAATAAATATATTCATCCATTCATTCATTCATATGGGAAAGCTCAGAACTGATGAACCTTTAGATGATGGCAAGAATACAGAATATGGGCTTGGAATATAATTTTAAACCATAGACTCTCACTAGAAATGTGGATAGTTTTCAGGTACACTCACACATACACATGCATACACTCTCACATGTACACACACATACTAACACACAAACACACACATAAGATAACTTCCACACACATTGTTAATAATATACACAGCTGATAATTGTAATGCAAAGCACACACAAAAATGTGGAAATCTGCATAAAGTTTCTGTTTAGTTTAGTAATGCACACTGTTGGCAAATCCAGAAATGCTTACACAGTTTTCATTTTTAATATCTATGTATCAGTCCATGACATGGATGTTTTATAATGAATAATTTTTATACTGTTTATTTGAGCCGCTACCTTCTTTATACTTTTTGGTGTATAAGTATTTTTATAATGTTGTATCGATCTGGATGACCATTTTGATAGTGAGATCTGAGGATTCCTGATTGACTGAAGGAACCCTAGTGGAGATGGGGTGATATCTCCATCTGCTCATTTGTCAGATTTATCTGACCAACTTACTTGTGAGTATCATTTCATTTTACTTCATATTTACATCAATTACGGTTTTACACTTTGGGTGCTCTGTGTTTTTTTTTGTTTGTTTTTTTATATCACATTATACAGTTTTTAGTTACATGACATATTGGATCATCTTGTTTTACTTCCTTCAGCACAAGCCAAGGGACAGGGGAAAATTAGGGGAAGGGCAACACATTTCCAGTACCCATATCAGTGGATGAGCAATCTGTGGCTCAGCAGCTATGTTGGAGTATAAATGTCATCATCTTTAACCTGCAGTCTGGTGTAGTCTAACATAATTTGGTGGGTCACATGTTGCTTATCAGGTTATTCAATTAAAATAATTGTGCAGGGAGAGAGGAAGCAAAGCAAAGTGCCTCTCAAGGCATGGTATGCATATTGTGCAAGCTTCTAACAAAAGTACTGACTGGGCTCATGTCCTGTGAACTGCATTCCCAGCTAACAAAGAAGCGGAACTTTTGTCCTTGTTTGTATTGGTGGTGGGGTGCTGGGAATCCATATATATATTTATATATGCCACTGACTGCCTTTGTTTTTACAGGACAAAGGTGGGAGCACATTCTGGAGCAGTAAACTCTTCTCTCCAGCACTCTATGGATGCCTGATGGCTGTGTATTGTCTCCTGCACTGTTAGCCCTTTGAGTGACAGGGAGATATCAGGCTCATTATGCAGCAATGAGTTGGATACCCCTCTGGCACTCAAAGGGGTGAGGGTGCAGACAACTGATAATTGACATTCATCCCTAGCAAACCCTTTTTTATTTCTTTGTTCACATGACTTTAGCAAACTGAGCACAACACATTACATTAACAGACTCAGTAGCCCTCAGCAAGGATATTTTCCTTTACCCCTAGCCCCATCTACATGTACTTTGTCCCTGGCAGGTACTAAGTGAGCATACGTAGCTCTGTCTTGGGACAGTGATAATATTACAATAAGCAATGCAGCACAAAATACATTTCACTTGGGATACACCTCAGTCATCCCCTCTATGAGACATACTTTTATTTTTAAACAAGAAGGAGGTGGGAAAGAATAGAAAGTAGGGATGGAACTCACTGTCCTCTACCTAGCTGTGTGTTCTCCAGCTGTTAAGGCCTTTAACACCAAGCATTCTCAGACAATGTTTGTGCTATGTATACAGTTGAATATACTCAGTATTGGGCCCTTAGTACGTATGATCTATTCTAGAGTAAGGATGAATTCATTGGTTGGTTCCCTAGCTTTTGGGCTTAGGATTTCCAAGAATTTTATCTAGCCCATACGTATTAGGGGAATGCTGGGAATTACAGTCCATAACATCTGTGGAGTCCAAGCCTTAATGGCTAACTACCCCGACTTAAGAATAGGCCATATGTACTAAGGGTCAGTATTACCAATGTTTGTCAAAACCATTGTACCACCATGACTGAATGTGAGTTCTTATAACTGTACATATGCCTTTTAACCACATGCATATTATAGAGGGGTGCAAAGCATTGCTTAGCGAGGTACTGTATATTATCTTTCTTTTAAAGGGTAACAGTAATGAGTAATTTTCTTGTTTGACTATTGTGCATTAGAGGTTTCTAATTGGTCCATTTTTGGGCGCATATGTTAGATTTACATCTGCAGTAGTTACAGTTAAAGTGATATTTTTGTGAGGTCACATTTGCTTTTGTAATTGATTCTCAGGAATGAAAAAGTACAAATGTTTGTTCAAAATATTTTGTTGCTAGTGTATCAAAGGGGGTCTGAAAGACATTGTAGATCAGTGACAGGTCTCTATCACTGAAGATGTTAAAACCCTCACTGAAATTAATGAGAAGCCAGTGATTGAATGTAGGCTGCATTGCTTCCCATACATATATATTGTTCTTCAATATGCTGGAAAAACCTGGTTGAAAAATGGCCTTCTTATTTATTTGTTCCCTATGGTACCATTGCTCCAGAATTGCTGCACTTTTACTTAGTACATCAGCCTAACTATAGCAAACAGATTGGCTTTTCATGGTTGGAATTAATAGTGCCAAACAATTTTCATATGTATTTCTTCCTACAAAACTAGACCTTTTCAATAGATTTGGATACATCTCAACATAAAATCCTTTTCAAGTCTGATCAAATTCTTGCTTTGAACAGCTTCCATACTCTTTATACCAACATTTGTTATTCTCTGCTGTACAGAATCCAAATCCTGATTCCTCTGAGAGTGCATATCATAACACTTCAATATTTCCTTTCAGATATTTAATGCAAATCCATCATTCTATATCTTTCATGTTTGAATGAGGTGTGCATTAACAGTTGGTCATTTATTTGCCTTAACATAAAGGCATTCCAAACTGATACCTATACAGTAACGCAGCCCTGATGGTTTTATATATATCAAGTGGTAGTAAAACAGTCTTCTGTCTGTTCCCTGGGTTTAGTTGTGGCTATATATTTTTACATACATTTATGTATCTGAGGGGTATGGTTTCTAAACCATTCTCAATCTGTCCATTTGACATAATATTTTTGTATAATTTAGATCTAAAATATGTTTATAACTTTATATATCTTTTTCTGCTCAACTGTTTACTAGTATTGTATCTGTGGAAAATATGTATATACAAAAATATATCCTTTATGAACCAGTAGGGTGTATAACACATTATGAAACAATGCATTGTAGAAGCCTCTGGTCCTTAAAGGGTTTCATTTCTGTGTTAATTATTAGACATATGTATATACATTGAGAGCCATGAGCACAAAAGGAGAGAGAAGCAATTCTGGTTCAAACTAACTGCCCCATAAGGGAGAAATAAAAAGTCCCATTTATTTAAAGGGGACTTTTAATCTTTTGAAGGCTAGAGGGGTCTCCAGAATTCAAGGAGTTAAAGGAGCCATTCAATTCCACCAAAATTATAGATTTGTTTTTCCACTGTGGTGCAGCTGGTTTGTTCCAGAGTTGCTTCTATATTTTCTTCTTCATAAGGCCCTGTGTGTTATTCATCTGATTTGTTATCTGTGATTTATCTCACCTCTCCCTTTACATCAGGCTCCAGTTTGTGAGAAGCAAGGTCTAAATAATGCTCAGTAGGATGAAACACATTAGGTGTATGCCCTGATCCTCTTTTGTTTCATTTTAATGCATGTATAATAACTATGCAGATTGTTTAGACCATTGTGTCTATAAAGAAGCTATTTTATATAGACAATATATTATAAATATAACTTTTAGGCCACCACATTGCTTTGGTCCTTAAAGTGCATCAGTGACACAACATTTTTCATTCAGTAGGCCTTCATACTATTCTAGATATAAATGTAATTCCTGCCATATGTATAACATTGTATAATAGGATTTATCTATATATAAAAACAATATAATGGTTGTACACAAATGTTTGACCAGAAAGCCCACTATTTCCAATACGGTAGTCAGCAACAGAGAGGAAGCGGATGTTGCTGTTGAGGACATAATGATTGATTATGATTTTAATGATGTTGATTTAGATATCTCCCTCGATACATCTCTCCTTCTTCTGGTACAGATGACTTAGACACTGATGATGACATGTATGATATGATATGTATAGGGAAAGGTTAGAAGGGAAAATAACAGCCTCTCTTTTGTCTCTCTTATATATACCGAGGGGATAAGAACTAGAGTTTGAGGCCACAGAGACCACCAGCCTTAATAAGACCCTCTTGAGGGGATCCAGTGTCGTCCACAAAAGAATCCCCAGATGTAAAAAAAGATACCAGCTTTTTCGTTCTCTTTTTGTTCAATTATGAAGTGTCACACATCTATATGTAACCTTATGTTTTTTGTATGGCTTTGGCATTCTGTGTACATATTTCACAACCATGAGTAAGAAATTGGAGGACACATTGGTCAACAATTTTTCACTTTGGGTAGAGTGGGAAATTTGTCTTAAAGACAGTACTACTGAGTTTTCCAAATGCTTGCCATTCCAATTTTATTAGTTGCTCTGTTTCCATCATGGTGCTAACATCTGTTTACATTTACTGTCCAAGGTAAACATACTTGTCCACTTCTTCTAGTTCATGTTCATCTACTGTGGATTTCATTGGTACAGTAAATTTCTTAAGGAGATAGTAATGTTTCAAAAAAACAGCAGATCCAATTAATCTTCACAGTATTAGGGCCACGGAGAGTGTTATTTTAATGCTGTCATAAAATATGCAAGTTTCAACTGCTATAACTTTTGAATATAACCCCTCTCAGCAGTGAGAGTACCTTTGTTGTACTCAGGAGGATAAACCTTACAATATAAATTTTACTTTATATTAAGTGTTACTATGCCTTTAACTACTTAAAGGGATAGTAATGTTTCAAAATAAAAGCAGCTACAGTTAATCTTTATAGTATTTGCCCATGGAGAGTGTAATTTCAATACAGTCAAAGTTGTAGTTCATGAGTAATTGAATGATAAAGTATCCCCCTCCCACCCATTTTACCTATTGTAAGCCACCTC
Organism: Rhinophrynus dorsalis; assembly: GCA_037306005.1. Lineage (NCBI taxonomy): Eukaryota > Metazoa > Chordata > Amphibia > Anura > Rhinophrynidae > Rhinophrynus > Rhinophrynus dorsalis. The sequence continues at coordinate 304,994,853 of CM074720.1, read as the reverse complement.
CCCTCAGATCTGGAATCTGGTCCTGGAACCAGACAGCTCACAGCAAGGGACAATCTTCTTACTGGGAGCATAAAGAAAACCCTGACCCCACTGACAGGTTTTTCCTTATGCTAATTGAAGATTGTCCCTCTCTGCAATCCATCCGAACAGTCTTGCTGCTCTGAGGTGAGTGGGGTTACATCAGTAAAAGGGGTGGGAGGGGGATACTTTATCATTTAATTACTCTTGAACTACAACTCTAGCAGTATTGAAATAACACTCTCCATGACCCAAATACTATGACAATTAATTGAAGCTGTTTTTATTGTGAAACATTACTATCCCTTTAAACATAACTTGAGTGTTATTGGTATTAATCTTCAGATGAAAGTCTGTGCTTTCCTATTGTAGCTCTTCAATGCTTTCTTACTAACAAATAGTATGATATACTATGCAAAATGTAAGTGCATAGTTTTTGCCCCATATTAGTTTGTGGACATTTTCTCCTAAACAATTAGGAAATAGTTTTGGGGAGATTGTGTGTCCATGTTGGATGTCTTTTTTATGTTGATTTGAATTTTATCATTGCTGACCTCTATTAATTATGTTGTATTTTTATATATTGTTTGGAGGATATTGATGTAAGCTCAATGTATTCCTTGGTTGATCAGGTAACTGGTTATTGCTTGCTTTTTCTCTGAGTTCCAGGCCTTTTTATTTCATTGAAGGATACACATAATGGAAGGTGCACTGTCTGGAAATGTCCCATTATACTGAAACCCCTTCAGAAGCCTGCTTGTTCTTTAGGTTGTGCTGCATCAAGTATTGTGTCCATTCTTTATGAGAGTACCTTGGTGTAAACATTGTAGACAACTGGCAGTAGGTGTATTGGTTGGTAGTTCTGCCTTATCACCTTTTTTGTGCAGTTGGATGACATCTGCATTTTCCATGTTGCAGGCACTTTGTTGAGTAGCAGGCATTTTGAATAAGGGTTGACTTCCAGCTTTGAAAAATTCAATAGTGATTTTCAGGTCTGGGGCCATGAACTTGAAGTATTTGCAGAACACAGAGACTGTATAGTTTGATAGCACAGAAACAATTATTTTAAAAATTCTTTCTATTTTTAAGACTGAATTTGTCAGTCTTTTGTTAAAAATCTGATTCCTCCACATTGTCCGTCATTGGTCCCATTAGTATAGCAAGTGTTCATCTTCTAATTTGACCAAACCTTTGTCTTTTTTATGATGAGTCTCACATAAACTGATAATTTCACATTGAATGTTATCTGCCAAACAACATGGCTTCATGACAAAATAAATGGTCTTCATTCTCCAGAGGCTTGCAAACTATACAAGTTCAGTGGCAGAGGGTGCTAAAAATAATTGGGTTCTATCAGGATGCCTTTGGACATCAGAACTTGTAACATTTGCCCTGTGAGTACAGTTTCATGCCTAGAGGAAATAGTATAAGCACTTATATATATATATATATATATATATACACACACATATAGATATAAAAACATAAATCTGTAGTCAATCCACTGCAGGATGAAGGCTTCAACAGCAAGCCATGCTGAAGGTATGCTGGTCTAGTGCAGTTTGGCAGATATTGGACCCTGCCAGGGGCTAGATCCTGCAACCCTGAGGTTTTAACAGACTAAACAGCTTATGCATTAACCAAATGAGCTATCTCACCTGGTCCTATATATATAAAAATGAAATTATCTCAGTGAGTAGTGTGTGTGTGTATATCTACATCTATGTATCTAATCTATCTATCTAGGGTGGAAGTAAGAAGGAGATATTCAAATCTCCTCCATACTGCCAGTCCTGGACATAGAGAGAGGCATGATTTTCACAGGAGTAGCCAGGGGCTGAAGGCCACTGCCTACTCCTGTGAAAATCTCTGCAATGACTTAGACCTCCCCCAACATCCGCTGCTACAAGAAAAATAACATGGCTATCGTTGCTTGCCAGAAAAAGGCTACCCTCGACTACCTCCCACATCACCCGAATCAGCTCACGGGGGACACCACCAGCCACATCACAATATTTCTCAGTGCTTTTCAACTCAAGGCCATAATACAATGCCCTCAGAAGATTTTGTAATCGTCTCATCCAGCAGGCATCAGCCAGGGGTCACCTGAACCATACAAGTATACTGCTAATGCACTCAAGGGGTTAATACAATGTCCTCCACACAACATGAAAGACTAACTTGCTTTTCCATGTTCTGAGGAGGACATTCTATTAACCCCTTGAGTGACTACAATAAGGCTGTAATGATATGGAAATGGAGTGCATTGGTGGCTATCCGGTGCATCTACATGCAGCCAAATACATACAAAATCAGGGGAAGAAGGCAACATTATAGTGATCCAAGGCAATATATGGGTTGAACAATCACAGAGTTAAGAAAGAGCAGCCAGTTGGTGCCTTACACCTTGAGGTATACAATAATCATTGCAACAAATGAATTGATCAATAATATACAATATGGATTATATAGCTTCAGTGCGCTGTAACACATGCAATGTATTTGCCGTCAGTATCCATCGCGGAGTCTCTGTGATGTGTGAGGATTTCCCCTTTTGCTCATCCCAGTGACTGAGCAGTAATCCATTCTATCACCAGGATGACCATAAGGGGAAATCCTCACACATCACAGAAACTTCACTCTGCCATAACAGATCTGATGGTAATACTGGCGGCAAATACCTCCGAGTATACATTGCATCTCTTCCAGCACATTGAAGTGATATAATCCATATTGTATATTATTGATCAATTAATTGGTTCCAATCATTATTGCATAGTAAGGGTGTAAGGCACCAAGTGGTTGCTCTGTCTTAACTTTGCAAATGTTCAACCCACATATTGTCTTGCATCACTATCGCTATATAACGTTGCCTTCTCTTACTGTGCCAATACATGTCATTTAGTGTGTCATGTCAATTGTTTCCAACTGCAGGTAAATGCGACAGTAGGATGGACATGGTATTGAGCAATAAGTTGTGTCTACACTGGAGTAAGGAAACTGATTTTTCTGTTGACATTAATCCCTGATTGCATGCATAATAATATCTATGTCTGTATGTATATATGTGTCTCTATGTATGTTTCTCTGTATGTATATAAAGGTGTTAACCCTTTACATAACTAAATAGAACAATCAAAAAACAGATGGGCAACGCCATCCTACATTGGTATATAGATATATATATATAGATAGATATAACCCTCTGAGATAATGTAATTTTTTTCTATTGTGTCCTTATTGTGTAAGCATTGTTCTAAGTGTATAACTATTTTTTCATTTGTATGAATCTCTTGCCCTTTACCAGAATGTTTACCTTAGGTCCCTATCCTTTAATATATATTAATCTCTCCCACCTCCACCATGTTACTTTTCTACCCCTCCAGCATATCTCCTATCAGGTATCACCCCTGCTACACAATATATCAATCATTCACCATGTTACTCTCCACACCCCTCCATGTCTTGCCCCCTTCTCCATACCTCACTCACTGCGCACTTCCACTATGTCTCTCTGAAAGCTCTTCTAAATGTCTCCCCTCCCTTCTCCATTATGCCTCTCTCACGTTACCTCCTCCACATCTCTCATCCACCCTCCATCTGTGTGTGTGTGTGTGTTTCTGTAAGACTATATGTACATGAGACAGTGTCTGTGTGAGGCACTGGAGTACTACTCCATCACCACCTAATTTTTAACCCCTTGAGTGCCGTAGGGGTACCCAACGCATTGCTCTGGCACTTAAATGGTTAAGACAGAAATATAGAGGCCTACATTTGAGAACAAAGGTTGTGGAACTTGGAAGTAGCTTCACAATATTTGTAACATTAAACAATTGAATGCTATAGAGGTTTCTAACAAACAAAGGCATCTGTTTTAGTATCTAAGAGGTTAAAAGAGGATTTTAGTCTTACCTGTTAAATCCTTTTCTCTTAGTCCGTACAGGATACTAGTAACTTTAGGGAGGTGATCCACCCCTTTAACTAGGCAGGAACAATTCTAGAAGTGAATGCAGGGGGTAGCTCCAGTAAGATTTGAGACACTAACTATTGACTAGATAGTAGAAGGGAAATAAGACTCCTGTGAGCAGGACCCTGAAGGACCCCCACGGTCTGCCACAGGAGAGCCAAGCATGGTCCCTTGACAGAGTGGGAGACCAGTAACCTGTATGGACTAAGAGAAAAGGATTTAATAGGTAAGACTAAAATCCTCTTTTCTCTGTCGTCCAATACAGGTTACTGGTAACTTTGGGATGTTCAACCATTGAGTTTCACAGAGGTGGGAAGTAAGGCAAAGACCAGTTGCAAGGCCCCCAAAGTCACCAGAGCAGATATGAACCATCAGATCAGCGACAGCTCAACAAAAAACAAATGAAGTGTCAATGGACACTGAACAGGGGTAACAGTACTCCAGGAACTGTTACACAGCTCCAATAAATCTAGTAGAAAGAGCCGTGACCCGAAAGGGAGCAGGCTTCTTCCTTAGCTCTTAGGCCTTAAGAATAGTGGACTTGATCCAAGACGAAATAGTCACTTTAGATGCAGGTCTCCCTGCCCTGGGGCCCTCAGGAATGACGAACAGCTAATGCACCACAGCTAACCAGTGGAGATCCCTCTCCTTCTTAGAGGTAGGGTCAGGGCAGAAAGAAGGCACCACAATCTCCTGATTAATGTGGAACTCAGAGACCACCTTTGGGAGAAACTCCTGAGAAGTGCGAAGCACCGCCTTGTCTTTGTGAAACACCAAAAATGGAGGCCTACAAGACAGAGCATGTAACTCCGTGACACAGCGAACTGACACAATCGCCAGGAGAAAGTCCAATTTCAATGTCAGCAGGCGTAGAGGAATAGTAGCCAAGTACTCAAAGGGAGGGCGCTGAAGGACGCCCAAAACCAAGTTAAGATCCCACTGAGGTGTGGGAGTCTTGAACACAGGATGAGTATGAGCAACGCCCTGGAAGAAAACCTTGACATCAGGAAGAATAGCAATGCGCCTTTGAAAGAAAACAGAGAGAGCAGAAGTCTGAACCTTAAGGGAACTCAAACTGAGTCCCTTATCCACACCGTCTTGCAAGAAAGCCAGGACCATAGGCAGATCAAAATCCTGAGCAAGGTCCCTATCAGCACACCAAGATAGAAATGTCGACCAGACACGATGGTAGGCCTTAGAAGAAACAGGTTTGTGGGCACTAAGCATAGTAGCCACCACACCAGAATAAAAACTTTTCTTCTTCAGTATTGAGGATTCAATTTCCAAGCCGTCAAAGCTAGACGATGAACATCCTCCTTCCACAGGTAACCCTGTAGAAGAAGATCCTGATGGCAAGGGAGCCGGAATGGCTCCACCACTGACAGATCCAGAAGCTCCGGAAACCAAGCCTGTTGGAGGAATCAGAATGACTGGACAGTGTTCCAGTCTCAATTTCTGTAACACCCTGTGCAACATGAAGAGGGAAGGAAAGATGTAAGCCAAACGAAAAAAACAAGGAATGGACATGGCATCCACCGCTAGAGCTAGAGGATCCCTCCAGCAAGAGCAGAACCTCAGAACCTTCTGGTTGTGTCTTGTCACCATCAGGTCAATGCAAGGAAGACCCCACTTCTGAACAATGAGAGTGAACACCTCTGGGTGCAGTTCCCACTCTCCGCTGTCCACCATATGTCGACTGAGGAAGTCTGCCATGACGTTGTCTACGCCAGGAATGTGCACTGCGGATATGGCAGGAATGTGTTCTTCTGCCTAAGACAAAATAGCCTTGACCTCTAACCAAGCGGCGAGACTTCTTGTTCTGCTCTGCTTGTTGATGTAAGCCATGCCCCTGGCGTTGTCGGACTGGACCTGGACTGGGCATTCTTCCAGCTGGGGTGTCCAATGGCGAAGGGCATGAAATATCACCCGAAGCTCCAACACATTGATGGGAAGGAGAGATTCCTCCAGAGACCATTGACCCTGAGCACTCAGATGACCCAGGACCGCTCACCAGCTGCAGAGGCTGGTTTCCATCATCACCGTGGTCCAGAAGGATACCAGGAAAGACTTGCCCTTCAGCAGATTGGAGAGGTTGAGCCCCCACGACAAACTCTGTTCCACATGAAGAGGGAGGGATACACACATCTTCAGAAGGTCCAGCTGACCCTTATACACTTGGATAAAAATCCTCTGGAATTCCCTAGTGTGAGCCATGGCAAATGGGACCGCTTCTATGGTGGTGATAAATTTTCCCACTAGAGAGGACAGTTTCTTGACTGGAACTGGATCGTGAGCTAGCCCAGCAGAAACCCTGTGTGCGATCTGGTGAGCTACCTCGTCCGTGAGAAACACCATGCTCTGCTGAGTGTCGAAGAGAAGGCCCAGGAAGACCAGATGCTGGGATGGAACTGACTTGTCCATGATGGATCTGACTTGTCCATGATGATGATCCACCCATGATGGGTGAGAGAATGAATGCGGTCCTGAACCTGCTGATGAAGAAGTCCCACAGAAGGGGCTTTCAGAAGCAGGTCATCCATGTATGGAGTGACTCTGATGCCGTCCCGATGGAGGATGGATACTAAAGCTCCCAGGACACTGTTGAAGACTTGAGGTGCTGTAGTCAGACCAAAGGGAAGAGCTGAAAACTGAAAGTGCCTTTGGGCGCAGGCAAATCTGAGATACTGCCAACTTTCTGGATGAATGGCGATGTGTAGATACACGTCCTGAAGATCCAGAGAGGCACAAAATTTCCCTGGGGACATAGCAGCGATCACCGTCCTTAGGGACTCCTGGTGATAATGAGTCTTGATCACAAAGGAATTGAGATCCTTCAAATTCAAAATGGGGCGACAGCCGCCATCCTTCTAGGAGACCACAAAAAGGTTTGAGTAAAAACCCATACCTCTGTTCTGAATTGGAACAGGTTCCAGAACATCCTTGTCCAGAAGGGCCTGGATAGCGCCACTGAACAAATGGCGTTTCTCTGCTCCCTGAGGTGTATGAGAGGGGAAAACCCAAAAGGGAGGAAAAGAGATGATAGGGATCCTGTACCCTTCTGCTACCACCTGTAAAACCCATGGGTCCGCCACTGAGTCCTCCAAGACACTGTGGTAGTGACGCAGACAGCCACCCACAGCTGAGTGGGGAGCTGGGTTCGGCGAGTCATGCCGAAGAAGGCTTGGCAGCCTTAGGCTTGGAGGAGACCTTTAGCTTCCATTGCTGTTTGGGCTTGGAGGAGGAACGCGGAGCTGAGGGAACCGCCTGGTTCATCGGACGTGTCTCAGTCTGGAAGGAACGAAAAAGCTGATTATGCTGGAGAGGCATCTTCTTCCTGGGGACCATAGGCAGAAGAGTGCTCTTGCCCCCTGTGGCCTCACTAATCAGATCCTTAAGATCTGGCCCAAACAAAGAGGTGCCTTGAAAAGGCAATGGGAGCAAAGCTTTCTTGGAAGCAGTGTCAGCAGACCAGATCTTGAGCCAAAGAGCTAGTCTGGCAACCACAGACACGGTGGAAACCCGTGCCACCAAACGGATTGCATCAAATAAGGCAGCAGAAACATAGTGCTGGGCCTCAGAAATGTTGGCAAGAAGCTGCAACATATCCGAAGTAGGAGTACTTTGACGGACAGCCAGGGCGAGCTGTTCATTCCAGACCACAATGGCCCGATTCACCCATGCCGCAGCAAACACTGGACGCATGGCAGTACCAGCAGTGGCAAAAATGGACTTGAGGGAGACCTCAAGTTTCTTGTCAGTCCAGTCTTTCAGAGCAGAAGCATCAGCAACTGGCAAGGCAATGGACTTAGATAACCTGGAGATAGGAGCATCCACTTTGGGGGGATGAACCCACTGAGCAAGTGCCATCCTCAGAGAAAGGATAAAGCTTGGCAAATTTCTTGGAAACAGAAGGTTTCCTGTCTGGAGACTTACACTCATCAGACACAAGGTGGTCAAGAGTGGGGTTAGGTGGAAAACAAGTATAGGGCTTTTTAGGCTCCTGAAATACATCAGAGGGATCTGAAAAAACCTCCTGAACAAAGGGAATGTTTAGGGTGATTAAGACAGTTCTGATCAAGCCCTCAACTGAGGGATCAAGATCAGCCTCAAAGTGGTTCCCAAAAAACTGGGAGGAGCCCACAGCAGAACATTCCTCAACATCCACCAACAGTTCGTCCTCAGAGGAATCTGATATGTCAGGTACTCCTTGCGGTTTCGGCATGGAAGACCTGACGAAGGAAGGGGTCTGTCAGGAGTGGATGACCCCCTGTAAATGGGATGGAAAGAGTTGCAATGTAGACCGGAGGTCTCTAGTAGCGGCCTTGAACTCTTGCACCCAAGCTGGCTCTGATGCATGGCTGGAGGTCCCTGGGAGAGACTCAGGGACATCAGAACATGCTGGGCATAAATAATCTGACACTTCTCTAGGTAACCCTGAATGACATGAAGAGCAATGCGCAATAGGGGTCACAGAGACCCCAGTGTCCTTAGTCTTAAGCCTGGCCTCAAGATCCAATGGAGTAGACATTCTCACAGTGTCAAAACGTTTAAAGTATAAGGAATCACCCAAATACAGTGTGGGAGATTAAAATTTCACCCCAGAAATCACTAAATTGCACTTATCTGGCAGGCGAAGGGTTAATCTGCAGAGGAGAGAAGGAGAGTCCAAGCCTGCTTAGGATACTTGTTCAGAAAGAGGCACAAAATGGCTGCCGTGGCGGGAGCCAATCAGAAACGAGCGAGCAAAGCAAGTGTTCCTGGGAAACGTAGTTTTCCCAGAAAAAGTACCCCAACAGTGCCCGAAGCCCCCTGAGCCCCCCAACACACATAAAACATTAACCGGATGACAGAGCAAGGGCAGACATTTAAAATGAGCCATCTCTGAAATCTCTACGTTGAGCGGTTGCAGAGGTATGTTCCAAACTGTACAGTCCCATAGAAGTGAATAGAGCAATGGCGTCTCTGCGGTAAAGTGTGCCTTGGAACCAAATTTTGCAAAGTTAAAACTGTGAAATAAAATTACATGAAACATCACTAGAACATGTTAGCAAATCCAAAAAACACTGAACCCAGTAGGGAAAAAACCAATAACCCCCCAAAAAAATTAAAAACCAGCAGCTAAAGGGTTAAGTTACCACAGAAACTTGCTCCAAAACACCCAACAGACATACAGATAAACCCAATGAGTGCAGGAGTGTGCAATAGGAACTCCAAAGGAAAGCCCCTGTGCGGAGGGGCACCGTGGGACATGTGGACCTGCAGCACTCAAAGGGTTGCTCACCTTTCCTGCAGATCTTCTGTCTTCAGATTACCATGTATTAAGAAGAAGCCTCAGTGGGTAACTCCTGAGGAAAGAACTTGAACCCAAGATTTTCCCCTCAGGGCTTAAGGTCCACAAAAGCACCTGGATAATGAGCTAGCCACATCTACGGGCATTGTCAGTTATGGTCATCCGCCTAATGGTGGTATTCCATATCTAACAGAAAAATAAAAAATTTGCTAAAACTATAGCAGAACTGTTCTCTTGCCTGTGTCTTCATCAAGGAACAACTCTTACTGGAGCTGATTGGCTAGCTGCAGCCAAGGCGGGAAGGTAGGCTCCACCCCCTGCATTCACTTCTAGAATTGTTCCTGTCTAATTAAAGGGGTGGATCGCCTACCCAAGGTTACCAGTAACTTGCATTGGATGACAGAGAAATCCCTATTGAAGTAAATGGAATACTATATTTTAAATGTGAGGCAATTATTTGCCCCCCAAATTGCCCCACATTTGTCTTTATACATATTCTCCATGTAGTAATAATATGAAGACACTGAAGTTACAATATCAATCTTTCAGAAAATGTTGAGTGGTACCATGTGTCTGTCTATTTCCTGTTTCTGTTGCACACTCTCACTATCCTTCTCCCTCTGAGTGTCTGATACAGAGACTACAGTTAGTTTCATTGTCTTTCTTACGCTACCATCCTATCTCCATCTCTCACTTATTTACTACTCTCACTGTTGCTATGTTTCTAAATTTCTGTCCATTTCTCTTTCACCCTCTTCTAGGTGTATGTACTAGCTTGCTTCCTTATCTTGTTTTCTGCATATATATCTGTTCCATATATACCTCTACTGTGTCATTCTCTTAGTCTTCCTCATTGTCAGTCTCTTGCTTTCTTACTTTTAATTTCTGTCTGTTCCTTTCATGCTCTCTCTCTCGCCCTCTCTCTGTAGCACACATTCTTTACCACTCTTGCAGTGTTTCTATTTCTCTCAAACTCTAACAATCTCTCTCATTCTTGCTCTCCCTTGAACTCTCTTGCTTACTGTCATTTTGTTGCTTTTTATTTATCTCTTTCAGCCTGTCTCTCTTTTAGTCAGATTATTTCAACAGTCTGTCTCTTACACTCTCTGCCTATCTCTCTTTTGCTTGTCTTTCTCTTTTAGTCTGTCTCTCTTTCTGTCCTCTCCTTTAGGTTGTCTCTCCCTCTCACTCTTTTGGTCAGTCTTGGTCTCTTTCTGTCTGTATCACTGTTTCATTCTATCTTGCTCCTTTTCATTCTCTGTTTTATTACTTCTGTCTTTTTGTTTCATCTACTTCCTCTCTCTTTCAGTCTGTCTCTCTTTTAGTATTTTCCTCTCAGTCTGTCCCACCCTAAGTTTGTCTCTCTCTTTTGGTCTGACTTTCTGTTTCAGTCTCTCTCTTTAGTCTTATTTAAGTTCAGGCTGTCTCTTTTTAGCCTATTTCAGTTTGTGCTCTGTCTCTGTCTCTCTCAGTCTGATGGGAGTTGAAGTCCATCAAAAACTGTAGAACCACAGGTTCCCATCGTTGATTTAGTTTGTGTTCAATAGAGAAACAAGTGTTTTACACAGTCGAGGAAGGTTCTGATACATATAACAGAAACAAATACTTCACTAATGACAGAAATTATTTCACAGTTTTGCTGGGTTGTACTTTTCTAAGTTCACGAGGTGCCATGAAAAGGTTACAAAATCAGGACTAAAAATCACAGAATGCATTAGCTTCTCCCTAATCTATATTGGAACAATTCTGTAGCTAAGCAACTGCAGTAGATATGCTACAGTAATAAATGTATGTACCTTAAAATGTTTACACCTACCATGAAACTGAGAATGCTGCACTAAACTGGAAAATAGTTTGGTAAAAATAATAAATCCTCTTTTCTTCATTTTAACTAAATACTATGGTGTACTCTAGACAAAGTTAACAAACCTGTCTGCATACTAATGTCTGTATTTGATGCATGGATTTTGCATGGCTCTGAATATTTTTTTAATGGACACTAAATTTAGCTGACAACACCAAATATCCCCAAGACTATTTATTTAAATAAATGAAATTGATCTGTAGTGTTTATATTTTGGTTGTACCAGTGTCCCGGAATACACCCGTGCATGAAATATATATGTTTGCAGTTAATGTATATAACAAAGAAGCACATTTTACATTTGGTTTTTGCAGTACTTTAAGTTGCTGCCAAAAATATCTAAATCTGGCATATGATATCCATTTTTTGCTGTAAAATGGATAATTGAGTAAAAAGTGTTATAAAGATAAATTTACTGGTGGTGACCTTTCCTGAATAATTTGATTGCTTTTTGGTGCATATTGATAAAAATATTGAGTTAATTTTGCCACACTCAGGGCCCAAAAGCATGACCTTCAATAGCTATCAAGAATGTTTGTTGTTTACTTCAAAAGAGGTTTTATTGATTCCCTGTATCTAAAGACAAGCTTTTAATGGTTTGTTCTCAGTCAGAGATTCTTACTTTCATTGTCAGCAGTCTATAAGCATGTGTTGTTTTACTTGCATGTTATCTTTCAGCCTTCACTGAAATATTTTTAAATCAACTTATGGTTTATAAAAATGAATATTGTGCCACGTTAAGTACTGCGTCCATTCTTCTTGATAGTACCTTTGTGAAAACCTTGCAGACTACTGGCAATATGCTTATTGGTTGGTAGTTTAGATTCTCCTTTTCACCGTTTTTTGTGCAGTAGTATGATTTCTGCATTTTTCCTCGGTTTCAGGCAGTTTGCAAAGTAGTAGGTATTTTCAAATTAGTTTACCTAGGGCTTTGAATAAGCGTTGACCCGAGGCTTTCAACATCTCAGTAGTAACGTTATCAGGTCCAGCTGCTTTGCAATTTTTCATTGCTCTTATCGCAGCTTCTATTTCTTCTACAGAAATTTCTAGCATAGCTTCAGCCTCTTACACTGCATTCAGTTGTTCTGAAATTTCTTCTTGTTTTAATATTTGTTGTTGGGTTTTTGCTGTTGTACCATCTTCAAGCTTTAATACAAACCTCTGGCTCCAATGGGTGGCCATCTTTTATTTTGCTTTCTTTAGCTCTTGATTTTCTGATCTTGAGAGTTTCTTCTTTTATGCACATCCTTATGCTCTTGCACATTTCTACATATTCTGCAATGTTTCTAATATTACTGTTTTACTTCATTTCTAGATGCTTCTTTCATCATGACAACCGTTTCTTTTGATATCCGGGTTGGTTATTCTTGTTTTACAGTAGGTGCGTTCAAGTGCATGAGCAGTGTCTATGATAGTCTCAATAACTTTTTCGTTATGGGTTGAAATGTCTATGTCTGGAAGGTCTTGCAGCATACTGAAGTGATCAGACAGTGCTAACGCAAAATTCGAATGAAATATATATATATATATATATATATATATATATATGTATATATATATAGTGGGAATGGGGTGCATTTCAGTTTTTACTACTTAAATGCTCCTCGCACCTCATAGCAACAGTATGAACTTACAGTCATCACAGTATACTTCCCCCCTCTGGGCTCCTCTGTACTTGTAGGAGGTGGGACTATAAAAGCCATTTAAAAACCTGGACAAATAGAACTGTAAGTTTTGAATGTGCACACACGCACAAACACACCAGTGTCATCAATGATAAAAGGGCAAATTTGCCACTGAGCAAATGCAGGTCATTGAGAAGGTTCATGTATCAAATCACAAGTGAAACAATTCTAGAGCAAAGTAATTGTAACATACACTGTATGATTATGAAAAAAACAACCTTGAAGGAGAATTTTTCTTTTGTACCTTTAGTACTGTAGTTATGTCATATATCGGATGTTGTTTTCATTGAAACATATATTCCAATAATTTTCTAGGCTTTGATTTACATTATGTTCACAATAAGTATAACACTTAAATAGTATGGTATTTTGAATTCATTTTGTGCAAGATACATTTACAGGTGCATAGTCTCATATTCAAATTAAACTAATGCAATATAACCCACTCCTATAGATTGTTGGATGTATAATCACTGTGTTTATTCCAACTATGTCAACTGTGCAATTTATTATTATACCAGCAATATTGCTGAGATCAGTGAATGAAGTACAAAATCCCACTGGTTTACATGTAACTGTGTGGTGTAAACACTTTTTTCTATATACCACACAAAATTGTTGTAAAGGGACTTGAGGGTAACATTTCACCCCTTATTGCCTTGAAGTATAGGTTATAATAAAAAGAATCTCATAAAAATATTATGTTTACTTTGTAATGAAAGGCTTTTTATTCTTGGTGGGCAAATAAAAAATAGAAGCACAAATAACCCTTCAGAAGACTATGTTATAGTTTCAAAAATATATTTACAGTCTAGTACAAAGATTACAAATGGAAGTGTCTATGACATGGGAATATTGTAAATTCATTTTACTGATTTTTCTTTAAAAGGAAAAATCATATAAATGACAATTTTCTAACAAGTAAAATAAATAAAAAATGGCAAAGTAACAATGTACAGAGATTTAAATGAATATAAATTGAAATAAGCAGAACAGAATATCCATTTGTGTTTTCTGCAGCCATCTTTGGTCCTATGTGGTAAAACACAATGTGTAGCACTGAAATACCAGTTTTTGTGATTCTCTGCAAGTAAAATAGAAAAATATAGTGCATTGTATTCAGAGCTCACTACAGAGAAATATGTGTACAAAACAAGACAGTATAAATAAATTTACACACTTTACACTGACACATTTACATTTTCTGTGGATGCCCACATTATTAAAGAAGCCCACATTCTGTCAGATCCCTGGGATCTTTCTTTAAACAGCCCGATTCTTTTTGGAAGTACACAATTCCACTTGAAGGGTTGTTCACTGTCTAAACATATAGTACAAATATATAACTTATTCTAAAGATATGCACAAAGGGAATCTCTTGAAAGATCATTCATTATTGCTTCTGGTCGACAGAAAAAGGCAAAAAAGATCCAAAACAAAACAAAACAATAAACTCTTTTCGTATTTCCATGTAGCGAGAAAAAAATAAATCTAATGATCCTAATAATTAATACTAGATGCAAGTATTTCTGTGCGTCCTAAGATGCATAAGTCTCCAATGGTAAACAAAATGACTACCCTTTTTAACCCTGAAACCCTGATATTTTTATATATATATATATATATATATATATATATATATATATATATATATATATATGTATATATTTATATATATAGATAGAGTGCTAATATAAAATCTAAAACCATACAATCAAATAACGATTGCATTCAACGATAACTTGTACAAAAGATATATTTTGGCCATTTCTTTCAAATTTAATCATTAAAAAATGAATGTTGACCCCTTAAACTGAACATTCATATGGGGAAGGTTTGACATTTTACAGTACTATTTTATAAAATGTAGTTTAGTAGACCCTGCTTATACAGAGGATTTATTTATTAAAATGATATAATGTATCCACTGTGTATTCTGTATCAAAGGTGTCATAAGCACACAGAGTGCTGTTATTGCTTCTTATTCAGGCAAACTTTAGAAAATATTTAAAAACAGCAGAGTTATTAAACTGTGGAAATTTAATTTGCTTCCCACTGATTTGTCAATGTCTAAATAGATAGATAAGTAAAATAACCTAATCAGTGACAAACTGCATTTAAAATATTTTTTTACCCATGCTATTAATAGTTTACCAATAACTGTGAAATGTAACCTAGTACTCCAATAAAAGGGGATGTTAAGAAGAAAAACACATGAAAAAATAAGGTTACATCATAAATCACATCTTAAAGAAAATATTTTGCTGCATTTACCAATAGTTTCATGATTTTGTTCAACAAATATATTTGTTTTAAAATTCTTTATTCACAATACATTTGAAAAAGTCCATTGGGTAAAAAGGAGGTTAGAGAGCTCTATTTTTTCTTTTTCAGGTAGTACATTGTTTTGACTGCTGTCTTCCTTGCCACATTAGTTTGATCCAATTTCTCTCTCAGGTCTGGTGGCACTTAGGAGTTCAAGTCTGTAGGTGCTTGAGGATCTAGTTGATTTTTAGCTACGTAAAAAGCCGTAGTAAAGAGGACTCAGGAAAGTGAGTATAGTCTAGCAGCAGTTTGTGTGTAGTGAAGGCCAGTGCTGTTGTCTCATAGTCTTACCTCCCTCATAAGGGAGGGCTATCTATCACACTTGAATGCCTGTTCCATGTAGATGTAACATTTGTGCTCTCATAGTCTGAATACTGCTCATAATTTTCTTTTGATGACCAACCAATGTAATTCCCAAACTCATGATGTCACTGTAGAGACACAAAATACATTTGATTAATGCTTCAGAAGATGATAGGTTCTTTACAAATCAAAACACCTTAATAATAAAATATGTAGTTATCCTAACAGTAAAGAGGATTTTGGTCTACTTACCAATAAATCATTTTCTGTTAGTCCGTGTGGAATGCAAGACCTATAGGGGGTTAAGTATTCTCCTGCAAGAGGGCAGGGCATTTCAGGGCTATCAGAGGCAGAAATGTCTCCCCTGTTTACTTTACCCCAGCCAGTCTAATCTGGCCTAATCCAGTTTTAATGTATAACAAAGATCTAAGAAAAAAGAAGTGTTGCAGGAAAGGGGATTTCTTTAAACTAGAGAACCCAAGAGGACCTCCCTGTCCAGAACTCAAACAGCTGTTTTTTCACCTGGAGGTAAGTCCTGTGTTCTACATGGACTAAGAGAAAAGGATTTATCGGTAAGTACACACAAATCTTCTTTTCTCTTACATCCTATGTGGAACACAGGAACAAACGGGATATACCAAAGCATCCACCAAGATTCCAGGGAGGGAAAGAGACAAAACACTCTTAACACAGACCAGATCTAACAGAGATTAACTGGAACAACATGAACCTTGGGTCTAAACAGACACCAACACAGAAAATCAGGGAACAGGAACCAAAGAAAAAAGAAGTACAGCCACACAGGCACAATGGCCTGTAGGACCCTCTGACCAAAACTTGCCTCACCCAAAGCCAGCATATTAACACTGTAGTGTTTGACATATGTGTGAAGGGATGACCAGGATACCTTCCACAGCTGTACCACAGAGACCTGATTCTTGTAGGCCCAAGAGACACCCACCGACCTGATGAAATGAGCCATGATCGGAAAGGGCATCGGCTTCCTCTTGAGAACGTAAGCCTGGTGAATGGAAGCCTTAATTCAAGAATCCACTGTCAACTTAAAAGCAGCCTAGCCTGCAAAAGGGCCCTCATCAAGGACAAAAAGTGAGTCAGATTTTCAAAATGGCTGTGTGTGAGGTACATAGTACTTCTAGTACCTAACCATGTCCAAAAGATGAAGCTCCTGCTCCTGTCTGTTAGATGGTGCAGAACAGAGAGAAAGAAGAACAGTGAGGGAGATTTATAAAAAACGTTCTTTGTACTGTTTAAAGAACTGTCCTTAAAGCATGGCAAGTAAAAATAAGGCCAGGTCTGATTTACAATGAATAGTTTAATGTCTGGAATGCTTAAGAACAATCTAGACATGGTGTTAAAATTCTAGCGATAATATTGTCACAAATCTATCGCAAACTGCGACAATTCTTTAAAAATTCACTGTTCCAATATTTTCCTTATCCCTAATGCCAATTTTCCTCAACCTGTATTACTTGGTGTTACATGCAAGAAAACTGATGTTACATAGTTTATAAATAACGAAAACTCCACTTTAAAGACAATTTACACATAACTTCATTTTTATAAATCTCCACCAATGTCCTGGTTAATGAGCCACTTTGAAACAAACCTAGGGAGAAACCCTCTAGGAGTCCACAAAACAACCCTATCAGGGTGGAAAACCAGAAAAGGGATGCCTACAAGACAAAGCCTGAATGTTGGCCTCCCGCTGAACAGACACAATAGCCAGTAAAAAGGCTGTCTTGAGCTTCACGAAACACAGAGAACCTGAAGACAGGAGCTCAAAAGGAGCTCTCTGAATCACTCGTAGAAAAACGTCTCATGTCCCATGGAGGAGTGGAAATCAAAAAAAAAGAGTAGGCATTAGGCTTCCCTTGCACAAAAGTCTGCACATATGACAATAATGCAATGCACCTCTGAAAAAAACATGAAATATGGACTTTAATAAAACCGAAGACCATCCTGAAGAAAGGCTAAAAGAACCCATAGACAAAAAGGTATTACAGAACAGAGAGCATACCCCATGCTAAGTCTTAGATGAAGAGGATAAAGTCTAAGCCTTGGATGAAACTGGCTTACGAACCGATAACACAGTGGCAATGACAGAGTCAGAACAATCCTTATTATTCAGGATGCTCTTTCAAGAGCCAAGCTGTCAAATCTTGCTTCTCCATCTCTGGATGACACATCTGACCCTGAGTCAAGAGGTCTGAATGCAGATAAAGCTAAAACAGCACTGATGTGGACAGAGGGACTTCTGGTCCCTCCCTGAAAGTTGATGTAGTCCACCACCATGTTGGGCTGGACCCACACAGGGAATGACTGGAGGGACTGAGACCCATGTGGCAAAGCTAGGCAAATCACCCAGTGCTCCAGAATACTAATGGCCTGAAGACCTTCTGCTCCTGTCTAAAGACCCTGAGCCATATGATGGCCAATGGTGGAACCACAGCCTGTCAAGTTTGCATCCAGCATGACTATCACCCAATGTACAATAAACATGGATGCCCCAGCAACAGATGGAACATCTGCAGTCACTAATGGTCAGACAGGTACATAACACGGGAAGATGATACTGATACCTGTGTCAATTCCTTAGAATGTTCAGTTGCAGCTCCTCTGTATGGAATTGTGCAAATGGGACTGCCTCCGTGGCAGAGATAAGAAAACCTAGCACCTTAATATACTACCCATCATGAATGGCCAAAGTAGGGTCTGGAGAAGCAAAGACAGAATTTGTCCTTTCTGGCAAGAATACTCTCCTCAGAAGAGTTTGGACTCTTATAACAGAAAGAGAAATACCTGAAATGGAACCAGAGAAGATTTCTTGAAACTGAACAAACCCCAGCCATTCTGTTCCAGAACAGATCTACAAGTCTGAATCTGAGAGTGAAGAATATCCTCTAAACCCGCCTTTAGCAAAAGGTCATTCAGGTAGGGAGTCAGAGAGATCCCTAGGTGAGTTTCCAGTGCTGTCCTGACCTTTGTAAAGAACCAAGGAGTGGTGGTCAACCCAAAGGGAAGGTGATGAAGAGCAAGGAGTCCTTTATGTCCACAGAGGCCCAAAACTCCATTGGGCACATTGCAATGATGACAAAGTTCAAGGACACCATGCTGAACCAAGCTACAAGAATAAAAAGGTTGAGGAGCTTCAAGCACAGAATGGAACATCATCCATCATCATTTTTTTGGACTTATGAAGCGGTTGGAATAGAGTCTTAGGAACATTTCCTCAGAAGGAACAGGTAACAAAACATGCATAACTACCAGGGAAGAAACTGCATTTACGAATAGATGGCTCCATATGGGATTGTGTGGAATTCTGGACATGAAGAAATGACTGGGAGGAAGGAACCTGAAGTCTATGTGGTTACCTACTGAAATTACCCAAGAAAACAAAAATGTATTACAGAAAGAGCCCAAGCAGTGAGAAAAAGAGGCAGACAAGACCCCTGTGACTCATGCAGAGGTAGCCTTGTCAGCTGTGGGCATCAGTGCAGGCTTCTTGCCTGTCCAGGCATTTTTGGGATTTGGGGGTAAGGTGTGCCTGGGCTGCTTAAGAAGTAGAAGCTCTAGGAACAAACCCATACTGGTGGGAGTAAGGAAAACTACACATTTTATGTTGAAAGAAGGAATATTTAAGAGTAACCTTAGGCAATAAAGCACTCATAGCTCTACTTACATGACTAAAAGCCTACTCCATCTCTGGGCCATACAACTGCTTTCTCATGAACGGAAGGGGCACCAAGGACTTTTTGGTAGACGGGAAATCAGGCCAAATCTTTACTTGCAAAGTATGATGCTCATCAATAGAAGAAGCTGAGGCCTTCCCAGTAAATCTTGCAGCAGCAAATGACGCTTTTGCCAGATATGCATTAGTCTCAAGGATCTTAGATACAGCCAAAACAAAATCCTCCCTAGTTTCATCCACATGGACGGACTCCAAAAGTTGATCACCAAAACAGCCATGGCCCTACTTAGGTCAGATATAAGGCAACACCAGAAGCAGCAAATGTCAACTTCAATTGAGAATCCAGGCTTATCCACTCAGTCCTTAAGTCCACAAGAAAGGTTGTATTATAGGGAAGGTGAGAGAATGTAAGGCCTACTCCGGGGTGGGGGTGTAGCCCATTGTGCTAAAGCATCTTCAGAGAGAAAGATGTCTGGGAAGGAACAATCTCTTGTCAGGCATCCTCCATAAGAAACAGTGAAGAGGAAAAGAGGGGTAGCCTCCTTTTTGCACCTTATTAAAAACACGAGGGGAGGAAGAGCTGGAATCTGGGGTCTCGGAGACCTTCAGAGTTTATAAGTCATCTTAGATAAGACCCTTAGCAGATGAACTAGGGTCTTCCTCAAAAGAATTCCCAGTAGGGAATGACAAATACAAATTATCCTCATCAGAGTCCCCTTCTTCAACTGAAGAGTCCCTACCATGGTAAAGTTTCACTCTGTGAAATGGCTGTGATGCCTTTTAGGGGGAAGAAGATGGTCTTGAGACCAAGAACCTGAAATATTTTTAATAGAGGAAGGTATAGATCTCATAGATGAAATTAGGGCCTTAACCCATGTAGGCTCCTGTTCATTAGAAGAGGGCCCCAGGTACCATGTGGTGGCTATAGAGCAAAAGGAACATAAAGTACCAGAAAAATACCTATTAGAAACGATCTGGCATAAGGAGCAATAGGTTAAATGGGTTAAGAAGGGAGGTAACCCCCCAAAACTAGGTAGTTTGCCCATGTCTCCTTTGGGTGCAGACACAGCCAGGACAGTTTTTAAAATATAGTAAAGGACAGTAAAATTAAGATAAAAGTACTTAAATAAAGTTAAAAGTATTTGACTGAACATGTTCAAGAGACATTCAATGACGTAGAGACCAAATTCATGCATTCTACGCTGAAGTGAAAAAGGAAGAGGATCAGCTGTCTTATGGGTAATGTAATCACTAGCCAATACCCACCAACCTACATGCAACAGAATCCCCTAATATCAAGGAAGGGGAGTCCTCCCAAGCCACCACTATGCAACTCAAAGATATAGAAGCAAAATAAGCCCCCACAGGAGTACACATGGTGGAACAGAGTCCCTAATACCATCCGTGTCCCAATCCAATATGGCCATCACTAGTGCCCATTCTTAATTAATGTGATCAAACACCACTTAAAAGATAAAAACTAAATATAGAATAAGGTAAAAAAAATAAAACAGGATGAAATAAAACTGAATTAAAATGAGTGAAAATCCTCCTCTGTAAAAGCAGAGGGATACACATGCACAGGAATATACAGAGTGCCAGTCCAGCCAAATCAACACTGATAATGGAAATGTAACTGCCATAGAAACAGATAGGGACATACTCACAGGAACATTGCACTCTGAATGCAGGAAAGATTGTTCTTTTCAGTTTTCCAGATCTGTTATAACATACAAATGTCTGCTCAGATCAACTAAGCAGAAACTGAGAAGAGGACTGATAAAGCAAGTCATCATCTAACAAACCCAGGAAGATTAAGTCTGTGCTTGGCTCAAACCAACACTGGAGGCCAGAGATATGAGCCTGCCTAATAGGGGGGTTACAGAGCCCCATCCAACCGACAAAAAAATTATCTTTGCCTATGCTCAGTCCATGAGGTCACTTGTAAACTGTATTAGACATGATTAAACTTGTTAGGGCGCAGTGAGCAGGGAAGTAGTCTCCACTCTTGAGAGACTTTTCAGGCAAGTGCCCTGCCTACCACCAGGAGGATACTTTGGTGTTCCACATAGGATGTAAGAGAAAAGACAGTTGGAAGGCAGTGGTAGTTCTGCTTCTAGAGGTTTAACTATAGTCTGCATCATCATGCTGAAAAGAAGAACTCAGGGGGAAATATAGTGTACCACAGCTAAGAAGAAAAAATAGAAAATCACCATTGATTTAATTTGAGCGTTTAACCCCTTCTATGCTAGACAGTTTTTCAAAACATTGCTTTACAGTGCACTGGACACCTCACTAACATTAAAAGGGATTAAAACCCCATTTAAATCTACTGGGATTTTTATTTGTCCCCTATGATTTAGTTGGTTTGCCCCACAATTGTTCATTTTTCTTTTGTGCATAATAGCCTAGAAGCTTATAACTATCAGCATATTAAGAGTGTATATGAAAAATGCTTTGGGGTTTCACCATAAATTCTATTGAGAACAGGATATTTAGACACTTGTGTTACACAGTTGGTTTTTATTTTCACTCCGAAATATTCCCTCTACTTTTATGTATTACCATTTGTGGTTTAATAGAATTATTTCTTCTCTGGAGGGGAGGGACAGACAAAGGAATGATAAATGGGAGCTAAAATCTCCATGTGCCAAATGTTCCAATTCCTATGTTATTCAGTGGAGCATATGCATAGGCTAAACAGAATAACATAGGCATTGGACAGTTCATCTCAATAGAGAATGTTTCTTTTATTTATCACAACTTTGTGCATAACTCCTCAGGGAGGGAGGGAGAGATGAACTAAGGAGTGATAAAGTAGAAATGATTTCTCCAATTCCTACGTTATTCTGTGGAGCCAATGTCCTAAGATTTCTCCATCTCTGGAAAGTGACATCAATGGAGAATGTATCTCCTCTTTAGTGCATAACCCCACTGAACGCACTCTTTTTCTCTCTTATCACAGTTTATTTATTTATTTATTTATTGTCTCCCTGCAATTTCCTTCTGAACTTCTTGAGTGAGAGCAGATGCAACTGGTGCAGGTTGGAGAAGCATCCGCTCTCATCCGCATAGTGGCTTCTATTCCTAAAACTTAACTGACTTGTGTCCAATTGGCTGCTTTAATCCTCCGCCAAACTAGTGCAGAGGAGGTGAAATTGTTCTTAAGCCCATAACATTGCTGATTTTACAGAGATCCTAAATGTAACACTCAGTCAGGCAGTCTCTGATTAATCTACATCTGTTTATAAGAAGATTTTGGAAACCTAAGCTAATGGGGGGGGGCGCAAGGACAGGTTTGAGAACATAAGATCTAGAGTATTGTGTTGGCAGCATATTCCATCATAATCTTATGAAATGAGAAAAACTAAGCTGCTCTTAAGTAGTGCTTATCAGTGATGCTAATGCAGGAGTCTAGGCTCAAACCTATCATCAAGTCTGCGGTTGCCTATAACATTTGCTCTTATAGTCGATAGGGTAAAACTGTACCATGGCATCGGAAACAATGAATCACTGCAGGTGTGGCACTTCATGGTACAAAAGAGATAACTTGACATCTGTAAACATTTGAGATGCTCTGACTCTGTTTCGCATATTCACTGTGAAGCTGTTGGTCCTGCCCCTTACACTGCCACAGGGGTATGCAATGCACATTCATATGGCACTGAAAGGGTTAAGGGAGGGAAGATGTTGTCTCTGATCTCCAAAGCAGAGACAGCACATTTCCTCTGGTTCTACAGAGAACTACAGGGAGATCCCAAAATCACAGGTCTCAGGTTGGTGATGTTGGTGCAGGGAACTCTGACAGCAGAGGCAGATATTGAAGCTTAGTGTAATATGGCGAACAGCCATATTAACATACCCACGTGAATACGACACATAAATGGTATTTCCATATGAAAATGAGCCATTGTCCATGTAGTGAGTGCACAATCATAAATCTGTCAAAGGCATGACCAGCGACACAAATCTGACACGATTACCATAATGGCCCTTATTGTCCTTTTGTGCATTTTCCCCAGTATGCAAGTCAGTTTCCCTCCCTGTGCTTTATGTACCAAAAACTCAGACTGTAAGCGCTATGATTCTTTGTACAGAAATGTGCACAAATTGTTAGTGATATATAAGAAGACAATATTATCATTATATTCCAATGCATAAAACTGCTGTTACCATACTTATTTACCTCAAGCGCTGATTCACATCTCTATACAATCTCTGTACGAACTAGTCATCCATTATTTATTTCTTCCCATATCTTACAGAATTCCTCTTCTAACTTCTGCTTTTAAATGTCCCCCCAAAACTGAACTCTTTTGTGCAAACCAGCTGCACAACAGAGAACAAATACAAATTCCCATTTATTAAAAAATAAATAAATAACCCCTTGAATGCAAAAGAGGACTTCAAATTATTGTGAAGCATTCTCAATCACTGATACCCCATTTAAATCAATGGAACTTTTTGTTTGTCACCTATGATGCTAGATTGCCCCAGCCTCACTGTCACTTTACACAAAACTTCTACACATTATCAAGAACTGATTTCAATCTTATCTTTAGAAAGAAGTATACTGGCAATTCTTTTAAAGAGATAGTAATGTTTCAAAATAAAAACAGCTCCAATTAATAGTCATAGTATTTGGGCCATGGAGAGTGTTATTTCAATACTGTCAGAGTTGTAGTTCAAGAGTAATTGAATGAAAAAGTATCCCCCTCCTGCCCCTTTTACCTAGTGTAAGCCACCTCCCCTCAGACGTGGAATCTGAACTTAAGAACAGACAGCTCACAGCAAGGGACAATCTTCTTAGTGTGAGAACAATAAAACACTGTCCCCCTTATGTTAATTGAAGATTGTCCCTTGCTGCAATCCATTCTGACAATCTTGCTGCTCTGAGCTGAGCAGTGTTACATCAGTGAAAGGGGCGGGAGGTGGATACTTTATCATTCCATTACTCTTGAACTACAACTCTGACAGTATTGAAATAACACTCTCCATGGCCCAAATACTATGAAGATTAATTGGAGCTGCTTTTATTTTGAAACATTACTATCCCTTTAAAGGGATAGTAATACTTCGTTTTATCTTTATTTTATTTTCTAGGCATTAAAAAAACATGAAGAACAATGTAAGTCTTATCTCTCAAACCTTTATGGTTTGAGAGATATTCACAAGCAAAGTTTCCCCTCCAGCCCCTTTTACCTAGTGTAAGCCATCT
This sequence comes from Rhinophrynus dorsalis, assembly GCA_037306005.1. Taxonomy (NCBI): domain Eukaryota; kingdom Metazoa; phylum Chordata; class Amphibia; order Anura; family Rhinophrynidae; genus Rhinophrynus; species Rhinophrynus dorsalis. The sequence continues at coordinate 304,970,474 of CM074720.1, read as the reverse complement.
CTTCTCAGATGTGGAATCCAGTCCATAGACCAGACAGATATCAGAAGGGGACAATCTTCTTCCTTTAAGAACAATGAAAGCCCTGCCCCCCTTGACAAGTTTTTCCCCTTGTATTAATTGAAGATTGTCCCTCTCTGCAGTCTACCTGGGCACCTCCCTTCTGATCTGGCTGAACAGTGTTACATCAGTAAAAGGGACGGGAGGGGGATACTTTGTCATTGAATTACTCTTGAACTACAACTCTGACAGAATTGAAATAACACTCTCCAAAGTCCAAATACTATTAAGATTAATTAGTGCTGCTTTTATTATGAAACATTACTATCCCTTTAAGGTCATTAATCTCTGTCATCTGTGACCAAATCTCTAATTTGGACAAAATGTATACTCATAATAAATTCATTTTAACCCATTAAGGACTATGGCTACTTTGCACCATAAAGACATAATCAAATTTGATGTATTAGTAAGTGGTTTTACAGCTGTACAACAAATAGGTTATACAACGCTCAATGATTTGTGTGTAGTTATTAAACAAAATATTGAATAAAATGAAATATTTTAAACTGAAACAAAAGCACTTAAAAAAATCAGTGGACATTCTTACTACTTAGCACTGACAAACTGATTCCATTCCTGTGCACCCAAACACCCACTGGATAGAGCTGTAACTGATCAAAGTGCTACTTGTGCACAGAGATCTCAAAGATTGTTGAGATCTCAAAGTCCCATTCTGAATTAAAGTGCAAAGAACTGATTGGCTGGTTTCGTACACTGACAGAAAACCTGTGCTAATAGGGACAGCCCACTTTAGTTTGACAGTACTCCCCATCTCTTTAAAGGGACATGCTTTTTTTATATAAATGGTGGAATGGAAAATAAGCCAACCAAATGAGCCACTTCTACATGGCATAAATGCCATTGAGGGGTTAATCTTCATTAGGACCCATTTTCTTCCCTCCCAACATAAATTATTTTTAATATAATATCTCATGAACAGATTTTTCCCCTTCATTTGTGTCTATCTGTCATTATTGTTATTGATACTTTCCAACTACATAGTTCTGTGGAGTCTTTTGGCATATTATGAACACATAAAACAATAAGAACAGCAGTGTCCAAATGTTAGTTGATTGAAAAAGAACCACACTAGCAGCAAGAAGGTAGATGGACACATAATATATAATTTCTTGTAACAGTAAATAACACACTTATAAAACTTTGGATAGGAAAAAGATGTTTTGATGCCGTTAACAAATCTAAACATAGGGAAAATATAGATTAATAAACAAAATTAAAAAAGGCCAGTATTTACTTACTCAATTGACATCCTGGCAACAGATTCAAGGGAATTGTATCCTGCTGAACTGAAGTTATCCTTATATCGCTCCATTTTAATTGCTTGTAACCACTCTCCAACTGAGCAGAATGCAGTGAAATCAAGGGTATTCTGATCCAGAAGTGGACTAGTAGGTCTGAGCAAAAATAAAACATTATTTTATAAACATTTTATTTAGTTTTTGTGAATCAAATGTCATCCATTTTAATGTGAAAAAACCCATAGACTTTAAGAGATGTAATTAGCAAAACATGTTGCATCCTGCAAAAAATGTTGTGCCGATGATATCCCAGTAAAGTAACACAGCTCAAATTACTTTTCATTGCTCCTTTACTGCTCCTTAACATTCCCTATTCTTAGGAAAGAATGGGCAAAGGTAATTTGTAACAGAATAAAAGAACAACATAACAGAACCAATATCAAAGATAGCAGTGTCAAAAATAAATCTAAATAAGGCTGTTCAATTACATTTTTTATAATAGTATCTGAAAATCCTTTACCGCCACCAGTTAAAAGTTTCCCCATCCCACCCCTTTTCATCACATCATGCAGACTTCCCTCACGTCCGAAAGCTGGTCCGGACAGATTTCAAAGAGGGGCAATATTGTGTCAGCATGAGGAAAACCCTGCCGTCCTTTGTCCAGGGTGGCAGGGTTTTCCTTATACTTACACACAGAATATTGGCCGAACAGATAGCGACAAGGGACAATGGACCGGCTTTCTGATCTGAGGGAACTCTGTATGACATGATGAAAAGGGGCAGGAGGGGGAAACTTTTAACTGGATTTTCAGGATTAATATGAAGCTAAAGGATTTTCAGAAGATACTTTTCATTATAAAAAATTAAACTGAACAATCGTATGTAGATTTATTTTTATTACTAGTAGGAAGTATGAAGAGACATGAATTAAATATTAAAATATTTATTTTTAAGCTGTTAGCTTAGATAATACATACACTGAGAAGGTTACTTTCTAATTGCCGATGACAACCTTATCAATCATTGGAGTTTATTCAGCTGAATTGATATACTAGCTATAGCTACTGCATAGTCTCTGTGGAGAGCAGTCGGCAGATATTCTGAAAAGGTCCTTATACCCTGTGCACTATACAGCTGTCTGCTGCCAATATATTATATTGTCTTCAGTAGATAAACTAATATAGAAACATTTTTCATCATCAAAATATAGATACACAGCATTATTTAATAATCATTAAACAGAACATGGGCAGATTTTATTTTATTCATTGATTTTATTTTTTGTTTAAATATATTTAAGATTTTTATGTAATTTGTTGCTATTTGAGGCCATACCTATAAATTATATGTGTATATTAATATTGCCATGCCAGAGAAAAAATATGACATGATTATTTATTTATGTAATGATTATTAAGACAAAGAATAATTCAGTCTCCATAAGAATAAACAATAGTGAGGAATTAACAAGACCAAGAAAGCCTCAAATAATCTTATTGTGATCTATAAGAGAATGCTATATGGTGTAAAGGCTAACTCCCATATAAATCTTGTCAACATAGTTATCCACACACCACAAAATAGGGAGTAAGCATGGAGGAAGAAGAGAGAGAAAACACAGGTAATGAGGTGAAAGTAATAGAAAGGGAGAGAAGGATAGGAAAAGGAGAATCAGTAAGAAAGGGGCTAAGTGGAGAGGGGGGAGGTGAAATGAGGGGAGCACATCCACCCATTATACATTCTTATATCACTGAGGGTGGGTGCAGCAGTCACAGTGTGATCAAATTTAATTGTAAGTTTGTTGATTCAATCTGATATGTTATTTTTATGTGTTCCAAGGCTCAATTATATATGTTGACAATTTTCATATGCTCCCTTGCCAAACTATTTATGCTGAATATAAAGCAGCTCATGCTGACATTAGATTTTTTTGTGATCAATGACTGACTTTTATTTGTTTTTGCAATTTCTAAACAATTCTTTCAATGAATGTATAAATAAATGATAATAACATATTCCTGTTACTAACTCTATCATCAACACTCTCATTGACTCTTATCATACAAAACAATTTTAGTCCAGTACCGTAAATATTTTCAGAACTAGAAACTACTGGAAATCAATGTCAATCTATACATGTATAAGTGTGTATTCCATGTTACATAGCCATTAAATTAAGAGGACTTATATCCATCTTTCAACACATTAAATGCTATACATTATGTATATCCCTATTTGGTAAAATCAGACCAATCATTTCTTGCTTATTACTACTGAATCTGTAAAATGTTATATTTTATTGCTCTTACAGTAAATAATAAATTCCTTTGCAGAGGTTAAAACCTCCTTTCTTCTAATCTCAGGAGATCTTGCAATCTGTACAAACTTGTTGATGAAAAGGTACCAAAGTAGCAAACATATAAAACTCAAATTCATAGAAATCCTTACTCAGAACAAAAATGCTCAATTCCCTTTATTAATTTTTTGGCCAGTCCTTGAACTCTTTCCAGTTTTAGAATATCTCTGTTTGTACACTTTTACCCAATACAGCATACTCAAGGTAAGGTCTTATCAAATATTTATCAGTAAACAAAACTATACTTTCTACGTGTGAGTCTATAACCTTTTATGTATTTAAATATTTCTGGCTTTTGCAGGTGATGATTGACATTGTGTACTGCTGCAAAGTCTCTGTTTAAATCTCTACCAAACCCTTCTCCATGATATACACTTTTACGGTTTCCTTTGTTGAATTTCAGTGCCCATTTTTGTCCATTACTTAACATTTACCTTTATTGAACTACATCTGCCATTTATCTGACTAGTCCTCCAATATGTCCAGTTCATCTGCAGAGAAGAGATACATTGTCCTGACTGTATCACCCTATATATAGAGTGGGATTCTATTGCAAGTAATAAACATTATTACTGGTTTTATTTCTCCTGGAAAATTGAAGATAAAAACAGCTAGTTATCACCTGCAGTTGAATCCAGTCCATAATTTGGTGTTATCACCAGAGAAAGACTGCATTCAGTGACTGCATCAATTTCACTAATACACAAATGCAAAATAATTGGGCCTTAGGGTATACCACTTCAATATTCTTTTCACTGTAAGCATGCTCCATTTATAATGATAACTCTTTGTACTCTGTTCACTCAACTATTTTTCTCACCAAGTATAGCTATAAAATTGGTCTAAGTCTTTTACTTTATAGACTAATTTTCTGTTTGGTACAATAACAGTAAAATAACTACTTAGCAAATAATATGAAAATGTTAAATAAAATTACACACAGACATGGCTTTCAAAATGTTAGTCATTTACATGTGACATATACAGTTCGTTATAAATGCTTAAGAGGAAAATATTTAATGATTGCATTCTCACCTATTGCATGTGCCCATGGGAGTTTTCAGGCTGTTAGGGTTTCGAATCATTTTGTCTAATATGCCAACAATCTGTTCAAACTTAGGCCTTTCCCCTCGTTCCTTTTGCCAACAATCTAACATCAGCTGATGAAGACCTGCCGGGCAATCCATTGGTGCTGGTAATCGATAACCCTCCTCAATAGCTTTTATAACCTATTATTGAAAATATAAACAGTTTAATAAGTTTACCCTCCATTAAATGGCATAATAAGTCATTTAATTTACTTATTAGAATAACATTATATACTAATTTTATAGGATATCAGAATGATCTGTCTGGTCATTTATTCAAAACTGAAGCCCTTCTGTATGACACCATGGTTGGGTTGTGTCTCTGTCCCAGTGATCTTTCTATCAATTTATTGCACTGTCTGTCCACATGGTTAATCATTTTGTGAACAAAAGGTGGCCTATCATATTTTATTTTCTTAATCGTTTGTTTTCCAGCAATATACCCCTACTATATGTCTTTCAACCGTGACTTCATTTAATTCAGTTCTTTGAACATAATATGAAATATCAAACCTACTCACTGTCAGAACATAGGTCTTCATCAATTCACAAATGTGAACTCATAGCCACTGCTTATGACTAGACCTCTTGTTTAATGCAGCATAAATATGAAAAACATTTGCTAGATACAGTGGATATAAAAAGTCTACACACCCCTGTTAAAATGCCAGGTTCTTGTGATGTTAAAGAATGAGACAAAGATAAATCATGTCAGAACTTTTTCCACCTTTAATGTGACCTATAACGTGAACAATTCAATTGCAAAGCAAACTGAAATCGTTGAGGGGGAAAAATAAAAAACTCACAATAACCTGGTTGCATAGGTGTGCACACCCTTAAAGGGATAGTAATACTTCGTTTTATCTTTATTTTATTTTGTAGGCATTAAAAAACATGAAGAATGATATAAGTCTTATCTCTCAAACCTTTATGGTTTAAGAGATATTCACAAGCAAAGTACCCCTCCCCGTACAGCCAGATCAGAAGGAAGGTGTCCAGGTAGACTGCAGAGAGGGACAATCTTCAATTAAGATAAGGGAAAAAGCTGAAAAACTTGTCAAGGGGGGAAGGGCTTTCATTGTTTTCATACAAAGAAGAATGTCCCCTTCTGTTATCTGTCTAGTCTTACAACTAGATTCACATCTGAGAAGAGATGGCTTACACTAGGAAAAAGGGGGCAGGAAGGGGAAACTTTGCTTGTGAATATCTCTTAAACCATAAAGGTTTGAGACATAAGACTTATATCGTTGTTCATGTTTTTTTAATGCCTACAAAATAAAATAAAGTTAAAACGAAGTATTACTATCCCTTTAAACTAATACTTTGTTGAAGCACCTTTTGATTTTATTACAGCAATCAGTCTTTTTGGGTAAAAGTTTATTAGCATGGCACATCTTGACTTGGCAATATTTGCCCACTCTTCTTTGCAAAATTGTTCCAAATCTGTCAGATGGGGAGGACATCTCCTGTGCACAGCCCTCTTGAGATCACCCCACAGATGTTCAATTGGATTCAGGTCTGGGCTCTGACTGGGCCATTCCAAAATGTTAATCTTCTTCTGGTGAAGCTATGCTTTTGCGGATTTGGATGTGTGCTTTGGGTTGTTGTCGTGCTGAAAGGTGAACTTCTTCTTCATCTTCAACTTTCTAATGGACACCTGAAGGTTTTGTGCCAAAATTGTCTGGTATTTGGAACTGTTCATAATTCCCTCCACCCTGACTAAGGCCCTGGTTCCAGCTGAGGAAAAACAGCCCCAAAGCATGATGCTGCCACCATCATGCTTCACTGTGGGTATGTGTTCTTTGGGTGATGTGCAGTGTTGTTTTTGCGCCAAACATAACACATTTTCCCACGTGCTTTTGGGGGATTTGATGTTTGTTATTGCAAACTTCAGCCGGGCTTGGATGTTTTTCTTTGTAAGGAAAGGCTTCCGTCTTGCCACCCTACCCCATAGCCCATTCATATGAAGAATACGGGAGATTGTTGTCACATGTAGCACACAGCCAGTACTTTCCAGAAATTCCTGCAGTTCCTTTAATGTTGCAGTAGGCCTCTTGGAAGCCTCCCTGACCAGTTTTCTTCTCGTCTTCTCATCAATTTTGGAGGGATGTCCAGTTCTTTGTAATGTCTCTGTTGTGCCATATTTTCTCCACTTGATGATGACTGTCTTCACTCTGTTAGATGGTATTTCTAATGCTTTGGAAATTCTTTTGTACCCTTCTCCTTACTGATATCTTTCAACAATGAGATCCCTCTGATGCTTTGGAAGCTCTCTGCGGACCATAGTTTTGCTCTGGGATGCAACTAAGCAAATGTCAGGAAAATCCTAGGAGAACGGCTGAATTTTATTTGTGATTAATCAGAGTCACTTTAAATGATGGAATGTGTGTAATGACTTCTATTTAACATGAGATTGAATGTGATTGGTTAATTCTGAACACAGCCATATCCACAGTTATAAGAGGGTGTGCACACCTATGCAACCAGGTTATTGTGAGTTTTTTATTTTTCCCCTCAATGATTTCAATTTGTTTTGCAATTGAATTGTTCACGTTATAGGTTACATTAAAGGTGGAAAAAGTTCTGACATGATTTATCTTTGTCTCATTCTTTAACATCACAAGAACCTGGCATTTTAACAGGGGTGTGTAGACTTTATATATCCACTGTAGATAGATAGATAGATAGATAGATAGATAGATAGATAGATAAAGTGATGGAACTTTGTTGCTCTGAACATTTTAGTTCACTAACGTTCTAAGATAACAAGTAAACATGTCACACCTAAATATGCATAAGCTACTAAAATACACTGATGTATACAGATACACAGCAGCATACAGATAGGAGGGGTATGCACACAAGTTGTCATAGACACTATATTCAGATACTGCTCTGTCCTTTAAATAATATCTAATGACCGTGTATGTTTATTATTAGTCATGTTCTCCTTATCACTTTTAGCTGTAGAATCAGAGCTTCTTCCCCTTCTGTTCTGCTTCTAAGGACACATCCTTTCATACTGATTGGCTGAAACCCAGCACCCCCAGGGGAGCGGTAGTCTTCAAGTGAAATAGCCAGCTTGCTAAATAAGAGTACAAGTCTAAGCATGCAATGACTGATACTTTAAAACTGCAATTTACAAAAACTACAAAATGTGTTTTATAATGTATTTTTCATTACTGAATAGAGACTCAGTATTATATATTGAAATGCAAAAAAACTATTTAAAAAACAAAACCTCTCACCCACAAATGTAAACAAAGTATGGAAATTCAAGTGTAAAACTGTACCAACATTACCTCAGTATCCACCCCATGCTTTGTTGATGGTATCTTATACAATAATACTAAGCTACTTATGTTGAAAAGAGAAGGGAACAGAACAGTGTATTGGCATAGGGTGTTCCTATCTTTAATGTTTTGTTTAATACTATTCAGTATACAAGGCAGAGCAAATGGTGTAATTTTACCCTATACTCTGGGGCAAGCATAATGGGCTTGCAAGCATAGTGTGTTTACCTGTCTGCAGTGCACAAATCATATCTTGTATTGCACAAAATGATGCATAGCCACTGGACTGTAATGCTAGTGGAGATACGGTTACATATTTGTGCATTCCCCCCACTGAGTGTCATGGTAGTCAGGCAAAGAATGACAGACACAGTAATAAAATATAACCACATTTATTAGAATACACAGTGATAATAATATATGAGATATGGCGATGATAGTATCCCACACAACCCCAGACCACCGGATGATAGGGCCCAAGCTCCTACCTGGAGCTGAACACTGTGATATGCACTGCACTACTGCGAGGTACAGGAGACTAAAGGCAACAGGAAGCGAGAGTCGGACAGAACCGCAGGACACAGAGGTTAATGGTCAGGCAGGTTAGGAGCGTACGGAGTGAGTAGTCAGCCAGAGCCACAGGTCAGACAAGCCGGGGATACATGGAGCGTGATAGGAGCCGGAGGACAGACAAACCGGGGACTACACAAAGCGAGTGAGTCAGCCAGAGCCACAGGTCAGAACTGATGTGGGTAGTCAGACAAGCTGGGGTCATACATGGAGTGAGTAAGTCAGCCAGAGCCACAGCTCAGAACTGATGTGGGTAGTTAGACAAACCGGGGTTATACACGGAACGGATTCTGTCACAATGGAGCACAAGAGTAACTAACAGGAACTCCTAGCCCCAAGGAGCAGAAAGAGGCGGGACCCAATTAGGTCACCCAGAATAGGCCCATAAACAGGCGTCCATGCTAGTCCCTTTTACCTGATGTCAGAATGAGGAAGTGGCCGGAGGCCATGCTGGCCGGCGGCCATACTGAGGTAGGAAGCACAGGAGAGTTAGGCTGCCTAGGTATACTGTGATACTGAGACACAAAAGGCACACTAAGTTAGTTATGGGGTCCATGGGTAGGGATATTTCCAACCCCACCAATGAATCTGGTGTGGTCTACTGACATAAATGCACAATTATGTGATGACATCCCAAAAGGTCCTTTTTCCCACTACAGCACCAGGCACGCTACAGGCCAGTGAATCCACAAAGAGATAACCTTGTAAGGTGTTTAAGGACCAGAGGACTGTGCAATGCAATGCCACATGGCTACTCATGGATGCAATGCATTTATAGAGACAGTAAAACTAGGTCAGTTCTTAACCGGTTACTGTCCTGGCACGTCACATACTTTTTACTTGCAGCACATGCAGGAGCACTGTAAGTAAAAACTGAAATTGTCTGATCCAAGACTAGAGCGGTCTCTCTCAGACTGTCGTCCGGTGCCCCAGTTACATGTCACAGGTCAGTGCCAGAATATTGTAATCGCTCAGAGTGGTCCTTAAGGGAAGGTAAGAGGTTAAGGGTCTTGCACAAAAGAAAGTTTTTGTTTTTCCTGTAGTTTAATGCTTGGTGGGATTGCATGATATTTAATCTATTGGACAAACAGCTCAGAGGCTCATAACTTCTGATGAAGACGGTCGTTACAGAACAAAGTTCTTTAAGATGTGTGGTACAATATCACTTTATAAAACAGCGTCTCCAGATAATCTGTTATTGGACTCTTCTGGTGCTGTGTGTGTGTGACTGAGAGCCTCTCTATGCACTCTTTATTAAGAATTTCAAAGCAAATCAACAGATTGTACTTCCACAGCAAATACCAGCTGAGATCCAGTTATTTAAAATCATCAGAAATTTATTGAAAGACAAATCTTAAAAAGAACCTTGAAGTATTCTGTGACCTGTGTCAACTCAAGTGAATAGATTCATTTCTCCAAAGTGGTGCAGTTGGTTTGCTCCAGAAATGAGCCTAAGAATTATTTGCATTTATACTTTCTGTAAGGCAATAAAAACGTACAACTATATTTTTGCCATTTTTCACTGTTTCTGTCAGTCAGAGCACATTTGGTTATCTGAAGAAAGTGAGTTGTTTTCAGGCATTCCTGCATACACATGTAAGATGAACATTTTACTCATGCTGCAGGTGACAGGGTGACAGAAATATAATGTTTCAAATACTCAATGCCACTCTTCATCAGACAATATAAATACAAATGATTCTCCAGGAAAGGGCTATAGTTCATGAAAATCAGATAGTGAAATGTATGATATAATGTATATATGTATGTGTATATATATATATATATATATATACATACACACACACACATATATATATATATATATATATATATATATAGAGAGAGAGAGAGAGAGAGAGAGACGCACTCGAAAATTGTGCATGATATTGCCCGTTCAATTGGCTGCTCTGTGCATGCTGGGGACCAGCTGGATGTTGATGGTGGGGAGTCTAGCTGCAATGATTATCACAAGTCTAGGCAGTAGGACTTCACCCCCTACCTACTCCTGTGAAAATCGCCATTCCTGTGAATCTCCTCTGGCGTTCTGCATTACTAGACTGCTGGGGACAACAAGGGAGGTACATGTAAAGGTCTGTGCTGAAGGAAGCACAGACCTCAGCTTACCAGTGGGGAGATCAGTTTGTTCTTCATACTGGCCAAGCTTTTTGTTGCGGGCTGGTTTGGCTTTGCGGGCCCCACAACTTGACCAGGCCCTAGGCTTCCGCCTAGGGTGCCTTGCCCATGACCTAGCTCTGTTGTCAACTCTTAATTAAAACTACTGCACCTGGAATTATGCAAAAAATTTTTTTCACTATTATAATTATGAAAAGAAATCTAAATATTCTGTGTTATTTTGATGTAAAAGTAAAATTCTAACATATTAAAAATAAATCTGAAAATATACAACATTTATAAAAACAGATGTGGGATTCTATAAATCTTATTCATATTAATCTAATAAAAAATTACTTCATCAAGATAGAGATGCAATTCTAGTGCAAACCATTGCATAGGTTAAATGAAAATTTCCACTGATTTTAAATAGGACTTGTAACTCTATGAATGCTAGAGAGGTCTCCAAAGCATTGCTTCAAGATTGCAATGGAAGTCTGCAGAATTTCCATGTCAGTCCTATGGTGCAGTTGTTTTCCTCAGAACTGCACTCTTTTTTCTGATGAATAAGACTCCGTGGGATTTTTTTATTATATGTTAATAATTTTAATAAAATAGTAATATGAACATTTACAGCAAGAGAGAATTAAAATTTGAAGGTATAATGGTTTATTTTGATATAAAACATAGATTCAATATTAAAGACATCTGTCAATGCAAGGAAACTGAGAGACAAAAACTTGACAAGCGAAATTGTCAATTTTAAAATGGCTCACGATAAGACTTTTTAAAATTAAACTTTTATAAGACTGCAGCAGCTGACATGAATTGACTGGTTCAAATCTCAGCTTATGGCCAGCTTCAGGACAAATACAGATGAAAATCCGCTAACTCTGCTAGCTAAACAATAAATGATAACACCATATAGCTTGTGCATTTGAATGTTAAGCAGCTGCAGCTTTATAGTGATTTTATATTCTTGTCAGAGATGTTTATGTTTGTTTGTAGTATTTGAGATGTCAAAGAAATAAAACTTTACTGAATATCTAGGGAATGTAAATATTTCTTTCCCCATCCCCAAGGATTTGTTTGCACACATTTTGACAGTCCATGAAATCTTTGACACTGAGTCCTGTCAGATGTTAACAACTGTGCCCTCTGTAAAAATGGCTCTTCCCTTAAACTTTTTATATCTTATTTTCATTTTGTGATCCAATGCTAATAAAGGTGTTGCTTTAGAGAGGATTTAAATATGTTTTATGTCTACTTACAGACACATTTTCTGACAACACAAAGTATATTTTGTTTGTGGGGTAAAAAAGTAAACATACACAGACACAAACATACAGAGTATATACCAATAAAAATAAACTTACATCCTGGTTTGACATATCCCAGTAAGGCCTCTCTCCATAGGACATTACTTCCCACATTACAATGCCATAACTCCATACATCACTAGCTGAAGTGAATTTTCGATACTGGATAGCCTCTGGAGCTGTCCATCTAACAGGGATCTTGCCTCCCTGATTAGAAAAAGAAATTAATTATTAAGCATGCAGTTAATTTAGTAGATGGCGTTAGCTTGATGACTTAGGTGTACATAAGATACAAGGTATACTATACAGTTTACATCAATGGAACTTAATTGAATCTGAGTTGATAATATCAAATCTGTTAAAGAAACACTAACAACTAAAATTATCTGGGTTTATACAGACACTTAAATATCTTGTACTTCTTGCAAACATCTGTAATAATTTTCTATTTCTATTCTGAGCCCTAAAATCTAGCCTTACATGTACTCCCTGGGGCCTCCCATTCCTTCCTTTTCAGGTCTTTTGTACTCCCATTGCCATAGCAATCTTGATAACAGCATTCTGTTGTCTGTAAATGGCTGAGATAAGTCAACAGACTAGAATTGCATGGGCATTAATCTCAAAAAATGAACACACAATCCATATCTCTTGTTACAAAAAGCACAAACAAATAACCAAATGGTGTCTCTGTAGGAGATGAGAGTCTACACATTTAATAACAATGCATTTTTTGGATTAAGTTTTAAGGATCTAACATTAAAAATAAAATGTTTTATAAAGGCCATCAGGAAATTCATAATAGTAAACATTACATAACCCAGCTTAACTTAGGTGCTAATTGTGCTAATTGTTTCTTTAAGCTGTTAAGACATCTATGGTGCCCTCATTCACAATGATGTTACAGATGTAGCCTCTGGCTACCTTTCTCAAGCTTTATTAAAGGGCCCTATCAACTAAAAACAACGTTGGTGATTATGAAAGAGATGCAAAATTCACCAAAATATTGTATTAGGCATTCTGGATATAGAAAATTTATAGATAATGCATATTAAGGCATTCCATGCAGGTACTTCCTATCTCCCTGCATTATCTCACCACTCACTGACAATGCTTCACAATGCGCTGTGCACCACCTCAGAACTGAAAGGGATAAGTGTCAGTGAATGGGAGGTAATGTATAGCTAAGATAGGACACTGCTGCATGGCGTGCTTTAATTAGCATAATCTATAAATTTAAGTAGTTCATGAATTAGTTGTCTAAATAAAAAAAAATGGCCAATACAACATATAGGTGATTTTGAAAGCTATTTCAAAATCACCAACATTGTTTTAGGTTATAGGGTTCTTTTAATTAAAATGTTTTGCAGCAGTATACAGTTTTTATTTAACCCCTTAAGGACCCATGACAGACCTGGACCGGCATGGCTTGTTTTCACTTAAGGACCCATGATGGTCCTGTACCGTCACAGAATTCCGGCCTCCCCGTGCGACTGCACACCGTTTGGGGAGTCCGGAATCAGATTCTGAAAAGAAAAAAAAAATGGGCCCTGGACCTTAAGTGACAGCCACGTGCATGTGTGGCCAGTCCTTAAGGGGTTAATGATATTCATTTTCATCTCCACTGTGAGAATGACATGCTGATGTTTTTTGTGCATTTGTATATCTAGTCAGTAGTCGTAGGAAATCTAGATGGAAAAATATTGTAACAGCTAGAGGAAAGAGCTGTCTACATCTGTGTTACCGATTTTGACAATGAGTACTGACATAGGCATATGTGTGTGTATGTATGTATATATGTATGTATGTGTATATATATATATATATATATATATATATATATATATATATATATATATATATATATATCCCAAATGAATGGGTATTGCATATGTAATAATACATTTATTGTTGGACTAATATTCACTTTTCAGGACAAGCTTTCAAGACCAATAGTCTTCCTTTATCAAGTCAAAAAGTAAATTGCATCTCAACATGAATCATCCAAATAATGAGTGACTTAAGAAAACACAAAGTAATAAGCTACACATCACACAAAAGGAATTGTAAGGGGAATGTAAAGAAGTGGGGTGGATGACAGGCAGGAAAAGGGAGACACAGAGAGAGAACGTGTAAACAAATGTAAAATAAAGAAAACTCACGAGGAAGATGGGTTACTATGAACTAGAAGAAATTAATATAAAATATTATATATATATATATATATATATATATATTTGGTAATATGAGACAAATCCCAAATACTTATTTACTTATATACTGATCATCTCTATTTCAAATGTCCTTCTCTCTTGGGTATTTTTTGAAATTCCCTCTGAGTATTTTGATTTCAAGGTAATGGATGGAGTGGTTTATCTGCGTAAAATGATTATCCGTGTGGTATGGTTAGATTTTTATTGTATTTCTCAATAGATTGTCTGTGTGATTAAGTTGTAGGCTGGTTTCAACAATGTAACATCCAGTTTAACATTCGGTGTATTATATCCTATATACAGCATTTGCTGATCTACTTGAATATAATCCTTTAATGTTTCATATCTTTTTGTTGTGTTATGCTGTATTGTTTTCACAAACGTGCTGACAAAGCTTGCAGAGAGATTTGTTGCAAGGTTTGGTTCCATTATCAGTGTCTGTTCATTTATCATTTTTTTGTTTTAGATTCAGTGGTTGCCTGAATGCAAGTAGTCACTAGTGGTATATGTTTAATGTCTCTTTGAATTGTAAAAGATGGTCACATAGTGTTCTCAATGCAGATGTTAATTTCTTTGTGATTGTCATTGTTTTGTAGCCTTACTGTTCGAATGACTCAGATGTTTTTAGATGATTATCGCAGTCTTTGGTATCAGAGTAGATGTGGTGGTATCTGACAGCTTGGCTATGAAGGCATGTTTAGTGTTAGATGGATCAAAACTGGAGTTGTGAGAAGAACTGCATCTGTCCATAGGTTTTATGTATACAGATGTGTGTGGTTTGCTATTGCTAAATATTTATGTTTGTGTCCAAGAAATGTACACTGTCTGTAGAGAAAACCATTTCAAATTCAGTGGAAGATGAAATGTGTGGAATGATTTATTTGATTCTTCTTCCCTTCTGTCCACATGATGAATATGTCATCAATACAGATTAATATTTATAAGGCTTTTAAAAGTTCAAAAAAAATATCTGTTCCATGGTGGTCACAAAAAAGATTTGTATATTGTGGTGCCATCTTTGTGCCCATGGCACACCTTATTATCTGTAGGTAGAAGGCCTGGTTAAAGCTGAAATAACTGTTACAAGGATACATTGTATCAATTTAGTGATAATCTGGGGGCTATGTTTCTGGTTGTGGGTATGTGATGGCAGGAATCGATAGCAGCCATGAATTAAGGAAATATTTGGTGTCTTTTATAAATGTATTGGTGTTATTAATAAGAGGTTGTAAGATGTTTGCCACCAAGCCAGAGGTCAAAGTACCCATACCTTTGGGAATGATTGATGAGATTTTGGACTTGCCTGATATATTTCTTGGCGGGTATTTTTCTTTGCAGTAACTGATGTTAGATAGTTGTTGTTTTGCCTCTTTTATATAGTCCAGAATGTTTATAATCATTACTACTCCCCCTTTTTCTGCCAGTTTAATGGTGATTTTGTGGTTGGTGCTTAGATCACCTATTGTATGTATCGCTAATGGTGATATTGTGTTTTTATGTTGTGTTGTTATGAGATGCAGTTCTTAGGCATAAACGTTCTATGTAGCGATCTAATTTAGGTTTATGTCCTGGTTCTAGAGTGAAATGTTTATTCTTTGTTTTTGGGGGTTGTAATCCAAACTATTTTGTATGTGGTGCAGTTTTGTGATTGGACAGAATGATAATCCCTCGGATAGAACCAATATCTCTAGTAACAACAGATCATGGTCTAAGAGGTTTACAATTCCAGCGTTATCAAAACAAAAAATTATCCTAACAAACAGGTTCTCCAATCAAATATTAACTGAAAACCTGGAAAATAAATAAAAAACTTTGGAATTGTAAACCTCTCAGGCCATGATCTATGGTTACAAGAGATATCAGTTCTACCCAAGGGATCATCATTCTGTTCAATGACAAAACCTGACCCTATGCAACTCTACGCAGACCTGGAAGAATTCTTCAGGAGCTGATAATCAAAGGAATATTTACACAACAACAATAACACCACAACAAGTCTGGATTACAACCCCCACAAAATGAACAAACATTTCTCTCCAGCACCAGGAAGTAATCCCAACTGGATTACTACATTGAAGTTTACATAAAAACACCATATACAACCTATCACCACTAGAGAGACATGAAATAAGTGATGTAAGTACAAAATCATCTTTAAACCAGCAGGTAAAGGTAGAGCAGTAGTGATTACAGAAAATCCAGTCAAGACCCAACTATGAAATATATCATGCAACTCCAAATTCTCATAACTCATTCACAAAACACACAACCAGAACTGATACAGCTTATACCAACCAAACCTGCTTTGGGGACCTTCTACATGCTTCCAAAAATACAACCAGGAAGCCCATGCTGCCCAATAGTAACAGACATAGACACTGTGACTGAGCAGAACTGTGGCCTGGGTGCAAACATCTTACAATGTCAATGACACCAATAGCTTTATACAAGACATCACAGATTTCCTTAACAAACTCAACCCGGATGTAGAATTGCTCTGTAGAAACAACCCACACAAGGATGGAATTGTTAAATGCTACAATTCCTATCATCATATGCCCACAGCCAGAAATGTAGCCCCCAAATTATCACTAAATAGATACAATTGATCCTCACAGACAAATATTTCACCTTTAACCAGGGTTTCTACTTACATAATGGGATGTGCCATGGGTAAAAAAGAGGGCACCACAACCATATTTTTTGGCTACCCTAGAACAGAGATTTTTTTGGTACATACCATTATAACCCTTATAAATATATCACAATATCAATTATATATTAATCATATGGACAGAAGGAGAAGAACTCAAATATTTTCATAAATCTTTCAACATATTTCATCCACCCATTAAACTTAAAATGGATTTCTCTACAGAAAATGTACATTTCCTGGACACAATCACAACATTTACCAACTGCAAACTACACTCATCTGTATACAGAAAAGCCAAAGAAAAATGCAGTTATCTTCACAACTTGATCTTTCACCAATCTCATACTAAACAAGCCATCATTCATAGCCAAGCTATCAGATACCATATGCAGTACTCATCTAAACACAATAATCATCCAAACATTGTCTGAATCATTCAAACAGAAAGTCTACAAAACAAGGACAATCACAAAGAAAATAACATATGGATTGAGAATACCCCATGAACATCAGATACAATACAAAGAGAAAGAAGACACAACAGTATATCACTAGTGATTACATACAACCCCGCACTAGAAGAAATACAAAACCATGAAAGAGATAATAGACTGCTGATCAATAAACGGACAAACACTGATAATGGATATCTCACAACAAATCTTGCTGCAACCTCTGTCAAAACAATTGTGAAAACAATACGGCACAACACAATAACAAAATATACAACATTAAAGGACTATATTTATGTACATCAGCAAATGTTGTATAGAAGATGCAATGCAATGAATGTAAAACTGGATGTTATACTGGTGAACCCGGCCTACAACTTAATCTAAGAATGAATTCACACAGACAATCTATTGAGAAATACAATAAGAAAACTAACCATACTGCTTACTTATTGGAAGTTGTGACAATGATTTTAGTAGTGAAGGTGTAAGTACTGTTCTGGAGGAAAAGAAGAGTACATGATATAGAGGACTGACTGAAGATGTTATCTCTACTGGACCAAGGCACAAAGGCAAAATTGATAGGGATCATTACAATTTTCTTGCCATATTAAGTTTAGGAATTGTTACATCCTTTTGTAAAATAAATATATAGGTTTATTAAGCCACTTACTGTTGTTGTATATACTGCATCTGTGTCATCTTCTATAACCCTAGACAAGCCGAAGTCAGAAACTTTGCATACCAGATTACTGTTGACAAGTATATTACGTGCTGCCAGGTCCCTGTGTACATATCCCATATCAGCCAAATATCTCATTCCTGCTGCGATTCCTCTCAACATACCCACTAGCTGAATGACTGTGAATTGTCCATCATGTTTCTACAATGGGAAGGGGGGGATTAAGTTGTTAGTAATACACACACTGCTTAAATGAGATCTAACACCTAATAGTAACCCTCCCATTAAACTATTATGGCCCCGAAAAACAAACAATTGCCCCTATTATTTTACTCTTGTGCCATTTATTCAAGAGGTAGCATCTTCAGTCAGTCCTGGATGGCATGCCCATGGAGGCAGACATGACAGTTGCTAGCAGGACGACAGATCACAAACTCCAGCAGCTGCACATGGTAATCTTAAACATTTAAGGATCAGAGGTGTATGCAGTGCACTGCACATACCCCTGGCCATTAAAAGGTTAAACATGTTCATGCTCTCTGTCTGCTTTAATTTCAAAATACTGCCTGCAACTGTCATGACATGACATCCAGTTCTGATTGAAGATGTGACCTCTTAAACAAAGACACAAAGGCAAAATACACAGTAGCCATTAACATTTCCTGGCCATAGGAAGGTAGGCAAGGGTTTATTAGGAAAAGTTACTTCTCCTTTAAATTTAACATCGGAATTATGTTGAATGTGAGGCAGTGCCTATTAGCTAAAAACATAAAGTACGGTGTATTAAAAAGTTCACTGCTTCCAAATACAATTTGTTAATACATGAAAGAGTAAATTGTAATAAACATTGACATATACAGAAGTTGCCATACAATCACTTCACAAGCTATATGAAAACAAGCTGATTTTAAGCAAGCCCAGAGAAAGCAATTTTCCTCGCACTTCATTGTTCTGAATAGGACACTGTACTTAAGCGTGCAAGAAGATTGCTTCTCACCACGTGATCAAAAAACACAACAAGCCTAATTTTTTGTTACCCTTTGAGTGCCAGAGAGATATTCAACAAATTTCATTTCAATGCACTGGATACCTCTTTGGCATTCAAGGGGTTAAAATTCAACTAAAACTCACAAGACACATAGGTAATAGTTCTGCCTTTGCTTAACTAATTTATGCATTTAGCACCAGCTACATTTAAAAAATACAAATTGAACTGTGTCCAGCAGAATTTGACACTTTAGAACTGCATTTTTTTTAAATTAAGAAACAATGGACATTTTTCTGCGAGTGCAATTTTTTCTGTAAATGATGCTAATTTTTATCTAGCAAAGCCTATATACCTACAAGCAACGCACATTTTCTATAAACAGTGCAAAATGTTTTATAAGCAATGTACATACTTCAGTCACAAAATGACTTTCAACCTTGATAAGAGGCAATCGTGGTCTCTAATTTTGATGCTGCATATTTCAAAAGCAATTTTATTACATTTACCCTATGTTTTAAAGGGATAGTAGTACTTAAAATGTAAAAAAAAAAAATATGTTGTAGGGTTTATCCCCCTGAGGAAAACAAGAGTTCTACCAGTGCTGAAGGGTGTTTTATTCAAAAGTTATTACAGCTTAAAGTTGAATTTTTTAGGTGCAATATCACAATGGCCTGAAATTGTACAGTGGCGCTGTTGCTACACCATCCTATGGAGATGTATGGTCTACAGACCAGAGCTGTTCACAGGATGGTGTAACAACGGCACCACTGTACAATTTCAGGCCACTGTGATATTGCACCTAAAAAATTCAAGTTTAAACTGTAATAACTTTCGAATAAAACACCTTTCAGCAGTAAGAGTACCCTTTTTTTTACTGGGGATATATATATATATATATATATTTATTTATTTATTTTTTTTACTTTTTAGAAATAGTTTTCCTTTAATCCCTTGAATGCCAGACACATCTCTACCATCAAAGGGGTTAAATAGTGAGAGTAAAATACAGTGTAGAGTAAGAAATGGATTTGTTGTTAGGAAAATATTGGTTTCAAATTCATGTATGAATATTACTAACATTATACATTATTCTCAGTGTTTTACCTGTGCATTTGTCCCTGGAGTGTTTAGTGTTTGGACTTTTACAAAAGGCATTGTCTGAGTAGATCCTGACCGCTTAGATTTTGGAGGTGAAGTAAACCATTCCAAACAATTCTAAAGCAGAAGATGAATAAAGATTAGTTTAACCAGCATTTTTAGTATGGCGTCATATAACATAAATTATGAATATAGATTACCAATAGGTCAGTGGGAATTGATGGTCATCCATCCTGGTGTTACTTTACTATTTTAGTTGTCAGTTCAGTTTTCAGACACACAGGTATAACAACGTGCCATTTATTGGAACAATGTCCATCCTGCTTTATTTTCAATGGCACAATACATTTCAATAAATATTTTTTTATTATAGCTTAGTTATTCATTCTGGGTATTTTTTATTTGGACACATCCTCCTGACAGTATTAAAAAGGCCTGGATTGCACTGCAGTTGATAACTTTATCAAGAGTTGACAAATATTGATTACATATTGAGACTTATGACTGCTGCTTTCAGGAATTCACTTGTTACCCACTTTGAGCTTAATTGGAAATGGCTTTGATGGTGGTATTTTTGCCTTCCTCAACAGGGGTGATATGGAATGGGCTGAACTTGATGGAGGCATGTCTTATTTCAACGTATGTGTAGCTTCTTTTTTTAATACTGCTATCTCAATATTAAATGCAAAATGATTGTAAAATACACTTTTTATTAGACTAATTAGTACTGTGAAAAGCCATTTATAGTCTGAAAAGACATTCTGAAATTTTAGTAAAAATATTTTTTACTTATTTGAATACCATTTACACCACATAGCTTTGCGTTAGAAAGAAATGAAACCTATAGTCTTTCAAGCTTTATTAAACTCCTCCAAATTTCAATGTAATGATTAACTATTACTCACCCTTAAAAATGCATCAAGTGCTCCATTTTCCATGAATTCTATTATAATCATTACTGGTTTTCCTAAAAACACAAGATATACAATGTTTGTACAAAATTACAATTTTACATTTCTGAAGTTAAAGGAAATGTATTATGATAGTCAGCTCTAAACATCTGTGCTGAACGCAAAAATAATGTTCATACATAAATAAAATCAATATGTCAGCAAAAGGCAAAAATGAATGATATATATATAATGCAATTTCTGACATTTTTATTGTGCAAAATATATAGAGAGAGATATTGCGTAAATAAAAAATAAAGCAATGACCAGATTTAAAAAACTTCAATTTGCATATGCTAAGGATTTAGAGCAAGTTTAAAGTGTTCTTCTCTAGTCATAACCCATTCAATAACAGCTGCAATAACTGCTCACCTCGAGTAACAACTCCTTCCAAATGAACAACGTTTGGGTGGTCAAACTGCCCCATTATGCTAGCTTCACACAGAAAGTCTCTTCTTTGTTTTTCAGTATAGCCAACTTTAAGTGTTTTTATTGCAACTGCAACATCTCTTTTTCCAGGAAGCTTCAGTCGACCACTACATACTTCACCAAACTCTCCTGAAAATAAAAAAAATAAAAACACATTTTAGTGATTTGCAAATAAATTCTAAAAATAAAAAAGTTCAAAATCCTACTAAAATCCCCAATGGTGGAAATATTTATGCTACTGAACTGTAAGAGATATTTGTGACTGGGCCCAATTTCTGCTGAAGGAGGCCATTTTGGTGGTTTGCATTTAGTGCCTGATCCCTGCTTTAGCATGGATCTGGACAAGCTATCTCTTCCTGTGGAAATAAGAGTGGTGTAGATTATACAAAATATGAATAAATACTAGGCTTTACCAAGAATGATTATTCCTAGATTTACATGGGTTCTCAAAGAAACAAAAAAATCATGTTATATATACATTTGAATGCACAGTAGTTGCAATAATATTATTAGAACATATATTTATTTGAAAACCATTTTGAATTTTTTTTGCACCTATACTCTTGTACAAAATACACACCAATACATGGGATATATACAGTATGGTATATGCGTTAATTGCCTGTATCATTTCTGCTAAACTGTAAGCCTATTCAAGTATGGTGATCATCTGTTTTGTTTTAATGTATTGCACAATTCTTCTTGTGCATAATTACTCACTGTACAGAGGTTCATCTGGTGCTATATAATAATATTTGCTCATTGGCTAACAGATAAGTAGCTTGGAGACAAGTAGAGTTTAACCGTTTGAGTGCCAGCGGGATATCCAATGCATTGCATACTCCCCTGACACTCAAAGGGTTTAAAGAATCAGGTACAAAGTATGTAAACAGTATTTGTAAGTTGCCCATGGATAACCAAAGGGTTAAATTCATATTATTTGATTCATTTTTTTCCCTTCCCTCTTGTGTGCAGGGGGTTGATTGAAAAAAGGTTGCACCTGTGTTTGTTTCTGCTATATAACACTTGGCTCACTGGGAACTTGCTCATTAGCTTATAGATAAGTGGTTTGTCGGCAAGTGGAGTTTGCAAGAAGCAGGTAGAAATTATAAAAAGTTCAAAATTATATAAAGAGTACTTGCGAGTTGTGCTTGGATAAATAAATAGTTAAAAAATTACATTATTTTAAATTAATTTTTCTTTTTCTTCATTCCATCCTGTGCTCAAGGGGTTGATTGAAAAGAGTTGCACCTGTGTTTAGTTGTGCTATATAAGCAAGAACATGGTTCACTGGCTTACAGATACGTGGCTTGGAGACAAGTGGAGTTTGAAAGAAGCAGGTAAAAATGATATAAAGAGCATAATTATATAAATAGTACCTGTGAGTTGTGCTTGAGTAAATACATTGTTAAAAATCAAATAATTTGTATTCATTTTTCCTTTTCTTCATCCTGTCCTGTGTTGTGGGGGTTGACTGAAAAAGGGTTGCACCTGTGTTTAGTTGTGCTATATAAGCAAGAACCTGGTTAGCTGGGAGCTTGCACACTGGAGTACAGATAAGTGGCTTGGTGTAGTTTTAAAACAAATCAGGTAAAAGGGATTTAAAGTGTACTTCTGAGTTGTGCTTGGGTAAATAAAGGGGTTAAAAATCAAATAATTTTTATTCATATTTTCACTGTTCGCCCTTCCCTCCTGTGTCCAAGGGGTTCATTGGAAAGAGTTTATATCTGTTTAGTTCTGCCATTTAAGCAAGTACTTAGCACACTGGGGACTTGTTCATGGGCTTCCAGATAAGTAGATTAGAGACAAGTGAAGTTTAACCCCTTCAGTGCCGGGTGCTTGGGCCATTTCCTGTACCCTGCAGGCCAGACACTTTTTCAGCATTTTTGCTATCCTTCTGTTTAGGCTTGATTTACTCTGGTGATTTTTAGTTACATATGGAAAACTATATATTGTTTTTTTCAGAACAAATTGAGCTTTCTCGTGGAATTTTGCATTGTGAAAAAGCTATGATGTCATAATCACAAAAAAAGTGAAAATTTACTTATTTTGCTAAAATCACATACTATGTATCAAAAACATTTACCTTGATTGCGAAAGTTTCAATTATCTGAAAAAGTCCTGAGTCCTCCGAGTAAAAAAATACCAAATTTGTATAGATTTACCTACGTCCATGGCTAGCGCAGAGCCCTAATCACCAGCAGCGCAAAATGGCATTTTCAACTTTATTAGCTAATATGCGCGTTTTACAGTTTTTGTACTAAAGCTACCCTAAAACAGTGGAATAACTATATAAAACTATATATTTCTGGAAAGCAGACAACCTGCTGCATCTAATAAGGGGTGACATGCCTTCTTACCCCAAGCTTGGTGTGCCCAAATGTTTCCAGAAGTTGGCACTATAGGGAAAAAAATACATTTTCTTACATTTCTGCCCCTTCAAATGTACAGAAATCTGTGAAAACCATGGCATTTCCAACTGTATTCATTAGCTAGTGCTCTTAGGAGAAAAATGACACCCCATTGGTATGAGTTTACCTACGTCAGGGGGCGCTACAAGTACAAAACTACACCTATTGCAACCTCTAATTTTTCTAACATTTTCTCAAACATTACTTGTCTGTACAGAAATGGTTATAACAACTACAGAAGTGAAGAAAGGGTACACAAACCATACTATTTTGGAAAGAAGACAACTTGTCACATCTAAGGAGGGGGGACTTGCCTTGTTACCCCAAGCCTTGTGTGCACAAATGCCTACAGAAGGAGGCGCTAATGGAAAAAAAGGCATTTTCTTACATTTCTGCACCTTCAAATGTACTGAAATCTGTGAAACCCATGACATTTCCAACTGTATTCATTAGCTAGTGCCAGTTCTTTTACTGTTCCAGCATTTTGATGTACCTACATTAGAGTACTTTTGTCCTCTCTCTCTCTCTCTTTCTCTCTAAATTTTTTGGCCTATACCGATCACTTACCCAGCGGGTCTATTACCCAATGATTTTTGCAGACATAACCGCTGGGGCTTTGGAAGCGATTCGTTCCTATTTTTGAGTGATCACCTTTTGCGGCCACACTCTCTTCCTACTTTTATATAAGGTGGTAGGTAGGATATTATAATACTAGAAGCTTTAGAGTGGATTCCTTTGGGTTGTAGCCCATGGGTATTCTGACTTTATTGACACTGGAGGTGCACTTTAGGACAGGTATTTGTAGACTAATGGCTTGTTAAAGTCACTACAGCTGTATGCTCCATTGTAGTTATTGTGACTTATATGATACAATGATTTAGGCATAGTACTATGATCTGGCGAATGTTCGTGGGTTCTAGTCTAATATTAGAGGGATTTCAGTTTATATAACATTTGGAGTTGAGAGAGATATTGTGACTATAATCGTAGTGAGAGTGAATCTTGCTCAATTACTCTAGCTATACATGCTGTAACAGTTTTTGTTTTTAAATTCGCTGTTTTTAGTTGAGGGAATTAATAAAGGTTAATTTTTAACTTTGATTTTATTTTGGCCTTTCCCTATCTCTACATATCTGATTGACCTTACTACGTCACAGTATAGGAGAGGGGTTGGTGCTTTAAGGAGATTTTCTTCTCTGTCTCTCTCCCTTTTTCTTTGTAGCCTCAGAAAGACCTTGGGCTAACAAGGCCTGCCGCTCAACCGCCAAGCCGCTAGATGAAGCCTGGTAGGGTCTGGATGGAGGACTGAACCCTGCAAGGGCAGATCCCCCCGATTCATGGAGCGCAAACTGACAACCTCTGAAGTTCTGGGAACCATGGCCTCTGAGGCCAATAGGGAACAATTGTTATGGCTTGTGCCTGGTCCATCCAGATCTTCTTCAACACTGTTGGAATTAGTGCAATGGGTGGGAAAATGTAATTGAGTCCCTGAGTCCATGACTGGGACAGAGAGTCTACTCTGAGGGCTTCTGGATGCCACGTCTTCGAGTAGAATTTCTGGAGCCTCCTGTTTTGATGGGACGCCATGAGGTCTATGTCTGGCAGGCCCCATCTCTTCACAATCATATCATCCCAAATATGAATGTTGAATTTTTCCTGCAGATAAACTGCGGTTAGTTCCAAGGAATTGGATATTGCCCAAGAAAGGATTGGTTCGAGCTCTTGCAGAAGAGATCTGCTTCGAGTTCCACCTTGTTTTCTCACGTAAAATACTGCTGGTGAATTGTCCATCTGGATCTTCAAGGCCTTTCCCTTTGGAAGAGGGACGAAGTGGAAAATAGCCTCGGCTGCGGCTCTGAGTTCCAGCACATTTGAGGGCAAGTTTGCGTAATGCAAGGGCCACAATCCTTGCTCTGGTACGTGTGGCGCACCATCCTTTCCCGCTGGCTTCTGTGGTGAGGAAGGTCCAGACAGTGTCTCTCGGGCTTCTTCCCTGAATTAAATTCTTTATGTCTTCCCACCACAGGAGACTGGCTCTGACCTGGTGTGGAATAGTGGTCAGTTCTTCTAGGTGGTTGAGGCGACTGTCCCATTGATCTAGGAATGTCAGCTGCAGGGGTCTCATGAACCACTGAGTCCTCCACCATCCCTGTGGTGAGATGGGCATTAGGTCCAGGATGGCATTTCCATCTGTATTCATTAGCTAGTCTTCTTAGAAGAAAAATGACACCTCATTGGTATGAGTTTACCTACCACAGGAGGCACTAGAAGTGCAAAACGACATCTGCTACAACCTCTAATTTTTCTAATATTTTCTCAAACATTACTTGTCTGTACAAAAATGGTTATAACAACAAGTGAAGAAAGGGTACAGAAACCATACTGTTTTGGAAAGAAGACAACCTGCCGCATCTAATGAGGGGTGACTTCCCTTGGTACCGCAAGCCTGGTGTGCATAAAATGCCTCCAGAAGGTGACGCTAATGAAATAAAAAGGCATTTTCTTACATTTCTGCCCCTTCTAATGTACTGAAATCTGAAAACCATGGCATTTCCAACTGTATTAATTAGCTAGTGCTCTTAGGAGAAAAATGACACCTCACTACCTACCTCTGAGGGTGCGAGAAGTGCAAAACGACATCTACTACAACCTCTAATTTTTCTAACATTTTTTTCAAACATTACTTTTCTGTACAAAAATGGTTACCCCAAGCCTGGTGTGCATAAATGCCTCCTGAAGGTGGTGCTAATGAAAAAAGGGCATTTTCTTACATTTCTGCCCCTTGAAATATAGTGAAATCTGTGAAAACCATGGCATTTTCAACTGTATTCACTAGCTAGTGCACTTAAGAGAAAAATTACACCCCACTGGTATGAGCTGACATACTGTAGGGGTGCCAGAAGCACATAACAACACCTACCTGTTTTCTTCTTTGGAAATGGCTGCTTATACTCAAATGGTCATAACTTTTAGAGACATGAAGGAAACCTATCACATGTATACCATTTTGGAAAGTAGACATTCACCCACATCAAAAGAGGGGTCACTTGCCTTTCTACCCCTGGGCTGAAGTTCACAATTATTTCCAAAAGGTGGCACTATAGGAATAAATACATGTTTTTTTACATTTCCACCACTTCAAAGATACTAAAATCTTTGAAAACCATAACATTTCATACTGTATTCAGTACCTGCTACCAACGTGAGAAGAAATGTACCCCATTTGTGTGGGATAACATACAATATGTGGGTGCTAGGAACACTTACCTAAACCTGACACTTTTGTTTTTGAAATGATCTGCCTGCATGAAAAGTGTCATGACCGTTACAGATATGCAGGAAAGGTAGATAAACCATACCATTTTGAAAAATGATAACCTGCCGCACCTAATGAGGGATCACTTGCCTTCTTACCCCAAGCCTGGTGTGCACAATTGCCTCCAGAAGGTGGTGCTAATGAAAAAAAGGCATTTTCTTACATTTCTGCCCCTTCAAATGTATTGAAATCTGTGAAAACCATAACATTTTCAACTGTATTCATTAGCTAGTGCTCTTAGGAGTCAAATGACACCCCATACCTTAGGCGGGGCTAGAAGCAAAAACTACACCTACTACAACATCTGATTTTTCTAACATTTTCTCAAACAGGACTTGCCTGTACAAAAATATTTATAACAGCTACAGAAGTGAAGGGTAGACAACCTATACCATTTTGGAAAGAAGATAACCTGTCACATCGAATGAGGGGTCACTCGCCTTTTTACCCCTAAGTTAGTGTGCACAACTATTTCCAGAATATGGGTCTACAGGGAAAAAAAAGACATTTTCTTACATTTCTGCCCCTTCAAATGTATGGAAATCTGTGAACGCCATATAATTTTCAACTCTATTAGTTAGCTAGTGCTCTTAGGAATAGAATGGCACCCCACTGGCCGTAAGGTGCTAGAAGTACAAAACTACCCCTGCTACAACCGCTGATTTCGCTAACATTTTCTCAAACATTCTTGCATGTATGAAAATGGCTATAACACCTTCAGAAGTGAAGAAAAGGTAGCTAGAATATAACCTGATGCATCTAATGAGAGGTCACTTGCCTTTCTACCCCTAAGTTAGTGTGCACAACTATTTCCAGAACGTGATGCTACAGAAAAAAAACATTTGTTTTTTTTACAAATCAGTCACTTCAAAGATACGAAAATGGTTCAACACCATGGGATTTCCTAGGAGGACCTCCTGCCAGCCAATGAAAAATGATACCCCACTGCTGTGGGTTGACATACCATATTGAGTATCAGGAGCGTGGCTACCAGTGGAACAAGGAAGGGGAAGCAAACAGTGTATGTATGATTCTATGGCTATCAGTGGTCAGTCAGTCAAAGTGAGGACCTGTGACTGCCAGTAAAACCAGGTGGGGGTAGGGATGAGGGGTCAGGCAGTGTATTTGGGTATATCTACCAGTGGGCAGAGAGCAAGTATGGCGGTGGTGGTGGGGAGGTAAGATAGTACATATGGGAGATCTGTGGCTATCATTGGACCCCCAGTGGCACACAGAGGGCTCATTTTTTAAAAGAAAATATTATTCTTTATTCATAGCCTGTTGGGGGGCTTTGAATGTAAAGCAATAGTAAAAAAAAAGAGTCCTGTGTGTGCCACAGGAGGGGGTCTGCAATGAACCCCTCCCTGTGGCACATACAGGGTTAATTTTTTGTTGTTCATTTTTTTTATAGACCTCATTGGGGGGCTTCAGGACCCTTCCTGATGTCCACCATGAGGTATTAGTAAAAGAAATATGTCCAAAAAGAATTGACCCTGTGAGTGTCATAGGGGTCTCCAGCGCATTGCAAGGTTAAATTTTTGTTATTTTTTTTAATTTTAATTCAGACCTCGCTGGGGGACATCAGGACCCCTCCTGCTGTGCCCCCAATTATTGATCTCCCAGCTGATTGTGCTAGGAGATCAATATGGCGACTTCCCTTCTCTCCTACCTCCGGTAGGAGTGAACCCGATTAGCTTAAAGGGATAGTAATACCTAAAATGTAAAAAAAAATATGTTGTAGGGTTTATCCCCCTGAGTAAAACAAGAGTACTCCCACTGCTGAAAGATGTTTCATTCAAAAGTTATTAATTTTCAAAGTTGAATTTTTTAGGTGCAATATCACAGTGGCCTGAAATTGTACAGTGGCGCTGTTGCTACACCATCCTATGGAGATTTATGGTCCTGAGACCAGAGCTGTCCATAGGATCGTGTAGCAACAGCGCCACTGTACAATTTCAATACAATTTCAATTACTATCCCTTTAAGCTTGCTAATGTCATCGGTGAACATGTCACCGATGACGTTAGGAGGCTTCCCCCGGTTCTGCCCACTCCTTCCCGGAAGTTTGGGTAGGAGAGAGGGGAAAGCAGAAGCTCCGCTTCTCCTTTGTACATATTGATCTCCCAGCACGATTGGCTGGGAGATCAATTCCTGGGGGGGGCTTGAAAAGTGATCCTCGTGTCCCCCCACAAGTGCCAGGCAATTTTCATGCCGGTTATACCGGCTTACGCAGTGACCGCATTTAAGCTGTACAATGTACGAGCTTGGTACAGCTGTCCAAACTCGTACGTTGTACCCACTCGGCACTCAAAGGGTTAATAAAGTCTTAGAACTGAAACTGTAGCTTGAAATCTATAGAGCTATGTGGTGCATGTACTTTCAGTGGGATTGTTTTGATGAGTTATTGAGCATTGTAATACCAGTGAAATCATAGAACTATAAACATGTGGTAGCAGATTGGCAAATTTCATACATTGCAAATCCTGTCACATGTCCGAACACATGGAACAGTTGTTCCAAGGGGTATACCTTTGTAGAAAGTGTAAGCATATTATCTTTTTGAATCTAAGAAAGAAATATTGCAACACTTTGTGGTACTGGAAACTTGAAATGGAGGTTGGAGTTCACTGAACAGGTAGTATGTGGGGTTAGGGGTGAGGAGGGTAGAGCTGTAAATGAAGCGTGGCAGGTAGACAGGCAAGTAACAACAGTAAGTAAGGGTGGAAATGGGCAGCAGAAGAGGAAGCCCAACTCTGAGCTGATTCAAATCAACAGATTTACATAACTTTGTGAAGATGTTGGTGAGGATAGTTCAGAACTGACAAAACGTTAGGTAGCTGATTCCCTATAAGCCTGGAAAACAGTCCTTCTTCCAATTTAGATGGGAGGCAGAGTAGTGAGAAACCAATCCAGGTGGTGGTAATTGGGACTTTATTATTCATAAGGTAGACAGGGTAATCTTTTGCCAGAACCATGAATGCCAAATACTTTTCTCCGGGGTGCTCAGGTTAGGCAAATTGTGGACAGGACAGACAGATTATTGGGAGGGGCTGAAAGGATCCAGCTTATGTATTGATATAGGAAAAATGGTTCTGAGTTTTTATAGTACTGGGCTGACTTTGTTCTTGGGTACAATCTTTAAGGTAGTGATGGACTGCCCCTGAATGGAAAGGAAGATGCCAGGGTACAGAATGCTTTGAAGGATGAAAACACTTTAAACTAGGCAATGGGGGTAGGGTATAACTGGTAAAAATTGAGTAGATAGTCTAGATAGGATCTGGGTTCAACTATATGACCATGCAGGTGGAGGGGGATAACTATAGACAACAGGGAGAAACCCCTAAAAAAAGGCATGTAGGTAAAATAATTATGACAGCATAATTCACTGAATGTTGGTGAATACAAGAAGCATTGTAGGCAAAATGAGAGAGTTTGAAAATGTTGGGAAATAAGAATTTGGCCATAACTGGTATACCTACAACATGGTCTGATGATACACATGACTGAGTGGTAAATATTGAGGGCCATTCCGTATTTATGAAAGACAAGATAAACAGACAAGGGGAGGCGAGTGCGTATTCATGTAACAAGCTGTAAATACCAGTTTAAAGGGAGATATTTATGAGGAAATTGGTAATAATGTGGAGTCCTTGTGGGCAGAAATTGAAGCTGTGGCTTAAAAGGTGAAAAAGTGTTGGTGGGAATATGATACAAACCACCAAATACTGCTGAGAATGATAATGCCCAACTATTATTGCAAATGAGGAAAAAGCAGAACATCTTGGGCATACTATAGTTATGGAAACTTTTTACTATGCAGATATAAGCTGGGGTAATGAGATCTATCTGACTGCTAAGGGAAGCAGGGATGTGGGCATTCTTATTGATCACTACATGTTATAGAGGGTGGGACTGTCAACAGGAAAATGGGATTTTAACATTATTACTTGTTAAATGCTTTTCTCTTTAGTCCATAGGAACACAGGTACCATAAGGGTTGAATCCTTCCTCCTGCAAGGCAGGGCACATCAGAAAAAACAGGGTATTTCAGGTGGAGACTCCTCCTCCAGTTAAAGCCCTTGCATATTATATATGCATATATATCTTGCAGGAAAGAAGTGAAGAAAATCTCCAAAGACTAAGACCCCAAGAGGACTCCTCTGCCCAGGCAACAAAAACACGGAGACCTGTGTTCCATATAGACTAAAGTGAAAAGGTACTATAAGGATATACCAAAGCTACGATTCCAGGGGAAGGCAAGGAGAAAAAGACCTTTCAAGCATCCCCATGATACCAGAGTTTCTTAGGACTATTCATGATGTGAACAACCCAAACAACAAGTGTCCATGGACACTGAACCAGCACAGCATACTAAACTAGAGCCAAAAGGGCTACTGAACAACAACTGTCAGTAGAAACAGAAAAAGATGGAACCTTAAACAGGCAAGACTTCCTGAAAGACCTACCATCTAAGGCAGGCCTCAGCCAAGGCCAAGACATTGATGAGGTAGTGTTTGGTGAAAGTATTCAAGAAGGACGGAAGTGCAGCCTTGCACAGCTGTTCAGCTGAGGCCTAGTTCTTGTAGGCCCAGGAAGCACCCACATATCTGATGCAATGCACTGTAATCTTGAAGGGAACTGGCTTCTTCCTCATTTCATACACATGGCACATTGCAGCCTTAATCCAAGATTCAATGGTTACCTTGGAAGCAGCTTGACCAACTCTGGGACCCTCAGGGATGACAAACATAAACTCAGCCCTCCTAAAATGCTTAGTACAGTGCACATAGAATTTAAGGCAGTGCATGCGTCCAATCAGATGCAGGATCAGGACAAAGAGAAGGTACAACAATCTCATGATTGATGTGAAACTTGGAGACCACCTTGGGAGAGTTATGACTACTGCCTTATCCTGGTGAAACAGAGGTTTACAAGACAAAGCTTGTAACTCAGCTACCCTCCTCACAGACATAATCGCCAAGAGGAGAGCCACCTTGAGTGTCAACTGGCACAAGGAGATGGAAGCTAGAGGCTTAAAAGGAGGCCCCTGAACCACATCCAAAGCCAAACTGATATCCCACAGAGGAGAAGGGTCCTTGAAGAGGGGAATGCAAGAGCCAGCCCCAGAAGGAAAACCTTGACATCTGGGATGTCTGCAGTCTGAAAGAGAGAGGAAAGCTTTGAGATCTGAACCTTAAGGTAACTCAAGCTGAGGCCCTTGTTCACTCCATCCTGAAATAAATACAGTACCAAGGGAAGGTCAAAGACCTATGGAGACATGATCTTGTCCGCAAACCACTTCTGAAAAATAGACCAGACCCAATAGTATGCCTTGGAAGAGACCAGTTTCCATGCTTGAATCATGGTGGGTATGACCTCAGCTGAGAAATCGTTCTGCTTCAGAATGTTGGCTTCAAGAGCCATGCCATTAAAACCACATCCTCGTACTACACATGACCCTGGAACAGCAAATTCAGTCTGGAAGGTAGCTGAATTGTTTTGCAAACCATGCTCTCCTGGGCCAGTAAGGAGCAATCAAAATGACCAATGCTCAGTCCATTATGATCTTCCGGATCACCCTGGTGACAAGAGGAATCAAGGAAAACACATAGTTGAGATGGAAGCTCCATGGAATGGACATTGAATGTGTTATGAAGGCCAGGGGAGAACAGAAAGTTGGAACATTCCTGTGCACCCTGGTTGCCATCTGCTGGGACCCCCCCCCCAATGTCGAACTATCAGTAAAATGCCTCTGGATGGAGATCCCAATATCCTGGATCTACGTCTTGGTGACTTAGAAAGTCTGCCAGGACATTTTCTACTCCTGGAATGTGAATGGCTGAGATGGAATGTGCTCTTCCACCCAGTTAAGGACATGCTTCACCTCCTTCCAGGCTACCCATTCCCTGTGAGTTCCCCCTTGGTGATTGATATATACCACTGCTGTGGCACTGTCTGACTGCACTCTCACTGGAGTTCCTGTGAGAACCTGGGACCAATGAAGGCGAGCCAGACAAACTGCCCTGAGCTCCAGAATGTTGATGGGCAGCAGATTCTTGTCCCTCGTCCATCTGCCCTGGACAATTAAGTGTCCCAGAACCACTCTCCTGACCCTCAGGCTGGAATCCATGGCCGATGGAGCCACCACTGGAGGTCCTCCCTGATCTCCAGAGATAGAATCATCTGCTGAAGGAGGTGCTCCTGATTCCTGGTCCAGAACCTGAGGATGTCCCTCTGAAGTACCCTCATGTGGAACTGTGATTAGGGAACTGCCTCCAGAACAGAAACCAAGTGACTCAAGACCTACAATTAAGAAATTATTAAATATATTTCTATGGTTAAACTATGTATTAGTATGTAAAACAGGAATTTCTGGTAAACAGACTAATACCCACCATGAAGCTGGGAAGGATTATGTAATCTTAATTTTCTAGGTTATACTTTGGCAACTGTTAAACTTGATGGAATTGTGACTTTTTTAAAAATCTAATTTACTATGTAATTTAGATTAAGCAGCAGGGCAGGTGTTACAGATTTCTCATTTACTACAGCATTATAACATTATGCACACATATATGCATACACAAAAACTGATAGAAAACTGTGCATGAATACTTGCAAAAGGTACTTTGTCAGAGTATAGCCTCAATATAAGTTTATCGTCACCATTAACTTCGATGTGATTACAAGTCTAGTAAAGAGGATAATAAAAACACTTAAGCAAATATGTCTTACTAGATGCATAAACGTGTTAGTAAACATCATGGAATTGGGAATGAATAAGCATTATTTTTTCACCCCTATTCAACACATAAATGAGAAATTCACCCCTTAGTACACCCTGGCTGTTGTGGTGATCATATAATGGAGGTTTCTTGAGAAGAAACCTACAAATTCAGTGTTGGGCTGTATTAAAGTGTTAGTAATGTCTAAAAAAAGGTTTTTTGCATTTAGAAGAGCTTAAAAAGCTGATCTAAATGCAAAAAAAGTATCTCTCAAACCACTATGGTTTAAGAGATACGGGCATTTAAAGTTTGATTTCTCCTACTGACAGCTGTAAAGCTGTCAGCAGGACATCCGTGTCGGTCGACATGGAGGCGCTTGAAAAGTGCCAAGATCTTGTTACTTACACGGAATCCCTTCACTGGACTGGTCTAAAACGTGTGCCTAATGTTCAGAGGGAACAGGTTTCCCTCTGAGTTCATAAGCCTTGTGGATGGTAGACTTAATCGAGGATGCAATAGTCAACTTGGATTCAGCCAAACCAGCCATAGGACCCTCAGGGATGACAAATAAGACATCAGTCTTATGGAAAGACTCAGTGCGGTGCACATAGAACTTGAGGCAATGCACCACATCCAATAAGTGGAGATCCCTCTCCTTGTCAGATTTAGGGTCAGGACAAAAGGAAGACACAACAATCTCGTTATTGATGTGGAACTAAGAAAACACCTTAGGAAGAAATTCCTAAGAGGTACGGATAACAGCCTTATCCTTGTGAAACACCAGGAAAGGCAGTTTGCAGGACAAAGCCAGCAGCTCAGCAACTCTGCGAACAGAGAGCACAACCAAAAGGAAAGCCATCTTCCACGTCAGAAGACATAAAGGAATGGTGGCCAAGGACTCAAAAGGAGGCTGCTGCAAGACACCCAAGACCAGATTAAGGTCCCACTGGGAAGTGGGAGCCTTGTAAGCAGGGAAAGCATGAGTGACACCCTGAAAGATCATCTGGCAACATGGCAATGCTCCGCTGGTAAAAAAAAAACTGAGAGAGCTGAGGTCTGGACCTTCAAGGAACTATGGCTAAGGCCCATGTTCATACCATCCTGCAAAAAGGATAAAATGGACGGAAGGTCAAACTCCTGTGAGGACAGATCCCTGTTCACACCCCAAGAATGAAAAATAGACCAAACCCTATGGTAGACCTTAGAGGACACAAGTTTCCTGGCTTGGATCATGGTGGAAGCCACCTCAGGATAAAACCCCTTCCTCCTCAAGATGAAGGCCTCAACTGCCATGCCGTCAAAGCCAAGCTGTCCACATCCTCTCTCCACAGGTAATCCAGGGGGAGGCGATCCTGTCTGCGTGGAAGAGGAAACTGTTCCTAAGCAGACAAGGTCAGCAGTTCTGGGAACCAACTCTGCCTGGTCCAATAAGGAGCAATCAGGATGACAGAAGCCCTGTTCATCCCAATCTTCCACAGTACACTGATCAGGAGAGAAAGTGGAAGAAAGATGTAAGCCAGATGAAATCACCAAGGAATTGCCAGGGCATCTCCACAAATGCCAGTGGATCCTTTGAGTGCGAGAAAAAGATCTGAACCTTCCGGATGTCCCTGGTGGCCATAAGGTCTATACAAGAAAGCCCCCACTTCTGCACCAGGAGGTCAAAAACCTCCGGATGAAGTTCCCACTCCCCAGGATCCACAGTGTGGCAACTGAGAAAATCTGCCAGGACGTTTGCTACGCCAGGAATGTGCAGGGACATGATCCTCTGTCCAGGCCAAAATAGCTTGACTTTGAACAAGGGAGTGACGCTTTTTGTTCCGCCTTGCTTGTTGATGAAGGCTACGACCATAGCGTAGTTGGACTGGACACGGACCGGGCATCCTGCCAGATGAGAGGACCAATAACTCAGCACGTGGAAAATCCCAGAGCTCCAAAAAACACTGATAGGGAGGAGAGACTCCTCCACTGGCCCTTAACAATAAGGTGACCCAGGATTGCTCCCCAACCAGCAGGCTGGCATCCGTCATCACTATAGTCCAGTAAGGGATCACAAAAGGCTTCCCTTTCCAAAAATTGGATGGGTTCAACCACCATTGAAGACAGAGTTCCACCTCTGCAGGGTGGAAGACGGTGATCCAGAAGAACCGGGTTCCTGCAACAAACTTGGATCATGAACCTCTGAAGGTCCCTGGAGTGTTCCATGGCATATGGTACTGCTTCCATGGTGGAGATCATCTTGCCCACCAGAGAGGAGAACTTCCTTGCTGGAGCTGATGTACACTCCAGAGCACAAGACACCTTGGAGGTGATCAGCTGAACAGAGTCCTCTATCAGATAGACCATGCTCTGAATGGTGCTGAACTGGAGACAGAGGATGACCAGGTTCTGAGAAGGAACTGGAGCAGACTTGTACATTTTCAGGATCCAATCATGCTGGAGGAGGAACTGGGCACATTCCTGGACCTGGTGGTCCAGAAGATCCCTGGAGAGAACCTTCAGGAGAAGGTCGTCCATCTAGAGAGTCACCTGAATCCCCTATGTATGCAGGAAGGCATGACCAATGAGGAGCTGTGGTCAGTCCAAAGGGGAGGGCAGTAAACTGGAAGTGCCTGAGGTCACAAGAAAACCTGAGGTACTTCTGGATGTCCAGAGGAATAGGAATGTCCAGATACACATCCTGCAGAACCAAAGAAGCCAGATATTCCCCCAGAAACATCACTGCAATGACGGGGCGCAAGGACTCCATCTTGTAGTGAGTAAGTCCAGGGACGGCAGCCGCTATCCTTCATGGGAACTACAAAGAGTCTGGCTGACGAACTGGAGCCAGAACTCCTTCGTTCAAGAGAGCCTGCACCCCATTGAAAAGTCTGAACTTTTCCTGTCCCTGAGGAGAACGAGAAGGGAAGAATCTGAAGGGAGGTAGGGATGTGAAAGGAATCCTGTAACCTACAAAAACCTCCTGTAATACCCTCTGATCCACAACAGAGCCTGTCCAAGTA
This sequence comes from Rhinophrynus dorsalis, assembly GCA_037306005.1. Taxonomy (NCBI): domain Eukaryota; kingdom Metazoa; phylum Chordata; class Amphibia; order Anura; family Rhinophrynidae; genus Rhinophrynus; species Rhinophrynus dorsalis. Next base: position 304,933,495 of record CM074720.1, on the reverse strand, counting down.
CTGAAAAAATAATGAGGGCAACCACCCACAGGAGCATGCGGACCAGGGTTTGGCGAGTCATGCCAAAGTAGGTTTGCTGGAGGTGTGTTTGGACCTCCACTGCTGCCTGGATTTGGGAGCAGAGCACAGGGTGGTGGCCTTTGCGTGTTGCTTTGAAGAGAAGGGAAGGAATACTGTTTCCTCGTCTGAGGATTGCGATTAGGAACCTGAGGCAACAAAGTGTTCTTACCCCCAGTGGCTTCACTAATAATTCTTCAGTTCAGGGATATACCCTGAAAAGGAAGAGAGACTAGTGATTTCTTAGAGATCAGGTCAGCAGACCAAATCTTATGCCACAGCGTGGTTCTGGCAGCCACAGAGGAGGCAGAAGTCTTAGCCTCAAGCCTAATGGCATCAAACAGGGCATCTTTAATATAGTGCTGAGCCTCAGAAATATTAGCCAATATGGGCAAAAGGTTCCCTTAGAGGCACCTTTATGGATAGCATCAGTCAGCTGTTCAGTCCAAACAGCAAATTCTTTATTAACCCATGTGGAAGCCAAGGTAGGCCTCAATGATGCACCTATGGCAGCAAAGATAGCCTTAAGGATAGCTTCCAGCTTCCTATCAGTCAGATCTTTGAGTGCCAAAGCATCTTTGACAGGCAAGGCAGTAAAATTGGAGAGCCTATAAATAGGGGAATCAACCTTAGGAGGTAAAGCCCACTGAGCCAAAGCTCAGTGAGACACTTGTCAGGGTTCTTCCACTCATCCAGGATAATGTGATCCAGAGTGCGATTAGTCGGAAAAACAGAACAGGACTTCTTGCACCGTCAAAATATGTCATAAGTAGATTGAAACTCTACAGAGTTAACAGGAATGTTAAGGGTAGATAAAACCGCCTTAAGGAGACCCTCAGCAGAGGGTTCAGGGTCAGCCTCAAAGGGGTCACCATAAGTATAACTGTGCACTATTGATTATAGTAAAAATACAATTAGCCCCTTTACAAATGTAATACTGATTAGGAAATAGAAAATATTGTGCTTTAGTTGTTCTACATACCTATGTCAACATAATACATCTGTTTGTATTAAACCCTAGGTTCCGACTAGCATAGACAATAAACAAAGACCTTTTCAATACATAAGCCTGCTTGTTGTGAAAGTCGCTTATCACAGATTAAACAAAACAGCAAACATACTGTATAATGTATAAAACTTATCACATTCAGTTTAAAATTTCCATCCTGTCAGCTGATACGTACATGATATTCAATATCACTTAAACAGTTTTCTTCATTTTTGTTCCTCTGTTTACTCCTACACATAATTATACATTTGAATATAAACATATTCTATTTAACTATTTTAATTTAAGGGATCTGTCCTAATACAAATTGTTTTAAAATAGCTTAGTTTCAATTATGCAGTTTACATTTTAACTACATTTTATGTACAGAGATGGAAACTTAACTTAAAGGAACAGTAAAATAAATAATAATAATAATTAAAAAAATATATATATATATTTATGTAGGATTTTTCCTGCTAAATAAGCACGGCAAGTGGAATGAATGCTCTAGATATGCACATTTTCTGATGGGAAATATCACACCCATCTAATGTTAGCAGTTTTTTACATGTACAGAGTATATTTACATCCAGCTCAATATACTATTGTATTGTATTGGGAAAAGTCCTCACTGCTATTAAAATTAATTGTTATAGGCTGAATGTCACTCACTCCTTATAACACTACCAACTAATGTTCTTGTCTATCAGGCCTAGGAATCGATTCAATTCCCACTGTAAAAAAACAAACAAACAAACAAACAAACAACCGATGGTAGTTTTTCAAGCACAGTAAGCCATTCAATAACTCGTGCTGCTAACGGGAGATAAAAAAAAATGACAACAGCTGCTAAGATTTCACCCACTGAGATCAATGGAACAGCTCTACCCATGAGCGATTCCTTTATGTGCAGTCAGTGTCAATGCACCGGCGGAAATTCTGCGCCTGCTTTTTCTTGGTGTACAGCACAAAATGAAGGTTCACAACTACTGTTAAACAGAACCAAGCAGGGAACCAACATCTCACACAACACCTAGCACATGACAAAATTACAGCAATAGAAAAAAGAATCCCTGACATGCCAAGCAACTAGCCTGCAAATGTGCTTGCCCTATAAATAAATCATGGACAACCAACATTAACCAGTCACTCTCTTCGGAACGACTGATAGTGAAGTGAGAGACCGCTACAGGTTGACATTGCACAGCATCATCAACCTATATGAGGTGCTTAGCGATGAGGTAGATCCCATATACAGCACCGACTGTCCCCTATATGGATTGAAGAAGCTGCTGTGTGCCATAGATTTCATGGTAAGTGCCACAGATGGATATGCATCTGGGATATTCAAGCCTACATGTTCCAGGGTGTTGTCTGAGGTGTTGTAAGCCCTGAAGAGGAAGGTCAGGAGGTACATCCACTTCCCTACCACCCACATGGATGGAGTGTAAAGTAGGAGTTCTACGCAAGGGGAGGCATAACCAGAGTCATAGGGGTCATCTACTGCACATGCGCACATAACAGCTCCTCCGCATAAGGGACATCTATACACCAATCGCAAGTATTTCCATTAGATCAACGCACAGATGGTGTGTGATAACATGAAGATCACCCAAGTCTTTGCTTCCTATCCTGGCAGTTGTCACGACTCCTACATCCTCAGGCAATCCTCTGTCTACAGGAACTTTTGAGAATGGGACCTGTACAGGAGGATGGTTGCTGGGTGAGTCCCTAGTCTACACATCACAACACATAAACAGGGGACTCACATGATTAATGAAAGCCCGGGTTAGCATGGTTATGAAACACAAGTAGCATGCCCCCCTTACACATCATCCATGCAACCATGTGGTCCATGTATCATGATGTCACTTTTTTTCCACAGGGGATGCTGGATATGAGTGCAAAGGTTATCTTCTTACATCAATATAAAATGCCTAAACACCAGCACAAGATTGCTACAATGAGGATTGCATCAGGACTAGGAATGAGATTGAACACACCTTTGGTCTGCTCAAAACCAGATTTGGTGCCTGGATAACTCAGGGGGAGCTCTGCAATACACACCAGACAACATATGCAATATCATACTAGCATGTGACACACTACACAATATTGCAGTGGATACACATCTAGTGAAGGATATGGATCAAGAGCCCACTATGGAGATGCCTTTTCCCCAGCCAGAGGATGAGAGACCCTGAGAGGGGCAGGGACATGAGAAAGGCTCATCAGGGACTTCTTTACTTGTGAGTACGACACATCAATCAAACACAATGCAGCATGGGGAATGTGTGCAAACAAACACACCAGACATAATGATATGTTTCATTCCACAGGATGACTGAGATGCACATGTGCCTCCGACCTTGCATTTGCCTGTTTAAACATCACAACAACAAAGCTGGCACTGTAATGAACACATGCACCTGACATTCCATGTTTGGATCGAATGAAGGCTGTGAATTCAACCGGCATCTACAATTCCTTTTAGGCCATGATGACATTGCCACTCCAAGGACATCAACCACTCCCCTAAAAACACTGGTATGCTAAATTGCCTATATCCATCACATTCCTGAGGTTAACTAACAGCAAATAATCTGAATTGGAGTTGAACATATCCATATAAACCATAGAACCCTTGTAGCGATAGAGAGGTATCCAATGCATTGACATGAAATGAAATGGCTACCCCTCTGGCATTCCTTGTGTTAAAGGGGTATTAGAGGTATTATGATAATAATAGATTTGTGATGTCTAAGGTAGCTGAATAAGAATGGATTTACTGTGTTAGTGTTGGCTATTGCATCAGAGTAAGTAATTGGGAGAATGGTTTGCAGGCCCACCATGCTGACCTGTGTCTGTGTGTGTGTGCTCAGCACAATGACAATGGCACATTAACACCTTCTGTTTCATGGGGATTGGTTCATATACTAGGAAATATATTGCTTCAATTCCCTGTTAACATATTCATATGGCTGGTTAGCATCCCCTTGTTCTTAAACCTATGAGTTCCAGAGGGGTAGACAAGCCATTCCGAAACAATGGGTTGTCTATGCCTCTGTAATGCAAAAGATTAATAGGATAATGATGATTAAGCCTTTGAATAACAGACAGTTATGCAATGCAGTTTCAACCTCTGTCATTCCTTCATACAGGCATCTATGGCATTACCCATCATGGAACAACAAGTGACCCTGTTGAAACGCTGACTCCACTTCCATGAAGTGCACCTCTTGCTGCCCCCCTAGTGTTACTGTTTGTAAGACTGTTTGGCATCATATCATGTGACTGACATAAGTCATAAGGTGGGACTTAATGAGTGCACATCTGTTCATACACAATGGCTCATGAGTGACATGACCAATCCCCAATGAGCCATTGCTTTGTGACTGCCCTTACACAATGTGGCTGTATCAGAGGTCATCCACACCATCCATATGTTGTTTCAACTCAAGGGACATTATCTGAAATCCACACATGTTCCTTGTCTTAAGGACAGTCCTCATAAGCACATACTCAGCACAGTGGAACTGAGAAGGAACCCATCATGAATACAGTTCAACAGTGATGTTTGAACAGTGCTTCCATCAGAACAACATGTGGATCTTGCATGTGTTCATCCAGCCTGGAGTTTGGAATGTATGTGGGTTACCCAACACATATATGTATGATGCATTGAGTGACCAGGAATCCTTAAGACCCCTCCACTACCCACAAACCCACCCCTGATGAACACACACCCTAAGGGGTGCACACTGGTTGCTTAGAAAGATATGTTTGCCTTCCTGACAAGGGGTATGGTGAGTTGTGAGTTTTCAGAGTGTGATCCCTGTGCCACATGAGGTTTACCCTTATGTTGGAGTGCTACTGTCCCTGTGTGTTAACACTAATCCTTTGTGTGTCCATACCTATATTGTGACATGTTTCCTATCAGCCGTTGTTCAACTTCAACTCACAACATGGCAAACAACAGCTTCCACATATTTTGCTTTGCCAGTTGTATCGTGAGTAGAAATTGTACAACAGCCTATGGGCTGTGTGTGTTTACGAATGTTACAACAACTTGCCACCAAGTAATATATTCAGGAGTTGTGGGCAGTGCATTACCTTGTAATGCACTGGAGACATCTGTGCCACTGACCTTGTTAGATAACTGAAGGAATCACAGACATGATTGGGATCAATCAGTGCACGTTGATTAAGGGAAAAGATGATGTTGTTGTTTTTTTTTTTTTTTGGGGGGTGGGGGTTGGAAGGGAGTGCAAAGGTGGATGCTCTCAATGACTGGTGACTCTGGACTGTCTTGGGGGTCCCACTGGAGGGGGAGGTGGTTGCAGTTGAACGCTCAGTTGATTGGTGGGTTCTCTCCTTCTGCATCCTCTGGAGGAGACTCTGCTAGTGCATTTTAATTAGCATCTGGCCAAATATTCCAATGAGTCCAGTCCAAATGTGGTGTAACTATATGGTGATGATGGCTTGCTGTGGGTGGCTGTGGTTCTCTTCATGTGGTGCTAATACCTCCTGGAGTAGCGCCTACCCTACCCCAGCAGCCTCCTCTGTATGTTGATGAACTTCTCATCCATCCTGAACTTTGGTGTAGCTGTGGCAGAGGATGAGGGCATGGAAGAGGCCCTTGGAGGTGCTGAGGAAGCCTCTCCTCCTTGGTCTGGCTCTGTCTGTTGCCTGTTGTTGTCAATACAGTCTGTATGTGCGTCATATGCTGCAGCTGGGTGTGAGGTGCATAGAGAGGCATGTATCATGGAGCCATGTCAGGGTGATGGTTGTGCTACCACCATCTATCGTCTCCCCACTGGCCACTGATGCTTGCTCCCCTGGTTGACTCAGTATTGCTGGGGTGAATTCTGTGACTATTTTGAGGATGCTGTGGCTCATCTATAAGGCCCCAAATATTCGTAGTCAAGTGGCCATGGGTCATACAGTGGCCATTCAGATATGTTGCATTCCCACATGGGTGTTGGCTGAAGGCTTGGCTCCTGGTGTGCTTGGATCCAGGTGGGTGGCTGGGGTCATGTGTGCCCATATGTCCCATATTTCGGGGTGCTGACATGGTGAGCATCCAGTGGTAGGGCCATCCAATACTGGCCTGCTTGGGGGAAGGCATCCACCTCCCATGAGGTCTCCACTGGTGTGCCTCCTACGGAATCCACTGTTGTCCAGTTGTGGGTGGCACCCTGTACTCTGATAGTAGTGGTGGTGCTGACCTCCAGCTGGTACCCTTCCTTGGCTCTTAAAGGGCTGTGTCACATGTCGCTCCTCCCCCCCTCTCCTTCTACTGTGCTGCAGGCATGGATGTTGTATTGGGAAATGAGATAGCTCACACTATAACAAGAGTGATGCAAGATGATGACTTTGACATGTGGGCCCTTGAGTGCCAGGATGGTATCCAATGCATGGCATACAATCCTGGCACTCATTGCTGGATCAGCTTGACAAGATTCTGTACATTGATGGAAGGGAGCTACAGTTGATATCATATGTATCCTGAAGAGTGGGGATGGGAATGAATATCTCCTTGTCATCTTCACTCTTCAGGATACATATGATAATCAAAGCTCAACCCTGATATTTTGGATGTGTGTTTGTTCTTGTTCTCCTGGTGGGTGAGACGTGTCCTCCAGCTGCTTGTGTTGCTGTGTTCAGTGTGTTTTTGTGGGGCTGCTTTGCCTGTATATGTTGCTGACATTGTTTCGACTTAGTTGTCATGGTTGTGTCAACAGTGCAAATGTGTGTTTTGAGGCTCTTGGCATATGTTTCAAACATTGAATGGGTTTCTATTAGTTGAACTATTATGTGTTTGCTGAGCCCTGTGGACCTGTGCAATATAACCCTGTTGTAGCGTTTTCGTCCTATGTTAACCGTTTGAGTACCAGAGGGGTACCCAATGCACTGTGCGTTGCGTATCCCTCTAGCACTCCAAGGGTTAAGTGCTGACCTTCCTGTGGGTCCATGGTAACACTGTGGAGGAACAAAAGAGATGTTTGTATGACAATGTAATGGCAATCATTGTTTGTGTGTGGCAAGTATGAAGGGTCAAAACAGCACAGAGGGGGTTAAACCTGTACTTGGACCGCTTAACCATTCACATTTCTGCTTTGGATGTACAGCGTTATCTCCTTGTTTGAACCCTATCAGTGCTGTGTTGATGAACTTGTGGAGATCAATGATCTACGTATGTTCCGCTGGCACTGTGTTGTTGCATACAAGCTAAGAGAATGTGTGGTGGATAGTTATGGACATATTGACTGGGAGTCTGGAAGGTTCTGTCATCATCAGTGTCACATCCACCAAGGACCCCCTGAACAGCAATTGTGGACAGGTTCTGGCACAGCATCTCCTCCCATGCATTAAAAGTGATGTTAGCAGGGGGACCACTTCTCTGGTGTTTGGCCAAGACCATCTTGTTTATGACTTTCCTCTTGCAGTTGGTCCATCTCTTCTTTGTGGAGATGGTGGTCCGCTTACACATGGACACCACTTTGACTGCCTTAAGGACCTATGTCAGGCCAGCTTCTTCCGCACATCAATGCCACTGGAAATAATCGTGGAGAACAAGATGTGCTTCCTCTCAATGATGCTCTGCCAAGGACCATATTCTCTTAGGGGCAATACATGGGGTCCAGTAATCCTCCACACCGTCATTTAATGTGCCAGAACTTAGAGAGTAGGTTCGGGTTCAGGCCCTACCTGTACCGTCCCTGGCTGTGTGTACTCTTGCAGCTCATCCCCTCTGGGTCCCACTTAGGGATGGGCAAAAGCTGTTGCTGTGTTCCAGCAAGAAATTCCGTGAAAACCACATTATTGTCAGCTTTTTTCCTAGAAAATCAGCTTTTAAAACAGAGAGTAAAATTTCTGCGTTTTTCGCCCATTGGCCAAAATTCCCCGCCAATTTTTCAGTGGCTAGAAAGTTTCCACCCATTGATTTACATTGTTTTCGCTTTTATGCTACGCAAACGTGACGTATTCCAGGAAGTGAAACACAATAGAAGCAGCTACAGAATGAGGGAGACATGCTGTGCTGTTCTGCCGTGAATTTTATGGCGAGACCCGGAGGCTCATACTATGCAACGTCTTTCTTTTTACTTCTTAGCAGCAAAGTTCAAAAAAACTTTTGAAGAAAAACAAACATGACGAACAGGTAACCCCACCCTAAATAACAGTATCCAATCCCCTTATTTTCCAGGTGTATATCATTCTGAACATGTAGCGTCACTTCCTCTTTCTTTGCTGCTTAGCAGCAGATAAGTATATGTGATATATTTTGCCTTTATAGTTTGCATTATTACAGTTTGCATAACTGTTGTTATTCTACACCAATCGCTGAATAGAACTGATATTTCTACCTGTCTATCTAACTTGAACCTTCATAGGGTATCTACATGTATGTGTCTTAATCTGCATATATTTAACCATTGCCCCACTTTAAGTTGCGCTTTTCTTAATCCTGTGCTCTTACATCCTCTGTGCATTTTACTGCCTACTCATCTGTCTACTTTAGTGACTGCCTCTGGGCATTTTGCACGAAGCGAGGGTAATTATATCTGTTTCCCTCTGACTTTAGCTTTCTTCGTGTACCTGCAGTATAAGGATTTCTTATGTAGCTAGGCTTTCGCTAGTCAAGTATTCACTCTTTGCTTACATTTCCTTCGTCTGCTTGGTATTTCGGTGCTCGCTCAACACGTTCTGCGCATGCACAACATCAGGTGGCACCGAATTCCATTTCACAGCTGACTGCTTTGGTTCCTGATGCTTGATACCGCGACTCCTACCATTTAGATTTTTCTTCTGGTGAATTCCATTTACTTTACTCAAATTAACCCTTGGGCTGCTTCCATTCATCCTGCTACACAATTTGGGTCAATTCAAATATATTTATTATATCTGCAGTACGTCACAGAGGAAAGTATTACCTCCCCATGAAGGCCAATAAAATTCCACAACATTTTCTAGAAGAGGATGCTGCCTCTGATTCACAGGAGGATATGACAGTGGCTTCAAAAACTGAAGATATCCAACATATCATAGACCAGTCTCTCAATAAGACTATATCCACTGCCATATCCTCATGTATGATGCAAATGACTGATTCATTAGCGAAATCACTGACAGATATTCTGTCAGATATTCTCCATCACCAACCACAACATACTTCCCATTCCATTAATCCTCCAATGATTGCCTCTGATATGGCAATTCAACCTCAGAATGAGGGTAAGAGGAAAAGGAAGGCTAGACATTGTCCCACAGAAACAGAACATAAAAGTTTTAATTTTGACTTGCCCAGTAAATCTGGCATTAAGAATTGTGGGTCACTCCCATGCAACAGATCTTCACTCCTGGAGGATGGCAAACCGGTGGAACGATCAAAGAAACGGTTCAAACCAGATTCTTTCCGTTCAGGTCAGATTATAAATTGTATACGACATCAGCAAAGGTACAAATGTAAACATTGTTGAAAATGGCTGGCCAATATTAAGGCTGTCTGGGTTGCATGGCAAGAAATAATATTTAAATATATATATATATATATATATATATATATATATATATATATATTATTTTTTTTTTTTTTTTTTTAATTATTATTTTTTTTTTCTACATATGTTGGATAGGAATGCATGATATTTTAAAGCTTATGAACTCTGTTCATTTTAAATGATAATATCCCGTTATCCCTTCCAGTGTCAGAGGTGTACGCAGCGCATTGCTTTGAAATGCGTTGCGTACCCCTCTGGCACTCAAAAGGTTAAAGACACAGTACATTAGGCATTATTGGCACTGAAAACATTGTACTCATGCACATTGACTATTTTACTATACCATCTATAGTACTGTATTTGTGACAGTTAAATTAAGTATAAGATGTTACTGGCAAAAGTATAATGTACTGTATTAAAAATATGCTTTGCAATGTGTTGCACACCCCACTGATCCTTAAAGGGTAACTTTGTTCCTATATGTAATATTTATTATTATTATTATTATTTATATAGCGCCAACTAATTCTGCAGCACTGTACAATGGGAATATTTATCAGACTATATTTTGCAACAAGACATACCAAGTTAAAGGGCTAGTAATGCCCATAATAAAGTTTATTTTATATGGTAGATATTACAAAAATAAAGTGTTTGGAGAAAGTCCTATATCTTATAGTTTGAGAGCTATCCTCCACTAAAGTTCCCCCCTCTCTCTCCTTCTCCTGATGTCAGCACTCGGCTGACAGCAGGAGATCCCAGTCCTGGGACCAGCCATCGGCTCCGCAGCAGAGCCCAAATAGAGATATTTGAAAAGAATTACTTCATTTGAACTGTCTACAAAGTGTGGCTGGTTTGCAAGCACACTTTGTAGACTGTTCCAATGACGTAATTATTTTCCAATATCGCTATTGCGGCTCTGCTAAAGAGCCTCCTCATTTTGGCCGACATAGATCTCCTTCTGTCAGCTTTACAGCTGACATGAGGGAGGGGGAACTTTAGTGGAGGATATCTCTTAACCCCTTAACGGTCATAGTACATCATGGGTCGATCTGAGTTAACGACCCACAACGTACTATGATCGTCATGGAATTCTGGGCTCCCCCCGCAGTTGCAAGCCGTTTGGGGAGTCCGGAACCGGAATGTAAAAAAAAAAAAAAAAATGCTCTGTGGTCCTTAAGTGACCGCGATGCGCCAATCGGTCAGTCGTTAAGGGGTTAAACCATAAAGGTTTGAGAGAGAGGACTTTCTCCAGATACTTTAGTTTTGTAAAATCTACCATATGGAATAAACTTTATTTTGGGCATTACTAACCCTTTAAGAAAAGTAGACTGGTTCTGTCCATAGTTACAGCTAGAAAAAATAAGAATCTTACTGTGAAAGAAATATGGCATTTTTTAAATAAATATGATGCATTGCTCAATTATAGCTAAATAAAGGAATAAATAAAACAGAATAAACAGTATGTTTTTTGACAAGAATAACAATTCATTTTCACAGTTACTGCCGTCAAACCACTCTGTATATAGAAATGCTGATAAAACAAAAGTTTTGATTCTTGAGCTATAATTATTTGCCTGTCATATCATGTTTGAGATTCAATCTTTGCTAAATGGAAATGTTGAATAAAAAAAGAAGACATCACAGACTTACCTGCACCAATCACACGCTCAATTTTAATACAAGATGCATCTAGCTCTTTTGCAAATTGATGGACAGCTCTATTTGGATCTTCATAGGTTTCAGGGTCAATGTAGGTTTTGGTGCCTGGAAATTTAACTGTAATGATGTCAGAAAGCAGGACTTTGAAGAAGGAAAGCATTTATTGTGCAGTCAACTACGAATGCCACTTTACAAAGTACACTTTAAAGTAATGCATTCAAAACAAGATTTATGTGAGAAGTAGCTAGAATCTGCAAGCCCTTAACCCTTTAAGTGCCAGAAGGGTGTACATGGCATTGCAGAGCGATGTGTTGGATACCTTTCTGTCACAAAAAAGGTTAAAAAAAGACATATATAAGTTCCCATGCATATTAAGTGAAATCTAGGCAAATAAACTACAATCCTATTTAAAACAAAACGTTAGCAACCTGTGACCAAAGACCAGATGGAGATTATATGTAATTGTAGCGCAGCAGCTGGAAAGCCACAGGTTGCCCACCCTATTCAGTTCCAGAGTATAAACTTATTTTTTTGTCATCTAAAATGGGATGGTATTAGATTTTACCAGCTGGTTTACAACTCAGCTCTTGGCTGGGGGTACATCACTGGTGAGTAGCTTAACCCTTTGAGTGCCAGAGGGGTACTCAATGCATTGCTTTGCAATGTGTTGCATACCCCTCTGGCACTCAAAAGATTAACAGCTCTAGAGACACATGGACAGAAATGTACAATTGTATGGGCACTGCATAAAATGCACCTTAATAAAACAATCACTTAGTTTACTTCTGTTCAAGCCTTAACACCACAAGGCATTAACCCTTTGAGTGCCATAGGGGTGTGCAACGCATTGCAGAATATTGCGCTGCACACCACTCTGGCACTCAAAGGGTTAAGAAAAGGAATAATTCTATACCAGTTTCCTCTGAACCCAATTTTTACATAGCACAGCCACACTGCCCAAATAAAAAAAATTGAACAAAGTTGTTAGGCAAATGCGGGACCATTCAGCACACAGAAATCTGTTCTTTATGATTATCCTATATAATAATTCGCTAAGGATGTTTGTCAGAAGCCGTCATGCGCAGTAGAGACTGCAAGAATTTGGGCAGTCTCTACTGCACATGAAGAGGCCGCATACCCCTCTGGCACTCAAAGGGTTAACGTTACCCGGGTTGTCCTGACATGATTTTAAGCTTTTCGGCATCAGTGGGGAAAGCAACTCATTGTTTTGAAATGTGTTACTCTTTTGGCATTGAAAGGGTTAAACAGATTACCCTGTGATTGATAAAGGGTGTTCTGCAAAGCACTGTATACTTTTCTGGAAGCCAAAGGGTTACAACAAGTTTATTCTTTTGTTGTGCATAAAATGTAGTGCTATCAGCTTATATACATTTAGGGCCTTCTTATGTAAGCTACAGAGGTACAATTCTGCACCATATGGAATAGCTGAAAATCCCCATAAATGTAAACTGGGGTTTTAACTCCTTGAATGCTAGAAGGGGCTCCAATGTATGGTACAGCAATGACTTGGAAATCTCTGAAGCATTCAAGTGGTTAAAAGACCCATTTATATCAATGTCAGCTTTCATTTGTCCCCTATGGAATATTTAGTTTGCTCCTGCTCTACTTTGCTTCCATAGGCCCTTAGTTTATAATTCAATAATGTTATGTTTTGCAAAATTGGAAATCATTATTACATCTTCACATTTAACAGTAAAAGCAGAGACAGAAGGAGAGAGTAAAAATTAAAAGATAAAATAAAAATAAGGTTATCTGGAGTGCTGTCTAGCACTATGACCAGCAGCATGAGAAGCTAGATGGACCCTGATGATGTTAATATAGAGGTGGAGAGTCAGGATTCTGGCCTGTTTCTGCTGTTTTTTTTCCCCTTTTGCACCTATTTTGGTTTGTCTCTCCCTTTCATCCACTTCCTCCTCCTCCTCCTGAGATCCTATTGGTCAGGTAGGATTTATAATCTTAGACTCCTGTTACCCCCTGGCCCAAATATATGAATTTGTTTGTTACACCTGATTTCTTTGGAGGTTCAACCTTGTCTTGTGTTTTCTTTGGATTGTCCTCCCTGTTGCTTATTCCCTGGTTTACGTTTACTGATTATGGATTCTGCTTTTCTCTTACACCCCATACGATCTTAGTGACCTCGGCTTGTTGAAGGAATGAATGAATATGTTTATTTATATAGTGCCACAAGTGAACACAGCGCTTTATAATTTAAGGGTTTAAACAATACAGGGTTACAGGTGCTTTGTAGAGTGAAACATTGGGTGCGAGGTTCCTGCCCGAAAGCTTACAATCTAAGTAGACTATTCTTCTACGTGACTGCTTCCACGCTACCAGGTACGTTCGTATCTTGGGAGGTATATGGTACTCATTATATTACCTATTATATCTGTGTTTCCTCTAACCCAGGTTACAGGCACTATTATTGTATTATCCTGCTTATACCCTATAGTTACCTTCGACCTGGGCCTCCGCTTCTGCCTTAGTGGCCTCTGGCCTATTGGCTTGACAGTGCTTACGCACCTCCCAGCCAATCAGCTTTGAGCAGAGGTGCTTGTTTCTCTCCTGCCATTGCCTCTGTGGCCGCACACAGCGGCGGAGATATAGAACAGGATAACAGGATTATTTTTAAGACAAATGATTTTTCATAAAAAATTGGCACGATTTCTTCTGAGCATGTATGCGATGTTGAACCACACACTTATACGTAGATTAACCCTTTGAGCCCCAGAGCGGTACGCAATGCATTGCTCTGCAATACTTTGCATACTTCTCTGGCACTCAAGGAGTTAAACTATGCATAAGTGTGTGGGTTATTTGAAGGAAAAATGTATTCATGCTCCATTTTTTTTTTTTTACAGCTACAAGACAAGAAGAGAGAGATGAAGATACAAGAGAGAAGAAAGAAGGAAGTAGATGACCAGGATGCTGAGGACCCCGCTGGACATCAAGATTAATGGTAAGTGGTAATTTGCAGTGGATGTTGCTTTGTTACATAGTCGGGTTAACCTAACGAGTGCTGGTGGGGTAATTCTGGATTTACATTGAATTTACTTTGGATTTATTGATATGGGGCTTAGGGCCCCATATCAGTACATCCATGGGGACTTTTTACTTTCAATTGCTGGGTCGGCTGATTACAGATCCGATAAGGGACTTTAGTCAGGACAAAACAGGGTCTTAAGGGCCAGATTCTATTGCAGGTGCTAAATGTTAACATCTGTTTTATCAAACATTTTTCTATATGACCACCAGTCAAAAAAAAGCCCATAGGAAAAAACTAAAAACAATGTGCAATTAGTATCCTATTACTCACCCTCAGTATTAGCGCCTGTTTTGTGGTTACATTTAAGTTGGAAATTCTGCGCCTCAGAGGTTGAGGCGTAGAAGCCATAACGACAGTTTCAAAACCATCGTTGTTCAAACAAAAGCAGTGCAAAATACAGTATACAGCATAGAAATCTGACATAGAGCGCCCACCTTCGATATATTAACCCCCCTTTTAAAAGTTGGCTTGCAGTGCTTTCTTTCACCACTTTAATTCGACTAATATTGTTCACATTCCACATTTTAACCCTTCCCCTTCAAAATTTGACTTACAGTGCTTTCTTTCACATTAATTCGACAAATATACATTCAACATTTTAACCCTTCCCCTTGAAAATTCGACTACAGTGCTCCCATGACTTTCTTTCACCATTTAAATTTGACAAATATTGTTCACATTCCACATTTTAACCCCATCCCCTTTAAAATTCGACTACAGTGCTCCCATGACTTTCTTTTACCATTTAAATTCGACAAATATTGTTCACATTCAACATTTTAACCCTTCCCCTTTAAAATTCGACTTATAGTGTTCCTGTGACAGTCTTTCTCCATTTTAATTCGAATAATATTGCTCCCATTCAACACTGTTTACTCTCTAATTTTACTGCAAAATACAGACTCTTTATGTGTCGCAGTGATTCCTGTACAAGAATGTATAACTTGCTGTGCTAAGTGTGTAAGACCTCTCACTCCTACTATTTGATGGCTAAACCCATTTGATGTGTTAATGCTACAGTAAGAAGTCATACTAACCCTTCCCTTACTTTTGTAAGGAAGGTTACTGAATAAGTGTGACCCAATTTACATAACAATAAGTTAAACTATTCTAAAAAGCAGACTCCTTTTTTGAATAGTTTCACTTGTGGTCAGGGCTTCCAGAGTATGATAATTATGGAGGATTGCTGTGCCCCTGAGCTATCATTAGCTTCAGGGGATGAGGTGACGAAGGTGACCTGAAAAGAAGGCCACCTTAATAAGTCCTTAGAGAAAGGGGTTTAGCGGGGGGGACAATTGACGATGCGTCCTGTAGGAGAGGCTGCGGCCTACTATTTAAGGGCTTGGTGCCCCTCCCACAAATACAGGCCCTGCCTTTCACTTGTGGTCAGGGCTTCCAGAGTATGATAATTATGGAGGATTGCTGTCCCTCTGAGCTATCGTTAGCTTCAGGGGATGAGGCGATGAAGGTGACCTGAAAAGAGGCAAAAGAGACTGTACTGATATGACTTCATTATTTAAACAACCGCAAAGATGACATGTTATTTGGCTAGGTTAGTAAGTGCTCTGCCGATTTCGTATCAGGGATATATCTATTGAGGCATGCAGACTGCCATCTACAGAGTTGTATTATATGAGCGGGCACTTGATTCTTGTAGCTGATGATACTGCTCCTATCCTAAAAGAATGACCTGGGTACTGATTGGGTTGTAGCCTGAACGTGACAGGATGTGCGTGTATAATTTGTGAAAGTGGAAGTACTGAGTGGGCCTGTAGGAAGTGGAAGTAGTGAACTATCATCTGAGTGCTGTTGTATGGCGGCATTGAGGTGAGTTATGATTGCAGGGGCATCATTGGTCATGAGTGATGAAATATGGGATCAAGGGACCGTCGTACAACTTATCGTTTGGAGTGAGTGATGGAGTGAATTGATCAGAGTGGAGGGTGAGTTGGTTCTGCTCATGCTATTGATCTCGTATGACAGGAGAACTTGCCCGGACGGAGAAGCCAAAAATGCAAGACATGCTGCTGCCTTGAATACTATTGCTGCTGCTGAATGACTGAGTGTTAGGAAATCATAGATGCGTCTGAATATGTGCCCAGTGATGGGCGGTGAATATTTAATGCCTCTGAGAATAATAAAATGGGCAGACTAGATGGTGATGAAGCCAGTTTACTTACGATGGTGATGCTACTGAAAGAAATGAGTTTGTTGCATTAGATCCATGAAGGCTTGGGGGGGGGATGGTTGGAAGGTTGGTGCTGAATGCTGGTGAAAAACTGGCAAGATGGGAGAGGATAAATGTCCTAGCACTTCCTGTGGCCATGGTTCTGTGAACCATTGGGTGCCACAAATGCTGAGGAGCCCTGCTGGCTATATGGGTAGATGAAGGGAGAATAGGGACTGGCAGTTCAATGTTTTACGAGTTTGACCACATTCGTAAGTCTGAGAGGCTGCTTGATCGAGGGTAGTATGGGGCTAAACTGAGGTGTTTAAAGGAGCAACAAGAAAAGATGGGAATGAATGATCGCCCTTGGGGTATTACTTTCATGATGAACTGAGGTAGCTTATGAGGCATGGAGATGAGGTAAGTATTGAAGTGTGATCCTTCGGCCTCTGCGATGAGGTAAGGATTGAAGTGTGATCCTTCGGCTTCTTCGATGAGGTAAGGATTGAAGTGTGATCCTTCGGCCTCTGTGATGAGGTAAGGATTGAAGTGTGATCCTTCAGCCTCTGCGATGAGGTAAGGATTAAAATGTGATCCTTCAGCCCCTGCGATGAGGTAAGGATTGAGGTGTGATCCTTCAGCCCCTGCGATGAGGTAAGGATTGAAGTGTGATCCTTTGGCCCCTGCGATAAGGTAAGAATTGAGGTGTGATCCTTTGGCCCCTGCGATGAGGTAAGGATTGAGGTGTGATCCTTCGGCCCCTGAGATGAGGTAAGGGTTGAGGCGTGATCCTTCGGCCCCTGCAATGAGGTAAGGATTGAAGTGTGATCCTTCGGCCCCTGCAAAGAGGTAGGATTGAAGTGTTGGGGTGATATGAGTGATTGTTAACCGGTGATATGAGTGAGCTGCTCGTTGACTGAAGGGATGGGGAGAGAGAGAGAGAGGAACCAAATTTGGGTTGATACATACGGTATGGTGTAAATGGACGTTGGTTGCAATGGGAATGTTGCATTGTTGTCCGGATGTTGGTTACAGTGGAAATGTTGCGCGGGTGCCTATGGTATGATATAAGTACGATGGTTATAATGTCATGTTTTATTGATGCATGCAGTATGGTATATCTGGACTACCATTACAATGGAATGTTGTATTGCTACATATAATATGGTGTAACTGGACATTGTTACTATAGGAATGTTGTATTTGTACAAACCATATGGTGTAACTGGACATTGGTTACTGTAGAAAGTTTGTAGCGGTACATCGGTATGGTATAACTGGATGTGTATTATGGAATGTTGGATTGGTAGTACGGTATGTGTGGCTGGACGTTTGTACAATGGGAATGTTGTATTGGTACGTACAGTATGGGATAACTGATGTTGGTTACAATGGGAATGTAGTATTGGTACCTACAGTATGGAGTTACTAGACGTATGTACGATGAAATGTTGTACTGGTTCACACAGTATGGTATCTTGGACTTGGTTACAATGTGACGTTGTAGTGGTGCATACATTTATGGAATAACTGGAAGTTGGTTACAATAGGTATGTTGTAATGGTACATACAGTATGGTGTAACTGGACGTTGGTTATGATAGGAATGTTGTAGTGGTATATGCGGTATGGAATAACTGAATGTTGGTTACAATAGGAATGTTGTAATGGCACTTCGGTAAGGTGAGACTGGATGTTGGTTACTATAGGAATGTTGTATTGGTACACATGGCATGGTGTAACTGGACGTTGGTTACAATAGGAATGTTGTATTGGTACACATGGCATGGTGTAACTGGACGTTGGTTACAATAGGAATGTTGTAGTGATTCATACAGTAAGGAATAATTGGATGTTGGTTATTATAGGAAATGTTGTATCAGTACATACGGTATGGTGTATCTGGACGTTGGTTATATGGGAATGTTGTATTAGTGCATACAGTATGGTGTAGCTAGACGTTGTTACGATGGGATTGTTGTATTAGTGTGTACAGTATGATGTAACTGGATGCTGGTTATAATGGGAATGTTGTATTGGTACATACAGTATGGAACTGGACGTTGGTTACAATGGGAATGTTGTATTGGTACATAAAGTATGGGGTAACTGGATGTTAGTTACAATGAAAATATTACAATGGTACATATGGTATGGTGTAACTGGACGTTGGTTACAATAGGAATGTGTAGTGGTACATACGGTATGGTGAAACTGGACTTGGTTACGATAGGAATGTTGTAGTGGTATATGCGGTATGGAATAACAATGTTAGTTACAATAGGAATGTTGTAGTGGTACCTCGGTAAGGTGTGACTGGATGTTGGTTACAATAAGAATGTTGAACTGATTCACACAGTATGGAATAACTGGACGTGGTTACAATAGGATTGTTGTATTGGTACATACGGTATGGTGTATCTGGACGTTGGTTACTATGGAAATGTTGTATTAGTACATACAGTCTGGTGTAAGTGGACATTAGTTACAATGTGAATGCTGTATTGATACATACAGTATGGAACTGGATGTTGGTTACAATGGGAATGTTGTATTGGTACATACAGTATGGGGTAGCTGGACGTTGGTTACAGTGAAAAAGCTGTATAGGTACATATGGTGTGGTGTAACTGGATGTTGGTTACAATATGATTGTTGTAGTGGTACCTCGGTAAGGTGTGACTGGATGTTGGTAACAATAGGAATGTTGTATTGGTGCATATAGTATGATGAGGGGGTGAGGCGAAGCCCGAGCTCCGCATGAGACCCCCATGAGTGAGGCAACTTGCAATGTGTTTCTTATATTAGATTGTTTGTTTGGTTTTACATATTTGGTAGGACCAGTTGTGTGGTCCTGGGCTCCGGTAGCTGCGAATAACCTAAAGGAATGTAGGCAAATTAGCATATGACAAGAATAAGGCTGGCATTATTAACATACATCCTTACATCTATATACATGTTAATGGCATGAATGAATTCTGAGTATTTATTTGGGGGTTAATTGATTAGGCATGGAATTATTTGGTTTAATAGCTTCCTATAATCTTCGGTATGAGAATAAGCCTAATGGTTTACTTTGAGTAAGGCAACACCTGTGCTGCATATATTAATGCGATTTCTGTAGAGGTCACAGGTTTGGGTGGCAGATATAAGCTACTGTAATCTCTTATCAGCAGTGCCCTGTGTCTAGTGATAGTGGAATGCTAGTGGAATTATATAGATGTAGTTGGCATGGTAGTATTGTCGTTGGTGCAGTTTATGTGATCCCTGAAGCAATGTGAAGACAATGAAGCAGTAAAGAAATGTTTCCTTGTGCTGGAGTAATAACTCTGATACTATGTCTGTAGGCATTCTGGTGGTGCTGTGGTTTGTATGTATTATGAACATTAAACGTTTTGATAAAGCATTGTCTGTATTACGTAACAATGAGCTCATTGATTGGGTATTGTACCGGGTGGATCGTGTGTTGTGCGATAGTCCCTGTGCTGCAGGGTTAATTCTCGTGTTTACCGTAGCATAGATGGGTAGCTTACATTCTATTTATGAGCACCTGATACTTTGGCCTGGGTGTTTGAATCGCCCGACTGCAGCGAGCTCCATCACAGGCAGTAATGTAGTATTGAGAATATGTGGGCGGGTGTGACAATATTATCGGACAGGCACATGGTTTGCCCGCAACTAGGATGGCAGTTTATGATACAAACTTGTTTTTAGTATTGTTATTATTTGTTTAATGATAATCATTTAGGTGAGCAATTCCATGGAATATTTTGAAATTGTAAACTGCATGATAGTGATAGCCTTATGCCTAAGTATAACCAGCGCAGAAATTATCAGGCATAGGTAGACTAGGACTATGTTAAAATGTAGAACGTGAACAATATTTGTCGAATTTAAATGGTGAAAGAAAGTCATGGGAGCACTGTAGTTGAATTTTCAAGGGGAAGGGTTAAAATGTTTAATTAGTCGAATTAAAGTGGTGAAAGAAAGAACTGCAAGTCGACTTTTAAAAGGAAGGGTTAATATGTCGAAGGGGGGCACTCTATGTCGGGTTTTGATAATGAGGGGAACACATCTAACACTGAACTTGATCTTTCTGTCGTCAAATGTACGCCTGTTTCCTTGGACTTGGACATTTTGCACGTTTTTTTTAGGCGGTAGTCGAATAAAAGCAGACAGCGCCAGTTTTGTTAGTTCTCTGAAATGTGCTGTCTACGCCATTTTTGTTTTATTGTAGTTCTGCAATAGAATACCGACGTAACACGTTTGCAAAATTCACTTTGCTTGTTTTTCTTGTAACGCTCGTTTTAGCGCTGGTTATAGAATCGAGCCCAAAATTAGCACCTGTAATAGAATCTAGCCCCATAATGGCTGATGAAGTCTATTGAATTGGAACTTGTGGCTTTTTTTTATTTTCCAGTGGGCCAAAATGCCTGTTACTTTATTACCCAGCAGGGGATTTTTTTTGCCAGCATTTTTTCATAGCACAGGTAGTTGAATCACTTACTGTGCTTGAAAAAATGTCGTCACCTGCTTCTTTTTGGCGTCGGCTGTCTTAAAATTGAGCCCTATCAGTCTTATTCTAAAATGACAAGATCTTGGAAAGTGAAAGTTTTTTCGGGCTGAGGGGCAGTTAGAGTAAGAACTGAAAGAGGAGAAGAGGCACAGTGGTCTGGATGAGAGAACAGACATGACAGAAGTTATACGAATATTTGGCATGGTGAGAGGAAAATTTTTGACGCAAAATATTGTTCTAGTGTACACAAAGTGATTTCAGAAGTAATGATTTAGATACACTGTTACAATATAATTGTTCATACACAAATTACTTACATTTTTGTATTAATGTTTCTTCAAGGTTTGAGAGTGGTACTTTAAGTTAGCTTATATATTGAATAAAGAAAATACACTGCAATAGCTGGTTTTACATCTCTCTAAAGACTAGCTCAATATGTTAATTCTTCCCAAATAAATTACATAAATAAACAATTAAATATCAAATTATTTGTCTGTTTTTTAATATAAATAGATAGACTTAATAATCTGTTTCCTTTTTTCTCTATGAAATTCATTTTACATTCTTAACTTTCTTCATTTTATTCTACCAATTTCTTTATTTATATATCAGCAATTCTAAACTCTTATCTGTCACTAACTTGAAATACATGAAATGAGAAGGGGGGAGGAAACAATAGGTTAACCTCCAACAATGTGAATTCAGGCAGCCAGATGGAGAATGAGCCATACACTCATTTTTTTATGATAAGCGGACTTGATTCGAAGTAACCTTGTGCATCTCAAACGGGCCTCTGATGGTTCTTTATTCAAGCTGTCATAAAACATTTTGACAGGAGAGAACTCCTGTGGCATACCAACATGAAAATGTGTTGGCTGGAATCTGAAGGCAATGTTGCTAGAAAATCGTGGGAGTAAATAAAATATACATTGGAATTGCTTTCGTAAACAAAATTCTTTCGTAAAGAAAAAAGGAGAGGGGCACACAAATTAAGAGAGCATATGGACTTTACTAGTCCAGGTTTAACCTTTTGAATGCCAGTGGGGTAATCAAAACATTGTAAAGCAATATTATGTGCACCCCTGGCACTCAAATGGTTAATACTATTCAATAAACAGCATTCAAACTCATGAAAATGTAAGTGACACAATATAACAAAAACAAAACCAACTGTAACTAGCTGGTGACCAGCGTGTTCTTTTTCTGTTGTTACAATTAGATTAAATTAATCACAAACCATCTCTTCAATGCCAGCCGATTAACCCTTTGAGTGCCAGAAGGGTGCGGAACATACTGCAAAGCAATGCATTCCGTACCCCCACTGACACTCAAAGGGTTAACAAGTTGAGCAAAAAAAAATACACCTTTTTTTTCCAATATTGCCTTGCTTATTGATGTAATTATTCTTAAAATCATAATCACATAAAAAATGCATATTGCAAATAAACGTATAAAAAAATGTCCAGCCTAGCGTCTTTATATATATATATATATATATATATATATATATATATATATATATATATGAGAATGCAGTACTAAAACAAGGCTGAAGAAAATGCAAAAGGCCCAATACAATTAAATAATTTAACTGTTTAAATAATAAGACAGTATAGAATATCAGCATTGAAGCTTGCCCACAGGTTTGTAAGGAATATGGACTTAGAACAGTCTATGTCCTTGCTTATTGTGTCATTACTTTTTTATTAATCAGACTTTGGCAGGGTGCATCAAGACCATCCTGTTGCCCCCCCCCCCCACACACACACACACACACACTACTGAGCTAACAGAAGGTGTCCAATTGTAGCAAACAATGGCACCAGATGCAATCCAGCTTCCCTAACATTTAACGAAAGTTGGTAATACATGGATACACACTATGCATCTGGTGCCTTTTGTCTCCACTTTTGATCATTTAGAAGGCAGGTGATTGATAGCAATGCAGAGCATTAAGAGGGGTCTAATGCCCCTGGTGAGGTCTGACTGAAAGTGCTTTCAATTTGTGAGCCACATAATTTACAAGCTGTCCTCTAAAAGCAACAGTTCATTGGTGGGTGGGAAATTTTAAATACATTTTAATACACATAAAAAATAATGTCTGATCACCTGCAATACTTCTTACAACTATGGATAGGCAAAACCCTTCACACAAAAAGAGAAAAGTGAGAAAAATGGAACTTGCCTTTTGTGGGAATTCCCACATAAAGTTAATTTTTTTCCATCGAAAATCCCAGCCGTGTTCCACTGCTCTAAAAACATACTGACACCAGGCTTGTCTCACAGTAGCCACAGAACTACAAATGCTGACCTCAGTCTTGTCCCACTGCACTAGAACCACACATATGAGCCCCCAGGCCTGTCCCAAAGTAGTCACATAACCACAAATACTGACCCCCAGCTTTGTCCAACTGCACTGGTAGCCATAGAACCACATATACTAACACCCAAGTTCTGTCCCATGGTAGCCAGAGAATCACACATAATAACTACGCAGCTTTCTCCCATAGTAACCAAAGAACCACATATACTGGCTATCCAACCTTGTCTGGTAACCAGAATTGGCAAAGTGAGGTCCCCAAAGCTGCTGCCAGACTACAACTCTGAACAATCTCCACCAGAGAACACCTGTCCCACACTAGAAACTGAACCAAACCTTCTACACCCCCCCCACCCGCAATGTACCACAGTAGCCATAAACCTTCAAATACTACCCAACCAGCCTTGTACTACTGTGGCCAGAGACCTACAAATACCACTCCCCCAACCTTGTTCCATGGTAACCATAGAACTCCACATACAAACCTCCTAGCCTTGTCTCATTGGAGTGGTAGCCAGGAAAAAATGCATAGCAACCTCCAGCCTTGTCCCACTGCACTGGTATAGCCAGAACAACATATACTGAGTCTAAACTGCCCCTGCCCCAAAACAGCAAATGTTCATGCAAAAAATTATTTGGGGTTTGAGAAAGTTGGACAAAACCTGCAAATTGCTGGTTTTCTGTGAAATACCCCCTTAAATTAGTCCTAGCTCCCCCACCACTCCCATTTGTAAGCACTGAGTATTAGTTTCCTTGACGAACCTAAGCTCTATGATTTAGAACATCTGATGAATATTAATTTTGATGGTCAGGCCCTCTATATATGACAAGCTTTTCTTTTTACTTACGCTATAGAATGAATGTCACAAACATGCATAATTCACCTGTGATACTAGTTTGTTTGTTATTGTACATCTGTGAGAGATTCTGTGATGTACATTTTGGTATCTGTGAAAATTTTGGAAAGACAACTGTAAACCACCATTTTAAATTAACATTCCTTGCTAGACAACCATGTGTAAGAATATTTAACTGGCAGGTTTCAGGTCTACGTTGTATCTCCTTTCAAAAAAATGCATGCTTTTATATGACTATTAAGATGATACAGAGTGGATTGACCTTTTAAACCACGGAATGTTTATTTTGAGTTGATAAAGTAGAAAAACATTTTTTGCTGTTGCTGATTATCTGAGGTCAGTGCAGGTCACCGAATGAATGTATTAATATATATTCTTGTGTGTGTGAGTTGGGATTTATTAGAGATGTAGCTTACACTAATACAATATATACACTGAAAATGAAAAAAAATGTAATATACAGCAAAATGCACTTTGAATGAGAGATCAATGGAAAGCTTAACTTGGCCTAAAAAAAAATTAACAAAATTTGACCAACATAAAAAAAAGTTGCTGATGCCCACAAAGAGCTCAACTGAACAAAATATCTGATAAAAATAGTATGAGAATGCTTGATCAAACAAAAGATTACATAAAAAAAAATAAAATGACAGAAAAAAATGTTGCCGTTATAAAGCAAAAATAAAAACAAACAAAAAACCCTCACATTAAAGTAACCATTAAAAATCAAAAGTATGGAAACGAGTTATAAGTTTGGATTTTATGTAAAAATTAACTAACAAAGCACAGGTTCACAGTAGAGCTGGAGTTCTCTTCATTTCAATACTTTTGATAACTTGACAAAGAATTAGAACATTGGCTTTAATACGGGTTTTTGCTATATATTTAATATTTCATAGCTGTCATCTTTTGCAGAAAAAGGGGTTTAGAAAAAAGTTAAAGCCAACGATGGGCAAACTGTGGCCTATCAGGTATTGTTGGACAACAACACACACACCACTACCAAAGGCCAGCTGAGCATCGTGGGAGTTGTAATCTAACAATATTGAAGGTTACTCACCCCTGATCTACACATTCTTCATTTCTCTGCACAATTTGTTCAGATCAGTACTGCAAGCAAGCAGTACAGCAAAGAAACATTCAAAACACTAATTATGTGATTTCTTGTATTACAAAATGAACATGTCTGTATCAGGCTACTGTATCAGCACTTTGTAATTTCTGTCATAAATATAAATGAATTGTGTTCTACATTTAATTTTCATGTCCCCATTTTGTCTTAGAAGATTGATGCTCACAGATACTGTCTGTGTTCTTATTTATAATTGCTTCATCTTCCCAGGATATTTCTGAAATGTAAGTCTAATAGTAATCTCTAGTAAAACAGAAATGACAAATTGGGCCAACCGGAGCAGGCTGTTGCTCATTTAAAGATATTGATTTTTGTTTCACAAGGTAATAAGTGATGTAAACTAAGAAACGTAATGTCATAATTATTCATATATGATTTAGGAAATATGCTCATTGAGAGGCTGAGGAGGATAGGAGATGTAGTCCAACAACAGCTGGAGTGCCTCAGATTACCTCTCTTCTACTTGGTAATGTCAATTTGTAGGTATACACATTTTCTCTCATAATTCTATTGCTATAAATGCTGATCCTTTTCATTGCGGTTTATGTATTAATAACAAGAACATCTCTGGCGCAAATCACCTGCACAATAAGTTAGAAAAATTCCAAATTATTTAAATAGGGGTTTCAGTTCATTGGGTTTTATGCACTAAGGTGTGATAAGGAGGTAATAAAGTGGAGTTCATTATGTTATTCTATGCAGCCAATGCACCCAATATTTTTCCAACTTTGGAGATCTTCGTGCATAGGCTCTATAGAATAAAATAGAAACTGGTGAAGTAATATCACTGGCTAGTTCGTCTCCGCTTTATCACCTAAATATCACTCATTAGTATATAACCCCATTTGAAAGCTAGAGGATTCCAACACATTAGGGGCTATGCACTAAGGTGCTATAAAGAGGCGATAACACAGAGATAACTTCTCCAGTGGTGTCACTTCTCCAGTTCCTATATTATTCTATATGCATTAAGATCTCCAAAGCTGGAGAAATCGTAGTGCATTGACTCCATAGAATAAAATAGGACATGGAGTAATGATCACTGGTGAAGTCATCTCCACTATTTTGTCTCTTTATCTCACCTTACTGCATAACCCCTATTAGGGTTTATGCAGAAAGGCGAGATAATGAGGGATACAATGGAAATACCTTCTCCAGTGATATCACTTATACAATTCCTATGTTATTCTATGGAGCCTATGCAGTAAGATCTCTCCCACTTGAGAAATATTAGTGCATAGGCTCCACACAATAATATAGAATTTGGAGAAGGATATCACTGGAGAAGTTATCTCCTCTTTATCACGCCTTAATGCATAACCCAGTTGTTTATGCGCTGGAGTCTCTCTAGCTTTCAAGTGATTAAAGGCCGTATTTAAAACAATGGGCATTTTTAGTTCTTCCCTATGTTGCAGTTGGTTTGCCCCTGAATTGTTCAGTTTCTTCTTAGTACATTAACCTTGGACTGAATACTAACAGGAATAGCTACATTTTCTGGCCAGGTAACACCGATGTCATTATAATGATTGACAAGTGACTGCAAAAGAGAAAGCCAGAGGCAAACATCATAGCTACTTGACCTTTGAACTATAAATTACTACAAATCTCATGGGAAGTTCTTAAGTGAGCTGTGAAAAGCAAAAGTATTATTAAGGGGCACTGAACAATATTACTGTTTGTTAAGGAGAACAAAATGTCATAAGTATAATCAGGTTAATCTTTCTTAAAAAAACACGATTGAACTCGCTGCACACAGGGCTTGAGGTGCAATTCAATAAGTTAACCCTTTGAGTGTCAGAGGGGTACGCAACACATTGTTGTTGCTTTGCAATGCGTTGCGTACCCTTGTGGCACTCAAAGGGTGAAAGAATTCTGGAGGAAACCAACTCCAAATACGAGAGGAAGGAAACTTGCCGTTGATTTGATTGGGCTTTTAACCCCTTGAATGCTACAGAGGTCTCCAACTCACTGTGACACAATGTGCTGCAGATCTCTAGTATTTAAGGGGTTAAAAGCTCCAATTATATCAATGAGGGTTTGGAGAAATGTTGTGACCTATGGTTTAGCTGGTTTTCTCTTAAATAGGACCTCTTTAGCTTACTGAACTGTACCTTTTGATACTAGAGCAGTTTCCTATGCAATGAGTCAGACCTTTGCAGCAATCAAGGGTTTCATGAATGGCATTTCTTTTAAATAAAGGAAGCAAACACTTACAATGAAAGTAAAGTTCTTCATCCCCTTCTTGGTCAGCTTTGCTGTAGCCACAATGCCTGTGAAAGATTTAAAAAGAAGGCTCAGATTACTACAGTTTACAGCTGCCTCTTCCAATCTACATCACTTGAAACTGGGTTTCTTGATATATGCTTAACTAGAAAAACAATGTTAAAGGGATAGTAATACTTAAATATTACTAGTCCCCATATTGTAGCCATGTTAAAAAGAATTGAATTGTCCTTTATGGTTTGAGAGATAACCACACGCAAAGTTCCCCCTCCCTCCCCCTTCCCTGAAGTCAGCATTGTAGCTGACTGCAGGGATATCCAGTCTTATTTGCATCAGGCGGCTCTGCAGCAGAGCTGCGATCGCGTTAGCGAAAAATAATTATTTCACTGAAACGGTCTTCTACATGTGCTTGCAAATCAAGCACAAACCAAGCACACGTAGAAGACCGTTCGTTTCAGTGAAATAATTATTTTTTACTAATGGGATCTCGGCTCTGCTGCAGAGCTGCAAGCCTGTCGTACGACAGACTTCCCCTGCAGTCAGCTACAACACTGACTTCAGGGAAGGGGGAGGGAGGGGGAACGTTGCATACGGTTATCTCTCAAACCATAAAGGTTTGAGAGATGACATTGGGAACAATTAAATTCTTTTTAACAAGGCTACAATATGGGGATTAGTAATATCTAAGTATTACAATTCCTTTAAACTTAGAGGAACAGTACGGCAAACACCCTAATCTAATTAAAACATTGGCTTTGTGTTCCTGACTACTGCTAAACTAATCCGGTAGCTCAGGACTTACCTTGTTTCTTGTCTAATCCAGCCCTTTACTTTCAAGAATAGAGAGAAAAAGCCTCTAATTGTTGACTGGTGCTAATCTGCTGGATTCTTCAATAGGAAAATGTTTGATAAAACAGAAGTTTAACATTTATCTCCTGCAATAGAATCCAGCCCCTGGTATATAACTCTCAAGATCCCATAGAACAGTGCACCTGCTTGGATCCAAAATCCAGCAGGCTTTATTTTGGAGCCCTTTTTCCCAAACTCCTATCACATTCCATTTGTTTGCCCAATCTGCAATTTTATGTATAGCCCTCTGTACAAAACAAACATGCTGCTCAGAATGTATTATGCCGCATAATTTAGTGTCATCTGCAAGTACTGAAATTTGGTTTTCTATAACTATTTCCAGGTCATTTATAAGACAGTTAAAAAGCACTGGACCAAGTACTGAACCCTGAGGTATCCCACTCTCATCTTTTCATTTACAACAACACACTGTTTCCTATCCTTCAACTAATTTTATATCCAGTTGTAAAGGTTATGCCCTAGCCCCAATTTTCTTATTTTATACACCAGCCTCCTGTGTGGCACTGTATCAAATGCCTTTGCAAAATCTAGTTGTAAATCTATTGATTTACCATTATCTAGGTTGTTATTTACTTATTCATAGAAGCTCAAAAGATTTGTTTGGCAAGATCTATTCCCCATAAAACATGCTGATATCTGTTAATCATTTTCTTAGTGTAATTATCCATTCAAGCAACTTTTCCACTACTGAGGAGTTAGAGCTGGTTTCAAAATATAGGCACCTCCCCCCAAATCTTTTGTTAACCCTTTGAGTGCCAGAGTGGTACGGAATGAATTGCAAAGCAATGCATTCCGGACCACTCTGGCACTCAAAGGGTTAACTATATTCCTCCTAAACAGGGAATAACTCTCAGTATTTACAGCCCAATCATGTGTATCATCGAACATGTTTTGGTTATACCAGTTATGCCCAAATGCTCATTAAAGGGACAGTAATGTCCCATAAAATATTCTTCTACTTTTGTAGATGTTAAAAATATAAACTTTGAGCCACAAATCCTCTCTCTGAAACCGCTATGGCTTGAGAGATATTCGCACTGAAAGTTCCCCCCTCCCTCCCTCCCTTTCTCCTGATGTCAGCTGTAAAGCTGACAGCAGGAAATTCAAGTGGGCTGACTCGAGGGGGCTCTTCAGCAGAGCCGAAGTTGCGTTATTTAAGAATAATTACTTCATTGGAACAGTCTACAAAGTGTGCTTGACAACCAGGCACACTTTGTAGACCTATCTAATGAAGTAATTATTTTGAAATAACGCAATTTTGGCTCTGCTGCAGAAACGCTGGCTGGTCCCGGACCGGGATCTTCTGCTGTCAGCTAGACACTGACATCAGGAGAAGGGGAGGGAGGGGGTACGTTTCAGTGTGAATATCTCTCAAACCATAGCAGTTTGAGAGCTAGGATTTGTGGCATAAAGTTTTTTTTTTAACATCTGTAAAAGTAGAAGATTTTTTTATGGGACATTAGTGTCCCTTTAACTGCCAGTAATTCCAGTTCACCCATTTTTTCTACAATAATTCTGCATTTGCCAACATGCAATTAATTTTGTCATCAATATGTATTTTACCCATTACTTGCCTTTTTTCTACATCTGAATTTAATAGGAGTTCTTCCCTGGTAGCTACCTGTATCCCCACATCTTCTCTACCCATGATCCTTTATTTATATCCAGCTGCTATCTACACTATCTACCCTGTGTTTACTAGCTATGTACCCCCTTTACTAGGTTAAAAGATCCTCTAGCCTTATAGGCATTCTATCCCCTGGCACTGTGGCTCCCATTCTGTTTATGTGCAATCCATCACTACCATACAGATTGTACCCAAGAGCAAAGTCAGCCCAGGGCTCTAACATCTTCCTGTAGAAATGCTTAAGCCGTGTATTAAGTTCCCTGTGCCCCCTCTGCCTATCTGCCGGTGGTATTTCAGCAAATGCTACTCTGGAGGTCCTGGCACCGAGTTTGCACCCTAGATCTATCTTCTTCTAAATTTATCACTGGTACCAATATGTACTGAGACAGCCGGATCCTTTCCAGCCCCTCCCAATAATATGGCTTCCCTGCCCACAACATTCAGAACCCGAGCACCTGGAAGACAACATACTGTTCAGCATTCACCTTCTTCATGAGAGATATTATAATAATTTAATAATAATGTGATACTATTTTAAAAAAGCATGTTCTAACATATATAGAACAATTTTATATAGTTTATTAGTGATTATTAGCTACACTCGACTGGGCACACCAACAGGTAATTTTTGGATATTTCTATGTAAGTACAGATAGATCAATCACAATCTGGTGCTGAACTACCACTGGTGCAGCAGATGCAAAGCTCGAAGGCCCAGCCAACTTTAAGGTCCCACTGAATGTTGAAAATAGAAAATGTTAGTTTTTTTTTGAAATAATTTGCAGTGACTGATTCACCAATTACACACCGGTGATCAAGCAGGAATATCCTACAAATCTCACCCATTGGTGTGCCCTGATGACTAACAGTGTCCACTCCTGTGTTCTCCCAGGATATAGAAACATTTATTTATACAGAATATCTGTGAATGTTTTACCATACTACTTTAAGTGAGAGCAACATAAATATAACTGTCACTCCCTCTTTAAAATGTAGCGACAAAATTAATACATTACATGCTCAATGTTTAAAACTATTAAGTCAGCTCACACAATTAATATTTACCTTCTTCCAATGATAAAGCCAAATACCATGAAGACCAAAATGATAGTTCCCGCTACTGCAACAACAGCTATTATAATGACTGGATTTTGCTCACTGGAGACAGCAGTTGCTGCAAAATACAAAGTTTTTAGTCATTATAATACATAAAAAGCACAAACAATAAAACAAAGATTATCAGAAATGGGGCTCAATTCTATTACTCGCTCTAAAACCGGTGTTACAAGAAAAACAAGCAATGTGTATTTTGCAAACATGCATTACGCCAGTGTTCTATTGCAGAACCATAGTAAAACAAAACTGGTGTACATAGCACATTTCAGAGTACTAACAAAACTGGAGCTGTCTGCTTCTATTCAACTACCGCCAAAAAAAAAAAACACGCAAAATGTCAAAGCCCAAGTAAATAGGCATTCGTTTGATTACAGAAAGATGAAGTTTAGTGTTAGATGTGTTCCCACATTATCAAAATCCGACATAGAGTGCCCCCCTTCAACATTTTAACCCCCCCTTTTAAAATTCGACTTACAGTGCTTTCTTTCACCACTTTAATTCGGCATTTTAACCCTTCCCCTTGAAAATTCAACTTACAGTGCTCCCATGACTTTTTTCTCAGTTTAAATTCAACATTGTTTTTCTCCTATTTTTTACGACATGTCTTCTTTGTATTTTTATTGTATAATTAACCCTATGAGTACCAGAGAGGAAGCAAAGCATTGCAATGTGTTTGCTACCCCTCTGTTACTCATAGGGTTAATAGGCAAGGTATGCGGCTGCATACCTTGCCTGTATATGTGTAAAAAATGTTTGTTTTTTTATAGCATGGATAACCTATCCATTAGGATGGGTTATGCATGCAGGTGTCAATTGTCCGTTTTTTAAATAAAGCGCATATAACCTATGTGTAACATTCAACGATGAAAGCTGTGCTTTCTAAGAAACACCCGGTGACAGGGTTCATTCATTCAACAAGCGCTTGTACTGGTAGTGGCTTAAACAGCCACTCCAGTACTAAAGAAGGCACAGAATGCCTTCGGGGTTGCCTCATGGATCATCTATCTTTTTGGAAAGATGATCCATGATAGGGGGGCTATCAGGAGGGGTCCTGGTTCCCCCTCGAGGTCTGAAATGTTTACATATTACAGTATAAGAGCATATAACCTATGGTACACATAGGTTATATGCGCTTCATTTAAAAAACTGGCAATTGTCACCTGCATGCATAATCTATCCTAATGGATAGGTTATCTATGATAGGGGGGGTGTCATGAGGGGTTATGACACCCCCCTTGAGGTCTTAAGTTTTTTTTAATAAAATTAAAAAATATAATTTAAAAAAAAAAAACATTTTTTACACATATACAGGCACGGTATGCAGCCGCATACCTTGCCTATTAATACTATGAGTCACGGTTTTAATGAACACTCAGACAATTTGGTTAAGGTAAAAAATGCAACTTTATTAAATAAATAATAAAGCACAGAGATACCCTTTGCAGGTCCAGACCCAGACAGAGGATGAGCTCTTCCGGATCTGACACAGGTCAGGGTATAACAGAAACAGGTATGTACAATACAATTGTAATGCAGAATGTAGAACTGGAGCAGTAACTGGAACAAAACCTCAGCAGTACTAGCAAGGAGGTGCCCTATGGGAGGTAAGTACTGCAGGGCAAATCCCCAAAGGAACAGGGATACTGTTGAGACTACCGGACTTGCCAGAAGACCATGTATAGGCAACCTAAGTGATAGGTACGGACACAGGTACACGGAGGTATGACCAGAGGCGACAGGAGCAGGCCCAAATAATATTAAAGAAATAGGCAGCCCATGTAACGGCTCAGAGACACGTACTCTGAGGTTATGCCCGGAGGCAACCGGAATAGGCACAGGCTGTGTTGTAGCGCAAAAGAGGCAACAGTAATGTACAGGCTGAGTGTAGCGCAACCGGAGGCAACAGTAAAGTACAAGCTGAGTGTAGCGCAACTGGAGGCAATCGTAAGACACAGGCAGTATAGCAGTGCAACCGGAAGCAACAGTAAGGTACCAGTAGAGGGTAGCGCAACCGGAGATACTGGTATGGCACCAGCTGTATAGTAGCAAAACCGGAGGCAACAGTGAGACACAGGCTGAAAGCTGGGGCAACCGGAAAAGCCGCTAAGGCACAGGCTGATAGGAGCGCAACCGGAAGCAACAGTAAGGTGCAGGCAGAGAGGTAGTGCAACCAAGAGTGACCGCTAAGGCACAGGCTGTAAGGAGAGCAACCGGGCAACCGTACAGCAAATGGCTATAGGACACAAGACCGGAGACAACGGGGACACTAGCGGAAAAGCTAAAGCTAGGAGAGTAGCCAAGCCTGAATCGGTACACCGAGAGTGGTAGTCAGCCAAAGCCTGGATCGGTACACAGAGAGTGGTAGTCAGCCAAGGCCTGGATCGGTACACAGCGAGTGGAAGTCAGCCAAAGCCTGGATTGGTACACAGAGAGCGGTAATCAGCCAAAGCCTGGATCAGTACACAGCGAGCGGTAGTCAACCAAAGCCTGGATCGGTACACAGAGAGCGGTAGTCAGCCAAAGCCTGGATCAGCACACAGCGAGCAGAGTCACGGGATCAGTCACAGGAATCGTAGTCAGGCAGGCCGGGTCGTAAACAACATGGGCAGCGAAGACTGGAGCAAGGTCAGACGAAACCAGATCATACACGGAACAGGAACACAGCAACAAACGTCTAGTCAGCAACGCCACGAAAGGGCACCGGTATAGTGACAGGAGGGCGTATATAAAGGCAAGCCCTGAGAGGGGTTATAACCCCAGAGCCAACAAGAAGCAGCCAAGGTAAACCCGGAAGTAAGAATGTTGCTTAGGCAGAATCACGGGCACCGTGATAGATACCAGAGGGGTAGCAAACACATTGCATTGCGCTGCTACCTCTCTGGTACTCAGAGGTTTAATTATACAGTACAAATACAAAGAAGGCATGTTGTAAAAAATAGGAGAAGAACAATGTCGAATTTAAATGGAGAAAAAAAAGTCATGGGAGCACTGTAAATCGAATTTTCAAGGGGAAGGGTTAATATGTTGAATGTGAACAATATTCGTGAAAGAAAGCACCGTAAGTCAGACTTTAAAGGGGGGGTTAATATGTCGAAGGGGGGCACTCTATGTCAGATATCTATACTGTATACTGCACTGCTTTTGTTCGAACAACAATGGTTTTTAAACTGTCATTGTAGCTTCTCCACCTCAACCTCTGAGGCGCAGAATTCCCGACATAAAATATAAACACAAAACAGGAGCTAATACTCAGAGTGGGTAATAGAATGCTACTTGCACTTTGTTTTAAATTGATTCCTCTGGGCTTTTATTGACTGGCGGTATGTATAATTAGCACTGATTTTGTTTTCACAAGTCGGGTAATAGGATACTAAAACCTGATACTAAAACCTGACTTAAAAAAACACAATGCCTGTTTTATTTTTAGCACTGGTAATAGAATTGAACCCTTGATCTGCTGTATTTGGAAAAAAATGTACAATGGGGTGATTTCAGGTGCAGGCATTGACTTTTTGACCATACACCTGTCTAATGTCAAATTACTAGGTTAGATATGACAAAATTCTTCCCCTTAACACTGCACCAAAGAGATGGAAAATGGGGCTGTTTGTGGTCTTTCCTTTCCTCTGTGCCTTCTTTAAGGTTTGTTTTAACAAGGCAAATTCCATTTACTTTCTATAGGGCTGTCATATGGGGCTTACTGGCATTAAAGTCTAATGATGGTGGAGATTTTTATTGGTATGACCTACATTGCACATATGCTGTAGAGCATTCCTTGATCTGCCTCAGAGGTATGTGGGGGCATCCATAAATACCACCTTTATCCTTAGAGCAGTACTATATGAGTGATTTAATTTTCATTGTTCAAAGGCTGAAACGTAAACTGTATTCACAGGTAATGTGCATTTTTAATCATAAAGTTGATAATATGATTAAAAAAACTAATTTCATGAAGTAGAAATATAATTTCCCTTACTTCACAACGGCATGCATCTGAGAGATTACTCCACCCCCAGGGAAAGGACAGTAAGATTACACATCTTACAAAAAACTGTACTTTTCCCTCTCCATTGTTAAAGGGGAAATATACTTTATAGAAATAATTGTCTATTAATATGTTTAACAGAATCACTTACCAGGGTAGCTGTTCTACATGAAGCATTCATGTATATTTTATATATTTTTTGCATAGAATCCACATTTGCCTATAATCACTGTACATAATTTTAGGTCCGTATTTAGTTTTCACCTTCAAACAATAAGCAATAGACTTATCAGTGAGAAGATGATTAGTCATAAAGAGGGTTCTTCCATGAGAGACATAACACTCGTCTCAAGCTAGTAATATGTCCCTTTGTAATTTAATGCTACAGCAGAGTTCAAATGCAAAAAATAGTACATAGATGTAACTGACATGACTGGAGGACAAATTCATAAGCAAGTTCTTCTGATTAACAAATAAATAGCTCCCCTTTAATGCAAAGAATACCAGAATCATGTTCAACAAATGTATCATCATACTTTCGTTGCTACTGACAGCCAAACAGCTATTTTAGGTGTTCTTCCGTGAACAATTCATATACTATATTTTCTCAGAAGACCCTGTTGTTTCAAAATATTTCAGTAATTAGCTTAGATCATCCTTATCTTCACACTGACTACTTAAACATCCAGACAAAATTCACATTAACTGTAGATGTACCACATTTTTGTAAAACACATCACACTCTATCGATATGTGTATTTATATTACTGAAGATGCTTCTTATGCAACTATGTATAATAAGGATGTTTGAACTAAAACAAAAAATGTTACCTGTAGCCTCCTCAAGGGTTGTGATATCCAGCCTTGGACTATACATTCCATATCCAGCAGCAGTAAAAGCACGAATTTGAAAAACATAAACTGTACCAGGACGGAGATTGTTGATTGAAACATAAGTAGACTTTGTTTTCAGTGTAGAGTATGTACGCTCTCTCTGATCCTACAAGTAATAACAAAAGCTCTGTTTGTGTATGCAATATATATATATATATATATATATATATATACTATATTGTAGAAATCTAGAATTATTGATTTTAAGAAGATTCACAAGCTGAACACATTTTACCAATGTTTAATCTTATACTGACAAGCCTCTGCTGGCACTAAAGAACATTCACTATATTCTGTAACCAAGTTAAATGACCATTGTAACATATACTCAATTTAAGCTAAAAAAAGCAAATCCTGGGTCATGTGCTTTAACCCACAAAATACTATATATATAGGTATATATTACTTGAAATTCAGTCACACTTCATGATGTCAATTAGTACAGCTATTGTTTGTTTAGTTACAGATATGCTTTATTTTTCTTAATTCTGAGATGTATAACCCTGGATACAAAGATTTGCAAGATGTCAATTTGGCAACATAGACTTGATTTAAAAGAAGAGTAAAGATAATAACCACCTTATATATGTAGGCCTTTTGACTGTGATATACCAGCAACAGGTTTTTACAGCTACATAGCTGTGACTGGAATTTGAGTCTATGAATTAGATCTATGGATAGCTTAACAGTAAATAATTAAACTATATCACAGTAAGTTACTTTTAGAAGTACACTGTTCAACATTAAAACTGCGACACAAGGAAGTTGGTCTGAGACTCATAAGAAATCACATATATAAATGACGGACAACAAGAGTAATTAGTGATTAATTTTTAAGAAAAAAATGTGCACAGCAGAATGTTTTATTCATAAGAAAGTATGCCTATAAGAGGATTTTAGTCTTACCTGTTAAATCCATTTCTCTTAGTCCATACAGGTTACTGGTAACTTTGGGTAGGCAATCCGCCCCTTTAACTAGACAGGAACAATTCTCCTTGGCTGCAGCTAGCCAATCAACTCCAGTAAGATTTGAGACACTAACTATTGACTAGATAGTAGAAGGGAAAGAAAACTCCTGTGAGCAGGACCCCGAAGGACCACCATGGTCTGCCACAGGACAGCCAAGCATGGTCCCTTAACAGGGTAGGAGACCAGTAACCTGTATGGACTAAAAGAAAAGGATTTAACAGGTAAGACTAAAATGCTCTTTTCTCTGTCATCCAATACAGGTTACTGGTAAGTTTTGGATATCCAACCATTGAGTTTCACAGAGGTGGGAAGTAAGGCAAGGAGCAGACGCAAGGCCCCCAAAGTCACCAGAGCAGATAGGATAGATCAGAGATAGTCCAACAAAAAAATGAAGTGTCATCGGACACTGAACAGGGGTAACAACACCCCAGGAACTGTTACACAGCACACTGAACTAGAGCCAACAGGGCTCAAAAGTGAAGGTAGCACCAAAGAACCAAAGAAAATCCTAGACAGGCAAGACTGCCTCCAGGATCTAACTCCCAAAACTGGCATCAGCCGATGCCAGCACATCAACACGGTAGTGCTTCGAAAAGGTGTGAACAGACGATCAAGTGGTAGCCTTGCACAACCGATCAGTTGAGGCTTGATTCTTGTAAGCCCAAGAAGCCCCAATAGATTTAGTATAATGAGCCTTGACCCGAAAGGGAACAGGCTTCTTCCTTAGCTTGTAAGCCTTACGAACGGTGGACTTGATCCAAGACGCAATAGTCACTTTGGATGCAGGTCTCCCTGCCCTGGGGCCCTCAGGAATGACAAACAGGGCGTCAGACTGTCTAATGGACTCAGTATGATGTACATAAAACTTGAGACAACACACTACATCTAATAAGTGGAGATCCCTCTCCTTGCCAGAGTTAGGGTCAGGGGAAAAAGAAGGCACCACAATCTCCTTATTAATGTGGAACTCAGAGACCACCTTCGGGAGAAACTCCTGTGAAGTACCGCCTTGTCTTTGTGAAACACCAAAAAGGGTGGTCCACAAGACAGAACACGATCGCCAGGAGAAAGGCCATTTTCAACGTCAGCAGGCATAGAGGAATAGTAGCCAAGGACTCAAAGGGAGGGCGCTGAAGGACGCCCAAAACTAAGTTAAGATCCCACTGAGAAGTGGGAGTCTTAAAAGCAGGACGAGTATGAGCAACTACCTGGAAGAAAACATTGACATCAGGAAGACTAGCAATGCGCCTCTGAAAGAAAACAGAGACAGCAGAAGTCTGAACCTTAAGGGAACTCAAACTGAGACCCTTATCTACACTGTTCTGCAAGAAAGCTGGGACCGTAGGCAGATTAAAATCCTGAGAAAGGTCCCTATCAGCACACCAAGATAGAAAGGCCGACCAGACACAATGGTAGGCCTTAGAAGAAACAGGTTTGCGGACACTGAGCATAGTAGCCACCACACCAGAAGAAAAACCTTTCTTCTTCAATACTGAGGATTCAACTTCCAAGTTGTCAAAGCTACACGATGAACATCCTCCTTCCACAGGTAACCCTGTAGAAGAAGATCCGGATGGCAAGGGAGCAAGAAGCTCTGGAAACCAAGCCTGTCGAGGCCAGTACAGAGCAATCAGGAGGAATGGACAGCGCTCCAGTCTCAATTTCCATAACACCCTGTGCAACATGGGAAGGGGAGGAAAGATATAAGCCAGAGGAAATAACCAAGGAATGGACATGGCATCCACCGCTAGACCTAGAGGATCCCTCCAGCGAGTGCAGAACCTCGGAAACTTCTGATTGTGTCTTGTCACCATCAGGTCGATGCAAAGAAGACCCCACTTCTGAACAATGAGGGTGAACACCTCTGGGTGCAGTTCCCACTCTCCGCTGTCCACCGTGTGTCGACTGAGGAAGTCTGCCATGACGTTGTCTACGCCAGGAATGTGCACTGCAGATATGGCAGGACCATGTTCTTCTTCCCAGGACAAAACAGCCTTGACATCTAACCAAGCGGCGAGACTTCTTGTTCCGCCCTGCTTGCTGATGTAAGCCATGGCAGTGGCATTGTCAGACTGGACCCGGACTGGGTATTCTTCCAGCTGGGGTGCCCAATGACAAAGAGCATGAAATATCGGCCGAAGCTCCAACATGTTGATGGGAAGGAGAGATTCCTCTGGAGACCACCAACCCTTGGCACTTAGGCGACCCAGGACCGCTTCCCAGCCGGAGAGGCTGGCATCCGTCTTCACCGTAGTCTAGAAGGAGACCAGGAAGGACTTGCCCTTCAGCAGATTGGAGAGGTCGAGCTACCACCACAAATTCAGTTCCACATGAAGAGGGAGGGACACTGACGTCTTCAGAAGGTCCGGCTGACCCCTGCACACTTGGTCCACAAATCTCTGGAGTTCCCTGATGTGAGCCATAGTAAATGGGACTGCTACTATGGTGGAGATGAATTTCCCCACTAGAGAGTACAGCTTCTTGGCTGGAACTGGATCATGAACCACAACAGCATAAACCCTGTGGGCGATCTGGTGTGCCACCCCGTCCATGCGAAACACCATGCTCCGCTGAGTGTCGAAGAAAAGGCCCAGGAAGACCAGACGCTGGGATGGGACAAGATCTGACTTGTCCATGTTGATGATCCACCCGTGGTGGGTGAGAGCATGAATGCAGTCCTGAACCTGCTTATGAAGACGTTCCGCAGAAGAGGCTTTCAGAAGCAGGTCGTCCATGTATGGAGTAACTCTGATGCCATCCCGATGGAGGACTGATACTAAAGTTCCCAGGACACGGTTGAAGACTTGAGGAGCCGTAGTCAGACC
Organism: Rhinophrynus dorsalis; assembly: GCA_037306005.1. Lineage (NCBI taxonomy): Eukaryota > Metazoa > Chordata > Amphibia > Anura > Rhinophrynidae > Rhinophrynus > Rhinophrynus dorsalis. Next base: position 304,893,720 of record CM074720.1, on the reverse strand, counting down.
AAAGGGAAGAGCTGAAAACTGAAAATGTCCTTGGTCGCAGGCAAATCTGAGATACTGCCAACTCTCTGGATGAATGGCGATGTGTAGTTACATGTCCTGAAGATCTAGAGAGCTAAGGAATTCCCCCGGGAACATTGCAGCAATCACCGTCCTTAGGGACTCCTGGTGATAATGAGTCTTGATCAAAAAGGAACTGAGATCCTTCAAATCCAAAATGGGACAACAGCCGCCGTCCTTCTTGGAGACCACAAAGAGGTTTGAGTAAAAACCCATACCTCTGTCCCGAATTGGAACAGGTTCCAGAACATCCTTGTCCAGAAGGGCCTGGATAGCGCCATTGAACAGATGGCATATCTCTACACTGTGAGGCATATGAGGGAAAAAAAACGAAAAGGAAGGAAGAGAGGTGAAAGGGATCCTGTACCCTTCCACCACCACCTGCAAAATTCATGGGTCCGCCACTGAATCCTCCCAGACGCTGTGGTAGTGACACAGACGGCCACCCACAGCCAAGTGGGGACCTGAGTTCAGCGAGTCATGCCGAAGAAGGCTTGGAGGAGACCTTGGGCTTCCATTGTTGTTTGGGCTTGAGCTCATCTGGCAACCACAGACATGTTGGAAACCCTTGGCTCCAAAAGGATGGCATCAAATAAGGCAGCAGAAACACAGGGCTGGGCCTCAGAAAAGTTAGCAAGAAGCCACAACATATCTGAAGTAGGAGCACCCTGATGGACAGCCAGGGTGAGCTGTTCAGTCTAGACCACAATGGCCTGGTTCACCCATGCTGCAGAGAACGCTGGACACATGGCAGTACCAGCAGCGGCAAAAATGAACTTGAGGGAGACCTCAAGTTTCTTGTCAGTCCAGTCTTTCAGAGTGGAAGCATCAGCCACTGGCAAGGCAGTGAACATAGATAGCCTGGAGACAGGAGCATACACTTTGGAGGGATGAACCCACCCTCAGAGAAGGGGTAAAGCTTGGCAAATTTCTTGGAAACAGAAGGTTTCCTATCTGGAGACTTCCACTCATCAGACACAAGGCAGTCATGAGTGGGGTTAGGTGGTAAAACTAGTATAGGCCCTTTTAGGCTCCTCAAATACATCAGAGGGATCCGAAAAAACCTCCTGAACTAAGAGAATGTTTAGGGTAGTTAAGACGGCTCTGATCAAGCCCTCAGCCTAGGGATCAGGATCAGCCTCAAATGGGTCCCCAAAAAAACTGAGAGGAGCCCACAGCAGACCATTCCTAAACATCCAAATCCACCAACAGTTCCTCCTCAGAGGAATCTGATATGTCAGGTTCTTCCTGCGGTTTCGGCAGGGAAGATCTGACTGAAGAAGGGGTCTGCCAGAGTGGAAGACCCCCTGTAACTGGGATGGAAAGAGTAGCAGCCTTGAACTCTTGCACCCAAACTGGCTCTAATGAATGGCTGGTAGTCCCTGGGAGAGACTCAGGGACATCAGAACATGCTGGGCATAAATGACCTGAGAATTCTCTAGGTAACCCTGAATGACATGAGGAGCAATGCACAATAGGGGACACAGAGACCCCAGCGTCCTTAGTCTTAAGCCTGGCCCCACGCTGTAATGGATTAGACATTCTCACAGTGTCAAAACATTTAAAGTATAAGGAATCCCCAAATACAGTGTGTAAGATTAAAATGTCACCCCAGAAATCGCTACAGTGCACTTATCTGGCAGGTGAAGGGTTAATCTGCAGAGGAGAGAAGGAGAGTCCAAGCCCTACATAGGATACTTGTTCCGGAAAAGGCACAAAATGGCTGCCACGGCGGGAGTCAATCAGAAATGAGTGAGCGAAGCAAGCGATCACGGGAAATGTAGTTTTCCCAGAAAAAGTACCCCAACAGTGCCCAAAGCCCCCTGAGCCCCCCAACACACATAAAATGTTAACCAGATGACAGAGCAAGGGCAGACAATTAAAATGAGCCATCTCTGAAGTCGCTATGTTCAGCGGTTGCAGAGATGCCCCAAACTGTACAGTCCCATAGAAGTGAATGGAGAAATGGCGTCTATGCTGTAAAGCGCACCTGACACAAATTTTGCAAAGTTGAAACTGTGAATTAAAATTACATGACGCATCACTAAAACATGGTAGCAGGCCCAAAAAAACACTGAACCCAGTAAGGAAAGTGCCAAATAAAACCCCAAAAGATGTAAAACCAGCAGCTAAAGGGTTAAGTTACCACACAAACTTGCTCCAAAACACCCAAGAGACATACAGATAAACCCAATGAGTGCAGGAGTGTGCAATAGGAACTCCAAAGGAAAACCCCTGTGCGAAGGGTCAGTGTGGGACATGTGGACCTGCAGCACTCAAAGGGTTGCTTACCTTTCCTACAGATCTTCTGTCTTCAGATTACCATGTATTAAGAAGAAGCCTCAGTGGCAACTCCTGAGGAAAGAACTTGAACCCAAGATCTTCCTCCCAGGGCCTAAGCTCTACAAAAAGCCCCTGGATAATGAGCTAGCCACATTTAAGGGCATTGTCCGCCTAATGGTGATATTCCATATCTAACAGAAAAATAAACAATTAGCTAAAACTATAGCAGAACTGTTCTCTTGCCCGAGTCTTCACCAAGGAACAAACCTTAATGGAGCTGACTGGTATCTGCAGCCAAGGAGGGAAGGTAGGCTCCACCCCCTGCATTCACTTCTAGAATTGTTCCTGTCTAGTTAAAGGGGCGGATCGCATACTCCAAAGTTACCAGTAACCTGTATTGGACAACAGAGAAATATGTATACTTTGGGGGGCATTAGAGATGGCTAGACAGTGAGACATATTGTCAACTGGATAGTCAGTCATTTCTTCTGGAGTGTTAGTCATGTAATAGTTTGGTATGAAACTTTAGTACAGTGGACTCAGAGGAGTTCTGATGGAGATGGCTGCCCCTAAGACCCCACACATATTCACAGAGGACCGGTCCGGGAAATATGCAGGGTCCTGGCAGTGTGTCCAAGCCACAAAGACTGTCCATTGTAACATGTTCTGGGCATTGCTCTACTGCAGTAAAGCGCTGAGAACTTTCTGGATAAATGGTTTGAGGATGGATTGTAAAAAAACCAATTGTTAATTTGTCAACCAAGAGCAGTGACAGTAGTGGTAGGCCTTGCTGTAGACATCTTGTATGGAGCCAGTTGTCAATGAAGTTAAATTGTTTGGATCAACACCGTTACCAGTAGCTTCCTGGAGGTCATCCTGGAGAATATTTGCCATTGCAAAGGGGGTCTCAAAATGCCAGTCTCTGGAGCCAATGACCCTCTTAAACTGTGGTCAAGAGTTGAGAGACAGTCACTTACTGACGCATGCTCTGGTGTTTCAGGACCCAATGGTCCCAGTGAGTGCCTGGAATCCAACCTGCCATTAATAGATGATTTTGTCCCTCTCAAGCTTGCCAGTTGATATTATTTTTAATATCAATGTACCCTAGGCATGTCATGATGTTTCTCACAGCCAAAAATGTAATGTTAATCATCTTCAGAGCTGTCAGTCTTCCGAGGTATCTAACCCATTATTCACGTGACCCGTCACAAAGGAACTATAACCACTTACATATTTCAGCCAGCCCTTTGCTTTGTGCACTTTACAGCTCTGTATCTCCACCTTCGTGGCCCTGCTATTTCATTATTGAGCAGTGTAGTTGGCAGCATCCCCCCCTAAATACTAGCAGTAACATACATTTGAACTTGAATTTTTAATGACACCCAATATCAGAGCAATATATAAATTAAAGTATAAAGTCTTCTAGTCTATGATATTAATGCAAACACAAATTATATGTGCACAAGCTGTAATTGTACATGCAAACTCTGGAATTTGGAAACATATGGTTTGCTTTTATCCACCTATTCAAAGGTGCACCCTGATTTGAAACCAACAAATCTTAAAAGGAAAACTATCCTCATAAACAAAGTATAGTATAAAAAAACAAAGAAATAATAATACAAAAACTAAACAGACTTTGTTGGCTTTCATTGAAGCATAGAAAAAAAACATTGTCTTTAACATGCCTCATGTGGAAGGATTTCAATCAAATTTAAATAATTATCTAATGTTTTAGTTTTGCCTTTGTGCTTCACATGCATTGAAGACTATTACCAATTTCCTATGTTGATATCACTTACTTTCTCGTAATATCTGATTTCATATTCTGTAATGACTCCATTGGGATGCTCAGGCTCCTGCCAAGATATATCGACAATGCGCTGTAACACCCTCTCCTTCATTACTCCACTTACTTGTGAGGGAGCTGAAAAAAGACAAAGAATAAACATGTTTATTTGGATATTTCAACACAAATTATCAGTCTCAGGTAGGGTGGCTTTCATTAAGCTATAATAAAACACCTTTTTCATAGAGAACAATTCATAGACTAATGAATATTCAAACAAGTCCTTATTATGCTCATAAACTATAATCAAAATGTAAATTAAAGTGCAAACCGCATACGACAGCATTGTTGAAGTTAGCGCAAACAGAAATTGATGGGATTAGACTGACAATTAAGCAAATGAATTCTAATTAAGCCAAAAACCACAGGCTTTTAGATTAATCTCCTGTTATACATTGACAGATCATAAATTTATTTCTCGTGAAAGCACAACAAAAGTAAGAAACTGTTTTTCAGAAGCATTTGTGTATATTAACGTTATTGAAGTATATCAATAACCCTATAACCCTATGTGTGCCAGAGATGTATCTAACACATTGCAACATAATGTATTGGAAACCTTTCTGGGACACAAAGGATTAATCTTTTGGATTGTAGAGAGCCCTCCAATGAATCACTGTGCAATGTGTTGGAGACCAATTTAGGAGTCCAATTAAACCAATAAACTACTTGGCCAAATGTGTTCAATCTGAAAATATAAAATAATTGATGTTGTTAACAAGATTTTGTGGATCTAATGTATATCACTAGAGAAGATATCACAAAGAATGATGGAACTTGGCAGACTCCAACATTTTACTTGTACATCTAGGAAAACAGCAAGTCAGTATATTTTTTGTGATATCCTACCTTATTCTGTTACATGAAAAATTAGTAATTTTGGGTTAAGAAAAATTAATGGAAACAATGAATAACATGACATACCAATACAATGTATGACTAATATACACATTTTAACTTCATTATACTAAACATAAGGAATAACTGTTTCAGATTAAGTGGCTTGCCAGAATATGTCAATCTCATACATTTCAGTAAATGAGCTCTTGAATGAAGAAAACAAAATCACTCTAACTTGAGGTCAGCTGCTTAACTGGTGTTCTTATATATGTAGCTGAACAAAAACAGCATGCTGTCTGCATTTTAGCCAAATATTTATGAATCACTCATCAATCAGAAGCCCCCATGCACAGTACAGACTGCGCGTGCTGCAGTCATGCGCAATAGAGACTGCCTGCACTGCAGTCATGCGCAGTACAGACTGCCCGAATGGCTGATAAAGAGCGGGGCACTCCGAATTCGCGACCGGAGTCCTCTCTTTGCACCTTCCTTAGACCAACCAAGCGGCGCCAGGAAGGTACGCAGAGAGGACTCCGGTCTGAATTCGGAGCACTCCCCTCTCCATATCAGCCTCGGCACGTTCAGGCAGCCTGTACTGTGCATGACTGCAGCACGGGCAGTCTCTACTGCACATGACTGCAGCATGCACAGTCTGTACTGCGCATGACGGCTTCTGACAAACATCCTAGTGAATTATTATATAGGATAGTCCTCCATATTTAACCGGAAAGTTATCCAAAGGAACCATACCAAAACAGTAGATAACAAAATGCTAAAAATACGTGTTGCCTTGAAGGTACAAATATTTCCCAAGCCTGTGACTCTCATAAGAGATATGCACTAATATGAATCCACTATAAAACAGGTAATTAAATTGAATAACTAATATTGCACCTGCCTATTGAATAACCTTTTTAAAGCTGAAAGTTCTCTTCTTGATGCCAGGTATACCAGGTGCCAAGAATATGTTATGTGGAAGTGTAAAGATGATTCATGCCATTCTGTTCCTCTGATTTAAAAAAATAAATAAAATATTATAGGGCTTATGCAGAGATTCATACTTCTAGAGTTACTACAGTTAAACTTATATTTATTTTTTTAAACAGTATAATCTAGTGATCAGGTTTCAATTAGTTATTCAATTGCACTCAATGGGAGAGGTGAGTAACTGACAATCAGTTCTTCAAAGAATTTTGTACAAATTGCTGACTCATGCTGTCATTTGAACATTCAGGAAGTAATCATGCTGTCACTCACTTCCTGATAATCTGAACTGTTATAGCATTTAAAACAAACAAACAAAAAAAAACAGTACTCTTGTTCTATTATGCAGGAAAAACCCTTGAATATATAGATTTTCATTAAATAGATAGTAATACTTACTTTTAAGTTTATTTAATTTAGCAGGCATAAAAACAATATGAACAACGATGTAAGGCTAATCTCTCAAACCTTTATGGCTTGAAAGATATACCTTCCTAAAGTTGCCTTGTGAGAAGAGTCGGAGCTGTAGATGACAGCTGCAGAATCCGGTCATTTGACCGGATGGAGACTCTTCAGCAAAGCCAAAATCGCGCAATCTAAATATTAATACTTCATTGGAATGGTCTACATTATGTTTCTGCAAACCAGGCACACTTTGTAGATCGTTCCAATGAAGTATTAATATTTAGATTGCGTGTTTTCGGCTCTGCTGAAAAGCCTCCATTCAGTGAAATGCCTGGATTCTGCAGCGAATACTTCTAAAACGTTATTTTATTTTTTTAAATTTAACTTAGAAAGTCTGTCCCCATCTACTTCTGCATAGACTGCTCTGCCTCTGCTCTCTTACCTCCTTTGATGGCGGTGGCTTCTGACTGTAAGCTGTAGCAGTCTCATTGGCTAGATATTGATCTCTGCCAATGAGACCGCTCCAGCTTACAGACAGAAGCCTCCGTCATCGGAGGAGGTAGGAGAGCAGAGGCAGAGCAGTCTATGCGGAAGTAGCTGGGGGAAAGACTTTCTAAGTTAAATTTACAACAAATAAAATAAAATAAAATAAATAAAAAATAACATTTTAAAAGTATTCGATATGTAGCCTATTTAGGCTATGTTATAAATAGGTGACACATCCACTTTAATACCACACGATACAAGGTACAAATGAAATTGGTTTACTCCATTTCACTGTGATTACAATAGAGGAGTTGTTTGTTGCTTGCTCACATTAACCCCTTATGGAACGAAAGGATGTGCAATGCATTTCTAAGCAGTGCATTACACACCCATCTGGTCTTCAAGTGTTTAAGGTCTTATTGACAATGGGGGGGTGCACGGGAATTTATTAAAGCAGGGGTCTCCAACAAGTAGTTCACAAGCTACTGGGAGCTCTTCAGATATTGAGTAGATCTCACTGATTGGCTGTAGCACATCTGAACCCAACTTTCATCTGCTGTACCCAATAGTAAGTTTTGGAGGAATTATGTGAAGTCACAGTAGGTAAGAGCCACAGTGTGACTCAATATTCACTCATCCATCATATCAAAGGTTGCCAGTGTTCTGTTATATTCATTAAATGGTTTAATAAACCATGCTAATAACTTTAAGCATGCATAGTAATATGGAAGAGTATTGTTAAGGATGGGGAGGCACTTTTAATCAGAAAATCTGTGGTTCACTGGAGAGCCAACAGTTGTCATTTATAGTGAATATTGATTTGTTGGCCTGAAAATGATATGTCTTTAGCAGTTGAGAAGGTCACTTGTTCCCTGTGCAGCACTTTGTTATTGGAAAGTGTGGGAAGGAACAAAGAGTAGGTAAGAGCAGCTTTGGAGATGGCTTAAAAGATACTGTTATAAATACATCAATATGTTTTACAGTAGCTCAGTAGTTCCATAAATGAAAAGACTGGTGACCCCTGCATTAAATCAATCTTGAACATAGTGGAGGCTATGGGCTAGATTTAAAGGTTTGCGTTAAGCCAACCGCTAAGTAAAAAAAGGCACATCGGCCACAAATAACACATGACTTACAGCAGATTTAAAGGTAAGAGTACAAGAATAGCTATCGAGCGTAGGCACAACAAAAACACGTTACACAAAAACCTGCATTGCACCTGTTTTCGCATCACCGTGCTTCCCAAACACCCGTTAAAACACAAATTAAGTAAAAATGTAACATTACGGCTGAAGTTGGCTAGCAATACTGATAGATGCACAAACAAAATTCAAACCTACAGCCAATCCCAATGCCCCAAAGTAGCAAAAATGTTCAAATACACCTATATATACCCCAAAATAATGGTCACACCTTGTCTGTGTTTCGAGTTTTGGCGGGCTAGATCACAGGACCCAGGAGAGGAGGATAGCATTTAGAGCGAGGGAGATAGGAGCTTACATTGGAGGTAGAAGGAGTTTGGAGAGAGAAGAGCATTGCACTAAATATACACATATCACACTTTTGCACATATTACATACACCCATAAAAAACATAAACACATACATACACAGTCTTTTTTTTTTTTTTTTTTTTACACCTTAAACATTTTTTAAACTTTTGTTTGACTGTGTGAATCTGTGAGTGAAAGAGTGTGACAGAGAGTGAGTGGGATCGAGTGTGTCTGTGAGGGCCTGTAGGAGTGCCTGGGTGTGAGTGGATGAATGATGGCGAGGAGAGGAGGGCAGGAGAGAGGGATGGGGAGAATAGTGGAAGAGAAGGAGGAAGGTCAGGAGGGCAGCCCTAAGAAGAGTAGGGGTGGGAGAGGGAGATCCGCAGGGCAGAGGGGGATCAGGCCCAGGACAGCAGGCACACGGAGGACAGGGACAGAACCTCCAGTGGGATGAGGGGTAGTTTGTGTGGACCAACACACACAGGCAAGGGCAGAGCAGGCAGGACACTCTGGTTCTGAATCCTCACATGCCAGAGCTGAAGGGGAAAGGATCAGGGATCCCCGATATACCGAGGAGGAAAACACGGCCCTCGTGGAGGCTGTGCTGGGGAGGGAGACCATCCACTTCCCGAGGGAGAAGGTCCCTGGTCTGTCTGTGAGGAGAAAGGTGGCATGGAACCAGATATGCGTCCAGGTGAATGCTGTGTCCAATTGCAGAAGGGACATGGACTCAATAAAGAAGAGGTCGGGCGACTGAAAGAGGGTGGTCAAGAACAAGTTTGCCAAAATTGCCAAGCACGCCCAAGGCACCGGAGGTGGACCACCTGTCCAAATCATCTTCAGCGGGTGGAAGGAGATGGTGCAGCAGAACATGTCCGACACACTCATTGAGGGGGTCCCTGGTGGATCGGACACTGGGGAAGAGAGGCGCCTCCACACTACCAGTAAGTGCATCATCTCATAACCACACACCCATCACACACAAAAACAGTCACATTCCAACATATGCCCATCATTCATCAACACAACTGCACCAACACAGCACCCTGAGGGTTCAAACAGGACGTAAGACAAGGATAAATGTCAAGGTTCACAAGGCCCAAACCTGTCCAACTCCCTGGTTAATCCTCATGTTGCTGTGCTGATTACACACAATACACACAAACCATGTTCAGAAAAGTGTTGTTAAACAGCAGATTGTGTGGTGATGTTGCACAGTTGAGCTTGTTTTGTATTTGCAGGTGTCCGTGTTGTGTGATAACCCCCATTGTTCCGTGCCATGTTGTGTTGGGTTTTTTTTTTTAAGTCCTTATCCCTGTTGTGTTGCTTGCTGTTGTGTGTGAGAGTGATTTGTGTTGTCTGTCCATGTTTTTGTGTTTTAGCATTGCACGGGTTAATTTTTCCATTTACATGCTTGTGCGGTAAGTATTTTGTGTGTTTTCCTAGGCAACTGTTGTTTTTTTTGCCCGTTAAGTGTCTAACAGCTAAGAACAGTGAGTCTTAAGTTTTGTCCTTTAAGGGTATCTTTTTTTTCAGACGTTAACAGTACCGCAAGCCTTTGAATGGCTCTGGGGATTCTTGTTCCATGCGTCTCAATGCACGTAAGTGTATCGGCCGTAAGAATTCTCAAACTGCCGTTAGCTGTTCTTTAGACGGATCTTTAAATTGCTAAATACAAATTAATGCACCTGGTAGTTCTTTTTTTTAGCTAACGGCTGCCTTTAAATCTATCCCTATGTCTTTATACAAGAGATGAGCTCGGCTGACGGGATTGCACATTAGCCCAATAGTCTTGATATTTTAGGGGCAGGGATGGTTAACACTTTGAGTGCTTTGCAATGCGTTGTGTACCCCTCTGGCACTCAGAGGGTTAACTGTCAAACTATATATTTAACACTGAGTGCCGGGGGGTGGTATGTAACACATAGGAAAAGCAATGTGTTGCACACCCCTCTAGCAGTCAAAGGGTTAAGCCAAAGGTTTTGGTAATTTTCAAATTACATTTATAACTGAAGTCTAGACAAAAAAACAAATGCAGATAAGAGCAAACCTATGAACATTCATCTGCACCACAGGAATAAGGAATCATTCCAGTAGATTTAAATGGGGTGTTTTGCCTTTTGAATGTTCAATAGGTCTTCAGTGATTTGCAAATAATAGAGATCTTTCTAGCAATCACGAGGTTAAACACCCATTTATATCAATGGGAATTTTCATTTGTCAAATGAAATGTCAATGTCAAAATGAGTTTGAGATGTCTCCAGGATCCAAAGGGTTACACTGATTGGAAAGCCTGTTAAATATGCAGAGCCTGTGTTTTTAAGGACACAGAAAGTGCAACGTACTACAGCTGGGTTCTATAAAATTCAAGCGAAAAAAGGCTCATTTATCAGTTTGCTGTGCATTTTAGATCATGTATTGTGCCATAAGCTTCATTGGCAAGAAACTTTACAGTGGATTAAATGAGCCTGTGTGGAAATATTATTTGGACAGCAGGTGTTCAATAAAATGTTTTCAATGTACACAGCAGTAACAATAGGGGTTTTATGAGCCACCGAAATGAGGAGCAATTCTGGGGCAAACCAGAAATGGGGCTTTAACTCATTGGATTCAAGTGAGGTCTCTGACACATTGCATAACTATTCCGCAGAGACCCCTGTAGCGTTCAAAGGTTAACAGATCATGTAAGTCAATTGGAATCTTTATTTGACTACTATGGAGATGTTGGTTTGGCCCATAATTGCTCCTTATTTCTTTAACATCTAACATTCTATGTATGCACCTTTAGGTTTTTTTCATATGCAACATAGTTATGCAATTGTAACAACTAAAATGCACATATGCACAAAGTGACAAAATGACCGACAATGATTATTTTGATGTTGAGAAAAATAACTAGCCTAACTGAAAGTAAAACATCTATTCTGCATGCAAGCAGACAAAACAAAATAACTGGAAGTTCTGAATTTGAATACATTAAAGTAATAGTAATGTTTTAAATTTTATTATTTTTAGTAGCATAAATTAATGTACAGCGCTGCAGAATAAGTTTTCTATATAAATAAAGAATAATAATAATATTTAATCTGCCTGCTTTCTTTTTAATTCTCTGTACTTGCATTGAATTTACTATTTCAGTTAATTCTTCTACTTTTAATGTGATAAGAGCCCTCTACCTGCAGTCTGTTAAAAGCTTTGCGACCCAATTGTACCTGCAGAGTACTGTATGCACACTTTTCATATATATATATATATATATATATATATATATATATATATATATATATATATATATACACTAGTTGAAAAGCCCGTGTGCACGGGCCACAGTGCCACCCAGCAACGGTCGTGGTGCAGTCATGCACAGCAGAGACTGCACAGCCGCGGCTGATACGGAGTGGGGCGCTCTGAATTCAGACTGTAGTCGAGGACTACAGTCTGAATTTGGAGCCCCGCTCCGTCATCAGCCGTGACGCGGGCAGTCTCTACTGTGCATGACTGCAGCTCGCACAGCCGTCTCTATTGAGCATGACTGCTTCTGACAAACAATTATCAAATTATTATATAGGATGTCTATTCAGGTGTGCTAGCTGCCTAGCTGAGCAGATAACAGAAACACACAAACGGGTTTGCATGAAACATCGACACAGTGTTTACTGGGCTCTCATATAGTATTATGTTAACTCAGTGCCTGTGCTTATGTAAACTCCCCCAGGGCACACCACCTAAGCCCAGTGTTCTTAACCATGGTGCTGGGACATGCTGGGCATCTATAAAGACTTTGACAAAAATGGAAATGTTAAAGGGGATGTTTACCCCCTTCACAACTTTTGCTAAATTGTTTAATTATCAATAATAAATAATGGGAATTTTATTCTTTTTTTAAAAAAATCCGCCCGTTTGCAGAAATTCTAAGGTGAAATGTACCCGTGTACCTACTTCCGGCAGACAGTACTGACCGGATCTGTACCGCAGTCTGAGCTTCTATCCTTCCTCCTCCAATGACGGAGGCTGTCTGTCTCTAAGCTGGAGCACTCTCATTGGCAGAGATCGATTTCTGGCCAATGAGAGTGCTCCAGCTTAGAGACAGACAGCCTCCGTCATCGGAGGAGGAAGGATAGAAGCACAGACTGTGGTACAGATCCGGTCAGTACTGTCTGCCGGATGTAGGTACAGGGGTACATTTCATCTTAGAATTTCTGCAAACCGGCTGATTTTTTTTTTTTTTTTTAAAGAATACAATTCCCATGATTTATTATTCATAATTAAACGATTTAGCAAAAGTTGTGTAGGGGTAAACATCCCCTTTAAGTTTCATAGATAGTTATTTTTTAATAATTGTGAATAATGTGTTTGTTTTTGTTATTTTGGTTGTGGGACCTAAGAATATATTTTTATGTATTTCTACCTTCATTATACCATTGACAAATTACATAAAAATTGTTATGGGTCCCCCCCCAAAAAAAAAAATCCAGACTGACATTTAGGGGTGCCTTGAGTAAAAAGCATTGCGATCCATTGATCTAAGCATACAGCCTGTTTATGTCAACCGTGGAGCTGACTTAAGTATAAATATTGAGTTCTATTACTATTTCCACTGCTCCTATTTTGTAATAAAACTGTGCCTGGGCAGAGACGAACTGCACACCCAGAAATGCCCACAGATTATAACCCTCCCAGCCTCTGAACCACTGAATCTTGTATATAAGCACTAGAAAACATTCAGAAACAAAGCTCATATTACTGAATCTGGAAATGTGAGAAATAAAATAGCTAATTCAAGTGATGAGAATCTTCAGATTGTTTCCATTGTTGAACATTTTACACTTTCTCTTAATTTTTAAAGCTATTAAGATGAAAATGGTTGTTATCCAAATAAATCATTTCCATGGCAGTTATATTTTGTAAACCAGTCTTATGTTTGGAAGGCAGGCGGTGAGCAGAACCCTTTTTCTGGGAAGGGGGCGGCAACTTGCTCCACAAAACCTTTTAATTGGCTTATAAGACTCAATGAATCCTTTGAGATCCAGAGGGGTACACATCACATTGTTCTGCACTTCATTGCACACCACTCTGGAACCACAAAGAATATACATACATAACACTTGTGTATGTAAATAGATGTAGAATTAGTTATAGATATACCTACAGATGATGAAAGAACTGACTAACTAATATGGAAAATGTAAATAAATAAGATTTGTACTGATGTTTCTATTTTTTGCGTGTTATTATAGCTTGAAATCACCAAATCTGAACATCTACATTGATTACTGGGTCAAGTTATATTTTTCTTGTGATTAATGGTTTTGCATTTCAATCTGCAAAACTTTAGTTTTTCATGATTCAGTGATTCCCCACCAATGGTAAGTACAGTGAATTACAGAAAACCAGGGAAAGCAGTAAGAAGAAGGAGCTTAGTGACGTACTCCATCTATTTAAACCTACAGGCCTTCAGATACTGCTGGACAAAGCTAATACCTGGATGAACACTTCTTGTAGAAATATTCATGGACTGTAATAAGAAGCAGTAGACAGGAGTTTTCTATAGTGCAAAATAAAGGTTATTTTACTATGTATATCGATGTTCCAGCACTACTCACGTCTTTATCAAGACAAATAAAAGTTCATAAAACAGCTCAATTAATACCCACATTTCAAAGCAGGGAATAAGCAGGAAAACAGAAAGCATGTATTTATGACCGCTAATTGGTTCATTGACTGGTAGCAGTTCGTTCCAGCCAATAGTGAATCAAAGTGTCTGGTGTATGCTATTTCCCAATACACTTAGAAACTAGCTACAGTAATCAGCTGTTGTAGAATCATTATCGTGTCAGATTCCTACCCCATGATCCATACACAAAGCTGAATGAAGAGGCACCCATTCATAAAGTTCCTTGCTAGTGTCTTTTCCTCTAAGTTGTTACGCAGTGCAGATACAAGATTTGTCTCTCTCACAAAGCTGTAATATTAGTAAAATTTACTTCATAAACACTTCCATGTAGTCTAATATATTATTTATTCAACTATGTACACATCTGTAAGTCACCCTCAAATTTAAATTTTTAGAGAGAAAATTAGGTTCAGGAAGGTAATCCTCTTGTAACTGTTATTTTACTGCATACACTGTTTTACTTACAGCATTATGATGCTATTATGCCATCTTAACTGTAACACATCGTCCACATCACTTTGAAATACAGTAACAATTTTCTAGAAATAGTAGTGAAGGAATTTATAGCCATTTCAGTCACATACCATTTTTTCAGCCTTACCAGAATCTGGACTAAGGTCACTTGAACCGAAATATTATACTTTGCTCTTTCTACATATAGGAGCTTAGTATTTTATCTGGACCCCACTGAGAGTAGATTAATTCTAATACAGTAGAAAAGTCAATACTTTGCTCCATTACTAATTGCTAACTATAGTGTACAATAAACATGCTACTTTGCAGTGATGGAGTGACAGCATAATACTAGACTACTGATATACCGGTATCTAATGATCTGTTTTCATTTTTATACTCCACTAATTGATTTCTTTCAATAGTATGGACTTATTTTCGTTGTTGACAACTGCAAAGATGCAGAATTTAAAGTTGCTATTTCGTAAATCCATTACTATGTCACTACAACCCCCAACCACTAAACACTATACCAAAACTAGATAAAAGTCACGCTCAGGCAACAAGAAGATGGACCACTCCAGCTGACTACTGGACACTAAGTCCTATACGTCCAAGGACCAGGCAATATAAGTACATTATGTATAAACTGTATATATACACCTGTATAAAATAGAATAATCCAATACATAAACAGTGTAGAACAAAACATATATGTATATTGGACCAGGACAATTCCTCACTTATCTGAGTCTTGAAAGTCCACAAAAAACAGTCCCGCTAGAGATGGAAATGGATAATAATGAAGATGAGATGAAGATAAATGAAAAAAAGATGAATCCACTGATCCACAATCAGTCAGTTCACATGAGGCTTCCGATATGGCTTTCCCCCAGATATGCTCTATACCTACAATTTATTTGTAAGTGTTATTCTGCATTATGCATAGGAAGGTTATAATGAACTCTGATATAAGATGGTTATCTTTGAGCTTCCTTCTTTTTAGATTTGCACTAAATACAAACCAGTTGTCCACCAAACAGTCAACCAGCTGTCAAATAAAGAGCCACCAGGGTGGTTATGTACTATGTACTGTGATAAAGAGGTGATTAACAGGAGATACCGCCTCTAATTATATTACTTCTCCAAGTTCTATGTTATTATATGGACCCTAGGCAATAAGATCTCCAAGCTAGAAAAATCTTAGTGTGTAGTCTAGTGTAGAATAGAATAAGAACTGGAGAAAAGTGGGGAGATGCAATAAGGAGTGATAAAGAAGTGATAAACTGGTGACAAAGTGGAGATCAGTTCTCCAGTGTCCTAAACTCTCCAAGGCCTATTTTATTCTATGGAGCCAATGATTTCTCCAACTTTAGAACTCTTAGTGCCATAGAATAGTACAGGAACTGGAGAAGTAATATAATTGGATAAGTCATCGCCACTTTATCACCTCTTTATTACACCTTAGTGCATATCCCCCCTAATGTAATTTAGATGTTATATCCACATTATCACTTCTTTATGATATCCATCTCTCCACAGTTTACTTACTAATTAACCACTGTGTCACTTTGTTCTTATACTTTACATAATGAAAAACTCTAGCGTACTTTGTGCAGGAAGTAAACGTGATCAGTTATTTACCATTACTTTAAATCTTATGCTGATTCCTGCAGTTAACTGTAAAAGTTAATTGCTTTTAAACAATGATTATTCCAATCAATAAAGCAGTTCAGGTGTAAACTATTATAAGAAACTAGTTATAAAAATAACTGGCCACATGTGTCAGTGTATTCTGGGTATACAACATATGTTCTACCAATACAGTTATGCTCATCAACTCCCCATGCCCTTTACCCCCATTTTCCTCTCCCATCCCAGTTAGTTTTTCCCTCCAATTCTTCTCCACTTAACCTATTTCGCTGAACAGCCTGGCTTAATGTTACCTTAATGTTACCTACATGCCTTTAGCTTTTTCATCATCCTCAGCCAGACTGACTGAGGAAAATGGAAGCTGTTATATAACAAGAGTTGGCGGGCTGCAGGTTATCACCGTGGTAAATGCAAAAACTTTAGCCACTGTTCACATTTATTTTGAAAGGTTTTAGAACTTTTTCTGACAAGAAGTATATAATATTTTAATGTATACAACACATTTTAATTTTTGGATAATTTTAATAGCATCAAATGCTTAGCATTGTCCATCATGCGGTATTCACACATGCACACAAGTAGGCGATATCAGAAGGGGCACACACGCATACAGGGTCCCACACAGAGACGCATAAAAAGGAAGATATAAACACATGCCTCTGTGATAACATTAGTGCAACATACTGCTTCTGTGCACTGTACCCGCTTAACATCTATGTACTAAGCTAGTTGTACAAAAGCTAATGGATGGGTGGTGTATGAGTATATTATGTAACCAAAAGCAGAGGAAATCAGCAGAAAAAAAATCTCCCTTTTACTTATCTACTCCCTGCTGCAGGGGTGTTCACTTGCAAGTTATGTGCAGTCTATCCCATTATGTGCTAAGGCAGGCATGTCAAACTGAAATACAATCAACAACTACATAATAAACATTTGTCTCCAAGGAGGGCTGCAACATTGGCTGTTTGGATCTATGTATGTGCGTATGTGTGTTTGTTTAAGTGTTCATATGTAAAATTATATGTGTTGGGATCTATGATACACTTTCTGACACCCCAGTCTGGTTCCACTGATTTATCTTCTCTTAAAGCGATAGTAATACTTAAAAAAATATATATTGTAGGGTTTATCCTTCTGAGTAAAACAAGAGCACTCCCACTGCTGATGTGTTTTATTGAAAAGTTATTTCAGATCAAACATGAAGTATGTGTCAGTGAGAGCTTTTTGATACTTGTTTGTTAAAGGGTGACCTGGTTGTGGGGCAGAATATGAGCTTAAAGGTGTAGTAATACTTAATATGTAAATACAGATATATATTGTAGAGTTTATCCTCCTGAGCAAAACATGGGCACTCCCACTGCTAAGAGGTATTTTATACAGAAGTTATTGCAACTTAAACTTGACATTTTTATTTATAGTATCTCAATGGCCCAAAATTTTGCAGTGGCGCTGCTGCTACACCCTCCTATGTACTGTTCCAATCAGTTGACCATAAATCTCCATTGGATTGATTCTATATAAACTCTATACTTTAGTGCTCACAGATATTCAAAGTTTTATTAGAAAAAGACTGAACACTGAAAAATATTATGAAGATAATTTAAACATAGAAGAGAGAAAAAGCTTTAAATACATTAATAAAGATATTCATATTTATATTAATACATACATTGATATTTAGCAGAGCCAGCTTTCACTGAAATAACAACTTGAAGTATTTTGGAGCAAGTATGTACTAACTTTATACAGAATGCCTGAGTGATTTGGGCCCATTCTTCTTGGCAGATTTGCTCCAGGTTTTTTGGGTTGTTTGGAAGTCCCCTGCAGACTACAATTTTCAAATAATGACATAGATTTTCATTAGGATTGAGATCTGGACTGGGCAACTGTAGGACATTGACCTTTTTGATCTTGAGCCACTCCAATGTTGCTTTGGTCTTGTGCCTGGCAAAGGTGAATTTCCTCCCAAGTTTCAGTTTTTAGCAGACTGAAGCTGATCCTCTTGTAGTATTTGCCTGTTTTTTTTCTCCATCCATTTCTATTTTAACACGATGCCCAGTTCCTGCTGATGAGAAGCGTCCAAACAAGATGATGCTGCCATCATCATATCTCACTGTAGGGATTCTGTGTCTTGAGTCATGGGCAGTGTTTTGTTTATGCGCACACATCACAGCTGGGACATTCTCATGCTTTCTGGCAAACTCCAGATGTACTTTCAGATGGTACTTTTTGAGTCATGACTTCTTTCTTCCCACCTTCCCTTACAGGTCAGTGTTGTGCAAAGCTATTAATATAGATCACTGGTGAACCATTATCCCATCCTCAGCCCCCGAACTCTGTAATTCCTTCAAAATGATTATTGTCATCTTTGTGGCTTCTCTCACAAATCTCCATCTGAAACTGAGTTTTGAGGGACAATCTTTTGTTGGCAGTGTCTTGGAGATGTGAAGTAGCTTCCACTTCCTAACTACTGATCCAGCTCTGCTCACTGGGATATCCAAACACTTGGATATTCTTTTCCCTTATTTTCGTAATCTATACATTTGCATTACTTTAGCTATAACTTTTGCAGAATGCTCTTTGGATTTAATGGTGTAAACCAGAGCAACATATTTTAGCTTTTTATTTTTCTTAAAGGGACAGTAATGTCCCCCCAAACAAATATCCAGTTTTGTAGACTTAAAAAAAAAAAAAATGCTCCAAACCCGATCTCTCAAACCGCTATGGTTTGAGAGATATAGGGATTCAAAGTTCTCCCCTTTCTCCTGATGTCAGTGTCTAGCTGACAGCAGGAGATCCTGGTCCGGGGACCAGCAGGCGGCTCTGCAGCAGAGCCGAGATCGTGTTATCGATAAAAAATTAATTCACTGGAAATGTCTACAAAGTGTGCTTGCAAACCAGGCACACTTTGTAGATCTTTTCAAAGAATTAATACTTTATAGATAATGCAATCTCGGCTCTGCTGCAGAGCCTTCTCAAGTTGTACAACTCGATTCTCCTGCTGTCAGCTTTACAGCTGACATCAGGAGAAGGGGAGGGAGGGGGGAACTTTGAATCCCTATATCTCTCAAACCATAGAGGTTTGAGAGTTTGGGTTTGGAGCATTTTTTTTTTTTAAAGTCTACAAAACTGGATATTTTTTGGGGGGACATACTGTCCCTTTAAAAGCAGTGTTACCTTACAATAACAGCTTTTGAGTTTCAGTGTTTTAAAATAAAATATCATGCAGAATGAAATTACAATGCACCAATAGGTATTTCAGAGAACTGGTCAGGGTCTGAATACTTTTTCAAGGCAGTACTCTGAACTGGCAGACTGGTAGATCTCAGAACAGTTGCCTAATCTTGCATACGCTAAGACTCACTGTAGTAGACATTGGTTACTTCTCTTTTTCAACATAAAACATACAATCAGTGTTAATTACAAAAATTAAAAACAATATAACAATTAGAAAAAAAAGAGAAAAGATAAGATGGATTGAAATTACCAATAACACCATCATAAATTATGGATTGTGCTATATATATATATATATATATATATATATATATATATATATGCTATACACACTTTTTTACAATGACAGCATGTGAATCTTTATTTTAAGTAAACTCATACACAGTATGTCACATCAAATTCCTTACTTAGACTCTTGGGAAATCTAGTTGATAATGTAAAAATCCAATACACCTCGCTATATGAAAGCTTATCTGACAAATCACCACCCCTTGAAGAGACCACAACCCTTTCAATGCTTTGGACTGAGAATCCTTCTAAACTACCATCATGAACTATGCAGAAGTGTGATGCCACTCCTGTTTTGAAGTCTCTGTAATTGATGTTGCTGACGTGTTCTCGTACATGTTCCCTCAGACTTCTCGTTGTCTTTTCATCGTACTGTACATTGCATACTTTACATGTAATTAAATAAATTATGCCACGAGTGACACAATTTATATATTGTTTAATTTTAAACTCTGTATCAGAAACTGCCAGCACTGCCGGCTCTTCAGTCTTGCACATTACTGACTGCCCGAATGCGCCGCGGCTCATACGGAGTGGGGTGCTCCGAATTCAGACCGTAGTCCTCTCTGCTCACCTTCCAGGGACCAAGCAGTACCAGGAAGGTGCGCAGAGAGGACTCTGTTATGAATCCTGAGCTCCCCGCTCCTTATCAGCCATGGTGCGGGCAGTCTGTACTACGCATGACTGCAGCGCACGCCGTCTCTACTGCGCATGACTGCAGCGCATGCCGTCTCTACTACACATGACTGCAGCGCACGCTGTTTCTACTGTGCATGACTGAGTTGTGACAAACTTTTTAGCTAATTATTATATAGGGTGTTTCACTGTGACTAGTGCCTGACAAGTTTGCTATACACTACAATTATGGGCATCAGTTTTTAAAAAAATACATTAATGAAATGAAAAAAGTATAGACATACAATAAAACTGATAAAGGGATTTGAAGATTTTAGTTATAAATAAAGACAAGACAAACTGAGTTTGTTTCTATTCAGAGGAAACATCTAAGGGTGGATATGATTACTATTTACAAATATATTCAAATTCAAGGCCAATACAAATAACTCTCAGATGAACTATGTTCCAAAAGCTGAGCCCTTAACAAGGTCTGAAGAAAATGTGCTTTTGACAAAAACAACAAAACCCCTTAAGGACCGGCCGCGCATGCATGAGGCGGTCATTTAAGGACCACGGAGCATTTTTTTTTTTTTAAATGAATCCGATTCCAGACTCCCTGAATGGCGTGCAGCCGCACGGGGAGCCCAGAATTCCATGATGGTCCTAGTACGTCATTGGTCCTTAAAGCAAATCCAGCCACGACGTACCAGGACCGTCAAGGGTCCTTAAGGGGTTAAAGAAAGTGCAGTAAGCATATGGAATTATTTGCCTTGGGAGGCTGTGTTGACATATACTTTAATAAAAACATTAGAAGTCAGATGCCATGCTTGTCAGTGCTACTGTCAAATTTGGATTTAGATATGCACTCTCTGTTGACAATAGTTTTACACTTATACAGTCCAGTAGAGTGTCCCGTGGTACTGCTCTCTCCAGCTGATGTATCTATCTGCAGCATTGATATTAAACTATAAACAAAAAGAGAATGTACACTTCCTTGTGCTTTGACTCATTTGTTATAAAATGAACATAAAATACACAACCAAGTGGTTACTCAAATTTGCACTTAACATGAAGGAACCGTCCATCTTGAAGAACTTAACTTTGTTATGGAGAAGCATTGCCTCAGTAAGCCTGAAAATTACTTAGATGAATCCCTTTTCAGGTATAAAATAATGGTGTTTGTGGAGTATCTTTTATTTAATCTGGTTAACCTAAAGCAAATCATTGGTTACAGAGGTAGTAATAGTTAACACAGAAAAACTGTATATTACAGGGTTTACACTACCGAGTTAAACAAAGGTACTCTTACTGCTGAGAAATGTTTTATTCAAAACTTATTACAGCTCAAAATTGCATTGTTTAGGGCCGCATCCTATAAGGGTTTACAACAGCTGTCCACAGTAACATTCAGACCATTAAAATACTGCATCAAAAATGCTATGTTTATATATATCATTACTATCCCTCTAAACTGTCTTAATGAGGGCTTGCATGGGGAAGACCACTTATATATATATAGCTTGATAAGTACATTCAGATACTGAGAAAATGGTACAGATAACACAGGACAAGCTGATTGTAACTTATGACCTTAAGTAATGGACCCTTAACCCGTTGAGTGCCAGAGGCACTATGCATTGCTTTGCAATTAGTTGCATACCCCTTAGGCATTTAAAGGGTTAAATGTGTGCTGGCAAATTATAGATGTAAAAAGTGTAATCCTCAGGTAAAACAGATAGAAGTAACGGGAGATGATATAAATAATAACAAAATAAAAAGGATAAGCGGCTCTGAATGGAACTAAGTATATTTATTAAGGTTAAAAAAAAAATAATAAAATACCTAATTATAAAAAAGTTCCATGAATATGGTGTCTAAGTAGGTCTAATGCTTTTTGCAGTGGTACACCACTAATTTCTCAAGCACAAGTATTAAACAAGAGCTGCTTTTACATCACTGTTTTAAATTCAAACAACTGATTGGCAATTGGAGGAAATATACTAAACGTACAAAATGTAATTGTAAAAAACTAGTCATCGTCTGCTGCGCGAAACGGTGCATGCATATACAGGAGGTCAGAAGGCCAAAACGTAAAGCAAAAGAGCCAAGAATGAATAAATCCCAATATAAGGATGAAACAAAACAAGAAGCCTACACATTGCTCGAACTGTATTAAAATCAATCAATGTACACCAAGCATATCTAATAATTAAAAATAAATACAAAGGACAATCTGGTCACAAGCCCCTCAACATACAAGGATGTGTGGTCCGATCAAATCAAATAAACCATAATAAAACAAAGCAAAGAAACATTTTAAAGTAAAAAAATCCCCACCAATAGAACCAACATAATCAGCAAAATATTACCTTGTAATATACAATGTAATTTGTGATGAAAGAGCCCTGATTAAAGCAGTAACATTGAGGACAAGGAGCTGACCATTTTTTGGTTAAACACACAATTGTCGGCACCATTTGCACTCAATTCCATTAAAAAACAAATAAACAGAACAATATAAAAATAATGACAAAATAAGTGATAAAACAAAACTATATATATGCATAGAGATGTAACCAAATATACAAAAATATATACATGGCAATGTAGACACATAAACATAATATAAATAATAAAATAATAATAAATAATACAAATTAAATTAAAAAAAAATATATATATTTTGATTTAATTTTTATTATTTATTATTATTTTATTTATATTATATATATATATATATATATATATATATACATATATATATATATATATATATATATATATATATGACATATTAATGTAAGACATTAAAGATAATAAATAGAATATGATAAAAAATAAAAAAATATATAATGACCATTGCACCTACATAAAGGAAAAAAAATGAATAAATATATAGTGAGAACATGATAAATGAATATACGTTGTGCATTAACCCAATATAATAGGGAAGAACAGGGAACAGTATGACAATAGAGGTATAATTAAAAAGAAATATTGTGAAATGGGTGAGATACGTGCTACAGGTGATGATGTAAGAATAGAGCGGGTGAGTGTTGTCGCAACTGCGCACACACTCACCTACAAACATATTACACACCAGCATAATCATAAGTGTGTGTGTGTGTGTGTATATATATATATATATATATATATATATATATATATATATAATTAATTCGGTTGTATCATTACTAATTCTATAATGAATTGATATCATGCTCCAAAACTACATCAAGTCAAAACCATATAATAGTCTTATCTCTTTGTATGCTTTTTTTCTCTTTAAAATGTAAAAATATATCTGTCTTATAATACTGCTTTTTCACTTTTGCTTTACAGTTTGAATAAGCAGCACTGCTATAATTCTGGCCTGTACATAACCAATATTAATATAAAATATATTTACTTGTATAATATAGAATCCACATGGCTAGAAGAAACATGATTACAAAAACCAAACAAACAAAAAAATAAACCACACCCCCATAAAATATGAATTATACCAGAATAATGAACAAAATCATATTTTTCTAACGTCTTAGCACCCATTCATATTTTCAGTGATGTGCATGATGTTTCAAAATAATTGTCTGTTTTTGGATGACTTTACAAATGTAGTTGTCAGCTCATTGTCCACTTTCTCTGCAACTGTCAACACTGGTATCAGTCAGTTGTGAACTTATGTCACATTGTATAAAAAAGTGCTAAACTTGATTTCCAGTGCAGTCGCTAACATTTCCCCTTCAATGTGTTTTGACATATCCAACACTTGAAAACAAGTAGGAGTAATGACAAATCATTACACATAACTAAATAGTACTGTTGACTATATTATTCTTTAGCAGAAAAAACAGCACTACAATACTTATGTTTCTGTTAACCAGAGATGTTGAGAAAGTCAGAGTTTTGGTCTTTTGATTGTATTTGTCATGAGGTGAATGGCTTGCCTCCTGCTTATGAATTACGGATTTGAACCTACAGGCACTGCAGTTTGTTAATGGTTCCCAAAGGCAAACAGACATATTTATTCTTGGTGTCTTTCTCATATATATTTCCTTTCTTGTATTATTAATTTATAGTGACAAGCGTCAATTACTGCCATCGTATTTACAGCCGGTCTAAAAACAAAACAAAACAAAAAAAACACTTGCAGCAACAAATAATTTGAAGGAAGTATCACTATGATTTATTTGACAAAGTACTGAATAGAATACTGACAAAATCATATCCATAAAATGTGGTATTTTAACATGCCTTTTTGTTTTACTACATACCGGTATATATAATGAATGTGACCATTAACTGCATTTCTCCCAAGTACAATCTATTCTGTGATTTATGCAAATAAAATTTAAATAAACTTACTGTATTTATGAAAGGTTTCTTACCTCATTGAAAACTGGATTCTCCAGCTCAATGCTAAGATCTGTAACATCCAAAGGGGTCAATGTATTTTAATTGCATAACAAGATTAGTTGGCAGAAAATAAGAGCAATAAACATGCTACTCTATAGTATAGTAAGAGGGCTATAAGGTGGGGAATACTAAAAACTGTAGTTCTGAACTGTTTTTTAACAGCATCATATAGGTATAATATATACACATAATAAACAATTAACTCAAGGCTCTCAGATGAAACTGATATAAGCAATATATACTTGCATAAATATCTTAGTTTATGCAAATCACTGTGAGGGAATGTCCACACAAGAAAAAAACAAGATATACTTTGACTGCATTTTTTATGTGCTTCAGTGCATTTTACATGAGAATTATATGTGATTTATAGCAAGGTGGCATTTTATTCTGCTATCCACTGTTCTAAATATAAACAGCTGGCCAAAAATGCACTGCAAATGCAGCTACCTGCATAATTAATGTGATTTCACGGTGATCCCATTGAAATCCTTAATAAAAATATGTAGTTGTATTAACACACTCTTGAACCAAAGTCGCTGCAAGTAGAGTTCACCAGTGATGTGCTGAGTAAATCGACCATGTGAATTGCTCAAAACATGCAATGGGCTCAATGTATAAAGGCAGAGTAGCAATTATGGAATGAACAAACTGAACTGTAGGAGACAGATAAAAATTTCCAAAGATTCCATTGAGTTAAATGAGACCTTTAATAGCTTGAATCCTGGAGACAAACTGGAGGTTATGTAATAAAGAGTGATAAAGGCATAATAAGGTGAAGATGACTTCTCCTGTGATATCACAGTTCCTATGTTATTCTAAAGAGGCTATGCACTAAAATCTCCAAAGCTGGATAAATCTTAGTGTATTGGCTCCATAGAATAACATAATAGTTGGAGATATGATATCAACAGATAAGTAACTTTATCACATCTTTGTGCATCTTCTCCATTTTTTTTCCATGCGTTGGAGACTTCTCTTGCATTCAAGGGGCTAAAAGTCCTTTTTGAATAAATGGAAATGTTTAGTTGTCTCCTGTAGTGTAGATGATTTTCCCCAGAATTGCTTCAGTGTAATCAAACTCATGCATTTTTTCATGCTATGGAAAAAGCTGCAATAATGTTTCTTTTCTGAATTTAACTAAGAAAAGTCTAACATGGGCTTATTTAATCAACCATTTTTTATTAAAGGTTTTACAGAAAATAGAACACATTTGACTGTTACAAGTAAAATAAGACTATAGAGATTCTATCCTACATGAAAGTGTCTACCATCCAGCTATATAGCACTGTTCCTGTGGACAAAATAACAATCCCATTCTGGCCAAGGGAAGGAATCAAATTCCTGAACTGATTTTTATTTTTTAATTCTGCTTAAGAATCCTTTTGAAGCACTGAAAAACATTCCCTAAATGGATCCAAAGAGAGGACCTAGAACCTCTACGAAAGTAGGTGGACAACCAGAACTTCCCATTGGGTAGGATCAGAGTCCCTTGTTTCATTCTAATGTTCCCAAGAACCCTCCACACATCTACAATTATCTGATATAACCCCTCCATTACTAGCCTGTAGTGATTTTGTCAGCTCCAGTAATGGAGGGGTTAACAACACGTTTGAAAATAACACTATATTCCTCCCATTATCCTACTGTAGCATGATTACCTCTTCCATTGCTGAGGTAGTTGGAATACACTGCAATGTTAACAGCCAATACAGAGGTTAATGTTAGGTTTGGTTAGGCTAGTGGGAGGTAGTGGGTATTTTAACTTTAATATTAGTGTGAGTTAACCTGTTTGTTTCTAGTGAGTTTGCAAAGCAATGTACATAAATGCTTTACAAACTCATTACAGCATTGGTAGGGGTAGGGAGGACGTAGGCCAATGTGACATAGGTGATTTGGGATAATAGGAACATGGGAGGGCATGTAAGGTTGTGCAAAATGTGCTGGGTGTAATGAAAGTTCCAATATTTATTTATTTTTATTTTTTTTTTTGCTGTTTTGACCAAACTTGCTTTCCAAATTGTGAAATATGGGATACAAAGTGAGAGGTATGTGATGGCTAGAGTCACAAAAAGGCTAAAATAGCATTCTGGGGTTCTTTTCATGACTGAATATCCATTCTTGTGGGATGGAATCCAGGCCTTTGTTTATTTGAAATCTAGGCCTTAAGACTTATGGGAGATCATCATAGCTCGGCAAAATGCAGTGAACTGCATTACCGTATTTCCTAAGATGCTATTAAGGATTTCAAACACCAATGACCACTGGTCCTGATAAGAATCTATGATGGCATGCAATGTTCAATACAAATCCTGTTTAGTCATTTATTTCTGACCAGAATTAATAGGATGCATATCAGAACAATATAATGAAACATCTCCCTCTCTCTCTCTCTCTCTCTCTCTCTCTCTCTCTCTATATATATATATATATATATATATATATTTATATATTATTTTTTTAACATACATAATCTACATTCACATGTGCATGTAAGGTACTGCTACTCTTTACACAGAGAAATATTTGCAGTGCAATGCACTGGAAATATCTGTCATCCAAGGTATTAATAGCTAAGTGTTTAGAGTATATAAAATGATCTTCTTTATCTAACATATTAACCATTTAACCCCCTGATTGCCAGAGAGATATGCAACACATTATGTTGCAATGTGTTGCATACTTCTCTTGCACTCAAATGATTAAGGGCCAGACAGGTGTGCAACACATTGAGAGGATTAATACTTCAGATATGTATGCCAAAAATGAAATTCTGTGGAGCAAGTTGCTGTACCTTGATATTGAATGGTTCATTCATTTCCTTATCTAAGCCCAGGTTATAAAACATTTGCAATGCAAAGCCTGGACACAGATCTTTAGCACTGAAAATCCCCAGTATAAGCAGAAAGGTTTGGACAATGAAAAAAAATGATGACCGTCACACAAGCCTCTGTACATCTTAGGTGCTTTTGATGATCCCTTCCAAAGACAGAAATACAGTGTGGTATCATTAAATGCAATAAAGCATGAACAACAAATTACTATTAACCTTACTGCTGATAAGTGAGTATACAATAAGCCGGATGGACATCCAAAACTATCAACTCTTCCTTTACCAATGTAATGAGAGGTAGCCAGTATATAAACCATAATCCAGTTTTACTTGTGCATGTGAATGTACAACTGTACTTCCATTTGAGAAGCTGTCTATTGTAGACATACACTGAGCCTCTCAGTCACAGTTTTCATTTTTTACAATCCCATTATTAATTCACAAAGTCAGTAGCAGAGAGACAATAGAGAGCCAATGTCAATACTAGAACATTTGTTTCTGACATGCAGCAGTTTTAGACACTACTGTTACAAGTATATTACAAATGGATGCAGTTGCCACCCTCATTACTTTAGACAATAAGTACTCAACATTTGGGCCAGTAGCATACATTATATCACAATTCCTTCATTTAGCTTATTTTGGTTAAGACACTTGTAATTAACTTCCAGGGGAAGACTGAACACCTACAATTTACAATTACTGTAAACTGTCCAGGGCTGGGTGACACAAGGCCCTCTCTGGTTGATGAGAACTAAAATTCCCATCATTCCTGGACATTTTTCATAGAGTGACAGGGACTGCACTGCAGCTGAAGGGTCTTGTGTTGCCCATCCCTGGATTAAAGCAAAAGCAAGAGTAATTCAATGACAAAGTATCCCCCTCCCGCCCCTTTTACTGATGTAACACCGTTCAGCCAGAGCAGAAGGGAGGTGCCCAGGTAGATTGCAGAGAGGGACAATCTTCAATTAAGATAAGGGAAAAACCTGAAAAACTTGTCAAGGGGGGCAGGGCTTTCATTGTTCTCATAGGAAGAAGATTGTCCCCTGCTGTTATCTGTCTGGTCTATGGACTGCATTCTACATCTGAGAAGAGATGGCTTACACTAGGTAAAAGGGGCAAGAGGGGAAACTTTACTTGTGAATATCTCTCAAACCATAAAGGTTTGCGAGATAATACTTATATCGTTCTTCATGTTTTTTAATGCCTACAAAATAAAATAAAGATAAAACGAAGTATTACTATCCCTTTAATACCTTTTTATAATACGTACTGTTCTTTATAATACTTTTTTTTATATTCTTTTCTTTATACTTTTTTTAAATAATTTTTTTACTTTCTCAATGAACAAAATGAGAACTTGGAGGTAACAGGGAGGAAGTGGGGCATCATCCTCATCAAGGGTGCACAGTAACATCACCACAAATAAGCTGCCTCTAAATCAGTGTGATCTCTCACTTGCCAAGATGGAAGCAGAGACAGCCATTGTTAGCAGCACTGCAGTGAGGCCCCTGCCACCTGTACTCACCAACCCTGGTGCTCAATAACTACCAACAGTGAATGTTTTCAGGATATCCTAGCTGGATCACAGGTGGACACATCTGTTAGTCACTTTAATAGGTCTACCAGTGCTCATTATAGCCTTAAATAATTAGTGTTGGTGATAGATGTAAGTATTAGTTAAAAGTTATATCAGCCTCTTTAAAGCGGAACTAACACCGCTAAGAAACTTTGTTTGTAATAATTCCCTATCTGGCGACTAGCTGCTTAATAGCACTAGTCGCCAGAATTATTACCTCTTTATGGAGAAATATGCAGTCATCCTCGGCTGACAGGCAGGATGGAGCGCGGACATCTTGCCCTAGTGACGTCCGAGCGCCTGCGCTGTCAGTCCCAGACAGCTGTAGGACGCTTTGCTAGGAAGGGACTGACAGGGAATTATTACAAACAAAGTTTCTTAGGGTTGTTAATTCCGCTTTAATATTTTGGTGTTAATGTTTCTTTAAGCACCAGTCTGACAAAAATGTGCAACCTTTTATAAAGTATGTTTCATTACTTATATTTATTGTACATTAACTAAATGCATGTTATCTGTGTTCAGATTCAATACTGAGAAGATTACTATGCTGTATGTTAAGTAATACAGATGAAGGTTGGTACTGTCTTATCCATTAGTAAAGCAGCAGGCAAACAGAACAAAGATTACTGAGTAGATTTTAGTACAAGGTTTTAAGACCCCTTAGATCTCTTTATTAGGCATGCCCGAAGAAAAAAACCTAAGTGATCTTGAAAGCTTGTAATCGAAAGCAACTGAGCCAATAAAGTAACAGCTCTTCTGTCTCCTGCTTTATGTGAAGTAGATCAATTTATGTGGTACTCCAAATCATAATACAGTGTCCACATTTTTAGAATGCATTTTTTATATATACAATTACTGAAATACCATCAACCTCTTTTTGTTTTAATGTATATTTTTCTGTGTAGTTTGAAGATATGGTCAGTTTGGCCAAATTAACAAAATGAGAAGAGGATTTGCTACTGGAGAACAAACACATTTTTATCAAACTCCATTCACCAGACTTACTCCGCTCTTTTCTTGTCTATTACCTTCGCCTTGCTATTATGAACCACTGGGGTGTCTTCCTGTTTAGCAGTCAGCTCACTGTATTTATCAAACACTTACACAGCCTTATGCTGGGGAATTTCTAATGTCAATGGGTACCTTCAAAAAGAGGATGTTTGTGAAATTATCTTTAAATCGTTTTCATTTAGTCCATGTGAAACCATGGTGTAAAATTTCCTCCAGAAGGGCAGGGATTTTTTGGTAAAAGTATTTTACCAGGGAGAATACATTGAGATTGACTCTTGTTTTCAGATATGTTCTGGACTCATTTTATCTGCATTACTGGGGTGAAAGGATGAGTTGACCTTGGTGGGGCTAGAAGCTGCAGCCCTGAGTTTTGAACAGATTACAGTTAGTGTATTAACCATCTGAGCCATCTCAGGTCTCTGAGGTGAAGAATCCCTCTCTTTCCTTTCACTTTACCCCTGATATCTAACATCTACTTCAACATATAGCAAAGCCAAGATAAAGAAGACAGAAGTGAAAAAAGAAGGAAACACTCTGACCAGAGAATCCAAGAGGGTCCCTCTCCCCAGGAACTCAACCAAATGTTTTTTTTTCTCCAGGAAGGAGTCCTATGTTCACATGGACAAAGAGAAAAAGATTTAATGGTAAGTTCACTAAAATTTTCTTCCCTCTTATGTCCAATGTGAAACACAGGAAACATGGGTATATTCCAAAGCTATCCACCAAGATTCCAGGGAAGGAAAAAGAGAAGAAAATCCTCCTTCTCAGACAAGGGCTATACTGGTAGAGCATGAATCTTAGGTGTCAAAGGACACTGAACTTGCACAGCAAAGAACACCAAATGAACTGAAAACCAAAATGGTTCTGGTTTCTGGGAAAGAAGCACCAAAATTGGCTACAGGCAAAGCCAGCATATTCACATTTTAGTGCTTGGTAAAGGTATCCAGAGACCATTTTGCCAACTTACACAACTGCTCAGCAGTGGCCTGAATTTGTTCAGGCCTAAGACTCCCCCACCGACCAGGCTGAATGTTCTGTGATGCAAAAGGGTACCGGTTTCTTCCAGACAACATGTGGCTGGTGAATGGCCACCTTAAACCAAGACATTATTGTAACCTTAGACACAGTTTTGCCCACATGAAAGACAAAGAGTGAATCAGTTCTCTGAAAAGGCTATGTTCAATTAATATAGTACTTCAAGCATCTTACAGCATCCAACAAATGAAGTTAATGCCCCTTTCTATTAGAACTGGAAAAAAAGAAGGAAGAGCAATTTCTTGGTTGATGTGAAAATATAAAACATTCTGGGTAAAACACTCATAGGAGTTTGCAAAACCAAAAAGGGAGGCTTACAAGACAAGATCTGAAATTTGGCTACCCACCGAACAGATAAAATAGCCAGAAAAAACACTGTCTTGAGCATCAGCAGACACAAAGATACTGAAGAGAGAGGTTCAAATGAGGATTCTGGAGCACTCCCAAAACCAGGTTCAAATCCCATACTAAAGTGGGATCCAGAAAGACAAGATAGGCATGAGCCACACCCGGGAGAAAATTTTATACATCAGGAAGCAAGGCAATGCACCACTGGAAAAGAACAGAAGAAGCAGAAATCTGAACCTTGATTGATCTGTTGCTAAGACCTTTCTGAACACCATCCTGGAGAAAGGCTGGAGGATGAAAAGGTCATTGGTTCAATCTCTGATCCACTTGTCACTTGTAGAAGATGGACCGAACCCTATGATAGGCCTTGGGAAAAAAACAGCTTCCAAGCCTGGGTTCTGAGTTCATGTGCCAGGCCATCAAAGCTAGGTGATTCACCCGAGATTCAAGGGAAGGCAAAAGGGCTCTGCCACAGGCAGATTGATCATATAGGAAAAACAGGCACAATGGGGACAGAAAGGAGCAATCAGGATGACTGAACACACTCTCTCTTGATTTTCCTCAGCAGTCTGGGGATCATGAAGAAACACATATGCCAGAGGAAAATCACATGGGATGGTTATCACTTCCATTGTGAGAGCCAGAGGATCCCAGGTCCTTGAGCAGAACTGATGGACTATGTCGTTTGCGCAAGATGTCAAGAGACTCACAACTGGAAGCACCCAGTGGTGGGCAATCACTGTAACGATGCTCTGATTGAGCTCTCAATTTCCAGGATCTAGGTGTTGGCAACTGAGAGTCTGCCACTACATTTTCTACCCCTTGGCACATAGGCCTGGGCTCACAAGAGGATCTTCCGGACCACGGACCAAGCTGACATGCTTTTGGTTACTCCTTGACAGTTGATGTACATGACTGCTGTCATTGTTGGAATGCTTGACAATATATGGGACTCTGAAAGGGGTCATACAGAAAGTAGAATAGAACTGAAGGAATAGAGTGCAAATCAGGCAAAGGAACACATATACAAGTACATTGGACTCAAGAGGTTAAACTTACCATGCTTCTGTCTTCAGACTTCTATTATAATAAATGAAAGAGTTTTCAGAGAAGTTATTTAGTGAGATAAAAGCTGAAAATCAAGCCAACCTCCATAGGTTTCAAAATCCTGAAAATATAGCTGTGAACTGTATAATCCCTAAAGCACAAAGCCAGTAATAACAGCCCACTTATTGGGGAATTATCCAGCCCTATAATCTAGGAAATATAAATTAAAAAAAAAGACTAACTTGGAGAACAGTGCCCATGCACTCTTTTATTGTTGAGGTCACATAAAACTGGATGTTAGCTGACGGGGGTAATGTGGAGGGAAGAGGGGGGTCTCTTCTTCAGAGACCTTTTTTGGAAGTGTTCTGTCCTCCTGAAGGAGAATACTTTACCCCATCATTCCTACACTAGACAAAAGAGAAAATACATAGTAAATTCCTGTGTTTAAAGAGGTAGCCTTCTATGTTTGACTGTATTGCCAATCAAACTGACCCACATTATCAGTGACCCTTAAAAATGTATTTTAAATTGACTTGTTAGCTTAATTATATCATGCAAATTCTAATTCCGTAAAATAGTCATTTTCAGGGATTACAATGGTCGCTTTAGCAGAAAAAAATGTTTTGGTGATAACTGCATTAGCTGCTAAAGTTATCATAAGGTGTGAGAATGCAAGGGTTGTAATCAGGAAACCACTTTTAGCTACAGGCTAGGATCAGCAGTCTCAATATTTTCAAGGAGAACTACCACAGATAGTCTGTATGACAGCAAGCAGGCCATCTCTGAGTTCTATGGACAAAATGGGAAGAGCTTAGAGGTTAGAAATGGAGGCACCCCAACCACATTGTGGATCAAGTTATCAGTTTGTTTTGTTTTTTTATTAAGAAACTCTCTCTTTCTAGTGAACCTCTTCAACTATAACCAGCATGAGTCAACAACCCTGACTCAATTCTTGAATGTGATTTTGAACTACAGCTACTACATGCTACAGCATGCTCTCGTGAATGTAAATGAGCATAGAAGCAACAAGCCCTCCCCCCAAAAAAGTATCTGTTCAATGATTACATGCTATGAGGAAATAAAATAATGGTTTCAATAGATGCCAATCTTTAACCAGGGACGACATACTGTACATACCAGTTTACAATGTAAACAATCTAGAGGCAGAGGAGCAGGCTGAAGTGGATGTGAACCAAAATTGCTTCCAGTTAAGCTAATTATTTTAAATATAAACCTTTTAAAATCTACTTTAAACCACACCCTACATGGCTAATTACAAGGTAATATAGTGTTTTGCTTAACCCATGTAATGTCAATAGTCTGTCTTTTTTATTTTATAAATGGGATTGTATATTCAAAAGAAAAGTGGAGAAATTCTGAGGCAAATGAACTGCACTATAGCTAAAAACTAAAATTTTCCAATTATTTAAATAGTAACCACTGAATGCTTGAGGTATCTGATGCATTGCTCTTTAGAATTCAATTAGTTAAAATCCCCCTTTTAAATCAATAGAAAAAAAAATAGAATTCTTTATTATTCCCCTATGGTGCAATTATTTTATATGGCCCTTAGAACACAGTGTTACGTTCTCTAACCCTTGTGCAATTGCATTGCTTTGTAATGTGTTGCATACCCGTCTCACAGTAAAATGTGTAAAAAGCACAACTCTTTTACTGAAAAAAGTTTTAAAACAGTTTAAAATATACGTCTTAGAAAGATTTTAAACAGAATACCAAGAAAAGAATTAAGCTAAAAACACATAGGGTTCAATAAAGTAAAACAAAAACAGAAGGAAAACTATTTATGTATGTATGTATTTATGAACAGAGGAATGAAAAGAATATGTTAAAAGCCTGCAGAAACACCTAATGAGCAGGCAGAGCCACTATGTGTGCTCTCCTGATAAAAATGCTTTGATATTCTCCATTTCCTGGTCATTTTCGTTTCATACCCTTCAGGTATTGTATCTTTCTGCTCTCTTTATCTCCCTGTTCAACACACTCTCCCTCCTTGTTCTTCCCTGATCTCTTTCCAACACTGATCTTTTTCGCACCCTCTCATTCACCTCAGCTCTGGTCTTTTGTGGACAAAAATACAAACATAAGAAAGTTCCTTTGCTCTATAACAGACCCTGTATTATACCATGCTGTGGAGAGCTTGGCCTAGATTCACTAAAATTTGAAGAGGGCTAAAAATGTTGATGTCCTGTCGGAGTAGTGTCGTTGGCACATCGACAGTATTCACTAAAGTGTGTAAGACATAACATCATCAGCACTCTGAAGAAATATGCCCACATAGACATCAATCCAACAGGGTTACGAATTTTCATTCATCACATCAACAATGGCCTATTTCCATATGAAAGTGAGGCATAATGAGACACTTTTGTATGCTAGGGGGTGTGTTGATATGTTAATGTGATACTTCAACACATTCACTAAACTCTGATAGCAGCCTCTGCTGTCGGAGTTCACAGTCGCAACTTCACCTACCTCAGGTTGTTGAAGTTGGGATCTCCCTGTACTTTCCTATGCAGTAACAGCAGGGAGGGCTGTGACCTGTTGTCGGTGTGGAAGGAATTTCCTCCCTTCACACATTAGCAACACTACAACAAATCTGAAGTTGAACAGTATTCTCTCTGCTTCCTTCCTTGTCCAGTATGGGAATAAAGAGAAGGCTTACAGCACCATGGATATTGAGTGCCATAGGGATGTGCATTGCTCACCCCTGTGGCACTCAAAGGTTAAAATATAAAAATTGTACACCAAGCACTACACAATTATCCCCTAACCAATGTATCATATATTATACATGTTGTCCACTCACAAGGGAACACGACTGGGGTCACACAGCATCTATGGGTATTTGTGGCTACCACTTGCACCTCCCAGCCTTTTTCCCTTGCCCAGTGGTAGCCATAGAAGCCTATATACACTACTTGGCCCCCACACTTGTTCCCTTGACCACTGGTAACCACAGAACCCAATGTTCACTGTCTGACCCTCTCCACCCTTTTCCCCTTGCCCACTGCTAACCACAAATCCACATGGCAAGGGTAAAAGGCTGGAGGTGTCAGGCAATGTATATGGGGCTAACACACAATGGTGTTGTCCCCCCGCCCTTTGTATTTTGACATTACGTGCTCCCATTTGACATTGTTTATTCTCCAATTTTATTTGACATGCCCTAGTTGTATATGTATTGCATAATTAACCCTTTGTGTACCAGAGAGGTAGCAACGCATTGGTTTGATATGTGTTTACTACCCCTCTGGTACTTAATTAATAGGCAAAGCATGCAGCTGCATAACTTGCCTGTATATGTGTAATTCATGTTATGTTATACGTTATTAAATAAAATATAGTTCAGACCTCAAGGGGGGCATAGGAACCCCT
The DNA here is from genome assembly GCA_037306005.1 of Rhinophrynus dorsalis. Lineage (NCBI taxonomy): Eukaryota > Metazoa > Chordata > Amphibia > Anura > Rhinophrynidae > Rhinophrynus > Rhinophrynus dorsalis. The sequence continues at coordinate 304,857,733 of CM074720.1, read as the reverse complement.
CCTGATACCCCTCTAGCAATGGATCACCTATCAAGTAGGATAGGTGATTCATGCAGTCGACAAGGAAGGCATTTGCTGCCTTCCTTTCTTTCTACTGGAGCCGCTATTAAGTTTGCTCCAGCAGAAGTGCTTGTAGTGAACACTGTTCACTGCGCTGCGCTTCTCATGAATGAACCCGGTGACAGGGTTCACTACAAGCACTTATGTTTGAGACGGCTTAATAGTGGCTCCAGTAGAAAGAAAGGAAGGCATTAAATGCCTTCGTTGTTGCCCGCATGGACCACCTGTCCTACTGGATAGGTGATCCTTACTAGGGGGGATATCAGGAGGGGTCTGATGCCCCCCTGAGGTCTGAAATATATGTATATTCATATTAAAGAGCATATAACCTATGTTACACATAGGTTATAGGTGCTTTATTAAAAACTAGATTTAAAGCTCGTGTACATGGGCCAGTACTGGCGGCGCTGCAGTCATGCGCAGTACTGACTGCCCACGCTGCGGCTCATATGGAGTGGGGCGCTCCGAATTCAGACCGTACTCCTCTCCGTACCGATACACTGGGACTCATACAAGATCTGCCTGACCTGTGTCAGTATAATGTGTTATGGACTCTTTACTTATACTAGACCTGTGTGCGCTTACCTCTATATAACCTGTCTTCTGGCTGTACTATATTAAGTGTATATTACAGGACCTGTAAGGGTTATTGTGATCTTAATTGTTTAATAAAACTGTGTTTTATCCAAACCTACTGTGTCTGTGTGTTAAACAAACCGTTACAATCTCTCAAACTTCTGCAAAATTATGACTATGTTCAAAATCAAGGCCTACATTTGCTGGCACAATACACCTGTAACAAACTGATATTTATGCAGAGTTCCTTGCCAAAAAACAAAAAGGTGAGCAGAGAAGATTAGTTTGCTAGGCATAAATTTGCACTTAAAAAGGATAGTAATACTTTACATGCATAACATTATATAGTAGGGTTTACGCTCCTAAGTAAAACACTGGTACTCACACTGCTAAGAGGTATTTCATTCAAACATTATTGTAGCCCAAACTTGATTTCTTAGGTGCAGTATTTCAATGGCCTGACATTTTACAGTGGCACTGTTGCTACACCATCCTATGGAGGTTTATGGTCAACTGACCAGAGCTGTAAATAGACTGGTGTTTGAAATAGTGCCACTGTAAAATTTCAGGCCGCTGAGATACTGCACCTAAAATAATAAATCAAGTTTGAGCTGCAATAACTATTGAATAAAACCTCTCAGCACTGGAAGAACCAGGTTTTACCCAGGAGAATAATCTCTACAGTATATCTTTTTTACATGTTAAGTATTACTATCCCTAAATGATCCTCAATAAGTACTAATCTGCACTAATGGTATAAAAGAACAGCTGGGAATTACCCTTAGAAGATCTGTTGAGAATGCTGCATTAGCATTTACACATCTGATAAATAGAAAAAAAGAAAAACAGAAGGCCCTCCTAGTGTGATAACGTCACTATAAGCACTGTGTCACCAAATACCATCAACAACTAATGTGAATCTACTCACAAACGTAGTGTCCAGATTCAACACGTGTTGTCCGGAGGAGAAGCAGATGGGACCTTTACACTGCCCCAACCACAATGTCCACCCGAAACACATGAGGGTGCCCAATAGCACCTTATTATTAACAATAATATATATATAGAGAGGTTAAATAAGAATGATCACATATGAAGTTGTTGAAAGGGGGCTTAGACCTCCTAAAAACAGATATCGCCTGTAGAGATATTCACACCTCTGCTCAGCTAAATGCTGAAAGGGAAGATGCTTTTCCACTGCTCCAAATAATATGAAAAAAAATCTTCTTTATTCCTATAAAAACAGTCAAAGTGACAATAAAAATGCCCTATATCATCAATGCATTTTGCAGTGACCTGCTTTATCAAGATTTTATGGCAACAATAAAAACAGAAAAAAACATGTGTTTCTCTTTTTGTTAAGTGCATTCTCTTCAGTGTACGTATTTTAGCTACCTGTGCTATCCAAAAGCATATCCCACTGGGGAATTCATCTTTACTGACCCATCATTGATTCCAGATGCAATACAGCAAATATGACAGCAGAAAAATTATACACTTGTGTTAAAAGCTATTAAAGAAATATTATTATAGATCTGCCAATATTCACAATCACAATACATACCCCTGTCTCAAAACCAAACTAATGCTTTTGTTAAAGATCTGGTATAATTTGATTTTGTGTTATTTTAAGTCATTATAAATCTCTCACATTAGAAAAATGAGGCAACCCATTTAAATTATGTGAAAGTCTATAAGACTAAGGTAGTTTTTGAGCATAAAATACAAAATGCTGTTTTTCAGCTTTTGTGGTTTAAATACTGCTGCATCATGTACTGTGTGATAGCTTAATGGGATAGTAATGTTTCAAAATAAAAGCAGCTCCAATTAAAATAGTATTTGGACCACGGAGAGTGTTATTTCACTGCTGACAGAGTTGTAGTTCAAGAGTAACTGAAAGATAAAGTATCCCCCTCCCATTCCTTTTACCTAGTGTAAGCCACCCCCCTCAGATGTGGAATCTGGGTTGAAGACCAGACAGCTCACAGCAAGGGACAATCTTCTTACTGTGAGAACAATGAAAACCCTGCCCGCTTTGACAGGTTTTTCAGGTTTTTCCCTTATACTAATTGAAGATTGTCATTCTCTGTAAGCCATCTGGACAACACCCCTCTGTTCTGAGGTGAGCAGTGTTACATCAGTAAAAGGGGCGAAAGGGGGATACTTTATAATTCAATTACTCTTGAACTACAACTCTGACAGTACTGAAATAACACTCTCCATGGCCCAAATCCTATGACGATTAATTGGAGCTGCTTTTATTTTGAAACATTACTATCCCTTTAAAGCCCTAGTCCTGCGCCAGTGCATAACCTTATTGAACCAGCTGACTGCCAGAGAGGTAGCCACTGCATTGTGTTAGATACCTTGCAGGCACGGAAAAGGTTAACCCTTTGAGAGCCAGAGAGGTATGGAATGCATTGCAAAGCAATGCATTCCGTAACCCTCTGGCATGCAAAGGGTTAAACATTATTTTTTTCTGAAACAAATGTATTTGTCAGTGTGGCACTGAGCTTAGCCTACTCAGTCTATTCATTACCTTCCGCAACAATCTTACCAAAAAGAATCGTCTTTATTAGCAGCATACTTCAAGGAAGAAACTAAACTAAATCAACACTAATCCTCCTTTCAAAAAATAAAATAAAGAAAAAAAACCTGCAAAGCTCACAGCTGGTGGAATGTTGGGCTAAGGATTAATCAAATCTAATCTGCAATAAATTCAGGATGTGAGCTTCTGTGACCTCATCAATGAAATCAGCTGAAAGTTACTTTATAAATCCTTCAGTCATTCTTTAACAGGATGAAAGCTGGCAAGCATGCCCCTCCTTCCCCCTCGAAGAGATTACATTAAGAAGACCTTAATTTCAGAAATTTTTCAATATGTTAAAACAGGCTGGTCAGAAAAGGAGCTTTTAGTTCGATATCAGAACAAATAAAAGTGTCACAGAAAGGACACAAAAAGGAAGAAAAAGATTTTCGCTGCCTGCCTCTCTCCTTTTATAAGTGCCATTTTACGCATTAAGCCTTATCATGTTATTTTTCATTCAGATGCTAATTTCTACAGAGATTAGCAAGAAAAGGATTTGTCAAGTACAGTAAAGTGGGCATTCTATTTATGGTAAAAAATAACAATATGTGTTACGCAGCACATTATAAGAAATCTAATTCAACGTCCCAGTCTATTACAATATAATACTTGGAAATATGTGTATCTTGTTTATTTTTATATTTTTTAATGTTAAGTTAATAAAATAAAAAAGAATATGTGTTATGTATTTATTTTTAAAAGAGTTTTTATAATTGTAATATACAGTGCATTCTATATTTTTACTTAATTAAATAAGGAGTTACTACGTTCAAAGCCAGGCCAGATTTGATGGCTGCAAAGAGGTCAGGATTTAAAGTAAAGGTCTGTCAATCAATTTGACTGATCCTCTGATTAACTCTGATGAGCTCAAGCAAGGATATCCTTCAGTTCTGGCTTATTTGTGAGTTTCAAGGACTATAGTTCCCTGTGTATGTTCTAAGCTTTGTCACTGTCTCTCCTGAAGAACACTTTGCATGGAAAATAAAATAAGTGTAGTATATGCCTCATAAGCCTTTTCTGTTTTGTACAGTGATACATTTCAATGTTTTGTAGTTCAAAGGAGACCTGTATCTAGACCCTTTAAGGAACTGCAGATAACCTCTGTGTATGTCATTTACTCCAAGTTTTCTTATGAATTTAAGCTGAATCCTTCCATAGCAACATTGTTGATGAGGATGAAAAAAAAGACATGTGTCCATCAAGTCTAGCCCATGCCAAATCACCCCTGTTGATCCAGAGGAAGGCAAAAAAAAAAAAAAAAAAAAAAAAAAAAGGAATTCTTAATATTGTTCAGTGCTAGTACAGCATGCTAAAGCAAAGAATTCCATAGTTTTACCACCCTTACTGTAAAAAATCATTGTCTTTGTTTTAGCCAAATGCGGCTTTCCTTTAGTCTTAATGTATAACCTCTCATTCTTAATTCAGCTCTGAGTAAATAATTAATTGGAGAGCACTTTGTATTGACCTCAAATATATCAGAGTAACGTCCCAAGAAGAAAGCAGTTTGCCAAAAAGTGAGAAAAAATTTCACTTTTCAGCTTCCCTAGGCATTCAAATAAAAAGTGACATTTTTTTTATGCTGCACACAGTGACCCTGAGCCTTGTCCCAGTGCACTGGTAGCCACAGAACCACATATACTATTCCCCAGCCTTGTCCCATGGTAGCCATAGAATCACACACACTGACCCCCAGCATTGTCCCACTGCAATGGTAGGCACAGGATCACTCATACTGCCATGTGCCATATTAGCCATAGAACTACAGATACTGATCCGCCAGCCTTGACCCACTACAAAGAAAATAATATTGAAAGAATGGTTCCACCACTAAAAAGCAGTAATAGTACATACATATATTGAGACAAAAAAGTATATATCTCTCATCTAATCATACAGGAATCTAAAGAAAAACGCACTCTAAATATATATTGAACTGGAAGACATAAAATCCTAAAAACTGACCCTCAGCATTGTCCAATAGTTTCTCCAAAACCACACATACTAACCTCCCAGCTTTGTCTCACTGCACCAGTAGCCAGAGAATCACAAATACTGCCCCCCCAGCCTTGTCCCATTACATTGGTAGCCGTAGATCCACACATACTGACTCCCATCCTTATCCTATTGCACCGATAGCCAGAGAACCACACATACTGAGTGTCTAAAACCTCTCTTCCTGATGGGAATTCTTGGCCATAGGCAGAAACTGGCAAAGTTGGAGTTCTGAAAGTGTGAACATTTTATGGACCTTCTGTGTGCAAGAATTTAATCTGAAAAAGAGTCAAATCATGAACATTCTCATAGGAAGAAAACAGAACTTTTCACCTAACAGTAACATTCCACTCTCCTTCATAAAGTAAGCAATAAAAAGTGAAATATCTCAAACTGTAGTTTAAATAAAGAATGGCTAACATAAATATAGGTGACATTAAAAGCTCTTTCAAAATCACCCAATGCATTTATAAATGTTCAACTTGAAATGTATATCACCCCTGGTTATTATTAGATGTTAGTGTCCCTTTAATTTAAATACATTTATGTTAATGTATTTACTGGGGTATGTATACACGGATTACTTAACTGTACTTTATTTTAGAACCTAGCAAGCTACAATTATTTACTTCCCTCCAATGTCCTACATTATCGTGATAATTTTCTTGTATGGGGGTGGAGGAGGTATGTCACAAGGTTGGCCCATGCCGGAGTCAGTCATATATTATTTTTGTGAAGTGATTTGGCCAGCCAATGAAGGATGCCAAACACATCACATCTGCAAATTTTATCAAACTGCACTACAGCTCAAAGGCTGTCCAGATGAAAAATTCTGGTGCGAAAAGCATGACCACATCCAGGCTGCAACACACTGCAATGGGGGGAATTATACAAGGCATAAATTGCCAGTGTGAACAGTACTTTTGGGGTAAGCTGTTTCACAAGGGTTCTTCTAGCTCAGGGTTAATAATGTTGTGCTAATTTCTCCTGTATGAACTAAGCCTTATTGATTTTACAGATAATTTTTTTCCCAAATGAAAGTAATGGTGCCCTGCCTTACCTTGGAAGGTACCTATTGTATCATTGCTGCACTATTGAGTTAGGATACCTTTGGTTATTTTTGTTTTTTAAAAACACGTCTCAAGTTGGTTCTTCATTTAAAAAGGTCAACACAGTAAAAAAATATTTAGGGAAAAGACATTTGCTAAAATATAAACTTTGATGTCATTAACTATTTTTAATAATTTTATATTAAATTATTATTATTATTTAAAGTCCATTTTATTATAAGTTTAAAATATTTATTTTTGAAATACTTAATAGAAATAACTGCATATGTGAAAGTAATATTTCAAGAACTAGCATACCATATGCATCAATAAGCAATGAATGCCAGTGCCAATATCCTAGACACATTTTTATGATCTTTTGATTGAGCTGGAAGCCACTATTGTGTTAACAGACATGTGACTAAGAAACATTATTGTTTTGGCAGCTACAGCAACCCAGCTCAGGATTTCCTCTAGCGATAAAATACTAGCTGTGAACACAAGTTTACACATTGTGTAATTTACAGTTTTAGCCACTGCTGGGCATACAGATGCCACATGTTATGGATTAATAATACAAATATTTTCTAATCACCTACCTGCAGAAAAATTAACCCTTTGAGTGCCAGAGGAGTATGAAACATACCCCTCTGGCACTCAAAGGGTTAAAGGGATAGTAATCCTATATAATAATTCGCTAAAATGTGTGTAACACCGCGTCATGCGCAGTAGACACTGCTGCGCGTGCTGCATTCATGCGCAGTAGAGACTGCCCGTACCGCAGCTGATACAGAGCTGGATGCTCTTTCGGAGTGTCCAGCTCTGTATCAGCCACGGCGCGGGCAGTCTCTACTGCGCATGACTGTCCCGTGACCGGGTGGCAGTAGCCCGTATAACGGGCTCTTCAACTAGTACGTAATATTTATAAACTGTATAGTGCATGGTTTATCCTGATGAGTAAAATGATGTACTCTCATTGCTGAAAGATATTTTAGGTAAAGCTTATTGCACCTGAAATTTGCATTTTTTTGAATGCAGTAGTGCCCTGACCTAAAAATGTAAAATGGCGATGTTACAACAGCATACTAAAGAGGTATATCTTCAACTGACCACAGACTGCTGTAGCAGTAGCGTCACCACAAAATACCACGCTATGTAAGTATTGCATTCAAATAATGCAAGTCTGAGTTTCAATAACCTTTGAATAGCACATATTTAAGCAATGTTTTACTTAGCAGGATAAAGTCTGAAAGAGATATATATTTATGTTTTCCATATTAAGCATTATTATCCCTTTAATGTTTTTATTATACTGAGAAATCTAAACCTAAAGAAGAAATTCCCTAGTGGTAAAACATCCTATTGTGCTTCAATAGAGCATTGTATTCCACTTTTTTCCCAGTATAACTCTTTTTGGCAGATAGTATTGAGACAAACTGTGACGTGTATTTAGTTAATTTAAATACAGTTCTGGCCGCTTTGCCTTTATGTATTATTAAAAAAAAAAACAACCTGGTGATTTTTATTAAAAGGTTAGCAATACTGAAAAATTACTATCCCCCATGTTGTAGCCAGTAAAAAACAGAGTTAAATGAGACCAGCGGCATCTTTCAAAGTTCCCTCTTTTTGGCTTTTCCCCTTCACTAAAAAGGGGAAACCAAGCAAACCAAGTACACGTAGAAGACCTTTAAAGTTAAGGATTTCTGTTTTATTAACACGATCTCTGCTCTGTTGCAGAGCCTCTGCCTGTCCCGGGACCGGATTCCCTTGCTGTCAGCTAGAATGCTGATGTCAGGGGACAGGGAACTTTGAAAGCGGATATCTCTCAAACCATAAAGGTTTGAGAGATGCCGCTGGTCTCATTTAACTCAGTTTTTTACTGGCTACAACATGGGGATATTAATTTTTAAGTATTACTATCCCTTTAACCCGTATTTCTTCTGATTAAAGTTGACTGTCACCTTAAGAAACGTTTCGTTAATTTTAAAAAAATATCAAATGCACTATAATTTGTGCTATCCATTTATTTGCAATATAAGTAATTCTTAAGAAATAAACTTTTATTTTTTGATGGTACAATGTGGCACTTTATGCTAATGTGTTAATATGCTGGGCCAATATTACAACATACACTGTGCTATGAATGAATATAGACTTGGGTTTCTTAGCTATTAATTCTCAGGGTACACCAACAGTCAGTTTTCTATATTTCCTTAGTTAATCACATGGGTAATCTGTGGATCAGTTAGTCAGTGTAAGTGATCTGCCTCTGCTTAATCACTGACACCCTTAAAACCTGAACTGTTGGTGTGCAGAGAAGACTGGAATGTCAGTGCTCACAAACATTGCAGCATTTCTAATTGCACATAGTTAGGTAATTTTATGCTCACACAGAAATAATAAGCACAATGTGCAAGTAATTAGCATGAAGCACATATATATATGAAAAAACAAGGTTAACTTTGACAAAGGCCACAAGTTATAGCCGAAATGTTGTTACAAACGATCTAATAAACAGCACCTTCTTCTATCATGCTCCTGTGAGAGCTATTACATTTTTGGATTTTCTACATACTAGTACTGTGGGTAGTAATCAGGCCTGAAATACGTACTGCCTGTCCTGGAGATAGAGGGGAGTGTGAATTCGACAGGAGTGGGCAGGGGACCAAAGGTCCCCTGGCCAATCCTGTCAAAATTTCTGCCAAGAAATTGCGTGCCCTAAAGTTCCTTTTTTAAAGAAAAAAAAGCATGGTTGATTCACATTCCCTACATTCAACTACACACATGCCCTACCCACACACACACACACACACACACACACACACACACACACACACACACACAATAAATCTCATATCCACAGTGTTCAGACCACCTCCTATGTCCATCGCTAACTCATATTCCCTATTCAACTATACACATGCCACACACAAACCAAGAAATCTCATATTCACCATGTTCACAACACCTTTCACTGCTATCCATTACGCTTTTCTTACACAATAACACTCTTTTGTCAAATCAAAGATCACTCTGCCCCTGAACAACAATTCTACTATGAACATATTACTCAGTTGGACTAGGCCACTGACATGAGTATCAAGATACCCGCACATTGAAACGCATGGCGCTACTATGAGTCAGACACCTGGTGCAACAATACTAATCAGGTTCAAAATGAACAAACATTCTGCCCTAATACTGCGAATATACAATGAATTATACATGTGTCTGAAACTCTCTCATGCTGCAGGACACCCACACATTACACAGCCATCCACAGCATTAATTCCCAACCCATGCTATAGTCTTATCCATATAAAAAAGCAGGAGACTGGTACAGTAAACATGATACCAGTAAAGGAATCACATTTACTCTGCCAGGCCCTGTTATATGCAGCAAAATGTTTAATTTCTTGGCAGAACAGTATTTTTGCGCTCCTTCATTCTGCCCAGCTACGTTTTCTACTTGTAAGGAGAATACCTAACATCGTGTCCTTCTTTCCATAATTATAACTGTCACATGCACAATGTAGGCAGGAAGGATGACACCCACCAGCAACAGCTAAGCGTGTAGAACCGGAGGAGCAGAATAAGGAAGCAGGGACACAGATACTGGCATTGAACGTGAAGGGTGACACAATAAGGGAAGAACTACTAACACTTTTAAGGAGCTGTACAATAATCTGTTTATAGATGGGGGTCAGCAACATGGCCCTCACCAACTTTTTGCTATTTCCTCTAATACTTGGGGTTACCAATCAGTGGCTCTTTAGCTGGTCACTGGTCTGGCAGAGTTTGATGGGATATCTTGCCCTTGGTGGATGCAATTCAGTATAATGCATATTCAAGTATACACACTGTAATACAATTCCTGAACTGGCACACACACACACACACTGCTGCACAATAACTACCACATTGATACCCATAGACAACAACAGGGCCTGTTTTTGCCACTTCTTCAAATGGGTTCAGGTGGATGACTTACATTAATCATCCTGACCACCAGTCCACCAGTTGTACTAACACTTATCTTGCATTGTCACTGCTTACCCATTTTGCCTCAAAAAATGTATGGGACACATTGCAAACTACTGCATTGCACAACATACATTACTAACTATGCTGACAGGCAAAGCCATTCCACATTGCTAGTATTACATATATCACATAAAGTCAACACGTTTTTATTAATATTGTTTTTGTATTATTTGATGCGTGATACCCCTCCCCAAGAAAATGGTCAGACCTTATGTTTGGCTGTTAAAAGTATATTGGTCCCCAAAACATTCTAATTTTCACCCTGTATAGGCCACAGTAGAGCATTAACCCTTGCACAATGCTCCAGTGGTAGGAACAGTAAATAAAAGCAAAAATAAAAATAACTAAAAAAATATATAAATAAATGCAGGGTCTTAGGACTTTCACATTATTAAAACAAGATAAACAGAACAAACTCTGGAGGGCCCATTTACAGGTGTGGCCCAGAGAAGGGTACACTCCATCCTGGGAATGTATTGATCAGGCCCGTATTCTGCCTCATATAGCTTTGACCTTCGTTCACTCCTTGAAGGAGCACTTTTCAAACTTGATGGTGTGAAGTGGTATAGGATGGGGGGCTCTGATTCAGAGAACTCTTTTTAACAGTGCCCTGTCATCCTTCAGAGGGAACTTCAATCCATGGTTCCTATGTTCCACATACAAAGAAACAGACATGAGAGAGAGAAATAGAGAGAAAATAAAGGCACTAAAAGGAACATAAAGAAAGGAGAAACAAGAAAGTGAAGGCAAAAGAAAGAGAGTAATACATCTTTCAGAGGTGCAGAAAAGACAATACATCTTTAAGAGGTGGAGAAGAGTAAGGAAGGGAAACGGACCTGAGAACTAAGGCAGAAAAAAAAAACAAGATCTGTCTCTTTAAGGGGTGGTGAGTAAGAGGAGAGGAGAAGAAGACCTGAAAGGAAACTGAGAGCAGAGTTGCGGAGGAAATAACGAAGAACCCATGTCCACCTAACTGGGAATACTTGTACAAACCTATGTCACAGATAACACCCCCACACTTTATGAGTCTGCTTACTTCTGTTTACATCCAAAAGTGTGAGTACTGAACAACACAGAATATGTTGGGGGTAGGCACTTCATAGGGTTTATCGTGGTCCTATTCTCCTCACTGGATAATGGAAATAATTCTGTTCGAGTATCTTGAAGTATTGAAGAAAAAGTCCTTGTCACTCTTCTAGTTAGTTGTTGATTCAGAAGTCCGGTCCGTTCTGTTCAACCAGTTGGATCAACGTGTTTCGGAGCTGAAATTCACTCCTTCATCAGGATGCAAAAAATAGATGATGGAAACAGTGTTCTCTAGAAGAGTTTTGAGTTCTGTAGTCATATTTGCAGCAGTGGTTCTACAACTTTTGTATACAATTCTCTTTATCGTCCATTGATCCCTTTTAATTAGTTTAGGGTTTTCAGCCACAATTCCTCTTGGTAGATGTTGTCTACTAATTGGTGTATGCCAACATAACCTTGGACACAGTTACCCTGGATATACCTAAGAATCTGTCAGTTTCTGCTACAGATGTTCCAGTGTTCAAGTGTACACTCAAGTCCACTCTTAAAATCAGAAAAGTATGCATTTTTACAATATTTTCATGTTTTACACTCTACACAGTCTATAATTCATTGAAACTAGCTCTAAATCACATAACTTAACAAAAAGCACATAAGAAGTGAAATGTCAGTGTTGCCAACAAGAAAACATATTTGTCGTTAAATTCCCTAGTGTTTTCATTATTTTGTCCAGCCCCTGAGTAATATATACATTGTGAAGTAATGTGTTGCACGTCCCTCATGTCCTTAAGGGTTTAATATGAATTTAAGGTGCACATTCATAGTCACAGTAAGGAATAGTAGCATTCATAGGCTCGTCTGTAATGAAATAAGGTTCGGTTTATTCCAGTTAGTACTTCTTAGAATGGTCTGAGAAATGCTGACCTAACAAAGTTCTAATTTATTTCATCAGACCTACAAATGCTATTCCCTCCTACAACCTATATTTACATTGTTCTGTAGTGCAGGCTGATCATTCACTTAAAGGGATAGTAATACTTTAATATTATTAATCCCCATATTGTAGTAATGTTAAAAAGAATTGAATTGCCCCAGGTTCATCTCTCAAACCTTTATGGTTTGAGAGATAACCGAATGCAAAGTTCCCCCCTCCCTCCCCCTTCCCTGAAGTCAGCATTGTAGATGACTGCAGGAGAAGTCTGTCGTACGTGTGCAAGCACACGTAGAAGACCATTTCAGTGAAATACATTTTTTTTACTAACGCGATCTTGGCTCTACTGCAGAGCCGCCTGATGCAAATAAGTCTGGATATCCCTACAGTCAGTACAACGCTGACTTCAGGGAAGGGGGAGAGAGGGGAACTTTGCTTACGGTTTTCTCTCAAACCATAAAGGTTTGAGAGATAAACCAGGGAGCAATTGAATTGTTTTTTAAAGAGCTACTCTATGGGGATTAGTAATATTAAAGTATTACTATCCCTTTAAATGGTTTTGTTACAGAAGTCCTACTTGTACATCTTTACTTACTTTTATACTGTAAGTACCAACCTCTCTCCAAATTAAGGGATTCAGAAGGGAATATGCAGGGGATTTTAATTTACAGCTCATAAAAGCTTGCCATCTGCATCTGGGTAATTCATATATACTATAGTTTGAGGTGAAATATAAAGCATTTTGAGACAATGAAAATACTACACATAAAAGAATATTAAATAAAAGAAGGAACAGGAGAAATAGGATGAATAATTTACCAAAATAATATAAAAATGTTCATGTTCTACATACTGTTAAGTTCCAAAATGTAAAATGATTTACCTTAAACTCAAGAGGTCCTCCATTGAACCCACATCAAGGTCAAATAGATAATATGCAGTAATGAAGACACAGGCTTACGTAAATAATGATGTACACACAGTCCAGTGAAATCTTAGTGCATTGGCTCTACAGAAAAACCACAGAACTGGAGAAGTGATATCACTGGATAAGTTATCTCCACTTTACCACCTCTTTATCACACCTTAGTGCATCTCTCTCCATGTGTTGCACCAACAATTTAGTTTCCAACAGCAGGACTTTCTTCTTATTGTTGGGGACCAAATATTCGTACAACACTGTATTTTTCACTAAACATCACTTTTTTGCATGCTTATTTTAGTATCAATACACTGTCAATGTACAGCAGAACAAAATTGATAATAAAGAATGAAATGTGTACAGATATTAAAGGGATAGTAATGTGTCAAAATAAAAGCAGCTCCAATTACTCTTCATTGTATTTGGGCCATGGAGAGTATTATTTCAATACTGTCAGAGTTGTAGTTCAAGAGTAATTGAATGATAAAATATCCCTCTCCCGCCCCTTTTTCCTAGTGTAAGCCACCTCCCCTCAGATGTGGAATCTGGTCTGTTGACCAGACAGATCACAGCAAGGGACAATCTTCTTACTGTGAGAACAATGAAAACCCTGCCCCACTTGACAGGTTTTTCAGGTTTTCCCTTATGCTCACTGAAGATTGTCCATCTCTGCGATCCATCTGGACAATCTTTCTGCTCTGAGGTGAGCAGTGTTACATCAGCAAAAGGGGCGGGAGGGGGATACTTTATCATTCAATTACTCTTGAACTACAGCTCTGACAGTACTGATATAAGACTCTCCATGGCCCAAATACTATGAAGATTAATCAAAGCTGCTTTTATTGTGAAACATTACTATCTCTTTAAAGAAAGTTCAGTATAAAAGACAAAACCTGAATAATTTAAAAGTTCAGGACATGGCAGCTTTAATAAATATTCATTTTCATATTAGCATGGAAAAATCTCTGGCTATATTAAACAGCCAAAGTAACTGTGTGAATACTCAACTGCTGGCTTTGATCTGTTTAGATAAAAACATATTTTAAATAAAAACAAAGTAAAAGAAGTCATTAATAAGGATCAGGGTTACACGTTGAAATATCTTACTATTTTACAATACTGGAGGCATTACAATTTTAAACCGCTAAAGCAACATGGCAAACAAGACACACTTCCTGTAACAATTTATAACAGAAGCATGCCAAATGTGAGAACAATTGGCTAGACACTGGTGCACGTTTCATGGCTCCTGCACAGATCAGCAGACACTGATATGCTATTTGCATTGAAATGTTGGACAAAACAAGTTTATTGGACAAGAGCTGAAGTGCACACATAGCTTATGATATATATGCATGTAACAAAGCAATATCATCCTCAGCAAAAAAACAAATGTAAGTGTTTTACCCTCTCATTAATTTACTTTGGCTAATGGGACATTATACAGTCACTGCAGACACAGACGTCATAGGAATTTAAGTCAGAAAACAACCAAAGCTACTCATTAAGGTATAAGTTTGCGAATGGTATTAAATAACCCATAGTATTTTCTTGTTTACGCTGAAAGCTAAAGTTTTTAACTATGTAGCTTCAACTTCCTAAAGCACCTTGTGTTTCAAATAAATCCCCTCTTCAAATATGCAATTTACTCAAAAATTTGATAATAAAAAATCTGCACAGACCATAAACTTTGTTTTCTTGTTCTTACAGCATGCAGGTTGCACAATTTCATTTTTAAAAAGCTACCATGTAACAGTGGGATAAAATTGTATACAAATAAATTACAATTAGTTTATTATTTATTATTGGTATAGCACTAAATCTGTAACAGGTTTCTGTGGCTACTGACCTCTGTGGGCTTATTTACATCCAGTTCAGTTCTATTTACATTCAAGCTGAAGCTGCAATCATTATCTTATACAAGAGGGGATGAAAGTCATGAAAAACCTTTTTATTGATTTCACTCCAAAACCTGAGACTGTATTTGTTGTTTAACCCCGTAAGGACCAGCCGCACACGTGTGCAGCCGTTCGGGGAGCCAGGAATTCCATAACGGTCCTGGCGCGTCATGGGTCCTTAACTTAGGACCATCAAGGGTCCTCAAGGGGTTACATCTTATTGTTCTTCCTGCAGGAGTCCTTGTTTTTTTTTTCTTTTATTAATTTTACATTAAATATAAGAGCATCATGGGAAATGTTTATAATACTGGTGCATTTCTTTTTAGAATTATAGAATTGTTATCTAGAACAAATATTTTAATCTATTTATCTAAACCTTTGACTAATGTTGACTTTTCATTTGTTTTAGACAACAAAACATCAGCTTCCTGCAATTTTATGCTTAATAGACAATCTCTCATTTCGGCGAAACATAATTGCCATGCAATCTCAATAAGAATATGATTTTCTACACATTGAACCTTTACAGGAGTCATTTTAATTGGTTTCCTCTCTTTAAATGATTCAACTGCAACTTGCAAGCATATAAAATTAAAATAATTTTTCTTTTAGACCAATATGAAAATGACTTTCAACATAACTATGCTGTGTATTTAGAAACACTGCAACTACAGTTCTGCTAATAGTTAAACTCAATGAAAGTTGTTGTTAATTAGTGTGCTTTATCCCAGACTAGCTTTAAGAACAACTTATATCACTTGAACACTAAGGGCCCCATGTTCAAAAGACAAATGGGGCAAACCAACTACGCAACAGTGGGAAAAAAATAAAATTAATTTAAATATGGCATTTAAATCCTTGGTTGCCCTGTCACTGTTTTCTCTGTTGTAATATATGTATATATATCTTTATTTCTATAATGCCATACATGTACACAGCGCTTTACAGAAGTTATATGATGCTGTTCTCTCATGGTACAAATCTTACTTTGTCTCTTTCTCTGGTGATTCTTCCTCACCCCTCCCCTTTCAGTTGGAGTCCAACAAGGTCAGTTCTTGGCAATATTCTATCTCTACATGAAAAGAGAAATATACCAGTGCATATAGCACCTCTAAAAGTAGATTTATGGATGGAAAACCCACTGCTAGCCCTACTAGCTCTGCTCACTGGAGTTACCCAAATAATCAGCCTCTGGGTTCATATGCATGTAACAACCAAAGGTTTTCTTATTTCAACATTCTTACCAATTTCTTTACAGGAAAGAAAGACAAGGGAGAGGAAAATTAGCAATACATGGGCTTGCTTATATTAAAAAAGCCATTTAAAGGTATTCTTATAAAACAGTAAAACAACTGAACAAAAACCTCCAAACTCGTTTTGTATTTACAACTTCAACATGTGTTTCTTTATATTCATTTGATTCCTTGAAAACGATTTATAAAACTCTGATAGCTGCTGTTATCATCTTTATGCTCATGAAACCCCAAATATACTTCAAGTCTCCAACTACCTCTCATTGCTCAAGTCTCCAGCTTCATCTCTTCTTCTCCTCTTGGATCGCTACCACAAAAACTGAACTGATCATTTCACACCCTCTTGCACATCCCCATCCCTTCACTTTAACAGTTAATATCACTGTCATTAACTTTACCTCATATATTTGGCATCTTGGGGTTATCTTTGACTCTTTCTTTTGTTCTGCATATTTAATCCCTCTCAAAGCCATGCTATCGCCACCTAAAAAGCTGTTGCCTATACTTGCTCATTCCTCACCCACGATAACAGCAAAATTATTATCCACTTTCACTAAATTTCTTTACCTGATTATTGCAGCCTTCTTCTGAACACTAATTTTACTCTCTACACTTCAGTCTATCCAAAACAGAGCTGCAAGTTCTCTCTTTGCAAGTCCCTATTCAGGCGCAAACTCAAAATCATAAAATTACTGAACAAAGATCTCTTCAGCACGGTTTCCAAAAATTTCTACACTCCCATCCAAATATTCCACTAGCCTACCCCTGTGTTCCTCATGTCAGCTTCAGTTCTATTCACCCGTATAACATCCTCTCACTCTTATCAACAATACTTCTCCAAAGCCGCACCACATGGAACTTGCTACCATGGCTTATCAGATTTTGAACTAATTTTACTAGTTTAAAGTGCTCTTCACACAAGCCTTCCTCAAACTCCTAAGTTCGGTCATTTTCTTCAGGGTTTTACTATTCAGCTGGTCAAGTTTTACTTTCCCCTATCATCTTGCATCTTCTATGTTCCCTCACCTACTCTTGCGAGCAAGGCCCACTACCATTCATTCTAAATTTTGTATGTAACTGTACATTTTTTCTCTCCCCTACTTTGTGTAGCTCCATGGAATATGATGGTACTCAATAAATAAATAAATAATAATAAACATCCCATTTAAATCAATGGGAATTTGTGGCATTTTTATTTCTCCCCTATTGTGCAGCTGGTTTGCTTCAGAATTAATCTTATTTTCACACAAATTATGCTCAATTTGTAAATGAAAGCTTTCTCTTCTCATTTTTCCCATTTCTGAAAAATAATGTGCATTTATTTCTAATTTTTACATTAATTTACTTAAATACAAAATACAGTTGAAAAAAGTGTAAAGTTTGTTTAATAAAATAATGAAAAGATGAAATGAACACTATGTGATTCACTGGCTATATAGCAAGGTAAAGCATGTAATGAATGCTGGGTTTTACATACTGCTGGACACATGGTTGTAATTATCCCCATGTTCCCCTGAGGATAGCTTTATATAGTGTGTTTCTCCCCTCAGTAAAACACCTTGTTAGTAAGTTCACAAAATAAGTCATTTTACTGATGATCTATTAATGTTTGTGTGTGTTTTTTAGTATACATTTTAGAGCTGTCATGTAAATACCTTTAACCCCTTGAGTGCCGAAGAGGTATTCAAAGCATTGTAACACAGGAGGAGATTCAATTAAGTGTGATAAAGGTGAAGTGCAGACGACTTCTCTAGTGATATCACTTCACCAACTCCTATGTTATTCTATGGAGCCTATGCACTAAGATCTCTTCAACTTTTGAGATCTTGGTGAATAGGCTCCATAGAATAACATAGGAACTAGAGAAGTGATAAAGTGGAGAAGTCATCTCCACTTTATCACCTCTTTAGCACACCTTAGTGCATGTCCCCCAATGTGTTGGAAACCTCTCTGGCACCCAAAGGGTTAATGCCTAGGTGTCTTACTCAATAGTTTAACCTGACCTGTACTTACATTTTTAATCACGACTATAGAAAATCATAAACTTAGGCACTTAAAGTGCCTAAGTTTGTGATTTTCTATAGCCATCATTAAAAATGATTAACATCTAAACTCACATGTAAGGAGTCAAGCATTAAACTATGTATTGATCTTAAATGAGTAAATTAGTAAAAAAGAAAGACTGTAGGATTAACACATTTGAGCTTCCATGCAAGTCATTGCTATTCCTTGGCTCTATTTTAAATAGCAATCTGAGTGGCCAACACTGGTTTTCTGGCATGTGTGGTAAAACATAGTTACTCAAGCACACACACAATTCAGAAGGTTTGCCTGCAATAAAGGCTGAAATTGGATACTTGGTAAGATTAATTACCTAGATAGGGTCTTATAATGCAAGTCAAATGGGAAAGTAATTAAAGTGCACCTTCCATGAAAAATATTCATTACTGGTGTATCAGGTGACAGATAAATCAAAAGGCATTTAAAAAGCTATAGGTTAACCTGTAGCAGGTCTTTCCCTTTTCTAAACCTCCAAAGTAAGTGGAGATATTGAATTCACTTCTGTGGTTCAGTTCACATTATGTTTCTTAAAAGGTAAAAGGACAGATTGTAATGAAAGCTGCAAGAAAGAGATACAAGCACAAAAGGATTGTGTCTGAAAACAAAAGTTCAGATAAAGAACAGTAGATAGTCAGTTTTGTGATTTGTATCTAATCCAAATATTTTAACTTGGAAAAGGACAATGGCAAAAAAGAAGACATGTTATGAAATAATAATTTACTGTCCCCTTGGTGTCTTCTTTGTAGATGAAAGGTATGCTGTTTTATATTGGTTGACAACAAATAGAACAGTACATTTCTTACCTCACTAGAACTAAATAAGCTCTTTGGATATTGTATTAATACTGTATTGTTTATATAGTTTACATTACTCAGTAAATAAAAAATATCAGTGTCTTTATATAGCATTCATTATTTTACTCTAGGGAATACTAGTCATAATTAGTAACACATATTTTCCATTTTATTTTTATTTTAAAACTGAGTTAGGATTTTAACAAATAATTTCCAGGCATCTTTTTTAGCATGTTAAGACCAGAAATGTAGTGACATGGTCTAGCTTTTTATTGTCACTATTATAATCCTATAACATAAAGTCGCTCACTGCGTGCATACCCGCACATGCGCAGTAGGGACTTGCAGAACGGGCTGAACCGGAGCGGAGAGCTGTGGAAGGCTGACATCCTGTCTGTGCTCCCGACTCAGGGGCAGCAGTGAAACTGTCACCCAGCACCTCCGCTGCCGCCCCGGAGCCGGGAGCACAGACAGGCTGTGAGCCATACGGAGCTCCCCGCTCCGTGTATACGTGCGTTGTAACTAGCAAGAACATAATGACATACACCAACAAAAAATGTATTGTATCCAAATATCTCTTTTAAAACCTCAGCTAAAGTTAGGGATGATCATAACCTCTGTGATTTACTTTGTAGATCGATCTGGAGGACCTTAAAAAATAAACTCCTCTGGCTCCTACTGAAATTATATGGAATTAATTCAGAGATTGGGGCAGGGGGAGACAGAGTGAGGAATGGACACAGTAAGTGAGAAAGAGTGAGGTTGGGTGTGTAAGATATCTGAGAATGGAAGAGGGAGCAATTTTTTCAGGTACATGATTGGTTAAATAAAATAATGAAATACAGAAACAGAATGTGTTTCTCAAGACATTGTTTGATCTTGCAAAACAATCTGTTTCTTATGAAAATCAAAACTACATAATTGTTCCACTCATCTTTACCTAGTAAGAACATAGTACACAGACACTATGCAACAACTCCAACAATATGTATCAAGAGCTAAAAGGTATAAAGGTGGAATTCTGTTATTGTGGAAAGTGAACTACTTATGGCTCTTTGGGACCTGTTAATACAATTGTTAAAGGTGAATTACACTCTAGAATTAAAAGGCTATTATTTTATTTAACAAAAGTAAAATCTAAATATTCCTTATGAATAGCCACAGCAAATTAAAGTGGAACTACCACCTCCACTAAAGTAGACCTGCAAACCTGCAGTTGGCGACTAGCTTTGTAATCATTATTTTATCTCTTCATAGTGCCCACAAATAAAGTTATCCTTAAGGTTCCAAGACTGACAGCCAGGTTACTGCAGCCTCTGCGCCTGCGCTATAAGTCTCTTCCTGAGCCGTCCGGGCCAGTGCAATGCCTGTGAAGGGTGAAGAACACTGACAGCGCAGGCGCGCATTCAAGATGTCAGGTGATGCCTGGCTTCCGGTCTCGGAAGCTTAAGGGTAACTTTATTTGTGGGCACGTTTGAGAGGTAGAAAAATTATTACAAAGCTAGTCGCCTCCTGCATAAATATTGCAGGGTGACTTTAGTGGAGGCGGTAGTTTCGCTTTAAGCATGGATTAAACTGCAGGTGATAACTTTATCACTGCTTTTATCTATAGATTTGCCCATAGAATTCAATAACAATGTGTGAGATACAACCAGAAATAACATTATTACCTGCAATGTAATCCAGGCCTTAGTTATCTGTATGGCTGAATCCTAAAGGGTGTAAAAGGAAAAATATTCTGGAGGTATGGGAAATCTATGATAGATAATATTCACATTTTATTTCTGTACAGGTTTTATGTACTGTATTATGTAAATGTTATTTAGTATTACATGAATTCAATTCAGATCACAACTATGTGAAACATATTAAATATTTCAAGACTAGAAAATGTAGCAAACAAAATTACCATTTAACACAAAGTTCTATATTTTATATTAATGCCCTTTGCAATCTGTACCATTTTTGTTTCAGAATAAGTATGTATTACTGTATTGGTGAGCCTTAACAGCTGTGAGTTTTATTGTGTACTTAAAGGGATAGTAATGTAAAAAAAGATATGTTCTAGGGTTTATGCCTCCAAATAAAACAAGGGTACTCCCACCACTGAGAGATATTTTATGAAAACATTATAACACCACAAACTTGAATTTTTTAGGTGCAATATCCCAGTGGCCTGAAAATATACAGTGGCACTGTTGCTACACCATCCTATGGAGATTTATGGTCTACAGACCAGAGCAGTCCATAGGATGGTGTAGCAACAGCGCCACTGTAAATTTTCAGACCACTGTGATATTGCGCCTAAAAAATTCAAGTTTGAGCTGTTATAATTTTTTAATAAAATATCTCTCAGCAGTAGGAATACCCTTGTTTTACTCAGTGGGATAAACCCTACAACATATATTTTTTTACATTTTAAGTATCACTGTCCCTTTAATGTAATTTACTATGCAGCCCACATAATTTCTACTGCAGTAAGTGAAAAAGACATGTTTTTTCTTTCACAGACTGACAAAAGAATTTTTTTATCATCTTTCCTTTTTCAACAATGAACTAAAAAGCAAATAGAAGACAAAAATAACACAATGAATTGTTCTCTAGTTACACAATAAAATAACAGAAGGTAACGTATAGCTATTCCTAATGCAGACAAACTTTCTGAGGTGTCAAACAGGTTTTTTTCACAAACTTTGAGATGATTTTGGAACAGCAATTAGTCAATGGGAAATAACAACACCTGTCAACGGATTACTGCTTTTGTAAAGTAAATGAATTAACATGCAGACCTTGCCATTGTTAACACCTGAAGAGAATGTGAGTTTGTGTGTGAGTGTATGTGTGGGGGGGTCTTGCTGTTCTTAGCATGTTCAAGCTGGTTATTTCTAAATAATGTTTACAAAGCAAATAGTTTCGTTTGTTAGATTACTGATAACTGGAGTTATGGGACATTGCAATTAAGGATTATTCTCTCACTGAAAACGAGTTTTTAAAAAAGAATACGATAAAGAAGCAAAACAATAAAATAATTACAAAGAAGGTGACTAAGTACCGTTTCTATGACATCACCTGTGTTCTCTAGCAATATACACAAAGAAAGTGGAGCAATTCTGGGGCAAAAATAAATTTTGATTGGAGGTGACAAATTGTTCCCATTCATTTAAGTGGCTCTTTTAACTCCTTGAATGCTAAAAGGCTCTCAAAAGCATTGCAAAGCAAAGCAATGGAAACATATTTTGCATTCAAGGAGTTACATAGTATTTTAGGCTGAAAAAAGACTTAAGTCCATCAAGAACCTTTGTTACAGTATAACCCAGAAAATGAAAACTACATAATCTTTCCCTACTCTAAAATAGGTTATTTACCGGAATTTCCTGTTTAAACTACTAACACATAGGGCCATATGTTCAAAGAAGTAGAGAAATGGCTTTTGTCATTTGTGACGACTTTTCAAAATATAGTGTCGTTGGGCTCATTAATATTTTCAGAGAGTGTTGGTTGTGATCAGAAATATGTCATTTATCCTTACTGAAATTGTTGTATGTAAAGACAAAAATGTCTTACCTAACGACAAAAATGTCTTAACTAAAGACGAAAATTCTCACATTCAGAACTTCACATTCCCTCCACTTTTTTCTTAACATACAAATGTTGTCTTTCCATCACGGTGCCCGTGTTCCTGCTCTGACAGCGACATTGTTATTTTGCCTAATTTCAATGCTGCCCTCTTATTGGCCTGATATCCTTGCTCCACCCAGAGCTTGCCTTTGTATATTCTGTCATGTCTATTCCAAGGCGCCCTTTCGTGGTGTATCTGTTCCTGACCTTTGTTACTGAGTTGCTGTTATCGTGTATGACCCGGCATGCCTGACGACGTTCCTGTGCTTCCTGTGTTACTGCTCTGTTAAAGACTGATCAAGCTGAAAACCCGCTCCGTTGCTGAACTGATCTGGCTGAGAACCTGCTCCGTTACTGGACTGATCTGGCTGAGAACCCGCTCCATTACCGACTGATCTGGCTGAGACCCTGTTCCGTTGCTGTACTGATCTGGCCGAGAACCCATTCCGTTGCTGATCTGTCTGGCTATTGAGCCTGTCCCTTTGCTCCTGAGCAGTCTGTGCTTCCGTTACGTTTGTAATCATTCTATCATGGTGCCCGTGATTGCTGACTTTTGCTGTCAGTCAGGTGTGTGTACTCTCCATTGGCCGCCTGTCTATTGCCCGCCAAGTATTGCCTTTATAGACTGGGCTGAGGCACCCTTTGGTTGCCCTTTCGTGGTGACTCTATGTCAGTAGTCACCTGTCTTGTACTTGTATCTTTGGGCCTGTTTGCTCAGTTAGCAGTGTCAGCGATTCATCCAGACGCCAGTGTCAATCCTGCGTGGTTCCTGCCTCCGTTCCTGATCTGATTGGGCTGACGTTCCAGCTTCCGTTCCTGATCCAGTGCTGCCGTTGTTCCTGCTCTGTTCCTGACCTGGGTTGGCTGTCCTGCTGTTCCAGTAGCTGTCCTGGCCTGTCTATCTTTCCTGCTTATGGATCCTGACTGACGTCCGTCTCATGGACCTTAAGTGTCTGGGCGACATTCTGATCACTGATTTGCTCCAATCCACCGGGTGCTAGATGCCCACATTACAGCACCGGCAGGGCGTTTCCGTTGTCCAGTACGCACTACTGGTTTACTCCATTACACCGGTTGCTGCTGCTGCCTCCATTATTGAACCAGTTGGGCTATACTGTTGTCCAGTACGCGGTACTGGTTTACTCCACATTTACCGGTTGCTGCTGCCTCCAATATTGCACCGGTTGGGCGATACTGTTGTCCAGTACGTGGTACTGGTTTACTCCACATTCACTGATTGCTGCTGCCTCCAATATTGAACCGGTTGGGCGATACGGTTGTCCAGTACGCGGTACTGGTTTACTCCATATTTACCAGGTGCTTGTTGCCTCCATTATTGCACCTGTAGGGCGTTCCCGTTGTCCAGTATGAGGTGCTGGTTTACTCCATAACACCGGTTGCTAGCATCTTCATTACAGCACCGGTAGGGCGTTCCTAGTGTTGTCCAGTACACGGTACTGGTTTACTCCATATTCACCGGTTGCTGGTTGCCTCCATTATTGCACTGGTTGGGTGATACTGCTGTCCAGTACGCGGTACTGGTTTACTCCACTTTCACCGGTTGCTCTGCCTCCATTATTGAACCGGTTGGGAGTTCCTGTTGTCCAGTACGTGGTACTGGTTTACTCCATTACACCGGTTGCTAGCATATTCATTACCGCACCCATAGGGCGTTCCTAGTGCTGTTCAGTACGCGGTACTGGTTTACTCCATTTTCACCGGGTGCTAGTTGCCTCCATTACTGCACCGGTTGGGCCTCTCTGGTTGTCCTATATGTGATACTGGTTTGCTCCACTGTACCATCCTGTGATGCTGTTTCCATCCATACAACACTAGTGGAGCTGTCCTTCAGTCATTTAGGCTGCCTTGCCCGGTATATTGGCAAGGCCGGTAGAGCCACATTCAGTGTCGTGCCATCCTCCAGGCTGCCTTGCCCAGTATATTGGCAAGGCCGGTAGAGCCTTATTCCTTCATATGTGTCATCTCTCAGGCTGCCTTGCCCAGTATATTGGCAAGGCCAGTAGAGCCTTATTCCTGTTATTGTGTCATCCTCCAGGCTGCCCTACCCGGTATATTGGCAGGGCCGGTAGAGCCTTAGTCATAGTGTTGTTCCATACCTTAGGCTGCCTTGTCTGGTACACTGGCAAGGCCGGTAGAGCCTACCATAGTGTATCTTGTAAAAGCTACTGTTTGAAACTATCTTGTGCATGTGATACATATGTATGTTCAGGACCCGTGAGGGTTCTCATGAAACTTTTCAATAAAGTTTGATTTTTATCTTACTCTGTGTCTGAGAGTCAAAACAAACCGTGACACATTCCTGGCTGAGCCTTCATTCCGCTGCCATCCGTGCATGTCTGTATTCCTCCGTTGTCCTAGTCTGGCCAGCATTACAAGCAGCGGATTCCAGTTGCCTTGTTGTGGTGCGCCGCGTGGCTCTATTCTTATCTTGTTTACCGTAGGCTTGGCATTCATGCTATAGCCACTTACTCTAACCGCCCCTGGCGGTGTGCACACGCGAAGTACCGGTACAGTGCTATCAAGTTCTGACTGAGTTACTCAGATCTATCTGTGTCTTCCTCTGCACTATTGCAGGGCTCACTTCCTGTGGGAGTTCCTGTATACCTCTGGGCGTCTCCAGTTAACTCGTTCAGTGCCTAGACTGTCTAGGCAGTACCTGTGCTCCTTCGCTGTTGCAGTGCCTGGGCTAGGGCCAGCACTTGCATTACAACACACTAGGTAGTGTGTGAAGACACTGAGCTCTAATCCTTGTCTAAGTGGCCTTCGGGCCTAGAGCCAGCAATTGCTATTATCACACTGTCGTGTGAGGGGACACTTGTGGCCTTCCAGTTGTCTGCCTTCGATCCACCCCTAGCGTTCTAGGGTTTACCATCTGTAAGTGGTGGCCTCAGTCACCCTGGGACCCCTGTCCCTTGGTCAGTGTTACCTCGCTGCCTATTTGGGTTCTGTGCCACCCAGGCGTCTGGGTCTTGTGCCAATTACCACCTCCAGGACCTCCTGTCATCATCAGTCCTGCTGTCAGCCCCGGGTCCCGTAGCCTGATTTAACCTAGTCCACTAGGGGAAGGTTGCCCGCCTTAGGTACCTCCAGTTCCCTGCATCCTATCTCAGTCATTCAGATTACAGTCATTGCCTCATTGACTGCTATATATTGTTGTTTCATATTGTGGGCCTGCGGCCTTATTCCTTGTATGCACTTTACTCAATAAAGTCATTTTTAACCTTACCGGTCTGTCTGAGTGTTCATCAAAAAACCGTGACACTTTCGCAAGACATTTTTTTGTAGTTGTATACGACAAATTTTCTTTTCCTCTGTATGACACTGGAGAATAGTTGAGCCACCCCCTTGCCCCGCCCCTTTCCCAGAAATTCTTGAGTTGTGTCGTACGCAACGGACATTAGTAGTTTTTTGTCATATAAAATATGTTGTTCATGTCTATAATAACTTATTTTTGTCATTCATACAACATTTTTTGTCATTATCCCTTGGAACATTTGGACCATATGTATATCCCCATCTGTAGAAACATATATAATCTTATCTTAAATGTATTCATTGTATCTGCCATCACCTCATCATTAGGCAAATAATTCAACATTTTAATAGACATTAATATAAAGAACCCCTGATCCTCTACTAAAGTTGAAACTTCCTTTGCTCTAATCATAACAAGTGCCCCCTAGTTATTTTATCAGGCTTTTGCGACAAAAAGTTAATTTCAGGGATAGTTATACTGACCTCAAAAATACTTTATAATATAATAAGAAATCTAAACAATGGCAGTTTGGGTAATTTTTATGTTTCCTATGGTGAAGATGGGTTACAGCAGAATTGACCTACTTTTGACTTTGTACATATGGCTCATACTACATTACATTTTTATTTTTCCATGTCAGTATTTTCCTCCACTGGGGAGAACAATACTTTGGTTTAAGAATATAAATGCTAGTTGCAGAATCATGACATGCTAAGCCATTAATAAATGTTAAATTATATATAACAGCTTTGAAAAGAAAGGCATTCTGTTTGTCTGATACCATCAGTTTCCTTACCAATACTACATATTTAATGTTCAAAATCATGGTTCATCCAAATAGTAAAGGCTAAAAGGGTTCTATGTGGTCTTAAATATAAATCAGAGTACTTGTGGAATGTTACCATTAATTTAGAATCAGTTTTAAATACTAACTATAAATTACAGCAATGGCCTGTTTATGTTACAGAAGTTTACCACAACATAAATTGTAGAAAAAAATTAAACAATTTGGCTACTTACACTCCTCTAGTAACAAAATGGTTCAAATTTTAATTCATCTTCATATTGTCAATGATTAATACCCTTTGGTGCAGAAGTAGACTGCAGCTCAAGTCTATAAAGATCTCAAGCATTATCAAGCTATCACTGCAATAGGGGTATGTAAGGTCCACTACTGTGGTAAAAAATGGCTCCCAATGGCACCCAAAATATAAGTTTGAATGAAAGAGTCCATATGGTATATTGTCTTCTTTTCTTTTTTGCATAATTTTATAATTATGTGAACATTTTATTTGGAATGGTAGTTCAAATAAGTTTTGCTTATAAAATACTACTTTTGATTAATCTTTTCAATTATCACAAAATTGCATTTTTACAAACAAAATTTACGCTATAAATATTAAACCACAGGTCACCCCTAACTCTATTTATATCAACACTTTTTACTGGTCCATTAATGTACCACACAAGCATTATACCAGCTCACCCCCTATCAATGCAATTTTTGTAACTAGGAGAACAGTTTGATAACTTGGACTATTACTAAAAAAAGTGACTTGAAATTATGTTTTACTGGAGTTCAGTTCTGTTTCAGCTGTCTAAGTGATAACTAAGCATTTTCTAAATAATTATAAATGTATCAATTAATTAAATAAGGAAACCTCATAAATCTTGTTTTTTGAAGAATTCAAAGACTGAAATTGGCTCCCTCTATGCTACTGTATAGTTCTCCATATTCATGCACGTTAAAAAAGAATGGTCTACACTAAAATGTTGGACAACACTGATTTAGATTGCCATCCGTTATGCCAGGAGTCACAAATCTATTTATTTAAGGATGCTGCTTACTGCAATATGAAATAAGGAGAATTATATTGCTTACAAAGTTCGAAATAAGAACATTTACATCCACATCTGTGCATAGATGAATTCATGAGAGAATAAGGATAAGGCAGCTAAAAGTATACTGCATGCATGAGTAATTTAACTTGTGTATTAAAGAATTTCTATTGACAATAATGGAAGTGCACAGCTGCTGGGTGAAACATCTTGCCTCAAAATCCACACATTCAAAAACCTGGACATATGCTTTCAGTGGAAGTCCATAGAAAAGTGCAGTTTTCTGCCTTTTTTAATGCATTGAAACCAATGATAATAATGTCTTTGCAGAGAGTTTCCCTCATGTACTCCCACCATCCTAACCAGTATAAAAGAGAGCAATATTTTACTGCATGCTGTCAGTCTTTGCCTGGGAAAGAGAGAGCAAGACAAAAGAAGCTTTTTTTTATTCTAGCTAGTGTGGAGACCGACAAGCAAAGAGAGGGAGCTAGAGTTGCCTGATATGAGTACTGGTGGAAGTCAGTTGTTGCCTGGACAGTAGAGGTATGGGAGACATGGATGTGAAGGGAGAAAATAGTGTACTTATCGTTAAATCCTTTTTAGTCCATGTGTAACATAGGAACTATGAAGTAAGGGTTCCCTCCTCAAAAATGCAGGGCCTCTGAGGCAGAGACTCCCCTCTTCCCTCCAGCATTATCCCCCACCTACTAAGTTTCAATGTATAGCAAAATGAAGACAAAGTGGGATAAAAATAAGGAAATCCACCCTGAAATCAACTCCCACCCCCCCAAGAGGACCTCTCTGCTTGGGAATTTAAACCTCATGTTTTTTCTCCAGGTTGGAGACCTGCATTCCACATGGAATAAGAGAAAACGATTTAATAGTAAGTTTACTAAAATCTTAAATAATAACAAATATTGATAGTTATAGTGATGTATAATAACTTTAATTATTTACTTGTATAATAACTCTCATAACTCTTTTTTTTTTTTAGTTATTCTATTATATTTATTTTTATATTTCTTTATTTTTGGGGGATGTTGTTCTTCCCTTGTGGGGAGCTCTAAGAAGGACTGATTTTATGTGGTACTAATTTATGGAGGGGTTCTTATATATTAGGTGGCATTTATATTTTTATTTCATTGGTTGGGCACCATGACTTCCTATTTTAGAGTACTTTGGAAACAAGGTTGTGAATGACCCTTTGGGTGCAGGAGAGGTACACTGCGTAGGCATAAGCTGGGGGCTTAGGAGGGGATAGTTTTGCCCATCATTTGGGTATCGCCCACGGTATGGATGTCATGTGGCTCATGTGTAATTTGTGTGTTATGATTGCATTTGGTGTGTGGGGATGTGTGGTTCTGTTGTTACTTATGCTGGCTTCAGGGCCACCAGATATCAGAAGGGATTAATGTTATGTGACATTATGTGGCAAATACTATATTATACCTTATAGAATATTATACTTAAGTCTATTATTATTTGTTTTAGATATTGATATGATTTACTTATTTATACTTATAAATATAAATTTTAAATTTAAAGTATAACTGTTCTCATACCAGAATTTTCCTGCTTGGTGGTAATAATCCTGTAATTGAAAGAATTACAAAGGTGTATGCCTCTGAATATTTATACGTTGCAAAGTTGTGAAGTTCCTATAGCTTCCATACTTTATATTTACTCCTAATAGGGTTTTTGGTGATTACCCAGGAGTTAACTTTTTTGTTGGCAGCTGAGAGGCACTGCAATTAGTTGCCTATAGGTTCTTTTAGTTAGCATGAATATTTAAATTTTAGTAGTCATGGAAGTAGATTATATACACGGGACTCCCTGTGGAAGTATGCTAAGTATGAAACGCATTGGAGATTTTGTTACACATTACTGATACAGATTTACCAGGCGGACCTTAGAAGACCACCTACAAGAATTTATTCCACTGGTACCTTATCCCACACAGTGGCAAACAACATTTTTTACTGAAAGGTATCCTGGCTATTAGAGAGACCTGCATGAATACAAGAGTGTTCCTTCATTTGCAGTCCCTTTCCTTTGAGGTGTTTAGCCCCACCACCACCAAGGACTGACCAGCACACTTAGGCTCCCGAAGATAATCATGCCATTTCAGTGGAATTAAGAAGAGCAGGTACTGTGGTGTCTCCTGCGCCCACCAATACTGGCGGTGGAGTGGTGCAGCCATGAATATAAGAGCTGAGGTGTCCCACACCTATATCTACATCAACAGAGGAAAAGTGGTAAGTGGAAGATAGATTCTGTTACCCTCATTGTTGTACACACTATACCATTTGCCAGACATTGCAACATCTTACAGAGGACAATAGATGTGGAAGGATCATTGCCTTTAATTTGCTACACTGATTCATACATTGTTAGGATTTGGATCCTTTTATCACTATTAATCTACTATCTATATTTAGTGGACTTCTTTATTGTACTGTTTTAGGACATTTACTGTATCTTTTTAGCGACATTGTATTGTTGATCTCTTTTATGTGTATGAAACTATATATATATATATATATATATATATATATATATATATATATATATATATATAGCTCTAGCTTGTACATTTCTGTTTTTAGTGCTCTTCCATGTTTTGTTCTCTTATTTAGTTGTCTATACAGTTTTGTCCCATCTCTATAGGAATAGGAATAACAGCTTGTGGGTACAAACACTATTGGCGAATACTAGTTGGGAGGTTTAGCACCATTACTCCATCTGCAGTGTGTGTGCATAGAACACAGTAAACATGGGTATATACCAAAGCATCCACCAAGATTCCTTGGAGAGAAAAAGAGAAAGAAACCCTCCTCGGTTGACCAGTATTACACAGGACTAACTGGCACAACATGAACTTTAGGTGTCAATGAACACTGAAGTAGCATACCAAACAAATGAACGAGAACAAGAACAAGGTTCAGAAATCTGTGAGAAAAAGGATGGGAAAAGTCCCTAAACACTGCATGAAGGACCTTCCATCCACAACTGGCCCAAAAGAGGCCAGAACATTCACCCAGGAGTATTTAGTGAAATTGTGCAAAGATGGCCATGTCACCACTTTGCACAGTTATTCAATGGTGGTCTGATTCTTATAGGCCCAAGAGGTGGTCACTGATCTAGTTGAATGTGCCATGACCCAAAAAGGAACAGGTTTCTTTTTGAGGAGATACACCTTCCGCACAGTCACTTTGGTCTAAAAATAAAAAATTATGCAGCCTGGCCTGAATGTGGTCCCTCAGGGATGGCAGAAAAATAATCCAATTTCCAAAATACCTGTATGCATGGAACATAGAACTTCAAGTAATGTACCACATCCAGCAGATGTGGTCCTGCTCTTGTTTGGTGGAAGGAGCTGAACAGAATTAAGGAAGAACAATTTCCTCATTATGTGAAAAACAGAGGTGACCTTGGTCAAGAAACCCCAGTAAAGAAAAATGCTGCACCCTGATGATAAAAAACAGAAAAGGGTGGTTCACATGACAAATCCTGGAGATCGTCTACTCATCAGACAGGAACAGTGGCCAGTAAGAAGGCCATCTTGAGTGTCTGATGAAGCAAGGAAGCAGCTGAAAGAGGTTCAAATGGAGGCTTTGGAAGAACTCCAAATATCAGCTACAAATCCCACTTAGGATCTCTAAATACCTGGTAGGCGTGAGCCAGGGCCTGAACAAAGGTATTCACATTAGGGAGCAAAGCAATGTACCATTGGAAAAAACAGAGATAGCTGAAATTTGAACTTTGATAGAGCTAAGGCTGAGACCTTTGTTGACGCCATCTTGAAGAAATGCCAAGACCACCAGAAGACTGAAAGGAAATAAAAGAGCTTCACAATCAGCACACCACTGATACAATAGGGACCAAACCCTTTTATTTTGGAAGATACCAGCTTCCTAGCTTGGAGCATGGTAGTGATGACAGCATCTGAAAAAACCTTCTTCTTCTTCAAGATCTCAGGTTCAAGAGCCATGCCATCAAAGTCGATCTCCTACCTCCGCACACAGAGGGATAATAATATAATGTGGTATAGCAGACTCTGCACATGCTGCAGGCTTCATACTTTACTACAAGTTGTAAATTTCCGCTAATTTTAAAACTACCATGTTGGTAACTGATGCACATGACCATCTTGTGTCTCCAAAGAGTGGTCCCACTGCATGTGAGATAGTTACAGAATACTTGCAATATATTTATGCATTGGCAAACCCTTAGTTATAAAAGTAAATTGGAATTATTCTGAAGTAAACCAAATGTGCCACAGGGGGTCTAATAAAATCCCTAGATTCCCATGCACTAGAATAGAGCTTTTTAACCCCTTGAATGCTAGAGAGGTTGCCAGTGCACAATGTCACAAGGCACAGGAGTCCTCTTTAGCATCCCAGAAGATAAAACTCCACAGTAATTTTTATTTGTCAGCTATGTACAGCTGATTTACTTAAGAATAGCTCCAGTTTGCTTTTATAAATATGGGCCACAAAATGTTGGAAACAGCATTGAGGAGGAAGAGGGATTAGAACAATGGCCACCATATATGACAGTTGGGACCAATGCTATGGCCACTGAGCAATGATTGACATGTTGTCATATGCCTTCTCCTCCCTAACCTCCACCTTCCCTGAAACCATGGGTGTGGGAAAATTCTTCCTTGGGGGGTAGGGAATGTGCACGTATCAACAATTGAAATGTGCACACCGTGAAAAGGTTGTGAAAAGGGAGAAGGAGGTACCACACATTGGCACACATGCAGTAAAACATCAAACACAACAACCCCAAGCTTTCTATTGCAAATATTAAAATGTCTGTCAACAAACAATCAGGAGCTGTTGCTTTCACCACTGTGACCCTTGTCTGTCTCCAACATTAACTGAATGACGTGCCCCAAAATTATGTGCCTGTTCATGTGGAGATGGGATTCAGGGTATAATGGAACATGGTCCACCTAGTAGGCTCAATGAATGGTCTAGGGGGGGTCAATTATTTTTTTTGCTTGGTAATGAGTATGACCCAAGAGAAGTCAGTCACCTATCACCACTAGTCACTTTTTGTCAGTTTTTCCACACCAATACAAGTAAAAATTTTCTTTAAAGGCTTACTATCCAGTAGGCCTGATCTAAATGTTAGTAATAACATTTTTTTCAAGGTTTGCCTTCCAGTGGGCCTTCTCTAGTGCTGTACATTTATTCAAGGCTTATGTTGCTGTAGGCCTCAGCTTGCAAACAACTCCTTGTAACAGCATAACCACTTACCCCACATCTACCTAAAAACAGAGGCATCCACTAGCCTGTTTTATCAAGGTTTAACTTGCATTACCTAACAATGCATTATATTCCTTGCAAGACAATAACCACCTGCCCCATCACTGCCTTTAAATGGAAGACCTTAAAAGCCTACTAAATATTTTATCAAGGCTTATGTTGCTGTCAGACACAGCATGCTAATAGTTTTTTCAAGGCTGATGTATGGGTTTATGTGAGTTGCAGTGTTGCCTGCTTTCAACTATGGATTTCTCCCCTTCAGGACTCAGCGGCAATAGTTTTGAATAGAGTATTCTTGGTGCCACAGAAATCATAGGAGAAAACTGGCATTGTTCTCACATGTTTTTCTTTGGAAACAGCAAAAAGGCAGAAAATGTTATGGATTTTTCATTTATGAAAATTTACACAAAAAGGGAAAAAGTATATTTCTATGAAAATTCTCAAGAAAAATAAAATGGGACTTTCACTCATTCTTCCAACTTTGCCCCTAAATCAGCAGCAGAATATGTAAACCACGTGGCGACACAAGCAGCAATGGCTCACTGGGGATGTTGCTTCTAGTGAAAGGGAAGCTGCTAAGCTATGGTGTCTTTCATATGATTGACTAACTGGTGAAGGCACCAAAGTTCACCTTACAGGATCTTCACTGTATTCACACAAGAAAGCAGTAAAGATGCAGCCATGAAGATCTGCACTGCATAGTCCATGTGGGCACTGGAAGGCTTTTCATATGAGCAATGTTGGGTGATATTTATCAAAAGCTTCAAGGCCGCAACAAGTGTCTGCTGTAATTCTATTACGTGCAAAAGAGCACTTTGTATATGAGGATCAAAACAGTTGCACACCAATTGCTTTAAAAAGAGAGTTTTTCTTTGATATACGTAATAAAATTGTTTTGCTCCCCATTTTCTAAACCTATCACTAATTATAAAAGGCCAGATGTATGTTTGTCCGATGCAGTCATGTGCAGTAGAGACTGCCTGAACCTCCAATGCAGTCATGCGCAATAGTGACTGCCCAAAAGCAATACTAGCCAACAAAAATACAAATTATCTACAAGTAGACTGTCATATCATAGTGAAAGTGACAAAAGTCTATCCGTACAACGTTATTTGTTAAATACAAATCCATACCACATACAGCTCCATCCGTTATATACCAAAGAAAATTATGTTATAATGATTACTGTAAACGGCATTACTTTGCAAAGCAAAATTAAATTATAGGATACCATTTAGACAAATGACTTCTTTTTAATTTGCCCACTCTCATAGATAATGGTTGAATATTGCTACAAACCAGGATGCTAATTATTCTGTTTCGACACGCTAAAGATAATTAATAGTTACTCATTCTGAGCCTGTATTAATTGTTTTCACACATTTCCTTCTTTTGTCCTTGTGTTTCCAACAAGGCAAGCAATAGCAGGTTGTTGCATATCTGCCTGTCAAATAGTCTGTCACAGAACATATATCATCCTTTCCAGTTCATCCCTGATTAAATTTACTGGCTAGCAGCAATTACCTCCCCCTTTTTGTGTCTAAAACACTGGTAAACAAAATAAATGTAACCTTGCATACTTGTTGTCTTCTGAATTCTACTTTAAGTGGACTTTCAAACTCTATACTGTTACCTACTATCATGGGATGGAGCAACTGTAAAACTTCTCTGTCAAATTAAAACAAATATGTTTGCATTTTAACTGAAATCTTAGATCTTGATTATGTTCTCTCATTTACCCCTATTACTTGGATCAGTTGTTTAGAGCTGTTAATGATCCATCTGGATCAACGTCTTTGCTTGTAGATATAATTTACTGCATTGTTAGATTAGTACAGATGTTTTTATAGATGGCTATGCTCCACTTGACTGGCTGGCTTTCCGCATCACATTTCTGGAACTAAGCACAAATGAAAGAAATAAACACAATTATCAAGATTGTTTAATGTGATGTTCAGCTATAAGGAGTTACTAACTAGATTTGGCACTGACTCTAGATATACATGTGAATTTCTATTTATATGGCCCCAAATGTTTTTATCTATAAAAGGAATGCAAAAAAAAACAGCCTCAAAGTACAAATTATTTGTACTTATGTAGCTCAGTAACTATAAATCCAAGAGCTACTGTGCTGGTTAGAACACCAAAAGTCAAAGTATGTATGTATATCTTTATTTATTTGGCGCCACACAGTATACACAGCATCTTATAATAGATGCATGTTACAATAAATGAGGGGATAAAATAAGTGCTACATTCATAGAAACAATAGGAGAGAGGTCCCTGACCCAAGGAGCTTACAGTCTAAATGGGTAAAAGCAGACAGATAACAGGGTAAGAGGGTGTCAAGTGCTGAGATTACAAGATTATCATAGAATAAGGGTAAGGGAGCAGCATGGCTTTGGATAAAATTTACACTGCAAGGTCTAATATTTAAAGAAGGTGTCTATTAGGCCATGGTTTACACTTTAAAGCAACACCTACATCTAAAAATTAAATAGAGATAAATACTTTTAAAATAGGATTTTAGTGAAACTTACGGTTAAATCCTATTCTTTTTAGTTCACATAGAACACAGGAACCATGAGGTTGAGCTCCCTCCTCCAGAAGGACAGGACACTTCAAAAAAGTTGGGGTCCTTGGGGTGGAGATTCCCTCCTCATCTCTCTAGCACAACCCCCAACAACCTCCAGATTCATGTGTGATAAGTACCACAGAAAAAGAAACATAGCAATAATGAAGAAAAATGAAGCTCCTAAAACCAAATTGCCTGAAGGATCTTTTATCCAAAGCTGTCCTCAGCCGAGGCCATTCATATGGTAGTGTTTGGGAAAGGTGTGCATGGAGTGCCAATGTCGCAGCCTTGCACATCTCTTCGGCTGGGTTTTCTAGTCCCAAGAAGCACCTACACACCTGGTGGAGTGTGCTCTGATCTTGGAAGGAGCCGGCTTCTCCTAATCACATACACCAGGTGTATGGTTACCTTGATTCAGGAGGCAGTGGTAAGCTTGGATTCTGTCTGACCCACACTAGGTCTCTATTGCTGTTGAGTTGTCTGACTGGACTCTGACTGGTGTCCCTGTGAACACACCCACATGAATATGAAAATGGCTTATTGTTCTGTATATTCATATGGAAATGAGCAATTGTCAATGTGTTCAATGTAAAATAGTAAACCTTTCAAAGGCATGGTGGATTGATGGCAATGAGGTCAGACTGATGGCGAATTGATGAGGATATGATGGCTAAGACATGTTCGTACATATTGGCAATGTGCCCTCAACACAGATCTGACACAAAATCATGTTCCTGAGCCCTTATCCAACCTTCGTGCATCTCGGCCATTATGTTGATTAATAAAGGGCTTTGAAGTGTTATTTTTTAAATAAAATGTCCTTGTAGTTTATTTTGTATTAGAGTCAATACTAGAATAATCATAGTAAATAAATTACAAATATTTTGTTAAAATTCTCCCAATGTACATGTGATTTTAACAAAATAAATACAAAAAAATAGAGACAGTTGTAAACTACACTAATATAGTGAATTCTAAACATTTAAGCAAAATCTGAATTTTAATTTAATGAAGATTGTTAAATTAAGTTAATGTTTGTTTAAGTATGATATCACCTTCATTTTCACTATTATTATAACATTAGAAAATCTCAGTAAATCTGAATTTGTTAACTAAAAAAATCCTCACTATCTACTTTTCTAAAATAATATAGTTATCTAAATATTTTATAAAATGAAATATTATTTTTAAGAATATTTATTAGGTACACCATTATTTATTTAAATATTAACCATTGAAATATCAATCAGATGGGTGAAAATTAAAGGATTTACAAGAAAATAAAATATATTTATTTATTTATTGTGGCTGAACATTTTCATATGCTTTGAGGCTTATGTACTAAGAAGAACTGTAGACATTCTACAGAAAACCAACAACATCTTAGGGGGCAAATACAAACTCTCAAAAGTTGCTAATTTATCAGCCAATAAATCAGCCCAGTTAAAGGAATAGTAATACTTTGTTTTACCTTTATTTTATTTTGTAGGCATTAAAAAAACATGAACAACGATATAAGAGGTTTGAGAGATATTCACAAGCAAAGTTTCCCCTCCCGCCCCTTTTACCTAGTGTAAGCCATCTCTTCTCAGATGTGGAATGAGGTCCATAGACCAGACAGATAACAGAAGGGGACAATCTTCTTCCTATAAGAACAATGAAAGTCCTGCCCCCCCCTTGACAAGTTTTTCTGCTTTTTCCATTATCTTAATTGAAGATTGTCCCTCTCTGCAATCTACCTGGGCACCTCCCTTCTGCTCTGGCTGAACAGTGTTACATCAGTAAAAGGGGCGGGAGGGGGATACTTTGTCATTGAATTATTCTTGAACTACAACTCTGACAGAATTGAAATAACACTTTCCAAAGTCCAAATACTATGATGATTAATTAGAGATGCTTTTATTATGAAACATTACTATCCCTTTAACCCTACTTCTGTGCAATGACAGTGAAAGTTACTCCTTGCGCCTTCATTTCATTATGTAAACATGAAAATTAGTTAGTCTGAATACTGAATTTTTACATGTAATTATCTTTGAATATCCTGGAAAAATCTGAAAATATTTTTAAAGGGAAAACTAAAAAAAACGTTAGATATGCATTAAAATATTATATTATCCTAGTCAGCACTGTTTACAAACTATTTTGTTTGCTGCATAATTTCTAAAATCCTTCAAACTGAAGTTAAAGAGTGGCTAAAAAGTGGTTACACTTGCTAAATTTGTTATCAAGCTGGTTAAAAACCTGAAAAAAATGATAAACAGAAATAATTATTTTGAGATTACATCCAGTTCAGTTCACAGAAACGTATCTCTACTTTGTGTGCCTCAATAATTTTATACAGTACCTTTGTCACTTGCAATGTTACCTACATATCAATTGGAAAAGCTAATTTATAAAACATTTATTGGAGCTCATACACCCAAGATATATTTTTTCAAATGCTGGCTATTTGTACATTATACTTAAAGGGATAGTAATACTTGAAAATAAGTTGATTTTATTTTGTAGCCCTTAAAAAAACATGAAAAATGATATAAGTCTTATCTCCCAAACCTTTATGGTTTGGGAGATATTCAGAAGTAAAGTTTCACCTGGAGTGATGTCATTGCTCCACCCCTCAGATTTGGAATCCGGTCGCTTGACCAGCTGTGCCTCTCCAGAAGTGCTGAGATCATGATCTTTAAAAAGAATTTCTTAATTGGAATTGTCTACAAAGTGCGCTTTCAAGCCAGGCACACTTTGTAGACCGTTCCAATGAAGTAGTTCTTTTCAAAGATCATGATCTGGGCACTGCTAAAGAGCTGCCGGTTGCTCTGTGGACCGAATTCCAAATCTGTCCACTAGATGGCAGACTTGGCTGAAACAGCCAGGAAAAGAGAACTTTTCTTTATTATACATGTGAATATCTCCCAAACCATAAAGGTTTGGGAGATAAGACTTATATCATTTTTCATGTTTGTTTAAGGGCTACAAAATAAAATAAAATTATTTTCAAGTATTACTATCCCTTTAAATTGTATAAACCCTATCCATTTGTATGTGATAACTAGGGATATGCAAAACTTGCAAAATACTTTTGGTGGCTGGATCCTGAGGATCCACATTAAAGTCTGGGTCCATCTGAATCAATACAGAATGAACTGCAAAGGCATGGGGGGGAGGGTCAGGGCAAGTGATAGCGAGGAAAACAGAGAGGAAAGTAAGATGTATTAAGACATCTCTTGGTTCAAAAAGATGTAATACTTTAGTTTCCTCTTTTTTTCACAAGGATTAGCCTGGTCTGGGGCACAAAATGATGACATGCCCAGAAACAAACACAAAATTGTCCCCACTTTTGCACATGCAGAACAAAACCAGCCCTCACTTAAATGTACAAGCAGCTCTGTACATAGGCATTAAAGGGATAGTAATACTTCGTTTTATCTTTATTTTATTTTGTAGACATTAAAAAAACATGAAGAACGATATAAGTCTTATCTCTCAGACCTTTATGGTTTAAGAGATATTCACAAGCAAAGTATCCCCCCCCCGTTCAGCCAAATCAGAAGGGAAATGCCCAGGTAGACTGCAGAGAGGGACAATCTTCAATTAAGATAAGGGAAAAAGCTGAAAAACTTGTCAAGGGGGACAGGGCCTTCATTGTTCTCATAGGAAGAAGATTGTCCCCTGCTGTTATCTGTCTGGTCTTACAACCAGATTCACATCTGAGAAGAGATGGTTTACACTAGGTAAAAGGGGCGGGAGGGGGATACTTTGCTTGTGAATATCTCTTAAACCATAAAGGTTTGAGAGATAAGACTTATAACATTCTTCATGTTTTTTTAATGCCTACAAAATAAAATAAAGTTAAAACGAAGTATTACTATCCCTTTAAGCAGGAACATGACCATTTTAGAGAAAGAACATGTTTATACATCCCCATCACTCACTAAAGCTCTCCCTCTAAATCTCATAATGAGGGAATATATAATCTGGCAAGTGCAGTTTATAAGTAGATTTTATATATAATTTCACAAATTAGGTGTCTCTGCTTATGTACAGCTGACTTAGTATATTAGTATAATACAATAAAGAACACATTGTTGCAAAGGTCAATTCAAAAGTTACAAATTGTTAGACAAACCAGTTGAAGGATACTAATATTCCAATTAAAGACAAAGATAGTCATATCACAACAGAGAGCACACACTTATTGTTATATTTACATACAAAATTTGGACTTCAAGAAATCGAATTGATTTTTTGATTTTTTTTTTACTATACATTAGTATTATTTCACATTTTTGCACATACTTTTGATTGAACCATATTTTTGATTCAGAATTCTACATGCACTAGTTTTTGAGCTCAAATAGTTTAATGGAACTTTTGTAAAAAAATTACAATTGCATCCCTCGATGTTTGTGCTCTTCCTACACTTGAAGGTGAGATTTGTGAAGGTCCCGATAGAAGGGACACTGACAGAGACCAACAACCGAGGAGGAATTGCACAAATATCTGAAGGCATATTATTGTGGTACCGAACAGTGTATTGTTCTCTTGTCTCGGAGATTAGTTTTGTGGGTGTCCTGGCAATTGAGGCCTCATAAGCGGGGAAGCTAACTTAAGCCAAGATCTGAGAAGGAATCTTGAAGTTTACATAAATGTGACATTGTGTCAAGGGAAACTATATTGTATCTCTTCTTAATCATTTTTAATAAAATGATCTTTGGTATTCTTTAAATTAAGAGTCGGATAAATTTTACTGCTATAGTAGAAAGCGTGGTGCCTCTAATTGCTGTTTTTTTGCCTTAGTATAGACCTGCTCACATCTTCAATGTGAAAAACACTTAACACCACCTCTATATCAGATATAAGGAAAAGTAAGAACTTTGCAGTGATTTCCTCTGTATCCTGTAATCCCAGCTTTTGGAGCAGGAAACAAAAAGCAGCCATTTTATCACTAAACTGGCATTGTACATAGGTGTTATAAAGGTGTAGTACTCAAAATCAGTCCTTTGAGCAAATTAGCACAAATACCTTTTCATAAAAAAAAAATAATTTAAAATGTCAGTATTCTGGTGTAAAGATAAAACTGGTAAAAATAAAAAAAAAACATAGTGATCATTTCTACATCAAGTTAAAATTGGTACTCTCGATAAAAAAATATATGTAGTTATTTGTGGGGAGTGAGTCATACTATTTTGATTAAAACTGATTTGTTCTGATCATAAACAGAATAAAGTATTACTTATCAGTTGTAAAAATGTCATATAGTTATTTTCAGGTTGGAAATTGTGATGAGTCATGCACATCGTCTAATACAGTGCCCTGCAACAGTCAAAAACAAATTATAGTTCACTATCTGGATAAATAGATGTATGTTGGGTATGCTTTACAGCTGTACTAGAAGTGTGTACAGAACTAATGAGCTGAAACATGATAAGATTACATTATTTAAAATGTTTCCCTTCACTTATAATATGCAAACAAAATAAAAAAGTTTCAAAGCTTGCACTCCCAATAAGAGCCCTTCTTGAGCCAAGGTGACTCACAGGGTCCCTTCACTGGTCCTTCCACTGACAGCAAATTTGCATCTCCTGTATCACAACTGGAGTTGAGTCCACGTGTAAATATAGTGTCATTGTTCAACGTCCTTTGCTCTATTACAATGTTCCAGTAAAAGCATTCTTGCATTTACGGCACATGGGATGAAACAGGAGCTCAAACATTCAACATCTCACTGGTAGATTTTCAGACAGAGAGCTAAGATTTCTCACAAGTGTGGAAAGGGCCTGGAATAACATGAGTGACTACTAGAAGTAAAAAGCCCTACAGTTATCATGGGTAATGGCCCTCTTCCTTTTCAAAGCATTTTTCCTTGCTGGATCTGCAGAGTAATTTTTCCTCTTTGTCACAGCAACCACATGCCTACTGTCAGCCTGGCAGTTTAGTGTGGGGTGACAGTGCAGTGCAGTGTGTGCAGGTATGTACAACTATTAACCAGTGCACATTAACCCCTTAGGAAACAAGCCATTGCCCACAAAACACTTGCCACTCATTGACTCTGTTTCAAATTCTGATAATAAATTCAGAACTTAGATGCTTCTTTCTTGTTGTTCCCTTCTATTTCACTAACAGATCTTGTCTCCAAAAGTTTACCAAACACTTGCAGCACCAGACATTTTTATAAGCTTCAAGATTATTATAGTGTATGTGATTAACTAATATTACATCTCCATCTAATGACCACTGATATTATCTTAATTTCATCTGCATTATTATTCATATATATTATCAGATAGTAACCAATTTATTTATCCTTAAATAGACTTTATGTACTGCTTTTTTGTTGTCCTCTTTATAACCTTTAGAGGATTCTAATGCTTATTCCTATTATTAATAACTTTTTAAATATATGTTATATATTTTATATCTGACACATTTATTGGCATATTATCTTTGTAATATACAGACTTCTAGCTATCTCCATGCAATTTAGAGGTCTAGTGTGTATGCATGTGTATTTATTGGGTAATGTTCCTATGGATAATTTATATAGTTTTATAGAACAGAGAAAAGAGGATTTTAGTCTTACCTGTTAAATCCTTTTCTCTTAGTCCATACAGGTTACTGGTAAGTTTGGGTACTTTTTTCTGGGAAAACTACATTTCCCACGAGCACTGGAAATGGCACAAAATGGCTGCCGCGGCGGAAGCCAATCAGAAACGAGCACACGAAGCAAGCGCTCATGGGAAATGTAGTTTTCCCAGAAAAAGTACCCAAAGTTACTAGTAACCTGTATTGGATGACAGAGAAATATTTTTATTTATCAACTATCTAAAAAAATTTATTTGGATAATATATGTAAAAGAGAAAAACTTTTAAATAATATATTTTATGAAGTGTTTGCCTATGAGTTCTTTGACACATCTGATACAGCTGTACAACCCATATTCAGATATCTCTAAATAAAATTAATATATTTTTGATAATTACAGAAAAATCTCAGGTATAATATGTACCTATGTATAAATGAGGGCATAAATTATACCCAAGATTTTAGGGGGAACAAAAGTGCTTATGTATAATACGCACCCTTGTTTTCCCTCCCTCTACCCAACAAAAAATGTAGTTTCTTGGCTGTTTCCCTCCCTCCACCCACCTCGATATGCTCCCACCATCCCCTCCCTCTATTCACCCCCACCGGAAAATATGCGCAGCTCGCTCCTCCTGTGAGGACCGATGTTCATTCAAGATTATGGTGGCTCCCTCTGAGAACCTGAAGCTCCTCACAGACTACTGTAGTATCAATGTACAGAGGTCTATGCCCTGGATCTACAGCAGTGCCCTGCGAGGAGCTTCAGGTCCTCAAACGGCAGTACCATTACCTCTAATTAACACAGGTCCACACAGGGGGATGCAGGAGGTGGACAGCAAATGCAAACATTCCGCCCGCTGTGCAGATGTCCCAGATGACTCAGGGATAGTGAGTAGAGGGAGGGGAATGTGGGATTATATCAAGGTGACGGAGGGGAGCAAACACAACAATTTTTTGTCTGTCATGTATAATACACACACACAATCCCCACTTCACATAAGGTGAAAAGAGGCTAAACTGTGCATTTTATACATTACATTTGATGGTACCTTGTCT
Organism: Rhinophrynus dorsalis; assembly: GCA_037306005.1. Taxonomy (NCBI): domain Eukaryota; kingdom Metazoa; phylum Chordata; class Amphibia; order Anura; family Rhinophrynidae; genus Rhinophrynus; species Rhinophrynus dorsalis. The sequence continues at coordinate 304,814,316 of CM074720.1, read as the reverse complement.
TTATTATGTATTTTTTACTATTGTGCATTAGGAAAAAATTATTATGTATTTTTTACTATTGTGCATTAGGAAATATATTCAGCAAATTCAAAAATAAAAAAGTGATCCTTAAATGTGTATGTTTCTAAAAAGTCAATGGTAAATAGCAAATATATTAATCTTGATTATCAATCTGAAAATATTTTTGAACGTTTGTTGTAATGAGTATGAAATTACTGTGCTTTATAATGGCTAAATATTGGAAGATAATATGAATTTGTTTAACTCCTTTGAATGCTAGAGACATCTAGAAAACACCTTGCTTTTGCAATCTTATTTTTTCTTCTTTATAAGTTATGGCATCTTTGGTACATATAATGATTTTACTTTTTTAAGTATAGTATGGAAGACATACCTGCTTGACCAGTTGTAACACTGACTGCAGCAAAAAGTCTCTGGGAACGACTTAGATCTGAAACCCCATTCACAGCTTCTACTTCAAAAGTATAGTTGGCATGAGCCAAAAGATCCAAAACAGTGATGTAAGTATCTACTAATCCACTTTGCTGGGGCATATATCCAACAGAGTTGCCACAGGGTACACATTCCCCTTGATCCCAGCTGCATCGCTTGCACACAACTCGGTAAGTAACATCCTTTCTCCCCCCACTGTCTGCTGGAGGAGTCCATTCCAAGCTTACTGTTGTCTGGTTGATATTGTAAATAAGGTTCTGTGGTGCTGATGGAGGTCCTTTGAATGATAAAACAGGAACACATTCACCATTAGAGTGCATCATTTTAATATATTAAATAATACAGGATACATGTCCAGAAAAAAGTGTTATATCTCCTCTCTTTGAATTTGAGAGTTACCATAACACTGGTGGTACTCAAGATAAAATCAGGAGGAATATATCTCATACTTATGCTTTGTGTCCTCTTGGGGTACTAAGGACGTCTATGAAGTACTGTTCCTAAGGGTGCTACTGATATATGCAACGATTACAGAAATTTGGGAAAGTCAGTTGTGCTGCTACAGCATTTATTTTTCAATTCGCAAAACTGGTTGGAAATAGGCAAAAACTGCAAAACTGCTTTATTTTATGACAAAACATAACACAAACAAAATTAACATGTGCATGTTTTGCTTATCCAGGTAAGGGTTTATATATGTATTAACACTTTGAGTGCCATATGGGTACGGAACACATTGCAGGGTTAATCCCTTGAATGCTGGAGACACCGCCAGAAGTATTGTGAAATAATGCATTGCAGACATCACTGGCATCCAAGGGTTTTTACTAACTATAATTTTCATAACTTGATACACTTTTTTATTTTGCTCTAGGAAGGAAAGTAATTACATTACTACAATTTCAGTAATTTTATTTCATTTATATGACATTTTAAATGTAATCAGATCAAATTAATCTGGAAAGACTGTTAAACCTTTGTGTGCCAGAGGGGTAGGCAATGCATTGCTTTGCAATGTATTGCCTACCCCCTCTGGCGCACAAAGGGCTAAAACATTGAAACATAAAATTAAAAAAAACCCTGCTACCTGTTAAAAATTATTCAAAGGGCAACTAGCATCTGATAGTTGCCCCATCAGCAAATCTGCTTCTCTGGCAGAAGACCTGCAGATTAATCTGTGGCTACACTTTGAGTTGTAGTGGAACAGAGGGGAGAACACATGAGTCTGAAAAGAGACCCCAGTTGGTCCCCTGGTGGAGCAGTGCTGCATTCTGAAGGACCATGCAGCAGGTCTATAGGGATTAATTATGGAACTCAGGAGATTGTGCCTTCAGCTAAGAAGGACAATTTACTGACACAGTTTTTTTTTTTATTTCTTTTTGCATAATGCAGGAATCCAGTTCTTGAGCTGCAGGTTTTTAATCGCTGCTTTAGAATGCTTCCAAAGTGCTGAAACATGCTCATAAATTATTACAAAGTCAGGCCCTCAAAGCCACAAGGGAAGCAGTTAGACAGCCACTGTATCCCCTGGTCAGGATCATGCAGGATAAAATGGGGAGCAATAACTTGCCTGATCTATTTGCTTGATCCCTAGTGTCCCCAATCATATCTGTACCAACCCAGATCAATACCCCCCCCCCCCCCCACTTCCACACTGCAGATATTTCACTGCACTGCCAATGGAGGGTTTTAACCAATGTAAAAAAAATACATATTATATCACCATGCCCACCAATCCTATCATAACATGTAACTAACCCTTCAGTTGCTGGAGTGGCTAGAATTCTAGCTATACTGTCAACAGAGGGCTCAATCAGTAAAATAAATACCAAAATAACTGTCTGTATGGTGTTTGCTGTGACTAATCCGACTAAGGCCGCTCCTGCTGTTAGACTACATCATGAAACTAGGCTGGAGTGACAGCATTGTGGCATACTCCAGAACATGAAGCTGGAATGCATTTAATGGGATAGTAATACTTAAAAATTACTATCATCCATGTTGTAGCCACTAAAAAACTGAGTTAAATGAGACCAGCGGCATCTCTCAAACCTTTATGGTTTGAGAGATATCCACTTTCAAAGTTCCGTCTCCCCTGACGTCAGCATTCTAGCTGACAGCAGGGGAATCCGGTCCCGGAACCAGCGGAGGCTCTGCAGCAGAGCCGAGATCACGTTAATAAAAAAGAAATCCAAACCAAGCACATGTAGAAGACCTTTTTAGTAAAGGATTTCTTTTTTATTAACGCGATCTCCGCTCTGCTGCAGAGCCGCCAGCTGATCCCAGGAGAGGATTCCCCTGCTGTCAGCTAGAACGCTGACGTCAGGGGAAAAGCCAAAAAGAGGGAACTTTGAAAGCGGATATCTCTCAAACATTAAAGGTTTGAGAGATGCCGCTGGTCTCATTTAACTCAGTTTTTTAGTTGCTACACCATGGAGGATAGTAATTTTTAAGTAATACTATCCCATTAAATGCATTCCAGCTTCATGTTCTGGAGTATGCCAAAATGGTGTCACTCCAGCCTAGTTTCATGATGTAGTCTAACAGCAGGAGCGGCCTTAGTCGGTTTAGTCACAGCAAACACCATACAGACAGTTATTTTTGTATTTATTTTACTAATTAAGCCCTCTGTTGACAGTATAGCTAGAATTCATGACGAACTATTTACCTATCCTCTTGTAACCATACCACCAGGCTTGCAGAGTGATCTTAATTTTACACATGATTAAAATGACGTTTTCAGTGATAACACACAAAATTAATTTGCCTAAACTAATATCTCTCACTTGATGGTCATACATCACTTCCAAAATTTAGAGTTCTGCAAAAAAGATACAGTAGCAGTCAAGTAACAATTTTAGATATGCAATATTAGACCAGAATCTTCAGTAGCTCAGCAAGCAACCATCTTGCAACAGAGATTAGAATGAAATTGAACAAATCAAGGGAATCATATATTATTTCAAAAGTCTGGTATTTGGAGTTTGAGCTGTCATTTAAGTATAATATGTTTTTATGCATTACTATCTCTTAAAGGGATAGTAAGTTCTTATAAAAAGAATCTTAAATGGCATATAGCCCTCAGCATCGCAACAATAGTTACATTTAAATAAATTATAAAGAAATAAGAACTTACCTAGTCATTCACATAATCCTGCACCAAATTCTGCAGGGTGAGGTAAAACTATCTTCTACTTCCTTGTCACACAATGTCCTCTCTGCTCAAATTCTGTATCAATATTCAGCATGAACGAGGCAAAAGTGCACTTTGTTTATGCACAGTAATGACATAATGGGGGAGATGTGTGATAAAGTGGTGATTTAGTGGAGATGACTTCTCCAAATACTATGTTATTCTATGGAGTCAATGCACTAAGATTTCTATTTCTCCAACTTCATAGGCTCCATAGAATAACATAGGAACCGGAGAAGTGATATCACTGGAAACATCATCTCCACTTTATCGCCTCTTTATCACATCTTAATGTATAACCCCCAGTGTTTGAACAAATACATTTTCACTGCTCAGATACTGTATCCCATACAGCAATAAGCTGAGGAAGTAGAAGGTAATTTCATCTGAACACACAGGAATCAGAGAGGGATCTGGCAAGTAACTGGGTAAGTACCAATATTTTATTTTTTTTAATATTAGTTAGCATCACTACACCCAGGGCTATATGAGGTCTTGAGACTCTTTTTAGTTCACTATTCCTTAAAGGGATAGTAATACTTAAATATTACTAATCCCCATATTGTAGCCATGTTAAAAAGAATTGAATTGTGCCCATGTTCATCTCTCAAACCTTTATGGTTTGAGAGATAATCGCACGCAAAGTTCCCCCTCCCTCCTCTGAAGTCAGTGTTGTACTGACTGCAGGGATATCCTGTCTTATTTGCATCTGGTGGCTCTGCAGCAGAGCCGAGATCGCGTTAATAAAAAAATAATTATTTCACTGAAACGGTCTTCTACATGTGCTTGGTTTGCGAGCACAAGCAGAAGACCGTTTCAGTGAAATAATTATTTTTTACTAACGCGATCTCGGCTCTGCTGCAGAGCCACCAGATACAAGTAAGACCGGATATCCCTGCAGTCAGTACAACTCTGACTTCAGGGAAGGGGGAGGGAGGGGGAACTTTGCATGAGGTTATCTCTCAAACCATAAAGGTTTGAGAGATGAACCTGGGGACAATTCAATTCTTTTTAACATAGCTACAATATGGGGATTAGTAATATTTAAGTATTACTATCCCTTTTATGATGATTTGTATGACAGCCATCATTTTGCTTTTAGATTACTTTTAACCACTTGTTTGCTAGTGTGTTCTAATTTGTCATTTTGGGTTAATGATTACAAACTATTATCTATACTGTTTTACTGGTTCGTTAAAAAATGCCATTCATTGCCTTTATATGATGAACTCACTTGTGCACGCAATATACGGTGGATCAGAGAAAGCTCTATAATAGCCATCATCACAGTCACAACGGGATGAACCTTCCTTGTCTGAGAAGCTGTGTGCAGGACAACGGGAGCACTGTAAATCTTGAGATGATGATTTGTAGAAGCCACGACCACACGCTAAGAAGAAAATAAAAACAAGATAAAATATCTGCAGTAGATATTCACTTCACTGTTGGTGTGTGTTTCTGCAATGTGTATCCTTAATCAATACAGAATTATCTAGTCGTTAAAGAGTTATATGTTTTATCAAATACTAGTGTAAAAGCCTGTGAACACGGGCCAAAGTCCGGGTGACGTTAACCCTTTGAGTGCCAGAGGGCTATGCAACGCATTGCTTTGCAATGCGATGCGTACCCCTTTGGCACTCAAAGGGTTAAGAGGCCGGTCCTGCTCTGCGTACTGCCGGCGTCTCACTGGCGGCGCACACGATGCAATCATGCGCTGTAGAGACTGGCCAAATGCACAGAATGCTCCCAGCGCAGAACTCCCAGCATTCTGTGTGTTCGGCCAGTCTCTACTGGGCATGACTGCATCGGACATCTGGCCTTTTATATTATAGGATGTGCTTTGAAACATAACTACAAAAAAGACACTTTTGCAACAAAGTAATAGCAGTGTAAATTCAATAAAATGCCAGCACTCTTAGTAACTGTACATTATGCATTGCTATAACATAGATACAAACATAGTGGAAACAGATTTAAATGCTACAGTTCAACAGAGGCAAGCCACATTATCTCTATGGCAGACAGCCAAAAAAGGGCACAAAAGGTATAAAACTTGTGAAGGGTTTATCCTTTTTATTGATGTTCCTTTATGCGGGAAAATTTATTGTCAAAGTAGTAGTAAAGGGAGTATGTGGTGAGTCATGCAAACAGTATTTTGTGAAGCTGAAACAATAACCACAAAGCCATTTAACTTTTATTATATTTTTGATTAAGATGTTAACAACATGTGTATTGCCATGCATTCTCTGGAGATGTTCATATATAGGCACACTTCTTTTCAAATAAAATTAAAATGTTACCCTTAAAAGGAATTCTTTCAAAAAATATGTCCTTGCAGTGGAAGACAAGTGTTTGTTCAATATTTGGTTGTTCTTTAAGGACATATTATTTTATTTTGATACCTTCCTTCTCACAAACTGACAGAATGCAGACATCAAAGAAAATCTACCCTACTGTACGCTGAAAAACAGCTTCAGTTACAAACAGATGAGTGAATGTATGATGTCTAGGGTAATATCCAGTGAGGCCTGCACTGCAGAAAGATGCAGTTACGTTTCCATTAACATAAAATTGTCATATGCTTTACAGACAATGTTGTCCTGTATTATTCTTCCCAGGCTGTAAATAATATTTCCAGGGACACAACTTATTCTTTTTGGATATAACAAAATTATAGATACGTATTTCATCTTGTCTAACGTGATGTTACTGTTCCAAGCATTTTGAACATTTTCAGTCTTGTAAAGAAAATAGGCAAAGGAAACCTATTACAATGTGCTGATTAGAGTTAAACACATTATGTCATATTTGCTTTTCTTTAATTGGGAAGAATATACAAATCTGTCAGTGCAGCTCATTTTCTGCACTTCTACATTATAGTAACAATCATATGCCTGCAACTGAAGGTATGTAAAAATATTACAATTTTAATATGAGGAAAACTCAAACATCACCTCTTTAGCAGAAGGAACAATTGTATGTTGATTTCCCTTATGTTTTTTTAGTACATAATGAGAAAAAAAAGCTCTGATGAAATGAATGCTCCATTTAAAGGCAATTTTTAGCGAAGATAGCTTCATAAATTGGAGTTAAGCCTATTTTAGCTTATAATTGTCTTCGGACATCCCAACATTATGTAGCTATTTAAAGCAGAACTGCCACCATAGTTAAAGCCACCCTGCAATAATTAGGCTGATGGCGACTAGCTTAATAATAGTTATCTTACCTCTATCAATGAGCGGATTCTAAAGAAATCCTTAATCACCCGTAACCAGAAGCCAGGCATCAGACATCTTGTCTGCTTGTCTGTGCTGTCAGTCCTAGTCTCCATTAAGAAGCATTGCACTGTGCCAAAAGGCAACAGAAGGGACTTACGGCGCAGGCACGCTGACTGCACTAACTTGGATGTCAGTCTCCGAAGATTAAGGATTTCTTTAGAATCCGCTAGTTCAGAGAGGTAAGCTAACTATTATTAATCTAGTCATCATCAGCTTAATTATTGGAGGGTGACTTTAACTATGGTGGTAGTTCCACTTTAATAACATCATTATTTATATAATCACATATATATATATATATATATATATATATATATATATATATATATACATACAGTATTCACATAAGTGAGTACACCCCTCACATTTTATCTTTCACGTGACAGCACTGAAGAAATGACACTCTGCTACAATGTAAAGTAGTGAGTGTACAGTCTGTAAAACAGTGTAAATTTGCTGTTCCCCTCAAAATAACTCAACACACAGCCATTAATATCTAAACCTTGGCAACAAAAGTGAGTACACCCCTAAGTGGAAATGTCCAAACTGGGCCCATTTAGCCATTTTCCCTCCCCAGTGTCATGTGACTCGTTAGTGTTACAAGGTCTCAGGTGTGAATGAGGAGCAGGTGTGTTAAATTTGGTGTTATTGCTCTCACACTCTCTCATACTGGTCACTGGAAGTTAAACATGGCACCTCATGGCAAAGAACTCTCTGAGGATCTGAAAAAAAGAATTGTTGCTCTACATAAAGATGGCCTGGGCTATAAGAAGATTGCCAAGACCCTGAAACTGAGCTGCAGCATGGTGGGCAGGACTATACAGCAGTTTCACAGGACAGGTTCCACTCAGAACAGGCCTCGCCATGGTCGACCAAAGCAGCTGAGTGCACATGCTCAGCGTCATATCCAGAAGTTGTCTTTGGGAAATAGACGTATGTGTGCTGCCAGCTTTGCTGCAGAGGTTGAAGGGGTGGGGGGTCAGCCTGTCAGTGCTCAGACCATATGGATTACTGGAACCATGTCCTGTGGTCCGATGAGACCAAGATAAACTTATTTGGTTCAGATGGTGTCAAGTGTGTGTGTCAGCAACCAGGTGAGGAGTACAAAGACAAGTGTGTCTTGCCTACAGTCAAGATGGTGGTGGGAGTGTCATGGTCTGGCCCTGCATGAGTGGTGTCGGCACTGGGGAGCTACAGTTCATTGAGGGAACCATGAATGCCAACATGTACTGTGACATACTGAAGCAGAGCAGGATCCCCTACCTTCGGAGGAGTATTCCAACATGATAACGACCCCAAACACACATCCAAGACGACCACTGCCTTGCTAAAGAAGCTGAGGGTAAAGGTGATGGACTGGCCAAGCATGTCTCCAGACCTAAACCCTACTGAGCATCTATGGGGCATCCTCAAACCGAAGGTGGGGGAGTGCAAGGTCTCCAACATCCACCAGCTCCATGATGTTGTCATGGAGGAGTGGAAGAGGACTCCAGTGGCAACCTGTGAAGCTCTTGTAGAACTCCATGCTCAAGAGGGTTATGGCAGTGCTGGAAAATAATGGTGGCCACACAAAATATTGACACTTTGGGCCCAATTTGGACATTTCCACTTAGGGGTGTACTCACTTTTGTTATCAAGGTTTAGATATTAATAGCTGTGTGTTGAGTTATTTTGAGGGGGACAGCAAATTTACACTGTTATACAGGCTGTACACTCACTACTTTACATTGTAGCAGAGTGTCATTTCTTCAGTGTTGTCACATGAAAGATAAAATAAAAATATTTACAAAAATGTGAGGGGTGTACTTACTTATGTGAGATACTGTATATAACCCTTTAACCAAGACGTTCACAATACATGCTTCCCTCTATTCTTTCAGAAGGGTTGACCGTTGAAGGCCTTACTCCTCTACCATCAATGTCCTTTTTAACAAGAGATTGGAAGTGTGAACCTAGTGTTCTTGGACTTGTGCCTCTTTTTTAATACTATTACAATATGCCATTTGAAACGAATGTATACTTGTAATAACTTTTTATTGAAAAACCTCTACTGGAAAAACAGGAACGGGATATAATTTTTTTCACCCTTGTGTCATTAGATGACTGATAGGTCTCCATGTAGTAAATGTATTAATCCTCCGTTGTAGCTCTTGTTCTGTGCTGGGATATATGCTTGCTGGGTTGTTGGCTTGTTTACTCATGCTCTTACTCACACTCTATAGAAGTTAAGAATTTAATGCTAGTAAAAGCTACTACCCGGGAAGTTAAACAAAATATTTTTTCCTCCAGGTGGAAGTAATGTGTTCCATATGGGCTAAGAGGAAAGGATTTAACTCTGTCACTAAAATCCTCTTTTTCTCTTATGTCGTATATGGGACACAGTTACCTGTACCAACTAAAATTCCTGGGAGGGAAAAGAGAAAAAGCTCTTCCCACAGAAGACAGGATTAAACTGTCATCATGTAAACATCATGTCAATGGACACCGAACTAGCACAGCAAACAGGGAAACAAGAACCAAAAGTGTTCAAAAACACTGAATAGATAATAGCTAAAATGCATGGTGGGAGGCTTGAACACTAGTTGAAGATGTGGATCTTTGATAGGTACTATGCTTCAAATATTGGGGCTGTCCTAAAATACAATCCAACTAGTCTTCCATCCTTTCTATTATATCTAAGGTTATGAATGTGCTCTTGCTCCATGACTCTCTCCTCATTCTTTTCCACTTCTCAACAAGTTCTATCAAGTTCAAGAGGGAATCCCTGCTCTCCATTATGCTTATAGCTGTGAGAGCAGGAGTTACAACTAGCTGGGCGTCAGCAGACCCTCCCTCAGTCGCTAAATGGAATGTTAAATTTATGTCAGCAGAGCCAAATTCTGGTTGGTCTGGGCTCCCTGGCAGGCTTACTCTACAAATAATATGGACTTATTTTCTATTTAGGGCATTGTGAGACAGCCAAAGGACTCTCCTCTGTTTTCTCTCCTTTATGGTTTCTCTCTTTTTCTTGCTCTGTTACTCTCTTCCTATCTTTGTTAATAACTTATGACAGATGTTACTGGCTATTAGGCTTCTGATTTCACTCAGTATCCTCACTCATCCAATGTATTTACCACTGCTGCAGGGGCCTCCACACCTGGCTCATAGCACATCTTTAACTGATCATTGTATTGTTTCCTCTATAACGTTCTACCACAGGTGTTTTTCTTATCCTTATGATGAATTTCATACATTGCAAATGTTATACTTTGTAGCTCCTTTTCATTCTTTCAATAAAGCTTTTAAAAACAAAATTAAAAGAGTTCTTCTTCTGAGGGCAGGACACATCTCAAAAAGACAGAGTCTTGAAGCCAAAGCTGGCTTCAACCAAAGCCAAAACATCCACTGGATAGTGCTTTGCAAAGTTATGCAAGGAAGACCAAGTTGTTGCCTTGCACAAATGCTCAGCTGAGGCCTGATTCTTGTAGGCCCAGGAGGCCCACACAGACCTAGTGGAATGCGCTGAGACTTTGAAGGAACCAGGGAAAAAGCTAGTGGATTAATATGCACCCACTCTGCAGATATATTCCCCATTCACCTCTATGTAACAAGGATGGTTGCCTCATGGCCTCCCATTTGTAAAGCGATCACGTAAACTAAAATAAAACATACAGAAAATAAAGAATTCTAAAAAACGCATAAACACATACTGAAATGTTAACCCTTTGAGTGCCAGAGGGGTACAGAATGCGTTCTGTACCCCTCTGGCACTCAGAGGATAAAAAGAATGTAAATTCAGGAGAAGGATAAACCCCAATAGAGAGTATAACAGCTTAGAACTGAAAGGGTTAATAAAAAATTCTGCAGAATAGCAGCCACATTTATATCATAGGATGCAATGATATAAAGGAATTAGTACAAACTGGCACATCTAGTGGGTGCCAAGAAAGAAATCTGACATTTAGAAATAAGTTAACCATTTGTGTGCTATGTACCTATCACTCTTCTTTCTTCAGGATCCCATTGTAAAGTACAGAACTTCAGAGAAGTTCAATAGTGAGGAACAGACTTATAAAGAAGTCAGCCTCCACAATGAACTAGTCCAGAAATACAGGTGACCCAAGAAAGCCTGTCAATGAAAGCCCACCTAATGGGGGATTATACAGCCCCATGTCTAAGTAAGAATAAAAAAGTAGTCTAAAATCTAACAGTGCCAGCTTGTTCCTCATCTTGAGGGAGGTCACTTGAAACTGAGGGAAGGGGGTAAAACTGGCAGAAAAGTGTGGAGTCCCAGCCTCAATGGCCCTTCCTTTTTTAAGTGCTCTGCCCTCCAGAAGAGAGGAGCTTTACCCCATGGTTCTTGTGTTCCATATAGGAGAAACCAAAATTACAAAGCTGAGTTGAAACATCAGTATGATATTTAATAATTGTTTTTACAAAACTTAAGAAATAATGTTAGTACATATGTATAACGAAGTCCAATAAAGTGTCTGCTTAAAAACCATGGAAAAGTATTATAAAAAATAATTAAACTCATAATTAATTTTGTATTATTATTATTTTCTATGAAAACCCTATAACATTTTTCAGCAGGCATAAAAGTCAGCCAGAGAAAAAGTGAAAGGAGCACTCCAAAATCTTTTGACAGGGTACATAATGTAGCATATGAATATAAACTGAACAGGATTAATGTAAAATTAAATAATGTGCTACAAATGTCAAAGAAATAATGTCTCAGCTGTGAAATGCTATTTAGGTTTTAAAATTAACATGTAAAAAAATGTCACAAGCTTCTTGTATTTTAGATTTCTCATGTAAATTCATCCATTTATATTTAAAAGGTTGGGAGAGACCTGTAACACCTGCAACTAAAAGGAAACACTCAAAATGTAGTCATAACTTTGCATAATGCCCTTAATTTGTATCTTTGCTTGCTCTTTGACATTTACATTATTACACTAATATTGTACTGAATATTAACCTGTTCTTAACATACTTTCATCACTGCAAAAAAGAGGATTTTAGTCTTACCTGTTAAATCCTTTTCTCTTAGTCCATACAGGTTACTGGTAACTTTGGGTAGGCGATCCGCCCATTTATTTGTAGGCAGGAACAATTCTAGAATTGTATGCAGGGGGTAGACCCTACCTTCCCTTCTTGGCTGCAGCTAGCCAACCAGCTCCAGTAAAATTTGAGACACTAACTATTGACTAGATAGCACACTGAACTAGAGCCAACAGGGCTCAAAAGTGAAGGTAGCACCAAAGAACGAAGAAGATCCTAGACAGGCAAGACTGCCTCCAGGATCTTCCTCCCAAAACTGGCGTCAGCCAGTGCCAGCACATCAACACAGTAGTACTTCGAAAAGGTGTGCACGGACGACCAAGTGGCAGCCTTGCACAACTGATCAGCAGAGGCCTGATTCTTGTAAGTCCAAGAAGCCCCAATAGAAATTGTAGAGTGAGCAGTGACCCGAAAGGGAACAGGCTTCTTCCTCAGCTCGTAAGCCTTAAGAATAGTGGACTTGATCCAAGAAGCAATAGTCACATTGGATGCAGGTCTTCCTGCCCTGGGACCCTCAGGGGAGGAAAGATGTAAGCCAGAGGAAAAAAACATGAAATGGACATGGCATCCACCGCTAGAGCTAGAGGATCCCTCCAGCGAGAGCAGAACCTCGGAACCTTCCAGTTGTGTCTTGTTGCCATCAGGTCATGTAAGGAAGACCCCACTTCTGAACAATGAGGGTGAAGACCTCTGGGGGCAGTTCCCACTCTCCGTTGTCCACTGTTTGTCGACTGAAGAAGTCCGCCATGACGTTGTCAGTGCCAGGAATGTGCACTGCAGATATGGCAGGAACGTGTTCTTCTGCCCAGGACAAAATAGCCTTCTCCTCTAACCACGCGGCGAGACTTCTTGTTCTGCCCTGCTTGTTGATGTAAGCCACGGCCATGGCATTGTCGAACTGTACCCGGACTGGGCAGTCTTCCAGCTAAAGGGTCCAATGACGAAGGGAATGAAATATCGCACGCAGCTCCAACACATTGATGGGAAGGAAAGATTCCTCCGGAGACCACCGACCCTGAGCACTTAGGCAACCCAGGACCACTCCCCAGCCGGAGAGGCTGGCATCCGTCATCACCGTGGTCCAGAAGGATACCAGGAAGGACTTGCCCTTCAGCAGATTGGAGAGGTCGAGCAACCACCACAAACTCAGTTCCACATGAAGAGGAAGGGAAACTGATGTCTTCAGAAGATCTGGCTGACCCCTGCACACCTGGATCACAAACCACTGGAGTTCCCTGGTGTGAGCCATGGTAAATGGAACCGCTTCTATGGTGGAGATGAATTTCCCCACTAGAGAGGACAGCTTCTTAGCTGGAACTGGATCGTGAGCCAGAACAGCACAAACCCTGTGGGCGATTTGGTGAGCCACCTCGTCCGTGAGAAACACCATACTCTGCTGAGTGTCGAAGAGAAGGCCCAGGAAGACCAGACGCTTGGATGGGACAAGATCCGACTTGTCCCATCCCCGGGTGATGATCCACCCGTGACGGGTGAGAGCATGAACCTACTGATGAAGAAGTTCTGCAGAAGGGGCTTTCAGAAGCAGGTCATCCATGTATGGAGTAACTCTGATGCCGTCCCATTGGAGGACGGATACTAAAGCTCCCAGGACACGGTTGAAGACTTGAGGAGCTGTACTCAGACCAAAAAGAAGAGTTGAAAACTGAAAGTGCCCTTGGTCTCAGGCAAATCTGAGATACTGCAGGCTCTCTGGATGAATGGCGATGTGTAGATATGTGTCCTGAAGATCCAGAGAGGCAAGGAATTCCCCCGGGGACATAGCAGCAATCACCGTCCTTAGGGACTCCTGGTGATAATGAGTCCTGGTCACAAAGGAATTAAGATCCTTCAAATCCAAAATGAGACAACAACCGCTGTCCTTCTTGGAGACCACAAAGAGGTCTGAGTAAAAACCCATACCTGTCCTGAACTGGAACCGGCTTTAGAACATTCTTGTCCAGAAGGCCCTGAATAGCGCCATTGAACAGACAGCATTTTTCTGCGCCCTGGGGCGTATGAGTAGGAAAAAAGCGAAAGGGAGGAGAGAGACAAAAGGGATCCTGTACCCTTCTGTCACCACCTGTAAAACCCATGGGTCCACCACTGAAACCTCCAGGACGCTGTGGTAGTGACACAGACAGCCACCCACAGCAGAGAGGGGACCCGGGTTCGGTGAGTCATGCCGAAGAAGGCTTGGAAGCCTTGGCCTTGTAGGATATCTTGGGCTTCCATTGCTGTTTGGGCTTGGAGGAGGCACACGGAGCTGAGGGAACCACCTGGTTCACCGGAAGTATCTCAATCTGGAGGGAACAAAAAAACAATTACGCTTGAGAGTCGTTTTCTTCCGGGGGACCAAAGGCAGAAGGGTACTTTTACCCCCTGTGGCCTCGCAAATCAGATACTTAAGATCTGGTCCAAACAAAAAGGTGCCTAGAAAAGGTAAAGAGAGCAAGGCTTTCTTGGAAGCAGCGTCAGCAGACCAGATCTTGAGCCAAAGAGCCCGTCTGGCAACCACAGACATGGTGGAAGCCCTAGCCACCAAACGGATGGCATCAAATAAGGCAGCAGAAACATAGTGCTGGGCCTCAGAAATGTTGGAAAGAAGCCGCAACATATCCAAAAAAGGAGAACCATGACGGACAGCCAGGGTGAGCTGTTCAGTCCAGACTGCAATGGCCCGGTTAACTCATGCTGCAGCGAGCTCTGGACGCATGGCAGTACCAGCAGTGGCAAAAATGGACTTGTTTCTTGTTGTCCAGTCTTTCAGAGCAGGCACATCAGAAACTGGCAAGGCAGTAGACTTAGATAGCCTAAGCATGAGATAGAAGCTTCCATTTTGGGGGGATGGACCCACTGAGCAAGCGCCGCTTCAGAGAAGAGGTAAAGCTTGGCAAATTTCTTGGAAAGAGAAGGTTTCCTGTCCAGAGATTTCCACTCATCAGACACAAGGCGGTCAAGAGTTGGGTTAGGTGGAAAACAAGTAAGGGACTTTTTAGGCTCCTGAAACACATCAGAGGGATCTGAAGAAACCTCCTGAACTACAGGAATGTTTAGAGTAGTCAAGACAGCCCTGACCAGGCCCTCAGCCGAGGGCTCAGGATCAGCCTCAAACGGGTCCCCAAAAAACTGAGAGGAGCCCACAGCAGAACATTCCTCAACATCTGAGTCCACCAACAGTTCCTCTTCAGAGGAATCTGATACGTCAGGTACTCACTTCAGTTTAGGCAGGGAAGATTTGACTGAAGAGGGGGTCTGCCATGAATGGAAAACCCCCTGTAACTGGGATGGAAAGAGCTGCAATGTAGACCAAAGGTCCCTAGTAGCAGCTTTGAACTCTTGCACCCAAACTGCCTCTAATGCATGGCTGGAGGTCCCTGGGAGAGACTCAGGGACATCAGAACATGCTAGTCATAAATGACCTGAGAATTCTCTAGGTAACCCTGAATAACATGAGGAGCAATGCACAATAGGGGAAACAGAGACCCCAGCGTCCTTAGTCTTAGGCCTGGCCCCAAGCTACAATGGATTAGACATTCTCACAGCGTCAAAAACGTTTTTTGTATAAGGAATCACCCAAATACAGTGTGAAAGATTAAAGTTTCACCCCAGAAATCACTAAAATGCACTTATCTGGGAGGCAAAGGGTTAATCTGCAGAGGAGAGAAGGAGAGTCCAAGCCCTGCGTAGGATACTTGTTCTGGAAAATGCACAAAATAGCTGCCGTTGCGGGAGCCAATAAGAAACGAGCGTGCAAAGCAAGGGCTCATAGGAAATGTGGTTTTCCCAGAAATAGTACCCCAACAGTGCCAGAAGCCCCCTGAGCCCAACACCACACTTGAAACATTAACCGGATGATAGAGCAAGGGCAGACAATAAAAATTAGCCATCTCTGAAGTCGCTAGGTTGAGTGGTTGCAGAGATATGTCCCAAACTGTTCAGTCCCATAGAAGTGAATGGAGCAATGGCTTCTATGTGGTAAAGCAAGCCTTTACTCAAATTTTTACAAAGTTGAAACAGTAATATAAAAATACATGAAACATCACTAGAACATGTTAGGAGACTCAAACAAACACTGAACCCAGTAGGGAAAGTGTCAATAACCCCCCCCCCCCCCCAAAGATGTAAAACCAGCAGCTAAAAGGTTAAGTTTCCACATAAACCTGCTCCAAAATACCCAACAGACGTACAGATAGACTCAATGAGTGCAGGAGTGTGCAATAGAACTCCAAAGGTAAACCCCTGTGCGGGGGCGGGGCACTGAGGGACATGTGGACCTGCAGCACTCAAAGGGTTGCTCACTTTTCATACCGATCTTCTGTCTTCAGACTACCATGTATTAAGAAGAAGCCTCGGTGGGCAACTCCTTAGAAAAGAACTTGAACCCAAGATTTTCCCCCCAGGGCTTAAGGTCCACAAAAAGCACCTGGTCACTGAGCTAGCCACATTTAAAGGCATTGTCAGTTATGGTAATCCGCCTAATGGTGGTATTCCATATCTAACAGAAAAATAAAAAATTAGCTAAAACGATAGCAGAACTGATCTCTTGCCTGTGTCTTCACCAAGGAACAAATCTTACTGGAGCTGGTTGGCTAGTTGCAGCCAAGGAGGGAAGGTAGGCTCCACTCCTTGCATACAATTCTAATATTGTTCTTGCCTACAATTAAAGGGGCGGATCGCCTACCCAAAGTTACCAGTAACCTGTATTGGACGACAGAGAAATAAATAGTCAAGAAAAGACTATGCATGCATTTCATGGAAGTAGAAAATAATCTATTACAGTTGCTTACCCCTCTAGCACTGAGGGGGTTAATTATCTTGAAAGTAAAACACTAAAAATTGGTGCAGAATTCATTTCAGTGCTTTAATCTAAAAAAAATGTAAAGGCACGGTCTATGGGATCATGGTTGTGGTAAATTAAGACAGAGCTTGACAAATTTGATTTGACTCTAGGAGCCAGACCAAAGATTTAGGAGCTACATCCTGCATTAGTGGAGAGTTTTCCCTCTGAGTCTAGCGGAACAAGGCTGGGCAAGCAGACAGTGTATGTGTGATTCTTTGGCTGCCAATTAACCAAGGTTGGAATGTCAGACAGAGTAAGTAATATATGGTTCTGTGGCAACCAGTGAAACCAGTTTGGGGGGCGGTCATACAGTATGTGGAGTTCTATGACTACTAGTGGGGCCAAGCTGTGGGGGGGGGGTCAGACTGTGTAGGGGATCTATAGTTACAAGAGGCAGTCGGGCCCCGGCTTGGGGGTCACACAGTTTATATGGTGATCTGTGGCAACAAATGAGCAGGTGGGGTAATTGGGTGTATGTGGGGAACTGGCTACCAGTGGGCAAAGGAACAAGGCTAGTGGGCGGTATCAAACAGTGTTGGGGCCAGGCTGGGGGTGTTATTTATTTATTATTTTTATTAGGTTTTTTTATTATTATGGTTTTTTTTTTAATCCGGCCTTGTAGTGGGAGGCATCGAGATTTGTTGCAGTGGAGTTGGTAGGTTAACAAAAGACCAAAGGATTGGCCCAGCTCAGGGCTTTAGTAGAGCACTATGCAGTCAAACTGCACCCTAGTGGGAATATTAGCAACACTGCATGTCCTATGATGACAAGAAGAACTAAGGTTCGATCTTATGCCAAAGTGTGTCTGACAGTGTGAGGAGATTACTGCTCACCCCTGTGGCATTCAAAGGTTAAGATGCTTCCTGTCTACTTTTAACTAAATGCTACAAAACACGGATTAACCCCTTGATTGCCTTAGAGATGTGCAATGCATAGGAAGCTGTTTGAGCTTAACGTACTTGGCAAAGTGTCCTATTAAAGTGATAGTAATGTTTCAGAAAAACAGCAGCTCCAATTAATCTTTTGCATTTGAGCCTTAGAGAGTGTTATTTTATTACTGTGAGAGTTGTAGTTCAAGAGTAATTGAACGATAAAGTATCCCCCTCCCGCCCCATTTACATAGTGTAAGCCACCTCCCCTCAGATGTGGAATCCAGTCCATAGACCAGACAGCTCACAGCAAGGGACAATCTTCTTACTGTGAGAACAATGAAAACCCTGGCCCCCCCTTGACAGGTTTTTCAGGTTTTTCCTTTATGCTACATGAAGATTGTCCCTCTCTGCAATCTACCTGGACACTCCCTGCTGCTCTAAGCTGAGCAGTGTTACATCAGTAGAAGGGGCAGGAGGGGGATACTTTATCATTCAATTACTCTTGAACTACAACTCTGACAGAACTGAAATAACACGCTCCAAGGCAAAAAAAAACTATGACGATTAATTAGAGCTGCTTTTATTATGAAACATTACTATCCCTTTAATATATAACCCCACCCACACGTTTACAACAATGACTGATTAAGCTGCATTTCTATATGCAAATCAGCTATTGTCAAAACAGTCACTGCAAAATCATAACCCTGGCAAAGGCATGGCAGATTATTGACTATGTTGGCATATGCATAGCGGATTCACAGGGATTTGATGGAGAATAGTGCAAATGACAAGATGGAATTGGTGCAAATACACTATAATAATGTCAACCTGTATTATCAACCCTTAATACCCACCTCCGACCCGGCTTTACACATGAGACCTTAGCCCCAGAAGCCAATAGAAAGCAACTCCCCTGACTGTCTAGTTTTCTTGCACTGAACCCAATAATATTTTACTTATGTACTAAGGGAAAGTGACATAATTATGTATTAAGCCAACTGCACCACAGTGGACAAAAACAAAATGGGGGTTTTAATCCTGTAAATATCAAGAAGGTCTCCAGTGCATTATGAAGAAATGTGTTGAAGACTTCTCTAGCATTCCAAGGGCTGAAGCTGCTCACTTCAATTAATGGGCTATTTTATTTGTCCCTTATGGTGAAACTGGTTTGTCCCAGAATAGCACCACTTTACTTAGTACATCAGCCTCACTGAGTCTAAAACTGGGAAACCTGATTCAATTACCATTTTAGTTACTTCTGACCTTAGGCAAATTGCTTGTAAGATTTGTGAGGCAAAAGCTTACTTTTGTGGAAACCTTTTATTAACAGTGCTGTGTAAAAATGAGTAGCTATGTAATAATAAATGCATTATCACTTGTTGTAATTATTACAAATTATTAAAAATGCCCATTCTAAACATTTCGGTTGGAGTCAGTAATAATTTTAAGCTTCAACATATTCCTTATATAATAGAAAGGTTATTAAAACCTAGACGTGTTTTTTTCAAATGTTCTAGAAAATAATAACTGGAGTTTTGAGAGATTTGTAATTTATGATAAACAATTATCATTCTACTTTATACAGTAAATCAGTATCACCAACTACAGTCAAGATGTTTTTTTCCAGGAGCAAGGTGGCTATCAAAATATTATACTACATTACAAAGAGCAAGCAAAAATGAAACTGCAAAACAAATACATCACACACAATAAAACTACTCTGGAACATAGTCAAAGATTAGCATAAGCTCCAACAAAAATAGTTATATAATATATTGTGTTTATATGCCACATTATGAATAGTTATAATCATCAATCATCATAGCTATAATTTAATTCCATATATCCCTCATTACTTAATTTTGTAATGCCCATTAAGCCTTTTAGTGCCAAAAGGGTATCCAACCCATTGTGAAAATATATATATATACAATAAAAGTAATAATAAACTTCAATATGAGGTTCAACTGCAATAGAGTGCATAAGGTTCAAAGAGTTTAGAAGCTCAATCGCACTTTCATCAGAAACCCAGTAACAAGCAAACCGAAGTACACTAACTTCATACCTTAAATATCCCTGTAACTTACGGTGACAAAGATAGATCTGCCTTCCAAACACTGTCCTTCAATCCATTCATTGGCCAATGGGCCGTCTAAGACTGCACCCCAAAAAACTTTTGGTTTGTTGAACAGCTCAGAAGACTCAACAGGAATAGATAACTACTTCCCATCATCACCAAAACCGTTAATTAGCCATACTGTAATACACTGATTTAAACAACACAGCGGCTCATAATAAAGTAATAAGCAATTTGTAATTAAACAAATCTGGTGATTTAAAGGAACAATAATCCAATCATACATACACAAAAGCAAAAAAAGACAAGTGGGAACCCCTAAAATAATAAATACCACTTCAATAATGAGTAAAAGAAAAACACAAATATATTATAGAGATATATTATAGATATGGTAAACATATATAGCACTTTCCAAGAAAATATATTTAGCCCCTTAACGACCACCCACTCCAGGGGTGGGCGGCCATTAAGGACCAAGCCACTTTTTTTATTTTTGCAATTAATTCTGGGATGGCGCGCTAACATCCCAGAATTTCATTACCAATACTTAACGTCCAGACCGGCGTAACGGTCCTGGCACATCACTGCACATTAAAGTTTTAAAGATTTAAGTGTTTTAATCATATTCTTTTAAAATTGTTTTTCATGGATTATCAAATATATATATATACTAGCAATGTGGGACAGCGCTGCCCGTCAGGATATATAGGGAATTAATACACACAGAGACACACACGCAAATGCACACGCATTCACTGAGATGCATAAAGAGCGACACAGTCATTCACACATACATGCAATGCACAACATGCAGACACACAGAATGTGATACAGACATGCAACACACACAGTGAGGAACACACAGGCACACACACAGACACACACACACAGAGAAGTGAGTCATAAGGGGGTGACTTATGTGTCATTGTAATGAGTTTGTGTTTGTACTTATGCCTCCACTGTGGCATTCATTCATATAGTTGAAATGCATGTGGTAATTGCACATACTATGGTGGAAGGTGGATCGCGCTGGCTCCCGGGGTGTGAGTGAGTATGAGTGAGACTATGGTGGAAGGTGGATCGTGCTGGCTCCCGGGGTGTGAGTGCGTGTGAGTGATTGCGAGTGAGTGACTGCATGTGAGTGATTGCGTGAGTGTGTTAGTGAGTGTATGTGATTGAGTGAGAGTGTGTGAGTGTGTTAGTGTGTGTGTGAGTGTATGTAGTATTAAAAAGTTACCTCAGCTCACCACTTCATTAAATGATTCTGGTGCTGGAGAACCCGATGGGTCAATGCCTCAATTTGACCCGTTGTCAATACATATAGATAAAAGATGATTCTCGCACACAGGATTCAGTTGATCAAAAATGTTAATATATTCTTTTATAAAAATAAAAGAATATATTAACATTTTTGATCAACTGAATCCTGTGTGCGAGAATCATCTTTTATCTATATGTGTGTGAGTGTATGTGATTGAGTGAGAGTGTGTGAGTGTGAAAGTGTGAATGAGAGGGTGTATGACAGTGAGTGAGAGAGTGTGAGTGTATGAGTGAGAGTGTGAGTGTGTGTGATTGAGTGAGAGTGTGTGTGATTGAGAGCGAGAGCATGTGTGATTGAGTGTGTGAGTGAGAATGTGTGAGAGTGAGTGAGAGTGTGAATGAGAGACTGTGAATGAGAGAGTGTGAGTGAGAGAGTGTGAGTGAGAGAGTATAAGTGTGTTTGATTGAGTGTGTGTGATTGAGTGTGTGAGTGAGAGTGTGTGAGAGTGTGTGTGTGTGTGTGTGTGATTGAGTGTGAGTGTATGTGATTGAGTGTGTGTGATTGAGTGTGAGTGAATGTGTGAGTGAGAGTGTGTGAGTGTGAATTATTGTGAGTGTGTATGATTGAGTGTGTGTGAGTGAGAGTGTGTGATTGAGTGTGTGTGAGGGTGTGTGTGTGTTTTTTGGCTGATGTGTTTGTGTATGTGGTGTAGGAGCGAGTGTCAGCCATTTTGTTTTTTCAGTTACTTGGATAGTGGTGGGCGGGCTGAATAGTGGGGGCAGGCCAACTCCCTGCATGATTTGAATCACTCCCCCATTGAATCACCCAATGGGAGCAGTAACTCCTCCTTACTTAAGTTATGGTAACATAGCAATATAACACACGGTGGCTCTTAAGTTGAGGCAGTGTAGCAATATGCTGAGGGAACAAATAGATAGTGGTGTTTGAGGCTTGCCCTCTGTAACATACAACAAAGCATCTCTCTCCCTTTAAGGAGAAAGGGCGGGAATCAGGAAGCAGGAAGTGGAGGAGTGACAGTTGAAAACAAACAGTTAGTGAGGTTGACTGAAGAGATGAAAAGAGTTAAATAAAAGAGTTGCTTTTAAGTCTATCCGTGAGTTTGTATTTTATGGAAACATTACACCCTCGTACTGAAACAGAGTGTATGGAGGGTTACAGTTATCTGTGGGAGGTGAAACAGTGTGTTTGTGGGGTCGTGATCCTGAATGAGAATGTGTGTGGACCAGGAGAAGTTATTGATATCCCCTACTTCAGGAGTGAGTGGCAGCTATATTTTTTTTGTCAGTTGGATAGTGGTGGGCGGGCTGGAGGGGGTGGGCCAACTCCCTGTATGATAAACATGCCCCCATTGAATCACCCAATGGGAGCAGTAAAGTCCCCACTGAATCACCCAATAGGAGTTGTGTCTCCTAATGAGACATAAATTATGTAATGAGGCATTCTGTTCAATGTGTGTTTGTTTTCTGAGGAGACATAAATTATGTTCTGTGTGTGAGGTACCATAAATTATGCAATGAGGCTTATTCTTTTATCTATATAGATATATATAAAATGAAAACATACAAGAAAAATATTACATACATATATAAAAGGACACATAGGACAGATGTAAGTCTTATGGAATGTACATAATTTCCCTTTCGAATGCCAAGGGATCTTTTCCCTTTGTGTAGAACAGAGGGACTTTCCTGTTCTTACAATGCCATCAGATCCACCGCTGTGAGACGCCTAAGTTGGACTATCTGTTTAAACACTTCAAACAGTGCCCAGCTGCCTGTATCCACGTCTTGATGACCAAGACCACATTTTCTATTCCTGCTATGTAGACTGCTGAAATGGCTAGAACATGAGTTTCTGCCTAGTGAAGGAGCTCTTGCATTTCCTTCCAAGCTGACTCGCTTTGAGCTCCTCCTTGGCGGATGATGAGTTGTCTGACTGGATCCAAACTAGCATCCCCATCAGTGTTTGAGTACAGTGAAAGAGTGCCAAACAGATTGCATGGATTTCCAGGATGCTGATTGAGAGGAGACTCTCCTCTTCAGTCCACTTTTGCATATGGATTACCAAAATTTCTTCTAAAGGAGCTTTGATCAGAAGGTTGTCCAGATACAGCGTCAATGAGATGCCTTGAGGATGTATGCTGCCATGATTTTTGTGAGGATTATTGGAGCTGAGGCCAGGCCGAAGGGCAGTGCGGTGAATTGGTAATGACTGCATGCAAAGGCAAAACAAAGGAAATGTTGGTGGTCTGGATGCAACATGCCTTGTAGGTAGGCATCTTGAAGATTCAGAGAGGCCAGGAACTTAAACTCATTGCTGAATGATAGGGCTCAACGATTCCATTTTAAGCACATAGCATCTTGTGGCATTTCAAGTCCAGGATGGGACAGCAGATGCAGCCCTTCTTGGGAATTACAGAAAGGTTGGGATAAAAACCTGAAAAGCGCTCTTGGGCTGAAACTGGAATCAGAACCTGCTAGTGCAGCAGATAGGAGATGGTGTGGATACTCTCCATCTGGGTCCCAAGGAACCCTAGACAAAAAGAAGAGATGAGGAGGTATTCTTCTGAAATAATGCACAAACCCACTGGTCTATCACTGATAATGGCTAAGTGTCTTGAAAATATGAAGGTGACCTCCTACAGGAAATGATGGACAATGACTCTGCTAGTAATGCAGAGGATCGCTTGTCAGACTTAGGTTTTGGATCCGACTTCTTGCATTGTAAAGTCTGTTTGGGCTTTTGGGTGGGCATACCTGGGGCCCTGAGGGACCTGAACTTGCATCCTGAAATGGCAGGGGGATAGCCACATGCCTTTCTTGCAAAAAAGTAATGCTTAGAAGAGATTTAGGGCAGGAAAGTACTCTTACCTCCAGTTTCATCACTACTGACCTTACTTAGGTCAGATACAAATAGATTATTTCTCACAAAAGGCAGAGAGAGAGAGACCAGTGATTTGTTGAGAGATTGGTCTGCCGACCAAATGTTTAACCATAAGGTGTGGCGTGCAGCAACAGATAGAGTTGAGGCCTTACCACAAAACCAGGCAGCATCAAAGGAAGCTTCAAAAGGATACACATTAGCTTCCAAAATTTTGGCAAGCATAATTAAAAGGTCTTCCTTGGCTTCTGAAAGTTGCTTCTGAAAGTTGATCACCCTAGACAGCTATTGCCTTATTGACCCAGTCAAAGCAAAAATGTCCCACAGAGTTGCCCCTGTGGCCACAAAGTTTGTTTTTAGTAGGGAATCAAGTCTTTTGTCAGTCTGAGCATTAAGACCTTCAGCATCTGCCAATGGAAGAGCTGTATTCTTGGCTAAGCATCAATAGCTCCTTGCATTACAGCCTCAGCTGTATAGCTGTGGTGTTTTAGAGATGATCTAATTAAGATAAAAATCTCTTATCTCCTCCAATAGAATCTGGTATAAGGTGTTAGGAAGGAAGACTGGAAAGTCTTTCTTGTGTCTCTGGACGATATCCAGTGAGGTAGATACCCCATCAAAGACCTAAGAGACCTGGAGGGTCTCAGCACTGTGATAAGCCCCTCTGTGGTAGGCACAAGGTCAGCCTCATAAGGATTCACAAAGGACAAGAAGGAGTCCATTTATTCTTCCACTGAATCAATCTCCTTATCAGATGTTTAAGCAACTAGTTGGTAATGTCCCCTAAAAACAGGATCAACTTGCATGATGAGGAGCATGGGTCACCAAGAGTAGACGCTCTTCTGAATAGATGAGGTAATGGATGCCACTGAGGACATCAGGGTTTTAACCTAAGCTGGCTCTTGATCAGTGCTGGATGGCCAAGGGGTGTACTAGGGGCCACAGAGAATACTCCCTTGGAAGCCACAGGGGCATGAGAAACAATGAGTTAGGGGGGTTACGGAAGCTTCCGAATCCTCGAGTCTGGGTTTTCCCCATATGTCCCTTGGGGTCAGACATGTCCAAGAAAAAAAGCTTAAACTAGTTTAAAGTGTACACAGTATAATAGAAAGCCCCATAAAATACTTATCTGGCATACAACGGGTTAAACTGGAGACAGAGACAAAGAGAGATAGAGAGAAAGAGAGAGAAGCATCAGCATCTGTGTAGTATAAGTAATGGAGGAGAAAGATGGCAGCCAAAAGGGCACTGAACCATTCAGAAACAAGCCCGGTAAACAGGATTCTGGGCAATGTACTTTTCCACCATTATTTTGAACTAAGCAACCTGTGGCTTTCCAGACATGGAACACTGAGAAACTCACCCCCGGGGCAGTCAGACCAGCCATTTCTACCACATAAACACATATGGGAGAGGGAGGTTCATAAAGAGTAGGTGTATATTCAACACATGATGTGGAGATGATGTAATTATGGGATGCAGAATAGGAACATGTCACTAAAATTGTTACTCATCAGTGTTCTGTCTTCACACTCCCATCTAAATAAAGCAGGAACTCAAAGAGATTCAGCAATGAGGAACAGACTTATCATAAAGTCAACCTCCACAGAGAAGTGGTCTAAACAGAAAACACATGTGAATTGGGCAGTCCAACTCCAGGGAAACCAGTGATGAGAGCCCACCTAATAGGGGATCATAATGCCCCATATCTAAGGTAAAAATAATAAAGTAGACCTAAAAAATTAAGAGAAGCGCCAGCTGCTTCCTCATGCTATCGCAGAGCACATGAATCTGTGATTAAGGCAATGGTTTTTCAGAGAAGAGGAAGTCTCATCCAAATATTCCCTGTCTTTTTTGAAGTGCCCTACCCTCTGGGCCTTCATGGTTCCTGTATTCCATACCGCATGTAAGAGAAAGGTGAGTTCCAAACACTGCATGTGAAAGAGCCCTTAGGCTGCTAAAACCTATTAGTTTCCCCCAGTAGGGTATAATAAATTAATAAGAAGGAACAATCATGCAAACCCTTGAAAATGAGGCTGCCACTCAGAAGAGGATTTGGAAAGGTAACAGGTACTATTTAAAGCTCAAGTTTGATGTTGAAAAATTGCACATTCTATACTTTCTTAGGTTTATTACCTTTTTTCTGCCAGCAAATAGTAGGGGAAGAAAGAATGAACTGAAAGGTGACACAATCTATTTATATATCCAGGTATATAATTAGTGTTGATGTGTTATGATTGACTCAAAAAGTGAAAAAACAAATAGAAAGCTTTTATTGGAGACAATTACAGGCCTTGCAACTGTATATGGTGAACCTTAAGTACTAACGGACTTGGATTCACAACATGAGCTTTCAAATATTCATGTCATCTGAGTATCTGTACTGCTATAATTCACCACTGAAAGCACAGCTTGCAGGTACAGTACTCCCACTGTCAGTGCTGCTGACCTCATCTAGGATGGACAAGTCCAGAATGCTTATTTTAATCATATTGACAGCTCCACAGTGGGAGTAATTACAGCAATCAGACTCAATTCCAGACCTCCTGTTTCACATAAAAGACAATTTCCCATACTGAAAATGAACTGCAAATGATATATTACAATTAAAAAATTTATGAAAAGAGTAATAAGAAAAACTATAAGAATATGGTAAAAGTGCATGACCTTGCCACATTCACTGGACTTTCTGACTAATACACAGCTTTATGCACAAAATACATTTTGGAGAAAACCAACTACACTATGGGGACAAATATGCATACACTTAAATAGGGCTTTTAACTTACTGAATGCATGAGACTTCTCCAATGAACTTGGGGCATTTTTGCTAAGATGACCCCCCTGCACAGAGACTCAACCCAATGTTTTTTCTCCAGGAGGACATCCTGTGTTCCACACAGGAGCCATGGGGATATACCAAAGCTAACCATCAAGATTCCAGGGATGGAAAAAGAGGAAAAAAAACTCCCATCACAAACCAGTTTCCACCGGTCTAACTGGTACAACATGAGCCTCAGGTTGCAATGGACACAGAAGTTTCAAACCAAATTACAGAAAAGCTAGCTAGAAAAGGGTTCTGATTTCTGAAAAAGTAAGAAAGAGATCAACACAGGCACCATAACCTGTAAGACCTTCCGGCCTAAGCCTGCTTCAGCCAATGCCAGCACACTAGCACGGTGGTGCTTGACAGAGTTGTGTAGAGACAACATCACAACTGTTCAGCAGTGGCCTGATTCTTTTAGGCCCAAGACGTGCCCACCTACTTGGTGGAATGTGCCATGACCCGAAATAGTATATGTTTCTTCCTCAGGACACACGCCTGGTCAATGTTCACCTTAGTCCAGGAAGTTACAGTATCCTTAGAAGCACCCTGGCCTGCATATGGGCCATCTGGAACGACAAAATGCAAATCAGGTGAATCAAAATGTAACTGATGTAACTGAGCCTAAGCCCTTTCTGATCACCATCCTAAAGAAAGACCAAAACTGCTGGAAGACGAAAAGGTCTTAGACAAGAGCATGGTCAGTGCAGACCACTTGAAGAAGAGGGAACAAACCCTATGATAGACTTCAGAAGAACTGCCTTTCTAGCCTGAACAGAAAAAAAATAAAAGAATCCGAAAAACTCTTTTTCTTCAGGATGCTGGTCTCAAGAACCACACCATCAAACTAGCTTCTCCACCAGAGGGTAGCACAACAGCCATTACACCAGCAGGTCCAGAAACAAGAGAAGATGAAAAGGCTCCACCATGGACAGACTGATAAAATCCAAAATACAGGCCCGACAGGGCAAGATCGGAGCTGTTAGGATTACATGAGCCCTCTCCATCTTGAGTTTCCTCAGCACCCTGGGAATAAGGGGGGTTGGAGGAAACACATATGTCTGGGGAAAATTCCATGGAATCCACTGGTTAGAAACCTTGAGGTGCAGATGACAAGCCATGACATCCACCCTTGGGAGCTCCCGAAGACAAACAATCTAGTTGAACATGAGCTTACTGATCTCCCAGTTTCTGGGATCCAGGTTTTGGAGACTTAGAAAGTCTGCCACAACATTTTATAACCCTGGAATGTGAACTGAAAATAGGGCCACAGTGTGGACCTCAGTCCACAAGAGAATCCTCCGGACTTTTACCCAAGCTGCAGTTATAAGGGTTGACTGAATCCACACAGAGGACCTCACCAGAGGCCAAGGTCAATGATGCAGCAAAATAAAACTGCCTGCATCTCTAGGATATCGATGGCCAGAAGGCACTCTTCCCTGGTCATAAGAACCTGGGCCATCAGGAGACCCAGAGTAGCGTCCCGGCCCTGCAGGCTGGCATAATTGGTGACCAAGGCCTGGTTAGGAATGACAAACAGGCAATCCAGAGTCAGATGGGACAGTTGAAGCCACCAGTCAGAGTTTTCCGTTATCCAAAGGGACAAAGGCATAATACAAGACAGCTGGGACTGATGCCTGGACCAATTACTGAGAATGTCCAGTTGCAATTCCAGGGTGTGCTGAATTTGCTGAACTGAAATACCTCCAGAACAGAGGCCAGGTAATCGGCACCTTCATGTACTTCAGTATTGTTGCAGATGCTCATAGTTATTGCCTGGGAAGCTTGAAGCTATAGAGACTGGATTGTATCGTCAGGAAGAAACCCTTCCCTTGGAGGGAACTGAATCTCTTGCTGAGAAAATGAGAAGCCAGAGAAGATTTCTTGAGTACCCACCCATGCTACTCAAGAACGGAGATGCATTCCTGAATCTGGTCTCTAGATTGTATTTGTAGGAACTTTGAGTAAAAGGTCACTTAGGTAGGGAGTCAAAGTGATCCCTTAAGCATGGATGTGAGCCACCAAGGCTGACATGGCCATTTTGAAGACTCTTGAACCTGAAGCTAGTCCAAACACAAAGGCAGTGAACTGGAAATGACTTCTCTTGAATGCAAAGCGCAGGAAGAGCTGATAACAAGGATGGATCAGAATGTGCAGATAAGCATCCTTCAAGTCAATGTCAAACAAAGGCAAACAAAATCCTGTCTTGCATACTAAGAGGTATTGAAGCAAGAGTGGATAACATTATTTTGCCATTGTACAAATTATTGGTAAGACCTGACCTTGAGTATGCAGTGCAGTTTTGGGCACCAGTTCTGAAAAAGGATATACTAGAACTAGAGGGGGTACAGTGAAGAGCAACAAAATTAATTAAGGGAATGGAGGACTTGATATATGAGGAAAGACTAGACAGACTTTGTTTATTTACTCTAGAGAAAAGACAAATAAATGGAGACCTTATCACATTGTACAAGTATATGAGAGGTCAATACAAGGATCTCGTCTGATCAGGTGACCAGGGGACATCTCTTGAGATTAGAGGAAAGGAGGTTTAGACTTCAGCAGAGGAAGGGGTTTTGTATAGTAAGGTCTGTTAAATTGTGGAATTCCTTGCCAAAGGAGGTGGTTATGGCAGATACAATGGATACATTTAAGAGAAGATTAGATACATTTATTTCAAAAGGGAACATACAGAATTATACTGTTTATCAGTAGGCAGATGAGGAATGTCTGATAAAGACTAACTTATCTGGTAGCATTCACTGGGGTATGAGGCAAAGGTTGAACTTGATGGACTTTATTCAACTTCGTATACTGTGTTACTAAGTCTAGGGAGGCATCCAAAAGTTGATCACCCCAAATAGCCATGACCCTAGTCACCCAGCCAATGACAAAGACAGGGCATAAGGAGGCTCCACAGGCCACTAAATTTACTTACAGAAACCAGTCTAGAAGTTTATCTGCCTGGTCCTTCAGGGTTGCAGTATCTACCAGTGGAATCGTTATATCATTGGCAAGATGAGAAATTGGAGGACCAGCCGCAGGAGGGGTAGACCACCTCTCTAACACTTCAGCCAAAAAGGGTTACAGGCAACTTCCATTCCTCCATGATAACCTTGTACAAGGAATGGCGAGGGGGAAATATAGGAACCTCCTTCTATCTCTTAAAAATATCAAGGGAAGAGGAAATGTAAGCCAAATCAATGAAACATGAATCATCTCCAGGACTATGCAAATAAGGCCCTCTGATGAGGAGATAAAGTCATCATCATAACAATCCCCCAGTGAATGAGACAAGTCTACATCATCACCCTTCCTCAGCAGAAGAGTCCCCAATGATATGTGTGTTGTTCCAAAAAGCAGGGATCAAGCACTTGCTGGGGGGGAGCAAGGTGTCTCACAGACCATGAGTCGAGGACCCCTAAATAGATGAGGGGATAAATGTAACTGAAGAAACA
Organism: Rhinophrynus dorsalis; assembly: GCA_037306005.1. Lineage (NCBI taxonomy): Eukaryota > Metazoa > Chordata > Amphibia > Anura > Rhinophrynidae > Rhinophrynus > Rhinophrynus dorsalis. Next base: position 304,784,110 of record CM074720.1, on the reverse strand, counting down.
CCTTAACCAAAACTGGCTCCTGGTCAGCAGATGAGGGCCCTAGAAGTGATGTAGGGGCTACTATGCAATAGGGACATAATGTACCAGAATACTCTCCAGGGAAGGCAGTCTGACATGAGGAACAATGGGTTAAAAGGAACCCCAAAATCCTTAGCTTTGGACTTGTTCATGTGTCCCTTTGATTCTGACATAGTCAGCAGACCCCACAAAATAGTGTAAAAGGTAGTCAAAATAGTAAGAGGTAATTATACATATCCAAAAGTACTTATCTCACTGCAAGGCATTATATAGGCAAGCAGGAGGGAGAGGCCAGCCTCTGCATAGTATGAAGAATCCAAAAAGAAGAGGACTGTCTGAAGGCCACATCCTCCTATGCCAGAACGCATGGAAAGCAAGGGTTTCTAGGAAATTTAGTCTTTGTTCCTAAATATGGTGGTGTGGCTCTCCAGTCATCCAAAAATGGCAACCCCAAAAGAACAGGAGTGGGTCCCACTGGAGGTAGATAGGCAATACACTTTATAAGGAGCACTATGAAACTATCTGCAGCCACCTAGGTGCAATCAGAAGTGAGATATGTCCAGAAGAAGTTCAGCAAATGAATCCAAAAGGGCACTGTGCAGGCACCTGGCTTAAAGGGGTCACATCTAAATTTGGTACATATAAAGAATAAGTATAAAAAAAGCTTAAATAAAGGAAACATGAGTGGATCAATAGGAAACCCCACTACCATAAAGACACAGTTCTTTGCAGTGTGTGTGGGGGGGGGGAGCACTCCAGTAAGGAGAAGGTACTGCAAGAGATAAAAGCCCTTGCAAATCACAGAAAATACTAAACTCACTACCAAAACAAACAAAGGCAAACAGTGCAGTGTATGTTAGGGAAAAGTGATTGCAAGTCAAGCAACAAACCACATATACGTGGGTGCCAGCTAATAGAAACACATACATGACTAGTAGTACTCTAGAGGTTAATTTACCTTAAATCTTAAGTCTTCAGGCTCCCATTATCATAAAAGAAGTAAGCTTTTGAGATGCTATAATGAGGTAAAGACTGATAAGTCAAGCCAACCTCAGCAGGTTTGTAGTCCTGTAAAATAAATCTGTGCACAATCCATGAAGTAGGAATTCAGTAATAGGAGCCTGCCTACTGGGGAATTATACAGCCCCAAATATTAAGAAATAAAAGAAGAAAAAACAAAACTACAAGAGCTGTGCCCATGCAACCGCCGTCTTACAAGGTCCTTAAAACTGAGCTTATCAGGAGGGATAAAGAGGGAATCTCCACCTCAGAGACCTTTTTAGAAGTGCCCTGCTCTCCTGGAGGAGGAGACTTCACCCTCGTGGTGCCTGTATTTCACATTGGGCAACAGAGAAGTACATTTAAATCCAAGACACACTTTGAAGGTGAAAACTTAATGGTTCACTATTAACTTTTTATTTCTATATGTTCACCTTCTAGTAAACACAGTCTTGAGATAACAGGTGGTGGAGTTCACTGTGCAAGATGCTGATTATTCAGAATGCACAGTCCACCACCAATCATTGTGTTGTAGAACTCATCTGGAAGGATGTACTACTATGATTCTATCATATAACAGTTGATGTAACAAATGTCTTATTCCTACACCTGCTTTACTCCAATTTATTAAAACTTCTTTCTTTAAAGGGATAGTAATGTTTCAAAATAAAATCAGCTCCAATTAATCTTCATAGTATTTGGGCAATGGAGAGTGTTATTTTAATACTGTCAGAGGTGTAGTATCCCCCTGTCGCCCCTTTTACCTAGTATAAGCCACCTCCCCTCAGATGTGGAATCTGGTCTTAAGACCAGACAGCTCACAGCAAGGGTATCACGGTGCCCGTGATTGCCTCCAGCGACTGTGTGTACAGGCAACATTGCATTACTTCCTGGTTCTCGCGCTGAAGCAGGGTTGTGTCAGTCAGTGCCACTGGCATTCTTGCTATCTCTGCTCTCCGCCAATGGGTACCCTAGCGTGCTAGGGCCTTGCGGTCACTGCTGCCTGTTAGAATACCCTAGCATTGTAGGGAGTTCCAGTCACCATTGCCTGTTCGGCTACCCTAGCATTTTAGGGAGTCTGAGTCACCATTGCCTGTTCCACTACCCTAGCATTCTAGGGAGTCTCGGTCACCATTGCCTGTTCTGTTTTTAATAATCTCCCAAATGTGCTTTCTCTACATAAAAACAGTTGAAACAAAATGCAACTATTTGTCTGATTCTTTTGAAACCCATACTACAAAATGACTGGTGCCTAATGGGCCCTTTGTTGATTGTAAAAGATGGAAAACAATCTGTTTTAATATTTAAATAATGCAAAAGAGATGGTGTTTCAGGTCACACCCTGGTGTTTGGTATAAATCTCAATGTTAAATTCAATTTGTGGCAATATAATAAAGGGGCATCAAGAAGTTAGAAGAGGGACCCACATGACGTTGGAAGGTGCACACCCAGATTATTAATGGTTAATTTCTTGGGAGCGTGTTACTGATGGAATTTTCTTACCTGAGCTGCAGCATTTTGGCTTGGGTGGGTGGGCCATTTAGGAAAAAATTGGGTATAAGTAGAAGATGGTTTGGTACTGGTCATTATTTTCAGATTCATTATTAGCATTAACCATTAACACCATAAACTACATGCCCTCCTTCCCATCCCACGGATAACCTCTTTTGGTTATGCATTTTATAGTATTTGTAATTATTAAAACTAGGGAAAATAAAACAATAAAATATATAATAACAATAACATTTAAAAAAAGAGAGGAGAACGTAAAAGTGATCTGTTTGTCACAGTGGGTGGTTTTATATGAAGAGGATTTAGCTTCTGACTTTCAAAGCTGAGCCATTGTACTTCACTCCCATTAGGCTTTGTTGGGCTAAGAAGGTAGTTGTCTCAGTTAGTTAATGTTAATGTATAACTGGGGTGCTGATCCTGCACATTAAGAGCCCCGGGTTAGACACCCCTTATCTATAGTAGTAACAATATTTTGAGTGCCAAAGGGATGCCCAATCCCAAAGTGGTTAATGTGGGTTAACCCTATAATCCTTTGAAAACTTTAGCCCTTTCAGTGCCAGTGTGTCAGGACACTTCTTTGGCACTGAATATGAGGCATGTTCAACATGCGACTTTTTAGCTGTTGCTGGCCAGGTGCAGCAGGCACTGCACAGAACACTTTCCCTTAGTAGCAGAGAAGGGAGCTGGAGAAGCTCCAGGCAAAAAAAGCAGTTTCAGCTTTCAGACAATGCATTGAGTACCAGTGTAGTGCATTGCACATCCTTTTGGCACTCAAAGGGGTAATGGACCTGTCCTCATGCTTATAACCTGAAGGTCAGAAACAAGGTAATGGGCACAGGTACCAAAGCCTGTCTCTTCTCACTAATGAGGAGAAGAGAGAAAGAGAGACAAGCCAGTGTTGGAGAGTGAATATGAGGCAAGCTGGGGAGATATATAAAATCCGGTGTCAGTTCATGCTAGATTCAAACATAATCTTTGTCTAATGTGTGAATATAGCAAGCACTGACAACGAATTCTGTATATCTCCCCAGGATGCATCACTTTTCACTCTACACCTGTGGCCCATCTCTCTTCTCCTGTCATTAGTGACTGGAGACAGACAACTTACATGTCCGAGTTAGGATTTGCTATTCTTTGACTTGTCCTTTTGTAGAACCACACGTTCCTTACACATTGGTTAAAACAAACAAACTATGTATTAGCGCAACTTAGAGCTCTAGCTCATTAACATTGGTGAACACTTAAAACTATACATTCCTGTGATCATTTCTGTGTGAACGAACTAATTTTAATAGGCAATCTTGTAATCCAGTGATACTATTCTGGCTGGATTAGTATAAGGTTGCCTCCTCACCCATTTTATACTGACTAGTTATAAAAAATATAAAGACTTTTCTACCTACCATCACAGCCCACTACTGTGCCCAGTGAGATGCGGTGTGGCACCGCTGCTCTGCTGCCTCGGAGTCTCTGAAACTGAGGTTGTAGCAGAGTGTAAAAGCAGCATTACTGTTAATCAGTGGAGGTGGGCTGTCGGCTGACGCCTGCTTAAAAAACAAGTGGTGGGCAGCTCAAGAGACTGGGGCCAAGAGTCTCCATTCATGGTTGCCCGCCAAAACACTCGAGGCTTCAGCTCCCCCCTAGCAACACCCCTGCCGGCCTGGCTGAGAACACAACGCAAAAGATGGGACACACAGAACCAACTTTTGAGCTGGCAAAAGTGCCAGCTCAACCTGCCACTCAGTATTGCTTCAACCTGACATAGCAACACACAGATGCTTTGATTTGTATTATATATTATTGTAAGCATTGTACATAATAGCTAATGTATTTGCTGCCTGGATTCTAAAAGCTTTCAACCTTTAAAAGACAGCTAACATAAGAAATATTTGTTAAAGCTCATTTTTAATAATTAAACATAATTTAACATAAAAGCTTCACTATTCAAGCCCTGCTCCAAGGCTTTCCCTCCATAGAGCTGATGCTGTAAGTAATCTACAGAAAGGCAACGGATGATTCCTTTTGGTTTCTTTAATGTCACAACCACTTACCTTGCTAATAAGAATGAGGCTGCCACTCATATCTTCGGCTCTTAAAAGAAGTGGGCAAGGAAACTTGAGGTGGACCTGTACAGTTACAATTAACTCCTTAAGAACCAGGCAGACCAGGGGTGACCAGGACCACTTTATTTGGCAAGCCGGCACATGTGAGTGATCACATAAACTGGCTTGCTGAGAGAGAGGCTGAAACTTACCGCTCCGGTCATGAAGCTGTCAGTTTTATACTCCTGGAATGATCACAGCACTCGTGAAGTGCCAGAACCATCGGATAAAATTGTGGACACTATAGTGAACAAATCAATGCCCATGATAGACAAGAAGCTATCAAAAATTGCGTACTCACCTTCTTATATCTCCTAAAGCTATGTAATATTCTTCCAATGCAAAACTTTCAATACCTAAAATCAGTTAGCTTTGTTCAAAAAACATTCTCACCTGGTTCCTTTTTGAGTCACAATCGTATCAATGATTTTATCAGTTCTACAGCTCATGCTCCTAATCCATTAAATATCCTTGCCTTATACCTGCTACCTAGACCACATGATTATGAATAAGGAGACTAACATGTCTGGCAGAAAAATGGTCTAAGATGTTGCAGATCCATTTTTCACCTGAGCTCGTCACCAGAGGTAAAGGTAGGGTCCATAGCATAATATCAGAATAGGCTTGGAGAAAACTACAATTTAAGATTAAAACAAAAGCCTGTCTTGCCATTAATATTATAATAAAATTATAAGTTAGTACCACCTCACAATAACAAATGTCCAAAATGTCATCAGATCAGAGTACATTTTTGGTTTGTCCTGCTATTTTTTTCTGGGATGAAGAGGTAAAGTACTGCAGGAGATAACAGACTGCACTTTTTGATTACTCTAAATCACTGACCTCTGCTGGCAGCATATCTAATGCACAGACCTCAACCTCACTTCCATACCTTCCGGGTCGCCCCAGACAATCAGCTTCAGGTGGGGTGACGAAACCTGCTCAAAACTGACTGGCTGGGAGGTGCTGGGAGAGGGGAGGGGAGTCTGTGCCACTAGGCATTGCTTCTACCGACACAGAAGGCGGCAGCAGATATATTTTTCAGTTTGGAAGGCGTTTTATTTCTAGAACAACAGAAATGACTTATTTATTTCATAACAGAATGGCTGAATTTTATTTTTAAAGGATATGCTGCACTGCATTTAACCTTTTGAGTGCTGGAGGGTTACCCCTCCTGCACTTAAAGGGTTAACTCTGGCATATCGTGCAGCCATTTTTTTCTTCCATTGACATTATATTTTATAGGAAAGAATAAAAAGAAGATAAGAAGAAAGAAGGTTAGAGAGAACAGAAGAAGGGAGATTGAAGAAGAAGACGGACAGTGGATGATAGGTAAGAGCAGGGCCTGCGCTACCATTAAGGCAGCACAGGCAGCTGCCTTAGGGTGCCGCAACGGAGGGGCGCCAAAAAGGGAGCAGCTGAGAGTTTTTTTTTTTTTTTAAATATATCTGCCTCGAGGGAGCGCTCATTTACACTACCAAGCGCTCCCTCGCGGCGTCTATGGGACGCTCACAACGCAGAGGACCCAGGCTCTGTAGTAATACAGAGCGCTGGGAGATGACATCATCTCCCAGCGCTCTGCATTACTGAGAACAGCTGGGAGCTTCAGCTCTGTGCCGAAGGAGGCACAGATACTTTAACACAGTGGATGCAAGGGGTTAAGGAGAGCCACTCTCTTGTACTTTGGCCAGGGCCCAGCAGTGGTATAAAATGTCATTCAGAGACAGTCACATACAACACTCAGTGTGTGTTTTTGATCTATGACATTCCATGCTCTAAAAGAGCATGTGTGTCCATTTTGCAGAATGGACAATGAGTGTTTTCACCAAGAAAAAACAAAAAACAGTTTGTTGGTTCATGTAGTTCAGCAGATTTATGTACTGGTGCTATGTAGAGAGCCACAGCCCAAGGGTATTGGAAAGTGCTTTTCAGCACAGTGTTGCCTCCAGCAGTCCTGATAGTCTATAGCTAGCTCACTTATGGCAAAACCACACTCAAGGTAGGGGATCAGGGGGCATTGTGGAGATGAAGGGGCATTATGGAAGGGGCAATGTGGAGATGCAGGGGCATAAAGGAAGGAGCAATGTGGAGATAAATGGGCATAAAGGAAGGAGCAATGTGCAGATGAAGGGGCATTATGGAAGGGGCATTGTGGAGATGAAGGGGCAATGTGGAGATGAAGGGGCATTATGGAAGGGGAAATGTGGAGGTGAAGGGGCAATGTGGAGATGAAGGGGCATTATGGAAGGGGCATTGTGGAGAGGAAGGGAGCATTGTGGAGGTGAACATGTGGGAGGGGGCAGGTGGATTGTGTCCGGGTTGGGGGGGGGGGATCAAAATGCACCTTCGCCTGTGTATACAAAAATCCTTGCACCGGCCCTGGGTAAGAGTTATACAGCTATGGGTGTTAGGCTAGTATTAGGGGTGGTCTTGTTGCACTTTACTGTTAAGGATAGTGTACAGTTAGTGTTTGGGAGGGTGACTGTGTTTGAGCTAACGAACGGTGCTTGACAGTATGTCAGGCACCAATCGTTAGCTGTTTTCCTTTGATGTTCCCATTATTCATGCTATTTTTAGTGTGCATTTTGGGAACTTAACAGACAAAATGGACGTTTGGCCACAAAGCCTTTTCAGTGGCCTAAAGTCCATTGTGGTTTCAGCTGGTAGGGCAATTGAAATGCTTCACTAGCACTTTTTGCTAACGTGCCCTTAGAGAATATTGCCACAACGGCTGTTTTACCAGCCTCAAATCAATCGAGGCCCTAATGCCTTGACAGAACAACCTCCTACCCCCACTTTCTTTTTTCTTTTTTTTTTTTTTTTTTTAAAGATGTTGGTAAAATAATGCAGTTCTGAGTGCTTCTAAAAAAATTGTTGTGTAAAAAATTCAGATTTGAATGAAAAGCATTGTAGCAGTGTTGCCTGGGTTTATTGTTTACTGTGAAATATTTTTGCTTTCTGCATAAGGCTCAGATTATTTGCTGGAGACAAGGCAGAAATTCAAAATATTTCCTACAGACTACATTAAGCCTTGGAGTACCAGAGAAGTATGCAGTGCATTGAAACACAATGCGTTGGATACCTCTCTGGCACTCAAAGGGATAAATATATTTTTTCATTTCAAATGTCCATTGACAATATGTACTGGCAGTTACTGAAGAAGCAACCTTAGCTACACTGCGTCACATATTAATTCAAAATGATCTCAGGTGTGAAATTGATGTTTGTTATTAGGCAAAGACTTATTTCTTTTTAATAAGTCTCTCTTAGAGGTCAAGTATTGCTATTGCAAGATATTGTAATAAGGTGGTTGCATGACAATTTAACACTTTGAGTGCCAAAGGGGTACCCAACGCATTATGAAGCAATGCCCTTGGATACCTCTATGGCAATCAAAGGGTTAAGAACCAAAGTCTTCAGCTTTATGTTAGAAAAAATAATAATGTGAAGCTCAACCATTATTAGTTTAATGGTTGCCTGATAATGCTTCAATTTGTCATGGTTTATTCGCACACAAGTATATTCGTGTACTTACCAATAAATCCTTTTCTCTTAGGATGAGATGTTCAAAAAGTTGTAATAATGAAAACATTTTCTGATAATGAGTTTGTGGTAAAAGAAGGACAATATTTTCTGAAGTAAATCCATCACGTTTGAAAATATCATAAAGAATTAAAAATTACAGTAAGAAGATTTTGATGAATATTGCCCTTAAAAATTCTTATGATAAAATGTCTTTGATTTTGTCTTTGGAATGAAAATTTTCAAAGAAACAAAGATTGTTTTTGTCTATAAAATGATACATTTTACCAGTTAAATCTATAGTATTGCTTCTCACTCCTGCCAACAGTAGTTTATCTTCTCCAAGTTTAGTCCATATTTATTTTGTCGGGGAAAAAGGGTGTTAATCAGACAAAAAAAATGATGATTATAAGAATATTTTCTCTGAAAATACCTTACAATATGATAGTAGATTAAACCATGCCCACATTTAAGACAACTTTTTCCCTTAAATGGAGATGGCAGAATTGGATGCAAAAAATGATGGTAACAATATTTTATTCTGATTACAGACAATTTCAGTTACCATCACTTTATGAACATCTCGCATTTTGTCCATGTGGAACACAGGAACCATCAGGCAAAGTATCCTCCTGCTGGAAGGCAGAGCACTTGCCTTAAAAGGCACACAGACACGGAGACTCCCTTACTGCTTCACTTTACTCCAGCCAGTCTAATCCAGTTTTAAATATAAGTATAGAAAATATATAAGAAAACAGGAAATGCAGGAAAAGGAATCTACTAAACTAGAGAACAGAAGAGGATTTCCCTGCTTAGGAGTGGAAGTTGGTCGTCAGTTCTACTTTAGTTGTGCACTGTTGTACCCTGTGTCCTTTCCTGCTGCAAACTCTCTGCAGAATGTATTGTTTCTACCTACCCTCAGATTCGTGTTATCGGTCTTAATCCACTCAAACCTATATTCCATTATTGCCAGACTCGGACAGCGGCATTAGCCTGCTGGAAGTATTTGTTACTATTAGATTCATGTTAGCGTTCTTAACCTGCTCAAACCAATATTCCATTATTGGTAGATTCGGACAGAGGTATTAACCCGCTAGACGTATCTGTGGCTGTCAGATTCAAGATATCGTTCTTAACCAGCTCAAACCAATATTCCATTATTGGTAGACTCAGACAGTGATATTAGCACGCTGAAAATTCTAATTGTAGCCATCAGATTCGTGACAGCAGTCATAACCCCCTTAACCATGATTCCTTTATTGGAAGATACCCTGCTGTGGTCTGAATCCGCTTCCTTCTTGCAGGGTCCTTTTGTTTCTGCATTTGAATTCATCTCATTGTTGGTTTGGAGTTTCTTTCAGTCTACTTGATATCCTATCCTGGTCTGGGACCTGGCTCACCTAGGGTGGAACATCTAGCTTTGTGTCCACCAAAGTTAATTTGGCAGGATTCAGACTACATATTAGAATGTGACACTCCAAACAGCCATGGCCCTAGCCAGGTAAGACCTAAGGTGGCACCAGAAGTCACAACCTTCACCTTTCATTGTGAATCCAGGCATTTATCTGCTTGGTCCTTAAGTGTCACTGAATTTGAAAGCAGCAAGGTTGTATTCTAGGAAACGGGAGATAGTAGAAAGGGCGTAACCCAGTGCACTGAATAATTTGGGATATGAGAGACAGACGTCTTGAAAAAACAACCTCTTGTCAAGCATCCTCCACTCATCCAGGAGTACCTGGTCTAAGGAATGGTGAAGAGGAAAAAAGTATCCTCCTTTGGTCCTTTGGACTTTTTAAAAATATAAGGGGAATAAGAAAATTAATTTGAGGCCTCTGAGAACTTCAACATTTCCAGGACAGCTTGAACAAGACCCTCAGCAGGAGAAGCAGACTCCTTCTCAAAAGAAATCCCCAACAGCCAATCAACCTTCATTCATCCATGAGTACCTTTTCTAATAAATGCAGAAGAGATAAAAAGGCAGCATCTTTTTGCGCCTTTTAAAAATATGAGGGGAAGAAGAACTGGAATCTGATGCCTCAAAACAATTAAACATTTTCAGGACAGCTTGAATGAGACCCTCAGCTGGAGAACCTTGCTCTTCCTCAACAGCAAAGGAGGAATCCAAATTATCCTCATCAGAGTCCCCTTCCTCAACTAAGAAGTCCCTGCCATGGAAAAATGTCCCTCGGTAAAATGGATGCCACACCTTTTGGGAGACAGGATAGTTCTGAGGGCAAGATTCTGGAATACCTGGAATAGAAGAAACTATAGCAGTCACAGATGAAAGCCTTAATAGATGAATGCACCTCTTCCTTAGAAGAGTGCCTCGGACACCATGTGGGGTGCCACAGAGCAAGTGAAATCCCTAGGGGGATTATTCTGGCACAAATAATAATTCGATAAAGGGATAAAGGTATCTTGCCCATGTCTAACTTAGGTGCAAACATAGCCAGGAGACCCCTTAAAATATATTACATGGCAGTAGAAATAACATATAATTACTAATATATATTTAAAAGAACTTATCTGCCTAAAATGGTTAAAGTGACATGCAAGGAAGTAGAGACCTAATTTCATGCTTTCCACACTGAAGTGACAAGGAAGAGGACTGATATAGAACATCCTCTGCCCATGCCCTAAAACCTGTGAAATGGGTAGCTACCAGACAAAACCCTTTACAAATAGTGCAGTGGCTCTTCATCTGCCACACAATAGTACCCTTTGATATTGGTGGGATCCTCAGGTCACCACTGAGCAGTTCAAAGACAGAGAACCCCAATAAGCCTCCTAAATCCAATACGATGCAAGCTGTGGAACAGAGTCTCCCTAATGCCATCTGTGTCCCAATCTAATTGGGCTGTCACATGTGCCTCTTCATAAAAAAATGAAGTTGCATTAAACACAAGTTAAAAGTTAGAAATTAAATACAGAATATGGTAAAAAAATAAAACAAGAAGAAATAAAACAGAATAAAAGAAAGTGAACGAACATAAACTGAAGTAAGTGAAGGAAAAATAATTAAAATGGATTAAAATCCCCCGCTGGTAAGGGAGATAAATAGCTAGACAGACAGTCCTCTTCAGGCTCTTATGAACCATACCATGGTCTGTTCTGCCAGCTAAAAGGAATCTGAGAGGCGAGGACTGATAATGCAAGCAATCATCTAACAGACCCAGATCCCTTAAGTCTGTGCTCTTGTTCAAACCAACAATGAATGCCAGAGACAGAAGACCAATTAATGGGAGATTACATAGCCTCATCCTATGGACAAAAAAAGAAAGCCAACTAAGAGTGAATATTTGTGCATGCACACTCCATCAAAAATCATTTTTAAAACTGGATTAGACTGGCTGGGGTAAAGTGAAGCTGGGAGGAAGTCTGTGAATCTGACAGCAAGGCAAATGTCCAGCCCTCCTACAGGGGGATATTTTACCCCATGGTTCCTGTGTAACACGTATAACTTAAGAGCATTTGAAGTCTGATATAAACTGTAACTAAATTGAGACATATTACTAAATTGATAAGTCATGCCCCATTAGAATCATGGACATAGTTGTCTCTCATTCAGATCAATAAAGTCTATAGTTTAATGTGTGAAGTGGAAACCTAAATACATACCTAAAATAGTTTTCAGCAAGGACAGGCAAACTGCAGATCCTCTTCCAAAAATTCCAGATCTAAGGCATGTATGGCCTTCGGGCCTAATGGGGCTCCCTGGGCTGGCAGTGTGAGCCACTTTGTAGAGAGAAAGTATATAAGTGTACTGCAGGCCAGCAACATGGAGGTTTAGATCCCATTTAAATCAAAGGGTTTTTTTCTCTCAGTCATTTTAACCCTTTGAGTGCCTTTGCAATGCATTATGTACCCCTCTGGCACTCAATGGGTTAACCCTCTAAATGTGTGGTGCTATGTAACACCCCACCAGTATACATAGGTAAATGTAAGACACCTGCAACTATACAATGAACAAGTTACATTTGCCTGTGTATACTGGGAAGGTGTTACGTGGCCACCCTACTGGCCATATGTAGAGTGTGGACAATCTGTATATGGTGATTGATTCACTTTCTACTCTTAGATGGTTTATGCACTAATTCACTTTGCCTTTATGTTTTTGTAAGATACTTAGATAAAGTTTTATAATACTGTGGTAATGTTACTTTTTTTTAAATTTTTTTTTTAATTTCTCAACACTTTTTTAAGAATTTTTTTCTACTGTACTGGGGTACATTAACCCTTTGGGTGCCAACCTCAAAATTTTCACGATTGGCATAGTGGGCCTGCATGGTCAACCACATGAAGCTCTTTGGTGCAGGGAGAAGCTTCAATCTTGCCCTTCATGTAGGGAAGACGTTTCCCTACATAGCAGGGCAAGTTTTACCTTTTAAATATACAGTATACACGATTCCTTTGATAAGCATGGGAGCGATCCGGTATATAAAAAAATTAACATAGTGCAGGATATTTTGATCCAGTACTATGTGCCTAATAAAAATTAAATCAGAGCTTGTGGGGGTCATCGGGTCCCCTTCTGATGCCCCACATGGCACTGATCTCCTATCCGATAGGATAGGCGATCATTGCAGTAACCAGGAAGGTGATTACTGAACCCAGAGCTGAACCCAGTGTTCTATGAACTTCCTGGTTGAGTAGGAGGGCCTTCAAGGCTCACAAGATGACAGTGGGCCTTGAATGTCCTCATGTCGTTCATAGAACACCAGGTGGAGCTCTGGAATCGGTGGGGAAGTTAAAGAAGGTAAAGGAAGGCAGAGATCTCAGTGATTCTGTTGCGGACATCCTTGGAGGAAAATGCTGAGTATGCGGCCATCGACTGTATTTGGGTTTGGCATGCTTGATCTAAGGTCCCTGTCAACCTGAATTTCAATTTAAAGTTGAAACTTCAGTTGTACAGCACACCTCGGCGGTACTGTGTACAGTAAAGTCACTTTTTGCAAAAAATATTTCTCTAATAGCAGTTAAGGTACCCCCTTTGGCAGCTTGGATGTATTTATAGTCAAAAAGACAAGACAATTATGTTCTCACTTTTATAATTTATGATCTTTGTCATGAGAAACCAAAGGAAATAATGGCTTAGGTCATGTAAAAGTATTCCCAGAATAGTATCAATCATACTACAAGTGCACATAAAATTATAATATAAGTGAATAATACAAGAATGCTGCAAGCAAATATTGCATCACTTTGTGAAAGATTTATTAATAGACCTAATTTTATCAGTCTTATCAATATCTTAGCCTTTGTAGGTTTAGTCATAACATAATCTTAGGTAAGTTTCAAGGATGATTTAATAAAGGAATTAGAAAGAAAAAACATGCCAAGAGCTTTGGGAAAATCATTGACTTTTCTGAAGAAATGCTTCCAGAGCATAATAAATTACATTATTCCAACTAATTCTGCTTGAATTTACTAGCAGATTTCATATAAGTATGCAATAACGTAAGAAAAAGCCTTCTGAGTGCCAGAGACACCTTCAGCATACTGTAGCTCTCTGCACTGGAGACCTAGCTGGCTCCCAAATGGTAAATCATTAGATAAACATGAATTAAAAATAAATAAAAACTTAAATGATGCCAGAAATATGTTGTTGGATGCTAGGAGAATAAGCGAGGCATCAAGGAAACAGCACTTTCTATTTTCTTAATTTTGGTGGCATATAATAATGTGAACTGGCTGACACAACATTGACAGGGTATGTATCCTAGAATACAATTTTTTAAAAGATGAGATGGCTGGGATGTTTGCACATTACTTTTATAGTAGTTATTCAGCAAGCACCCCATTTATACCACATAAAATGCTTTTGCATTTTAACACAGATATGTGTGATACTGGGGCAAGTGTATGAATTTTCCAATGCAGTTAGTCAGTGACTGCACCACAGGGTATGTACTACAGTTTATGATCTCCACCTTTGTTTAAATTTGAATATCAGCAAGCACCATACTCTAGCCCTACAGCATGAACAGGGAAATGGTAAAAGACACACTATTTCTTCTGTGCCTTGTCTAATACACTGCATTAAAAGGAAACTACCACCCATCTTAAACTTTGTGGCAAATAATCTCCCATCTGGCGACTAGCTGCTCAGGAGTGCTAGTCACCAGAACAATTAACTGGATAATGAGAATTATACCCTGCTCTGGGGCTGACAGGCAGTAAAGAGCACAGACATCTTTCCATAGTGACATCTGCACGCCTGCACTGTCAGTCCAAGCCAGCTCTAGGAGGCGTTGCTAGGAGCCGTTCGGCTCCAAAAGGGACTAACAGTGCAGGCGCGCAGACATCACTATGTCTGCACTCTTTACTGCCTGTCAGTCCTGGAGCAGGGTATAATTCTCATTAACCAGGTAATTATTCTGGCGACTAGAACTACTGAGCAGCTAGTCGCCAGATGGGTGATTATTTGTCACAAAGTTTAATATGGGTGATAGTTCGGCTTCAAATATGTGTACAGGTGTCATAGTCATGATCCTGATTTGTAGACTGCCCATTACAACTGAGCTTGCCTCTCGGTGGACTTGAATCAATGTCTCTGTGACTGCAGAGCAATCACAGCTTGAGCCACTAGAGAGAAATAGATTAGCAGATTTTCCTTTTCCTGTTTCTTGTTGTATGGACCAGGCTTCTTGTCAGCTGCCTCTTGTTGGGAAAGTATTTAACCCAGCATCCTGACCTGCATTGCTGGCCACCTTCGTTTAATGTCTGGTCCATCTCTCTTTGAACCTTTGTTGCCTACCCTGACCTCAGACTGCATAACGACCTATCCTTTGCCTACAGACTGATATTCTGAACTGAGTTCTGTTCATAGCGTCATTAACCTAGAGGTTCAACCTTTGGGGGCAAGCAGCTGTGTCTTAAAGATTCTGTGCCTATTCCTGGCTTTTACCTGGACTTTCTAATCTTTCCTTGTGCCTGCTGAATTTCTAGGTTTGCCTTTGATTCTCCTGTATGCTGGCATGCTGGCAGCAGCTGTTTAAACCTTGGTCATAACAGGGACAATACTGCCACTGAAATCCTGCTACATCAACTCCCTCCAGTGGTTCCAGCTAGAAGGCAATGATCTCCCAGTAACTGTGTCACCAGTTCAAGTACAGTGAAAGGCAAGCAACCATGGCATGTTTGGGAGGAACAGGGTGGTTCCATTATAGATGAAGGAATCATAGCCATACTGGAAATAAGGATTTTAGCAAATGCAGACTCATGTTCTGGAGTTTGCTATGTAGGGGCCATGGAAAAAGAAAGATATAATGCACCAGCATTGCCATGGGGAACAAAGGGTTACTAAAGTAATCCTGAAACTCTGGTGGCCTTAGACTTTCTCATGTCTCCCTTGTGCTCAGACATAGCCAGGTGACCCCCAAATGGAAATACAGGACAGAGAATAAGGATAAAATACTTATCTGCCTGTGAAGGATTAAAGGGACAGTAATGTCCCATAGAATAGTTTAGAGTTTTGTAGAGATTAAAAAATAAGCTAAATGCCACAAATGCTATCTCTCAAACCGCTATGGTTTGAGAGATATCCTCTGCTAAAGTTCCTCTTCTCCTGATGTCAGCTGTAAAGCTGACAGAAGGAGATCCGTGTTGGCCGACACAAGGAGGCTCTTCAGCAGAGCAACAATAGCGCAATTTAAAAAGAATTACTTCATTGGAACAGTCTAAAAAGTGTGCTTGCAAACCAGGCACACTTTGTAGACGAGTGTCACGGTTTGTTAAGAATACTCAGACAGTTAGGTAAGGTTAAAAGCTTTATTGAAAAAAATAAACAATAGCCCCACTCAGGTCCAGATGAGGTCCATACCAAGTACTTTCCAAATCTGACTCGGGTGAGGGTGAGAACACACACAGTAGTAATAATACAAGATAAATGTGATGATCTTGGACTTGCAGGCAGGATTCGTAGGTAGTTTCAGGAACAAGAATATCCTCAACAGCCCCACACCGCAATAGGTGACACAAGCGATGGGTAACTGAAGGTCAATCCCCTAGTGGACTAGGGATATCGGAGGTAGCACAGGTAGTGTACAGGTAGACACTTGATCCTAGACTTCTAGGGTTAATGGAGGCAAAATAGGCAAGACTCTGGCAGAAACTGAACCCTAGAACGCTAGGATTAACTGAGGCAACACAGACAGGAGTCTGGCAGTGACTGAACCCTAGAACGCTAGGGTTAACTGAGGCAAGACAGACTGGACTCTGGCAGCAACTTGGCCCTAGCACGCTAGGGTTAACGGAGGCAACATGGACACGACTCTGGCAGTGGCTCGACCCTAGAATGCTAGGGTTAATGGAAGCAACACAGACAGGACTCTGGCAGCGACTAGGCCCTAGCACGCTAGGGTTAACGGAGGCAACAGACGCCAGATACTGGCAGTATACTGACCACTAGGGTGAGCATAGGCAACACAGGCAGAAGTCTGGTTTAGACTGGGCCCTACTATAGGGTTACCGGAGGCAACACAGACACTGGTGAGTGATAGGGCTCCCACAGGCTCCAGGAGACTATAGGAGCGATTAGGCTTAACAGGCGCTACGCGGTAAGCGAGTGGGAGAGAGTAAGGTACGTAACATAACCGGTCCGTAACCGGTGTTGCCTTGATCAGTACTCCGAGGTAGTCAGCCAGTCCCGTGAGCGACGGAACCTGAAGCTCAACCAGGTTGGCACACATGGAATACATGGACCACCAGACACTAGCCAAGCCAGATCGGTGCATTCAGAGTAGTCAGCCAGTCCTTAGTCAGTAACGGAATCAGATACTCAGCCAAGCCAGTTCGGTACACAAGGAGTTAGTCAGCCAGTCCTTAGTCAGTAACGGAATCAGATACTTAGCCAAGCCAGTTCGGTACACAAGGAGTTAATCAGCCAATCCAAGGTCAGCAACGGAATAGTATCACAGGAGCGTCAGGAACTAAACGTAGTCAGGCGAGCCGGGTCATACACGGAGACAGGAACAAGAGCTACTAGTCGCTAGATATGGGTACACCACAAAAGGGCACTGGTAGAATGACAAGAGGGCGTATTTAAAGGCAAACCCTGGGAGGAGTCATCAACACAGAGCCAATAAGAATACAGCCAGGGTAAACCCAGGAGTAACAATGTCATTCAGACAGAATCACGGGCACTGTGATAACGAGTATAGAGTCGCTTGTCGATCCCCAGATCAGGAACTTCTGCTGTCAGCTTGCAGCTGGTGTCAGGAGAAGAGGAGGGAGAGAGGAACTTTAACGCAGGATATCTCTCAAACCATAGTGGTTTGGGAGATAGGATTTGTGGCATTTAGCTTATTTTTTAATCTCTACAAAACTCTAAACTATTTTATGGGACATTACCTCAACATAAAGGTAACCATCCAACCCTGGTTAAAAGGATAGTAATGTGGCTTTAAAAGTTGCTCGCTGAGTCTTCTGCATGTTAAAAGTAAACATTATCGCCTAATGCCTTACATGTTTGAAGTTCAAAAGCTACGAGGCGATAAAGATCCCCGCCCACCCCTTTCTGGCACGTCAAGCTGAAGATGCAGGCTGGTGAGGACAGCTGCAGCGAGGGAGAAACTTCAGTATGCAAAGGGAAATCCTACCCTCCTTCATCAAAGTGGGTGTAGGATTTCCCTTATACTTATTGAATTTTGTCACTAGCTGCAGCCGTAGAGTCGCACGACCCAATTAGAGATTCAAAGGGAGATGGCCAAAAAGGGGCGGGCGGGGGATCTTTAGCGCTGAATAACTTTTGAACTACAAACAAGTAAGGTATTAGACATAGCGCAATCCATTACTTTTAACATACAGAGGACTCGGCAAGCAACGTTTTTTAAGTGACATTACTTTCACTTTAAATGTAGTGGCCAGGGGAAGAGGGGAAGAAAAAGTAACTACAAAAGGACCAGAGTGCCATTTATACAAGAAAAGCACAGACCACAGATTATAACTGCTAGACAGAAGAGAACAGAACCTGTGCATTCTGAAACTGGAATCCGCTTCAGAGAAGAAAGCAGTCAAGTAAAGTTGTGAAAGGCATCCTGAGGCAGACCCCAGTTCTGTTCAAGTCTACTCTCTGGTCCATATCCATCCTGGAGGAACATGGAATAAAAGCTGGTCTAATGGGGGATTGATAAGCCCCAAATAAACTACATAAATAAAAAACAAGCTAAGAGAATGTTTGCCCTGACCATATCCAACAAGCTCACTTTTAAAACTGAGCATGTCTGGTGGGTATAAATTAGAGTAGGGGTAGGGAGGGAGTCTCCTCCAACACAGAGCTCATTTTAGGCAAGTGTTCTGTTTTATTGAAGGATACCAGCATAATTAACAGAATCTCACAGATCAAGGCATCCATAGATTTCTCCCCAAGATGAGACAGACTTCAAGTGAGATGGCTTAAAAATACAGTACAACATAACTGCCATTTCTAACCTATCTCGATTGCTCACTGGAACCCGAATTAATTTGAAGTATAGTTATCCATAGAATATGAACAACCAGGAACTACCTAATTATACACAGGGTAGAGACAGTGAATTCGCAATCAATGTAAATAGTACCCTAAACCATGTGAGTGCCAGATGGGTGTCCAGAGCAAATGGAATAGCCTACCAGCTGAAGTGGTAGAGAGTAATGCACTGAGGAAATTTAAGCATGCATGGGATAGGCATAAGTCTATATTGTACATAACACAAAGATTTACAGTATGGAAAACGGGCAGACTAGATGGGCTAAATGGTTCTTTTTATGTTTCTAGAAGGACTAAGTAGGTGTTCTTCAAATAGAAGTCATGTATTACTACATACCATTTACTGCTAGTTGTTTTGGTTTACAACTACATAAAGCATTGTCCCTTCTAAGTCAATTGCATCTAATGATGCTTAATGTTTGTTTTAACCCTTTTAGTGATAGAGGGGCACGGAATGCATTGTAAAGCAATGCATTCCGTGCCCCGCTGGCGCTCAAAGGGTTAAACAGGAGTGAACTAATGCAAAAAAATAAATAGATACAGTACCTGACTGTTGTATGAAGGACAGCAATCTCAGTAAATTACTCTGCTGGACAAATCAAGAGACACATATTCCTAACATATTGATTCTCCTTTAAAGATATATCTTCCACCTAGAAATTAACAAGGCACTCACCTACAACTGTGCCATTCACTTCCTCATGTGGCCTGCTGTTTTACTTTGTGGAATGTAATATGCACTTCCGTAAGATAGAACTAAGATAAATAGTTATTAACTATTAATGGAAACTAGATCTCATTTATCCATACTTATTCCCTGGATGTCTCTGCTGTACACTTCATTCTCATGGACTTCATGACACAGCCATCTTCTGTTTCACATTCTACCTACCTAAATAACCATATAGCAAAGATCATTCTGTCCACTCAGTCTCTCTTAAAATAACATTTGTTCTACTCTATCATGGCTCATCAATAATGTTTAATAAACACTTAGAGAATGGAACTGGACTCTGCTATAGTTATCTACCCTACGTATATGCTCTCTAAAGCATTTCAGACTCCAAGATCAGAATTTTGGTAGACAAAATCTTAGTCCATCAGGCTGCTTTGTGGCTCATCATAGAAGGGTAATGAACATGAACATGGAAAAAAAAACATAAAATGGATCGTTAAACTAAGGAAGCTTTACTTAAATAAACTGGAGATGGCACTCTAAAATATTATTCATTTTAAATAGAATTAAAAACTGCCTACATGTTGCACTAACCATATGCTTGTAAAAAAATATTTTTTTTGGAGAAATGAAGATTTATTCTGTTGGTAACACAGTGTGGCACTTCATGCTAATTAGTTTCTGTACTGAGTAAATATTATTTCACACTGTGCTAAGGATAAATCTAGGAGTCATTTCTAATAGCACAGAT
This sequence comes from Rhinophrynus dorsalis, assembly GCA_037306005.1. Classification (NCBI taxonomy): domain Eukaryota; kingdom Metazoa; phylum Chordata; class Amphibia; order Anura; family Rhinophrynidae; genus Rhinophrynus; species Rhinophrynus dorsalis. The sequence goes on along the minus strand of CM074720.1, from coordinate 304,764,062 downwards.
AGAGTGATTGAGTTTTGCTCTGAACAGAATTAATTAGCAGCGAATTAGTATATACTACCTTACTGTGTGACACAAATATAAAGTTCATGTCTCAAAAACTATGTGTTTTACAGAAAAAATGGCTGGTACAACATATAGTCAGAGTATAATTCTCTGTAAAACAAACTAAACATATCTTTAGGTGACAATTCCCCTTTAAAGGTTAGATTTCAATATCACTTGCATTTTAAAAGATAATAATTATACATGCAAAAGCAACATTTATGCAGTTTCATAGCAAGAGAATGTTTTTCTAATTAAGATAATACTGTAGTTTTACTTGAGGCATAATGGATGTCAAGAATAAGAGCATTTGCAGTTTTGAAGTTCAAATGAGGCTTAAAATAGTCCGTCCTGAATATCACCTCAAAAGGGATATATGAATATTTAATTTATATAGCACTACACAAGTACACTGTAAAAAAAAAGAAATGTAATCAAATGTACGAGAAACAGAATAAGAACCTGTGTTGTATTACTTGCAAACAGAGGCCTGGATTCCACTGCTGTTCATAATTTTATCAAAGGTTTTAATTTACACATTTCTCAACAGAGTTTAATAGGAACCTGTTAGATAAACACTGAAAACATGTATCAACCGAAAGGAAATCTAGGACTAATTTAGAATTTACTAATAAATTTCATATTCCCACCAAATGAGTTCCCTGTGAATCAGGGGGGTTGTACTTATAAAATCATAGTATAACAGTAATTAAATTAACCTTTTGAGTGCCAGAGGGGTACCCACTGGCACCCAAAGGGACGCTGATAATAAAAATCAATGCACTGAAGACCTTTCAATCATAGTGTTCTAATCCAGGGATAGGCTTCCTTTGGCTTTGCAGCAGTTGGAGACTACAACTCCCATCATCCCCAAACAAGTAACAGCTGGAGATCCAAGAATGCAAACCCCTGTTACTGATTTCAATGCACCTTCTCTTTCTCCACCTCTGGTATATTGTAGGCAAGGGATACTCAATTGTTGGACCTCAAGCTGTTGGGGACTACAACTTCCATAATATCCAACCAGCTGCTGGCTGGTTGGGGATGATGGGAGTTGTAGTCCCCAACAGCTGAAGGTCTAGCAATTGACTAGTACTCCTGTTATCAGCCATAACAATACTTAGTTATCAATGGGAATGCAAGGGAGGGGTTGAGAGTAGTAGGCCATCAGCACATTGGTATTGGCTGGTGGTCATGAAGGCTTATACACGTAGTGGATTTTCATTTTAACACATTAAAATGTTAAGTTCCATCTCTCTCTGCTACATAATTCACATGTTTAAAAGGTGTTCCCAGAATGATCTGCCTTTTTCTAAGCATTTGCAGAGAAATAGTGAGACTGAAACCAGAGCTGTTAATCCCAACAGGTAATTTGAACTGCAAGGAAGCTCTGCATCTAAAAGTTGAAAGGAAGAGAAAGAGGAATACTGTTCTTTTCATCCTTTCAAAATCACCATATTATTCAAACAGCACTAACAACCCCGCCACAGATTACTGCATGTTTTGAGACAAGCAATTCATTCACCAGATCACTCTTAAATACAGAAAAACTCTCTGTCCATAGAAAGGATCTGATTTTTGTTAGCTGCAGTTGGTTAGAAACATTGGGCCTTATGCATAAAGGCACACATTCTCAAAATTCCTGTTGATTTGCATTTGATTTTTAACCTCCTGAATGTTAGTGAGGTCTCCAACACATTGATTCGCAATGCCTTGGAGACCTATCTAGCACTGGAGACCTCTATAGCATCAAAGGGGTTAAAATCGTAATTTAAACCAATGGGAATGTATATTAGTCCCCTAGAAATCCCCTAGTCTAGTTTGGCTTTAAAGGGATAGCAATATCTTTAATTATATAAAAAGTAATATTGTAGACCACAAAATAAGAAGTCCATAGATGCAATTCCTATCTCTCAGACCTTTATGGTTTGAGAGATAGAGCTTTGTAAAGTTTCCCCCATCCTGATGTCAGCTGTAGAGCTGACAGAAGGAGATCCATGCCGGCCAACACGAGGAGGCTCTTCAGCAGAGAAATACTTCTTTGGAATGGTCTAAAAAGTACAGTTATAAATTAAATATTTCTTTTTAAATTGCGCTATTGTGGCTCTGCTGAAGAGCCGCCTGTAGGTCTCTGGACCAGGAACTCCTGCTGCCAGCTTACAGCTGATGTCAGGAGAAGAGGAGGGAGGAACTTTAGAACGCTCTATCTCTGAAACCATAAAGGTTTGAGAGATAGGAATTGCATCGATGGATTTCTTATTTTATGGTCTACAATATTATTTTTTATATAATTAAGATATTACTATCCATTTAAACATAAAGTCTAATGTTATGTATGATGGAGAACATTAAATTAAGTCTTCACACTCATTTTTGCACAAAGGCCAAAGGCTGCAGTAAGGGGGAGATCTTCATATCTCCTCCATACTGCCTCACCAGGACATACACAGGGGTGTGATTTTGACAGGAGTGGCCAGGGGGCAAAATCTCTGAAGTTGGCCCACCTTCACTATCTCATCCACAACCAATAAAAACATGGCCAACTCAAAGCACCAGAACCCTTTGCCTCCCTCCCTATTTATGTAATGACTTCATTTTCACTCATGCTACCTTACTTCAATAAAGAACTGAAAGAGTCCATCAGAATGCGGTCTTCCTCCTCAGGAGAACTCAGAAAACTGTCAAGGTTTTCTCTTGCCATATCTCAGCATTCTAGACTCAGCTATTCCCCTCCTTCTTCAATTCGTATAAGTACATATCCCTGATAAAGCTGCTTCTTATCATGTGCTGGATCCTGTACACCAAAAAGTCCACTTCCAGTGTCCTGAGGCACCGTCACAAGGATGACTTGAAGAAGCAGCTAAGTAGCTCAGTCCAGGAAGCCAAGATATGGCAAAAGACAACCCTGACTCTTATCACAGTTCTCCTGGGGACAAACACTGCATTCTGATGGGTGCTTTCAATCGTTTATTCAAGTAAGGGCACTACCTTCTTTTGCATATGACATATATGTGTTGGAGGTCCCAAGACATAAAGGACTAGTGGCATTAAAGGGGAACTACCACCTCGCAATAACTTTACATTAATTAATTCTTCATCTGGCGACTAGCTGCTTAGTAGCGGTAGTCACTAGAAATATTACCTAGTTTCAAAGATTTTCCAGTTTTTTTTGGAGGCTCACAGTAGCAGGAAGCATGGACATCTCGTCATAGTGACATCCGTGCGCCTGCACTGTCAGTCCTTTGCTAAGCTTTATCCCTTTTCTGAGGCAGCTCTTGCTCAGTGGGTTCATCCTTCCAAAGTGGATGCTCCTATCTCCAGGCTATCCAAGTCTACTGCCTTGCCAGTGTCTGATGTGTCTGCTCTAAAGGACTGGACTGACAAGAAACTTGAGGTCTCCCTCAAGTCCATCTTTGCCACTGCTGGTTCTGCCATGCGTCCAGCATTCGCAGCAGCAAGGGTGAACCAGGCCAATATGGTCTGGACTAACAGCTCACTCTTGCTGTCCGTCGGGGTGCTCCTACTTCGGATAAGTTGCGCCTCCTTGCCAACATTTCTGAGACACATCACTATGTTTCTGCTGCCCTATTTGATGTCATCCATTTGGTGGCTAGGGTTTCCACCATGTCTGTGATTGCCAGACCCCAGACGGGCTCTTTGGCTCTAGATCTGGTCTGCTGACACCGCTTCCAAGAAAGCATTGTTCTCCTTGCCTTTTCAAGGCACTTCTTTGTTTGGGCCACATCTCAAGGATCTGATCAGTAAGGCTACAGAGGGTAAGAGTACACTTCTACCCTTAGTTCCTAGGAAGAAAACACCTCTTAAGTTGAACTGGTATTTTCGTTCCTTTCAGAATGAGACACGACCAAGGCTTCCAAGCATCACAGCATTTGGGAGGATTCAGTGTCGGACCCATGGGTTTTGCAGGTGGTCACGGAAGGGTACAGGATCCCTTTCGTCTCTCTTCCTCCCTTTCGTTTTCTTCCTTCTCATCCGCCTCAGGCAGCAGAGAAACACTCTCTGTTCGACGGTGCTGTTCAGGCTCTTCTAGACAAGGACATTCTAGAGCCGGTTCCAGTTCAGGACAGAGGTATGGGTTTTTACTCAAACCTCTTTGTGGTCTCCAAGAAGGATGGCAGTTGTCGTCCCATTTTGGACTTGAAGGATCTAAATTCCTTTGTCTCTATGGATGGTGATTGCTGCCATGTCCCCGGGAGAATTCCTTGCTTCTCTGGATATTCAGGACGCGTCCTTACACATTGCCATTCATCCAGAAAGCCGGCAGTACCTCCGATTTGCCTGCAACTGGGGACATTTTTAGTTCTCAGCTCTTCCATTTGGTCTGACGACAGCTCCTCAGGTCTTCAACCATGTCCTGGGAGCCTTAGGGTCCGTCCTCCACTGAGACGGCATCAGTGTTACTCCATACATGGATGACCTGCTTCTGAAAGCTTCTTCTGAGGAACGTCTTCATCAGCAGGTTCAGCAATGCATTCATGCTCTCACCCATCACGGGTGGATCATCAACTTGGACAAATCAGACCTTGTCCCATTCCAGTGTCTAGTTTTCCTGGGCCTCATCTTCATTACCCAGAAGAACATGGTGTTTCTATTGGATGAGGTGGCTCACCAGATCACCCACAGGGTTTCTGCGATACTGGCTCAGGATCCAGTTCCAGCCAAGAAGCTGTCATTTCTCGTGGGGAAATTCATCTCCACTATAGAGCAGGTACCGTTCTCCATGGCACACACAAGGCAACTCCAGCAGTTTGTGATCCAGGTGTGCAGGGGTCGGCCAGACCTTCTGCATACATCGGTGCCACGTCCTCTTTATGCAGAACTGAGTTTGTCTTGGTGGCTCGATCTCTCCAATCTGCTGAAGGGAAAGTTCTTCCTAGTTTCCTTCTGGGCCACGCTGACGACGGATGCCAGCCTCTCCGGATGGGGAGCGGTCCTGGGTCGCCTGAGTGCACAGGGTCTGTGGTCTCCGGAAGAATCTCTCCTTCCCATCAGGGTTTTCTCTTGCCATATCTCAGCATTCTAGACTCAGCTATTCCCCTCCTTCTTCAATTCGTATAAGTACATATCCCTGATAAAGCTGCTTCTTATCATGTGCTGGATCCTGTACACCAAAAAGTCCACTTCCAGTGTCCTGAGGCACCGTCACAAGGATGACTTGAAGAAGCAGCTAAGTAGCTCAGTCCAGGAAGCCAAGATATGGCAAAAGACAACCCTGACTCTTATCACAGTTCTCCTGGGGACAAACACTGCATCCTGATGGGTGCTTTCAATCGTTTATTCAAGTAAGGGCACTACCTTCTTTTGCATATGACATACATGTGTTGGAGGTCCCAAGACATAAAGGACTAGCGGCATTAAAGGGGAACTACCACCTCGCAATAACTTTACATTAATTAATTCTTCATCTGGCGACTAGCTGCTTAGTAGCGGTAGTCACTAGAAATATTACCTAGTTTCAAAGATTTTCCAGTGTTAGAGCTTCGGGCGATATTTCATGCCCTTCATCATTGGACATCTCAGCTGGAAGACTGTCCAGTCAGGGTAGAGTCCGACAATGCCATGGCCGTGGCTTACATCAACAAGCAGGGCGGAACAAGAAGTCTTGCTGCTTGGTTAGAGGTCAAGGCTATTTTCTCCTGGGCAGAAGATCACGTTCCTGCCATATACGCAGTGAAAATTCCTGGCGTAGACAACGTCATGGCAGACTTCCACAGTCGACACACAGTGGACAGCAGAGAGTGGGAGCTGCACCCAGAGGTGTTCACCCTCATTGATTAGAAATGGGGTCTTCCTCACATCGACCTGATGGCAACAAGACACTACAGGAAGGTTCTGAGGATCTGCTCTCAATGGAGGGACCCTCTAGCTCTGGCAGTGGATGCAATGTATATTTACCTGGTTATTCCCTCTGGTCTACATCTTTCCTCCCTCCCCATGTTGCACAGGGTGTTACGGAAATTACGACTGTAGCACTGTCCAGTCATTATTGTTCCATACTGGCCTCGCCAGGCTTGGTTTCCGGAACTTCTGGATCTGTCAGTGGCGGCATCATTCCGACTCCCTTGCCATCTGGATCTTCTTCTACAGGGTTGCCTGTGGAAGGAGGATGTTCATTGTCTAGCATTGACGGCCTGGAAATTGAATCCTCAATATTGAGGAAGAAAGTGTTTCCTTCTGGTGTGATGGCTACTATGCTTTCTTCCAAGATCTACCATTGTGTCTGGTCCTTCCTATCTTGGTGTGCTGACAAGGACCTTTCTCAGGAATTTGATCTGCCTACAGTCCTGGCCTTTTTGCAGGACGGTGTGGATAAGGGCCTCAGTTTGACTTCCCTTAAAGTTCACATGTCTGCTCTCTCTGTTTTCTTTCAGAAGCGTATTACCATCCTTCCTGATGTCAAGATTCTCTTCCAGGGCATTGCTCATACTCATCCTGCCTTCAAGATTTCTGCTCCTCCATGGGACTTTAACTTGGTTTTGGGCGTTCTTCAGCGCCTTCCATTTTAGTCTTTGGCTACTATTCCTCTACGCCTATTGACGTGGAAAATGTCCTTTCTCCTGGCGACTGTGTCTGTCCCCCGTGTCGTGGAGTTACATGCTCTGTCCTGTAAACCACCCTATTTGGTGTTTCACAAGGGTAAGGCGGTGCTTCTCACCTCTCAGGAGTTTCTCCCGAAGCTGGTTTCGGAGTTCCACATCAATCAGGAGATTGTGGTGCCCTCTTTCTGCCCTAACCCTGCCTCTGACAAGGAGAGGGATCTCCACTTGTCAGACATGGTGCGTTGCCTCAAGTTTTATGTACATCACACTGAATCTATCAGACAATCACACGTGTTGTTCGTCATTCCTGAGGGTCCTAGGAAGACCTGCATTCAAGGTGACTATTGCTTCTTGGATCAAGTCCACTATTCGTAAGGCTTACGAGCTGAGGAAGAAGCCTGTCCCTTTCAGGGTCACGGCTCATTCTACTCTATTTATTGGGGCCTCTTGGGTTTGCAAGAATAAGGCCTCTGCTGATCATTTGTGCAAGGCTGCCACTTGGTCATCTGCGCACCCCTTTTTGACGCATTACCGTGTCGATGTGCTGGCATCGGCTGACGCCAGCTTTGGGAGGAAAAGCATGGAGGCAGTTTTGCCTGTCAGGGATTTTCTTTGGTTCTTGGTGCTTCCTTCACTTTTGAGCCCCGTTGGCTCTAGCTCAGTGCACTGTGTATCAGTTGGGGTGTTGTTACCCCTGTTCAGTGTCCATTGACACTTCATTGTTTGTTGGGCTATCTCTGATCTGATGGTTCATATCTACTCTGGTGACTTTGGGGGCCTTGCGCCTGGTCCTTGCCTTAATTTCTGTCTCTGGGAAACTCAATGGTTGGACATCCCAGAGTTACCAGTAACCTGTACTGGACGACAGAGAAAAGAGGATTTTAGTCTTACCTGTTAAAGCCTTTTCTCTTAGTCCATACAGGTTACTGGTCTCCCACCCTGTCAAGGGACCATGCTTGGCTCTCCTGTGGCAGACTGTGGGGGTCCTTCGGGGTCATGCTCACAGGAGTCTTCTTTCCCTTCTACTATCTAGTCAATAGTTAGTGTCTCAAATCTTTCTGGAGCTGGTTGACTAGCTGCAGCCAAGAAGGGAAGGTAGGCTCCACCCCCTGCATACAATTCTAGAATTGTTCCTGCCTACTTAAAGGGGCGGATGGCCTACCCAGAGTTACCAATAACCTGTATAGACTAAGAGAAAAGGATTTAACAGGTAAGACTAAAATCCTCTTTTATAACTGTGAAAATTATCTGCATCATTATTACGCTGTAGGGGGGGATGGCAGAGCAGGGGGGTGGGGGGTGCTGTGTAACTAAGCCCACAAGATCTATGAGGTGGGACATGATTCATCCCACAATGTCTTGTATAGATATATATAAATGACAACTATTAAAAGATATACAGACGAAGACTACACATGTCATTTTGTTTTTAATCAGCTAAAGAAATTTCTAAGTAGTTCTGTTCCATATTTCAGAACATAAATGTATTACAACAACCAAAATGGTCTATTTTTTTCCGTGTGTGAACATAGCTTTACATGTACCCTCAATTCTTATCAAGGAAACTCCCCAAAATGTAATACAATTCATGCTCTCCTCCATGATAAAAAAGTCTCTATCCCACTACAGATCTACAGCTGTCTAACTGTTTAGACATGCGTTGCATGGGGTTGGATACCTGTCTGGGACTCAACAGGTTAAGGATCAGAGGGCTGTCCAACTCATTGCTTCACACCAATTCACTGTGCTTATGGTAAAAGAAAACATTTTTATGCCCTCCATTGAAGCCCTGGGTTGGTAAAATCATGGCCAATTGGACTGAATGAAGAGGAAGGTGATCTCCCAGAAGCACCACAAAATAATGTCACACACCCTTGCACTTCATGGAGATATAAAGGCTAATACGGTTCCCACAGCTGTGGGGTAACTACATATAGTTATAAAGCATTTACCCTGATCCCTTAAGCATTACACTAGGAGCCTTATGTTCAAAAGAAAAAAACTGGAGCAAGGAACTTCCTTGCCCTAAACTATATATATATATATATATATATATATATATATATATATATATATATATATATATATACAGTAATGTGCAACGTTTTAGGCAGGTGTGAAAAAATACTGTAAAGTAAGAATGCCGAGTTCCTTAAAAATCTGTGTGCAAGTGTACCTAGAGGAACTGATGCTGTATTGAAGGCAGAGGGTGGTCACATCAAATATTGATCTGATTTACATTTTTCTTCAGTTCACTCACTATGCATTTTGTTAATTGATAAATATAAACTATTAACATTTGAAAACATTCTTACTTTGCTGCATTTACTGGGAGTTGTAGTCTCACAGCTGGAGAGCCCTATGTTGCACAAGTCTGGGGCAGGAAGCAAATTTATTTTCTCCACGTTTGTATCAAGAGTATTACAGTTTTTAATGGCAATCTTGTAAAGAAATGCATTGCATACCCCTCTGGCACTGAAAGGGTTAAAACAAGCAGAAGGTATTCGAAGAGGAAAGTAAAGAATGATAGATACTAAACCTGGTGTGTGCCACATTTTGCTTCACAAAAATGTATAAGAAACTAACTTTGTGATTATAATTCTGTTCTGCCTACCTGATAATTTCTTTAAGGGAAACAATATAATTATTTTATCTTAACTGGGGTATGGTAATACATTTTTGTTTTTTTTCTCTTCATGCCATTCTGTTTCTGACAGTGTTAGCCACTTACTCTCGCCTCTCTGCATCTTTCCCTGGTCTTCCCACCCTCCCTCTGGCTGCTCTGTGTGTTCATAGACCCTTCCCACCCTCCCTCTGACTGCTCTGTGTGTTCATAGACCCTTCCCACCCTCCCTCTGACTGCTCTGTGTGTTCATAGACCCTTCCCACCCTCCCTCTGGCTGCTCTGTGTGTTCATAGACCCTTCCCACCCTCCCTCTGGCTGCTCTGTGTGTTCATAGGCCCTTCCCACCCTCCCTTCTGCCACTCTGTATTTTCCCCTTCTCATCCCATCCTCCCTTTCTCCAAAGATACAAAGCAAAGAAAGGGAGGGTGGGAGTAGCAAGGGAATGTACAGAGTGTCAAAAGGGATAGTGAGAGGAACACACAATGACATAGAGTGGCGAAAGTGAGGGTGGGAAAGGGTTTAATAGTTTCTGACACAATCCTCTACTTCGCTTATCAGGCTCATCTTTTCCCTTTTCCATCATTTTCCCTTCAAAGACATTTTGTTCCACTTCTCAGTCCTCCCTCCAGCCACATCCATACCGTTCCACTCATTCCCAGCCTTGCTACCCCCATTTATATCCATACTGTCTCACTCATTCCCAGCTTCAGTGCCACCCCATTTACAACCTCTACCCTTCTCATTGACATACTTGCTGAACTGCCATTTACATCCTTGCTGGCCCCATCCCCAGTCTACACCTTTGCTGGCCCTGCCATTAACTTCCTTGCCCTAAACAAAAAGAGAGAGAGAGAGAGAGAGAGAGAGAGAGTGTGTGTGTGTGTGTGTGTGTGTGTGTGTGTGTGTGTGTCTGTGTCAATGCCGTATCTCTTTTACTAGTTACCAATAAAATGTAACAAAAATGTACAATGGTTCATTTCAATTATGCAGGGTACTGTAGCCTTGCAACAAAAACACAATTAGGATATTATGTAATTATTAAATAATTGGAAATGGCACAGCTCAGGAAATTAGAGGTGCCAAATGCAATCAATTTATGTAATGACCTTTCAGTTGACTGAATATTGAACATTATACAAACATGGCATAATTAAAAATTGGACAAAATCTGGTTGTGTAAAACTAAGATTTATAATATAATTGTGAATCTCAGCATCTACATTTTGATACATGGCTACTTCTTATTTGATTTTGCACGCAAATTATAGTAAATGTATTTGAAACAGAACATATAATTTAACAAAATCATATACAATTGCTTCATAATTGAAAAAGGAAATCAAGGAAATATTTCTGCTACAATATTCATATTCCCTTTTCTCAAACTATTACAACATATTTGGGCATCATACACATTTAAAGAAAAGAGCATGAAAAGCACAGAGAGAGATAGAGAGTGTCAATAAGTATTAGTATGAGTGTGTGTTTGCTTGTGCACACTCCTTTAGCAAAGATTCAGCCCCAGCGAGTAATTATACAGTTTCACTTTTCTTCATATAGACTTGATATAAACAGAAATTCAAAAATTTCAGTTTTTGGAATTTGATTTCCAAATGTTTAACTTAAATGGGAACTTTCAGCTCTAATACACTGTGTCTCATATGATTAAAGGGATAGTAATGTTTAAAAAAAAGCAGCTGCTATTAATCTTCATAGTATTTGGACCATGGAGAGCATTATTTCAATACTGTCTGAGTTGTAGCTTAAGAGTAATTGAATGAGAAAGTATCCCCCTCCCGCCACTTTTATGGATGTAACACTGCTCACCTCAGAGCAGGAAGACTGTCAGGATGGATTGCAGAGAGGGACAATATTCAGCATAAGGAAAAACCTGAAGAATCTGTCAAGGGGGGTCAGGGTTTTCCTTATGCTCACAGTAAGAATATTTTCCCTTAGTGCGACCTGTCCGGTTAAGAGACCAGATTCCCCATCTGAGGGGAGGCGGCTTATACTATGTAAAAGGAGAGGGAAGGGGATACTTTATAATTCAATTACTATTGAACTACAACTCTGACAGTATTGAAATAACACTCTCCATGGCCCAAATGCTATGAATATTAATAGGAGCTGCTTTTTTGTGACACATTACTATCCCTTTAAGCTAATAAAATGGTATGTGGATTGGCTTTTCCTTTTTTTCTACATACATACTTTAGTAGGTATTCCTCTAAAATGCAGTCTTGATGCTGGGCACTTCCACATTCTGCGGCACAGGGTAACGTCAGCATATCCTGGCAGGACTTCCCAGTCTCAAATTCTCCTCCTACCTCCCTCCCAGCTCTCCCTGGGAGTGCGTTCTCACTTCCCCTCGTACTGATGTGCATCAAGTATACTGTAACAGCAAGCTCTGTCTGTCATTATACGGAGCTTGTAAGCTCAGTATAATGACAAACGGAGCTTGATGTTACAATATAAATGATCCGCTTTACAGAACGGATTCTTGTGACTGTTCTTGCACGTCCCTCATCATTAACAGGTTAAATATATTCTCTTGTTTTTTGTTTTTCTTTTAAGTGTATATATTTTTCTATGGTAAGCATATTTCGAATCAATTATACTTTGTGAATTTCATGATATTTAGCATGTTGGCTATCACCCAGTGACATTTTAGGCACTCCAATAACTAATTTTAACCAATCTAGATACTGATTTAGAAAAACTAAATGTATTATATTCTAGTACCATTTTGTAATTTGGATTATTATGACTATTCCATGTGCTGGAATGTTGTTAGGCAACACCTGAAAAAGTAATTTTTCTTTGCTTGAGTAAAAGTTCCCTCTGTTTCTTAGCTTATATTAGGCATTTATTTCAGGGGGAAAGGCAAAGTAAACTTTTTAATTAAAAAATATATGTTTTTTCTGAGGAGTAAAATAAGGGTACTCCAAATGCTGGGAGATTTTCATTCAAACTGGTTGTTATTTTTGTTTGTATACAAAGCAGTGATTTTCTATTGTGATCAAAAAGTGGCACATTTACTTTCACACAGTATGGAATATTATAGGCTATGACTAAAACTCACCAAATGAATGTTTAATAAACATAATGTTTCTGGACACTAGTTGGAGCTATTGATAACAGTTGAATTACAAAAAAATTAAGCTGTAATAACATTTTAATGAAAAACAAATACCAGAAGTTAGAATACCCTTGTCTAGTCAGCAGGAAAAGCACTATATACTTTTTTCATAAAAGTGTACAGGTTTTTGTTACATTTTCTATGTAACTGCACACGAAACTAGATTTGGAAATTATCACTAATGTATACTTCCTCTTGCACAAACTTTCTTTTTTATTATTAGTTTGTGGCTAGCAATGCTAATCTCCCAGTGACATTAGTTCTGTTAATTTCTCATGGTAGCTAAATGCAAAGATAGAGTTGATATAGAAAATGAATAAGACAACAAAAATGTAACTGTGAATAGCATAGCACTATTGTCTAATTCTTTTCTTTATTTGTTCAGTCTGACAACCAAAATCACAGCCATGCTGACAATGCAAGCAAAAAATAACTTCAATTCTTACAAGTGATTTCTTCAGAGACCAAGTAGAAGAGGTGAGAATTAGCCATTATTCTGAATAATAGAAGTGGGCCACATCCTTTCACTGAAGCTCTCACCCCCTCCACATCAGATTAATCAGGAGAATTAACTATTCTGTCTCCCATGGTATACTCAATCTAGAATGTCCCAGTGTGCTCTTCTGCCTGGTTAACTCCACAGGAACAGCTGGACACAGTGACAATGTTAAACCAGCTGTTAGCTTTGCCAATCTTATTTTTCCCTTCAGACAGAAAGAAAAGAAAAACAGACAAATCCTTCGACACCCACAGCTCACAGCATGACATGCCACTATTGGCCCAATATATCTTACATTGTCATTTAACACAAAGAAGCTGTCTTCTTACGATGTGAATATACACAAACACACAATCAAATGCATTTTTTTCCTGTCCTCTATCTTTCTGTATCTCATAACTAAATTAGTGTTGTAGTCTCAAATCACACAGCAAACAATTCAGCTTGGCTATTTTTGGAGTGACAAGGAGCAGTTTGTTATCTTACCACATGTAAAACCTGGCTTCTGCATTTTTATGTAAAGTGTAACCCAGAGAAAAGGGCCATAATAGCAGAAACACATTTAGTGTTAGTATGGCCACCAGATTTATATTTGGACATTTACAAGGTCATAAAACAAGAAGCCCATTAGATAGTGCTTCCTATTTTATACCACTACATTCTTTAGCCATTTTAATTAACCTTACATGAACTATACCTGTAGTTTAAAGGAAAGGAATTTGCATCAATTTAGCCTGTCAGTTCAATTAAGACTCTTGTTCCAGATAACATTGAGAGAATACAGGGATATGATTGAGGTTTATCTAATACCAGTAGCTATATCACTCCTCCAAAACTGTCATTTATAAGTATTCATCATATAATAATAATAATAATCCTTTATTTATATAGCGCACACAGATTCCGCAGCGCTTTACATTCATATTGGTTCCTGTCCCCATTGGGGCTCACAATCTAAATTCACCTATCAGTATGTTTTTGGAGTGTGGGAGGAAACCGGAGTACCCGGAGGAAACCCACGCAAACACAGTCTGTAAAAATGTTAACAGAGTTTTATCTTGTTAGGTAAAACAAGTATGTTTATTTACAATAAAAGACGAAACACTTTTCAATTGGCGGTATTTGGGGCACAAGCAAAGGGGACTTTGGGGGAGATGCACTAAGCTATGATAAAGAGGTGATAAAGTGGAGATAACGTCTCCAGTGATATCACTTCTCCAATTCTTACGTAATTCTATGGAGCTCATATAAAAAGATGTCTACCACTTGAGACATCTTAGTGCATTGCTCCATAGAACACAGGAATTGAAAAAGAGTAATCTCCTCTTTATCACCCTTTAATGCATCTCCCCCTTGTCTGCCAGATAAATTGACAGCATTCATACTTTTTCCTAATCATTATATTAGGGTTCAGCCTACTAGTATATGAAACAAAACAAAAAATCCGTACACACCCTGGACATTTGAGAATAAATTAGCAATGCTTTAATGTTGGTTAATAAATCAATATAATATGGACATTTTTGGACTTCAAGTAAATTTCACACACTATGAAATTGGTATACTACTACATTTATTGTTTTCAATGTTAAATTCTTTTTGGAGCCAGTGAGGATGGGAACATATTGCAGGGGTTAAGGCATTCTTATAAACGTATCAAATTTAAGCCTAAAGCACTAATAAAAAACCCCAAAAAACAGAACATAACATATTAAGGGTAATGTATGAATCCATCCACACAACTCCGTTGGGATTAGCCTCCAACTCCAGTGCATACACCTCAGGGTATGCATTAGAGATTATGAATGCTTTAAGATTTTAATGCCAAAAACCCTGAACACATCCTTAGTAGCATATGCAGGGAAACAAAAACATAAAGTAAGGACAGAAACTCCCCGAAGCACCCATACACTTCCCCACTATCCTCCCCTTGGCCCACGCAGGGTAAATGGGATAATGCTTGTAAATAGATTAATAAAATAGCATTCAGCTGGGGTAGGAATAAAGAATCAGATCCAGTTCATTTTATTACATGGATTTTTTTCCTTGATTCCATCCCAGATGAAAATATTTGCAAAATGGCTATTTTCATCTTCAGCAGAAATGCTCTAATGGACAATTTTGCATTCTCATTCTGACTACAGGTCAAAATATGTTTCCAAAAATTAAATTTTTTATTTTTACATTTTCCCTTTTGAATTATTTTGTAGCAATAGAAAATGCAAAAGTATATAACCCCAAAGCTAGGCTCAAGAAGCCCAAGGGATGTAGCTGGACACTGGCTGTTTCCCTTGAGATGGATGAGGCAGAGGAAACCGGGAGGCTAGCTGCCCACCTGGACTAACGTCTGTTGACCCACGTGCCCAAGCACTCTCCCCAGTTCTCTACTACTCATGTTAACTCCTCCATTGCTGGATCAGAGATGTTATTTCACCCCCTAACCACTTTATTAACTGTGGGGTTAACTACCCCAAACTCTCCATCCCGAGACCATTGAAAAATAATATGGTGTACCATCACCCAATATTTTCTTTAAGTTCACAGCAAAGAAAAATGGGTCCTAGGGACTCCTTGCACCCTCCCATGTATGTGTGTGAACATGGTTTTAAAAAAAAGCTTGCGTGAATGTCGGGGTCCACCGGTATTTTCAATGCCCTGATCCTCACAACCATTAACCTAAAGATATAAAATAAATTAAAAAACTAATCCCACCACAACTAGTTCTGGCAGTGGGTAGGGTGTTTAATGGTGTGACCAGTTAGGCTCATGGGGGGGGGGGGGTAAAGAGGTAGTTTGAATTTAACAGCTAAAACCTCTGTAGCTAGCATGTTTGTAATGCATTGCGAGAGTATAGAGAAGGTGGTTAGGTTCATTTGAGACATTGCATTTAGAGAAGAGGAGCCCTTTTGACCAGTCATGGCAGCCCCAAACTGCCAAGCCTGTGACAGAACAACTGCATTCTAGAATATAATAGCAGAACAGCCATTTGCAATGGTTTTTTTGGGGGGACATTTTTTTCATCGATCACAAATTGCCAAATTCTGTATACAAGGCAGTAAAGAAGTCCTTTTCTGTCTCTATTGCCAGCCAGTAATCAATTCACTTGGAATGGACTATAAGCTTCTATTAGAAAATCCCACACAATGGTTTTTACTACCTTATTTTAAAATCACATAGAGTACAAATAGTTTAAGTTCATCAGCAAATAAAGAATACCTGAACTGTAGGAAATATGAGATATTTTTACCTATATTTTTCTGTCTTTATAGCAATTATTTAATGCTTTTAAAATAGAAACATATATTTGAAGGAATTTAAACGCCACAAAAGAAATAAATCCTAACTTCTAAACAGTTACAAAAATGTAATAAAAAAGGATATTTGACTTGCTTCATATGAACATATAATAAAGAACCAAAGTAACACACAGTCTATATGGCTAAGTATATGAACAGGAATCTGTATTATGATGATAATAAAAGTCTCATTTACCTTAATATGAGCAGAAAATTTGAATGGTCAGTATAAGTCAAAGCTTCGCAGACAAGTTTTCCAGACGTTTTCTTTAATAAGTACTGGATATCAGGGAAAGATGCACTATGGTTCATTGCTATGGTAACATGTGACTGGCAATGTGTGGCAATCATTTCTCCATGGAGAATACTATTCTTTGCCATATGCACTAAGAATAATGCATGCAAGAGGAGGGGGAGACACTTTAATCATTAGCATTATGGAGGACAAGTTCTGTGCCAGTTTTCAATGTTTGTACATGATTTGTGAAGTGGGGCAGGGGATTTCTCAGGTTATAACCCCTTCAGCGCCACATAATTATAGCACTCAAGGGTTCAAACGAGGGCATATTCTGACTCTGTTCTCCAGCAGAGCCAGCAAACTGTCCTCTGGCACGATAGAAAACAATGGTAAAAAATCCCAACTTTCCCATCTTAGATTGGCAAAGTTGGTACTGCGCACTCCGACAACATATCCAGCTATTGGAGCTTAGCTCATGTGGCAAAAAAGCCACAATAATACAGAAACACAACTACAGAAATATGATAATGGGTCAATAAGCTACATTTCAATATGCAAATGAGCCACTTTCAATGTACGCGCTGCAACAGCATTAAGGTAAAGGCATGGGAATGTAGATGTATTTGTTACGTATTCACAGAGATATGATGGTGACATATGTTGAGAAGTAACCAAACAAATACAGTAAAATCATACAATACTCACAATTTTGCCCCTTTTCACCTTAGGTGAAGTGTGGGGGGGTACGTATTATACACGAGAGAAAATAGTAATAAAAAAATTCCATTGCAGCACTGCTTCCCTCCGAATTGGATCTATGGTATTGCCCTGTGAGAACATTGTGGTCCTCGCAAGACATTACCATTGGCAAGGCAGAAGAGGTCCTGACAGGGCAATGCTGGAAGCGGGCAGCACTACAGAGGGCCAGAGGAGGAGGATATGGTAAGTGTGGAGGGAGGGAAGCAGTGTGGCAATGGCATTTTTTTTGTGTGTGACAGGGGAAAACAAGGATGTGTATTATACATCAGAAGCTACAAGGACAGCTCTAGATATACCATATCATGCATTTATTACAAAATAAATAGACGGGAGGAGGATTATTGAGGTGCTCCATATACAGATTACCTGTCCGCGTTATAGCTTTTACAGACGGGAGGACATATCTTTAGAAGTGAGATCTGCATTTTTTCCCTTATTACAGGAGCTGCTATAGATCTGGTTTCACGTGTCTTGGAACTTTGTACAGTCAGAGGTACCAGCCCACCTTCTATATATATAAGTCAGGAGGCGTATTTAGGGTCTCATTTATCATCCTTGGGACTTTTCACCTCTGAGATTTATATTTATATTGCATCTCAAGTTTTATTAATATTATCATCTTGGTTTCTTGCTGTTGCTTGGTGGGACACAGCGACATATACTGCATGCACCCCTTGTCCAACTGGGACAGTGCAGCGTGTGACATCTTGCCCCAGTGGTACTTGTATTATTTTATTTTATCTTATTTGCTATATGTGTTTTTATTTCTTTTGTAATAAATGCATGATATGCTACATCTAGCGCTCTCCTTGTAGCTTCTGTTGGATCTTCTCTGTAATTTTAACCTGTTCACTACCAGGTTAGTAGGACTGTAGAACAGATATTAGCATCTTTTATATCTAATTTATACTAGCTCAGTAGAGACTTAGGCACCGCTTCCCGTTTTTTGTGTGGTATATGTGTATTATACATAGGTACTCTTGTTTTCCCCTAAAATCTAGGGGTATAATGTACACCTGCTTATTATGCATGGTGCGTATTATACCCGAGATTATAAGGTACTTCATAATATCGCCAACCTGGCACTTATCGAACCCTAGTGCATCTCCCCAAGATTTACAGAAGCAGACTTAAATATTTTGAGTTCCCCAAGCTCCAGCCACTAAAGTCTTCATAGGAATCCTTCATTGCGTGGAATTTGGGGTCCTTAAGTCCTGCAACAAAGAATCATGAATGTCTTCTTAGAAATAATATCCAGTAGTACACGGGCTAGCGATCCACTCTAAACTGATTCACAATGACCATTAGGACTTTTGGAAAAAAAAAAGGTAAATGGGGTTATTTATAGTAGGTGTTAGTGTTTCATTAAATTAATTATACTTGTCTTCAGTGAACCAGCTAATTGGATTTTTGAGCTAGTTCAAAAACCACACAGCATCTAGTTTACTCATCTTTAGCATTAGTTGAGGCCACAAAACAAAAGCATCAATTTTCCTACATGCATTGTCTTGGTGTGGGTGGAACATTATGCCAGAACACCAGGGCCTCTAATATTTAGCATTAATGATAACAAAGAAAACAAGCAAAATGCTATTCCTGTTTTGGCATGCATAATAAATGATGTTAAGTATAGTGTATTGCCATTTTTAATGATTTTGCCAATGTTTCCTGCATAATCCTACATTTCTGCAAAATAAGCTTTATCACTTTTTTATTTTGTGTCCTGTGACTAACATTATGTTGTCAAATTCTGTAAAGAAACACAATGTAATCATTCATTTGCTACATATGGATGCTATTGAATAACTCTTCGAATTCACAGCATCAACGAAACAATATCCATATAATGAAATACACTTAATTGAAAAGGCTGTTGGAATACAAGCTTGTTGTCTAAACTTATGAAGCTCTCTCAATTAGTTCTTATCACCTTCTCGGTGTCACCATGAGATGATGATCTTCTGAACTTAAGTCAAATATAAAATGTCTTTCAAAAGAGAAAGGAAAAATAGAAGTGAAAAAAAGAGAAAATCATCCCTTTTTCATGTGTATTATACAGCATTCATGACCACTACATTAAAGTAGCCAATTATTCATATCTTACAGGTATACCGCATATTAAACACGTAAACATCTTCATACCCAATTGTCCATGCCCTGTAAATTGTTTTTATAGAAAATAAGAGATGCATGTTAATATGAATTGATACAAAAATACTGTATGAAAGCAAACATATTGCAACTGTATCTGAAGGCCAGTAAAAGGTAATCAGTAGATAAAACTACTAATAAAATATCAGCAATAGGATAGCTTTTTGTTTTTATGGTAAATGGAGCCACAAGTGATGGCCTAGTTCACCCTTTATTATATATTATATTAACAGGTCAGTTCTTTTGAGCTTGGTTAATTGGGCATAACAGTCCCTAGTGTTACTGATTAAAGAGAAGCTATACCTATAGGAATAAGTGCCTCTTAATTTGTTAACAGGGCAACATAGTAGAATCCCTTCATACTGCAGAACAAAATGAAAAAAGAATAATAAAAAACAATAGGTGGCAAGTAACTTTTCAACTTCTGACTAGTATATTTTTACCTGACTGGTGAACTTCACTGATCTTTTCCAGACATGCTATAGCTCCATTTCAAGTCTGCATTCTGTTCATACTTCCTCACAATTAAAGCGGAACTTTAAGGTAATACCAAGTCACCATGCATTCATTAAAGGCATGGTGACTAGCTTGAAAATAGATGTCTTACCGTTAAAAAATAGCTGTGTCTAAAGTAATCCTTCCGGTTTCGGGACTGACGGGCAGGTTAGTGCGGTCTGTGTGCCTGCGCCGTCAGTCCCTTCCGGTGACCATATGGTGCACTGCAGCCTACTCAATGGAGACCGGGACTGACGGCGAAGACGCACAGACAAGATGTCTGTGCTGTAGTCTGGGTTCCGGTCTCCAAACGGGAAGGATTTCTTTAGACACAGCTATTTTTTAACTGTAAGACATCTATTTTCAAGCTAGTCGCCATGTGTGTAATGAATGCATGGCGACTTGGTATTACATGAAAGTTCCGCTTTAATATAGATCTCCTTCTCTCCCTTCTTCACCACCTCCTGCTGCTTTCATCAACTCTCTATGGATCACCAGACTAATAAGGATTTCAGTAATAAAGGCAATGGGAGTCTGAACAAAATGCTGTGTAGAAGATTGCAAAGGTTTATTAAAATGCTACTTACAATGGGTCCACTGGTCTTAAATAAAAAATAACATCAATATTTGAAACTATGTGACTACAGCTGCAACTTTGAATAGAATTTATGCAGTGATTTTTAATAAATGTAATTTTTCTCACTTAACAACAATGGACTCCACAACTCAATAAACAACAGAGGTGCACCAAAATGAAAATTCTGAACTGAAACCAAAAAATACTTTTTTTTCCACCCACCTTTTTAAAATAGTTTTTGGGATAACTGTATTATGTTGGAACCGGTAGTGAGACGGGAACCGGATCATGACCTCTGATGGGGAGAATGACAGATCCGGATGTCATCCGGATCAACTGTTGCGCAATGTGCCTGAACCGCCAGCACTTTTTTGCCGGCTTGCCCACAGCTTTAGTGATGATGCTTACTATTTCTTGCCTCCACAGATTTTTGCCCATTTTTTTATTTCGGCTTTTTTGCCGAAAATGCCATCTTTGGCCAAAACATTTCGGCTACTGAAATTTCAGTGAAACCCTAATAAACAAGTAAATATAATCTATGACATATTTCCTTTAAAAGTGAAACTCTGGAATAAGCAGTCCAAACTATATAAATCTATTGTCAGCGTGGCAGTGAGAAATAGAGATTTTGCATATACATTTTTAGCCTTTTTAGCCTAGGCTTGTTTGCCAAGGAATTTGATTACCTGGTATGTTTTATAACAAGAGGACACATATAACAACTCATTTATAAAAAAAAAGCTGAAAAATACAACTAAGCAATATAGTAAGCAAATAATATTGTAGTCTTAAAGAATGTATACCAATATTATCTGATGGTAAGGACAAGGCATGCTCCCTTTAATTTTTATTTGGCCAGGCTCCTTCAAAGAATTTCAGTATTAACCCATTAAGTGCCAGAGGGGTACGCAACGCATTGTGTACCCCTCTGGCACTCAAAGGGTTAACACATTATGACTCTTCAGATAAATGCTATACCAGAGCAGCAGATGACATTTAATCTATGGCATTAACTCCTCAGTAATATTTCTCTTATGGCAGCATAGTAGCATATCTCAAACCTGTCAAAAAAATACAAATCCTCCAGAGCTCCACAAAGTTATAGGAAACTATTAAACTATGTTACTGTTTCTAAAGCAAAAATAATATATTCCCTTAAAATATACAAACTGGCAGAAAACGCCAGTGTTTCTCATCATTAGTCCTCAGGGCACGCCAACAGGTCAGCTTTTAACCCTTTGAGTGCCAGAGGTGTACGGAATGCATTGCTTTGCAGTGCATTCCGTACCCCAAAGATATGCCTGTTTACTTCCTGTACTTAACGATATATGATATGCCAGGACCATCACGCTGTCTGGATGGATTTTAAGGACATGTGACGTCTTGGCACGACATGGAATTCTGAGATGGCAGCATGGTTGCACACCGCTCTGCCGTCCCATAATTCACTGCGATAAAAAAGAAAAGTGCAGTGGTCCCCAATGGCCACCCTCCCCCAGTTCGGGCAGTCGTTACAGGGTTAATGAGAGATATACAAAACACCTGACCTGTTTATGTGTCCTGGAGCTTTGACTCACAGGGCAACATATATACAGTATAACTGTTTATGATTGTATATATATATATATATATATGTATATGTATATCACAGGAAAAAAAAGGATAAGGATCTGGCACCAGTAAACCCTGTGGAGAACATAATCCTATATTAAATAGGTAGAAAAACTTAGAGACAAAAATTCACTACTATACTAATAATCTTTTGGTGGGACAAGTCTAAAATAATGTGATCAAAACAAAGTGGAAAAAGGAGAGAGCTAAATGTCTCTATACATATATGAAAACACAAAGATTTATTATATCTAAATCAATATATATAAACAATTATAAGAAATATTATAATAAAAAAAAACAATAGCACTACTGGATAAATCCAGTAGATAAATGTATGTGCATAGTGATATCACTACGAAAAATGCATTGGCTCATTTGTAGCAAACTGTGGCCCTAAACATCTATGTGCACATTTATTAACCCTTGCAGGCCACTTCTGTGTGGTCCAAATGGTAAATTAGCAAGTGTATAGTGTAGATACTATAAGTCAGATCAAGATAACGTGCAATCACCAATGAATAAATGCAGCAACTTGCCAATATTTATGGGAACTGATTAACCCACGTAATCCACTTCCATGGTCCCCAGACTATATGCGGGCAGGCAAAGATGCAGTATTAGCTAAATGTCTACCTCTCCCATCTATATTCAAGACAATGTAAGGGCTGTTGTAAGGGTCAGTGATAATACCGCCACTCACCCATTATCAGATGGAACTTGAGCGGGCAGAGGAAGTCACACAGCTGATGTTTTCAATGCCTCCTGTCTGATGAACACCTCGGGGTGACCAGTTGGGCAGATCAAGATGTGCAGTACAGCGCTATGTGGCACCCGGCATCTGTTAGATAAACTCCTACACATTACGTATCGGATGGGCACTTCCTCAGGTGACCGCTGATGGTCCTGGCAAGTCATGGAATTCAGGGATGGCAACTCGGCTGCACACCACTTTGCCATCCCAGAATTAATTGCGATAAAAGAAAAAAAGTGCAGTGGTCCTCAACGACTGCACACCCCCAGATTGCTGGGGATGTGCTCAAAGGGATAAGGGGTTAATTAAGGACATGCAAAACACCTGACCTGTTTATATGACCTGGGGACTGGAGCTTGGAATCACAGGTCAACGTATATACAGTGTAGCTATTGCTAAAGACGGGTATGTGACTTGGTTTTATCGTGGTTCACTTGTTTTGGCTCCTATTAAACACAATAAATATTTTTCCTTGTACTGATTTTGTCCTGAACAGTTTTTCCTGTGTGAGGTGAACAATTAAAGTGGATGTGTCACCTATTTATAACATAGCCTAAATAGTTAGACTACATATTGAATACTTGTAAAACAATATTAATTTTTTAAGTTTTATTTGTTGTAAATTCAACTAATAAAACTGCATAGACTACGGTTACCTGCTCTGTAACAGCAGTCCATCGCTCTGCCTCTGCTCTCCTCAATCCTCCGATGACAGAGGCTTCTGTCTGTAAGCTGGAGCGGTCTCATTGGCTGAGATCGATATCTAGCCAATGAGACCGCTCCAGCTAACAGCAAGAAGCCGCCATCATTGGAAGAGGGAGGAGAGCAGAGGCAGAGCAGTCTACGCAGAAGTAGCTGGGGGGACAGACTTTCTAGTTAAATTTACAAAAATAAAACTTAAAAAAAAATTAATAACGTTTTAGAAGAGAACGTTTAGAAGAGAAGGATTTGGGGGTGGTCATCTCTGACAGCCTCAAGATGAGTAACCAATGCAACCAGGCGGTGGGGAAAGCAAATCGTATGCTTGGCTGCATAGCTAGAGGTATAACAAGCAGGAAGAGGGAGATTGTGATCCCTCTGTATAGAGCTCTAGTGAGACCACATCTGGAATACTGTGTACAGTTCTGGAGGCCTCATCTGCAAAAGGATATAACTAAAATTGAGCGGGTTCAAAGAAGAGCTACAAAAATGGTGGAAGGTCTAAAGCATAGAACTTATCAAGAACGACTCAGAGATCTAAATATGTATAGTCTGGAGGAAAGAAGAGAAAGGGGGGACATGATTGAAACCTTTAAGTATGTTAAAGGACTGAACAAGGTTCAGGAGGGAAGTGTGATTAATAAGAATCTGAATACAAGAACAAGGGGGCACAATCTGAGGCTAGTTGGAGGAAAAATCAAGAAAAACATTAGAAAATATTATTTCACTGAAAGAGTAGTAGAAACTTGGAACAAACTTCCAGCAGAGGTGGTTGATAAATCCACAGTAACACAGTTTAAACATGCCTGGGATAAACATGTATCTATCCTAAGATAACAATAAAGGAATACTAAAGGGCAGACTAGATGGACCAGGTGGTCTTTTTCTGCCGTCAATCTTCTATGTTTCTATGTATTCGATATGTAGCCTAACTATTTAGGCTATGTTATAAATAGGTGACACATCCACAAATAAAAATTCAGAAATTTCCCATTGATTTAAAAGGGGCTTTTACCCAGTTTAATAGCAAAAATTAATTGCAAAAGCAATATGTTGGAGACCTTGCTAGCACTGATGGGGTTAAAAGGCCCCTTTAAATCAATGGGAGTTTTTATTTTCCCCTAAGATCAAGTTGGGTTGCCCCAGAATTACTCCAGTTTGTATTTGTCATCAGCTCCAGTAATAAGCAAATGTATATTTTGAGCATGTAATCAAAAAGCTTTCACTAACGTGGACCATTTAAACTTGTTCAGTACAAAAATATAAAACTCTGGACTTTTATTTATTTTTTTTTACGTGTCACATCACATGCCATTATTTTGCAGGGTGGTACTGCATGAAAATCTTTTATTGGCTATTCAAAAGGTCAGCAAATATTAACTTAATTTACACTTGATTGAGGATTGTCCGCTGTCAACTATAGAAATGTGACCCCCAGATGAACAGAGTAAAAATGTGACAGAAAGCTGCCAGTGAGGAAGATGGATGACTGCACAGTCTGACATCCCCCCATGGTGTCACAGTTCAGTATCTTCAGTAACACTACAACAAAAGGCCCTATCTGAGCTCCCAGTGGCCTTCAGCTTTATTGGTGTTAACAGGTCCCGACATTTTTCATCGATCGGATTCTATCCCTTAAACACAAGAACTTGCCCTCTTTGGTGAGCTAAACCCTGGCACAGATGTCTTTTTTGTAATTGCATCTCTGCTGTCTGTTGGGAAGGATGCAATCGGACAAGCGAACACTGTATCAACATACAAAATGCCTAGCCATTTATCTCAGGCTCCCTATGGCATTTAGAAGAAAGTGATATGCGTATAGCCTGGAGATCTTAACCATTTCATATCCTTATACGTTTGTGTTTTTCACCAGCTTCACTTATGGATTGATAATAATTATTGCTAGTAAACTACACATCAAAACAGAACTTTGTGTTTTTTTTTTAATGCAATGTACAGTGATAAATGGAGATCACTTCTGATAAATTTTCACTTTGCATAATTATATATTTAAAGGGACAGCAATGTCCAAAAAAATATACCCAGTTTTGTAGCCTTTAAAAAAATAATCAATATGGTCCAAACCCTATCTCTCAAACCGCTATGTTTTGAGAGATATAGGCATTGAAAGTTCACCCCTCTCTCTCCTTCTCAGCGTCTGGCTGACAGCAGGAGATTCCAGTCCGGGGACCAGCAGGCGGCTCTGCAGCAGAGCCGATATCGCGTTATCTATAAAAAATGTATTAATTGGAAATGTCTACAAAGTATGTTTGCAAACCAGGCACACTTTGTAGATCTTTCCAATGAATGAATTCTTTAGAGATAACATGATCTCGGCTCTGCCGCATCAGCTGACATCAGGAGAAGGGAAGGGAGGGGGGAACTTTGAATCCCTATATCTCTCAAACCATAGTGGTTTGAGAGATAGGGTTTGGACCATATTGATTATTTTTTCAAAACCTACAAAACTGGGTATATTTTTTGGGACATTACTGTCCCTTTAATCACTTGATAACCTGCAATGTAATAATTATTTTCTCTGCAATAAAAAAACATGGAATTGAAACTTTAGTTACTGCACATACTAGCAGTTTACACCACTTCCGTTTAGGTTATCCAGATTACTCATCATCTGATATCAGGATATACTAAATATCAGGATAAACTAAAAGATCTGAACATGTATAGCTTGGAGGAGAGACGAAAAAGAGGGGATATTATAGAAACATTCAAATACATGAAGGGATTCAACAAAGTACAGGATGAAAGTACATTTCAAAGGAGTAAACATGTTAGGACAAGAGGCCATAGTCTAAAACTAGAGGGACACGGGTTTAGATGCAATGGAAGAAAGTTTTACTTCACTGAAAGGGTAGTAGATAAGTGGAATAGCCTACAAGAAGAAGAGGCAGAAATTAATACAGTGGCAAAATGTAAGCATGCACAGGATAAGCATAAGACTATCCTGAACATAGGATAAGACGAAGGACAAAATAAGCTTTGAGGTTTATACAATAGTATAAAAGGGCAGACTAGATGGGCCAAATGGTTCTCATCTGCTGTCAAATTCTATGTTTCCAGTTTCTTTGTTATATACACAGAGAGGCTGATATACTAACTAGAACTGGAGAAATTCTACAAACTTCTCTGCCCAAAAATCCCCCACTTCAAGGACAAGATGAATTCTATCAGACATGAAATTGCATAACGTCCAGTCCTACCCCCACCCAGTCACTCTCTTACATACACACTTAATTCCTTTTCAACAGTGACAGAGAACAAGGTTTTCCTCCACCCTCCATGCTCACACTCAACCACGTGCCCTCTTGACTCAATCCCATTACAGCTCATTCAAGAACTCTCTCCTATACTAACTACAATCCTTTCTCACTTATTCAGCTTCTGTCTGACAACCAATACCTCTCCATCCTCCTTCAAGCATGCACTAATCCCACCCATCTTAAAGAAAACTTCTCTGGACCCAAACTCACTCTTCTACTAACAGGCCATTTCTATTCTCCCCCTTGCCTTCAAGTTTCTGGAACATCTTGTATACAACCTTCTCACAAACTTCCTCTATTCTCAGTTCCTGTTAGACCCCTTACAATTTGGCTTCCAACCTCAGCACTCTACTGAGACTAAGTTCACTAAAGTTACCACTAACTTCTCTGCCAAGTGAAAAGTCCACTACTTCCTACTGCATCCAGTTGCTTTTGATACAGAGTGTTTACCTCCTCCAAGCCCTCCATGAGACTCTGTGACAATGCTATCTTAACCAAGATACCTCTTCAACCACACATTTAGTGTTTCCTATTCTGGCTCCACTTCTTCACCCCTACCACTCTCTTTTGGAATACCACAAGGTTCTGTCCTGGGCCCCTTCCTATTTTCATTCTACTCATATTCACCTGGGAATATTAATAAACTCTTTTTGGTTTAACCACTACATCAGTGCTGATTATATGCAAATCTATATTTCCTACCCAGACATCTCCCCTTCTCTCTTGTCCCATAATCTGTTTCTCTGCTGTGTCTTTCTGGATGTCCTCCCACCATCTAACCTAATTAAAACCAAACTAATAATATTTCCTCCCTCTGATATTTCCCTCACTTTTAGCAATAGCACCATCACGCCAACTTTCAAAGCATAATGCCTGAGAGTCACCTTAGACTGACTTATACTTCCTTCCCCATATTTAGTCAATCCCCAACTCCTGACACAAGTTGGTTCTATACAAATAAAGGCTAAAAAACTTTAAATGGGCATTTCCCTTGACTCCTAGAGATGTCTCCAACACAATGTAAAACAGCACATGGAGGCCTCTCTAGCATTCAATTGGGTAAATGTTCCATATAGATAATTGGGAATTAGGACATTTTTGTTTGCCACCTATGCTGGTGAAGCTGGTTTGCTCCATTTCTTCTTAGTACATCATCATCCATATGTAAACAGCAAAATTCCCAATAAGAGGACTATTCTTTTATCATTAAGTGCTACATTAGGTACTGAGACCGCTAAGTAATGTGCTAAGCAACCTACACAAAACATTCTCCTATTTCCACCACTTGTGCTAAGGTGAGAGTGGTGGGAGAAGATATTGGAATTTTGTACCATTAAATTGCAATTTTCCTGCACATGCTATAGGGTAGGCATCTGGGTCATGCTCACAATCAAGTCTTAATGATGGAGGAGTTTGTGGGTTGCTATGAACTAAAACAATTATATGAGCTGCTACATATCCCAAGTATGCAAGTACAGAAAATGTATAAATATAGAGTATATGTTTGTTGATATAGTGCCAAAATTGCATGCTGTTCTTTTACAACTCTGAAAAAAAATGTGGTAGTGATAAAGAGCGTAGCCATTGTTTTTTAAAGTGCATTTGAATTTTCTGCTACATTATTGCTTCTAATGCCCCATTTAGGTCACTTGCTTACCTTCAACTCAGATAAAATGCAGACATATTTGTTTTACTGTTACTGAATCTTCTGTACAATAATTAAGTCACTAGATGGCTACATTTTTTCTTAGCAAATTCAAGCTGTTTTCTGTAATATAAAATGTGCTCTATGCTGCAGCTTGAAAAATCATCAAAGCAAGGAGAAAATTGCTACTCAAGGTTTAGTTGGGTTTGTAATATCAATTGTGACAATTCACAATGCAATATCTTCTGCTTATCCAGAACCTAAATTAAATTGAGACAGCTCTCTTTCCTTGACCTTGGCTTTAACATCTCCAGTCCCAAAAAATGAATGTAGAAACTCTATTTTTCTTAAGCATGCATATCTGAATCATCCAATGTAGTTAGAAGCAAATTTAATAATTTTACACTTGAGTAATTTTACCATTTAACACAAATGTAGACTGATGAGGTTTCTATTTGTTCCATTTTTTAAGTGTTAAAAGCTGATGATGAAAAAGAAATGAATGTCCCTCATGTTATTTTATATCAAATTGAAATTAAGCTTGAAACATTAAGGGCAAACCTACCAAAATTATTAATTTGTTGTATGTCGGGGGTTCAGCTCCAGCTATCATTGGCCTATGAGACTCATCATTGTTTAGAGCACAGGAAAGCAATCTTAGGCTCTCCAGTTGTTGGAGATGGCACCTCCCGTTGAAACCCAGCCAGCCAATGACAGATGTCTCCTCCAACAGCTGGAGAGCCAAAGGCTGCCTAATGTTGCTCTACGGAGACACAGGCTGCCCACTTCAGCTATAAGCATTGGTTATTTTAACCAAGTAATTTGTGAAATTGCATATATATATATATATATATATATATATATATATATATATATTTTCCATGGGTGGAACTACTCACATATATAATGCTTATGCCCAGATGCACAATCCTTAAAAGTTAATGTATATATTAAAGGCAGCAACTGTAGGACTTTTCTTTGAAGCAAATGAAATGATTAAATTGTCAACGTTTCAGTCCCAACACGGTCTTGAGAAAGGTCCATGTTTAGACCGAAATGTTGACAATAAAGAATTTCTTTTGCTTCAAAGAAAAGTCCCACTGGTGCTGCCTTTTTCATATATATATATATGGCTCAAAATTTCCACTCGTCACTAGCCAATGGCAAGTGAAAATTTAGCCCTGGCGAGTAGAAATTCAGCCCTGGTGGGTATGCTATGGCTTGTAGTGGCAAGTAACTTTTCAGGTCTGGCTCGTAGCAAAGGACTTCAAATTGTAAGCTCTGATATATATGAAATTATTACACACATGAATCCTATTTTACGTAATGATGTCCACAAATGTAGGCAGTGTTCCCTCTTAGCCAGTAGAATAAAAAAATAAGGTTAGTCATACACTCCACAAATAACCGGTATGCATACTCATTTCACACAATCACAATAGCAATGCACTGTAAAGTAGTCTTTTTGTTAATATAGATGATACCAAAAATAAAATTACCCTTTCCATCACAAATGGTTTCAACAACATTATGAGTGAAGAAAATGCCTAGCATGATGCTTTTTAAAGTTTCAGGGTAACGGTGGTGTTATGTGCCTAAATGGCTTGTGCATAGTTTCACAGCATGTCTATCAATCAATGCCATTGCTCTCTGGGAATCCGGTAGTCAGTTATAGTCTGAATGATAATGAATAATAAGTGTATCTCCACTGCTTATATATTCATAAGTGCTTAAAATGGTGGCATGATCAGCAGGGGATTAAAATGTGTATTATTCATTTCATTTGCACGCTTCAATAGAAAACAAACACAAAGAAAATACAAAAGGATTATATTCAAATGCTGCTTTAGTACTGGTGAGCATCTACAGTAATCTAACAGCTAATCCCTGATTCTTTTAACATAAGGTAACTTGACAGGTTTTTTACGTGTATTTTTTTAACAAATGTAGCCAACACCACATTCACGTTCAGAAGCAGAGAGTAGATAATAACATGGTTTACACATTCAAGGTGATGATACATTCAAATGAAAAAGAAAATTATGGAACTACAAGTAACATTTTAATTTAAATATCATTAATAATTAAGGAATGAAGAAAATATACTATGACATATAAACAACAATGTAATTATAAGTAAGATGTTAGTATGTTTTTAATCTTTTTATTGTTATTTTTTTATGAGGATTGCATGTGTTAGTAAAGGTGTGCAAGAAGGGAGTAATGCAGACACTGAAAGTTGGTATAACTAACATAACTTACAGTGTGGCTGATTTAAAAAGAAAATATGGTGTAATTCTGGTTCAAACCATAAGCGCCAGGGAAAAAATAAAAATGTACCAAGTTCCCATTAATTTAAAGGGGAACTACCACCCCACATAAAGTTAAACCCCAAGAATTACCCATCTGTCGACTAGATGAACAATAGTATTAGTCACCAGAATAATTACCTCCTTATAGAGAAATTGTACTGCTCCCGAGACTAACAGCCAGGCAACAGCAGTTTAAAAGAATTTGCGCGCCTGCGCCGTCTGTCCCTTCCACTACCTTAAGGTACCAAGCAATGCTTCCTAGAGCAAACTGGGACTGACAGCGCAGGCGTGCAGACGTCACTATGTAAAGGTGTCTGAGCTGTTTCCTGGCTGTCAGTCTCCTTAAGGTACCGGAAGGCACAGATTCTTTAAAAATTCTGTTGCCTGGCCATTAGTCTCGGGAGAAGTACAATTTATCTATAAGGAGTTAATTATTCTGGCGACTAGTACTATTGTTCAGCTAGGCCCCAGATGAGTAATTCTTGGGGTTTAACTTTATGTGGGTTGTAGTTCCACTTTAAAAGGATAGTAATGTTCCACAAGAAAAGTAGCTCCAATTAATTGTCATAGTATTTGGCCCATGGAGAGTGTTATTTCAATACTGTCAGAGTTGTAGTTCAAGAGTAATTGAATGATAAAGTATCCCCCTCCCGCTCCTTTTGCTGATGTAACACTGCTCACCTCAGAGCAGCAAGACTGTCCAGACGGATCACAGAGAGGGACAATCTTCAGTAAGCATAAGTTAAAACCTGAAAAACCTATCAAGGAGGGAAGGGTTTACCTTATGCTCACAGTAAGAAGATTGTCCCTTGCTGTGACCTGTCTGGTCTTAAAACCAGATTCCACATGTGAGGGGAGGTGACTTACACTAGGTAAAAGGGGCGGGAGGGGGATCATTTATCATGCAATTACTCTTGAACTCTCCATGGCCCGAAGATTAATTGGAGCTGCTGTTTTTGTGAAACATTACTATCCCTTTAAAGGGAGGTTGTAACACCTTGAATGTTAGAGAAGTCTCTGCAATGTGAAGCAATGCATTGTATTCAAATGGTTAAAAAATTTCAATTGATGGGAACCTTTACTTGTTCCCCATAATGCAGTTGGTTTGCTGCAGAATTGTGCCATGTTTGCTTAACCCTTTGAAGGCCAAACAGGTGTCTAATGCAATGTGCGACTCAATGTATTGACTACCACTCTGATACTCAAGGGGTTACATACATCAGCTTCAGTAAATGTTTTAGTAATGTAAAAAGACTTTTGACAAGTCCAGTTTTGGGCGAAGTGACTTTCCGGAAGCACTGGAACATCAGTATGTGCATATGCATTCTCTAATGTTAAGTAGGACCAGAAATTCCTCTTTACAATGATGCCATTGTATTTTGTGTGCAATTGTGTGCAATTAAATTGAAAGTAACTAGCAACAGACTAAATAAGAAATCAAATGTAAAAAAGTATAAAGATATAGCTTACTGAACAGTTTAAAGACAGCCAACCTTGATAAGTTTTACTGTTAAATTAAAGAGCTAATTATTTCTCAGGTAAATGTCCCCATTAATACAAGTCAGACCACTGTGGTAAGAAAAGAATAATATAAACCTTAAAGGGGATCTATAACCCCTATGCAAGTTTGTCTAAAAAATAGGTATATATAGCGACTAGCTGGAATGCTATTTTCATTTTGTTTTTAATTCTTTGTTTGGCTGAACTTAAGTGTGTAAAGATGATCCTGTGCCCTTACTTCTGGACAGACTGCGGTTACAGCTCTGTACCGCAGTCTGTCACCATTCCTCTGCTCCCTTCCTTTGATCCGGTCTCCTTCGATGATTGAGGATATCTGCAAGTAAGCTGGAGCACTCTCTGGCCAATGAGATCGCTCCAGCTTACAAGAAAAAATCTTCATCATCTGAGGAGTGACAGACTGAGGTGCAGAGCTGTAACCGCAGTCTGTCCAGAAGTAAGGGCGCAGGATAATCTTTACACTCTTAAGTTCAGCCAAAGACTAAAAAAACAAAATGAAAATAGTATTCCAGCTAGTCGCTATATAAACCTATTTTTAGACAAACTTTCATAGGGGTTACAGATCACCTTTAAGGCCATCGAGCGGTCCGCCACCAGAGGGGCACCCCGATATATAACTACAATAACTTTGGTGGATAAGATCAGCTGCAAAAGTCGGGGGAATAGTGAGTCTGGAGGATATCATTACTACCATACGGGAGAGGTAACAAAAGGACAGACTTTTAGCAATACGCAGCCCGGGCACTTATGCACCTATGTCCATACATTTTTAGTCATATTTCAGTGGTACCACCTTTGTAATTACCCCATTATATTGTTATATTCATGAATATACATTTTTTATAATTAAATTGGTTTAGTGTATGCCAATTGTACTGTATTGTATTAATTAAATATTTGCATTCTATGCTCCGTGTAACTGTGTGCTGATAGGTAAGGGTTGTGTCATACATTGGGTATTTGAGTATAAGTATATACAATATCTAGCGCTCTCCTTAGTCCGATTTCTTTTGTTAGCTTAGATTGTATCCACACCAATCTGGGGATTGTAGCAGCTTTTTAAAGGGACATACCTCCTGTTTTCTTCGTTGTATACTTTTCATTAACCATTTGAGCGCCCTATTTGGACTCCACAAATATATTTAGCTTAATTCTTTTCAAATACCGCTATTTTGGCTCTGCTGCAGAGCCGCCGGCTGGTCCCAGGACCAGGATCTCCTGCTGTCAGCACAGCGCTGACGTCAGGAGAAGGGGAGGGAGGGGGGAACTTTAGATATGAATATCTCCCACTGTAAACTGTAAAGGTCTGAGAGTTGGGATTTACGTCACATAATTTATTTTTTAAAAATCTACAAAACATAAAGTTATTATTGGACATTAGCGTCCCTTTAACACCATTTCCCTCGCACTTTTAGTACATTAGTGAGAAACAAGATGCAGAGGAACAACTCTAAAACACCCATACAATCTACCACCCTGGCCTCTCCTTGGTATAATAAGCATAAGGAAGAGAATGGTTGGTATAGGTACAAAGCATACCAATCATCTCACTTAGGCCTTTTCAATAATAGTGCAGTTTTTCTGTTGTTTTTTTGTCACATTATTGCTTAAATTTTACTTTCATAAATATGCCTGTAAACATAGAATTTATACCTTAATTCTTGAGTTCAGAAGACTTTTAGAAAATTAACAACTGAAAAATAAATATTATTTCTAAAAGTATAAAAATCAATCACAACAAAACCCATTTGGCTTTTTTTTTTTTTTTTTTTATAAATAAACCAGTAATGGTTTAAGCAGCTTTACAGAACTGCTTAACCCCTTACTGGTTTAGAAGTTCTACCGAATGTAATTATGCACGTTCACATAAAATAAATGCAGCTGCACATTTCTAATTTCTAACTACTAGCAGTCGTCTGGTAGATTTTAATAACAATGATATAAACCTTCGGCTGCAGAAGAAAGAACAATTTGCCCTATTGTGGACACCTATCAGGTTATGTCTTTAACAGCAGCCCTCTGTTCTGTGGATAAAAGCATGAAACTGGAACTCCCCTTTCCCTTTCTTTTGCTTGATGAATGACTAAATCATAGCACAATTTAGTTAAAGCTCATCATTACATTGCTATTGCTTTCTGACTTGAATGAAAGCAACCTTTTCAAAAGCACAATCCTTATCTGCTTGTTTAATAACTAATAATAAAAAAAGTTCCAGACAAATATTAAAACCAAAATTTTGCCTCAGGCTTTTATGAACATTTAAGAACATGCATCCATTCTCTGGCTCCTAAAACCACTAGCTGGGTCCTAAAAATGTGTATGTGCACTGGTCCGATGGCCAGCACATACAAAAACAACACCAATGGCTATCAGGAGAATTTATCGCATTACCCTTCAAATGCTAAAGGAGCTGCAATTAGCTGAAATCAGCCACTAAAAGCTTACTATACTCGTATTTGAAGAACAGTAAATAAATATATTTTTTAGTCTCCTTCTTTTTATGCTTTTCTATTTTTTGGGTGGGGTAGAGTGGAAATGTGGATCTTGGTTACTTACTCTGCTTTATATTTAAAAACTAGTTTTAAAGCTAGTATACACGGGCCAACACTGGTGGCAATGCAGTCATGCGCAGAACTGACTGCCCGAATGTGCCCCGGCTGATATGGATCGGGGGTGCGCCCCGTTCCTTATCAGCCACGGCGCTGGCAGTCTGTACTGTGCATGACTGCAGCGCACGCAGCCATCTCTACTGCCCATGGCGGCTTCTGACAAACATCCTTAGAGAATTATCCTGGAGGAAGGATTTTGGATTCCCTCTTTCAAGTTACAAGAGAATAATGTAAGCAGTGGGAAATACATACAGCAAGATAGGAAGAAATGGAGTAAAGGAGAGTGATCTAGTCTCTGGACATCATGACATACTCAACTGGAAAATTAGCCTAAATACATCCACAACACGTATAAAGAAAGCTAAATAAACTTTAAGTAAAATGTCTAATACATCAGGTAGGTAATTTTGAAAGCACAGATCCACTTTACTTCTTTTAGCAGGTCAAGTTGTATAGTAATATGTGATGTAATGACTGCATTGGCATGTACTAGGTTCTTAAATGGCTCTTTTTCTACATTTATTTTTGCAAACTACAGTAACAAGAGAACACTAGAAAGACGGCATTGACTAAGGCAATATGATCATGCATTATTAATGCTCAAGGCAAATTGATTTCTGCACTATACGTCTTTGTTGTAATATATAAATTGCATGCATAGCTGCAGGCCTTGATAAACATATAGAGAAGAATCCTGGTCTCCCAGGTGAGATGTTACTGAAACAAGCAATACGACCAAATTAATTAAACTAATCATTGAAAATATAGGGACACCAGAACACAAAAATGAACACGTTCTGCTAGCACCAGATAATGTCCAGAATGTTTATATGCTGAAGAGTTTTAGGAAAAGCTCTGGCAATGGAATAGCTTACTACTGCATGAGCTATCAATCAATGTAGGCCTAAAAGGAGGTTAGGTTTAAGCAGATTCAAACATTATATACTATGAGCTACAAATAGTCAGACTGATGTGTCAGGAAAAGTGGAGCAATTCTGCAGCAAAAATAACCACACCACTGAAAGCAAATACATATTTCCCAAATTCACATAATTCTAAATGGGGCGTTTAACACTCCGACTGCTGGAAAACTCTCCAAAGAATTACAACGATGACCACTATAGCATTCAAAGAGTTAAAAATGCCATTTAGAAAAATGGAAATTTGTAACTGTTCCCTAGGGTCCAGCTGATTTGCTCTAGATTTGAACAGCTTTAAGCAATGCGTTGCGTACCCCTGTGGCACTCAAAGGGTTAACTTAGAATATCAGCCACTATGCTGCTAGCAAATGATATATTATGAAAGGTACCACAGCAACACAACAATCAACCAACTGGTGATTTAATAAACCTTTAGTTAAATCAAATTTGTTTACATAATTTGGATTTGTTGAACGATTTAAATAAACGTGAAGAAAGTGGTGGCTTTTTTTTGTTTTGACAGAGGTTTAGACTTCATCTATTTCAGTCAGCTGCTAGAATATGAATTGAACAGAAAAATCTTGAATTGATTACAGTTCTGTTGCCCCTTGAGATAGAGAACAGTGTGCAATGCACTGCAGAGGTATGTTTTGTGTGAAGTTCTTACATTTATTGGATTCAAATCCTTGGCAAGGAAAATATGAAAAGGCTTGAAATTCAGCAAAAATACTAACATAATTTACCAGTGAGTTGATTACCCTTTGAATGCCAGAGGGGTGTTCAACGCATTACTTCTCAACACTTTGGACACTGCTGTGGCACTCAAAAGGTTTAATAGATCAATGGATAAATGGAAAAGTGGAAAAAAACAACGGTATTCCACAGACTATAAGACGCAATGGTCTGTAACATACAACAAAATTTTAGAGATGATATGTAGGAATACAAGCAATTCATTAGTTTGAACTATAAAATGCAGGGGAACATCAGAAGATATTACTAAAGATAAAAAGTGAGTCGTAGTATCAGGAAAATACTAAATACAATGATAGCAATAGAGAATTCATGTCAAGGCTTTGAGGTGGAAAAAAAGGTACAGTAAAGAGGAAATCTGATGTATGTTTGCAATGCAGAGCATATGCTTTTGCTGTTTTTTGGGAATGAAGCCAGAAAAGGGAATTATTGTAGCAAACAAACATAGTGTAACGCTCAAGAATAAATGACAGCAGAAGTACATAGTCAACATATTTCAGCTCAAAATTAAGTGCCTAGCTCAAGTAAACCTGTTGTGCTCATTTGTTTTACTCTGGTCCCCTTTGATTCTTTCTCCCCGGGTATAAAATATTGCTAATATACTGTGGCATTATTTGGCAAACTGAAATCCAGTAAAGAAATAAACAGACAGAAAGAAAATGTATGGATGTGTTCATTTTGAAGATCAAAATCTGACCCCATGTTACAAAGACTTTCATCATACAAACAAAATTGGAGGGAATTTAAAATAGGATACCACAAATTTAATACTGTTAGCAGCTTAGACACAGCAATGTGAAATGATTGAGGTGTCTGGGCAACCTATAACCTCTATTTCTAACTAGATTATCCTTCAGCTTTAAAAACTCGGTTTCAATTTCTTTCCTACACATGCTAAAGTGAATTGTGCTCAGTCACTGGAGTGTCTGATCAACTAGGCTGAAACCCACTAGTGCCTAGCAATTATGGATGAAACCTTATTAAAGAAAGCAATTTTAGTTTCCGGAGGATTATAAAACTGCAGTTAGCATCTACAAAAGCAGTACATGCAAAGTAAGATTGCTTCATCCAATGACAGTGCTAATTTTCATTAAACTATAAGCTTCATTAGTTTCACATTTCAAAATATCACATTTTGCTCTGTTAAAAAAATGCTAACAGGCAGGATGTCCTTTAATGCAAAATCAAAGTCTATCAAGTTAACCTTGATTTAGGCATTAGAGAATGCTAATTTATGTCTTTTTATCTAAATTAATGCATTTGCTAGGATACATTGTTTACTCCAAATACATATATATAAATATATAAATATATACAGTTTCATGTAACATAACCTAGTTCAGGGATGGACTACATAACAGGTGATAAATGTGATAATTGGTTTATCACTCGTAATCGTATCACAGTTTATGGGGGATTTGTTCATAAAAGCAGTGAGGAAGAGATCACTTGCAGTGGAATCCAGACCTCAGATTGGCATATTTGTGGAAAAAAGCCAATAATCAAGTAAGACTAGGAATGATTTTATGCAGAGTGCCATCCTTTTCTTGTTTTTAACAAGAGGTTTAGGTATATATTAAAGGAACAGTAATACTTGAAAATAATTGTATATTATATTGTAGCCCTTAAAAAAACATGAAAAATGATATAAGTCTTATCTCCCAAACCTTTATGGTTTGGGAGATATTCTCATGTAAAATATAGTAAAGTTCTCCTTTCCTGGCTGTTTCAGCCAAGTCTGCCATCTAGTGGACAGATTTGGAATTCGGTCCACAGAGCAACCGGCAGCTCTTTAGCAGTGCCGAGATCACGATCTTTGAAAAGAACTACTTAATTGGAACTATCTACAAAGTGTGCCTGGCTTGAAAGCACACTTTGTAGACCATTCCAATTAAGAAATTATTTTTAAAGATGGTGATCTCAGCACTTCTGGAGAGGCACAGCCGGTCCCGGGACTGGATTCCAAATCTGAAGGGTGGAGCAATGACGTCACTCCAGGGGAAACTTTACTTCTGAATATCTCCCAAACCATAAAGGTTTGGGAGATAAGACTTATATCATTTTTCAAGTTTTTTAATGGCTACAATATAAAATAAACTTATTTTCAAGTATTACTATCCCTTTAATATGCTGTAACTTTTAACTGCCCAATGAACTCCTTAGATAATAGAGATCACTTTCCAACCCATTGTGAAGCAAAGTGTCAAAGACATCACTAGCATCCAAGTACATAAGAATAACCTATACTTATACCTTTTTCAAAAAATAAGAACATAGCACTCTGCATGAAATTCTCTATTGACCTTCAGAAAAATATATATTTTCTTTTATTCTGGAGTGATAATGAATACACTTGTTTCAGACCTCTTTAATGCACAACGTAGGGTACGAATATTTAGAGCTGTGGTTCTCAATCTTTCTTTGATCAAGGCACCCTTAACACTTATTGTGGAGTTTTCAGGGAAGGTCTAACATTTTACAGGTCATTTGTCAAGGACTTAAGGTAAAAACATTTAACTCTTAGAAGGACAAAAAAAAATACCATTCTGGGTATAGCAGTTTCTATAAACATAAAGTTTAAACTCAATACATTTTGCCAAAGCCTTCAGAGAAAATGGTGGCACCCTAAGTTGATGCCCAGGGCACAAAAAAGTGTCACAACACCCTAATTGAGAAGCAATGATTTAGTGATATCAGTAAATAACTTACAGGGACTCTATTGACTAAAAACAATGTGATTTCCATTGTATTTTTTTTTTTTTTTTAAACTTGTCGTTATTTACATTTATAGATTGTGCTAATTAGGGCATATCATTCAAGCACTTCCTGGCTTAGCCCTACATTATCTCCTCAAAGACTGACACTGCCCAGCAACGCATTGCCTGGCTTCCCTAGCACTGAAAGGTTTGTGTAGTGAGTGGGAGAGGTAATATAGGGTAATAAGACAGGAAGTGCCTACATGGTATGCCTTAATTTATATGATATTTAAACCAAAATAACTCAACATTTTTTTAAATAAAAAAATACTAATACAATCTATAGGTGATTTTAAAAGCCCTTTCAAAATCACCAAAGTTGTTTTAGATGACAAGGTCCCTTTGAACTGTTAAATCCATGTCCAATGCACTATTTTAAAAATAAATCAATGAAATATATTGGGCCTTATATATAAAGGTAAAGTGGTGCAATTCTGGAGCAAAAAAACTACAGTGTGGATAACAAGTAAAAATTTCCACTTAATTGGGAATATAAACTCTTCATAATGTGATAGAGACCCCTAAAGCATTCCATGGGTTAAAACCCCTACTTAAATTCATAGGAAATGCTTATCTGTCCCCTGCAGCACCGTTGTCTTGTCTCAGAATTGCTCCAGTTTGCCTTCATCCATAAGGCACAATGGGCTGTAGGTATAAATGTAGAGCAGCACAGTTTGGGGGCAGACCAACTGCACCATGGACAGAAATACAAGTTTCAGTTGGTTGCATGTTAGCAAGGTCTCCAATGCATCTTCACAGTGTGCTGCAGACCTCTTTAGCAATCAAGGTTTTAAAAAGTCCAATTTAAAGTTGAACATTCACCTTAACTGAAGTGTACATATTTGAAAAAAACATTAAAAACTGTCTATGTATCATATTAGCCAAAAGGCCAGCACATGTACAGTGAAGCAGATATTCATACTGGTAACTACATGCTAATGTATGCTAATTGAGGTGACCTTTTATACGCTAATTAAGCATTTCAATTATGTTTCATATGCTTATAAAGCCCTTTCAGTGACATTTCATATGCTAATGAAGCTACTTGCTGTACCAGGGCATATTCACTTTCACTTTTCCCAGAAATAAAAGTGTGAATATGTCCTAAACTATCCAACTTCTGGAACTTTGCTTAACCTGACACATAGGCCGTTTTGAATTAAGTTTTCAATATGTAAAGAAAATTCAAGGTGATAAGTTCACTTTAAAGGGATAGTATTGTCAAAATATTGAAAAAAAGTCAATATTGTAGCTATTGAAAAATGTATGGTTTGAGAGATATTCGCTGTTACAGTTCCCTCCTCCCTCCCCTTTCTCTGACATCAGCGCTCTAGCTGACTGCAGGAGAATCCGGTCCCGGGACCGGCGGAGGCTCTTCAGCAGAACCGAGATCGCGGTCTTGAAAAATAAATACTTTATTGGAAAGGTCTACAAAGTGTGCTTGGTTTAATAGCTACAATATTGATTTTTTCAATATTTTGTACTATTCCTTTAAATTTGGTTTATCCCAGAATTGCACTGCTCCACTTTTATATATAAGACCCAGTGAGTACAAATTTTTGGTTCTGCATAGCATGATTCTGTCTTCTGTGCATTTGGGAAAACTGAGCACTGCTGGATGAAATATCTCCTGTTCCAAAGTTGTTATTATCGGAGTTGTCTTTCCTTCTGATTCTGCTACACTATAATTTTACAGCATTATTTTTTTTTTTACAAGAAACATAATCAGTATTTATTATGCCCCAACACTACCTCATTTCTTTGTACTATCTTCAATGAAGTCTTCACAAAGCTTATTTTGTGCAAATTGACTTTCAAGAAGGGACTGCATATACCGGGGTTGTGAAAAATGTTTGGTGCTTTCCATGTAATATTATGCAGAACACAAAAGCGCATGAACTTGTTGCTAATCAGGCAGTTAAACACCCCAATTCATAATGTAATATCCTCTTCATAAAATACTTTTCAAATGCATTTTTTTTTCAATCTCCACAGCAACTGAATGAAGCTGATTGTATTGGTAAGAAATTTAGCAATTATGGGGCAAATCAACTGCACCACAGGGGAATATAGCTCTTTGAATGATAGAGAGGTCTCAAACACAAGCTTCCCTTATGGTTTAGTTAATTTGTCCCAAAATTAAGGCAACCAAATATCCCATTAAATCAGGGAAACTTACGAAAACTTAATTCTTGAAGACCGCACAGGAATCCATGTAACCCTGCAGTGTGTGTTTTTACAATCATCCCTGATTTATTAACCTAAATAGAGGAGATGTATAAGACAAATGTAATAATGGATTCCTATGCTTTTTATTTTGAATGTGGACTAGATGATATGAATAAAGATGTATGCAAGAGTTAGTTACATACATACATATATAGTAATCACATTTATGTTACATTTTGTGCAACTTTTTTTTTTTACATTAAGACCATATATATATATATATATATATATATATATATATAGAGAGAGAGAGAGAGAGAGAGAGAGAGAGAGATTGAAAATATTCAGAATACTCCAAGAATCCATCATGGAGACTGTGGAGGACAAATTAGGGGCAACAAAGTATTCTTAAATCTGCTGCCAAGTGAAAACATTTTATATACTTACAGACTCAAAATTCCTACTGTAGCCACATCCGTAACATATATACTAAAATCTCATTTTTTATATGCAAATGCCTTTATACATACACGCAAT
The DNA here is from genome assembly GCA_037306005.1 of Rhinophrynus dorsalis. Taxonomy (NCBI): domain Eukaryota; kingdom Metazoa; phylum Chordata; class Amphibia; order Anura; family Rhinophrynidae; genus Rhinophrynus; species Rhinophrynus dorsalis. The sequence goes on along the minus strand of CM074720.1, from coordinate 304,722,116 downwards.
TTATAGTGACAGATATATACTGGCACTACTTTTATATCTCTTCTCCATGTCTTCTTTCCTCAAACATCTCGCAGAAAAAGGTGCAGGATTTTAAAAAAGTATCATATCATGAAATTTGACATTTTTAAGTGAATTTAGTCAGTTAAATTAGTAATTTCACTGGCTGACTAAACATACTGTGAATGCTAGCACAAATTGTCTTCTATAGTGTAATAATGTCCTGTGTTAAAAATAAAGGGGCAGGCAACAAGTAGCTCTGCAGCTGTGCAAATTGGACTACAACTCCTATCATCCTATGCTGGGCTAAAGGATGCACTATTATTAATGGTAATATTTAAGTATTTTTTTCAGCTGACATCAATAAATTAATTTCAACACAATGAAGTTAATTTTTTTATACATTTTGAGTGTTTGTGTACTACACATACTGAGATTGATACACTATGAAGAAAATTATATTCCCAACTTCTTTTTAACTTGAATGTTTTTATTTTCAGCCCTTGAGTCTTTTAAAGGTCTCTCCAATGCATTGAGAAGCAACTCCCTGGAAACCTCTCCAGCATTCTTGAGGCAAAAAGTCCTACTTTAATCAATGGGAATTTTTATTTGTCCTCTATTGTGGAGTTCGGTTGCATCAGAATTGTGCCATTTCTTTTTAGTACTTTGACCTCTCTGTATGAAATAATTAGCTCCGAAAAATAAATTAAATTATATACTATTTCACTATTTGTAAGAAGTTAAAAATCAAGTCTGTGAATATATTTAATTAGCACAAGAAGTATAAAATTAAGCAGGATTGACAGGTGTATAAGAAATGAGAGTGTAGCACTGTCTGTAGACAGCCTTTATCAACAGATGAGGGGTGGATACTAATCTCAATAAATGTGCTGCCTTAAATGTTCATTCATTCATTTATTCATTACAAGCAGCACAAATTAAATAAACTGTAACTGCATAAAATATGAGCACAGCTTTCTACCCATGCATTACAGGAGCAAGTTTAAGGTTAGACATTTGGCATCTAAAATGAACAACTATTTTTTTTACAGATACTGACAATAAATATATTATGTGAAAATGATAGGATCACATATTCATTTAATATGTTAGCTTCTCCTTAGGCCAGCACTTAAGGACCACAGAGAATTTTTTTTTCCCCCACTATTGGATTCAGCACTCCCCAAACTGTGTGCAGCCACGAGGGGATCCCTGAAATCAATGACGTTCCAGGACCATCACTGGTCCTTTAGGGAAGTTTTCCCATGATGGTCCTGGCACATCATGGGTCCTTAAAGAGGAATTTTCATGCTAATAACTTTTCCCTGAATATAACATAGTAACATAGTTGATGAGGCTGAAAAAACATGTGTCCATCAAGTTCAGCCCATGCCAAAAACACCCCTGTTGATCCAGAGGAAGGCAAAAAAAAACCCTATGGCGCAATTTCTAATTTAGCCCCAAGTGGATAAAAAAATTCCTTCCTGACTCCAAATGTCAGTTGGATATTTCCCTGGATCAACATCCTATCTGCTTTGAAGCCAACTGTCATAATTTTCAATATTGTTCTGTGCTAGATATGCATCCATTGCTTTTTTGAAAGCGGTTGCATTATCTGCAAGTACAACATGCCGAGACAAAGAATTCCTTATCTTAACCGCCTTTACTAATATATTACTAACCTAGCAATATGCAAATTTATACTATCTTAAAGCTCAATAAGTCATCGATATTGCAGTAAAAACACATCTTCCGCAGGCATCAGACAGAAGAAGCTCTGTATGCCTGCGCAGTCAGTCACTTCTGGTACCTTAAGGCACTAAGGAAAGACACTCACCAATGCTGGCAGTGAATGGGACAGACAGAGCAGACTCAGAGGTACATTTCGTCTAAGATGTCTGTGCTGTCTATCCTCTGGTTCCTGCCGAAGATCTGTTTTTTCTGCAATACCACTGATTTCTTAAGCTTAAGGATAGTATAACTTTGCATATCACTAGGTTAGTAATATATTATGGGGGGCAATGTAATTAGCATGAAAGTTCCGCTTTAAAGGGTTAAATGGTCTAATGTATAGGGGAAATAATCATAGACTGCATTTTAAACTAACAATTACAAATCCTCTAAAATTAGTTCTTGTGTTAAACATTTTTATCTGAATCATGAACAGTAATGGGGGGTTAATGAAACTATTCCCACCTGCCCAGTACGGATTGGAAGATTCCATGTAAACCTATGGGTCATCCATAGACATACACATATACTGTATGACTGTGCACATGTACCACAGTTATTACAGCATTTGCATTAATGTTTTCAGATTTTCATGCCTTGCATATGCAAGAAAGGGAAATGCAGTTGATCACTGAAAAATACCTAAAGGTATCTGTCAGTAACTGAGGGGTAAAAGCAAAAGGCAAAAATATACACTGCTCTTAGTACACTTTTATGAATTTTGCTCTAAGAAAAATATATGCACTATGCTGTTACTATTTTATTCCTGAAGATATGCATTTCTATTTTAAAGATACATCCTAATATGGCTCTGGTTTACAAACAATATTATACCACTGTCATAATATAATCATAAGACATGTTAAGACTACTAGATGCATTATTAAGGATGTACATGTAATTAGGGCAGTAACACAAGAAAAGAAAAACTGAAAAAAAATAATTAGAAGAAAGGATATATATATATATATATATATATATATATATATAACTTACGTTCACATGTGTCTCCTTTTTGCTGGTATCCTGGTTTACATATGCACTTTCCAATAGGGACCAACCATTCTCCTTCAGCACTGCAGTGCATCCTGGGAGAATTATCTGCTTCTTCTTCTGCATTGCTTACACAAGTCCCTCTTACTTCAACTAAGGAAGAGAATTCTGAGCCAGTAACCGTGTCTGGAAAAATGGCTAAATTCTCAATTATAGTCCAGCACTTTTTGTAGTACACTTTCACAGAAACCAAAGCAATGCAGGCTCCAACGTCCTGAAATGCCAGGTAAAATCCTTTCCTGGAAAGAGGTCCAATCTCTCGAACCTCTGTGTTAAGTTTCATTTTTCTTTCCCCAAGGTCTCCTTGGGTAAAACTTTCGTCTGCTGCAATAGTGTCTATTTTCACATATTGATTTTCTCTCATGTTTCTGCCAGAATCGTAATCTGTTTCGTAATAATACAAGTTAAAGGTTTCCTTGCATGTTCCCAGTACACCAGGAAGACTATTACAATCCCTTAATGTGAATTTTAGCTCAACAAAAATCCTTTGTGCATTCCCTTTTGAAATCCAGTTAGTCCGCAGCCAGTTGTTCTGGTTGGGCTCCAAGACCTGACATACCTGATAAGTTCTAATTGGTGTATAATTTTCATCCAATCCACTGATTTCTTCCCACTGAAAACAGATGAAATTAATATCAGAAAACCTAATAAAGACAACATTATTTAAGTCTTTCTACACTGGAGATGCCTCTGACCAGCTAGGTTCATGACCTTGTTTACCAAGTAAGGTACAGTCATCAATTATAGTATACTCTAAGGTTTAATATGGCATAAAACACAAAACTTTATTCAAAAATTGTATGGGAAGTTCCCTGTGTATTTTGGCCATTACAGTTGCTATTAAAAGGAGACATTTATAGTTTATTGTCCTCAATGGCTATCAAGGGAGTCATCTGGAGCATTGGTTAAGACATACAGATTTGCAACTTTGTTAACTCTGAAGCATTTTAATCAGGTGCTAGAGGCTTTAATATCAATGTACTAGAGTCCTCTGAAACATTCAAAGGGTTAAATATTTTCATGTGAAAGGACAGAATGTAAGAATAATTAAACAGAAAGTTTAGACATCTAACAAAATCAGACAGGATTCTTGATAAATGGGAGACCGTCATTAAAAATAACTCAATTTAGTGACTATAAAACTTGTGTTTCATGGAATATAGTTGTGCTGTTAACCCCTTAATGACCGGCCGGCAGTTAAGGACCACAGAGCATTTTTTGTTTTTGTTCCAATGGATTCAAGGGGATTCAGCTGCACAGGAACCCCTGAGTTCCATGACATACTTAAACGTCATTGGTCCTTAATGTAATTTTTCCCATGAAGATTATGTACATCACGGATCCCTAAAGTGTTAAAAAGTGTTTTACATTAGTTTCTTTTTTTTTTTTTACTCATATCCACCACATTTACTTTGGTGCTTTTATTTTATGTAATCATGTGACTTCTCTTAATTTCTTCCTTCTGATAAAAAGCACAGCTGTCTGGTGATTTCCCTACAGAGCCTATTTTGCCCTCATTGTCAAAGGATCCCTAAGGGGAAGTCCACACATTTTATTGTTTACATCAGAGTAATAATAAAACGCCTTTAGAGATTTATTTAGCATAATTTGTTGAAGAATAAAAGGATAGTAAACAAAGAAATTCAAGCAAGATAAAGCAAAGCCTAGAATGGTAGATGCAACTTTGGGTATACATTTTGGGTGTAACAGAACACAACAATATAATGGCAAAATACTTACAGTATAGCGCAATTATAAGTATTTGGGCTAATTATGTCTTTGGGCTATATTCATGAAGCTAAATACAGTTCTGGAAAAAAACACTGCACTAAATGAACCCTGCACTAAATAAGGATTCCCAAATTCCCAGTAGATTTAAATGAGACTTTTATCTTCTTGAATGCTAGAAAGTTCTCCAATGCATTGAACTCTAGAATTCAAGGAGTTAAAAGCAACAATTTGAATGTTTATTTGTCCCCTATGATTCAGCTAGTTGGCTAAGTGTCATTACTTACTGTAATATACACCAACATTTACCTTAACTACTGATGCGGAGAGCTTTATCAGGCATTACTTATGAATTTACCCTTTGTGTGCCAGAGATGTGTGCACTGCATTGCAAAACAATGATCTGCATACCCCGATGGCATTAAAAGGTTTAAATAATTCATTATTTTTCATTTTTTTTTATTTATTGTGATATTTGTTTTTCATTTTAAAAAAACAAAAAGGGATTTAATATGCAAAATAAATCTGATATTTCTAATGGTTTAAGAATTGTCATGTCAAAAACTTTCAATATGAAAAGATATTTATTACATTTTAAATAAATAAAAGAAATACTGTTTGATGCATTACCTACTGGCCAAATTAATTCCCACTGCTGCTGTCCATTTTATGGAGGTGAACAAACTGCCCATGGACACATCCAAATAACTTCAGACAGCAAATTTATGTTATTAGCCACAAAGTACTATAGTTTGTAGTGCTCCATATTTATATTCAATTTACCGTACATTCAAATTTGCAAGAAGAGGTGAAATACTGCATTCTATTTTTACAAATGCATTAAAATGTCTCAAGAAATAGAGGAGGACAAAACTATTAAATGTTTAATAGTATGATAAAGCATAGATCCTCAGTTGACATTTGACAAATGAGAAATATGATGAAGGATGTATCTAAACTTTACTCAAGCTTAAGAAAAAGGAATTAGAGGGAGGGAATACAATGGATTAGAGCAGGGATGAGCAATGTAAGACCCTCAAACTGCTTCCAGACTACAACTACCATCATTCCAATGATGGAAGCTCTAGTCTGGCAGTAATTTGAGGGCCTCCAGTTTCCCACCACTGGAAAACAGCACAGTGCGCATAAATAAGGATAAATCACTCCCAGTCTGTACAGCCCAAAACTTCTGATATACAGAGCACATTGATTATTTTTACTTGCATTTCTTTTAATCGTTTTGAGTTCTATACAAGTTTAATTATGCTAAAATTAACTGCATTCTAGAATTCAGATGGAAAAATATATAAAAGAAATTGATCACCTTAGACAAAGACTTACAGATGCATCATAATGGAATTATAGATCTGAAGTTACAATAACTCTGGTACACTTGAAAGTCACGTCATGACTTTTTTTATCCTCTCCCTAATACATCAGCACAATTTCAATTCATTGATTATTTTTTTTAGTTTTATCTTAAAAGATAAGTAAAATTGATTAATAAGGTTGTTGTTGTTTTTTTTTTGGTTGAATTTATATTTTATAAATATTTTCAGCTAAATTATATTAATAATTATATATTTATTTTAAAATAACAATGATAGATTTAGGTATGTCAGTAAACAGAATTTTATAGTCACGTTATGTGGTCTTCTCCCAAGTTGAGCTTATAAGCTACTTTTTGATGTTCAAAGCACTTGTAAATAGTGTGGATTTCCACAGAGAAGAGACCAGGATAAGGACTTGAATCGTGTTTATCTGCACCAGAGACCAAAAACTGATAATAGTTATAAATCCACCAGTATTAAAATATATTATTACATGGTCTTTGAAATAGTGTGTCCATCAGGACACTGCAAAGTCACTCAGACATAGGATTCAATTAATATTAATATAATGTTATAATTATTTTTAAAATATTGTATTTATTGTTATAATCAGTTTTTGGCCACTAGTGTAAGTAGACAAACATCAAGTCTCAGTGTTGTGTTTTCATACCTATACAGTGAGCAGCTGCTTCAATTCACTGTAAATAAAATGATATGCCTATGGTCACAATAATCCAAAGCAGGATTCAAATACGGATTGTCTGCACCTGACTCATTGGAAATAATTATGTTCGCATTGCTAACGTCTTCTTACTTTTAGAAGAGGTTAAATAGAAGTTTCTTAAAGCACCAATCAATATTTACAATGTGTATATAGATTTGTTGTAACTCAGCACACCCAACATATTCTTAAATTAAAGTAAGGTTTACACCCAGAATAAAATTCCACTCCACTGTCATTGTTAGTGTAGTAAGAATCTACCATAATAAAATGGGTTGCATTCTTAAAACAAGGGGAGAATGGCACTCTGAATAAAATCCCACCTGCTATCAGAGTCAGTGTAGTAGGAATCTACCATAGCATTTTGGATTGCTTTAAAATGTGAATGTAGAGTGTTTTAAGGATCTTGATAGACATAATTTACAATAAGCTTGCTATTTTCTTCCTAAAATAGACACTCTTCTTCAATTGAACAAATGATGTTGATCACATACTGGAATTCCATAATGATTTTTTGTGTCCATTCTATTGGTTTCATAATTTACAAAAACATTTTAAATTAAAAAAAATTAATGGGCTTTGCTGAAAACAAGAATGTCTATCAGAATGAGGTAAGGGAGAACTTCCATGTGAATCCAACCATGGAGACAATGAAATTCCTCAGTGACAATGAAAACACATTTTTAGAATCTTCTATTCTAGTCTCTTTCCTGTTTGGAGAATTAAAAGTTTTTTTTCTTCTTCAGAAAGAGAAAGGAAAGATACTTTAAATATTTTCAGTTGAGTGTAAAAACCTAAAAACCATGAAGTGAATCTTAGTTATAGCTATGGCCATTCACTCTGAAAAGACAAATAATGTTTTAGGACTCAGTCATTCCTTGTCACTAGCTCTTCTCATTGGTATTCTTATGGCCAAACAAATAAACATGTCATCTGAATATAAAAAGGAGCAACTATAAAAACAATAAAGAAATCAAAATATACCTACTCATTATAATGTAATTATTGTTGTAATGTTATAGTTTGATTTCTAAAAGTATAATGCTTTGAAGATGACTGATGTACTTAAATGTTTTATGTCAATAATTGACAATTAATTCATTAACTGTTAATCCAAGGGTACTGTGTTCAGATCTGGACATTGAACTCCATCTGAGATTAAAACATCTGAGAGTTAAGCCTTTGTCTCTTGGCAATTACTTCTTAGTACGAACTACCAAAGCATACATGTTGTATTAAGCATCCAGTGAAAGCAAACTACAATATGTGCCTTATCAACACTAACTATGAATATGTACAGTTAGTATAATAGCATGAAAATTAGGATATTTCTGATTTATGAATTAACTCCAATTAACTTTTAAAAGCTAGCTTAGTATATATATATATATATATATATATATATATATATATATAATTTTTGCATTTTCAGTAAATGTATTTATATGGATGGTATTTTTATGGTGTATAGACACCTTCACAGTGACAGTGATTCCCAACATTTTATTTTATTGTAATTAGTGTTTGTTAAAGTGCTTAAGTTGTTGGAGGCAGGAGAAGTAGATTTGCTATCAGAATTTTTTATCATACGATATTGTTAGGGAAAACCTTACCCCACTGGAAGGAGAAGAGATCCATTCCAATTCTGTCTGTTGTGCTTTGGAATCCAGTAATATTACTGCAAGAAAAATGTTGGATATTAGTATGTTCACAGGAATCCAGTTTATTATGTTAACATAAATTAAAAAGAAAAGATGTGTGTTCAAATAAAATATAAATCAAACAATTTAAATGTATTAAAATCTCAACAAAAAATGTATGCCTGCCTTGCACACATTCATTAAAATTTTAGGAAGTAAATAACAGGTATATAGGCACATAAATCACATTTTATATGGCAAACACAGAAACATGATGGCAGATAAGAACCAACTGGCATAAATATACATATATATATATATATACAGAAAGAGAGATAATATGTTTCTCTGTCTATCTGTCTGTGTGTGTCTCAAGAGTTATTACATTTTAATACTGTTTTAACCCCAAGCACATCAGCTGGGTGACTTATACATGTAAGTATCTCCCTTTTTCTTAGAACAGCTTTTTCTCACATTTGCTCTTATTTTTACACCCTCCAAATTTGGGTCATGTCCTCTTGTTCTCTTGTGATACATTGTTGGCGTAGAACCAGAAACCTGTCCCTCAGTCAGTCTAAACACTGCATAAATCAACAAATAAGTGCACAATTTTCCTAAAGCTTTGTTCTAAAGGCTTGTTATCAGAATCTCAAATACTGCATTCAGATATGCAATAAAATATTTCATAACAAAAATGAACCATCCATTTGCGTTATTAAATGTTTTCATCACTTTATACAGTGACAGAGGAAGAGCAATACATGAATGTTACTTCACCATTGTTTAAAAACAATTACCATCCCTTTTTCATGATATTAAAGAGAAAATATTGACATGCTCTTGTCCTTAAACAAAAATGCCATAAATAACAGAGCCCAAGATTGTGTACTTTGTAAATCATTACATATACATTGTTTTATTTTATATGTTTACATTCTTAAAATGTAGACGACACCTTTGCCTTATCCTCCAAAACTGTGACAATAAAATTATAAATTATTTGGATTTTGTTAACGTGTGTAAAAAACAGATTGCAACAGTTATCCTCTCATTGATTATGAATATTAATAAAATTCTACTTTGCTAACTGTTACAATTTACTCAAGTTTAGAGCCTGAAGCTGTACTGTGATCACAATCCTCAGTTACTGATTAAACATGAGCAAATTACAGGCAGACATGTACCGCATTCTGCAAGGTCCCATCACATCCTTGAAACAAAACATACCATACAGTATTAAAAAAAACACACTGAGGCTGATGCACTAAACAGAACCTAGGCAAACCAACTGCACCATAGGAAATAAGAAAAAAGTTGTGTTCATTAACACCCTGAATACCAGAGAGATCTTCATCTCTGTGTGTTGGAGACCAAAAGCATTCAAAAGGTTAAACTCCCCATTTATTTGAATGGAACATTCAGTTACTTCTGCTATAATGCAATTGGTTTGTGCAAGAATTGTTCCAGTTCTTCTTAACCCTTTGAGCACCAGAGGGCTACCCCTCTGGCACTCAAAGGGTTAACGAATCAGCCTCAGAACTAATATAAAAAAGTTTATTCTGCAAAGTATGATTTCTCTTCCTCAACATTCTTGCATAACTCAACTTCTGATGAATGAATATTTAACAACAGGAAATATATGGCCCTGAATCTGACTGAATTTTATATAACCCTTTGAATGCAATGCGGTGCAAACTCCTCTAACACGCAAAATGACAAGACAATTAATTAATATCAGTGTGATGGGGTGTAAAATGGGTAGAAAAACAAACAAACAACAGGAAAATTGTATTGTGTCCTTACTTCAATTAAAGTTGTTAAATGTTAGTAGCTTCTTAAAGCTTGAAAATTAGTAATATGGTCTACATCCCCATTCTATGTCAGTATATAATAATGCCCCTTTATTTACATAGTTGTTTTGTTCTGGGAGATCAGAGCAATAAAACTAACTTTTTAACTAATCAGATGTTGTTTTTAAAGTTAACTTCTACTTTGCTACATAAAAGTATGAATATGTTACATTTAAAATTGCAACTATTCAACATATAGTATTGTATTTATATTCTTCTATGTGCTTTAGTATCCACTACCAACAGTATCAGTGAAGGCTGCACATTTTACAGAACTGCATTCCTACACAACATAAAACACCCTACTGCTATCCTCTTACTTGGTTTGGACACGGGTCCTGATAATCCTTGTTGGAATGTGGAGAAGTATAATGTCATCAGTACCCCCAAAGCACTGATTTTCACATCACTAACGGAGTGTAATGGTTCAACAATGAGACATGTGGATTTGAGCAGAAGGAGAAGAAATAGATATATTTTGCCTCCAGGCATTCAAGACTGATCTTTCTACTCAAATCCAAAATCTCTAGACTACCCAGCTGAATGTGCTAAAGGAAAGGTAGCTTCTCCTTATCTCTCCCCACATGCTGCCCCGGGCACCTTGTTGGATTGAGCAGTTTCTGTCCTGTTTGGCTAGATCTTTCACTGCTGACACAGAATTAGGATCTGCATAATGCATGCACAGGACTCTGGGGGCACTGTGTGTTTTGCAATCTTCTCACATACCCAGACATAGATTTCAGGATTATTGCACTTTTAATGGAAGTGTGTAGCTTTCTCAAAATATGATATTTTCACTGCAGCCATGACTTCAGCATCATCATACTTCACCTTTCCTATAAGAAGCATTGTATAGTGCTTTTCCTAACATAATGTGCTAACTGTAATATATATATATATATATATATATATATATATATATATATATATATATAGTTACAGCATACAGCACGATATTACATTAAATATCATTCCTTTGCATAACTTGATAATTAAATTGCATGCTTTCATAATCATGACCTATTATACATCTTTGGTATAGCTTTATTACGATTTCTAAAGTGTAACCTCTCTCACATATTGAAAAGTAATTTTTTGCACCTTGCCTATATCAAAATATCTCTATATCCCTTTATTCTCTATCAACTCTCTTTAAAGTTTAATCAGTCCACCTCTGTGCCCAACACACAAACAAGTCAATTTAAATTTAAGCATGCATGGGATAGGCATAAGCCTGTTCTAAAACAAGACCAAGGATAAATTTGGTTTGAGGTTTTTTACAGTAGGAAAAATGGGCGGAATGGTTCTTATTTGCCTTCAAATTCTTTGTTTCTATGTTTAACTAAATTCTCCATTTTCATTTTCTATTCTTTGTCTCTTTTCATTTCACCCCAATCCTACAGGTATAGATCTTCACACTACTTTTCTATTTTCCTCTTTTTCATTAATCTATACATCTGCAATGCATTATCCCTTTTCTCATGTGGGATTTATTCCAGAAGGGAAAGTCTGGGGTAATCTGGTTGCAGATAACTGCTGCAGTGAGCCGAGTTCCTAAACATAGGTAACTGCTCTGTTCAAGTCAAGTGAATAAACTGAGCACAATAACTTAATACTGATTTTACTGCACAAACACCAATGAGGTTGGTGTACTAAGAAGAGCTGGAGCAAATCAACAGAATCACAAGGGATACATAAAAACATTCCTCAGTTATTTAAATGGGAATTTTAACCCATTGAATTCTAGGTCTCCAACACATTGCAAAGCAATACATAGATACCTTTCTAGCATGCAATCAATAGGCATATTGGAAGTTATGCGTCCCATTGTCCACTTAGTTTGCTCTAGAATGAATCTAGTACTGCTTAGTACATCAGCCACAATGTGTTTGTTCTATGTGCAAACACATACCTACTGATGCATGTGTGTATGTACATAAATAGGTAAAGTAGAACATGTTTTACAGGCCATTTAAATAGTTAATCTTAATATTTACATCATATCAATACAAAAGCTACTTGTATATATTAAACTTAAGCATTTCATTTTAATATTTACATAATGTCAGTACACAACCTACCAGTCAAGTGCCATAAAAGCCTCCGCACCAAGGTGATGGGGACAGGATGCCGCATCCAGACACCACTGACAATAAGTTTTAGTGAGTGCCCATGTTTCCATAAAGAATACATTGGCCCGTATTTATAAAAGCAAACTGTCTTTCTGGAGTATACAAACTGCTCCAAATGGAACAAAAAGAATCCAAATTATCATGTACATGAATATTGTTTTTTAACCCCCTGGATGCCAGGGAGGTCTCAAATGCATTGCAGACGCCTCTAGCATTCGAGGGGTTAAAAAGCCCAATTTAATTTGACAGGAATTTTTATTTTGTCCCCGATGTCTGCTTTTATAAATACGGGTTAATGATTGTCTCCATCGTAGCGGTCATTCTGCTCCTTCTACAGGCGCTGTGTGGTACTTTACCTCTCGGGTCACACATAATAAACACGCTTAGTGAATACTATAGACAAGAGTAGCGTTAACCCGAGTGCCAGAGGGATGTGCATCCCTCTGGCACGCAGAAGGTTAAGGTCATATTTGATCACTTTCCATCACAATCTGGGCCGTGTGTGTGTACATGTGTGTCATAAACACAAAGGGCTATGAAAGTCTGTGGAAAAAAAACTATAACTCCAGACGTAAGAACTAGGTTGCTCGTCCCCGGCTGTAAATTCCCCTAATGGAAAAAAACAAAATGCTAAATATACTCCTTATAATAACTACACAACATGGTACTCGTGGGACCGCCCTATAAATATAGAGGCTGCTTTATTTTCCCCATGACGTGGGTTGAGTGGTTTAATAATAGTATTAAATAAATTAACCCATTTCAGTGACAGGGGCTGGCCAACGCATTGCGACACTCCTCTCATTCTAAGGGTTAAATGACGTTACATCCCTGCTAAACTTGGACACTTGGTTACCCACTGCCCTATGTTGTTATATTGATGTACTAAAATCTGGAGCAAAGCGGGAGCAAACCATCTACATCGTACAAGACAAATAAAAATATCAACTGTCTTAAAACGGGCTCTTGAAAGCCCACATATCAATCAAATGACATGAATTTAATGTGTGTCCTATGGAACAGTTGGTTTGCTCCGCTTTGTCTCAGTACATCACAAAGTTACATGCCGTTGGTCCTGAGGACTTACCTTCCTTTGCTGATTGTGCCTCCCCGGTCTGTGCAAAATGAAAGAGCCACAAGCAGGCTGGAATCCAGGAAGGGTACATACGAACCATGGTGCATTGGTTATATAGGTACAAGTCGTAATATTACAAGGAGTCTTTCTGTTGCTGTGCTTGAAGTTAAGGTAGACGTGGAAGCCCAGTGTTATGAAGTGTTATTTCTGTCTCCCTTTCTCTTCTGTGTAGGTTTCAGTGCTGGTTTTCCATGTAGCATTGCATTATACAGGGTGGCACATTCCTGGGCACAGTCCTGTCGCTCGCATGATCATCCTCTAATTTCTGTTTTCTAGTGATGTGCTCAGCACCAGACTGCCAGCCTCTGACTGCAGACCTGTGTCTGCTAAAGTCTCTATCCTGACACAGGCTGTAACAGGACAGCTTTATGGGCGGAGACTGCTGCAGTGCACGAGCAAGCATAGTTACTGGGTCCCAATTCCTGACAGCTGCTGGAAAACTATCACTTTCAGGTCACTAAAAGAAATATAAATGTTAATTTCTCATCTTGGACACTACACTAGAGTGTTAAGATAGGTCACTGTTACTTAACAATAGGATTGTTTTTAAATGCTTAGGACAGCTCTCTAGCACTCACAGGGTTAACCCGTGGGCTGCTAGTGATGTGTCCAACTCTTTTAACTGAAGTATTTTCATAGTTAACCTTTTAAGAAGTGGGCTATTTTCAACTTTACGACCATGAACATTTTCAGGGTTCTGCGATGCATCAGTTAAACACAGCTTTAGCATTTTATTATTAAGCATGAAGGTGTTATGGTAACATATGTTTTCTGTATATATATATATATATATATATATATATATATATATATATATATATATATATATATATCATGATCTAAGTATACATACGGTAATACATAGAAACATGCCAAAAATCTCTAAAATCATTTTTATTCATGATTCTGATCTAAATAGTTTGCATATAGTTAATGCAGTAGTCATATAAATTCCACTGACTGCCATTTACAAAAACACCCATTATTTGTTGCAGTTATTTATTTATTTAGAAACAGTTTTACCAGTTAGATGTTGTTTTTAAAATATATGGTTCTAGGCTATCACTAATTGTAAAAAAAATAATAATATATGAAGAAATAAATTGTGTGGAGTAGTTTTTAATTTTTATTTATTTTAGTATTTTTAAGGGGTACGGACTGTAACAACATCCTGCCCTTTAATTTGGGACATGTTTTTAAGCATAACCCTATCACTTTAAATATGCACATTGTGACATGGTGTGGGTTATTCTCCGAGGTGTGATAAAGGGGTGATAATGAGGAGATAATTTATATATTGTAAGACAATTCATATGTTATTCTATGGACCTGTGTACTAACATTTGAGTGTATAAGCTTAACCCCTTAATGACCAGTGATGTGCCTGCACTGTCACTGTTTTTTTTTTCCCTTAATGACCAGTGACGGTACTGGCACGTCAAGTACTTCATGCTTACAGTGCTCCTGTGGAGGTGCTTTTAGCACCGACTGGTCTCAAATTGACCGATTCAAGACCAAAACATTCTCTCTCAGACCCCCCATTCAGCGCTGCGGTACACGTCAACGGTCACGTGTGCTGGCACGCCGACAATGGTCAAAAGCAGGTCACTTCCCTGGACCGCTGGTCATTAAGGGGTTAATAGAATAACATAGGAATTGGAGAGTGTGTCATCCTGGAGAAGTTGTCTCCTCTTAATTAGCTCTTTATTATGTTAGTCCCTCTCCCCCAGGTCTTGGAGTGCACATGAGATCACTGAGCAGTTTGGAGATTCTATGCTGTATATGTATCGATGATATATCGGCAATATGCACTAAGATGTGTTAGTCATCATATCCCTGTGAATACACCACAAATACACTACCATAGCATGAATCCACTGTGTCTTCGACCTGTTAACGATTTTGCACTGACTACTTAGACAATGGCTAATTTGCATATTTAAATACAGTTGCATTAATATGCAACTAATTAATATGGATTTATATGTTAATGTGGCATATCACCACATGCAATAAGCTCCTATAGCAGCTTATGCTGTAGGAGTTCACAATCCCAACATCACCAACCTGAGCTTCTCTATGGAGCCTGAGGACTGTTTGCTGTCTCTGTTAAAGGGATATTATTGTGTCATTTAAAAAAAAAAAAAAAAATCTTGTAGCTATTAAGAAAATAAATCTAACAATGCCAGTGCTGTCTCTCAAACCTTTGAGAGATATTCACAGTTAAAGTTCCCCCCTTCTTCCCCTTTCCCTGACATTAGCGATATAGCTGACTACAGGAGAATCTGGTCCCGAGACCGGTGGAGGCCCTTCAGCAGAGCCACAATAGCGATATTTAAAAAGAACTACTTAACTGGAAAGGTCCACAAAGTATGCTTGCATACCAAGCACACTTTGTAGACAGTTCCAATGAAGTAGTTCTTTTTAAATATCGCTATTGTGTCTCTGCTGAAGGGCCTCCACCGGTCTCGGGACCAGATTCTCCTGTAGTCAGCTAGATCGCTAATGTCAGGGAAAGGGGAGGGAGGAGGGAACTCTAAAACATTCTAGCTCTCAAACCATAAAGGTTTGAAAGAGAGGAATGGCATCGCTAGATTTATTTTTTTAATAGCTACAAGATATTTTTTTTTTTAAATGACACAATACTATTCCTTTAAGACTGCAACTCTTTCAGTACCATAAGGATGTGCATTCCACACCCCTGTGGCAGTGAAAGGATTACAACATTGAAATTCTGTATCCACTGAAACAGCACTATAGGAGAAGCAAATACAGTGTACAAACAGCATCTAAATGTAGTATTTTTTATTAAGCTAACATACAAAATAATAAAATACAGACTGTAATAATAAATATTCAGATAAAGTTTAATAAATATGCGGAAATATAAAGGACACTCTATAATGTAACATAGTATAATGATAAACAAATAAAACACATAGCATTAGTATTTAGTAGACTGCAAGTTCTAACATGGGATAACTATATACTTGTATGACAAATAATGAGAACATCTTAGGATCCAACATATCCCACTGTAATAGCCACAAATTTGCATATGGTATATAAGTATGCCCTTTACACTCTCAAATTCAGCATCTATGGTATAGGTGATACAGAGAGTATCCCAATGTAAAGAAGTTTACGGTACAGATGTACCATTGCTTCAATCTTTCTTTATTTTTTTAGCCCTTAGGTTCTGTGTAGCTCATGAAGTCTGACAGAGTCTGAAGAATGAGCACCACTCCACCCGTGTCCTGATCAGGCCAGCATTCTACTCTCCCGCTCTCTGCTACTTTTGCTGCTCCATCCAAAATCTTGGCTCTTAGTATTATCTTCAATGTGTTTCGGTGCATATTACTTATAACTTCATCAGGAAAAATTAGGGTGGCATTGAGTGGGAGAGAAGACCATCAACTCAAGGTGGAGACTGGTATGCTTCATGAGTGCCACAGTACCTATGGGCTAGAAATCAAGACATATTATAAGGTTACACCTGTACTGTAAACTTCTTTACACTGGAATACCTACCGTCTATATTGCCTGCAGCATAGATTTTCAAAGTGTAACTGTTTAAAGTAATTCCTATATACCATATGTGAATTGGTGAATATTACAGTGGAATGATGATATCCACTCTTATGTATGTGGGAGCCAAAGGTGTTCTTATCATTTGCCATAGAGATTTATAGTTATCCCATACTAGAACTCGTAGTCTGCTAATTACAAACTTTTTATTTTATTTTATTATTTTTGTTTATCGTTACACTGTTGATTTATAGATTGGCCTTTATATTTTCACTAATTTTCAGAATATATATTAGTACTGTCTGTCTTTTATTATTATTATTTTTTTGTTGTTTTATCTCTTTTTCTTTTACCCTATATCTCTTTTTTGCAGGTGTGTTTTTACATATGGCTTAATAAATAATACTACACTTAGATGCTGTATGTGCACTGTCATCTCCTCCCCTATACTGTTTTTCTAACAGCTGTTTCAGATGGTACAACATTTCAATGTTGTAACCCTTTCTCTGTCACAGGACTATGCAATGCACATTCCTATTGCACTGAACAGGTTAGGGACCAATGTTGTATGTGGTGATGAAGTCTGAGCAGATCCTCTCAGCAACCCCCCAGGCTTCATTGTTGTCATATTGCTGGTGATGTGTAATGAAGGGAATCCTTTACACATCACCAGCAATACCACAATCCTGCATGCTAATGTTTACATTCTCCCCCATCCTTTGCATACTTAATTCTTGGTGCATATGGCAATTTGTGTCTCTATCTCCAAGGCGTTATGCTTGCCACACATGGACAGACAAACATCGCCATAGCATCAAACCTTTGTGCATCTCCTCCCTGTGCAAAGTATCTACTGGGTACTGTATAATTCAGTTCCCATTAAATAGAAGAGGGCCATGATATCACTTTCAGTATGTTCCCATTACAGGGTATGTGCATGAGAGCAAGCGCTCAGAGCTGAACTCTCCCATGCAGCTATCCTATTTTGATCCTCTGGATCACAATGGGCTAACTTTATGTAAAAAGTCCAGCCATTTGTGCCATTTATATACAGTATGTGTCCTTAAGGGGGTTCATTGTTTGAGGGATTTTACCCTTACTGCTCAAATTAATTTGTTTGTTATGTTACTATAACCCCATATAGTCCAGAAATCTCTGGCATTAAAGTGGCTTATCTGGACATTTTTTTAACCCTCACTGTGGATATTTACAATCGTTAAAATGTTTTAAAAGCACCAGGGGGAGATTTACTAAGCGGTGATAAAGTGGAGATAACTTCTCCAGTATCTATGTTTGTCTGTGGAGCTTATTCACTAAGATCCCCAGAATTGAAGGAATCTTAGTGAGAATAGACTCCACAGAATAACATAGGAAATGGAGAAGTGATGAACTGGAGAAGTTATCTCCTGTTTATCACCTCTTTATCACCACTTAGTGAATCTCCCCTCAGATCTTGCTGTTTATGTTTTTAGCACCTGCAGTTCCAATGCACATTTCATACATCTTTGTCAGAAGCTATTTTCTTTTCTTTTTTTTAGTTCATATGTATATATTTTTACCCACCTTACCTTTAATCCTTTCACATTAATTTCCCCAGCTTTCCATTATTCTATTGCCTCAGGATACAACAGAAGTTTTTATCATTTGAATCTTTGGTACAATAAAACTCATCTTTCTTGTATGAAAAACAAAGGTTTGGGCAATACATTGCAAAGTAATGAGTTTCACACCTCTTTTGGCCTCAGGGGGTTAATATAGTCTTTGTAGATGACTCTAACCCATCATGTATTTGTCTCTCACCGTAACTCTTCCACATCAGGTGCCTTTCATTTAAACCTGCTAATTACATGTCACAAAATATTCATTTCATTTAACCATTTAATTTTTCAATCAGATATGATCGACATCATCTAGCTCTTCCAACAACCTTCTCATGCGGCCCATTATTCAAACCTTGCAGCAACATGCCACATTGAGAGTAGTCAGTCCATTTCTCCAATACTTTATGCAAAATTTTACTTGGTTTTAACCACATCTGAACTATTTGTAAAAATGAGCTGTATGACTGCACATCTTTATTTCACAATGATAGTAGTGTTTGCCGAGTCGACCAATATTTAACATCCCAAAGCCATTTCTTTTGTGTTGCCTGTCATATATTATTTCCACTGTCCTGTCTGTCATAGAGATCATTATTTCACCCGTTCAGTGCCCTTCATCCCATGCCAGTCTTTTATCTCCTCCATCAATAACTCATGTTGTCCAGTTCTGTTTGGTCATGTAATGGTTACAAGCCCTCTAAAATCCCCTGTCTCACATGTTGTCCTTTTCACCCTTAATTAACCCTTGCTGTGTCATGCTTTATATGCTTTCCATATTGCTATAGCACATGTTCTATGCCTTACATCGTCTTTGTTACCTAAAGCCTTTGCTGTTCTGTTTTATCTGATACCTTCTATGTTTGACAGGGTTTATATTTCTTCTGGGATTCTCTACAAGGTGAATATAATGTCTGTGATAATCTGCAGAATTTATAATCTTAGTTCCTGTCCTCTGACTGACCTTTCTTCTTTACCAACTGTAAGGCTGATTTACTAAGAAGAACCAGTGCAATTCTGGAGCAAAGCAACTACACAATAAATGACAAATAAAAAATGAATATATTTAAATTGGGCTTTTAAAGAATCCTTGAATTCTAGAGTGATCACAATTCAGATCAGGGAATTCTGATATTTTTTATTTTATTCCTCTATAGTGCAGTTGGTTTCATCTAGAATTTCTTCAATTCCTCTTTATATATAAGTTTCTGTGTCTGTAACCTCTGTTGCACACAGCACACATAGCATGTTGGTCTACTCGTAATCAATTTTTATATTTTTATTAGTGATATTACAAAATGTCTTCGAGGTAAGGTATGTCTTTTTGTAGCGTATACAAAAATCTGCAACACGGTAGACATTCCAGGGGGAATAAGTCAAATGACAAATTATTTAGGTAAATTAGAATGGACACAAATGTGGCACTTTATTATTGATAAATGCAAAATACTACACTTGGGACATAATAATACAAAGTCAAAATAAAACAAATTTTGGAGTAATTATTTCGGATTAATTTACCCCCTCTGGCACTGAAAGGGTTAAAGGTAGGCAGACAATGTAACAAAGCAGCGGGGAATAAAGCAGGGTGCTGGGTTGTATAGCTAGGGCCATTAGTAACAGAAAGAGGGAGGTGGTCATGCCACTCTACAGATCTTTGGTTAGACCTTACCTATTGTGTACAATACTGGAGACCCCATCTCCAGAATGATATAGATATTCTGGACAGATTTTAGAGAAAACTACTAAAATGGTGACTCGTTTACAGGATAAACATTACATACATAGCTTGGAAGCAAGCCATGAGAGAAGTTATTTGTTAGACACATTCAAATACTTAAAGGGATAGTAATGTCAGAAAAAAATGATTAACTATACAGTAGATACAATTAAAAGAGCGTACTTGCACTTATTCGTATCTATCAAACCATTATGGTTTTAGAGATATAGGAAAATAAAGTTCTCCGCTCCCTCCACTTTCTGCTTGACGAGCTGTAAAGCTGTCAGATGCAGATTCTGGTTGCTTGACCAGACGCGGCTCTTCAGCAGCGCAGATATCTAAAGATAAATACTTCATCAGAATGGCCTACAACGTGTGCTTGCAAACCAGGCACATGTTGTAGACCGTTCCGATTAACTATTTATTTTTAGGTATCCCTATGTCGGCACTGCTGAAGAGCCTCCGTCTGATCCAGGAACCAAAATCTGCTTCTGACAGCTTTACAGCTCATCAAGCAGAAAGGGGAGGGCTTCAACAAAGTACTGGAGAAAAGTACTTTTCAAAGGAGTAGAAATGTTAGGACAAGAGGTCATAGTCTAAAACTAGATGGACACAGGTTTAGATGTAATGTAAAAATTTTTTACTCCACTGAGAGTTAGATAAGTGAAATAGCCTACCAGCAGAAGTGGTAGAGATGAATAGAGTTAGGTCATTTCAGCATGCATGAGACATGGATAAGGCTATCCTGGATATAAGACAAGACCAAAAACCTAATAAGGTTTGAATCTTTTACAGTAGGAAGAATGGACAGATTAAATGGGCCAAATGGTTCCTATCTGCCATCAAATTCTATGTTTGTATGTTTCTATTTTACTTATATATTATTCTACATTAAATTAAGGACTGGAATCACTTTTCAGACCCTACACCTGCATAATGCAAATTGATTAAACTACCTATAAATGGCCAGATTTATATCCCAGGCCCCCCTAGGCAAAGCACTCTATCTACCCTTCCCTTCACCCATGACCTTACCCCCAGTCCACACATGATCCTGCCTCAGTCCCATCCACTATTACTTGCTACAGAAAATAACCTTTGGACTATAACAAGCAGGGACAAAATAAAGAATATTTAAGCTCTTTATGGCTAGAGATCTCCAATGTATAACTTCGCAGTGTGTTGAACAGCTCTCTAGCATCCAAGGGGTTAAATAATAATCTGTAATGGGGTACATAAACTGGTACAATGACACTGAGAGTCCTCTGGCCACACCCACAGTTCAGAATGTGGGTGTGGCCAGCACAGCTGAAGCACCCCACAAAATTTGAAGCTTGAGGCAGTTGATTATTTTTCTACACTAAAATTCCTCCATTAATGCCACTTAACCCCTTAACGACCCTTGACGGTCATAGTACGTCAAGGGTCGATTTCACTTAACGACCGATGACGTACTATGACCGTCATCGAGTTCCGGGCTCCCCCTGCGGCTGCACGCCGTTCGGGGTGTCCGGAACGCAACGGAGCAAAAAAAAAATTTTGCTCCGTGGTCGTTGAGTCGCGTCTTCGGCCGGATTTCCCGGTCCTTAAGGGGTTAAAGAGGAGGGGGTGCAGTGGGGCAGTCTGTACACCTTGCTCGGCCACATGAACAAGTAGAGAAAACTGAGTGACTTTAAGTCATTTTAGGCACATGCTGTGGAGCTGACATAAGGGTCTTACTGGGAGCAAATTCTTAACCCTTTAAGTGCCTAGAGGGTTGCACCACTCATTGCACCCTGTTCAAAGGGTTAATGCTACTAAGTCTGCTAGCATGGATTAATTTGATGCTTGTAGGCTGTACCTAACAAAGGCAAGCCTGACTTAAAAACAAAAGGATAACTTTCATAAAATTATTTTTAAATGCAGCACAACTAGGCATAATAATGAAATGAACTCTATTAAATTGTACATTTAGTGATGACTGTGTCGTCTGCAAATACTCCCACAAAGATGTACTTAGAGGAAAGCATTGAATTTCAGGTGCATTGATTTTTTTTAATGAGCTATTTGGATTTTTAGGTAAAATGCAGCTTTTCCTATATTTATTAAGTGTTTGACATACAATAAAACTATAATTGCAAATACTTTTCACTGCAATTTTATTAAATTCTCCCCAAAGGGTCTTTTAATGTCAAATCTATATCTTTACCCTCTAAATATATAAATATATGTTGCAAGCATCCCCTTTGCCAATGAACTTACTAGGGACTGACTGGAAAGACACAAAAGGGAGCATGTACTAGTACAATTCTGTACTAAAACAGAATTAACCCTTTCAGTGCAACAGCAATTCACTCCATACCTCTCTGGCACTCAAAGGCTTAAAGAGGGGAATCAATCTTTGGACATCTGTCTAGCATTCCAGGAGTTAATAGCCCCATTTATATCAATGCCAGTTATAATTATCTCCCATGGTGCCCTGGTTTGCTCCACTTCTTAATCTGTCAGCCTCTGTAAGATCAAGGTGGAGATGGGAGTTACACTGCTTAATTACCAGAATGAGGTTTACAAAGTAGAGCAAGTCTGGAGCAAACCAACTGTACCATAGTGTACCACTGATTTAAATTCACTTTTTAACCCCTTAACGACCCTTGACGGTCATAGTACATCATGGGTCAATCCGAGTTAACAACCCATGACATACTATGACCGTCATGGAATTCCGGGCTCCCCCCCTCGGCTGCACGCCGTTCGGGGAGTCTGAAATAGAAAAAAAAAAGGTCTGTGGTCCTTTAGTGACCGCTACGTGCCTGCGCGGTCAGTCATTAAGGGGTTAACTTCTTGAATGCTAGAGAGGTTTCCAAAGCATTGCAATGTATTAGAATGCCCCATACACACTAATGGGAATTTGTTATTTGTCCTCTAAGGACTGGTTGGTTTGCACCAGAATTGCTCAGTGTTTTTTCTTTCAACATATGGCCCATGATGGCCAGGGAGTTTTCTCTTTATCCCTGCCCTTTGAAGTGCTACACATTGCAGTGAGTGGCACTGGAATGTGGGGAATGGACCACACAATACATTGTTCTTGCTTTCTGCAAAGCTGCCTAATACTGGTCACAATGACACAATTTTCAATCGGAATCCCCCCTCCTTCTCTCCCCCTTTGTGCTCATTCACATAATACCTCACAAAAGCATTGGTCTGATTTGTGGAAGGAACGATGAATTAATGTAGTTTATTAGTGGGTTACTGTCACAGCTCCAGTTAATAACTGTATGAGCTTGCAGTGAGTGAGAGTCGCTGTGCTTGGATGGCTCTGTAACTGATTAGGTGTTACTACCATGTCCATTTTCAATAAAACATTAGAACTGCCATCATTTAATGGCGAAGGAAGAACTCCTATCCATTCTGTGGTCTAGTGCAATAAACACGTAGCTCCTTTTATTGGAGGCAATGAGCTGTGCCGGCTTGAGGCTGTACAACACCTCTGGAGGAGCAGCTTTCAACACAGTCCGAGCCATTCGGGAATCAATCTCCACAAAGAAATTAAATCGGATAAGAGTTTGTGGGCCTGGTGCTCCAGGTGCTCTCTAATAGAAATCATTTAACCTCATGGATACTAGCAAGGTCTCCAGTGCACTGCTATGCAAGAGATAGGAACCTTGATTCTTTATTGACAATTATATGTACAGTGAATTTACCTATGCTTTTTTACATTTTCTGTTACACTTTATGTTCCTGACGGTAAGCTAACAGGATCTCTGTTTCCAGAAATGATTCTGGTCAGTCAGCCATGAAAGCAGAATAGTGATACAATACAATGATAACCTTTCCCTGTAGCGCTGAGTGCTCTGTATTTTGCATGTTCTCTTTTTACATTGTTATCACTCTCCCTGCTTTCACAGCACCTGACAGAAGGTTTTCTTAACCCTCTGAGTGCCAGAGAGGTATCCAACGCATTGCATGAAATGCGTTGGATACCTTTGTGGCAATCAAAGGGTTAAAACAGGGACACAAAATATAAAAAACATAGGTGGAAACAAAAATAAATAAATACAAAGTATAGGCAATTTGACTTTAGATATCATGAACTTGCAGAATATGTAAAATTAAAATGTAAGGTCATTATCCCTTTAATCTGCTTGGTAATTTCATACATTGCACCTGGAAAACTAAAAAAAGAGTAGTGAATCGTATTAATTATTCCAGAATCTCATTTACACATCTCATAATGTTATGCAAGGACGCAATCCCATATGAAAATGTTTAAAACATTCTCAATATAAAACAGCATACACTGCAGCCTTTCTGAAATGCCTACTGAAGTTTCCTAAGATGCCTGAGGGTCAGTTAGCACTAACGTTCTTGCATTGCAGAGTTCTGCAGACAGTCCCTCTGAGCCCTGTTACTGTGCAGTGATTCCAGTACTGTAATTTGCATTGCGCTAGGACTCTGCTTCCAGTGCATGAAAGAAGGGGGTATCTATAACTACATTTGCACTGTGCATTAGATCATATTATAGTAATTATTGTTACTTGAGGTTCTATATCAGTAAAGGAGTTTGCTCAACTACTGAGTGCTGAATGTTATCACCAAAACACTGAAAATAATCCAAATGAGAGAAAGGCCTTTTGGATTTCAGAACTCAAAATACCTAAGCAAAAAGATTTAAATGGATATTTTGATTTAGCTGCCTTTATTGCTCACTTCTATTTTTGATCCCCTCTATTTCAAAAAACAAACAGAAAAAGAATAGATATGAAAAAGAAACAGTTATGTAAATTTGTTTCTTTTTTAATTGGCTAGTGAAAATATGCAGAATGATACACACTACACCACCGTGTCAGTTTTAGTCATTCTTAGGCTATACATAAGATTTTATTGCTCTATCTCAGTCTGAACTGCTATGTCTGAATCTTTCTAGGATAAATATATGAACTCACCAGTCAGTCTTTTTGGTATTAGCCTCCCATGCCAGTGGCTGCACTCTAGGGTATGCACTACAGCAGGGCTGTCCAAGTTCAGTCCTCAAGGGCCATCAACAGTACAGGATTTAAAGATTTTGTTGCTTAAGCACGGGTAGGTCAGTAAAAATGAATAAGCCACTAATTATCTCACCTATGGCTTATCCTAAGCCAGTAGATAACATTTTGATTGTTTTTTTTCCTTTTTTAAACTGAGTGATAGCTATGCTCCACGGTCCTTAAGTGCCGGCTGCTCGTCCTTAATGGGTTGATCAAGTTTATTAAAACATATTAAAAAGCAATTAAAAAAATCCACTGGAACAAAATTCCTCTGATGCAGTTCAGGATACTAAGATTCTTTAATCAGGGATAGCGTAGTTATAATGAGCTGTCTGCCATTTAGAGCACCCTTATAAACATCTTAGCTGGGTATTGTAGCGTGTAGCCAATCACATTGCAACAAACTGTAAACAAATGTTGTATAGCATACTCATTATAGGTACACGTTTATAACATTTATGACACATAGACCAGTAAATATCCCATAGATCATAAATATCAACAAAAATGAACAAATGCTAAATTATAAAATAAAAATACAAATTAAAGAAGCAAAGAAAACTCTGCTCGTGAACAGCCAAGCAAATCTATATCCCCATAAAAAGAGAAATAAAAAAGTACATAACCAAAATCATATTATAAAGAACTTTAGAACATACATACATGCATACATTTTATCCAACCAAAAAAAAAAGTTTGGTACTGTCAGGCTTTGACTATTTGTTTTATATGTTTTGTAGCCAACCTGTCACATAGCCACCCTTGATCTGCCGGATGCATACAGGTTCCTTTTTGAGATGGATGTATACGTGTATGCTCTAAAGATCTTTTTAATATGATTTTGTTAATGTACATTTTCATTTCTCAGTGTGTTGGGATATAGACTTGCTTGGGTTTAAGTGTGACTGTTTATACACAAGATGAGTTTCCTTTTGCTTCTTTAACCCCTTAACTACCCTTGATGGTTCTGGTACGTCATGGGTAGAATCGCATTAATGACCCGTGACGTGCCAGGACCGTCATGGAATTCTGGGCTCTCCGGGAGTCCGGAAGCGGCAAAAAATAAAAAATGGGCCGTGCGTGTGTGGCCGGTCTTTAAGGTGTTAATTTTTATTTTATGATTTTTCATTTGTTAAAGCGGAACTTTAAGGTAATACCAAGTCGTCATGCATTCATTAAACACATGGCAACTAGCTTGAAAATAGATGTCTTACAATTGAAAAATAGCTGTGTCTAAAGTAATCCTTCCCGTTTTGGGACTGACGGGCAGGTTGGTGCGATCTGTGCGCCTGCGCCGTCAGTCCCTTCCGGTGACCATATGGTGCACTGCAGTCTACTCAGAGGAGACCGGGACTGACGGCGCAGGCACACAGACATAATGTCTGCGCTGTAGCCTGGGTTCCGGTCTCCAAACTGGAAGGATTTATTTAGACACAGATATTTTTTAACGGTAAGACATCTATTTTCAAGCTAGTCGCCATGCGTTTAATGAATTCATGGTGACTTGGTATTGCCTGAAAGTTCCACTTTAAATGTGTCGATATTTATTATCTGTATTGATTTTTATAGGGTTTGTGTGTTATATACAATCAGCTGTTTCTAATGTACTTATGATAAGTATGCCTGCCCAACATTTGATTTGTTTACAATTTTTTGCAATGTAATTGGCTATAAAATCCAGCTTAGAGCTTTACAATGCTCTCTGAATTGCAACTAGCTCATTATAGCTATGCCATCTCTGATAAAAAGCATCTTAGTATCCTGAAAAGCACCAGAGGTACTTTGTTCTAGCGTATCTTTTCTTGTCATTCTTTTGGCTGATCATCTATATCAGGGCTGTCTAAGTTCAGTCCTCAAAGGCCACCAACAGGTTGGGATGTAAGGAATTCCCTGATTAAGCACAAGTGAGTTAATCAGTGGCTTATTCATTGTGACTGAATCATCTGTGTTTAATGAGGGAAATCCTTACATCCTGGCCTGTTGGTGGCCCTTGAGGACTGAACTTGGACAGCCCTGATATAGATGATAGAGGAGTCTGCTGATTCCTGATTTACTCTGAGACTACCTTTACAAAGGAATTATTACGTCTGTTGCACTATGCTGTTTGTTGTCATCTCCAGCCGACAGAGATCACTCCAGCTTATATGCAGAAAGCCTCCATCATCGGAGGAGGCTGGATAGAGGGAGGGTAGCAGAGGCAGAGTGACAAACTGCGGTACAGAGCTGGTGACCACAGTCTGTCCGGAACTAGGATAATGTTTGCATGTTGAATTTCAGCCAAATAACAATTTTAAAAGGAAATTAATACAATATTCCACCCAGTCGCTATATAACCTAACTTTTAAGACAAACTTGTATAGGAGTGATAGATCTCCTTTAGTAAATTGGTGTTAGGCAGGTACAGTACTAGAAAATCAATTGTAGCACATGCAATAGCATATTGGTTCATATGTTAGTCTGGGACAGTCCATCGTCAGAATCTATGTAATCTAGACCAATATTAAATGAAGTACTAGTCTGTAGTATACATGTGTTTTTTTACTTTTAGAAAGCTTTTTGTGTTCCCTACAATATATGCAGCACTCACCTAGTAGCTACCTCCTCCTACACATTGTGAGAATGAGTACCCTCCCTGTGGGTGCAGGAGAAGCCATTCACATCTCTGAAAATGGAGTATCAACATACCTGGTAACTCTCCGGTTTTGCCCCGGAGACTCCGGTTTTGACACTGAATTACCAGGTCTCCGGGGGAAAGAGGCAGATTCTCCAGATGTGGGGAGTTTCTGATTACACTCTGCCCATTTGTGCTCAATCCCACCCTGCTCCTCCCATTCCCGCCCTCTTCTCCTCCTACCCCAGTGTATTCTAGTTATTTTTTGTGTTTTAGAAGTTCCTCCCCTCCCTCGTGATTAAGCCCCGCCCCTTTTATGACGCACCATAGGGCTCCCATCTGGGCAGCCCTAACCAAGAAGTTCCCAGGTATGAGTATCAACTTGTACTTTAGACTCAGCATCTGTCATGCAGGTTTCATTGAAGCATTCTACAGCAGGCACCAAGGACCCATGGAAAAAACAATGGCTGAGAGAAAATAAGCTACGTACCAAAGTTATGTGGAGACAGGATATTTAAATGTACTTATTCAAGGTAAATGTAATATGTGTGCTTTCACTGAGGGCCAGAGGGATAGGTAACACATTGCTTCACAAAGCATTGCTCACTCTTCTGGTACTCAAGGGGGTAAAGCGTTTTACTATACATATTTATGATATAAAACATCTTAGCTACTGAAAATGTCAATGTTTTGTACGTTTGAAGACACTCCAGTTAGCTCGTACCATACACTTTCATAATGGATTTTATGGAAAAATCTTGACTAAATCACTTCAGAATGTTTTAAAATATTTTCTTATTTTTCACAATGTCAAATAAATGAGTTTACCTTTGACACAGGTTTTTTTTCTATGAAAGACTAGCGTGCACAATTAACATTGCCATGGTAAACTATATTAATACTGCAGACAGGTCATGAAAACATTAAGTAAAATAGAGATTTTGTATGGTTCTGATTTTCAGATATGTTATACGTTTTGAAGGGAAACGTAGTTAACTCTTTGAGTACCAGAGGAGTACAGAATGCATTGCAAAGAAATGTGTTCCGTACCCCTCTGGCACTCAAATGGTTAAAACCAGTGCTATAGCATTACAGTGGAAGGTTATCCTTTGAATAAAGGATTGAAAACAATCCTACTACACAAAAATACTAACACATAATCAATAGCTGTCCTGCAAAGGATATATGATAATAAACTGTACTAAAACATAACTAACTCACCTAAGATGCTTTTATCAGGAATATTGCAAGCATTTAACCGTTGCATGTTAGAGGTGTACCCAGTACATTGCTTTGCAGTGTGTTGTATGCCCTTCTAGTACTCAAAGGGTTAATAATGAAAATGTAAATTATAATTAATTGGCTAACATCTGGTTACCTAAATCATTTGAGCATACATCCCAAGTGAAGCTTTTCAGTCAGGACTGTCACTCTATGAGACCAAATCCCTGGTGTCCCTCTTTTTAGGCGGTAAGAATGCATACCTTCCTAGTGTCCTATGTTAGGAAGGACAGCACCTCTTTGATGCCCAAATCTCTCTGTCCTTCTTTCACAGCCTGATGCCCCTCCTTCTTAGGAGATTAGACTGTGTGGTGTGTGTGTGTGTACTAGTATATCACTTTACTCCACAACAATAAAACTCACATTAATGTCTTTATATTTGTAAATTAGTCTGTGTAAATAAATCACTTTGGTCTTGCTCTAGATCATTTATTAAATTACACAAAGAGGTCAGTAGGTTAAGAAATATCCTTAACATTCTTGGTAATGCCAACCTCAACACTACTAAAATAAAAATGTCCCTCTTTAGGCTATTTGAAAGAAATGTTGGGAGGTATGTCTGAGTAGGGTGAGGTTTGTGTTTGGGGAAGATAAAAATATTTTTGCATACTATTATGGATACTACTAAAGTATGCTCTAATAGTTGTTTCCTTTAAGGAGTCTAAGCCTCCCCTTTTTTTTCCATAGAATTTGACGGTAGACCATTCGGCCCATCTAGTCTGCCCATTTTCCTACTGTAAAAACCTCAAACCTTTTTTGGTCCTTGGTCTTTTCTTATGTTAAGGACAGCTTTATGCCTAGCCCATGCATGCTTAAATTCTGTCACTGTATTAACTTCTACCACTTCTGCTGGTAGGCTATTCCACTTATTTTCTACCCTCTCAGTGAAGTAAAACTTTCTTACATTACGTCTAAACCTGTGTTCCTCTAGTTTTAGACTATGGCCTCTTGTCCTAACATTTTTACTCCTTTGAAATGTACTTCCCTCCTGCACTTTGTTGAATCCCTTCATGTATTTGAATGTTTCTATCATATCCCCTCTCTCTCTTCTCTGCTCCAAGCTATACATGTTCAGAGCCTTTAGTCGATCCTGGTATTTATTTTCCTGTAAACCAGTCACCATTTTAGTAGCCCTTCTCTGAATTTTCTCTAGAGTATCTATAGCCTTCTGGAGATGGGGTCTCCAGTACTGTGCACAATACTCTAGGTGAGTCTTCTATGAGGGAGAGTGTCAAATGCTTTACTGAAAACTAGATAAGCTATATTTACTGCTCCCCCTTGGTCTATTATTTTAGTTACCCAGTCAAAAAAAATCTATGAGGTTAGTTTGACAAGATCTCCCTGCTGTAAACCCATGCTGCAAGCCATTCAAATTCAGATATTCAACAATTCTTTTCTTTAGCATAGTCTCCCTTAATTTTCCCACTACTGATGTAAGACTTACTTTTCTGTAGTTACCAGACTCTTCTCTGCTACCTTTTTTGTAAAGCAGTACTACATTTGCTATCTTCCAATCTTCAGGAACTACTCCTGTCGATAGCGACTGATTGAGTAATTCTGTTAAAGGTTTTGCCAGAACACACGTCATTTTAATAACTTTGGGTGTATCCCATCTGGTTCCATTGATTTATCTGTTTTTACCTTAGAAAGTTGAAGTAGAACTTCTTCCTCTGTAAACATGCATGCTTCCCTTGTCTTCCTGTGCCATTCTTAGGGTTGTTGACTGGTAATTAACACGCAGAGCTGACAGTCATTGACTGAGGCTGGTGAACTATAAAAAACTGGGGAAATTCTTAAGCAAACCAACTGCAGCATTCTGGACAAATAAAAATTCCCACTGAAATAAGTGGGCTTTTAAATCCTTGAATACTACAGAGGAATCCAATCCATTCCTTCGTAATGTGTTGGAGTCCTTTCTTGTATTTAAGGGATTTAAAGACTCTTATAAAACAATAGGAAATTTTATTTGTCCACTATGGTGCAGTTGATTATCTCCAGAATTGCTCCAGTTACTCAGTACATTAGCCTCATTCTTGAGAGAGGGTTTGCTTGAGGTCAGTATAAAGACCACTTTATATTATATACAGTGTTTTCATGCCTTCTATTTTTTTATTGGGCAACGATCTAAAACACAACTAACTCTATTATGCTAGCTATCAAATACCTTCAGCATGCAGCCAAGAGAAATCTGAACAGTTAGCTCACTGTTAGCTGAAAAAAAAAGCACCTTAAGAATGAACTCTTTGGGTGTTGGCAAAGTGGGCTTGAAAGGCCAAGCTCGTGAATTACATGTGGTTGTGTTTACAAGCTTCCACTCTCTGCTTCCTGTGCAAGGAAAAGCATCAAACTGCCCTTGCTTGTTTGGAAAGACTTTTGCTACACTGCAAAATGTGGTATTGAAAGTTAATATTTGTTCTGATGGCCATTAGAACTACCATATGCATTTAAATTAAGCATATTGTGGGATCTATGGCTCCCGCACTATAGATATCATAATTGAAAACAATCAGACTGCATCATCTTGATGACACCAGTGGCCCTTTAAGGTTCTCTAATTCAAACAACAATGTCTGAGAATGGAAAGGTTGAGGAGGGAGGGTGTCCCTTCCATGTCACGAGTATTGATCACCTATCACGATTGTATAGGAGATCAATATCAAGGAGTTATCAGGAGGAGTCCTGATGCTCTTTTTTGTTATTGAGACCTCACTGGGGAACAATGCCTTGGACATCTCTCTGGCACTCACATATTTACTGTCTGCTTCTTTTTCCACTGTCCCTTGGAAATCACAGAAGCACAAATACATTTTCTGACATTCCAACCTTTCCCATTCCTAGCTACACATAATGTATGACATCCAACTGCCCATTCTCTTGTAGCCATACATAAACGGTCTGTTTCCCCATCCTTGTCCTACTGGTAGCCACAGAACTGCACAAAGACATGCTGACAACTTAGCCTTGTTCTCCTGTTCAGTGTTAGTCACAGAAACACACATACACCTGTCTGACATCCAAAATATGTTGCACTGTCCCACTGATAGCCATAGAATCACACATACACTGTTTGCTTCTTATGCCACTAGTATCTGCAGAACGACATAGAACCATGGTCCTGGCACCACCTATGTTGTGTTAACTTATACTAATGGGTTACCATTTTTCTTGAGCTGGCACAGGGTACCAAATACAGGTGTCATCAGGGACTGCTGGTCAGGAAGGGGAGCTGACCACAGCAGCAAAGGTAAGTAAATAAAGTGGAACCCAGAGAGCAAGAAAACCAGCACACACACTACTAAAGGGAACACAAATGTATTATATATATATATATGCATACAAGGAACATGCAATAGTAATGCACAACAAAATATTCAACGAAACAGAAAAGAGCAGGGCCTCTGGGCATCAGGAAGCTGGGCCTCTGGGCACAGGGAAACTGGGCCTCTGGGCATGGGGATAAGGCTAGCTCAGAAGCACGGGAGGGAGGCATAGGAATGCAAAGGGTTCAGCAAGCTCAGGAACAGGAAGGCAGCCGGCTCAGGAACTCAGGGGTACAGCCAGCTCAGGAACTCAGGGGTGCAGCTGGCTCATGGAACTCAGGGGTGCAGCTGGCTCATGGAACTCAGGGGTGCAGCCGGCTCATGGAATTCAGGGCCCAGGGTCATACGGAAAGAAACTAAATTGGAACTGAACTGAACCGATCAGTATAAACTGTATAATCTGGCCCAGAGCAAGGGGAGAGACTGAACTAAATAGGGAGAAGGGGATTGCAAGGCAGGGACAGCTGGGAACAGAATCAGGTCTCTTTAGTCTGAGTGCAGCAGCCAACAACAGCACCACAGAGAGGTAGTGGCAGTGTGAGGTACTGCACCAGGCTGAGGAGAGGACAGGATCATGACAGTACCCCGCCACCACCACAAGGAGCGACTCCGGCGCTCAAGAAATAGAAAAGAACCAGGAGAAATGGGCTGCCCATTCCACTCAAAGAAAGAAGGAGGAGGAGGCTCAGGAGGCACAGAAAGTGGTATAGACCAAGGAACAATCCAGAGTAACAAGAAAGTGTTGGAGAAGAGATGGGTGACAGAGAAAATCATGCATGGCAGAACAACAAGTGAGGTTTTATAATTAACTTTACAGAGAAGATGCAGTTTCTCAAATGGCACATGAGTATTATTGGGAATAGACTCCATAAACCGTAGTCCTGGGTCGGACAAAGATACTGAAATGTGTGATCCTCCGGACAGGAAGTGAGATACAGGTAAAGCAAGAACAGACAAGACAAGATCTTCGGAAACAAGGGAGGTCTCATAAGAAGGGACAGGTATAACCTCAGCGATAAGTCGTACAAATGCGGTGCATACATCCATTTTGGTTTCAGACTCCAGAGATACATTTGAAATGACTGGTTCGAATTCAGCATACCACAGCTGTATCAGGAACGCAACAAGAGATAGTACAGTATCTTCAGGAAAAGGAGAGGTCTCATTTGAAGGGACAGGAACATCCTCTGATTCACACAACAGGGGCTTCAACCCATCCTTAGCTTGTGCAGGAGTGAGAGTGTATTCTTCTACAGCAAAATCCTCCTCCAGTGCTTCTGGTGTGGAAAATTCTGGACTTATCACCAAACCTGGCACCATGCGCAATGTCTCTGGAATGGGAAACATCCTTGGCATAGACAGAGGAGGCGTTACCTTTGACTCTGGCATTGTGGGTACTGCCTGTAGTGTCCCCTCCATTGCAGGTAGCAAAAGCAAAGAGTCTGAGACCAGTTCTGGAGTTGGACTCCTAGGGGAGTGCAAGATTGAGTTTTCAAAGGCATTCTTTTCCAATGTTTAGACCCTGAAACTGGAGCAAATGAGGTTTTCATAGAAACTATATTATAACTCTAGGTACTGGAGAAAAAGATTTGCACATGAGAGACTGCTGTTCAGTAATACAGTATGAACACTAAGTGAACTGGTGTTCAGCTGGAATCTGTGACTGTGAAGCAGGGAGTGCTTCACCTTTAAAATGAGAGTCAGTCTGAAAAGAACATTTAACAGTAACAGATTTCTTACAGATCTTTTTTCCAAGAGTCTTATTAGAAACACAGTTCTGGGGCCCTTTAGACTATACTGCAGTGCGTTCTAAATATTCTTCTGAGTCTGAGGGTTAATCATCCAATGAGGCTAAATACTGAGCACCATAAAGATCATAGATATGATTCATTTTGCTGTCCCCAGTGCTATATACAGATTCATCCTCTGATTCCCAATTAGTAAAGTATACAGGTTGCTAGGCATGAGCAGGTGATTTAGTATCCCAATTAGGAGGGTCAAAAAGCCAGTCCTCTGAATCAGAGAAATCTGTGTCAGAGTCAAGAGAACAGGATGTAACATCTATGGTGTGAATATTCTGCAGTTTGGGGTGCTGTGAAGTAATTTTATTCCCAACAGTACTCAGGACTGAAACAGTAGAATCTGAAACAGAACAGATCTCAGAATGAGCCACAGAAGGGTTAACAGGTACATGGGTGTGGTTCAGTAAATCAAAGTTTACTGCAGAATCTGCAGCCTGGAGATCTACTGAAGCAAGAGATGCAGGGTTTTTGACAAAGGGCTACAATGAAATCAATAAGTTTGATCCTATCCTGCAACATATCAACCAAACCAGGTAAGACCAAGAATATACAATTGCAGTTGGCTTGCATAGTTTTCAGCTGTTTTAATGTGATACACTGAATGTTTAGCAGGTATGTCGGTCACAGCTTACCTTGGTTCCAACGCCGACGCTTCTTCGACGCTCAGTGTCATTCCACGCGTCATTTGCAGGCGCGAGGCTTCAGAGTGAAGCAGGCCTCTGTTTTGTGTCATGCTTCCTGTAGTCTCCTCCTACCTACTTCCTTCCTCTGAGCCTGCTCCTCCTACCTACTTCCTGAGGAGAAGTTTAAAGGGCAGTCTGAGTCCTGCCTCAGTTGCCCTTGCGTTGTTGTTCTACACAGTTGGGTTTCCTTGGGCTCTGTGAATGACCTGGCTTGTCTGACCATCCAATCTGGTGCTGACCTGTGGCTCTGTCTGACCAGTCTTTTGCCTGCTCCCATTGTGTAGTGGACACCAAATCTGGTGCGGACATGTGGCTCTGGTTGACTACGTGAACTGTGTATGACCCGGCTTGTCTGACTATCCGATCTGGTGCTGACCTGTGGCTCTGTCTGACTATCCAGTCTGGTGCAGACCTGCAGCCCTGGTTAAGACCTTACTCCCTGACTGTAGGCGTGAGTCAGGATCGCTCTGGTACCACTGAGAAAGCAGATGGCCGTCTCCTTACTGACTATAGGCTTGAGTCAGTACTTCTCCCTTACCGTATCATCTTTAGGAAGATCCCTAGATCTACCTGCTGACTGTGGCTTGAGTCAGTCTCTTACTGGGATTCCTACTTGGCCTTCATTATACAGAGACTCCAGAGGCTTCTGCCAGTCTCTTTAAGAGCGTTCCAACTTTTGGCAGACTCCTATTTCTGATAGAGTCGTTGGCCACTAGAAGGACCTCTACTCATTGTTCTGTGATTTACTTACTCATTGTTCTTTGATTTACTGTATTTATATTTATTCAATAAAGACTGTTTTACTATACCGTACTGACTCCTGGTTTGTTCCTGGGAAACCGTGACAGTTACTGTCACAGCTTACCTTGGTTCCAGCACCGTCACTTCTGCAGGCCTCTGTTTTATGCCATTCTTCCTGTAGTCTCCTCCTACCTACTTCCTTCCTCTGAGCCTGCTCCTCCTACCTCCTTCCTGAGGAGGGGTTTAAAGGGCAGTCTGAGTCCTGACTCAGTGGCCCTTGCGTACTGTCACGCATGGAATGACGCCAAGCGTCGCAGAAGAGGCTGGAACCAAGGTAAGGTGTGACAATGTCACTTAAAGGAACAGCAACTATATCATTCACCTGAAGTAATGCAAGGGGACTACCTAAAAAGCATTCAATGGTAGAAAAAAGCAAAGGCCAAGTACTACACATATTCTTATAGTTCTCATGCAATTCAGAAACTACATTAAAGATTAAAAAATGGTATAATTTGTCTTGCTTTTCTTCAGTTCTGGATTTGTTAGAACCGTTTTATTACAAGCAAGTCATATTTGAAAAATGCATGAAAAATTTGAGATTTGTGCCTCTGGCACCACCTACAGTATGTCAGTTCATATGATGTACCATTTGTCTCAGGAGCAGTGACTAAGGAATACAGTAGGAAATTCCATGACCTTAAATTGTATCAGTATCTTTGAAGGGGCAGAAATTGTAAAATAGCTCTATTTTTTCCTATGGCAGTGTCTTCTGAAAACATTTATATGCACTAGCCTAAGAGTAAAAAGGCAAGTGACCACTTATTTCAATACATGTCAATGTATAACTTCCAAAATGCTGTACCTTGCATACTTTTGCTTCATATCTCTAAAGCTTATGACCATTTTAGTGCAGGCAGGTAATTTCATAAAAGAAATGTGTCAGGTATATGGTAGTGCTCCTGGCACCCAATACACTATGTAAACCTATATTAGTAGAATAACATTTTTCTTAGCCTGGTAGCAGTTTCTGAACAGTAGGATATTTTATGGTTTTCAAAGAATTTAGTATCTTTAAAGTGGTGGAAATGTAGAAAAAAAAAGATATAGCACAAATTATATATATATAGCATATAAAGCGCCAATCTACCACCATCCGGGGGGTAGAAAGGTAAACAAACCCTCATTTAATGAGCATGAATGCTTACTTCCCAACATTATGCCTGTTATGGATATGATCATTTATTGAAGGTAGCTAATTTAAAAAAAAAGAAAAGTAGCAAGTGTAAAGTAGGGCTTCTGGCACCTCCTACAGTATGTCAACTCATACCAATGGGGTAACTTTGTTGGGCTTCCACTAGGTACAAAATACAGTATTGACCCATTAATGCCCGAGGACGTACATGTACGCCTCGAGAAAATATCCCTTAATGACAGAGGACGTACATGTAACATGAAATCCGGGTCCCCGCGTGGCTGCACGCTGTTCGGGGACTCCGGAATCTTTTCCAAAAAAAAAAAAAATTTTTTGCCGGGCGTTAAGTGATGTTAAGGGGTTAAACTTCATGGTGTTGAAATATTTAGGTATTGACTGAATTGAAAAAAGTATGTTACACAGAGCACGTAGTTCTGGAAATAGTAGTGCACACTAGCCAAGAGGTAGAAATTCAAGTGACCATTTTTTGATGCAGCTGGTTATCTACTTTCGAGAATGTTATGCATTAGTAAGCTTTTCTCATTACTGTAGTTATTACAAACATTTTAGTCATATTTGAAAAATGAAAAAAGATTGTAGTTGGTGAAGTTTTGTGCTTCATGTACCCCCTAAAGTATGTTAACTCATACCATTCGGGTGCCATTTTTCTCAAAAGATATAGATTTGTTCTCCTATAAATATTGGATATCAGTGTACCCGGGAGATATATGGCAATGATATTTAATACTTTTTTGTTTGTCACAGTAAATTATGACTTTAGTATACATCTTTGAAAACCTTTTTGAACAAATTTCCTTACTTCATCATTTTGTGTAGGAAGAAACTTTAGTAATTTTCCTGATTCGTAAGGTAGTCTACTTTCAGGAAATGCATGTTTTTATATATGTATCATTTTATGGTAATTGTAACAGGTAACAAATGGAATGTACATTTTACTTCATGAAGCTGAAAATAACCTTTTTTACTATTATTTAGGGGTCTGTGCAGGCCAAGCATGTAGTTAAAACAATGCATATTTGTTATTGGTGTTCTCAGAGAATTGTAAAAATATCAGGGTACCTGGCCGGCGGCTGCTTGAGCCAACCGCATTTTTCCCCAGCGGCTCCAGCCGCATTCTTCCCACTCACAGTGCCTTGCCTCCGTTGAGGCTTGATCTCATTCCACGTCCTGGCGCCTGCTGGTGCATTGTGTGGCTCTAGTCGCTTCTGCTGCCGGCGTTCCAGAAGGTGGGTGATGTCATGTTTGGGTGCACGTCCAAGGGCATGGACGTGCAGTCCATTTAAGGGGACAGCCACCTGTTGGCTGCTCCTCCTCCACCTAACACTTTTACTATTTTAACTGCCTGGACACAGGGCTCAGTCGCCCTTTCGTTGGTGTCCAGTACAGTTCTATTTCATTTGCTTCCTGTGTATGATTTGCTTGTATGACTAACCAAACTGGTGCTGACCTGTGGCTCTGTCTGACTACCCTCTCCATGTATGACCCTTGGCTTTGTCGGATAACTATCTGCTTGCAGACCTGCGGCTCTGGCTGACTACCTTTTCTGTGTTTGACTTCTGGCTTGTCTGACTACCCGTTTTGGTGTTGACCTGGGGCTCTGTCCACTGCGTATCCAGCATACCAACACTTCAGTGGACATCCTATCTGGTGCAAACCTGTGGCTCTATCTGACTACCCGTATGTGTATGACCCTTGGCTTTGTCGAATAACCATTCTGGTGCAGACCTGTGGCTCTGGCTGACTACCCGTTCCGTGTTTGACTTGTGGCTTGTCTGACTACCCGTTCTGGTGTTGACCTGGGGCTCTGTCCACTGCGTATCCAGCATACCAACGCTTTAGTGAACAGCCTATCTGGTGCAAATCTGTGGCTCTGGCTGACTACCTGCTCCATGCATGACCTCCGGCTTGTCTGACCACCCAAAATGGCACTGACCTGTGGCTCTATCTAACTGCACTATAGTGTGGCCTTCAGTGCAGTTAGATATCCAATCTGGTGCGGACTTGTGGCTCTGGCAGACTACTCCTAGTTGCCTTGCAATTTGTCTGGCTTCTCCCAGGTGCGGACCGGTGGCATTGCAGACTACTTCTTGTCCCCTCACTGGGACATATACCAACAGAATCATATGGAAGCAGTCTTCTATTTCTGGTAGTTGTCGCTTGCTCTGTTGTGCACTTCTCTTTATTAATGTATATTACGATATTTCTGTTTCTTTGTTGCTGCCTAATAAAGTTGGTGTTACCTTTTAGTACTTGTGTTTTCTTGTCGAACCATGACAAAAAATAATTGATACTTTCACAACCAACATGAATGTTTTTGATATATAGTATATGATATCAGCAAAATAAGTAGTTTTACATTTTTTATTAATGACACAACAGGTGGCACATGATGCAAAATTTACCTCAAATGAAACAGCAAGAAAATTCAAAAATTATTCTGGAAAAAATAAGTAGCTTTCTGTATAGCTGCAAAGTTACCTATAGGGATCATAACTAACAATTGGATAGCAAAATTGCTGAAAATGCTTCCAGCCTCCATGGTACACAAAACTCCCCCATTACTCGGTGGTGGTAATAGAACTAAGCTTCTACTTCAAAGAGAATGTTATTGTATTCATGGACTTAAAGGGATAGAAATGCTTGATTTTAATAAAGTTTAATATTGTACATATTAAACATATAAATGAAATGATGTAAGTCCCGTCTCTCAAACATGTAAGGTTACGAGTTATAAGCTTCTAACTTTCCCCCCTCCCACCCCTTATACACAAGTCAGCGATCTAGCTGACAGAATGAGATCCTGGTCCCGAGACCAGACGGCTCTTCAGCAGTTGTCTACAAAGAAATAATCCATTAGAACGGTCTACAAAGTGTGCCTGGTTTTCACTGACGTGTGTAAAAGGGGTGGGAGGGGGGAACTTTAGAAGTTTATAACTCTTAAACTATACATGTTCAAGAGACGGGACTTACATAATTTCATTGAAATTAAACCAAATAAATCAAGCATTAATAAAATCAAAAAATCCTAATGGGTTAAATGAAAATAATCCCTATAATTGTTTACTTCCAGACAGATAAGTATCCCATCTTGCTTTTTCTTCTTCTTTTCTTTCTTTTTTTCTTTCTGTTTTTCCTTTTTTCTTTTTGTCTTCTTTTTTTATTTAACTATTATTTATATTTTGATATATTTTTTCTTTTTGCACTTCTTTCTGTCATCAATTTCGTTTTCTTCCTTTCCATTTCTCCTTTTCTTATTCTCTAATTTTTATTTCATTATCCCTACTTAGAGATATTTATTGTGATAGTATTCAGTTGTAACACAGTTTTTCACAGTTTTTGGTCTCCACGTGGAGAGTAGTTTACATACCTATTTATTCAAGTGTATTATGATGTAATGTTGGCTTGATAAAGGTCCCAATGTGTGGACCAAAATTGTGCTTTACCATATTTAGTAAAAGTTATTATTTTTTAAGTCCATGAGTATGCAGCTTCGTTTTGTTTATCGGTATATTTCTGTACCACCCAGCATTGACCTGTGTTTTCTGTGTGAGTGCCGATTATATATATTGTGTTACAAAAGTGATTCCTATATTTAGCACTGTCACAATTAACAGTTGAAGATTCAAGAAACTATCTTTTTATAGACAAATGGAGGTTATGCACTAAAGCATAATAAAGACGTGATAAAACAGCAATAACTTCTCCAATATACTACTTCTCCAGTTCCTGTGTTATTCTGTGGAGCCAGTGAACTAAGATTTCTCAAACATTGGAGATCTTAGTGCATAAGCTTCATAGAATAACATAGGAACTGAGTGATATCACTGGAGATGTTATCTCTATTTTACCACCTTTTTATCTGAAACAACCAAAATTACAGAAGAACAAATCGTGAATGCCTTAAGGAACATGTTGCACAAGGACAAGTTAGGAAGTGACAATATTAGATCTTTCTTTTGATTTATTAAAACTGAAGAAACAAGGAGTTGATCTTGACTTGAATTGAATGTTTCTTTCTGACTATAGCTTTGCTAAGCAGATTCCTCAAAGTTTTAGAATCAAAAACATTCTGGCAATCAGCTGCTATAATGCTGATTTTTGTCATAAATTGGTCAGTGTACTCAAACACTGTGTGTTTAAACAATTTGAAAAGTTAAACTGGAAAACACTGACTGGAGCTGTTAAGATTCAAGAAGGCTAAGATACAAAGCATTAACAAGGATTATGTATAATTCAGAGTATATTACTGCTAAGCAGTCAGAGTGAACGCAGGTGTTATAGATGCCATCAGCAAAGATCAAAAATTAAAAATCAATTTTTCAGACTATTGATATCAGTTCTGCAGTCTCTGATGAAGAATCCCCTGATTTTCAGGGTGAATCTTCTGAACAGCCACATAAAGAGGGAATGTTTTAGGCAACATCTATGGGAAACCTCCAAGACTCCCCTCTATACAACAAAGAGTTTGCAACGCAGAGGGAACATCAGAAGAGTCCATAAGGGGGGCCAGCATCAGAGCCAGTGGCTCAAACAGAAGGTTCAAGACCTAAGTTCAGTCATCTATAATTCATTGAAACATTACTTAACCCCTGGTGAAAAATGCCTCTTGAATAAAGGTTTATCATTTATATCAGCTTTAGTATTTAACCAGTTTGAATGGGAAGTTGACTAGTACAAGATTAACCAGCTAATTTGCCTTAATGTTTTGAAGACAGTCCTTAAACCCTAATAAAATGTTCATTTTCAAATTGAAAAGTAAAAATGCACTTCAAACATGTTACATAAAAACATAGAATTTGACAGCAGATAAGAATCATTCAGCCCATGTAATCTGCCCATTTTCCTACTGTAAAAACCTCAAACCTTTTTTGGTCCTTGGTTTTGTCTTATGTTCAGGACAGCCTTATGCCTATCCCATACATGCTTAAATTCTGTCACTGTATTAACTTCTACCACTTCTGCTAGTAGGATATTTCACGTATCTACTACCCTCTCAGTGAAGTAAAACTTTCTTACATTACATCTAAACCTGTGTCCCTCTAGTTTTAGACTATGGCCTCTTGTCCTAACATTTTTACTCCTTTGAAATATACTTCCATCCTGCACTTTGTTGAATCCCTTCATGTATTTGAATGTTTCGATCATATCCACTCTCTCTCTTCTCTCCTCCAAGCTATACATGTTCAGATCCTTTAGTCTATCCTGATATTTCTTTTCCTGTAAACCAGTCACCATTTTAGTAGTCCTTCTTTGAATTTTCCCTAGTGTATCTATATACTTCTGGAGATGGGGTCTCCAGTACTGCACACAATACTCTAGGTGAGGTCTAACTAGAGACCTGTAGAGTGGCATAACCACTTCCCTTTTTCTGCTACTAATGCCCCAAGTTATACAACCCAATACCCTGCTTGCATTTCCTACTGCTTTATTACATTTGCTGCCTACCTTTAAGTCATTAGAAATAATTACTCCCAAATCCTTTTCCTCTGTTGTCTCTGACAACACAGTACCCATAATAGTATATTTTTCCTTTGGATTTTTATGTCCCAAATGCATTATTTTACATTTATCAATATTAAACTGCATCTGCCACACACTTGTCCATTCTTCTAATTTGCCTAAATCATTTGTCATTTGGCTTATTCCCCCTGGAATGTCTAACGCATTGCAGATCTTGGTATCATCTGCAAAAAGGCATACCTTTCCTTGAAGACCTTTTGCAATATCACTAATAAAAATATTAAAAAGAATGGGCCCCAGTACAGACCCCTGAGCTACTCCACTAGTAACACTCATTTCATCCGAATATTCTCCATTGACTACCACCCTCTGTCTCCTGTCACTCATCCATTGCCTTATCCATTTAACTGTTTTTACATCCAGACCCAAACACTGCAGTTTATTAATGAGTCTTCTATGAGGGACAGTGTCAAATGCTTTACTGAAATTTAGATAAGCTATATCTACTGCTCCCCCTTGGTCTATTATTTTAGTTACCCAGTCAAAAAAATCTATGAGGTTAGTTTGACAAGATATCCCTGCTGTACCCATGCTGTTTGGTATCTTGTAAGCCATTTAAATTCAGATATTCAACATCTATATACAACATATATCATCTATATACAACAATCTGCTATGATGAAAGTATTCAAGACAACCTTGATCAAATCAGAGGTCTACAATGGATCATTAATGAAAACTTATTATACTTGCTGGAAGTATGCCTAAAATTCATTTTTTCCAATTTGAAGGTAAATTTAATATGCAGACATCAGGATACTTACAAAGTCTAAAGCAATTTTGAAAACATAGATATGTTTGAATTTTGCAAAGGTCAAATTAAATTATATTCATCAAATGGAATAGTAGTGGCAAATAAATAAAATAAATATAAAAGTAAGACAGATAAAAATATATCACTGATAATAAGTGGTAATATAACAACAAATCAGTAATCTTCTATCAATGGAAAATATATACCCGAAGAGATAGTTCTTCTATTATTGATAGATAAATAAAGTTTCTCACCTGGATCCTCTTCTTATGCCTCAGTTGTCAAAAATAGGACCAGTCTAAAAAAAAGATAGAGCTTGCTGACAAGGTATAGTTCACACCCAAGATTATGACAGTCATGACGAAGACACTTCAGGGGAATAAAATATGTCACTTTAATTTCCACAGAATGTTGTCTTGGAACTCTGCCCCTTTTATGCAGTAGTGGATGTGTGTTTTTCCACAGTAACACTGCAGCAATCAGAAACAAACAAAACATTCTTTATGGTTTAATCCCCCTGATATAAATTGCAATCTCCAGATATACAAAAAGTAAAGCACCTTGTTTAGGGATATAATAGCGTCTTATAACACTGGTCAATCCACACAGTGAGAAAACTTGATTCCAGACATTGAACAAAAATGAACAATGAAGTAGAAATATAAACAAATAGCCCAACAAGTTCCGTATCTTAACCAGATAGTTTCTCAAGGGACTTAAAATAATTACAATGTTGTCATAAATAGAACACAAATATTTTTCACTTAATTATCTTAAGTCCTAATGATCTTTCCTTGAGCTTCCATCCAGAGTTCCATCCCAT
Organism: Rhinophrynus dorsalis; assembly: GCA_037306005.1. Lineage (NCBI taxonomy): Eukaryota > Metazoa > Chordata > Amphibia > Anura > Rhinophrynidae > Rhinophrynus > Rhinophrynus dorsalis. The sequence goes on along the minus strand of CM074720.1, from coordinate 304,678,201 downwards.
TCCAGTGTGTGAATGTGCATGCCTCAAAATCAAATCATCACTATCATCCTTTGTTCCACCACTGAAACTCAAATTGGTCTGCCAAGATAAGTCGAAGGGTGACACTAAATAGACAAAATAAAATAAAATCAGTAAATATTAAACTACAACTACATTCTATGTAGAATCTATATCTACATTGAATAAAATATACATTGAGACAAAAATTAATATATAAAGAGACCAATTGATAACCAATTGTAAAAACTTTAAGTATATCATATATTGTTCTGTAAGGTATGGAAATTTTCATATACTGGCCAGGGAGTAGTTTCCATGTTGAGAAACAATACTATTTATTATTTCAAACACCCACATAATTTGGAAATAATAACAAAAATAATTATAGTAAATATGCCTATTTTATAAAAATTAAAAATGTCATGATCCTGCCTTGAAAACCTCAGTATCTAAATCACAACTTCAATAAGCTATTCAAAATATTTTGTATGCCATCATTATGAATTTGCAGCTTGATGAGAAGACTGAGAGACTTTCCATCAGAGGAAACCCTAGGGGTAAACTTGAGAAATGAACTTGTACAAAAAGCACATATTTGTGTGTGTGTGATAGCTACCATATTTGAATTAGTCATGCTTTATACCTCTGCACTATAAATATATGAAAGGCATGCAAATCAATTAGGGTTTTTGATACCAATACAATTCAACTCATCCTGTTGACACCCATAAAAAACTACACCCTCACATCAATGTGCCAGGCGTTGATTTTGCAACAATATATCTAGTCACACTAACCCTAAAACAGCTGCCCTAAAAATGTTCAATATAACCATTAGCTTAGTTTACTTAAATTCATAGTCTCGTTATTTTAGATTATAGCAATACATGTATTATTCTATGTTTTGTTTTTGTTTTCTTAGAGTAAAAGTATATGTGAACAATATGATTATTTCCTGCCTTCTATGCACAGGATTGTAATTAACTATATTATTGTAACAGTTGTTCGCTTTCTTGCATGTACGGTACAATTGTTTCAGTTCTGATTTATAATAATCCAGTACATATACTGTACAACAAAGGCTCCTTCATGCTAATTATTAGCTTGTTATGCTTCTGATAAAATAAAATGTTTTATTGGAAAATTATCAAAAGCACTCACCTGTAAATTAGAACAAAAATGTGAAATAAAAAACCATGAATTTATCAAACAGGTAAACACCATTTCTATTAATTAGGATTTTTTTTAAACTCAATTTTAAGTATTTTTGTTTCTCAGATTTGCAGCAGGGAGGCATTAATGCATAGATTAACTTGGCTTTATTAGACAAGGTTCCTAAAAATGTAATAAAAGTCTTGTTGAAATAATCATACATGTTACTCTGTTTTATTTTGTTTCCCATTTCATTGCAAATGCTTAATTTGCAGTGCTGAGCTTAAGTTAACTAAGGGTGAGCTGGCTTGCCAAATGTGTATCTCAATAAGATCAGGATACACAATAACATTAAATAAACAGGGGAGGGGGCTGGCATTTTACAAACAAAGAAAATGTCTTATGACTTGCATGAATTATGATGATGCATCTGTTGTTTTTCCAAGAAACATAAGTATGAACTGTAAAATAAACCCTGATTATTGCTTTTGTGTATATCATTTTCAAGACACTAACGTAGCCTTAGGTATGTTTTATCTTTGACCTCTCATTTCTACCATTTTTTGGGATCTGAATTTAAAAAGGAGAGTTAATAGGGGCATCCTTTTATTTAATTTTCTTTGTATATCCTTAAATAATAGTATCTCTAATTCATGCACATGGCACATGAATTTATATTCAAATATTGATGCTTACCTTCTACATTTCAATCAGTCACAATGTATTCTATATAAATATCACAGCCTTGTATCTTAAATAGAGATGTGCAGTGAGCCTAAAGGCTTAGAGATAAAACAGAATTCAAATCTCCAAGGAAAATCCTCAACCTGGATTTGGCCTGCATTTCTGGAAAATAAAATAGCTTATGGGTCGTAACTAATGTTGGTTTAGTTCCTTAAAAATGCTAATGTGATTTAACAAAACCCAAAGGGGTCTACTTATTAAGCAATAGAGATCTCATATGCTGTTATCTGCTTCCTTTTATGCTGATCATTGTTACATTCATTTTGGTGTTTATAAATGATGAGGTTTATTTCCCTGCCTGCCGTAGAGTATCAAAGCATTCACTAGGCAGGAAAACATAGCTAAAATATTATTATTATTATTTAACTATAAAAGGCCAATAGATTCCACAGCTCTGTAAATAGTTAAAAAAGACACAAGAACAATGGGGTACAATATATATTGACTAGTTAAAGAGCCCGTTACGTGGGCCACAGTGCCACTGCTAGCCGGTCGCCGGCCAGTCATGCGCAGTAGAGACTTCCCACGCCACGGCTGATACAGAGCAATGCATTGCGTATCCCTCTGGCACTCAAAGGGTTAAAGGAATTAAACAGACCCAATTCAGATACAGTCAGCAAGACATAAAGCATTAGCCAACTGAAACCAATAGTCCAATTTTGATGACAATTAATACTAGAAAACCAGCAATTTTAATCAAAAAAGGTAACAAACAGTTTGAGATTAGCCAATTTAGCAATTGTAACTCTATTGGAGTCATCTATTTGTTAGAGTGTCAATGTGGTTTAAATTATGTAGGAAAAACAAAGAGAAAGCTGAAAACTAGAATATTAGAACATGTAGGAGATATTAGGAATAAAAGAGATAAGACAGTTGCTAGACATGTCTTAGAAAAACATGTGGGAGACTCCACAGTAATTAATTTTAAAGCCATTGAATGTATTATACCAACAATAAGGAGGGGTGACATTGATGTGAAATTATTAAGATCTGAGTCAAAATTGATTTATAGATTGGGCACAAAAAACCCGATGGGTCTAAATGATATTTTTAATTTTAATCCGTTTATTAACGATTAGACAATCCTTTAAAATTTAAAATCGATTACCATCAAATAAGCTGTCTTGGTTTTAATATTAACTATTAAGAACTCCATGTCATATGTTAGTTAGTATCTATGTGAAAGAAGAACTGATTCCCCTTTCAATGTATATGTTTAAATACAAAGTCGGTTAAAATATTATTGAACTGTAAGTCTGTTTGTTGATCCTCCGATAGCTTTCTGCTATAGGTCCTCGTTCCTGTCAATCAACGGGCTGTACATACGTCGATAAGTGACGTCATTAACCCCTCCCTATAATATGAATGAGACGAGGGGTATAAAAACTGTTAGAGAAGAGCACGCCAGTACTATATCCCCTGATGAAGCCGCTATGTGCGGTGAAACGCGTTGGGCCTTTAACAACCAGTGTTTAAATCAATAGATATAATTAAAACTATAGCCTTTAAATGCAAACTCACGATCTAATATCATGGTTGTGGAAAAGAGAATAGCAATAGTGGTTAGTTTGTATGCAAGCGATTAGCTACGAGGGCGAGATAAGGGAGCAACCATTGATATCGCTCGTGAAGAAATGCAAAATCTATCATAATAGCTGTGAATTGAAGGATTGAACTGCTAGAAGCTTACGATTAACTACTAAGACTAGTCTGAACGTAAATGCTGATAGCTTTTTGTATCACTGAAAGACAGAAAAAGCAAAAAAAAGTGTTTCTAATAAATGATAAAGCTATTTAAGCAACACAGGTGTAAAAACGATACACTTGCGATAAGTTTTGCCAATACGATTGATCCTAGTTTGTTCACTGACGTACTCCTGCGTTAGAACTCCTTAGTATTGTAAGGGTTCATTAGCATAGGTAAGACGGTGAGTCAGTGTTTACATTTGAGATCGAGTCTTAGGAAGCAATCCAAACAAATTGTTGCAGCTGATAGTTTAACGAGTCTAATGAGATACTTAGTTGCTCTCTAGAGCTGCTATAAAGTAGCGACTTTGCTACATGACTAGCCACTTATTCAAAAATATAATCTAGCTGTAAGAACACGGTAATAAACAGACCAGATATACAAAATCTAGTCGAAGAGGAGAGCAATCCCAGTGCTCTTCAGCAACTATATTAAATGCTAGTGTTCCACAACATTAAAGACAGTGATATAATGGGAACTTGAAATATATCAGGAGTTGAGTTCACTGGTTGAGGTTTTTTAGATTACCCTATGAGTCAATTAGTGACTGCATGAGGTATTTTATGTTACCCAATAGGGATATGAATGTATACTGAATATTTTTAAAAGTGAAATAAAAGTTAAGTGTTAGAGCGTTCTCTACAGGAAATACTTATTTAGGATCTTGAACTGGTTTCCTTTCTTAAAGGGTGAAAGATAGACAATATTTATCCCTCTTTCTACACTTTATTTTCTTTTTGATAGTAATACATAGAAAACCAGCAAACATCAATAAAAGTATGGGGAAGTAGATCTTCAGAGTTTTTTTCTGAGACAATTTACCAGGATTAGTAGACACAATGTAAACAGTAGTATGGAGTCTATTTGCAGAGGTTTTTCTGAGGGAATTACCTCAAGACTAATAGTAAACAATAGTAATTATGATGTGTGTAAGTAGGGTTTTCTGCCTGAAATTTTCTACTCTTTACTGGCTACATATACATACATACGTGTCCAATATATTTGCATATGTTTGCCCAAATGAGGCTGATATACTTAGGGTATGTTTTTCATGGGTTTCTACTGCAGTTTAGATTCAATTTATTTGTCATATCAAAAATGTTTTTTTTCATTTTATCCCAGCATCCCTTGCTCTCAATGTAAACAACTGATAAAAAATGAAAATGCAGTTACCTGTATTATTAGTGCAATTCCATTATAATCAAAAATAAATTATTGCAAACTGAGTTAACATGAAGCGTGCATTGAGAAAATCACCCATTTGAACAGCCTTATAAGACAAAATGTTACCAAAAATGTTACCAAGCCTAAATGCTGAGATAAACTTGCCTGTGTGAACTTGCCCTACAAAAAGCTGAAGTGATTCTGGAGCAACCCAAACTGTACCATAGAAGTCAAATACAAATTCCCAATACAATGGGTCGATAAGAGATTGTAGGAAAAAACAGAAGTGGGAATCAACTTTCTAGCCACCTTCTTGATACCAATTTATTAAGCTACTTACACTTAAAATTCTCCCCTTAATGTCACTTTTACAGATGGGTAATATTTTTTCTTCTCAAAAGCAAAAAAAAAAATGGAACTGGGGGCGTGGTCTGGCAGCTATCACGGGCTGACGTGTGGGCCTGTTTCTCTGCCTCTGCAGACTGTGATCCTTTGCCATCCTCGGTTCTGGCTTGGGGAGGTGAGTCTGCAACACAGTGCTTTACCTTCCCCTTGTCAATAGCTGCCGGGGAATAGTTTTTTTGTTGCTGTGGAACTCAGGCAACGCAACATCAGGGCTGGAGGTGGCTGGGCCGCATAGCCGCAGCCTCAAGTTCCGTAGCTCCCGGTCGGAGCGGAAGCACCCTAGGAATCATTGAGGCCCCACTGTCTTCCATCTTGCCTACCTGATCAGAGTCCCGACAGTCTCAGACATCTCCTGTGTGCTGTAGTGAGTCCGGACTCTTGTGTGGGAGGATCCATGGATAACGCAGTACTGGTGTGGGTGGACCTGGTGCCTCGGAGGCCTTCTCTGAAATACTCCTTTGCTGGGGCAGCTGTGGAGGCCTGCTGCCTGGCGTTCCTACCCTTGCTCTGCTCTGTTGTCTGGGCCTGTATGCTGCTGGAGGTCTATACTCCTACATGTAAGCTGCCCCCTCCAAGGGCTTAAACTGGAGGACACAGCACTCCATTTTCAGACCAGCATCACCTCCCTTAAGTCACCATCCTTTTTATTATTTTATCGTCACAGTCCCCTATCCCTCCCAGTAGGCCTGTATGTCTTCTCCACATCTTAACCTAGTGATCGCTTGGACTGCACCATATGCTAGCGGACTATATACCTGCCTGGACGTGTGACTTTTCTACTCTACCTGGAGGCACCCTGCTTGACAGAGTCAAGGGCTCATTGAAGGAAATACTTGTATCTTCTGGGGCCCTATACGGAGAACGCTGGAAAGCTGTACATCTGTTAACCATTCTGATAATCTAACTGGGTTTCAGCTGAAATCACCCGGTCATCGCCCAGTTTGTTATTTTCCCCTTTTATGTGTCCCCCTTCTCTCCCATGTATATTTTATGCCACTGCTGGAGGACACTACCTGTTAACCCGTGGCCTACTGAGTGCGGCACTGGCTAGGAGGGGGTGCTTGAGTGCACCTCACTGTCCTTACTCACCACCAGTATATGTTCCCCTCATCTCTCCCATATATAATTAAATGGTCATAGTTCCGCATCTCTGATTTCCCTGTGTGCCATTGTGCCCCTCATGAACATCTTGTCCACATGAAACATGGTGTGGGTGAAGGTATGATATGCTTAAGTCAAGTCCTTGAAGCGGAGCCAGCTTTGCAACCTGCATTTGTATTGCTGCGGATGCCGCGGTCCTTCACCGTATACAGCCTCCCTTGAGTAACTGCTTGATGTGAGACTTGTGTGGGGTGTTGCTGCTTATCTGCCTCCCACACTGCCAGCTCCCTTGGGTTTCTCTTTCTCTATTACGTGTTTTTACCCTCATCATGGGTAGGAAGTACTAAATAAGTATGCAAGATGCCAACTGACGGAGGGGAGGTAGAGGCAATCATGGAGTCTCCTTCAACGTCCAGTTCTCCGTCAGTCTCGCCATCACATGCTTAGGAGCAGGTTGATCCTGTGAGATCACACTTTTCTGAATTAATTGTTGCGATCACCAACTGCCAGAATGTATTAACAATCAAAATAGATTCTGTCCAGACAGAACTAAATCTGTTGAGAGCAGATCAACAAGCGATCCGGGAAAAAGTTCTTGACACTCAGAGACGGATCTCAACTGTTGTAGACAATTTACCCCCTATGACGGAGTCCATTGAGACCCTTCGACAGCAGGTGAAGGAATTACAGCATAAAATGGATGACTGTCACAGTTTTCAAGACACTCAGACCAGTAGGTGAAATAAAATGCAATTAAGAACAAAATAAAGGACAAAGATCGCCCCCTATAGGCAGCACTGCGTAGCAGCAGGAAGGCAATAGAGTGACCAATATACAAGTATAGCATAAAATAGCACAGGCAATTGACAGATACTGAGTACAGAGATACAATGGTTAACAGAATAATCAGTCTGTCTCAGTTGTGATATTTGGCACGCCCAATGTGATAAAGGTAGTGAAAGGTGGAGAGGACTCAACACCAAAAGTTCTTAATACTGAGAAAACTGTCCAGCAAAGAGGAACCTACCACCCAGAACCTGCTGCACTTGAACAGTAGTCCCCACGGGCGTATTAACGGAGCAAGTAGACTGCCAGAGCTTGAGCCAATAGCCCCCACGGGCGTAACGGGAGTACCTGGATTGCAAGAGCTTGAGCCAATAACCCCATGGGCGTAACGGAAGCAAGTGGATTGCAAGAGCTAGAGCCGATAGCCCCCACGGGCGTAATGGAAGGAACTTGGATTGCAAGAGCTTGAGCCAATAGCCCCCACGGGCATAATGGAAGGAACTAGATTGAAAGAGCTTGAGCCAATAGCCCCCACGGGCGTAATGGAAGCAACTGAATTGCAAGAGCTTGAGCCAATAGCCCCCACGGGCGTAACCACAGAGACGTGCACAGTAGCAGCCAGAGCCGTGCACCTACCGGGTGCGGTAACGAACTTCACTGTACTGCAAGGAGAGAAACGGCTCAGCACCAAAGCAACACTCTGTACCAGACTGAAGGCTCAGAAGCGGGACACAGCTCTGCACAGGTTAACGGCTCGACAGTTGGAACACAGCTCTGCACGGGTTAACAGCTCGATAGTTGGAACACAGCTCTGCATGGGTTAACGGCTCAATAGCTGGTACACAGCTCTGCAGGAAGCGACTCAGTAGCAGGATCTAGCACAGCACAGGTTAACCACTGCAGCCGCTCAGGACAGTAAATGGAGGCAGTCAAAATGTCGCCGTGGCGACAGAGGAGGCTAGAACGTTGGCTGGGCAGGAGTGACTGGTGCAGGTCACGGAGCAGGAACGTCAACAAGCCGGGTTGATTCACGGAGCACGTTCTCAGCCAAACCGGGTCAGGATACAAGCAGGAACGTCAGCCAGGCCGGGTCAAATCACGGAGCAGTTTCTCAGACAAGCCGGATCAGGAAACGAGCAGGAACATCAGCCAGGCCGGGTCAAAACACGGAGCAGGAACACAGGAATGTAGTCAGAGCAAGCCAAGTCGGTACACCGGAAATCAGGAACGCAGGAACACAGCACAGCAAAACTGGCTTGGGAACGCCACGAAAGGGCACCTGACAGGTGCCACTGGCCCAGTATAAAAAGGTCACCAGGGGCAGGCCAAACAGGCTCAACCAATCGGAGTGCAGCACAAGCGAGAGTGACATGAGGGGAGAAACTGCACCATGATAGTACCCCCCCAAAGGCCCCCTCTCACCGCAGGAGGTCTCGGCTTCTGGGGGTATTTAGAGTGGAAGTTGCGCAATAATCTAGGTGCATGGAAGTCCTTATGATCTACCCAGGAACGTTCCTCAGGGCCATAGCCCTCCCAATGGACCAAATATTGCAACTTCCCCCTAAATCTCCTAGAATCAAAGATACTTTGTATCTCGTATTCCTCTTGGCCCTGAACGTCCACCGGCCCAGGAACTACTGGAGAGGTAGTGTAGCGATTGCAAACCAAGGGTTTCAGCAGAGATACATGGAACATATTATGTATACACATAGAGGCAGGGAGTTCCAAAGCGTAAGAAACAGGGTTCACCCTGCAAATAACTTTAAACGGACCAATGAATCTGGGAGCCAGCTTATTGGAAGGCACCTGCAAATTGAGATTTCTGGACGAGAGCCATACCCTGTCCCCAACCTGGAAGGAGAACGCTGGCAGCCTTCTATGATTGGCATGCCGCTGTTAAGACTGACCGAGGGTCCTCTGAACCTGTGCCCAAGTGGAGCGAAGCTGCTCGATATGCTCATCCAGAGCTGGAATCTGTTGCGCTTGAAATGAGTCCGGGAGCAAGCACAGCTGGAACCCATAGTTGATAAGAAACGGGGAGCTCCTGGACGATGAATTAACTGCACAGTTCCTGGCAAACTCTGCCCAAGGCAACAGGTTGGACCAATTGTCATGATGATCGTTTACAAAGCAATGCAGGAACTGCTCCAGTCCCTGATTGGCACGCTCAGCGGCTCCGTTGGTCTGGGGATGGTAGGAGGACGAAAAGGACAATTGGATGCCCATCTGACCACAAAATGCCCTCCAAAATCTGGACACGAACTGGCTCCCACGATTTGACACCACCACTCTGGATGCGAAACGCCTCCTTGGTGAAAACCGTAGCCAATTCCTGGGCCGACGGAAGGCCAGAGAGGGACACGAAATCAGCCATTTTCGAGAATTTATCTACCACCATCAGAAAGAATGAGTGCCCCTTAGAGACTGGCAGTTCCCCCAGAAAGTCAATAGAAATATGGGACCAGGGACGTTCACCATTAGGTACAGCCTGCAGTAGGCCCACTGGGAGATGCCTGGGTGTCTTGGCACGGGCACAGGTGGCACAGGCAGCAGTAAAAGCGGAGCAATCGGCTCTGAGGGAGGGCCACCAAAACAATGGTGTTAAAGACCATATAAGCTGATCCCTTCCAATATGCCCAGCGTGTTACGGTTTTCTGACACTCAGACCAAGGTTAAAAATAAAACACAGTTTTATTAAAATAAAATATGGAACAGTGCCCCTGGGGGCCAGAATCAGTATTACAGTGATGTAAGTAATGGATAATATACAGGCCCAATATAGCAAGAGCAAGCAGAATATAGCAGAAACACAGGTAAGGGTTAATGCTTAAAACAGGTAGTCAGTCTCTGTGGTGGTGATTAGCCAACGCCCGGTGCATAAACAGTGGCAGTTGTAGTAGGGCAGCTAGCAAGCTCAAGCAGTGCGACTGAACTGAATCACAGCCAGATAGCTGTATCGTAATGCCCAATAGTATAGAAATCACCAACTGGAGCTGGAGCCAATACCCCTACTTGGGTGTAGTAACCGAGGAGAGACACTGCCAGAGCCAGTGGAGCCAGATACAGAAGCACCCCTAGGTGCAGTAATGGAGGAACACTGCATGTGCAAATGGGACCGGAGTCAAAACCACCCCTAGGTGCTGTAACGGAGGAGACACTGCCCAAGCCAATACACTGTGAGCCAAACACACTTCCAGGTGCGATATGATGGAACTACACTGTGACCGAGAGTGGACCAGAGCCAAGGCACCCTTCCGGTGCCGGAACAGAGCACACACTGCCAGAGTACCGGAATGCCCAATAGCACCACGTGGTGTGACAACTCCTGGGAAACGAGCACCTAATGAAAGGCACAGCTCTGCAGTGGTAACAGATAGGCTCGGTGTAGGAGGCAACAGCTCAACAAGTGTTAATAAGGCTCCGGATGGGAGGCAACAAGCTTGGCAAGTGTATACTGACAGGCTCAGTAACGGAGGCAACCAGCATAGCAAGTGTTCTCAAACAGACTCGGTAACAATGGCAATAGCTCGGCAGTACTCTCTGACAGGCTCGGTAACGGAGGCAACAAACGGGCTCAGTATCGGAGGCCTCAGTAACACGGGAGGCGTGATCACTCAGTGCAAGCTGCGAGCAGGCTCAGAATGTCTCCAGGCCGGAACGTCAAGCAGGACCGAATGAATCACGGAGTAGGAATGTCAGCTAGAACTGGGTCAATCATGGAGCAGGAACATCAGCCAGAATCGGGTCAATCACGTAGCAGGATGTCAGCCAAGCCGGGTCAATCACGGAGCAGGAACGACAGCCAGAACCGGGTCAATCACGGAGCAGGAAGTCAGCCAGAGCCGGGTCAATCACGGAGCAGGAACGTCAGCCAGAACCGGGTCAATCACGGAGCAGGAACAGCAGAGTAGTCAGACGAGCCGAGTCGGTACACAGGAACACAGGATCATAGCAACAAAGGCACAGGAACAGGAACACCACGAAAGGGCACCTGACAGGTGCCATAGACCCAGTATATAAAGGGACACCCTGGGCGGACCATTCAAGCTCCGCCAATGGAAGAGCATCACCACAAAGAGTGACAGGGAATCACGGGGACCGTGATACAGCGGCCTTAGATGAATGGTATGTTTCTAATAGATGGGCACGGAATGGCTCATCCACAAAACACTTGCCCATAGGAGTTTCTGGGAGAGCCCTTGCTTGAGACGCCAATATCTCCTCCCCCAGTGGTGAGGTGATGCTAGTACGTACAGTAGCCAAGATACGATCAGGCCTAATAATAGGTACTGGTTCTTCCTCCCTCTCAATGTCCGAAGCAAATTGTCTGGACAGCGCATCTGCCCTGACATTCTTAGAACCAGGTAGATAGGACACTATAAAGTTAAACCGAGACAGAAAAAGTGCCCACCTAGCCTGTCGGGAGGACAGCCTTTTAGCTTTGGAGAGATATGTCAAGTTCTTATGGTCAGTTAAGATTAATACTGGGTTCTTAGTGCCCTCCAATAGGTGACGCCATTCCTTGAGTGCCAGGATAATGGCTAAGAGTTCCCTGTCACCAATCTCATAGAGGCTTTGGGCAACAGAGAGTTTCTTTGAAAAGAACCCACAAGGTTTCAGTGGACCACCCTCCACTGGACGTTGGGAGAGCACTGCCCCGACCCCAGCTTCAGAGGCATCGACCTCCAATGTGAATGGTAGGGCAGGGTTGGGGTGGGATAGTACTGGAGCTGAGGCAAAAGCGGACTTAAGAGTCTTGAAAGCGTTTTCCGCTGCCGCGGACCATTGAGAGGGAGTAGCACCTTTACGTGTTAAGTCAGACAATGGTTTCACAATCGTAGAGAAGTTCTGAATAAATTTCCTATAATAATTGGCGAAGCCCAAAAAGTGTTGGATCGCTTTTAACCCCTTAGGGTGCGGCCACTGTAGTACTGCTGCCAATTTCTCCTGGTCTATAGCAATGCCATTTACCGAAATCACGAACCCCAGGAAGGGTACTTGGGACCTATGAAATTCACATTTCTCAAGTTTACAGAATAGTTTGTTTTTACGTAATCGTGACAAAACCTCAGAAACATCCTTAACATGCTGCGTGAGATTGGCAGAGTGAATTAAAATATCATCGAGATAGACTACCATGCAGGATTACAGCATGTCATGAAGGACATCAATAATTAATTCCTGGAATACTGCCGGTGCGTTACATAGCCCAAATGGCATAACCAGGTATTCATAATGTCCTGATATGGTATTGAATGCCGTCTTCCACTCATCTCCCGCCTTGATTCTGATCAGGTTGTAAGCAGCCCTGAGATCAAGTTTAGTGAAAATGGAAGATCCCTTCAACCTGTCAAATAATTTGGTTATGAGTGGAATGGGGTAGGCATTCTTAGGCATAAGCTTGTTCAACCCCCAGTAATCGATACACGGTCTTAGCTCGCCATTTTTCTTTTTCACAAAGAAAAAATCGGCACCAGCTACAGAGGAAGACTTGCGAATAATCCCTCTCTTGAGGGCATCCTCTATGTGTTCATCCATAGCCCTGGTCTCGTCACAAGTCAGTGGATACGTGTGACCCCTGGGAGGCACCACACCCGGGGCCAGATCAATAGCGCACTCATAGGGTCTATGCGAAGGCAATGCGCTAGCCTCCCCCTTACTGAATACGTCACTGAATTCTCGATATTCCGCTGGCACGGAGGGGGAGGTACAGCAAATCTTGACAGGGTGGGACAGACAGTTCTTAGCGCAGTATTCAGACCAAGACTTAACTTCACATCTCTGCCAGTCAAACTCAGGGTTGTGTAATAGTAGCCAGGGGAACACCAGTATGACTTCATGATGAGGAGAACTAATTATTGGAAGCATAATTCTTCCTTGTGAAGAGACCCAACAGTCATAGAAATAGGAATTGTTTCCATAGTGATGAATGCAGGTTCCAAAGGTCGGCCATCAATGGCTTCAATGGCCAGTGGAGACTCCCTTTTGAGTAACAGAATCTTATGCAACTCGGCAAAGGACTGATCCATAAAGTATCCTGCTGCACTGGAGTCTACCAGTGCCATGACCAATACAGATAGGTCTGCCCAAGAAAATGCCACCTGGATGGTGGGTTTCTGTGTGCAAGAATTAAGGGACTGCTGTACACCACCTAGGGCCTGTCCCTCAAGGTACCCTAGGTACGTCCGTTTCCCGGTCTCACCGGACATGTGCGTATTAGGTGCCCAGCCTTGCCACAGTACAAGCGTAATCCCAGCCTTTTGCGGTTTGCCCGTTCCTCCTTAGTAAGTCTGGTGAACCCTAGCTGCATTGGTTCACTTGCTTCTGGGAACCGCTCAGGAGGAATGGGAGGAGAGGGTGGGTTAAAAGGATTACCATGCCCGATATTTCTGGATTTCGCCCTTCTTGCCATCCGTCTCTCGCGCATGCGAGAATCAATGAGCATAACATACTCAATGTAATCATCCAGGCCACTGGGTACCTCCCTGGCAGCAATTTCGTCTTTAATGGTATCGGACATGCCCTGAGCAAATGCTGCCACCAGTGCCTTGTTGTTCCAACCAACCTCTGCTGCCAAGGTCTGAAATTCAATGGCGTAATTGCACAAGGTACGCTCGCCCTGCTGTATTTCCATTAACCTTTTGGCAGCAGAGGCAGTTCTACCAGGAACCTCAAACACTCTGCGGAACTGTCTTACAAATTCATCAAAGTTCCGAGTGCAGGGTTTGGCATTTTCCCAAAGAGGGTTGGCCTATGCCAGTGCTCTGCCCGTCAGCAGGGAAATCATGAATCCGACCTTACTATGGTCGTTAGGAAATGCCTGGGGCGTTAATTCCAAAAAGATCTCCAGTTGATTAATAAAGCCCCTGCATAGGTTAGGTTCACCATCCTATCATACGGTAACGGCGCCGCCGCCGTTAGACCTCTGGGAGGAGCAAGAGGAGCCACAGACTGATTGTCCGGTGTCGTAACCGGGGAGACCACCGGATTTTGGCTTGGTTTGTCAAGGTGTACCGTTCGCTCAAGTAACATTTGTAAGGCCAATGCCAATTGGTCTAGGCGCTGTTCGTGAACATCCATTCTCCAGTGGATGTTTTGTGCATTATTCTCACCCTTATTGTCTGAGGTCATGGCCCTTTCGTACTGTCACGGTTTTCAAGACACACAGACCAGTAGGTGAAATAAAATGAAATTTTATTAAGAACAAAATAAAGGACAAAGATCGCCCGCTATAGGCAGCACTGCGTAGCAGCAGGAAGGCAATAGTGTGACCAATATACAAGTATAGCATAAAATAGCACAGGCAATTGACAGATACGGAGATACAATGGTTAACAGAATAATCAGTCCGTCTCAGTTGTGATGTTTGGCACGCTCAAGGTGATAAAGGCAGTGAAAGGTAGAGAGGACTCAACACCAAAAGTTCGTAATACTGAGAAAACTGTCCAGCAAAGAGGAACCTGCCACTCAGAACCTGCTGCACTTGAAAAGTAGCCCCCACGGGCGTATTAACGGAGCAGAGCTTGAGCCAATAGCCCCCACGAGCGTAACGGGAGTACCTGGATTGCAAGAGCTTGAGCCAATAACCCCACGGGCGTAACGGAAGCTAGTGGATTGCAAGAGCTAGAAGCAATAGCCCCCACTGGCGTAATGGAAGGAACTGGATTGCAAGAGCTTGAGCCAATAGCCCCCACGGGCGTAATGGAAGGAACTGGATTGCAAGAGCTTGAGCCAATAGCTCCCAAAGGCGTAATGGAAGCAACTGAATTGCAAGAGTTTGAGCCAATAGCCCCCACGGGCGTAACCACAGAGACATGCACAGTAGCAGCCAGAGCCGTGTGCCTACCGGGTGCGGTAACGAACTTCACTGTACTGCAAGGAGAGAAACTGCTCAGCACCAAAGCAACACTCTGTACCAGACTGAAGGCTCAGAAGAGGGACACAGCTCTGCATGGGTTAACGGCTCGACAGTTGGAACACAGCTCTGCACGGGTTAACAGCTCGATAGTTGGAACACAGCTCTGCATGGGTTAACGGCTCAATAGTTGGTACACAGCTCTGCAGGAAGCGACTCAGTAGCAGGATCTATCACAGCACAGGTTAACCACTGCAGCCGCTCAGGACAGTAAATGGAGGCAGTCAAAATGTCTCCGTGGCGACAGAGAAGGCTGGAACGTAGGCTGGGCAGGAGTGACTGGTGCAGGTCACGGAGCAGGAACGTCAACAAGCCGGGTCGATTCACGGAGCAGGTTCTCAGCCAAACCGGGTCAGGATACAAGCAGGAACGTCAGCCAGGCCGGGTCAAATCACGGAGCAGTTTCTCAGACAAGCCGGATCAGGAAACAAGCAGGAACATCAGCCAGGCCGGGTCAAATCACGGAGCAGGAACACAGGAACGTAGTCAGAGCAAGCCAAGTCGGTACACCGGAAATCAGGAACGCAGGAACACAGCACAGCAAAACTGGCTTGGGAGCACCACGAAAGGGCACCTGACAGGTGCCACTGGCCCAGTATAAAAAGGTCACCAGGGGCGGGCTAAACAGGCTCAACCAATCGGAGTGCAGCACAAGCGAGAGTGACATGAGGGGAGAAACTGCACCGTGATAATGACCTAGAGAACAGATCCAGGTGTAACATTCGATTGCTGGGCCTCCCAGAGAGAGCTGAGGGCCGGTCACCTGATAAATACTTGGAAGGATGGATTAGGGAGACCTTGGGGAGTGAGGACCTGTCCAGTATGTTTGTGGTGGAGAGGGCACATCGTACCCCCCCGGCTCATCATCCGCCGGGTGCTGCACCAAGTCCTCTTCTGGCAAAGTTGATAAACTTCTGCGACAGAGACGTGATCCTACGTATGGCCCGGATGAAGGGGGAAATTCAATTAGAAAATAAAAAAATTGATTGAAGTCCAACGTCAAAGGTGCAAATTCCTTGATGTCAAGAAAAGGCTCCGTACAAAAAATATAGCATACACCATGATGTATCTGGCGAATCTAAGAGTGGTATATAACGGTATCACCAACTTTTTTACATCTGAGGTGGAAGCAAACCGGTGGCTGGATTCTATTTAAAGCACCCTCGTGGCTGGGTCTCTTTGAGTGTTGCTGATGAATGATACTTTGACACCTCCTCTATGCACCTCCCTCCTGTGCTACAAGGGGGGTATGTTGGACTTTTGGACTTCCAACGTGAACTTGCTGATCTGTCCAGAGTGCAGAAGTCCACCCCCCGCACTGACATTGTAGACTTCCACCTGAGGCCATCTACAAGGGGATGATATCTGCTGCTTGGATGTGTCCTCCTGCATGCCAATTGGGAGTCTGACTTGGAACTCTGCTGCTGATGTGGCTTCCTGCTGCTGTGGGCCATGACTAGTGCCTCACGTTTCAAGAAAAGGCTACTCACAAAGAATATTGTGTACTCCATGGTGCATCTGGCAAATCTGAGGGTGATGCACGGCGGCACCACTAATTTCTTCCCATATGAGGTGGAGGCAGGTAGGTGGTTGGACTCTATTTGAAGTCCATGTGGCTGGATTCCTTTGAGCTGCACAAGGCATCTGACTGGTGACTGTCTCTATGACATCTCCTCTACACACCTCCCTCTTGTGTTATAAAGGTCACATTGGATGTCTGAACTCCCTTTATGACATTCCCCATTCCGAGAGGTGTATAAATACTCGTCATATTGTGTGCCGGCTGGAGATGTGACACAGGTTGGTGTTACCAGTGGAGTTTCTTGCCATGGTGGATCAGGAGTGGGGCCTTGCTGGCTCTGTGCGATGAGTGCTCTTGTTATTGCTACCCAACACTTTATGTATATATCTCCATGCCTGTATATCTATGCATTATATGTATTAGTCAATATGTATGTGCACAGGATTTATTATGTGACCTGCTGTAGTGGGAAATGTGGGATGCTGGGCTGCGGTGTGGACCGCCTGGGGGGGCAGCCGGGGGTGGGGCTTATGGTGATCCGGACGTCTTGGCCTTGCTCTACGGTGGTTCTCCACCGGCAGGGTGGCATCCAACCTGATTGGGTGGTGGGGATCCCGGGACTGTGTTTTACTTTATGTCTTCCACTACCTTTGCCCTTCGCTTTATTTCTGTTAGGTCAGTGATACTGTGGTGCCCTGAGCCCTGTACTCCTGTCTGGGTGCACCATGCTCGGTTGTCCTGCCTTGTGCGGTGTTGCTGAGTGGGGAATTGGAGATGGCTCATCCACACTTTTCTTACGGGTGCTGATATCTGGTGCTGGCTCCATTACTCCCTGTCCCTGACAGCCTCCTCTATGGGGGGGGGGCATGTATGGTCCTGGGCTGAGTGGTGGCGGAGTCACTGTCGGAATTGGTGGGGTCCTGGTCGGTTGATGAGGCTTTATTGTTACACGCTGTTCATGCCAGGGATGAGAGAGGTGTTGAGGGGGAAGGGGGAGGTTCTATGATTTATACTGTGTTCTTGCTCTCTAGTGAGTGTGTGTAGCTGGGATGGCTCCTGGTATATTGAGATTCTTTGTTATGGATACGAGTTTTGGGTCTCTGCTAGGTTGGGGTGATTGGAGATCTGTGGGATGGGTGAGGGGGAATCTGTTCCTTTTGAATGTTAGGGAATTAGGTTTTCATCGGGTTGGGGTAGATGAGGATAGAGTGGGTGTTGGGGGTAGGGTTTTTTTCTTTTTTCCCTTCCCCGCCTCTCGCCAGGACCATTCAGCCAGTGCAGCTGTCTTACTGGAGTCCTTCCTCTACAGCTTGACGACACATAATGGGTGATTGTAAATATAGAGTCATCTCCTGGAATGTGAGAGGACTAAACAACAAAATCAAACAAACTATAATCTTAAACTTTTTACGGTAGCAATCTGCAGATATTATCCTGCTGCGAGAGGCACATTTATGTGTCAGAAAAGTTTTGTCCCTTTGGAGACCCTGGGTTGCCCACCACTATCACTCTACATTCTCCTCCCATGAAAGATGTGTCTCGATTCTGATTAAGAGGGGGGTGCAGTTCGAGTTCATAGATCTTAAGACAGATGATCAGGGGGGATTTCTATTCCTGACATGCAGGCTCAAGGGTATTTTGACCACCCTGCTCAATATTTATATCTCACCCCCCCTTCTCGACATGGGGACTGACGTAGGTGATGGACTATATTGCAGGCTGGACAGGTAGCCGGGTTATTTGTATCGGTGACTTTAACTGTGTGCTGGATCCCACTGTGGATCGCGCGGGTACATCTTCTTTGCTGAGTCGGACATCAGTGGCTCAGTTCAGGGGTGCAGTTCGGGATATGGGTCTGATTGACATATAGCAAGTACTATATACTGGGGTTTGGGGCTTCTCTTGACATTCGGCCACCCACCACACTTTCATGCGCATTGACTATGCGTTTGTGGGTGAGAACGTCCAAAGGAGAGTGGGTAGCCGTGAATTTTTACCCAGAGTTGCGTTGGATCACGCTCCCCTTGCCTTGGAACTTAAATGGGACTGTTTGGACGCCCCCGTCAGTGGCGTCTTAATGCCAACTGGCTTACGGTGCAAATGGTAGGGAAGGCCATGGTTCAGATCTTCGAATATACTTTGATATTAATGCTGGATCTACGAATGACTTGATGGTCTGGGAGGTGGAAGCTTACTCACGGGGATAGCTGACCTCCCACTCTCTGGCTTGTGGCCAGGGGAGACAGCAGCTGCTCCACTCTCTGGAACACAAAGCATCAGAGGAGGACTATATTGCGCATCCTGATGACTCGCATTATGCCATTTTTCAGACAGCCTTACCCAGCCTTAACCTAAAGCTCTCTGACATGAATGCCGGGCACCTGTTTCATAAACGACACTCAATTTTTGAGATTTGCAACAGAATGGGCAAGATGATGGGCACTTGGTAAAATTGGCGGGTGGTTCCATGGACATTCATAGCATTTGTGATGCCTCAGGTCGCGTTCTAACAGATATTGAGGAGATTAACACTGAATTTGCGGCATATTATGAATGCTTATATAGCTCTCAACTGGGTGTTAATGGTCTGGAGATTAATGACTTTCTGTCACAATGAGTTGTCTCTGGGTGATTCAGTAATGCTGGATGCCCCACTGATGCTCAGTGAGGTGTTTGAGGCAATTGCACAACTTCTGTCGGGTAAGGCCCCTGGACTAGACGGCCTCCCTTTGGAATGGTATAAGACCTATGCCAAGGTTCTTGCTCCCCATCTTTTGAACACTTAGTTAATGGCCATGGATACTGGAGCTCTTCCCCTTCTATAAAGTCTGCCTCCTTGATACTCATTCCAAAACCAGGTAAGGATCCCAAGCTGTGTGATTCCTATCGCCCTATATCCCTGCTTACTACAGATACTAAAATTCTAGGAAAGATATTGGCAAATAGACTAAATTGAGTGATACTGAAAATAATACATCCGGATCAGACTGGCTTCATGCCTGGAAAATCCATGATGCATAATTTGTGCCGACTTTATTCCTACCTTTCTCTGCGACATGATAATGTGGGAGATCGGGCTGTGGCCTCGCTGCAACCAAGGCATTAGATTCCATAGAGTGTGAATATCTGTGGGCTGTACTACAACGCTTTGGATTCGGCCCTACCTTTGCTAGATGCCTTCAAATTTTATATCATGAGCCCCTGGTGGGCATCGACACTGGTGGATGGTCCTCGGCCCTGTTTCCTATCCATAGGGGGACCCGATAGGGTTGCCTTCTTTCCCCAGGACTTTTTGCATTGGCGTTGGAGCCTCTTGCCTCTCTGATTCGGTCGGATCCTGGTATTACTGGTTTTTGAATAGGGCCAATAGCAGATAAGTTAGCACTTTACACTGACGATATGCTTTTGTTCCTGGGCGATACAGTGGAGTCTTTACGTAGGCTGCTTCAAGTCGTGGATGACTTTGGAACTTATTCTGGACTACGTATTAATTGGTCCAAATCCTCAGTGCTTCCTCTTGACTCGGATCTGGTTTCAGTGCCCTCCAATACAATGGCTCTTGCAGTAGTTCCCACCTTTAAATACTTAGGGATCCATGTTACCAAAAGTTTAGATCATTTTTTGATTGTTAATCTTACTCCCATTATTGACTCCTTACGAGAAAAAATTGATTTATGGCGCAACCTTCCTCTCAATCTTTTTGGGCAGTCGAATTTAATTAAAAATATTTTTCTCCCCAAGTTTCTGTATGTATTCCAGAGCTCTCCAATCTATATCTCCAACTCCTTTTTCACGGAATTGAATAAACTAATCAATACTTTTCTGTGTGGAGTTGGATGACCGCGCCTCAGTCTGATGACTCTACAGCACCCAAAGGAAGAGGGGAGCATTACTCTCCATGATTTTCACCTCTATTTTCTGGTAGTGCAGGGTCAGTTCGCACTGGCGCTGCTGGACTCTGAGTCTGACTATGCTTTTGTAAAGCTGGAACTGGAGAATCATTGTAGGGCTGTCACATCATCCCAACTACTTTTACTAGACCCTGGGATAAATGTAACTGTGACCCCATTTGTGCAAACAATTTATAGGGTCTGGAAGGAAGTGGAACATATTTTTGGATACGATGCCCTAGATCCAAACACTCCACTCTGGAATAATGCGAAATTGCCTCACTTACTGGCGCTGGACTTTAGTACTCTCTGGACCCGGCATGGTGTTCTCACCTTGGGTCACTTGTTCGATGACCAGGTCATCAAAACATTTCACCATCTCCACAGAGAATTCGGGCTCCCTCATAGCCTTTTCTATTCATATTTGCGACTCCGTCATGCACTGCAGACACATTGGTCTGACAGTCCATTTCTGATTGCGGATTCCAGAATTATATCAAGGGTGCGGGCCCAAAAACCTGAAAAACCTCTCTCCTTTATCTATCAGTGGCTTTCAGAATGAGCACCCATAGATGATACCTGACTTAGGACTAAATAGGAGAAGGACTTGGGTGACATGGATGACTGGGAATGGCTGATGGCCAAAGCCTGGTCCTTGGCCATTGCTACCCACACAGGACATCAGCTATCACAACATAAAATACTTCATAGGACTTATTATACACCTAGGAGACTGAAACTTATGAATAACGACTCGACAAACACCTGTCCTCAGTGCGGTATCTCTGATGTTGGCTTTACGCACCTGATCTGGGATTGCCCTGAGGTTCTGAAATTCTGAGCAGAGGTATTTGATACTCTGACAGTAGTAGTGGAACGGACGGTACTAAGAACTCCTATATTGGGTTTGCTATTGATTTTTCTGATGATTTGAGCTCGCGCTGCACTAGATCTCTGTTCAGGAATCCTTAATTAAAGTGGTGGTGACCGAATGGATGTCTCCTACTTCTCGTTCCCACTCACACTGGTTAAATACTATAAAGCAAACTATCCCTCATTACCGTCTAGTTTATAGTCACAGAGGCTGCCCAGAGAAAACTGATGAGATCTGGGGGCTGTGGCTAGCTCTCTTTAATAGCACCTAAACTGTATTTGGTTCTGATAATTGAATGCTGTCACCTGCTGCATTGGATTGTGACTCCACATTATGCTATCCTTTTTGATGGTATGTACGCTGGATTTGTCTGGACCTGTTTGCTATGATACCCATATTGTGCTTGAATATCTTTTTCATACTGCGATACTCATTACCATTCCTTGTAAGGCATATTATCTTGTTACTTCTTGAATGTCCTTGTTCATTGTAATGTATGCATGTATGCCTTCAATAAAAACAGTTGAAAAAAATGCCACTTCCGGTAGAGCTGGAAATATCCCTCAAAAAGTGCTGATTTTCCATTTTTTTTCTGCCTATCTCATTGCATTGAAATCAATGTTGGGGAGTTTGGGAAGTCAGTGGGAGTGTGAAGGGATACAGCATTTTTGAGAGGCTTTTGAGGACGAAGCAACAGCACAATGGCCTATTCTATGGCTAGTCACTGCTCAGAAGCATCACATTTTAGCTCTCTAGTGCCATTACAGAGGAGAAATTTCCACATACATATTAGACTAATCCCGCCCAAAGGGCAGTCCATTTCCAAAATGATGAGAAAGTCTCCTTTGCACAGGAACACCAGCTAACCCCTGACGTACCTTTCGGTTTTGTTGGGCCTCATAGGGAGGTTCAGCTGGATTCCCTAGGCACTGAGAGCAAGGGTTGCATATCTGGATTACCCTTCACTCTTAGGGAGACCCCCAAGAGTATTTAAAATACGCATACAAAATTTGTGAGAGGCTTCTAAGGATGTACATATTAGACTAATCCCGCCCAAAGGGCAGTCCAGTTCCAAAATGATGGGCAAGTCCACTCTGCACAGGAACACCAGCTAACCCCAGATGTGGACCACTTGCTGTTAGTGCATAGGGAGTCCAGATGCCCCTCCCTGATGAGGCCCAACAAGACCTAAACGTAAGTCGGGGGTTAGCTGGTGTTTCCGTGCAGAGGGAACTTGCCCGTCATTTTGGAACTGGACTGCACTTTTGGGTGTGATTAGTCTAAAATGTATGAGGAAATTTCTCTAGAGAGCTAAAGCATGATGGTGACTAGCTGTAAAACATGCCATTGTGCTATTGTTTGTCCTCAGAAGCCACTTACATTTTGTATGCTTATTTGGAGTGTGATGGGAGAAAGAAGATTTACCCTAAATACCACAAAATCTTTTTTGATTGAGATAGGCAGACAAATTAAGTTCCTTCCTGAGGTGGTTGTAGTGGTTGAAGTGGTTGTGTAGAGGTGTAAAGGGAGAAAAGAGATTTATCTCAAATACCCCAAAATCTTATGTGACTGATAAGTGACAGGCAGCTGTTACGCAAGTTCCTTCCTGCTGGATTTTCTGTGTTAGGGAATTCTTGAGGTGAAGTGAGAAAATAGATTTGCACCAAATAACCCAAATTCTGAGAAGAGGCAGGCATGCAATACGAATACCGTCCTGATCTTGTTGTGTCTCTGTCACTGACTGACTTTCAAGAATATATAGAAGACTGACACTTTCCATAGTGATGTCTGCGCTCCGTCCTGCCTGTCAGTCCAGAAGCAGTGGATAATTTGCATTAACCAGGTAATAATTCTGGCAACTAGCACTACTGAGCAGCTAGTCGCCAGATGAGGAATTATTTGGAGCCAACTTTGTTAAAGGTGGTAGTTCCGCTTTAAGTTCATCTGACTTCTTCAACAGACAGAAAAAGAGGGGCCAACATATTTACGAAGGCCTATCGTCATCTGTACTGTAAAAAAAAAAAAATACAAAATACAAAAATAGACTACAACATCTGAAATCCTCATGACATTAGATACATTTCAAGAGGGTAAGAAGCAGTTTACAAGGAATGTGTTTGTTTTTTTAGATGGTGGTAGGGATATTTAATGAAAATAAAATTAATTAGGATGAGTGAACTTGGGAATAGAACGTGTAATCTCTTTCAGTTATATGCGAAACTCTTCAAACATCAAGCAGCTTAGTCTCCCTAAGCATCTGTTGACGGGACTTTCCCTGAAAAGTCAATGTTCTCGAATAACTCCCAGAGGGTCTAGCCAAGGTGTCCACTGATGGATCAGATACCACATTAAAATCCCCACAAACAATCGGTGAACCTTGTACAGAAGAATCAGCTTTAGAAAGAGTATTGTGTATGAATTGTGCCGAATTAGAGTTTGAGGCATAAAGATTAATTAGTGTGTACTTAATATCATTGATCGTAATTACCGATATAAGATGTCTACCATTTTTGTCTCTTTTGACCAAATGTACATCATTCACTAGAGAATGGGGAAGCCAAATGGAAACCCCCCCTCTTTTCATCCTAGCGGTAGAAGAGCAACTGGGAATCTCTTAATGAGAACAGAGGGGACCTTGCCAGCGGCGAAGTGTGTCTCCTGTATGCAAAGAATCTGGGAGTTAGATTTATTAGCCTCTTGAAACAAAAAGCACCATTTGTGAGGGGCGTTAAGACCCTTCACATTCATAGAAAGTATATTTTGCTCCTTTTAAGAGGGGGCTGATAGCAGCTATCAGATTTGCCAGATTAACTGGTCATCCTTTTTTGCTTCACATTTGGTTTTAACTTTTTATTTTAGCTTTTATTTTCTCTCTCTCCTGGTTTCTACCCTATCTGCTATTCTATCTACACCATGCTGCCTGGCAGGAAATTCTGGGTGTTTATAGTATGGGAGTGTGAAGTTTCACTGTCATTGGTAAAAACATAGGTGGGAAATGGAACTGTTGTCACAGGAAAATCTGTAGTGTCAACGAAACATTGGAAAATCTTTAGATTTCTATATTTGTGGGAATTCCCGTGGGAAAAGCAGAAAATCTTTTTCTCCCAAAAACAAAACAGAACATTTGATTATCTCTAGTCTTACATCAGAATTGTTACAGCTTCTAGAACATCAACCTCATGGAGTCAGAGTCTAGAGAAGGAGGGTGGTTGGTGTACCAATACAATTCTTGACTAAACCAGGCACTGTAATCAATTTTCTATCCCTATTTCTGACTAATGCCAATGTACTAAGCTACTTCCAGCAAAAATTAAGGCTCTTGAGTAAAGGGGAGGGCATTGGGGAAGGGTGCGAGCATTTCAGGTGTGCTTTTCCCCTATGCGGAGGGCATTGGGGAAGTGTAGGCACCTTTCAGGTTTTCCTTGACCTTGTTTTTTGTTATATGTTAAAAAGGCTGTAGAGAAAACAATGTAACTTTTATCCATTACCCTGCACAAAAAATTACTGGAGAGGTGTTCTGGGCTTGCATACATTAAAGTCTTAATGATGATGAAGTGTGCTGGTATGTGCTAAAGTGATCATGATCAGTGGGGCTGCGCTGGAGGAGTTATACATTCCCCCTGTATCTTTTTGCTTGAATTGTTGTTTGCCTAATAATAACTAAGCATCCTGGTAGTATTATTAAGCTCAAATAAAACGGTTAATGTAAGACATAACTTCCTTTTCTAATGTCTTCCTATTAGCTGTTGTATAGCTTTTTGTAAACTTAGGCTCTGTTCACATGGATGATGGTTTTGTAGCTGTGAAATTTGTATGGGAAAATAGTGGGACATTTTAACAGTGTTTTCATGCACTTTTTATTATGTTGTGTTGCAATTTACAATCAACATCTACTAGGCTTTTTTTCTAACTGTGTAATTTGATTTTAATATATCAACTGTCAATGATCAAAAACATACGAAAATACAGCTGTATTTCTTATTAGTCTGATTTCATTGAGACTGAAACCCACACCACAAAATTATTTCTTTAAACACCTCACAAAAGATACATTGTTACCACTAGGGGTGGGTGAAAGTTCCTGTTGTTCCTGCAAAAACGACATGGTTGACCGATTTTTCACTTGAAATTTCACCCTAAACAAACCCCTTAAAATATTTTTCTTTTTCATCTACTCCAAAAATGTTTTCGCTATTTTTTTCAAGTGGTTACAAACTTCCACCCATTTACTTATGTGTGCTTCGCATTTTTGTGCCAAAAACGTGACGTTTCCAGGAAGAGAAACAGGAAGCTAAGCAGCTAGAGAGATACAAATCTAAGAGGAAGAAGAACAGAGAAACCCAGCCTGAGCTTAAAAGTTCAATGGCAAGCAAAACACCTGACTCAACATCAGCTTCTCGTACTAGTATCCTGGTGCAGGAAAATGTAGCAACATCTTCTGGTGATCCTTCTCTGTCATTGCTGCCTCCAACTTCAGCTGATAGTGATTCTGTAGATGTAAGGATGTGTCCACCCATTGCACATTGTGTGGTGCGCTGACCACACATGGTAATATGGTGGAGTATAATCACAGTCATGGAATCAAAAAGAATCTGAGGAGATTCCATCCTGCAGAATAAGCTAAGCTGATGGCAGGGAGAATTCATTATTATTATCAATTCTGCAAGTTGAGGAACAAAGGGAAGATAAATATTACCTTAGATATTTCCAAGTTGAGAATATCTTTAACAATATGGAAGCCCATTCAGTGCTTCACCCATGAGTGTATGTAATGTTAGATGGTATAACTCATAAAATGTAACCTTTATTATATATATATTAAATAAAACATATGTATGAATGGCTTCAATTGAAATAGTTATATTAACCATATTTAATATGGTAAAGAAAGAGAAAGGCATCTCATAGATAGATATTAATGTGTAATCACCCCTGCAACAAGTAAAAAATAATTTCAGTATGTACATGGCATAATATATGCAACCAATAAAGTACAACATAACGGATATCTGGTTTTATATCAGATACAGCCAGTTGGGTATTTCTGTGAATACTCCAGGTACCGGTGAACTGACAGCACACACAGAAAATTATTATACAAAAGACAAATGGAACTTGAGACACAAGCAAGCCTTTGAATAATGACCCAGCTGAAGCTCAAATGGTGATTGAGTGTGGTAGAGCTCCCATTAAAGACACAGAAGAATGTTAAGCTCAAAAAATAAAGGAAGCTTTAAAAGACTCATTCCTGAATTAATATCACACAAGCAAAAGATGCATTATGAGTACAAAAAGTAACTGTGACTCATATAAACACCAAATACTTTAATAGTTTATCTAACATTTATCTTGTAATATATTATTAACTGTGGATGTTTGTACTGTAGCTGGACTACCGACTTTTGACTATATTGCTTTCCTCCTGAATGCACAATGCACAAACAGCTATATGAATGTGGAGCTAAATGAATATATCTTCCACAAATGTTTTATTTCTTTGTATACATGCACGGGTCTAATTTTTCCCTGTTTTTTATAAATGACTCAAAAAGACAGCATATGAGAGAATGCATTTGTTTGGATTGTTTTTAAATTAGAATTTGTTCTATAAAAGAAACTAAATCCAAGTGAAAAATACCAATAGATTATGGAGTAATATCTTATTCAGACTGAACAGTAATTTGTATATTCATTTATGCCTTTAATAGTTTTCTTTTAAATTATGTGTTGTTTTCCCTAAATGTAGTAATACCTTATAGAAGTCATTTTCTTACTTTATGATGGGTGAATTCCTCATTGTGGTATATCATATAAGGTTTATATTACAGAATAGGAATTATACACACACATATATATATATATATATATATATATATATATATATATATATATATATATTATTTTTCCATGTGTATCTTCAGCTGACTGGTATCTGGAGTATATACTTTGGAATGTACAATTGGCTGTGACCGATATATACCAGATATCCATTATATTGCACTTTATTGCCTGCATATTTTATTTCATGCACACATTGAAATGAGAGTTTTCTTTGGTGCAAAATTGATTACACATATTTATATGTATCTATGAGATTGTATCTTTTTTGTTCTGTGTGTGGTTTCAGATCATCATTCTTTAAAGCACACATAGACATGTACCTGGTATAGATTGATCGGCTCATTAGATTTAGGTTTCTAGGGCACAGTGCCTTTAGATACACTATGTGTTATGTAGAGACATGATCTGAAGACAGAATACTGATATAATGTTTATATATATTTATTTTCTTATTACATCTACTGATTTTAAATTAAATAACCAATATTCATTTTTGAGTTTTTTTATTATACTATTTACATTAGTACTATGATTCTTTTATTTTGGCAATCCAAGAAGTGAATTTGAGTGAGCACATGAAAGCTTGTATAAATCTGAGAGAAAAAGAATATGTAAACATAGTGATAACAGTGATAAGTGAGCAGAAGTGGGAGACAGTGAGTCTGAGGATGAGGGTGTGCACGTCACATTTAAGTAAATTAGAATGTTTGACTGATTATGCATTTGAGAGTCTGATAGAGTTTATGTCTGACTTTGGTTAAGTCAGAGAGGGAGTGCATCTTTGAGTGAACTAGTGTGTGATTGTAAGTGAGTGGATGTAAGTAAGCAAGTGTGTGTGTCATACCTCCGGGTGCCGCCGCTTCCGGGTTGCGCTTCCTGTGCGGCGCCTTGGTATGACGCGCCGTCCTGGTTCGGGCGCATGCGCGCTTCGCACCCATGGGTTGCGTTCCAGCCGTTTCTCTTCCGGTCTGCAGCCTTCTTCTTGGGGTGAGTTCAGCACTGGGACGCGTTTGTATAGCGTCTCAGTGCTGTAGTATATGTCCTGCTGTACTGTTCTCTGCTCTGCCTTGCCTTGCCTTGCTTCCAGCGTTGCCCTATCCTGGCTAGTCTCTTTGGGATTTCTGGGCTCCTGTGTCTGTGGGTCCTCTGACTAGCCCGTCTTACTCCTGTTCTGTCTTCCTGTGCCCTCCAGATCTCCTATGTGTGACCGGCTCGTTCTAGACTACTCCCCTGCCTGCGGTTCCTGTTTTGTTCCTGACTGCTCCGTGTATGACCTGGCTTGGATCCTGACTTCTCTCCTGTCTACGCCGTGTTCCAGTGTTCCCGTTCCCTGTAGCTCTCTGCCTTCCACCTGCTACCTGAGTGAGTACTGGTTCCTGTTGGAGTTATAGTTTTTCTCCCTGGGGATCGGGTAGTATAGTTTGTCTAGGGGCTGTTATCGCGGGTCCCCTTTGGCTCAACCAAAGGGGGCTAATCTAGCTTCGCGGCTAGCAACTTTACTCCAGCCTAGGCTGCAGCGCAACTCCCTCTAGGCAACCTCCGCCCGCGAGCATCGCGCCCTAGCGCCGCACCCCAGCTTCTTGCTATCATATCCCTTGTTGGAGGAGCTGGACCTTCATCTACTCCTCAGGGAAGTAGGAGGGGGTTTTGGTAACGTTACTTCGGGTGGCTTGTGCGGGGAGGGCTTGTCACTACATTATACAAACGCCACACTCTTCTGCTGTTATGTCGACTGACCCCAAGGAGTTGTCCGTGGCTGTTGTTCAGCAGGGGGCAATCCTGGAGGAGCATGCTACCCAGATCCAGAATCTGGATCGTAAGCTAGACTCCATCTCTGGTTTACTTCAGCAACTGCAACAGAGTCTACAGGGTGCTGGCGCTCCCACCACCAGCGCTCCGGTGTTGGCGCCTCCTTCAATGGTAGTTCCTAGCCCTCGTTTACCCTTGCCTGAACGGTTCGACGGAAACCCCAAGGATCTAAGGGGTTTTCTCAACCAATGTCTTTTGCATTTCCGCTGTCAGCCTGCAGCGTATCCCACTCAGCAGACCAGGGTCACGTTTGTGATTTCGCTCCTTCGTGGTCAAGCTCTAGCATGGGTGTCTCCGCTCATTGATCATCAGTCCCCTATCCTGGATGATCTGGACGATTTCCTTTCAGCTCTCCGCTCTACCTTCGATATTCCCGGGCGTCAAGAACAAGCCGAGGCTGCTATTTTGGAATTGCAGCAAGGACACCGTACGTTGAGCCAGTATGCGATCGAGTTCCGTACCCACGCCTATGACACCGATTGGGGGGATAACGCTCTAAAGGCTGCGTTCCGGCGTGGGCTCAACGATCGGATTAAGGACGAGCTGACTACCCGTCCCATTCCCCAGACCCTTGAGGGTCTCATCACATTGTGTTCCTCCCTGGAGCACCGCATCGTTGAAAGACGTCACGAGAGGGATCGGGATCGGGGTCGTCATCTACCTCCCCGTCAACCGGTCCGCTTAGCCCCCAGGTTCCAGGCTCCTGTCGTCCGTCCTGAGGTCACCCCGGAGCCCATGGAGGTCGGCCGTGTCTTTCGCCTTTCCGACGAGGAGAGGAACAGGCGACGCAACCAGGGCCTATGCCTGTATTGTGGAGGATCCGGGCATATAGCCCGCTTTTGTCCGAACAAGCCGGGAAACGCCAGGACTTAGAAGGTAGGGGACCTCTTCTAAGTCGAGCCTCTGTCCCCATATCCCCTGTTGACCGTCTTATGGTTCCTGTCTCTGTCTCTTGGCCTTCCTCCTCTCTTCAGATTTCTGCTTTCATCGATTCTGGGGCTTCGGGCCTTTTTCTGGACTCAAGCTTGGCCAAAGAGCAAGGTATACCCCTTCTTAGACGACACCCTCCTACGCGTGTGATCGCTGTAGATGGTTCCCCCCTTGGGACCGGTAGCATAGCTTTTTCCACGGTGCCCGTTAGCCTGCAAGTGGGCCAGAACCACCCTGAGACCGTTGTCTTCGACATCATCTCGTCTCCTCTTACCCCTGTAATCCTGGGGTTTCCATGGTTGCGAAAAAACAACCCCGCCATAGACTGGTCCTCGGGTTCTTTGTCTTTTCCTGCAGCCACGGCTGTGGCCCCTGTTACCCTGTGTCCTGACTCCAATTGTCCATCTGCTACTGTGGGCATACCTGTTCCCTACCGGTCTTTTGCGGACGTCTTTTGCAAGACTAAGGCTAGTGTTTTGCCTCCCCATCGCCCGTATGATTGTGTTATCGATTTACTGCCCGGAGCAATTCCTCCTCGTGGGCGGACATACCCCTTGTCCATACCGGAGACGGCCTCTCTGGAGGAATATATTAGGGACAATCTGGCATGTGGTTTTATTCGTCCTTCCACCTCACCCGCTGGGGCTGGTTTCTTTTTTGTTTCCAAGAAAGACGGTTCCCTGAGACCCTGCATTGATTACAGAGGTTTGAATGCCATAACCCGCAGGAACTGTTATCCACTGCCACTGATTCCCGAGTTACTTGATCGTCTGCGTGGTGCTACGGTCTTTACCAAGTTAGATCTACGTGGTGCTTATAACCTCATTCGTATGCGGGAGGGCGAAGAATGGAAGACCGCTTTTAACACTAGGTTCGGTCATTACGAATACTTAGTGATGCCTTTCGGACTTCGGAATGCTCCGGCGGTCTTCCAGGCCCTCATTAACGATGTTTTCCGGGATCTTCTGCTTACTTACGTTGTGGTGTACCTTGACGACATTCTCATTTTTTCCAAAACTCTGGCCGAACATCGTGCCCATGTCTCTGCGGTGTTGGAACGTCTACGGGTGAATCACTTATACGCCAAACTAGAGAAATGCTCTTTCGAACAGTCTTCTCTGCCATTCCTGGGTTATGTAGTGTCTCCCAACGGTCTTCGCATGGACCCAGATAAGGTCTCGGCGATTAAGGACTGGCCGGTCCCGCGGACCCTGAAGGCTATACAACGCTTCATTGGGTTCGCCAACTATTACCGCAAGTTCATCCGTGGATTCTCCAAGGTAATCCATCCCATTGTGTCCCTTACAAAAAAGGGAGCAGATCCTAGCAACTGGCCGTCCCCGGCACTGTCTGCTTTCGATCTTCTGAAAGCGGCCTTCATCTCGGCTCCTATTTTGTCTTACCCAGATCCACATCGTGCTTTCACCGTAGAGGTAGATGCGTCTGAAATAGCCGCCGGGGCCATTCTTTCGCAGCGGTGTCCCAAGACCGGCGCTGTCCATCCTTGTTCCTTCTTCTCAAGACGGTTTACGCTTGCTGAACGAAATTACGACACCGGGAATAGGGAGCTCCTCGCTATCAAAATGGCTCTCGAAGAGTGGCGTTACCTTCTTGAAGGTTCCCCACATATTGTGACTATCCTCACTGACCATCAGAACCTTGCGTACTTGGCTTCTGCCAAAAGACTGAACTCCCGGCAAGCTCGGTGGTCTCTGTTTTTTGCTAGGTTTCATTTTCGAATAACTTATATCCCTGGTAGTAAGAACACTAAGGCGGATGCTCTGTCTCGTTTATCCGAGCCTCCTCCATCCACTGGTCCTGATGCTCCGGATACTATTTTACCTCCTTCTTGTCTTGTGGCCTCTCTGTCCACCGGTACCCTCAGGGGTATTCGTGCCTCCCAACACTTGGCTCCACCTTCCTCTCCGGCTGCTAGAACCGGTAGGGCTCTTTTTGTGCCTTCGCAGTTCCGGACTGAGATATTGCAATGGTCCCACCACTCCTTACTTGCAGGCCATCCTGGCGTGGCTCGAAACTACGAGCTCCTTACCCGTCACTTTTGGTGGCCGGGTTGTCGTTCCGACTTAACTGCCTACGTCGCTTCTTGTCCAGTATGCGCCCGCATGAAGTCCTCCCACACTCGACCCTTTGGTCTTCTGCAACCTCTACCCATACCGGCTCTACCATGGACTGAGATCGCGATGGACTTTATCGTGGATCTTCCTTGTTCTTCTGGCATGTCTGTTATCTGGGTGGTTATAGACCGCCTTACTAAGCAGGGTCATTTTATTCCTTTACCCCGTTTACCCACGTCTTCCGCTTTGGTCGACCTGTTCCTCCTTCACGTGGTACGTCTTCATGGTGTTCCTTTGACGATAGTTTCCGATCGGGGGGTTCAGTTCACCTCCAAATTCTGGAGGTCCCTCTGCTCTCGTTTGGGTATCCGCCTGCTATTCTCCTCCGGTTACCATCCTCAGACCAACGGCCAGACGGAACGGTTAAACCAGTCGCTAAAGACGTACCTACGGACCCATTGCAACAATAGGCAGGACGACTGGGTATCCCTGCTTCCGTTGGCAGAGTTGTCTTACAACTCTCTCTTACAGACTTCTCTGGGCAGCTCCCCCTTTTTCGCTGCTCTCGGTTACCATCCCCGAGTGCTTTTTTTGGCTCCCGGATCGGCCTTGGTGCCCTCTGCGGAGACCCGAGTCCGTTCTTTGGTGGATCATTGGCGCAGTCTCCGTTCTGCCCTTTTTGCCGTCCAACAACGTCAGAAGACGGCCGCAGATCGTTACCGCTCCGCAGGTCCTTCCTTTGTTCCCGGCGACAGGGTGTGGTTATCCGCCCAAGACACGCATGTCCGACAGCCGTCAGCCAAGTTGGGTCCTCGGTTTCTCGGACCGTTTCGGATCACTCGACGGTTATCTCCGGTGGTTTACCGGTTGGACCTGCCGCGTACCCTTCGTATCCACCCCGTCTTTCACGTCTCTCGTCTCAAGCCCTGGGTTCCAGCTCGTTTTCCCCATCCCCGGGTGTCCGTTCCTGCGCCTGTTTCTGTTCAGGGGCAGGATGAATACGTGATCGACGACATTCTTGATTCCCGACGGGTCCGGGGTCGGCTCCAGTACCTGGTCAATTGGAAAGGTTACGGTCCGGAGGAACGTTCTTGGGTGCCCTTCCGGGACGTCCATGCTTCTACCCTTCGTCGCCGTTTTCATGCGCTGCATCCTTCTCGCCCTGCTTAGCGGCCTCCGGAGGCGGCCGTTGGGTGGGGGGCGGTGTCATACCTCCGGGTGCCGCCGCTTCCGGGTTGCGCTTCCTGTGCGGCGCCTTGGTATGACGCGCCGTCCTGGTTCGGGCGCATGCGCGCTTCGCACCCATGGGTTGCGTTCCAGCCGTTCCTCTTCCGGTCTGCAGCCTTCTTCTTGGGGTGAGTTCAGCACTGGGACGCGTTTGTATAGCGTCTCAGTGCTGTAGTATATGTCCTGCTGTACTGTTCTCTGCTCTGCCTTGCCTTGCCTTGCTTCCAGCGTTGCCCTATCCTGGCTAGTCTCTTTGGGATTTCTGGGCTCCTGTGTCTGTGGGTCCTCTGACTAGCCCGTCTTACTCCTGTTCTGTCTTCCTGTGCCCTCCAGATCTCCTATGTGTGACCGGCTCGTTCTAGACTACTCCCCTGCCTGCGGTTCCTGTTTTGTTCCTGACTGCTCCGTGTATGACCTGGCTTGGATCCTGACTTCTCTCCTGTCTACGCCGTGTTCCAGTGTTCCCGTTCCCTGTAGCTCTCTGCCTTCCACCTGCTACCTGAGTGAGTACTGGTTCCTGTTGGAGTTATAGTTTTTCTCCCTGGGGATCGGGTAGTATAGTTTGTCTAGGGGCTGTTATCGCGGGTCCCCTTTGGCTCAACCAAAGGGGGCTAATCTAGCTTCGCGGCTAGCAACTTTACTCCAGCCTAGGCTGCAGCGCAACTCCCTCTAGGCAACCTCCGCCCGCGAGCATCGCGCCCTAGCGCCGCACCCCAGCTTCTTGCTATCATATCCCTTGTTGGAGGAGCTGGACCTTCATCTACTCCTCAGGGAAGTAGGAGGGGGTTTTGGTAACGTTACTTCGGGTGGCTTGTGCGAGGAGGGCTTGTCACTACAGTGTGTGAGTCTGAATGAGTGCGAACTGAGCAAGAGATGAAGAAAGTTTTAAATATGCAGCTAATATTTCTAATTCTTGTTGTCATTGCCAGTCATTAGCTTACTGACCATAACACAATCCTATCAGATGTGAAAGAAAATGTCATTTTCATTTCATCCTTGAAAGAATTTAGGATTATCATTTAGTTTACTTTTGAGGCAATTTAAGTGGTTCAATGCAAATTTAAGGAAACATCTTCATGCATTGCACACCTCTCTGGTCTTCAAGGTGTTAAAGCACAACTATTTTTACAGAAAACCTTTTACACAACTTTATACCTCCTTCAGTGCCACAGGACACAGGAGTATGCAATGTATATCCCTATGGTACTGAAAGATAATGTGGTACTGTAGTATTTCCTTTCTCCAAGTGGTCAAGTCAGTGGAGGAGCAGAGAGGATACTCTCAGACATCAGGGTTGTTGGACTATTGGTGATGTGTAAGGGAAGACATTCCTTACACATTGCCAGCAGTTTGACAACCCTGCATGCTAATTAATTAATTATCCCCTTCCTCCCCTTACATACCTATTTCTTAGTGCATATGGCGATGTGTCTCCATCGCCAGGGCAATGTGCTCGCCACACATCTCCAGACACTTATCACCATTACATGGCCACTTAGTGCATTTCCCCCAGGAAGATCTAAGTGTAGTGGACAATAATAGATAGGTAAAAAGAAAAATTAAGACAATTAAGAGGTAAACCATAAAACAAAAAAAATGAGAATAAATAATATAATAAAAAAAATAAAAATAATTAAAGAATAAACTATATTACAGGGCAAAACCAGGAAGAGTACTCAAAAATTGGTACAGAATAAGTCCCTACATTGGAGTAAGAGAAGTTTAGGAAATGGACCAAAAAATAGATAGACTGTGTATGCGGTGACTGGGAGACAGGTAAATAACAAATAAATCATAAACAATACTGCTTGATACAAAGTAAAAATAGGCACCAAACCACTAGTGGAGCCCACCACCACCACAATGAACGTGCTTACAGTGTGACAACTTGATACTCAATGCTCAGTATACAATCCAATGTCAATATACTGCACTTACCAGAACTCTTCTTTGTAAAGTAGCAATACTATTGTAGTAATATTAACAGCAGTTTTCCCCAGTCTCATTAATTCAGTGACTCCCATTAGGCGTGGTTATTTTTGTCATTCTTTCACACATCTTATTTGCTCAAAAGTGTGCCATCTTTTTTAGTCCGTTGTCTAGATGTGAAGGATCTATTTGTTCTCTAACTCCCTCTTTCATCAGCATCAAAGAAAAATGATAGAAAGAACACCAAATACAGTGGGCTTTACTTTTAAATGCTCTCTAGCAATCATATGGCATCATTGATTCATATTTATTGTTGGCTGTCTTTAATGATTTTTTTTTAGTCCAGTTTTCTTTTCTGTGGACTTAGCTACTCACAGCCTTCTTCTAAGTCACTTATAATTTGTTTATGGATCTGTTGGACTCTAGGGGCTCGATTTAAAGCCAACCGTTAAACCAGCCGCTAAGTGAAAAAGGCACATCGCTCGCAAATAATACAGGAGTTACGGCAGATTCAATAGCTACTCTACGAGAATAGCTATCGAGCGTAGGCACACAAAAAACACGTAACACAAAACCCGTTGTCGCTCATGTTAATGCACAACGGGCGGACAAATCACACGATAACTGAGCTCCAAACAACATGTAACATAACGGCTGCCGTTGTCAAGCAACCCTGATTGATGCCAAAACAAATTCAAACACACATCCAATCCCAAAGGCCCAATGTATCAAATAACTTCAAATACACCTATATATACCCAAAAATAACCGCCACACACTGTCTGTTATCGAGTTCTTCAGAGCCAGATATCAGGACCCAGGAGCGGAGGATAGTCATTAGAGAGAGGGAGAGAGGCGCGTTCATTGGAGGTAGAGGAGTTTTGCAGTTTGGAGAGAGGAGAGAGGTGCACTATATATACACATATCACACTTTTGCACATATTACATACACACATACAAACACAAACACATACACATACATACACATAGTCCTTTTATTTCATAACACCTTACACATATTACTTTTTATTTTGACAGTGTGAATCTGGGAGTGAAAGTGTGTGACAGAGAGTGACTGGATCGAGTGTGTCTGTGAGGGCCTGTGGGAGTGCCTGGGTGTGACTGGGTGAGTGATGTCAAGGAGAGGAGGACAGGAGAGAGGGATGGGGAGAGTAGTGGAGGAGGAGGAAGGTCAGGAGGGGATCCCTCAGCAGAGCAGGGGTGGGAGAGGGAGATCCGCAGGGCGGAGGGGGACCAGGCCCACCAGAGCAGGAACACGCAGGACAGGGACAGAACCTGCAGTGGGACGAGGGGTAGTTCCTGGGGAGCACCCCACACAGGCAGGGTCAGACCAGGCAGGGCACTCCGGCTCTGAATCCTCCCATGCCGGAGCTGATGAGGGCAGGATCAGGGATCCCAGATATAGTGAGGAGGAGAACACGGCTCTTGTGGAAGCTGTCCTGGAGAGGCAGAGTGTTCTCCACCCGACGGCAAAGGTCCCTGGCCTGGCAGCGCGGAGGAAGGCAGCCTGGAACCAGATCTGCAGCCGGGTGAACGCGGTGGCAACATGCAGGCGGGACGTGGAGTCTGTGAAGAAGAGATGGGGCGACTGCCGGAGGGTGGTCAAGAACAAGATGTCTGACATGGCCAAGCAAGCCCGAGGCACCGGAGGTGGCCCATCTGTGCCCATCACATTCTGCGGCTGGGAGGAGATGGTGCGGCAGAACATGTCCCCGACCATGATCGAGGGGGTCGTGGGAGGAACTGACACTGGGGATGAGAGGAGCCTCCACACTACCGGTAAGTGCAACACTACAGAACAACACACTACAGCAACCAACACCAGCTGCACACACACTCACACCTCAACACATGGCCATCACTCAGCCATACAACTGCACCAACACAGCACCATGAGGGTTAAAAAAAGGACACAACACCTGGACAAATGGCAACGTCCAACTTGGGACAAACCTGTCAAAGTCCTACTTCAACCCTCCTGTCGCTGTGCTCATTACACACAATACACAAACCTTCATTTTCAAATTGTCGACTGTAATAGATCATCACTGTTCACACACAATGTCACCCATGTCCCCACCCCCACCCTAACCCCGTGAGTGCTAGAGGGATCATCAATGCATCGATCAACAATGCATTGGCAACCCCTCTGGGACTCAAGGGGTTAACCTGACAACAAACAAGTCAATAGGCCAACGATCACATGCTACACAGGGGACATTCACTAAGCGGTGACAAACACATGGTGGACACAAAGTAACCCTCACACACCCTCACTTCACCAGTACCAGTGTTAGTCCATGGAGAATATGCCAAAACAAGAATCAAGTTCATAGGGTCCCATTGTACAGACTCCATGGAAAACACTGGAAATGGGGAAAGGAGATCACTGGAGAAGTCACCATCATGTTCATGTCATCGGTTCAACATCACCGCTTACTGAATCACAAAAGGGGGCATCAGATCACACATCACAGTGTCACACAGAATAAATGCTTGTAGGTGCAACACACAGGCCGAAAACTATTTTACAGAATTCAAGCAGGAAAAAGTAGGCATTGGTGTTGTGGCTGCAATCATTTCTCTGACTTGAAATGACATATCCCATATCTGATTCCCACATGGATCCACAGGGGTGCTGATGCCATGGATCGATGGTACACCAGCATCTCTATGCAGGATACATATGGGAAACAAATAGCAAACATTGTACCTTGGTCACCAACAGGCCATGACTGATGGATATCTAGGACTGAGTACGGTTGCCTCACACAGAAGGATGGATGGGCTCATACACAGACAAAAAAACAGGCCTCAATCAAAGATATCCCTCACTACTGGCTGGATTGTTGCCCTTAGGATTCAAATGTTACTAAATATGTTCCAACATGATGTGAACACAGAGATCACTTCACTGGATGTGATTGCCTTACTGGCCAGATATGTGCACCCATCACATATCAACCTACATTGCTACCATCCAAATACACATACATAGTATATCACACCCTACGTAGATGGGATATACGAGGTATGTTCATATCCATCATATCAATACAATGTCTTGTTGGATGGGTGCACATATATAGCCAGTAAGGCAATCACACCTAATGAAATGCTCTCTGGCATCACATCTTGGAAGGATATTACTCCATCCATATGAAGGGTACATATCCACATACATATATGACCATTTCTACTTGTGTGTCACTGTAATGGGATAGCAATGGGTAATGTCATCATGATGTCATATCATTGCCATCGTTAACAGATGTGTCTTGATCTAAGTCCCATCCCTCCAACACTCATGGTTATACAGATATTGCTCCATGTGACAGGTGAAGATATCCATCATTTGACCACACGGAGGCTCTTCAGCAGAGCCAAAGTCACAACATATAGAGAGAAATACCTCTTTGGAATGGTCCACAGAGTGTGCTTGTAAATCATGCACACCCTGTACACCATTCCAATTAAGTATTGTTCTCTAAATGGGTTGATTTTGTCTCTGCTGAAAATCCCTCGTGTAGACAAATGACTGAAATCTACATCCGTCACATAGAGCATTATCTGAACAACCATGAGGGTAGGAAGGATAGGACTAACAGAGAACAACATCTGTTCCCACAATGTCTACAATCTGACATCAAGGTGGACTTAACCTTTGCCACCCCCCTGGAGGGATAGCCATCCCTACAAGTTGTGAAGACAAATATATGTTGTTGGATCTCCCCCCCCCCCCGAGTTAAACAATGGTATTCGTACTGCTGAAAGGTGTGTTGATGCAAAAGGTATCACAGCTCAGACATGGATATGTCAGGGGCAATATCCTAGTGGCCTGATATTGTACAGTGGTGCTGTTACTACACAATCATATGGACAGCTCTGGTACAGGGACCAGATATCTACATGGGAGGGTGTAGCAACAGCCCCACTGTACTATTTCTGGCCACTGTGATATTGCACCTCAAAATGAAACCTTCACCCATAATAACTCAAACACCTTTCAGCAGTGGGAGTACCCTTGTTTACCCAGGGGGATTAACACAAACACATATATTTTTCTTCAACACATATCAAAGTAGAATTGTCTCCACAAACATATGGCAAAGGTCACTAATCACAACATCTTCTTCCTCCACACAGCTTACGGCCGTCAAGCCCAGCAGGAGACAGTGGAGGAGGCTATGTCACCCCCCAGTGAGGAGGACACAGAGGAGGGGACCAGCCGGTGGTCACCTTACCCACCATCACCATCCCCTCCAACACAGGCTGCACCACCCCTTCCAGCTGCACCACCACAGGCTGCACCACCCCTTCCAGCTGCACCACCACAGGCTGCACCACCCCTTCCAGCTGCACCACCACAGGCTGCACCACCCCTTCCAGCTGCACCACCACAGGCTGCACCACCCCTTCCAGCTGCACCACCACAGCTGCACCACCCCTTCCAGCTGCACCACCACAGGCTGCACCACCCTTTCCAGCTGCACCTCCCCAGTACAGTGGCTGGATGCCACAGGAGGAGAGGTGGACACATCCATCCACCTCCACCAGCTACTACCCTCCATCAGCAGCACCACCACCGCCAGGGAGGCAATGGCTGCCAGGGACAGTGGCCAACACCCAATATGGGCCATATGCCTCCCAGATCAACCCACCCTCCTGGATGGCTCCACAGCATGCCCCAAGGTATGATCCAAGGTGGGGTCCCACCACCTATCAGTGGCCACCATATGACCCTTGGCCACTGGACTACACACACCTGGGCCTGATTGGTGAGCCCCAGCGCCCCCTACCCAGGGACATATTCACACCTCCACCAGCACACACATCTCTGGGCAGCTCTGCATCACTTGATGTGGTGGGCATATGCCCATCATCTGCACCAGCCACTCCAACAGCAGCCACAGCACCCTCAGCAGCAGCAGAGGATACAGCACCTCCAGCAGCAGAGGAAACAGCACCTCCAGCAGCAGAGGAAACAGCACCTCCAGCAGAGGAGGAAACAGCACCTCCAGCAGAGGAGGAAACAGCACCTCCAGCAGAGGAGGAAACAGCACCCTCAGCAGCAGAGGAAGAAACAGCACCCTCAGCAGCAGAGGAAGAAACAGCACCCTCAGCAGCAGAGGAAGAAACAGCACCCTCAGCAGCAGAGGAAGAAACAGCAGCACCAGGGACACCGGGCACATCCACCTCCAGCACCGCACGCCTCACAGGGATGGAGGCGGAGTGTATGGCCCTTCAGAGGAGACTACTCCGGTCGAGCAGGAGTACTGACAGCAATATCACCAGGAGCAGGAGGCAATCCAGGAGGAACATTGTCCAATTGGAGAGCAGGATCCAAGGTTTGGAGTCGGAGGTGTCCAGGGGGAATACACTACTCCAGCAGCTCAGGACTGGTGTGATGGACATGTTAACACAGGTCCTTGTGGAGCTGAGGGAGATAAACCGCAGGGAGAACCTGAGGATGGAGAGGGAGAACTTGCGTTCCACTGAGGGGTCTACTGCAACCACCACCCCCTCTAGTGTTACCCCTGAAGCAACACCTAGGGGGCAGAGGGTTACCAGGAGATCCACAAGGGCATCCACCTCTGGCACCCAGGCTAAGGCCCCCCACCCAAAGAAGAAAAAATGAAAGGCCCAACCTGTTAAGTTTCCCCTCAATAAAGAAAACATTTTTTTTTTAATTCCAGTCTGATCTGTTGTGTCTTCAGTTATGGATTGGGTGGCAGGGTTGTCTCCAATGCATTGCCATACAATGCAGTGAACACAACCTCTGCCTATGTGAAATGTTAGTGGGATGCTACAACATGGGTTCACACACACACCGTTGTACAAATTCAACTTGTAATACATCCCTGGAGCCATATTACACCACTGTGTTATATGGCGGTGTTGTGTGTTGAATTTGAACAACAAAACATACCCCTTAGCACAACAAATTGTACAACACTGAACATTTGTCTACATCATGTGCTGTGTTTAACCCTTTGAGTGCCAGAGTGGTAGACAACGCATTGTCAAGAAATGCGTTGGGGACCACTCTTGCACTCAGTGGGTTAATGGGATAACCAGACAAACAGCTCTGTGATTTAGCAGGGACATTATAAGCAGGATAGATAAATGGGACATGTATCCATGTTGTCTTGGATTCACACACTCATTGTGCAACTGACTTACTGAAGAAGCCAATGTTTTTAACCTAGGATTTCAACGTGTAGCACACACATTGATATCCTGGGCTGAGCATTGGGGTCTCCTGTAAGTTGAGTTGCTGTTTCCCTAAGGGTGTAACAGACTTCACCAGTGATAACACATGTCCACTTAGTCTGGTTGTTCGTTAGCCCATGTACTGAGATATGTCAAAGTGGAGCAAAATCTCCGAACATGGATTATACTGAGCAATACAGATACTGTGGACAGGTATTCACTGTGGAAGTATGTCCCCTGTATCACCTCTTCATCACTCCCACAACACATTGGTGCATCACTGCCACCATCATCTGTTTGCATTGATACATCACAGAGTCCAGTCACTGGCAAACAAGTGGTGGACTCCTGTGATGTGGGTGTTGCCTTTCCATGTATGGGGCATACTCTACCCTGGGTGTGGTAACACATTGACATATGTGTTCTCAAATATATCCTCCTACAGACACAGATAGAATGGTGATGGTTCATCTTTATTGTGTCTCAAAGTACATTAGAATGTACATGTGTTTTGTGTGTGTATTGCCTATATGCATTGAACACCTGTATGAGAACACTAAATGTACTTTGAAACTAAATTGTAATACTTCAGTAACACTGCTGCCCTGCTCATGTGTTGTCCATGAGGTTTGACAACTCTGTAGCTGAGCATCCTGACTGTACAGGTTACAACACTCAAGAATTAGTGTTTTCTGTGTCTCTATGAGAATGTTCCAGTAGAGGTTTGTGTGAACCTCAGGTCAAACTTTGCATCACCAACAACATCACCATAAACAGCAAGGGGTGATCTTCATGAAGGTGTTGTCAAGACATCAATCCAGTCACATGGAAGATCTTCAGTTCAAGGATGGATCATGTTACGGATGCCTGCGGGACAAGAGGACAGGATTTGGAGCAGTAGACCTGAACTGATCATCAAGCAACAACAATTTAGTCTTTTTCATCCCCTCAGTTTTCACAGTTACAGGTGAGTGCACAAACCATTGCTTGACAATGTGTTGTGTACTCATCTGTAACCAATTCTGTGGGGAACTAAGGACATGTGCATCAGTCC
Source organism: Rhinophrynus dorsalis (assembly GCA_037306005.1). Classification (NCBI taxonomy): domain Eukaryota; kingdom Metazoa; phylum Chordata; class Amphibia; order Anura; family Rhinophrynidae; genus Rhinophrynus; species Rhinophrynus dorsalis. The sequence continues at coordinate 304,635,802 of CM074720.1, read as the reverse complement.
TAGGGATATGTGCCCCTGACATGTATACACACATTAACAAGTGTTCTGAGAGCTCCATGGAAGTAATGACATTGTGCTGCCACTGTGAAAGTGACAGTGGCAGCCCAATGTCATTTGTTCCATGGAACTGTTAGGACACATTTGTTGATGTGTGTATTCATGTCAGGGGCACATACGTCTGCACACTCACAGGTCTGCATGGAGTCCGTGGTAATCTGATCTACGTCTCATGACCTCTACATTGTGTGCCCATACCACTGTACATCCACCCCTGTGCTGCTCTTCTCAGCTGTAGCACAGTACAGGTCCCATATTGAGTCTGATGTCCCTTCTCATGCAAATCATTAGATAATACTCTTTCACTACTGGGCTAGCATGGTTGTTCAGGCTCTAATCATGGCATATCCAGTTAGTTGCTGTCAATCAAGCCGTGTAAGGTGATGAACATGGGTAATATGTTGTACCTTGTTTCTCCTGAGGGTGTGCGTGATATCCTTGGGGTCTGTATGTCAACGTGGAGAGTGGAATGGAGGATGGTTGCTGAGTCCACACACACAATTTACCACGTCCACTGCCAGTGCAGTGCTGTGTCACTGTTCCTGTGGGGTGAGACAGAACAAAATGTGCAGTGTGGTTAGTGTCACAGGACTGCTGGGGGACTTGCATGGATTGTTTGCATGCCTGTGTTATACTCACAGGTGAAGTATTCCGTGATGAGCCTGTCTCTGATCTGTGCCCCTCTCATGGTCTCCTCCACATGCCCGATGTCCATGGGCACTTCCTGTATGGGGGGGTCCGGGATGTGCTCCAGCAGCCTGGTGTCCACTGCGATATTGTGCAGTATTGCGCACGCCACAATGATGTCACACACCTTAGCCGGTGCATACTGCAGTGCTCCCCCAGAGTGGTCCAGACATCGGAATCTTGACTTGAGGAGCCCAAATGTCCGCTCAATAGCATTCCTGGTTCTGGCATGAGCCTGGTTGTAGCTTTCCTGGGCATGTGTTTGGGGATTGGCCAGAGGGGTCAGTAGCCAGGACTTGCATCCATAGCCAGCATCACCTGTGTAATTTGAGTGACATGGTGAAACAGGGAGCACATGTTGTGTGAATGATGTTTTGTGTGGTGGACGTAGTAGGTGTGGGTCAGGTGCATGCTGAGCTGAGTGGTGTGTACGCCTGTGTATGTGGTGTGATTTTGTTTTGTGAACTCACCCAGTAGCCATCCCCCTGTAAAGGTTCCATTCTCAAAATCTCTGTGGACTGAGGAGTTTTGTAGAATGTATGCATCATGTGTGCTGCCAGGATATTTTGCACAGACATTCATGATCCTCATGTTGCTGTCACACACCATCTGCACGTTGATGGAGTGGAAGTTCTTCCTGTTGATGAATATCTGTGCGTCACGTGCTGGGGCCTTAATCCGGACATGGGTGCAATCTATAGCACCCATGACCCTGGGCATGCCTCCCTTTGCGTAAAAGGCCTGCTTGACGTGTATCCAGTCCATGTCGGTGGTGGGAAAATGTATATGGGTACTGGCCTTGATTTTGAGGGCTGGCAGGACCTGGGCCAGCACTCTGGAGAATGTGGCCTGGGACATGCCAGATGCGTAACCCTCAGTGGACTGGAAGGCCCCGCTTGCCATGAAGTGTATGGCACAGAGTAGTTTCTGCAGGCCAGTTAGGGCATGGTTGTGGATGTAGATGGGATCCACCTGCTCCTTGATGACCTCATACAAGGCAATGATGCTGTCAGGCCTCAACCTGTAGCGATCAATGACCTCGTCATCAGCCATTCCAAAGAGTGTGACCCTTGGGCGGTATACCCTGGGCCTTGGTGGTCGTCTATACATCCTGTGCCCTCCAGGTGGGGATGGACTCCTGTGTGGCTGCTGAGCCAGAGCCTCCTCACTTGCAACAGGTGGAGGCTGTTGATGAGGCGTGCTTGGGGTTTGCTGATGTTCCCTAGCTCTCTCCCTTGCACGCCTTCTCCGCAGTCTTCGCAACAATATGTAACCCAACATACTGTTTGCTCTATCTGTCTCTCTCTCTCTCTCTACCTCTCTCTCTCTAGCTCTCTCTCTCTAGCGCGCTCTCTCTCTCTCTCTCCCTCCCTGAGTGGAAAACAAGCCACAAGTGAGTGTGTTGAGTTGTCCCTTTAAGTACTTGCTAGGGCGTTGTGTAGGTGTGGTGATGAGGTGAGTGCTGACCAATGGAGAGTTGTTTGTGTCCAGGTAAGTGTTTGCAGGTGTGTGTGTGTGTGTTATAAGATGTGGTGTGTTGTGCTTGTTCTGTGTGTGCCATTTGCGGGCGTGCAGTTGTGGGGTGCAGGTCGCGTGTTGATGTTGCCCAGGTGAGCTTGTATTTGCAGGGTCCGCTTTGTGTGATGACCCCCATTGTTCCGTGCCATGTTGTGTTGTTGTTTTTTTGTGTGTCATTGTTCCTGTGGTGTTGGTTGTTGTTTTGTGTGTCGTGATTTGTGTTGTGTGTGCATGTTTTTGTGTTGTTTTGGCATTGCACGGGTTAATTTTCCCATTTACATGGTTGTGCGGTAAGCCTTTTGTGTGTTTTCCTCTGTAACGGGTGTTTAGTTTTGGCCGTTAAGTGTCTAACGTGTGTGAGAAGTGGGTCTTAACTTTTAGCCGTTAGGTGTGTCTTTTTTTCAGCCGTTATCAGTACCGCAAGCCTTTGAATAGCTCTGGGGTATGTTGTTCCATGTTGTTCCATGCGTCTGAATGCACGTAAGTGTAGCGGCCGTAGGAATTGTGCAACTGCCGTTAGCTGTTGTTTAGACGGATCTTTGAATTGCAACATGACACTTAACGCACCCGTTAGTGTTTTTTTTGGTTAACGGCTGCCTTTAAATCGAGCCCTAGGTGTCAAACAATGATCATGTTCACCTTTTTTTTTTTTTTTTTTAACACTTTTGTGACCTGGACATTGAGTATCCTGGATCTGTTTTTAATGAGCTTTCTCCTTTCTCCCGAAAGGAACTTATCATAGTGTGTGGATTGTTATATCAGCAATTTGCTTTGGATTAAATACATGCATTTTTGGTATCCAGGTGAACACTGTATGATATTTACCTGGAAGTTGCATGATTTGTCCTATCTAGTGATTTAGGTGCACCTATATTTTTTCTTTTTTCCTTTTTGGCTGGTACTAGTGATGAGCGAGCACCCCAATGCTCGGGTGTTCGGGTGCTCTGACCGAGCACCCCCTGAGGCTCGAGTGCTCGGCCGAACACCCGAGCCCCATTGAAGTCAATGGGAGGACTCGAGCATTACACCAGGCACCCCCTGCTCTGATGAGGGGAGGGTGCCTGGTCCATAGGAAAAGGGCAGAAAAGGATGGAAACACCACAGAAATGGTTCAGGGACAGCATAGGGAGGATGTCTGGATGCATCTTGGACTCCAACATCGCTGCTGGGAACGATCTTTCGCCCGTAGTACGCCATTTTTACAGACTGACCATAAAACACACAAAAAGGAAAATAAAAACGACTTTAGGCGAAAAATCGTTACCAAACAGTATTTGCTGTATATTTACTTGTATATCATCTGCAAATTCTCCCAAAAATTTCCTTGATTTTCTGAACTGAGGCCATGATTAAGAGGGAAACGTGCGCAGAGGCAAATTCTCCCAAAAATTTCCTTGATTTTCAGAATTGAGGCCATGATTAAGAGGGAAACGTGCGCAGAGGCAAATTCTCCCAAAAATTTCCTTGATTTTCAGAACTGAGGCCATGATTAAGAGGGAAACGTGCGCAGAGGCAAATTCTCCCAAAAATTTCCTTGATTTTCAGAACTGAGGCCATGATTAAGAGGGAAACGTGCGCAGAGGCAAATTCTCCCAAAAATTTCCTTGATTTTCAGAATTGAGGCCATGATTAAGAGGGAAACGTGCGCAGAGGCAAATTCTCCCAAAAATTTCCTTGATTTTCAGAACTGAGGCCATGATTAAGAGGGAAACGTGCGCAGAGGCAAATTCTCCCAAAAATTTCCTTGATTTTTCTGAACTGAGGCCATGATTAAGAGGGAAACGTGCGCTGAGCCGACCATCTAAAACATTATGGGTGAGGGTCTGCTGCGGAGCTGACCATCCTAAACATTATATGCGAAGGCCCGCTAGTGAGCTGACGCTATAAAACATTATATGAGAGGGCCCGCTAGAGAGCTGACCCAATAAAACATTATATGAGAAGGCCCGCTGGTGAGCTGACCTATACAAAAATTGTCAAACAGGGCCCGCTGGTGAGCTGGCCCTATATAAAAATTATATCACAGGGCCCGCTGGTGAGCTGGCCCTATATAAAAATTATATCACAGGGCATATGGAAGAGGAGGAGGAGGATGAGAAGATTAAGAGTCAACCATATACCCGTTTTTTGGGTGGAAGGGGTGAATGGGAATACAGAGTATTCCCATCATTGTAAATAACATATATAAAGTGACTTTATGTTCCCCCGGGGCTTTCCTCCAGTGGAGTGGAGAAGTCAGGGGAAATCCAGGCCTTGTTCATTTTTATAAGTGTCAACCTATCAGCATTGTCGGTGGAAAGGCGGATACGCTTATCTGTTATGATGCCACCAGCAGCACTAAATACCCGATCAGACAGAACGCTGGCGGCAGGGCAGGCCAGCACCTCCAAGGCGTAGAGTGCCAGTTCATACCACGTGTCCAGCTTGGACACCCAGTAGTTGTAAGGCACAGAGGGATCATTGAGGACGCTGACACGGTCTGCTACGTACTCCTTCACCATCTTCCAAAACTTTTCCCTCCTTGTGACACTAGGCTGCGCATCAGGGTGAGGGTGCTGGCGGGGTGTCATGAAGGTGTCCCACGCCTTGGAGAGTGTTGCCCTGCCTTTCTCGGAACTGCTGTGTGCTCCCCTTTTCTCCCCTTCTCGGTTGGCCAAGGTAGCACGTACTCTGCCGCCAGCGTTGTCAGATGGAAAATTTTGGAGCAATTTTTCGACAAGAACCTTCTGGTATTGCACCATTTTGCTTGTCCTCTCCACCGGAGGAATGAGAGATGAGAAATTCTCTTTGTAGCGGGGGTCCAGAAGGGTGAACACCCAGTAATCCGTGTTGTTTAAAATGCGTATAACGCGTGGGTCACGGGAAAGGCAGCCTAACATAAAGTCAGCCATGTGTGCCAGAGTACCAACAGTCAAGATTTCGCTGTCCTCACCAGGAGGATGACTCTCAATATCCTCATCCTCTTCCTCCTCTTCTGCCCACCCACGCTGAAGAGATGGAACTAAAGTTCCATGGCTACCCTCTGTAGCGGAGGCAACCGTGTCTTCCTCCTCCTCCTCCTCCGCCTCCTCCAATTGTCGCTGAGAAGACGAAGTGAGGGTGCTCTGGCTATCACCTTGTGTAAGCTCTTCCTCCCCCATTTCCACCTCTTCCACATGCAAAGCGTCGGTTTTAATTGTGAGCAGCGAGCGTTTCAGTAGACACAGAAGTGGGATGGTTACACTGATAATAGCGTTATCGCCGCTCACCATCTGTGTCGATTCCTCAAAATTGCGTAAAACCTCGCAGAGGTCTGACATCCATTCCCACTCCTCACTTCTGATTACAGGAAGTTGAACGGAGAGGCGACGACCGTGTAACAGCTGGTACTCCACTACTGCCCTCTGCTGCTCACAAAGCCGGGCCAACATGTGGAAGGTGGAGTTCCAGCGCGTGCTCACGTCACACAGCAGCCGGTGAGCTGGCAATTGTAAGCGCTGCTGCAGCTTCAACAGGCCGGCCGAAGCTGTAGATGACTTACGGAAATGTGCACACACGCGGCGCACCTTGGTCAAGAGATCATGCACATTGGGGTAGGTTTTTAGAAATCGCTGCACCACTAAATTAAATACATGCGCTAGGCATGGTACGTGTGTGAGCTTGCCGAGCTCCAAAGCCGCCACCAAGTTACGCCCATTATCACACACAACCATGCCTGGTTGCAGGTTGAGTGGCGAGAGCCACTGCTCGGTCTGGTGACTAATCCCCTGCAACAGCTCTGAGGCCGTGTGCTGTTTGTCCCCAAGGCAGATCAGCTTCAGCACGGCCTGTTGACGCTTCCCCACCGCAGTGCTACACTGCTTCCAGCTACTGGCTGATGGTGGAGTGGCGCTGCGTGTAGAGAATTCGGAGGTGGAAACGGAGGAGGAGGAGCCAATAACGTAGGTGCTGGCGGAAACCCTGATGGAGGTAGGGCCCGCAATCCTCGGCGTGGGTAGCACCCGTGCCATCCCAGGGTCCGAGTCGCTCCCAGCCTCCACGACATTCACCCAGTGTGCCGTCAGGGAAATGTAGCGTCCCTGGCCACAAGCACTTGTCCATGTGTCAGTCGTTAAGTGGACCTTCCCAGTAACTGCGTTGGTCAGGGCACGGGTGATGTTACGGGACACATGGTGGTGTAATGCGGGGATGGCACACCGGGAAAAGTAGTGGCGGCTGGGGACCGCGTACCGAGGGACAGCTGCTGCCATCAGGCTGCGGAAGGACTCAGTGTCCACAAGCCTAAATGGCAGCATTTCGATGGCCAGTAATTTGGAAAGGTGTGAGGTTAGTGCTATGGCCTGTGGGTGGGTGGCTGGGTATTTTCGCTTGCGCTCAAATGCCTGGGGTAACGACATTTGGACGCTGCGCTGGGACAGGGAAGTGGATGTGGTCGCTGATGGTGCTTCAGATGGTACAGGTGCAGGGCGGGAGGTATGCGTGCCTGCGCCTTCGACAGGCGATTGGCCGGCACCGAAAACAGGGGAAGAGGAGGCAGTGGTGTGGCCTGCAGACACAGATGGGCGATCCAGGCGTTCCTCCCACTTACTACGGTGCTTGGATGCCATGTGTCGGATCATGCTGGTGGTGGTGAGGTTTCTAGTGTTCATGCCTCGGCTCATTCTGGTGTGGCACAGGTTGCAAACTACAATTCTTTTGTCGTCCGCACTTTCCTTAAAAAAACGCCATACCGCGGAACACCTACCCTTTGGCAAGGTAGATTTACGCAAGGGGGTGCTCCGTGGAACATTTGCGGGCCGGTTTGGTGCGGTCCGCCTTCTTTCTGTAGCCACACCACTGCCTCTTCCAGCCTGTTGCGGTGCTGCAGATGGCTCACCCTCAGGACTGCTGTCATCGCTCGGCTCTACACCTTCCCAGGTGGGGTCAGTCACCTCATCGTCCACCAAGTCCTCCTCCACTTCCTCACTCTGATCATCCTCCTCAAGTCTTGATCCCACCACATACTCAGTCATTGACAACTGTATAACATTCTCCTCAACAAGGTCTTGAGACGGAAATAGTGGTTGATTTAATGGCAACTGTGTCTCATCATCATCATCATCATCCACTACTTCCTTTGACCTTAAATGCCGTTCACATCTGTCATCTTCTTGTGATTGGGTAGCCTCTAGAGGTTGTGAATCAGGGCACAAGATGTCATGTTCCTCTGCAAGCGTGCTTGGAGAGAGGGTCAAATGAAGGATTGGTGATGAGACGAGCTCCTCACTATATCCCAGTGTGGGATCACTTCTTTGACCAGACCGTGTATGGTGGGAGGAAGGATGATCAGAGTGAGGATTATGTTGACCAGACTCTTGGCTACTGAGAGTGGACTTGGTGGAAGACAGGGTGGTGCTTAACCGACTGGAAGCAGTATCAGCTGTCATCCAACCGACCACCTGTTCGCAGTGGTCGGACCTCGAGAGTGATGTCCTGCGACGCCCTGTAAAATTAGACATGAAGCTAGGTATGGTGGATGTCTTTCTTTCTTGTGCTCTGGCACCAGGCACAGTTTCTCCGCGTCCTGACCCGCGCCCTGAACTATCAGGATCACGTCCACTTCCCCGTCCCTTTTTACCCGCCTTCTTCATCTTACACGGAATATGTGACTTTAATATTTGAGTTTGAAAACTTAACAGTATTTCTTCCTATTCTGCAACTGTGCAGAGTACACAGAATAGGCTGCTAAACTGCGGTGACGAACACAGAATGGAATATGTGACTTTAATATTTGAGTTTGAAAACTTAACAGTATTTCTTCCTATTCTGCAACTGTGCAGAGTACACAGAATAGGCTGCTAAACTGCGGTGACGAACACAGAATGGAATATGTGACTTTAATATTTGAGTTTGAAAACTTAACAGTATTTCTTCCTAGTCTGCAACTGTGCAGAGTACACAGAATAGGCTGCTAAACGGCGGTGACACACACTGAATGGAATATGTGACTTTAATATTTGAGTTTGAAAACTTAACAGTATTTCTTCCTAGTCTGCAACTGTGCAGAGTACACAGAATAGGCTGCTAAACTGCGGTGACGAACACAGAATGGAATATGTGACTTTAATATTTGAGTTTGAAAACTTAACAGTATTTCTTCCTAGTCTGCAACTGTGCAGAGTACACAGAATAGGCTGCTAAACGGCGGTGACACACACTGAATGGAATATGTGACTTTAATATTTGAGTTTGAAAACTTAACAGTATTTCTTCCTAGTCTGCAACTGTGCAGAGTACACAGAATAGGCTGCTAAACGGCGGTGACACACACTGAATGGAATATGTGACTTTAATATTTGAGTTTGAAAACTTAACAGTATTTCTTCCTAGTCTGCAACTGTGCAGAGTACACAGAATAGGCTGCTAAACGGCGGTGACACACACTGAATGGAATATGTGACTTTAATATTTGAGTTTGAAAACTTAACAGTATTTCTTCCTAGTCTGCAACTGTGCAGAGTACACAGAATAGGCTGCTAAACGGCGGTGACACACACTGAATGGAATATGTGACTTTAATATTTGAGTTTGAAAACTTAACAGTATTTCTTCCTATTCTGCAACTCTGCACAGTACACAGAATGTGCTGCTAAACTGCGGCGACGCACACTGAATGGAATATGTGACTTTGATATTTTAGTTTGAAGACTTAACAGTATTTCTTCCTATTCTGCAACTCTGCACAGTACACAGAATGTGCTGCTAAACTGCGGAGAAGCACACTGAATGGAATATGTGACTTTGATATTTTAGTTTGAAGACTTAACAGTATTTCTTCCTATTCTGCAACTCTGCACAGTACACAGAATGTGCTGCTAAACTGCGGCGACGCACACTGAATGGAATATGTGACTTTGATATTTTAGTTTGAAGACTTAACAGAATGTGCTCTAATCTGCAACTTTGCACACTAAACAGAATGTACTCTAATCTGCAACTTTGCACACTAAACAGAATGTGCTCTAATCTGCAACTTTGCACACTAAACAGAATGTGCTCTAATCTGCAACTGTGCACACTAAACAGAATGTGCTCTAATCTGCAACATGGCTGCTGGCATTACACCGATGTCAGAGCCTCCCTGCAAGTTTATTGGCTGCGCAGCAGCCGCAAAACGTGCGGGGAGGAGACCCGAACATGGCGGGCGAGCACATGCGGTACTCGTACGAGTACCGCCATGTGCCGAGCAGAGCGATGCTCGAGCCGATCCGAGCATCGGCCGAGCATGCTCGCTCAACACTAGCTGGTACCAGTATATTGGTCGCTTTGAGGTAATAATTTATCCCTCAGTGGCCTCTTGGGGTTTCCATATATTTTTATTCCCTTTTTCTGGTTTGTGGGATGGTGGGGGTGGGGGAATTTGGTTGCTCAGGGTTGGTTCGTTGTACCTTCAGATGTCAAATATTCTTTTTGTAATATGTGATGAATTTTATTAAAACAATGTTCTAATATTACATTTTGTGTTATGAATTGGTTAAATGAGATTATATCACTGGCAATGTGCTCTAGTAGTCCATTACTCTTTTTTCTTTTTGTAGTGTTTTAGCTTTCTCTCAGGGACTGAGGATAAAGGTATAGTGATACAATCTAAAAACAAAACAAACAATGTAAAGCAAAAGCATACAGCATACATTGCAGGGACAGAGCAAGAGAGGAAAGGGAAGGAGAAAAAGACAGGGGTGCCCCTTGTGTGTATCGATCTAAATGGATAAAAAAACGCCATTATAACACCCTTAAGGTGCGCACTCACAGGGCTAATATGCTGGAGAAGACATACACCCAGTCCAACCTTTAAGACTTCTGGGGCTCGATTCTGTTACCAGCTCTAAAAAAATAAACAGACACTGTGTTTTTTTAGGTTGGGTTTTGGTATCCTATTATCCAACTTGTGAAAACAAAATCAGCGGTAATTACACATACCGCCAGTCCAAAAAAAAGGCCATAAGAAACAACTAATAACAATGTGCGCTCAGTATTAGCATCTGTTTTGTTGATACATTTTAAGTCAGAAATCCTGCACCTCACAGGTTGAGGTGTAGAAGCCACAACGACGGTTTCAAAACCATCGATGTTGAAACAAAAGCAGTGTAGAATACTGTATACAGCATAGAAATCCAACATAGATTGCCCCCTTCGATACATTAACCCCCCCTTTTAAAAGTCAACCAGTGCTTTTCTTTCACCAAATTAATTAGGCAAATATTGTAGTCGACTTTTTACCCCCAAAAAAAAATTCAGCTTACAATGCTCGCACGACTTTCTTTCACCATTTAAATCCAACATTTTTCTTCTTCTATCTTTTTGACATGCCCTACTATTTTGTATTACAAGATTAACCCTATGAGTACCAGAGAGGTAGCAACACATTGCAATGTGTTTTCTACCCCTCTGGTACGCATAGGGTTAATAGGCAAGTGCCTTTATATGTGTAAAAAAGGTTTTTGTTTGAATTATAGGATGCGGCTTTTACATCTGCTATAAGTGCTGCCTTCAATGAATGAACCCTGTCACCGGGTTCATTCTTAGAAAGCAGCCCTGTGCTCTGATCATTGAATCAGTCACCCGGTCTGACCCCAGTGACAAATTCAATGATTACAGTGCAGCACTCTGCTTACCAGTGACAGGGTTCATTCATTTTACAAGCGCTTGATTCTGCAGTGGCTTATACAGCTGCCAGCATCATCAAGAAGGCAGAAAATGCCTTTGGGGGTTGCCCCATGGATCCTCTATACTGTTGGATAGGTGGTCTATGATAGGGGGCCATCAGGAGGGCTCCTGGTGCCCCCTGGAGATCTGAATGTTTTATTTAATTATAAAAAGCACATATGACCTATGTGAAACATAGGTTATATGCAATTTAATTAATAAAGGGGCAGTTGTCACCCCCATGCTAGGGTGGTGTCATGAAGGGTCATGATACCCCCCCTTGAGCTCTGAAGTATTTAATAAAAATTAAACATATAATTCAAACAAAAAAAAAACATTTTTACACAAATAATTAAAACATAAATCATTTTACACAAATTAGATATATAATTCAAACAAAAACCTTTTTACACATATACAGGCACTTACCTATTAACCCTATGAGTACCAGAGGGGTACCATACACATTGCAATGCTTTGCTACCTCTCTGGTACTCATAGGGTTAATATTTCAATACAAAATATGAGGGCATATCGAAAAAGATAGGAGAAGAAAAGTGTCGGATATAAATGGTGAAAGAAAGTCATAGGAGTAGGGTAAGTCGGATTTTAAAGGGGTAGGGTTAAAATGTCGACTGTACAATATTTGTCGAATTAAAGTGGTGAAAGAAAGCACTGTAAGTCGAATTTTAAAAGGGGGGGTTAATATGTCGAAGGGGGGTACTATGTCGGATTTTGATAATGTGGGGAACACATGTAACACTAAACTTGATCTTTCTGTCGTCAAATGACATTCTGTGTGTTTTTTTAGGCAGTAGTTGAATAAAAGCAGACAACGCCAATTTTGTTAGTACTCTGAAATGTGCTGTCTATGCCAGTTTTGTTTTACTGTGGTTATGCAATAGAATACTGGTGTAACACATGATTACAAAATCCACGTTGCTTGTTTTTCTTGTAATTCCGGTTTTAGCGCGGGTAATAGAATCATGCCCCTGGAAATGTTAAACTGTCTCAAGTCACAGTAAACGTCTTGTATATGAATAACCTTTCATGGCAGCCCACTCCGAGTAACTCACTTTTACAAGCAGCATGACGATCCAAAAAAACAGCAAGAAAATAATTAACCCGCCTCCGTTCAGGTATTCACAGTGGTTAGCAGGCAATATTCACAGACGGAGGTTCAAACTTATTAAAATCCATATATGAAATCTAAAAATACAAAGGCTATAAAATGTAAAAAAATAAAAGAACTGTTAGATTGTTACATTAGGCTTTTTTGCTTTGATAAAGCGACATTTTCAGCCTCGAAACGCATAAGCGTTATTAGTGTTTGTATTTTTTATATTTCATATGTGGATTATAATAAACTTTCTTCAAGATTTAAAAGTTTGAACCTCTGCCTGTGAATACTGCCTGCTGACCATTGTGAATACCTGAAAAGAGACGGGTTAATTATCTCCGTATGCGAGCAAGTCAGTATTCTTGGTATCAATGGTCTGCCAACAACTGAATGTGAGTACGTAATAAGATTTTGTATTGTGTTATATTTTGTATACAATATTACACGATTTGACACTCCTTTCTTCTTCTTGTTTTTTGGATTGTAGGGACAGTGTTAAATTGTATCACTGCTGTGCTTTTGATGGTCGACTGACTCGAAAACTCTCTGGAAACAAAGATCCAGGGATCTTATTTCCAGGGGCAGAAAAGAAAAAAACACAATAGGCTAAAATAAATAAATAATTAGAAAATGTAAGCAATTTGGCCTTATATGTTACGCACTTGCAGAATATGTAAAGTCAAAATAAAGGTTACTATCCCTTTAAAGTTACACATAACTAGAATGAGTACAACACGGTCTGCAGACATTAGCCTTCATCAATCATTATCCTCAAGCTCACATCTCTACCTCTCTTGATGTCAATCATCAGTATGAATGGAAAGGGAAGGCCAAATAATTTAAGTATCAAACTATTTATTTGTAGCTGAAATCAGCAAAATACCAAGATGCAGCAAACTATAAGGTGGCAAAGAAAGCTTTCTTGACTGTTATTTAAAAAACGTTTCTTAATGTGAGCAATTGATTCAAGAGTATTTAAATAGGTCTATGCCCTTTAAATCTTCTTTCATTGAATACCCTTCTGGCACTCAAGGGGTTAACAGTATGTACTAACAAATCACAGAGGAAATATCTAAAACATGTTATAGGGGAGGCATTCTGGGCATGTTCACATTCAGAGTCTTAACACTGGGGAGCGTACACTGTGAAATGCAATAAAGTTTTTATACGTGCTTGTAGATATCCCAGAGCTCAGGTGTAAACCCATGAAGCCAGAAAATTAGATGCACTAGTGGATTTATGTAACAACCTCCCAATGAGGTTACTGTACTAATACATGCAGCAATTCTGGAGCAAACCAGCTGCACTATAGAAGACAAATTATTTGACAAAATGACCAATTATTTAATTGGGGCTCATAAGCCCTAGCAAGATCACCAATGCATTTTGAAGCAATGCATTTCATACTTCTCTGTCATTCAAGGGGTTAAAAGCTCCATTATAATATTTTTTTTGTTTCTGTCCCCAATGGTGCAGTTCATTTGCCCCAGAATTGCTTCAGTTGTTCTTAGTACATCAGCCTCAATGTAGCAGATAAAGGAATTCAAGATCATGTTTTTGGATTCAGTCTAAATTACACTGCATCACTTGCTAAAGTTTACCAATGCCAGAATGAAATTAGACTAGCTGTGCGAGGAATGTAGACAGAAAAGTGAATTCTGAGAAGCATATATTGCTTGGCAACACTGTTTTTTTTGCTATTTGTTTTGCCAAGGACTTTGCATATATTTATACATCCTCATTTGTTTTGCAGATGCTGAGAACAAGCAGAATGGATTTTATTGTCTGCATTTTTGTATACACTTTAAAAAAATAGAAACAAACAGGACATATTAAAACAGAGTAAAAAAATCATTACCCTGTTAAGTGCCAAAGGGATGCTCAAAGAGTTAACACTACATTTTGTTTTGACAGAGAATGTTTAGTTTGAATGTTTTAGAATTTTTCATAAACATTATATATCCTCTGTCCCTCTCACACCAAAATTACATGGGTATTGTCTCCGCCCTCAAGCTGGGTAGAACCAATAGGAATCATAAAAAGGGGAATTCTGGGAGTGCAGCCCCAGTTTCATTTAGTCCTACTCCACTGGAGGACTAGCAAGTTTGTTATCTGTAATTTTTTTTTTTCATATTTATACATGTTTTAACATCTATGCCTGTCCGCCTTCATACCACCTATCCAAAGGAGCTCATTCCACTGTTGCCCCTGGATTTGAGCAGAGTGCGCTTGCCAGGAGAATAAATCAATGTGCCTTGAAGTTGGAAATTAAATCAAGGCCTTCTGTTAAATGGTTTGAATACATTATGATTGGCCATCTCTTTGTCCACCTTTCTGATTGAGCCCCCTCACTTGCTGCATCTTGCCCTTCTGTTCAGAAGGTCATGTGGATTGGAGCTTTGGATAGAGACTTCTGTCTCTAATAATGTCTGGGGTGGGGAAATCTCATGCATTGCAACAGTGGAAGTCATGCCTATGCTACTTCCTGTCTTCTGTTTAAAGGGATGACAATCATTTTTATCTATTTTGTTACCAGTAAGTTTAACCTTATTATATGTAATTATTGTGTCCTTCATCATTTCAGTCCCTCAAAAGGCCTTTCCTTCCAAGGAAAAAGGTACACTGTTGGCCACAGGAAACAAGGAAAATAAAACCCTTGGGGAAACTAAAAGTTGTGTAGAGCATGATGACAAACACCTACCGCAGATTCCTCAAAACTATGCCCAGACTACCAATGAAGGCATCAGGTAATGATATGCCTTCACAGTTCCAGAATTTTTTATCCTGCGTGAAGTAATCTGTGCAGGAGACGTGCAAATCTACCAATCTTGGAGGAGGTACTTTTTCATGAAGAAGAAACAGATTTAACCCTACAGGAGCTAGCCTCTGAGATTTCCTTGGAATAAGAGGGTTAGATAATGGGAAGCATAGGTTAATTAAATATATAGAGACTGTAATACTTTCCCTAGGTTTCACTGAATCTCAAAGAGACTTTAGCATTATACATACAGCCTTTGTGGAAAACAATAAGTCATCTCTAGTCTTTTTTTGTTCATCACCACATCTCTTATTTTTCTAAAATGAAATGGAATATGGGAGACAGAAGGACCAGTGTTACCAGTCATTTCCTTAGAAGGTATCCTTTTGAGAAGGAAGAAGTAAAATCATGGATAACTTATCCCAAGAAAAGAATCACACTGCCCTTGCAAGATGGTACTTCACTACAAGACAGCATGAATTTCTAGATGGATAGTAACTTAAGAAGGCAGTTTTCAGTGACTGGGCAGAATCTAAAATCCACTATGGCTATTGTTTATGTTGTCCTGCACCCTGTGCATATGGTTGATGGCGCTGGAGGAGAAGATTGAATCCTCAGTCTCACACTCCAGGCTAATGATTGAGGCTGCAACTATCAAAGAAGCAACAATTTTCACCCGTGACACCTTTTTAGACATCTTCCAGTTGCTTTCTAGACACTCTTCCCTTTCAATCACCTACAGAAGGGCCTTATAGCTTAAAACATAGGTACTGGCTGCATCCTCTAAGAGTAAATCGATATCTGTGGTTTTCTCAGGCTCTGTTTTCTTTGGGGAACAACTAGAAGATATAATAAAGAAGGCTTTAGGAGGCAAAAGTGTTTTCTTTCCACAAGAGCAAGGAAATACATCATCCACTCCCACACTTTCTTCTGGCTACAGAGAAGGGGCCATCCCTTTCATGAGGTTATAAGAGATCAGCCAGCCAGTATGATCAGAGAAGGCATGTCACCATTCAGGGACCAGAGAGAACATTAAGACGGTGGTCTCCCAAAGATCTCAATTAAAAAAATCAAGAAACAGGCCCTAGCTTCTATCCCAGTCATGGTAAGCCTTAGTTATTTGTGGAGAATCTGGGAGCCCATTCCAATTCAGGATGCCTGGATTTTGAATATTCTAGGGCTAGGGTATCATTTACAATTAAAGACTGTCCCAAGGAATTACCTCTTCAAAAGATTCAGACTTACAGTTAGAGATACTGGAGACAGAGACATACATTAGAGTAAAACACTATTGCCACCATGCTACTGGCAGGGGCAAGGGGGAAGAAGTAAGAACAGTACATGGATATGTTGGTGGTAGTAAATTCATACTGCAAAATCTGACTGAAGCCATGGTTGCTACAACTTGTGCAATAAATAATAATGATCTACCTCCTGTAAAAGTGTTGTGAAAAGTTTCATCACCACAGTAGCAAACGTAACACTTTAAGTGTCAGAGGGATGTGCAAAGCATTGAAAAGCAATGCATTGTGTACCCCTTTGGCTCTCAGAGGGTTAAGTCTGCATTCTACCTATGGATTTTTGTGTCCAAATGCATTAACCCTTTAATGACCACTGACGTGCCAGGTCCATCACTGCGGTCCGGCACTTAAGGACCAGTGACGGTCCTGGCAAGTCATGGAGTTCAAGGCTCCTGGCGTGGCTGCACACCGCTCCGGGAGCCCTGAACCGGAAAAAAAAAAAAAAAGCCCTGTGGTCCTCAAGTGCTGGCCACGCGTGCATGCACCAGTCATTAAGGGGTTAAACTTTTGATTCTATACTCTTGTCCATTCTTCAAATTTTCCTAAATCATTATGCCTTTGTTTTATTCTCCCTAGAGTATCAGCTGTGTTGCAGATCTTTCTTTCTTCTGCACACAGGCAAAACTTACTTTGCATAACATGCAAAATATCACTAATGAAAATATTAAATGGAACAGGACCAAGCACTAAACCCTGAGGCAGCACACTAGTAACGTATCCTTCTTCAGTATGTATTCCATTGACTGTAACACAGTGTCCATCATCCAATTTCTTATCCAGTAAACTATTGAGTTCAATCCTAAATGATGCATTGACTTACTATGCAGAATAGTGTCAAAAGCTTGACTTTCAAATAAATAAGCTACATTTATTGCACTACCTTTGTCTGCTATTTAAAGGAATAGTAATACTTAATATGTAAAATAAAAATGTGTGTTGTAGGTTTTATCTTCCTGAGTAAAACAAGGGTACTCCCGTTTGTAAGAAGTTTTAGACAATTTTTTTTGCAGCTCAAACTTACATTGTTCTAGGTGCAGCATATCAATGTAAAATGTTACAGTGGTGCTGTTGTTACACCATCGTATTGACATTTAACAGAGCTGTCCATAGAATGATGTAGCAACAGCACCACTGTACAATTTCAAGATATATTGCATCTAAAAAATTGTTTGAGCATCACTAACTTTTGAATAAAACATATCTCAGCAATGGGAGCACCTTTGTTTTACTTACAATAAATATATTGTTACATATTAAGTGTTACTGTCCATTTAAGTGTTTTATTATGTAACATTCAACAAAATGTGCTTGTAAAACCATGCTGCCATGGATCTTGCAAATCATTAGACTTCAGATTTGTCATGACTGGTACTTTCAGGAGTGTTTCCATTAGATAAGATCTAAGCCCTTTTAATACCTCTGGTAAAACTCATCTGGGCCAACTGTTTTGTCCACTTTTAATTTTGATAATGCTAGTAAAACTTCATCTTCAGTATATAGTGTCCATTGGTTTACCATTAAAGGAGAACTTTCATCTGATAATTTTTTTACGATATGTTCAAACACATAAGCAGTATTAAGAAACATTATGCTTAGATTTTATTTTTATGTACTATTAAAGATATCTGATGTCCAAGACGAGCACTTCCCCATTCAGTGGCACAGTGCGTCTTCGGCACAGCTCTCAGGACTTCCCAGCACTATTACAGCCTCCTCCCATCTCCCTCTCAGCTGCCCCAGCGAGCGCATTCACTTTTCACTTCGGTGTGGTGTGATCGGCTCCTACCATTACATTAAGCTACAATTAGCATTATACTGAGGTTGCAACTCAGTATAATGCTAATTGTAGCTTGCTGAAACGGTAGGAGCCGCTCACACCACACCGAAGTGAAACGTGAACGTGTAAAAATAAAATCTAAGCATAACGTTTCCTAATACTGCTTATGTGTTTGAACATTTGGTAAAAAATTTTATCAGGTGAAAGTTCCCCTTTAACGGTTCGTCTTCACATTCTACTATAAACACTGAGCAGAGATTATTATTCAGAGTTAGCTACTTCTTTATCTTTCTGGACATATCTACCCGTTTCCAACTATAATTGTATTATGTTTTATTTAGTTTTTATCCATTCACTAATATAGATAAAGAAGGATTTATCATCCTTTCTTACCGACTTGGTTATTTTCTCTTCTGCTTGGGATTTTGCCCTTTGTTTGACCTAGTACATTTCTCCTTCTTCCTCTGACTGAGTCTGAATGTATTCTGTATTTACCTGCCACATTTCCTGAGAATCTTCATTTTTATTTATTTATGTATTTATTTATTTATATTTAGTCACATATCTAATGAAGAGTTATGTTGCAGAAAAAACTGAATGTTTAAAATGTTACCTTTGTTCATACACATCAGAAAATAACATAATGTGACAGCTGATGGTGGTAATAACCATTCTAATATGCATCTCTCTCTTCCAACCTTAACTGGATTGAGCCAATAAACTTCTAGTGCTATCTTCTTCTTCAACACCCTCAGAGTCATCACTACCACCAGTCTCTTCCTCTTCTTTTGGGGACATGTGTGAAATAGGGGTTCCTGGTCTCACCCTTGCCATCATCACAGACATAGCAGCAGGCTCTGGCACAGGCACCTGCACTGTGCCGCTATTGCACACAGCCACATCTAATATTACCCCAGGTTCCCAAGGATGTTGTAGGGGGGTGGCAGCACTATTTGCTGGGCTGAGCTGGCTTCCACTACTGCTGCTGTTGCTGTTTGTGGATTTCCCCATGCTAGAGAGTTCTCCAATACATTGCTTTGAGTGCCAGGGAGGTGCTCAATGCATTGCTTTGCCATGTGTTGCATACCTCTCTGGCATTAAAATGATTTAACCCCTTAAATGACGGTTCTAGCTCGTCATGGGTCCACCATGCGATAAGGACACATGATGTGCCAGGACGGTCATGGATTTCAGGGCTCCCTGCGTGGCTGTCCACCATTTGGCAAGCCCAGAACCGGATCACATTTAAAAAAAAAACTGTCCATTGTTCTTGCGTGCCAGCCGCGTGTCATCTTTTCATAGTACATCAACCTCATGTGTTCATTATCTTATTTCACTAGTTTTGAAAGTGTCTGTGGGGTGGAGTGGGGTGTGGTAGGGGGCTGTGCTATTGAAACCTTATGAAAAAAATTCTACTTGTAAATAATTATCACACACATAGTAACATTTAAAAGATCACATAAGGGCAATTTCTAATATCTAAAATAATCAATTCAACTCCCAAAACATGTAATGCAGCATCTGATGTATTTCTGAAAAGACTACCATTTGTATTCCCATAGCACAATAAAGGGAAATGTGAACTCATCTCCAAGTATTAACCAAATTTAAGCAGTTACCTCAAAAAGGGTAAATTCTTCAAAACAATCATAGTTTTCATACAAAAGTATATAGTTGATCACATAGTCAGGGCAGACATCGAAGATACAGGCCCTAAAACATTTCTGAGTTAACCACTACACTGAACATTTTCTTGTAATAGGGAATAATATATATATATATATATATATATATATATATATATATATATATATATATATATATGTATATATGTATATATATATATATATATATATGTATATATGTATACATCCCTAGAAAAGAAAAAAAGAGAATACAAACACAAGGGGGAAATGGTATAAAAAATGTAAATGCTTCTGTTTTTCCAACTGAACCACAGTGTATCCTAGTTGTGGGGGCAAGTGCTTGAACACATCAGTTTGCCTTAGCAAGCAGGTAATAGACAGAACTCCTTACTGAGTTATGAGGCTGAATTTACTGAAAACCGAGATGCTTTTAATCCCCAAGGAATGCATGAGAAATTAAATATGAATTGTTGTCTAACCAATTAACTTTGGCTTTCTTTTGTCCTTACAAAAAATGACTTGTATTTTGCTTCAGGTTGATGTGTTATGAATACTGTTTCTCCAGTGATATATATTGTTTCTACTTCATTTCTTCAGTTTTGATATGATATACACATCAGTGTATTTCAAAAGGTATATTTATTTCCTCCAATGTCATATTTTGCATATACAGTTGTATGCAAAAATTTGGGCTAAATGACACGTTTGTTTATTTGCTAAGTGAAAAAGTTAAAACATTCTCTGCAGTGAACTAACTTAAACTTGGTATATTCCTACACATTGTACTGCACAGTTGGGAGGATTGTCTTTTTGTAGTATTGGGGATCCCTCCTGTGTACTGTGGTTGGTTGGGTTAGTTGGGGGAGATCAGAGAATATCGCCTTATCGGTCCACAGTGTTTTGAACGAGAGGTGTTAGCTGCCACAAGCACAGACCTCCATATCAGAGATCTGTAACAGTCCTCAAGCTGCTTGCTAATGCAGAGCTCTGAGATATGACACCATATTTTGATACCTTACACTCCCATGCTGTATGGCGACTGCAGGGAGGCCCTCACATAGAGGTCTTTGCTGGAGTATGCACAGACTTCTCTCTCCCCACACTGGACTACCAGGGAATGCAAAAGAGGAAATAAAGAGAAAAGAGGCAGGGAAAAGAGGGGACAAAAAAAGAGTAGCAGAAGAGGGAGGGCTAGGAGAGATTCAGGGGGAAAGAGAGGAGAGGGCATGGAAAAAGAGAGTGGATGAAAAACAGGAGGAAGCTGTAGGTAGAAACAGAAAGAGGTTAATAGGCTGGGAGTGAGTAAATGTATAGATAGAAGGGCTGTCTGTCTGTCTATCTATCTATCTATCTATCTATCTATATCTGTCTGTCTATTTTTTTGGTGTAAAGTGATAGGGAATGGAAGATAGAGATGCAAATGGGGATGGGCATTACCACCACCAGAAGTGGTACAATTCCTACTGCTGGGTCATCAGATGCAGATATTTATTGGTCTCAGCAACAGAATGATGATGAGCAGGCTTGTGTCCCATGAACCACTGTGATATAGTTATACAGCAAATATACATAACATATATAATCAATATCTTGACAGGTGTTGTTAGAACCTTTGAGTTCTCATATAAAATGATGTATTGAGCCAACCGACATTGTGAGCCCTAGGCTGTAGAATCCTCAGAGTTCTCACAGCCAGTGTATATGTATGGCTTGCTGCCAAAAGCCGACAATAAGTTCCAATCAGCTCTTGCAACAAAGTATTCAGTCAGTGTGCTCAAGAATACTTTGTTTCAAGAGCTGATTGGAACTTATTGTTGGCTTTTGGCAGCAAGCCATACATACACACACTGGCTGTGAGAACTCTGCAGTGTAAGGGTGGCTCATATGTATAATGGAAGTCAGAAGAGCTGATCTAATAAAATAGAGTTTTGTTGATAATGACTGGAAGTTTAAACATATCCTATCTCATAGGAGATATGAATCTCCTCAACATGTCCAGTATCTCCAATATAATGTCAATTGGCTCAATACATCATTTTATATGAGGACTTAAAGGTTCTAACAACACCTGTGCAGATATTGATTATATATGTTATGTATATTTGCTTTATAACTATATCACTACATAACCTCTATTTAATGTTACAATAAACCTCTTACAGAACTATAAAAAAAAAAATCAATATATGGGTTTATTTAATATTGAGGAGCACAGTTTCCATTAATTCTTTTAACCCTTTGAGTGCCAGAGCAGTAGCAAACACATTGCAATGTGTTGCTACCTCTCTGGTACTCATGGGGTTAATCTTGCAATACAAAATATGAGGGCTGTAAAAAAAAAAGGAGTAGAAAAATGTCAGAGATAAATGGTGAAAGAAAGTCATGTGAGCACTGTTAGTCGAATTTTAAAGGGGGGAGGGGGGTTAAAGTGTCGAGTACAATATTTGTTGCATTAATGTGGTGAAAGAAAATCACTGTAGTTGACTTTTAAAAGGGAGGGTTAATATGCCGAAGGGGGGCACTTTATGTCGGATTTCTATGATGTATACTGTATTCTACGCTGCTTTTGTTCAAACAACAATAGTTTTGAAACCGTCGTTGTGGCTTCTACGTTTCAACCTCTGAGGTGCAGAATTTCCAGCTTAACTTGTATGAACAAAACAGGTGCTTACACTGAGCATGGGTAATAGGATACTACTTGCACTTTGTTTTTAATTGATTCCTATGGACTTTTTTGACTGGTGGTATGTGTAATTACCGCTGATTTTGTTTTCACAAGTTGGGTAATAGGATAACGAAAACTGACTTAAAAAAACATAGTCAGGTGTATGATTAAACAATTATATCAAACAGCTAACAAGGTGAGGTTTCTGTAGACAGTTTAATGTCAAAAGACATACACCATGACAACACACAAGGTAGTTATACTGCATCAGCAACGTCTCTCCCAGGCAGAAATGTCAAGGCAGACAGGGGTTTCCAGATGTGCTGTCCAACCTCTTTTGAAGAAGCACAAAGCAACGGGCAACTTTGAGGACTGTAGACACAGTAGTTGGCCAAGGAAACTTAGTGCAGCTGATGAAAGACACATCATGCTTCCCTTCAGAATCAGAAGATTTCCAGCAGTGCCATCAGCTCAGAATTGGCAGAAAACAGTGGTATCCTGGTACATGAAAAGGGAGAAGCAATTCAGGCTGACTAAATCCACAGACAACTTGTTGTTAGTTATCCAAGATGTTTGGAACAAGTTAACTGCAGAGTTCCTTAACAAACTGTGTGCAAGCGTACCTAGAAGAATTGATGCTGTATTGAAGGTAAAGGTGGTCACACCAAGTATTGATTTGATTTAGATTTTTCTTCTGTATCGCTCACTATCATTTTGTTAATTGATAAAAATAAACTATTAACATGCCTATTTTTGAAAGCATTCTTACATCACAGCATTTTACCAAACCACCTAGAAGGCAGAGAATAGGGTAATAAAAGAAGGTAAAATATAGAAAGGTGAATCTCTATTATAACTTGTCACAGTGAAAAAAGGTCAGGGATGAAATAAAATGCAACCTCCAGGACTGGTCACACATAATTTGGAGTTTCTGTTGTACATTGGTGAAACTGCACCCCTTAAAGGAAATCAGGTTTTGGCTCCAGATCTAAGTGGTCTTCCTATAACCAGCCCATCTTTGCTGTTCTGTGCTAATCTGAACAGCAGGCTATCATGGATCTAGTACACAACACCAATATATTAATTGGACCAGCAGATAAGGGAGGCTTGATAAGGGATCCTGGACTATAAATATTATAGAGAAGAAAAATCATTAACCAGGTATCTGACAACATGATCTATTTCAAACTAAATTTTGACCTCACATCCACATTCACAAAAAGAAAACTGAAGATAATCTGGCTGAGGCATTTGTACAGAACTGGATCAGTGACACTATACTGAAATTCAGTGTCCAAGATTCTTCTTCTTGTTATATATTTAACACACTCCCCAAGATGCACAAAAATCTTATAGGACCACCCAGATGCCCCACAGCATATGCTAGATATTCTATTTTACAACGCTTAGAAATCTTTTCTACATTATTACGTACAACCGATAGTGCAACATACTACATCTTACATTAGAGTAACTACCAATTTCATAAACAAAACAAAATGTCTTAAACTTCTTAATAACTCTTTGTTAGCAACTATGGATGTCAGGTACTAAATAGTGCAATAGTAATTGAAGCAATCATAGAATTTATTTTGCAAATATTGGAGATTTAGCTATTTCTTGCAACTCTCTGTGACCTCAATGGGTTAGAACGTAGCTGCTATTATAGCTTCACTGATGATGTGTTTTTGCTTTGGAAGGGTGATCAAAACTTCATGTAACACCTTTGTACTCACACTTAAATTAATTGAATCACCAATCAGATTCACATTTCAATGTAGCCAACTCTCTTTACACTTTCTAAGACTATCTATCAAAGTGTCTGTGATTGTTCCAGGAATTACCAAAGACCATTTTGAGATAGTTAGCACCTGAACCATTGCAGCTGTCCCTCTTTCATGGCCAGCTGGAGCCCTAGTTCTTTCTGGTGGCCTGAATGTCCTGAAGTTTCCAAGTAATTTGTTCTTTTGTAATGTGGATGTAGTCATCCTTCAGAATAGGATTACTCTGTGGGTTCTTGTCCTGGATACTCAGGCAGGAGGAATGAACAAATGGACGCCACTTGCTGGTAGACCAGTGGAGCTAGTGAATTTAGCTGTAGAACCCCGGGTGGGGTTTCCTGGAACCACACACCAGTAGACCGGCGACACAAGTCAGTTCACTCTTGCAGTGGCTGGGCTGTGAATTCCCAGCCCTAGCCCAATCCAGGAATACAGCCGAGACTTAGATGAAGGAGGGTAGATCAGAACAGCCTAAATTGATGAAACTCACTGCTTTTATACACTTCCAGACACTCTTATCAAGATCAGAATCCAAAATAGGGCATGGAACAATGTTGACACAGTTGACCAATCAGGTGACTCCCTGGGGAACCAATTAGGGACTGTTATTTATTATCCACTCTTTTCAAGTCATTCTAGGCAAAAATTGAATAGGAAGCCCAGCAGGAGTCAGTCAACATTCCAACCATTCCATTGTTATATCAGCAGCACATGATGGAGGGCATTTTGTGAGCATACCACATCCAGAGGGGAAACACAGAAAAATACACCAAACTGTAATGCAGAGGACACATAACCTGGAGTACACTGTAAAAGGGACATGGCAGCGTGCAGTAGAGTGCTGGGCTTAACCTTAATTTCTGGGCATTCTGGTTCTCTGCCTCCAACACAGTACATACTACTACTATATATCTGGATTACAAATAAGGGAACTGGGCTACACAAGATGTTTAATCTTTCATATACCTTTGGGAATTTCACCACACTGCCCCGAGCTGATTCCCATCACAGGTCCTCTAATCAACTCCATCTAGTCACAGTGACAAAAAACTCTAGTT
This sequence comes from Rhinophrynus dorsalis, assembly GCA_037306005.1. NCBI lineage: Eukaryota > Metazoa > Chordata > Amphibia > Anura > Rhinophrynidae > Rhinophrynus > Rhinophrynus dorsalis. Next base: position 304,610,770 of record CM074720.1, on the reverse strand, counting down.
TTCGCCATCAACAATCACAAAAATACAGGTAGGAGAATCCCTGCTGCAATACTAGTTTCTGAGGCTAACCTGGAGAATCCAGAGTTAAAATTTTAATAAAAAAAAAATTGTTAGCAATTTGAGTCTGGCGGCAACATTAGTCTTGAATAAATTGTTACAAAGCTGGTTGGGACCTCAACTGTAAGCTTTTTATGGGGCTGGTGGTTACAGTCTTGCAAGAAATGTAATGACTTGTTAGTAGCCTGAGGCCTGCAGTAATGTTAACCTTGAAGCTATTATCAGGGGCTTATTGCAACATTCCTATCAACTGACTGACATCCCATGAGTCATACACATTACCAAACAACTAATAAGAATAACTAACCCTTCTTGGTCCTACTCCCAGTGATGAGTCATGTGTATTCTACTGGATGGACAGTTTATAGGTGTTCCCTTATATCCTACTGTATCCTATTAGCCTCCACAATGAACACACATTTCATTATGGGATTTGAGGGCATGTTGTTGTGACACTTTTTAGGGTCAGACAGCGACAACTGCATTACCTTACTTTTTCTTGAGGTACTATTTAACATTTGCCATATAAATCTAAAGGTGGTAATGTTTTTTGTGCCAAGGGGTGAAACCTCCCCCCCCAAAGACTACCCCTCCAAAACCTTCCAGTTAAGCATTGTATACTCACTAATGGTCTTTTCTGCTCATACAAATGATCAGCATGTATAAATGGTGACATTTCACCAGGTAGGGACCTGCATTTTAAGCTGTTGATAAGGTAGATTTTTACTCTCTTATATGAAATGTAATGATTTGTGAACATTGTAGGAATAGCTACAATGTGCAGAAAATCTGTGGGTGATATTTATAATTTCTCTGAAGGTTTCAGATTCTGGTATAAATTGCATAACAACTAGTTTAAGAAATGGACGAAACATGGGTACAAGTACCATATTTTGTATTCCCAAGGCAGCTATTATGATGGTGTCCTTGTCAGCAGACACAAAATCATCTGTCAAGGAGTAGGTTACAAGATCTGCATGCACAAAATGTCATGCCAATATTATGTTCTACTCTGATGCTGACTACTCTGGTGGTGACCTACTTCTACTGCATGCTGCTGCCCACTGATTGAACAGATACCCATTGAACTGTGACCATCATATAGACTGTAACCTGCATTTGCCTACATATCTGGGGTCAGGTGAACTTTATCGCTGAAAGATGTTTCTAGTCCTTTGCCCACCACACTAACCATTTGCTTTTTATAACTCTGCTGTTCCTTAAAAAATAACCGTGGTTTGGGATATTCAGCATGCTGCAACTAGGTATGGGCAAAAATGTTCACCTCAAACTAAAACTGGTGAATAATGGCACTTCCTACTTGGTGGAACATTTCCTGCGAAAAGTAAAGTTTTTCTGATTTTTTTGCCTAGGTCATTGCATTGAAATCAAACAGTAATGGCCCAAAATTTTGATAATGACACAAGTATTGGTCTTCACAAAGTTTGCTGCTTCAGTGTTCTTAATATTATTGTCAGATGTTACTATGGTATACTGAAGTATAATTACAAGCATTACATTAAGTTAATGCAAAGAGTTAATATTTCCAGTGTTGACCCTTTTTTTTCAAGACCTCTGCAATCTGCCCTGGCATGCTGTCAATTAACTTCTGGGCCACATCCTGACTGATGGCAGCCCATTCTTGCATAATCAGTGCTTGGTGTTTGTCAGAATTTATGGGTTTTTGTTTGTCCACCCGCCTCTTCAGGATTGACCACAAGTTCTCAATGGGATTAAGGTCTGGGGAGTTTCCTGGCCATGGACCCAAAATGTTTATGTTTTGTTCCCCGAGCCACTTATTTATCCCTTTTGCCTTATGGCAAGGAGCGCCATCATGCAGGAAAAGGCATTGTTCGTTACCAAATTGTTCTTGGATGGTTGGGAGAAGTTGCTCTTGAAGGATGTGTTGGTACCCTTCTTCATTCATGGCTTTGTTCATAGGCAAAATTGTTAGCGAATCCACTCCCCTGGCTGGGAAGTAACCCCACACATTAATGGTCTCAGGATGCTTTACTGTTGGCATGACACGGGACTGATGGTAGCACTCACCTTGTCTTCTCCGAATAATCCTTTTTCTGGATGCCCCAAACAATTGAAAAGGGGATTCATCAGAGAAAATGACTTTACCCCAGTCCTTAGCAGTCCTCATTCTGTCCCTGATGTTTTTCCTGGAGAGAAGTGGCTTGTTTGATGCTCTTCTTGACACCAGGCCATCCTCCAAAACGTCTTTTCCTCACTGTGCATGCAGATGCGCTCACACCTGCCTGCTGCCATTACTGAACAAGCTCTGTACTGGTGGTGCCCCAATCCCGCAGCTGAATCAACTTTAGGAGACAGTCCTGACACTTGCTGGACTTTCTTGGACACCTTGACACATTCTTCACAACAATTGAACCTCTCTCTCTTTGAAGTTCTTGATGATCCAATAAATGGTTGATTTAGGTACAATCTTACTAGCAGCAATATCCTTGCCTGTGAAGCCCTTTTTGTGCAAAGCAATGATGACAGCATATATTTCCTTGCAGGTAACCATGGTTAACAAAGGAAGAACTATCATTTCAAGCACCACCCTCCTTTTAAAGCTTCTGGTCTGTTATTCTAATTCAATCAGTATAACAGAGTGATCTCCAGGCTTGTCCATGTCAACACTCTCACCTGTGTTAACGAGAGAATCACAGACATGATGTCAGCTGGTCCTTTTGGGGCAGGGCTGAAATGCAGTGGAATTTTTTGGGGGGATTAAGTTCATTTTCATGGCAAAGAGGGACTCTGCAATTGATTGCAATTCATCTGATCACTCTTCATAACATTCTGGAATATGCAAATTGACATAATCTAAACTGAGGCAGCAGACTTTGTGAAAGTTAATATTTGTGTCATTCTCAAAACTTTTGGCCACTACTGTAGAGTACATATTATTGTATTTTCCATAGGCATAGTTTAAAAGGGATCTGAGGGTGCCTGTGATGGAGGAGCATGGGGAAAGAATCAGTTGAGCATAGAATATTTGTTTTGGGTAGGGGGTTGTTGACTGGGATTGAGAAGGACAGTAAACAAAAAAAAAAAAATAATAAAAAAAGAAATTGTATAATAGGAGTATGAGGAGTGTGTCTGTGTTTGTGGCAACTTATTTTTTTGGGGGGTTTGTTGACTGGGATTGGGGGGCACAATTATAAATACATAATTAAATAAAATAAAAAATACATAAAATAAGAAATTGGTATGTAACGTGACAGAGACAGGGACCCCCTGACATAAGCTGTGACTGCGCCAGACTGATAAGTGATAGGATAGAGTGTTTTGTAGAAGATGATTTGTAGGACTTAGACTTGTTAGAGGCCCAAGCCCTGAGGAAACATTGATTTGTAGGACTTAAACTGCTTGTTGTTAGAGGCCCAAGCCCTGAGAAAACATTGATTTGTAGGACTTAGACTTCTGTTAGGCACAAGCCCTGAGAAAACATTGATTTGTAGGACTTAGACTTCTGTTAGGCACAAGCCCTGAGGAAACATTGATTTGTAAGAATTACATATATTTGGCACAAGCCCTAAGGAAACACTGATTTGTTGTAGGAATTAGACTTGTGTTAGGCCCAAACACTGTGGAATCATTGATTTTTATGACTTAGACTTTTTTAGGTCCAAGCCCAGAGGAAATCTTGATTTGTAGGACTTGTGTTAAGCTGCATATTTCATACACTGAAGGGTTCTATATGGGCTACTACTACACAAACATAGTGCTTATTTTCCATGGTGGAAGATTGAGCCTTTTTCTTTCAGCTAATTTTCAGCCATTTCATCATTGCTATCAACCTCTACTTCATCTCTGTCAGAAGAAGGGGTTGACAGTGGAGAGATATATTATAAATCAACATCATAATCAATAATTAGGACATCATATGCATCATCATTCATTTCCTCATCACTACTTTCATATTTTTGAAGGGTTTTTGAAGTCGGAAAAAAGTTTTATAGGGGTTTTATAGAAAATTAACAGCTAGTTTGTGGTGAGGTGTTACTGTCACTATCTGACTCAGCAATTTGTCTAATTTTCAGATCCTCTTCTGGTTTGGCAACAACACTGTTATGCCACTCATCCATTTTACTGTTGATTAAAGGTTTAGTTCTACTACTACTACTACTACTACTCCTGGAGGTGGTGGAACTTTTCATGTCACTTTTACAAACAGCCACCAGAGAAGGAGGAGGATTAAAACATTTATTAAACATGCTACAGAAACCATGGCCACACAGCGTTACTACCAGAAATGATTAAAAAAAAATGTGGGAACAATTTCGAACAGAGTCTGGCCATATAAAAGCCAGTCTCTTCAATATTTCCACAGAATAGTTCATACAATGGCCTGAGAGGTGACTTAGGGTGTGGGATTTTTCTCTGTATTCCTACCACCGCCACATACAGTTAACTCTTGCCATGCCAACAAGTATTTCAAACTTGGAATGCCACATTAATTTAAAACTTGGAATGCCAGCATAAAATAACCCCTGGAATGCCAGAGTGGTACACATCGCATTGCTCTGCAATGCGTTGCATATCCCTCTGGCACTCAAAGGGTTATGGCCACCACATCTTTGTTGCATATCTATGAGGGGCATCTAAAATTTGAACTTTTTTTATTACATTCACATTATATTTGGGACAAGGCTGAAGAAGAAAAGACAGAAGATAAGAAGAATGAAGATGAGAAGAAAGCAGATGGAAGATAGAAGATTAGATAGTAAGTTACAATGTATGACAGGTAAGTGTTATACAGCTCTGGGCTTTAGGTGTTAGGATAGTGTTAGGGCTAGTATTGTTGCACTTTATTGTTAGGGGTAATATAGGGTTAGTGTTTGGGAGGGTGTGTTTGAGTTCATGCTTGGTGTTTGACACTGTCTCAAACACCGAGTGTTAGCTGCTTTCCTTTGATGTTCTCGTTTGTTACATTATTTAGTGTAAGTTTTGAGAAAAAAAAATATGCTGGATGTTGGGCCAAAAGTCAGGTTCTGTGGCCCAACGTTTGTTGTGGTTTCTGTTGGTAGGACAATTGGATACATATGGTAACACAAATTGTTTACTTATAATTGTCATGAGTATGAGGAGTCTCCTATCATTGTTTTAAATGTATATATACAAGTAATCATCACTTTTCAGTATACCTTCTCTCTCCTAACCATGCTTGTCATATATTACTATTAAATAATTCAATTCTGTATCACTAAAAATAATAGATTTCGATCTAGTGGTATCGCTATCACTGCAGCATTTATAGGTGTGTAACAAAGAAAGTGGTATTATTTCCTGTTCTGTAAACATAAGCAGAGTATTTCTTGGAAGGAATCTTGGCATACCCAGTATACATCCATAACATATTTGTTCTTAAGGGTGAAAGCAATTAACTATTTGAATGCCAGAGGGGCACACAATGCTTTGCTTTGCCTTTCATTGTGTACCCCTCTGGCATTCAAAGGGTTAAGAACATGGGACTAAAAGTTGTACTTTCCCAAGGCCCTATAAGTCCTACAAGAGAAATGAATTCCCTTTCATTGTATAAATTATAAAGAGATCCACTCTGTAAGGCAAATACCAGCAGATGTTAGTGTTAAAGCAACAAAGATTCACCTCTTCACCAGCTGAACTTCTCTACTTCTCTTTTACATTCCAGTAAAGGAAGAATTAGCCAAAGCCTCTCCTCAATTTCAAAGCATTCTCTTATTGTAATTAAAAAAAAGAAAAAACATAACTGCACTAGCTGGACATGTTTGGATTATTTGGAGTGGCACAACTTGTTTATTTCAAGCAGGTGGTTAGAAAAACACAGACTGTGTGCCAGCTGAATTCATTGAGATGGATTCATTTACATAAATTGTGTGTGCAGTATTACACTCTTACCTTTCACTCCTGTTTTTTGCTTCAGTAAACTGTTGGATGCAGATTGCATATCCAGTTCTATATCTACAAGCTACATTACTCATTCCTTTTTCAACAAAACTTTGAAATTAGTTCACATCAAACATACACTGCTAGCCTTTGAAGCAATAAATAATGGATTTGCATGAAGTTTCCACAATGCACTCACTAAAAGATCAAATTTCTCGCACTTAGAAAAACTGCTGGGCCTCATGTTATCCAAAGATAATTTTGTAAAGGAAGAGTAATAATGAATATTGACTAGACTGTTTTATTGAAACGTTCAAATATCAACATCTTATTTAATTCACTTAGCTTTTTTAAATGCATTAATGTGTTTATGAGAACAATTCATTACCCTCTCTGCACACTTCACTAGTCCTAGGTCATTTAGTAATCTGCATCTTCTGGTGATACTAAAACAACTGTAATTACATTGTTATACATTGATTAATAAGCAACATGCATCACTAATGTGCAAAACTAGCATCTTACAAATGCTTGGAAAGATTTAGTGTAAAATGTTACAGTCCTTTGGGGCTAGTGAATTCTGGGAATCCATCAATATTAATTTTATTTTATTTATTATTTTAGCATGGACTGATTTGCTTACACAGCTCCATTTTCTACTACCTTTAAAGTTTAGCTAAACAAGCACATTTTATTTCATGTAAAAATAATTAATTACATTGCCAAAGTCTTATAAATAAATACATTATTAAAAAGGCAATAAGTTATATTTTAACAAACACAATCAACTTTGCTTTTTAAATGCTTTTCTTCTAGCATATTTTGTGTTCTGATATTTTCCCCTGAACTCTTAAATTCTTAAACACATATTTATGTTTTTTTTTATCTTTTATGACTATAGCAGAGAATGTTAACTAACCAGATGCATCTGGATTACTTTATCAATTGCTTTTATTTGTTTTTTTTATGCTTCACTGATAAAGAGCTGGATTCCATTACAGGTGATAATTTTATGACTTTTTTATCTACAAAATTTCGTATAGACTTGAGTAGGAATCAGTTAAATAAAAACAGCTTGAATTCTGAGCCATCAGGACTCTTCTGATGCCCCCAGGTGTTGATCACTTACATGGTCATATAAGTGATAAATCATGGTGACCTAAACACATTCACTGCCTTTTTTCCAATGCTCCTCCTTGAGCCATAATTCCCAAAACTTCTGGGTCAAGTGGGAGGGGATAGAAGACCCCCTCTAATTTTCAATGATATCAAAGATGAAGCAAGGGGTTCCCTGCTCATCTCACATGGCTCAAACTTTGGGGCATGGAGGGTCAAGGAGGATCATGGGAAGGAAGGCAGTGGGTGCCTTCTGGAACCATGTTTGATCACTTACATGATCATGTAAGCAGTAAATACTGGGGGAATCATAAGAGGAGTCCTTATGCCCTCCCAGTGAGGTATAAACAAGGGAGTGGGACTATTTAACTCTGGGTGTGCCACAAACATCACAGATAGTCATAGATCCCTGCATACTCTGTTTGAACCCCCCCCCCCACTGCACACTGGTAGTCAAAGATTTTCACATGCATTGTCTTACCCCCTAACCTGGATCCACTGCTTACTAGTAGTCACAGGTCCCCAAATACACTGACTGCCCCCCCAACTTGTTTCCATTGCCCACTGGTTGACACATATCTCTTTATTTTGGCTGACCTTCCCCCATACACACACACACACACACAGTCTAGTTTCACTGACCACTGGTAGTCACAGATCCCCACATATTCTAACATCCTAGCCTTTATGCATTGTTCACTGGTTGTCTCACACATATCTAGGGGTGAGCAAAAGCTCTTGCCTTGTTCCCACAAGAAATTTCCCACAAAAAAGCGGACAACAACGTGTTTTTCGTGGGTATATCTGCTTTAAAACCAGAGATTAAAATCTTCACATTTTTCATAGAAAGCTTCCGCCCATTGATTTACATGTTTTTCACCTTTTCGCTATAAAAATGTGATGTATTCCAGGAAGAGGAATACAACAGAAGCAGCTACAGAGCAAAGTGACATGCTGTGCTGTTCTGCTGTGATCTTTTTGCAAAATTGAAGCAGGAGAGGCTATCACTATAAGAAAGTTTAAAAGTAATAAAAGGAGGAGCTGGAAGGATGCTTATGTGTCCACTGAGACTGAGTCTGAGGAGGAAGTGAGCAATACAGAGCAATACTGGCCAGTCCCCCTAAATCACTCATAGGGATTTTGGGGAAATTAATGTTGAGGGATGAAGGAAAGGGTAGTAGTAGTGAGAGCAGGACAGGTCAGCTGCATGTGCTGGCTGCCAGACGTGCTGCGCCTGCTGCCAGTCTTACTGCACCTGCTGTAAGATGTGCTGTGCCTGATGCCAGATGTGCTGCCCCTGCTGCCAGTTCTGCCCCTGTTTCCACCAGTACTGTGCCTGCTGTTAGTGCTGCCCTGCCACCACCAGTACTGTGCCTGCTGTCAGACGTGCTGCCCCTGCTGCCACCAGTGCTGTGCCTGCTGCCAGTGCTGAACCTGCTGCCAGTTGTGCTGCGCTGGCTGCCAGATGTACTGCGCCTGCTGCACCTGCTGTAAGATGTGCTGTGCCTGATGTCAGACGTGCTGCCCCTGCTGCCACTAGTGCTGTTCCTGCTGCCAGTACTGCTCCTGCTTCCACCAGTACTGTGCCTGCTGCCAGTGCTGCCCTTGCTGTCACCAGTGCTGTGCCTGCTGCTAGTGCAGCCCCTGCCACCATCAGTACTGTGCCTGCTATCAGATGTGCTGCCACCAGTGCTGTGCCTGCTTCCCTGCTGCCACTAGTGCTGCACCTGCTGCTAGTGTGTCTTGTAATACTCAGGAGAGGAGGAAAGAGAAGATGATGCCAAGTGTGACAGCAGGAGACCCTAAGTCACACTTGCCATCCCCAAGCAGTCCCACCAGTGCTAGTACTACTACTAAGAAAGTCCAGCAGCTTGTTAGGAGTGAAGGAGAGGGTAACCATCATATTAATAGTGACTGTGAGGAGAAAGACTCCGGTGATGAAATTGATGAAATTGGTGAGGCAGCTGGTGGGACTAGTATTAGGAGAGTGGTAGGAGAAGCAATTGAGAGCGTCCAGACTAGTGGTCATGGCAGCCCACACCATTCCACTGACCCTGGGAGTCCCCTTCCGCCTAACATCATGTCCATGTGGAACATGATCCTGAAGAAAGCAGAACTGACCTCCACAATAATACCACCACCACCGCCAGGATCACAGATCAGCTGCCTGTGCTAGTGCTGCCAGTCTGCCTTCTTCAGGTCAACAAGAAATGGCAAGTGTGACATTAGGGGGCCCTTTGTCACATTTCTTGTCACCTCCTCCAACCAGCAGTGAGATGTCTGTAATAGAGCAGCACAGAGGGACTAGTGGTGGTGTTGATGATAATGGTGGAGAAGCTGGGGTGGAAGAGACATTGATAGCCTTTTTAGCCCAAATTGAGAAGGAATGTGAGACAGAGATGGGGGTGGACATCACCACCACTATCAGCAAGCTTTTGGAGTTTGCAGAGTTTGTTACTGCTCTAATACCTGCTGCTGCTGCTAAGTTGCAAGGGCAGCAGGATGCTAAGGAGCAGATTAGTGTGCCGCACGCACGCACACACACACACTCAGTGGTAATGAGATCAACAAGTAATGCAGGACTAGGACAGGTTCCACTTGCCAGCAGCAGCAATACTCCTGGTCCTAGTTGCATTGATGATTCTGAGACAGTAGCATCAACAGCAGCAACATCATCCTCTGCCCCAGTGAAAGGGAATGTGGAGGACAAGAAGAAAGAGGCCATTCTTCTCCACCTGATTCCTATCCCCTGAAGTAATGGGAGTGGAACTATTTTTCTCTTGGGGCTGGCAAAGTGCAGTTATCACTAACGGCACTGTGCATAATTTGTGACAAGTCAGAAGAGGAGGGGAGGGAACACAACCACCCAGATAACACACATGAAACACAGACACTGTGATATTTATGTCAAACATGTTAAAGCCAAACACCACCACAGAAATCAATAACCGCTGTTGCTGTACCCCCTGACTCTCCAGAAATGCAACAAGAGGTGAGGCGGAGATCAAAGAGGAGGAAAAATAGAGGAACCCAGGCAGAGACTGGAAGTTCCATGAAGAGCGAAACAATTAGCTCGCCATCACCTTCTTCCTCTAGGGTAAGTACATCTTCTGCCAATCCATCTTGTTCATTGTTACTTCCCCTACCAAATGATAGCCACTCTGTAGATGTTAGGATGTGGCAGTTTGTGTCCACCCATTGCACACTGTGTGGTGCACTGACCACACATGGCAGTGTGGTGGAGGAGAATCTCAAACAAGGCATCAAGCGACAAGTGAGGAGATTCCATCCCGCAGAATATACTAAGATGGTGGCAGGGAGTGTTCATCATTACTATTAAACTGTCAGCAAGTTGTCATGTGTCCTTAGTGGGGTGTGGACAAGGGGTATAGTAACAGCGGCAGTACTTGGGTTCTTGTGTCATGGTGTTTGGATACAGTTATGCCCCCAGGTGTTATTTACCACACAGACTATGCACACTGTAGTTGCTGATGAGAGGCACAGTTCCTGCTCTCAAGGCAAAAAATTATATTCTAATAACAACACACCGATTATTTTGGAGGAGGGGCAAGTGGGGGATACTTATTGTGCTGCTACTGCCTCAGGCACATCACTGAAGCTAGTAGTGGCAAGTGGAACCTTCATCATCCATCAACCATGTTACTGCTGTTTTGAGCCCATTCCCTTTCAGCTGCCTAATTATCCTGCTGCTTAAACAACTGCAAATTCCACAATTATATACTCAGGATATTTGACGCTGGCCACTGGCTAAGACAACATGACTTGCTGGCACTAGGTCAGTAGGGCATTTTTTTCTTAGGCTTGTGCTTTAAAAAAAAAACAAAAAACAATAATAATAAAAAAAACACAGTCCTACAAAAAATAAACAATTTTTGGGGGTTTGTTTCTAACAAGCCTAAGGCCTACAAATCAATGTTTCCTTAGGGCTTGTGCCAAACAAGTCTAAGTCCTACAAATCAATTTTTCTTCAGTGCTTGGGCTTAGAGTATTTTGTAGAGGATGGTTTGCTAGATTTGTTGCTCAGTCATGTCAAATATCAGTTTACCCCAGTGGCAGCTTATGTAAGTGGGTTCCTGTCTATATAACTTTAGATACAATTTATTATTTTATTTTGCTTATTTATTTTTTATTAACTGCCCCCGCAATACCAGTCAAGAAACCCCCCAAAACAAATTCGCCGTTCAACTGGTTCATACCCCAGACTCCACTCACCAACACAGGCACCCGCCCCAGACCCCTTTATACCATGTCTTATGAGTTTTTTTAATTGTATTTATTTTTTATTAACGTTGTTCTCCGCTTTTTCGCGGGAAAATCCACTTTAAAACTAGAGATTCAAATTTTACCATTGGCCAAAATTTTTCAACATTTCTTCAATGGATATTAAGTTTCCACCCATTGATTTACATTGTTTTTGCATTTCCGCTATAGAAACGTGATGTATTTGCGGAAGTCAGACACAGTAGTAGCAGCTACAGAGTGAGATAGATGTGCTGTTCTGTTCTGCTGATATTTTGACAAAACTGAGGCAGGAGAGGCTCATACTGGCTGCTATCACTATGAGCAGCAAAAGGAGGAACTGGAAGGACCCTTATTATGTGTCCAGTGAGTCTGAGTAGGAGGAGGAAGTGACTAGCAGTACTAAACCAATGCTGTCCAGTCCCTCTAAATCACCCCAAGGGATCTTGGGGAATTTAATGGAAAGGGAGGAAGGAAAGAGAATGCGAAGGGAGGGAGAATAGGATAGTACTAGTGAGAGCAGGACAGGTCAGCTGCCTGTGCATGTTGCAAGACATGCTGCCCCTGCTGCCAGTGCCACCATTTCTGTACCTGCAGCCACTAGTGTTGTACCTGCTGCCAGAAGTGCTGCCACTAGTGTTGTACCTGCTGCCAGACATGCTGCCTCTGCTGCCAGTGCCACCATTTCTGTACCTGCAGCCACTAGTGTTGTACCTGATGCCAGACATACTGCCCCTGCTGCCACTAGTGTTGCACCTGCTGCCAGACCTGCTGCCGCCAGTGCTGTACCTACAGCCACCATTTCTGTACCTGCAACCACCATTGCTGTACCTGCTGCCAGATGTGCTGCCCCCAGCACTGTACCTGCTGCCAGTGCTGAACTTGCTGCCACCAATACTTTGCCTGCTGCTAGTGTGTCTTATAGTACTCAGCAGGGGGGGAAGGAGAAAATGATGTCAAGTGTGACAGCAAGGGATCCTAAAACACACTTGCCATTCCCAAACAGTCCTGCCAGTGCTAGTACTACTACTACTAAGGTCCAGAAGCTTGTTAGCATTAGGAGTGAAGGAGGGGGTAAGCAACAATATCATCATATTACTAGTGTCTGTGCAACTGAGGAGGAAGACTCTGTGAATGAACTTGATGTGGTTGGTGTTAGTAGTAGTACCAGTAATGGTGAAGCAGCTGGAGTGGTAGGGGTGTCAGAGACATTGCCATGGTGGGGAGGAAACGGTTAATTCTTCTTTTAAACCAAATTCTGTGAAATTCTGTTTTAAGATGTGTTTAAATTACCACATGTAACAGAGACAGTGGGCCTCTTTGCTTCAATTTGGGAGTAAATATCTAAGTGAGTTTTATGGTGATTGATATACAATTAGGTGCCAAACAATCACAGTCTCATGTAATATTATTATCGTATGAGAAAATCTCAAAGTCTAAAACAGAGTGATACTCACCTATGAGCACGTCTGAGAGGATGGCAGATTTATATCACGTTTAATGATCTCATACATACATCATTCATCACATAAAAATTGATTATATGTAAAATCTTAATGTAGAGTAATGGCGCCATCTATAGATTACATGGTGTTATTACTAATGTTATTATATGGAAATGAAGGGTTAGACGCATCCAATCAGATAATACTGATGATGTCACTGTATAATTATCACGGTGCCCGTGCTCCCTTGTTATTGTTTTCCTGTCAGTCTACACTGTGTGTACTCCCATTGGCGGTCCTGTGTTGGTCCCGCCCAGTATGGCCTTTATATACTGGGCTCCAGCACCCATACGGTGCCCTTTCATGGTGTTCCTGTACCAGTGCTAGTTTTCTGCTCAGTGATTCTCAGTATACCGACTTGGCCTGCCTGACTACTCTGCATCTGTTCTCCTGTTCCTGTGTACCGACCAGGATTGCCTGTCTATTCTTCAGTGACTGCTCCTGTGTACTGACCCAGCCTGGCTGATGTTCCTGCTCCTGTGTACAGATCCGGATTGGTTGACGTCCCTGCTCCTGTGTACCGACCCGGCCTGGCTGACGTTCCTGCTATGTGATTCGACCCGGCTTGGTTGGCGTTCCTGTTCTGACAGCAGATTGTCGCCTTGGCTACATTCTTATTCTCCAGGCTATCTGGTTCCCGGTTACGCAGCAGAGTGCGAGAGTCAGTTTCCGTTACTGCTATGGCAGTGTGTCATTGGTCTAGTCTTCCTTTACTACTCCTGCAGGGTGCAAGTGTCTGCCTCCGTTACTGCTCCGGCAGTGTGCCATTGGCCTAGTCCTTCGTTACTGCTCCCGCAGGGTGCAAGTGTCTGCCTCTGTTACTGCTCCGGCAGTGTGCCATTGGCTTAGTCCTCCGTTACTGCTCCTGCAGGGTGCCAGTGTCTGCCTCCGTTACTGCTCCGGCAGTGTGCCATTGGCCTAGTCCTCCGTTACTGCTCCTGCAGGGTGCAAGTGTCTGCCTCCGTTACTGCTCCGGCAGTGTGCCTTTGGCCTAGTCTTCCATTACTGCTCCTGCAGGGTGCAAGTGTCTGCCTCCGTTACTGCTCCGGCAGTGTGCCTTTGGCCTAGTCCTCCATTACTGCTCCTGCAGGGTGCAAGTGTCTGCCTCTGTTACTGCTCCGGTAGTGTGCCACTGGCTTAGTCCTCCGTTACCGCTGCTGCAGAGTGCAAGTGTTTGCCTCCGTTACTGCTACAGCAGTGTCCTCCGTTACTGCTCCTGCAGAGTGCTAGTGATTGCCTCAGGAATAAAGTATTCCAACAGGAATAAAGTAATGTAGACACTGCCGCAGCAGTAACTGCTGCGGCAGTGTCTACATTACTTTATTCCTGTTGTACTCTGGTAGTTCACGTTTCTTCTGCTAGCCTGTCCTGGGAGTTAAGCATCCTGAAGCTCTCTATATGGAAAGAGATCTATCACAGAATTCTCAACACATGGGACTGTTTACACTCCTAAAAGACCTTTAACCCATGCAGTACCATTGTCCTGGGAATCCAACATATTCTGCCTGACCTGTGTCAGTATAGACTGCTATGTACCTTATGGTTGTACTGGACCTGCGTGGGCATATATATTGTTAACCTGTCGTGTGTCTGTATTATACAGCCTGTATACTACAGGACCTGTGAGGGTTCTTATTTTATTGTGATTTGAATAAAACTGTGTTTTATCCTAAACCACTGTGTCTGTGTGTCGAACAAACCGTTACAATTATGCGATGGTCCTTTAACCAATCAGAGCAGATTTTGATAAGAGGAGTTTCATATTATAAATATGCAAGTTGAGAAAGAAGAGGGTTTTTTTCCTCTTGAGTCCTGGCTGTTTTTTTTTTTCCTCTTGGTTCGTGGCTCTTCAATTCCTGCTCCGTGTACCTAGCTGAGAGACAAAGAAACACTTAGTGGATGGGTAACTATATATTTTCTTTATTTAAATTCTGCAAAAGTTCAGAATCATATACACATTTCTTCTACATTTGAACAAAACCTAATTTTCTTATAATTGTCTTAATTGGACTGGCCAACCATTTGGGATCAATTATAATAAGCTATATTAGCTCTAGAGACTCTGAAATTAAGCAGAATTTATTTATTACTGGTAAATTGTTATATTTTGTGTAATATAGTTAAATAGATTGGTTTATATATTAGTTAATATAATTTCTGTTATTTATAGAAAAGATTGTAATAGCTAATATTGATCTGGGGAATTCTTTGAATTAATTTATTAACCCTTTAACCGCTATTTGTCTATTTATTTGTAGTGTTTCTTTGGAATTCTTTGCGTGAGTTTTGGGTCTAAAACTTTTGTAAAGTGAAAGTTTCTTTTAAACTTTCACTAGACAAAAGAAGCTGCCATCTGGTTCTGTGGTATCATATCCTTATAGTGGATTAACCCTTGGAGTACCTTATAGATTTCTTTGTGTGTGTGCTAGGCCTAACTTTTGTAAAGTGAAAGGTTTTTTTTTAACTTTCACTAGACAAAAGAAGCTGCCATCTTGGGTGGGGCACCCTATCTTAATAAGTGGATTAACCCTTGACGTACCCTATAGCTTTTACATAGGATTGCTATAGTCATGTTTATGATATATGTCGCTTGAAGTTGGTATACTGTCTAGACATATATTATTAGGATTGATTCTAATTATTTTCTTGGCATTATCTCTGATTGACTATATTAAATGCAATTTATATGTTTTATTCAGAATGTATGCAATATTTGTAATCGGTAGATAATTAAATTATAGTATTTTAAATCTGGGATTCTATTCCAATTTGTCTCTAAATGTTATTATTATATATGGAATAAGGGAATTGTCAGAGGACCTTGCTTAATATTAAAGCTAATTCATCTAACAATATACTTTAAACATCAATTAGCATAGTTTATACAGTTTCTGGGGCAGAAGGTATTCATATACACTGCTGCCAACTGCATTTTACTAATTGTAAGGATCACTTATCCTTTTCTATGCTGCTGAGTGCAATTATTGTTATCTAATACCTCTGAATATACCTATGTGTGGTTAACCCTTTAATTGCTGGTAATCCTAATGGTGATAATTGTGGTTTGAGTTACTGTATATCTATTATAATTGCAGATCACTCATTTATTTCATTGTTGCTTACACTTTTTATATATAGTATATTGTACTTTAATAAATTATATATACTTTTGCACAAATATGTGGGATTGATTATTTTGATCAATTCTTTACTGTGAAGTACCGTGTCAATACCTAATATACTGTAAAGTTCTCAAAATTATTTAATATATTGTCATATATCTATTTATGTGAAGATAACCAACTTGATTGGTTTTCTTGTTTTAACCCCTTGGATACCATCAACATAATTAGTTTGACAGGGGAAACATTGACATCATCCAGACTAGTGGTCAAGTGAGCACACACCATTCCTCTGACCCTGGGACTGGGAGTCCTCCCCTTCCCATCACTACAGTGTCCAGGTGGAACATGATCCTGAAGAGGCCAGAAGTGGTGTTGGGGGAGAGCAGGCTCAGAATTAATATCACCACCAGCAGGAGCACAGATCAGCTGCCTGTGCCTGCTGCTACTGCTGCCAGTCTGCCTTATTCTTCAGGTCAAATGGAAGTGGCAAGTGTGACATTATGGGACCCTCTGTCACATTGGTCGTCACCTCCTCCAAGCAGCAGTGAGATGTCTGGAATAGAGCAGCAGTTTGTAGGGACTAGTGTGGGTGGTGATGATGCAGAGAAGCTGGGATGGAAGAGACATTTATGGCCTTTTTAGCAGAAACTGAGAAGGAATGGGTGACAGGGATGAGGGTAGGCATCACCACCACCACTAGAAGTGACATTTTATAATTTGAGGAATTTGAAATTGCTCTAATTCCTTCTGATGCTGAGTTGCAAGGTCAGCAGGATGCTGAGGAGCAAGCTAGTGTGCCACAGACCACTGTGGACACAGTGGGAATGAGGTAGACAAATGGTACAGGATTAGGACAGGTTCTACTTACCAGCACCAGCAATACTCCTGGTCCTAGCTGCATTGCTGAATCTCAGGCAGTAGCAGCAACAGCAGCAACATTGTCAGCTGCCACAGACAATGAAGGGAAATGTGGAGGACAAGAAGAAAAAGGCCATTCTTCTCCATCTGTTCCCTTCCCCATGAAGACATCATGGATGTGGGACTATTTTTCTTTTGGGGCAGGCACAGTGCAGTCATCAGCAACAGCACTGTGCACAATTTGTGGCAAGTCAGTAAGAAGAGGAAAGGAGGGAACACACCTTGGCACAAGCTCTCTGATATCACTCATGAAACACAGACACCATGACATTGACATCAAACATGTTAAAGACAAACACCCACCACAGAAATCAAGCACTGCTGTTGCTCTACCCCCTGACTCTCCAGAAAGGCAACAAGAGGAGAGGCAGAGATCAAAGAGGAGGAAGAATAAATCAACCCAGTCAGAGACTGGAAGTTCCATGACAAGTGAAACAACTAGCTCACCATAACCTTCTAGGGTAACAACTACATATTCTGCCAATCCACGTCTTTCATCATTACCTCCCCCGCCAAATGATAGCCACTCTGTTGATGTTAGGATGTGGCAGTTTGTCTCTACCCATTGCACACTGTGTGGTGCACTGACCATACATGCCCGTGTGGTGGAGGAGAATCACAAGCAGCGCATGAAGCGGCATCTGAGGATCATTACTATTAAACTGTCAGCAAGTTGTCATGTATCCATAGCGGGTTCTGGACAAGGGTTATAGTGACAACGGCAGTACTTGGTTTTGGGTGTCATGGTGTTTGAATACAGTTGTGCCCCCAGATGTTATTTACCACACACACACTGTGGACATTGCAGTTGCTGATGAGAGCCACAATTTCTGCACTCAAGGGAAAAAATATATTCTAATAACAACACACCCATGATTTTGGAGGAGGGGCAGGTGGAGAAGATTTAATGGCCAACGTTTCTTTTCTCCACATAGACTGCGGGCTACTTATTGTGCTGCTACTGCCTCAGGATCATCACTGGAGCCAGTGGAACCTTCATCTTCCATCTTCCATGTTACTGCTATTGTTGGTCCCATTCTCTTTCAGATGCCTAATCATCCTGCTGCTTAAACAACTCAGCAGCAGTAGGAACAGCAGTTACAACTCAGGACTCAGGTGGACATTTGACAGTGGCCACTGGCCAACATGACCTGCTGGCATTAGGCCAGTGGGTATTTTTATTTTTTCATCAGGGCTTGTGCCTACAAAAAATAAAACATGTTGAGAGTTTGTTTCTAACAAATCAATGTTTTCTCAGGGCTTGTTCCTCTAAGAAGCCTAAGTCCTACAAATCAATGTTTCCTCAGGGCTTGGGTCTCTAACAACAAATCTAATAAATCATCTCTACAAAGTACTCTATCAAGTCAAATATCAGTCCACCACAGTGGCAACTTATGTCAGGGGGTCCCTGTCTCTATCAGTTTACATACATATTTCTTATTTTATAGATTTTTTTTATTAACTGTCCCCCCCAAAAGCAGTCAAGAAACCCCCCAAAACAAATTACCTGTTCAAATGATTCATTCAATCACCAATACAGGAACCCTCCTCAGACACCTCCTTTTATACCATGTCTTATGGGGGTTTTTTTATTTGTATTTAGGACTTATTTTATATTAACTACCTCCCCTCAATCCCAGTAAACAAACCCCCCAAAAAATCATACCCTGTTCAACTGAACCTTTCCCCACACCCCACCAACACAGGCACCCTCATGCCCCTTTATACTATGCCTTTGGGAAATAAAATAATATTTGCTATGTGTTGTGTGTAACTTCTATGTTCCCATTGAATTCATTGGAATGAGCTAGGCGAAAAAAGCTGGAAACAGCGGAAAATCAGCACTTTTCACGTGAAATTTTTCACCAAGCGAAAAGTGCCATTTTTTGATGATTTCAGTTTGAGATAGAAATTTTCGCCCATCCCCATTCACAAATTGTGCATAGTGCCACTTTTGATGACAGCACTTTTTCTACAGTCCCACACCCAGGACTTCGGGGGAGGGGGAAGTTGGAGAAGAATGGCCTCTTTCTTCTTGTCCTCCATATTCCCCTTCACTGGCTGGGGAAGAGGATGATGTTGCTGCTGTTACTGCTACTGACACAGAATCAGCACTGCAACTAGGATCAGGAGTCTTGCTGCTGCTGGCAAGAGGAACCTGTCCTAATGCCGCATCACTTGTTTATCCCATTCCCACTGTTTTCACGGTGGTCTGTGGAACACTATGCTGCCCTTGCAACTCAGCAGCAGCAGGAATTAGAGAAGTTGCAAACCCTGCAAATTGTAAAAGCTTGCTGCTGCTGGTAGTGGTGATTCCCATCCTCATCCATGTCTTCCATTCCTTCTCAGTTTGGGCTAAAAATGCCATTAATGTCTCTTCCACCCCAGCTTCTTCGTCATCATCATCACCACCAGCACCTTCAGTCCCTCCGTGCTTCTGCTGCTCTATTATAGACATCTCATTGGTTGGAGGTGGTGATGTGAAATGTGACAGAGGGTCTCCTAATGTCACACTTGCCATTTCTTGGTGACCTGAAGAAAGCAGACTGGCAGCTGATCTGTGGTGGTGGTATTATTGCTGCTAGGCAATAATTCTGCCTTCTTCAGGATCATGTTCCACATGGACAATTCCGAGAAAGGAAGGGGACTCCCAAGGTCAGGGAAATGGTGTGGGCTCCCTTGACTGCTAGCCTGAATGCTCTTCATTGCTTCCCCTACCCTTTTCCTAACACTAGTCCCACCAGCTGCTTCACCATCACTGTTACTACCACTAACACCAACCACATCAATTTCAGTCCCTGAGTCTTGCTTCTCACAGTCACTAGTAATATAATGATCACCCTCTCCTTCACTCCTAACACTAACAAGCTGTTGGATCTTCTAGTGGCAGCACTTCTTCGGGATGGCAAGCATGACTTAGGGTCCTGAGAATTACAAGACACAATGGAATCAGGTTCAGCACTGGCAGCAGGTTCAGCACTGGCAACAGGCACAGCACTGGTGGCAGCAGGGGCAGCACTGGCAGCAGGCACAGGTAGCTGACCTGTCCTGCTCTCACTATTACCCTCTTTTTCATCCCATGAGATGAATTTCCCTAAGATTTCTAGGGGTGATTTAGGGGGACTGGCCAGCATTCAGTCTGTAGCGGTCACTTCCTCTTCCAACTCACTGGACACATAAGAGACCTTCCAGCTCCTCCTTTTATTGTTCGTAAACCTGCACATAGTAATAGTAGTCACTATGAGCCTCTTCTACCTCAATTTTGCTACAAATATCACAGCACAGCCCCTCTCTCTCACTCTGTAGCTGCTTGTATTGTGTTTGACAGTGCCACATTTTAATAAGGAAACAGTGAAAATATGTTAATAAAGGGGCGAAAATGTTAATTGCATTTAAATGTATTTAAAGTGGATTTTCCCGCAAAGAAGAGGAGAGCAACGTGGTTTCCACAGATTTGTTCGTGGGAACACAACAGGACCTTTCATCCATCCCTACCTGACTCGCCTTTTATACAATGCATGCAGGAAAATAAGGGAGAATTGCCAAAATTATATGCTTTGTATACATTTTCTTAATTTTAGTAATTGTTAAAGACATTTTAGGACAAGCAAGTCAAGTTTGAAAAATGTAAGAAAAATCAGAGCTTGTAGTCAGTGTAGATTTTGCTTCTGGTGACCCCTAAAGCATTTAAACTTATATTAGTGATGTGACATTTTTTTGTAAGAGCACTATTTAATTAATTCTAGAATTTTAAGGATGTCTGTATATTTTAACGGGGGGGAAGGGAAAGTAAAAAATTACTATTTTTTGCTTCTTGAAATATTTGTGCACACAGGACAGGGGTAGAAAAGACATTTACAGTTAATACAGCCACAGTCTGAAAATGTAAGCTTTTTGGAGGTTATTTAAAGGGATAGTAATACCTCAAGTAAACTTTAACTCTGAGCATTAGTTACATTTTTTTCCCGAGAGTGGAAAGATGAGGGAGGAGAAGGTCAATATATGTCTATACATTTATAGCAAGGAACAGAAAGGCCATCTGGGCCAGGGCCAGGGCTCTTACCAGCCAGGGTAGCCTTCAGAGCTTTGCAGATTTCATCCGCCATGATAGGGGTTGCCAAAGAAGCCACAGATGGAAGATAAATGCAGGGGATGTTTGCACGCTAAAGTAACTGTTACATAAGTCGACAGGGGAAAGAGGTGAGCCAGCGGAATTCGGGCCTTGCAAATAATACAGATCGTGATAGAATTCACGGAAAGCCACTGCTATTTTGTCGAATGCGTGGACAGAATCCCCATAGAAGTCTTAATAGAAGGAACAAGTGCGGTAGCCCTAACACAGCGCATCGGTTTACCTTATGTTCTTCCTCATGTATAACCTTGAAGATAGTGTTGGAAGCAAATCTACAAATGGGATTTTATCTTTTGGGAGCAGAGGAGGACTGTCAGTTCTGCACACACCAGAGAGTTGGCCTAAAAGAGGTTGTGTTAGAGAGAATTTGTAAAGGCATGCTAAACAATCAATGCCAGTGTAAAGAATATCCAAGGCAATATGCCGCTTTTTCTGTTTCCAACTATCTAGTGAGATGAAGGTCCCTCTGTTACAACATTTGTGGGCCTCCCAGACGAGTGGTGGTGCTACATCAGGAGTGACATTGATGTGAAATATCTTTGAGTTCAGTGCTTTCATTAGCCACAACAGTAGGGTTTGAGAGAAGGGATTCATTAAGCCTCTAGGAGGGGGTTGAATGGGGCACCTGGTGTAAGGAATGGGTGAGAAATACAGGACCGTGGTCTGAAAGAGTAATGTGTCCTACTTCTGCCTGTGACACCATAGAGAGATGGAACTGACTCAAAAAATGGTAGTCCAGCCTAGAGTAGGAGGTATGTGGGTGAGAGTAAAATGCATAGTCATGCGAGGTTGGGTTCTGAGTATGCTAGACAATCACAGTTTGCAATTCACGAAAAAGGTGAGCAAGACACCCGGCCAGAGCGGCCAAATTGGAGGGCCTGAAGATGAAGTGATCAAGGGCTGGGTCCAGACCCATATTAAACTCACCTGTGTGCCTGTGTGCATCTGGCAACAAGTTAGTAAAGAATCAGGGAACCCCTCTGAGAATTGATACACCCTTCTTTTTTTCTGAAGAGGACGCTATCCACTTTGCAGGGAAGTGCCTCATCGTAAGTTTAGAGTTGGCATGCAAAAAAATGAGTCTCCTGTAAGAACACTATGTCAGACTGGATATAAATAAGTTCTCTGTGAATCATGGAGTCCTTTTATATTATATATATTATAGCCTTTGATGTTATAGGAAACAAACTTAGGGTTAGGTAGAAGCATGGTAGTAGTAGGAGGTTAAGAGCAGTATTGTTGAACACAGCATAGTCTTGTGGTAGGAGATGGGTCTCGGGTGAAGGGAGGATGAGGAGGGCAGGGTGAAAGGCGTTGGAAGACAGAAGAGATAGGAGGAAGATGAAAGGAAAAGAGAAAAAAAAGTAGTAAGAGGCAGAGAAAGGAGAAATAAGTCTCAAAGAGGGGGGAAGAGGAGGGGGTTGATGGAGAGGTAATAGGGGAAAAGGAAGGTGAGGGAGATAAAAGGGGACCGGGGGGAAGTGGGGGGGGGGAGGGAGAGCAGGGAGATGGCAGGGAAAAGATAAAGTTACCAGGAAGGGGGTCAAGAAGGAAGCAGCATCAGAGGAGAGGGAAAAAGCTAGTGCCAGTGTAGAGTGACACACAACATAGCATGCAAGAGTGCACAATGTAGTTTAGTCCCAAAGTTCTATCCCACACATGGGTGGCTTAAAGTCATATGGACTCAGCAACACCAGATGAATATTCGAGTAGAGAATCTGAGGAGCCATCTAGTCAGGGAGAATTTGGAGGAGCAGGACAGACATCATGGTAAGGGAGTCAGGGATGTAGAACCACACAATGAACAAGATCACTATCTAAAATGCATTAGAAGACGACTCCTGGCAACCCTTTCATATCTTACGGCACAGAGCTTCAGATATCAGGTGCCAGAGGAGTTGCTGGTTCTTTTCAAAAACCTGAAGAGCCAGGGCCTCGGAAGACATGTACAAGGCAGGGGAAGGAATAACCACGGTAGAGCAAAAGTCCTTGATGCCATCAGGATCTGTAAGCTTGGCCGACAGTCCATTTTGCTGCATGTAGAGGTGGAAAGGGAAGCACCATTTGTATTTGATCTCCACTGAATTGAGATGGTCAGTGAGTGGCCGGAGTTAGAGTCTCAAGTAGAGGGTATGGAGGAAGAGGTCCTGATAGACCTGCACCTCAACGCCAGTATATGGGATAGAGTCCTTGTTGTGACATGAGGTTATGATGGCCTCTTTATCTTGGTAGTAATTAATTTGGTACATTATGTAGCAAGTTTTATCACTTAGGCCTGCCCTAGGCCGCAGTGCCCTGTGCACTTGATCAAGCAGCATTCTAGCCGCGTACAGCTTTTGGAGGACATGGACAAAAAAAGATTGCAGGAATGAAGAGAAAGCCCTCTGGGGAGTGGATTTCAGCATATTACAGAGCCTGATGTTGTTTCTGCACCAGTGGTTATCAAGATCTTCTAATTTTTATTGCAGCATATTGATGGTCTCCTGCTGGGACAGTTAATATTGCTCGAGCCTATAAAGGTGATCAGAGACCTCCATGCCAGGAGAGTGGCTGGAGGTCATGTCGAAGGTCTGATAGCTCAGTGTGGACAGTGGTCTTAATCTCCACATCCAGAAGCTTCAAGATTTCCTTGGTGGTAAGGTAGGGAGGCCATGAGATTGGGTGATTGGAAGGTGACAAATCCATGGTCATAGGGTGTGCATCAGGAAAAACAATAGCAAGATTACCCATACTCTCTGAAACAAAATGGTAAATATATATAATTTCCTTGAATATAAATGTAACTGTCATTAACACATTTTATGACTTAAACTATCTTTATCTGACAGTGATAAGCAACTTCCTTTGATTTGCATGGAGATTATTATTTCTTTACACAGAGAGATACATAGTAAAGGAAATTCACTACAATGGGTAGGGCTATATCTGTACACTATCCATACATTTTATGGTGCTAATGTCATCCATGTTTATATAGTTAAATATGTCATTATACTAAGTATGAATGGCAAGTAAGAATTAACCAGAGAGGCAACCAATGAGGAACTCATTGAAAATTTCAACTCAGCTAAAATCCCTTATGAGTCACATTTTTATTCCTTTCTTCAGCAGCTGAAAAGCCCAATTATCTTCCATACAAATGTGCACTGGCTTTGAAATGTTAAATAGATAACAGCAATATCGTAATACAAAACATCAGTGAGTTATAAGCAAGCAAGAAAATTAAAGTCTAGAATTAGATTGCTCAATATTCTCACCAAACAAAATGATATGGAAAAAAAAGAAAGAAACACTCCTTCTGACACAAACTACTATCCGTTTATAATTATTCTGAAGCTAACATCAAGTATCATTTAAACCTTCCTGATAAGCAGACAATGGGTTTTCTCTCCTATAACACCTTTCCTTCTAATTTTAAACAACCTATTCTCTAAAACATCATTTAGATGTCAGTATCCTATTTAACTATTGTCTGTCTCTTTCTCTCTCTCCTTCCCTTTACCACTAAACTTATGAAAACCTCTCTTTACTAAAATGTCTTGCAAGAGCATTTTTCCTCAGTTCTCATACATATTGCTTATATACAGTATGTGTGATACCTGACAGTTCTTTCAGTGGATGGATAGGACAGATGACCTTCATCTAGTCCTTAGGAGCCTAGGCATCAAACTAAGGAAGGAATAATTCATTTTGTATATATCTTAGGATGCTGGTAGTTCGGGAGGAAACAGATAGATGACCACTGTAAGCAGAGCACACAAACCCTAAACATCTAAGTTCTTGGTCAGTCCAGATACTGTAAATGGACTTTGGCTAGGGAAACACTGAAGGCTTACTTCACACAGTACCACACTAAATTCATAACTCATCAGACACCATTAACTGATTTACAAGTAGAAGTCATGGCTGTTACATTAAGATGATGTAGTTGCTAAAATACGTCATGAATACCACTGAATTTGTGTTTTTTAAAACTTGCATTTAATTTTGGGAAGTAATTATTATTTGTATAAATAACTGTTCAATACACAGTTAGAAATGTCTGGATCACATTTAGCAATTAAGCATTTTTATAAAACTCAAAATGATAATTTAATTCCCTTCTATTACATGACAGCAATAATCAGTGTAAAACATAAAATAATAATAATAATAATAATAATAATAATAATAATAATAATAGTAATAATACATTCTAAAATATGTCACTAATATATTTAATCATTTTAGTTGCTTGTATTATATTTGCATTTGTGAACACAGTTGTATTTACTGAACTATTATACAATTATGCTAATATACATGCTGTTTTATTATATTCATTAGGATTTTTTACACATTGCTTATTGAAGATACCCATAATGCTCCCAGCACCCAGGAAAATGTGTCACATTCAGAAATTGTATTAAGACATAAGCTTCATTGCTGTTTAAGTCAGCATATAAAAAAATAAAAGATCAATGAAAAGACTTAATTTTTCATACCAGGTCTAATCTGTGATGTAAATAAGAAAAAGGTAAATCTGGAGATTTTTGGATGTGTGTCTACTGAAATCTACAGTAATCAGTTTGTATAAATACTTTTTCTTTAGATAGTCTTAATATTTGTGGGGGGAGTTGAGGAGCTTTGATTGTTCGCCGCCGCAAGAGCTTTTATGAAGAATCTAATACTTCTGTGCAGTTTGAAGGAGAAAGCCTTTCACTATTCCTTTTGGGGATTTACTTGTCCAGTGAAAATGGCTGATGAATAAGAAGCTGGCAATCCATAAAAGACAGGGCTGTGGGGATCCTCATTAATCTGCTAATAGTTTTTTCTGTCATGCCTCTTCAAAGTTTCATGTCTTGTAAAGAATGCATGGTGCTGCAGCAAAGACTGCCTGGCCTTCCACTCATCACTAACATCAAGGCAGCTTACAACAAAGCTGGTATGGCCTTTTAAATTGTTTTCTTCTTAACTCTACCATGGCTGGGGTTAAAAGTCATGAGACAAAGAAAATACTGTTTGTTTAACTGTACTTCCCAAACTAAGGAACTGTAAGAAAAAAAAAAGCAAATCGTTTACAAAGTAAGGTTCTTCTGATAAATATGTTTAGAAAGTAGATCTGATAGCAGATGAATATTTGTGCTTAGATGCAGGGCCGCCATCAGAAATCATGGGGCCTAGGATAAATGTAACTGGCAGTGCTGTTCACCGGCACAAACCACAAGTCTTGCCCCTTCTCCCCAGTTATAATGCAGTGCTCTATTAAGTGCAACAGGGTACAGTAATCATTTTTTTATTTAACTCCTGAAGGACCAAGGACATACATATATGGTACTTCATGGGAAAACATGCGTTAAAGCTGAACTATCATTAAAATTATATTGTCCCCAAATCCTTACTAACATAGCGATAGGCATATACATACTTTCATTATGCTTTATAAGTCTGGCATTATTGAGGAAAAACAACTTCTTCGGAGGGCATCAGCAGCACAGATCCTGCAAGAGACATTCTGTGCGCCTGTGTTGTCAGTCCCTTCCGGTACCTTAAGGCATCAGGATTCACCAATCCTGGCAGTGAAAGGGACAGACAGATACCTTTTCTCCAAGATGTCTGTGCTGTTGTCTGCTAGTGCCTGCTGAAGTAGTTGTTTTTCCTGAATAATGCTGGACTTATTCAGCATAATGAAAGTATGTATAGTATATGCCTATTGCTATGTTAATAAAGTTTGGGGGGCAATTTAATTTTGACGATAGTTCCACTTTAAGGACCCATAACATATATGTAAATCATGGAATTCAGTGGTCCCAGCTTGGTTGCATGCTATTTGAGAACCTCTGATTCCATTAACAAAAGAAAAATGATCCATGATCATTAAGCGCCGGTCTTGCTGATCATACTTAAGGGGTTAATGTAACCAAAAATACACAATTGTATATAGAAAGGAAATAACTGACAGCTAGTTAGGATAATGGATGAGTGTTGGAGTTCACTGATGGAAACCTAGCCAAGCTGATAACTTCATCTGTATGATGGTGATAATAAATGACAGTTTTCAACCTGATTACGAAGTGAAATGTTATAGGGCACTTAAGTTAATCCCATGATGACCAGAGATTTGTGCAATGCATTCATAAGCAATGTTTTACACACTGTCTTGAAGAGATTAAGGCAAGATCTATCATTTTGAAGATATTTTTATCATTCTTTACCTGAAGTCTCCTTTTCAATCAACTGTGTTGCAAAATATGGTTTATGTTACAACTGATAAGTGTTCTCACTGGTATTGTCCAGCAGAAGTCTATGGAAAATTTTGAAGTTAAAAGCCTTGACAAAATCATCATATGAAGTATGAAAAAGGCCTGTGTTGAGTAAGCATAGTCCAACTGCTTCCTCTTATGTTTTTCCATATAAATTGTTTTCCATGATATGATGTATAAACAATGAAGGTACACTTTAATTATATCAGAATGAGAGGATTATGAAAAGACAAAATAGATCTTTATGCATCCTGGTACCAAAGATCCAAATTAATTTTGGCCATGGTGGTGTATTACACTTTTCATTTATATTCAATTATAACAGAGAGCTGGAACATTCACATGCAATGTATGGAGGAACACTCACATGCAATGTAAGGATCAGCACAGCTGTCTGAGGCATAGTCTCAGGGTGAAGAAAGATAAATGTAATCGCTACAGATTATACCTGCTTTTGTTATACCATTTAGCTTCACAAGCCAATGAACCCAGCGGAAAATGTTACTTTATTCACCCAAATATATACAAAGCCACATGTACACATACACACACACACACACACACATTTGAAGGAAAACTAACACCTAATAATAGCCCAAACAACTTTCCTTAATATGGCTAGAAAATATTTCCTGTGTATTTTGCACGTGCACCTATGTCCAAAACTCTGCAACTAGTCCTAGGAAGTTGTTTTCCTATAAGAGCAAATAATTGTGTTACTTTTTTGTGGACCAGTTACGAGTGAGGTTCCTCATTTATATGTGCACACATTATGGCCACAAATAATATAGCATGAACAGACAGTTTAATAAAAAGTAGACAATCTACTATATGAATACCTGCCAGTACTGTATTTTGTAATCTAATAAAAAAATAACATAAACACACATAGGCTGTTATTCCTACTAGTCTGTGACTAATAAATGATGCTATTTTTGTGTTTAAAATTAGGTGGTTTAATAACTGTTCATTGTTTGTGTGCTTCCATGGCTATGGCTCAACCCACATGCATTTGGACTGGACATTAGTGATGGGTTAAAAGCTCCAGTTCGGTCCAATAGGAATGTCTGCACAAAATGCACAACTTGCTGCTTTTTCTGCAGGAATTCATACCCATTGTTGAATTCAGAGATGTTCTTACTTTCTGCAAAGATCACAGATTTTTCTTTAAGAATGGTTACATTTCCTGTCTATGTTTTATATAGTGGTGAGAATTCCCACCCCATAATATAAAAATGTAGAACTTCAAACATGCAGCATATTGCAGAATAAGAGAGGAAGCAGAGTGCGAGAGAGAACATTTTTAAACTATAAAGCTGTTTTTGTGTGCTTTATGAGCAGGAGGAGCTGGATGGATTGCTACTACTGTTGTCGTTGAATCAGATTTGGAGGAATCCAGCAGCAGCAGCAGTAGTGAAGGGAGCTCACTTCTTCCTGCACATGTGAACCCCAAGCACCCAATGTTCTGCCTAGGGATCTGGGGAAACATATTAAAGTGGGTTGCTGGATAGTAGAAGCAATGAAATGCAGCTTTCTGTGCCTGCTGATGCTGATGTCAGTGTGCCAACCAAGTTGATGACAAGGGAAACATGAGTGTTGCTTTAAGTGGGCCCATTTTCTGCACCGAGGACAAAAAGAACATGGGAGAGAAGCCCATAGAATGTCAAGTTAAACCCGCCAGCAAGCCTGGAAGTCTGATGACAATAACTCCTGCATCATTGTCATCTTCTTCTTCTAGAGTCCAGTTGAGGGAAAATATCAAGGTCCTCCTGGCACCCCACAGGTTCCTCTTACTTCTCCTTCTCCTCAGCAGTACTGACATTGCCATCAATACTAGGGATGGGTGAAAATTTTCACCTCAAACTCAAACCAGTGAAAAATGGCACTTTCCGCTTGATGAAAAATATCCTGCAAAAAGTGTCATTTTTTTCTGCTTTTTCCAGCTTTTTTTCACCTAGCTTATTGCTTTGAAATCAATGGGTAGAAAAATTTTTCTCCACCTCACGAAAGTTTTCTACAGCCATGTAAAAGGCTGTCAGGCTCTCACAGCTTGCCATTCTGTGTTTGTGAGAAGAGAGAGCAGCATGTTTTTGAGCTAGAGAAGATAGGCAAATAAAGGGGAATTGAAGCTTAGTTTTAGGGAATCATTTATATAGGACATTTGTTCTCTTTAGTAGGGGAGTCTAGGGGGAACAATGGGGATAAGAAAGGAGGAAGGAGTTTGACCCAAAATACCCCAAAATTTGGTGTGACTGACTGGCAAGACACAGGCAGCTGGGGTCCAAATTGCTGATTTTACTTTTATTGTCTCTGTGCTGGGGAAGTCTGGGGAAAGAAGTTGTTTTTTAGTTATATATATATATATATATATATATATATATATATATATATATATATGTATCCCTTTGAGTGCCAGTGGGGTATGCAGTGCATTTCAGAGCAATATATATATATATATATATACATACATACATCTATAGCACTACTATTATTTGCCATGGAGCCCAGTGCATTTTTAAGAGTGCTTCTTCAGACCAGTGGTTGCACTTCAGGTGGGATCTCAATGAGAATGTGTCTAGGTGTGATCCTGCTTTCCCATGCTCAAATGTTTTTACACATACAACAGATAGCAACATGTTTATCTTTTAGATCATGAGTGAAGTATCTTCATACTACAGACATCATAGACCGACAGGTTCCTGGTGGAGCCACTGCAGATGCT
This sequence comes from Rhinophrynus dorsalis, assembly GCA_037306005.1. NCBI lineage: Eukaryota > Metazoa > Chordata > Amphibia > Anura > Rhinophrynidae > Rhinophrynus > Rhinophrynus dorsalis. Next base: position 304,580,813 of record CM074720.1, on the reverse strand, counting down.
ACATGTTGCAGTTGTACTAGCAGTTGGTGTCAATGGCAATGCATTTCCAACAACAGAAGAAGCACTCATCATAGTACTCGTTATAGTTAAGGTTGTAGGTGTTGATGGTGACCTGTGTTGCTCCTTTCTCAACAATAGTGTGATGTGGCTTGGTGGGGTATGTGCTTGGAAACAGTGACAATGATATTGACTGACAGGATGATTGTGTATTTTTAGGCAACTTTACTTGTCCATAGTCAGACTTGCAATTGATCTCTCAAACAGCTTATAAACAGGCATAATGCTCTTTTTCCTCTCCTCTACATTCATATTCCTCTAGGCCTTTTGTCATCTTCAACAACTTCTTTCTACAAGGAAAGAATAAGATGAAGAGGGACACGCACTGGTGTGGTGGTCCTGATGTCTATAGCAGCTGCTGCACAGCATAATTGATCTCTTATTGCAGATTGCTGATTCGGAATTGACATAGTAGAAAATAAAAAATTAGCTAGGTACCCTGTCTGTTATGCTTAGTACATGTTAAAATATATTTAACTGGTGAGGTGCCAGCTCTTTTCATTTCTACTATGTGAAGTCTTGTTACCTAATTGCAAAGGGCCTAGTGCATCGGACAGACTCTGTGTTGGTGAATTGCAGTCCTGTGTGAGGGATGAGAATACAGTTTACACTTACCTGAATTATAGGGTCCAATACCATAATTGCTGTTCCTGACTTCATTGTTACCATTAGTAAACCTGTTTAGCCAGCTACCTCTTTCTACACGTGATTCTGAATTGAACTCAGTTAAATCCTAAACTAAGACTGCAGTGATATTGGGAGAGAGAGGAAGCTGATGCTGAACGTTTGACACCTGCTAAGGAAAGATATACAGGCAAAGTGGGGGAGTCACAGTTACAGAGGCTGTATGTGTACTATATATATATATATATATATATATATATATACACAAACGGATAGATAGATAGATAGATAGATAGATAGATAGATAGATAGATAGATAGATAGGACTTATATTGTAATGCTAGGGGGTTATTCATGATAAAAAGGTGTTAACGTGGAGATAACTTCTTCAGTGATATCACATCTCCAGTTCCTATGTTATTCTATGGAGCCTATGCACTAAGATCTTCAAATTTAGAGAAATCTTAGTGCTTTGGATCCATAGAATAACACTGGAACTGGAGAAGTGCTGGAAAAATGATAGCCACTTTATCTCTTAGTGTATAACCCCAATGTGTTGGATACTTCTCTGGCACTCAAAGGGTTAATTAGGATTATTAATATTATTTAGCCAAAATTTGTAGTGCTACAAAAGAAGAAGAAGTGAATATATTGCTACATACAGATAAGACTAATATAGTGGCAGAAAGGACTTGCTCATGAGAGTTTACAATCTAGAGATATATTCTCTTTCTGTGGCTTCACATATGCACTTAATGACATTAAAATAGGCCAGAGAAAAATATGCAAAACTCATTTAAAGTGCATTTTGCTCCTACATTACCACTAAATGTCTCATGGGGTTTAAAATATAGCTGCCACATTCAGATTGTATATTTGAAAACTTTATTCATAACTGCCTATGCATCATGCTAGCCAAAGGAACAGCAAACATTAGCACTTTTATTTTTGGAAAGTGATCTTTTTCATTGCAACACTATACACTAACTGCAATTTGTGCTACATTGAGAACTTAATTAGCATACATCTTGCATTCAGATTTTCAGAAATAAAAGTATCAATAACTCTTCAATTATGCAACTGCTGGTCTTTTGATAAACATGATGGAAAGGTGGTTTTGAATGAAGTCGTCAAGTATGGTTATGAATTCTTATGAATCACTGGTCACAGCTGCATGCACAGGGACTCCTAACAGGCTGGAGAAATCCAACTGCACCATAGGGGACAAATGCAAATTCCCCAAGCACCCTTTTATATAGCTAGCGGGAGCTCCAATTAATTGTGAATCAATGTGTGGAGACATAGCTGTCATTCAATGGGTTAAAAACCCCATTTAAGTCAATGAGAGGATTTTTTTTGGTCTCCTAATGTGTGGCTTTCCTCATAATACTCCACTTCCTTATAGTACACAAATCTCCATGTCTTTATGATTTCTGCAATTCAGTATAGGAGAGTTAATCATTGGCGCCGTCATTTAATTAACTGTGCACAAGCAGGAGGCTCCAATGGACATGACCCGATGATAGGCTAGGGATCTACTGCAGTGGCTTGCTTTATTCCAGTAGTTTGCTAGATGGCAGTTGTTATGTTGATAAAAAAAATATGTTTATTAATTCCTATTCTTGAGTTTATTCAGAAAACCAGAACTGTAATTTCCACAGCTGTTCATTCTAACCTATGAATGCCAGTGGGGTATTGCAATGCGCTGGATACCCCTCTGTCACTCAAAGGGTTAATGGGTCATATACACAAGCACAGAAGCAGAGCAGCTCTGGGGAAAATAAACTGTTCCATTGGGAATAAATTCACTTTCCCATTAATTTAAATTGGGCTTTTAACTTTTTAAATGGTAGTAAAGTCATCAACGCATTGCTTTGCAATGTATTAGAATCTGTTCTAGTATTATGGGATAAAGGCCTCATTTAGGACATTTTCATTGTTCGCTGTGGTACAGTTGTTTGCTCTGGAATTGCTCCACTTTTGGTTTTGTATATATGACCCAAAATCTTAACTTAAAGGGGCATATGCCTAAAGTCAAAAGCAGAGATCAAATCAAATGTACAAATAATAATTCTCATAGATTTAAAATGGTTGTTTTACCCGTTCATACCTTTAAGGGCCAGAAGAGGGGTGAGTAACACAATGTAATGCAATGTGTTGCGCATAAGGTGACCACATATCCCTTTAAATCAGAGACCCATAACATAAAATCACACATTGCATTTCCTTCCCTGATAGTTAACCTCATTACACTTCAGAGAGGGACTTGTCCTCACTAGTTCAGCTTCCTATAAAACTGAACAGATGGATTTTTAAAATGCTACAACCATTCTGCATTTCTAACAATCAAGTTTTATCAATAGCTCCTATTCTTATCACATCTGCCACAATCTGAATAAACCTAGCCCTCTTTCAAAATTAGAATAAAACTGCTATTTTCCTTCTAATTTATACAACTGAACTAAAACTTCTAAATTCCTTTTCATTAGATCTAATGCCAAATGTGCTAGCACTTCATTGCTACCGAGACCATTACCAAATGCTAATACCGTAGTCATAAAAGAGGTTAAATGTAATATTTATTAACCCCATGAATGTTACAGAGATCTCCATTGCCTTTTTTCACAAGGTGTTGGTGATCTTGTACTTAATATGTAGAGTGTCAAACCCATACAATGTATGAGTGTGGCCACCTGTGTCTGCTATGCCAAGCCCATATATGGCATGGGCTAAATGTGGCCACTGCATAAACCAGTATAGCCATCTTACAGTGGACACATTTAAAAAGAAACAAAAACAAACCTTGTGTGGGGCATCAAGACCCATCCTGATGTCCTCCTGGTTATGGATCTCCCTTCCAATTCAGCTGGGAGATCAACAAACAAGATGCAGGAGAGCACCATGGCTCCCCTGCTTCCATCTTACCTGTGGCAGAGGCAAATGGGGGTAAGGAATTTGACACTGACATATTCATTTGCAATTTTGGGAATATTATATTTTCTATCTTCAGCAGACATTAAGATGTGACCCATATTACCCTTTGAAGGCTGGAGAGCTACGTCCGAGACCCCGCTGGAAATCGGGATTACTGGCAGGTTTTTATTTGTTGGGACATATGTTAACAGTTTCTATGAGTGCCAGTGGGGTATGCAACGCTGTATAATGCATTTCATACCGCACTGGCACTCATAGGGTTAATCCAGTTTTCCAACACATACCAATGGTTTTTACCACGTGTTTGGGACTCTGCGTCTCCTATTAAAGTTGCAGGATTTTCTCCATGAAAAGTGTGGTCCTGAACATGCGGTGAAGCCAACACATATAATAGGATAGCAGTCTACTATTTTTATGCAATATCCAATGGGTGCAAATTTCGTACCCGTTGGACATTTTTGCACGATTTTTGTTGTTGACATCACAGTTTGTAGAACTGCAAACTGTGCTGTAAAAACCACCACAGCTGGTTTTGAAAAATACCTGTCGTAATAGTATTGAGCCCCTAACTGGTACTTTAGATAGGATGGAAGCAAGGAAATCATAATTTTGTTGATTTCCCAAACAAATCGTCTGGGATACCGATGCCTCCAACGAGGTCTGATGAACCATTTGAGTACCAGAGAGGCATCCAGTGCATTCCACTGCAATGCACTTATATGGTTAAAAATATATAAATTATTATGCTTTACTAAATGCTGTAAAGGCATTAATCCTGCTTAACTGGAAACAATCAGTGCCAGACTGTAGGGGCTTGGAAGGCCCGAATTGAGGACCAGATTCTTATTATGCGACTCATTTTAATACATAGATATATTGATCCAGACGCTATCTGGAGTTTATCTAATTGGTTTAATAAAGGTTAGCCTTCTATCCTGCCTTTATTCTCCCAATATCCTATGTCTATTTTTTAATGAATTTCTGATTTTACAGCTTATCCTAGTAGTGATGTCAATGGCCATGTTCCTCCCTTCGTTCCTCCCTTCTTTCCCCTTTCTTTCCTCACTCTACCCCTTTACCTTTATTGTTTCATCTCTTTCTACTTCATGTTCTTTTTCCTCTCTTTCTCTTCTTCTATAACCATAAATGGTCAAGCACGTCTCTATTTATACAATACACCATCGGGTCTCCAACCGGTGTTATTGTTTATAATAATTCTTATGGACATTTTTAATATGTGTAGGATGGAGGACACTCCTGCCCTTCTTAAGAAATGTGCTGCACTGTCATTTGTATCCTCTGTATTATTTTGTTTTCATTCATGTACTGTGTATTTATGTGACAGTAAGTTGTATCCTGCTTGATCAGAATGGTTGTTGTCATCATTTATCTTTTGACCTAATAAAGATTTAATTATAAAAAAATACATAAATTATAAATAAAAAAACATAAAATAAAAACAAGAAAAAATAAAATAAAAAGTGTGCCAGAGCAATGTCCAACACATTGCTTTGAAATGAGTTAGACACCGCTTTGGAACCCACCTCCCCAGCCTGCTGATTCTTTGCCCACTCCCCTCTCACATACATTATCAGAACCCTCCCCCACCTTCTCCCCCTGCAGACCCCACATAAACTGTGAGACCCCAAGCCTATAGTTTAGTTCTTTTTTTTTTTTAAACGATTTTATTGAGAGGACAGTAATAAAAAAATTACAAAATCATAGATGATGCACATAATAATCAAATAAGAGATACAATGTAGACAGTCAAGTAGGTATCATAACATGGAGATACAGCTGTCCCGTTTTTAATTTTAATGCCTGAAAAACTAAACTAAACCAAAAAAAAAACCCTCCCCTCCCTGTCACCAACCCAAATCATATTCCTAACAGGACTCATCCCTCCCTGGGAGACGAGCGCAGCACCTCTTTCAGTAATTATTATTAAACGTAGCAGATAACAGCATAGGTATCAATTAACAAGTATACATATTAATAGATAAGTAAGTGAGTAACCAGATTCCCCAGGAACACCACACACAGAACATGGTAGAAGGATAATGCATCGAATCATATAGCCCTCATTGGTAAAGAATTCTAGAGTTACAATAAGAAGTCCATAGACCCCATATTTGGTGAAATTTTTTCGGGGTGCCCCTGTGGAAGTAAAGGCCCTTATAATGAGGAAGATTATGGGTTACTAAATCCATCCATTGGTCATGCCTGGGGGTATATTCTGACATCCATGATTGTGCTACCACACTTCATGCAGTTTAGTTCTTTAATTATGTTTGGAAGGGAGACTTGAGGAGAATATATAGTAAAAATGAAATAATCTGGGAATAGGATTAATTTGTATTCATTCAGAGGTGTAGCGGAGGCCCCAGCAGCCCCCGCTGTGTGGGAGGGAACCCACTAGACTCAAGGGCCCCCAGAAAGTCTTGTTTAAATGTGCATATATTATCTATCTACTGCAGTCCTCTCGCACTAGTGTTCTTCATTTAACCACTCAATTATCTACTAATACCAACATTATCAGTACTGCAATTTAAACTTTAATCATTCTACTATTTATGATCTCCACAATTACCCCTTCTGTACACATATTCCCTATATTCACATCGGTATTCATCTATCTCCAATTCATTTGGCTTAATTACATTGGATACTATAACCATCATGATTGCTTTTTGATCTATTTTAGTCCACACATCCTTTGCATCTTGCTTCACCACATACAATCACCAGCAATTCACACAACTTGTACGAGCCAAACTATTGTCCTTAAATAAGAACAGCCACATCCAAACATATGTGCCTCATGTACATGCCCACATCTTTTTGATCGGTTTACAGGCATTTAAGTACAAGTACACCTAGAGGCACCCCGCTAATCATCCTTGAGACAGATTCGACAAACACTGTTTTTTTCAGAGGAGGCCTCCCGGCTAATGACATCCCGGAATCATTAGATCTCTAGAACATTGCACAGCATTGCTACAGATGTTCGCGTGAGCAGTGGATGACAGACTGCTACCCAACAGAAGGACACACTCTACTATCGGACATAAGACATTTAAGCATTGAAGACTTGAGAACTTGATTTATTCAAGATTGCACAAGAAGAGGTAGCTATACCAGGATACCGTGACATCGCAAAGCGCATCTGCAGGACTCCCCAGGATATCGGAGGAAGAGACACTCCTGAGAGCAGGGGTTCATCAGATATACAGAATATTACATGCAGACCTCAAGATTGTAATCAAGTAAGGATACATCTGTACCACACGCTGTTTGAAATATATTTTAGTAACTGTTGAATTTGAACATTTGCAGTTACGCACATATGTGGATACTTTGAGTAAGGACACATCTACAACAATGTTTTTATAGATTTATTCTCTCTGAAAGTTATATATTCCTTTACTTTTGCCTTAAATATACACACACCTATATATATATATATATATATATATATATATATATATATAAATAAAAATAAAAATATCCTATACTAATATATATATATTCTGTGAACATATACTTTCCTACTATTTTATACTACTGTCGTAATTAGACTAATAATATTTCGATCTTCCCATTTGTCTAATATACTGCACAGTGCTACCTTTTTTGAGAATATACCTCCAGCATATTTATTGAACCGGACAATGTTAATACATTCTTTATCCCTTTTGAGCACCAGAGAGGTACGCAACACATTGCTTTGCAATGTGTCAGGTACACCTCTGGTACTCAAGAGGTTAAAGTATGTATTAGGGTGATGCTTATTTCTCCATTGTACTTATAATTTTCTTTTTTGTTTTACAGCAAGAAAACTGAAGAATGAAGAGAAGACAGAAGATACAGAAGAGAAGAAAAAAGGACAGAAGATGACCAGGAAGCTGAGGACTCTGCTGGACATCAGGATTGATGGTGTTACTTGTAATGCAATGTTGCTTTACTTAGTCGGGTTAACCCTATGAGTGCTGGTGGGGTAATTAAATGGCAACTTGGAGAGTTTTTTTTTCAAATGGGGCAAAACACACGTTAGTAATACTTGATGAACTGCAGTTAGTTGTTCATTAGATGGACCCATAAATGGCTTACTGTACGTTAAAACACCTGATGTTGGTTTTTTATGCTAACGCCTGCCTATAAATCTACCGCTAAGCAACATACTACTGTCCTGTGCATTGCTTGCTCCTCTGACTCACAAGGGATTAAACATATATGACCCCATGTTCATGTTTAGATACCGTTTTCATTAAGTGCTGTAAATGCCTTCAACTTGTTTGATACAGCAGTCTACAGGAAGGTGATACTGTACACTATTCTCTATAACTCCTTGGAGGTTAGATATGTCTCCTGTACATAGCTCTAGAATCCAAGGGCTTAATAAATTTGGTATTTGGATTATCAATTAACAATAAATTGAAGCAATGGAAAGGGTGGTAATGGCTGCTCCTTCAGATCATATACAAGACTGGATTCTAAGCCACAGAGAACAATATAATTTAGCATGATGTCTATGATATTTAAGTGTATTTGACCCCAGACATTTTCATTTTAGGTGTTGTTGTCCCTTTAACTTGAATGCTATAAATCTCTTTGTAATTGTAAGAAACACTAGTATAAATGGAATTAATGTGCAAAATTTTCATTTTGGTGATGCCCTCTGGACAATTTGTATTCTCTTCTGATTGTATTTTATAATTTAGAGGCTATGTAAGTAATTATGTTAAAAAACAGTACATATTTGGCATATGTGTACTAAAGAAATCTGGATGATTCATGCACTTCTTTATATTGTTATTTATTGTTATAGGGGAGGAATTGGATTGGGGTGGCGCATAATTTGGGTGGGGCATACTTAGGGGCAGGGCATGGGGGGCCCCATGTTAGAGTTTGCAGGGAGGCCCTGCATTTTGTGGGTATCCTTTTAAAAAGACGCACTCAAAACAGCGAGCGGCTACTTGATGCATTAAGCATGTCGCTGTGATGAAAAGGGCGACATGAGAATCTCTCCCTGCATCAAGGCATGAGATTCTCATGTCGTGTCCTTAAATGGCACTTCAACCCAACCCACATATGTGAATTATCCCTTAACTCTGCCTCCACCTCTTAAAGCGGCACTCAAAGGGTTCAAAAGGATCATATGCTTCTAATATGGAATGTATGCTTGCCTACTTGGCATGGAGATAGTGTTCATATAGGACATGAAAGACTTTCTTGACTTTTATTATACAGTCGTGTGAAAAAGAAAGCACACCCTCTTTGAATTCTATGGTTTTACATATAAGGACATAATAACAATCATATGTTCCTTAGCAGGTCTAAAAATTAGGCAAATACAACCTCAGTTGAACAACAACACATGACATCTTATACTGTGTCATGATTTATTTAACAAAAATAAAGCCAAAATGGAGAAACCATGTGTGAAAAACTAAATACAAAGTGATTCAATAATTTGTAGAACCACCTTTAGCAGCAATAACTTGAAGTAATCATTTTCTGTATGACATTATCAGTCTCTCACATTGTTGTGGAGGGACTTTGGCTCACTCTTCTTTACAACGTTGCTTCAGTTCATTGAGGTTTGCGGGCATTTGTTTATGCACAGCTCTCTTAATGTCCCGTCACAGCATTTCAATCGGGTTGAGGTCTAGACTTTGACTGGACCATTGCAACACCTTGATTCTTTTCTTTTTCAGCCATTCTGTTGTAGATTTAGGGGCCCATTCCAAAAAGGTGCTAAATATCTTGAAATAATAGCAAGAAATCAAGCACCCCATAGGAAGGCATTTGTCAAAGTAGTAACGCCCATCAAGGATGAAAACACTCAGGATGAACTGGCAGGAGGTGGAATGATGACTCAATGTCCATTTTAGCCATCCAAGCTCCTGTGCCGTCCTCCTGAACCAGAGCAAGTGCCCTGTCAAAGGAGTTATAGGACACCTTGCATGTCTCCCTGTCAATACAGTTGCTCACAGTGGACCTGCAAGGATAGGACAGATGGTGTATAAGCAGGAACTTGCCCACCTCCTTTTTGGAAACCAACGCAAGAGGGTATACTCAGATTTGGAAAAAGAAGGGCCGAAAAGGGCCCCCCCCATCCTTCCCAAGGCATCTTCTTCAGCAATTTTGTCCCTCACGACGCTGAGATTTTCATGACCCGTTTTTAAATTATCAAACTCCTTAAACCAGGGTCTAGGAAAAAACGGGATACAAAATCCGTCAGTGAAGCCCGACCTGAGGAGATCGGCCTGTTCCCGCTTGGGGTACAGACAGAGCCACGGCTCCATCCTTGCCACTGTCACCGGCGTCATCCCCACCTCCCATGGCTCTCGGGCCGGAAGTCCTAGAGGCCACTCTTTCCTTCCTGAAACAGCAGGCAGCAGGGTGGCTCCCCCTGCAGAAAGCACATTTGTGTCTATACCTACATGAAGAGAGCCACCTACATTGGCTCTTGTTAAAGAGCCAAAAGACCCCTGGCCTATGCCCGGCTGACGTCCCCCCTGAAACGCCGGCCCTTTCCCAAAAGTGGGGGCAGACTCTCCTGCTGGCCCGCAATGAAGTGCAGCCAAACATCTGTAGCTTTCATGTCCCAGTGGAGGCCAGGGACAACTGCCAACTTCCCCCTTTCCTCTCAAGAGCCCCATGACCGGAAGAGAGGGTCCTGCTGGCTCTACTTCCAGGCAGGATGGCCCTCTCTTTAAACCTCCTTAAACCATACTTCTGTGGATAACTGTTTGTCAGTGACTTTCATCTAAAAAAGAGAATAACTAATTGCAATCTGACCACAAATGGGCACTGTTATTGTAAGATACACAAAAAAAACCCTCTGAAAATGCTGTGAAAATGCTTCTCTCAGCAGTAGGAGTACACTTGTTTTACTCAACAGAAAAAACCCTCCAATATGTGTATTTTTCATAACAAAATTTTACCGCTCCTTTAAGCTTCCAGCATTTTGCATTGTATATTTTGAACTGACACTTGTTTTATTTACCTTTTTATTCATTTATAGTTTATGTTTTAGAAAGCACTGCATCTTGTGATCTACTTTCACCATCTGCTTTTAGTTATCTGGAGATATGACCTTACGATTTATGTGTGCTAAATTAATGTATGGATGCGCAACACACAATAAACCACATAAAGCTGGATATGTGACAGAAAAACATAACAATAATTAATTGCAATCGATTAATGACTTGAAAACATCTGTGGGGAAGTTTCACATTACATAAAGACTACATAACTATATTTGATGGCAACCTTTTTTGTGAGGTAAACAATATTGTCCATAATGAATGTTTGGTAAGTAATAATGTTTGATTTATATTGTTACCATATAGTAACTGCCATGTAACTTAAAGGATACCTAACACCTTCTACACCTTCTAACTTACTGTGACCAAAAAATCTTAATGGCCCCTCTGAATGTTGCCCATGTGCTTCTGTTCAAGAAATAAGTTCTACAATCATTCCTGGATGCTATATCCATGAAAGCAGACATGACAGTTACTAGCAAAAGCACTCAAACTTTGCTAACTGCACATTGTAATCCTTTGCATTTAACCCCTTAAGGACTGGTGCACATGCACATGGCCAGCACTTAAAGACCACGGAGCATTTTTTTTGGCATCCGATTCAGGGCTCCCCGAACGGCGTACACCCGCACGGGGAGCCCTGAAATCTATGATGTACCTGTACGTCATGGGTCCTTTAGGGACATTCACCCATGACGTACATGTATGTCCTTTCTTGTTAAGGGGTTAAGCAGACAATCAATGAGCATGCTCTTAAATGTGTGCATTGATTACAGACAAGGAAAAAAACTAAATTGGTTTTCTTCATTCTTCTACTTATAATAAAATGGCGGTAATAACTGCAGATAGGAAGAAAAGGTAGGCATTTTACAATGATGAACACTGATTGCATCAGATGAGAGGGCACAAAGTTTTCCTCAATTTGGAGCTAAAGTAGAAAAATATGAATTTGTTTTATATTTCTGCCTCATCAAAGGAACTGAAATCTCTGAATACTATGGAGTTTCCTATTGTATTCATTATCATCTCCTCTCCCAAGAGAAATAACACTACATTGGTAAGAAATAACATGACGGTTTGTGCTTATAATTTTCAAGTGTGACCTACCTGTGCTAAAATAACTAGAATAACTACAAACATGAAGAAATTGGGACAAAGCTTACCATTTTACATGAACATAACCCAATGCATCAAATTAGGGGTCACTTGCTGTTTTATGCCTAGGCTGGTGAGCACATTTTTTTCCCAGAAGCTGGTGCTGTAGGAAAAAAATGTAATTAATCTACTTCAAATATTTTGTTGTGAAAATATTTTACCAGGAAGAATCATTCCTTTTTTCAAGTATGTCCTGTGTACTCAAGAGTGAAAAAGCTGAGCTGACCTTCCTAGAAATGCAACCTGGAGGTTTTTGATCAGATTTTCAGCTGGTGCATTAAACAACTGAGCTATCTCACCAGCTCAGATACTCAAGTATTTGAAAACTGTGAGATCTCTTCTTGTAGTCAGTACCTACTACTATCCCAACAAAAATGGTATCACATTGGTATGGCTTGGCATACTGTAGGGGGTGACAGAGGTACTAAAATACAACTATCATTTTCTTTTCTAATACTACTTGTCTGTAACTTTTTCTACCACCTCTTCAGACATCTGTTTTATATAATGACAGGAGATTGCAGTAAATCTTTCATATCACCCTTGTTGGAAAGGAGAAAATCTCCCCTTTCCAACAAATGCCCCTACATTTCTAGAAGGCAGTGGAGCCAAGATAAGGTCTATGTTACACCTTCCCCTTCCTCCATAAACTTACCTGTATAAGGGAAATGACCTTTGCTAACATCATCTTGCATGCTTATGATCACGTCAGTAGGCTCCACTGGATTAACTGGTGAGGCTGAAGAGATTCCCCATTAGAGCACCCAGTAAATGCCTATATGTACCTGCAGTCCTACCAGATTCCTCTTACAGCTAAGAACATTATGGGCAAAGTCATTAGACATTTTGGAGGGTCTGCTAATGACAGAAGCCAAATGGTTAATAATTAAAACAAAATTCCATTAACATAATGATTTTATTTTTTTTCCTAAGATGCACAATTTTCTTTGTTCTCTTTTATCCTCTTTTTGAGTCTAAGCTTCCATTTTGAAAGGATTTGAATGATTATTCCTTCTTATCAAATTTATTCCACCCCAATGGTGGCAGCCTGAAAAAGTGTATATATGTGATTATGTAGACATGAGAGTAATAATTTCCTCTCATTGATTTACGTGGTTTTCGCCTTTTCCTATAGAAACGTGATGTATTCCGGGAAGTGGAACACAATAGAAGCAGCTACAGAGTGAGGTGGATGTGCTTGTAGTAACTGCTATTACTATGAGAAAGTTTAACAATAGTAAAAGGAGGAAATGAAAGGACCCTCATGTGTCCACTGAGTCTGAGGAGGAAGTGAGCACTACAGAACCAATGCTGCCCAGTCCCCCTAAATCATCCTAGGGATGTTGAGTAAATTAATGGGAAGGGAGGAAGTAGTGAGAGCAGGACAGGTCAGCTGCCTGCTGCCAGATGTGTGTTGCCCCTTCTGTCACCATTGCTGTACCTGCGGCCAGATGAGCTGCCCCTGCTTCCACTAGTGCTGTGCCTACTGTCAGAAGTGCTGCCCCTGCTACCACTATTGCTGTGCCTCCTGTCAGATATGCTGCCCCTGCTGTCAGTAGTGCTATGCCTTCTGTCAGATGTGCTGCCCTTGCTGCCACCAGTGCTGTGGCTGATGCCAGTGCTGAACCTGCTGCCACCTGTAATGTACCTGCTGTCAGATGTGTTGCCCTGCTTCCACTGCTGTGCCTGCTGCCAGTGCTGAACCTGCTGCCACCAGTACTGTGCCTGCTGTCAGACTTGCTTCCCCTGCTGCAACCAGTGCTGTGCTTGCTGCCAGTGCTGAACCTGCTGCCATCAGTGCTGAACCTGCTGCTGGTGTGTCTTCTAATACTCAGGAGATCGAGGGGTGGAAGATGATACCAAGTGTGACAGCAGGGGACACTAAGTCACACTTCTCATCCCAAAGCAGTCCCACCAGTGCTAGTACTACTACTACAAAGAAGGTCCAGCAACTTGTTAGTGTTAGGAGTGAAGGAGGGGGTTATCATTATCCTCATATTAATAGTTACTGTGAGGAGGAAGATTCTGGGGCAGAACTTGATGTGGTTGGTGTTAGTAGTCATAACAGTAATGGTGAAGCAGCCGATGGGACTAGTGTTAGGGGAGTGGTAGGGGAAGCATTTGAGAGCATCCAGACTAGTGGTCAAGGGAGCTTACACTATTCCTCTGGCCCTGGGAGTCCCCTTACCTTTACTACAGTGTCCAAGTAGAACAAAATACTGAAGAGAACTGTTGGGGGATAGCAGGTGCAGAAATAATAATACCTCCACCAACACCAGGAGCACAGATCAGCTGCCTGTGCCAGTCTGCCTTCTTTAATTCACCAAGAAATGGCAATTGTGACATTAAGGGATCCTCTGTCACATTGCTCGTCACCTATTCCAAACAGAGGTGAGATGTCTGTAATAGAACAGCAGCAGCACGTAGGCAGTCAAACTACTGGTTGTGGTGATGATGATGGTGGAGAAGCTGGGGTAAAAGAGACACTGATGCCCTTTTTAGCTCAAACTGAGAAGGAATGGGAGACAGGGATGAGGATGGACATCACCACCACCACCAGCAGTGAGCTTTTGAAATTTGCAACTGCTCTAATTCCTGATGCTGCCAAGTTGCAAGGCCAGCAGGATGCTGAGGAGCAAGCTAGTGTGCCACAGACATCAGTGGACACAGTAGGAATGGGGTCAACAATTAATGCAGGACTAGGACAGGTTCCACTTGCCAGCAGCAGCAATACTCCTGGTTCTAGTTGCAATTCTGATTCTGAGGCAGTAGCAGCAACAGCAGCAACATCATCCGCTGCCACAGACAGTGAAGGGTAATGTGGAAGACAAGAAGAAAGAGGCCATTCTTCTCCACCTTTTCCATATCCCTATCCCCTGAAGTCATGGGTGTGGGACTATTTTTTCTTGGAGCAGGCACATTGCAGTCATCATCAACGGCACTGTGCACAACTTGTGACAAGTCAGTGAAAGAGGAAAGGAGGGAACTCACCTTGGCACAACCGTCCTGATAACACACATGAAACACAGACACCATGACATATATGTCAAATCTGTTAAAGCCAAACACCCTCCACAGAAATCAATCACTGCTGTTGCTGTTGAAAGACAACAAAAGGCGTGGTGGAGATCAAAGAGGAGGAAGAATAGAGAAACCCAGACAGAGACTGGAAGTTCCATGATGAGTGAAGCAACTAGCTCACCATCATCTTCCTCCTCTGGGGTAACTACATCTTCTGCCAATCCACCTCGTACATCGTTACCTCCCCCCATCAAATGATAGCCACTCTGTTGATGTTAGGATGTGACATTTCATCTCCACCCATTGCACACTGTGTGGTGCACTGACCACACATGCCAGTATGGTGGAGGAGAATTGCAATCAGGGCATCAAGCGGCATCTGAAGAGATTCCATCCCACAGTATATGTTAAGATGGTGGCAGGGAGGGTTCATCATTACTATTAAACTGTCAACAAGTTGTCATATGTCCTTAGCGGGGTCTGCTCTCAAGTGAAAAATTTCTGTTCTAAAAACAACACACCCATGATTTTGGAGGAGGGGCAGATGGAGAAGAATTATTGGCCAACTTCTTCTTTTCTCCACATACACTGGGGGCTATTGTTGATCCCACTCCCTTGCAGCTGCCTAATCATCCTGCTGCTTAAACAACTCAGCAGCAGCAAGAACACCAGTTGCAAATTCCACAATTATGGACTAGGCCAGTAGGGCATTTTTTTTCCTCAGGGCTTTTTAGCCCTTGCTTTTTAGAAACAAACTCCCAAAATTGTTTATTTTTTTGTAGGACTATATATTTTTTTTTTTGAAGGGATAGTAATACTTCAAAATTACTAATCCCTATTTTATAGCCCTTAAAAAAAGAAGAAAAATGCGCCCAGCAGCATCTCTCAAACCCTTATGGTTTGAGAGATAACCGCTTACAAAGTTCGTCCCTGCCTGATGTCAGTGTTCTAGCTGACAGCAGGGAAATCCAGTCCCGGGACCGTCAGAGACTCTGCAGCAGAGCCGAGATTCTGATAATGAAAAAGAAATCCTTCACTTAAAAGGTCTTCTATGTGTGCTTGCAAACCAAGCACAAGTAGAAAACCTTTTCAGTGAAGGATTTCTTTTTCATTAACTCGATCTCGGCTCTGCTGCAGAGCTGCCGGTTGGTCTCAGGAGTGGATTCCCCTGCTGTCTGCTAGAACACTGTCAGGCAGGGGCAAACTTTGTAAGTGGTTTTCTCTCAAACCATAAGGGTTTGAGAGATGCCGCTGGGTGCATTTTTCTTCTTTTTGTAAGGGCTACAAAATAGTGATTAGTAATTTTGAAGTATTACTATCCCTTAAAAAAAAACACAAAACATAGTCCTTCAAAAAATAAACAATTTTGGGGGTTTGTTTCTAAAAAGCCTAAGTCCTACAAATCAATGTTTCCTTAGGGCTTGTGCCAAACAAGTTTAAGTCCTACAAATCATTGTTTCTTCATCTCTACATTGTTTCTTCATCTCTACAAAATACTCTATCAAGTATCAGTCCACCCCAGTGGCAATTTATGTCTGGCGGTTCCTGTCTCTATCACTTTACATACACATTTCTTATTTTATTTTATTTTATTAACTGTCCCCCCAAAACCAGTAAAAAATCCCCCCAAAACAAGTTCCCTGCTCAAGTGATTTATTCCCCAGACTCCACCAACCAACACAGTCACCCTTCTCAGACCCCTTTTATACCATGTCATATGGGGTTTTTTAATTGTAGTCAGGATTTATTTTTTTATTAACTGCCCACCAATCCCAGTAAACAAATATCCCCCACAAAAACATTCCCTGTTCAACTAATTCTTTCTCCACACCCCGCCAACACATGCACCCTCATGCCTCATTTATATTATGTCTTTGGGAAATAAAATAATATTTATTGTGTGTAAATTCAATGTTCCATTGATTTAAATGGAATGAGCTACGTGAAAAAAAAAACAGCACTTTTCCTGGAAAATTATTCATGAAGCGGGAAGTGCCATTATTCTCCGATTTCAGTTTGAGATTAAAATTTTCACTCATCCATATTCAAGAACTAATTTTTAACTATGAAGATATTTATATTTTTTAACAGCTATAAAAAATGGTAAATTATACCCACAATGAGGCTGGGTATTAAAGCCTATGAGATGTTGGAGGCTGGCATTCTTTTAGCTTAAATACTGGTATGCCTTTGGCGGGCGGTGCCTTATATAAAGTGTAATAGGTGAAAACTGTGTCAGGATTTAGAGCGGGGGACACACATTTACCAGACTGCTTATGTTCGTTTTTTTGTTTGCAACTATGTTTTTCTGAAAAGAACTTTATTATCTTTACTGTGCCCGTGGTACCTCTGTTGCCACTTGACTAATGATTTTTGCTGGCTATAACATGTACCCAGGCAACTAATCAACTGAAATATACAATCCAAGCAACCTTTTAATTCTTGTTAATTTTCAAGTTCGGTTCTATTACCGTGTCAGTGGTACCTCTGTTGCCATTTATCAAATTATTTTAGTTGCTCATAACATATACCCTGACACTCTTAGCTGAAATTGGGTAATGATTTCAGTCTCAGGTTTAGGTATATACATATGTACTTAATAATAAACTCAGACTGATCTAATTACTTAATTAGTCACCTTTATCTACAAGTACTTGTGCTGCCAGCTACCACACTAGTTAGAGTAGAGGTAACTCTGAACAGAAGCACTCTGATCAATGTAGAATTATTAATTAAGTACTATAACCTGAGCTTAACTACAAGGCTACTTGAGAATCACAGGAATTCCTCATATATAATATGTTAGTCGTTAACAATTTCATTACCACTAGGATGCTTAGAAACCTTGATCCTGTGAACTGATACAATCAAGCACATATTGGCATTGTGTCAAATAAACAATATATGTGGTGAACACACTTCTTTTCTAAAGATGCCCATTGCTTTTTGAGTGGGTTAATCACCAGCATCAGCTGAATCATTGTTGCAAAATTGTATGCTGTGGGAACCCGCATGTAGCACGGTTCGGCTTTTCCAACAGATATAGTTCTTTTACTTGTGTTTTAATTTGCCTAACCTTTAGAAGGTTCTTCTTCTTATTATAAATAAAAGTTATGTTTTAACCCTCATTGCCCTCATTACCGACAGGAGAGGATCCAGTCATTATCATTGGGATTGGGGTGTGTCTGTTGCTATATAGTTTGTTTTCTTCTCTTAATTTTGACTTAATCTGGGTTTTAAAGCCTCTGTTTGGAGATGTTGGGACTGTGAACGCCAACAGGAAAGGCAGCTATCAGAGCTTAGCGCATGTGGCAATGTGTCACATTAACCCACTGACATGCAAATGACACAATGGCTCATTAAACTGCATTTCCCTGTGCAAATGAGCCATTGTGGAAGTAGTTTGTGCGAAACCATAAACCTAGCGAAGGAATTGAGAGTGCGTGGTAATGTCAGTGCATTTGTGTCATATTCACAGGGATGTGATAGTGAAGACATCTTGGAGCATAATGTCGATATGCCCTTAACATCAACACAAATATGACCCAAAACTGCCAAACTGACCCTTTATCCAGCTTTAGTGCATCTCCCCTGGGGTAACGGTGCAGCAAACTATAGAGGACAAATTAAGATTCCCATTAACTTAAATTAAGCTTTTTTTAATATTATACACTTTATGAAGCTGTAACTGTATTTAACAGATGTTGGGGACCTCTATAGCATTCAAGGGGTTAAAAGCCTCATTTAACTCAATGAGAATTTTGGAAACCTCTGTTTATCCACTACCATGTACTTGGTTTGCTCCACTTCTGATTAATACATTACAATGAATGAGTAATGTATAAATCCTACTAAGTTTGTATACTTTCAATAATACATATCACTTATATAAAAATAAAATATTTCTTATGTGGTTTCAAGGGACATACTATTTAATCATAATATCTTCAAGTTATGCTCTATGTTCTATTTATCTCTCTATATAAGCAAATGCAGAGTAGCACAATTCCCAAAAAAGAGGATTTTTTGGTCTTTGCAGAAGTAAACTTCAACCCTGCCACTAAAATTGTTTGTTAAATCCTCTTTGACATCATGTTTAACTTCTGTCTGGAGTTGGCAAGCTGTTCAGTAACAGTGTCAAGTATTGCACTTTTTCCAGTCAAACCCACCTGAGTTGATGGTGCTGAGAAGTACTTCTGAATTGTGGAGATGTCAATGTTTCTGACAAGCTTTCTTCTCCAGAGCAGTCCAAAGGGAACTGGTGACTCAGATAAAAAGCAAAAGAAAATGCTTGATTTTCATTCAACAAACGAAAAAGAAAATACAGTGGAAATAAAGACTTAATGCTGAAAGACTGAATTCTAATGGGAAGTTGTTTAAAAGATGGAATGATTTTCTAAAGGTTTGTGACAGGGATATTGAAGTGTTTTTTTTTTAATTAATTTACCCTTTGGACGTTAGATATCTCTCCAAGACATTGCAAAGCAATGCAATGGGGGGGTCACTAGCATCCATGAGGTTTACCCTTTGAGTGCCAAAAGGGTATGCAATGCATTGCTTTGCAATGCGTCACATGCCCCTGTGGCACTCAAAGGGTTAAGGCACAATTTTTTAAAATTATGCTTTAAGGTACTGGTAAATTGATAAAATATTTCTACACTCAAAACTAATGCACAAAACAAAGATATCAATTTTAGGGACACATAAAATTCATATAAAGGGTGATGTACTCATTTGATTCTGTGCTACAACATGTAGTTGAATGGTTTTCTTTGTCCTTTTCCTTCCTGATGACAATTTAGTAAGCTATGTATGTCAACAATTTTCCCCTTACTGCTGCTGCTTGAAATTAATTCCCATATGTATATGTCCCTGGATTCTCAAGAAATACATAACATAAGTACCAACTTTTCATGCAGTCTTGTTGCTGGACAATCTCTTGACTCCTGTTTTAGGATCAACTTGTTCAACTGCCAAGCAATCAGAGGCGTAACTAGAAGCCACCGGGCCCTGGTGCAAAAGTTGCCATGGTCCACCCAACTACATTGCCCCCCCATAGGCCATGTCCACTGGACACCTCCACAATGCTCCCAATCTCCACATTGCTCCTCCATCGTCTCCATATTGCACCCCCTCTCCACATTATTGCCCCCCATCATCTCCACATTGCCCCCCATCATCTCCACATGGCCAATCATCTCCACATTGTGCCGAAGCCGAAGAGGGAGTGTAGCTGCTAAAGGTCTGTGCCGAAGAAAGCACAGACCTCAGCCTGTGTTGTTGCGGGTGCCGGGCAGGGGGGTTGCAGGGGGCAGTTGGGCCCCTGGAGTGACTGGCCCCTCTGCGACCCATATTGTTATGCCACTTCAAGCAATAACATATTTGTATATCTTGGGGGAGATTAACTAAGCGGTTATAAAGAGGTGATAAACTGAAGATGACTTATCCAGTTCCTATGTTCTTTAGAACCTATGCACTAAGATCTCCAAAGCTGAAGAAATCATAGTACATATGCTCCACAGAATAACATAGGAATTGGAGAATTGGTATAATCAATTTTAAGTGTACAACAGTAAAACATTGAAAAGAATGCTATTCATAAAGGGTTAGTAATGTCTAACATTAGCAAACCCTAATATTGTAGGTATTGAAATAATAAACTTAATGGGACAAGTTCGATCTCTCAAACCTTTATGGTTTGAGAGATATAAGTGCTTAAAGTTTCCACCAGCAGAGCAAATGAGCGATATCTAAAAACAGATACTTCACCGGAACGGTTTACAGAGTGTGCTTGGTTTGCAAGCACACTCTGCAGACCTTTTTCAATATCGCTCATTCAGCTCTGCTGCAAAGCCACCGGCCTGTCTGGGACCAGGATCTCATGACATCAGCTAGATGCTGACGTCTGGAAAAGGGGAAGGAGGGGGTAACTTTAAGTTCTTATATCTCTCAAATGATAAAGGTTTGAGAGATCAAACTTGTTCCATTAAGTTTATTATTTCAATACCTACAATAATAGGGTTTGGTAATGTTAGACATTACTAACCCTTTAAATATAAATCTCCCTGTGGCATGACCTAAATTTGGTATGCTTTTCTGGGAAAATTCAGCCATTTTCTTATAGAGAAAACCAGTGAGTATGTTTGTTCTTTTTTCGGATATTTTGCTCATGGACAATCACTTTTACACTTGTACAGTTTCAGATATTCTTATGATTATGCACATAAATGTTCTAGTTCAAACTATATGGCAGTAATGTGCTTCTGAAAAGTAATGTAATGGAGCATAGGTTAGTGCTAAAAATATTGGAAAGTAAAGCAATAACAATGGCGCAAATCCGAATTTTGGGTCTGTTTTTAAAAAAGCTACTGTGAAACAAAGTGATAGATAATTTATTACTATTTATTTATAACTGTTTCACATTGGGTTGGTCTGGCATTAACTATTTGAATGCCAGAAGGGTACTCAACACATTGAGAGAAAATTAATTTCAAATCCCTCTGGCACTCAAAGTTAATGTGATAAAACATTTGTTATAGGAAAAGAATGCATTGGTAAGGAGAAATTCTAAAAATATATACATTAAGAAAGGATATGAACTTCATTTGCATATATATATTCCAGTTTTTAATTTTAGAAATTACTTTTCTGAGCAGTTCTTAAAAGAGATCCATTGGCTTGATATAATGGGGGATATTCAATAAAGGTCGAAGAGGGCTCAAAATGTTGATGTCCTGTCAGAGCATTGTTGAAGGCACATCTATAACATGCACTGTGTTTTTAACATCACATCCCCATCTGTCTGCCCACATCAACATCCATCCGACATGCCTTCACTGGGTTTACAAATTTTCACTCATCACATCGACAATAGCCTATTTCCATATGGAAATGCAGCATACAAAATGTGAGAGGCTTCTGACAACAGCACAATGGCCTGTTCTACAGCTAGTCACCGATCAGAAGAATCATGTTTTAGCTCTCTAGTGCCATTACAGAGGATAAATTTCCACGTACACATTAGACTATTGCCGCCCAAAAGGGCGGTCGAGTTCCAAAATGACAGGCAAGTTCCCTCTGCAATGGAACACCAGCTAGCCCCCAACCTACGTTTCGGCCTTGTTGGACCTTGTCAGGGAGGTGCAGCTGGAATCCCTAGGCATGGTTCCACATCTGGAGTACCCTTCACTCTTAGGGAGACCCCCTAAGAGTATTCAAAGTAAGCATACAAAATGTGAGAGGCTTCTGAGAACTAACAGTAGCAGAATGGCCTGTTCTATGGCTAGTCACTGCTCAGAAGCATCAGGTTTTAGCTCTCTAGTGCCATTACAGAGGAGAAATTTCCATGTACATATTAGACTAGCCCCACCCAAAAGAGCAGTCCAGTTCTAAAATGACTGGCAAGTCATTTCCGTAACAACTCATTTCCATATGGAAATGAAGGCTAATGAGCCATTATTTTATTCAAGGTAGAGTGTTGATATGTTAATGTGGCACTTCACCACATGCACTAAACTCAAATAGCAGCATCTGCTGTCTCAGTTCAAAGTCTAAACTTTGCCTACCTGAGGCTGGTGAAGATGGCATCTCCCTTTACATTCTTATGCAGTAACAACCCTCAATCAGTCAGAAACAGGGAGAGTTGTAAACTGCTGTCGATGTGGAAGGGATGCTATCTGTCACACATCACCAACAGTACGCAACCATAAAGTCAGAGAGCATTCTCTCTGCCTCTCCACTTGGCCAGTAGGGTGTGGAGAGGATACTTTCAGCAAATGGATAGCTTCACTTCCTTACCCCTTTGAGTACCATAGGGATGTGCATTTCTCACCCCTGTGGCCTCAAGGGGTTAAAAAAAGTTCACCAAGCACTACACATTTATCTCTTCAGTTCTGTATCATATTCCATACATGTTGTGCACTCCCAAGGGGATTTGTGACTACAGTTGCCCCCCCAGCCTTGTTTCCTTGCCCACTGGCAGCCACAGAACCCCATGTACACTGTCTGACCCATCCAGCCTTGTTACCTTGCCTACTGCCACAAATTCCCATGGGCACTGCATGGGCAAGGGAACACGTTTTGACTGTGATGGCATACTAGTGTGTGGTGCTTTTTCCTGGCATGCCTTTTAGGCTCTAATACTAATAAAGAAATATCTGAATGCTGAAGCATCCCTGAACTTTGTTGCTGATCATTTGCCTCACTTCATTCTATAATGGATATTTTCAGCAGGACAACACACTATATAACAAGAGTATGAGGTACATATTACCATTCCATACCATATTTAAACTCATCTGGTCATCTATGCCAAGGGATATCCAAACTAATGTCAATACTGCAGTCAGTCAGAATGGAAATTTAGCCTACTTCTGCTTTTCCATTCTAGAACTCTAGAGTTTTCAAGTTGAGGAAAAAGGTCTATTTGGCTTGCAAAGGTTATTAACACTACAGCCTCTCTCACAAGTCCTCCTTAACTGATGAAAGGCAGCTTGAGCAGCATTTCTGTGCAATGCAATGTAAACTGTCAGAAAGCAGAGGGGTTAAATGGCAAAAAAAGAAATAATCGTGCTACCCTCCAAAAGCCAACTTGGTCCACCAATTACCCCTCCATTGCTGGACTGGCCAGGGATGCATTGCAACCTATGAGTTCCAGCCCACGTGTCATAGGAGGAATTAAACTTGCTAAAATTAAAAAAAAAAAATTCTAAGGCCAAAATAAAAGATAAAATATCCCCCTTCCCTTCATCCTGAGTGAAGCAGGATGTAAAGTGTTAGAAAAATAACCTGGGACCTGTAAACAAATGTTTTCATTAAAAGGAGGACAGGTTTGTTCCCTCTTTAATGAATCAAACAAAAAAGAGGGGTCCATTCAACCAAATACATTTATATGGGATATAAACACTCCATATTAATACATCAAAAGTCAAAACCTAATGAATAAAAAAACAAAACAAAACCAATGAATTGAATCCATATGGGGCCTGGGGGAAGTAGACTGAGTCATACAGTGGCAAAGTAAAATAAAAACAATGTATATTGATATGGGGCCTGGAACAGAGTTCATAAGTCATTAAAACTGTACAGCTCCATGCATCTGTTATTTCAGTGTAGTCTTACATAAAGAATCTGGAACACTAAATATTAATCTGAAACATGCTCAAGGAAGTGGTCCAATGTGCTGTCCTCTTCCTTCCCTAAGGAAGAAGATTTCAGGAAACCCAAAACTAATTATGTGGTGCATATATATGAAAAATGTATACTCACCCTGATGATGGAGGAGGAGTGTCCACGAGTCCCTATTTCTCAACACGAGTACCCTATAGAAATAAAATAAATAAATAAATAA
The DNA here is from genome assembly GCA_037306005.1 of Rhinophrynus dorsalis. Taxonomy (NCBI): domain Eukaryota; kingdom Metazoa; phylum Chordata; class Amphibia; order Anura; family Rhinophrynidae; genus Rhinophrynus; species Rhinophrynus dorsalis. The sequence continues at coordinate 304,556,618 of CM074720.1, read as the reverse complement.
TCTGTTTCCACGCTTGTAATTCTAAACCTCCCCCCCACCAATCCTGCCTGGGCCATTGTCAGGTCACAGTGAGAAGTAAAACAAAAGCAAAAAACAGGGACTCTTTTACATAGCCACATCATGTAAAATTTTTTCTCAACCTCTCATTGGCTGGGAGCAAGGTTACACAGGGCACAGTAGTATGCCCTAGAGAAAATTGACCTCCCAGCCAATCAAAGGAGAAGGAGACACTTGTGCACTATGTTGCCCCATCTTCGTTTTGTGATTAGCTTGAGTAATGGGTCACATATTGTGCATGTGCGACCTTTCTCCTCAGTCATGATTGGCTCGGTGGTAATTACTTCAGGGCACCTTCTGTGTCCAGCATAACCCCACCTCCCAGTGAATGAGAGCCCAGGAAAAATGTATAAAAGTCAATCTCTATTTTTTCTTACAATGGCTGGATGACAGCCTAGGCAGGATTGCGATGGAGGGTGTATGTTTTTTTTTTTCTTTTAGCAGTGATGGATGTGGCAGCAGGTTTTTAGAAATGTTTTAACCCATTAGTGACCAGCTGCGCGCACACGCGGCCGGCACTTAACACCCTTGGTTCATTTTTTCTTTCTTCAAACGATTCCAGAGTCCCTGAACTGCATGCAGCCACGCAGGGACCCGGATTTCTGGGACGTACCTGGTACGTCCATTGCCACTAAGTGACAGTTTTTGCGGGACGTACCAGGTAAGTCCATTGTCCTTAAGAAGTTAATTAATTTATAATATTTCTTTAAGTTATTGATGTGGTGAACTAGAGCATCACAATGAGTATATGTTTTTATATGCACACACTATGCGGGATGCTCTGGTGACCCCTTTAAGTTTATTTTTTTTAAATTAATAAGTGCAGCTAATTGTGTCCACTATGGCAGTGGAGATGTTAATAATGTTTTTGGATGGGGGTTTAAATATACAATACTCATTGTTGACACCTCTGTTGCCAGAGTTGGGGGTGGCAAGTGGTGTAAAGGAGTTGATTTGATTAAAAATAGTGGTTAACCCCTCCATTCTCTGAGCAGCAAGATTGCTGTGATTTGTTAACTCAAGGGTTAACTACTAGTGATAGGGATATGGGATGGGCATATGGGGAATCAGGCAGAGAAGCAGAGAGCTTCTCTGTTCCCCCAGTGTCCCTTACTTGATATAGCCCAAGAAAAGCAATCAAAATCTGGCCTCTTTCTTACTGTAGGGCTTCCTAGGTAGCCTCACTTTTTGAGCCATTTTGGAACATTTTGCTGAGCTCCAAAAAATGGTTATCCAGTTTTGACCCTTCCTCAGAATAATAGTGCAGAATTAACCAACTGGATCAGAAAATGCCTTTTCAGCACGTATAATGGCTGGAATGGAATCCAGCTCGAAGTCCTGGAGACCATTTGTGGCCCTCAGATTTTCCAATGCTGCATGTATGTAACCTGCTACAAAACATATAAAATGTTACCTGGTGGGCATGCTATGTACGTACTTTTATATATCAAAACTGTAAAGTATTCTTAGTCTAGCTTTGAATTCCATGTGATAGAGAATATGAACTCTCTTTTGGTAATGTTTATCCTTACTGTGTTACATTATTTTGTAGTATCCGGCTCCCAATTCTTTGTTTTGTTTTTAGTCTGCCTCTTGAGGAAAAACATTGAATCAAGTCTGTATGGGTCAGAATCCTAGTGGAATGGAACCTTGTAGAGTCCATGCCCCAAGTACTGGAGGCTGTTCTGAGAGCCAAAGGAGGCTCTACCTACTAGGTCTGTGTAGCTAATTAGTTGGTCACTCTGTGCACATTGAATCTTTTACAAAAAACATATTGTTTATCATATAGAGTCAAATTATTCTAGGTAAGTGGTGGTGCAAAGGGGATGTGGGTCATGTTTTACATGTTCCTAAAGTTATTTGTGCATGATCATAAATAATTAAATGTTTTAGGAGTCAGATCAGAGAAAAATCAGATTGAAAAAGAAGCTAAATAAAGTAATGAGGGAGCTAATTAGAGGGATGAGATTTTGAAGAAGATAGTTCAGGTTTCTACAGAAAGATGGAATTCAGCTTATGGAGGCTGGGTTTGGAGTATTTTATTTGGATTTCAGAGAAAAGTTAAGAGAACTGTGACTTTGAGACACAGTGTCCAATTTAGGTATAAAATCAACCTACCATAGTGAGATTGTACTTTTTAGGGCTACATGTAAGATGTCACATGACTATCACTGCCCTTGAAACAATGTAGGTGGGTTTTTAGGAATTGCAGATTCAAGTAGTTAGCCATTTAATAGTAGGGCACAAGAAACTACTCTTGTACTCTTAGAGAAAATGCAAAATATTAAATATAAAATAAAATAAATAGGATATCTATATTTTCACACACATTGAGGTGGGGATTATTTAGATAAAAACAAGAAACAGAACCACTTTGATGGCAGTCAAAATCAATCCTCTTATAAATATTACTATCTCTTATTATAGAGTAACGTATAAAATAAAAAATACTTTATTGGGGACATATTTAAAACCAAAGGAAAGGAAGAAAGGAAAGAAAATAAAATCAAACAGCGGGTGCTTGATGCTAAATGTCTTCAATACTGCAGCCAACTAAATAGCAACCGTATGTATGACCCTTCCTGGATCTACTTGCAAAGCAATAACTTGATTCTATTTCTAAACCAAATTAGGAAACAGTCTCCTCTCACACAGATAGCTATATAGAAAGATTGGCTGCAGGATAAACAGGACCAATTATAAGGCCTGTCTCATTTATGGTTAACCATAACCAGGACATCACAACACTGGCCTCTAGTAAACCAAATACAAGAGACACTTTTGATGTCCAGGTATTCAGAATAGCCTAGTTGTATAAAGATAAGGTAAACAATCCCTGTCAAAATTAACTAGTGATTATCCTGCTAAATAACGCTGGTGACTATATAAACAAGTTCCTATAAAGTACTGCCAGTATCTATAGGTATTATGTGTTGCCAGTTATCAATACTAGCCCCACTATCTTCAAGGAAGCGCCCTTGTTAGACGTTACACAGTGCTAACTCGTGTGCCACTCGAGTAATGAATACTAGTTATGGACATTCGTATTGGAAAGCTAGTAAATACATCACCCAGCGGTCCCATTAACCATTTACAAAGATGGTTAAGGCATACCATTGCTTCTGTTATTTTATCTTAAAGCAGTTCACTAAGCTATCACTGGAGAACTGTTGTTCCCTCTAATTGGCCGTGTAGATCAAATACTTCAATTGCCATTGTTCTTAAATTGCTCGTTCAGCTCCCTGCAAATAAATTGAGTCTACGCTATCATTGGATCCACATTAATCTATGGCCTGACGCGTTTTGTCTGGGTAATCAGACTTCATCAGAGGCAAACACCAACTAAAACAAAAAGCCAGTGTTTTATAGTCCAACCCACAGCATCCTCTCAACAGAATCACCAATGAACTACTAATTACTACTTTGACGTGTATTCAAGGGATTCACTACAGCGATAAACAGTATTCGCTTTCATCATGGGAATAGCTTCAAAGAAATACATTATCCGTTCCCATGTTGTCAGAAAGCAAAACTATAGAAGAGATTGAAAATATTAACATCGTTCTGAGTGACACAGTATCTTAGAAAAATGTTTTAGCCAACTCTGCAGCAGTCCCTGAACCTACTATCTTCATTATAAGATTAATATATCATACCGCTAAATACAGTTCTAGTCACCCTAACCAACATTTTGCAATCGCCATGTTGACCTAGTCCGTTTGCATTACAGTCCCTCAATTGCAATGCTGATATGGTAAGCTTATTTAAAGCTGAGGTTAAAATCAAGCTTTACACCATCTATTAAAATATCACTGCAAGTTCAGGTCTTTTTGGAATTAGTCAAGAATTTTTGGATGACAATTTTGAAGTTCTGAATTTAATTTGTCAAGGGATGAACAAAATGCAATAAAAGAGCTACAAGACTGGTGTGATGTCCTGATTAAACAGTCTGACAAGGGGGGGTGGTGTGATGATCTGGCCACTAGAACTTTATATGGAAGAAGCATTTAGACAATTGAAGGATCAGAAATGTCATAAACAGCTTTTGGGTAATCCAACTAATGAATTTGTGTGCATTTATAATAAAATCATTCTAGATGCCAAAAAAGATATGATTATTACTGAGAAAAAGTTCAAGTTATTGACAATTGTAGATCCAAAGGTTGCAACATTACTGAGAAAAAGCTCAAGTTCTTGACAATTCTAGATTCAAAGGTTGCGACATTCTATCTTCTTCCGGAGATTCATAAAAATAAAGGAAGACCCAGTGGCAGACCCATAGTCTCTGGTGTAGATTGTTTAACTGAAAAAGCTATTTGTTATTTTGATATCCACCTAAGAGACTTTGTCACTACACTACCTTCTTATGTTAGGGATATGATGGAAGTCTTGCAAAAATTACAAGACCTATTCATCACAGACAGCACTCTCTTAATAACATGTGACGTAGAGTCGCTGTATACCAGCATTAATCACAAAGAGGGTTGCCAAGCAGTTCAGTATTTCCTAAACACAGAGTCCAATGATATGTTGGAAACTAATTTAGTTCTCCTTAAATTGCTGAACTTTGTTCTGTCTCATAATTTCTTTAACTTTAATGATAGATTTTATTTGCAAACACTAGGAACAACAATGGGGAGTTCTTGCGCTCCCACCTATGTCAATTTGTATTTGGGATGGTGGGAGTGTGAGTTTGTTTTCAACTAATGTAATGACATATATACAGAACATTTCATGTTGTATCTTAGATAGATCGATGATATTTTGATCTTCTGGGATGGAAGTGTAGCTCTTTTTGAACAATTTATGCGTTATTGAATGACAATACTCTCAATCTGAGATTGACTCATACTATAGATTCTAATAAAATTTACTTTTTGGATATTTCTAGAATACAAGGTGCAAATAACTCCATTGTTACAGATTTGTTTAGAAAAACAACAGCAACTAACTCTATCCTCCATTATGAGAGTTATCATCCAGTACCAGTTAAAAACAACATCCCGTTGGGTGAGTTTATAAGAGTGTGCAGGAATTGTTCTAGTTTACATCTGTTTAAAGAACATAGTATCAATTTGAAGAAGAGACTGATTGAAAGAGGATACTCGTCAACATGTATTAAGAAAGCCTGTAACAGAGCACTACGTACAGAAAGACACAATCTTTTGGTACAAAAGACAAGACCCATAGGGGATAGTGAAGTACGCTTTATTACAGACTTTGGAGAAACTTCAGATCAAATTAAATATATTCTAAATAAACATACTAACATATTAAGGAGTGACAAGGATTTGAAGGAAGTAGTGACAGATCACATTCCGGTAACTTTTAGAAGCTCTCCGAATCTCAAAGACAGACTAATGAGAAGTCACTTTTCAAGATTAAAAGCTAAGTATCCGGTACAAGGTTCTTTTCCTTGTCATAAATGCAGTACTTGTAAATATATGACACTGACTTATTCAGTACACAATCACTTTAACAAAATTCATGTGATTAAAGGTTATATCAATTGCCAGACTACAGCAGTGATATATTGCCTACAATGTGGTTGCCCTAAAAGATTTGTTGGAATGACAAAGAGAACTGTACACGAACATATTCGTGAACATATTAGGGATGTGACAAATGAGAGATTTAGAAAATGGGAAAAAGTTGTCACCAGTAGCACGTCACTTCCTAGAGATACTTAATGCTAACCTCGATACAAGGGCTCCTTAGGAATAAGGGGAGGCAATGTGGTACAGGCACTCTCACGAAGAAAGTGCCAATGGATATTTAATCTCAATGTCCTCCAACCAGGAGTTTTTTTTATGAGAGTTGTATGGGCTACCAAATACAATAATTATGAGGTATCAATTCCACTTTGGATATTATAACAGTTGGGGAATATTGTTCTTTGTGGTAATTGTCACTATCCACTATTTTTATTCAATAGTTCCCTTTAGGATAAGATATTTAGGCATTGCATGCAATACATAAGTTGATAGTGATTAGATATTTTGATATGTCTGCAAATGATGTTACATCAATTTGTTTTGTATTGATGTAAGATGTGCTTTATATCTATACATTGTATTGCCTATAGCAATTACAAACAAGCTGTCCCAGAAGCTATGCAAATAATTGGATATAAATGTGTCCATAAGTAGCTTTGACTCTCCAACATGAGGGTCATAGGTGTTTTATTTGGGGATACTGCCCCTTTAAATAAGTTTACCATATCAGCATTGCAACTGAGGATCATGTAAATGGACTAGGTCAACATGGCGATTGTGAAATGTTGGTTACGGTGACTAGAACCATATTTAGCGATATGATGTGTTAATCTTATAATGATGATACTAGGTTCAGGGACAGCTGTAGAGTTGGCGAAAATTTTTTTCTAAGATACTGTGTCACTCACAACGATGTTAATATTTTTGATCTCTTCTATAGTTTTGGTTTTTGACAACATGGGAATGGCTATTGTATTTCTTTGAAGCTATTCCCATGATGAAATGCGTTGGGCCATAGATTAATGTGGATACAATAATAGCTTAGTCTCAGTTTAGCTGCAGGGAGCTGAAAGAGCAACTTGAGAACAATGTCAATTGAAGTACTTGATCTACATAACCAATTAGAGTGAAATTCAATTCTTCAGTGATAGCATAGTGAACGGCTTTAAGATAAAATAACTCAAGCAATGGTGTGCCTTAACCATCTGTTGTAAATGGTTAATGGGACCGTTGGGAGATATATTTATTAGCATTCTAATATGAGTGTCCATAACTAGTATTCATTACTATCGCTATTGACAAAATCATTACGGGGGGAGTGGTACATGAGTTATCACTGTGTAACGTCTAACAAGGGCACATGTCCTGTACAGGTACGAGCGCTTCCTTGAAGGTAGTGGGGCCAGTATTTATACTGGCAACACATAATACCTTTAGATACTAGTAGTATTTTATAGGAACTTGTTTATATAGGCACCAGCGTTATTTAGCAGGATAATCACTAGTTAATTTTGGCAGGGATTGTTTACCTTATACAACTAGGTTATATCGAATACCTGGATATCAAAAGTGTCTCTTGTATTTGGTTTACTAGTGGGCAATGTTGTGATGTCCTGGTTATGATTAACCATAAATGAGACAGGCCTTATAATTGGTCCTGTGTTTTGTTCATTATGTCTAATATCATTAATATATTTTGGACCGCTATATATACATACGTATGTAAGAAAGGAGGTAAAATTACTCTATAAATTAATGTAACAATAAACCAATTTTTAATTGGCTAGTTTTCTTATCACTTGAAGAAATAGTTAGCGTATTGTATTTTTTAAAATTCAGACAATGTTTTAACCCTTTGAGTGCCAGAGGGGCACGCAATGCATCGCAGAGCAATGCGGTGCATTCCCCTCTGGTACTCAAAGGGTTAAAGCGTACTTATTTAACCCTTTAAGGACCAGAGGTATGTTCAATGTATTGCTTTGCAGTGTGTTGTGTTCCCCTCTGGTCCCGAAAGGGTTAACTACTGTAATAAAAGTGTTCGGAAACAAGTGGAAATGTCATTTCTGTCTGAAAGATCAGTTTAGAAAGCGTCAAGCATATCTAATGAGCATGCTCTGGAATGACTTGCTATACAGCTTGGGACACATTTGGATTTTATGGCTTTTGAATGCTAACAGTTGCTGTGAAAACCTGTTGAAAATGAACAAGAAGCCACCTACATTCAGCTAACATATCTTATGAATTGACATACGCATCTGATGATTTATTAACCTTATTCATATTCATTACATTACATTTGCATTACTTCTTTTCATTTTTCTATTTTTCTCCTTTTATGTGTTTTATTGCTATATGTATCATCCCATCAAGGCAAATGAGATTTCCAATCCAAGCTTCCTTCTACCATGCAGTCCAAATGATTGGCTGGTGGGCTTGCAATATGATAGATTCTGCAAATTTTCTTTAAGAGCCTTTGTGTGTTGCTTGCGCATATAAGTATATATCATTTGATTGTGTGTATTTAGCACTTATGCAATTTATATGTTTGTATGATGCATGTTCAGTATATAGATTGTAAGTATCTTTAGTGTGGCTGTAGGTTGCACATTCCAAAAAAGATGTGTTTCCACAGAAATAAAGATCATCAGACGTGTATGTACGTCTACGTAAAATATTCTCAATGGCAAGTGCCATACTTTGTGTAGAGCACCTGTATGGGATGGAAGAGCTTAATACCTGAAGAATGACTTTAGTGATGGGATTAGTCTTAAAATTTTGGCCAGCCCTGGTAAAACTTTATTTCAAACACAGCTTGTTTGTTCCAATATTCCAGTGGCTGGATGTTGTCGTCAGGGATTTATCCGTGATGAAAACTATATTTGACCACTGAAACACAAGTCTTAGAGTCTGATGAAAGTGGAATACAGCCACTGAAACATCAAATGAGACAAGCTTTATTTAAATAAACAATTGTTATTAAAGTTATCCTCTATGGAGTATCTTTTTGTGCTTCAATAAGGTAGATTTCTGCTGTTTGTTATACTCATTTAGCATTTTCTTCTTGGTGTATTGTGTGTGCATGTGCCTGCGCAATTTTCTATGGATTTATGCAAGTCCTTTCTGCACTTTCAGCCCAAGCTGTCTCCAAGCTGTGATTTAACCCTTTGTGGTGTGTACTAACAGCACTCCATTCTGCACTTCCAACCCTGACAATGTCTCCATCATGCATTTAATTGATCTTCCAGCTCCCTGTTCCAGTCTTCATATTGTCTGTCTCCCCCACTCCTCTAATATATTTCCCTGTGTCTGTTTCTCATCATATGTTTAAATGGTGTCACACCTGATTACACTCAGGACATTCCCTATGTAAAATAATTTGTAAATGGCTTCCCACATTCATTCAGTCATAGAAGGGACTCCAAACTAGTTTAATTTCAGGTATAGTTTGGGGGTACTTCAGTGGGGAGGTAGTTCAGTGCGGGGGTAGTAGTTGGCACCTTTATTCCAAGTACACCTTTTTTTAAGTGCTTTGTGAGTTGAAAAAGAGAGTTAGACGGGAGAGGTGGGCATAAGAGAAAGTCAGCTGCTGCAGACATCTAAAGGCAATAGGCAAGTAAAGAAAGAGGGATGCAAAGGAAAAGGAGAGAAGAGATGTGGGACTCCAACCGCGGGCAAAATGAGTGGCAGGACATGGGCCAGCCATCATGGGAGGGGTCCAGTTATGCCTCACCGGCCAGCATTGATCCATGACCCCCCACCACCACCAGCCACCAGATCCCCTCGGGTAACCCGCCAGAGTCGGAGGGAATCCACCTCTACAGACCCCCCCCCAGACCCTCCAAAAAAGAAAAAAGTAAGGCCAACCTTTTCTGGGCCCTTTCAATAAATATTTGCACTTCTTCATAACATCTGTGTCCATGCATGTTTCCTATTCAAGATGTTGTTTGTTTGACAGAGTTGCCTCCAATGCATTGCAAAGCTATGCAGTGAACACAACTCTTGCACGATGAATGGCATCACAAGCTTTTACAGCAGGGGTGAACACACACATCACATACAGACATGTTTGTCCAAGTTCAACTCACAGACATATGAAAGCCAAACAACATCAGGGTGTTGTTCCATGATGTGACTTGAACTTGAACAACATGAACACATTAGATATATCAACAGATCAACAACATGATCACAATTAAGGGGATAGTGCTTAGAATGTTTGAACAAATATGGTTTAGGGTTCATACCCCTGAGTAGAGCAAGGGAACTCCCACTGCTGAAGGGCGTTTCATTCACAGGTTATTTCAGCTCACAGTTGTTTTTTAAATAGGAAAATCACAGTTGCCTGAAATTGTCGAGTGGCGCTGTTGCTGCACCATCCCATGGAGATTCATGGTGCTGGGACCAGAGCTGTCCATGGGATGGTGTAGCAACAGTGCCACTGTACAGTTTCAGGCCACTGTGAGATTTGATCTATGACATTCAACTTTGGAATGGAAAGCAGGGGGAGTTCCCTTGTTTTACTCAGGGAGATGAACCCTACTAGATAGGTTTATGAAACATATTCAGTATTACTATACCTTTAAACCCTGACAGGGGAGGGGTGATCGATGATACAAGATAGTAATATGTGATCGGGTGATCCTAATGGACGTGGATTCAACGTGTCACCGGAACAAACTTCTGCGCCATGAGGGGTCATGCCATGGATGCCTGCAGAGGGTGAAAACAAGACTGGAAGGTGCACTATGAACACAACAGTCATGCTATTGCTGACCCATCTTCATACCCTTGAGTGTCAGAGGTGTACACAACACATTGGTTAGCAATGCTTTGGAGACATTACTGGCACTCCACGGGTACAGCTTGATTATTTGACACGGAGTGAACAATCCATTGCTTGTCAGGGTGTTGTCTAGCCATCATGACCTTATGGGGTTTGTATCACGGTATGGCAAGCAGACATATGTATTTGTGAGTGGAGCTATTTCATGCGTCTTGATCTACATACTGATAAGGTGTGTGCTCAGGGTCTGCGTGACACACATACATATGTCTGCTTGCCATCCCCTTGATAGACACCTCACATGGTCCTGACACCTAGACAAGACATTGACAAGCAATGGAGTGGCATATTCACTGTGCTACACACACACACACGAACAAGTCAGCATGACAGGCCTTCAGCCAGAGCATGAACAGTTGCAGCAGGTGACAGCTGTTGGACAGGGGTGCTTGGAGGAGGAGGGAGATGAGCCCTAGCCCTCTCACACGTTCACCTGCATTATCGTCTTAGGTACAAGCATGTTTACATACTGGTATTGGTCTGTCTCTCTGTCAGTGTCTCTCTCACACTGCATATTAGGAGGGTGGGCTGTCACTGTTAAACAGCAGTAAGGTGTTGTTCATGTGGTCATAATGATGGACCAAAACAAAGGAGAGGAATCGCACCAGCTCTGTACATAACTCCTTACTCAAGATAAAACTGTAATCAGCTGAGGAGCACTCATAGGGATATACAATGATACCGAAGGAAGTGAAGAAAGGAACGGGTTAACCAACCGGGGAAAACCACCAGGCAGTGCCCCATCCCCCAGACAAGACACTTGATAACTGATGCACACTCCGGGAGTATACCAAACCAAACAAAAGCTTTATCAGACAATACAAAATTAATCAAGTGAATACATCAAATCAATTCAAAACCATCCAGCACAGGAATATGGAGTCATGAAGACATTCCAACATTGAATAATGCCTCTATAGACTGAGAGCAAGTATGTGTAAAGCAAACGTGCAATATCATGTATCCACAAACAATTCAAAGTGGCCCATGCTATGTGCAATATTATCATACATGAGGGAAACCTTCCTTTCAAGATTAGTGGACAAGTCGAAGGTACACATAAAATGAATCCTACTGCACTCAGTACTCTCTTTCAGTGGTGGCACTACAATATAAGCAGAATAAGCAGCTGCTTAGGGGCCCCGTGATCAGAGGGACTCCACAATGCTTGTACAGTACTGCCACTACATGCAAACAAAATGACATGGCAATATCTTATTAGAAATACAGACATGAGAGTAAAGGAGTGCTCCATGTGAATTTTTTGCTTAGGGCCCCCCAAATTCTAGAGCCACCCCATACACCCTTGTGAACACAATGGCAAAGGCACTTACGTAACTTGAATCTGTATTGTACAAAATGAGAGAGGGGAAGTACCAATATGCTACTTTTATAATGAAATATAAATATATATTATCCACATATTTATTTCCTCCAGAAAATAATGCAGTTACTGGTGTAAAGCATCCGGGGAAATTTGTACAAGCCCTCCCCATTCAAGTATCCAACACATAAGCTTCTTGGGACTCCAGTCTGCTTTATAGCCAAAAACTGACAGTGAAACCATACTTAGGAATTTAAATATTTTTCTTAAAACTGGTTAATAATTATAAGAAACAAATAAAAACAAGGCACCTTTTACACCTTTCTTAGCCAACATGCAGTTTGCTTCCATACACTTCATCATTGACCACCATTCCTTCTATGGATCAACCACTATTATAGTCATTGTGAACAATTTTTCCAGGCAGGCACAATTTGTTTCTTTTCCCAGACTGCCCTCCTTTCCAGAGTGCAACACATTGCAAACATTTGTAGCTCTAAAAGTGTTAAACCAATATGCATATTCACACTCACTTGTCAAAGCATCTGCTGACCAGGCTTCCCTCTCACTTCTCACACCAGCTTCCAATTTCAGCTGTGATAGACAGGAGACACAATGGGTTCTATAGAAAACAGGGGAAGTTAGTGAGTGGCAGTAAATGTATTAGTTTAACAATTTAAGAGGGTATATAATGCATAGTTATATAGTAAATTAGGTTGCAAGAAGACACAAGTCCATCAAATTCAACCTCTGCCAAGTTCTAGGACTGCTGGCACTCAAAGGATTAATAAGGATGGAGGAGGGAGCTGCAGCCTATTGAGAAGAATTCTTCTTGAACCATTTGAGTGCCAGAAGGATGTTCATCATATCTTATACTTCTCTGGCACTGAGAGGGTTAAAATAAGCTAAGAGTAAAAGCAACATGGTATTTATTTAGTTTAGGGAGGAAGATAACAGTGAGATGAACTTTGAATTAATCTGCTTTTGTGATTTATGGAGGCAGAAAAGAGCTGATTCTTTCAAAGAACCTCTCACTGTTATCTCTTATACTGAAAAAAATACCTTGTTGCCTTTATTCTTAGCTATATTAACCCTCTGAATGCCAATAGCCTGGAGATAATTATTACAATTTTCAGTATTCATTACAGTGGGTCCATGGACCACTAATTGCCACCCTAAGTGCAGGGTCGGATTTACAATAAGGCAGAGTAGGCATCTGCCTACAGGAGCATCCCACAGAGGGGCACCTATCATTGTGATCGCTTTTTTTTTTAAATTAGCCAGCCTTTTCCTCTGAGATCCATCAGGGTGGACTATGGGGGGAGGGGGTGCTGCACTGCTCGCTGCTCCGGACGGATGTGAGTGACATGACACACACAGAACAGAAGGTGACAAGAAGAGCTGCAGTCAGTGTGTTGCCAATGTCACAGAGGCTGTGCATGCGCATTACTCCCCTCGCACTTGAGTCTTCACCAAATGCCGGCCCGGAACAGACCAGTACTGCCCCGCCTCCTCCCATATGTTCAGTGCAGCCTGAGCCTGCAGGAAGCCACAGCCCTGCCCACGACACGGACGAACAATGTTGCTCCCTTGCCATCTTTACACACAGTGACACAGGATAGAGGAGCGACTCAAGCTGCTGCCTGCACCCACGGTCCCCACAGTCACCCTGCGGCCTGCCTGGAAGTTGGAATTGAGGTAATCCGGCTGCCTGCACAGCCGCCGAGTATGAGGGTGGGTCCATGAGTGAAGAAGTAAACCATCCATGAGGGTATCCAAGTGGTCACATGAGAAAGAGCCATGTGTTGTTGAAATAAATCTCCTCCTCTAACTCCGATCCCATTACATTTCCATTGTAAAATTCAGACGACATTTTAAGTGGCTGTCATTTGGTCGTACTGTGTGACCAAATGACTGAGTCACTTAAAATGTCGTCTGAATTTTACAATGGAAATGTAATGGAATCGGAGTATCATGGGGGCAATATGGAGCTGATGCAGGGCAATTTGAGGGCAATATGGTATATGGAGATTATGGGGGCAATGTGAGGGCAATATGGAGCCGATGGGGGCAAGTTGGAGCTGATGGGGAGCAATGTGAGGGCAATATGCTATATGGAGTTGATGGGGGCAATGTGAGGGCAATATGGAGCTGATGGGGGCAATATGGAGCTGATGGGGGCAATGTGAGGGCAATATGGTATATGGAGATGATGGGGGCAATGTATAGATGTTGGGGGGCAATGTGAGGGCAATATGGAGATGATGGGGGCAATGTGAAGATGATGAGGAGCAATATGGAGCTGATGGGGGGCAATGTGAGGGCAATACGGAGATGATGGGGGTAATGTGGAGATGATGGGGAGCAAATTGGAGCTGATGGGGGGCAATGTGAGGGCAATATGGAGATGATGGGGGCAATGTGGAGGTATCCAATGAAGATGGCCAATGGTGGGGGGAGCTTCAGATTTCTGTGCCTACAGGTTCCTGAGATGTAAATCCGGCCCTGCCTAAGTGCAATGGGGTAGTGGCCAAATTAAAAGTTGATCTTCGTTGGGGCAGGTCAATAAAGAAAGAGTGAGTTGTTAGTTCTCTGACTAAATGATGAATGGAATGATTCTGTAAGGCTTTTATATATTTTTGTACAAAAGATGCTGTTTTGTAAGATTCAGATGATGTCTTCTGAAACAGCTGTTTCATTTGTGTGTTTCCTTAACTTGTTTAGCAGTCATACAGCTGGAAAAAACATTCACATGATATACAGAGATATCCCCCACATGGAAACAAATAGAATAATGAGATACATTTTTTTTTTCATTTTAATCATAGTTTCCTGGCTCCAGTGATGATCAGTTGATTCCCATATTTTCTATGCCTCTCAAAAAAAAACAACGAGTCACTAAAAATAAAAAGCCACTGCAGTGGCTTGAATGCCAACATTGTAATACTTGTTGATTGTCTGAATGAAAAAGGAGACAGTCAATCACAAAGATGTAATTTCCAAAGATAAGCTGTTACCAAGAACATCTACCCAAAAGCACAGTGGTGGGTATCAATAATTACCACCTTTCCTAGCCTTTCTATCCCTTCTGTTGATTAGGAAATTGGGGAAAAGGTACCCATATCAATTTTAAAAAGTCCTTCCCCATTCCAGGAGTAAGATCTCCTTTAATCAGGTAGATGCCACATATCCAGGTATCCCAATTCTGATAATAACTGCCCCACCACCAAAAACAACCCTCCCATAGTTAGTGAATTTACGGTAATTTTGAAATATCTCCTTTATACTCTGTTACAATTGCTATAAGCTAGCAAAAATTTGCATCTGTGTTTTACATGGGCTGTTTTGAGAACAAACTTAAATTTTACATGAACAGAAATGCAGTTTTGTTATTTTCTACTTTTGCCAAAGGGAGTTAACAGAAAAATACAGCCGGATTTTAATTTCTCCTTATTTAGCATAAAACACATACTCTTTATTATTTTCTTTCCTTCTTTTTGAATATCTGAATAATTAAAATAAACGCGTTCAGCATAGCATTTGTGATCTCAATTTATTTGCATGCTGCAGCCAGCTTGAAAAGCACATTTGGCTTATGTGGGAAGATGGTTATGTTTAAATTGTCTTTGCCAACATCATTATATAACAAGCTTACCACTTCAAACAGAGAAGCTAGAATCTGCTATGCATTTTCAGTTTAGTCCTTGAAGTTCATATAAGTATAGTCCTTTTTATAACTTAATTTCTTCAAGTGCTGAAAAGGGTAGTGTTACTTAGTGCTAGGAAGTGCTGATTAATATACCCAGAGAAAGTTCTGTTTGTTGGAGTGGTATATTGTAGGAAATGAGGCTAAGAAGAACGTGTGGAAGACACAAAAAGGTTCATTATGGTCCAAATTGTTGATATGATGGTGAACTGGACCCGAATCCATCTTGTGACATGCACTAAGATTTTTTTCCCATCTCATCTCTGCAATTGTACTTCAAATGTGCACACACTGACAAGTTTTCGACATGGCTTTGCAAGGTTTATGATGTTGCAGTGTCTCCCTTGGCAATGGCTTATTTGTGTATTGAAATGCAGCTTAATGAGCTATTATCCTATTCCTGTAGGTGTTTTTGTGTGTTAATGCAGCTATTCCCCACATGCACTAAGCTCTGATAATCAGCTATCCTACTGGATTTCACAGTAACAAATTTGCCAATTAAAGAATGGTTAATTTTGGATCTTCCTATAGCTTTCTATGCAGCCACAAAGGACAGTTTGCTATGTCTGTACTGAAGACTAGAGACTGCAGCTGACTTCTTTTAACCATTTGAGAGACATAAAAGAGTGTAACACATTGCTCTGCATTGAGTTACTCTCCTGTGCGGCACTCAAAGGGTCATAACATGCATAATCCCCTGCCCTGCTTAACAGCTGACTCAAATACAAACAGAATCAGTAGATACCCATGCAACAGATGATCAGCCGGTTCTGTGTTTACCTGAACCAGAAGATCAGCTGTTTCATGTACATGGTAGGCTATCTGCTGATCAGCTCATTTTTATGTGGAGTGTGACAGTTTTATGATTACAAGAATCAGCTAATTAGCTAGCCCACTATGTACATTACACAAGATGACACTGGATGGGAGAGCTTTCTACGGGTCTGCTAATCTTTAAACAGCCACTTCAACTCCACGGTGTAAAAGATGATTTTTTATTATTGTATCAAAAGTAAAAACAAAAGTAGTAGAATATAACATCTATAAAACACCAGAGTGCACAAAGGTAAACACATTAAACTGCCTAACGCGTTTTGTGTGAGACACACTTATTCATAGGACATGGAATGTGATAGTTTTATGATTACAAGAATCAGCTAATTGGCTAGCCCACTATGTACATGACACATCTGATCTTCTGGTTCAGGTAAAAATAACCAGCAGATCTGCTATTACATGTAATAGTTGAGTTGTCGATGTTTTGTGTATTTGAATCAGATGTTGGTGCTAAAGTCGGAGAAGGAGCTTATCCTCTCTACTCACTTGCCCCTCCCCAACACTTCCCCAACCTCATATGCTAATTATCAAAGTATCTCCCTCTCCCCTTGCATGCCTAATTCTTAGTCCATATGGTGAAGTGTGTAATATTCTCTATGATAAAGTGATCTCAACACATCTCCAGACACACTTCACCATTGCATCAAATCTTAGTATATCTGCCCCTTGGGGTAATTCTGGAGCACATCAACTGCACCATAAGGGACAAGTACAATTTTACACTGATTTAAATGGGAGTGTTAACTACTAGTGGTGGGTGAGAACAATTTCCAGCATTACTTTTTGTGAATAGCGAGCAATTCTTCTCATTTTCTGCAAAAGTTTTCTCCTTTTCTCCAATGCTAAATTTTTCTCCTTTTTGCCTATTCCAGCAAATTTTTTTATGCATATTCTAACATGTTTTTCTCCTATTCTAACACATTTTTTGCCTATTTCAACATATTTTTCGCCTATTCAACACATTTGTCTCCTATTCTAACACATTTTTATCCTATTCCAACACATTTTTATCATATGTTTACTATGATGAAACATTTCCCAGCACAATATTACTTTATCTGAGGGCTGTGGTGGAGAAATACGTAGCTGGAACACAAAGTTGTGAGTCCTACAGCAACATATACCTTGAAAAGCTTGTTAGCATGCAGAGTGCATTTGTCCTTTGCCCATAACACTAACTTCCTGCTTAAGTGACACTGACTCATATTCATGATGATATCACGTGATTAAAAAAAAAAAAATTAGTATAACCTACAATGTGGCAGATGTGTATGGTGGTGGGGGACCGGTGTGGTGTAATTGGTGGGATATGAACAAACTGCATCCACCCCGGGATGAGAGGGATCATCATCATTTATTGCACATGCTGCAGCAACCATTGCTGCAGTCAGTTTTTGTACTACCACTATACTCCCACGTCCCTGCACTGCTCCATCTTTCCCCCTCACGCTTTTGCATTAGCTAGATATTACTCAACTACAGTGTGTGTTTTACTCCCTACAGTACACAACTGATGGAGAGTGATGTCTTGCCTTGACCCTCAACAAAATTCTCAGTGTCATATGCTGTCTATCAAGTCTGCCTCAGTCACAGAGCTCCCAGTCAGATGTCTAATATATTTATTTGTTTAATTATTTATGTATTTTTAATTTTGTTTTAATTTGTCTACTCTATCTTATCACAGTTAGTCCAAAGAATAAATATATCTAAAACACAAAATCAACAACTTCTTTCCCAGACTTCCCCAGCACAGAGACAATAAAAGAAAAATCAGCAAGCAATTTGGACCCTAGCTGTCTCTGTCTCTTGCCAATCAGTCACACCAAAATCTGGGGTATTTTGGGTCACCCTCCTTCCTCCATCCTTCTGCCTCAGAGTTCCCCCAGACTCCCCTACTACAGAGAACAAATGTCCTACTTAAATGACCCTCTAAACTAAGCATCAATTCCCCTTTATTTGTCTAAATTATCTAGCTCAAAAACATTCTGCTCTCTTCTCTCACAAATACAGAATTACATGCTGTAGGAAAGTAGAGAAAACCTTTGTGTGATAGAGAAAAATATTTCTTCCCATTGAATTCAATGCAATGAGCTAGGCAAGAATGCAGGAAAACAGCACTTTATGTGGGAAATTTTTCGCCAAGCAGAAAGTGCCATTTTTTGCAGATTTCAGTTTGAGGCAAAATTGTTCACTAATCCCTATTAACTGCTTGAATGCTGGAGAAGCCTTCATTGAATTGAAAAGCAAAGTGTTGTGCAAATCACTAGCATTCAGTGGCTTAAAAACCATATTTAAAGCATAAAGGATATAAAAAAAAGAAACTGCAGTTCTCCACTGCTTTCTCAACCTTAGAGGCCTGATAAAGGTCATTCGATCTATTAAGCTGTTTTTGTATACTGCCAAGATGGTTTGATTCAGGGAAAGGTAAGTGGAATTTTTGTTAGAGGGCCCTTCTCTTATGATGATACTCATGTTATTTGCACCCACTTAACAATCTAAAGAGGAGATCCGATACCCCATTTAGGCTTGTGAAAATGTTTTCAAATTGTGATAAAGTATGTTAGGGATGTGAACAAGAGGCTGTCATCCTAGCTCATCTCTGGTTTTATTCCTTTGCCCAATCGTATTGGAAAAAATACTGTTGATTAATGCTAACATTAAAGGTATAGCCCCCACCCCTCTTTTTTGACCCTCTATGTGTCATTTTCTAGACTGATCATCACTTGTCTTTTTAGAAAGATCCCTTAATTAATCATTTACCCAGTTCAGCTAGGTTGGACTTTTTTTTTCTTTTGAAAAAACAAACAAACAAGTGCTCTTGAGCTTTAGCTCACAAGAGTGGACACAATTTGGAAAGCCTTCATTTTCTGATTCGTAACACATTAGAAAGGTACAGATACATTTGGGGTAGATGGGTGACTTCAGTACACACAGCCTTATAGTTCATAAACTATGGAATAACTTATTGACATGAATCTTGACTACCCTACATCGTCCTTAAGCTCTTATTTTGGTGAACTATGTTATTTTTGTTTGAATGATTTATGTCAGGGTTGCTCCCTGTGCCTTCGCAGACATACCCTCTTCTTCTCACCCTGTCCTTTCCCTGTCACTCCGTGCCTCTGGTTTTTGTTAATTGTCCACGTAGTCTCAGTTTGATCAAACTCCTTACCTGGCTTCTCCTGGAAGTTATCTGGTGATTATTATTTGCATTTCACTATTGTCCTACGTCTTAAAGGGATAGTAATACTTCATTTTATCTTTATTTGATTTTGTAGGCATTAAAAAAACATGAAGAACGATATAAGTCTTATCTCTCAAACCTTTATGGTTTAAGAGATATTCACAAGCAAAGTATCCTCCCCACCTGTTCAGCCAGATCAGAAGGGAGGTGCCCAGGTAGACTGCAGAGAGGGACAATCTTCAATTAAGATAAGGGAAAAAACTGAAAAACTTGTCAAGGGGGGAAGGGCTTTCATTGTTTTCATACAAAGAAGATTGTCCCCTGCTGTTATCTGTCTGGTCTTACAACCAGATTCACATCTGAGAAGAGATGGCTTACACTAGGAAAACGGGGAGGGAGGGGGAAACTTTGCTTGTGAATATCTCTTAAACCATAAAGGTTTGAGAGATAAGACTTATATCGTTCTTCATGTCTTTTTAATGCCTACAAAATAAAATAAAGATAAAACAAAGTATTACTATCCCTTTAAGTTTAGGACAATTTTAACTCACATAGGTATTTTGATATTGTTTACATATGGAAAGGCTTCTTATATACTATGGATGTTTTCATTTGACTATTCTGTAAGCTTTGTGATTTTATTGGAATTAATAATAAACAATAAAAAGTGGATGTCCACATCCTTGCATATCTTGAGAACATCTTTAGCATTCAAAGGGACTGTCTATTGATCTGCACTTACAGTATCTCCCTTATGTATGCACTGGTATTGTCATTAATATATTATTGTGCTTGTGTTTATTTTATTATTTTCATCTTTGCATGTAAGTGCTATACAAATATAGTTAAACTTACATTTAATGCATATTGTGTTAGAGAACTCTAATTAATTGATTAAATCCCTATTTAAATAAATATGAATATTTATTGGCTCCTTATGGGCTAGTTGATTTGGATACAATTGGTACACATTATACATGGACACATTTCACCCAGTTTTGCAAGATGAATGTCCCTATCTCCATTCAGCAAGAAGACATGCTTTCTGAATTGCATTTCATACAGTTTTCAAATTATCATCAGACTTACATATGAAAATCTTTACTTTGACAGATTGAAAAATTAAAAGGTATTCTCACTGTATTTTTCTAAAGAGCATTGTGTCTGCTGCCAAGTAGTAATTATTGAAAATTGAAAGTATTTTTATCTTTTTTTATATACTTAAAAGTGTTCATTTAGCAGTCACCAATTATGATTACAATGGCAGAAGAATAGGGAATACATTTCCCAACAATGATGGTGTTTGAATCACAGTGCTAACCTATTCACGTTTTGGTATAATTCATAATTGGGCAAGAAAGAGTTACAACCTATGAAAACATACTTGTAACTCTTTCATACAAATATTTGAATAAGAGAGCACTGAGGGAATTTACTGAAATAAAAGGCCTTACGCAAAACAGAAAAAGATAAGTAATTGTGAAGCAAACTACCTACCACAGGGAGAAATAAACATTTCCCTTGATTTAAATGGTGGTTAGGCATTAAGGTGTGAAAAACATGTGATAAAAAGGAAATAACTTTTGATATAAAGGTGATATCACTTCTCCAGTTCTTATGTTATTCTATGTTGCCAATGCACTGAGATCTATTCCACTTGAGAGAAGTGATATCACAGAAGTCTTTTCCACTTTATCACCTCTTTATCACCCCTTAGTGCATCTCCCACCTTGAATGCTAGCAAGGTTTACAACAATACATTGCCGATGTCTGTAGAATTCCAGTGGTTAAACACCCCTTTTAAATATATGGGAATTTGGAGAATTTTATTTGCTCCAAAGTCTGACCCTATTCTTTGTCAAATTCATGATAAAACATATTTAAAAATGTAAGAAAAATAGGACATTTTGTTATATTTCATTTTTTATTATTTAAGGCAATATGTGTTAATTTGAATGCCCATTATTTTTTTAAAGTTAGGATGAAATGAAATTGGTCCTAGATCTGGGAGATAAGGAACATTAAAATCCTGCTTCTTCTCAACTTGGATGATTATAGTGCTCTGTTGAATTGCCATGTTTTGGCCACTTAAACACTGGTTTTGATGCTCTGCTGAACTCAACCAGCTCAGGCTGCCTAAAAATGTCTGTGTAGACTTGAACACCCACTTTTTTACTGATAACATTCAGATGAGTATGCTCATTCCTTTAATAGGAAGCAGCTCACCTGAGTATTGTCTGCAGTACATAATGAATGGATGTGTCAGTATTCAGCAATATCCAATCATTGTCTAGTAATGCTGACACCAGGGTTGTCTGCAGAAATGTTTTTATAGGGGGCAAAGATATAATATTACCCCTAAAATATCCTGCCAATCCCCGATGTTTATATGGAGGGGGCAAGTGTAAGGGGGTTCAGGTTACGCCCCATTGCCCCCGCCCCAGTCACCCATGCCTGAGACTCACAGACACATAAAATACATATATACCCACATACACCTACAGACCCTTGTGCTATATGCTGTTTAGAATTGCCTTGATCAAAGAAAGATTGAGAACCACTGCTCTAGAAGGTAATTTTGTTTCAAGATCGTAGATAGATGGTTCTGCATATTTTAACTTTATCTTTGCAAGGGTAAGTTTTGTTGTTGATATTTTTTGTTTAATAAATACAATTATTGATTAAGTAGGTCAACCACCTGTTTGCAGAAACTTGGTATTTTATTTTTGCTAGCAATATTGGTTTTTGCACAGAAAGTTCCTCCCTCTGTGTACAAATGTATGAAATTCTGTGTGTCTCTTACACATGGCAGGGGAATGTATCACATATCATACTTTGTAATTGTTTATTGTCTTCTTTTACTGCCCATCACATGTGCATACAGTTGTCCTTATGTATGTCCCTCTGTGTGTCTAATAGCTACATAATGCATATAAATAAATTAAAAAAAAATAATATCTGGTAAAACAAGCCTATATCATGTTCCTAAAGCAGCAATGTTTGGTTCCACTTATTAAACACATTATACATCCACACTATAGGAAAAACTTAAAGAGATGTTCCTATGCTCAGTCTCTACAATGAAAAGTGCATTATTTCATGAATGTATGCAGGTGCAAAGTGTGAAACCGTCTTGCTTGCTAATGAGTTATGATCATACATAAACTCAGACTTTCATTACAGACTTGCTCCATTGTAACATCCAAGTGTCAGAATGTTAAGAGTTGTAAAATATGGTAGCACTTCGCAACAGCAGACATGTGAGGTTCTATTTTCAGCTGGAAATCATGAAATGTCAGCTTTAAGCCGAAGGCAATTTTTGTAAAATTAATTGTACTTAATTTGAAAATAATTTAAACAAATATTGTTTTGGGTTTATAACAGAATACATAATAAAATCATGTAATTTTTTTTTTTTAAATATATTTTATTATCAGTTTGCTCCATACGCATCTTAAATACAAAAAGAAGTACATGCAGAATCGTTCAAGTACAGCAAAAGTATATAGACATTTGTAACAATGAAAAGAACATATGCATATCAGTAGGGCGTACAGAGTCAACCTGAGGTTTTTATTATTATTTCAACCTCCAATAACCCAAACTCCTAAAATCTAACCTAACTTAAATTTTACTATACCCCCCAACCCCAATTCCTCTCTCTCCCGAACCCGCAGCACCCCACCCCCATACGCCCACCAGCCAGCAGTTTCACGCGATCCCAGTATGTACAGGGTTCATACACAATGTTATGCATCAATTATATATCACAGCCATCCATGCAACAAGCAGGTATGACCTCAATCAACCATCACCAGTAAGTTGCACATCATCAGGTGCCACAGTATTATTTGCTCTATTCGTCCACCAGGTCTGCCATCTTCCCCAGATTTTGTCAAACTTATTTGGAGTACCCTGGTGTAAGTAAACCAATTTATAGTGTGGAATGCACTGTAAAACTAGGTTTATCCACGCCCTACAATTGGGAACTCTATTTGACATCCAGTTCAAGGCCACCACCTTTCTCGTCATCACCAAGAGCTCACTCAGTAGAGATCTGTCAGTTGCATCCCCAATCTCATCGGGAAAAACAGACAATAAACAAATCTTTGGAGTCACAGGAACAGGTCTCCTCAACACCAGGACCACAATATGCATTATTTCTGTCCAGAACCTCCTGACTCCAGGACACTCCCAGATCATATGCAAGTATGTGCCCTGAACATTATCACACTGAAGACAACAGTCGGTACCAGAATTCCCCATTCTATACAGTCTGACCGGCGTATAATAAATTCTATGTAGGATATTCAACTGTATCATCTGGTGTCTAGTCGGCGTCGCCACCAGTGCTGGTCCCGCCTTAGCCAAATCCCATTCCCAATTCTCTAATGGACCCACGTCCATTTCCCATTTGTTCCATGAAGGGAACTCCCGATACCCCATGTGAGATTCTAGCCACTAGTAAATGAAAGAAAGAGGTCTCAAAGGCTCAAGAATCATCAATCTAGTAAGAAGTGGAAACGTAGAAATCATCGGGGCTCGATCTCCCCACTGAGCTCGAAGAGCATGCCTAATACATAAATATGAGTAAAAGAGATTATGCAGTATACGGTACTCGTCATGTAATTGTGCAAAGGATTTCAGCTGACTATCCTGGTATAACTGCCCAAGGGTAGTAATCCCAAATCTAGCCCACAAGGGATGAAAATCGCTACCAAGTAAATGTTGTATCTCCGCAGCGCCTCATAAGGGGGTATTCGAATCCATGGCAATATATCCCAGTAGCTTTTTCAACTCCACCCACGCCTCATGTAGGGTTGTTGCTAATGCAGTCCAAATTTTAAAAACTGCAGGGCCGCCATGCAAAAACTGGGGCAGCTTATAAGCAGGCTGTAACAATAGTGTATCTATTTGAGTAGTCTGGTAACGAGGTTGGGGAGAAACAAAATCTAGCGCATACCGACATTGTGCTGCTAAGTAGTACCTATAGAAGTTGGGCAAGGCAATTCCCCCCTCACGTTTGGGTCTCATGAGAGTACTTAGCTTGAGTCTAGCCCGACCCCCCAGCCAAATGAAATGTGAAATAATTTTGTCTATTTGTCGGAAATATTTTTTAGGAATAGGTACCAGCGTATTTTGAAAAACATAAAACATTTAGGCAAAAAGATCATTTTAATAAGGTTCGATCTACCGATAACATTTAAGGGCAGATGAAGCCATGCCATTTTTTTTGTCGTTAAAGTAGTGAATAGTAGGTATCAAATTCATTTCCAAAAAGGAGTCCGTCATCGCTGCCACCCTAATCCCCAAATATGTACACTCAGCCACATAAGAAAGCGGGATGTCTGTTGGATAAGATTCCCGTAGATTACTATCAGTCGGAATCAAAGAGGACTTAGTCCAATTTATTTGAAATCCAGAATATGTACCAAAATCGTCCACCAGTTGTAATGTCTCCAAGGAATTCCTATCATCACCTAAAAAAAGCAGGATGTCATCAGCATACAGTGCGAGCTTTTCCTCTCTGCCTTCTACACTGAGTCCTCGAATCAATGGATTTGCACGAATTAGAACAGCCAGGGGTTCTAGGGCCAAAGCAAACAGGCCGGGTGAGAGTGGGCAGCCCTGCCTAGTGCCACACTGCAAGGAGAAGGACTGTGAACTCAGTCCACCCGTCACCACAGAAGCCTTGGGATTACTATATAAAATATGTATCCATTTAATAAAGGACGGGCCAAACCCAAAACCCCGGAGTACGTGCCAAAGGTAAAAATCATGTAATCTTTACATTTTCCCTTTCAATAGGCATTTGATAAACTTTAAAGGAAAAAGACTTACAGGTTTGCCTGTCTATGTCCATGTCATGCACTTTTAAGATCTCTGGATCCAAGACTTGGCATATCTACTCTCAAACTCAGAGTTCAAATTCCAGCATGGATTATCTGCCCCCAGTTTTACTCATGTTCTGCTTTGGTTTGACCATTACTTTTAATAATAATAATAATAATAATAATAATAATTAATATTATTATTTTTTTTGTCATATAAACAGGGTTCACACTGTTTAAACTTCTTTGACTAGTTTTCTCAAGAACCTCTCTTTTTATCATACCAATTTTAAAATATAGTCAACAGTCAATATATTAAAGAACTACATCAACAAGTGCAGCATTTTAAAGAGACCCTCTCTAAAACTGCTTTATACTCCACATCCATCTCCAAGTCTAGATATTGACTGGACCCATTGAGCCATGTCTTCCTTAGGTTTTGTTCTTTTTCAAATGCTGTAATTTCCTCTTACACTGCTCTTCAAGTAGATCTACCTGGCTATTCTTCTGCTGTCTAAGCAGGATCCCCAGACTTTTCTCCAATGGTCCTTGATATTCTCTTCTCATCACCCTGACTTTCCATGCAGGCCTCCCTATCCACATTCCTTCTCCAACCAACTGCTCCACAGGGGACAAATAAAAAACTCACAAAATTACCATGTATTTAAACTTTTTAGCCTCTTAAATACTAGAGGTGTCTCCAACTTATTTCTTTGGTGATCTCTATAGTTTTCAATGGTTTTAAAGCCCCATTTACATTTATGGGTATTGTAATTGTTATCTATAGTGCATTTTGTTTGCTGGTTTGAAAAAGCAACAGGCTGGATTACTTTAACATTACTGTAACAAGCATACGCTAGCTCAAGAGCAATAACTCTGAACTTGAGCCATTTGATAAATTCCCTTCTTACCCTTAAACTGAAATACCAATAACAGCGTTTCTACTAATTATAATAAACATAATCTAAAAACGAAATACTAATAATTGAGATAAAAGGTCACTTACAAAAGATGACACCAGTGAAAGCCTTTTAGAACCATGGCATATTTTAAATCATATCAGATATCGTAAAATGACATTAAAAAAAGCTTGAAAGGAATGGGTAACTCTTGGGAGCTCATCATAACCCAACTTATCTTTCAGTGTCAACATATTTTCCTCTCTTAGTATTGTTAGTGACTAGTACCACATGAGGTTACTGCCAAAAAGTTGACAAGCTGTTATTTAAAATGGCTATATTTATGTTTTATGGATTCCATCAATATCAACAAGAACCTTTTGTTTTAAATTCCACTGGGCATCATTTGATATTAGGTTAAGAAAGTTCTGACAGTGAGGACTTGAACAATGAATATGAGCTATTATCCAGTAGATTATGGTAAAAATTACTGCAGTTTAGAAATTTGGAGAGCTTTGTGAGAAATACATTGCACAAATATATGTAAATTCAGCCAAAGGGCTACTGTTAAAACAATTGAAAACATGTCATTATTAAATATGTTAAATATGTTGATTGTTACTATCAAACTGAAAATTAACCTTTTTTCCTAAATTCCAGAATTCCAGTGGGCATCTTTTGAGAAAAGGTCACGAGAATGCTGAACAGTGAAGATCAGGATGAAGAACATGAACCACCATCCTACAGGTTATAATGTTGATATTTGGAGAAAAATACAATGCACAAATATACATGGCTATTTTGAAAGATGCAGATCAATATAATTACATACGGTTTTTACAATTCAGAGTGTATTCTGTTAATATACTCAATATTATGAGTATCAGGAGAAATTAAGAAAAATAGGAGGTAGCATTTTTAGTACAGTAACTTTGAAGTATTGTAAGAATAAGAGGAGGGATTAGCAATGGAAGACATTTAAAGCATAATAGTAAAATGTGTTGGCTAAGGCTAACCAGATATGTATCATTAAAGCAGAAACATGGATAGATAGACTTTTAGGCAATATCATTTTTATTTATTAGATGTTCTGTGCTGATGGGAAATGGGAATGAAATTGAGCTATTAACTGAGAATTATTTCTCTACTCTTTGAGGTAAAATGTGTGTGTGTGTGTGTGTGTGTGTGTGTGTGTGTGTGTGTGTGTGTGTGTTGGCTGTTTGAATTGTGAACTAAATTGTGAAGTGGCAAGAATATGGGGAGAAATTGTTAGGGAGACTAAGGCCAAAGTTGTGCAAACTTAGCTAATTCTGAAGCAATTACTTTAGAGATTGTAGCTGTTTCACAGTTTTTTGTCGAAATTACCAGATTTAATCAATGAATACTGAAAATAAATACACATAAATATAAATCTGATATAATTTATTGCAACCTGCTGACATATTCCAAACTGCAGTTATTTTTCAAGGATGACTGTGCCAGCTTTGTACCAGCAGGTGGTTAATGTGGTGGGCAATGAACTGAAAATGTAATTCAGCCAAAAAATTCACCTTTTGCTACTGACTGGGTTTCCCTTCTACCAGTGGACAGTAAAAGCATGCAACATCTGGTCACAGCTAATAACACCTTTGGTTCTGGCAGTATTATCAAACAACATCAGTATGGAAATCAATACCTCTGGCACATTGCTTTGTGCATGCAACATTTTGACAGGCAATCCCACAAAGCCAGATATGTGTTAAATACACTAGAGCAGGTGCTGTAGGAATGGCTTGTATCCCAGTTCTTGTAAGCTAGATGTATGTCTGCTTTGCCCATGTCCTAAATTTAGCTGTGACTAGAGTCATCACAGAATCCAAAACCCTCAGATAGATGCTAAATATCTGCCACAAAATCTGTGACCATTTTAGCTGCTCCTAATGTGCTAGCAATTCATTATATTCCATACAAGAGTATATCTCAAACCAGCTTAAAATAGAGGTCCTTACAAGGTGGCATTCCACATTGTACATGGTAGAGCATTTGTAAGAGCAGAATAAGATCATTAGCGAGTACAAATACCAGACAGGAAGGCTTGTCACCTGGTTAATGGCAAGAAATGTGTGACGTATGTGAGCTACTGAAAACTTTTGAGGATTTACCTTGCTGGTTAGTTGTGTTGGGCTGGAATTAGTGAAAGTCTTCCACTTATATATTTACTGCAGAGAAAACCTGAGGAGCCTGGCTGATGAACCTTCCAATAATGCCAACACTGACATGAATCAGCTAGTGAATGTTAGAATTTTTGAGCCGGATCCTCTCATAGTGTCCCCTAAAAACAATGATGAATACATTTTTGCTACTTTGCTGGACCCCCTCTTTAAACATACAATTTCTGAATTTGTGCCAACACCTGACCAGATTGTGCCAAGGAGCTATCAGCAGCATATCTCTGAGGAATCAAGTGGAGGGCTGCATTGTGGAGGATGAGAAAAAGAAAGGTAGTAGAAAACTAGTAGAAACCGTAGTGCGAAAGAATAATCTTTATGGAATCAGCACCAGCAGTAATAACATCAACAAGGACTTCCCAACATGTTGTCATCATCATCATCATTATAATAATCACAGAAAGCAATTGACGTGTATAGGGGCGGCAATCTAACATTTGTGGTAGTGGTGGCACATCTCTATGGGATTTGCTCCAAAGGTATGGGAACTCTGTACAGTTCCAATGAGTGGTCCCACTGATTATGAGATGCTTACAGCATATTTACAGGATAGCTATATTCTAAGCTGGAACCATGAACTCATTGACTACTGGCAAGCAAAACAGTATGTGTTTCAAGCACTGATATGTGCTGCTGTGAAAACCTATAGTTGTCCACCAGTAAGTGTGCAGTTTAAGTGGGTTTTCAGTGCAACTGGATATATTTTCAATGACCATAGGACACTGCTATCAAGCATTAGGTAGAAAAAATAGAAAACTTTGAAGTATCTATCACATATACTGTATATGTCTCTCTCTCTCTCTCTCTCTCTCTCTCTCTCTCTCTATATATATATATATATATATATATATATATATATATATGAATAAAATAAATAAGGAGAGTGTTTATTATCTAAATATTATTTATTTATTTTATTATTTTATATTTCTTTCTTTGGCTTTCCACACTATCAGATCTGTAGTATAGTACTTCATATAATTTTATTTGCTTCTATATTTGTTTGGTGTTACCTCCATGCTTATATAAATATATATTATATATATATGTATATGTTTTATCAACCACGATAATAACTTACTGAAAAATACTGCAGCAAAGATAGCCTTGAAAAAATTATTGTGCGCTTCCAAATCCCTGAAAAAAATATTTGCTGGTTCTACACCCGCAAGAAACAAAGCCTGAAATAAATTTGATGGAATGGCAAAATTGAAGAATGAATAAAATATACTTGCAAGCTTCAGGATTGCAAAAACATGACCTGAAAAAACATTTTATCCACTACTAGCCTAGTGCCAGCAGTGCTTCATGTTGGTGGCAAACCACCTCCAGATACATTATGCCACACAGTGGCACCCACCATTCTGGCACTTTCTACTGATGCAATTCCTGCTCCTGATTTGTCTAAGCATCAGGTGGATAAAGATGCTACGAGAGACTGGGATCATCAGCAGTGACTTGAGACAAGAGGTGGTATGATGATGGATCCACTTGCCATTATCCCTAGTGTTGCTGAGGCTGCAGTAGCATCACCACAACAAGCCCCCACCACTTCTTGTGCATTTAGTTAGAAGAAGTAGGACAATTATACTTCTCCTTCTGCACCTCCTTTAAAATTCTGGGTGTGTTTGAATATTAATATTTCCCTTGAGAGCATTAAGTAACTGGGCAGATATCATCAACAACTACAATATTCACAGTCTGAAGAAACATTTTGAAAGACCAGGACTTGGAAGATTCACAACTGATATTTCTGCTCTCATACTAATAATAGGCACAACTGCAACCATCACCTTGATGTTTATGTCGACAATGTTAAACCATCCATCAAGAAATCAGGTATCGATATCAGAATGGTCTTTTGTCCGCTACGCTATTGACAAGTGATGACAAGAAGACAATAAAAATAATGAATCCTCCCTGTCACCATCTTGGGATATTCAGCAGTATGGAATGTCTGCCGTTGCTCCCAATGCTCCCTGATATGCTGTATTCAATTGCTCTCTGTCACATTTCTATGCATGGTCAGTGCTCCACTCAAGGAGGTGCAATAGGTGGAGATGAACTGTCAGATCCTCTCATCTACCAACTTGATATTAATCAGTGGGGTGAAGTAACTGAGGTAGTGGGGGTACTGCCAAGGAAGAGGACCCTGAGGGGGCTGAGGAGGGGACCATGGGGATATTTTCCTACACCCAGTCCCTAGCACAAGAAGATGATGATAACAACGATGTTACAGCCATCATCGGATGGCCATGCTACCAAGGTGTATACCCCCCACCTTCCCCTTTTACTACCTTATCACATAAATAGTGCACAGTGAAGTTGCTGATGATTGCACTGTGTCTGCAACAAGGGAGACTATCCCCAAACAATGGGCTTCTTCTTCTCTAGAAGCACATACAATGGCTGGAGCAGATATTGGCTGCCTCAGCTCAGCACTAACACTAGAATCAGGAGAAGTGGTAACATTTACCTGCCGTAGTCCCAGATCACTGCTGGTTGAACCCGTGGCTATGGTGGTCTGTGGCACACTAGCCCGGTCATCAGCCTGCTTCTGTGACAGATGAATGTCTGTCTTTGATGACTCATGCAGGAATTACAGCAGCAAGAAGTGCCAGAATGCCACTGCAGATGATGGTGGTGATGCCCATTCCAAAAACTGCATCTCTTTCTCCTATTCCTTATCACTTTATGCCAAGAATGCTCTAATTCTCTCTTCCACACCAACTTATCCACCACCATCATTCTCATCACCATCACCACCAGTCTCTTGCTGCTCTGTAGGACTGGTTGGAGATTTCAAATGTGACAGAGAATCCCCTGCTGTCACACTATTCATTGTGTCAGAAGGCAGAATACTGACAGAAGTAGCAGCGGACACAAGCAGTTGGTCTGTGCTGATACTGCTATTCAGGGACCTCCTCTTTTTAATTAGTGTTCTGAGATTCATATGGACTATGTTGGAGTACATGGGATCATTCAAGCAGAGGGAAATGGGCTTTCTTCACGCTGTTGCTGCTGGATTCCTCCATCATTGTTTCAGCAGCAGCAGCAGCAGCATGTCCCATCCACTTCTCCTGCTGCTCATTGTACTAGACAGCACAATGTTATTTTTTTCTTTTTTCTTTCTCTGTCTCCCTCTGCTTCCTTTTTCTACCTGTCTATTCTATAACATATCGCATAGCGGGAAGTTTTACTTTTTTCTACAATGGGGGAAGGAAGTTTCAGCACCAATGAAAACAAACATGGAAAATGTAACCTTTCTCATGGGAAAATCTGTGGTGTTAGCAAAACAGTGGAAAATCTAAATGTTTCCCGATGGGTGTGAATTCCCATGGAAAAAGTGGAACATTGTACAATTTTCACAAAAATTCCTGTGGAAACAAAATGTGAATTTTTGCCCATCCCTTCTAGTGACTTTATCGTAGAAGGCTATGTTCTTAACAATTTCAGACTGTGGGCATTTCTCAGTTCAGCAAATTTTAAGGGAAGCTTTGTGGTATCCTTTTATAGTATGGTAATTAGGACTTTAGAAACTGGTTTAATGATAAGTCAAATTTTTAGTTACAACTTACTGAATCTCAAGCACTTAAACCAGCTCAGCAATACTCAAGGATTGTGATCAAGTCTGGTGAGGGGGTGGGGTTGTTATTTATGACTTAGAAGCTTCTTTAGATGAAACTTATAGTTTCCTTCTGGGTCTCATTTATGATAAAGTCCTTGGGAGCAACCCCATCCTCCCTTTTACTTGGAAACTTTGTGGAAACTTTGTGACTAAATTGAGGGATATATTAGCAAAACTATTATTAGTAACAGTGAATGAGAATATATATATATATATATATATATATATATATATATATATGTAAGGCTATTGGTTAGCCTGGAGTTGTGGGAGGGCCAGTTGGAGACATTTATACCAGCCTCAATCCTTTCCTCGGGACTGTGCAGAGCTCCGACTGAGCTCTGTGTTAGAGGGCAAAGAAGAAGAGGAAGCCGTGATTACATTATTGCGACGTGACCACAAGGCTACCACAGCAGTAGGCAGTCCGAGTTCTTCACGCCCTGGAGGCTGAACATCTTGTGAGGATTTACTTGCTTGGCGTGTGAACTGCCTTCTCTTACGGTGCCCGCTTGGCTTCTTCTACTCACAGTGCTCAGGGAATCTTCTGGAATATGGTGATATTGTCACAGATTTTTTAGATGAACACTCAGACAGGATGGTAAGGTTAAAATGACTTTATTGAAAGAGCGCAAACAAGGAATAAGGCCCTGAGGCCCACAATGCAAATCACACAGTGATATACAAATACTCCATAGCAATAATACAGCAGTGCTAGAATAGGTGGACTGGAACAGCAGGTTAACAGCCAGTAGAGAGGCTCTTGACAGGATAGTGAGTATGAGGGCAACCCGTTGGTGAGCTGACCAAGAACGTACACCGGGGGAGCATGTGAAGCGGAACTGGCACTCCCCAGATGCCTGGTCACCCAACTCTGAGGAGCAAAACCACACTGGCCCAAACTGTATGGAAATGGCTATGAGGCAACTCTGACCCAGACTGTATGGAATGGCAGCTAGGCAACTTCGACCCAGACTGTATGGCAACAAGGCAGCAAGGACCAGACTCAGTCCCCTACTACCGGGCAACCGTGGAGTGGCAATGCTACCCTCAGGAAGGGTAACTGAGACCAAGGTAGCTGCTAGAGACAGACCCTAGAATGCTAGGGGTGGATCAAGGCGACAATAGGCAACGGTAATACAACCAGTGACCACAACCTGCAGAATGGAATGTGTAACGCTGGCTCTAGTTTGCGGTACTGCAGAGAGCAGAGAAGCCCTTATCTGGACTAGCCAGGTATCCACAGGGTTAATGGTAACGCCCAGCAACTCATAGAAAAACTAGAAAAACTCATAGAGGGAGTGAGCACAGCGTATCAGGTAGGAAGGCCACAGAGAGAGAGAGATCAGAATAACACAGTCAGTGTAAGAACACCTATACTGGTACTTTGAATGTGCACACTGCTAGCAGCGGTTATAGGAGCAGCTGAAGCCCAAGCTTAGCCTTTGGTTGACAAGAAACAGCGCCACGTGGTGCACCACCACAGCTAATGCAAAGCCCAGTATCACAATGGCCACCAGGGGTCACCAAGGGCATGAGTGAACATGGTTGGTACCGGGGCTGGTAACCTAACCGGAGTAGTAACGGGAGGAACAGCGCCACCAGCGCTCAGCCCTGGAACGAGTCCAATGGCCAGATACAGTCGACAACGGAACGGGTCACAGTCTGAAGTGGTCAGACCAGGAGCAACACACAGCCAGATGTAGTCAGCAACGGAGTGGGTTCTCCAGCCAGCAGCGGTCAGCAACGGAGCAGGTTCTTCAGCAGGATACAGTCAGCAATGGAGTGGGTTCTCCAGCCAGCAGCAGTCAGCAACGGAGCGGGTTCTTCAGCCAGATACGGTCAGCAATGGAGCAGCTTCTTCAGCCAGATACGGTCAGCAACGGAGCGGGTTCTCAGCCAGAATACAGTCAGCAAAGGAGCGTAGCAACAGGAACTTCAGGAACAAACTTGTAGTCAGAGAGGCCAGGTCATACACGAATCAGCAAAGTGTAGAATAGACTCAGGAACTCGTACACCACGAAAGGGCGTCTAAGGGAGGACATCACAGGGTATATAAAGGCAAGCCCAGTGTAAACAATTAAGACCAGCCAATCAGTAAGCAGCAGAGAATAACAATGTCGTTGCTCAGCAACAGAAGCATGGGCACCATGATAGATATAAGCAACACAAGCTATGTTCTCTAATGTTCCACAGGCTATTACACGATTACATGCCCTAGCAGGTGGAAAACCTGAGGCTTTAGTCCACTCATCCAGTATAAGCAATGCCGCGGTATTAATTAAAATAATCCAGCTCTAGCGACAGACCCAAACTACAAGGTCCACATGCTTTCCTTAAAGGTTTCAGTAGTGATGTCCAATAATGCGTAAGCAACATCTGTATATTCTATTTTTGTGTGAGCGGGGTAGCCCGTCTCCCACTTGTGCTTGTTCCATCACACATCCTTTTCCATGCCTTCACTCCGTTAGATACTATATGAAGCTATACAGAGGAAGGGAAGGATAATACTAGAATGCGACATGTATTTTTCATGCAGAGGGTGATAGAAGGGGGCTAGTTAGTACGATGGATACACATAACATTAATATTATGCTCCATGTGTTCTTATATAACTAGGGTTTTCCAGTGCACTCAGCCATATTAATCTTATCATAGTTCCATGTATGCTAGTTACCAGTAAGTGCATGTCCCTTGTCTTAGGCACACTCTAGGTATCTACTATATGATATCATCATGCCCTGACAATATTGTTTGTTTTACTTAGTGCGGATACATGTTAGATATCCGAACTGACAGTGTGAACCTTATTACTAGTGATGATCGAGCACCCCGATGCTCGGGTGTTCGGGTGCTCTGGCCGAGCGCCCCCGGAGGCTCAAGTGCTCGGCCGAGCACCCGAGCCCCATTGAAGTCAATGGGAGGACTCGAGCATTACACCAGGCACCCCCTGCTCTGATGAGGGGAGGGTGCCTGGTTCATAGGAAAAGGTCAGAAAATGATGGAAACACCACAGAAATGGTTCAGGGACAGCATAGGGAGGATGTCTGGATGCATCTTGGACTCCAACGTCGCTGCTGGGAACAATGTTTCGCCCGTAGTACGCCATTTTTACAGACTGACCGTAAAACACACAAAAAGGAAGATAAAAACGATTTTAGGCGAAAAATTGTTACCAAACAGTATTTGCTGTATATTTACTTGTATATCATCTGAAAATTCTGCAAAAAATTTCATAGATTTTTCGGAACTGGGGCCATGATTAAGAGGGAAACGTGCGCAGCGTAAAGCAGGTGTTCAACGTGGTTATGGCCCGGGTAAGGTACAGCATTCAGGAACGGAGGCCGCAGCTACCACAGGTTTTACAACATGTCCGTTTGCCCTTGTTAAGTCCAAAATTTATAGTCGGAACAGTGGGGTCTGATCCATTGAGTAAAAGTGACGAAGTGACTTAGTGGATGAAGCCAAGAACTACCTTCTGCTCTGTCGAACACCCCAGCCCTATTTAATTCAATGGGAGGACCTGAGGCACTCCGATACAACCTGTA
The DNA here is from genome assembly GCA_037306005.1 of Rhinophrynus dorsalis. Taxonomy (NCBI): domain Eukaryota; kingdom Metazoa; phylum Chordata; class Amphibia; order Anura; family Rhinophrynidae; genus Rhinophrynus; species Rhinophrynus dorsalis. The sequence continues at coordinate 304,521,062 of CM074720.1, read as the reverse complement.
TATCACAAAATGGAGGGCCTCATTCACATTGTGGTACAATAGTTCAGGTAGTGGTCCAACACTCATAAAACCTATGCACTAAGTGAAAGGGCTGCCAAAAATTAGACTGAAATGTCACTCCAATACACCCTTTATTACACATAAAGGAGGGCATCATACACACCCTTGAAAAATTAGGATTAATGGCCTGCTGGTGACCCTCTAAAACATTAGGGGCGAGGGCATGCCGCTAAGCTGACCATCTAAAACATTAGGAATGAGGGTCTGCTGCTGAGCCGACCATCTAAAACATTATGGGTGAGGGTCTGCTGCGGAGCTGACCATCCTAAACATTATATGCGAAGGCCCGCTAGTGAGCTGACGCTATAAAACATTATATGAGAGGGCCCGCTAGAGAGCTGACCCAATAAAACATTATATGAGAAGGCCCGCTGGTGAGCTGACCTATACAAAAATTGTCAAACAGGGCCCGCTGGTGAGCTGGCCCTATATAAAAATTATATCTCAGGGCCCGCTGGTGAGCTGGCCCTATATAAAAATTATATCACAGGGCATATGGAAGAGGAGGAGGAGGATGAGAAGATTAAGAGTCAACCATATATCCATTTTTTGGGTGGAAGGGGTGAATGGGAATACAGAGTATTCCCATCATTGTAAATAACATATCTAAAGTGACTTTATGTTCACCCGGGGCTTTCCTCCAGTGGAGTGGAGAAGTCAGGGGAAATCCAGGCCTTGTTCATTTTTATAAGTGTCAACCTATCAGCATTTTCGGTGGAAAGGCGGATACGCTTATCTGTTATGATGCCACCAGCAGCACTAAATACCCGCTCAGACAGAACGCTGGCGGCAGGGCAGGCCAGCACCTCCAAGGCGTAGAGTGCCAGTTCATACCACGTGTCCAGCTTGGACACCCAGTAGTTGTAAGGCACAGAGGGATCAGTGAGGACGCTGACACGGTCTGCTACGTACTCCTTCACCATCTTCCAAAACTTTTCCCTCCTTGTGACACTAGGCCACGCATCAGGGTGAGGGTGCTGGCGGGGTGTCATGAAGGTGTCCCACGCCTTGGAGAGTGTTGCCCTGCCTTTGTCGGAACTGCTGTGTGCTCCCCTTTTCTCCCCTTCTCGGTTGGCCAAGGTAGCACGTACTCTGCCGCCAGCGTTGTCAGATGGAAAATTTTGGAGCAATTTTTCGACAAGAACCTTCTGGTATTGCAGCATTTTGCTTGTCCTCTCCACCGGAGGAATGAGAGATGAGAAATTCTCTTTGTAGCGGGGGTCCAGAAGGGTGAACACCCAGTAATCCGTGTTGTCTAAAATGCGTATAACGCGTGGGTCACGGGAAAGGCAGCCTAACATAAAGTCAGCCATGTGTGCCAGAGTACCAACAGGCAAGATTTCGCTGTCCTCACCAGGAGGATGACTCTCAATCTCCTCATCCTCTTCCTCCTCTTCTGCCCACCCACGCTGAAGAGATGGAAATAAAGTTCCATGGCTACCCTCTGTAGCGGAGGCAACCGTGTCTTCCTCCTCCACCTCCTCCTCCGCCTCCTCCAATTGTCGCTGAGAAGACGAAGTGAGGGTGCTCTGGCTATCACCTTGTGTAAGCTCTTCCTCCCCCATTTCCACCTCTTCCACATGCAAAGCATCGGTTTTAATTGTGAGCAGCGAGCGTTTCAGTAGACACAGAAGTGGGATGGTTACACTGATAATAGCGTTATCGCCGCTCACCATCTGTGTCGATTCCTCAAAATTGCGTAAAACCTTACAGAGGTCTGACATCCATTCCCACTCCTCACTTCTGATTAGAGGAAGTTGAACGGAGAGGCGACGACCGTGTAACAGCTGGTACTCCACTACTGCCCTCTGCTGCTCACAAAGCCGGGCCAACATGTGGAAGGTGGAGTTCCAGCGCGTGCTCACGTCACACAGCAGCCGGTGAGCTGGCAATTGTAAGCGCTGCTGCAGCGTCAACAGGCCGGCTGAAGCTGTAGATGACTTACGGAAATGTGCACACACGCGGCGCACCTTCGTCAAGAGATCATGCAAATTGGGGTAGGTTTTTAGAAATCGCTGAACCACTAAATTAAATACATGCGCTAGGCATGGTACGTGTGTGAGCTTGCCGAGCTCCAAAGCCGCCACCAAGTTACGCCCATTATCACACACAACCATGCCTGGTTGCAGGTTGAGTGGCGAGAGCCACTGCTCGGTCTGGTGACTAATCCCCTGCAACAGCTCTGAGGCCGTGTGCTGTTTGTCCCCAAGGCAGATCAGCTTCAGCACGGCCTGTTGACGCTTCCCCACTGCAGTGCTACACTGCTTCCAGCTACCGGCTGATGGGTGAGTGGCGCTGCGCGCAGAGAATTCGGAGGTGGAAACGGAGGAGGAGGAGGAGGAGCCAATAACGTAGGTGCTGGCGGAAACCCTGATGGAGGTAGGGCCCGCAATCCTCGGCGTGGGTAGCACCTGTGCCATCCCAGGGTCCGAGTCGCTCCCAGCCTCCACGACATTCACCCAGTGTGCCGTCAGGGAAATGTAGCGTCCCTGGCCACAAGCACTTGTCCATGTGTCAGTCGTTAAGTGGACCTTCCCAGTAACTGCGTTGGTCAGGGCACGGGTGATGTTAAGGGACACATGGTGGTGTAAGGCGGGGACGGCACACCGGGAAAAGTAGTGGCGGCTGGGGCTGCGTACCGAGGGACAGCTGCTGCCATCAGGCTGCGGAAGGACTCAGTGTCCACAAGCCTAAATGGCAGCATTTCAATGGCCAGTAATTTGGAAAGGTGTGAGGTTAGTGCTATGGCCTGTGGGTGGGTAGCTGGGTATTTTCGCTTGTGCTCAAATGCCTGGGGTAACGACATTTGGACGCTGCGCTGGGACAGGGAAGTGGATGTGGTTGCTGATGGTGCTTCAGATGGTACAGGTGCAGGGCGGGAGGTATGCGGGCCTGCGCCTTCGACAGACGATTGGCCGGCACCGAAAACAGGGGAAGAGGAGGCAGTGGTGTGGCCTGCAGACACAGATTGGCGATCCGGGCGTTCCTCCCACTTATTACGGTGCTTGGATGCCATGTGTCGGATCATGCTGGTGGTGGTGAGGTTGCTAGTGTTCATGCCTCGGCTCATTCTGGTGTGGCACAGGTTGCAAACTACAATTCTTTTGTCGTCCACACTTTCCTTAAAAAAACGCCATACCGCGGAACACCTAGCCCTTGGCAAGGGAGATTTACGCAAGGGGGTGCTCCGTGGAACATTTGCGGGCCGGTTTGGTGCGGTCCGCCTTCTTTCTTTTGCCACACCACTGCCTCTTCCAGCCTGTTGCGGTGCTGCAGATGGCTCACCCTCAGGACTGCTGTCATCGCTCGGCTTTCCACCTTCCCAGGTGGGGTCAGTGACCTCATCATCCACCAAGTCCTCCTCCACTTCCTCACTCTGATCATCCTCCTCATTTCTTGATCCCACCACATCCTCAGTCATTGACAACTGTGTATCATCCTCCTCATCAAGGTCTTGAGACAGTAATTGTGGTTGATTTGATGGCAACTGTGTCTCATCATCATCATCCACTTACTTTGACCCTCTGTCATCTTCTTGTGATTGGGTACCCTCTAGAGGTTGTGAATCAGGGCACAAGATCTCATGTTCCTCTGCAAGAGTGCTTGGAGAGAGGTTCAAATCAAGGATTGGTGATGAGAAGAGCTCCTCACTATATCCCAGTGTGGGATCACTTCTTTGGCCAGACCCTCTATGGTGGGAGGAAGGATGATCAGGGTGAGGATTATGTTGACCAGACTCTTGGCTAGTGAGAGTGGACTTGGTGGAAGACAGGGTGGTGCTTAATCGACTGGAAGCAGTATCACCTGAAATCCAACCGACCACCTCTTCGCAGTGGTCTGACCTCGAGAGTGATGTCCTGCGACGCCCTGTAAACTGAGACATGAAGCTAGGTATGGTGGATGTCTTTCTTTCTTGTGCTCTGGCACCAGGCACAGTTTCTACGCGTCCTGACCCGCGCCCTGAACTATCAGGATCACGTCCACTTCCCCTTCCCTTTTTACCCGCCTTCTTCATATTAAACGGAATATATGCCGGGAATCTGCGGCTAGGCACACGAAACAGAATGTGACGCTAATCTGCGGCTAGGCACACTAAACAATATGTGACGCTAATCTGCGGCTAGGCACACTAAACAATATGTGACGTTAATCTGCGGCTAGGCACACTAAACAATATGTGACGCTAATCTGCGGCTAGGCACACGAAACAGAATGTGATGCTAATCTGCGGTTAGGCACACGAAACAGAATGTGACGCTAATCTGCGGCTAGGCACAGTGAACGGAATATGTGACGTTAATTTGTGAATTTGCACACTAAACAGAATGTGACAATAATCTATGGCTAGGCACACGTTTAAAATGGCCCTTTTTGTCGCTGCGTTGTAAAATCATTGGCCCTGTGCACCTAACAGAATATGTCAGCTTGTCACTGCACTGTGAAATATTTGTCCCTGTGCACCTAGTACAATGTCACCTTAGAACATGTCCCCCCCCACAAAAAAATGAAATTCTGCCACCCCCAAAAAAAATTAAATGCTGCCCCCACACACAACAGTCCTAAAAAGGACTTTTGGGTCTTGAAAGAGTTTCAACAATTTTATTCTCCCTACACTGACTTCCTGTGCATCTAGTATTATATGTCACCTTACAAATATCCCCCCCACAAAAAAAAGGAAATTGTGCCCCCCCAAACAAAATATAAATGCTGCCCCCACACACAACAGTCCTAAAAAGGACTTTTGGGTCTTGAAAGAGTTTCAACAATTTTATTCTCCCTACACTGACTTTCCCTGCCTAAGCGCATCTCTCCCTGGCTAAGAATGAGCCGAACTCGCGCGTCGGGTGCTATACAGCACCCGATCACGGGTTCTGGCCAGCCAATCAGTGTAATGCCAGCAGCCAACATGGCTGCTGGCATTACACTGATGTCAGAGCCTTCCCGCACGTTTATTGGCTGTGCAGCAGCTGCGAAACGTGCGGGGAGGAGACCCGAACATGGCGGGCGAGCACATGCGGTACTCGTACGAGTACTGCCATGTGCCGAGCAGAGCGATGCTCGAGCCAAACCGAGCTTCGGCCGAGCATGCTCGCTCATCACTACTTATTACATGTTTTAAGGATTTGCTATTTATGTGTATTTATCTGGTAGACGTGGGTATTTGTGATTATGTTTTAAAAACCTTATGCACATGCTACTATGAGATCAAGCCATCTGTGCTACCACGGCACGGTACTTATTATCTGTGTCGTTTTGGTTTCAGTTAGTCTATCATGTATTCTTAGGCCTGTGATATTCCTATTTATAAGATTAATGTTAACATTTAGTGTGGTTGGGTATTATTATTAACCAGTCTAGACACAGGAAGTTTCAGAAGCCTGTCAAGAGACAGGAAGTTGGTCGCAAGCATCTGAAGGTAAGGTTTCATATTAAAACGATCATGTCGATATCAAGTCAGGGTGTAGGATGACTAACCTTTGTTGTCATCCAGTATGTAATAAGGATATGAAACATTATCAGGATATGTCATTGGCGTTGCATCCATTAAAATAAGGGAGCTCTATTTTGTTAAGTCACCATCATGTTCCAGATCTTGATTTTGGGGGCAAGGGCACTAAAGACCATAAGCTCACATAGGGTCGCAAATTTCAGAGGGTCAAGGTATCAGAATTTGGGGCTGTAGCTACCTCTGTGATAAAGGCAAGAATGGAGCATCATCAGTTAGAGACCAAAGCACACAATGGACTCAGTCTCAGAGGTGTCTAGATAATCAGGAATTGGGGCTGGAGCTATTTCTGAGATAAGATCTTTTACGTCATTCAGCTGTGTACTTCACGAGTAGGTCATAGGGTATTATTGGTATGTTCTTGTATGTTCTCAACTAGGAATGCTATAATTAAATCTATAGGTTATCTCCCATAGAGATACTGTTTGTCTGTAAATTAGTGTCTCGCTTTTCATTCCTGTCTCCTCATTTCAGAGACACGCATACAGTCTCGAGCAAGTTACTTGCAAGGGGCAGAGATAGGATAGGTTTGTGTTAGACTGCTGGTTCGTCTTTCAGTATGGTTAGGGGAAGGCTACAGCTTAGTCCCGTCCCACGTTTCCCTTGGCCCAACTCATAGTCAGAGCCTTCCCCCCGTTTTCTGTATTGACAGGGTACCACCTGTCATACCCATTCTATAGTCATAGGGTTTCTCTACTGCTTAAGATTATTTGTCACCGCGAGACCAACACCCCAGCCTATCGCATAGGCCTCACGCCTATCGGTCCAAATCATAGGTAGCGTCTCGCATCAGCCACTTGGAACCAGAGAGGGACTCACCAGTCACCATATAAGTTAATATTTTCTCTCTCTTCACTAAGCAAGGCGGGTCATGAACCAGCAACATTATAGGAATGATTTTATTTTAACCTATGTGGTCATTCAGTATGTAAGACATGCCATTGAAGCTGCATTCAGTTGTGGAGCTGCATTCAGTTGTGGAGCTGCATTCAGTTGTCCTTCTCCTTTGATTAAATCTCCATGTTGTTTGTAGCAGATGGTCCATCCATTTAGGATCAGCTACAGACGGATAATTCCAAATACGACAGCTATGGAGATCTTTATCCTGTTCCACAGGCCCCTATTGTTAATAGTTACGTTCTAGATCTTGTCTTTGGGGCTAGGGCATCTAGACCAAGCACTACGGGTCTCAAATCTCATAGGTATCTAGATAATCAGGAAGGGAGCTCTGTCATTTGAAGCTCCTACTTCGAAGTCTCACACGGAGATCTCTTTATGTCTTTCATCTTCATTCTTCACGATTAGGTTCCTAAAGTTATATTGGTATGTTCTTGTATGTTCTTACACTAGGAAGTCTATATTTAAATCTAATAGGTTTTATCTCACACAGAGATACTGTTTGTCATTAAACTGGGTATCTCGTATATCATTACCATCTCCTCATTTCAGAGACACGCATACAGGCTACAGCATGTTACTTTCAGAGACAGAGATAGGTTTAGGTTATGTTAAGTCTGCTGGTTCATCTTTTAGGTTGGTTAGGAGAAGGCTATAGCTTAGTCCCATCCCACATTTCCCTCTGACCAGTTCATAGACAGAGCCTTCTTCCTACATACAAAGGATGCTGGAGGATGTTGATAATCATGGCCGCTGGAACAATATAAGAGTGAGAGGCCTATCGGAGGATGCCCCGCCAGCGGAGTTACACACCACACTTACGTCTCTCTTCAACGCAATCCTGGGAAGACCGGAGGGAACTCAGCTGGGGATTGAACGCATGCATTGAGCCTTGTGGCCACGAGGCCCGAGCACCGGTCCTCCATGCGATGTCGTTTGTTGCCTGATGAGCTTTGGTCTGAAAGAAGAGATTATGAGGAGGGCTAAGACACAGAGGTCCTGGCCTACTGGGGACCGTAACTTTGTTCCAAGACCTGTCCTGGACCACTCTGCAGAAGCGCAGGGCCCTACAGCCTTTGATGCAGGCCTTAATGGCACAGAATATTACCTATCGGTGGGGCTTTCCCTTTAGTCTCACAGCCCAGACTGGATCTGTTCAGTATGTGGTGAGGGCTCCTGCTGATGTTCCTGGCCTCATTCGAGCGGTGAACTTACTGTCCTTTCATGTCCCCGATTGGGATGATCCGGTGCACTTGGAGTGGATGAGAACACAGGGGCGGAGGAGTGATCATCTCTCGCTTGGAACATGGCCTGGTAACATTGGTTCTTCCATCTCTGGTTCTTTGGATACCCCGTCCATGCCTCTACTGAACTCTTATCATCTACTGTTGTACTGGTTTGGAGGCATAATGACATGTCTTTCCCACAGTGTTCCTATCGGGACCCTTTATACTAGCAGCGTGGAGCTGGAGGTGTTGACACAAGGTTTACTCTCGGGGAGCTTGGGCACTCACTGTGATGGTTCTGATGGGCAGCATGGGGGGGATCAGGAAGTAGCCACTCAGGGCTGGATTCACATCTCAGGAGCCTGTAGGCACAGAAATCTGAAGTGCCCCCATTGGCCATTTCCACAATGCTCCAAATCTCCACATTACCCCCCCATCAGCTCCACATTGCCCCCCATCAGCTCCACATCCACATTGCCCCATCAGCTCCACATCCACATTGCTCCATCAGCTCCACATTGCCCCATCAGCTGCCCCCATCAGCTCCACATTGCCCCCATCAGCTCCACATTGCCCTCATATTGCCCCATCATTTCAACATTGCCCTCATCAACTCCACTTTGCCCCATCATCTCAACATTGCCCCCATCAGCTCTACATTGCCCCCATATTGCCCCATCAGCTCCACATTGCCCCATCAGCTCCATATTGCTTGCCCCCCATCATCCCCATATTGCCCTCACATTGCCCCCATCATCTCCACATTAAGCCTCACATTTCCTACCTCCCTGGTGGTCCAGAGGCAGGAGAGATATGTGCTTCTACACAGACCTGTAGCTTCTGGAGCTCCCACGCAGTCTTCTCTTTAGTAATGCAGAGCTCTGGGAGATTATGTCATCTCCCAGCGCTCTGTATTACTAAAGAGCTGGGGGAGCTCAGCAGCTACAGGTCTGTGCCTAAGAAGGTACAAACCTTACATGCAGCGGGCGGCGCGATGCAGAGCAGAGCGGCACACCACTTAAAAAAAAATAGATTCCTATGGCAGGCGCCCCTCTGTAGGGTGCGCCTGTAGGCAGATGCCTACTCTGCCTTATAGAAAATCCGTTCCTGTAGCCGCTCTTCCTTTGCGTCTCACCATGACTATTGAAGTAACTGATAGCCATGTTGGACTGCTGCTTCTAGTATTGGGTGACTTCTAAATACCTAGCTTGGGAATGGGGAGTAGGATTGCATTGGTCTACCTGTATCAGTTGGTGGGAGTGTGGATAATGAGCATCTGTCTAGATTATAGTGGAATGGGGGATTTTGGGATCTTGCCAGTGTGATGCTTACATGTAATATGTATGTATATCAGAGGTTATATTGTGGAATTGTGAGAAGTCTATGCTGTATTGCCTTGTTTTTTGGTTTTCATTCCTTGTAACTATTCTTTATATTTCTTGTACTTTTACTGAAAATTTCTTAATAAAATCGGATTGCAACTATAAATCCATTAAAATTATAAAATTTGTATTTTTTGCTCTATGGTACAGGTGTTTTGATATTTTCTTACTTTATGCACGTAGCCACCTTTATTCTAACATATATGTTCATATCTAGGAATGCGCAAAAATGTTCACCTCAAAACAAAAATCGGTGAAAAATGTCACTTCCCGCTTGGCTACTACTGTCCAGTGAAAAGTGCCATTTTCCCACTTTTTTCACCTAGCTCATTGCATTGAAATCAATGGGATGAAATTTTTTTTATCACCACATGAAAGTTTTCTCTACTTTCTCTGCAGGCATGTAAAAGGGTGTGAGGTTCTCACAGCATGTCATTCTGTGTTTGTGAGAGGAGAAAGCAGCATGTTTTAGAGCTAGAGTAGATAGGCAAATAAAGGGGAATTGAAGCTTAGTTTAGGGGGTCATTTAGGTAGGACATTTGTTCTCTGAATTAGGGGAGTCTGGGGGCACTCTGGGGCAAAAAAGTGGGGAAGGAGGCTGGCCTCAAATATCTCAAAATTCAATGTGAGTGACTGGCAAGACACAGGCAGCTGGGTTCAAATTTGTTTCCTGATCTTGCTATTATTGTCTGGGGAAAGAAGTTGTTAATTTTGCTTTTTAGTTATAATTTTGTTTTTTGACAGACTGATAAGATAGAATGGACAACTTAAAAAATTAAAATAAAAAATAATAAAAATTAAACTAAAAATATAATAAACAAATAAATATATTAGGTGAAAGACAGCTGACAGTGAGACTGACATGAGCTGTGACTGAGGCAGACTTTATAGACAGCAGACTACATTGAGAATTTTGTTGAAGGATAAGACAAGACATCACACCTCCATCAGTTGTGTATTGTAGAGAGTAAAAACATACAATAGTTGAGTAATGTCCCGCAAATGCACGAGGGACAGGGAGAAGGGGAAAGGTGGAGCAGTGCAGGGATGTGGGATTAAAATGGTAATTCATATACTAACTGCAGCCATGGTTGCTGGAGCATGTGCAATAAATGATCCCTCTCCTCCCATGGAGGATACAATATGTCAATGTTCCACCAGAACCAGAAAAAAAAACCAAAAAACACTGAAAATGACAACAAGGCACATTGTATTGTTGATGATGGCAATGGCAAAATGGAGGAAGGTGTAGCAGCTGAACCAAATGCTGCATCTGACAGTGAGGCAGACAAGCACTAAAACAACTGTTCTCAAAGTAATTGCAAACTTTGTGAAAGTAAATGTAAAAGAAATGTTTGATGCCCCTAAAAGCTTAGAGGAATATAAGGGTAGTGAGCAAGAAGAGGTGGAAGATTTGAGGACAACCTAATGATGACTGTTGATAATGATGTAGATGTAGAATATTTCCCTCCAGCATCCTTGTCTTCTTCAGATACAGATGAAGTTGGGAGTGAGAGAGATGATGTAATGGCCAGAAAGTTAGCAGAAAGTCAAAAGCTCAGTCTTCCACGACTGAAAAGGAGCACTGTGCCTGTTTATAAATTGTTTTGTAGACCATTGGAAACTCTGACCCTGGACAAGCAAAGATGGCAAAAAGTACACAGTCATCCAGTCAGTCATCATCAGCATTTTCACTGCTTCCAAGCCCAATTTCCACTCAGCCACACGCACTTGTGTTGAGTAACCAGCAACAACAACAACAGCAACACAGGTTATTAACATCCACAATCTTAGCTTGACAAGTGCCTCCGCTCCGATGGAAGAGCTGCACCTTTGATATCTAGTAGTAGTAGCAGCAGTAGAATTGCATCAACATCTAGCCCTAGTAGAAGTAGCAGCCCCTAGGGAACCCCGCAGTTCATGAAGTCCACAGTATGGAGATGCTTCAGTCAGGATCCAAAAGCTATGACAGAGAAAGCCGGGTCAAATGTATTAACAACACCACAATTGAGGAGGTGGAGGAGGAGGGATGTGAAGAAGGGTTGCTACCAACTACCAGATTTGGTAACACTGCTATAACCAATAAGTAATGTGCATCAGTAATCTGAGAAGAAGGATAGCTTATATTTGACAGAAACATGATAATGGTAAAACTGAACTGCTGTAGGAATATATATATATATATATATATATATATATATATATATATATATATATATAAACTGCTCCAAAAAATAAAGGGAACACTTAAACAACACAAAGTAACTCGAAGTCAATCACACTTCTGTGAAATCACACTGTCCACTCAGGAAGCAACACTGATTGACAATCAATTTCACATGCTGTTGTACAAATGGAACAGACAACAGGTGGAAATTATAGGCAATTAGCAAGACACCCCCAATAAAGGAGTGGTTCTGCAGGTGGTGACCACAGACTACTTCTCAGTTCCTATGCTTCCTGGCTGATGTTTTGGTCACTTTTGAATGCTGGCGGTGCTTTCACTCTAGTGGTAGCATGAGACGGAGTCTACAACCCACACAAGTGGCTCAGGTAGTGCAGCTCATCCAGGATGGCACATCAAGGCGAGCTGTGGCAAGAAGGTTTGCTGTGTCTGTCAGCGTAGTGTCCAGAGCATGGAGGCGCTACCAGGAGACAGGCCAGTACATCAGGAGACGTGGAGGAGGCCGTAGGAGGGCAACAACCCAGCAGCAGGACCGCTATCTCCACTTTTGTGCAAGGAGGAGCAGGAGGAGCACTGCCAGAGCCCTGCAAAATGACCTCCAGCAGGCCACAAATGTGCATGTATCCACTCAAACGGTCAGAAACAGACTCCGTGAGGGTGGTATGAGGGCCCGACGTCCACAGGTGGGGGTTGTGCTTACAGCCCAACACCGTGCAGGATGTTTGGCATTTGCCAGAGAAGACCAAGATTGGCAAATACGCCACTGGCACCCTGTGCTCTTCACAGATGAAAGCAGGTTCACACTGAGCACATGTGACAGACGTGACAGAGTCTGGAGACGCCGTGGAGAACATTCTGCTGCCTGCAACATCCTCCAGCATGACCGGTTTGGCGGTGGGTCAGTAATGGTGTGGGGTGGCATTTCTTTGGGGGGCCACACAGCCCTCCATGTGCTTGCCAGAGGTAGCCTGACTGACATTAGGTACCGAGATGAGACCCTGGGTTCCTCCTAATGCAAGACAATGCTAGACCTCATGTTTGATAAATTTGATTTCCATTGAGAATTTTTGTGTGATTTTGTTGTCAGTTCATTCATTCAGATCTAGGATGTGTAATCTTAGTGTTCCCTTTATTTTTTGAAGCAGTGTATATATATATATATATATATATATATATATATCTATATACACTACCATTCTATATATATATACTACCATTCAAAAGTTTGGGGTCACTTAGAAATGTCCTTGTTTCTGTTGTGGGAGCAGCTTGACCATATGGTATGTAAGAAGTGCCCATCAAGCCAACCTAAATTGTGGGAAGTGCTTCAGGAAGCATGGGGTGAACTCTCTTCACATTTCCTCAACAAAATGACAACTAGAATGTCAAAGGTCTGCAAGGCTGTAATTCCTTCAAATGGAGGATTCTTCAACGAAAGAAAAGTTTGAAGGACACAATTATTATTTAAATTAAAAATCATTATTTCTAACCTTGTCAACGTCTTGACTGTATTGCCTCTTCATTTTGCAAGTGACCCCAAAGTTTTGAATGGTGATATATATATACATATGCACATCAATCACACCACTCCAGTCCCCCCCCCACCATTATCATACACGCCTGCCACATTGTAGGTTGTACTTTTTTTTGTTTTTAATCTCTTGACATCATCATGAATTTGTGTCAGTTCACTTAAGCAGGAATACATTTTCCAAGGAATATGTTGCTATAGGACTCACAACTTTGACTTTCAGATACATATTTCTCCACTGTAGCCCTCAGAAGAAGTAATATTGTGTTGGGAAATGTTGTACCATAGGAAATATAGGTGAAATATTTGTTGGAATAGGATAAAAATTGTTGGAATTGGTGAAAAGGAGAAAACTTTTGTGAAAAAAGAGAAAAATTGTCTGTTTTTTTGCGAAAAAGTCATGTGGGAAATTTTTCTCATTTTTCAACCAACCATCATATCCCAAAATGGGTCTACTTGAAGCAACCTGCCTAAAACACTAACATGGGGAGCTTTCACCCATAGTTATGCTAAGCAAGTCTCTCTATAAAAGAAGCTCCAGCTGTTATTTGTGTCAGATGTGTGTTCCATATACATCAATGTAATATGTAGTGAAATACATTTGAGTGCTCATAGGGAATGTCACACATGCGGCTTCTATGTAGATATAGAACAAAAGGGCATGCCCTAAAATATTAAGTTGGAATTTGGAAACACAAGAGGGAATGGAAGAAATAACTACTTTAATGATAGGGTGATAGATAAATGGAATAGCTTTATGTCAGAAAATGTTGAGGCTAAAACAACAGATTAATTTAAAGTGGAGCTTTCACCTTAATTCAAGTTTGCATATTTTAAAACTGCATTAAAAACTGCTTATATATCATGTTAGCCAAAAGACCAGCAAATATACAGTATAGTTATGGAGATAGTTATACTTGTTACTATACGCTAATGTATGCTAATTGCGGTATTCGTATGGTACCAGTGATGTTACATATGCTAATTAAGCTTTTCAGTGACATTTCATATGCTAATGAAACCTTTTTAGTCATCTGGCATATGCTAATTTTAATTTCAATTAAATGTTTTATGATAATGAAGCTTTTTAGTGATATTTCATATGAAAATAAAGCCTTCTGACATATCAGGAAATTTTACTTTCACTTTTACCAGAAATAAAAGTGTGACTATCTCCTAAACTATACTTCTATTGGAATTTTGGTTAACATGACACATAGGCAGTTTTAAATAAAGTTTTCAAATATGCAAAGTAAATTCAAGGTGATAGTTCCACTTTAAGAACACTTGGGATAGATATATAGCCTTACTATGAATAAAATAAGTATTAGCTAATTAGATAGACTACATGGGCCAGTTGCATCTTATCTATCATCTAGTTTTTTGTTTCTGTATTTAAGGAAATGGATATATCAGGATAGAGTTGGAAGAAAGAGAAAATAAAACCATGAGGACTCATGAGTAGGGGTGGGCAAAATGTTCTGTTGTGTTCCAGTGGAAAAATCAGAGAAAGCCACATGGTTGTCTACATTTTCATGGGAAAATCTGCCTTACACAAACCACTTAAAATATTCACCTTTTTTGCCTACTGCTAAAATGTTTTTGCTATTTTTTTTCAATGGATTCAGGCTTCCCGCCCTTTTACTTCACATTTTTGTACAAAAAAGTGACATTTCCAGGAAGTGAAACACAAAACCAAGCAGCTAGAGATATAGAGAGGGTGCTAGGCAATTTTGTAGTGATTGACATAGTGAAATAAGGGTATCATTGATGCTTTTTTGGACTCAGGATTGCAGACTTAATAATAGCATATTCTGCGGGATGGAATCTCCTCAGCTGCTGCTTGATTACATGGCTGCGATTACACTCCAGCACATTGCCATATGTGGTCAGCACACCACGCAATGTGCAATGGGTAGACGCGAATTGCCACATCCTCAATCTACAGCACAGCTATCAGCTGGTGGGGGAGGTAATGATGAAAAAGATGGATCACCAGATCCTAGCATCAGAAGGTGATGGTGAGCCAGGTGTTTAGCTCACCATTGAGCTTGCAGGCTCAGGCTGTTCCTCCTCTTCAGTTTCTGCTTGTGACAGGAAGATTTCATCATCATCATTATTATTAAGTCTGCAATTCTGAGTCACTGATTCTTCAGGACTTGTGCCTCTAACAATCCTGAATAAAAAAGAAATCACTGATTCCTCAGGACTTGTGCCTCTAACAATCATGAGTCCAAAAAATCATCATTAATTACTCAGGGATTGTGCCTAACAAGCCTAAGTCCTACAAATCAATGTTTCCCCGGGGTTTGGGCCTCCAACACAAGTCTAAATCATACAAATCAATGTTTCCTTAGGGCTTGTGCCAAACAAGTGCAAGTCCTACAAACCAATGTTTTCTATGGGATTGTGCCTAACAAGTCTAAGTCTGACAACTCAATGTTTCCTCAGGGCATGGGCTTCTAACAACAAGTCTAAGTCCTACAAATTGATGTTTCCTCCGGGTTGTACATAACAAGTCTAAGTCCTACAAATCAATGTTTCATCAGGGGTTGGGCCTCTAACAACAAGTCTAAGTCCTACAAATCATCGTCTGCAAAATACTCTATCCCTTCAAGTATCACCCTCTCCCAGTCATGGCTTATGTCAGGGGGGGTTCCTGTCTCTGTGACGTTCACAATTTTTTCTTTTATTTATTTTTTTATTTTATTGATTTGTTTATTTTTTTTTAACTGTCCCTCCAATCCTAGTCAACAACCCCCCCCCCCAAAATGCCCTGTTCAACTGATTCTTTCCTCAGACCCCAACAACACAGGCACCTTCAGACCCCTTTTATACTATGCCTGTGGGAAATAAAATAAAATTTGCTATGAGTTGTATGTAAATTCAGTATTCCTATTGATTTCAATTCAATGAGCTAGGTGAAAAAAGTGGAAAAACTGTACTTTTCGCTGGAAAGTTCCAGCAGAAATTCTCATGCATCCCTACTCATGAGACAAATCATTACTAAGCAAAAAGCTAAGTGACTGATGAGTAATAAATATTATATACAATTATAGAACTCAAAATAATGAGAAGAGTAGGCAACTGAAATGGGTTCATAAAGAATCCATAACATCTACGAATAATACTCCTCCACTTATTTTAATTTATTTTGATTTATTCATCAGAATAAATATTTAAAATAATACTAGCACCATAACATAAAGGTACCCCTGATATCTGTATTACATGAAATAAGCATCCTAGAAGCTCCTACAGTTTTCTGGGTGGCTCCATGCTCCAGATGGAGCCCCCTCACTAACCCAGCTGATGCCCAAAGCAGCAGTGATCTCTTTAGTTTGATGGGCTCTTTTGGCATATAATCCACGTGGAAGGCTTCACCATGACCTAAAATTTATGATGATGCTCACAGAAGTAGTGACCTTTCCGATGGCTGACTCATATATCCCAGTGAAGCGGTGGCTGTGGGACTACTGAAGGGGCTTATCTAATGTATGAAGCCCCAGAAAACTTTAGACATTTTCAGGATCCTTTTTCCCTTTAAAGGGTTAGTAATGTCTATATCTTAAAAAGGTAATATTGCAGCTATTAGAAAATGAAACTAAATAACCCCAGTCCCATCTCTCAAACCTTTATGGTTTGAGTGATATAGAAGGCTAAAGTTCCACCCTCCCTCCTCTTTCCCTGATGTCAGCTGTAAGAGATTTGAGCCGGCTCTTCAGCAGAGCCGAAATAGCGCTATGTAAAAAGAAATACTTCATCGGAATGGTCTGGTTTGCAGTCACACTTTGTAGGCCATTCCAATGAAGTATTTCTTTGTACACTGAGCTATTTCGGCTCTGCTGAAGAGCCACTTGCTTGTCCTGTTACCAGGATATCCTGCCGTCAACTTACAGCTGACGTCAGGGAAAGTGGAGGGAGGGGGGAACTTTAGCCATCTATATCTTTTTTAAGATATCGATATTACTAACACTTTAACACAGGTAAAATATGGACAACTTTATACTGGTGTCAATGTTCCTTTAATTAGTAATGGATTTTATGTCTGCAGACAAAGAAATTATTCCTTATTGCAGAACTCCAGGGGAGAGATAAAGCGGTGACAAAGCAGAAATGACTTCTCCAGTATCACTTCTCTAATTCCTATGTTATTCTGTGGGGCCTATGCACTAAGATGTCTTCGGGTTTGGAGATGTGATATCACTGGAGACGTTTTCTCCACTTTATGACCTCTTTATCACAGCTTAGTGAATATCCCCCCAGGAATCTTTTGGATACTTCAGTATCACAGCTTAGTGAATATCCCCCCAGGAATCTTTTGGATACTTCAGTATCACAGCTTAGTGAATATCCCCCCAGGAATCTTTTGGATACTTCAGTCTCAGGAGCTTGTGGTCCTGGAGTCTTGCTGTAAGAATAATGTCTGCCTCCATGGACATGATTGACAGAAGTAATTAAACAATAATTTTGGGGAGTGAATCCACAAATTGATTTATGTTAGCCATTGTGATTTTCTTTCCAGATAATGGAGGTTTATTATAAAAGGTGTTACAATAAGCATACAATGTTAGACTCAAAAAAGACATAAGACTGTTAAAACTGCATTTTTCACAGTGAACATTTACCAAATCAGGTGTGTCAGTGACCAGCAGGGAGAATGGACTGACTTCTTAGAAGTGCTGCTAACATATCTGCTATGGGCAACAACTCAGGATGTTTATCAAAAAGATGACACTACTCTGATAAATATCACTGACGAGATATAACATGTGATTTTGACAGCTGTACAACAGCTTTAAAATTGTATTTACTGGGCAACTTTGAGACTATGTGACATCTCTGCAACATTACACTTTTTAATCAATGTGTGTGCTGTTAATGTTTTTGTATTTATAGTTATTGACCCTGTGAGAACTGGAGGATTATGCAGTGTTTTGTGAAAAGAATGTGCTCCTCATACCTCTGGTCATCAACAAGTTAATTTCACATGCTGGCCCATATTTATAAAAGCAAACTGAAGTTATTTTGGAGTAAACCAACTGCACATACTGGGACAAATATAAATTATTGTTAATCCCTAGATTGCTATAGAGGTCTCTGATGGATTGTGATGCAATCCATTGGAGACCTCTCTAGCATTCAAGGTGGGAGATTCACTAAGTGGTGAGTGCATCTCCACCTAGACTATATACGTAAACTGATTGGTTTAGCCTGTCATTTGAGCTGTGAGGACTACAAAAGATCTGCCTGAGTGATAACGGTTTTCTTTTACAATCCTTTGAAAAATGTATTATAGTTTAGTTAAAATGCTTTGGATATGTGTTTGATAAGCTAATGAGGAGGTGTTATGTTTTGCTTTACAATGGGCAAGGCGGGAGATTCACTAAGCTGTGGTAAAGAGACAATAAAATGGAGATGACCTCTTCAGTTTATCACTTCTTCACTTCCTATGTTATTCTATAGAACCATATGCACTAAGATCTCCAAAGCTGAAGAAATTGTAGTTCATAGGCTCCATAGAATAACATAGGAATTGGTGAAGTGATACATTGGAAAAGTTATCTCCACTTTATCACCTCTTTATCGCCACTTAGTGAATTTCCCCCATTGGGTTAAAAAGCTCTATTCAAGTGCATGGGAATTTGGGAATTTGTATTTGTCCTCTATGGTGCAGTTGGTTTACTCCAGAATAACTCCAGTTTTACCATTATAAATATGTGCCATCATTTCATCATCTATTTTTAGGAAGTGGGCACATACACCATTCTACTAGTCAGTCAAATAATGTTTAGATAAGAATAATACTAAGGCCTGTATGTTCAAAAGAGACATGGAAGAGTTTTGGGACAAAGCACTTGCACTATAGGGAATGCACTTGCACTACAGGTCGCCAATGCATTGAGAAGCAATGTGTTGAGGACCTCTGTCTGTAGCATTCAAAGGGGTTAAAATCCTCATTTAAATCAATGTAGTGCAAAATGGTTTCCCCAGAACACCTCTATTTTTCTCATGAACAAACAGCCCTTAATGTTTAGTACAGTAAATTTTCCTCCTTTGAAAGTACAGTATTGATCCATACGTTGACAACTGCCAGCAGATTTAGAGGGATATATCTTTTTTGCAGAACCTGTTTCTATTGGCTCATTTCTTTTTTATCCAGCATATTTCCATATTTTAAAACTGTGCTGCTTTTTGTACTAATTAATTTTAACTACACGTTATATTTTTTGAAGGCTGAGTGCATCTCCACCTAGACTATATACCTAAACTAATTGGTTTAGCCTGTCATTTGAGCTGTGAGGACTACAAAAGATCCGCCTGAGTGATAACGGTTTTCTTTTACAATCCTTTGAAAAATGTATTATAGTTTAATTAAAATGCTTTGGATATGTGTTTGATAAGCTAATGAGGAGGTGTTATGTTTTGCTTTACAATGGGCACTTGCTTTAGCAGTTAGAATTAATTAGGAAACATATCGAGACATCAAACATCAATGATAAAGCATGATTTCTTACTATTTGGTTTTCAAAAAATCAGAAGCATACTTTGAAAATTATAAGCTGCATCATATACAATTTGCAAAAGGAAGATCACAACCAAGATTGCACACATTAAATTATAGAACATTCTTTACAATGTTTTTTAAATAAACAATCATCATACTTTCAGTTCTATAACAGTTGTAATGTATATGTGTGTACCAGTTCTTGATAGATTTTGGTGAAATGTTTAAGGCTGGATTTAACTTCTCATTCCCCATTGCATTCAGCCTAAATTTGTGAGATAAAATCCAGAGAAAAAGCATATCATGTAACAGAGCACAACCTAATGTGTCTAAAATAATATCTCACTGAATACTGTATTCTTGAGAGCCACATTTTGAGGTATTGATGGACATTATATGCAAGTAATGGTAAAAGTCCCCAGGAGAAAATTCTGGGTATGTCTGAGCAAATTGTCGTGGGACAGGTTGGAAAGGTGAGACAGAATAAGGAAGGAACAGGGGGAGGGAGAGAGAGGGCAACAGCTGGGTATAGTGGTGGAGCTGTATTATCTGACAGTGAGAAAGGGTCCGATCTCAGATGGACTGAAATTTAACATTGCTGGGGTGTGGGAGACAGAAGTGAGGGAAAGACTAACAGTGGGGCTGAGAGTGAGGGAGGGAGTAGGTTACCAAGAGGATGGAAAAAGCAGGAAGATATGAGAGTTGAGAAAAGTGGGAAAATGTCCAGGAGACCTGCCAAATAAGTTTTCCTATCTTGTTCAGACAAGTGCAAGAACGTACAGGAAAGTGCAGCAATTGACATCTGAAGATAAATGAACAAGCCTTTGTTTAAAAGTTGGACATTATGTGGATGCTTATCTAGCTAACTGATTAGGTAAAAATAAACACAATACAGAAAAGAAACACCTGTTTATTAAGATGTGGTTCTGATCTCTTGAAACAGCCTGTTTAGTATGAAAACTGAACTTTAGTAGTATAACACTTTTGAAAGTATGTAATGCAAATAGATGGAGCTATTATACAATCACATATAATAAAAGTATTAAAATGTAATTTTCACAGAAGAGCCTGGCTTCAGAAGGCAAGGTATTGTGTAAGCTGGGAAGTCTAACCCTTTCCTGTACAGCAGAATCCCCATTCCTAGAAGCCCTTTTATTTGTATCACCATTCTGACCTGAGTGTGAAGGTACTAAGTTATTTTTGAGGAAGATGGATTTAGAAGGCTACTTTAATTTAATATTTTGGTCCAAACTCTAGAACATGGATCCTACCATGGGGATGAATGTGTCTTGTAGTAGGCTTTCATTTTTTGAAATTGTAAAGGCTACAATAGAGCTTGCACCTGAAATGAAGCTACAGTAGTGATTCCACAGGCCTTACAAGTGAAATGAAGCTACACTGGTGATACCAAAGCGTTTAGAATGTGTAGTCATAGAACTACAAGCGCTGCTGTATCACTTGTATCACTGTATTCAAACTAGGGGGAGAGAGAAGGCAACAGGGAAAGATGATGGCAAAGGGGGGCGAGAAAGGGAAAGAGAGAGAGAGAGAAAAGTCATATGGGGAGAAGGAAGTTAAGAGAAAGTTCAGATAGTGCTACGTGTTGGGTTAAGTACACGTAAAAAAAATATCAGGTGGTATCAAATGATCCCCACAGAAATATGACATTGACCTTATGACACATAATATTACTGGTCCTTAAGGGGTTAATCAGTACCTTGTATTGAAATTGAAAAACATATTGGTTTTAAAAGGGGTAATACTTTCTTAACTTACTTTGTCTAAACACACAAACATATAAAATTACAACACAAATGGATCCTCAGTGCAGTTAATACTTTGAGTGTCAGATGAGTGCTCCTGAGTAACTATTTGAATGCCAGAGAGAACTACAATACTTTTGTACACTCCAGTACTGAAAGGGTTAATGTATTGACACCACCACCGGTACTCAAAGGGTATCATCCAGGAACAGGTACTGCATCTTCAATGCAATAAAATGATTGACACTATGTGAACTGTAATGTGATCACAGCTCCTTTGATCCCCAGACAATATTAACTAAGAGAGAATGGTGATAGATATGGAGTGGATAACTGAGAGGAAGACTTGGCGTATCTACAAAGGAGAGGATAAAAGAATGGGGGTGGCAAGAGGGGAAGAGCTGAAGTGGGCATAAAAGAGAGTGATAAATAAATAATAGTGGCGCACATATGGAAGAGATCACCACAAAACAACCCACATCTATAGCTGCTCGGGTATATACGCTTACTCAACAAGGTATATAAAATGTCATATAGAGGTATTTAATACATTTATATTTTATTAAATACTATCAAAATAAACAGTGTTGCCCATGTATAAATATTTGTAAACTGTTTTTGAGCTGAAATCGGTATAGCAAATGTGGAAGGATGGAGGGCACATCTGAAGTAACGTGATGAGGAAGACTCCAGGATACCCATCATTATTTGGGTTATCGAAAAGAAGAAGGTACCTCAGCGCTCTATATAATACGCACTATAATCAATAACCCCTATATTCAGCCACCTGCCTATCTGCTATCACAGAGAGAATAAATACCAGAAGGAAAATGGGTGCTAGCAGTGCTCCAGGGATCTAATATTAAGCTGCCTACCTTAAACTTATCTAGGCATGAAATATAGAGACAATATAAAATGTCATTCAGCAAGATAAAACATCATTCAGCAAGTAATGATCAGACAAATCAGTCTTTTTTGTAGTTTATTGAGGATTCTTTTGTCTTGAATTTTTCATTATTTTGTTTCCAGATGTTACATATAACAGATGATTAACAGTCTCTCAGTATATCTCACAATTACATCTAAGTTAGGAACAATTCGGTTCACTCTGTTTTTTTTTTTTTTTTGGGGGGGAGAGTCATCAGTATGTTATGTCAGTCCTCCCATTTCCACATAAAAGGAAGAGGGGGTCGTATCACAGTGTGCATTGTATAATGATTCAAATGATGACAATATCTACTTACATATAAGTACTTGTGTCGTCACTAGTAGATCTCTGGATTTTTCTCTCATATGACGCTAATGATTTTCAGGGTATCTCCTCTTTTAAGTGGAACAGTTGTTGTTGGTTCTCAAGTAATTGGGTACTCAGGTAAAGGTGAAAGTATTTATTAAACAAATCAAATTAAAAGCAGAATAATACTACCACAGATGGCCACACTATAAAACAGTCTACCCCCTAATCACATAGAATGACCCATGTCTAGTGTGATGTATAGTGACTCACCATGGTAAGGTTCTAATGTGGGAAAGTCAATTAGAAAAGTAGGTAGTAGTAGTGACCCAGGTAATGTGTATGGTTCCCACCCAATGTGTTTTGTGCGTTGGGGAAGTGCTGTATGCATGAAACACATTGGGTGTTATATATATTACCTGGGTCACTACTTGCAATTCTATTTGGCTTTCCAACATTAGGTCCTTACTGGGGTGAGTCACTTTACATTACACTTTTGTAGTGTGGTATTATTCTGCTTTTAATTTAATTTGTTTAATAAATTCTTTCACATTTACCTGAGTAACCCTGAAAATCATTAGCAGCATATGAGAGAGAAATCCGGAGATATACCAGTGACGACAAGAGTACGTGGAACTAACATTTCAAACCCTCCAAAATTGGATCGGAGAGAGTGGAAGTGAGGAAGAGTTCTGATTAATAACAACAAGAGAAAGCAGAGGAGGGTTGGATTCTACTTATATGTAAGTAGATATTGTCACCATTTGGATCATTATACATTGCACACTGTGATACGATCCCTCGCTTCCTTGTATATGGAAATGGGAGAACTCACATAACATACTGATGACCCCCCCACCACCATCACCAAAACTGGAACAAAGCAAATTGTTCTTAACTTAGATGTAAGTGTGAGATATACACGTTTAGGACTCAATCCAAATGTTGGAGATAAAAAAAGCCAGTAGGGCAAAATGGATATCAACCGCAAAAAGAAAATGTCTTGGTAGGTATTCAAATGTCCTACCGGCTAAAAACACAACAGATGTTAGGTGACAAAAATGTTGTTGTGGCCAAACATCTGTTTTATGCGTTAAGTTCTCAAACTGCTGCTAAAAAACGGCAGTATTGGGAACTTAACAGTAAAAAAAACTAACAATCGATGCCTGACATACTGCCAAGCACATATCGTAAACCATTACATCTCACACTTACCTGTCATCCACTGTCCTTCTCCTTCTTTCTTCTATCTTCTTTCTTCTCTTAATTCTTTCTTCTGCCTGTAAAATCAAACAACAGTATTAATACAAAGCATGAATAATGGCATTGTTTAATCCTTTGAGTGGCAGAGGGGTATGCAACGTATTGCAAAGCAATGCATTGTGTACCTCACTGGCACTCAAAGGGTTAAAATATTATAGTGCCATGAATATTCCCTAAAGTAAATGCCTCCATTTAATGCCAAAGTACGTAAAATGCCATGAAGAAATACTATAACTATACGCCATGAAGAAATGTCATGCATAAATGCTAAGTAAATGTACTTAGCTTAAATGTTCATGTCTCCGCCGCTTGGTGCGTTGGAGGAGGTGGGGGCGGGGGAGACACTAATGAGCCACACGGGTGCCCTTCAGTCCTGAATGGGCCGATGCCCATAGCACACTAAGGGAATTGGAAGTGAGCCTGCCTTTATATATAGGCAGTCTTACTTCCATTTCCCTCACAGCCATTGGCTGGGAGGTTCTTACACATATCCCAGCGAATCAGATTCAAGCAGCTGTTCTTTAAACTGATACAATTTAGGAGAATGCCAGTTTTGCCGCATCTCCTTCAGCACAATGCTGAAGCAGATTGGTTGATGGACTGAAGCCAAGAGGGAGTATAGTACCATTGAAGGAGGCTCTTATATATATTCTCCCTAGTGGTCATACAGCTTTATGTTTTTGCAGCAGCTGACCGGATTGCAGACCATTTCTCAGAGATCTCCTGGCCCAAGTCCCTCTACCATGCCTTCATATGTTTATGTCTGTGAGGGGCATTAGATGATAGCAACAGTGTATAGAACCTGGAGACTAGATAACGATGCAGCCCTGGATCGGAGCTAATCTTTTCAAGTAATGTAAGCGGTGAAATAACAAAGGAGGAGCCAAGAAGCATAAGAAGTGGGGTATCTGAAAGTAGAAAGGAAATCATGCTGAGAGAGAGACATCAAGATTGGCCCGAGCAGAGATGAAGGACAGTAAAGTGCCCTTGCTCAGGATTTAGCCCTCCAAGAAGACACAGGCGCTGTGACACTTACTGAAAAATTGCAGATCTAACCACTTTGGAAACTGGGGGTTACCAAAGATCAGAATCAGGCTACAGGGAAAAGAAATGAGAAAAGGACATCACTTATAAACTGCCTCAAAAATGTGTAATTGGAAAGTTACAGCTGGCAAAAGAGGTGAAGTAGTAGAATGAGCCCTATCACACAACCAGGACAAATTCCCAAGCTGGGTCCAAGGGGAGCAATGGTGTTCTATATCAGGCCACAGTATACATCCCTGGGGTGCAAACCATAAGTGAATCCACCTGAGGTGTGAGGCAAGATAATAAACTTGAAGATTGGGAACAGCTAGGCCCCCAGCCCTTTTTGTGAGGAACAGACTGTGTTTCACCACTCTAGGACATCTGAAATTCCTAATAAACCGCAAAACATATCTCTGAAGGCCTTTGCGATCCAAATAAAGACTCGAATCGTGAGTGTATGTAACGGTTTGTTCGACACACAGACACAGTAGGTTTGGATAAAACACAATTTTATTAAACAATTAAGATCACAATATCCCTCACAGGTCCTGTAATATACACTCAATATAGTACAGCCAATAGACAGGTTATACAGAGGTAAGCCCAAACAGGTCCTGTATAAGTAAAGAGTCCTTAGAACAATATACTGACACAGGTCAGGCAGATCTTGAGTGAGTCCCAGTATATCGGTACTGCATGGGTTAATAGCAGACAAAGAATGTTGACAGGCCCTTGTGCGGTAAGGCCTTTTAAGGAACTCCAACAGAGGTGAGAGCTTTAGTACAACTAACACCCAAGAATATGGATACCAGACAATTGTGGACTACCTTAGCAGTAACGGAGGCTGAGCAACTTGAGCACTGCCGTAGCAGTAACAGAGACTAGGCAACTTGAGCACTGCTGTAGCAGTAACGGAGACTGAGCCACGTGAGTGCTGCCGTAGCAGTAATGGAGACTAGGCAACTGGATACTGCTGTAGTATTAACGGAGACTAGGCAACTGGATACTGCCATAGCATTAACGGAGACTGAACAACTGAGGCACTGCCGTGGCAGTAACAGAGACTGAGCCACTTGAGCACTGCCGTAGCAGTAACAGAGACTAGGCAACTGGACACTGCCGTGGCCGTAACGGAGACTAGGCAACTGGATACTGCCGTAGCATTAACGGAGAATTGAGCAGCCTGAGCACTGCCGTAGCAGTAACGGAATCTGAGCAACTCGCCTCTGAGAGGCACCTAACCTGGAACGGTTCGTAAGGCAGACCAATAGGAATGTTGCCGGGGTGACACGGAGGCAACCGAGACCAAACTGAACAGCTGAACACAGAAAGCAAGAGATAAGCACTACCCTTAACCGGAGACTGGTCAGGGTGTGCAGAGGAGGCAGCAGCCCAACCGGGCAGAGTCACACAGAACAGGAATGTAGAACAATCCAAGTCGGTACACGGAGCAGGAACCTTAACCAATCCAAGTCGGTACACGGAGCAGGAACGTCAGCCAATCCAAGTCAGTACACGGAGCAGGAACATCAGCCAAGCTGGGCTGGTACACAGGAGATGAGAAGCAGAATGGTCAGGGAGTCCGGGTCATGCACAGGCAGGAAACGAGATACAGAGTAGCCAGGCAGGCCGGGTCGATACACTGAGAGCACACAATAATCAGGAACAAGCGCTGGTACTGAAACACCACGAAAGGGCACCAGAGATGTGCCAGAACCCAGTATTTAAGGACAATACTGGGCGGGACAATCACAGTTCAGCCAATAGGTGTAAAGCAGGAGTGTAGACTGACAGAATGTCGCCGAATAGCATGATAGTGTATGAAAGTAATACAGAAGTCATGAAAGAATTTTCATCTTAACCAAATGTATTCTGTCAAACAGTGAGAAAGTGTTGTCTTTCCAGTGTGTCTGATCCTCCTTGAGAGCTTTGAACAGAGGGGGAAAATTAGCCTTATAGAGAGTATGTTAACTAGGGATGATATTAATTTCCAAGTAGTGGATGTTCCCAGGAGAAATTTAAGTTATTCCTGAACAGGTCAACCTCTGAGGTATCTAGATTGAGAGGTAGGGCGTGAGATGCACTGGAAATCATGGAGGATGGTGAAGAGATTAGACAGGACGATTGTCACGGTTATCAAGAATACACCAGTAGTCAGTACTGTAATAATAAAACCACCTTTATTGAATAGTATTATATCATAGATGATAAAAATACAAGAATGCACAGAGGGTAACTGGCAAAGCCAGTGCTTCCTACCAGAAATAGGAGGCCACTTGGAGAACACCTCTCTGCTAGAGACTAGGCAGACTGTAAATGGTAGCCTCAGAGGAGCACGTACGGTAACCACAATAGCGCAGCAACAGAGTTCTCCCGCAGGGTAAGGAACAAGGGAGACTCTTACTGACTCACACCTGCAGCCAGTAAACTTGTAGAGACCACCTGGGGAAATACAGAGTAGATGTTCGGCCAATGCTGATAGCAAGGGTCCAGTGGTACCTAGGACTGGCCAGGGGTCAATACCAGAGTGGAACATCTGCCAGAGCCACAGGTCTGCACCAGATTGGGTGTCTACTATGCCAAAGGGTAATGCAGGAAGAATAGACAGACAGAGCCACAGGTCAGCACCAGAATGGATGGTCAGACAAGCCTAGGTCATACACAGAGCGGGTAGTCAGCCAGAGCCACAGTTCCGCACCAGATTGGGTGTCTACTATGCCAAAGGGTAACGTAGGAAAAACAGTCAGACAGTGCCACAGGTCAGCACCAGAATGGATGGTCAGACAAGCCTAGGTCATACACGGAGAGCACAAAAGAAATAAACAACAGCATCAGACACCAACATATTGGCGACAGAACTAGTGTCCAGAGCCCTCGTATATACCAGCCAGGAAGTAGGGAGGAGGAAATTCAAGGTAACCAGGTATAAAAGAACACCTGCATCAATACTACTGCTTTGAGCCTGTAAGTGACACAGCGGACATAGAGATGCATCGAAACTCACGCCCAAAACCGCGTCAACTAAATCAAACATGACGAATAGGTAAAGGACACAGGGGGTGGCTGCTGCAAGCTCCAGACGTGGTTAGACCACAGGCCAGGAGAGACACGGTAAATGACCCTGAAGTGTCATACCCAGCCCCAGGCATACAGCAGCGCCCAACCAAGTGACGCTGGGGCTAAGGTGAGGAACACTGTGACAGCGATGTGTAGGTTGGACAAGGCCAGTTTGAAATCATCCATGATCAGCGAGATTTTATAGATCTTTCCAGCTACCGAGATACCCATGATATCTCTATCGTCTCTGATCTTTGTGGCAAGGGGTTCCACTGCCAAGGTGAACAGTAAGGGGGAGAGAGGGTAGCTCTGTCTAGTGCCATTATGAAACAAGATAGGTTGATAGTGCATTGTTGGGAGCTTCAGCAATGCAGTGGGACATTGATAACGTGAGCGGATAGCTGCTAAAAATCAACCGTCGATACCAAAGAGCTGAAACCAGATATTGCCAGTGGATCCTATCAAAGGCTTTCTCTGTGTCCAGACTGAATATGATGGCTTTAAACTTAGAGAATGAGAGACATGGAGAAGATTAATAATTTTCCTGGTATTATCTCTAATGTGTCGGCCTAGAATAAAACCAACCTGGTCTGCTTGAATCAACTTTAGAAGTAATAGCAAAAGTCTGTTTGCTAGGATCTTACTGACTAGCTTAAAGGGATAGTAATGTTTCACAAAAACAGCAGCTCAAATTAATCTTCATAGTATTTGAGCCATAGAGAGTTTCATTTCAATAGTATCTGTTGTAGTTTAAGAGTAATTGAATGATAAAGTATCCCCCTCCCAACCCTTTTACTGATGTAACACTGCTCACCTTAGAGTGCAAGACTGTCCAGATGGATCACAGAGAGGGACAATCTTCAATTAGCATAAGGGAAAAACCTGAAAAGGGGACAGGGTTTTCCTTATGTTCCCAGCAAGAAGATTGTCCCTTGCTGTGAGCTGTCTGGTCTCAAGACCAGATTCCACATCTGAAGGGAGGTGGCTTACACTAGGTAAAAGGGGAGGGAAAAGAAAGCCAAGTCCCTAACAGTGGGATGAAGGATTTGCCAAACATCTAACAATCTATTCTCCTGTAGGAGAGAGTGGAACTGTCTAGCAAGGAGTCCCCTGAGTCATGGCTCAAAGCAGAAGGGTGGGGTGTGCGATCCATTTGAGGATCAAGAATCATATTACAGGTACCAAATAGGAGAACCTGAGAGAGAAACAAGCTTTTGAAAAAAGTGATCTGGTTGGTATTAGGAGCATACACTGTTCTTATCGTCAAATCCTGCCCCCACTACACCCACGTAAAATAAGAAACCTACCATTTGGATACAGGATTTGTGTAGATACTGCAAAGGGAAAGTCATGATGAAACAAGAGGGCCACTCCAGCTTTTTTGTGAGGAGATGATTCTAGGGAACAGTGAGGTTAGTGCTTATTGTGCATATGAGGGGACCTGAACCTGAAGGTAATGCATCAAAACAGCAAGGACAGTAAACAAAGATTGTGGAAGAAAGAGAAAGGGTGAGGAAGAAATGAGAGAGGGGGGGATAGGGAGATGCTCTCCATTGTAGAGTACAAAGGGCCTGCCAGGAAGATTAGGGAGGGTAGGGGGAGGTAAAGAGGAAAGAGAAAACAGGTATAGGAGAGATAATCCTACAAAACTGAGTGATATAGCAATGACACTATATGATGCATCTCTGAGCTACAGTTAAGAGTCTGGCTGGCCATTTTGTTTTGATGTCGATTTAGGAGGACAGGAGGGAAAAGCATGGGGAGGTCCATCAGAAGATGAGGAAGTTTATTAAGACCAAGGAAGCTGATGGTGTTGGCTGCCTCGGAAGCAAGGCAGAGGGATCCTCTGGTAAGGGAAGGTGCAGGGTGGGAAGCCAAGCAAGTCCTTGATCCATAGTCTTGGCCGAGAGCAGGGTTCCATTATGAGGGATGAAAAGAAGAAACAGGAAGCTCCATCTGTAGTGGATATCATAGTGACAGAGCACATCAGTGATCGGTTTGAGGGTCCTACTTTTTTGGAGAGTAGTACGGGATAAATCTGCAAAAATATGGGGCGTCACACCATAAGTTGTAGGCAAATGGTCTCTTGCTGCTCTGAGTATGGCTTCTTTGGTAGAGAAATAGTGGAAAAAGCATGATAACTCATGATTAACTCATCAGGATATCAGTCTGGCAGGAGAGTGGCGAACAATTTATGTAGGAAATTTTCCATGTGTACAGACTCAAGAATCCTTAGGTTGTTCCATCTGGATCAATTATCAAGGTCCTCCTGGGCTTCTGCCAGCAAGGAAACTTGTGTCTTGAGCTCTTAAAGATCAGCATCAAGTGTAGTGACTTTTGCATTGATCTGTGCAGGAGAATCTTCAGATGCCAATGAAACATCATAAACATCATAAATCGAATGTTTGAAGTTTTCCTGTAGCTCTTGTTTGATAGATAGTAGACACTGTTTAAGATCTTTAAAAATAGGATTAATTATGCTCCAAGTTTGCACAAAAAACTACTAATAAAAACAGGCAGCTTAAAGATATAACTGTGCACCATGACCCACAGTGCTGGATAAAGAATCTCAAAATGAAAAATAATATATCTAAGTGCCTGATAAAAACTTAACAAGTACCAATCATAAAAAAGTAAGATCTAACATATATAATCCCTTGGGGGCACACTAGACTAGAACCCCAAGAAAAAAACAGAGAGCCTTAGACTATTCTAATATTCTAATAGATCTAATAGATCTAATATATATAATCCCTAGAGGGGAGTAGAACCCCAAGAAATAAACAGAGATCCTTAGAATATTAGAAAAGTCTAAGGCTCTCTGTTTTTTTCTTGGGGTTCTACTCTAGTGTCCCACCTAGGGATTATACATATTAGATTTTGTTTTTTTATGACTGGTACTTGTTACGTTTTTATTAGGCGCTTAGATATATTATTTTTTGTTTTGAGACTGTTTAAGATCTTGCATGTCTTTTTTCATGCATGGGGACTCTATGTCTTCAGAGGAATGAAAGTAAAGTTACAACTATTGGTTGCCAGAAAAAGGTTATGTCCAGTGGATGGAACTTGTGCAGTTGCACAGTAGTCAGGAAGGGATTTAGGAGGGCTTCCCCTGATCTTATATGCATAGTATGGAAGACAGCCAGGTTAAATAGTGGTCGGTGGGACAGGAACCAGGAAGTATGTGAAGAGATGCTTGGAGGATGGAAGGAAGGCAGACACTGCAGTGAATACAGAGGGCGAGGTCTCTCCACCCCACGAGTTAATTTACATTATATATACCTCTGGAACAAGCAGACAAGCCCGAAAATAAACAAGTAGGAGATGGGAGGGAGTCTTGATAAAAAGGGCAAAGAGGAGGGCTGTCTGTTGGTGGTTTGCAGTAGAGGGAAAAACCTCTTGAGGATGTCAAGGGCTTAAGAAGCCAAACGTTACCTTATTAGCCTTGAGAAGCAACCTGCCATTTAAGTTATTCAGATTTATGCAGTGGGCAGTGTAATACACAGACACCTCCAGAAAATATTTCCCTAAGACCCTGGAGCTGGTGGGTGAGATTATGTATGGTGAGTCAGAAAACAACAAACATAAATTAAAACAAAAGTTAGGGAGAAACTCAAAAGCTAGAAGCTAACACAAAATAAAGGTTAAGTGGGGGGTTATGTACACATAAGAGGAGCGCCTAGCAGTACATGGTCAAGAGATGGAGATATGCAGGGCACAGGGGAACAGCCCTGTGTGGGGCAGCAATGCAGTGTTGCAGGCTGATGTAGGTTGAAAGAGCAGTAGGCAGGAGTGAGAAGGCCACTGTAGAAGGTGAGTGTGACATCACTTAGTAAATATAACTATTGTACTGATGATGTGAGTGGTCTATGTACTGCTTACCTCCACAATGATGGCTGTTCCCAAGGAGAGGAGGGCTGTGCCGCAAGGGTATCCAAATGGCTGCTCCTGGTGACTTGTGTGGTGCAACAATTAGGCTCTCTGGTTTATTTGAGCCAATATAAATTAGGTATGGAGTCTCAAACAGGATTTGGAGGCCAGTGGTGGTAAGGCTCAGAGCAGAGCGGGCTCGGCTGAGGAGCAGCATGACTTGTGCCTCACGTTGGTTTGACTCAACAGTGGCGAGGGTTGAGAGGGAGCCATGTTCCCTGCCTCAAGGAGGGTAAGGCAAGCACTGGAGAGTCTGTTGGTGTACCACACAGTTGATAAATCAGAAATAGAAGGATAAAATCAGGGCAATTGAGTTGTATCTGCTCTACCTGGCTGCCAGGCCATGCCCCCTAAGTTGGGTTTTTATCTTGTGAAGCAATGTATTGGAGACCTCTCTGGCATTCAAAGGGTTAAAAGCTCTAGTCAAGTGCATGGGAATTTAGGAATTGTTATTTGTCTCCTATGGCGAAGTTGGTTTAATCCAAAATAACTCTGGTTTGCTTTTATAAATCTTGCACTAATATCACTGAAGCTACAATGCCTCTGACATCCAGGCCTATTATGGGCTCCATGTAGACTTGGACAACCATTAATGTTGTAATTTTACTTTCATAACTGTGTCTTGATAATACACTGCTAACTATGTAAATACTTTATAAATAAAACTAAGAATATAATGCAGCTTATCAGAAAATGGCATTAAGCAAATAGAGTTAATCTGTTTGGAATATGTTTTATATCCTAGAGGCTTTTAAATATATTCAAGCAACAAAATGCAATTAAATAGCATAAAAAAGATGAAAATGGTTTTAGCAGAATGCTAACTGAATATATATATTAAATGGTGGGTTTCACAAATATTATAATTTATTAAAAACATAAATACATAAAATATCTTGCCTTTGAGACTTTCAAGGCTTTTGTTTGAAGTTTTTTTTTTTTTAAAGGGAGAATATACTTCTAATATGATTTAAATTTGTAGTTATTCACC
The DNA here is from genome assembly GCA_037306005.1 of Rhinophrynus dorsalis. Classification (NCBI taxonomy): domain Eukaryota; kingdom Metazoa; phylum Chordata; class Amphibia; order Anura; family Rhinophrynidae; genus Rhinophrynus; species Rhinophrynus dorsalis. The sequence continues at coordinate 304,488,503 of CM074720.1, read as the reverse complement.
CTATATTTGCAATCTATCTATTAGTTTAAAGGGATAGAAATATTTCACAAAAACAGCAGCTCCAATTAATCTTCATAGTATTTGGGCCATGGAGAGTGTTATTTCAGTACTGTCAGAGTTGTAGTTCAAGAGTAATTGAATGATGAAGTATCCCCTCCCACCCCTTTTACCTAGTGTAAACCACAGCAAGGGACAATGTTCTTACTGTGAGTCAGTTTTTCCTTATGCTCACCGAAGATTTTCTCTCTGTGCTCCATTTGGACAGTCTTGCTGCTCTGAGGTGAGTAGTGTTATATCAGTAAAAGAGGTGGGAGGTGGATACTTTATCATTCAATTACTCTTGAACTACAACTCTGACAGTATTACATAACATGTACTCCAAAAAAACACACAAGGGGTGCCAATAGTACCTTATCATTCAAAATGATATCCTACATTTCTTGATAAAGCAGCATGGGTCGCTGTGAAATGTGTAGCATTGCGGGATTAAAAGTAATTGTTTTTTACTTATGTTTTAAAATAAATTTGATATATTTTTGGAGTCATCTCTGGAGTGGTTTTTAATTTTTTTAATCGTGTTTATTCATCCTGATGGAATATATATTCACATCCAAGAAGATCTAAGGGACAGCATACAAAACCGAGCAGGGACGGTAAGAAAATTCCCTTTATGTTTTAATGGCTGTATTTGTGTATATGCATATATACATCAATATTGAAATGTGAGTTTTTTTATTATAGCAATTTATGATAAGGCACTATTGGCACCCCTTGTGTGTTTTTTTGGAGTCTGTTTGGTCCTTCGCGAGTGGAGGTATAGAGGAGAGCAGCCTAGTGCCCTGAAGAAGCTGAGAGACAGCTGTGTAAGGGACAGCTGTATAAAAAAATCCCAAAGTTTAAGCTGCTGGTCTACATATAAGTGTTTTTCTACATAAAACTGTTTTTTATTAGCCATAAAATCAGTCATACTGACCACTCAGCCTTGTTCTATTGCACACATAGCCACAGAAACACCTACTTAGTAGGCATATCAAGAACATTGCAGGAGGATCAGGTTAAAGAGTGATCTGTTTGTGACATTTTGCACCATGGTAGGCCACTATGGTGCAAAATGTCACAAACAGATCACTCTTTAATCTGATCCTCCTGCAATGTCCCAGGTTGGGAACAGGAAAGACAACTGGAGCTGCCACCCAGGCCTGAGGCTGGGTCCTACTAAAAATAGTCCAAAGATAAGGAAAAGCCTCTAATGGAGGAGATTTGTGATGCCTTGCACAAGATCTGCATGGATATATCTGCTATTATTAAAGTGGAACTACCATATGTTAACAACTTTAGCTTCAATAACTTCGCATCTGGCTACTAGCTGCTTAGTAGCGCTAGTCACTAGAATTATTACCTTGTAAAGGAGAAATAGCCATTCTTCCCCGGCTGACAGGCAGGATGGATTGCGGACATCTTGCCATAGTGACATTGTGTGCCTGCTGTGTCAGTCCCAGCCGGCTGTAGGAGGCGTTGCTAAGAACCGTTTGGCTCTGGAAGGGACTGACAGATCAGGTGTGGATGTCACTATGGCAAGATGTCTGTGATTCATCCTGCCTGTCAGCTGGGGAAGAATGGCTATTTCTCCTTTACAAGGTAAAAATTCTGGCGACTAGTGCTACTAAGCAGCTAGTCGCCAGATGCAGAGTTATTGAAGCTAAAGTTGTTAACATGTGGTAGTTCCTCTTTAAGCAACTGGAATTTGATATGATGGAAGAAGGGAATATTCCTGAACTCCAAGGTAAATATCACAAAGAAAAGGCCTAGATGGACAAACTGGATATGTATAATGTAAAGTTACAACAACTTTCCAGAGTCCAGCAGTTTGCTATGGAAGCCCAATGAATCATTTGACTCTGAGGAGGCAGACACAGACATTGAGAATCCTTAGGTAAAGGTCCCAGGAAAGGCCTCCATGGGGGAGTTAAACCAGCAGCTGATGTTGTCCGAGGCAGATCTGTATAATGAAAGAAAAATGACTGCCTACAAAAATGTTCACAGTAAGAAGAAGCCCCAATCTGGACAAAGAAGGAGGAAACTCAGGAAGCCCTGGCTGAAGTAGAGAGGAAAAGGCAAGTCCTTACAGACAAGGTGGCCCTCCTTTGTGATCAATATCAAGCAGGGAGGAAAAGCAACAACTTGACACTGAGTTAAGAAGGATATCGGTAAAAGAGAAAACACAGGGTAGAGCTGAATAAATACCACCCAAAGAGAGCATCTTCTCTATCTGATCCTGATGATTGAGATGCCCCAGGGGGCCCACCAGGAGAGACTTCATTAGGATCTGTTAGTAGCCTCTCTGAAATTTGACCAACTTTAACTATGGGTCATGGGTAGAATTCCAGTCTTCTCACAAAATCATGAGCTTAAAATGTAATTAAAGCCCAGGAGACAGAAGGGAACCAAAGAAGTACTGTTATAAATGAGTAGAACCTAATATTTGCAAAGGAGGATTCTGCTAGCATACCGAATGACCTGTGCAAAATCTAAAAAGAAGAAAAAGCATCTCACCAACATCCCACAGACAGCAGGACAAATGGATTTCACAGCAATTTGGGTAGCAGTGGCTGGTCCCTCCAAGGCAGCAGGGAAACAGTCTTCAGGAACCCAGCATGTGAGAGGATTCACAAGAAATGTACAATCTAATCAGCTGTGCGATAACATCTGGAGTGGAGCAGCCCAGACAGAGGGGGGCCCAGATAAGTCTGAAAGGGAGTGGAGATGTGGTTTGTCCTTCTGGATCCTGGCAGCTGAACCTTATGGGGGACAATCTTATTTAAAATCCTGAAGCAAGATGTAAACGGATGGTTGAAATAAAGACATGTGATTGCATGTTGTTAGGTGTCTCAGTAAGGGGGTATGCTTCGTCTAATAAATATTTATAGGCCTCAGATAAAATTGGATAGGAAATGATTTTACTGAGATTAAATTTTTACTTTTTACTTCCCTGTGTATAGACTTTGATGGTGATTATAACATAATTAATAGGCCTATGGACAGGGGAGGTACCAAAGGCAGACTGGTATATGATATTAACTTTTAAATAGTTTGGTTAGGGATACTAGCTTAGTGGATTTACTTATTAAGCCTTCCCCCAGGCCTCACCAGGTTCACTTTCTATAAGGGTAGCAGTAGAATCAGAATAGCTATGTTCTTTTTTTAATGATAAAAATTGCAGCAGCTCCTGAGTTACAGGCAGTAGACCTTTTGCTTTCTTTCTCCTTGAATATCCTGGGAAGGACCTTTGACACACAGAACAAAAAAGAAAAGAGCAACTACTTATAATGGCACTCTTAGATACCCAAAAGAAAATAGGAACACATGGACAAACTCAATACTGAAAGATGAATCTGGAGTCAATGTTTTTAAATGGAAAGGATGTGTGTTACATTAAACATAAAATACTTTATTAAAGACTGTTAAAAACACTCTAAGAATCATGACCCTATCGCTGACCTAAGTTCCTATATGTATGAGCTGATAGGACAATCAATACTAATGTAGCAATGTTCAGCTACATAGTGTAGAGATACACCGCTGAGTAGTCGGAGGCGGCTCACTAAATCACTGAGCTTGGTACGACAATATTACTAGTTTCAATAAAGCTATTTCATAATAATTTTGCTAGCCCTATCATTACCAATCCCGTGCCAAAAATAATAAAAGAAAACGCCTAACGCTTTTCACCCATTAGTCTGGCTTCATCAGAGGCCTCTGATTCTATATTGGGAAACATTAAATTTTTCACCTTATAATTTGTCTTACATTGTGCAATTTTTCTTTGTATGGGCTTTTTTCTGTATCTTTAACTCCCTTAGATTTTTGAATGAAGGCTTTATACAGTTATAAGAGAGATAACAACTAGTAGAAAAATTAGATGAAGATATAAGAAACTCATGCTAATTTAGTGCCATTCAGTGACACAAATAATAAAGATAAAAATGGTACTGTTAAAACCAAATATGCAATAAAACTATCCTAAACAAACTGACAAGCACAGGATAAATAAAATACCTAAATATAAATCAGTGGATGGAAGGAAATAGCACCAAAAAAAGGAAACACTTTCTGGCCTCCCTTTAAATAATACCCACAATTCCAACTGTATATAATGCTCTGAGATCCCTGAGAACACTAACTATAAAACATCCAAATATACTACTAATAATAATAATAACAACAAAATATAGTAACATAGTTGATGCGTCCATCAAGTCCAGCCCATGCCAGAAACACAGCTGTCGATACAGAGGAAGGCAAAAAAAAAAAAAGCCCTCTGAAGTAGTGTTGAGCGAGCATGCTCGGCCGATGCTCGGATCGGCTCGAGCATCGCTCTGCTCGGCACATGGCGGTACTCGTACGAGTACCGCATGTGCTCGCCCGCCATGTTCGGGTCTCCTCCCCGCACGTTTTGCGGCTGCTGCGCAGCCAATAAACGTGCAGGGAGGCTCTGACATCGGTGTAATGCCAGCAGCCATGTTGGCTGCTGGCATTACACTGATTGGCTGGCCAGAACCCGTGGTCGGGTGCTGTATAGCACCTGACCATCGAGTTCGGCTCAGTCTGAGCCAGGGAGAGCTGAGGATAGGAAGGGAAAGGCAGTGTAGGGAGGAAAAAAAAAAATTGTGAAAAAAAAGAACCAAAAGTCCTTTTTAGGACTACTGTGTGTGGGGGCAGCAGGTTATTTTGTGTGGGGGGAAAAAAAAAAAAAAAAAAAAATATTCTGTTTAGTGTGAAAAGTTGCAGATTAGAGCACATTCTGTTTAGTGTGCACAGTTGCAGATTAGAGCACATTCTGTTTAGTGTGCAAAGTTGCAGATTAGAGCACATTCTGTTTAGTGTGCAAAGTTGCAGATTAGAGCACATTCTGTTTAGTGTGCAAAGTTGCAGATTAGAGCACATTCTGTTAAGTCTTCAAACTAAAATATCAAAGTCACATATTCCATTCAGTGTGCGTCGCCGCAGTTTAGCAGCACATTCTGAGTACTGTGCAGAGTTGCAGAATAGGAAGAAATACTGTTAAGTCTTCAAACTAAAATATCAAAGTCACATATTCCATTCAGTGTGCTTCGCCGCAGTTTAGCAGCACATTCTGTGTACTGTGCAGAGTTGCAGAATAGGAAGAAATACTGTTAAGTCTTCAAACTAAAATATCAAAGTCACATATTCCATTCAGTGTGCTTCGCCGCAGTTTAGCAGCCTATTCTGTGTACTGTGCAGAGTTGCAGAATAGGAAGAAATACTGTTAAGTCTTCAAACTAAAATATCAAAGTCACATATTCCATTCAGTGTGTTTCACCGCCGTTTAGCAGCCTATTCTGTGTACTGTGCAGAGTTGCAGAATAATAAGAAATACTGTTAAGTTTTCAAACTCAAATATTAAAGTCACATATTACATTCAGTGTGTTTCACCGCAGTTTAGCAGCCTATTCTGTGTACTCTGTACAGTTGCAGAATAATAAGAAATACTGTTAAGTTTTCAAACTCAAATATTAAAGTCACATATTCCATTCAGTGTGTTTCACCGCAGTTTAGCAGCCTATTCTGTGTACTCTGCAGAGTTGCAGAATAATAAGAAATACTGTTAAGTTTTCAAACTCAAATATTAAAGTCACATATTCCATTCAGTGTGTTTCACCGCAGTTTAGCAGCCTATTCTGTGTACTCTGTACAGTTGCAGAATAATAAGAAATACTGTTAAGTTTTCAAACTCAAATATTAAAGTCACATATTCCATTCAGTGTGTTTCACCGCCGTTTAGCAGCCTATTCTGTGTACTCTGCAGAGTTGCAGAATAATAAGAAATACTGTTAAGTTTTCAAACTCAAATATTAAAGTCACATATTCCATTCAGTGTGTTTCACCGCCGTTTAGCAGCCTATTCTGTGTACTCTGTACAGTTGCAGAATAATAAGAAATACTGTTAAGTTTTCAAACTCAAATATTAAAGTCACATATTCCATTCAGTGTGTTTCACCGCCGTTTAGCAGCCTATTCTGTGTACTCTGCAGAGTTGCAGAATAATAAGAAATACTGTTAAGTTTTCAAACTCAAATATTAAAGTCACATATTCCATTCAGTGTGTTTCACCGCAGTTTAGCAGCCTATTCTGTGTACTCTGTACAGTTGCAGAATAATAAGAAATACTGTTAAGTTTTCAAACTCAAATATTAAAGTCACATATTCCATTCAGTGTGTTTCACCGCAGTTTAGCAGCCTATTCTGTGTACTCTGTACAGTTGCAGAATAATAAGAAATACTGTTAAGTTTTCAAACTCAAATATTAAAGTCACATATTCCATTCAGTGTGTTTCACCGCAGTTTAGCAGCCTATTCTGTGTACTCTGTACAGTTGCAGAATAATAAGAAATACTGTTAAGTTTTCAAACTCAAATATTAAAGTCACATATTCCATTCAGTGTGTTTCACCGCAGTTTAGCAGCCTATTCTGTGTACTCTGTACAGTTGCAGAATAATAAGAAATACTGTTAAGTTTTCAAACTCAAATATTAAAGTCACATATTCCATTCAGTGTGTTTCACCGCCGTTTAGCAGCCTATTCTGTGTACTGTGCAGAGTTGCAGAATAATAAGAAATACTGTTAAGTTTTCAAACTCAAATATTAAAGTCACATATTCCATTCAGTGTGTTTCACCGCAGTTTAGCAGCCTATTCTGTGTACTCTGTACAGTTGCAGAATAATAAGAAATACTGTTAAGTTTTCAAACTCAAATATTAAAGTCACATATTCCATTCAGTGTGTTTCACCGCAGTTTAGCAGCCTATTCTGTGTACTCTGTACAGTTGCAGAATAATAAGAAATACTGTTAAGTTTTCAAACTCAAATATTAAAGTCACATATTCCATTCAGTGTGTTTCACCGCCGTTTAGCAGCCTATTCTGTGTACTGTGCAGAGTTGCAGAATAGGAAGAAATACTGTTAAGTCTTCAAACTAAAATATCAAAGTCACATATTCCATTCAGTGTGCTTCGCCGCAGTTTAGCAGCCTATTCTGTGTACTGTGCAGAGTTGCAGAATAGGAAGAAATACTGTTAAGTCTTCAAACTAAAATATCAAAGTCACATATTCCATTCAGTGTGCTTCGCCGCAGTTTAGCAGCCTATTCTGTGTACTGTGCAGAGTTGCAGAATAGGAAGAAATACTGTTAAGTCTTCAAACTAAAATATCAAAGTCACATATTCCATTCAGTGTGTTTCACCGCCGTTTAGCAGCCTATTCTGTGTACTGTGCAGAGTTGCAGAATAATAAGAAATACTGTTAAGTTTTCAAACTCAAATATTAAAGTCACATATTCTGTGTAAGATGAAGAAGGCGGGTAAAAAGGGACGGGGAAGTGGACGTGATCCTGAAAGTTCAGGGCGCGGGTCAGGACGCGGAGAAACTGTGCCTGGTGCCAGAGCACAAGAAAGAAAGACATCCACCATACCTAGCTTCATGTGTAATTTTACAGGGCGTCGCAGGACATCACTCTCGAGGTCCGACCACTGCGAACAGGTGGTCGGTTGGATGACAGCTGATACTGCTTCCAGTCGGTTAAGCACCACCCTGTCTTCCACCAAGTCCACTCTCAGTAGCCAAGAGTCTGGTCAACATAATCCTCACTCTGATCATCCTTCCTCCCACCATACACGGTCTGGTCAAAGAAGTGATCCCACACTGGGATATAGTGAGGAGCTCGTCTCATCACCAATCCTTCATTTGACCCTCTCTCCAAGCACGCTTGCAGAGGAAAATGACATCTTGTGCCCTGATTCACAACCTCTAGAGGCTACCCAATCACAAGAAGATGACAGATGTGAACGGCATTTAAGGTCAAAGGAAGTAGTGGATGATGATGATGATGATGAGACACAGTTGCCATTAAATCAACCACTATTTCCGTCTCAAGACCTTGTTGAGGAGAATGTTATACAGTTGTCAATGACTGAGTATGTGGTGGGATCAAGACTTGAGGAGGATGATCAGAGTGAGGAAGTGGAGGAGGACTTGGTGGACGATGAGGTGACTGACCCCACCTGGGAAGGTGTAGAGCCGAGCGATGACAGCAGTCCTGAGGGTGAGCCATCTGCAGCACCGCAACAGGCTGGAAGAGGCAGTGGTGTGGCTACAGAAAGAAGGCGGACCGCACCAAACCGGCCCGCAAATGTTCCACGGAGCACCCCCTTGCGTAAATCTACCTTGCCAAGGGGTAGGTGTTCCGCGGTATGGCGTTTTTTTAAGGAAAGTGCGGACGACAAAAGAATTGTAGTTTGCAACCTGTGCCACACCAGAATGAGCCGAGGCATGAACACTAGAAACCTCCCCACCACCAGCATGATCCGACACATGGCATCCAAGCACCGTAGTAAGTGGGAGGAACGCCTGGATCGCCCATCTGTGTCTGCAGGCCACACCACTGCCTCCTCTTCCCCTGTTTTCGGTGCCGGCCAATCGCCTGTCGAAGGCGCAGGCCCGCATACCTCCCGCCCTGCACCTGTAGCATCTGAAGCACCATCAGCGACCACATCCACTTCCCTGTCCCAGCACAGCGTCCAAATGTCGTTACCCCAGGCATTTGAGCGCAAGAGAAAGTACCCAGCCACCCACCCACAGGCCATAGCACTAACCTCACACCTTTCAAAATTACTGGCCATCGAAATGCTGCCATTTAGGCTTGTGGACACTGAGTCCTTCCGCAGCCTGATGGCAGCAGCTGTCCCTCGGTACGCGGTCCCCAGCCGCCACTACTTTTCCCGGTGTGCCATCCCCGCATTACACCACCATGTGTCCCGTAACATCACCCGTGCCCTGACCAACGCAGTTACTGGGAAGGTCCACTTAACGACTGACACATGGACAAGTGCTTGTGGCCAGGGACGCTACATTTCCCTGACGGCACACTGGGTGAATGTCGTGGAGGCTGGGAGCGACTCGGACCCTGGGATGGCACGGGTGCTACCCACGCCGAGGATTGCGGGCCCTACCTCCATCAGGGTTTCCACCAGCACCTACGTTATTGGCTCCTCCTCCTCCGTTTCCACCTCCGAATTCTCTACACACACCGCCACTCCCCCATCAGCCAGTAGCTGGAAGCAGTGTAGCACTGCAGTGGGGAAGCGTCAACAGGCCGTGCTGAAGCTGATCTGCCTTGGGGACAAACAGCACACGGCCTCAGAGCTGTTGCAGGGGATTAGTCACCAGACCGAGCAGTGGCTCTCGCCACTCAACCTGCAACCAGGCATGGTTGTGTGTGATAATGGGCGTAACTTGGTGGCGGCTTTGGAGCTCGGCAAGCTCACACACGTACCATGCCTAGCGCATGTATTTAATTTAGTGGTGCTGCGATTTCTAAAAACCTACCCCAATGTGCATGATCTCTTGACCAAGGTGCGCCGCGTGTGTGCACATTTCCGTAAGTCATCAACAGCTTCAGCCGGCCTGTTGAAGCTGCAGCAGCGCTTACAATTGCCAGCTCACCGGCTGCTGTGTGACGTGAGCACGCGCTGGAACTCCACCTTCCACATGTTGGCCCGGCTTTGTGAGCAGCAGAGGGCAGTAGTGGAGTACCAGCTGTTACACGGTCGTCGCCTCTCCGTTCAACTTCCTGTAATCAGAAGTGAGGAGTGGGAATGGATGTCAGACCTCTGCGAGGTTTTACGCAATTTTGAGGAATCGACACAGATGGTGAGCGGCGATAACGCTATTATCAGTGTAACCATCCCACTTCTGTGTCTACTGAAACGCTCGCTGCTCACAATTAAAACCGACGCTTTGCATGTGGAAGAGGTGGAAATGGGGGAGGAAGAGCTTACACAAGGTGATAGCCAGAGCACCCTCACTTCGTCTTCTCAGCGACAATTGGAGGAGGCGGAGGAGGAGGAGGAGGAGGAGGAGGAAGACACGGTTGCCTCCGCTACAGAGGGTAGCCATGGAACTTTAGTTCCATCTCTTCAGCGTGGGTGGGCAGAAGAGGAGGAAGAGGATGAGGATATTGAGAGTCATCCTCCTGGTGAGGACAGCGAAATCTTGACTGTTGGTACTCTGGCACACATGGCTGACTTTATGTTAGGCTGCCTTTCCCGTGACCCACGCGTTGTACGCATTTTAGACAACACGGATTACTGGGTGTTCACCCTTCTGGACCCCCGCTACAAAGAGAATTTCTCATCTCTCATTCCTCCGGTGGAGAGGACAAGCAAAATGTTGCAATACCAGAAGGTTCTTGTCGAAAAATTGCTCCAAAATTTTCCATCTGACAACGCTGGCGGCAGAGTACGTGCTACCTTGGCCAACCGAGAAGGGGAGAAAAGGGGAGCACACAGCAGTTCCGAGAAAGGCAGGGCAACACTCTCCAAGGCGTGGGACACCTTCATGACACCCCGCCAGCACCCTCACCCTGATGCGCAGCCTAGTGTCACAAGGAGGGAAAAGTTTTGGAAGATGGTGAAGGAGTACGTAGCAGACCGTGTCAGCGTCCTCAATGATCCCTCTGTGCCTTACAACTACTGGGTGTCCAAGCTGGACACGTGGTATGAACTGGCACTCTACGCCTTGGAGGTGCTGGCCTGCCCTGCCGCCAGCGTTCTGTCTGAGCGGGTATTTAGTGCTGCTGGTGGCATCATAACAGATAAGCGTATCCGCCTTTCCACCGACAATGCTGATAGGTTGACACTTATAAAAATGAACAAGGCCTGGATTTCCCCTGACTTCTCCACTCCACTGGAGGAAAGCCCCGGGGGAACATAAACTCACTTTATATATGTTATTTACAATGATGTGAATACTCTGTATTCCCATTCACCCCTTCCACCCAAAAAACGGGTATATGGTTGACTCTTAATCTTCTCATCCTCCTCCTCCTCTTCCATATGCCCTGTGCTATAATTTTTATATAGGGCCAGCTCACCAGCGGGCCCTGTGATATAATTTTTATATAGGGCCAGCTCACCAGCGGGCCCTGTTTGCCAATTTTTATATAGGTCAGCTCACCAGCGGGCCTTCTCATATAATGTTTTATTGGGTCAGCTCTCTAGCGGGCCCTCTCATATAATGTTTTATAGCGTCAGCTCACTAGCGGGCCTTCGCATATAATGTTTAGGATGGTCAGCTCTGCAGCAGACCCTCACCCATAATGTTTTAGATGGTCGGCTCAGCGCACGTTTCCCTCTTAATCATGGCCTCAGTTCAATAAAATCAAGGAAATTTTTGGGAGAATTTGCCTCTGTGCACGTTTCCCTCTTAATCATGGCCTCAGTTCTGAAAATCAAGGAAATTTTTGGGAGAATTTGCCTCTGTGCACGTTTCCCTCTTAATCATGGCCTCAGTTCTGAAAATCAAGGAAATTTTTGGGAGAATTTGCCTCTGCGCACGTTTCCCTCTTAATCATGGCCTCACTTCCGAAAATCAAGGAAATTTTTGGGATAATTTGCAGATGATATACAAGTAAATATACAGCAAATATTGTTTGGTAACAATTTTTCGCCTAAAGTCGTTTTTATTTTCCTTTTTGTGTGTTTTATGGTCAGTCTGTAAAAATGGCGTACTACGGGCGAAAGATCGTTCCCAGCAGCGATGTTGGAGTCCAAGATGCATCCAGACATCCTCCCTATGCTGTCCCTGAACCATTTCTGTGGTGTTTCCATCATTTTCTGCCCTTTTCCTATGGACCAGGCACCCTCCCCTCATCAGAGCAGGGGGTGCCTGGTGTAATGCTCGAGTCCTCCCATTGACTTCAATGGGGCTCGGGTGTTCGGCCGAGCACTCGAGCCTCAGGGGGTGCTCGGTCAGAGCACCCGAACACCCGAGCATTGGGGTGCTCGCTCATCACTACTCTGAAGCCATTTCCAATTTATCCCCGAGTGGGTAAAAAAATTACTTCCTGACTCCAAATGGCAGTCAGATAGATACCTAGATCAACATCCTATCTGCATGGGTATGGTATTCATTTGTCAATACATGTTTTTTTTTTAATTATTATTTTATGATTATATGTGTTTGTTTTATATTTAGTGTTCTTGGGGATCTGAGAATACTACAATTGTTATGTTGGGAGGCCAGCAAGTATTTGCTTTTTTTGGTGCTATTTTTTCCATCCAGTGATTTATATTTAGGTATTTTATTAATCCTGCTCTTGTTGAGTTGCTTAGGATAGTTTTATCGCATATTTGGTTTTATCATTACCCTTTTTTATCTTATTACTTTTATCAATAGATGGAACGAAATTAATATGAGTTTCAAATATCTTCATATCATTTTTCTGGATTTTATTTTGTATTGTTTTTATGCTTATTTAGGGAGATTATACTACTTTTTAGTTTTTATATATTGAATTCATTTTATGTTTACATCTATTGTATGATGTGTTATGTCAATCTTTAAATATTGCTTAATTTGCTCAGAGGTGTTAATTATTCACCCAATCAATGTTTTGATAACTTTCAAATACAAGATAGGTAACACCCAATTCCTTGATTGTAAGCTGATTATCCCTTGTGGAAGTTGGCAGAAGACTGACGAAAGTGTTTGGCTTACATATCATTTGTGTCCACGCATCTTAGTGCCAGTCCCTGCCACACATCCCCCGCTAGATGTTCCTCCCATAAGTTAGGTTACCCCGTTTCCCCTCTATCATGCTAGATAGCGATTTGGGTATCAGGTCATTAAGAGGACTTTTGACATTATTATACCTGGCTTTCTACAGTCCATCTAGAGAATGATTGATCACACTTGGAGTAGTGGGGAGAGGAGGCGGTATTAAGACTGTTGAGGGGCTGGGGACCCAGAGATGCTTATATCTAGTCTACATTTGCGAGTTAATTATTTTATTGCTTTTGTTTTGTTGCATTAAATTGTTACTCTTAGATCTTTTTTCCTTTTATCTTTCGTTATTATGTGGAATACTCTTGGAGCCTATTTGTGTCTGGATTTGTGTTTGTGTTTTTTTTGGAGGGTAGTTTACAAGGCCACCAGCGTGGACTAGCAGCACTGGAACTGGGCAACGAGTATCTGATCCAGTATTTCCCATCTCATCTAATAATTATACTTCATTTATCACCATTCCCTCTTCATTTGAGTCCTGAGATAGCTATTCCTTGACTTTGGACTATCAGGTGTGACCCTTCCTGTTGTATTTAACAATCGTTTAATTAATATATTTATTATCTTTCTCAGACCTTATTTTGTGGGTTCCTATTTTTATTTATTTATATATTGTTACATTGCAGCTTTTCCATGAATATTCGCTTCAGGTAAAAAATCCCTTAACTTTACAGCCATCTCTATTTAGAATATGACCTTCCACTGTCTTTCCCCTCTTTTGATACAGATGGAGTACAGTGAGTGAGTAAGAGTGATTATGAAATGGCCAAAAATGTAAATGAAAGGAAAAGGATCAATCTTCCACCACTTGTAAGGAACAGTATGCTGGTTTATAAACTGTTTTACAGATCAACTGGTAAGTCCGTCTCTGGAAAAGTAAACATTCCTAATAATACACAATAATCATCCCAGTAATCACCATCATCATTATCGTCATTACCTTTCTCTCTTTCAATCCAATCCCCACCCAGTCACATTCACTATAACTGAATAAGCAACAACATGAGTCAAGCTACTGATGCATACTGCTAGTACTACTGCAGAATCAAACACCTGTAGTAATATTCTCTCAGGATGAAACCCCTCAGTCTGTGAAATATACAGTATGGAGATACTTTGTAATGTTACTGGAGAAGTAAGCATTCCTAATAATATGCAATCATCTCAGTCATCATCATCAGTCAGCACTTCCAAGTCCAACCTCAACGAGTTATCACTCCTATGCATCAACATAGGTCAACTTTAACAACCCTAACTATGAGTGCTTCTGCTCAATGTGCAGCACCACTTATGACTACTGCTAGTACTATTACAACATCTCAGAAACCTCAGTCTGTGAAATTTACAGTATGAAGATGTTTCATCACAATCCAAAAGTTAAAATGTTGCTATTTGTTTTCTGTAAAAACAACATAGATTACACTTAGGCACATCCTGACTGAGATCCCACCAGAAGTACAACCATATGCTAGATACACCAGCAAAGCATCAGAGGTGCAATGACTACCATCTATATAATCACTCCTAAAATTTAATGGGCCCAAGAATAGCAATGTTGTAGATATATCAGAGGATGGGACAACACCCATGTTAACTACTGCTGTTGTGCAAATGCAAAGCATGGAGGAGGATGCCTCTGAGTTAGGTAGTCATGAGTCCCCACAAGTGTCTCCAATACCACCCCCAACAAAACTATTCATGTAGATAAAACAATGAAGTTACACAGTTCTTTTTCTATGTTTAATTAATCCACACTTACTGAATTCTTAGAAAGAAGCCAACTAATGCACAAAAATAATCCAAATGTGTATCGGTGATAGTAAAACTTGACAGAATGTTGGAACTTAACATACTGCCCTATTCTTTTATGGAAAACAGAGGTTCCAAAGAATGCATGCCATAAATTGCACCCCATTCCCAATAAGGAGTTATTTTTATAAGTACATATGGGTGTTGTAATGGATAAAGGGCTGGAAGCGAAGCATCACACTGCACGGTGTGTTGACATTTGAAACCATCCCCAAGATAGAAATCAGGTGCTGTTGCTGTCACTGTGTTCCTTCTCTGTCCCCAGTTTCAGCCTGCTGACAGTTACAAGGTATATGTGTCCATAGGATGCAAACAATGCATTTAATTTCTTGAAAGAGTGTAACCACTTACTCCATCACCTTCACCAGCTTAAAATGGAGGTCCCTACTCCCTACCAGCCTGCTAACATTTTTTCAACATTTATGGTACCACAAGACCACCCAACCTGCTAACAATTTTCTCAAGGCTTATGTTGTCATAGGCCTCAGCCTTCTAACAAAGTTTCCAAAGCTTCTTTTGCCACAAAATTCAGCCTGCTAACAACATTTGCTTTCAACTGTGTATTTCTCTACTTTATCCACCAGTAGTGATAATTCTCATTCTCACAGAAAGAACAGGCAGAATTTTCCAGAGCTCTTGAGGTAATTTAATTGTTGGCAGCAAAAAGACTAGGGGATTTCTGTTGAAAAAGCAGTAAATTGTGTTTTTTTTTTCCATAAACATTTCCACATTTAAAAAAAAAAAATAAAAGACTTTTTTTAGCCATCCCTAATCACAACTGCTGTTTAAAAGCAGGCTTATTCAAGTTTTACCCTGGTGAGCAATAGACCAACATTTTACATGAACACATACCTTAAGATATTTTTTCCTGACATTATCAATATTTTGTTAACCCCTCAGATGCTAGAGAGGTTTCCATTGTTTTGCAAATCAATGAACTGGAGGTATTTCCTGAATTCAGTGGGTTCATTATTTATTACGGAACAATTAAACAGTTTTCCTATTTGTTATCCTTGTAGGAAATTGGGGTACACATATTTAATGGATCACTAACAACGTCAGTCACGTTCTTTATCTCTTTAAATACCAAAGTGAACAAGACATTGCAAAGAAATGTGCATTGCAAGAATATATTGCTTTCTGAAAAAAGTAAATTTCTAGTTTTGTCCTTTTTTAATGATAATATCAAAACAAGTGAAAATGTAAATTTTTTTGACATGCTTAAAATCTCAGGGCCATATTCAAGAAGAAATGATGAGCAATTCTGGAACAAATCCATTACTCTTTAAAACTTCCCTTTAATTTAAATGTAACTTTTGACTCCCTACAATGCCAAAGAGGAAATTACCCCAGCATTAAAGGGGGTAAAAAACCCATTAAAATCAGCATGAATGAAGAGAATTTTTATTTGTCTCCTTAGTGTGTAGTTGTTATACTCCAGAATTGCTCATCCTTGTGTAAGGCTTTCGGTAGGCAAAAAAAGCAAGTATAAATCATTTTTCCATGTTAAATGTCAGCCTGAATTATGATTATTTGTGAATCAAATGTATATTGGATAAGTTTATAGATCGAACATTAACCAACCAGTTAATTGTTCCTTTGTTTATGTGAACATTTTTCAATTTAAAAAATGTAAAAAATGTCATTTACTTGTAGGCGTTGGTCAGCTTATAGAAATTACATTTGCATTCATGCAAGAGCTTCCAGAAATGTGGTCACCACTGTAAGAAAAAACTAATTTGATTAGAACTGAATGCTTGGATGTCAGCCATTGGAGCTCTCTGGTTAGACTAAACATATTTGAGGCCCACTGGTGCTTTTAAGCATTTTTAAACATAAGAATAAGTGAATCTTAAAGTGACAGTAATGTCCCATAAAAATATTTTTTTGTTTTGTAGATTAAAGAAAAATATATTATGTGCAGCAAATCCTATCTCTCAAACCTTTACGGTTTGAGAGATATTCACCACTAAAGTTCTCTGTCTCCTGACGTCAGCTGTAAAGCTGACAGCAGGAGATACATGTCGGCCGACACGAGGAGGCTCTTCAGCAGAGCCGCAATAGCGTGATTTAAAAAGAAATACTTCTTTGGAATGGTCAAAAAAGTGTGCTTGCAAACCAAGCACACTTTTTAGACCGTTCCAATTAAGTATTTCTTTTAAAATCACGCTATTGCGGCTCTGCTGAAGAGCCACCTGTCAGTCCCCAGACTGGGAACTCCTGCAGTCATCTTACAGCTGACGTCAGGAGAAGGGGAGGCAGGGGGAACTTTAGGACTGAATATCTCTCAAACCGTAAAGGTTGAGAGATGGGATTTGCAGCACAGAATTTATTTTTTTTTAATCTACAAAACAAAAAATCATTTTTATGGGACATTAGTATCCCTTGAACCCTTTGAATGCCAGAGGAAAACACAATGCATTGCAAAGAAATGTGTTGCGTACTACTCTGGCACTCAAAGGGTTAAGTTAGGCAGACAGATAATAACTTAATAACATGGGTGGGATAAAGTGAAGGTAATCATTAATTGTGGAGTTTTATAAACACATATGCTTACATATCTATCTTGTTTAGGGCTAAAAGCAATAAATGTTATGCTTTTACCCTTTGAGTGCCAGAGGACTGTGCGACTCAGTATACCCCTGTGGCACTCATATGGTTAAAACGCCATGACACACCTTTTAACTCTGAAAAGTCTTACATTTAATTCCTTTCAGTGCTGAGTGGGCTTCTTTAGATAGATGTACATATTTATGAGCATATGAGTTTTGACCCACAAAGTATTGCAAAAATGTTTTTCCTTTCAAGATATGTCAAATATAATAAAAGTTAGATATTTTTATTGCATAGACAGAATAAAAAGATACCCTAGAAGAGTGGATAATACTGTGTGTATAACAGCAAAAACCGAACAATTCTTTATCATAGGAACTGCACCATAGGAAGCAAATAAATATTTTCATTGATTTAAGTGACACATTTACCACCTTGATCCTTATGCACCGCACAAAATAGAAACACATGTGAAGCAAACCAGCAAAGCAATGTGGAAACAAATACTGTCTTGCATTGAGTGATGTCGTAAAGGTGAAATAAACTATATAAAATATATATATATAAACTATTTTCAATTCACTTATTCAGGCATGTGAAATTTGCTTCTCCCTTAGCTAATAAACTGTGACCACCAACATGCTTTCTCATTTTAAATACAGTACCGTTTTACTCATCCAAATTCCATTTCAGATCAGACTTGGTTTGCTGTTACCTTCTAGAGCAGGGGTAGGCAACCTCTGGCTCTCCAACTACTGTCTGGTAACGGATGATGGAAGCTGTAGTCTCCCACAGCTTAAGAGACAAATATTGCCTACATCTGCTACCTCTGGTCTAGACAAAAAGTGACTCATTATCAGGACAGCCACAGCTGAGCAGCAAACTACTTATATTTCATCCCTCTCTCCATATCTCCCAGCAAAGAAAGAGACATCAGCAGCCATCATTGCAGTCCTCCTTAGAGGAGTTCATCTTACCTCTCTCACATCTTAGTGCATATCTCCATAGGATTTAATTGTCTGAGCACAGAAGAGTTATTCAAAAATGACATACTCTGTGTTATTTATTTATTAAGCTGATGATGTTCTCCGTAAAAGCTCTTCACTGTGATGATTGATTAAAAAGGTATAGTATTTATCCATGCTGAAGCACATTTCCCTGTATAGCATAAATCTGCATACTATATACAGAAATATACGATACAAAATAAGTGTAAGTAAGACCACCTGTAGGTAAACGCCTAGTCACCATTGATTAAGACTTATGCATAGTTTAGATATATGTTTGTTATCTCTCATTGACTGACATATTATAGAACCTGGTGTAGTAGGCAATGGAATATTTGGGTTGTGTAGTCTTGTATATATTGGTTGATACCATGGTGGTATGCAAAAACACAAGATAATTACAATATTTTCTGCCATGTGTGAAATGTAGTCACCCCTCTAACTCACTATCTTTCTTAAAAGAAGCATTACTAGTGGCCCTTGAGCACTGGAGCTTGGATACACTGATCTAGGACAGTACCTATATTATCCTATGGAGCCTATTCACAAAGTTCTAGAAATCTTAGTGCATTAGCTCCATAGAATAACATAGACATTGGAGAAGTGATATCACTGGAGAGGTTATCTCCACTTTATCACCTCTTTATCATGCCTTAGTGCACCTCCCCCACGATATTAAAATCCCCAGTTAATCAATGGGATTTGTATTTGTCTTCTGTTGAGTAACTCCCCGGATTATAGAGGAGGGGAGGCATGAAGAAGGGGAGGGTGGGAAATGAGGTAGTGGTAGGTGGGATTAGAGGGGTAAAAGGAAGATAGCAGGCAGGAAGTGGGTCTTTTTAAGAAGATTTGTGGAGCTGAGAGGTTGTGGAGCCGTGTGTCCTACCTTTTCATGGCTGAACTGTCGGGCTTGCTGGAGGAGGTGAGGCGCCTGTATTCTGCGGAAGGAGGTCAATGGCTGCGGGATCGGTTGGCTGCGCAGGGTCCTGCGGCGGCTGCTCTGGATGGTGCTGTGGCTGGAGGTGCGGCTGGGCGGCCTGTGCGCAGGACCAGAGCGCGCCCGCCGGAAAGATTGAGCCCTGATGGTCGGAGGGGGAGGTGGAGGAGTCGGAGCCCTCTCCCCTCTGACTCTAGGAGGAATGCGGGCGGCAGTCGGGCGGCTGGTGAGCTGGACCGGGAGACTGAGGGCAGGCGCAGTGAGCGTGGGCGGTCCGGTGGGACTGCGCCCAGGAGGGCCAGGAGGCAGTCAAAAGGCAGAGCTGCTTCTGCGGGTGCCAGTTCCAGCCGGGGACTGGGCCCTGGAGGGGACGTTGACGCCAGCACTGCTTCAGGTCAGGTGAGCCAGGGATCTCATGCGGCTGCTGTTGGCATGCGCCCTCTGGTGGTGACTCAGGAGAACGACAGCAGGGGCTCTGTGGACAGTGACTTGGGAAGGAGGATACATGGAGGACTAGGGGCTTTGCCTGCAGGGTCTGGCGTGGCACTGGACGGTGCTGGAAGGGCACCTGGGGGGCTGCTGGGGCTTCCGCAGGTTTCGGGGACCAGACTGCTGCTGACGGGTGATGGGGCTGGGGGGCCGCCTGGGGGGCTGGCCGATCCTCCGCAGGTTTCGGTGCGGCCGGTTGCTGTCACGGCGACTGGCGCCGCTAGTGGCTCATCCGGGTGCGTGTCGTGCGCTGCGGATTCGGACGGAGGACGGAGGGGGGGTTCGCCGCCGGTGGCGGTTGCTGATGTCTCTTCTTCCCCTTTGTCGCAGGTTCAACTTCGGAGTCCGTTGGAGGCTGGGACGCAGCTGATGGCGGCACGTACTCCTGTGGTGGCGAGGACTGATGTAGGAGGTACATCTGTTGGGGTGGCAGGGGGGGGAGGTGGGTGGGGGCTTATTGGGTGACGTGTTAAGTGGGCTGCACAGGTTGCTTGGCGCTCTCCAGCCCAAGGTAGGAGTTCCGGTTTTGCCGGCGGCGGAGGCGTTGAGCTCCTGGGCGGCTCACTTGGGGGGTGTGGGAGGGGGCGGGGTTGGGGGGAGTTCAGGGGTTGGGAGCGCTGCGGTGGTTAGTGGGCCCCCCGTTAGCTCAGGTGTGGATGTAGTTGCGTCTTCCTCTCCTGCGGTTACCGGGGAGTCGGCTGGGACGTCGGGGGGCGTGTGCTCTTCTGCTTCAGCTCTAGGGTCTCCGGTTCCGGTGGGGGTCGCGGCTGCGGCGTGTGGGGCCTCCTATCTCTGTTGGTCGGGGCCATTGGGGGCCCATCTTAAGCAGGAGGTGCGGGATAAAATTTGGCGCAGCGAATATGTGGAGCTTTATTCCTTACTCCCGTTGGAGGATGCTCCTCCGGACAAGGAAGACAAGGAGGATGGTAAGAAGGAAGACCGGGAACGCAGACGGTATAGGAGAATTCTGAAGATTTTCGGCAATTGGATTAGAGCGTTTTCGATTTAGGCGAGCGTGATTGGCGACAAGTTTCCGCAGAAGTGTTCCACTCTTTTTTCTTACCAGGACACCATCTGGTCTGCGTGTCAGACATACGGGGTTTGTCATGGTGGCGCTATGACGAGCAGTTTCGTCAGCGCATGGCGGTTCGTCCGTCTATGGCATGGGACCAGATGGACATC
The DNA here is from genome assembly GCA_037306005.1 of Rhinophrynus dorsalis. Taxonomy (NCBI): domain Eukaryota; kingdom Metazoa; phylum Chordata; class Amphibia; order Anura; family Rhinophrynidae; genus Rhinophrynus; species Rhinophrynus dorsalis. The sequence goes on along the minus strand of CM074720.1, from coordinate 304,467,886 downwards.
GGTCTCTGGTTAGCAATTATGACGTGTCCGGCGTCTTCTCCGGGGGGCATGGCGTCGTTTCAGTCCGGCGCCGGGGGGTTGGGGCTCCCCACTGTGTCAGCCGCTGGGTGAAAATTCGGTGTGTGCTGGCAATTTAATGAAGGTTCCTGTAAGTTTGGACAGACTTGCCGGTACCGCCACGAGTGTTCCCAGTGTGGCGGCCCGCATGCTTTGCAACGATGTTTTAAGCGGCGGTCGGAGCGGGGTGACGTGGGTGAGAAGGGGGTTGACCCCGGTGCGCATCGACCGTATGCGCCGGTGGCTCGCTCGGTACCCCAATCGTGAGGCGGCTGCCTTGCTGGACGAAGGGTTTTTGGAAGGGTTCCGGATTCCCTTTCGGGTGCGCGAGGTGAGTTTGTTGGAGGGGAACCTGAAATCGGCGGAGAAACTTCCGGAGGTGGTGCAGGGGAAGTTGGATCGCGAGGTTTTGTTGGGCCGGATGGCCGGTCCTTTTCCTTCGCCCCCTCTAGCTAATCTTCGGGTTTCCCCTCTGGGGGTTGTTCCTAAGAAGGAACCGGGTACGTTCCGTATGATCCACCATTTGTCTTTCCCTTTCGGGGGTTCGGTGAATGATGAGATTGATCGGGAAGCATGCCGTGTCTCGTACGCGTCTTTTGACGTGGCTGTCCGCTTGGTGGCACGTGCAGGGAGGGGGGCGTTGATGGCGAAGGCCGATGTTGAATCGGCTTTTCGGCTGTTGCCGGTCCACCCGGACTGTCACCATCTTCTGGGGTGCGTTTTTCGCGGTCAGTATTACGTGGACTTGTCTCTGCCGATGGGCTGTTCCATTTCTTGCGCCCATTTCGAGGCCTTTAGCACTTTCCTGGAGTGGGTAGTGAAGACTGAGTCGGGCTTTGGGTCTATCACCCACTGCCTGGACGATTTTTTGTGCGTTTGCCCTGGTGGTTCAGCGGTGTGTCTCTGGCTCCTGCGGTCCTTGCAGTGGGTGGCGGACGTGTTTGGGGTCCCGCTGGCGCAGGACAAGACGGTGGGTCCGACCACTCGTTTGTGTTTTTTAGGCATTGAATTGGACTCACTTGCCATGGAGTGCAGATTGCCGCAGGACAAGTTGCTGGAGTTGCGGGATTTGGTTGGTGCGTTTTTAGGGGTCCGTAAAGTTACCCTGCGTCAGGTACAGTCCCTGTTGGGTAAATTGGCATTTGCCTGCAGGATTATCCCGATGGGTCGAATTTTTTGTAGACGGTTGGCCCAGGCGACGGGTGGGGTGACTCAGCCACATCATTTTGTGAGGATTTCTGGGGAGGTCAGGGCTGATTTGAGGGTGTGGGAGACGTTTTTGGAGGAGTATAACGGGCGGTCGTTGTGGCAATTGCCTATGGTGTCAAATGGTGAGGTGGGGCTTCATACTGATGCCGCGGGTTCGGTGGGGTTTGGCGCCATCCTTGGGGAGGAGTGGTGCATGGGTTGTTGGCCGTCGTGGTGGTTGGCGGACGGATTGACCCGTAATCTGTTTTTTCTGGAATTGTTTCCTATACTGGTGGCGATGGTTTTGTGGGGGGACTCCTTGCGGAATCGGCGGGTGGTGTTTCATTGTGACAACATGGGAGTGGTTGAGGCGGTGAACAACCTGTCTGCCTCTTCCCCGCCAGTGGTGCGGTTGTTGCGGAGACTGGTTCTGGAATGTTTGCGCCTTAATGTGTACTTTAGGGCGACTCATGTGCCCGGAGTGTTAAACGTGGCTGCTGACGCTCTGTCTCGCCTGCAGATGGACAAGTTCCGGATGGCGTGGCCGATGGCGAAAGAGGCGGGAGCGGCGTGTCCGGATTTCCTGTGGGACCTTGGCAGGGATGGATAGCAGCTCGTATTCAGCAAGCAGTTTCACCGGCCACGTGGGCCCGGTATTCCAAGGCTTGGGATGAATGGCTGCAGTTCTCGGACGTGGCTGGTGGTTTCCCTGATGATGATAGTCGCCTTCTTGGGGTGCTGTGGTTATTGTGGTCGTGGGCGGACCGTGGGTTGTCGCCGGCAGCTGTTTCTGGTCGGCTGGCTGGCTTAGTGTTTGGTTTCAAGTTGCGGGGTTGGAGGGATGTCACAAAGGAGTTTGTGGTGCACATGGCTTTGCGGGGCATGCGACGGGGGGCTAAGGCTCCGGATCTGCGGCGACCGGTTTCCCTGTCTGTATTGCGCCAATTGATGCGGGTGCTGCCAGAGGTGTGTTTGTCTGCCTATGAGGTGGCGCTGTTTAGCTTGGCTTTTAGTTGGGCATTTTTTGGCGCTATGCGGATTGGGGAACTTGTGAGCAGGAGTAAGTCTGCCCCGGGGGGAGGTGGATGTGGGGGATGTCCATTTGGGTGTTGGGGAGCTTAGTTTTAAAATTGGGCATTCTAAAACGGACGTTATGGGAAAAGGTGTTTGGGTTAATTTGTTTGCCATTCCCGCCTCCCCTTTGTGCCCGGTTCAACTGCTGGTGAATTTTCTGGAGTTGCAGCCTCCGGTTAGGGGCCCCCTCCTGGTTCACGCTTCCGGCGTCCCGTTGACGCATTATCAGTTTGTCGGGGTGTTTCGCCGCTGTTTGGAGCGGTTCGGAGCGCCGGTGGCTGAATTTGGAGGGCATTCCTTTCGGATAGGGGCGGCGACCGAGGCCTCTCGGTTGGGGCTCCCGGATGAGGTGGTTCAGCGCATTGGGAGGTGGGAATCTGCCAGATTCCGGTTATATATTCGGCCAGACAGGGCCTTACATGTGAGGGAGTGAGGGTTTCGTTTGGGGTGGCATTGTTAGAGTCTGTGGTATTCGGTGACAACACAATAAAAAAAAAAATTTTACAATTTTCATAGTTCATTGTGGCATGTGGCTGAGGCTGCTTGCTGCAGTTGCAGTAATCGCTTTATGTTGTGCGTCACCCCAGGGGGATTGTGGGTGTTGTTAGTTATGATGTGTTTTTTGCAGGTGTTTCTTCGATTCCCGTCTGGATTATCGGACATTCCTATGTTTACTGGGCTCAGAAGCGGGCTTCGTTGCGTAGGAATGGTCTGCAGCTCGGCTTCCCTGTAGCTGATGTGGTGGTATCCTGGTTCGGGAGTAGGGGTATGCGATGGGTGCAGTTGTTGCAGGATGTGGTGCACTTGTCCAGGTGCCTGGGTCATGGTCCCAGGATTTTGGTCATTCACCTGGGGGGTAATGACTTGGGTACCTTCCCTGTTTGGGGTTTGGGGGAACGTATGAAGCGGGATCTGCATCGCTTGCTTGCTTTTTTTCCGAGCCTGATAGTTGTGTGGTCGGAGATGGTGGCGAGGCGGGTTTGGAAGCAAGCAAGGGATCCGTGGACTTTGGATAAATGCAGGATAAAACTGAACCGTAGGATTACCCGTTATGTTTTGAACTTGGGGGGTGTTGCGGTTCGGCATAGAGTGTTTGAGGGGCAGGAGATGCAGTTGTTTAGGGGCGATGGGGTGCACCCTAACGATTTAGGCCTTGATTTTTTCAATTTAGAGTTAATGGAGGGTATTGAACAGGCGGTGGCCTTGTTTCGGGGGGGGGGGAGGGCCAGCTGGCTAAGGGGTTAGCCAGTGGCCCTTTGGTGGTGTGACGGTGGTTTGGGGAATTAAATTTAAATTGAAATAAGTGATGATGTTTTCCTTAGGGAGTTAACCCTAAGGAAATATGCCCCGGACAGGTTGTCGCGGGAGTTAACGTTACCCGTTGGAGGCTAGTGTTGTATGGCCTAACGGGGTAATTGTGGAAATTGTTGATAAAGAATGTTGGTAGGATAAGTTTAAGCATGTGTCAGGGAGAGTTGGCCATGCATTGGGAGTGGTTAGCAGTTGGGAGAGCTGCATGTATTCAGCTAAAATGTATACGGGGGGTTTATGGGTAAAAGTTGGAAGAGAGTTATGTATACGTGAACATAACATGTTAATAAAAGTTGGCCTGTTCATACCCATTTAAGGTGTTGTGTTTTTCATTTCTATGCCCTTGTCCTTCTTCAAGTAACTCCCCGGATTATAGAGGAGGGGAGGCATGAAGAAGGGGAGGGTGGGAAATGAGGTAGTGGTAGGTGGGATTAGAGGGGTAAAAGGAAGATAGCAGGCAGGAAGTGGGTCTTTTTAAGAAGATTTGTGGAGCTCCCGCCCGCTCCTCCCTGTTGTTTTGGGGTGTCAGCGGTGTGACGGTGGTTTGGGGAATTAAATTTAAATTGAAATAAGTGATGATGTTTTCCTTAGGGAGTTAACCCTAAGGAAATATGCCCCGGACAGGATGTCGCGGGAGTTAACGTTACCCGTTGGAGGCTAGTGTTGTATGGCCTAACGGGGTAATTGTGGAAATCGTTGATAAAGAATGTTGGTAGGATAAGTTTAAGCATGTGTCAGGGAGAGTTGGCCATGCATTGGGAGTGGTTAGCAGTTAGGAGAGCTGCATGTATTCAGCTAAAACGTATACGGGGGGTTTATGGGTAAAAGTTGGAAGAGAGTTATGTATACGTGAACATAACATGTTAATAAAAGTTGGCCTGTTCATACCCATTTAAGGTGTTGTGTTTTTCATTTCTATGCCCTTGTCCTTCTTCATGCAGTTGGTTTTCCCCAGAATAATTCTAGTTTTCTATTGAATATATGGTACAGTTAAAATATATAGCTCTCAGTGTAAAGGTTGCTAACTGAACTTCTCTTCCCCAAACCAGGTGCTGTAATCCCTGAATAATCAGATGATCATATTGACCTTTGTGATGTCATACCTAATAAAAATGAGGCTGCCTTGTAAGCAGAGATAGACTAGTACAATAAGGATGGGAGTATTGTTTCATAAGTAGTGAAAAACAGATCTTATACATATGTTGTTTATTTATCTTAGTTGCCTTTTAAGCTTATCCCTACTTGGACAGTGTTGAATAAATCAGGGTCCTGGCCATTTTAATTCATGTAAGGATCTCAAAACATTTGCTCTGTTGGTAACGTTTCAGTACCAAATTAGATGACATTTTGTACATGTAAATGTTAGAGTCACCTGATAGAGAACATATTTATCACAGTCTCTCATTGAGGCCTAAGCGATCCTGTGCTCTTACCTCTGTAAGGCCGCTGGCCAGCATGGCCTCCGGCCATTTCCTCATTGCTAAAGTCATGTTACAGGCACTGGCACGGACGCCTGTTTATGGGCCTATTCTGTTGGGCCTAATTGGGTCCCGCTTCCTTCTGCTGCTTTATAAACCTCATTGTGGCTAGGACTTGTTGCCCTTTCTGTGCGTTTCTTCAGTGTCGCTCTCATTTGACCCTTGCTTGGCTGTTGTGTTTACTCCTGATCAATCCTGTGGCTTTGTCTGACTGCCAGATCTGTGTATGACCCTGGCTTGTCTGACTACCTGCTCTGTTTTGACCTTGGCTGTGGCTGACTACCCGATTTGGCTCTTGACTGTGGCTTGTCTGACTTAAGCTCTGTGATGTCCTTCGCTCCAGTCTGACTACCACCTGTCTGGGCTAGTCGTGGGCGCGCTCCATCGGTGTAGTGCAACTGCTACCTCCGTGGTAGAGTTGCTGGCTGCCTCTCGCTCCGTTGCCTCCATCCTGTGCCACTGTATCCGTTGCCTCCTGGGCTTGTTGCGTAACCCTAATCTCTGTAGCCTACATACAGTATTGCCTTCACATACTTACCGGTGTTGTGGCTGGCTATGTTCCACTCTCTTGGCTCCGCCCTTTGCCTACCTAGTAGACCAGTTCTGTGACTCTTTAGGAGTACTAGTTACAATCTGTCTTGCTCCTCCTACCACTTCGTGGTAGAATCACTACTTCGAGACATCTGTTTGCCTGTCTCATGTCTGGGAGTTTAGCTGTTGCTCCAGTGATCAGGTTTCCTGGCGTTCCAGGTTCCCATCTATCTCTATAGGCTGCTCACAACCGGTTACAGTTCAGTGTCAATCCTTGTGTAGTGGACTCGGCACTGTCCTCACGCCTGTTCCTGTTAAGGTTGGGGAAGTGCTTACTCTTGCTTATCTTAATAAACTGGTTAAACTTCACTGTACTTGTGTCGTGTTTATTATTTACTCTGGTGTCTGTAACAATATTACAGTTTACTCACAGTAACTGATCAATATAAAATTAACCCCAAATCTAGACCTCTTACTCAAGTTAAAATAATAAATTACAGGGTCTTTAAATAAACATTAAAGGAGAACTAACAGTTTCTCATAATACCTATCACTTACTTGCTATGACAAGAAAATACTAATGGCCACTATGTTCCTTGGATCAAGGCATAACACCCACACTAAGTCCAGGATGCCGTGTACATAGAGGTAGACATGACAGTTACTGTCAGGACAAGAGGACCTCAAACTTTGCTCACTGTGCATGGTAATCTGCCCTCAACTGTCATGGCCATGGAAGAGAACTGATTGAAGATGTTAACTCTTGAACAAAAGCACAAGGACACATTTCTTAGGGGCCATTAAGATTTTCTAGTCATAATTAGGTAAATGGGGGTATTATTATGGGGTTCTAGTTCTCCTTTAATATTTCATAATAATTTTAGATATTGGTAGTATCTTAGATATATCATCTTCAATGTTTTTGAAGAGACAGGGGGACACATATCCTTTTCAATTGTTACTTTCTGTTCAGTGAGTCTATAATCTACTGTGTAAAATATATTATGGAGGCTCGTGTACTATGCAGAACTGGAACAATTCTAAATAAATCCAACTGCAAAACAGGGGACACAGAAAGATTCCCTTAATTTCCATTGAGTTATGTGTGGCTTTTAATGCCTTAAATGCTAGAAAAGTATCCAATGCAAATTGCTTTGCATGCACAGAAAACAGCAACATATTTTTTTGCTGATTCCCCTTTATAAAGAAAGTACAGAGGAATGGAACATGGTGAAAAGCCCATACACTCCACCACTGCCAAGGTGCAAGGGGTGTAAAAAGGAAAGAGTAAATAGGCTATTAAATATACATTAGTCAGATACAGCACAAAAACATTGGTTTTTGTTCTGATTTTATCGTGGAATCATATTAATTCATCCCTCACAATGTCCTCTTATATGTTAATACTTAATACGTTGCAATACATTGCATTTTAGTGTTATTGTTCATTAAGGTGCCTGTCTATTTCCATTGAGTTCCCTATTAGTCTCTGCTGTATCTGGCATGCCTCAGTGCATGTTCATACTGCTGTGTTCAGCATCCTTGAGTGTCTTTACTTTAGAATAAAGTGAACAATTAATGGCTTTACATGCTATTATCAAACATTTATCATTAATTATCATAAGATGTTATTATTGTCTTTTTGTTGTCAGACATAAAATTAGTATAAATCTCAGTGGATAAATTACTTAAGATTTGGTAAATTATATGTTGATTGTCCTGCTGATGTTTAAAGGATATCTAAAATAATTATTCCCCCTACCTTTTACTCACTAAAAAGTTAGTAATTATATTAAATTGATAGCTTTCATTTTTCCTCAATTTCTATAGTTTCAGGTTGAGCAAAATGTAAAGGGTTTTATTGACATTGCAGCCCTGAGACATTGACTGTGTTTTTGCTATTATCTATGTTTATCGAGCATATGTATAAGTAGGGGATAAGATATATATGATTATACTTCCTTTTAGCATTTTAATCTAGCTTTCAGCTATTTTGAATCGATCGATTCAGCTGTTTTAAATCTGATTCTCAGAACAGAAGTGTACTTTGTTGGATACCCAGATCAGAGTTTCAGGAGAGGTGCCATGATTCTGTGATATTAAAGGAGCAACTTAAAGTCATATTGCATGGTGATGTATTACATCTGAACATAGCCCAGGAAAAGTTTTTTTACTTAGGGAGTGTAAGGGTAGTACTCATACATTGGCTAGTAAGCCCAGAAAGTAGTATACTCAGGTTAGGCTAGTTACTAATAATAGAGGATTAAGGGAAAAGTAAAGGAGCTAGGGAACTGGTGTGTCCTGAATAGTGCATGATGAAAGAGTGATAGAACTAAGGTTCATATCACTTTTAGGTTAGCTGTGTAAGGCTTTAAATGGGGTGAAACGTATAAGAAGCACAATACCCTAAAATATTAAATGTCAAGAGTAGAATGCTGTAGATAAAATATAAATAAGAAAAACAGATAGTTCTAAGAAGTCAGCAAAAATATGAGCTTCTGAGGCTTTCCGAGGGTTTTTGGAACATGGCACAACTAAAGTACAGCACTTTGAAGGATGTGTCTGTCACGGGCACCCAGGAATGCTCAGAACGCAGTACGGTAATATAATGCAAAATATTTATTAGAATAAATCACAGCGATAAATAAGTGGTACAACAAGCAAAGGGTTACTAGCTGGCGACACTACTACCAGAAATAGTAGGCCTCTCGCTAGACCACAATGCGAGAGACTGGGCCGAGCCCCTGTTAGTCTCAGCAGGATACAGGAACGCCAACTCTTGATCCGTCGACTGGAACACTGGAACAGGCGACCACTGTGAACACTGGCTCAGCAATCTTGATCCGACGAACAGGAACACAAGGACTGCTGGACAGGAGAACTGACCCACGCCTGCAATCAGTCAAACCAGCAACACCACACCTTTGCAGCAACCCGGTGACCCACGCCTGCAGTCACCGTTAAGAGACCCTGTGACTCTGCCTGCAGTCACTACACCAGACCCTGTGACTCTGCCTGCGTCACTATATCGGACCCCAGTGACTCCCTCCTGCAGTCACATATAAAGACCCTGTGGCTCACGCCTGCAGCCACCACACGAGACCCTGTGACTCACTCCTGCAGTCACTACACCAGACCCTGTGACTCTGCCTGCAGTCACTATATCGAGACCCTGTGACTCACGCCAGCAGTCACCAATCAGACCCTGTCTGCAACAGTGGTCTGTCTTAAGCCAATAGCACAAATTGATCACAGTAAGGGATACTCGTGATCACTGGGTCATACACAGAGAGGGTTCTCGTACTTAGCTGGGTCATACACAGAGAGGTTCTCGTACTTATCTGGGTCATACACAGAAAGGGTTCTCTTAATTATCTGGGTCATACACAGAAAGGGTTCTCTTAATTAGCCAGGTCATACACAGTGCGGGTTCTCATAAATAGCCAGGTCATACACAGTGCGGGTTTTCGTAGATAGCCAGGTCACACACAGAGCCCAAGTACTCCACCTAATAACAACAACGCAAGGGCGACTGAGTCAGGACTCAGTCTGCCTTTTAAACCCCTCCACAGGAAGTAGGAGGAGCAGCTCAGAGGGAGGAAGTAGGTAGGAGGAGACTACAGGAAACAAACAGACAAAACAGAGGCCTGCTGCATGCTAGAAGCCTCGCGCCTGTAGATGCTGCTGGAAACAAGGTAAGCTGAATCTGTAACAGTGTCTAAGAAACAGCTGCAAGACTCACAGACATACCTGGTGAGTGTCATAATGCAATAGTTTACCAAATCATGGATATGCTATTTGGGATGGGACTTGGATGGAAGTCTTAGGAAAAGATAATCAACGACTTATGTAGGACTTTTCTTACATACAGTTGTTTATACATTTAGCTGTAGGTCTGTGTTTACTTTTGTTAATATAGTTGAGTGTGGTTTATTATGGAGTTTATTTACTGAGTAACAGAAAATACAGCATAATAGATACATTGGGGGAGGTTTATAAAAAGCGTTCTTGTTTGTTTTTGTGAACAGATCCTTAAAATGTTCTTATTACTTATTATGAGTGTTGGTATTTATAATGTATTCATGTGACATTTATAAATGTAGTGACAGTAAAAATATGAACAGGTCAGACATGGCTTTAAAATTTGGTGAAAATTCTGTCACTAAATTGTCTCAAATAGCTACATTTCTTTATAAATTCACTGAGCCACTTTTTACAAATGTCCTCATGCCATTTTATAAAAACAAACAATATAACATTATACCCTCCTAAACTGTCCTTAATACTTTTCTAACTACAAGCAATAATATTACAGCCATTTTAATACTTCTTTTCCATTAACTCCACTTTTATAAATATCCCCATTGTTCTCTAAGATATGCTTATAGAAATCATTCCTGAACAAATTGATGCTGTATTACAGGACGATGGATCACCAAAACAAACTGCCCCTATATACTGACAAAAATGTCAAAATTATATTAACAACAAAGATCAAATTATTAAACTCCAGAAAATCATTTTAAGCAGTTAAATTATAAATTGACCCCAGTAAGCTCCTATAAATATCTTGGTATGTGGCTAGACCCCAACCTGTTTTTTGTTCTTAAATTTACATTTAAACCTTATCCCAAAGTAGGTGCAGTTTTCAGACAAATCTTGTCAAGGCCTCTGGAAAGAAAATGTATTATACAATGATATTAATGCCTTTCACTGACTGCTCTAAAAATCCATCTCTGTAAATGCACAACATGTGTAATTCATTATGTCACTTTGTTTTCCATTGTTAATAATCTAAACTTTTTTGGTGGATTGTTCCAAGTAGATTGAGGTAGATTCAGCTTGAAGGCAAATTCTCCAGGAGAATTTTTCAACTGTCTGTTGAACTCAATGATCCCTGAAACAGATTGAAAAGGTTTAGCTTTAGTCTTCACCATTTACATCTTTTTTTCTCCTACGGCAATGAAATTTATGATGAACCAGAAGTCAAAAGGAACAAAATTTGGTATGATGACTAGAGCATAGTACTGCTGCCTTTCGCTATAAAAAGTTCCTGTCAGTTTTGATTCTGATGATTTTTTCCTGGATGCTCTTTCACTTATGTAAAATTCTGCACATGGATACTCTTACACAAATACACTCTAAAAAATCTCAGTCGCTCAAACACACACTGTTTTACTGAATACTTTGATTTAGGAAATTTTACACACTTGATGTAGATATCTATATGGGTATTCTGCCTGACAGCTGTGCTTCTTACAGTCTAGAATCAATTCTCCTCAGTCCACAGTCCTCATGTCTGAAGGTATATCATCTGAGGATGCATATAATTTGTGGAGAAATAAATGCCTATATTGTCATTGCCAAATGATATATTTTTCTATTGAAGTCTATGTAGAAGACTGGAGATAAAAGCAGTGATAAAATTAGCACCTGTAGTAGAATCCAGCCCATTATGATCAATTATACTCATCCTCATAAGCTAATATAGAACTCAGTGGGCTGGATTCAATTGCAGGTGATAACATCACTGATTTTAATTATTAATTCCCCTTTAGACTTAAGTTGTCATTTGTGAGATAAAACATGTGATAACATTTATATGTTTCAAAGTAATCCAATCCTGCTTGTGGTAGAACATACTATCCCTTGAATCTTTTGTAATATGATTGCAAAGCATGGATCAAATATGAGGCTGGAATACATTACAGGTGATAAATATTCTAACTGGCTTTATTTCACAAATGCCTATTGCAGCCTATGGGAAAAAATCAGAGATTAAAATAGTGATGAATTTATCACCTGCAATGTATATAATCCAACCCGTTACCTTTTTGCGGAGAACCCCAGAATATGGTCTAATACTGTATACATAGTAATTTAGGGTGATCACATTTAATGTCTAATGTGCCTTTTTTATGTCTAGTTTCCAGCATGTGATAACTTTATTGCTGGTGTTATCTGCAAAACCACCATTTATTTCAGTAGGAATCTGTAAAATAAAATCAGTGATAACAGTTTCCAACTGCAATGTAATACAGCTCTGGTTTGCTCCATTAGTACTATAAAATTGCCTATGCAGTATCCACACTTCTCTACAATTTAGATGAAAGCATGTATGTATAACCTAATCACTCCAGGCCTACCTTACCTACAAAAGTGCATTATTTTGGACACTGGGATGTTTCCTAATTATTTTCAAATAAGTTGCACTATTTGCAAACTTTCAAGATTCCTGCTCAGTGAAGAAGCTCATAAATAAACATACCCACATATTTGCTTGGATCTGACAGTTTATTTCAACCATCCTGATAAATTGTAAAGAATATGTACTATTTTCTTAGCTAAGTGAACATCCATGCATAGACTATAAAATTAATCATAATTGGCAGAATGAACAGCTTTGAATTCAGAACTGATTCTGCACCTGCTCCCCCTGAATAATTTCATGTAAAAATGCATGTTCAGGTATTTCTCGTGTTTTAATTTAAATTAAGAATCCCCTGGATTTATGACATGTTTGAGCTCACAATGGGTATGTTAGCTAAACACATAGGAGAAGGGGTAAATATGTGTTTTAATGTTTTAACCCTTTGTTCTTCAGATGTGTATCCAACACATTGCTTCACAATGTGTTTGAAAACCCATTTGCACACAAAGGATGAAAAACATTAAACTCGCCTGGCCACATAATAATGCATAAACACAATATGCACACTATAAAGGCTTATGGTGCATCAAGGAAACAATATATATATATATATATATATATATATATATATATATATATATATATATATATATACACATACACACACTTTTTTTATTGCTGCATAATTGATGCCTTACATTAATAATACAATTTTTTTGTAATCATGAGCTGTATTCAATAAGCTAAAGAACAGCTGTTCTGGTGCAAACTAGCTGAACCATAATGGACAAATGTATTACATATTACACACAAATATATACCGTATATTATTTACTAAGAAATATTATATATGCCCAATATAGGGCACAAAGTCATTTTTTATATAGAGGAGGGCAGGTGTGTCTTTCTGCCTGTATATACTGTATATACACTATATAGATATGTATGTATACTTTAATACTGGTCAGTGGAGAAACTATAGGGGTCACACCCGCGACTGGGCCCGTCACTCCAAGAGCCCGGCTGCCCCCTGTGACCCCTCATCCTGGCGTCCACAATCTCCCTCCGGCGCTCTAGTAATGCAAAGCGCTGGGAGAGGACATCATCTCCCAGTGCTCTTCATTACAGAAGAGGACCGCGCGGGAGCTCAATGCGCCAATCTGTCTCTCCTGCCACTCCACTGGGCCACCAGGATTGGGAGGTAGGAGATGGGGGCATTGTTGAGATTGGGTGGGCCATTGTGGAGGGCCTGGGGGTCAATGTGGCCGGGGGGGCCCATGGCACTTCTTGCACCAGGGCCTGGAGGGTTCTAGTTATGCCTCTGACACTGGCGTTATTTGCAGATACTCCATAGACAGTAGGAATCTGTAAGATAAAACCAGTAATAACTTTTCTCAGCTGCAATGTAATATAGCTTTGGTTTGTTCCATCAATACTGTGGAAAATCACCTATGCATTACACACACTTCTCTATAATGCAGATGACAGAAGACATTACAAATATGTATATATACTTTAGCTGTTTTTTCACCCCTTTCCAGTTGAGACTTCAAATTGTTTGTTTAAAACCTAATAAGATAATGGGGAGATTCACTAAGGCATGATAAAGTGGTGATAAAGTGGATATATCTTCTCCAGTGATATCTCTTCTCCAATTCCTATGTTATTTTATGGAGCCAATTCACTAAGATTTCTAGAACTTTGGAGATCTTAGTGCATAGGCTCAATAGAATAACATAGGAACTGGAGAAATTATGTCACTGGAGAAGTCATCTCTGCTTTATCACTTTATCAAGTTTTAATGCATAACCGCCCATGTATCTTTTACGATCCATTCAGGTCTATAGAAGTCCATTGTTTGCTGTGAGGAAGTAGGACCTAGAATTTATCTTGAATTGAGTTCTAATGTAAAATATAAAAAGACAGAAACACGTGACTGGTCTATGACAGACACATACATAGGTAAGTTAGTATGTTATACCAATTAAGAGGCACTTTTATTTCAATGGTTTTGTTATATGGAATCAAATAAAATTATGTTGTAATATTAATGGTATTTTAGAACAATTGTACATTGATTTACATGCTGTTTTCTAGCATTTTTTTTTCTTCTCCTGACATCCCTTTCTCTCTTAAAATATAAACAGCAGCAATGATATTGCTTGGAGAATACAATTATCTCTAAGTACTCTGATTTTACTGCAATTCCATTGACATTAATACCTCCTAATAACAGACCCCCGAAAACATTCGGATCAGAAATTTCTCCATCCAGTAACAGTCTTCAGTCCATTATCCTCAACCCATGGGACGATGGCTGTGCAGAACATGTAATCTTAATTAATTAACCATTAGTTGATAGTTAACCTGTAAAACAAAGAGAAACGTGATAGGGTAGGGAAACAAAGGGAGGGATAATATTCGCCTCCGTGTCTTTAATAAAATTCTGACTTTCCATCACAATAGTTAGGAAAATCCACAAATTTTATGGCAAGTACAGAGTATTCATATTATGCAAGTTTAAAGCTTATCCACAAATAATCTACAACTTGATTAGAAACATAATCAATTGGTTTACACTAAAAACCTTTAAACATGGACTCCATAGACCAATTTGCAGGCCTAAGTATATCCTCCAACCTACCACCAACTTGCAAAGCCATTGATGCCATAGCACCTCTAGAAGAATGTGCTCAGAATAAGGTGACATTAATACCTGCAAGATGCATAATCCATTGAACCCAGCGGGCCAAGGTAGCTGCAGAAACCAGTAAAATTGGCTTACAAAAGGAAATTAGCAACTGTTTAAATACAGTTCTCCTAAAATTTACTGTCAGTAAGATGGGTAAGAAGCCAAGCACACTCTCGTCTAGTACATAGAAAGATCTGAAAAAGAACACCTTCAGGGGTAAAAGACCTAGTACTGAACACCTTGACGTCAAATACCCTCTTAAAGGAGCCACAAACATCAAAGCAAACAGACCGAACAGCACAGACAAATACTCTGAAAAGTGCAACAAGGGGAAAAAAAACGGAGGATACATCCAAAACACCATGAAAAGTGAAAACGCAGTGCAGACCTTCCCAAAGAAAGAAAAAAAAAAATACCAAAAGGATGAAGACGTCTGAAGTAACACCCATGGAACTGAAAGAAACAAAGACCAGCAGCAGGATAAGTGGGAGAGTCTGCCCTCCACTTTCCCGAGGTAAGAAAAGAAACCCCAAAACCACTATCACCACCAGAGGACGGCCCCAAACCTCAACATCACCAACCGCACTTAAAGCAGAAAAAGAAAAAATCAGGTTGCACTCGTGAGGGCACTTCACCACAGATATCTGCCACCAGAGGAAAAGGATGCAGAAAGGAATGAAGCTGCACCAACCAAAGCCGCCCATAAGTGGCAGAGTCAAGAAAAAGGACTCAACATGCAAAAGCATATGCCTCAACAAAACTGGCTGACGTAGTCAAGAAAACCAATGGGTTCAAAACGTGTTGTCACAAGTCTGCAAAAAAGTGCCCAGAAGTGGCAGAGTCAAGAAATCGGGAACATGCAGAGACTGAGCTTAACCCGCTGGATCTAATTTCCTCAAATACCCTCCTCTTGAGTTGATTGTCTCGTGTGGGAACTAAGCCGCACAAATTAAACCTGCCCATAGTCAGCATAGGCAAGAGATTAGACTCAACACTCTAGATCTCATTTCCTCAATAAATCTTCCTCTTAAGGAGAGGATCACTGGTGTGGGAACTAAGCCGCACAAAATCAAAGCTGGCCACAAATCATTGCAGGTAAATGCTACAGGGAGGCATTCCCAAAAGCACTGGTAATACAGTAGGAGTTAGGTTTAGCCCTGAATGTTTCATTCTCTTCAGATATACTTCCACCTGAGGTGAGGTTGTGGGTATTGGGACAGAGCTGCACCAGTCATGACCACCATCAGTTTGTGGTGTCAAAGAAGGGTACAACCTGCGCCAGCATAATTTGCCTTTTTCTGAAGTAAATTAATCTAAGTCAGGGACAGTATGTCTGCGTGTAGTAGAAAGGTCTCCTCCAGGATAGACTGAATAGCCGTCCGAGGGATGGCCTGTGCAGACATGATGGGGACATCATGTGCAGTACTTCCCACTGCCAGGTCGTGTGAAACAGAGCCACAAACATGGACTCAAAGGAAGGCAAACATATATAAACATGCATAGCATGGACTGCTCCATGAAGTTGATGAACTGCGCAGTCTGTGCGCCAAAAGCAGAGGGAAGTCCCAGACCGGGTGACTGGAAACCCCATCAGCCCTGCCAGGCAGAGTGCCAGCGTCAAGTAAGTGTATGATAGGAAGAAGTATAGTAGATATAGGCAGATCCAGAGTAACAAGATGAGTACTGTCAGTAGAACACAATATACACATATAAACATACACACATGGCCAGATATGAAACTACTAGGGTTAATATTATATATATATATATATATATATATATATATATATATATATATATATTCTCACCTTAGTAGAGTGAAAAAAATATACAAGCATATCTATGCCCGAATAGGAACTAGGGTTAAAGATAAATGCAAGAAGATCTACGTCAATAGTAATTAAGAGATAAAAACATGCAAGTAGATCCATTCCTAGACAGGTAATCTACGTCAATAGTAATTAAGAGATAAAAACATGCAAGTAGATCCATTCCTAGACTAAGGTAAAATATAGATATGCCAGTAGATATATTCCCAGATAGGAATTACCAGGGTTAAAGATATATGTAAGTAGATCCATGCCTAGATAGGCATTTCTAGGATTAAATATATATGACAGTAGATATATATGCCCATATAGGTGTTACTAGGGTTAAATATATAAGCCAATAGATGTATGCCCAGGTAGGAAAAACTAGAGTTAAAGATATATGCCAGTAGATCCATGTCCAAATAGGAAATAATAGGGTTAAATATATGGCCAGATAGGAAGTACTAAGGTAAGATATATACAAATATATCCATGCCTAGATAGGAATTACTAGGGTTAAAGATACATACCAGTAGATGTATGCCTAGATAGGAATTACTAGGGTTAAAGATATATGCCAATAGATCCATGCCTAGATAGGAATTACTAGGGTTAAAGATATATACCAGTAGATCTATGCCTACATAGGAATTACTAGGGTTAAAGATATATACCAGTAGATCTATGCCTGGATAGGAATTGCTAGGGTTAAAGGTATATGCCAACAGATCCATGCCTAGATAGGAATTACTAGGGTTAAAGATTCATACCAGTAGATCTATGCCTAGATAGGAATTACTAGGGTTTAAGATACATACCAGTAGATCAATGCCTAGATAGGAATTACTATGGTTAAAGATATATACCAGTAGATCTATGCCTACATAGGAATTACTAGGGTTAAAGATATATGCCAATAGATCCATACCTATATGGGAATTACTAGGGTTAAAAATACATGCCAATAGAGCTATGCCTAGATAGGAATTACTAAGGTTAAAGAGATATGCCAATAGATCCATGCCTAGATAGGAATTACTAGGGTTAAAGATACATGCCAATAGATCCAGGCCTAGACAGGAATTACTAGGGTTAAAGATATATGCCAATAGAGCCATGCCTAGACAGGAATTAGTAGGGTTAAAGATATATGCCAATAGATCCATGCCTAGATAGGAATTACTATGGTTTAAGATATATGCCAATAGATCCATGCCTAAATAGGAATTACTAGGGTTAAATATATATACCAGTATAGCCGTGCCTAGATATGAATTACTAGGTTAAAGATATATGCCAGTAGATCCATGCCTAGATAGGAATTACTAGGGTTAAAGATATATTTTGCCAAAATACAGGCGGAAACCCTGGGCAAACAGAGGCTGAGTACCTATGTGTATAGGAAGAATAGACTCAATAAATATATAGTGTACATATAGTTAATAACAAAGTATTAATGTCAAGAGACACAATGGATAGAGAAAACAACACTCAGGAACAGGCTGCCTAGGAGAAGCCTGGAAGGCTATGAGTAGCCCAATAAATAAGAGTCAAAGCTATTAATGTGGCTGCAAAAACGATAGGGAAAAGAAAACAAATTTCTTAAAAGCAATAGGAACGTTCAGACGCAAACTAGCCCAGGAACCCGCGAGGTGAGCGATCCTCAAAATGGATGCCACCCAGTGGGCACTGATCTGGGGGTCCGGAAGGCCAAAACCAGCAAAGGGAACAAAGCGCCGAACCACGCATTAAAGAGATCCGATGTCAAAGACAGTAGAAGGCTGTCCATGCATTTAAATGACCAGGCCGAACAGAGATGCATAGACACGCCGAAAAGGTTGGCGAGAAGGGAAAAAGCAGGTCACAAAAGGCCAGGGAGAAAGTAACTTTGCAAATTGAATGAAAAGTAGGCCGGCGCCGAATCACAGAACAGCAATTCCACATAAAACCCATACCAGTTTAATTAAACAAAGGCAAAATATACAAGGTCAATTCAAAATATGGGCAATGACTGACTGGAGCACAAAGGGTGGAGCACACCCCAGCAGGCCTGTCAGTCAAAGGCCAAGCAATCCAAGATACACAATTGTATACAAGTACAGCATAAAAATATATATATTTTTGCAATGACTGACTGGAGAACAAAGGGTGGAACACACCCTAGCAGGCCAGTCAGTCAGAGGCCAAACAATTCAAGATACACAATTGTATACAAGTACAGCCTTTAAAAAAAAAAAAAAAAAAAAAAAAAAAAAAAAAAAAAAAAAATATATATATATATATATATATATATATATATATATATATATATATATATATATAGGCAATGACTGACTGGAGCACAAATGGTGGAGCACACCCCAGCAGGCCTGTCAGTCAGAGGCCAAACAATCCAAGATACACAAGTAAGCAAGAGTACTAGTAAAGGTGCATTTATCTCTGAGGGGAGCAGCAAAGGAAAGGCTGTATCCCACTTTTACAGGATTAAGGACTGGTGATTGGTTGGGAGGGAGGAGTGTCATACTAGCAAGTTTTTCTTCTGTTAAACTGTTATTTTAATAAAGTTTCCTTTGCTGCTGAGGGGGCAGTGAGGAACGATAATGCATAATATGAAGCCTCTGTACGTGCCACAAAATTAAGAATTATAAACTTTGGCATGCATGTTACAGATGTTATTACTATAATGCATTTTATGACTGAATTATTTGAAGTGTGGTCCTTGAGTACATTGGTAGTCATTTGGTGGTTTTAGGAATCATGAAGTCTCCTGGCCCTGGGTACTTGGAGATCGTTGATGTGTTTCATCTGTGGAATGTAAACAAAGGGGAAGGATTGGTGATGCATTTCATTTGTGGAAAGCAAACAAAGAGGTAAGATTAAGAGTTTTGAAGTGGAGTCATTCATTATTTGGAATGAGGAAGAGGAAATTGAGTCACTTCCTGCCCTAAGTTGTGGGCTGTGAGCAGAGGGAACTCAGACATTGATAAGTTTTGCTGGGGATTTTTAGAATAAATGCACATTGAATATACACACTGTAGGTGAACTAAGATAATTTCACTCTTTTCTCCTGATTAAGTGATGTGCCACAAAACGCACTGAGCGAGAGTGAGATTTTATTTATGTTTTATTACACTATAAAGTGGAATATTTTTATGAGAAAAAATGTGTCTATTTTATACCCATAGTTTGTTCCTTTTGTATTTTTACTATAGATAGCACATATATATATTTTTTTATGCTCATGGGGGGAATTTGTACAGATACATGAAGGGTTGGTTGACTGTATGCTTCGTGAGACTTGATAGATCTCCATATTACATCTGAATAGAAATTGTTGGCTTGAAGAAGGAGGGGACCAGTCAGGGCCAGCCCAAGACATTGTGCTACCTGGGTCCAAGGATGAAATGCTGCCCCCCACTCCAACAAAACCATGCCCACCAAAATGCACCCACATCCATACATCCTAACTTTCAGTCGTGGGACATGATCCCAGGAGGAGGAGAAGCTCCACGAAGCATGCATTCGAGTGTCTATGGGAGGTTGAGGAATGATGTCCACAGACCACAGCTAAGCTAATGACAGTGTTCGGCATGCATACAGCACACTGAACACTTACTGGTGCTAAAAGAATATTCCTTAGGGTGCAGGGCCGGATTTATAAATAGGCAGACAAGGCACTTGCCTAGGGCGCCCGATTTTCAGGGGCGCCTGGCAATGGCCCAGTCACACCCACTTCAACTTCCCAATACAATTTATAAAAACATATGGTGTTATTATGTCAGCATATACCTGAGAGAGCGCTTGGTTTATAACCAAGCTTGGCCCGCCCCCCTTGACTCACTCAGTTATAATATTATCTGGAGCTCCTTACTCCCTGGCCTACCTTGACCAGCCGGATCCAATCAAATGTGTTGCGGAGCAACATGACACTCTCGCAACACATTTGATTGGATTCAGCGGGTCAAGGGAGGCTGGGGAGTGGGGAGCTCCAGGTAATATTATGACCAGTGGCATTGCCAGGGGAGAGGGGGGTCTGCTCACCGCTGCCCGGCTGGTGCCAGAGAGGTAAGCACTACAGGCACTCAAAGTGTTAAACTTCTCTTCATTGAGTCTATTGAGACTCAATGAAGGGAAGCTTGCTTATGACTTTGCATGCGTACGCAACCTTCAGTTCAGTGTACCATGCACAGTAATATCACAGCCTGCAGGCACTGAGGGCAGGGCGCGTGATGAAGAACCTGTGGGGCACCAATAAAAAAAAATCTGCTCATCGCGCGGTGTGCTTATAT
Source organism: Rhinophrynus dorsalis (assembly GCA_037306005.1). Lineage (NCBI taxonomy): Eukaryota > Metazoa > Chordata > Amphibia > Anura > Rhinophrynidae > Rhinophrynus > Rhinophrynus dorsalis. The sequence continues at coordinate 304,447,304 of CM074720.1, read as the reverse complement.
TGCCTCTGCTCTGGCTAGTGCTGCTGCTCGGCTGCCTTGCAAGTGAAGCTGAAGGTAGGGCAACAAAGCACAAAGGAGGAATCTGAAGTGTGAGTGACAGCTGACAAAGGGGGCAGTGGAGGGGTGTGAAGTTGGGCAATGGATGGACAAGGTCAAGTGGGCAATGGATGGACAGTGTGGGTAATGGATGGACAATATGGGCAGTGTAGACAATGAATTAAGTGGGCACTGGGCAGTGTGGAGGTGGGCTGTGTGGAGTTGGACAATGGGCAGTGTGGTCAATGGGCAGTGTGGATTATGTACAGTGTGGACAATGGACAATTTGTGCAGTGTGGCCAATGGACAGTGGAGGTGGGCAGTGTGGACAATGGACAATGTGTGGAGGGTGGACAGTGTGGAGGTGGGCAGTGTGGACGATGAACAATGTGTGGAGGGTGGACAATGTGCACAGTGTGGAGGTGGGCAGTGTGGACGATGCAGCATTTGGGCAGTGAGGACAATGTGGACAATGGACAATTTGTGCAGTGTGGAGATGGGCAGTGTGGACAATGTGGACAGTGGAGGTGGGCAGTGTGGACAATGGACAATTTGTGCAGTGTGGAGATGGGCAGTGTGGACAATGTGGACAGTGGAGGAGGGCAGTGTGGACAATGTATATGCAGAAATTGTGAGTGAATTGAGGCACAGAGCTTAAAATGTAAAGTGCCCCAGAATCTGTAGCCATTGTATAGCTGCTCTGTACACAGTGGTAGCACAGGCTGTCATGCCATTTACAGTTTGCAGAAAAGAGGAGCAATTTTGTGGAAAACCAAATGCACGAAAGGGGACAAAATAAAATTTCCATTGACTTGAAACTGGTCTCTTAACCCCTTGAATGTTGTCTGAAAAAATACACACACACACACTCACACTAATAGACACCCACACGATTCATGCTGACACTCATAATCATCACATTAACAGATATACACATAGCTGTCTTCACACAGGCAGGCAGTCACAGACACACAGGCAGGCAGTCACAGACACACAGGCAGGCAGTCACAGACACACAGACAGGCAGTCACAGACACACAGGCAGGCAGTCACAGACACACAGACAGGCAGTCACAGACACACAGGCAGGCAGTCACAGACACACAGGCAGGCAGTCACAGACACACAGACAGAATTAGCTAACATACATACTAATAAAACTGACACTATGGAGGTTATGCACTAAGATGTGATAAAGTGGAGATGAATTCTCGAGTGATAACACTTCTCCAGTTCCTATGTTATTCTATAGTGTCTATTCACTAGTGCATTGGCTGCATGATTAACATCGGAACTGGAGGAGTGATATCACCCACTTTATCACCACTTTATCACAGCTTAGTGCATCTCTCCTTATGTGTGTGCCACATGATAATGCTTAATTTAGAATTCCTGTAGTAGCTTTAGCTGAAAGAGATTACAGAAAGCTTATAGCACTCAGTTATACAGTAGCTGTAAGTGATCTGCACTGTATAGTGTATTGCTCACTGCTTGATTTTTCAATATTGGGTTGATGGTTGGTACCTGTACTTCCCATTACTTGGGTCTTAAACATGGGGAAAGGGCAGGCTACATAGCTAGTAAAGGTCACTTCTGCTATCTGTATATATACCCCATCCCTATCTGTAACATTTTAATCTGCCTGTGGAAATTACTATATTACTGTGAAGAATGTCTAAAAATGGGTTTTGCCACAAAATAGGGTGGGGCTAGGTGAGGGGTGTGGTTAGGGGTGGGGCAAAGGCAGGGTTGGGGGCACCAGATGGTGTTGTGCCTAGGGGCGCTTGAGATGTAAATCCGGCCCTGTTAGGGTGGCAAACTGCCTCCTCTGTCATAGTGCTGTCTGGGTCCCATGGACCAACCAGGACCCATGTAAGGGCCATCTCTGGGACCAGTTATATCTACCTGGGGTTTATACCAGGAAAACAATTAATATAAGCAGCTGAATTACAGGCCTCTGGTACATGTGAGTATTGTACCTTGAGAGTACTTGGGTGAAGGTGATAATATAAATGAACTACACTTAGAGAGATCTTCTGCACTGTTGTTGGTTTTGTTCCAGATTCTATTGTGGGTTCACATGCAATTTTCGGTGAGCTGTGAAGACTCAAGATGATAGATTACTTTTATGGACTGATCTACTTTTATTGGATTGTGGTGGTCATATATTCTGTATATATTTTTTTATTCTATAGAGAGATGCTACTCTTTTATATTAACATGGGTTTCAAACTTAGTCTGGTTAAGAATTCGGAACTAGCAACAGAGTGCAAAAATACCAAGTTTGTCACAAAGGAGGCTAACACCTAACATGATGCTATCATGGCGCCCGTGATCTGGGCGACATTCTGTCCATCTTGCTGATACTGCTTTGCTATTGGCTGCTCTGTCTGCTCCTCCTAGTGACAAGCCTTTTTATACCCTAGGCTGTCTCTGCGCTAGTGCCCTTTCGTGGTGTACCTGATGCCTGGTGCTAGTTGTCGTTGTTCTGATCCAGTGTATGACCTTGGACTGCCTGACCACTCTATTGTCTCGTTCCTGATTCTGTGTACCGATTCGGATTGGCTGACGTTCCTGCTTCCTGTTCTGACCCGGCCTGGCTGACGTTCCTGCTCTGTGTACTGACCCGGCGATATAGACGACCCAGCTCTGTGTACTGACCCAGCACATCTGAGGATCCTGCTCCGTGTATCTACTTTGCCTGGCTGACATTCCTGCTCTCTCTACCAACTCTTCTTGGCGTGGTCCCTGTTTTTGCCGTTCCAGTTTGCTCATCCGTATTACTCCTGTTTGCCCACCAGTTGGGCACCGTTCCTGCGTACTGGTCCTAGTTTCTGTGTTCCGGTTGCTCGCACACTAGACCAGTGGTCAGAGTCTCACTGCTTCCACTCCGTGTTGCACTCGCTTGGTCTGTGTTGGTTCAGTAGGGCGCCTCCGGTGATTACCGTTGTACAGACCATAGTGCCATTAACCCCTTTGGGGAAGGGGCCTCGCATATCACTACCATCTTGGGTTCCGTTGGGCTGTGCTTCTTGGGCTATAGTCTCCTGTTGATCAGTTGGGAGCTTCCAGTTGCCATCCATTTATACCATTGCCCATTAACCCTTTCAGGTAGTACGTGCACACAGTGCTGGGTTGCTCCGGTAGGGTCTCCGTTTAAGCACGAGTTGTGACCAGTCCGTTAGTCGCTGTTGGGCATCCACCATTGGTCACATTTACAGGCGTCCACAGCCTGGGGTTGCAGTCCTGTCCTTGTTGCATCCTACTACACTCAGGCGACACTGAGTCTGATTTTCGTTACGACCAGCATTGCACTGGTTAAATTGGACATTCATACACTGTATCTATTCTATTTACCTGACCTGTGTCAGTATTGTATACTGGACCCGTGTGGGTTACCCATTTGTAACCTGTCTTGTGTCAGTCTGTGCTATACTGGACCCGTGAGGGTTACATCATTCATTGTGTGTCTTAATAAAGCTGTGTTTTTACCAATACCTAACGTGTCTGAGTGTACTGAACCATAACAGATGCTTAAGCTGGTATTAAATCAGTGTTATTTAGCTCCAAGTTCTGTGTGGCTGAACTTACTCCAACTTTGAACAACATACCCTCCAACATTTCACTAAAGAAAAAAGTACACTCAGTTGCTGAAGCCCTCCATATACCACTGACCCCTTGCAGCATTGCAGATATAGATAAATATGCATGTACATGTACACACAAATACATACATATATAGTACTGTGAAAAAGTCTTAGGCAGGTATGAAAAAATGCTATAAAGTAAGAATGCTTTTAAAAATAGACATGTTAATAGTTTATTTTTATCAATTAACAAAATGATAGTGAGCGAACAGAAGAAAAATGAAAATCATGTCAATATTTGGTGTGACCACCCTTTGCCTTCAAAACAGCATCAATTCTTATAGGTACACTTGCACACAGTTTGTAAAGGAACTGACAGTTATATTGTTACAAATATCTTTGAGAAATAACCACAGTTCTCTGTGGATTTAGGCAGCCTCAGTTGCTTAATTCTCTTCATTTAATCCTCAACAGACTCAGTGATGTTGACATCAGGGCCCTGTGGGGGCCATACCATCACTTCCAGTAATCTGTGTTCTTCTTTACATTGAAGATAGTTCTTAATGACTTTGGCTGTATGTTTGGGGTTGTGGTAATGCTGCAGAATAAATTTGGGGACAATCAGATGCCTCCCTGATTATATTGCATGATGGATAAGTATCTGCCTGTACTTCTCAGCATTGAGGATACCATTAATTCTGACCAAATCCCAAACTCCATTTGCAGAAATGCAGCCCCATACTTGCAAAGAACCTCCACCATGCTTCACTGTTGCCTGCAGACACTCATTTTTATACCTTTCTCCATCCCTTCTGCAAATAAACTGCCATTCGTTACACACACACACACACACACACACTCACACATATGAGTGGCTTTGTTGACTTGCTGCATGACAACTGCAGGGTATGCAAAACATTTCCATTCTGCATGACAACTTCAGGGTATGTAAAGCATTTACCTGTCCTGAGCCTTAATGGTGCGACCTTCAGTTGCCTTTAACTTAGTCCTCCCTGGGTTGCAGCAGCATATGAGGTATCAAAGACAATTTTAGTTTTTTCATTTTCCCCATTGTTGTCTCCATGACTGCTTGACAGTCTAAGTATCTGACTGGCTGGAGGTAGGCAGCCATTCAGAAGAGACTGAATTTTTACTAACCTATTAAAGGAAAAGTTTTACCCATAATCCAGAGGGAGAAGGTTCTGTCTAGGGTTAGCAACAATACTTGGTACAAAGGTACTTTTTTAATGTAACCAATATAGCACTTTGGAAACCGTTGATACAGCTGTAGGGCGTGAAACAGACTGACAGCTCCCATGTTCAAATGGACCTGGTCACAAACTACACTATTAGGAACAGGCTTTGACATTTTAGGGGGAATTTACACATTCCTTAAGTTAGCATCCAAGGGCATATAAATATTTTATAAATGTATGGTAAATGACTGATCAGGAGAATTGAGTTGTCAAAGGGACATATTTTTTGCATATGTAAGACATTTTTAAGTGCTACATTGACCATAAGTGTTCCCTTTTTTTGTTTCTTCTTCCCTTTTTATCCATGCTTGTTTATTGCTATGTTTTTTTACTGTACAAATAAGCTAGTCAATTCATTCACTGTATAAATTTGTATTATTGGTAATCTGAAACAAACATGTAAAAAGTTAGCACAAATGTAAATAAATCCCATTAGGCAGGAGTGTTTATATGTACATTAACAACATAATTATTACTGCACTTGGAAATTTGCATTGCACAATTATTCCACAAAATAAAGGGTTGATGTCTCCTAGTCTGCCTATTTTACTATCCTGATAAAATGCAGTTTTTTGCACATTTCTCAGAATTGCGTTATTTTTATTGAATCCATTTATTTTATTAGCCCGTATGAGATGAGTGGAGCACCATGTGAATTGCTATCCCAGCCAGAGGGAGCGTGCTAGGGCAAATATTAATATTGTGAAATGGAGGGAAGAGAGAAGCCCAATATAGCACCAAACCCGCCCTCAATGTTAGTGAGATGGTATAGTATGATGGTTGAAATGGGATGGAATACAGCAATAAAAAGGTTAAAAACTTTTGTTAATATAAAATAAAAAGAAAACTGGCTAATTTAAAAACAAAAGTATACTTTAGTTTATGACTTATAGGTGATTGATTCCTATAGTTCGGGCGCCATTGCCTAGGAGGCACTAATGAATGCTAACTTAGATTACTCACTTGTATATACAGGAGATATATAAGAGCTGGACGTTAGCTGAATTTTGTATATTTAATATCTATACGGTGATCTAGGTACCTGAAACAAGTATGCGATGTTCACTATAACCTATTAATTGGTTCATCTCACTCCTCTGAGTCCAGCATCATTGTATGTAAGTTATTAGTGAACGCTGAATACAGCAGTATACATGTGTAAAGTAACACTCAGTAAATATCTGCTGCTGTATATTAAGTTAATTATATAGAATATTAATACTTTCTTAGTTATATTTATCAACTCCAGCTGCCCATACATTATAATATAGTAGAGGCATCTCTGCTGTCATGTATCTCTGTTCATGAGTATTTCAGGGAGATATACATTGTAGCAGATAGGTTAAGTAGCAAGACTCCTGATTTAGTAACGTATTCTTAACAACCACAAAAGTTGATCAACTCAACATGTTGGTGCTGAGGTGGAATGGTCTTCAAAAATCATTGGGTAATAGACACAACCTTGTGAGTGATCATAAATGCTGAAAAAACACAAAGTAGATGCCTCAATAAACGAACAGTATTGAAAGAAGATGGTCTGTATAAGTGGGTGTCCATTCACTCTGATGTACGTTTCGCCATTTAGCGGCTTTTCAATACCGTTTGTTTACTGAGCCATCAACTTTGTATAAGCCATAAATGAAAAGTTTTCATTTTATTTTATATTAAAAAAGTTAGATTTTAACCTTTTTATTGTTCTGTTCCATCCCTTCAAACATCATTATACTCACTATACCATCTCACTAACATGAAGGGTGGGTTTGGTGCTAAATTGGGTTTTTTTCTTCTCTCCGTTTCACTTTATTAGCCCCTACCAATTCTGCTGGAATGCTATTCCAAGAATAAATCACCCTTTCTGTAAAGTTGTACATATACACATTATTTTGGAATCTTTCTCCCTCTACTGTAGGTCATGCCCTCTTTTTCTAGTATTTCACATTTTCTAAAACTGCTTCTCTCCAAACCTTTACTAAATCTTTTAATATGTTTAATAGTTTCTATCATATTCTGCCTTTTAATCCTGTCTTCTAAACTAAAATATCAAGGTCTTTGAGTTTAACCCCTTAGTGACCGGCCGCACGCGCACGGGTCCGGCACTTAATGCCCGCCAAACTTTTTTTCATTTTTAAACGACTTCCGGGACGTCCTCTGTCCACCTGGGACATCCACTTGGGAGGTACATGTACGTCCTTGGGCAATTTTAGTGGATCTACTTTGAAATGCATCCAGTTTCTTAATGTCCTTTTGGAGATGTGGTCCTCAGAACTGTACACAGTACTCCAGGGGATACAAAGGATCTGGATACGGAGAGATAAAACAGTGCAATGGCAGACAACAATATAATCTATCTAAGGGTAGTAATTTAATAGCATATATAAACACAGAATACAAAGTATAGTAGCTGCACTCACATTTGCCCTCTCTTGGTCAGAATGCCCTTCACAGCTCCCTTCCTTTGTAGCCAATGATACTGCGTCATAATCCTTTATATGAATGAATCTCCAGCTGTCGTGTAACACTCCAAACACTTCAGCTTCAGCTCCTTTTCCTTATGTTTATGGATCCACTGTCTTTCTAAGCAGCTTTTCACGTATTACTCAGTTGGTTTGCTTTTTTTTTTTTTTTTTTTTTTTTAATGTTCAATTCTATAATATATTTTTGGAGTTTTCAATTCCTTCTCCCACTCTGGTAGTTTTTTACTGTGCATCTGCTTTTATCACACTGTATCACAAATCAGCATCCTTATTCCTCATATTGCTATTTTTTCATTTAGTATATATGTTTACATTAGAGAAGAGATGTCTAAGAGGTTATATGATTGCCATTTACAAATATATTCAAGGTCAATACAAATAACTATCCAATGAAATATGTACACAAAGAGCTGAGCTAAGAACAAGAGGTCATCCATTAAGACTAGAGGAAAGGTGCTTTTGACTAAAACAAAGGGAGGGATTTTTACAGTAAGGGTGGTAAAGCTATGGAAATCTTTACCTCAGGATGTTGTGATTACAGATACTGTAACTGCTTTCAAAAAAGTAATGGGTATCTACCTAGCACAGAATAATATTGAGAATTACAACAGATGGCTTCAACGCAGATAGGTTGTTGATCCAGAAATGACTACCATTTGCAGTCAGGAAGGAATTTTTTTTATCCACTTGGGGCTTAATTGGAAATGGCTTCAGTGGTTTTTTCTTTGCCTTCCTCTGGATCAACAGGGTGTCACGGGCATCCAGGAATGCTCACAACTCAATACGGTAATATAATGCAAAATATTTATTAGAATAAATCACAGCAATAAATATGTAGTACAACAAGCAAAGGATTACTAGCAGGCGACACTAATACCAGAAATAGTAGGCCTCTTGCTAGACCACAATGCTGGAGACTGGGCTGAAGCCCCTTTGAGTCTCAGCAGTAAACAGGAATGCCAGCTCTTGATCCGTCGACTGGAACACTGGAACAGGCGACCAATGTGAACACTGGCTCAGTAATCTTGATCCGATGAACAGGAACACAAGGACTGCTGGACTGGAGAACTGACCCACGCCTGCAGTCACTGCTAAGAGACCCTGTGACTCTGCCTGCAGTCACTATATCGGACCCCTGTGACTCACATCTGCAGTCACTACACCAGACTCTGTGACTCTACCTGCAGTCACTATATTGAGACCCTGTGACTCATGCCTGCAGTCACCAATCAGACTCTCTGTCCACAACAGTGGTCTGTCTTAGGCCAATAGCACAAAGTGATCATAGTAAGGGGTACTCGTGATCACTGGGTCATACACAGAGAGGGTTCTGTACTTAGCTGGGTCATACACAGAGAGGGTTCTCTTACTTAGCCGGGTCATACACAGTGCGGGTTCTCATAAATAGCCAGGTCATACACAGAGTGGGTTTTCGTAGATAGCCAGGTCACACACACATAGCCCAAGTACTTCACCTAAGAACAATAACACAAGGGCATCTGAGCCAGATCTCAGTCTGCCTTTTAAACCCCTCCAGAGGAAGTAGGAGGAGCAGCTCAGAGGGAGGAAGTAGGAAGTAGGTAGGAGGAGACTACAGTAAGCAAAAACAGATAAAACAGAGGCCTGTAGCCTGCTTGAAGCCTCGCACCTGTAATAACACAGGATTTGTTTTGTGTAACACAGGGTTGTTTTGGCATGGGCTGGATTTGATGGATGCATGTCTTTTTTCAGCCTCATCAACTATGTTACTATGTAAACTATGTTACTATGTAATATTATGCTGTTGATTAATTGGTTTAATATATTCCACATATAGTGATTTGGGTCCTAATTGTATTTTTTTACATTGTATCATTGGCTGCTATTGATACCTTAAGAGATTATATAGAGAACGTATTCAACTAGGCATTCTCACTCATTTGCCCCAAAGAAAGCAGACAGTATGCCTACGAAAAAGTTTGGGCTAGGTTTTTTGTCACTCAGTTTGATACTTGGTCCCCCTCACTGTAAGGGCCCCCTTTTCCACCTTCCAAATGTCACACTCACTGCCTGTTTGGTGCCCTCATAATCATATACTTTGTATCACTACTTGTGAGACACTGTTCACATGGAATGCATTGATGGAACAGTGTATAACTCATTTATTCATCAAAAAAAAGGATTTTTTGGAGGACTGTGTTACATGGGGGGGGGGATTATGCATTAAGGAGTCATAAAGAGGTGGTAAGTGGAGATGACCTCTCCAGTGATATCACTTCTCCAATCCTATGTTATTCTATGGAGCCTATGCACTAAGGTTTCTTCCTATCTCAGTGCACAGGCTCTATAGAATAACATAGTAACTGGAGAAGTTATATCACTGGAGAAGTTATCACCTCTTTATCGCACCTTAGTGCATAATCCCCCTGGACCATTCGGCTGGAGGCCTGGAGGAGGTCACAGCTTGTTGGCTTTCAGGGAAGGAATCAGCTGATATGCCATAATCCCAAGAAGGTCATATGTGAGTGCATAACCTCTTTGTTTGAGTTTTTATTACTATCAATAAATGACTAAACTTAGATTTTTTCACTCTTAAATCCAGTTTCATTAATAAATATATATTTATTCACATCCTCTTTATTTGACTTATCTAACAATTTTTGTATATTTATAGTTATTTTTGAGACCATTCATAAATGAGAGCATGTATGCTCATAAATGGGGTTGTGCATTCATTTTCTCTGTTATCTGTTTCTCTCACCATATTTTAGCTTTTCATAGTGTTTGCACAGATGTAACAAGCATTATTGATCTTCATGGTCTATAATTTGCAGAATCAGGAGGAATCACTAAAGAAACAAATGATTGTAACCAAACCAGTAGCAAACTGTATGAGCTATTAAAAGGCTATGTAAACAGGTGATGTACTAGGAAGAACAGTAACAATTATCGGTCAAACTAACTAAACCATATGGAAAAATACAAATGTATATGGTTCATTTAATCCATTGAATGCTAGAAAGGCCTGCATTTGTTACCTCTCTAGCATTCATAGAGTTAAAAGCTCCATTTAGATCACTGGGAATTTGTAAGATTTATATTTATACCCTGTTATATAGCTAGTTTGCTCCAGCATTGCTTAAATTATTCTTAGTACATAAACATCAGGGCATCTGTCTAGCCTAATCATTCACCTAACCAGACTCCCATTGTACTCCCAGTGTGGTCCGAAAGAACTATCAAGTTTTAGTCACTGGAATGATTTTTTTCCCACTCAATAATACATATCGTAACAAAGTAACATTGATGAGGCTGAAAAAAGACAGGCTTCCATCAACTTCAGCCCATTCCATATCATCCCTGTTGATCCAGAGGAAGACAAAAAACAAACAAACATTGAAGCCATTTAAGCCACTTAAGCTCTAAGTGGCTAACAATGTAATTCCTGTCTATCAGTACTCCTAAATCTTTCTCTAATGGAGATTCACCAAGTAGTTTCCCATTTAGGGTATATGTAGCATGTTTGTTTCTACAACCCAAGTGCATAACCTTACATTTATCTACATTAAAGGGTTAGTAATACTTTGTTTTATCTTTATTTTATTTTGCAGGCATTAAAAAACATGAAGAACGATATCAGTCTTATCTCTCAAACCTTTATGGTTTGAGAGGTATTCACAAGCAAAGTTTCCCCTCCCGCCCCTTTTACCTAGTGTAAGCCATTTCTTCTCAGATGTGGAATCTGGTTGTAAGACCAGACAGATAACAGAAGGGGACAATCTTCTTCCTATGAGAACAATGAAAGCCCTGCGCCCCTTGACAAGTTTTTCAGGTTTTTCCCTTATCTTAATTGAAGATTGTCCCTCTCTGCAGTCTACCTGGGCACCCCCCTTCTAATCTGGCTGAACAGTGTTACATCAGTAAAAGGGGCGGGAGGGGGATGCTTTATCATTGGATTACTCTTGAACTACAACTCTCCAAAGTCCAAATACTATGATGATTAATTAGAGCTGCTTTTATTATGAAACATTACTAGCCCTTTAAACCTATCCTGCCACTTTTCTGCCCCTTCACTCAGTCTATCCAAATCTTTCTGCAGAGAAAAGTATTTACTTACACAGCCTAGTGTCATCATCAAAGTTTAAGACATTTCTTTCAAATCCCACTTCTAGATCATTAATAACAAATGCACTGGGCCCAGGACTGAACCCTATGGCACCCCAGTTATAACTTTAGACAAACTTGAAAAGGTTCCATTTACAACAACTCTCTGACATCAATTATTTAACCAGTTCTGTATACATGCACAGATAATCACCTCCCAAACTGAAGCCTTATAAACATAATGAGCATAACAGAAAAGTAGCATTAAATGGTAACTTGCAGAGCAATGGATTATAATAATGGAAATATTAATGTAGTCACTTTTAGATCACGGCTTTTGTTGTTTGCATCTAAGTGGATTACAGACATGTGGAGTTGGAAAAAAAAACTGGTGAAAAGTACCTGTGAACGTGTTTGGATGTTTATTAAGGGTTAAAAAGGCATATTCTTTTTATTCATTTTGTGTGTGTTTTTAAAGGGTGAAAAAGCAAATTATTGTTGTTTACTGTTTTCCTTTTTCTGTCTCTCTTCTGAGTGATTAAGGATTGATTTCAAAGGGGATCCATCTGGGTGTAGGCCTGCTTTAAATACAAGCATTGTGCTCATCGATCCTGCTCTTTTTGGCTTGCATTTAAGTGGATTGCAAACAAGTAGAGTTGGAAAAATTCTGGAGTTAGAACAGAAGCAGGAGGTGGAAATCAACAGAGCACTGTGGTGAAGGTAATTTCAAGAGATTTATTACACCCACATTTATATTTGCTATACTTTACCTTAGAATGGGCATTATAGAACAGTGTAATATTAGTTGAATTGTAATACTATGCATGAGTGATAGCAGGTTAGACAGTCTCACACGGTGCACATCTTATCAAGTTTGAACACTTGGAGCAGTCGTTCCGGGGTCATACCACTGTGCCAAGTGTAAGCATATTTTCTTTTTAGAAACTAAGCTGGAAAGAAATATTCCAACATTGCGTGACATTGGAAACTTTGAAAGGAGTTTAGTAACTCACAGAACAGGTGGTATGTGGAGTTACTGGTGAAGAGTGAGGAGTTGCAGATGAGGAGCGACAGGTGGGCAGCTGTGTAACAGTAAAGAGGGGAGGTAGTGGGGAGCGGAAGAGGAGGGCCAGTTCTGAGTATACTCAGTCCGAAAGATTTGCAAGATTATGTGAAGATGTTGATGAGGATAGCTCAGAATTGCCAAAACTGTTAAGGGCTGCTTCCTCTAGCAATATATACAAACAGAAATAAGCATCTCAAACCCTACATGCTGGATACTTCCAATTTTGATCTTCACTCTATTATGCTATCGGCATTCAAACCACTTCTCTCGTGAACTGCAATGGCTACAATGTATATAAAGTATGTGCAACCTAAGGGTTCTCCGTTAACCCTATGGAGACCAAACACAATTTCTTGAAAAACAGGTGCACCATAACGTGTAGCAAATTAAAGTCATGCAGTAGTAAAAGCAAACAGAGTTTTATTACAATTAAAATCGGAGCACGTCGGCGCTTAGTCATGATCAAAGAGATCAAACACAAATTTTAAACTATGTAAAAACTGATCAGGATCTGACATTGATTCCTCCAATTAACATTTTCACTAGGGAGGTCAGATTGGGACAGCTATTCAAACAGATCAGTCTATGGATCAAAATGCTTTCGGATTAACACCCTTCAAACTTGTCCTCTATTCAAATTTTAAAATAAAATATGCGTTTTTGGGAGTTATCATTGATATAATAATCCATAAAAGCTTTGAAGTTTCTGGAGTGAAGAGTCAACTTTATAATCCCTGGTTTTTGATATATATCCATTATAGTAGTATTTATTACAAAATATGAGTTTGAATACATCTTCCGTCATGTTGTATAGGTGTTCTCAATATGCGCAAAGCATGTCGATCTAAAAACTTTCACATCTACATTATGAAAGGTACCCACTAATCAACCTCTCCCTCTGTTCTGAAAATGAACTAAGGCATCATTTGTTACTGTCTACAATAATTAATTGTTGTATCCATAAAAGTGTGTTTGTTTTTACTACCGCATGACTTTGATTTGCTACATGTTATGGTGCACCTGTTTTTCAAGAAATTCTGCTTCCTCTAGCAGCCAGGGCAACAGTCCTCCTTCCAGTTTAGATGGGATGCAGAGTAGGCAGAAACCAATGCAGGTGGGGATAATAGGGGACTCTATTATTAGGAGAGTAGATATGGTAATCTCCCACCAGGAATCCAAATGCAGAACAATATGTTGTCTCTCAGGTGCTCGGGTTCTGCATATTGCAGACAGGGCAGACAGATTGTTGGGAGGGGCTGGAAATTATCCTGCTCTCTTGGTACGTATTGGTATCAATGACAAAGTTGGAGGAAGATGGAGGTCCCTAAAATTGTTTCAGGGACTTAGGGTGCAAGCTCAAAGCAAGGACCTCTAGGGTAGCATTAACTGAAATACTATCTGTGCTATGTACCAGTACAGGTAGGCAGAGGGGGCTCAGGGAGCTTAATGCATGGCTCAAGTAATTGTGTAGGAAGGATGTTTTTGACTTTTTAGAGCATTGGGTTTACTTTGTTCTTGGGCACAATCTAAATGGAAGTGATGGATTGCACCTAAATGGTAGGGGAGAAACAGTGCTAGATGATAGAATGCTAAGAAGGTTTGAAGAGCTTTTAAACTAGGATATGGAGGGAAGGGTATAGATAGCGAAAATGGGGTAGCTAGATTGGTTAGGAACTGGGTCCAAGGGGTGGGGATAAATGTAGCCAGTAGGGAGGAACTCCTATTAAATGAAGGCATAAAAAAGGCAAGTGGTGGGTAAAATATGTAAAAACGTCAACATTAATTGTATCTTAATTGTATGTTGGCAAATGCAAGAAGTATGGAGATATAATGAGATAACTAGAATTGCTGGTGGTTAATTAGCATTTGGACATAATTGGTAAACATAATGTGATGATACACATAATTGGGCTGTAAATATAGAGGGCTATCCCCATTTAGTAGAGACAGGATTAATAGAAAAGGGGAAGGTGTGTGCTTTTATTTGATACCAGAACTAAATCCAATTTTAAGGGGTGATATTAGTGAGGAAACTGACCATAAAGTGGAGTCCTTGTGGGTATAAATAGAGGCTAAATGTGGCATAAGGTAAAAAAAAAAAGGTGTTGGATGGTATATGCTACAAACCACCAAATATTGATGAGCATATAGAGGCCCAACTGCTACTGCAAATGAGGAAAGCTGTGTATTTTGGGCATACTATAATTATGAGATATTTTAACTATCCAGATGTCAAGTGGAAACATGAGACCTGTCAGAGTGCTAAGGGTACCAGCTTTGTATATTAGTTTTGGTACTATTTAATGAATACTAGATTATACTGTTTTTTGGAGATTTTTTCATATTGCGACTTTAATTCATTAAAGTATATATACAGAATTTGAGATTTAGGACTATTCTGTTGTTATACATTCAACAATACTATATATAATCAAATACTGTTTATAGCGCTCACCTGAATAACACATAAATATAGGTTTATGATCATGCTTCGGGAAGGCTAGATGTCACAAATGGTGGAAGTGCCAACAAGAAACAATGTATTGGACCTAGTGATAACGAATAACATAGAAAATGTATCCAATATTAAAGTAGGTGAACATTTAGGAAATAGTGATCACAACATTTGAGATCAGTTTGGTAAAGCAAAACTGTACAGGTTCAACCCAAACACTTCATTAAAAAAAACAAAAAGCTAACTTCAAACTGTTAACAGCATTTATAAAATACATAGACTGGGTTAAATTGTTGAAAGGCAAAAAAATTAGAAAAAATGGTCAAAATTTAAATTTAGGTTGCAGAAATGTATACAACCATATACACCAAAATAATTGAAGTAGATCACAGCCAATGTGATTAACTGCAAATGTAAAGAAGGAAATGGCAAGAAAAAAAGCATTTAAACTAGTAGTGTCTGAAGGAACATTCTTTCTTTAAATACAGTGAGTATAACAAAGGCTGCAAAAAAGGCAATTAGGTTAGCAGAAATAGATAATGAAACTCAAATTGCAAGGGAGAGCAATCCCAAAATACATAAATAGCAAAAGGGAGTGCATTGGACCCTTCAAAAATGAGATGGGTGAGTTGATTAGAGAGGATAAGGAAAAGGCCAATGTTTAAACACTTTCTTTGCATCAGTATATACAAGGGAACAAGGGATGGTAGAAGAGTCTCAATAAGTAACAAATAAAGCCATACCATTATCAGATATTGGGTTAAAACAAGAAAAGGTCATGGGAAGACTGAACAAAATTAAGACTGACAAAGCACAGGGTCCTGATGATATATATCTAAGGGTTCTTCAGGAACTCAGTGCAATGTTAGCAAGACCCCTCTTATTCACTCTTTAAATATTCTCTCACCACAGGCTCAGTGCCACAGGATTGGTGAAAAGCCATTGTAGTATCTCTATTTAAGAAGGGAGCTAAAACAGAACCTGGGAATTATAGACCTGTGAGTTTGACCTCTGTAGTGGGAAAACTACTAAAAGGGATAATAAAGGATTATATTCAGGATTACACCATAAAAATAAGATTATTAGCAGGAATCAACATGGTTTTATGAGGAATAGATCATATCAAACTAATCTTTTCAGCTTCTATGAAGAAATGATTAGCAAGCCAGATAAGTAAGGCAGTTGAAGAAGTATATCTTGATTTTGCATTTGATACAGTGCCACACAGGAGGGTGGGGTATAAAATAAGGACGTTAGGGCTAAAGGATAACCTTTGCAATTGGATAGAAAACTGGTTGAAGGATATGGAACAATGTGTGGTTGGAAATGGACAATTCTTCAATCCAGTTAAGGTTGCTGGTGGAGTACCTCAGGGTTTAGTACTTGGTCCACTGCTTTTTAACTTGTTTACCTATGACCTGGAAATAGATCTAGGAAGCAAAATATCAATATTTGCAGATGACACTAAATTATGCAGGGTATTACATTCAGAACAGGATATGTGTTGTCTGCAAAGGAATTTACATAAAATGGCAGATTGGGCAAACAAATGAAATATGAAGTTTAATGTGGGAAAGTGTAAAGTCATGCATTTGGGAAGAAAAAATCCCAGTTCTACTTATGAACTTATTGGAATAATTTTAGGGGACTCATTACTTGACAAAGACCTGGGAATCCTTGTAAACTACAAATCTGGAAACAGTGACAAGTGTCAAATAGCAGTAGCAAAAATCAAACAAAATCCTGTCTTGCATAAAAAGGGCTCTTGAAGCAAGAGTGGATAACATAATTTTGCCATTGTACAAATCGCTGGAAAGACCTCATCTCGAGTATGCAGTGCAGTTTTGACCACCAGTTATGAAAAAGGACATTCTAGAACTGGAGAGAATAGGGAACATTAACACAATTAATTAAGGGACTGAAGACCTGACGTATTAGGAAAGACTAGACAACTTAGTGAATTTACTCTAGAGAAAAGATGACTAAGAGGAGATCTTATCACAATGTATATGAGAGGTCACTATATGGATCTCTCTGGCTATTCATTCCAAGGCCTGAGAAAATAACCAGGGGCCACTCCTTGAAATTAGAATAAATGAGGTTTCAACTTCAACAGAGGAAAGGGTTTTTTACAGTAAGGTCTGTTATAGTATGGAGTTCCTTGCCCAAGGATGTGGTTATTGCAGATACAATAGATACTTTTAAGAGAAGATTATATACATCCTTTTGAAAAGGGAACATACAGGGTTATACTGTGTATTAGTAGGCAGCAGGAAAACTATATAATCTTCATGTTTCTGGGTTATGAGGCAAAGATTGAACTTGATGGACTTGTGTTACCCTTGTCCCCTATGGTAAATCTGGCTTGAGCAGGACTGCTGCAGTTCTCATTAGTACATCATCCTCATTATCTTTAAAGCTAAAATGACTAAACACACTGAAATCATGCAGCATGCACACACTTACACACACACGCACTCATGAAAGGATACATATATTGAGATGCAGACATACACGGTTTGAGACACAAATAATGAATAAGGCACACAAAAACAAACATGCACAAATGCACACACACAAATGTGCACACACTCCCTTTTAATGATAATGACATAATATTGCTTAATTAACATTTGCAATACCGGTTAAATGGTCATAATGATCTGTGTACATACTGTAGCATCAAAAAGTCATGTTCCAAAAAAAAAAAGCTCAATGTGATCACTTGAGAGACAGATTGCAGATAGTTAAATATTACTACTAGAACATGACATCCAACTGGTTTCCAAGATACCCAGGCTTTTCATTCACCAGTATTTAAACTCTCTTGAAGTAACCCCCTACCATACATATCTAATGAGGAGAAGACATTTTGTTTTCCATTTTTCTACTCTTACATGCATTAGAAGGACAGGAAGACAATTGAAATGTCAAGCACCTCTGTTAATTGCAGAAGCCACACAAAATAAATCTTGAGGAAAATAATGAAACCAGATGCATAATTGAAGAACTGGGAATTTCATGTGTTAAATATATAATAAGAAATGTGCCATTTTTCTTTCCCAGCATTGTTGTAAAAAATAAACAGAATAATTTCAATGTACATTAATTCTTTATTTTGGATTTTAAATATTATTTATTCATAGTTTTAACAGATAATTCAGGATAGCAAGAAAACAGCTGTACTATATATAAGTATTGTTTATAAACCTGCGTGTTTTCATTAACCAGTGCTATAAAAGTACAGTTGGGCATATATATATGAATGTGCCAGTGTAGTGCATGTCACTAGTATCTAACATCAGACACTGCACTAATAGCTAGACATTATAATGCATATCAGAGGACATACTCTGCCAGATTAGACTTTATGCCAGCAAGTCCTGTACGCCTGCCTCATAGCATGCATAGGGAAACAGAGATGACGATGCAAAACTTATTTACATGTATTAATACATGGTGTAAACTTTGGCACTGGCTAGAGGAAGCCTCAAGGCATCCACAAATTGCCCTCTTTTCCTCCCCTTTGCACAAGGGGTGTCCAACCGGGCTTGCAAAGAGTGCTCTGTGTTTTGTCAAATACAGGAGATGAGAAATGAATATCATCAATCTGAAGTATAGAAAGCAACAGAGGCCTAGTCGTTGGACACAAGTGGGATCATACACTTGTGGAATGGTTTTTCTTTGTGACACAGTGGGTCACAAGGGTGTTAGTGCTGAGGCCTAAAGCTGGAGGTACATTGCTGACTGTGAGGTTGGATGTCTGACCAGTGGTGTCCATAGACATTTTTCCAGGGGGGGGGGCAAAGCCATAATATGACCCCCAGGCCAGGACATCTAGCCCCTTTATTTATATGGAGGAGGGTAATTGTAGGGGGGGGGGCAAGTGCCCCCCTTGCCCCCCCCCCTCCGGACGCCCTCTGACCCCAGCTGAGCCAAGACTGAGACCAGGATGAGCACGCTTCTTAGACAGAGATTCCTTAGGGTTCAGAGGTAACACAGTAAAAAAGACACAAGTCAATCAATCTTTGCCTCATAACACAGAAAAATTTGAATTATATCAGCCTTTCTGCAACCAAAATGAATATTGGTCTTTTTACCCAACTTCCTGTTTTACTTATTAATATACAGTATAACCCTGTATGTTCCCTATTGAGATAAATGCATCTAATGTTATTTTAAATCTAGCCATTGTGTCTGCCATTATCACATCCTCGTGTAAAGAATTCCACAGTTTAACAGATCTTACTATAAAAGAAAATTTCCTCTGCTGAAATTGAGACCTCTGTTCCGCTATCTTAAAGGGTAGCCCTTAGTTATTTGATCAGGCCTTCTAATGAAATGCTCACCAGAGACTTTGTATTGACCTTTCACATACTTATACAGTGTAACAAGATCTCCTCTTAGTTGTCTTCTTAGTTTGTCTAGACGTTCCTCATATGTCAAGTCCTCCATTCCCTTTATTAATTTTGTTGCTCTTTGCTGTACTCTCTCCGGTTCTAGAATATAATCTTTTGGAAGTGATGCCCAAAACTGAACTGCATATTTGAGGTGAGGTCTTACCAACGATGTGTCCAGGAGAAAAATTATGTTATCCACTCTTGATTCAATACTCCTTTTTATGCAAGATAGGATTTTGTTTGCTTTAGCTACTGTTGTTTAACACTGGTAACTGTTTCAAAGTTTCAAAGATTTTTCTCTAGCAAGAAGTATCCTAAAATTATTCCATTATGTTCATAAGTAGCAATGATATTTGTTTCCTCCCAAATGCATAACTTTACACTTTCCCACATTAAAATTCATATTCCATTTGTTTACCCAGTCTGCAATTATATGTAAATCCCTCGATAGAGAACCAACATCCTGTTCAGATTTTATTACCGTTTACAATTTAGTGTCATGTGCAAATATTGAAATTTTGATTTCTCTACCTATTTCTACGTAACTTATAAACATGTCAAAAGCAGTGGACCAATTACTGAAACCTGAGGTACTTCATACTCAACTTTATCTGTAATGGAGAGTTTTCCATTTACAACAACACACTGTTCCCTATACTTCAACCAGTTTTCTATAAAGTTACAAAGGTTATCCCCTAGCCCAGTTGTCTTATACAGTAGCTTCATGTCTGTCACTGTATCAAATACCTTTACAGAATCTACATATACTACATCTACTACTTTACCATTATCTAGGCTGCTACTTACTTCTTCGTAGAAGCGCAAAAGATTTGTTTGGCAAGATCTGTTCCTAATAAAATCATGTTGATTCCTGCTAATAATCTTATTTTCCTCTGTGTATTCCTGAATATAATCCCTTATTATACCTTTTAGCAGTTTTCCCACCACAGAGGTCACACTGACAGGCCTATAATTCCCAGGTTCTGTTTTAGTTCCATCATAAATAAAAGCACTACATTAGCTTTACACCAATCATGTGGCACTGAGCCTCTGTTGATAGAGTCCTTAAAGAGTAAAAAGAGTGGTCTTGCTAACACTGTACTTAGTTTCCAAAGAACCCTTGGATGTATACATCAAGTCCAAGTGTTTTGACAGTCTTAATCTTGATCTGCCTGTGGTGGCTGCATATCCTAGGAAATTGATTGGGGCAGGTTTTGTGAGATCATAGCCTTTACCCAATAGGAAAGAAGGAGGGTGGGACTAGAAAGTGGGTGTAACAGTATAGAGCACAGCTGCTCTGGCTGCCACTTTCTGATCCTGTGTTCCTGTTGTTGGTGGATCCAGCCCTTGCCGTGTATATCTCCCCTACCCCAATTGCCTTCCTGTCATGCCAAGGCATGAGTTGGGTTTGTGTAATTTGTTTGTTTGTTTTATATTTGGATGTTATTCAAAGCGCACCAGTCCTAGGCCATAAAATTAGCTAGTAGATAGGAATCACCAGAGCAGGACATATAGAGTGCCATAAAAAGGTACTGGGCCCTCTGCTTTGATGGAGTTTATCAAGGGGGACAGTCACATATTATGAAATAGGGAGAACATGTATATATAGTGTAAAATGGTTCAATACAACTATATATTTAAAATGCCAAGGTTTTATCCTTTTGGTGGGTACCAGACATGCCAGGGGGAGGGGTTCCTGCTATGAGTTACAAGAATAGCCACTTTGCAACCAGTTAGACCCAGCATGTTTAGTATCCAGATATTCACACAGAAATGAGGAATATGATTATTATAATATTATAGAGGTGTGCTGTGGGTTGGATATTTTGGGAAGCCTTATGATTTTTCAGGTAGAACTTTGCAGTAACATCCCTGACAGGTCTGATTGAGTGGGCCGTAAACGGTCAGGCCAAACCTCCCCAGGCAACACCCAGGGTGTTTGGCCTCTTAGAAGCAGCCGTGGGAAGTATTTAATTTGGGTTTTTGGATAAAAACAGGGAATTTTCTTTGTAACAACTGAAGGAGGAAATACAATCTGAAGTTCCCTCAAGGGAATTGTATTTAAGGATTTCTTGTGATTCTGCCATTTTATTTTATGGACTGTTTGGCCAATGTGTAATCTTTATTTCTGTATGTCCTTTATTTCTGTATTTTTGTAACCAGCAATGTGAAGCCTTTTTTTCAGATTAAATGTTCTATTAATCAGCTCTTGTCCCTGTTCTCTAATATGAACTCACTACTCTGAAGGAAGCTCAGGTAGCACACATTACTAAAGGTTTAATTCTATGTCTGATTATTAAGGTGATTTTATACTGTAATTCTGTTGTTTTTGGGGTAACCTAAGATGCCCAGATATAAAGTCTTGGTGGTGGCAGCAAATTGTAGTGCTGGGGTGATAGTGCATGAGGGATTTCAGGGGTTTATTTGGTGGTTGCTAGGAATAGAAACAGGGAACCAGGGGTCTGGTATTGTAAACCCTTTCACTCCCACACTCTCCCCACTGTCTTAGCAGGGCCTATAGCCTTCGCTTGTGACACTTCCCATTTTGCTCTGTTTCTTGACTTGTAGATGGACTCATCTGAAACTTGGGATCTCAGGTAACATTGGTGTGTTTGTAACTGTCAATGCAGTAAGGAGGTAAAAAGGGAAATGGGTTATCTGGTGTAGGTGAGGAAGGATTTCACTGTTGAATATAAATATCAGTATTTTAGCTTTCTTTATAAATACTGCCTAAAGTAGACAAACCGTTGGAATTGTGTTTTATTATTATATTTATTATATATATATAGATACATTAATGAATTATTACACAGCCTTTTTTGATCTTGTCTTGTGTTAACCCAATATCCGATAATGGTACATTTCTTGTTTTCTGGTATATACCGATGCAAAGAAAGTGTTCAGAACATCAGTTTTTTTCCTTATCCTCCATAATCACATCAACCATCTCATTTCTTAAAGGGATAGTAATGTTTAATAATAAAAGCAGCTCTAATTAATCTTCATAGTATTTGGGCCATGGAGAGTGTTATTTCAATTCTGTCAGAGTTGTAGTTTAGGAGTAATTCAATGATAAAGTATCCCCCTCCCACCCCTTTTACTGATGTAACACTGCTCAGCCAGATCAGAGAGGGACAATCTTCAATTAAGATAATGGAAAAACCTGAAAAACTTGTCAAGGGGGGCAGGGCTGTCATTGTTCTAATAGAATAGAATAGAATCTGAGAAGAGATGGCTTACACTAGGTAAAAGGGGTGGGAGGGGCAAACTTTGCTTGTGAATATCTCTTAACCCATAAAGGTTTGAGAGATAAGACTTATATTGTTCTTCATGTTTTTTTATGCCTACAAAATAAAATAAAGATAAAACGAAGTATTACTATCCCTTTAAAGGATGCACTCCCTCTTACATTCTTTGCTGTTTATGTATTTGTACTTTACAAACTACTTGCCTTTTTTTCTATATCTGCATTTAATAGGAGTTCCTCACTATTAGCTACATTTATCCCCAACCCTTCTCCACCCCCATGACCCTTTGATTGTACTTAATTCCTGTCAACACTCACTTTTTTCTGGCTATACTCTCTCCACCCTTTCCTAGTTTAAAAGCTCCTCCAGCCTTCTACACATTCTATCCCCTAGCATGGTGCCTCCCTTACCATTTAGGTGCAATCAACCACTACCATACAGACTGTACCCAAGAGCAAAGTCTGACCAGTGCTCTATAAACCCCAATCCCTTCTTCCTACACAAATATTAAGCCATGAATTTAGCTACCTGAACACTCCATGCCTATCTGCATTGGTGCATGCAACTGTTAGTATTTCAGAAAACACTACCATGGAGATCCTTGACTTGAACTTGCACCTTAAATCCCTGAAATAATTTTTAGGGACCTCCATCCTTCCCAGACCCTACAAATAATCTGACTGCACTGTCCACAATATGTCTAACCCGAGCATCTGGTACACACTATACTGTTCTGTATTCCTGGTGGCAGATTACCCTATCCACCCTACTAATAGCAGAGTCCTGTCACTGTTTTGTAAGAACATTTAGGCAAATTAGGTAAGGTTAAGATCAGCTTTATTGAAAATAAATAATCAGCAAGGAAAGATCACCCTACTCATGCCCAGGACAGTACCGTGGTGCTTCCCAAATCTGTCACAGGTCAGGATGAACAGAAATAATATGCAATGAAAAACAATACAACAGGAACTAAGTAGGCTTGATCCGTAGACTGGATACTGGAACAGAGTAAACCACAAAAGTACCAAAACCCCGGAAAGGCACACCGAGACTTGCGGCAGGTAACTACAGCAGTATGCCCCTTGGAATGACTTCTTCAAATGGCAAGATGCGCGCTGTGTGAGATTGTCTAACCTGCTATCGTTCATGCTTATAATTTTACAATTTATAGTTTTTTTTAACTGCTTAAAACAAAATCTGAAATGAAATTCCTGTCTGCAGTTTAAACCTTAATCTTATCCCCAGAGCAAATTTCTTGAAATTACCTGCACTATAAATATATTGATTTCAAACTCATACTTCTGGTGTAATTCCTGATTCTTTTAAATTCTACTTGTCTTCAAGCCAATAAATTGGAAGCTACAATAAGCTAGCTCCGAATAAGCCTAGAACTTGCTTATAAACCTTACCGACACACAGGTGGATTCCCTTTGCAATCAGACCATGAAACACATACCGTAAAATCTCAGATATAATACGCACAATTTTACCCCACTTCACTTTAAGTGAAGTGAGGTGTGAGTATTATACACAAGAGTTTTTTTTTTACAAAAAAAAAATGAGGGCTAGCAGATACCATCCCTCCCTTCCCAGGTGCAATCCGATTTTAAAATAAGACTTCCTTCCACTGAAGTCCCCATCTTTTTCAAAGAAACCCAGCAATTCTCAGTCAAGCCAGTAGAAGAGAAGACAAAATACAAAATTTCCATCTATGTACATTTTCCCTGCTGGCGGCATGCTTGCATTTGCCATGGCATAGCGGTTTGAGAGATACTTTTTTTGCATTCAAATCAACTTTTTAATCACTACTAAATGCAAAATATTTTTTCTGGGACATTACTGTCCCTTTAAATAGTTAATTTGTGCAACAGAAGAGGCCTTGCATTGGTAGAATGTCTGCATTGTATTGTCTTTGTAGTTACCTGCATCTTCTGAGTGTAAGTTTAGTTTGCTTTTAGAGTGTGTGTGTCGTAGGCTACATGTAAGCCCTACCCATATCGCTTTGTAACCAGGAAAGTATTTTTTAGATACTGCCCAGTTATTGGCTTAAGACAAAATTCCAGTGCATAACTAGATCCATTAGTATTTATCTGAGTATTTATTCATAGATTTTCAAAGATTTTATTAATGACTTTGTATAATCATATGTCTAGGACAGGGTTAACCAACCCTGGTCCTCAAGAGTAGTGATGATCGAGCACCCCAATGCTCGGGTGTTCGGGTGCTCTGACCGAGCGCCCCCGGAGGCTCGAGTGCTCGGCCGAGCACCCGAGCCCCATTGAAGTCAATGGGAGGACTCGAGCATTACACCAGGCACCCCCTGCTCTGATGAGGGGAGGGTGCCTGGTCCATAGGAAAAGGGCAGAAAATGATGGAAACACCACAGAAATGGTTCAGGGACAGCATAGGGAGGATGTCTGGATGCATCTTGGACTCCAACGTCGCTGCTGGGAACGATGTTTCGCCCGTAGTACGCCATTTTTACAGACTGACCGTAAAACACACAAAAAGGAAGATAAAAACTAATCTGCGGCTAGGCACACTAAACAATATGTGACGCTAATCTGCGGCTAGGCACAGTGAACGGAATATGTGACGTTTATTTTTTAAACTTTGCACACTAAACAGAATGTGCTGCTAATCTGCAACTTTGCACACTAAACAGAATGTGCTGCTAATCTGCGGCTAGGCACAGTGAACGGAATATGTGACGTTTATTTTTTAAATTTGTACCCCCCCAAACAAAATATAACTGCTGCCCCCACACACAACAGTCCTAAAAAGGACTTTTGGGTCTTTGAAGAGTTCAAAAACACTTTTCTTCTCCCTACACTGACTTTCCCTTCCTATCCTCATCTCTCCCTGGCTAAGACGAACTCGCTGGTCAGGTGCTATACAGCACCCGATCACGGGTTCTGGCCAGCCAATCAGTGTAATGCCAGCAGCCAACATGGCTGCTGGCATTACACTGATGTCAGAGCCTCCCCGCACGTTTATTGGCTCCGCAGCAGCCGCGAAACGTGCGGGGAGGAGACCTGAACATGGCGGGCGAGCACATGCGGTACTCGTACGAGTACCGCCATGTGCCGAGCAGAGCGATGCTCGAGCCGAACCGAGCTTCGGCCGAGCATGCTCGCTCATCACTACTCAAGAGCTATCAACAATGCATGTGTTCACAGCTGGAATACAGGTGGACTAATTAGTGGCTCAGATCAGTTACTTTAATTGGTCTACCTGTGCTCATGCAGGAATATCCTGAAATCATGCACTTTTTTTTAGCTCTTCAGGGCCAGGACTGACTACACCTACCCTATGAAATATGTTATTTTCATATGCAAGGTGCTGACATGCCATTAAAGGGATAGTAATACTTCATTTTAACTTTATTTTATTTTGTAGGCATTAAAAAAACATGAAGAATGATATAAGTCTTATCTCTGAAACCTTTATGGTTTAAGAGATATTCACAAACAAAGTATCCCCCCCCCCTGTTCAACCAGATCAGAAGGGAGATGCCCAGGTAGACTGCAGAGAGGGACAATCTTCAATTAAGATAATGGAAAAAGCTGAAAAACTTGTCAAGGGGGGAAGGGCTTTCATTGTTTTCATACAAAGAAAATTGTCCCCTTCTGTTATCTGTACTGTCATACAACCAGACTCACATCTGAGAAGAGATGGCTTACACTAGGTAAAAGGGGCGGGGAGGGGAACTTTGCTTGTGAATATCTCATAAACCATAAAGGTTTGAGAGATAAGACTTATATCATTCTTCGTGTTTTTTTAATGCCTACAAAATAAAATAAAGTTAAAACGAAGTATTATTATCCCTTTAAAGTTAAAGAGGAAATGTCACATTTCCAAATTCTCAGTGTGAACATCCATCTTGACAGGTTTTATTTGAGGATTCTACCCCATTAATGATTTGTTTTTCTTAAAATCGGAGCACGTCGGCGCTTAGTCATGATCAAAGAGATCAAACACAAATTTTAAACTATGTAAAAACTGATCAGGATCTGACATTGATTCCTCCAATTAACATTTTCACTAGGGAGGTCAGATTGGGACAGCTATTCAAACAGATCAGTCTATGGATCAAAATGCTTTCGGATTAACACCCTTCAAACTTGTCCTCTATTCAAATTTTAAAATAAAATATGCGTTTTTGGGAGTTATCATTGATATAATAATCCATAAAAGCTTTGAAGTTTCTGGAGTGAAGAGTCAACTTTATAATCCCTGGTTTTTGATATATATCCATTATAGTAGTATTTATTACAAAATATGAGTTTGAATACATCTTCCGTCATGTTGTATAGGTGTTCTCAATATGCGCAAAGCATGTCGATCTAAAAACTTTCACATCTACATTATGAAAGGTACCCACTAATCAACCTCTCCCTCTGTTCTGAAAATGAACTAAGGCATCATTTGTTACTGTCTACAATAATTAATTGTTGTATCCATAAAAGTGTGTTTGTTTTTACTACCGCATGACTTTGATTTGCTACATGTTATGGTGCACCTGTTTTTCAAGAAATTCTGCTTCCTCTAGCAGCCAGGGCAACAGTCCTCCTTCCAGTTTAGATGGGATGCAGAGTAGGCAGAAACCAATGCAGGTGGGGATAATAGGGGACTCTATTATTAGGAGAGTAGATATGGTAATCTCCCACCAGGAATCCAAATGCAGAACAATATGTTGTCTCTCAGGTGCTCGGGTTCTGCATATTGCAGACAGGGCAGACAGATTGTTGGGAGGGGCTGGAAATTATCCTGCTCTCTTGGTACGTATTGGTATCAATGACAAAGTTGGAGGAAGATGGAGGTCCCTAAAATTGTTTCAGGGACTTAGGGTGCAAGCTCAAAGCAAGGACCTCTAGGGTAGCATTAACTGAAATACTATCTGTGCTATGTACCAGTACAGGTAGGCAGAGGGGGCTCAGGGAGCTTAATGCATGGCTCAAGTAATTGTGTAGGAAGGATGTTTTTGACTTTTTAGAGCATTGGGTTTA
The DNA here is from genome assembly GCA_037306005.1 of Rhinophrynus dorsalis. Classification (NCBI taxonomy): domain Eukaryota; kingdom Metazoa; phylum Chordata; class Amphibia; order Anura; family Rhinophrynidae; genus Rhinophrynus; species Rhinophrynus dorsalis. The sequence continues at coordinate 304,419,690 of CM074720.1, read as the reverse complement.
CTTTGTTCTTGGGCACAATCTAAATGGAAGTGATGGATTGCACCTAAATGGTAGGGGAGAAACAGTGCTAGATGATAGAATGCTAAGAAGGTTTGAAGAGCTTTTAAACTAGGATATGGAGGGAAGGGTATAGATAGCGAAAATGGGGTAGCTAGATTGGTTAGGAACTGGGTCCAAGGGGTGGGGATAAATGTAGCCAGTAGGGAGGAACTCCTATTAAATGAAGGCATAAAAAAGGCAAGTGGTGGGTAAAATATGTAAAAACGTCAACATTAATTGTATCTTAATTGTATGTTGGCAAATGCAAGAAGTATGGAGATATAATGAGATAACTAGAATTGCTGGTGGTTAATTAGCATTTGGACATAATTGGTAAACATAATGTGATGATACACATAATTGGGCTGTAAATATAGAGGGCTATCCCCATTTAGTAGAGACAGGATTAATAGAAAAGGGGAAGGTGTGTGCTTTTATTTGATACCAGAACTAAATCCAATTTTAAGGGGTGATATTAGTGAGGAAACTGACCATAAAGTGGAGTCCTTGTGGGTATAAATAGAGGCTAAATGTGGCATAAGGTAAAAAAAAAAAGGTGTTGGATGGTATATGCTACAAACCACCAAATATTGATGAGCATATAGAGGCCCAACTGCTACTGCAAATGAGGAAAGCTGTGTATTTTGGGCATACTATAATTATGAGATATTTTAACTATCCAGATGTCAAGTGGAAACATGAGACCTGTCAGAGTGCTAAGGGTACCAGCTTTGTATATTAGTTTTGGTACTATTTAATGAATACTAGATTATACTGTTTTTTGGAGATTTTTTCATATTGCGACTTTAATTCATTAAAGTATATATACAGAATTTGAGATTTAGGACTATTCTGTTGTTATACATTCAACAATACTATATATAATCAAATACTGTTTATAGCGCTCACCTGAATAACACATAAATATAGGTTTATGATCATGCTTCGGGAAGGCTAGATGTCACAAATGGTGGAAGTGCCAACAAGAAACAATGTATTGGACCTAGTGATAACGAATAACATAGAAAATGTATCCAATATTAAAGTAGGTGAACATTTAGGAAATAGTGATCACAACATTTGAGATCAGTTTGGTAAAGCAAAACTGTACAGGTTCAACCCAAACACTTCATTAAAAAAAACAAAAAGCTAACTTCAAACTGTTAACAGCATTTATAAAATACATAGACTGGGTTAAATTGTTGAAAGGCAAAAAAATTAGAAAAAATGGTCAAAATTTAAATTTAGGTTGCAGAAATGTATACAACCATATACACCAAAATAATTGAAGTAGATCACAGCCAATGTGATTAACTGCAAATGTAAAGAAGGAAATGGCAAGAAAAAAAGCATTTAAACTAGTAGTGTCTGAAGGAACATTCTTTCTTTAAATACAGTGAGTATAACAAAGGCTGCAAAAAAGGCAATTAGGTTAGCAGAAATAGATAATGAAACTCAAATTGCAAGGGAGAGCAATCCCAAAATACATAAATAGCAAAAGGGAGTGCATTGGACCCTTCAAAAATGAGATGGGTGAGTTGATTAGAGAGGATAAGGAAAAGGCCAATGTTTAAACACTTTCTTTGCATCAGTATATACAAGGGAACAAGGGATGGTAGAAGAGTCTCAATAAGTAACAAATAAAGCCATACCATTATCAGATATTGGGTTAAAACAAGAAAAGGTCATGGGAAGACTGAACAAAATTAAGACTGACAAAGCACAGGGTCCTGATGATATATATCTAAGGGTTCTTCAGGAACTCAGTGCAATGTTAGCAAGACCCCTCTTATTCACTCTTTAAATATTCTCTCACCACAGGCTCAGTGCCACAGGATTGGTGAAAAGCCATTGTAGTATCTCTATTTAAGAAGGGAGCTAAAACAGAACCTGGGAATTATAGACCTGTGAGTTTGACCTCTGTAGTGGGAAAACTACTAAAAGGGATAATAAAGGATTATATTCAGGATTACACCATAAAAATAAGATTATTAGCAGGAATCAACATGGTTTTATGAGGAATAGATCATATCAAACTAATCTTTTCAGCTTCTATGAAGAAATGATTAGCAAGCCAGATAAGTAAGGCAGTTGAAGAAGTATATCTTGATTTTGCATTTGATACAGTGCCACACAGGAGGGTGGGGTATAAAATAAGGACGTTAGGGCTAAAGGATAACCTTTGCAATTGGATAGAAAACTGGTTGAAGGATATGGAACAATGTGTGGTTGGAAATGGACAATTCTTCAATCCAGTTAAGGTTGCTGGTGGAGTACCTCAGGGTTTAGTACTTGGTCCACTGCTTTTTAACTTGTTTACCTATGACCTGGAAATAGATCTAGGAAGCAAAATATCAATATTTGCAGATGACACTAAATTATGCAGGGTATTACATTCAGAACAGGATATGTGTTGTCTGCAAAGGAATTTACATAAAATGGCAGATTGGGCAAACAAATGAAATATGAAGTTTAATGTGGGAAAGTGTAAAGTCATGCATTTGGGAAGAAAAAATCCCAGTTCTACTTATGAACTTATTGGAATAATTTTAGGGGACTCATTACTTGACAAAGACCTGGGAATCCTTGTAAACTACAAATCTGGAAACAGTGACAAGTGTCAAATAGCAGTAGCAAAAATCAAACAAAATCCTGTCTTGCATAAAAAGGGCTCTTGAAGCAAGAGTGGATAACATAATTTTGCCATTGTACAAATCGCTGGAAAGACCTCATCTCGAGTATGCAGTGCAGTTTTGACCACCAGTTATGAAAAAGGACATTCTAGAACTGGAGAGAATAGGGAACATTAACACAATTAATTAAGGGACTGAAGACCTGACGTATTAGGAAAGACTAGACAACTTAGTGAATTTACTCTAGAGAAAAGATGACTAAGAGGAGATCTTATCACAATGTATATGAGAGGTCACTATATGGATCTCTCTGGCTATTCATTCCAAGGCCTGAGAAAATAACCAGGGGCCACTCCTTGAAATTAGAATAAATGAGGTTTCAACTTCAACAGAGGAAAGGGTTTTTTACAGTAAGGTCTGTTATAGTATGGAGTTCCTTGCCCAAGGATGTGGTTATTGCAGATACAATAGATACTTTTAAGAGAAGATTATATACATCCTTTTGAAAAGGGAACATACAGGGTTATACTGTGTATTAGTAGGCAGCAGGAAAACTATATAATCTTCATGTTTCTGGGTTATGAGGCAAAGATTGAACTTGATGGACTTGTGTTACCCTTGTCCCCTATGGTAAATCTGGCTTGAGCAGGACTGCTGCAGTTCTCATTAGTACATCATCCTCATTATCTTTAAAGCTAAAATGACTAAACACACTGAAATCATGCAGCATGCACACACTTACACACACACGCACTCATGAAAGGATACATATATTGAGATGCAGACATACACGGTTTGAGACACAAATAATGAATAAGGCACACAAAAACAAACATGCACAAATGCACACACACAAATGTGCACACACTCCCTTTTAATGATAATGACATAATATTGCTTAATTAACATTTGCAATACCGGTTAAATGGTCATAATGATCTGTGTACATACTGTAGCATCAAAAAGTCATGTTCCAAAAAAAAAAAGCTCAATGTGATCACTTGAGAGACAGATTGCAGATAGTTAAATATTACTACTAGAACATGACATCCAACTGGTTTCCAAGATACCCAGGCTTTTCATTCACCAGTATTTAAACTCTCTTGAAGTAACCCCCTACCATACATATCTAATGAGGAGAAGACATTTTGTTTTCCATTTTTCTACTCTTACATGCATTAGAAGGACAGGAAGACAATTGAAATGTCAAGCACCTCTGTTAATTGCAGAAGCCACACAAAATAAATCTTGAGGAAAATAATGAAACCAGATGCATAATTGAAGAACTGGGAATTTCATGTGTTAAATATATAATAAGAAATGTGCCATTTTTCTTTCCCAGCATTGTTGTAAAAAATAAACAGAATAATTTCAATGTACATTAATTCTTTATTTTGGATTTTAAATATTATTTATTCATAGTTTTAACAGATAATTCAGGATAGCAAGAAAACAGCTGTACTATATATAAGTATTGTTTATAAACCTGCGTGTTTTCATTAACCAGTGCTATAAAAGTACAGTTGGGCATATATATATGAATGTGCCAGTGTAGTGCATGTCACTAGTATCTAACATCAGACACTGCACTAATAGCTAGACATTATAATGCATATCAGAGGACATACTCTGCCAGATTAGACTTTATGCCAGCAAGTCCTGTACGCCTGCCTCATAGCATGCATAGGGAAACAGAGATGACGATGCAAAACTTATTTACATGTATTAATACATGGTGTAAACTTTGGCACTGGCTAGAGGAAGCCTCAAGGCATCCACAAATTGCCCTCTTTTCCTCCCCTTTGCACAAGGGGTGTCCAACCGGGCTTGCAAAGAGTGCTCTGTGTTTTGTCAAATACAGGAGATGAGAAATGAATATCATCAATCTGAAGTATAGAAAGCAACAGAGGCCTAGTCGTTGGACACAAGTGGGATCATACACTTGTGGAATGGTTTTTCTTTGTGACACAGTGGGTCACAAGGGTGTTAGTGCTGAGGCCTAAAGCTGGAGGTACATTGCTGACTGTGAGGTTGGATGTCTGACCAGTGGTGTCCATAGACATTTTTCCAGGGGGGGGGGCAAAGCCATAATATGACCCCCAGGCCAGGACATCTAGCCCCTTTATTTATATGGAGGAGGGTAATTGTAGGGGGGGGGGCAAGTGCCCCCCTTGCCCCCCCCCCTCCGGACGCCCTCTGACCCCAGCTGAGCCAAGACTGAGACCAGGATGAGCACGCTTCTTAGACAGAGATTCCTTAGGGTTCAGAGGTAACACAGTAAAAAAGACACAAGTCAATCAATCTTTGCCTCATAACACAGAAAAATTTGAATTATATCAGCCTTTCTGCAACCAAAATGAATATTGGTCTTTTTACCCAACTTCCTGTTTTACTTATTAATATACAGTATAACCCTGTATGTTCCCTATTGAGATAAATGCATCTAATGTTATTTTAAATCTAGCCATTGTGTCTGCCATTATCACATCCTCGTGTAAAGAATTCCACAGTTTAACAGATCTTACTATAAAAGAAAATTTCCTCTGCTGAAATTGAGACCTCTGTTCCGCTATCTTAAAGGGTAGCCCTTAGTTATTTGATCAGGCCTTCTAATGAAATGCTCACCAGAGACTTTGTATTGACCTTTCACATACTTATACAGTGTAACAAGATCTCCTCTTAGTTGTCTTCTTAGTTTGTCTAGACGTTCCTCATATGTCAAGTCCTCCATTCCCTTTATTAATTTTGTTGCTCTTTGCTGTACTCTCTCCGGTTCTAGAATATAATCTTTTGGAAGTGATGCCCAAAACTGAACTGCATATTTGAGGTGAGGTCTTACCAACGATGTGTCCAGGAGAAAAATTATGTTATCCACTCTTGATTCAATACTCCTTTTTATGCAAGATAGGATTTTGTTTGCTTTAGCTACTGTTGTTTAACACTGGTAACTGTTTCAAAGTTTCAAAGATTTTTCTCTAGCAAGAAGTATCCTAAAATTATTCCATTATGTTCATAAGTAGCAATGATATTTGTTTCCTCCCAAATGCATAACTTTACACTTTCCCACATTAAAATTCATATTCCATTTGTTTACCCAGTCTGCAATTATATGTAAATCCCTCGATAGAGAACCAACATCCTGTTCAGATTTTATTACCGTTTACAATTTAGTGTCATGTGCAAATATTGAAATTTTGATTTCTCTACCTATTTCTACGTAACTTATAAACATGTCAAAAGCAGTGGACCAATTACTGAAACCTGAGGTACTTCATACTCAACTTTATCTGTAATGGAGAGTTTTCCATTTACAACAACACACTGTTCCCTATACTTCAACCAGTTTTCTATAAAGTTACAAAGGTTATCCCCTAGCCCAGTTGTCTTATACAGTAGCTTCATGTCTGTCACTGTATCAAATACCTTTACAGAATCTACATATACTACATCTACTACTTTACCATTATCTAGGCTGCTACTTACTTCTTCGTAGAAGCGCAAAAGATTTGTTTGGCAAGATCTGTTCCTAATAAAATCATGTTGATTCCTGCTAATAATCTTATTTTCCTCTGTGTATTCCTGAATATAATCCCTTATTATACCTTTTAGCAGTTTTCCCACCACAGAGGTCACACTGACAGGCCTATAATTCCCAGGTTCTGTTTTAGTTCCATCATAAATAAAAGCACTACATTAGCTTTACACCAATCATGTGGCACTGAGCCTCTGTTGATAGAGTCCTTAAAGAGTAAAAAGAGTGGTCTTGCTAACACTGTACTTAGTTTCCAAAGAACCCTTGGATGTATACATCAAGTCCAAGTGTTTTGACAGTCTTAATCTTGATCTGCCTGTGGTGGCTGCATATCCTAGGAAATTGATTGGGGCAGGTTTTGTGAGATCATAGCCTTTACCCAATAGGAAAGAAGGAGGGTGGGACTAGAAAGTGGGTGTAACAGTATAGAGCACAGCTGCTCTGGCTGCCACTTTCTGATCCTGTGTTCCTGTTGTTGGTGGATCCAGCCCTTGCCGTGTATATCTCCCCTACCCCAATTGCCTTCCTGTCATGCCAAGGCATGAGTTGGGTTTGTGTAATTTGTTTGTTTGTTTTATATTTGGATGTTATTCAAAGCGCACCAGTCCTAGGCCATAAAATTAGCTAGTAGATAGGAATCACCAGAGCAGGACATATAGAGTGCCATAAAAAGGTACTGGGCCCTCTGCTTTGATGGAGTTTATCAAGGGGGACAGTCACATATTATGAAATAGGGAGAACATGTATATATAGTGTAAAATGGTTCAATACAACTATATATTTAAAATGCCAAGGTTTTATCCTTTTGGTGGGTACCAGACATGCCAGGGGGAGGGGTTCCTGCTATGAGTTACAAGAATAGCCACTTTGCAACCAGTTAGACCCAGCATGTTTAGTATCCAGATATTCACACAGAAATGAGGAATATGATTATTATAATATTATAGAGGTGTGCTGTGGGTTGGATATTTTGGGAAGCCTTATGATTTTTCAGGTAGAACTTTGCAGTAACATCCCTGACAGGTCTGATTGAGTGGGCCGTAAACGGTCAGGCCAAACCTCCCCAGGCAACACCCAGGGTGTTTGGCCTCTTAGAAGCAGCCGTGGGAAGTATTTAATTTGGGTTTTTGGATAAAAACAGGGAATTTTCTTTGTAACAACTGAAGGAGGAAATACAATCTGAAGTTCCCTCAAGGGAATTGTATTTAAGGATTTCTTGTGATTCTGCCATTTTATTTTATGGACTGTTTGGCCAATGTGTAATCTTTATTTCTGTATGTCCTTTATTTCTGTATTTTTGTAACCAGCAATGTGAAGCCTTTTTTTCAGATTAAATGTTCTATTAATCAGCTCTTGTCCCTGTTCTCTAATATGAACTCACTACTCTGAAGGAAGCTCAGGTAGCACACATTACTAAAGGTTTAATTCTATGTCTGATTATTAAGGTGATTTTATACTGTAATTCTGTTGTTTTTGGGGTAACCTAAGATGCCCAGATATAAAGTCTTGGTGGTGGCAGCAAATTGTAGTGCTGGGGTGATAGTGCATGAGGGATTTCAGGGGTTTATTTGGTGGTTGCTAGGAATAGAAACAGGGAACCAGGGGTCTGGTATTGTAAACCCTTTCACTCCCACACTCTCCCCACTGTCTTAGCAGGGCCTATAGCCTTCGCTTGTGACACTTCCCATTTTGCTCTGTTTCTTGACTTGTAGATGGACTCATCTGAAACTTGGGATCTCAGGTAACATTGGTGTGTTTGTAACTGTCAATGCAGTAAGGAGGTAAAAAGGGAAATGGGTTATCTGGTGTAGGTGAGGAAGGATTTCACTGTTGAATATAAATATCAGTATTTTAGCTTTCTTTATAAATACTGCCTAAAGTAGACAAACCGTTGGAATTGTGTTTTATTATTATATTTATTATATATATATAGATACATTAATGAATTATTACACAGCCTTTTTTGATCTTGTCTTGTGTTAACCCAATATCCGATAATGGTACATTTCTTGTTTTCTGGTATATACCGATGCAAAGAAAGTGTTCAGAACATCAGTTTTTTTCCTTATCCTCCATAATCACATCAACCATCTCATTTCTTAAAGGGATAGTAATGTTTAATAATAAAAGCAGCTCTAATTAATCTTCATAGTATTTGGGCCATGGAGAGTGTTATTTCAATTCTGTCAGAGTTGTAGTTTAGGAGTAATTCAATGATAAAGTATCCCCCTCCCACCCCTTTTACTGATGTAACACTGCTCAGCCAGATCAGAGAGGGACAATCTTCAATTAAGATAATGGAAAAACCTGAAAAACTTGTCAAGGGGGGCAGGGCTGTCATTGTTCTAATAGAATAGAATAGAATCTGAGAAGAGATGGCTTACACTAGGTAAAAGGGGTGGGAGGGGCAAACTTTGCTTGTGAATATCTCTTAACCCATAAAGGTTTGAGAGATAAGACTTATATTGTTCTTCATGTTTTTTTATGCCTACAAAATAAAATAAAGATAAAACGAAGTATTACTATCCCTTTAAAGGATGCACTCCCTCTTACATTCTTTGCTGTTTATGTATTTGTACTTTACAAACTACTTGCCTTTTTTTCTATATCTGCATTTAATAGGAGTTCCTCACTATTAGCTACATTTATCCCCAACCCTTCTCCACCCCCATGACCCTTTGATTGTACTTAATTCCTGTCAACACTCACTTTTTTCTGGCTATACTCTCTCCACCCTTTCCTAGTTTAAAAGCTCCTCCAGCCTTCTACACATTCTATCCCCTAGCATGGTGCCTCCCTTACCATTTAGGTGCAATCAACCACTACCATACAGACTGTACCCAAGAGCAAAGTCTGACCAGTGCTCTATAAACCCCAATCCCTTCTTCCTACACAAATATTAAGCCATGAATTTAGCTACCTGAACACTCCATGCCTATCTGCATTGGTGCATGCAACTGTTAGTATTTCAGAAAACACTACCATGGAGATCCTTGACTTGAACTTGCACCTTAAATCCCTGAAATAATTTTTAGGGACCTCCATCCTTCCCAGACCCTACAAATAATCTGACTGCACTGTCCACAATATGTCTAACCCGAGCATCTGGTACACACTATACTGTTCTGTATTCCTGGTGGCAGATTACCCTATCCACCCTACTAATAGCAGAGTCCTGTCACTGTTTTGTAAGAACATTTAGGCAAATTAGGTAAGGTTAAGATCAGCTTTATTGAAAATAAATAATCAGCAAGGAAAGATCACCCTACTCATGCCCAGGACAGTACCGTGGTGCTTCCCAAATCTGTCACAGGTCAGGATGAACAGAAATAATATGCAATGAAAAACAATACAACAGGAACTAAGTAGGCTTGATCCGTAGACTGGATACTGGAACAGAGTAAACCACAAAAGTACCAAAACCCCGGAAAGGCACACCGAGACTTGCGGCAGGTAACTACAGCAGTATGCCCCTTGGAATGACTTCTTCAAATGGCAAGATGCGCGCTGTGTGAGATTGTCTAACCTGCTATCGTTCATGCTTATAATTTTACAATTTATAGTTTTTTTTAACTGCTTAAAACAAAATCTGAAATGAAATTCCTGTCTGCAGTTTAAACCTTAATCTTATCCCCAGAGCAAATTTCTTGAAATTACCTGCACTATAAATATATTGATTTCAAACTCATACTTCTGGTGTAATTCCTGATTCTTTTAAATTCTACTTGTCTTCAAGCCAATAAATTGGAAGCTACAATAAGCTAGCTCCGAATAAGCCTAGAACTTGCTTATAAACCTTACCGACACACAGGTGGATTCCCTTTGCAATCAGACCATGAAACACATACCGTAAAATCTCAGATATAATACGCACAATTTTACCCCACTTCACTTTAAGTGAAGTGAGGTGTGAGTATTATACACAAGAGTTTTTTTTTTACAAAAAAAAAATGAGGGCTAGCAGATACCATCCCTCCCTTCCCAGGTGCAATCCGATTTTAAAATAAGACTTCCTTCCACTGAAGTCCCCATCTTTTTCAAAGAAACCCAGCAATTCTCAGTCAAGCCAGTAGAAGAGAAGACAAAATACAAAATTTCCATCTATGTACATTTTCCCTGCTGGCGGCATGCTTGCATTTGCCATGGCATAGCGGTTTGAGAGATACTTTTTTTGCATTCAAATCAACTTTTTAATCACTACTAAATGCAAAATATTTTTTCTGGGACATTACTGTCCCTTTAAATAGTTAATTTGTGCAACAGAAGAGGCCTTGCATTGGTAGAATGTCTGCATTGTATTGTCTTTGTAGTTACCTGCATCTTCTGAGTGTAAGTTTAGTTTGCTTTTAGAGTGTGTGTGTCGTAGGCTACATGTAAGCCCTACCCATATCGCTTTGTAACCAGGAAAGTATTTTTTAGATACTGCCCAGTTATTGGCTTAAGACAAAATTCCAGTGCATAACTAGATCCATTAGTATTTATCTGAGTATTTATTCATAGATTTTCAAAGATTTTATTAATGACTTTGTATAATCATATGTCTAGGACAGGGTTAACCAACCCTGGTCCTCAAGAGTAGTGATGATCGAGCACCCCAATGCTCGGGTGTTCGGGTGCTCTGACCGAGCGCCCCCGGAGGCTCGAGTGCTCGGCCGAGCACCCGAGCCCCATTGAAGTCAATGGGAGGACTCGAGCATTACACCAGGCACCCCCTGCTCTGATGAGGGGAGGGTGCCTGGTCCATAGGAAAAGGGCAGAAAATGATGGAAACACCACAGAAATGGTTCAGGGACAGCATAGGGAGGATGTCTGGATGCATCTTGGACTCCAACGTCGCTGCTGGGAACGATGTTTCGCCCGTAGTACGCCATTTTTACAGACTGACCGTAAAACACACAAAAAGGAAGATAAAAACTAATCTGCGGCTAGGCACACTAAACAATATGTGACGCTAATCTGCGGCTAGGCACAGTGAACGGAATATGTGACGTTTATTTTTTAAACTTTGCACACTAAACAGAATGTGCTGCTAATCTGCAACTTTGCACACTAAACAGAATGTGCTGCTAATCTGCGGCTAGGCACAGTGAACGGAATATGTGACGTTTATTTTTTAAATTTGTACCCCCCCAAACAAAATATAACTGCTGCCCCCACACACAACAGTCCTAAAAAGGACTTTTGGGTCTTTGAAGAGTTCAAAAACACTTTTCTTCTCCCTACACTGACTTTCCCTTCCTATCCTCATCTCTCCCTGGCTAAGACGAACTCGCTGGTCAGGTGCTATACAGCACCCGATCACGGGTTCTGGCCAGCCAATCAGTGTAATGCCAGCAGCCAACATGGCTGCTGGCATTACACTGATGTCAGAGCCTCCCCGCACGTTTATTGGCTCCGCAGCAGCCGCGAAACGTGCGGGGAGGAGACCTGAACATGGCGGGCGAGCACATGCGGTACTCGTACGAGTACCGCCATGTGCCGAGCAGAGCGATGCTCGAGCCGAACCGAGCTTCGGCCGAGCATGCTCGCTCATCACTACTCAAGAGCTATCAACAATGCATGTGTTCACAGCTGGAATACAGGTGGACTAATTAGTGGCTCAGATCAGTTACTTTAATTGGTCTACCTGTGCTCATGCAGGAATATCCTGAAATCATGCACTTTTTTTTAGCTCTTCAGGGCCAGGACTGACTACACCTACCCTATGAAATATGTTATTTTCATATGCAAGGTGCTGACATGCCATTAAAGGGATAGTAATACTTCATTTTAACTTTATTTTATTTTGTAGGCATTAAAAAAACATGAAGAATGATATAAGTCTTATCTCTGAAACCTTTATGGTTTAAGAGATATTCACAAACAAAGTATCCCCCCCCCCTGTTCAACCAGATCAGAAGGGAGATGCCCAGGTAGACTGCAGAGAGGGACAATCTTCAATTAAGATAATGGAAAAAGCTGAAAAACTTGTCAAGGGGGGAAGGGCTTTCATTGTTTTCATACAAAGAAAATTGTCCCCTTCTGTTATCTGTACTGTCATACAACCAGACTCACATCTGAGAAGAGATGGCTTACACTAGGTAAAAGGGGCGGGGAGGGGAACTTTGCTTGTGAATATCTCATAAACCATAAAGGTTTGAGAGATAAGACTTATATCATTCTTCGTGTTTTTTTAATGCCTACAAAATAAAATAAAGTTAAAACGAAGTATTATTATCCCTTTAAAGTTAAAGAGGAAATGTCACATTTCCAAATTCTCAGTGTGAACATCCATCTTGACAGGTTTTATTTGAGGATTCTACCCCATTAATGATTTGTTTTTCTTTGTTGAAGATTAATATGAGTAAGAGAGAAGTATGTTCATCAAAGGTGAGTAATTAATTATTTAGTTTGTGATACACAGGGCAGAGAGCTCAGCTTTGATGAGGTTAGAGTCCCTACCAAATGGTGAATGATTTAGGTAAATTAGAAGAATGGTCAACAGTGTGGCAGATGCACTTTAACTTTGATAAATGTAAAATAATGCACTTGGGACATAAAGATCCAAAGGAAAAATATACTATTAAGGGTACTGTGCTGTCAGAGACAACAGAGGAAAGGGATTTGGGAGTAATTATTTCTAATGACTTAAAGGTAAGCAGGCAATGTAATAAAGAGGTGGGGAATGCAAGCAGGGCACTGGGTTGTATAGCTAGGGGCATTAGTAGCAGAAAAAGGGAAGTAGTCATGCCACTCTACAGGTCTCTAGTTAGACCTCACCTAGAATATTGTGTACAGTACTGGAGACCCCATCTCCAGAAAGATATTGATACTCTAGAGAAAATTCAAAGAAGGGCTAATAAAATTGTGACTGGTCTACAGGAAAAGAAATATCAGGATAGACTAAATGATCTGAATATGTATAGCTTGGAGGAGAGAAGAGAGAGAGGGGATATGATAGAAACATTCAAATACATGAAGGGATTCAAGTACAGGATGGAAGTATATTTCAAAAGAGTAAAAACGTTAGGACAAGAGGCCATAGTCTAAAACTAGAGGGACACAGGTTTAGATGTAATGTAAGAAAATTTTACTTCACTGAGAGGGTAGTAGACAAGTGGAATAGCCTACTAGCAGAAGTGGTAGATGTCAATACAGTGACAGAATTTAAGCATGCATGGAATAGGCATAAGGCTGTCCTTAACATAAGAAAAGACCAAGGACCAAAAAAGGTTTGAGGTTTTTACTGTAGGAAAATGGGCAGACTAGATAGGCCGAATGGTTCTTATCTGCCGTCAAATTCTATGTTTCTATGTTTCTACCTAAAAAAACAAAAATCCCTAAAACTATTACACAGATTAAAGAAAAACACAACAAGGTTTATGCAATTTAAATATACTCTAAGAAAGTGACTGAACTAGTAGGTGACAGATCCAACTTAAAGGAAATATGCATATATACCGTAATGTGCAAAAGTTTTAGTCAGATGTGATAAAATGGTGTAAAATAAGAATGGTTTCAAAAACAGATATGTTAATAGTTTATTATTTTTAGCAATTAATAAAATGCATAGTGAGTGAACAGAAGAAAAATCTGAATCAAATCCATATTTGGTGTTACCACCCTTTGCCTTCAAAACAGGATCTGTTCTTCTAGGTACACTTGTACAAAGTCATATTCCATTTATATGCCAGTCTCTGTTCAAAATGATTGGTAGCTTCCAATTGGCTGGGATGTGTGGTTATGCACCTCCCAGCCAGTCAGCTTCTAGGGAGTTTCATCAGTCCCCCGCTAGAAGCTGATTGGCTGGGAGGGAGGTGTGTAAGCACACATCCCAGCCAATTGGAGGCTGCCAATCATTTTGAACAGAGAATAACATTTAAATTCCAGTCTCTGTTCAAAGAAATAGCTGCAGCTGCAGCAAGAGGGATATGTGGCCGTAATTGTTTTTTTAATACAAATGGACAATAGAAGAACTTTTATTTTTTAAGATGGCAAATAAATAAATAAATGAATGACAGATGCCACACTTTTTAAACCCTTTGAGAGCTGGAGGGGTATCCCTCTAGCATACAAAGGGTTAACTGTGGCATCTTTTGGGGGCTTTATTTATTTATTTTTTAAATATAACTACTCATTGATTTTTTTATTTTTACATGATTGTAAAGAAAAAAAAGAGAAGAAAAAGAAAAGAAACAAGATTAAAAAAGAAGATGTCCAATAGTTGCTCAAGGTGCTGAGTACACTGCTGGACATCAGGATTACTGGTAAGTTTTTATTTGTCAGGACACGTGTTAACTCTTGGTAGATTAAAAAAGCGCTAGTGGGGTATGCAACGCTGTACCCACATTTTTCTAACACACACAGGTGGTTTTCACCTCATGTTAGGGACTCTCCGCCTCCTTTTCATGGCGCAGTTTTTTTCTCCATGAAAAGTGCGTTCTTTAACATGTGGTGAAGCCACTGCATGGAATAGGGTAGCAAATTCTGCTTATTTTACGTGATGTCCAAAGGGTAAATATTTTGCACCCATTGGACATTTTTGTGCTGTGGTGGTTGTTGACAGTGCAGTTAATAGTATAGCAAATTGTGCTGTCAAAACCACCGCCGCTGGTTTTAAAAAATAGCAGGGGATATAGAATCAAACCCTTAGTATGTAAGCACTATAGAATAACACTGGAGAAGTTATCGCTGCTTTATCACCGCTTTATCACACCTTAGTGTAGCTACCTCCTGGAGTGAACAAACTGCACCATGGGGAAAAAATAAAAATTCCCCAAATTCCCTTATATATAAATGGAGCTTTTAACTTATTGAATGCTATAGCTGTCTTTGATGCAAAGTAAGGCATTGGAGACCTCTCTGGCATTCAAGAGGTTAAAACAATGTTTTTTCTTATCCTCTTTGGTGCAGTTGGTTTGAGCAAAATACTCAAGGTTTCTTTTTAACATAAGACACATAGGTCAATATTTATCAAGATGAAGAGATGCAATGCATTGGGGACCTGTAGCATTTAAGGGGTTAAAAGTCCCATTTAAAACAATGAAAATGTGTTTTTGTTCACTATGGCAAATTTGCAGAATTGCCTCACATATACTTAGCATTTTAGCTTGAGTAGCTTGACTACAATTAACTTAGTCTCTGTGTTGCCCTGAACCTCTTTAGCTAAACTCTTGCCACCCCTCCCCAACACACACTTCTTTCCCTTTTATAGAATAGTCAAGTGCTGAAGGTACACTAGCCTAAAGAAAAAATGCTTTGCTATATTGTGGATAATTCTAATTATAGCACATGGGCAAATACACATTAATTTCTTCTCTTTTATAAATATACAACTTAAGCTTTTAAAGGACAGGATTTCCTGTGCCGAGTCTCACTTTTGTGTGTGTGTACACATATCCTGCTAGGTGTGAATTAGGCTTTGGAAGAAAACTATGAACAAATGCTGAGTTTGAAGTCTAATTATGTATGCACTGATTGTAAACAGTAATTTTATGGAGTTAGAGGGTAAGCTACTTATTTTAAAAAGGCACGTTAAAAAAAAGCTGGATGATTAACAAAATGTTAATTGCCATATGTGGTATGTAATTGAAAATGTGATAATTGCCTTATAATTTCAGACATTAGTGCATCATTCACTCCCTCTACAACTGTGTGGGTTTTTCTTTAGGGAAGATTAAAACCTGCTGTAAATTAACAGTTCCACATTTGCAGACACGATTAATGTTTTTTATCTTAAATTCACCTCAAATAAACAGTATGATACAAGGCTCATTTAAATCTAAATAAAAAAGAATACCTAAATGGTCTTTTTAAATGAAATGTGAAAAACAAATTAAGATTTTATACTTTTATTTTATAAATTATAATTTTAACCCCAGTTTTTCATATTTACAAATGTTCATCCATGAGGTTATTCCATATGGAGTATGTTATAATTTTCAAATATTGATGAATGACTAGCAAGTATTTATACATCTCATTTGGGCAAATATATCCTCCACGACTAGCACATAAAATGCTTCTTCTCTATAACAATATATACAATTGTTTTCTTTTTTGAATGTGTTTCATATATTCCTATAGAAGTGGTAAGTTATTTTCCCTGCTAAGAATAAGTAATAGTTACAATGTTTTCTTTAAGATTCATACAACTTTAATTCTGACTTAAATCTAAGGAATAAATAAATAAAAAGGAGCAATTCAAATAATATGCTAAATTCACTTACAGTATATCAGTATTTTCTAACTATACAGCTTTAGAGTAATGTGGGTTTTACCATTGTACAATATATAGAACAATTACTTTAGAATGAATGTTGTACTATATGTGAATTAGTGTTAGTTCACAATACGTATATCAAGGGTGTCGAAATTCAGTCCTCAAGGGTGACATACAGGTCAGGATTTAAAGATATCCCTGATTAAGCACTGGTAGTTAATCAGTAGCACATTAATCTTGACTACCATAACTGTGCTCAAGAAGAGACATCCTTAAATCCTGGCCTATTTCAGCTCTTGAGATCTTGACTTTGACATAATTGAAAAATATGACTGTTTTAAAATAAGATATGCTCTCATTTAGAATGTATTAATATTGTGATGGTTTTATTTCAGTAGATGTGTAATCTCTCAGTTTTGCAGTTCATTTACTAAAGGGTAAACTGTAAGTATGGCTGAAAATGTCTGTATTTCTTCCATGTTTATTGTTCACTAATATGTTGGTGAACAACAGTATTATAGCATTTATTAATTACAAAATGCAATAGTGCCATCATTTTGCTTGTCTGTCACAATAATAATAATAATAATAATAATAATAATAACTCGTATTTATATAGCACCTTTCTCCCAGCGGGACTCAAAGCGTTTTCAGCGCACGATCTCGAAATTAACCAAATCGGTAGCTGAAATAATATAGTCCTAGACTGTGTATCCCAGGTCAGTCTAGGGCAGGAACAGTCAAATTTTGGATCTCCAGCTGTTGAGGACTTAAACATACCCATTATCTGCAACCAGTTGCTGTTATCCCTAGGAGATGGAGAGCCAAAGGTTGCCACTGATGGTTTAGGGCAAATACACATACTGTGAATGCATGAAGTCATTCCATTTCCCCTGGGCCATATTTTAATAGATGCCATTAAACATAACAAAGAAAAAAGGGATGCCCAGGAATTATCATACAGTCCCACACTACCCTAAACTCAATAGGCACAAAAGGCATTAAGGAGAAGTTTTTTGGTATAGGTAATTTAGTAACTTAAAGTTAGGAAGGAGCAGGACTAAGAAACTGGTTGCCGAGTGGAACATTTTAATATGTCCACTCTGCTAAAGAGTAGCAGTTCTAGAAGCAATAACAGGTACCATAGAGGACAAAGAAAATGTCCATTGATTAAAAAGGATCTGGAAGACATCTCTAAAATTCAAGGGGATAAAAGTAAATTTAAATCAATAGGTTTGGGAAGTTTCATGCAGTTGGAATGCTCAAGAAATGAATCTCTTTTCTGCATTCAGATCATTGAACTACTTTCTTCAGGCTAATGCTTACCCATGTTTTGTAAACAAAACACTACAATGCCCTGAACATTTTCCCTTAGTATTTCCCCAGCTATCCATTAAAGATATCACCTTTACATCTGTTTTATTATTATTATTATTACAAAAGTATTTATCACTCTAATTTATTTTACAGCCAGTATAGTACCATCTTTTCTTGTTGTGAAGATTAAATCTAAAACTGAGCATTGTTAAGTTGGGAAGACTTAAATTGACACTGATCTTTGCTCTAAAACGTGCACTCACTGAATCTTATATGTAAAGCTGAATGAGACTTTGTGCAACAGCAACAATGTAGATCAGTTTACTGTTTCCCCAGCTGCAAGAGTATTAAATGCTAACTACATCCAATTCTGTGATCATTGTACTGTGTCTAACCACACAGCCAGCCAAGTGTTAGATCTAAAGAAGCCAAAATGCCTATCTCTCTTCTAGGTAAGAAAGACAGTAATAAGCAGGTCTTTTTTCCTACCCAATTATCAGTCACATACCTTAGTTTGACTATTATTAACTATCTTTCAGTGCAGAACTGTTATGTCTGGTTTCAGTTGAACCAATTACCTACATGCAACAGAACCACTGTTTATTCTAAGGAATATACACCATATTGCCTTCTGGGAAACATGTTATAAACTCACAGACTGTATAAACATATGTGTTCATTATCTTCCAAATGTAATCCTGATGTTCTCTCATTTTTTATATCCAACCATAGTAAAAATGTGACTCTTGTATTCCACTGACAGGCCCAGTGATGAATGAAAAAGACCTTAGGCAATTTTTGAATCAAATAGTTCACAGGGTTATTGATCTTCTACAAATACTTCTGTAAAGCACTGGGATGTAAACATGGCATAGACTACATAGGCAACAGAGGAAAGGCAAGGACGAAAGAGAAGTGAAACATATTTTGTTTATGTCCCTTTGACTAGAAGTTGCTACTTTGATTAATTATTTTGATTAATGTATAGTATGCACATTTATTTTTATTCTATTTATGTAAGGAAACCGTAAAAATAAAACTGAGATCCACTGTTACAAGTAGGCACAAATGTAATTTGCATGTAAAAGGTGTCCTGCAACACATTCATCTCCATTACATGTCACCAAAATTATTTAAACAATTCTAATCTTTATTTATTTTTCAAAGGTTGGATAAATAGAGGTTTGATGAATATTTAACCACTTAAATGTAAGTGAAGTTCTCTATTCCTTGTGCTGAAATTGGTTGAGTAATACACTGTCATAAAATGTCTTATGTAAATATTGATTTTTTTAACACTTTGAGTGCCAGAGGGGTACGCAATGCATTGCTTTGGAATGCGTTGCGTACCCCTTTGGCACTCGAAATGTTAAACACAAATAAAATGAACTCATGTGATGAAAATATTGATATCCCATACAATAAAAAAAGCTAGTTACCCTATATTATGATAAGCTCATGTGGAAGATTGAGTCTGTGACTCCATGATCTGAAAAACAAAGTTACTGTGCTCCCCAGTTCTGTTGATAATGAATTCAGGGAGTGTACAAGAGAGCCCACAATATTTAAATAATATTGTATTGTTACCAGGTCAGTTGGAGCTGGCTCCAGAGGTTGGTAAGGATATACCCAGAATAAGACTTCAACTGCAAGGAATGAAGATAAAAGTCAGACCATAGCACTTTAAATCAAGTTGCTTAGGTGTAATGCTAGAATGCATAGCTTGTTGGCGTAATGGTTTACCACCACTGATGGCAGTTTTGCTGCAGCTCATGCCTTGAGTAAAGATGTAAACCACAAGGTTGGATACTATACACAGGTTGATATGGCCGGACCAGCATGATATGCTTTAGGGTATTTCTTCTCTGTGTTAATTCCTGTATTTTACATGTAGAGCACTGTTTGTTAAAGGAATAAATCACCAAAAAATAGCCATTCAGGGCATCCTGGTTTTATTGCAAATACAGGCCCTGTTGAATCCATAGCAGTGAAAGTTGTCCCAGAAACAGAAATAGCATATTTGTGGAAAAATACAAACTCCCATTGCCATCATCTAACAAATATACAGCTATTGATGATAAACTTGTAATTCAACAACACCCATCTCTGGGACATGAGGAACTCTATGTTTGTGTGTGTTGTTTGTGAAAGTGGGAGAATAGAGTGTTGGAAAGTCCATGTAAGAGATAGAGCAGGGAGCGGGTCAGATGGTGAAACTGTGGCTAGATATTGGGGGGGGGGCAAGGACAGATAGCTGTAAAGATGAAATGGGAACAGAGCTTGGTAACTGAAATTTGGGGAGTTAGGGAGAACATGAAGTGGGACAGAGACAGGAAGAGATGAGCAGAAAAAAAAATCCTGCATGATTTTGAGAAAAATCAAAAGTTTTTTGCTTAATTTCACAAACGTTTTCTCCTTTTTGCCACTGAAAAAGTTCTCTCTTTTTTCAAATCTCCTGTTTCCTATGCAACATTTTCGAACACAACATTATTAATTCTGAGGGCTTAAGTGGAGATATAAATAGCTAAAATTCAAAGTTGTAAGTCCTACAACAATATATGCCTTGAAAAGTTTGTTAGCAGGCTGAGTTCCTTTGTTCTTTGCCCACAACACTAACTTTCCGCTTAGGTAACATTGTCACAACCATCCTTGAAAAATAACTGCTACTTGGAATATTCCATCAGGGCGCAAAACATGACATCAGTTCTTTAAAGCCTCTGCTTTCAACAAAAGAAAAGGGCAGCATGTCAGCCGTCAACATTTTGGCAAGTTTACTATTCCATAGGCATACTTTTGCATTATGTTTATGCATGTTTTGACTTCTTTCTAAGAATTTAGTAAGGGGTAGCAGTAGAAGAACTGTATAACTTTATTGCTTTAATTCCATCACTTGTGGAGATGTTGGCAGTATGTGTAGGCATTCTATGATTTTTGTCATCTCCTACAGCAAACCCAGAGTCAAACAGTTTATAAACAGACACAGTGTTCCTTTTCAATGGAGGAAGACTAAGCCTATGCCTTACACCTAACTTTCTGGCCATGTCATCATCTCTTACACTCTCAACTCCATCAGTATATGAAGAATAGGAGTATGCTGGATGGATATAGTCTAGATCTACATCATTATCATCAGTCATAATTAGGTCATCCTCAGCTTAGTGTGCCGCTTCTTCCCCAATACCCTTATATTCCTCTAAGCTTTAAGAGGTGTCCAAGAATTTATTTTTACTTTTACTTTCACACGTTCGCTCCTACTTTATGGACAGGTGTTTTTGTGCTTGTTTGTCTCACTTTCAGATGCATCAGTTGGTTCAGCTGCAATGTCTTCTACCATTATGCTGTCATCAACACTAGAATGTGACTTGTTGTCATCAGTGTTCTTCTTATTATGTTTTTTTTTTGTTTTTTTTTTACTTATAGTACTGGCACTGGTGGAGAAATTTTTGGTGAGACCTTGACAAACTGCATCATCATTTATTGCACACCCTGCAGCAACAATGGCTGCAGACAGTTTCTAAACTACCACTTTACCCCCATGTCCCTGAACTGTTACATCGTAACACAGTAACAGATTAGATAAGGCTGAAAAAAGACATGCGTCCATCAAGTCCAGTCCATGCCAAAAACACTCCTGTTAATCAAGAGGAAGGCAAAAAAGCCCTCTGGAGCAATTTCCAATGTGGTCCCAAGTGTGTGAGGGGGGGGAATTATTCCTTCCTGACTCCAATTGGTAGTCAAATAGTTCCCCGGATCAATATCCTCTTTGCTTTGAAGCCATCTTTCATAATTGTCAATATTGCTCTGTGCTAGATAAGCATCCATGGCTTTTTTGAATGCAGTTGCATTATCTGCAAGCACAACATCCAGAGGCAAAGAATTCCATAGCCTTACTGCCCTTACTGTAAAGAATCCCTGCCTATGTTTTAGTCGAAAGCGCCTTTCCTCAAGTCTTAATGGATGACCTCTTGTTCTTAGCTCAGCTCTTTGCATAAATAATTAATTGGATAGTTCTTTGTATTGATCTTGAATCAAGCCTTTCTCCACTATAACTACTGAACCACATACAGTATTCCCAACATTGCCCCACTTTATCCATAGAAACACACACACTGTCCTTCCAGCCTTGTCCCACAGTAACAATAGGACCACACATTCTCCCCCGGCCTTTCCCCATGGTAACTATAAAACCACACATTACCCCCCTCCCCCAGCTTTGTCCATGCTATTCATAAAACCACACACTGTTTTAACATAATTTGCCAACTTTATCCATAGAACCATGCACTGTTCTCCCAGCCTTGCTTTATGTTATCCATAGAACCACATGCTGTCACCCCAGCCTTAACTCAAGTAACAATAGAACCACACATTGTCCCTCCAACATTACTCCACAAACCATAGAACCACACACTGTACTCCCATCCTTACCCCATACTAACCATAGAAAGGCACACTATCCCCTCAGCCTTGTCCCCCATAGAACTACACATACCAGTCCCCCAGCATGGTAACCACAGACCTACACATACCTTTAGCTGTGTCCCATTGCAATGGTAGCCATTGAAAAGCACTACTAAGTCAGCCCGCTCCCCCCAATAGGAATTAACAACCTTTCTGCTGAACATATTAGGGGGTTACTAAGAAGGCAATAATTTTAGCCATTACCAGTTTTCCATGGAAATGCTGATGGAAAAACCAAACCATCACAAGTTAAAATCTCCATTTAAGACAATGAGGATTTTTCTAATTTTTATTTTTCTTATTATGATGCAATTGGTTTGGCCCAGAATTCCTCATTTTTTCTTTTGAAAATAAGGACCTGAGAGTGAGCATGATATACTTTATTACATTACTTTGTTTAATATGATAATATTATACTCATATTCTATTAAGTTGATATAAAGATTGTCCTTTGAAGAGCCAGTTTTACATTAGCATAGCTAGCAGATCTGCAGTCTATAAGTTTGCAAAAATAATATTCAAAAGTGTACCAATATTTTCTTTCTCCAGGAATACAGCTTCTGCAAAACAAAAGGTCGATGAGCTGGAACAAAACTTCTATTAAAGTTTCATTTGGATTTTTTTATCAGCAATTACATGAAACAATTATAATCTGACACCTAGACAAATAGTTCTCTAAAGGCAGGCTGAGATAACGATAATAAAGTTTAGATATCCTATGGATTTTAGTCTTATGGATGATTAATTTGTTCTGAGAGCTTTTATCTCTAACTGTATTAATAACTAATGCAGTACAACTAGAGGTATTGTTTCCATAACCACATTTATTTGATCAACAATCAACTTAAAAGGGATCAAGAAGACTGTGCTCTGATTTGTTCATAAAAGAAATCAAACAGCTGAAAACATTTAAGGATCAGTATGAGCAGAGAAAGAAGTTTCCATAGAAAATAGCTGATTGTCAAAATTAAAAATAAGAATGTGATATCGTATTTTATTATCCTCTGGGCATTCTTGTATTTTAAGGCTCCTTTCACTTGAGCAGGATAACTATACCTATTCCTTGTTATATCTGTAGCATATGGTAACATGCTGAATTACGGTGTCTTTCACAGAGACACTATCAATTTGTGAGAAGGTACCAGTGTCCAGCATGCTGCATCTTTACTGTGATCCCTCAAGAATTCAGTTAAGTTGTAGTAAGCGAGGTCTTCCCTGTGACATATGGGGCCCCGGACAGATCTCATACACAAGCTGAACTGGGGGTTGTGATACTAATTTCAGTCTCCAATGAGTAGCTGAACCATGTGGGCACAAGCCAGTAATATTGACAGGCACTCACATGGGCCTGTCATCAGACACTGCCAAATACAGGAGATCTGTGTGAAGATAAATGGAGTACAGAATTGTAGCAGGGAGCTACAACAGGTCTATCACCTGTATGCAAAAGGCATAGTAACATAACATAGTTGATGAGACTAAAAAGGACATGAAGCAATCAAGTACAGCCCATGCCAAATCACCCCTGTTCTTGCAGATGAAGTCAAGAAAAAAACAAACCCATTGAAGCCATTACCAATTAACCCCAAGTGGGTAATAAATTAGTTTGTGATTCCAAATGGCAGTCAGATATTCCCCTGGATCAACATCCTATTGGCCTTGAAGCCAACTGTCATAATTCTCCATCTTGTTCGGTGCTAGATAGGTATCCATTACTTTTTTTAATATATCAGATTCGGTATCTGCAATCACAGCATCCTGAGGCAAGGAATTTTATAACTTTACTACCCTTACTGTAAAAATACATCCCTGTCTTTGTTTTAGTCAAAAGCACCTCTAGTCTTAATAAATGACCTCTCGTTCTTAGCTCAGCTCTTTCAGTAAATAGTTCTTTGTAGAGTTATTTGTATTGACCTTGAATATATTTGCACATGGTAATCAAATCACCCCTTAGACTTCTCTTCTCTAATATAAACAAACCCAGTTTGACTAGTCTCTCTTTATAACTCAGATCCTCCAATCCCTTTATCAGTTTTGTTGCACGTTATCTTGAGGTAGAATTATGCATCTATACCTCTTTTTATGCAGGATAATACCTTATTTGATCTTGCAACAGCTGCACACTGGTGTGAAGTCTATCATCTATCAGTGTTCCTAAATCTTTCTCAAATGAGGATTACACAAGTTGTTTCCCATTTAGTATATATGTATCATATTTCTTTGAACAGACTAAATGCATAACCTTACAGTTATCTACATTAAATGTCATCTGCCACCTTTCTGTCCATTCTCTCAGTTTATCTAAATCCTTCTGCAGAGAAAAATATCCTGCTCTGTATGTATTTTCTTACACAGCTCAGTGTCATCAACTAAGATTTAAACATTGCTTTCATTTCCCACTTCTCGATCATTAATAAGCAAATGAAATAGCATTGAGCACAGTACTGAACCCAGGCTGGACCAGGTAGACCAGCGCATGGACCAGTTTGTGTTAGCCCTCCAGACTTTGTTGCTCCGTACTGCACATCTGGCTCCACTGCCTCAGCAGCCCCCGACGCAGTCTGTTCCTATAGTTGCTGCTGCTCTTGCTCCGACTGTCATTAATGATTCTAATGTTGCGAGAGGCATGACTGGGTCTGCCCTACTTCCCGAGCATTATGGGGGTGACCCTATCCAGTGCAGAGGTTTCCTGAATCAGGTTTGTATCTATCTGGAGATGGTACCACTGGCTTTCCCGTCTGATAGGCGTAAGGTGGGCCTTGTGTTTTGCTTACTCTCTGATGGGGCCTTGCTATGGGTTAACCCCCTATGGGAGACTCAGAAACCTATAGTGCACAATTACCCTGCGTTTGTGGCGTCCTTTAAAAGGGTATTTGATGTATCGGGCTGTTCCTCCTTGGCTGCCAAGTACCTAATGTCCATCCAACAGGGTACTAAGACAGTTGCAGATTATGCCATAGAGTTTTGTACCCTGGCAGCCAAGGTTGGTTGGAATAATGATGCTCTAGTGGCTGCTTTCTAAAATGGGCTCTCGGATATGATTAAAGATGAGATTGCAGCCCGGGACCTTCCCAGTGACTTTGAGGATTTGGTCTCATATTGCATTCTGATTGACTCCCGTATCCATGAGAGACCTTCCTTTAGGGAGCGCCTGCGGAGGCATCCCATTCATTTAGCCTCGAGCTTTTCATCCCCACCCATGTCTCCCTCTCCTCCTGTCCCATATGTCAGGAAAACGCTCGCACCTAAGGTCCTATAGGGGACAGACCTTAGGTGACGTCTCAGTGTCCCTGTATCACGGTCCCCGTGATTCCTTGTCACTCTTTGTGGTGGTGCTCTTCCATTGGCAGAGCTTGATTGGCCCGCCCAGGGTGTCCCTTTATATACCGGGTCTATGGCATCTGTCAGGTGCCCTTTCATGGTGTTCATGTTCCTGCGCCTTTGTTGCTGTGTTCCTGCGTTCCTGTGTACCGACTCGGCTCGTCTGACTACTCTGCTGTTCCTGCTCCGTGATTGACCCGGCTTTGGCTGACTTCCTGCTACGTGATTGACCCGTTTCTGGCTGACGTTCCTGCTCCGTGATTCAGCCGGTCCTGACTGACGTTCCTGCCTGGCGACATTCTGAACCTGCTCTCAGCTTGCACTGATTGATCATGCCTCCTGTGTTACTGTGGCCTCCGATACTGAGCCCGTTTGTTGCCTCAGTTACCGAGCCAGTCCTAGAGTACTTGCCGAGCTATTGCCATGCTTACCAAGTCTATCTAAGAACACTTGCTGTGCTGGTTGACGTTACCGAGCCTGTTTGTATACACTTGCCAAGCCTTGTTGCCTCCCATCCTGAGCCGTTTAACACTTGTTGAGCTGTTGCCTCCATCACCGAGCCTATCCGTTACCACTGCAGAGAAGTACCTTTCTTTAGGTGCTCGTTCCCTAGGAGTTATCGCACCGCGTGATGCTATTGGGCATTCCAGTACTCTGTCAGTGTGTTGTGCCGTGGCTCTGGTCTCCTCTCGCTCACAGTGTTGTTCCAACAATTCGCACCTGGAAGTGCGTTTGGCTCACGGTATATTGGCTTGTGCAGTGTTTCCTCCGTTACCGCACCTAAGGGTGCTCCTGTCTCTGTCTCCATTGGCTCTGGCAGTGTCTCTCCTCCGTTACTCACCCTAGTAGGGGTATTGGCTCTAGCTCCAGTTGGTCCTTGCTATACTATTGGGTATTACGATACAACTATCTGGTTGTGATTCAGTTCAGTCGCACTGCTTGAGCTTGCTTGCTGCACTACTAGTACTGGGACTGTTTATAGCACCGGGCGTTGGCCAATCACCACCACAGAGACTGTATACCTGTTTTGAGCATTTACCCTTTTCTGTGTTACTGCTATATTCTACCTGTTCCTGCTATATTGAGCCTGTATATTATCCATTACTTACCTCATTGTAGTACCGATTCTGGCCCCCAGGGGCACTGTTCCTTAATTTTACCTCAAATAAACTGTGTTTTATTTCTAACCTTGGTCTGAGTGTCGTAAAAACCGTAACAGTACGAAAGGGTCATGACCTCAGATGGTAAGGGTGACGGTAATACACAGAACCTCCATTGGAGGATGGATGTCCATGAGCAACTCTTGAACCAGTTGGTACTGGCCATGCAGACATTACTGGAACGTATGGTACACCTCGATAAACCTAACCAAAATCCGGTGGTCCCCCCAGTTTCGACACCGGACAATCACTCTGGGCAATTTGCTGCACTTTCCAGAAGTCTAACGGCGGTGGCGCCGTTACCGTTGAGATACAATGGCGAACCTACACTGTGCAGGGGGTTTATCAACCAATTAGAGATATTCTTAGAACTGACACCTCATGCCTTCCCAAATGACCGTAGCAAGGTAGGGTTCATGATATCTCTATTAACGGGTAAAGCCCTGGTGTGGGCAAACCCCTTATGGGAGAATGCCAATCCATGTACTCTGAACTTCAATGAGTTTGTAAAGAAGTTTCGGAGAGAATTTGAGATACCTGGGAGAGCCGCCTCTGCTGCCAAAAGATTGATGGAAATACAAATGGGCGATCATGCTGTAGGCGATTATGCCATAGTATTTCGGATACTGGCAGCAGAGGTAGGCTGGAATAATGAGGCTCTGGTGGCAGTCTTTGCCCAGGGGTTGTCTGATTCCATTAAAGATGAGATTGCGGTCAGAGATGTACCCAGTGACTTAGATGAGTATATTGACTATGTTATGCTCATTGACTCTCGCATTCGCGAAAGGCGCCTGGCAAAAAGAGCAAAATCCAGAAACTATGGGCACGGTAGTCCTTTAAACCCACCCTCACCTCCCAATCCTCCTGATCGAATATCCGAACCAAGTAAGCCTATGCAACTCGGGTTCACCAGACTGTCTGAGGAGGAGCGGGCACACCGTAAAAGGCAGGGTTTATGCTTATATTGTGGCAAAGATGGGCACATACTACACACATGCCCGGTACGGCTGGGAAATGCACGCACCTAGGGTACCTTGGGGGACAGGCCCTAGGTGGCGTACAATCGTCCCCAGACTCCTGTACACAAAAACTCACCATCCAGGTGAGTTTTCTCCTGGGTGACAAAGCTGTGGAGGTACTGGCTCTGGTAGATTCTGGCACAGCAGGTTATTTCATGGACCGTTCCTTCTCTGAACGGCACAATATTCCTTTCTAAAAGAGATACTCTGCTAGCCATTGAGGCCATTGACGGTAGACCTTTAGAACCAGCTTTCATCACTATGGAAAGAACTCCTATCACTATGTCGATTGGGGCTCTCCACAAGGAGGAGGTGTGTTTCTAAATCATACACTCACCTCATCACGCGGTCATTCTGGGGTTCCCATGGTTATTGCTGCACAACCCCCAGTTTAATTGGCAAAGATGTGAGGTCAAGTCATGGTCTGAGTACTGCACTAGTCACTGTTTGTCATATCCGGTCAAGATTATGTGTACCTCTTCCTCCGTGCCAACTGAATATAGCAAGTTCAGTGACATATTCAGTAAAGGAGAGGCTAGCGCATTACCGCAACATAGGCCTTATGATTGCGCTATTGATTTGCCCCCGGGGGTGGTGCCACCGAGGGGCAGGACATACCATTTGTCCTGTGAGGAGAACAGGGCCATGGAGGAGTACATTGAGGATGCCCTCAAAAGGGGAATCATTCGCAAATCATCCTCTCCGGCAGGTGCAGGGTTTTTCTTTGTGAAAAAGAAAAATGGCGAATTACAACCTTGTATTGATTACCGGGGACCAAATAAGCTCATGTCCAAGAATGCGTACCCCATACCACTCATTACAGAGTTATTTGACAGGTTGAAGGGCTCTTCTATATTTACTAAACTCGATTTACGGGCCGCCTACAACCTGATAAGGATCAGGGCCGGAGATGAGTGGAAAACGGCATTCAATACTAGGTCAGGACACTATGAATACTTAGTGATGCCTTTTGGATAATGCAATGCACCTGCCGTATTTCAAGAGTTGATCAATAATATCCTCCGTGATATGCTACAGTCCTGTGTGGTCGTATACCTTGACGATATATTGATACACTCTGCTAACCTAACTCAGCACATCCAGGATGTGTCAGAAGTTTTGCTCTGTTTAGCAAGAACAAATTGTTCTGTAAATTAGAAAAATGTGAATTTCACAGATCCAAAGTACCTTTCCTGGGTTTTGTGATATCTAAGGATGGCATTGCCATGGACCAAGAAAAATTGGCTGCAGTCCTACAGTGGCCACAGCCCAAAGGGTTAAAAGCGATTCAACAGTTCTTGGGCTTTGCCAATTATTATAGAAAATGTATTCAGAATTTCTCTACCATTATAAAACCTCTGTCGGACCTCACACACAAGGGCGCTAATCCCTCTCAATGGTCTGAGGCAGCTGAGATGGCCTTTGAGACTCTTAAATCTGCTTTTGCCTCCGCTCCTATACTGTCCCACACCAATCCCACCCTGCCGTTTACGTTAGAGGTCGATGCCTCTGAAGTTAGGGTAGGGGCAGTTCTTTCTCAACGCCCCAAAGAGGGTGGCAACTTGAGACTTTGTGGGTTCTTTTCCAAGAAGCTCTCTAGTGCCCAAAGCCATTACGAGATTGGTGATAGGGAATTGTTGGCTATCATCCTGGCATTGAAGGAATGGCAACATTTATTGGAAGGCACAAGAACCCCGGTGTTAATTCTTATGGACCATAAAAATTTGATTTATCTTTCATAGGCTAAAAGGCTGTCCTCCCGTCAGGCTAGGTGGGCGCTATTCCTGTCTCGGTTTAATTTTATAGTGTCCTACTTGCCTGGTTCTAAGAATGTTAGGGCAGACGCCCTATCCAGACAGTTTAGCTCTTACATTGAGAAGGATGAAGCCCCGGTACCTATCATTCAGCCAGATTGGATTCTGGCAACAGTACGCACCAGTATCACTTCGCCACTGGGGGAGCAAATTTTGGCATCTCAAGCACGGGCACCTCCAGAGACCCCAGTTGGCAAGTGCTTTGTGGATGAGACTTTCCGTACCCGTTAGCTCGAGACTTACCACTCATCTAAGGCAGGTGGGCATATTGGGAGGGACCAGTTGATATGGTCTCTCTCACAAGTGTTTTGGTGGCCCTCTCTTAAGGCTGATTGCTCCTCATTTACTGCAGCCTGTTCCACCTGTGCCCCCGCTAAGACCCCCAGACATCTCCCAGTGGGCCTACTCCAACCAGTGCCTAACGGTGAATGCCCATGGTTCCACATATCTATTGATTTTTTGGAAGAATTGCCGGTATCTAAGGGCTATACATTTATACTAATGGTGGTAGACAGGTTCTCAAAGATGGCTCACTTCGTGCCCCTCTCTGGTCTTCCTTCGGCCCAGGAGCTGGCAGTAGTTTTTGCCAGAGAGGTGTTCCACTTGCATGGGGTTCCCAGAGTGATTGTGTCGGACCGAGGGAGTCAGTTCGTGTCGAGATTCTGGAGAGCATTCTGTAGCCAAATGGGCATACAACTGTCCTTCTCCTCTGCCTATCATCCCCAGACCAACGGGGCCGCTGAGCGTGCCAATCAGGAACTGGAGCAGTTTCTGCGCTGCTTTGTGACCGTTCATCATGACAATTGGGCCGACCTGTTGCTGTGGGCAGAGTTTGCCAGGAACTGTGCAGTTAATTCATCGTCTGGGAGCTCCCCATTTCTCGTTAATTATGGGTTCCAGCCATGTCTGCTCCCGGACTCATTTCGGTCACAACAGATTCCAGCTCTGGACGAGCATATAGAGCAGCTCCGCTCCACTTGGGCACAGGTGCAGAGGTCCCTCAGCCAGTCCTTCCAGCGACATCAGCGGCATGCCAATTGTAGAAGGCTGCCAGCGGTCTCCTTCCAGGTTGGGGACAGGGTATGGCTTTCCTCCAGAAATCTCAATCTGCAAGTGCCATCCAACAAATTGGCTCCCCGGTTCATTGGTCCGTTCAAAGTTATCCGCAAGTTTAACCCCATGACTTACGCATTGGAACTCCCGGCATCGATGCGCATTCACAATGTGTTCCATGTGTCACTACTGAAGCGCTTGGTATGCAACAGCTATACTACCACTCTGGTGGTTCCCGGGCCGGTGGATGTTCAGGGCCAAGAAGAGTATGAGGTACAAAGTATTATTGATTTCAGGAGGTTTAGAGGTAAATTGCAATATTTGGTCCACTGGAAGGGTTACGGGCCTGAAGAGCGTTCTTGGGTCGACCAGAGGGACCTTCATGCACCAAGATTAATGCTCAATTTTCACTCTAAATATCCTCAGAAACTCAGACCCTCAGCCAGGGGAGGGGGTCTTTGAGAGGGGGGTACTATCATGGTCCCCGTGATTCCTTGTCACTCTTTGTGGTGGTGCTCTTCCATTGGCAGAGCTTGATTGGCCCGCCCAGGGTGTCCCTTTATATACTGGGCCTATGGCACCTGTCAGGTGCCATTTCGTGGTGTTCATGTTCCTGCGCCTTTGTTGCTGTGTTCCTGCGTTCCTGTGTACCGACTCGGCTCGTCTGACTACTCTGATGTTCCTGCTCCGTGATTGACCCGGCTCTGGCTGACGTTCCTGCTCCGTGATTCAACCGGTCCTGACCGACGTTCCTGCCTGGCAACATTCTGAACCTGCTCGCAGCTTGCACTGACTGATCACGCCTCCTGTGTTACTGTGGCCTCCGATACTGAGCCCGTTTGTTGCCTCCGTTACCGAGCCAGTCCTAGAGTACTTGCCGAGCTATTGCCATGGTTACCGAGTCTATCTGAGAACACTTGCTGTGCTGGTTGCCTCCGTTACCGAGCCTGTTTGTATACACTTGCCAAGCCTTGTTGCCTCCCATCCTGAGCCGTTTAACACTTGTTGAGCTGTTGCCTCCATCACCGAGCCTATCCGTTACCACTGCAGAGCAGTACCTTTCTTTAGGTGCTCGTTCCCTAGAAGTTATTGCACCGCGTGGTGCTATTGGGCATTCCAACACTCTGTCAGTATGTTGCTCCGTTCCGGCACCGGAAGGGTGCCGTGGCTCTGGTCTACTCTTGCTCACAGTGTTGTTCCAACAGATCGCACCTGGAAGTGCATTTGGCTCACGGTATATTGGCTTGTGCAGTGTCTCCTCTGTTACCGCACCTAAGGGGTGCTCTTGGCTCCGGTCCCATTTGCATATGCAGTGTTTCCTCCATTAACACACCTAAGGGTGCTCCTGTCTCTGGCTCCATTGGCTCTGGCAGTGTCTCTCCTCCGTTACTCACCCTAGTAGGGGTATTGGCTCTAGCTCCAGTTGGTCCTTGCTATACTATTGGGCATTACGATACAGCTATCTGGTTGTGATTCAGTTCAGTCGCACTGCTTGAGCTTGCTTGCTGCACTACTAGTACTGGAACTGTTTATCGCACCGGGCGTTGGCTAATCACCACCACAGAGACTGTATACCTGTTTTGAGAATTAACCCTTTTCTGTGTTATTGCTATATTCTACCTGTTCCTGCTATATTGGGCCTGTATTTTATCCACTACTTACCTCACTGCAATACCGATTCTAGCCCCCAGGGGCACTGTTCCTTATTTTATCTCAATAAAACTGTGTTTTATTTCTAACCTTGGTCTGATTGTCAGAAAACTGTAAAACCCTGGCTATCCAGAAGGTTAAACCACTAGTCTCCATTGGGGTCTCCTGGGGCAAGTTTTCCATTATTACAGAGGCACTTATTGACTCCAGTGCAGCGGGACTCTTTAATGACAGTGCCTTCAGCCAGAAGCACTCCATTCCATTGCAGCTCCTTTCCACTCCACTTGCCATTGAGGTGATTGATGGCAGACCTCTACAGCCACCTCAGGTCACTCACTACACCGCTCCTTTGTCTATGGCTGTACGGGCTCTCCATCACAAAAGTTTACAGTTTCAGGTGATCCACGCTCCTCATTATACTGTGATCTTGGGCTATCCATTGTTGCGCAAACACAATCCCCCATTCTATTGGGCAAGGGCCAAAGTTATGGCTTGGTCACCCAACTGTTCCAAGACATGCGGAGTGAAAGTGGTGAAGGTGCTAACCACTTCCCCGGTATATTTTTTGCCTAAAGAGTACCAAGAGTTCCGAGATGTATTCGAAAAGGTCAGAGCTAGTGAGCTCCCACCTCACCGCCCTTATGATTGTACCATTGAACTGCAACAGGTGTCATTTCTCCTCGAGGTCAAGTCTACCCTCTATCTGTTGCGGAGAATAAGTATATGTTGCAGATGCACTGTCCCGGGTGTTCATCTGCAAATCCTCCTCTCCCGCTGGGGCCATATTCTTGTTCGTGAAGAAAAAGAGTAGTGAACTGAGACTCTGTATTGATTATAGGGGGCTCAACCGTATCACAATTAAAAACGCCTACCCTATTCCACTTATTACTGAGTTGGTCGATCGAGTAAAAGGGTCCAAGGTGTTTACTAAGCTCGACTTATGTGGGCATACAATTTAGTAAGGATAAAGGAGGGTCACAAATGAAAAACTGCCATTAACACCAGGAGCAGACGTTACGAATACCTCGTAATACCCTTCGGTCTCTGCAATGCTCCTGCGGTTTTCCGGGAATTCTTAAATTATGTCCTCTGGGACATGCTCCAACAATGTGTGGTGGTGTACCTAGATGACATACTGATCCATTCTGCCTCCATGGAGAGCCACCATGCAGATGTAGGCCGAGATCTGCAAAGGTTAAGGGAGAATAACCTGTTTTGCAAATTGGAGAAGTGAGAGTTCCACCGCAAACAGGTCACATTCTTGGGATACGTAATCTCAGAGGCTGGTTTAGTAAAGGACCCTGAGAAACTCTTGGCAGTTCTCGAGTGGCCACGACCAGTAGGTCTCCACTCCCTCCAACGTTTCCTTGGGTTCACTAACTACTGTAAGATATTTATCCACAATTTTTCCTCTATGGTGAAACCCCTTACCGACATGACCAAAATAGATGGTGACTCCACTAACTGGTCCCCAGAGGCCATCAGAGCATTTGAGTCATTGACAGCCGCTTTTGCAGCAGCACCTATTTTAGCACACCCAAAACCCAAGCTTCCATTTGTACCTGAGGTCAATGCGTCTGAGACAGGATTAGACTCCCTCCTGTTTCAACGTCCTACTCCTGAGAGCCAGCTGCACCCGTGTGGGTATTTCTTGAAGAAGCTAAGTCCTGCTAAGTGCAATTATGAAACTGGCGACCGTGAGCTTCTGGCGATAATAATGGCTCTCAAAGAATAGAGGCATTTGCTAGAGGGAACATCCATGCCAGTCCTAATCCTCATGGATCATAAAAACCTTACCAAATTGTCTAAAGCTAAGAGCTTGTCTTCAAGGCAGGCCAGATGGGCCTTATTATTGTCTCGTTTTAATTATGTGGTTTCATACCTGCCAGGAACCAAAAATGTCCAGGCTGATGCTCTATCCAGACAATTTTCAGGCTCTAAAGAAGAGAGTCTTCCTAGTCCTATTATTCCTCAGGACAAAGTACTGGCCACCATACATACCAGCATAACAGCTCCCCTTGGGGAGAAAATTCAGGCCACGCAAGTAGATGCACCTGCTGAGACTCCCTCCGGGCGCTGTTTTTTACTTATTAACCTCCGTACTAAGGTACTTTCTACCTACCATAATACTAAGTCAGCAGGTCATCCCGGAAAGAACCAGCTTCTTTGATTGGTTTCCTGTCTCTTCTGGTGGCCAGAACTTAGCAAAGATATTGCTGCCTTTGTCGCTGCCTGTTCAGTCTATGTACAGACTAAATCACTCTGTCACCTTCCAGTGGGCCTTCTCCAACCTATACCCAATGGGGAGAAGCCATGGTCACACCTTGCCATGGACTTCATTGTCGATCTTCCTTTGTCTAATGGTAACACTGTCATCCTCATGGTCGTTGACAGATTTTCTAAGATGATTCATTGCATACCATTCAAAAAACTTCCATCCGCTAAAGAGTTGGCAATGGTCTTTGTCAAAGAGGTCTGTCGGCTACACAAGGTTCCCAAAGTCATAGTTTCCAATCGGTGTAGCCAGTTTGTCTCGAGATTCTGGAGGGCATTCTGTGCCCAACTAGGTAACTCTCCTTCTCCTTGGCCTATCACCCACAGTCAAATGGGGCAGCGGAAAGGGCTAATCAGACCTTGGAGCAATTCCTGCAGTGTTACATCTCAGACCATCAGAACAACTGGTCGGACCTGCTACTTTGGGTGGAGTCTGCTCATAACAGTGCTGTCTCAGCTTCTACCTGGCTGTCCCCTTTCATGGTGAATTATGGGTATCAACCCTCCATGATTCCAGATTCGTTTGCTCCCCAGGGTATCCCGGCATTACAGGAACATCTCAGTGGATACACAATGTGATCTTGCTGCTGAAACCTCTGGTATGTAATTGTTTCACTACGGTCACTCCTCAACCTCATTTGGTGCCCATTGATGACCATGAGGAGTAGGAGATCCGATCCATAGTTGACTCTCTTAGGTTCCGAGGGAGTCTTCAATATTTGGTCCATTGGAAGGGTTACAATCCAGAAGAGCGCTCATGGGTTCCAGCCACAGACGTGCATGCCTCCGTGCTTTCCCTGCACGCTTTCTTCATAAACCTGGTCCTGCCCCGTGGGGGGAGGGTTGTTGAGGGGGAGTACTGTCAAGGTTTTGCTGAGCAGCTCTATTCTGCCTGTTGATTCTGATGTCTGAGCTAATATAGTGCTCTACTAGCCAGTGCTCCTGTCTTCTGAGTTTCCTGCTCAGGATGATCAGCTGACCTCTCTGATTGCTCAGCTGACTGTTATCAGCCAACCTACCCAGGGTATTTAAAGCAGCTAGGCTCACTTCCCCATTGTCCTTGTGCTTGTTTGCTGACCACTGCGAATTCTACTGAGCTTTTGTTTATCCATGTATGACCTGACTTCCTCTGATGACCCTTCTGGCTCCTGACCTACTGGCTTGTTCCTGACATCTCTGACATCTGTGCTCCTGACTCCTGCTTGGCTGAATACCTGTCCTGGTTTCTGGCTTGTCCCCCCCCCAGAATACACATCTGCCACATTGTAGGTTGTACTTTATTTTTTTCATTACTTGACATCATCATGAATATGTGCCAGTGTCACTTTAGCAGGAAGTTAGTGTTGTGGGCAAAAGACAAATGCATTCTTCACGCTAACACATTTTTCAAGCCATATTTTGCTGTAGGACTCACAACTTTGACTTTCAGCCACTTATTTCTAAACTTCAGCCCTCAGACGAAGTAATATTACAGTGGGAAATGTAGTACCTAAAAGAAATATAGGCAAAAAATGTGTTAAAATAGGCAAAAAATTTATTAATGTAGGTGGAAAATTTCTTAAAACAGGCAAAAAGGAAAAAATGTTTGCATAGGTGGAAAGGCAATATTTTTCACGAGCGAAAAATCAGCACGCTTTCGTGAAAAGTCATGCAGAAAATTTTTCACACTTTTCGCCCACCCCTACTCATCTGTATGGTGCAGCTGATTTCCTCTAGGCACATTGAGAGCAAGGCCCCATGCCTGGTATGCCATTCCAACTTAGGGAAACATACAAAGAAAGACTGTGACGAGCACTTGCCGAGAACTAACAAAATAAAGTGTATAGTTTTAAGGCATGGAGTAGGTGGCTTTTAATTTGTATAGTTGAAGGACTTACATAGGAATGTACCATTCATGTAGCAGTCAGGTAAATCTAGTTAAGATTCTTTTATATGGGGGACAGAACTGTAGCAGCCCCAGATTATTTTAGATGAATGGAAGTTTACAGATCATACATTATCCATTCATAAGAAATTTACACTCCTTTTGTCCCCTTTATCAAGAACAGATGAATATTTGGTCAGTGCTCCTCCAGCAATAGACCTATCAGTCACCTGCTTACTTAAACATACTATATTCCAGTACAAAATTCAGTAGCCCTAACAGACTCTGCAGACATGAAAACAAATGTTGCTTTGAGTAATTTGTTTTTAGGAATAGGATCCATTATTCAGCCAGCATTTGCCTCAGCATGGGCCTGCAGAGTAGGGATGAGTGAGAAGTCCTCTTTTACTCCAACGGGCATTTCCATGGCAAGTGAATAATGTTACACTATTTTTATCAGTTCCCATCCATAAATAAACCCATAGGATGTCTGCCTTTTCACTAACATCACAGATTTTCCCATAAGAACTCCTATGTTTTCAATGGTGGTGAATGTTCCCACACCCATACTATTAAAAAAACAGAAATACCCTCCATGCAGAATGTTGTATATTAGTTAGGGAGGGGAGAGAAATCAGAAACAGAGAGAGAGAAAAAAGGGAAAGGAAAGTTAAAAAAAAAGATTTGTTTGGGGTGCTGGCAGCAGGGGAAGCTGAAAGGCTACAGATACTGCTGAATCAGAGGTACAGGAATCCAACAGCAGCAGTGAAAGGAGCCCACTTCCATCAGCCAAACTGAACTCCAGTCCTCCAACACCTTCCCTAAGGTATCTGGAGAAGGATACTAAAAAGGGGGTCACTGGATAGCGTTATCAGTAAAACAGAGCAGCTGCCTGTGTCTGCTGCTACTGCTGTCAGTATGCCTTCTGAGGTGATGTCAAGTGTGATAACAGGGAACCCTCTGTCACATTTATCATCAGCAACCAGTCCCATAGAGCAGCAAGAGACTAGTGGTGGTGGTGATGAAAGTGAGGGCAATGGAACAGCTGGTATCAAAGAGAGTATGAGAGATTCTTGGAGGAAAGTGAAAAGGAATGGGAGAAAAAAACATTTATCTTATCTGTGTGGAGGCAGGGTGAATATCCTCCACAGACCCATTTTGTCATTTGGGAAACCATTGACATAACCTAAATGTGAGTGCAAACACATGTTCTGTATATATTGTTTCAACTGTGTCTGAGCAAACTACACCATATAAGTCTCTCCTCTCCCTTTTGTGTATTTTGATTTCTATTTACTGTTTGTATTTGCATTGGATCTCAGTTTTAGGCCTCAGTTCAATGCTGTGCTGTAAAACAGCTGGTAGGACTAAATTGGATAATGATGTTTTAGCAAAAAGTGCTAGTGAGCTAATCAATTGCCCTACCAGATGAAAGGACAACAGATATTGGGTCACAGAAAAGGACTTGTGGTTAAACATTCTTTTTTTGTTAAGTTCCCAAAATGCTGCTAAATAGCAGCAATAATGGAAACATCAAATGAAAAAAGCTAAAGATCAATGCATGAAATACTTTCAAGCACTGATCGTTAGCTCAAATACAGTCACTCTCACAAACACTAACCCTAAACTGTAACAGTAAAGTGACACAATACTACCCATATCACTAGCCTAACACCCACATCTGTGTTACACTTACCTGTCTTCCACTGTCCATCTTCTGCTACCTTCTTTTTTTTCCTGTAATCTTTGTCTTCTCTCTTTTCTCTTTCTACTTTTTCTCGATCTTCCTCTGTTCCATAGTCTTGTGTTCATTCCATAATTCTTGTAAAATAAAGAAAACATATTAAATGTGTGCCCCAAACATAACTCTGACATCTGTGCATAGTTTAACCCCTCGAGTGCTAGAGGGGTATGCAACGCATTGTTCCATCAATCCCCTGCTCAAAACTGATTGTCTGGGAAGTATGTAAGCACACATCCCAGTCAATAGCTGTGAGTCATTTTGAACATAGACTGCCCATATAAAAAAGCAATGATGGGGCAATGATTTTATCCTTTTGGCATTCTCTACATTTGTAACTCTGACATCTATGCAATATCTAACCCTTTGAGTGCCAGAGAGATACGCAATGCATTGCTCTGCAATGCGTTGCGTACCCATCTGGCACTCAAGGGATTAAACTATACACAGAAGTCAGAGTTATGTTTGGGGCACACATTTAATATGCATTTTTTTCTTTATTTTACAGGAATGATGAAAGGAAGATAAGACGATGGAACAGAAGAAGAAGAAGTAGGATAGAAGAAGATAGCAGTAGCAGACCAGGGTGATGAAAATGCCAATGGACATCAGGATTACTGGAAAGTGTTTCTTGTCAATGGCTTTTGTACCTTAGTTGGATTAACCCTGTGAGTACTAGTGTGGTAATTATACCCCGCTGACACTCATAGGGTTAATTCTACTAACATTGGACATTTTGGAGTGCTTTGGATATATTGATATGGAGCTTAGGGCCCCATATCAATACATCCACTGGGGTCTTAGTTTTTTTTTACTATTTTTATAACTCTGTGTCAGCTGTTTTGAGATCCGTTAAGGGACTCTATGCCTAAAAAAACTGTGCAGATTTTCCCACGGTAAAGTGGGTCCTTTTATGGAACTTAGGTCTAACGCGGTCATTTAAATGACATCTTGCAGCTAGTGATGATCGAGCACCCCGATGCTCGGGTGTTCGGGTGCTCTGGCCGAGCGCCCCCGGAGGCTCGAGTGCTCGGCCGAGCACCCGAGCCCCATTGAAGTCAATGGGAGGACTCGAGCATTACACCAGGCACCCCCTGCTCTGATGAGGGGAGGGTGCCTGGTTCATAGGAAAAGGTCAGAAAATGATGGAAACACCACAGAAATGGTTCAGGGACAGCATAGGGAGGATGTCTGGATGCATCTTGGACTCCAACGTCGCTGCTGGGAACGATGTTTCGCCCGTAGTATGCCATTTTTACAGACTGACCGTAAAACACACAAAAAGGAAGATAAAAACTAATCTGCGGCTAGGCACACTAAACAATATGTGACGCTAATCTGCAGCTAGGCACACTAAACAATATGTGACGCTAATCTGCGGCTAGGCACACTAAACAATATGTGACGCTAATCTGCGGCTAGGCACACTAAACAATATGTGACGTTAATCTGCGGCTAGGCACACTAAACAATATGTGACGCTAATCTGCGGCTAGGCACACTAAACAATATGTGACGCTAATCTGCGGCTAGGCACACTAAACAATATGTGACGCTAATCTGCGGCTAGGCACACTAAACAATATGTGACGTTAATCTGCGGCTAGGCACACTAAACAATATGTGACGCTAATCTGCGGCTAGGCACACTAAACAATATGTGACGCTAATCTGCGGCTAGGCACACTAAACAATATGTGACGTTAATCTGCGGCTAGGCACACTAAACAATATGTGACGCTAATCTGC
Source organism: Rhinophrynus dorsalis (assembly GCA_037306005.1). Classification (NCBI taxonomy): domain Eukaryota; kingdom Metazoa; phylum Chordata; class Amphibia; order Anura; family Rhinophrynidae; genus Rhinophrynus; species Rhinophrynus dorsalis. The sequence goes on along the minus strand of CM074720.1, from coordinate 304,379,862 downwards.
GGCTAGGCACACGAAACAGAATGTGACGCTAATCTGCGGCTAGGCACACGAAACAGAATGTGACGCTAATCTGCGGCTAGGCACAGTGAACGGAATATGTGACGTTAATTTGTGAATTTGCACAATAAACAGAATGTGACAATAATCTATGGCTAGGCACACGTTTAAAATGGCCCTTTTTGTCGCTGCGTTGTAAAATAATTGGCCCTGTGCACCTAACAGAAAATGTCAGCTTGTCACTGCACTGTGAAATATTTGTCCCTGTGCACCTAGTACAATGTCACCTTAGAACATGTCCCCCCCCACAAAAAAATGAAATTCTGCCACCCCCCAAAAAAATTAAATGCTGCCCCCACACACAACAGTCCTAAAAAGGACTTTTGGGTCTTGAAAGAGTTTCAACAATTTTATTCTCCCTACACTGACTTCCTGTGCATCTAGTATTATATGTCACCTTACTAATATCCCCCCCACAAAAAAAAAGGAAATTGTGCCCCCCCAAACAAAATATAAATGCTGCCCCCACACACAACAGTCCTAAAAAGGACTTTTGGGTCTTGAAAGAGTTCCAACAATTTTATTCTCCCTACACTGACTTTCCCTGCCTGAGCGCATCTCTCCCTGGCTAAGAATGAGCCGAACTCGTGCGTCGGGTGCTATACAGCACCCGATCACGGGTTCTGGCCAGCCAATCAGTGTAATGCCAGCAACCAACATGGCTGCTGGCATTACACTGATGTCAGAGCCTCCCCGCACGTTTATTGGCTGCGCAGCAGCCGCGAAACGTGTGGGGAGGAGACCCGAACATGGCGGGCGAGCACATGCGGTACTCGTACGAGTACCGCCATGTGCCGAGCAGAGCGATGCTCGAGCCGAACCGAGCTTCGGCCGAGCATGCTCGCTCATCACTACTTGCAGCTTTTTTTTTTTTTTTTACATTTCAATAGGCAAAAATGCTGCTACATTTAGCGCCCAACATATATTTTTTTTAACCGGTATTTTTTCATAGCACAGGTAATTGAATAACTTACTGTGCTTGAAAAATGCTGTCAGTTGTTTTTTTGGCTGTTGGATCCATTGAATTGAGGCCTTAATGGGTTGCTAGTTATTTCAGTTTCAATTTTTTTTCAATATGATAACAAGTGTGGCCAGTAATCATCCATTCAAGTTTATTGTAGCCTGTTGTTTACTGAGAGGAGGTGAGACTTAGTGACAAACTTCAGTTGAGATCACTATATACTGGAAACTGCAGATAAAATTTAAAATATGTATATCTAGATATAACTGACTGATGTATAAAGATTACTCATCTAGGCAAATTAATATGTTAAATTATGAGCAACTTATTCCAGTGTTATAGATCCCATTTAAGAGCAGGGGGTTTACAATTTGGTCCTCATGTGCTGCAAACAGGCCAGAATCTAAAGAATCCCTTGCTTCAGCACAGGTGGGTCAATCAACATTAATGATCACTGATTTATTAACTATCCTTAATGTTGGCCCATTTAGTAATGTGGCCAGATCTCTATTTTAATGCAAGACATTTATGAAAAGTACACAGACCCAGATTGTAATAGTTTCTGTGATGTGTATCATAATGAATTTTTCATAATCTTCTTGCTTCTTACTACTTTTTAGTGTGTAATCATAGTAGTATACCTCACATTCAGCTCATATTTTGTGATCACATAATCTTATCATTATCTGCCCATTGTTACTTTCACTCCAGGCATGTATAATAATCAAAATCAATCAAGAAACACAGCAGGACTTCTAACAAGCCAGTCAGGATTTCTCATCTTGAGCAAAGGTGAATAAATCAAAATGACTGTTCCTCTGACTGATTCACCTGTACTCAAACAGGGAAATCCTCAAACCCTGCCCTGTTAGAGGTCCCTGAAGACATTTGAGAACCACTGAATTAGATTATTTGCTGCTATCTCAGATGAGGAGTTGAGCAGGTCATGTCAGCACACAAGGAGTTAACAGAAAAAAAGAGAAACTATATTTTAGTCTAACTTTGGTCCTTAGCCATTCTTGATTCTGCAAGTACCTTCTTACTGATGTTGAAAACAATTGAATGCATTGTTAAAAAACCTTCAGTTTTCAAACTAAACAAAAGGTCTTTTTAAAACCTCAAATCTCCGAAGGTAACAAGGAAAATGCTATTAGTAACATATAATTTGAACTCAACAAAGGGGACATCATATTTTTTCATATATAGAGTATTACATCAATTTTCTTGCTAAAGAGGTTTCATTTCAGAAATGTTATTTTGTTCTAAATTCTAATATTTATAAACCCCTTGAAAACTAGAGAGGTGTGCAGCACATTGTTTCATAATGCTTTGTGCACCCCTTTGATCCTCATGGGGTTAAAGATTCAATAAACAAGTATGTGTTCACCTTAACACTCTGAGTGCCAACGGGCCAAGCAACACCATACAAAAAAAGGCTTAGGAAGTCTGATGCACAGGAAGTTCAGGTCAATTATTTTATAAAATTTGGTATTTGTAAGAAATTTGCTGATTTGCAAAACCCAAAAGGTATTTTGTGTAAGAGGTATTTTGTTTTTTCATGTTAAAGGAACAGTAAACTCTAAAAAAAAAGTGCTTCATCTAAAGGTCATGTTGTCCTGACCATAGCAATTGTGTTACAAAGCTCAAAACATCATACAGAGTCGCTCCCCTGGGGCTGGATTCAATTCACACCATTATGTAGTTTGAAGTAGTCAGTAGTTTGAAGTCACAGTTAGGTATTCTATTACTTGAGTTGTGACACACTATTGAACTGTAAAAAAAAAGCACAACTGGTGCTAAATTTGCACCCATTGAGATCAATGACCAAGGCAACAAATTTGTAATTCTATTACATGTGCTGGCTAGTAACACAAGTTAAGGGACTCACTTTTATTGCCTAAAACTTGCACCAAGAAAAATCAGAGTTGAGTTCCCTAAAGCGTTTTCCTAACTATCGATGTGTAAGTGAACTGTGTAAAAGAAAACACAAAAAACACCCATACACAACTACATCCCTACATTAATGACCAGTGGGTGAATTGATATGGGGCCCTAAGCCCCATAATAATACATCCAAGGTACTAAAACATGAGTTAAACCCACAAAAAGTAACCCTTTGAGTGGGGTATGCAACACATTGAAGAGCACTGCATGACCCTCTAGCACTCAAAGGATTAATCATCCTAGAGCTAATGCCACCTGATTAACAGTGTGTGTGTGTGTGTGTGTATATGTGTGACTGAGGCATGCTTTATTGATACCAAATGAGACTGAGTATTTTGTTGAGGGTCAAGACAAGACATCACACTCAGTAGTTGAGTAATATCCAGCAAATGCAGAAGGGGGACATGCGAGTAAAGTGGTCCAAAAACTGTGACAGCTACAGAGGACGGGACCTATACAGGTGTATCTCTAGAACAAATACAAATGGGGCACAGATAGAATAGGTGGCTGCCAAAAGCCAAGGTGCAGAGAAGACACGTGTATTGACTATAATGAGTTCACGCTATGCAATCGTCAAATGATCACTGGGTAGAACAGGTAGAATAGGCCACTGGCAGTCACCAAAATACAGAGGAGACACGTGTGTTCGCTATAGTAAGTTCACATTATGCGCTCACCAAATGATCGCTTGGTAATGGGCCCGTCATGCAAACACCTCAGCGGCTAGACGCGTGTCTTCATTCTCCAATCCGTCCCCTCTGTTCTCAGTCTTCCGATGGAATCCTGTCGTCAGATAATCTTCCTCCAATGTGAGTAATAGTCCTCAATCGAACACAGCTCTCAAATAAAAATGATGATTAACATCATCTCTCTGAGGAATCAGATTCTGTCAAGGAATATAGAGGTATGCTTATTGATCAAGTGGAGGGTTGCGTTGTGAATAGGGATGGGTGAAACTTTTTTCCTCAGACCAAAATTGGCAAATAATGGCACTTACCGCTTGGTGAATAATTTCCTGTGAAAAGTGAAAAAACAAAATTAAAAATTAAATAAAATAAATTGGTACGTAGCATGACCAGAGACAAGGACCACCTGACATAATCTGAGACTGAAGCAGACTGATACTTGATGGCATAGACTGTTTTGTAGAGGATGACGTGTTATACTTGTTGTTAGAGGCTCAGGTCCTGAGGAAACATTGATTTGTATGACTTAGACTTGTATTAGGCCCAAGCCCCGAGGAAACATTGATTTGTAGGACATAAGCTTCTTAGAAACAAGCCGCCCATTTTTTTGTAGGCTGCTGTTGCTGTACCCTCTGACTCTCCAAAAAGTCAACAAGAGGCAAGGCAGAAATCAAATAGGAGGAAGAATAGAGAAACCCAGGCAGAGACTGGAAGTTCCATGACAAGTGAAACAACTAGCTTGCCATCACCCTCTAGGGTAACTACATCTTCTGCCAATACACCTTGTTCACCATTACCTTCCCAACCAAATCATAGCCACTCTGTAGATGTTAGGATGTGGTAGTTCGTGTCCACCCATTGCACACTGTGTGGTGCACTGACCACACATGGCATTGTGATGGAGGAGAATCACAAGCAGGGCATCAAGTGGCATCTGAGGAGATTCAATCCCACAGAATATGCTAAGATGGTGGCAGGGAGGGTTCATCATTACTATTAAACTGTCAGCAAGTTATCATGTGTCCTTAGAGGGGTGTGGACAAGGGGTATAGTGACAGCAGCAGTACTTGGTTTCTGGTGTCATGGTGCTTGGATACAGTTGTTCCCCCAGGTGTTATTTACCACACACACTGTGTACATTGCAGTTGCTGATGACAGGCAGTGTTCCTGTCCTCAAGGGAAAATTTCTATTCTAATAAGAACACACCCATGATTTTGGAGGAGGGGCAGGTGGAGAAGAATTATTGGCCAACTTCTTCTTTTCTCCACATAGACTGGGGGCTACTTATTGTTCTGTTACTGCCTCAGGCATATCACTGAAGGTAATAAAACCTTCATCATCCATCACCCATGTTACTGGTGTTGTTGATCCCATTCCCTATGAGCTGCCTAATTATTCTGCTGCTTAAACAACTCAGCAGCAGCAGCAAGAACAGCAGTCACAAATTACACATCTACATCAGGGCATTTGAAAATGGATTTTTTTGGATTCAGAGTTGTTCGAGGCATGAGGCCTGAGGAATCAGTGATGATGCATTAGACTCAGGATTGTTAGAGTCACAAGCCCTGAGGAATCATTGATGATTTTTTGGATGCAGGATTGTTAGAGTCACAAGCCCTGAGGAAACAGTGATTTGTATGACTTAAGCTTATTAGAAACAAGTCCCCAAAAATAGTTCTTTATAGGCCTTGGTGGTATATATAAAGAACAAGCTCAAAGAAAAAAATATACTAGCAGGTCATGTTATGGTGGCCATTGGCAAATACCACAGAGTCATTATGGCATTTGTGACTGCTGTTGTTTCTATTGCTGCTGAGTTGTTTAAACAGCAGGATGAGTAGGCAACGCCACATGAATGGTATCAACGACAGCAATGATATGGGTGATGATGATTATGGTTCCACTTGACGCTAGCTCCAGTGATACACCTGAGGCAGTAGCAGCACCACAACTAGCCCCCACCTCTTTAGGTATATGTGGAGAAAAGAAGATGGCCAATAATGCTTCACCTCCTGTAATTCCTCCAATATCATGGGTGTGTTTGAATTCAGATTCAATGTGCGGAGTGGGTATAGGAAACAGGAAGTGGACTGGGAAAATGGACACATCTGCATTCACATCAAACAACTGGTACAATTAAAAGCAAACACCTTAATGCTTAGGTTGTAATGCCAAATCCATGATTCTCCTAGAAACCAAGTATTGCTGCTGTCACTATGCCCCTTTTCCACTTCTCTAAGGACATGTAACAAATTGCAGTCTTAATAATAATGATGAATACTCCCTGCCACCAGCGTATTTTACAGGATGGAATCTCCTCAGATTCTGCTTAATTCCATGCCTGTGATAATATGCCACCACATTTCCATATGTAGTCAGAGAACCATACAATGTTTAATGGGTGGACAAGAACTGACATATCCTTGCATCTACATAATCGCTATCAGCTGGGGTGATGATGAGAGAGATGGATCACCAAAAAGAAGTTGCTACATCTTCCTACACCAGGAACCTAGCACTTTCTGGCTCAGGCTGGGTTTCTCTATTCTTCATCCTGTTAGATTTCCACTTTGACTCTTGGTGCCCTTGGGGAGAGACAAGGGGTAGAGAAAGGTGCTTCCCAATTTCCTTGTCAGGGGTTTGGCTTTAACATGCTTCACATAAATGTCACGGTGTCTGTGTTTCATGTGTGGTATCAGGGCAGTTGTGGCAAGGTGCGTTACCTCCTTTTTTCTTTTCACTGATTTATCACATATAGAGCACAATGCCATTGTTGATGACTGCACTATACCCGCCCCAAAGGAAAAATAGTTCCACACCCATGACTTAGAAACACAGAATTTGATGGCAGATAATAAGCATTTGGCCCATCTAATCTGGCCATATAACCTCAGGAAGGAGGGGAAAGGAGGAGAAGTATGGCCTCTTTCTTCTTCTCCTCCACAATCCCCTTCACTGGCTGGAGCAGTGGATGCTGCTGCAGCCTCAGAATCAGCACTAGAACTAGGATTAGAGTTATTGATAGTAAGTGGATCCTGTCCTAGTCCCGCATTACTACTAACTCCCTCATGGGTTACACAACATTCTAAAGCCTGAAACTAGAGACCTGATTGATAGAGGAACTAGGTCAGAGAAATACTAAAATTTTAACCCATGGACACCTATTTGTCCCTGACAAAGCAAGATATTCTAGTGAAACGCTTTGGGCACCTCATGGACACTTCTAATAGGTGTCCATGGGCTAAAGTTTCAGTATTTCTCTAAGTTCCTCTATCAATCAGGTTTCTAGTTTCAGGTTTTAGAATGTTAGCGTGATATCTTCACAACCACTATTAGTCTAGCTAGCACAATGTTAGTCATTTATAGTGTGAGTTACTATCACTAAACACTGATGGTTATCAGAGTAGCAGAGCACCTGTAGAATAGATACAGTTGTTACTGTTACGGTTCCCTGCTTGATCTTGCAATCATTAATGCTTATGAGTAGTTGAAATCGTTATCTTTGTGCAAGTTCAAATTGCGCCTATTGTCAGTTGCTTAGTGCTCAAATAAATGCACGTTAGAAACCTTTTACAACTATATCCAGCTGCCCTAGGGCTTAAATGTACCACCATGTGCATCCTTCCATACTGGATGCACTGATAACAGAGGAATTGGATTTATGTAGAGAGACTTGACATTAAAGGGTTGAATATTAGAATAGTATCTAGCAGGCCATCTGCAGTTACACTAAGACACAGGTGAATTGATGGCTTCTTATTTAAAAATAGCACTAGCTCGCCACATGTGGATTAATATCTAACCTTTACTGTGCTATTTGTGAGAGTCCCTTGTAATAAGAAAGTGATTGATATCCACTTTATTAATTAGCGACTGTAGTACTGTCTCCCTTTTACACTTATGAGGATAATGTTGGTTAGATATATAACTACTAGTTGAATTAGCACATTTTCTAGCCATATAGTACAATTGTTTATTTACTTATTACTTATTTATTTATTGATCTTTATTTTTCATCACATTCTAAATTTCCTTTGATGCAGGGCACCTGCAGTGAAGTACCAGCTAGTCTGTTAATTTTATAGTGCAACAATATGATGTATGTCAGTATTCGCTAGGACTGTGTTAGGCAAGGGAGGGCACCTTCTGTTACTTATACCAGAATCATCTGACAAATAAATATATACACTTGACTTTAACATTGGCATTGAAAGGGTTAATGCATCTTGCAGAATAATGGCTGATAACTAGGTAGTTAGGAGTTGACATTTCAAGTATATTTACTCCGAATATACTTATGAGTGTATGCTAACATGCTAGAGACCTATTCACTGCTATATGAAATGACAGTGTAAAAATAGACACAAATTCATATAGATATATGTGACAAGAGCAAATTGCATTCCTGCGTTTTAGATCGATAGTGTGTCCATAATCATACTGACTTCTACTACTTTATGTTTTTAATGAATCACACAAATCTGGTTCTGACCTACAAGTTTTAATGTATTTTTTTTTAAATAAAAGTTGAGTTTTTATCAGCTCTTCTGTATCTTACACTACAGCATTGAACTAGTCCCCTTTTGATTGGCCCCCTGGGTGATATATGAACATTATTCTTGGAGTGACTGAGCACTGAATTTCATATCCCACAATTTTATATCACTCTGCTGATTACCCTAGATACTTAGATAAAGATTATGGGAGTCCAGCTTGGCATGCTTTATATAGGCCTCTTGTTAATAGCGCGACCCATTTACATAAGAAGACTCCTCCCATGGTTAGTTGTGATTAGTCACTGGACTAGAGCTCGTCCAAGTTGTGACAGACTATGGGATACAAATGTATGCTATTTGAGGATACTGTACAAATTACTTATCATCCAATTAGTAGGATAATGTCAGCTATTGTTGCTAAACAATAATCTTATAGTATATCTCTTATAACGCATTGAGTGACATGTAATACAAGGCACACATTATGCCATGGTGACAGAGGTTTCAGTTTGAGAAATGTGGTGTTATGAGTCTAAACTGCATCATTGTGCTAATCGGTATATTTTAAGGTGAATCTTATATTGATATCCATCTCATCCCATTAATGAAACTCTGATAACATAAACTGAGGGGCTTGTATAATAGTTATCTACAAATAACTGGTATCCTTTATTTAATAGGGGGGAAATGAGATCCCAAACTATTTTGCCATTGGTTCCCAGATATTCAGGGCAACCAGGAGGATCAACTTGGCTGTCCTTGCCCTCATAAATGCGAAAAGCATAGGTGTATCCTGTGGTGCTTTTGCACAACTCATAAAATTTGATGCCAAACTTGGAGCACTTGGAGGGGATATATTGTTTAAAGCCCAACCTTCCCTTACATTTCATTAAGTACTCATCAACAGATATTTGTTTTTGGGGGGTTTAGTTTTCAGAAATTTTTTTTTGCAAGTGAGTTATAAGGGGGCGAATTTTATACAGCCTGTCATACTGGGGGTGATCTTTGGGGAGGCACAGGGTGTTATCGTTGAAATGCATGAAGTGCAAAAGCATTTCATAGCATCTCCTGCTCATTTTTTGCCCGAAAATGGGGGTAACACATACAGAATTTTTTCTACAGTATGACTTTATGCTTGGCTTTTTAATTATCCCCATAGCCATAGTTAGGGCCCAGAATGTCTTGAATTCATCAACATCTGTGGGGTGCCATGATTGCTGCTTAGAAACATAGTGTGTGGGATTGGCTGCATTGTATTGGGCTGCATAAATATTTGTTTGTGCTACAATCTCCCCCAAAATGTCTTCCACCCAAAATAAATTAAAAAACTGCTCCTGGTTAAAACCGGCCACATCTACATTTATTCCTGGGCTTCCTGTGAAATCAGGTATTTCTGGACTTAATCCCACTTGTGGTACCCATTCTGTAGACTCTGGATGAGGGGCAGGCCTTGTGGCAGGTCTTTGAGCATATCCTGGGGCAGCTCTTGTGGTATGTCTTGGGGCTGCTTCTGGGGCATTTCATCTTGGGGATGCATCTGGGGCATTTTTTTTGGCTGCTTCTGGGGCATGTTGTCTTGGAGCTGCATCTGGGGCATTTTTTTGGCTGCTTCTGGGGCATTATATTTTGCTGCTTATAGGGCAACTCTTGGGGCAGTACGCCTCTTCTTAGAAGATGGCCCAGCATGATCACTGGAGCTATCACTGTTGCTCTCTGTGAACTGGGAGGTGTCAAAATCAGAGGCAGTATCCATGGCTTCTGAATCAGAAGCCAAAAAGGCATACACCTCTTCAGCAAAGTATAAATGCCGCATCTAAAACTACCTACCCTAATTTTTTCGAAATAGCTTCTAACTAAACCTACCTACCCTATTTTTTTCTAAATAGCTAAGTCCCTATTCATACGTAAATACTATATATATTTGTTTTTTTTGTTTTTTTGGCGGGGTTTCAGTGGCTAACTCTAAACCTTACACTAACCCACGTCAACCCGAATCCTACCTAACTTAACCCAAATAGTCACTATTCCTACAATAAAACTATATATTTTTTTTTTTCTTCTGTGCCTAACTCTAACCCTAAACCTTACTCTAAAACACTGCTTCTGTCATATGCGGTCTAATACATGTGATTCGCTAAAATCGCGAATCACATGTACAAACAAACCGGGCATTGGCCGAAACTAGATGCTCCGATATCGGATCACCTAGTAACAGGCAGCCCGTGTCTCTCCCTTCGCGCACAGCAGCAGTGATGGGAGACTTAACCCTTGCCGTGCCAGGACCATCAATGGTCCTTAAGTGCAGGACCAGCGTGAGGGTCCTGGCACGTCAATGGTCCTTAAGGGGTTAAGGACCGCACTTTTCATGGTGAAAAACCTGTGCCATGAAAAGGAGAGGCAGAGTCCCTAACATGCTGTGAAAACCATCGGTATGTGTTGGAAAACTGTGGCTAAAAAAAAAAAAAAAAGAAAAAGATTAACCCTATGAATGCCAGTGGGTATGCAACACATTATGCAGTGAAAGTGAAAGCAAAGAACAAAGAAGAGAACAAGAAAAAAGACAAGATTAAAGAAGAAGACGGACAGTGGATGACAGGTCATTTCTATGTGTAGGATATTGTTAGAGGTAATATTTTTTAAATGTAATGTTAGGGACAGTGTAGGGTTAGTGTATGGGAGCTGAGGGGGGTGTCTGTTTTGAGCTCACTCTCATTGTTTGACACTGTGTCTTTCCTGAAATGTATAGAATACATAAACTGGATAGTAACTTATTTCCATCTGTGTTGTTTTGAAAGTACTCTGTTTACATCTTCTTCGCCTTCCCACCCAGATTCTTAATTAAAGTATAGAGCAGGGGTCATCAAATGTTGAACCTCCAGCTACTGGTGACTACACCTCTAATTACCCTCAACCAGTAAACATTTGGTAGGAGATTATGGGAGTTGTAGTTCTCAACAGAACAACTTAGCAAGCTAATTGAGCAAATAAATTAGATTTGTCTAAGGTCCATTTATTTGGTTTTCTAGAGAATTTAATAATGCTTTTGGTGTATCATGAGACTGAATCACCATTTTCTGCAACTATCCCTCTAAGAGTTTTGTCTTTAGCTGTATATAATAATGCTCAGACCTTGTATCAATCTCCCACCCATGAATATGCTCGAACTTCAAAATCAAGCAATAAAGAGACATGTGATGCTTGTATGATGAATGTGAGTCCCAGCCTGCTTATAAAGGTTCTAGAAACAAGCCAAAACCAAGGAAGCTCAGTCAAGCTCTCAGTCGATAGAGAAAACATATGCTGTAGTTTCCCAGCAATAAGCTTAATGTGTCACATCTTTCCAAGAAGAATGATTGAGTTTCACTGTTTTTCCTGCACATGCCACAGAAATTTTAATTTTCCAGCTACATGTGTAATTTAAAAACAGACATGTCACGAGTTAAAGGAGGTTGGGAACCACTGTTATAAAATGAATGTGTGGATTACGAGATGTCCAGCCATAAAATATATTGTTTAAAAATGGACTGTGTTTCAAAAAGGTGGACACATCCCAGATTTTGAGGTCCCCGCCCACTCACTGTAGGTATTCCCTCTAAAAACAGGTCAGTGTAAACTATGAGTGCATTAGTTAGAGCTGAGTTCCAAGCTATAATAAAGTGATAACAGAGGGGTGATGCATGTATCTGACAGCAGCTCATTTTCTGTACTGGGAAGCTAGTGTCCTTCTCATTCACCTTCGCCTTGGAGTATGCTCTAGAACGTATTATTGCTTTATTGCATAATGGTGCAAATACTATACCATCATTAAGACTTTACAATTAGCAAACCCCACATGTCTAACAAACACGTGTTCAGGGAAGTGAAATAAAGTTACAAATTCCTTTGCACCTTGTAAGTACATATTGTTAAACAAGTTGCAGAGGAAAGAAACTCTTGAAACAGCAATACACTTCCCCATTCTCCTCTACTTTGCACAAACAGCATCAAGGGAAGAATTTCTATACAGGTAATTTGGTTAAGTAGCTTTAAGAAAGTATAACACTGGATACAGAGTAGAATCCTATTGTAAATATCCCATAGCGTGTTGGTGGGATGCCAGATTCCAAATATGCACTGTATATAACATCACAAACATTGTGGTTTTCATTTAAGACATGTAATTTGCATTGAACTTAACTCTAAGCTCAGTTAACTTCCAGGTTTTTTTCAAACTACAGTTAAGAACTAATGGTTTGCCCAGGATCACATTGTGATTTAGAACAGAAGGAAATCTGTCCAAACATGGTAAACTTGAGATAAGGTTGTTGTGTTTGTGTGTCTCTGTGTAAAAAGTCTGGTTCACATTTTTCTTTATTATGGTTCGGATGTTTTATTTCAATATTACTCCAATTTTGCTTTTTACATATGATTATTGTGTCACTGAAGATGTATATTTTACAATAATATTTATCTAACATATCATATAAAAGTATTGCAGTGTTAAGTTGAGAAATGTAATTGTTTTTGGCCTTGATTCAATTGAGGCCGATGCAAAAAAAAACAAAAAAAAAACAAACACCCAACGGCATTTTTTTAAGCATAGTAAGCAATTCAATTACCAGTGCTATGAAGAAATACCGCCAAAAAAACCCAAAACCTCGGGCGCGAGTTTTTGCCCATTTGTGACTATTAAAACACATGTCAAAATGTCAAAATATACCATTTAATTCAATGCATTAGACTTAAGATACGTTAAGGGAGACACTTGAACGGTTTAAAATCTGAACCCTGTTTTCTGGAGTCCATTAACACATTTCAAAAATGCTGAAGCAGAAATTTAACCTAAAAAAAGCTTAACAAAAAAACCTAAGTCACCAGTGTATTTATTCATATGGGGCCCTAAGCCCCATATCAATACATCCAAAGCAATCCCAAAATATATAAAATGTCAGGTGAATTAACCCTGAGTGCCAGTGGGGTATGCTTACCCCACTTCCACTCACAGAGTTAATCCGACTAAGTTAAAGGGATAGTAATACTTAAAATGTAAAAAAAATATGTTGTAGGGTTTATCCCCCTGACTAAAACAAGGGTACACCCACTGATGAAAGGTGTTTTATTCAAAATTTATTACAGCTCAAAGTTGAATTTTTTTAGGTGCAATATCACAGTTGTCTGAGATTGTACAGTGGCGCTGTTGCTACACCATCCTATGGAGATTTATGGTCCTGTGACCAGAGCTGTCAATAGGATGATGTAGCAACAGCACCACTGTTCAATTTCAGGCCACTGTGCCAGGACCATCACTGGTCCTTAAATGTCGGACCACTATGACGGTCCTGGCAGGTCAGTGGCCGCGAAGGGGTTAATATGATCTTGTAACCAATACTTTTGTAGGGGAAAACAATGGGATCATGTCATGGAAAAATAATGACATAAATAACTGTCAATTAGTGTTGAGCGAGCATGCTCGGCCGATGCTCGGATCGGCTCGAGCATCGCTCTGCTCGGCACATGGCGGTACTCGTACGAGTACCGCATGTGCTCGCCCGCCATGTTCGGGTCTCCTCCCCGCACGTTTTGCGGCTGCTGCGCAGCCAATAAACGTGCAGGGAGGCTCTGACATCGGTGTAATGCCAGCAGCCATGTTGGCTGCTGGCATTACACTGATTGGCTGGCCAGAACCCGTGGTCGGGTGCTGTATAGCACCTGACCATCGAGTTCGGCTCAGTCTGAGCCAGGGAGAGCTGAGGATAGGAAGGGAAAGGCAGTGTAGGGAGGAAAAAAAAAAATAGTGAAAAAAAAGAACCAAAAGTCCTTTTTAGGACTACTGTGTGTGGGGGCAGCAGGTTATTTTGTGTGGGGGGAAAAAAACAAAAACAAAAAAAAAAAAAATATTCTGTTTAGTGTGAAAAGTTGCAGATTAGAGCACATACTGTTTAGTGTGCACAGTTGCAGATTAGAGCACATTCTGTTTAGTGTGCAAAGTTGCAGATTAGAGCACATTCTGTTTAGTGTGCAAAGTTGCAGATTAGAGCACATTCTGTTTAGTGTGCAAAGTTGCAGATTAGAGCACATTCTGTTAAGTCTTCAAACTAAAATTTCAAAGTCACATATTCCATTCAGTGTGCGTCGCCGCAGTTTAGCAGCACATTCTGTGTACTGTGCAGAGTTGCAGAATAGGAAGAAATACTGTTAAGTCTTCAAACTAAAATATCAAAGTCACATATTCCATTCAGTGTGCTTCGCCGCAGTTTAGCAGCACATTCTGTGTACTGTGCAGAGTTGCAGAATAGGAAGAAATACTGTTAAGTCTTCAAACTAAAATATCAAAGTCACATATTCCATTCAGTGTGCTTCGCCGCAGTTTAGCAGCACATTCTGTGTACTGTGCAGAGTTGCAGAATAGGAAGAAATACTGTTAAGTTTTCAAACTCAAATATTAAAGTCACATATTCCATTCAGTGTGCTTCGCCGCAGTTTAGCAGCACATTCTGTGTACTGTGCAGAGTTGCAGAATAGGAAGAAATACTGTTAAGTTTTCAAACTCAAATATTAAAGTCACATATTCCATTCAGTGTGCTTCGCCGCAGTTTAGCAGCACATTCTGTGTACTCTGCAGAGTTGCAGAATAGTAAGAAATAGTGTTAAGTTTTCAAACTCAAATATCAAAGTCACATATTCCATTCAGTGTGTATCACCGCCGTTTAGCAGCCTATTCTGTGTACTCTGCACAGTTGCAGAATAGTAAGAAATACTGTTAAGTTTTCAAACTCAAATATTAAAGTCACATATTCCATTCAGTGTGTGTCACCGCAGTTTAGCAGCCTATTCTGTGTACTCTGAACAGTTGCAGAATAGTAAGAAATACTGTTAAGTTTTCAAACTCAAATATTAAAGTCACATATTCCATTCAGTGTGTATCACCGCCGTTTAGCAGCCTATTCTGTGTACTCTGCACAGTTGCAGAATAGGAAGAAATACTGTTAAGTTTTCAAACTCAAATATTAAAGTCACATATTCCATTCAGTGTGTATCACCGCCGTTTAGCAGCCTATTCTGTGTACTCTGCACAGTTGCAGAATAGTAAGAAATACTGTTAAGTTTTCAAACTCAAATATTAAAGTCACATATTCCATTCAGTGTGTATCACCGCCGTTTAGCAGCCTATTCTGTGTACTCTGCACAGTTGCAGAATAGGAAGAAATACTGTTAAGTTTTCAAACTCAAATATTAAAGTCACATATTCCATTCAGTGTGCATCGCCGCAGTTTAGCAGCACATTCTGTGTACTCTGCAGAGTTGCAGAATAGTAAGAAATAGTGTTAAGTTTTCAAACTCAAATATCAAAGTCACATATTCCATTCAGTGTGTATCACCGCCGTTTAGCAGCCTATTCTGTGTACTCTGCAGAGTTGCAGAATAGTAAGAAATACTGTTAAGTTTTCAAACTCAAATATTAAAGTCACATATTCCATTCAGTGTGTGTCACCGCAGTTTAGCAGCCTATTCTGTGTACTCTGAACAGTTGCAGAATAGTAAGAAATACTGTTAAGTTTTCAAACTCAAATATTAAAGTCACATATTCCATTCAGTGTGTATCACCGCCGTTTAGCAGCCTATTCTGTGTACTCTGCACAGTTGCAGAATAGGAAGAAATACTGTTAAGTTTTCAAACTCAAATATTAAAGTCACATATTCCATTCAGTGTGTATCACCGCCGTTTAGCAGCCTATTCTGTGTACTCTGCACAGTTGCAGAATAGGAAGAAATACTGTTAAGTTTTCAAACTCAAATATTAAAGTCACATATTCCATTCTGTGTTCGTCACCGCAGTTTAGCAGCCTATTCTGTGTACTCTGAACAGTTGCAGAATAGTAAGAAATACTGTTAAGTTTTCAAACTCAAATATTAAAGTCACATATTCCATTCAGTGTGTATCACCGCCGTTTAGCAGCCTATTCTGTGTACTCTGCACAGTTGCATAATAGGAAGAAATACTGTTAAGTTTTCAAACTCAAATATTAAAGTCACATATTCCATTCAGTGTGTATCACCGCCGTTTAGCAGCCTATTCTGTGTACTCTGCACAGTTGCAGAATAGGAAGAAATACTGTTAAGTTTTCAAACTCAAATATTAAAGTCACATATTCCATTCTGTGTTCGTCACCGCAGTTTAGCAGCCTATTCTGTGTACTCTGAACAGTTGCAGAATAGTAAGAAATACTGTTAAGTTTTCAAACTCAAATATTAAAGTCACATATTCCATTCAGTGTGTATCACCGCCGTTTAGCAGCCTATTCTGTGTACTCTGCAGAGTTGCAGAATAGTAAGAAATACTGTTAAGTTTTCAAACTCAAATATTAAAGTCACATATTCCATTCAGTGTGTGTCACCGCAGTTTAGCAGCCTATTCTGTGTACTCTGAACAGTTGCAGAATAGTAAGAAATACTGTTAAGTTTTCAAACTCAAATATTAAAGTCACATATTCCATTCAGTGTGTGTCACCGCAGTTTAGCAGCCTATTCTGTGTACTCTGAACAGTTGCAGAATAGTAAGAAATACTGTTAAGTTTTCAAACTCAAATATTAAAGTCACATATTCTGTGTAAGATGAAGAAGGCGGGTAAAAAGGGACGGGGAAGTGGACGTGATCCTGAAAGTTCAGGGCGCGGGTCAGGACGCGGAGAAACTGTGCCTGGTGCCAGAGCACAAGAAAGAAAGACATCCACCATACCTAGCTTCATGTGTAATTTTACAGGGCGTCGCAGGACATCACTCTCGAGGTCCGACCACTGCGAACAGGTGGTCGGTTGGATGACAGCTGATACTGCTTCCAGTCGGTTAAGCACCACCCTGTCTTCCACCAAGTCCACTCTCAGTAGCCAAGAGTCTGGTCAAAATAATCCTCACTCTGATCATCCTTCCTCCCACCATACACGGTCTGGTCAAAGAAGTGATCCCACACTGGGATATAGTGAGGAGCTCGTCTCATCACCAATCCTTCATTTGACCCTCTCTCCAAGCACGCTTGCAGAGGAACATGACATCTTGTGCCCTGATTCACAACCTCTAGAGGCTACCCAATCACAAGAAGATGACAGATGTGAACGGCATTTAAGGTCAAAGGAAGTAGTGGATGATGATGATGATGATGAGACACAGTTGCCATTAAATCAACCACTATTTCCGTCTCAAGACCTTGTTGAGGAGAATGTTATACAGTTGTCAATGACTGAGTATGTGGTGGGATCAAGACTTGAGGAGGATGATCAGAGTGAGGAAGTGGAGGAGGACTTGGTGGACGATGAGGTGACTGACCCCACCTGGGAAGGTGTAGAGCCGAGCGATGTCAGCAGTCCTGAGGGTGAGCCATCTGCAGCACCGCAACAGGCTGGAAGAGGCAGTGGTGTGGCTACAGAAAGAAGGCGGACCGCACCAAACCGGCCCGCAAATGTTCCACGGAGCACCCCCTTGCGTAAATCTACCTTGCCAAGGGGTAGGTGTTCCGCGGTATGGCGTTTTTTTAAGGAAAGTGCGGACGACAAAAGAATTGTAGTTTGCAACCTGTGCCACACCAGAATGAGCCGAGGCATGAACACTAGAAACCTCACCACCACCAGCATGATTCGACACATGGCATCCAAGCACCGTAGTAAGTGGGAGGAACGCCTGGATCGCCCATCTGTGTCTGCAGGCCACACCACTGCCTCCTCTTCCCCTGTTTTCGGTGCCGGCCAATCGCCTGTCGAAGGCGCAGGCCCGCATACCTCCCGCCCTGCACCTGTACCATCTGAAGCACCATCAGCGACCACATCCACTTCCCTGTCCCAGCACAGCGTCCAAATGTCGTTACCCCAGGCATTTGAGCGCAAGAGAAAGTACCCAGCCACCCACCCACAGGCCATAGCACTAACCTCACACCTTTCAAAATTACTGGCCATCGAAATGCTGCCATTTAGGCTTGTGGACACTGAGTCCTTCCGCAGCCTGATGGCAGCAGCTGTCCCTCGGTACGCGGTCCCCAGCCGCCACTACTTTTCCCGGTGTGCCATCCCCGCATTACACCACCATGTGTCCCGTAACATCACCCGTGCCCTGACCAACGCAGTTACTGGGAAGGTCCACTTAACGACTGACACATGGACAAGTGCTTGTGGCCAGGGACGCTACATTTCCCTGACGGCACACTGGGTGAATGTCGTGGAGGCTGGGAGCGACTCGGACCCTGGGATGGCACGGGTGCTACCCACGCCGAGGATTGCGGGCCCTACCTCCATCAGGGTTTCCACCAGCACCTACGTTATTGGCTCCTCCTCCTCCGTTTCCACCTCCGAATTCTCTACACGCAGCGCCACTCCCCCATCAGCCAGTAGCTGGAAGCAGTGTAGCACTGCAGTGGGGAAGCGTCAACAGGCCGTGCTGAAGCTGATCTGCCTTGGGGACAAACAGCACACGGCCTCAGAGCTGTTGCAGGGGATTAGTCACCAGACCGAGCAGTGGCTCTCGCCACTCAACCTGCAACCAGGCATGGTTGTGTGTGATAATGGGCGTAACTTGGTGGCGGCTTTGGAGCTCGGCAAGCTCACACACGTACCATGCCTAGCGCATGTATTTAATTTAGTGGTGCAGCGATTTCTAAAAACCTACCCCAATGTGCATGATCTCTTGACCAAGGTGCGCCGCGTGTGTGCACATTTCCGTAAGTCATCAACAGCTTCAGCCGGCCTGTTGAAGCTGCAGCAGCGCTTACAATTGCCAGCTCACCGGCTGCTGTGTGACGTGAGCACGCGCTGGAACTCCACCTTCCACATGTTGGCCCGGCTTTGTGAGCAGCAGAGGGCAGTAGTGGAGTACCAGCTGTTACACGGTCGTCGCCTCTCCGTTCAACTTCCTGTAATCAGAAGTGAGGAGTGGGAATGGATGTCAGACCTCTGCGAGGTTTTACGCAATTTTGAGGAATCGACACAGATGGTGAGCGGCGATAACGCTATTATCAGTGTAACCATCCCACTTCTGTGTCTACTGAAACGCTCGCTGCTCACAATTAAAACCGACGCTTTGCATGTGGAAGAGGTGGAAATGGGGGAGGAAGAGCTTACACAAGGTGATAGCCAGAGCACCCTCACTTCGTCTTCTCAGCGACAATTGGAGGAGGCGGAGGAGGAGGAGGAGGAGGAGGAGGAGGAAGACACGGTTGCCTCCGCTACAGAGGGTAGCCATGGAACTTTAGTTCCATCTCTTCAGCGTGGGTGGGCAGAAGAGGAGGAAGAGGATGAGGAGATTGAGAGTCATCCTCCAGGTGAGGACAGCGAAATCTTGACTGTTGGTACTCTGGCACACATGGCTGACTTTATGTTAGGCTGCCTTTCCCGTGACCCACGCGTTATACGCATTTTAAACAACACGGATTACTGGGTGTTCACCCTTCTGGACCCCCGCTACAAAGAGAATTTCTCATCTCTCATTCCTCCGGTGGAGAGGACAAGCAAAATGGTGCAATACCAGAAGGTTCTTGTCGAAAAATTGCTCCAAAATTTTCCATCTGACAACGCTGGCGGCAGAGTACGTGCTACCTTGGCCAACCGAGAAGGGGAGAAAAGGGGAGCACACAGCAGTTCCGAGAAAGGCAGGGCAACACTCTCCAAGGCGTGGGACACCTTCATGACACCCCGCCAGCACCCTCACCCTGATGCGCAGCCTAGTGTCACAAGGAGGGAAAAGTTTTGGAAGATGGTGAAGGAGTACGTAGCAGACCGTGTCAGCGTCCTCAATGATCCCTCTGTGCCTTACAACTACTGGGTGTCCAAGCTGGACACGTGGTATGAACTGGCACTCTACGCCTTGGAGGTGCTGGCCTGCCCTGCCGCCAGCGTTCTGTCTGAGCGGGTATTTAGTGCTGCTGGTGGCATCATAACAGATAAGCGTATCCGCCTTTCCACCGACAATGCTGATAGGTTGACACTTATAAAAATGAACAAGGCCTGGATTTCCCCTGACTTCTCCACTCCACTGGAGGAAAGCCCCGGGGGAACATAAACTCACTTTATATATGTTATTTACAATGATGGGAATACTCTGTATTCCCATTCACCTCTTCCACCCAAAAAATGGGTATATGGTTGACTCTCTTCCATATACCCTGGGATATAATTTTTATATCGGGCCAGCTCACCAGCGGGCCCTGTGATATAATTTTTATATAGGGTCAGCTCACCAGCGGGCGATGTTTGACAATTTTTGTATAGGTCAGCTCACCAGCGGGCCTTCTCATATAATGTTTTATTGGGTCAGCTCTCTAGCGGGCCCTATCATATAATGTTTTATAGCGTCAGCTCACTAGCGGGCCTTCGCATATAATGTTTAGGATGGTCAGCTCTGCAGCAGACCCTCACCCATAATGTTTTAGATGGTCAGCTCAGCGCACGTTTCCCTCTTAATCATGGCCTCAGTTCAATAAAATCAAGAAAATTTTTGGGAGAATTTGCCTCTGTGCACGTTTCCCTCTTAATCATGGCCTCAGTTCTGAAAATCAAGGAAATTTTTGGGAGAATTTGCCTCTGCGCACGTTTCCCTCTTAATCATGGCCTCAGTTCTGAAAATCAAGGAAATTTTTGGGAGAATTTGTCTCTGCGCACGTTTCCCTCTTAATCATGGCCTCACTTCCGAAAATCAAGGAAATTTTTGGGATAATTTGCAGATGATATACAAGTAAATATACAGCAAATATTGTTTGGTAACAATTTTTCGCCTAAAGTCGTTTTTATTTTCCTTTTTGTGTGTTTTACGGTCAGTCTGTAAAAATGGCGTACTACGGGCGAAAGATCGTTCCCAGCAGCGATGTTGGAGTCCAAGATGCATCCAGACATCCTCCCTATGCTGTCCCTGAACCATTTCTGTAGTGTTTCCATCTTTTTCTGCCCTTTTCCTATGGACCAGGCACCCTCCCCTCATCAGAGCAGGGGGTGCCTGGTGTAATGCTCGAGTCCTCCCATTGACTTCAATGGGGCTCGGGTGCTCGGCCGAGCACTCGAGCCTCAGGGGGTGCTCGGTCAGAGCACCCGAACACCCGAGCATTGGGGTGCTCGCTCATCACTACTGTCAATGCCTTGGCTGCGTAATTGTGCACACCCTTTACAATGTGAGGTTATATAGATTTGTTTCGATATAAACATTCCAATTCATATGGAAAGGTAACTTGCCCTCGCTTGATATCAACTGAAGTCATTCTGATTAGCCCTAAATTAAATCAGCTATTCCTGAAGGATTTCCTTGAAGTCTTATTTTTTCATACTTCAGAGGTAGCCATGGTTCACAAGGAGCTAACAAAAAATCTATAGGATCTTACTGTTGAAAGGTACAGCTCAGAAGAGGAAGATAAAATAATTTTGAATTCAATACACAAATCAGTGAATGCTTTGGAGGAAATATGGCAGCACTAGGAATTCCCTCCAAAATTGAGGACTGGGAAAGGAGAAAGCGTATAAGAGAGGCTAACAAGAGGCCAACAGTAGCCTTAAAGGACCTGCAGGATTTTATGGCAGTAACTAGCTACTCTACCAACAAGCTACCAACATCTGACCAGTACTGGATACCCCCACCACCACCACCAGCACAACCAATGGTATGCAACTAGATGCCCACCACACAGCAATATGGTCATTTGGCCCCACACTACCTCCACAGACACACAGATGGATTCCGACACAGCAGCCTGCAGCAAAACCCATGTGGGAAGGAAACACATCCCAGTGGCCACAGTATAACCCATGTCAGCCACATAGATGAGCCACAGAGACCACAACCACTGACTTAGTACACACCACCATCACAGCCACAACTGGATGAACAGGATTCTGCAGTCATTGAGGAGATCATAGATGTGGTGGCAGAACACTCACCCTCAAATGCATCACAGGCTGGCCCCCTCTGACCTCTGGATAATTTTCCTCACCAGCAGCTGTAGCATCAGAGGCACACTCAGACCATGAGCGAACTACAAGTCAATGGACAGACAAAGAGCAAGGAGGAGAGGCATATGCCGTCATCATGTGCAACAGCTAACAGAACCACCAGAATAGATGAGGAGTACATCACCATCCAGAGGAGACTACTAAGGGAGACCAGACATTTCAACAGTAGGTGTCTGTGCACCATGGAGAGAACTGCAACTAGTGTCAGCAGTCTGTATTCCCAAAATGCCATCCTCCACACAGAGATACTGCATATAGGGACTGTACTCAGCGACTTGCTTGGCCAGCTGATCATTGAAGTAAGAGAGCATAAATGCATCCAGAGTCTGCTGGTGGAGAGAGCCCAACAGTCAACTGTGGGATCAACAGCAACTAGCTCCTCCTCAAGTGTGACACCCTCAACAACAAGACACTCAAGAGTTACCAGACAGTCAGTAAGGACATACACATCTGCACCCTGTCCCAAAAAAATAAATAAATAAAGCCACATGTGTCATGTGTTCCCAAAATAAAATGCTCTTTTTTGATAACAATCATGTCATTCCTTATGATATCTAACAAGGTCAGTGCCAGTGATGTCTCCAATGCATTGCATTTCCTACAGCTTGGTGGGAAAGTGTTTGAGCAGTGCTAATCAAACACAGTACATGCGCTGTTGTCCAATTTCAACTCACAATACACCTAGTAAAGCAAATCTGGAATATGTTGACTGGGTAAGATGTGAGTTGAAGTTCAACAACAGCTGGTGGGAAACAGTTCACAATCTAAGTCTGATCACAAGCAGAATCATTGTTAATAGTGTTGAGCGAGCACCCCGATGCTCGGGTGCTCGGGTGCTCTGACCGAGCACCCCCTGAGGCTCGAGTGCTCGGCCGAGCACCCGAGCCCCATTGAAATGAATGGGGCGACACGAGCATTACACCAGGCACCCCCTGCTCTGATGAGGGGAGGGTGCCTGGTCAATGCCCCCCTTCATCTCCGCTATGCCCCCTTCATCTCCGAATGCCCCCTTCATCTCCGCAATGTCCCCCTTCATCTCCGCTATGCCCCCTTCATCTCCGCTATGCCCCTCTTCCACAATGTCCCCCTTCATCTCCGCTATGCCCCTCTTCCACAATGTCCCCCTTCATCTCCGCTATGCCCCTCTTCCACAATGTCCCCCTTCATCTCCTCTATGCCATAGAGGAGATGAAGGGGGACATTGTGGAAGAGGGGCATAGCGGAGATGAAGGGGGACATTGTGGAAGAGGGGCATAGAGGAGATGAAGGGGGACATTGTGGAAGAGGGGCATAGCGGAGATGAAGGGGGACATTGTGGAAGAGGGGCATAGAGTCTATGCCCCTCTTCCACAATGTCCCCCTTCATCTCCGCAATGCCCCCTTCATCTCCGCAATGCCCCCGTACCTCCAGTCCCTGGTGGTCCAGCGGAGCGTCTTCAGATCTGTGCCTCTTCCGGCACAGATCCCCGCCACCCGAACATGGCGGGCGAGCACATGGCGGTACTCGACGAGTACCGCCATGTGCCGAGCAGAGCGATGCTCGAGCCGATCCGAGCATCGGCCGAGCACGCTCGCTCAACACTAATTGTTAACACACAGGGACAGTAGCACTCCAACAAAAAGGTACACCTCCTTAACACGGTTTTATGTCAGGCATGTGGCACAGAGTTCATACCGCACAAACTCCACTCTCACAATACAGAATATAAAGTGTCTGAAACACAAACATATCCCTTTTGGCAAGGAGTGTGCATCCTCTAGGGTCTTTGTTCATCAGGGTTGAGCTTGTGGGTGGTGGAGGAGTCTTAGGGGACTCTTGGGATGTCAGAGGGGCACACAATGCATCACACATATGTGTGGCATATGTCTGACATTCAAAAGTATTGAATATATGCAAGATCCATATGTTGTCATGAAGGTAGAACTGGTCAGACTTCACTGTTGTAGTATTTTCATTATGGGTTCCATCACAATTACATTGAGATAAGGAGGTGCATATCTTGACTGTCCAATAGGGGACATGTTTGGATTTCTAATATATGGATGTTGTATAGATCCTCAACACTTTGCTCTTCATGGTGTGGATGACCACTGACACAATTACTTTGTTTCAAGGCCAACACACATCAATGGCCCATTGGGGATTTGTTATACTGTATTTCTTTGTTCCATTGTGCAGCAATAGATGTTGCTGGTACTTATGGTGTCTAATGACCATGCTCAGCTAGTGATTTCATTTATTGTGTGGGAGCCTCTGTGTATGTGATGTTATATATGCATTGGTCACTCACCCTACAGCCATCCTCCTCTATAGGTCCCATTCTTAAAGTCACGGTAAATGGAGTAGTGCCTGAGGATGTAGGGGTCATGAGAACTGCATGCATATGAGCACAGATATGTGTGATCCTTATGCTATCATCACACATCTTCAGTGCATTGATGGAGTGAAAATGCTTTCTGTTTATTAACATGTGACCCTCTTGCAGAGGAGCTGTTATGTGCACATGTGTGCAGACAATGACACTCATGACTCTAGGTATGCCTTCCCTTGTGTAGAACTCCTGCTTTACATGTGTCCACTCCATGTGGGTGGGGGCGGAGTGCCTGGACATCCCAGATACATATCCCTCCGTGGACTGGAATGATCCAGTTGCCATAAAATATATGGCACACAGCAGCATGATTGGCGATGGCTATGGGGTTGAATCTTCAAATACCTCATAGAGGCCGTTGATGCTGTGTGATACTAAACTGTATTGGTCGCTGAGCTCAGCCTCAGACATTCTGAAGAGCATGACCCTTGTCTAGTTGCTCCTAGGTCTTGACGTGTGTCTCTCCTCCCTATGCTACTCCACAAGTCCCTCTGGCATCTGTGGCTGGGGGATAACTGGTTCAGGCAGCTCAGGTGCTGCTGCCTGGTCTGGTCCTCTACCTAGAGATGGCCTTCTGGGTGGTTTGCCAGACGAAGCATCTCACCTTGAAACAGGCGGCAGAAGTGTTGTTGTGTTTAGGGGATCCTGGGGATCCCTAGCCCTCCCATGACCCCTCCTCTGATGCCTTCACAAGGATTGCAGTTGAAACATGATGCTCATAATTGTTGTCTGAGTGGACGCACTCACGCTATACTATCAGTATGGTGGGTAGTCTCTATAAGACAGAAGTGGGGTGTTGGCCAAGCACGGTCATCAGGTAAGAAAGAACAAACGGGAACAAGGTTGTTGTCCAGGTCTGTGTATGCAGGTGTGGATGTTGTTGTTTGAATATGGTGTGATTGCTGTTTACCTGTCAGCTGCATGTGTGATGTTGTCCAGTGCTGTTGATGATGCTGGTGAACCTTGGCTCTCCATTGGCTACTGATCTTGCACACCCATGCTTACATTGCTTTGCGACTGACAGGTGTACATATTGTGTTGTCCGGAGATACATATTGCTATGTGTTAACTCCTAGTGTGTGTGTGAGGGGGTATAAAAGATTGGTTGATGTTAATTTGCATATCCATTTTTACTCAGGGGATTAATGTGTTCATGTTGGTTGTCCAGCACTTGTGTGGTCAGAATGCACATTTTAAGGCTGCTTCCTTGGCACTTCAGGGGTTATGTTTGCTTTTGTTCTCATTGTCATATGTCCTAACTCTTGTGTGAGCTGTTTCTTTCCTGCTTTCTCTTTGACTGGGTATTTTAAAATTCGTTCTGTGTTCTATGGCTGGAAATATAGTTGTAGAATTACAGTGAAAAAATGTATCTCTTTACCTACATTAGCACTCCCCACACACATCTGAATATCAGTGACTAGAGATGTTCCGTTTATGTGAATGGGTAAAATCTTACTGGCTGTTCATTTTCTACTGTTCATTAGCAGGTCACAAAACAGGTAAGAGAATAGTAAACTTTGCCTGCAAAACTACCGTCACCTATTTTTTTCTTTACAGTAAAACTAAAATAGAAAAGAGAGCAATTGAACGGACCATACAGTAAGTTTAAACCACTGAGTGCCAGAGGGGAGAGCAGAACCCTGCTTTGCAATGCATTGCTCACCCCTCTGGCACTCAAAGTGTTAATAAAGGACGATACTCACAATACAAGTAATAACCAATGCAATCACAAAGCCTTTCTTAGGATACAGGCACCTAAAAGCTGTGTTGTGTTCAGGAGCCACCAATCATGCATATATAATAGAGTAATAGAAAATGAGCAAAATCACAACATTCCGTTCTGTGCTAACATCAAGAATGGTAATGGTAATTTTATGGGTTATATTTGCGACTTTTTTCAATTTAATTTACTGTGCAACTATGTAAGCTGTCATAACAATTTGTCTTTAGGATGTTATTTTTTCTTTAAAATATTTAATGTGGTAAATTAATGCAGTTCTTACTATTCCTTTAATTCATTTTCTGTTTCAGAATAAACTAGGTCTTCACTAATGTCCCCTAGTTTACATTAGTCTAATCCTCTGCAGGGTAATGGACTGTTTCCTTTTTTAATCTCAGTGGTGTTTTACTAATTCTCCTGACTGACATGTTTTAAATAGAAACGTTAAACATTTCATGCTATTCTAAATTACTTTAAAATACCAAGTGAAAATGGTTTCAAAGTACCTCTGCTTGGATCTCTGTACTAGTGCTAGTTTGTACCTGTACTGCTCCCTGCTGATCATGGATCCATTACTTGCAACTGGAGACAAAGTGAAATGGAAATATAGCCATGAGCTGTGCATTGTTGCTCATAAGAGAAATGAGATGATTTCACATATTTTTAAGGAATTAGTCTTTTGCAGATTCAAATAATTATAATGTACCATAGAGGAGAAATAGGGGATTTTTTCTTACCTGTCAATTCCTTTTCACTCAAGTCTCTGCAAGTAGCACACCAAGAAAGAGTCCTGCCTCCTAATCAGGACAGGTACAATTAAAAAGAAATGTATAAATATTCCACCCCCTAGACCAGCCTCCTACTGATATCAAGAAAATGTTTTATTCTATAAACCAAATTAGAGAAGGAAGTATGTGTGCTACCTGTGGAGACCTGAAGTAAAAGGATTTTGCAGGTAAGAAAAATATCCCTCTTTCCTTCCAGGTCTCCTTAGTACCACACCAAGAGAAAGAAGAAAAGCCAAAATTAGGTACAAACTGCCTCCAGGATTTTAGGTCTGAACCCAGCCTCCTCTACTGATTGTAGATCAAGCCAATAGTGTATTTTAAAGGTGTAAAGATTCTGCCAGGTAGAGGCTCTACAGATTTCTTCCACTGATGCTTGTGCTGTCTCTGCCCAGGATGATGTGATGGAATGAGGTCTGAAGACCAATGGAGGTTCTAGATCTTGAGCTCTGCAGGCTTCTTTAAACGTTGGCTTGATCTATCTGATAATAGTAATAGTACCTTCAGAAGCTTTCTTTCCTTTGTGGATGACAAAAAAGTAAACAAACAAAACATTGGAAGTACGAAACATCTTTGTTCTGTCCAGGTATGTGTGAAGATAGTGCTTGACATCTAGGCTGTAAAGATTGGTTGATTCCTCTGATGTTGGGTTTGGAAAGAAAGTAAGCAAACACACCTCCTGGTCCCTTTGAAAAGAGGATGGGACCTTTTGAATAGATTGTTAATTGAGAATCTCAGAGCTGTCTTGAGATACATCATATTCAGGGAGACAGATTTTATAGGTTCCAAAGGGGAAAAGTGAGCCACAGTCCTTTGTCTTAAGATCAGGGTGAACCTTAAGAACCTCTTGATGCGTATATATTGTCCATGAAGAGATGTCCCATCTGCAGTGCAGAATTAAGGCAATACTAGATTCCATCTAGAATGGTATTACAATATTGAAATGAAGATAAGAAAAATTCTTAAAAACATATACATATATACACAAAATGTATATACACCAATAGACCCTTAATACTTAAAGCAGAACTACCACCCAATAAGCTGCTCTGTAGCGCTAGTCTCCAGAATTATTACCTGATTAAAGAGAAATCGCTATTCTTCCAAGACTGACAGCAGGACGTAGCGTGGACATGTTTCCATAGTGACGTCCGCGTACCTGCACTGTCAGCCGGCTCCTAGCAATGTCTCCTAAACCCAGCTGGGGCTGACAGCGCAGGCATGCGGACGTCACTATGGCAAGATGTCTGCACTCCGTCCTGCCGTCAGTCTTGGAAGAATAGCGATTTCTCTTTAATCAGGTAATAATTCTGGTGACTAGCACTACAGAACAGCTAGTCACCAGACGTGCAATTATGTGGGGCAATATACTTATTGGATGGTAGCTCCACTTTAAAAACAGCTATTGCCTAGATATTCCTACCTTGCAGGTAGAGCAGACAAACTTAGAGCCATCCTGGTCCTCAGCAGCTGATAACTGGAAGCTGGGTGAAATCTAGAAGCCAAATCATCCATAGATGTAGCTAAAAAACATGTCAGAGGGGAGCTCACCCTCTCCTGATGTTGGAACAGATGACTTCCGCTCTGTAGAATATACAGACTGGAAGCAAGGTGGCTGATGCAAACCTATGTGTTCCAACAACAGAATGCATTGGTGAAGAGGACCAGGGACTCCAATGAAGCAGAAGCTGATGCTGAAAAGGGAAGGGGGTGAATATGGCCAGAAAAAATTCAGATATTTTCCTTGTACTGGCCACAATGGCTCCTACCATGGGTCATAATAGAAGCCCTCAAGAAAATAACAAACTGTGAATACTGGGCGTGGTTTAGCAGCCGACCAGTATGGCCGCATAATCAGCAAGCTCCTGACTACTGGATAGAATAATTGTGCATTTATGCTGACACAACCTCTGAAAAGCTCTTTGGAGCACGGATTTCTTCTGCTTCCCACTTGCAGATGATGGTCCGGAGGAGAAATTTGAAAGAATCTGCCTCGCTGAGTAAATTTTTTACCCACAAGAGCGTTGCGCGCCTAGATGCCAGACGAGCCAAGATGGCGGATCTCGCAGACTCACCTCTTCTTGGAGCTCTGACACCGCAGCTTGGAGTACAATCTCCTCCCATCCAGGCTGATACAGAATCACCCTCAACCAAACAGGACATCTCTAACCTCCTCTCCGATCTCAAGATCTTTTTTAGTGAGGAACTTCTTAAAGTTCGTCACGATATTACACACATTGGCGGGAGAGTTGAGGCCCTGGAGGAAAGTGTGGCGCACCTCTCGGCTCAACGGTCGGAGTCTTCCAGATCCTTCAACTTGCTTCAACACCAACATAAAGAACTATGGCTCATAGTCGACAATATGGACAACCGTAACAGACGTAATAATTTGCGTCTCAGAGGCATTCCCGAATCTGTTGATGCTACATCCTTACCTGTCTTTCTCCAACGTCTCTTTCTTTACCTGACTAAGGCCCCAGCGGATAGGATCTTTTACTTAGATCGAGCCCAAAGAGCTCTCCGCTCTAAGGCCCTCCAACAGAATCTCCCAGAGATGTTATTCTCCATTTCCAGGACTTTCCTGACAGAAAGGAGGTGTATAGATCAGTCAGGGGGGCCTCCTCCATCCAGTTTGAGGGTCACGCGATTTCAGTATACCAGGATCTATCCCCGACCACTGTTTGATGGAGAAAAGAACTAAAGCCTATCACTATGGAACTTAGAAATTGTCAGATAAAATATATGTTGCTTTTGGTCACACTGAATGATACTACCCACTCTCTCCAATACGGAGGTGATATACGGGCCTTCTTGACCTTAATAAATCTCCAGATGTCTGAGACCGTACTCACCGGTCTGACTGACGAGTCTACATCTATGGACTGTGGCCCCTCCGGATCTCCGTGGAAACCCGCGTCCAAGAAACGGAAAGCTGCAAGGGCGATACCACTGTCTCCTGCCCCATCTAAAGGACCTGTTGCTGTAGGATGATTTCCTCGTAATCTACCTCCGATGCTTCTACGTACCTTTGGAACTTGGGACTCTCTGTGTACAGACTGCTCCTTTACTAATGAGCATCCGCAAGTTTAACCCACCCCCAATCCGGCTGGGTCTGGAGTCACTTGTTATCTTTATTTTTTGTTACTGCCTCATCCTCATCTGTAGGGGATGTATTTTTGGGGGTTTTTGGATTATGGGCCCACCTTGGGGTTGTGAAGCTGCATCAGTCCCTTGTCTGTCCCTCAGCAAGCACCCTCCTCGCCCTTTGTCGAGGGGGCCTGCGGTGCTGGACGGCAGAGAAGGGCCTGATGCACGGTTTGGGCATTTTTTGGAGTGCTTATTAAGCATCTTGTATTACCCTATGTAAATTGGGATCTCCATTGTGTAGGGTGCATCTTCTCTATTAAACACCCGCAAGCTTGACACACCCCTCATTCAACTGGCTCTGGGGTCATTTGTTAACTCTCTTATTTGTTATCTCATCATCCTCATTTACAAGGGATGTAGTTTTGAGGGGTTTTGGGATTATGGGATTGTTTTGATGTTGTGGGGTCGTATCGGTCCCTTGTCTGTCATTTCGCATGCACCTTCCTTGCCTCATGGTGGGGAGGTCTGCGGAGTCAGATGACAGGGGAGGGCCCGATGCGCAGCTTGAACGTGATTTGGAAAGTTTTTTATGCATTTTGTTCCACTTGCACTGTGTAGCTTGGGTCTCCCACTGCACAAGCTACGCCTTCGCTATTGACTACCCACAAGTTTGATATACCTCTGATTAGACTAGCTTTGGGGGCTTTTGTTTATTCATTTCAATATCTGTTACTGCCCCATCCTTTGCTGTAGGGGATGTGTTTTCGGGGGGTTTGTAGGCTTAAGGGCTCATTTTGCTGATGTGGGGTTGTATCGGTCCCTTGTCTGTCACTCCGCGCACACCCTCCCTGCCTCTGTTGGATGGCGGAGAAGGGCCCGATGCTAGGTTTGGGTATGGCTTTACAGGCCCATTACTCGTTTTATTTGTTTTTTGTTTTTTTTATCCGACGCTGAGTGTGGCCTCTGAATGAATGCTCCTACCCTCTTCAATGTCTTTTTTCCCCGCAATTCCCTCTGTTGTGATAGTGGGGTGCTGACATATTTTTTATTTCATAGATCTCATGGGGGCAATTGCATATATTATCTACTAGTTGCACTACATTTTCAAGAATTTATTCTTGCACCTTGTTAGGGATCTTTTACGACCTCCAGCCCATGCTTTGCTTTACTTTTTCAGGCTCCTCCCTCTTATCTCGAGGAAAGTTTTCCCTCGTCTTCAATGCCAATTGTTCATTGTGTGTATTCAGATGCCTCACTCAATGTTGCATGTACTTATTTATTTTTTCATAATCCATGTAGTGGATTTTACCCTCCTGTCCGACTTTACTTGACAATATCGGATAAATGTTTACCCAAGAAATTTGAGTACTGTTGTTTGGCAATCTCCTATGTTACTGGTGTTCTAATTACCTAATGTTCCTGTGTTACTACATTTAAATTTTCTTTTTTTTTTTTTTTCTTTTCTTTCTTTCACTTACCTGTTCCACCCTTCCCAAGATATTGCTGGTTGTGTACCATCTGCTTTTTGTTATTCCGGTAGTCTTCCCCTCTACGCTGTGTTTGTTCCTCTATCTATGGTGTCTCTTTGTCCTATCAAGGACATTTTGCTCTTTGTTATTCCACTACTTCTCGCCCTCCTCGGGCACTCTTCTTCCCTGACATGTAGGTGGTTGGCGACATGTCCGCCACTCAGACCTCACGTGAGCCTATACTTCTTTTGCTTTCCTGTTCTTCCCTCTCTTTTTTCGTCCTCATCTCCTTCTTTTTTTCTTCCTTCTCTTTTCTCCTCACTTCGTCCCCTATTACTCCTTCACCCTGCCCTCCCTTATTTCCCCTTAACAGCTGTCACCCTCATGCACTGGGGATTTTTGGCTCTACCCATTATACATCTCACACATGATGGCATCAAACTTGACTGTTCCTCCCTTGGCTCCGTCTTCGAACTCCTCATTGACTCTTTTGTCATATAATGTGAAAGGACTGAATTCCCCTATTAAACGATCAATGGCACTGCACGACTTCCACTGACTTAAAGGTGATATTGTCTTCATCCAGGAGACTCATTTCAAACATTCTAGGGAGATGACGCTAACGAATAGATTCTATTCGCAAGCTTTTTTGAGCTACGCCCCCCAGAAAACTCTTGGGGTGGCAATTCTTTTCCATAAGAAGATACCATTTATTCTTTCCTCTTCTCTTCGTGACCCTCTGGGACGTTTTATATTTGTGAAAGGTTCTATTAACTCACAGATATATACCTTTGCCTGTTTGTATTCCCCCAACTCAAATCAAGACACTTTTCTTTCGCACAACGCTTTTCGTGAAGGGGTTTTGATTGTTGGGGGGGACCTGAATGTCCCATTGCAACCATCAATGGATTGTTCTATGGGTTATTCCTCCTATTCCAGGTCTCTTTTTACTTCAATCACGGGTACTCTCCATGCTGACAAACTGCTGGATACTTGGCGGATTTGCCACCCAGACCGCAAAGATTTTACTTTCTATTCGCATCCTCACAATCTATATTCCCGTATTGATTACTTTCTGATCTCATATGATCATTTACATCTCATGGAGTCAGCAGCGATTGATAACATTACCTGGTCGGACCATGCTCCTATCCAACTGGACCTATCAATGTTAAAAGGACCGTTGTCACCTCCTATTTGGCGTTTAGATGAATCTATTCTACTGCAACAAGATGCGAAAGCTCATATCAATTCGACATTGGATAACTTCGTCTCTGACAATGTTGATGGTGCCACGTCCCCTCTTTCCATCTGGGAGGCACACAAATGTGTCCTCAGAGAGGAATTTATCAAAATGGCATCATTCTGGAAGAAACTGCGTATGCAGCAAATTCAACAATTACTAACTGACATAGCTAGGTTGGAATCTATCCATAAACTTCAGACTGATGCACACGATTTGCTCCAACTCACTCGACTCCGGTCGCAACTTACCTCGCTGCTCAACCTCAGTATGGAGCATCTCTTTTTCAAAACTAGGTGTCATTTCTTTGAACATGGTAATAAAGTAGGTTCCCTTCTGGCACTCCAACTCAGGTCGAGATACAAGTCCCATTACATCCCATCTATTCGTACTTCCTCCAGTTCCTTGGTATGACAAGTCCTCAATTGCTTCAGTTTTCCGAGAATATTATGCTTCACTTTACAATTTGCAGGGTTCGGTATCTTCCCACCCACCGGACTTAGAATCCCGCATCTCCACCTATCTTCACTCTGCAGATCTGCCTCATCTATCTCCTGCAGCGTATGAGGCCTTGGAGACACCCATCTCGCCACTTGAGATCCGTAAAGCCATTGCTGCACTGCCCTCTGGGCAGAGCCCTGGTCCCGATGGGTTTATGCATCTCTATTATAAACTCTTCCAAGATAAATTGCTTCCACTCTTGTCTGCGGCATTTAAAGTTTTGCCATCAGAGGTTAGTTCCCATCCATCTATGGTGGAAGCCCACATAACGGTTCTCCCTAAACCAGGAAAGGATCCACAACGCAGTGACAGTTATAGACCTATATCCTTGCTGAATCTAGTTATTAAACTTTACGCAAAAGTCTTGGCTGAACGCCATAAACCCTTCTTCACATCCCTGGTGCACATAGATCAAAAAGGCTTTGTACCAGGCAGGGAAGCACGGGACAACACTAGTAAATTGTTGAACATCTTACATTATCTCAACGATCAGAACGTTCCTTCTCTCTTTTTATCAACAGACGCAGAGAAGGCGTTTGATAGGGTCTCCTGGCTCTTTCTCGAAAGGTCCCTGCAGGCCTTTGGGTTTGGTCCTTCTTTTCTCAGCTCTGTTTTATATTTATACAAAAATCCTAATGCTAAAGTACGTGTAAATGGCCATCTGTCTGATAAATTCCACATTTCCAATGGCACTAGGCAGGGGTGCCCCCTTTCCCCACTTCTATTTGTTCTAGTTATTGAACTCCTGGCACAACATATTCGCCGAAACAATCTCATCCATGGGGTGCAACTGGGCCCGTTGGAATATAAACTTACTATGTTTGCTGACGATGTTCTTATCTCTGTTACTGACCCAGAACGTTCTCTGAGTCCTCTTATGGAAGAGTTTGATACATTCTCTGCTCTAATTTTAAAATTAACTTTACTAAATCCGAAGCCTTGAATATTGGTTTACCTCCATCACTTCTGCAGACCCTAAACGCCAAATTCCTTTCCGATGGTCGGACTCTTCAATTCGGTATTTAGGTATTAATTTACCTTCTTTGTTACACTCTCTTTTCCAATTTAATTTCCCCCCTCTACTGTCTACTATCAAGCCGGATCTTGAAAAGTGGAATTCACTTTTCTTGTCTTGGTATGGCAGGGTCAATGTGGTTAAAATGAATATACTCCCGAGACTCCTTTACTTATTTCAAACTTTACCAATACATATACCCTCTTCCTTTTTTTGCTTCTCAATAGATCCATCTGCCGATTTTTATGGAAATCTAAACTGCCGAGGCTAGCTGATCCATACCTACATTTACACAAGCTCAAGGGAGGCTTGGGACTGCCCAATTTTGTAAAATATTATCACGCTTCAGCTCTTATATCCGCTATTGACTGGGCGCATGCTTCTACTGATAAAGCCTGGGTTTCCATTGAAAGGCACTATGCTACCTACGGGGATCCACTTGTTGAATTATTTCTTCATCCTGACATGAGGAACAGATCTATACAATCCCATCCTATTATTTCTCACATTTTTTCGACTTGGTCCGTATGTAATAAAGATGCCTCTCTTGCTTTGACGCCTTCCTTGGCCTCTCCGGTGTTTTATAAGATCCAAACTCCCTATACTCTCCTTGCTTCTTCGTTTCCTCAATGGTCTATACCAAACCCTTTGCGTATTACAGATTTGACTTGTGACGGCGTAATCCACCACTTTGATGATCTCAAAGATGCTTACAACCTACCGACCTCTAAACTATGGAGATTTCTACATATCAAACATTATTTAGAACAACCGTCTTTGCGGTTAGTCTGGACTTCCCAACCTACTAAATTTGAATCTCTTCTGTTGGATCCTAAAAAGCCTTCTGGTATGTTGGGGAAGGTCTATGCTATTATTTCCTCTGTACATCCCTCCTCCAGACCACGATATGCCATAGCCTGGGAAAGGGAATTAGGCACGCCCTTATCGATAGATGATTGGGACTCCATCTGGAGGGAGGCGGCCTCTGCATCGATCTCTGCATCTGCACTGGAATCTCACTATAAATTTCTCTCTAGATGGTACTTGACCCCTTCTAGACTCCACTCTGTATTCTTATCGATCAGTCCGACTTGTTGGAGATGCAATAGAGACATTGGCACTTTCTCGCATATCTGATGGACGTGTACAAAAATTAAACCATTCTGGACAGAATGCTTGGATTCCATTATGAAAAGGCTAGGTATTGTCCTCTCTCATGATATCTCATTGTTTTTCTTAAAACTCCCTAGACTTCCGTATTTACAGAAATCTATTCTACTGACCATGCTTCTGGTTGCTAATTCCTCATCACTGGAAGGATGTCGCCCCCCCCCACCTTCTCAGAATGGGCAATGGGAGTTAGACAGCATATATCTATGATGAGGATACATATTACTGCCAAGGGTGGAGATCCAAAAGCAATTGATTATTTTTTTTGTTACTTGCTCCTTCTGACTTTGGCCCAACTTTTGTCCGTCTAAATCCCCAGGGCATGACTTGTGCCTTGTATTCTGTTCCTAGGTGCATACTCTCATAGCAGCTTCCCTTTTTCCCCTCAACTCCCCCTCCGCCCCTCTTACCTCCATCTCCTTTATTCTTCTTCTTTCTTCTTTTCTTACTTTCCCTTTCTCTCCTTCTATACCGTTGAACGTTGCCCAATGCGTGCTGTTTCCATACAACTTTCTCTGACGTTTCCTTCTCTCATGTTGGTGGCAATCTCTATGATAATTTTTTTTTATTATTATTTTCTTTTCTTTGTTTTTTCTTTGTTTTTTTCTCTCTGATACCTTAGTCCCTCTTTGGTATCTGTTTCTCGTTATGCTTAAGATTGCTTTGAACTTTATGTACCTTGTATGTTTCCTATTTTGCACGCCATGGCGGCATTCATTTCTGTTTCTGTTATTGGTCATGCTCTTTTCTCAATAAAGCATTTGAAAAAAAAGGAGAGGTGAAGCACTGGGATCCTGGTTTGGAGGGCCATTTATATATTTTATTAATTATTTCTGTTGTGATTGAGAGGCAGGAATCTCTCTGTGGAGACCCCTAGGAGATACATATTTCCAAATTCTATTTCCAAGCCCTTTGAATGATAGGGAGGTTTCCAGAGAGTTGTTTCAGAATGTGTTGCAGATCTCTCTAGCATTCAAGAGCTTAAAAACACTATTTAAATATTGGCATTTTAATTTTTCCATTTTAACCAGTGGTTTGTCCTAGAATTACTCCACTTTTTTTTGTGTGTAAGACCTGTAAAAATCTTCTTGAAGTCAGTCTTCACTTCTCTAATCTGTTTTCAACACTCTCAGATATATGAGCTATCAACACTATGAACACCTGAGCAAGTTTGACATGTCATATTTAATGGTAATATTAGATGATTGTACTGAGTAAAATATTTTGTATTTTTATTTTTTTTTATCAAGTTACATAGAGGTAAAAAAATGAACCACTCATATATACATATACAGATTATTTTTCTGGCGATAAAGAAAATAGATTTGTTAAAAATCAATTGCATTTAATTTAAAAAATCAATATCATTGAAATAAATATGATTCTGCATTAACATACTTTATCAATTATAAATGTTTTAATATAATTTTAAAAGGAGAAGTAACACCTCTTAAAAATCACCAACACTTACCTTTCTATGGCCAGAAAATATTAATGGTCCCATGGAGTTTGCCATTTCTTCTTTGTTTAAGAGGTAGTAACTTCAATCCATCCTGTATGTCATGTCTATAGAGGCGGACATGACAGATGTTGGCAGCTTTTTCAAAGTGAAACAGGCAGAGTGCATGAACCTGCACCTCTCTGGTCCTTAAATGATTCATATTACTGCTTTACTCAAAGTGTTAATCAATGTGAATGCTGGGGATTTTATTTTATATATATATATATATATATATTGTTCAAGTGATTTTCTCCAGAACAGAGCAATTTCTTAGTACATTATCCTCATTATTATTTTTCAGCTCAGTATGAGTTTTCTGTTGGCAACCAAGTCTTACACTTCCTGAGTGAAAAATATAATTAAAATTGATTTTTCATTTAGTCAGCCTTGGAATGTAGTTGTAGAATATGATCTTTATGCAATTTACATTCGATTAGAACAAATCTAAGGGCTATATATTTAATAAGCTAAAGAAGTGCAGTTCTGTAGCAAACCAACTGTATCACAATGGGCAAAAAAAATCCCCAAAATTCCTTTGGCTTTAAATTGTGTTTTTAACCCATTGAATCCTAGGAAGGTCTCCAAAGCACTGTGAGGTAATGTGCTAGGAGTCCTCTCTAGTATTCATGTGGAAAAAAACTGTCCCTTTGCAACAACTAGTTCATTTTGAAAAAGCATTTGAAAGCACAGTATATTTATCAGGCATGTTTTATTTAAAGCAATAGTTTATAAGGTATTTGGCTTCATTTATTTGTTAGTGCAAGTCATTCAGGCATGCCTGGTGGACCCTAAATGACACATACAGTTCTGCATTACCAACTGCCACTTCCTACCAGGAAGTACTAGATCGACTGCATAAAATGACAAATAAATAAAGCTAAATAGCTCAGAAACTATTGTATGAAATTAAAAATGACTAACATAAATATGGGTGATTTGGGAGTTGGGACACACTTTTAAAATATTCTAGCCGTTGCAAAGTGACAGTTCTGCTTTAAATAAATGGAAATGGATACTTGCTTTTCTTCAGAACTGCATCACTTTACCTTACTGGACTTTAACCCTTTTAGTGCTATAGAAGAATTTAGTGCTTTGCATTGCAATGCTAGAATCCACTGGTTTAGACATAAAGGCAAAGGTCACCAATTTTTGAACAAGCTATCTGCACTACAGGAGACAAATACAAAAATACCAAATGATAATTTATTTCCATGGGTCTTTTAACCTCTTGAATGTCTCAAAAGCATATCTATGAAATACAGTGGATACCTCTCTAGCATTCAAAGGGTTAAAACCAGAATGATTATTTGCCCATTATGATGCATTTGGTTTGCCCCAGAATTGGCGCAATTGCCTTCATACATAAAGCCCATTACATACAGCCCTGGTTATTTTACCCTTAAATTATGCGTTGTGTACCCCTCTGGCACTCAAAAGGTTAAGGAATATGTATCATACAAATTACTAGAGAAATACAAAGGAGGTTAGGCAAAACTCAAAATGGGAAATAGTATAATATTTGTAAAAATTGAGAAGACATTTGTACTATGCCTGGAACATTATGACATAAAATGAAATGTGCTAGCAAATTTATAAGAAATGTATCATTTTGTAAATACTGAAACATCTACAGGGAAAATGATAATGTTACATTCATGAAACTAACTCTAATTGTTTGAATCTCCTTTTTGCTGATTATGCTTAGGAAACGCTATTACTGTTTTGGGATTCCTTCAATTATCATACTGGAAAAAACTGCTCCAGTTCTCTTTTTAGAATTCTCAAGTGTCTTAGAAAAAAATCAGCTTCAGCTCCTAAAATTTCAAATGTCTTAATATTATTTTATATATGCAAAATTGGACTCATTGCACAGTCATTTTGGATTGTCACCAGAGTAATACTATTGGCCTTCTGTTCCAAAGAAAGCTGGACTTTGAATTGAGCTGTTTTAAAGGGAACAAATGATTGATGGCATTTTAACCCATTGAACACTGTGGTCTCCAATGCATTGCAAAGAAGAGGGATAAAAAGACTTTTTAAATCAGTGGGATCTTGTCTTCTGTGGGGGAAGTTAGTTTGTCTCAAAAGTTCATCTCTTTAGCTTACTGAATATGGCCATAATGTCCTTATGTCCAAAAGAAATCTTAAAGGAGCAGTAAACGTATATATTGTTGGGCTTTTCCATTCGAGTAAAATAAGGATATGTCCACTGCTGAAAGATGCATATTTCCAGAGTTATTTCAGTTTAAACACATGATTTTTTTTACATTAGCAGTGGTAGATTCTAATTAGTTATGCTGTTACATGGAGAGTTATGGTTTACAGACCAGAGCTGTCCATAGGATGGTGTAACAACAGCGCCACTGTACAATATCAGGCCACTGTGATATTACACCTAAGATATTAAACTTTGAGCTGAAATAACTTTTGAATAAAACACCTTTCAGCAGTGGGAGTACCCTTGTTTTACTAAGGGGGATATACCCTACAGCATACTTTTTTTTACATTTTAAGTATTACTGTCCCTTTAAATGCTAGAGAGTTCTCCAAGACATAGCTTCACAATGCATTGAAAACCTCATTAGCACTGAATGGGTTAAAAGCTCAGTTTAAATCAATGGAAATCTATTAGGTCCCTATTGTCCAGTTTTCTATAATCACTTGTGGACCCCTCATGTTCATCAACAGTAAAAACCAGTGTTGAAAGGAAATAGAAAAAACTGTTTATTTTTGCAGTGTGATGTAGTAGTAGTTATAATGATATACCAGGTGGCATACACTGATTTATGTATTACTCTTAGCTGTAGAGTGGAGTATGAGAGGGGTGGGTGAAAAAACTTCTCTATCAGGTTATGTCCAGGACTGGAAAACTCCATTGCTGTTAGGGATTTACACAGTGCTTGCAATGTTCTCATAGATCATCAGTATCTTGTGCTCACAGGTCATCGTTTGAATGAAACACCATAGGGCTTTAACCCTTTGAGTGCCAGAGGGAAAAGCAAAGCATTGCTTTGCAATGCTTTGCGCATCCCTCTGGTTCTCAGAGGGTTAAACACACACAAAAAAGAGGAACAATTCTGTGGCAAACTAATTGCACTACAGTGAACAAACAAATTTCTATTCATTCAGTCCTTTGAACGCCAGCAGGATATGCCACACATTGCAGAGCAATGCTTTGCATTCCAGTACTTTGCAGAGCAATGCTTTGCATTCCAGTACTTTACAGAGCAATGCTTTGCATTCCAGTACTTTGCAGAGCAATGCTTTGCATTCCAGTACTTTACAGAGCAATGCTTTGCATTCCAGTACTTTACAGAGCAATGCTTTGCATTCCAGTACTTTACAGAGCAATGCTTTGCATTCCAGTACTTTGCAGAGCAATGCTTTGCATTCCAGTACTTTACAGAGCAATGCTTTGCATTCCAGTACTTTACAGAGCAATGCTTTGCATTCCAGTACTTTGCAGAGCAATGCTTTGCATTCCAGTACTTTACAGAGCAATGCTTTGCATTCCAGTACTTTACAGAGCAATGCTTTGCATTCCAGTACTTTGCAGAGCAATGCCTTGCATCCGAATACTTTGCAGAGCAATGCATTGCATACATGCTGGCACTCAAATGGTTAAAGGGGGCTTTTTTTACCCACTGAATGCTAGACAGGCCTTCAAAGGATTGTAAGGCAAAGTTATGGAGACCTTTATAGCTTTCAAGTTGTTATAAGCCCCATTTAAATCAATGGAAACGTGTGGAATGTTCCATTCTCCCCTACAGTGCAGTAGGGGTACTTCAGAACTGCTCTTCTTTTCATTTGTCCATAAAGCCCAGTGGGCAAACTGGAGGAATTCTCCTTCAAACCAGCTACACCACAGGGCCAAAAGGAAT
The DNA here is from genome assembly GCA_037306005.1 of Rhinophrynus dorsalis. NCBI lineage: Eukaryota > Metazoa > Chordata > Amphibia > Anura > Rhinophrynidae > Rhinophrynus > Rhinophrynus dorsalis. The sequence continues at coordinate 304,339,021 of CM074720.1, read as the reverse complement.
ATTCCCATGATCTAAACGGGATTTCTAACCTGTTGGATTCTACAGAGGTCTTCAATACATTGCTTCACAAATCGATGGAGACCTTCAGAGTATTCAAGGGGTTAGAAGTCCCATTTAGATCAATGGGAATCTGGGGAATGTATATTTCTCCCGTGCGGTTCAGGTGGCGTCCCCCAGAATTGGTGCACTTTGTTTTTAAACATAAGGCCCATACGCCCGTGTTTGGGCTTATTCTGGAGTAAACTAACTGTACCATAGGGGACAAATAAACATTCCTACATTCCATACAAATGAATAGAGCCCTTGTAACCCTTTCAATGCCACATAGGTCTCCAATGCATTCTCTGGCATTCAAGGGGTTAAAAGCCCAATTCAGTTTTCCAGGATTTTGTTTATTTGTCCCCTATGGTGCAGTTGGTTTACTCCAGAATAATAGCAATTTTGGAGCATACCAACTCTATCAAAGGGAAGGGACAGTGAAAATCCCCATTGAATTAAATGGGATTTTAACCCTTTGAGTGCCAGAGGGGTACCTAACGCATTGCTTTGCAATGCATTGCTTACCCCTCTGGCACTCAAAGGGTTAACCACTGGAATGCTAAAAAAGTCTACAAAGTGTTGCTTCAATGGGTATTTGGGGAATTTGTATCTGTCCCCTATAGTCTAGTTGGTTTGCCCTAGAACTGCTCAGCTTTAGCATTGTGCATAATGGCCGTAATTGAAAACTGTTAGTTTGTAGTTTTATAAAGAAGGTGAAGTATATGAACTCTATTAGACTGTGTCAAAATAATCACTAACATCTTAAAGGTGCTGAACTGGATTAGGTCCAGGAAGTGTTCAATTAAAATGTAACATTTTCATAATGATTAATAATTGTTCTCACGTGTTTCATCAGCCACTGACATTTCACACACGTTTTTCCTCCTCAGTGCAAGCCTGTTTATATGGGGAATACTTTTTAATATAGTAACTCATTTCCGTTTCCTTGAAGGTAAATGAAACTGTCAAAGATCTGTTTTCATTCAGGAACATGGTGGAAGTGTTAGGAGAGTATAATTTAATGTGGTGTGGTGTTACATTATGGGTGTAAGTATAATTGTAATTACACTGTCTTGCATGCTATCTATTGTAATCTTATACAGATGTTGATTAGGAGTCAGGAAATAGTTACAGACATGGTGGACCAGTTACACATTGAAATTGCAATCTGTTATTTTTAAATTGGTTGGCAATTTAAACGTTGGAAATGCACGTAAATTGCAATCCCTGTTTCTGTTTTTTTATAGCAGTAGTTACCTAACATATTGGCAAAACTATTTACCAAATTCTTTTTTTTTCTTGCTTAGAAACATTAACTTTAGAACCCTATATTAATAGGGCATTTTTTTTCTGATACCTCGCTCAATGGATTTTAGGGTCTGGCCAACTTAACCTCTTTTGCATGAGCTCAAAATACTTGTCTGTACTTTTCCCTCTCATCAAATCTGAGCTTAAAATTTTCCAGACAACACTGGTCCAGAGTTGATCAGAGTTTATTTATACATCCTCTTTGAGTGTGCAGTAATTTCTCCTGCATATGTATTATACAGAGAAAGGATCTGTATTGAGGGGAATGTTCAAAAAATCATCCATGCCAACATAAGAATCAGATGCTCCATCTGCACCTGGTTAACACCTATATACTAAGCTTTTTATATGAAAAACGTTTTGTTCTGTGCTGCCTGCACCAAGAGGGTTGTGTGTATGGACTGTTATGGCCTGTCTGTCCGCTTTCCAGTTTCACACCATGAACTAACAGGGTGAGAACGGAATAAGTATAAAATTGTGTTTTTGTTAGGTTTACTATGGGGATGACATTAACCCTTTGATTGCCAGAGGCATATACAACACATTGTAATTAAGCAATGGGTTACGTACCCCTCTGGCACTCAAAGCTTTAAGGGTTGGTTCGCATTAAGGTTGCACACTGCTAGAATTGTATTTTTCGCCTAGCTCATTCCATTGAAATCAATGGGAACATTGAATTTCTACAGAACACATGGGAAATATTTTTTTATTTCCCAAAGGCATAGTATAAAAGGGGTATGAGGGTGCCTGTGTTGGTGGAATGTGGGGAAAGAATCAGTTGAACAGAAAATGTTTTTGGGGGGTTGTTTACTGGGATTGGGGGGCAGTTAATACAAAATAAATCCTAAGTACAAATAAAACACCCCATAAGACATGACATAAAAGGGGTCTCACAAGAGTGCCTGTGTTGGTGGGTGGAGCCTGGGGAATTAATCAGTTGAACAGGGAATTTGTTTTGGGGGGGTATTGACTGGTATTGGGGGGACAGTTAATAAAAAAAATCAATAAAATAAAATAAGGAATTTGTATGTAAAGTGATAGAGACAGGAACCCCTTGACATAAGCTTCCACTGGGGTGGACTGATACTTGACTTAATAGAGTATTTTGTAGGGCCCAAGCCCTGAGGAAACATTGATTTGTAGGACTTAGACATATTTGTAGGACTTAGACTTATTTGAGGTACCAGTCCTGAAGAAACATGGATTTGTAGGACATGAGCTTGTTTGGCACAAGCCCTAAGGAAACATTGATTTGTAAGACTTAGGCTTGTTAGAAACAACCCCCCAAAATTCTTTATTTTTTATTGTAGGACTATGATTTTTTATTTTTTTTCTTTAAAGCACAAGCACTGAGAAAAAAAATCCCTACTGATGCAGATGTGGAATTTGCAACTGCTGTGCTTGCTGCTGCTGCGGAATTGTTTAAGCAGCAGGGTGATTAGGCAGCTGAAAGGGAATGGGATCAACAATAGCAGTAACATGGTTGATGGATGATGAAAGTTCCACTTGCCATGACCAGCTCCAGTAATATGTCTGAGGCAGTAGCTGCACAATAAGTAGCCCCCAGTCTATGTGGAGAAAATAAGAAGTTGGCCAATAATTCTTCTCTACCTGCCCCTCCTCCAAAATCACGGGTGTGTTATTAGAATATAAATGTTTCCTTTGAGAGCAGGAACTGTGCCTATCATCAGCAACTGCAGTGTGCACAGTGTGTGTGTGTGTGCTAAATAACACCTGGGGGCACAACAACACTGGTGGCTGCAGCTTCAGCATTGGCAGCAGGCACAACACTGGTGGCACTGGCAACAGGGACAGCACATCTGACAGCAGGCACAGTAATGGTGGCAGCAGGTTCAGCACTGTCAGCAGGCACTGCACTGGTTGCAACAGGGGCAGCACATCTGACAGCAGGCACAGCACTAGGGGCAGCAATGGTGGCAGCAGAAGCAGCATGTCTTGTAGCAGGTGCAGGCAGCTGACCTGTCTTTCTCTCACTAGTACTACCCTTTTCTCCATCACTTCCCATTCCTTTTTCTTCCTCGTTTCCCATTAAATTCCCCAAGATCCCTTGGGGTGATTTAGGGGGACAGGACAGCATTGGTTGAGTAGTGCTCACTTCCGCCTCCTCCTCAGACTCAGTGGACAAATAAGGGTCCTTCCAGTTCCTCAGTTTAGGGAGACCCCTAAGAGTATTCAAAATATGCGTACAAAATGTGAGAGGCTCCTGAGGATGAACAACAGCACAATGGCCTGTTCTACAGCTAGTCACCACTCAGAAGCATCACATTTTAGCTTTCTAGTGCCTAGGGAGTCCAGCTGCACCTCCCAGATGAGGCCCAACAATGCTGAAATATACTTCAGGGGTTAGCCGGTGTTGCTGTGCAGAGGGGACTTGCCCATCATTTTGGAACTGGACTGCCCTTTTAGGTGGGATTAGTCTAATATGTATGTGGGAATTTCTCCTCTGTAATGGCACTAGAGAGCTAAAATGTGATGCTTCTGAGCAGTGACTAGCTGCAGAACAGGCCATTGTGCTACTGTTCGTTCTCAGAAGTCTCTCACATTTTGAATTCCTTATTGCTCTGCAAGGTCTATGAATGAATGTTGAAATAGATTATTCTTTATGAGAATAAATATACATATGGTTAGTATTGCTCTGCTGAATATGAATAAGAAATTGTGACTGACACTGATAGCAGCTTTTTCAGTCAAAATGATTACAACTTATATTTATTTTTTAATTAAATGTAATTTTCATTAGGGTGATCAGGTAGTGCTGCTCTTTTCAATTACTAGATCTAATAATCTATTATGAGTCAAACTATCCTATAGAGTTCATAATAATAAAATATAATATAATAACTTTTGTATGAAACATCTTAAGGCAATGGGAGTAGCAAATAAAATGCACTACAACATATAATTTCTTCATAAAAAGGTTTACTGCTGCTTTAAACACATATAATTACTTGCCAGATCTTTTATTCATTCAGTCATCTATCTATCTATCCATCTAATCTATCCATCGATCTATCTATCTATCTATCTATCTATCTATCTATCTATCTATCTATCTATCTATCTATCATATTACAGAGGCTCACAACCCTGGTCCTCAAGCTGTACCAACAGTGTATGTTCTCAGGATATATCTGTTCTAGCACAGGTGGGTGGCTCAGTAAATCACTCATTTGAATTAATCTACTTTAACTCAAAAAGGGCTATCCTAAAAATATGCATTCTATATATCAGCCAAGGTTAAAATGTGTTATGTCATTTATCATTACAAATTATGCTATCGGAAGAACAAATTCTTGCACTTTGAATTCTTATAGCGATAGTCTTTTAGTTTTAAATGGAAATCATTACAAAAATAAGGCCTTTAAATTTTATCAGGTTAGTAAAAACACAAGGGGGGTTATTCACTAAGGTGTTATAAAGAGGTGATGAAGAGGAGATGACTAGTGATATCACGTCTCTAGTTCCTATGTTATTCTATGGAGCAAATTAACTAAGATTTCCCCAACTTTGAAGATCTTAGCACATAGACTCTATAGAATAACATAGGAATTGGAGAAGTGATATCACTGAAGAAGTTATCAGCACTTTATCACCTCTTTATCATGCCTTAGTATATAACCCTCAATATGTATCTTGCAGCAAAATAGTCATTTCTAAAAAGAAAGAAAACATGCTAGGTTTATGAAGTTTATCAATATCAGACTGTGTAGATGACACCTCTTTTTACCCTCTAATAGGATGTCATTCTGTTTAGCTCAGCTAGCATTGATATCATGGGATCCTGATGACACACTTAGGTCCTGTTTTTGTTTTAGCTGCTGCTTTATACTCAAGCTTCAAGATGCTTGTAAATATAAAGACATCCAACTCTAATGAGAGACAGTTTCTTCAGCACAGGCACAGAAGTATAATGATGAACAAAGTACAGAGGCTTTTCCTGTGGCCTCCATCTTTTCCTCTTTTGCAACATTCAAACACTTTTGGGATTATTTTAAGGCGCTGCGTACAATGTGTGGCGCCATATAAATAAAGATACATACATACATACATGATCATACCTAGGAAATCTCTGGGTTTGACCCAAATCTCTGGGTCTCAGGGTGCGAGAGTCCAGTGTTAACTACTATATCATCTGCACTAAATAATTGCTTATTTAGTCCCTAAATTTTGGCTATTTCTATTACAAACTCATAGGGACACATCCTGCATCTCTTTTATATGTTCAGGCAATAAAAACTCTAGTTACAGCATGTTAAGTGTTCATTAACCTCTTAACGATGGGTGATAGTCCTGCACACCATGGGTTTCGTGTTCACATCGCTCATGCTGAGACTGAAATTGACTGCCCCTAAACTGTAGCAGTCAGTTTCAGACCTTGTTTGGTAAGCTGGTACACATAATCAGTCATGTGTGCCAGTGCAATGAATGACGTCTATGTGGTCCTTAAGGTGGGTTCAACCCCAGGACTGCTGGGTGGTAAGCGGTTAAGAACTTATAAGAACATTTTCAGTTAGGTCAACCAGGGCTATATCACCTTAAATCTGGAGAAATGTAAGGGTTAATATTTCAAAGATATCAGGGTTGGCTCTTTATGAAAGTTCACAGTTATGGGTATGATATTTTTTGCACTGACAAAAGCATCTTAACCCCTTGGATGCTATGAACAACGTCACACATTGCACAGTGAGTTAATATTTTTCTCATTCCTATTTGGTGTTTAACCAAAAAAAGGCTGATTAGGTTTTGTGATTATATTTTGCTTTGCCTTTGGTTATTTGACTGACAGTTCTACTACCAGACAAGTCATGATGAAATATACAGTATCTTAAATTAGAGATAAGAGTATATTTTTCATGAAATTAATATGAGTAGTTTATACTTTCTATATTTCTGAGTTTTTAGGTAGGATGTATCTAATGATTAGAGCATGAAGGGGAAAATGAACTTCAGAATCCAAGCAGTGATTGGAGAATGGCCTAAAATGAAAATTGTTGCAGTGATGCCATTTTATTCCCTTGCTATACATCTGTATTATGCATTGTAAATGGCATTAAGTCGAAAAACCAGATTGCATTTCCTATCAGACCAAAAGGGAAAATTGTTACTTCTAGAATTATCAAGTCTGCATTTAAAATCATTGATTCCATCCACAAGTTTATTATTCATCTAAATTGTACATCAAATCCATTTCTATGCAGATACTTTATAAAGAAATGTAGTGTTACAAAGACTTTCACTCAATTACCATCTGCTGTGTAAATTGAAATTCATCTGTAGTGGTTTTAACATTGTTTAAAATTTCACAGAGCATGCTTCATTCTTTTAAAAAAAATATGCAGTTTATAAATTACACATTTTATATATTGCTTAACCCCTTGAACGCTAGACACAGGAGGCCCAATTCAATTGAGCCTGTTAAAAAAGCCGGCAGGGCAAGATGGATATCTACGGACAAAAGAAAATGTCTAAGCCGGCTAAAGGCACAGAAATGGTCTTGTGGCCAAAAGTCTGTTTTGTGCATTTTACGCACTTCCCAGACAATCAGCTTCAAGCAGCGTTGCTTGTAGTTGTTTGGCTGTGAGGTGCCTAATCACCTCCCAGGCAATGGCTGTGAAGGAATTGGAACTGAGACTGCACATGTATAAAGGCAGTCTTTGTTCAAATTCCCTCACTGTGGAATTGGCATCGGCCCGTGAGGTAATAACAGGGGGCTATGCTGCAACAAAAATAGAAGAGGACTCTTAGTATTAAGATTTTGTTTATGAACATGGGCAATATTTATTATTAAATTGAGGCATGTTATGGACTGTTTTTAGCCACATACGTTTACACAGTTTAACCCTTTGAGCCGCAGAGAGGTACACAAAGCATTGCTCTTCAATACATTGCGTACCCCTCTGGCACTCAAGGGTTTAAACTCTATATAAGTGTGTGGAAGGAAACATTTATTTATGACATTTTTATTTTACAGCTACAAGAAGAAGACAGAAGAAGATGAAGGAAGAGAGAAGACAAAAGAGAAAAGACAGACAGTAACTGACCAGGATGCTGAGGACCCCGCTGGACATAAGGATTAATGGTAAGTGTTACTTTGCAGGGGATGTTGATTTGTACCTTAGTCAGGTTAACCCTATGAGTGCCTGCGGGGTGGTTATTATATTCCACTGGCACTCATAGGGTTAATTCTACTAACATTGATCAGCTTTAGGTACTTTGGATGTATTGATATGAGGCTTAGGGCCCAAAGCAATCACTGACTTTTTTTTGCTTTTAATTGCTGCTTCGGCTGACTGAAGATCCGATAAGGGGCTTTAGTCAGAAAAAAACTAGGTATTAAATTTCAGCTCTAAAGTGATTTCCTTACTGGATCTTAAGGACTGCAACAGTCAATTGAATTGCAAGTTGTGGCGTTCTTTTATTTTTCATGGGCCAAAAAACTTCTAAATTTATCGTCCGACAGGTTTTTTTCTTGCCAGCATTTTTCCCAGGTAATTGGATCACTTACTGTGCTTGAAAAAATGCAGTTGGGGCTTTCTTGGCCTAACGGGGACAACTGAATTGATCCCAGGGACTTAACTAGTCATTGGAGGGTCCCAGTGCAAGCATGTTTTGGGCCACCATCACAAAAATATATTCACAAAGGCATACCTGGAACCTATTGGACCCTGGGCCAGTTGGTTCCCCCCCCTGAATACTGGACCCCTGGTACAGTGGCATCCCCTCCAAACCTGCAGCTATGCCCCTAATGGAGCATCCCAGGTGTTAAATTAATGCTATATCTGGTAGAAGGTTAATCATCCCCTATTACAACAGATAACATATTTAACAATTCTATGATAAAACCTGTCAGAAGAAGAGACAACTATAGTCATGAATCTGTTGTCACATCAGTCTTTTAAAGTATCAGGAAATTTCACAGAATCAAGACAATTATTTACTATAGACAACAATGTTTCTATTTTATGTAAGCAGATTTACTATCTTAACCAACATATATTTATACATCTCTAATCCTAAAGAACACAGAATGTCATTTAACAGAATGTAATGGGTTCAGTTGTATTTGGGTAGAAAAACTGCCTGATGTAAAAAAAATAAACTTTGCCCAATTTTTTTCCCCTTATTCTATTATGAGTGATGTTCTTGACACCTCACCCCAAAAAGCAGATATTATCACATTTTAAATATTAAGCAATGTAAGTTTTGGAGGCTGAAAAAATGATTGTGTATGTTTTCCATCTTATCCAATCAAATAGCATGAAAAACAATCATGAAATGTCAACCCCACCAGGGGGTTTGCTTGATCACAATAAGCTTATGCCTGGGCTACTTGCCTAAACATGGTAAAGAACTTGGCAGCATATTTTACACAACCTCCAAATAGCCCACTGCCCTAACTAGTATAACTGGGCCTATTATTAACGCCTACATTGCTGGATTGGTTGGGAAATCATTGTAATCAATGAGTTCCAGCATCCCTGGCAACAGATGGTTTAAACCTGGTAAATAAGATAAATTCAACCGTATTTAAGTCGAAAATGTCTTACGCGAATTGTTGGAGGATAACTTTATCTCTCCCATCTCTACATCATTATCTGATAAGGATAAGGATGGAGAGTGTGAAACTATAAAGACCCAATTTTATTATTTCTTGTTAAACAGATTCACCCTATATTTCTTTTAATTAATTGTAACATAAGCTAAATTAATATAGAGTACATATACCACATCTTAATTTTTAAAAATAAAAAATATAGAAATAAATCAATATATGGTCCTGAGGTCCCATACTGATTTATTTACTGTCTAAGGAAGGGGTGCAAAAAAAAAAAAAGATTAACATAGGGCCATTAAAAAAATGAAACACTAATAAGAGAAAGACTCATATCTAAGCAAATCTCCACAGTACATGAACTCTTTCTCTGGCCAATCAGCAGCTACAGCAATGGGTCACCATATTTTAGCATGCTCTATCCTGATCCCATCAGGGTGGAGAGGTGGTCAGATAGTGTTATCCTGCCCGTTTATGTTTACTGGGGTCATTTTGACTTTAGTTTTTTGTTTTAATTATAAACCCCTTCATTCCCAGTGTGACTAATTTTATCTATACCATCAATGGAGGGGTTAATAATATGTTTAGTTAGGATGTGAGGGGTAGTGGTGGTGTGGTTCTTTTATACTTTTAACATATTGGTTTACCTCTCCATTGGTGGTTTAGCAGCAATGCTGATATCGAGCAAGGGAGGGTTAATTATTGGTGGTGGGGTTTTGGGAATGGTTTTAGGGAACATGGAGAACAGACAAGTGACTGGATGGGTTATTGTTCTCCGGTTTCCCCTGCTGATCCAGCACAAGGAAAGAAATTAATGTTTAGCTACTTCCCTTAAGCTTTGTGTCCCTCATTTTGAAATAATGTTGGACTGTTTTGCAGCATTCCAGAAGGATTCTAAAAAACAACCAGCAACCAGATTCTGATCATTGGAATGGATGGGCGAAACTTCCTACTTATGTATTTATTACATTAAAGACAATGGTACCTGCACTCACATCAAACATCTGGCACAAATCTATCCAAACACCATGACACTTAAGGTCCCCAATGTGAAATCATTCAACAAAAAAACAAGTACTGTTGCTGTCACTATGCCCCTTGTCCACTCCCTGCTAAAGACACATGAAAACTTTTAATTTTAATAGTAATGAACCCCCCCCTGACACCAGTTTAGCGTATTCTGTGGGATGGAATCTCCTCAGATGCCGCTTGATGCCCTACTTGTGATTATCCTCCTCCACATTTCCTTGTGTCATCAGCATACCACACAGTGTGCAATGGGAGGACAGGAACTGCCACATCCTGACATCTATTGAATGGCTATCAGATAGTGGAGGAGGTAAAGATGAATGAGGTGGATCACCAGAAGATCTAGTTACACGATCTTCCCTTACCCAGACCCTAAATCCAGAGGGTGATGGTGAGCTAGGTGTTTCACTCACCATCGAACTTTCAGGCTCTGGATGGGTTTCTCTATTCTTCCTCCTCTTTGATTTCTGCCTTACCTCTTGTTGCCTTTGGGAAGAGTCAAGGGGCACAGCAACAGAAGTGCCTGATTTCTTTGGTGGGTGTTTGGCTTTAACATGCTTCACATAAATGTCATGGTGTCTGTGTCATGTGTGTTATGAGGGCGGTTGTGCCTAGGTGCAGGGCCGGCGCCACCTATAGGCAAGGTAGGCGCCGGCCTAGGGCGCACATTCTCTGGGGGCGCTTCTACGCCCCCGCTCACCACTTACTGGTCAAGTAAAAAAAAAGTACGTTTCTGTGCCCTCCCTTGGCTGGCTATTTTTTAATGTAGCACAGTGATGCCCGTTTCTCTCTCCCCTTCTGCTCCTGAAGGAGCAGAGGGGGAGAGAGAAACGGGCATCGCTACATTAAAAAAAATAGCCAGCCAAGGGAGAACACCGAAACTTACTCACCGCGAGAGAGAGACGTGCAGCGGGAAGAGTAAGTGGAAGGGGGGTCAAGAGGGAATTAGTTGACAAATGTACGCGTTTAATTCCCCAGAAGGACTGAAGAGCATCTTGTGACCACAGATTTCAGCACCCTGTCCCAGCAGCTTGGCTGAAGCTCCTGTAGTCAGCCCAGCAGAGGGTTTCACACACACACAATGCAGTTTATCTTTAGTAAATATAGAGCAGTTGCTTTTTTTTCATTTGATAAATGTAACCCAGTTGGTCCTATGTCTAAAGACAAAGTGGAGCAATTCTGGGCATGAGCACCTGCACCATCTGGACCAAATTATTCTCAAAGTTGCCATTAATTTAAATGGGCTAATAACCCTCTGAATGCAAGAGGCCCCCTTGCATTTATGTGTGTAACCCTTTGAGTGCCAGAGGGATACTTAACACATTGCAAAACAAAGGGTTAAAACACCATCAATGAGCATTTTTATTTGTTGCCTGTGGTGCAACTGATTTGTCCCACAATTGCTGCACTGTCTTTATACATAAGGACCAGTTGGGTGAAGGCATATATATGCCACTATTTTCCTATAAATTGACTTCATGTATGTATAAATATAAATACACACACATTGACACATACACATATAGGGAACACACTGACAGTATACACATACAGGGGTGAGGCATTAAGGGGCGGAGCCAAGGGGGTGGCAAAATGAGGTTTTGCCTAGGGTGCCAAAAATCCTTGCACCAGCCCTGCCTAGGTGCATTCCGTTCTTTCCCCTTTTCACTTATTTATCACAGATTTTGCAAAGTACTATTACTGATGACTGCACTGCACCTGCTACAAGAGAATAATAGTCTCACACCTAGGACTTCATGGGAGAGGGGAGAGATGGAGAAGAAGGGCTTCTTTTTCTTCTCCTCCACATTCCCTTTCATTGACTGGGGCAGAGTATGATGTTGCTGCTTTTGCTGCTACTGCCTCAGAATCAACACTGCAACTAGAACCAGGAGCATTATTGCTTTCAAGTGGAACCTGTCGTAGTCCCACATCACTGGACCCCACTCCTATTGTGTCCACGGGGGTCTGTGTCACACTAGCCTGCTCCTCAGCATCTTGCTGCCCTTTTAACTCAGCAGCAGTAGGAATTACAACAGTATCAAGCTCCATAAATCCAAAAGCTCATAGCTGGTGGTGGTGATGCCCATCCCTGTCCCCCATTCCTTCTTGGTTTGGGCTAAAAAAGGCTATTAATGTATCTTCCACCCCAGCTTCTCCACCATCATCAGCGACACCACCAGTCCCTCCTTGCTGCTGCTGCTCTATTACAGATATCTCACCAGTTAGAGGAGGTGAGGAGAAATGTGCCATCTCTTGTTGAGCTGAAGAAGGCAGACTGTCAGTCCTAGCAGCAGGCACAGCAGCCCATCTGTGCTCATGGTGGTGGTGGCATTAATGCTGCTAGGCAACAATTCTGCCTTCTTCAAGATCATGTTACATGTTGATGTGGACAATTCCGTGGGGGTAAGTGGACTCCCAGGGTAAGGGTTATGTTGTGGGCTCCCTTGACCTCCAGTCTGGCCACTCTGCAGTACTCCCCCTACTATCTCAGCAGAAGTAGGAGGATCTACTGTGGTAACACTAGTCCCACCGTCTGCCTCACCATCAGTTACTAACACCAACCACATCAATTTTAGTCCCTGATTCTTCTTCATCAGTGGTAGTATGATGACCCCCTCACTCACTCCTAACAGGTTGAGTCTGTAGCTGCTGGACTTTCTTAGGGTCCCCTACTGTTACACTGGGTATCATCTCCTCCTCCCTCCCCTCCTGAGAATCACAAAACACTCTGCTGACACACTGTCATGCACCGACCGATAGCTCAGATACACAGTCACCCTCCCAAACACTAACTCTACACTACTCCTAATAGAGAAGTTCCACCATTCTACCCCGAACACTATCCTAGCACCCACATCTGTGTTATACTTACATGTCATTCACTGTATTTCTTCCTCTCTCTTCTTTCTTTTTCCTCTAATCTTCTTCGTCTATCTTCTCTCTTCTTGTCTGAGCTAATCTATTACTCTGCTATCCATTACTGCTGCCTTCCCTTTCCTGGATCAGGCTGTATCAGCTGACCTCTCTGTGTTTGCTCACCTGGCTGCTATCAGCCAACCCTCCCAGGGTATTTAAAGCAGCTTGGCTCATTTCCTGGTTGCCCCTGTGTCTGATTCTGGCTGCAAGTGAATTATTCTGAGTTGCCGACTATCTGTGCACGACCTGGCTTCCTCTGACGTTCCTTCTGGCTCCTGACATCATTGATCTCCATATTCCTGACTTCGGTTTGGCTGAGTACCTGTCTTTGTTCCTGACTCCGGCTTGTCTTTTGGTTTACACTTGTGGATCACAATTTTGCTTTGTTTGCTTTTGTTATTTTAATAAAGATGTTTTGTACTTTACATTTTTGTGTCTGTCTGGTTCCTGGTCCCTAACATCTAGATTCTTTCTTCTGTTACATCGTCTTTCTTCCATCTTACATTCACATACCTGTAAAATAAAGAGAGATATGAATGATGTCTCATAAAAAGAACCTGCACATATGTGCATAGATTAACCCCTTGAGTGCCAGAGGGGTACAAAATGCTTTGGGCACTCAAAGGGTTAGCATTGCATATGTTTGTGTGTGAATAAAGTACAGGATTTCCATATATTTTTCTATAATTATATATTCCATATATATTTCCAGAAATATGTCCCCATATGTCCACTCTGAAGTATTATTATTTTTTTTTAATTGAAAAATATTTGTTTTAAAAAAAAATGGATGGTTATAAATATGGCACCTTTTTTTGTTGTCAGCCACTGTTTGCAGCCATGCAAGTACCTGAGTGGGTCGATGACCATTACAGTCTGATTTTGAAAATCCCTTTAAGGGAAAAAGTACAAAGAAATTTTTTAGACTTGAAAAAAAGAATTAGAAGAACATAAAAGTAGAGGAAGGAAGCGGCAGGTGAAAGGATGACCAAATTGATGATGACGATGGGGATCAAGAATATATCCCTCCAGCATCCTCTTCTTTTTTAGATACAGATGAAGTAGAGAGTGACAGAAAGATGATAATAAGGCCAAAAAATTAGGTGACAGGAAAAAGGTTCACTCTCCCGCCACTGAATATGAGCACTGTGCCTATTTATAAACTGTTTGAGAAATCAATTGTAACATCAGCATCATCACTGCTTCCAAAACAACCCCCACCCAGCCGCATACACTAGTGTTGAGTAACCAACCATAGGTTGTTGTTGGAAGTGAAGCACCTTTGACACCTAGTAGTACAATTGTAGCAACATCTAGGCACAGTGATAGTAGTAGCCCATCAAGAACCCCTCTGTCTAGGAAGTTTGCAGTACAGAGATCCTTCAATCATGATCCAAAAGCTACACATGTTGCTATATGTTGTCTGTGTAAAAAGTATGTAAACAGGGGGAAAGCAGGATCACACCTAGGCACACCCTCATTGACATCCCACCTGAATAACAATCATAGATCTGATTGGGAGACACACCATCAACATGTCAGAGATGCCACAACTAGCAGCAGCAAAAAGCACTCCTAAAAGTTCCCAGAGCTCTGGGGCACATAGCAGAAGTACTGGGGATGTGTAGTATGACTGAGTTTTTTGTTGGAGATGACAAAAGTCATAGAGTTTCAATCATAGCACCACCACCCCCACCAGTTTCACATGTCATGTTGTTAAAGTACTAAAGTTACATAATTCTTCTTCCATGCACTGCCAACCTTCTACATCTATGAAATGGCAACTGTTGGCAGTTCATATGCTGATGCATTCTTTTGTAGAAAACAAAGGTTTTAAAGAACTCATATTATATGTTGCACACAGCTGAAATATCCCAAGCTTCAGTTATTTTTCAAAGAACGACTGTGCCAGAATTCTGCAAGCAGGTGGTTAGTGTGGTGGGCAAATGTCCAGAAACCTCATATGGAAAAAGTCACTGACAACAGATATCTGGGCAAGTGGCCAGAATACAGATTATATGACTGTCACTATTGATTGGGTTTCCCTCCCACCAGTGGGCAAAAATAGCATACAGTATCAGGTCACAGCCAGTAATCTAGCCTCTTGTTCTGGCAGTATTATTAAAGAACAGCAGCAGGGTAGTCCACACCATTGGCATGCGACTTTGGGCATGGAGAGTTTTGAGAGAATCCCACAAAGCCATAGATGAGTTAATAAAGTAGACAGGTGATAGAGGAAGTGCCTGTACCCTGCTCCTTGAAAGCTGGTGTTGTATTTGCTGATAATGGCTTCAACATAAGAGCTGTCTTGAGAACACGTGACGCATGTACCCGGCTTTGCCCATTTCCTAAATATAGTTGTGACTAGATTCAGCTCAGAATGAAAAACCTTCAAAGAGATGATGAATACCACACACAAAATCTATGCTCATTTAGCCACTCCTACAGTGTTACCAATGAATTATAGTTCATACAAGAGCATACCAACCTGACCCATCACCCAGTGAAAATTGAAGCCCCACTCCCTACCAGGTGGAATTCTGTACTATACATCCTAGAGCACTTTTAAACAGAATAAGGTAATTAGCAAGTATAAAATGCAAAACTGGAAGGATTTGGAGGTAGCAGCTTTGTCACCTGGCAATGGAAACTAATGTGTGACCTATGTGAGCTCCTGAAATCTTTTCAAGAGGCCACCTTGCTGGTCAGTATTGTAGGGGCTGGAATTAGTGAGATTGTTCCACTCATATATTTACTGCAGAAAAAACTGTGGAGCATGACTGAGAAATCTTACCATAATGTCTACATAGACATGAACCAGCTAGTGAATGACATGTTAGCACGCTTTGAGCAGGATCCATGCATAGTGTCCATTAAAAGTAATGAGGAATATATTCACTGGACTTAACTGGACCCCCACTAGAGGTGGGTGAAATCTCTTGCAGTGCTCCAGTGAGAAATTCTGCGAAAACCATGTTGTTGTCTGCTTTTTCATGGGAAAAATCCGCTTTAAAACCAACAATTAAAATCTTTGCATTTTTAGCCCATTGGCCAAAATTTTTTACCATTTTTTCAATGACTAGAAAGTTTCCTCCCATTGACATGTTTGTGGAAGTGAAACACAATAGAAGCAAGAACAGAGCGAGGTAGATGTGCTGTGCTGCTGTGATCTTTTGAAAAAAATGAGGCAGGGAGGCTCATAGTGACCTCTATCACCATGAGCAAATTTAAATCTAATAAAAGGAGGAACTGGAAGGACACTTATGTGTCCACTGAGTCTGAGGAGAAGGAGGAAGTAAGCACTACTCAACCAATGCTGTCCAGTCCCCTAAAAAACCCCTAGGGAGCTTGGGGAATTTAATGGGAAGGGAGGGAGAAAAGAGTACCACTAGTGAAAGCAGGACAGGTCAGCTGCCTGTACCTGCTGTCAGACGTGCTGCCACCTTTGCTGCCACTGCTGCCACTAGTGCTGTGCCTGCTGTCAGATGTGCTGCCCCTGCTGCCACCAGAGTGGTGCCTCCTTCCAGTGCTGAACCTGTTGCCACCAATACTGTGCCTGCTGTCAGATGTACTGCCCCTTCTGCAACCAGTGCTGTGTCTGCTGCCAGTGCTGAACCTGCTGCCACCAGTGCTGAACCTGCTGCTAGTGTGTCTTGTAATAATCAGGAGGGGGAAGGAGAGATGATGCCAAGTGTGATAGTAAGGGACAGTAAGTCCCACTTGTCATCCCAAAGCAGTCCTGCTAGTACTAGTACTATAAGGGTCCAGCAGCTTTCTAGTGTTATAAGTGAAGGAGAGAGTAATCAGTATCCTCATACTAGTGACTGTGAGGAGGAAGACTCTGCACTTGATATGGTGAACTTGATGTGGTTGGTGTTAGTAGTAGTAGTAGCAGTAATGGTGAAGCAGCCAGTGGGACTAGTGTTAGGGGAGTGGTGGGGAAGCAATTGAGAGCATACAGACTAGTGGTCAAGAGAGCCCACATCATTCTTCTGGCTCTGGGAGTCTCCTTCCCTTCACTACAGTGTCCAAGTGGGACATGATCCCAAAGAGGCCAGAACTGGTGTTGGGGGAAAGAAGGCTCAGAAATATTACCACAACCACCAGCAGAAGCACAGATCAGCTGTTTGATGGTGGTGATGATGATGATGGTGGAGATGCTGGGGTGGAAGAAACATTGATGGCCTTTTTATCAGAAACTGAGAAGGAATGGGAGACCGGGATTAGGCTGGGCATCACCACCACCACAAGCAATGATCTTTTGGAATTTGCAGAATTTGAAACTGCTCTAAATCCTTCTGCTGCTGAGTTGCAAGGGCAGCAGGATACTGAGGAGCAAGCTAGTGTGCCACAGACCACCGTGGGATCAATGGGAATGGGGTCAACAAGTGATGCAAGACTAGGACAGGTTCCACTTGCCAGCAGTAGCAATACTCCTGGTCCTAGATGCACTGCTGATTCTGAGGCAGTAGCAGCCACATCATCCCCTGCCAGCACAGACAGTGAAGGGGAATGTGGAGGAGAAGAGGAAAGAAGCCATTATTCTTCACCTGTTCCCTGTTCCCTGAAGTCATGGGTGTGGGAGTATTTTTCTCTTGGGGCAGGCACAGTGCAGTCATCACCAACGGCACTGTGCACAATTTGTGACAAGTCAGTGAGAAGTGGAAAGGAGGGAATGTGCCTTGGCACCACCACCATGATATCACACATGAAAAACAGACACCATGACATTTATGTAAAACATGTTAAAGACAAACTCCCACAACAGAAATTAAGCACCGCTGTTGCTCTTCCCACTGACTCTCCAGAAAGGCAACAAGGGGCAAGGCAGAGATAAAAAAGGAGGAAGAATAGAGAAACCCAGACAGGGACTGGAAGTTCCATGATGAGCAAAACAACTAGCTCACCATCACCCTCTAGGGTAACTAAATCTTCTGCCAATTAACCTTGTTCACCATTACCTCCCCTGCCAAATGATAGCCACTCTGTTGACGTTAAGATATGGCAGTTCATTTCCACCCATTGTACTCACCACACATACTAGTGTGATAGAGGAGAATCGCAAACAGAACATCAAGTGGCATCTGAGGAGATTCCAATCTGCAGAATATGCTAAAATGGTGGCAGGGAGGATTCATCATTACATTGTCAGCAAGTTGTCATGTGTCCTTAGTGGGGTCTGGACAAGGGGTATAGAGACAGTGGCAGTAATTGGTTTCTGGTATCATGGTGTTTGGCTACAGTTGTGCCCCCAGATGGTATTTACCACACACACTGTGCACATTGCATTTGTTGATGAAAGGAACGGTTCCTGATCTCAAGGGAAACATTTCTATTCTAATAACAACATACCCATGATTTTGGAAGAGGGGCAGGTGGAGAAGAATTATTAGTCAACTTCTTCTTTTCTCCACATATACTGGGGGCTACTTATTGTGCTGCTACTGTCTCAGGTGCATCACTGGAGCTAGTCGTGGCCAGTGGAACCTTCATCATCCATCGCCCATTTTACTGCTATTGTTGATCCCATTCCCTTTCAGCTGCCTAATCATCCTTCTGCTTAAACACTAGGCCAACAGGGAATTTTTTCTCAGGACTTGTGCTTTAAAAAAAAAAATAGTCCAACAAAAAAAATAAACAATTTTTTGGGGGTTGTTTCTAAGTCCTACAAACCAATGCTTCCTTAGGGCTTGTGCCAAACAAGCTTAAGTCCTGCAAATCAATGTCCAAAAAACAGCAGAAAACATGGTGAAAAAGAAGTAAGCAAAGGGTTTATTTATACCATCAGCAGCTGTAGCAACATCAGCAAAACACATTCCAAAAGTTTTCAGAACAAGCCAGAAGGTAATTAATGTGTGATTGTGGTGGGACATCTCTATGGGATTTACTCCCAGAGTATGGGTTAGTAACGTATACACACAAACACAGTGCAGCTCCTAGGACTGGCCCCACTGTGTGTTTTCAGGGTAGTTAGCTACATTCTAGATGTAAACTATTGCCCTACTGACTACTGGCAAACAAAACAGTGTGTATGACCAGCACCGATGAATACTGCAGTGGAAACCCTTAGTTGCCCAACAGCAAGCATGCAGTCTGTGCAGAATTTCATTCCAGCTGGTTTTATTGCTAATGATGACCAAGATGATCAAGAAGTACTGTTGGGAGGCTTACATTTATAAAAATGAATCAGTATCTTACAGCAATGGAGTATCACATAGCAGATGTGGACAAAATGACAAAAGACAGAGAAACCCATGGCACATACTACTAACACCACCACTGATGATGATGAGAATGAGGAGTTGGGATTTGAAGGGTTGCTATTATCTACCACTCAGGACCACTGCTATGAACACTGATTAACCATTTGAGTACCAGAGGGGTGTGCAATGTATTGTTCCACACTGCATTGCATACCCCTCTGGAGCACAAAAGTTTTTTTTGTTTTTTTTTAACAATAATATGATAATAATACAAGCTTAAATTGGATTCAAAGATAATAATGCACCTAATTTATTCCTATGAATCAAGGTGATATACACATGTATCACTCCTCCACTACAATACACATTTGCCACATTCTTGTTTTTATTTTATTTTTGTATCTCTTTAAAATAGTGGTTAGTATAGCAACATATCTAGAGAAAAGCCTGATAAAATTTGTTTTCTGGCCTCAAGCATGCATAAAACAAGCCCAGACAAAAAAAAGCGTCTGTCCTACAGGTTTAGGCTAGCATTGCTAGATGGTGGTGGTGAATGCCATTTGGCATTGTTGCATTTGCTACTGCTGTACTTCCTGTTCCTGAGTCATCTAAGAAGTAGGAGGATTAGGCTGCTGGATGAGACTGAGATCACCAACACTGATATAATGTGATATGGTTATACCTTTCTTCCCAGATAATATTATGAGGAATAGTTATTCTGTACTCTAAGTAAAAGTGTTCCAAACTTCAATGTAACATATTGTGGAATGAGAGAGCTAGTGAACACAACAGAAAGTGCTAAGAGTCAAGTATAAGGTAAAACATAACAATATATTTATTTTAGCATAGCTAAGAATATCAGTTACAGATATATCATAGTAAGACTACAATAATATAGTAACATAGTAAATTAGGTTGAAAAAGACACAAGTTCATCAAGTTCAACCCTTGCCTCATAACCCAGAGAAATTAAAATTATATAAGCTTTCCTGCTGCCAAACACATTAGTCTATATCTGAACTTCCTGTTTTGATTACTAATACACAGTATAACCCTGTATGTTTCCACTTGAAACAAATGTATCTAATCTTCTCTTAAATGTATTAATTGTATCTGCCATTACCACAGCCTTGGGCAAAGAATTTGACAATTTAACAGACCTTACTGTAAAATACCCCTTCTTCTGCTGAAGTTGAAACCTCCTTTCCTCTAATCTTGAGGGGTGGTCCCTAGTTATTTGATTAGGTTTTGTAATGAGAAGCTCACCAGAAAGGTCCTTATATTGACCTCTCATTTACTTGTACATTATGACAAGATCTCCTCTTAGTCTTTTCTCTAGATAATAAATAAACCGAGTTTGTATACACGTTTGTCGTACATCAAGTCTTCCATTCCCTTAGTTTTGTTGCTCTTTGCTGTACTTTCTCCAGTTCTAGAATATCCTTTCAGATTTGGTGCCAAAAACTTCATTTCATATTTGAGGTGTGGTTTACCAATGATTTGTACAGTGGCAAAATGATGTTACCCACTCTTGCTTTTTTATGCAAGACAATACTTTGTTTTCTTTTGCTACTGCTGTTTGACACTTGCCACTGCCAAGTTTGTAGACAAGGATTCCCATGTCTTTCTCTAGCAAGGAGTCCCCTAAAATGATTCCATTAAGTTCATAAGTAGCATTGGGATTTTTTTCTTCCCAAATGCATGACTTTACACTTTTCCACATTAATCTTCATATTCCATTTGTTTGCCCTATCTGCCATTTAATTTATTTATGGGATTTATTGCCATTTTATGTAAATCCCTCTGTAGATAATTTTTTGTTCTGAATTTGTTAGCCTACATATGTAGTGTTATGTACAAATATTAATTATTCATTATCCAGATGGTTAAGTAACTTATTGCTTTGCAATGTGTGCTGTACCCCTCTGGCACTCAAAGTGTTAAATAGTTTAAATGCTTTTTTTTCATTGCCATTTCTTTCTTTACATTTGCTGGGATCTACTTATTTTGCCTTTGTTCTCCACTGCTATATACTGTTGAATATATTTCTACAACCTAAATTTAAATTCTGACCATTTTTCCTCAGTATGTTTTGCATTGATGCTCTTGACATTTTTAAGTTAGCTTTCTTAAATTTAATAGTTTTGGTTGAACCTATACAGTTGATCTTAGATGTAACTATATTGTTATCACTGCTTGCCAAGCGTTCACCTTTAATATTGGACATCATGTCTACACTATTTATTTTCTCTAGGTCCAATCCATTGTTATTCTTGTTGGCCACCATTTGTGACATGTATCTATCCCTAAGCAAAACTTCACAAAAACAGAATGTTGGGGTATTTGGTGTAAACCTCCTTTGCTCCCTTCTCAGTGTTTGCATGGGAAGGCAAGGTTGCCAAGATGTTGGCAGTGGACATGTTGCCATATTCTTGTGTTGAAAACAAATTATTTAGAGGACTGATGTCATGTGTTGCTCCCTGCTGGCATATCCCAAGTCACAGTTATTTTTCCAGGATGGCTGTGTCAGAATTGTATAAGCAGGTGATTATTGTGGAGGGCAAAGGGCTGGAAAGCTCATATGGCAAGAAAATCCACCTGACAACAGATATGTGGACAAGTGGGCAGAGCACAGACCATATGACTGTGACAGCTCACTGGTTTTTGTAATTATTATTATTACATATTGCAATATTTTAAATATCCATTAGTATTGTTTTTATTTATTTTTGAATTGTATATTAAATATTTATTACTGGAGCCATATTGCTTTTTCTTGACATTTGGAGGATTCTGTCTACACATAATTAATTAACCCAGTGCTGCAGATCAGGAGGTTACACCTAGTAGAGGCAGTGCAATCTCCCTGCAGGCCTTTTTTGTTATCTTTTATAAGAAATTTGCTAACTTCATCCAATTGTGAGTGTGATTTTTTCCATCTTATTGATATTTGCTACTAATACGGTATTGGGTACCCCCCTCTTTGTTTGTGTCTTTTTGAGTTGCTTTTGTGCAAGTTTGTCTGCCTGTCAGATACAGCACTAGAATGTGACTCATTGTCCTCTTCAGTGTTTTTATGTGGGTTATTAGTAGTACTGGTGCTGGTGGAACTTTTGGTGGGACTTTGACAAACTGCATTGTCCTCTGGAAGAGAGAGATCACCATCATTTATTGCACACGCTGCAGCAACCATGGCTGCAGTCAGTTTTTTGACTATCACTTTACTCACATGTCCCTGCACTGCTACTGCTCATTTAACCCTACCTCTTGTGCATTTTCTGGACATTACTTCACTACTGTGTGTGTTCTTACTGTAAAGTATACCATAGAACTGCTTGTGTGTGATATCTTGTCCTGGCTCTCTACAAAATACACTTTCTCATCTAGTGTTAGTCTGCCTCAGTCACAGCTCATATCAGGGATCCTGTCTCTAACACTATTTTAAATTAACTGTCCCGCCCTATCTATATAAAAAAAAAAATAAAAAAAAACACACTTCCTGTTTTCTTTCCACAGACTCCACCAACACAGAGATCAGGAAGGAACTTGGATCACAGCTACCTGTGTCTTCCCAATCACACAGAATTTTGGCGTATTTGGGGTACGCTACATGCAAAACACTATACACAAAATGCTACATGGTAACACTATATGCAAAATACAATACATGTAACGCAACAGACAATACATAATACAAAAAATGCAATGTGCACAATGCTACACACAATATACAAAAACACCAATATGCAAAATGCAAAAAAAAAAAAAAACTAAAAAAAAAGTATTATACAAAGCGCTATATGCTGTACGCAAAACTCTAAAACACAATTTGGCAACATGCTATATGCAATACAATACATGCAATGCTCAACATACTATTCATAAAATGCTATATGCAATACGCTATACACAAAACACTATAGGCATAGAACACGATACACAATATGCTTAGTAAAACACTAAAAGCAAAACACAATTTCTATACACAAAATGCTATAAGCAAAACTCTATAGTATATGCATATACGATATATCCCAAAAGCTATAAACAACACGCAAAGCACTATAAGCAAAATGTTACATGCAATATGCAAAACACTATAAGCAATACACTATGAGCAATAACTTATATGCAATACACAAACTACTATACGCAAATCATTATATGCTGCATGCAAAATGCTAAATGAAATTCGCAAAACACTATATACAAAGTTGAATAAGCAAACTGCTATACACAAAACAATACGCTATATGCAAAACGCTATATACAATATGCAAAATGCTATAAGCAGTACACAATATGCAAAAAAGCAATATGCAAAATGCTATACACCAAAGGCTATAAGCAAAACACTACACTCAAAACACACTGCATGCAATACATACACTCACACACGCTGTAACACACTCTGACAGGATCTCACATGCTCACACACATACTCAATCACACACTCACACACGCTCACATGCTCGCTGATGAAGAGTTGTGTAAGGCAGTGCTTTGCAATGTGTTGCACATCATTTTGGAGTTTAGAGGGATAAGCACTGAAAACAAGACAATCAGGAAAAACATTGGCATCTTTCTGGATTCACCTGGATGTTGGGGGAAAATCATTCTACATGTAAATCTACTTTTCATTTTTTAACCCTATTAGTGACAGATATTGGGATGTAATCTGGTGTGATCTGGTGGATAACATACATAATGGCCACTCCTGTGTAGAATGTCTTCTATAATGTCTGTCATCATAACATACTTCCTTTAAAAACATTCTATATTTACCTAAGCATAAAACTGCAGAGGACTTTTATTATTTATTTATTAGCTGCTCAGGCAAAGCCATGCCAATGTTGCTAGTCAAGGTAGGAATGTACTAATGATTTGGAAGGAGCACCTTACTGTCATATATTATTCTATTATATGTAATATATGAGTATCTATAGTTAGCCAGGGGAGATCATGGTGTTGCAGGGGTTGTATTGCAAAAATATTGATTGTCCCAAGATTTCTCATTTTTATGCAATAGCATAAAAAATACATTTGTATAATAAAAAGGAAAATTTTGGCTATTCAGAATACCAATACAAATTATTACATACATTTCAAAGTAGTGTAGCCCTTTTGGGGGCTAAAGGAAAGTAGGCTATAGATATATATATATATATAGATATAGATATATAAAGACAATTGATTAATTGAGTGTGAATGGCAAAACCTTTCCCTCATGGTTTATAATCCTTTTCCTCTTTTCCTTTCCTTCAGTTCAGTACAGTAACCCTAATAGTGTCTTTAATAGGGGTGACACTCTCTCTCTTCATTTTGAAGTGCATGAAGGGTATCTTTGCAAATACATATAATAATAATAATATCAAAGTATTTTACCAGGAAGGATACATTGAGATTGTCTCTCATTTTAGTATGTCCTAGGGGTATATATATTATTACCCAATCTAATGGCACTCATTTTATCTACCTCGGAAGGATGAAAGGCTGAGTCGACCCTGCTGGGACTAGAACCTGTTACCTTGTTACCTTGGTGCCTTAACCAACTGAGCCATCTCACCATTTCAGTTTATAGAGAAGGATATGGCAATTTGATCCTGCTTGAAGTCTGTTTTCACCTAACAGGATCTGAAGGCTCCTAGTTGCTGCTGCTTCTATGTGTTAAAAACCTGAGGATCACACTGTATCAGTGACAGTGACCTTTCCATAATGGTTACATGTGCCTGATACTCTCTCCTCAGTTTTGAAGTATTTTTTCAATAAGGACTTTTATCTTCACCTCTTATAATGAGATGCATTGTATTTTAAGAAATGATTGCTGTGTGTAATGTTTCAGTTTGCAACGATTTTGGTTGGTCAAGAAGCCATACTGATGATAATTGAAGGGATTTTTTAGGTGAGCTGTGTGAATTTGATTGTGTAAAGGATGTGAGGAGGTAAGCAGCAACCTAGACAATGGCAAGGCAGTAGATGTAGTATATCTAGACTTTGCAAAGGCATTTAATACAGTGCCACACAGAAGGCTGGTGTATAAAATAAGGAAATTGGGGCTAGGAGATAACCTTTGCAATTGGATACAAAACTGGCTGAAGGATAGGGAACAGTGTGTGGTTGTAAATGGAAAATTCTCCAGTACAGTTAAAGTGGAGAGTGGAGTACCTCAGGGTTCAGTATTGGGTCCACTGCTTTTTAACATGTTTATAAATGACCTGGAAATAGATATAGAAAGCAAAATATCAATATTTGCAGACAATACTAAATTATGCAAAGTCATTAATTCAGAACAGGATATTTTCTCTCTACAGAGAGACTTACATACAATGTCAGATTGGGCAAACATGTGGAATATGAAGTTTAATGTGGGGAAGTGTAAAGTCATGCATTTGGGAGGAAACAATCCCAAGGCTACTTATAAACTTAATGGAATAATTTTAGGTAACTCATTGCTAGAAAAAGACCTGGGTATCCTTGTCAACTACAAACTTGGAAACAGTGACCAATGTTCAACAGCAGTAGCAAAGGCAAACAAAGTCCTGTCTTGCATAAAAAGAGGTATCGAAGCAAGAGTGGATAACATTGTTTTGCCATTATACAAATCAATGGTAAGACATCACCTTGCGTATGCAGTGCAATTTTGGGCACCGGTTCTGAAAAAGGATATACTAGAACTAGAGAGGGTACAGCGGAGAGCAACAAAATTAATTAAGGGAATGGAGGACTTGACATATGAGGAACGACTAAACAAACTTGGTTTATTTACTCTAGAGAAAAGACGACTAAGAGGAGACCTTATCACACTGTACAAGTATATGAGAGGTCAATACAAGGATCTCTGCTGTGAGCTATTTATTCCAAGGCCTGATCAGGTGACCAGGGGACACCCCTTAAGGTTAGAGGAAAGGAGGTTTAAACTTCAGCAGAGGAAGGGTTTTTTTACGGTAAGATCTGTCAAATTGTGGAATTCATTGCCCAGGGAGGTAGTTATGGCAGATACAATAGATACATTTAAGAGAAGATTAGATACATTTCTTTCAAAAGGGAACATACAGAGTTATACTGTTTATCAGTAGGCTGATCAGGAAGGTCTGATAAAGACTAATTTAATTGGTAGCAGGAAAGCTATAAAATTCTCAGTTACTGAGGTATGAGGCGAAGGTTGAACTTGATGGACTTGTGTCTTTTTTCAACCTAATTTACTATGTTACTATGTTACTATGATGATTAAAAAAGTAGAATAAGGGGTAAAAATAAGAATAGAATAGAGCAGCGCTAAACCTCTATATGAGTCAGAATATAAAGATGTAATAATATAAATAGGAGAGCAATAAATAAAAAAATTGAAATATATAATCAGTGACTGGGTAAGCAAATGAAAATAGAATATATGTAATTAAAGGTGAATAGAAATGCAAAACTGCAACATTGATTTCAATCTAAAAATCGGTACTCACAGTCATATTAACTACTATAGGAATTGTAGCCGATTTCCTCTTCAAATATACAAGTAAAATAGTTCAGAATACAAGTTCTGTACCATATGAGTCATCCTTACTACTATCAAAATTTCCATTATTTATATTTATATAACTTTACTTCCAATATATCTAGTGAAGTTCTATCTCTCCTCTTTTATACTCTGGACTCTCAAGTGTAAAACAGATTAGGCTGTGTGTTTTTATTTGTTTCCTTTAATATGTACAATTTTAATTCATGCCGTTCTGAGAGCTCATCACTGGAGACAGTATCCTATATAACTGGTGAGTATTACATGCTGAGCTTCACAATGGTATGTTTATAATGTATTTTGTCAAAATGACATTTAAAAAGTTTACAGGGAGAAAAGCGCTATAAAAATCACAAATTATTATTATTATTAAAATGTTGCCCTATTAAAACAGCATCAAACATTACACTGTCAATCTTTAATCTTGGGTACAGTTAGGTTAAGGTAATTAGGGTAGAGTTAGGATAGGTTAGGATAGTTAGGTTAGTGAAGGTTAGATTAAAGGGATAGTAATACTTTGTTTTTTCTTTATTTTATTTTGTAGGCATTAAACAAACATGAAGAACAATATAAGTCTTATCTCTCAAACCTTTATGGTTTGAGAGAGATTCACAAGCAAAGTTTCCCTCTTCCACCCCTTTTACCTAGTGTAAGTCATCTCTTCTCAGATGTGGAATCTGGTTGTAAGACCAGACAGATAACAGCAGGGGACAATCTTCTTCCTATCAGAACAATGAAAGTCCTGCCCCCCTTGACAAGTTTTTCAGGTTTTTCCCTTTTCTTAATTGAAGATTGTCCCTCTCTGCAGTCTACCTGGGCACCTCCCTTCTGATCTGGCTGAACAGTGTTATATCAGTAAAAGGGGTGGGAGTGGGATACTTTGTCATTGATTTACTCTTGAACTACAACTCTGACAGAATTGAAATAACACTCTCCAAAGTCCAAATACTATGATGATTAATTAGAGCTGCTTTTATTATGAAACATTACTATCCCTTTAAGTTACAGTAGCTTTGTGGGGTACAGTTAGAGGTTAGAAGGTGGTTTTGGTTTGGGTTATTTTTTATAAGGTAGTTTGTTTTAATAAGACAATATTTTAAATTCATCATAATGATAGATACTCTTTTAAAAGGTTGACAGTTTAATGCAAGTGACATTTTAAGTGAGTTATTATGACACATGCTCACAAATGCATGTCATTTCAATAGTGAGCTCTTAAAGACAGTATCATAGGTCAGTTTTATAGATTGCAGGTGACTGTATGGTCATTTCAGTGCAGCTAATGACATTTGTGCCAACCATGGGAACAGTAGTCTGTGCCTCAAAATTAATAATTGCATCCATTATAGAACTGCAAAGTACGGTTTGTCACATTATAAGTTTGTTTCCATTTCCATGAGATGTAATAAATCATCAGATTTTCCCTTTTAAAACATATGTTTTCTTCTCATCCTAAAACACCCTACTTTCTCTGTATAACTCATTTACTTTTTCATTTTTAAACACTTTATGAAATTCTCAAAGCATTGTTTAAATTACAACCTAAAATGATAAGAAATGTATTTATCATTTGTAACCTATTTTGTAACTTAAAAATGGAAGGAAAGGGTAACTGTTTAAGAATATTCAGTTTATTTGTTATGTTTAGGAGCTAAGTATATTGGACATCCATCAAAACAACATTTTATTATAAAGCTATAGTGGGTAGAAAGTATTCAGATTGCTAAACTCTTTCTGTATAAATCAGGCTCAGAATAGTTTTCTTAAGAAACAGTGCATACATATACATACATATTTCTCATTGACCTCTCAAAAATAAGAATTAAGCTCTTTGAATCAATTCCACACACATATACACACCACTGTCTCTGTAAACGACAGAGGAGCACAAGGCATATTGCAAAGATGGATACTGCAAACTACTCTGGGGAGAAGAGATAAAGGGATAAATTATGTGAAAGGATATTTCTTTATCTTACAGCAGTGAGATTCATATACTAAGGAAAAATTATGTAATGTTCAGCTAAACTTTCCCATTCATTTAAATGGGGTATTTTTTCTTTATAGTATAGATGTATTTAATGCAGGCAGCTGGAAAGCACTTACTTGTTTAAAAAATGAGAAAAAAGGAGGGTATTGTTTATGCATTTTCAAGGATCTTAGTGTAGTCCTAGATATATGGCAAGACTGTGGTGGGACTACAGGGGCCAGATTTGCATGAACATCCCTGTTTTGTCATCGTTTATAGAGTATAGTCACTCTAGCTCAGTGGTTCTCAACTCCTGTCCTCAGGATCCACTAACAGGCCAGGACTTAGGGATTTCTCTGCTAAAGCACAGGTGTGGTGATCAGAGGCTCATTCACATTGATTAACTCACCTTTGCTCTAACAATGAAATCATCAAATCCTGGCCTGTTAGTGGGTCTTGAGGACAGGAGTTGAGAACCACTGCTCTAGCTGGTATATTTTGAGGCACACCAACAACTCTTACAGCAATTTTGCTCAAAGTCATTGTGAGTAGTGTTGAGCGAGCGTGCTCGGCCGATGCTCGGATCGGCTCGAGCATCGCTCTGCTCGGCACATGGCGGTACTCGTCGAGTACCGCCATGTGCTCTCCCGCCATGTTCGGGTGGCGGGGATCTGTGCCGGAAGAGGCACAGATCAGAAGACGCTCCGCTGGACCACCAGGGACTGGAGGTACGGGGGCATTGCGGAGATGAAGGGGGCATTGCGGAGATGAAGGGGGACATTGTGGAAGAGGGGCATAGACTCTATGCCCCTCTTCCACAATGTCCCCCTTCATCTCCGCTATGCCCCTCTTCCACAATGTCCCCCTTCATCTCCGCTATGCCCCTCTTCCACAATGTCCCCCTTCATCTCCGCTATGCCCCTCTTCCACAATGTCCCCCTTCATCTCCTCTATGCCATAGAGGAGATGAAGGGGGACATTGTGGAAGAGGGGCATAGCGGAGATGAAGGGGGACATTGTGGAAGAGGGGCATAGCGGAGATGAAGGGGGACATTGTGGAAGAGGGGCATAGCGGAGATGAAGGGGGACATTGCGGAGATGAAGGGGGACATTGCGGAGATGAAGGGGGCATTCAGAGATGAAGGGGGCATAGCGGAGATGAAGGGGGGCATTGACCAGGCACCCTCCCCTCATCAGAGCAGGGGGTGCCTGGTGTAATGCTCGTGTCGCCCCATTCATTTGAATGGGGCTCGGGTGCTCGGCCGAGCACTCGAGCATCAGGGGGTGCTCGGTCAGAGCACCCGAGCACCCGAGCATCGGGGTGCTCGCTCAACACTAATTGTGAGGTAATGTTGAAGTAGGTGGCCATGCACAGATTGACTTTTCTTTCCAAGAGGTGTTCCAGGAGTGTGTTCAAAGGAACAATTTTGATGTGAGAATCTTGAAGCAGGTCCCAATTTAACATTTCTGAATGGTTCCACAAGGAAACAATCTCTGTGTAATCTCAGTGCATTCCTAACAAGTGTACAACTAAAGCGTGAGTCTGGAGTGGCATAATTGAATTTATAGAGCCTTTATGGTACCAGGTATATAGTATGGAACATCTTGAAGAACTTTTCCCATAGTCTGATGTTCTGAAATATGTTAATTTAATCTTCTTCCAGTATTGATTATCAGAAAAAAGGGCTTCCAGCTCTGGATGCAATATGGTAAGAAGTACATTTGGTGAGCAGCAACTGGTGTTTGATGGTATGACCCAACTGTTTTCCTCTTTAAGAACTAGTCTCTTGAACTCTGTGGGGCTGTTGGCTGACGTAGTGGCTCTTTTTTTCTTGTATCTTGTGTAGGCTGGCCATGTTTTGTAGCTCATAATCAATATATATGAAAACATATTCCTGCTTCACAGTTGGCCATGACAGAAACTCTCCTGTCCTGGCTATGAGTGATACTGTAAACATTACCTTGCCATTTCATAAATGTACATGCAACATTGCTTGGAATCATGGGTTGTAGCTAGTGTTGAGCGAGCATGCTCGGCCGATGCTCGGATCGGCTCGAGCATCGCTCTGCTCGGCACATGGCGGTACTCGTACGAGTACCGCATGTGCTCGCCCGCCATGTTCGGGTCTCCTCCCCGCACGTTTTGCGGCTGCTGCGCAGCCAATAAACGTGCATGGAGGCTCTGACATCAGTGTAATGCCAGCAGCCATGTTGGCTGCTGGCATTACACTGATTGGCTGGCCAGAACCCGTGGTCGGGTGCTGTATAGCACCTGACCAGCGAGTTCGGCTCAGTCTTAGCCAGGGAGAGATGAGGATAGGAAGGGAAAGTCAGTGTAGGGAGAAAAAAAGCAAATTTGTGAAAAAAAAAGAACCAAAAGTCCTTTTTAGGACTACTGTGTGTGGGGGCAGCAGTTTATTTTGTGTGGGGGGAAAAAACAAAAAAAAAAAAATTTCATATATTCTGTTTAGTGTGCAAAGTTGCAGATTAGAGCACATTCTGTTTAGTGTGCAAAGTTGCAGATTAGAGCACATTCTGTTTAGTGTGCAAAGTTGCAGATTAGAGCACATTCTGTTTAGTGTGCAAAGTTGCAGATTAGAGCACATTCTGTTAAGTCTTCAAACTAAAATATCAAAGTCACATATTCAATTCAGTGTGCGTCACCGCAGTTTAGCAGCATATTCTGTGTACTCTGCACAGTTGCAGAATAGGAAGAAATACTGTTAAGTCTTCAAACTAAAATATCAAAGTCACATATTCCATTCAGTGTGCTTCGCTGCAGTTTAGCAGCCTATTCTGTGTACTCTGCACAGTTGCAGAATAGGAAGAAATACTGTTAAGTCTTCAAACTAAAATATCAAAGTCACATATTCCATTCAGTGTGCTTCGCCGCAGTTTAGCAGCCTATTCTGTGTACTCTGCACAGTTGCAGAATAGGAAGAAATACTGTTAAGTCTTCAAACTAAAATATCAAAGTCACATATTCCATTCAGTGTGCGTCACCGCAGTTTAGCAGCCTATTCTGTGTACTCTGCACAGTTGCAGAATAGGAAGAAATACTGTTAAGTCTTCAAACTAAAATATCAAAGTCACATATTCCATTCAGTGTGCGTCACCGCCGTTTAGCAGCCTATTCTGTGTACTCTGCACAGTTGCAGAATAGGAAGAAATACTGTTAAGTCTTCAAACTAAAATATCAAAGTCACATATTCCATTCAGTGTGCTTCGCCGCAGTTTAGCAGCCTATTCTGTGTACTCTGCACAGTTGCAGAATAGGAAGAAATACTGTTAAGTCTTCAAACTAAAATATCAAAGTCACATATTCCATTCAGTGTGCGTCACCGCCGTTTAGCAGCCTATTCTGTGTACTCTGCACAGTTGCAGAATAGGAAGAAATACTGTTAAGTCTTCAAACTAAAATATCAAAGTCACATATTCCATTCAGTGTGCTTCGCCGCAGTTTAGCAGCCTATTCTGTGTACTCTGCACAGTTGCAGAATAGGAAGAAATACTGTTAAGTCTTCAAACTAAAATATCAAAGTCACATATTCCATTCAGTGTGCTTCGCCGCAGTTTAGCAGCCTATTCTGTGTACTCTGCACAGTTGCAGAATAGGAAGAAATACTGTTAAGTCTTCAAACTAAAATATCAAAGTCACATATTCCATTCAGTGTGCGTCACCGCCGTTTAGCAGCCTATTCTGTGTACTCTGCACAGTTGCAGAATAGGAAGAAATACTGTTAAGTCTTCAAACTAAAATATCAAAGTCACATATTCCATTCAGTGTGCTTCGCCGCAGTTTAGCAGCCTATTCTGTGTACTCTGCACAGTTGCAGAATAGGAAGAAATACTGTTAAGTCTTCAAACTAAAATATCAAAGTCACATATTCCATTCAGTGTGCTTCGCTGCAGTTTAGCAGCCTATTCTGTGTACTCTGCACAGTTGCAGAATAGGAAGAAATACTGTTAAGTCTTCAAACTAAAATATCAAAGTCACATATTCCATTCAGTGTGCTTCGCCGCAGTTTAGCAGCCTATTCTGTGTACTCTGCACAGTTGCAGAATAGGAAGAAATACTGTTAAGTCTTCAAACTAAAATATCAAAGTCACATATTCCATTCAGTGTGCTTCGCCGCAGTTTAGCAGCCTATTCTGTGTACTCTGCACAGTTGCAGAATAGGAAGAAATACTGTTAAGTCTTCAAACTAAAATATCAAAGTCACATATTCCATTCAGTGTGCGTCACCGCAGTTTAGCAGCCTATTCTGTGTACTCTGCACAGTTGCAGAATAGGAAGAAATACTGTTAAGTCTTCAAACTAAAATATCAAAGTCACATATTCCATTCAGTGTGCTTCGCCGCAGTTTAGCAGCCTATTCTGTGTACTCTGCACAGTTGCAGAATAGGAAGAAATACTGTTAAGTCTTCAAACTAAAATATCAAAGTCACATATTCCATTCAGTGTGCTTCGCCGCAGTTTAGCAGCCTATTCTGTGTACTCTGCACAGTTGCAGAATAGGAAGAAATACTGTTAAGTCTTCAAACTAAAATATCAAAGTCACATATTCCATTCAGTGTGCGTCACCGCAGTTTAGCAGCATATTCTGTGTACTCTGCACAGTTGCAGAATAGGAAGAAATACTGTTAAGTCTTCAAACTAAAATATCAAAGTCACATATTCCATTCAGTGTGCTTCGCTGCAGTTTAGCAGCCTATTCTGTGTACTCTGCACAGTTGCAGAATAGGAAGAAATACTGTTAAGTCTTCAAACTAAAATATCAAAGTCACATATTCCATTCAGTGTGCTTCGCCGCAGTTTAGCAGCCTATTCTGTGTACTCTGCACAGTTGCAGAATAGGAAGAAATACTGTTAAGTCTTCAAACTAAAATATCAAAGTCACATATTCCATTCAGTGTGCTTCGCCGCAGTTTAGCAGCCTATTCTGTGTACTCTGCACAGTTGCAGAATAGGAAGAAATACTGTTAAGTCTTCAAACTAAAATATCAAAGTCACATATTCCATTCAGTGTGCGTCACCGCCGTTTAGCAGCCTATTCTGTGTACTCTGCACAGTTGCAGAATAGGAAGAAATACTGTTAAGTCTTCAAACTAAAATATCAAAGTCACATATTCCATTCAGTGTGCTTCGCTGCAGTTTAGCAGCCTATTCTGTGTACTCTGCACAGTTGCAGAATAGGAAGAAATACTGTTAAGTCTTCAAACTAAAATATCAAAGTCACATATTCCATTCAGTGTGCTTCGCCGCAGTTTAGCAGCCTATTCTGTGTACTCTGCACAGTTGCAGAATAGGAAGAAATACTGTTAAGTCTTCAAACTAAAATATCAAAGTCACATATTCCATTCAGTGTGCTTCGCCGCAGTTTAGCAGCCTATTCTGTGTACTCTGCACAGTTGCAGAATAGGAAGAAATACTGTTAAGTCTTCAAACTAAAATATCAAAGTCACATATTCCATTCAGTGTGCGTCACCGCAGTTTAGCAGCCTATTCTGTGTACTCTGCACAGTTGCAGAATAGGAAGAAATACTGTTAAGTCTTCAAACTAAAATATCAAAGTCACATATTCCATTCAGTGTGCTTCGCCGCAGTTTAGCAGCCTATTCTGTGTACTCTGCACAGTTGCAGAATAGGAAGAAATACTGTTAAGTCTTCAAACTAAAATATCAAAGTCACATATTCCATTCAGTGTGCTTCGCCGCAGTTTAGCAGCCTATTCTGTGTACTCTGCACAGTTGCAGAATAGGAAGAAATACTGTTAAGTCTTCAAACTAAAATATCAAAGTCACATATTCCATTCAGTGTGCGTCACCGCAGTTTAGCAGCCTATTCTGTGTACTCTGCACAGTTGCAGAATAGGAAGAAATACTGTTAAGTCTTCAAACTAAAATATCAAAGTCACATATTCCATTCAGTGTGCTTCGCCGCAGTTTAGCAGCCTATTCTGTGTACTCTGCACAGTTGCAGAATAGGAAGAAATACTGTTAAGTCTTCAAACTAAAATATCAAAGTCACATATTCCATTCAGTGTGCTTCGCCGCAGTTTAGCAGCCTATTCTGTGTACTCTGCACAGTTGCAGAATAGGAAGAAATACTGTTAAGTCTTCAAACTAAAATATCAAAGTCACATATTCCATTCAGTGTGCGTCACCGCAGTTTAGCAGCCTATTCTGTGTACTCTGCACAGTTGCAGAATAGGAAGAAATACTGTTAAGTCTTCAAACTAAAATATCAAAGTCACATATTCCATTCAGTGTGCTTCGCCGCAGTTTAGCAGCCTATTCTGTGTACTCTGCACAGTTGCAGAATAGGAAGAAATACTGTTAAGTCTTCAAACTAAAATATCAAAGTCACATATTCCATTCAGTGTGCTTCGCCGCAGTTTAGCAGCCTATTCTGTGTACTCTGCACAGTTGCAGAATAGGAAGAAATACTGTTAAGTCTTCAAACTAAAATATCAAAGTCACATATTCCATTCAGTGTGCTTCGCCGCAGTTTAGCAGCCTATTCTGTGTACTCTGCACAGTTGCAGAATAGGAAGAAATACTGTTAAGTCTTCAAACTCAAATATCAAAGTCACATATTCCGTGTAAGATGAAGAAGGCGGGTAAAAAGGGACGGGGAAGTGGACGTGATCCTGATAGTTCAGGGCGCGGGTCAGGACGCGGAGAAACTGTGCCTGGTGCCAGAGCACAAGAAAGAAAGACATCCACCATACCTAGCTTCATGTCTCATTTTACAGGGCGTCGCAGGACATCACTCTCGAGGTCCGACCACTGCGAACAGGTGGTCGGTTGGATGTCAGCTGATACTGCTTCCAGTCGGTTAAGCACCACCCTGTCTTCCACCAAGTCCACTCTCAGTAGCCAAGAGTCTGGTCAACATAATCCTCACTCTGATCATCCTTCCTCCCACCATAGACGGTCTGGTCAAAGAAGTGATCCCACACTGGGATATAGTGAGGAGCTCGTCTCATCACCAATCCTTTATTTGACCCTCTCTCCAAGCACGCTTGCAGAGGAACATGACATCTTGTGCCCTGATTCACAACCTCTAGAGTGTACCCAATCACAAGAAGATGACAGATGTGAACGGCATTTAAGGTCAAAGGAAGTAGTGGATGATGATGATGATGATGAGACACAGTTGCCATTAAATCAACCACTATTACTGTCTCAAGACCTTGTTGAGGAGGATGTTATACAGTTGTCAATGACTGAGTATGTGGTGGGATCAAGACATGAGGAGGATGATCAGAGTGAGGAAGTGGAGGACGACTTGGTGGACGATGAGGTGACTGACCCCACCTGGGAAGGTGTAGAGCCGAGCGATGACAGCAGTCCTGAGGGTGAGCCATCTGCAGCACCGCAACAGGCTGGAAGAGGCAGTGGTGTGGCTACAGAAAGAAGGCGGACCGCACCAAACCGGCCCGCAAATGTTCCACGGAGCACCCCCTTGCGTAAATCTCCCTTGCCAAGGGGTAGGTGTTCCGCGGTATGGCGTTTTTTTAAGGAAAGTGCGGACGACAAAAGAATTGTAGTTTGCAACCTGTGCCACACCAGAATGAGCCGAGGCATGAACACTAGAAAACTCACCACCACCAGCATGATCCGACACATGGCATCCAAGCACCGTAATAAGTGTGAGGAACGCCCGGATCGCCCATCTGTGTCTGCAGGCCACACCACTGCCTCCTCTTCCCCTGTTTTC
This sequence comes from Rhinophrynus dorsalis, assembly GCA_037306005.1. Taxonomy (NCBI): domain Eukaryota; kingdom Metazoa; phylum Chordata; class Amphibia; order Anura; family Rhinophrynidae; genus Rhinophrynus; species Rhinophrynus dorsalis. Next base: position 304,302,745 of record CM074720.1, on the reverse strand, counting down.
GTTGTCGGCCAATCGCCTGTCGAAGGCGCAGGCCCGCATACCTCCCGCCCTGCACCTGTAACATCTGAAGCACCATCAGCGACCACATCCACTTCCCTGTCCCAGCACAGCGTCCAAATGTCGTTACCCCAGGCATTTGAGCGCAAGCGAAAATACCCAGCCACCCACCCACAGGCCATAGCACTAACCTCACACCTTTCCAAATTACTGGCCATCGAAATGCTGCCATTTAGGCTTGTGGACACTGAGTCCTTCCGCAGCCTGATGGCAGCAGCTGTCCCTCGGTACGCGGTCCCCAGCCGCCACTACTTTTACCGGTGTGCCATCCCCGCATTACACCACCATGTGTCCCGTAACATCACCCGTGCCCTGACCAACGCAGTTACTGGGAAGGTCCACTTAACGACTGACACATGGACAAGTGCTTGTGGCCAGGGACGCTACATTTCCCTGATGGCACACTGGGTGAATGTCGTGGAGGCTGGGAGCGACTCAGACCCTGGGATGGCACGGGTGCTACCCACGCCGAGGATTGCGGGCCCTACCTCCATCAGGGTTTCCGCCAGCACCTACGTTATTGGCTCCTCCTCCTCCGTTTCCACCTCCGAATTCTCTACACGCAGCGCCACTCCCCCATCAGCCAGTAGCTGGAAGCAGTGTAGCACTGCAGTGGGGAAGCGTCAACAGGCCGTGCTGAAGCTGATCTGCCTTGGGGACAAACAGCACACGGCCTCAGAGCTGTTGCAGGGGATTAGTCACCAGACCGAGCAGTGGCTCTCGCCACTCAACCTGCAACCAGGCATGGTTGTGTGTGATAATGGGCGTAACTTGGTGGCGGCTTTGGAGCTCGGCAAGCTCACACACGTACCATGCCTAGCGCATGTATTTAATTTAGTGGTGCAGCGATTTCTAAAAACCTACCCCAATGTGCATGATCTCTTGACCAAGGTGCGCCGCGTGTGTGCACATTTCCGTAAGTCATCTACAGCTTCGGCCGGCCTGTTGAAGTTGCAGCAGCGCTTACAATTGCCAGCTCACCGGCTGCTGTGTGACGTGAGCACGCGCTGGAACTCCACCTTCCACATGTTGGCCCGGCTTTGTGAGCAGCAGAGGGCAGTAGTGGAGTACCAGCTGTTACACGGTCGTCGCCTCTCCGTTCAACTTCCTGTAATCAGAAGTGAGGAGTGGGAATGGATGTCAGACCTCTGTGAGGTTTTACGCAATTTTGAGGAATCGACACAGATGGTGAGCGGCGATAACGCTATTATCAGTGTAACCATCCCACTTCTGTGTCTACTGAAACGCTCGCTGCTCACAATTAAAACTGACGCTTTGCATGTGGAAGAGGTGGAAATGCGGGAGGAAGAGCTTACACAAGGTGATAGCCAGAGCACCCTCACTTCGTCTTCTCAGCGACAATTGGAGGAGGCGGAGGAGGAGGAGGAGGAAGACACGGTTGCCTCCGCTACAGAGGGTAGCCATGGAACTTTAGTTCCATCTCTTCAGCGTGGGTGGGCAGAAGAGGAGGAAGAGGATGAGGAGATTGAGAGTCATCCTCCTGGTGAGGACAGCGAAATCTTGCCTGTTGGTACTCTGGCACACATGGCTGACTTTATGTTAGGCTGCCTTTCCCGTGACCCACGCGTTATACGCATTTTAGACAACACGGATTACTGGGTGTTCACCCTTCTGGACCCCCGCTACAAAGAGAATTTCTCATCTCTCATTCCTCCGGTGGAGAGGACAAGCAAAATGGTGCAATACCAGAAGGTTCTTGTTGAAAAATTGCTCCAAAATTTTCCATCTGACAACGCTGGCGGCAGAGTACGTGCTACCTTGGCCAACCGAGAAGGGGAGAAAAGGGGAGCACACAGCAGTTCCGACAAAGGCAGGGCAACACTCTCCAAGGCGTGGGACACCTTCATGACACCCCGCCAGCACCCTCACCCTGATGCGCAGCCTAGTGTCACAAGGAGGGAAAAGTTTTGGAAGATGGTGAAGGAGTACGTAGCAGACCGTGTCAGCGTCCTCAATGATCCCTCTGTGCCTTACAACTACTGGGTGTCCAAGCTGGACACGTGGTATGAACTGGCACTCTACGCCTTGGAGGTGCTGGCCTGCCCTGCCGCCAGCGTTCTGTCTGAGCGGGTATTTAGTGCTGCTGGTGGCATCATAACAGATAAGCGTATCCGCCTTTCCACCGACAATGCTGATAGGTTGACACTTATAAAAATGAACAAGGCCTGGATTTCCCCTGACTTCTCCACTCCACTGGAGGAAAGCCCCGGGGGAACATAAACTCACTTTATATATGTTATTTACAATGATGGGAATACTCTGTATTCCCATTCACCCCTTCCACCCAAAAAACGGGTATATGGTTGACTCTTAATCTTCTCATCCTCCTCCTCCTCTTCCATATGCCCTGGGATATAATTTTTATATAGGGCCAGCTCACCAGCGGGCCCTGTGATATAATTTTTATATAGGGCCAGCTCACCAGCGGGCCCTGTTTGACAATTTTTATATAGGTCAGCTCACCAGCGGGCCTTCTCATATAATGTTTTATTGGGTCAGCTCTCTAGCGGGCCCTCTCATATAATGTTTTATAGCGTCAGCTCACTAGCGGGCCTTCGCATATAATGTTTAGGATGGTCAGCTCCGCAGCAGACCCTCACCCATAATGTTTTAGATGGTCGGCTCAGCGCACGTTTCCCTCTTAATCATGGCCCCAGTTCAGAAAAATCGAGGAAATTTTTTGCAGAATTTGCCTCTGCGCACGTTTCCCTCTTAATCATGGCCTCACTTCAGAAAAATCGATGAAATTTTTTGCAGAATTTGCAGATGATATACAAGTAAATATACAGCAAATACTGTTTGGTAACAATTTTTCGCCTAAAGTCGTTTTTATTTTCCTTTTTGTGTGTTTTACGGTCAGTCTGTAAAAATGGCGTACTACGGGCGAAACATCGTTCCCAGCAGCGATGTTGGAGTCCAAGATGCATCCAGACATCCTCCCTATGCTGTCCCTGAACTATTTCTGTGGTGTTTCCATCCTTTTCTGCCCTTTTCCTATGGACCAGGCACCCTCCCCTCATCAGAGCAGGGGGTGCCTGGTGTAATGCTCGAGTCCTCCCATTGACTTCAATGGGGCTCGGGTGCTCGGCCGAGCACTCGAGCCTCCGGGGGCGCTCGGTCAGAGCACCCGAACACCCGAGCATTGGGGTGCTCGCTCATCACTAGTTGTAGCCCAGTGGAGACTGCAAAGATTGGAAATGAAGTAGCTTGTAACTATCTTTTATGGAGTGCCACAGTTTGTCTGTGTTCTGAGAGATGAGACAGACAGGGAATCCAGAACAAATATCATTTCCACCAATGAGTGTTCATTTTGAGAAAACTTCCTGCAGTAGTTCTACTATCTGGGCAAGTATAGCCACTCTATAGTAGAGTTTCAGAGAGCAAATTGCCAAGTCTCTTGAGGCACTTTCATGGTACATTTGTGAGCACCTAATGCACGCTCAGTCATTCCAGATGTATCATATAATATGCGATTGAAAGCAAGTGAGGTATAATGTTAGTATCTTAGTGGGAAGGCAGCCAAAGAAATAGAGAATGTTATCATTGACCATTTCATCAAACCTGCCAAACCATGATTTACTCTATGCGTTCTATGAGTGTGTCTCATTGATGAGATAGGTCACTTACTAGGTGATATTGAAATCTTTGTTGAAGTGAAACCTAAGGTAATTTATGAATTTATCATGCCATCAGAATTTAAAGTGCTTGCATAGGCTCTGGAGTTCTTTAGCAGGGATATGGAAGATAAAGGTTTCTGAATTGTGTTCATCCCCCTGTAGCCCAGAGCAGTTATCAAACCCGCCAAGACATTGAGAAAGTTAAGAAGAGAACAATTTGATTGAATAACTGAGGCAGGATATCACCTGCAAACAGATAAACTTTCACCACCAGGGTTGGCTATGCAATGCCTCTAATATCCCTGATATCTCCGATCTGGTCTACCAGAATAAAGAGCAGATTGGATTGGGGACATGCTTTTTTGTCCTATGTTGTATTTGATCTCTGTTGAAATTTGTCCCATTAATCTAATTCTAGTTCTGGGACTATAATAAAGCAGCTGCAGCAGGAAAACAAACTGGCCTTTAAATCAAAATCTATGGAGCATTGTAAACAGATAGGGCCATCAAAGTCTGTCATAAAGAATTTCTGATGTCTAAATTTGTATGTATCAGGACCTGACCAATTCATCTGTACTTATTTTAGGACTTTTCTGTTATTGTGCTGTTATTGTAATACATTTTCTAAAACTACCAGAAGACCCCCAAGCTTCATTTCCAGAGATTAAGTCACTGTAACGGGGCAGTCTTACCTTATCCCATTTGGTTTAGCTGGTCATATTCAACACCAGCTATCCCACTAAGGAATTGTGAGCACCATTTCAAAATTAGTCCTATATAGATATCAGATTGTGGAAGGAGATCTATTGGTGGTTTGCGCTCTTTCTTTTCATAGGAAATTTATACAAGCCAGAGTTTGGATAAGAAGCCATTGATAACAGCTGCATTTGGCGTGTGACCCTGTTTATACAGCTTGTGGTAAAACTGGCTGACTTCTTTCAATGTGTCATGCATGGACACCACCTGGGATTCATAGTTATTCCTGATTTTTGCAATCTTGTTCCTTTGAACAACAATGTTGTTCCTTTGACACTGTGAAAGAATAGCATGTCTTGTCTATTATCTCCTTCATAATAGCAAGATCAAAGTCAAAGAAGCGACTTCTATATATCTGTTACCTGGAAGGATAAAAACTCTCTTGTTGGCGACAGTGCTTCAAGTGGTCAATGTACTTGGATTCTTCTAGTAGAGAGGGTGATAAATGATAAAAATAAAAGCTGACAGTAGAAACTCTCTTGATCTACTCCATTCTACTGCCAGGAAGGTACATGGCTCCCTATTCAGGAATGCATCATTTACAAAGTCCTTCTTCTCACCTTTAATGCTCTCCACACTGCTACCCCTCCTTACATCTCTTCCCTCATCTTCTCTTATGTTCCTGGCTGCCTTCTTCGCTCAGCACACAACACCCTTCTTGTTACACCATGCACATCCTCTGCCCTATCCCATCTCAAACCTTTCTCACTTTCTTCTCCCTACCTATGGAACTCCATACCCATCTCCCTATGTCTAGAACAATCCCCCCGTCTTTAAGTCTACCCTGAAATCTTATCTTCCGGAGCACTAGGACCATGCACTACCTTTTGCCAAAGCCAGCACTTTTAACCTCAGCACTTGATACCCTCACATCCTGCTATCTGTATCCTTTTACCCATTTAGACTGTAAGCTCCCTGGGGCAGGGATCTCTCTCCTAATGTTTCTATTAATGCGGCACTTATTTGATCCCCTCTGATTTAATGTAACCTATGTCTATTGTAAGGCGCTGTGTACACTGTGTGGCGCCATATAAATGAAGATATGCATACATACATACATACATTTACCTCTGATGAGGTCCTTATTTGCCATCCATTGATCAATAGGTTAGTATCCTGCGGCAGGTTGATACTGAAGAAATCCTTGATATGCATCTTGATCTGTTATTTGACTTCCTTATTCAACAGTAAACAGGTTGTTAAATCTCCAAACATATGTAGCTGATTCTTGAAGCCTCAGGGCCAGTACTAACATCATGTGATCTGTCCATGTTTGAGTGATGTATTGGACAAGGTTAGTCATACTACTGGACACTACAAGGACGTAGACACTTCTGGAGTATGATAGCTTTATTGTGCTTACACCTGTGCTAGTTGAATACAATTTGGGAAGTTAAGGAAAGATAGACTAACAACAATAAAATCAAAATAGATATTAGATCTGGGTTTCCCCAGATATGGTAGGAAAGTTTAAGGGTTGGATAACGTGGTTGCAATGCATTGGAGACCTATCTTGCTTTCAAGTAGTTAAAAGCTCCATTTGAATCAATGGGAATTTTGAGAATGATTACTTGTTCCCTGTGATGCAGTTAGTAGACTCTAGAATTGTGCTGCTTTTTTAGTGCATGAGCCCCAGTGCTATACATTTCAAAAAATGGTCCAGCTTTACGAATGAAAATAAATAGCTTTTCACTGAATATCAAAAGCATATTGAAACATGTCTCATCTGTAACTGGAAGAGCAAGTATATCATTTGAAGAAACAAAACCTACCATAAATGTAATATCTGTGAAGTTGCAAGATGAACACTGAAGTAACTATTTATGTCTAGATATTACATTTTTATGGATTTTTTTTTACAGAGGAAAAACATAAGTGATGATGGATAACAGAGCTTTTGTCTGGCCACTTTCAAAACCTATAAAGCTGAACTAAAAATTCAATACGTTCTCAGTACACTAGATTAATTTGTTTTGTAGCAGCATCTTATTCTTCAGACTGCAGTTGCTTCTATGCCCCACCCAGAAGCATACTTCTTTTTGTAGTAAGCCATAATACATAGAAATCTACAGATCTCACTGCCTTCACATTGAGCTCAACACAATACAGACAATGCTAGCTATGAATATTGGAAAATACTTACTTACAAATGTATTAATTGAAGACCTTTTACTATATGAGTAATCCGTAAGTTAAAGTTAGTCAACATGCTTCTTAATTTTACATCTGTAAGTGCATAATATCTTATGTCAAACTGCATATACTTTTCATTTTTTCATCTTCATCTATTATTCTGCTCTTTTATGTCACTGAAAATGAGCTCTCTGAATTTCTGTTTCCAGGAAGCTTTATGTCAGGGACTATGAAATTAGGGATAGTGATACAAGGAGAAGATTCACTACAGAGGTGTAGAGATGACTTCTCCATTGCTATCACTTCTCCTTCAATTCCTATGTTATTCTATGGAACCAATGTACTAAGATTTCTCCAACTTAAGTGATATCATTGGAGAAATCATCTCCACTTTATCACCTCTTTATCACACCCCCAATGTACCTCTATCCCTATAGAACTCTGTGTGCTGTATGCTGTATTTAATGAGCGCAGAAAGCCTTTTTCTGCTGCAATGAGTTACATTACACCCCTATACCTACTTTCACAGTCTCAGTCTCAAAACTAAAATTTGGAAAGTTCACAGACAGGGATATAAAAGTGTAAAAAAAGTTAATGAAGATTAAAAAAATAGGACTTGGACATGCAAATAAAGCAAAATCAATGACTGTCATTTCATCCCCTTGAATGCTAGAGAGGTCCCAAACATATTGTGGCACAATGGAGGCCTCCTTAGCATTCAAGGAGTTAAATAGCATTGGTCCTAATTAGAGAATAATGGGCTCTCAATTACAGACTCTTCTGAATACCACTGAGTTATTATTTGGTTTCCCTTGAACTAGCACATCAAAATGGAGTGTACATGCCTTACATTTGAGTTATACATTTTGGGCTCTTCTCAAATGTAAAGGTAGGAAAAGGTAATTAAATGTTGTAATTTTTAAAAAATCTAATTTACTGCTAATTATTTGGAGCAAACAGAAGTGTGATTAAAACAGATTTTTATTATATTCATAAGTAAAAATAAATGTAATGTTGCAAAGTACCCTTTATCCACAACCCATATTTTTTTTTGTACTAGAATCTGAAGGATTGAATAAGCATTGTGGTTCTGGAAATAATGAATAACTGTTTCATGTTTTAATATATTTAAATTTCTTTGTATTATAAATATTTTATAATACAAATATGTGCTACACAAAACGAAAAACACATTTGAATATTTATACTTATCAAAACAAACTTTACAACCATGCATTTGTAACAACTTAATACAAAAAAAGGTATGAATGCACCTGAAAAACAGTCTTATTACCTATGCATTAAGCTATTTATGGTGAAAATGACACCACTTATGCTAGGAGGTGGGCAGGGAAGGCTGTATGAAACTGAGGTATCTGGTAAACTGTTGCTCTCAGTCTTATTTATTGCCATTTACTGAAAAAGGCTCTTGCTCTCTTTACAGTCTTATTGATGGCAGAATTATGTGTGCCAGCATGCAATAAAACTTTATAACATACATGAGCATAGATACAGGTTCATAATTTTAAAGGGAAATTATTATGTAAAAATTCTGAGACTGCACTGTACAAACCCAAAATGGCTCTTATTAGCAATTTTGAGGGTCAGAAAACTTATACCCACACACATGCTTTCTGCTGGAACTCAGCCCAGAAGTCTGTGGCTCTGATCCACAAATTCCTGAGTTGTGTGCTCAGTCCCAAAAGTTCCTCTGTGTTTTCCTTTCAATGCCTGTATAGAGATTCTATGGGGACCTGAATTGAGCAGGAGAGAACATTGTCTTGAGTGATGTAACTGACTAACTGGGAGAGCAATGGAGTTCTCTCTTATTCCACTTTGTGCCTGTTGTTGCTCTGCCAAGGCTCTTAACACAGCCCTTACCTAATCAGCAAGTATGTTCCCAGTTCAGCAGAGCTATCATCAGAGAACTATTAGGTCATAGATTCCCTGTAAAGAGACCCATTTTACATAAAATAATGTAAGGGATTTTCAGAGTGCTTACAAAATTACCTATATATTGACTTGGACATTTGTAATTTGATAAGTGATTCTTCAGTAATTTAATTTTGTATTTTTCCTGGTTAAGTATATTTATGCAAATTAAATGGCTTGATATTCTGAATGTGCATTCACAGACTGACTTTTTTGAGTGGCAGAAGTGAACACAATTATAACATACACAACACATACACAAACACATAAACGTGATCATATAGGTTCCCCATGATTCCTGCAATGCTACTATAAAATGGGTATCCATTTCCTATAAGTTATCTGGGCTTGCAATAAGGAGAAAAACAGATGTTTTTTCATGGTAGGGCCAAAAAAAGGCAAATAGAGAAGAACTGGGGTTACTTTATCTGAGTATTGTTGGTAGCCAGTAGTTCTTTGGATGTGGGGAGTATGAAGGGAGAATGGAACATTAAAAAATAAATAAAAAATATAAATTTGACAGATAAGTGACAGTCAGACAGCCAGACAGATCCAAGTTACTATCTGAGCAGACTGAGCATTTACTCTAGCGAGTGACAAATATACTTTGGAGACAGATATAATACATCAGACATTCAATAGACAAACACAAGTACAACTTTCTTAACATACTGTGCTTACTTACACAAGAACTCATTCTAACATCTGCAAGTGGGCCAAGTATATCCTGAAGCTAGGCATTGCTACACATCTGCTAGAGCTGTTGTGTGGTGTGCTTTATAATTTATTGCAAACTGCTGATTCTCAAGCTAAAATGTCTATCATCATCCTGTACTTTACTATACGAAAAGTGTGTTACATCCCTTGCAAGTGCATAACCACCTCCCCAAGGTGGTTCTTTCTAGCCAGCTAACATTTTTCAAGGCTTATGGTGCCATAGTAGTCAGCCTGCAAACATTTTTCTTTCTGGGCCTTCCATTCCAAAGGCCTTAACTTTATAACATTTTGTTGAAGGCTTTTGTTGCTGTAGGACTCATCATGCTAACATATTTTACTTTCAACTACTGATTTACTTTCAACTGCTGATCAGCAGCAGTAGTATTGCAGCTGAATTCTCATTGTCATAGAAATCAGAGATGGAAATTGCCAAGTTCTCTTATAAATTTTACTGGTGGTAGCAAAAAGGAGGAACTTTAATGGTTTTTCTATATATCATGAATTTTCATGAAAAAGAGGAAAAAAATATTTATTTTTTGGAAAATTCCCACAAAAAGGATTTCCTCTAACCCTAATAAGGGGGCCTACATTAATATAAAAATAATATTGTAGCCTCATATTCACAATGAAGAAAGGCCCAAAACATCAACAGTGTCTGGCTGCACTGACCTATAAAGGAAATCCTCCAGCAAATGACTGTCCTATATGTAGCAAGTTTTCTTCTAATTAAAGTACCTGTTAGCTGATGTTCTCCTGTCTCAATCTTTAACCAGCACAATTTTGAAAAAGCAAGGCAAATTATTCTATGCAGTTAACTGCATTCTGGTCTACCTCCTCAGGAGAGACAATATAGAGTTAGAGAGATTTCTAGAAGTTCTGCTTGACTAGTAAGTAATAGTAACTTTCTGGAATAACTAGGAATGGGCAAAAGGTCCTGTTATGTTCCAATGGAAAAATCAGAGAAAACCACATGCTTGTCCACTTTTTCATGGAAAACCTTGCTTTAAATAAAGCAATTAAACTCTTTGTCGTTTTTGCCCATTGTCAAAAATTGTTCACAATTTTTTCAATGGCTACACAATTTTCAAAGCTTTAATTACATTTTTAGCCTATTCTCTCTAAAAAGTGATTCTTTCCAGGAAGTGAAAAACAATACAAGCGGCTACAGAGAGAGGTGCTAGGCTGTTGTGCTGTGAGTATAGGAGAGGCTCATAGTGCTCGCTATCACTATGAACAAGTTGAATAATAATAAAAGGAGGAGCTGGAAGGATTGTTATGCATCCAGTGAGTCTGTGGAGGAGAAAGTGACCACTATCAACATCAAAGGCCCAATGATGGCCTATCCACCTACATCATCTCTAGGGATCTTGAGGAAATTTGTCTTATGGGCAGAGATAGAAGAGGGTAGCATGAGCAGGACAGGTCAGCTGCCTGTGTGTGCTGCCATTGATGTGCCTTATGCCAGTCTTGTGATTCTCAGGGGGAGAAGGAGGAGATGATGCCAAGTGTGACAGCAGGGAACCCTAAGTCACATTTGCCATCCCCAAGAGGTCCTGCCACTATTACTAGTACTAAGACTGTCCAACAACTACTGACTCAGATTATTAGGAGAGAAGGTGAGATGGCTCAGTTGGTTAATGCACCAGTTCTAGAATTTGTTTAAGCCACAAGGTTTCAGGTTCTAGTCCTAGCAAGGTCAGCTCAGCATTTCCCCCCCTCTGAGGTAGATAAAATGAATCCAGGACATACTTGAAAACATTTGACAGTCTCAATGTATTCTTCCTGGTAAAATGCTTTCAGAAAAAAGGAGGAGTTGATCATCATACTACTAGTGAGGAGGAAGACTCAGAGACTGAAATTGATGTGGCTGGTGTTAGTAGTAATAGTGATGGTGAAGCAGCTGATGGGACTAGCATTGCCACAGCAGATCCTCCTACTGATGCTGAGGTGGTAGGGGTAGTAATGCAGAGTGTCCAGACTAGTGGTCAAGGGAGCCCACAACATTCCCCAGACCCTGGTAGTCCCTTTACCCCCACGGAATTGTCCAGATGGTACATGATTCTGAAGAACCTAGAACTGTTGCCTAACAGCAATAATACTACCAACACCAAGAGCACAGATTGACTGCCTGTGCCTGCTGCTAGTGCTGCCATTCTGCCTGCTTCAGGTCAACTAGTGATGGCAAGCGTGACAGTAGGGGACCCTCTGTCACATTTCTCATCACCTTCTCCAACCGGGGAGATGCCTGTAATAGAGCAGCAGCAGCAGCAAAGAGGGACTGATGGGGTATGATGATGGTGGAGAAGCTGGGGTGGAAGAGACATTAATGGCCTTTTTATCCCAAATCAAGAAGGAATTGGAGACATGGATGGAGATGGACATCACCACCACCACCACTACCACCAACAGTGAGCCACTGGAAATTTCAGAGTGTGCAACTGCTGTAATTACTAAAGCTGCTGAGTTACAAGGGTAGTAGGATGCTGAGGAGCAGGCTTGTGTGCCACAGACCACCGTGGACACAGTGGGAATGGGGTACAGTGATGTGGGACTAGGACAGGTTCCACTTGCCGGCAGCAATACTTCTGGTCCTAATTACAGTGTTGACTCTGAGGTAGTAGCAGCAACAGCAGCAAAATCATCCTCTGCCCCAGCCAGTGAAGGGGAATGTGGAGGCTGTTCCTCTCCACCTTTCCCCTCCCCCATGAAGTCCTGAGTGTGGGACTATTATTCTCTTGAATAACAAAGAGAACACAAAAACAAAAGAAAGAGGGGGAAGATCATTACTTACTTATTGTACTCCTGTATAACCCCTGGTATATCCAAATGTTTTGATTAGAACATAATTATAAGAGTTAAAACAACCAGTTTATTGAGATAATTTTAAAATAATGGACTGTGTAATGCCACTTTTCACAAAAGGTATATATATGGATAAATACAACTTTTTGTATAGTTGTATATTACTACCTACAATGTAGGTCTTGCAAAGTAATATACACTATTAACAAACACTCAGTATAAAGAAGGATCTAACTGGATAGAGGGTGAAACAAATTGATAGCAATTTGTACCCGGGCATATCCGGTTTATCGTGTAGCTGTGCAATGTCTTGAAGACATCTATGTGGGGATCACAATGTCATAGCTCAGTAGCTAGTAAAATGTCCGCTAACTGGACCTTTCTAGAACCACTGGGTTATATCAGAGATAACATGTTCAATACATATAGGCTTGAAGTGTTACAGACACAATGGAATTGGTCAGTTTTGAGTGAAGCTAGTGAGAGAATACAAATAAACCCCGCAAAAGCTACCATCTTGCATACTATATCGTAGCTGCACATTAATCAAGACTTACAATACTGCTGTTTGAAGTATGACATTGTGATCCCCACATAGATGTCTTCAAGACATTGCAGAGCTATACGGCAATCCGGATTTGCAGCTGTAGAAATTGTTATCAATTTCTTTCACCCTCTATACACTTAGATCCTTCTGTATACTGTGTTTGTTAATAGTGTAATAGTTAATAGTAACAGCAGTCACAAATTTTGTAATTATACCAGGACATTAGCAAGTGGCCACTGACCACCATAAATGACTTGCTGGCACTAAGCCAGCAGGGTATTTTTTTTTCTCAGGGCTTGTTCTTTAAAAAAAAAAAAAAAAAAGCAGAGGCCTACAAAAAAAAAAAATAAATACATTTTTGGGGCTTGTTTCTAAGAAGCCTAAGTCCTACAAATCACTGATTCCTCAGTGCTTGTGACACTACTTCTACAAATCGCTGTATCCTTAGGAATTGTGGGTCTAACATAAGTGTAGGTCCTAAAAATCAGTGTTTCCTCATGGCTTGTGCTCAGTTAAGTCTAAGTCCTACAGATCAATGTTTTCTCAGGACTTGGACCTCTAACAACAAGTCCTACAAATCATCTTCTACAAAATACTCTGTCCTCCAGTTGCAGCTTACTTCAGTGTGGGAGGCTGCCAAGGCTTGTGCTCGGGTCTCTCTTATTTCTCTTTCATCCACCTTCACAAAGGGCCACTCTATGGAAGCACTGTATCTGGAGGATAATGCTCTTGGGGCAGAGAGAAAATATGTTGCTGACTGGGGAGGAGAATACTACGTCACTTATTTGTCTGTAATGCAGATCCTTATCCTCTGTCTCTCAGAGCTCAACTGCACAAGATTGTTTCACATCAAACATGTTTTTGAACATGATGATAAGGTGGGCAAGATGTTGGCTTACTTCGTGCTCTATAATCTTGAAAAAACTCAAATCCTATGTTTACGAATCTATGAGGGTGCTTACCTCGGACAGGGACAATAACACTGGATTTGCTAAATTCTCCCAGCATCTCTATCAACCACGATTAAATGAATCAGCAGAGAACATTCAGCTTTACTTATTGGAATGCCACTTGCTGACAATGTCTTGCAAGGACAGGCAATTCATGTACTCCCCTGTTCTCTTGAGAGAAGTGGTCAAAGCTGTATGGGCCATATCCAGAGGCAAATCTCCAAGGGTTGATTTCATACCCATAGAATGATATAATAAATATATTGATGTCCTTGCGCCTCATCTTCACATTGCTTTTCATCAGCCTTAGAACCTTGCTCTCTTCCTCTCTTGATGAACAAGGCTTCCATCATTGTTCTTACTAAACCAGGGAAGGAAGCAACTCTCTGTGAATCATTTGATCTCATCTCGTTTCTAACCACATATGTCAAAATACTGGCTAAGATCTTGGTAACTTGGTTGAATTCCATTATCTCTAAACTAGTACATTTGGATCAGCCCAGGGAAATCGATGGTTTATAATCTCCAGAGATTGTACACCCATCTCCAGATTCTGCATGATAATATAGGTAATAGGGCTAATGGCTCTCTTGACATAGTCAAGGTCTTTGACTCCAAGGAGTGAGGATACTTATGGGCCATATTTGACAAATTCTGTTCTGGGGCAACCTTCATCTGATGGATCCGCACTCGCGCATGTGCTGCCTGTTGATTCTGTTCATACTGGGAGCACCTCTTCCCCAGATTTTGTCCTGAGCAGGGTAACCAAGCAGGGCTGATCAATATTGCTGGGGCTCTTAGCTTTGGCAATAGAGCCCCTGACAGCTGGTATATGGGATGATCCTAACATCACCTCCTTTTGTGTGGGAGGTCGAGTTGAAAAACTAGCTTTCTATGTGGATGACACCCTACTTTTTTGGGGCGACACAAGCCCATCTTTGGCGGCCTTATTGAACCTTGTAAACACTTTTGGGCTTTACTTAGGGCTCTCCATCAGCTGGTGAAATTCACCCTGTTTCTTCTGGACCAGACACTGGATGTCAGCCATCTGTTTTCCAATAACATGCTAATCTCAGACACCTTCAGTTACCTGGGGATTTTGATCTCTGGCTCCCCCACTGTGTTCATAAGGGATAACCTTATTCCAAAAATAGAACAATTTCAGGATAAGACTAATGCATGGCAAACCTTAGCACTTAACATTATAAGACGGTATAACCTTATTAAAAATGCTATTTTTACCCAAATTTCTGTATGTTTTTCAGAACTTGCCCATTCACATTTTGAAAACTTTTTTTGGAAACTGGATTCAATAACCTTCCAGTTCCTCTGGGAGAAGACCCAGAATCAGGCTGTGTACACTGTTTTAGCCTAGGTTGGAGGGAGGTATCACTTTGCCTGACTTTTACAGCTACTACCTGGTGGCTCAGAGCCAATATGCCCTGGTCTGGTCAAACCCTGAAACCCAGTTCCAGTTCCTCACTCACAGGAATCCATGCTGTATGTTAATTGCCACCTACCACAGATGTTAATTATGGAACTGTTGGTGAGTACCACTGTCACTTCCTTGGTGCATGCAGTGTATAGGTCAAGAGGTGGTGGACTGAAGAGGTCACGACTCATCCACCCCATTATGGACTAATTTCACCCTGAGTTACCCTCTAGGGCTGTAATTTGGACTAATTTGGACCAAATACGGAATAACAACTCTAGTATACATTTATGCTAACAGCAGTTTGAAACCATGCTTTTTGGAAGAAGTGGGGGGTAGGGTGAGATTCCATTATTGAATGTTTCCCCTTACTTTCCTCTGAGTTGGCTAGATGGCCAGGCAGACCTGCATCTTTCATTTATAAGGATTTATGTTTACAAAATACAAAGATTTCTTGGACACTTCCAGATGATTGACCTGTATTCCATATTGACTTATATGTCTTCTTAACTTTTATGCATGCCTGGTAACTGCCATCATTGTTTCATTTCATGAAATGTCTTGTTCTGTTCTGTATCTATTTAATAAAAATATTTAAAATAAAAAACAAAATTGAGCAGGGCGAAAGCAAGATCCCATCCAGGCACCTCCTCAGTTAGATTCTACATTAAGTAATACCACATGTTTGATTAGGATGAACACCAGCAGCATGTCAGAGGAGTGGTGACTACTAGCAGCAGCAGAAGAGGAAGGGACTAATGTGCATCTGTTAGTAAACTGTCAAGAAGTGAGACAACTTCTGTAATAATAACACCATCTTGTAGTGTTGGTTTTGTGCAAGTGCAAACGATAAAGGAGCTGGGCATTGAAGTAACCTGCTCAAAGCTGATTGGCTGGGAGGTGCATACACACACATCCCAACCAATGGCTATGAATCATTTTGAACAGAGACTGTTCATATAAAAAGGTAGTCTCTGTTCAAAATTCCCTCACACTGGAATGGGCAATTGCCTGAGATGTTGTAAGATAGGGCCACCAACAGCAGAGGAGAACAAAAAAATAGCTGCATTTTAATAATTATTCAGTTTTCACAATAAATTTTATTTTTCGACTTTAAAACATAGCTTAATGCTGAATGGAAACACAGGGAAATATTTTTGAATCATTTGGTATCTTCTAAGATTTTCACTGACACATATATACCAGAGAGGTATGCAATACATTGTAGAGGTTGCTCACCCATCTGGCACTCAAGAGGTTAAACTATGCACATATGTGTAAATTATTTTTGTGGCACATCATTGATATTTCTCTTTATTTTACAGGACTATTAATTTCAGATGGAAGAAAGAAGACAGTACAGAAGAGGAAAGAAAATGGAGCCAAAGAATAGAGATGATAGAAGAAGATTAGAGAAAACAGAAGAAGGAAGATAGAAGACAGACAGTGTATGATAGGTACGTGTAACACAAATCTGTTGTACTCGGGTAGTATTGTGGCACTTTACTGTTAGGGGTAGTATAGGATTAGTGTTTGGGAGGGTGACTGTTTATTTGAGCTATTGGTCAATGACTGTCACCCAGAAAAAGGATTCAAAATATAAGGGAAAGCTTGAAGGAGAAGAGGAGTTAGCAAGTTACAGCCATGTAGTGAGAGGGTAATAGAGCTGGATTGCATGTACTTCAAAAGAAGAAAAGTGAACAGATGGTGGGATTGAGAGAGGCTGGAAGTGGCAGAGGGAGGAGAGAAGGACACCTATCTCCCACAGTAGCCAGTAGAACAAGGTGTGTCTGAGAAGCAGATACCTCCATAAAAGAGTGCATCCTCCACCTCTGGGTCATGTGCACACAACCAAGTTTCCGTGAAGGCAAACAATTGTGAAATAGGTTTGTCTTATTACCTATGTAATGGGTGTTCAAAAGAGCACAGGAGAAGAGGAGAAAGGATGGTGAAAGAAAGGGAATATTTATGAGATCTGAATGATTGGTGCTCTTCAAGAAGGGGTGGGAGGGCCTGGTAAGTCAGGGTTGATAGCAGATAGGTATGGGGGTTTGGGCCTGGTTTGGGGCAATATACCCTGCAGCATAAAGTGGGATAAAGCAAACTGATGTTTAGGAACAGGCTTGCAGAAGGAGAGGGTTAAAATCTTGAGAAGAGTGTAACAGCAAGTACGAATAGTGGAGGGGAGAGAGAGAGGAAGATGTGGATGCAGTCTGAACAGTCAGAGTGTTAGCTGAAGCTAAGAAGAGTCTTAGGTAGCACTGAGCATATAACAACAAAGTTGATAGCAAATATAGCAAATGTGAACATGGTAAGTCAGATTCTGATGGCAGAGAAAAAATGTCTTTGCTGATGATCTTTCCATAGGTGCTCTTTACAGGTATTGTAGGCGTTTTGATGCCTTCAGTAATGTCCTTGTTGTTGAACTCAGTTGTTGGCACTTGCAGGCACTTTAGAAATGGCCACTCAGTTGTTAAACTCTTGCAGGCACTTTAGAAATGAGCACTCCGTTGTTGAACTCTTGCAGGCACTTCAGAAATGGTCATTCAGTTGTTAAACTCTTGCAGGCACTTTAGAAATGGGAACTTAGGAAAGGGGACAGCAATGCTTTATCCCCAGCACAGTCAAGTCAGTAAAAAAAACAAAAAAAACTAAAAAACAAACTTTACAACTTCTTTTCTCAGACTTCCCCAACACAGAGACAATAACAGCAAAATAAGCAAGCAAATTGGATCCCAACTGCCTGTGTCTTGCAAGTCAGACACACTGAATTTTGGGGTCAACCTCCTTCCTTCTTTCTTCTTCCCCACATTGCCCCCAGACTCCCCTAATACAGAGAACAAATGTTCTACATAAAGGACTCCCTAAACTAAGCTTCAGTACCCCTTTATTTGCCTATCTTCTCTAGCTCAAAAACATGCTGCTTTCTACTCTCAAAAACACAGAAGGCATGCTGTGAGAGCCTTACACCATTTTATATGGCTATATAAAAAGTAGAGAAAATTCTCATGTGGTGGGAAAAAAATTTTCTTTCCACTTATTTCAATGCAATGAGCTACAGGAAAAAAGCAGGGAAACTGCACTTTTCACAGATAAGTGGGATGTGTAATTTTTTGCAGACTTTGGTTCGAGGCAAAAGTTTTTGTCCATCCCTAGTTATGCTTTTGGGCTGCAGAAACAAGCATGCTACACTAAATTGGAAACTTGTTAGGGAATCTTTGTTAAGTTACTATCATGTATAAAATGGTACAGATACATGCAATGGGAATATAATTCTACCTGTTTGGTAAGTCCTCATCTAGACTATGGAGGGCCGTTTGGGGCACCAGGTCTTAAAAAAGACATTGTTGAACTGGGAAAAGTACTGACGTGTGCAACAAAACTGATAAAGGGATTGGATAATTTTAGTTATAAAGAGATCCTACCTATATTGGGTTTGTTTTCATTAGAGATGAGATGTCAAAAGGTTGATTACTTCTTACAGATATATTTGAGGCAGTACAAAGAGGCCAATTCATTAAGACTAGAAGAAAGGTGCTTCTGCCTAAAAAAAGCAGTGCTTTTTTATGCAGTAAGGGCAGTAAGGTTGTGAAAATCTTTCATTTAAAAAAATTGTGGATACCATTCTTGCTCAGAAAAATATTGAGATATATGATTGTTAGTTTTAATGTAGATAGGATGTTGGTCAAAGGCTATATCCCGCTATCTTCTGGAATGAGGAAAGTTTTTTTTCTTTATCTACTTGGAGTAAATTGGAAAGAGTTAAATGTTATTTTTCCTTGCCTTCTCTGGTTAAACAAGGATGATATGATAACAGCTGAAGTTGATGTATGTACATCTTTTTTTTTTCCAGAATTATTAACCATGACTTAACCCAGTGCATGCTACAGAGTTTTTCATTTACATAAGTGAAGGGGTTAAAAGCTAAGTTTTATTAGCTTTTGGGGAATTGGGGAGTGTTATTTGTCCTCTATAGTTCAGTTGGTTTGCTCCAGAATTTCTCCTGTCCTTCTACGTACATCAGTGTTGGTCAATTCTGTGACAGAGTTGTCAGATGATGGTGACATTTCTCTTTCGTCATGAAATGTTATGTAACTATAAGCTAATTATGCTTTTAAATGCTAATGTGGTATGCATTTTGAAAAGCTCCTATGATTTATTAATACTATTTCCTATAAACAATGAATGAAGCATCACCACATCTTTGCTGTAGTCTTGGTTACTGAGGGAAACTGCATTGTATATTCTGTTTTCAAAACTCTTTGGTATTCTAGGTATGGTGATGAATATGTAGAAAAATTATTGCTTTAGACTTTCTCAAAACATTCAGAGATGGAAGAATTTTGTTTAATGAATAGATGCGGGAATTGGTGTTTACAAAAATAACTGGAAAATAATATATTTCAAGTGAACAGATTTTCAATTTTAAGGGACACAACAGAATGCGCATGACCATTACTGAACAGGTCAACAGACTTTCAAACAAAAGAGTAGTGGATTTGTGGGCATACATCACAATAGCATTTTTAAAATGTCTCTTGCATCAAAATGGCTCATTTGAAATTCTGCCTTACTGAAACAACTTCAATCATTATGGTGCATTTAAAATGTTGCAACAATTAACCCAAATCAAAACCATTCCCGAAACCCTGACAACTGTTATCTCTAAACTACCTTAACCTAATACAATCATCCCCTTACACTGACCTAGCTTAACAATTAGCCTAACCAAATCTAACACTTAATCATTTGACGCTTGGAAAATATTTGTAATTTTTTCACACCTGCCTAAGACTTTTGCACAGTACTGTATATATATATATATATATATATATATATATATATATATATATATATATGCAATTCTGTGCAAAGAATAGAGAAGGCAGAAGGCAGAGAGAAATTAAGAATTGGGAGGAAGCAATAGGGAATAAAAATGAGAAAAAAGTGAGTGAGTTCATCAGTCCCTGTTAATCTCTGAAAGGTAGCCTTAGGGACATATTGACAAACATATCTGGAGAAAGCATCTATCCATACTGTTATATGGAGATATTCCGCATAGGCTTTTGTGATTTGGTTTGTCCACATTTGGATTTTGGACGAATAAGGGTGATTCGGAGCCCTTCGGACATGGCGAAAATCTTAGAGCCCTTCATTTTTAGAAGCCGAATCCAAAACATAACTGGGCAGAATTGAATTTCGATATTCGTATATTCAGATGACGTTCTGCCCACGCACAATGCTTTGCCTCCCTCTCTAGTCCAATTAGCTTCTTTGTTTCATGATGCCTTAAGTCCAAGCAATTAGCTTCTTCGTTTACTGATGGGGGATGGACTAATGACATCACAGACATCCAGACATCTCCTATATTTCCTGTTAGTGCTTACTGCGTTGTTGGAGCTAGGAGAGAAAAGAAGCAGATAGAGAGATATTGAGAGTGACTGTCCAGTTGTTGTGTAGGCAGGCAGATAGGCATAGGCAGGCAGCCAGCATTAGTGCCTGTAATTGCCACTGCAAGGGAGAGTCACCTTTGTTCCTGTGTAAAATTTGAAAATTAAAATTAGGATTTTGTTTGAATAATTTGCAGAATGACAGAATCTCACAGTTGTGTAGGGACTGGGAGGCCTACTAGCTTACTGCCACCACAAGGGAGAATCATCATTGTTCCAGTGTTAAATATAAAAATTCAACTTAGGAGTGTGTTTGAGTAATTTGCAGTGTCCATCTCACAGTTGTGTATGGACTGGAAGGCCATCTATCTTACTGCCACAGCAAGGGAGAATCCTCAGTATTCCAATGTTAAATGTCACCTTACTGCCATCTCAAGGGGGACTCACCACTGCTCCAGTGTTAAATTTTAAAATTCAACTTAGGATTTTGTTTGAATAATTTACAGAGTGACACAATCTCACAGTTGTGTAGGGACTGGGAAGCCAACTACCTTACTGCCACCGCAAGTGAGAATCATCAGTTCTCCAGTGTTAAATCTAAAAAATCAACTTAGGGTTTTGTTTGAATAATTTGCAGAGTGACAGAATCTCACAGTTGTGTAGGGACTGGGAGGTCTAGCACCTTACTGCCACCGCAAGGGAGACTCATCATTGCTACAGTGTTAAATTTTAAAATTCAGCTTAGGATTTTATTTGAATAATTAGCAGTGACCATCTCACAGTCGTGTAGGGACTGGAAGGCCATCTATCTTACTGCCACAGCAAGGAAGAATCCTCAGTGTTACAGTGTTAAATTTAAAAATTCAGTTTAGGATTTTGTTTGAATAATTTGCAGAGTGACTGAATCTCACAGCTGTATAGGGACAGGGAGGCCTAGCACCTTACTGCCACAGTAAGGGAGACTCATCATTTCTACAGTGTTCAATTTTAAAATTCAGCTTAAGATTTTGTTTGAATAATTTGCAGAGTGACGCAATCTCACAGTTTTGTAGGAACTGGAAGGCCAACTAGATTACTGCCACCGCAAGGGAGAATCATCAGTGTTCCAGTGTTAAATATAGAACTTCACTTTAGGATTTTGTTTGAATAATTTGCAGAGTGACACAATATCACAGCTGCATAGGGACTGGGAGGCCTACTAGCTTACTGCCACCATAAGGGAGAATTCTCAGTGTTTCAGTGTTAAATTAAAAATTCAATTTAGGATTTTGTTTGAATAATTTGCAGAGTGACAGAATCTCACAGTTGTGTAGGGACTGGGAGGCCAACTAGATTACTGCCACCACAAGGGAGACTCATCATTGCTCCAGTGTTACATTTTAAAATTCAACTTAGGATTTTGTTTTGAATAATTTGCAGAGTGACACAATATCACAGTTGAATAGGGACTGGGAGGCCTACTAGCTTACTGCCATCTCAAGGGAGAATCATCAGTGTTCCAGAGTTAAATTATAAAATTCAACTTAGCAGTTTGTTTGAATAATTTGCAGAGCGACACAATATCACAGCTGTGTAGGGACTGGGAGGCCTACTAGCTTACTGCCACCTCAAGGGAGAATCCTCAGTGTTCCAGTGTTAAATTTTAAAATTCAACTTAGGAGTTTGTTTGAGTAATTTGCAGTGACCATATCACAGTTGTGTAGGGACTGGGAGGCCATCTATCTTACTGCCACAGCAAGGGAGAATCCTCAGTGTTCCAGTGTTAAATTTAAAAATTAAATTCAGGATTTTGTTTGAATAATTTGCAGAGTGACACAATCTTACAGTTGTGTAGGGACTGGGAGGCCAACTACCTTACTGCCACAGCAAAGGAGAATTATCAGTGTTCCAGTGTTAAATTTTAAAATTCAGTGTAGGAGTTTGAATAATTTGCAGAGTGACACAATATCACAGTTGTGTAGGGACTGGGAGGCCTACTAGCTTACTGTCACCACAAGGGAGATTCCTCAGTGTTCCAGTGTTAAATTTTAAAATTCAACTTAGGAGTTTGTTTGAATAATTTGCAGAGTGACACAATATCACAGTTGAATAGGGACTGGGAGGCCTACTAGCTTACTGCCATCGCATGGGGGAATCCTCAGTGTTCCAGAGTTAAATTATAAAATTCAACTTAGGAGTTTGTTTGAATAATTTGCAGAGCGACACAATATCACAGCTGCGTAGGGACTGGGAGGCCTACTAGCTTACTGCCACCTCAAGGGAGAATCCTCAGTGTTCCAGTGTTAAATTTTAAAATTCAACTTAGGAGTTTGTTTGAGTAATTTGCAGTGACCATATCACAGTTGTGTAGGAACTGGGAGACCATCTATCTTACTGCCACAGCAAAGGAGAATCCTCAGTGTTCCAGTGTTAAATTTTAAATTTCAATTTAGGATTTTGTTTGAATAATTTGCAGAGTGACACAATCTCACAGTTGTGTAGGGACTGGGAGGCCACTTACCTTACTGCCACAGCAAGGGAGAATCATCAGTGCTCCAGTGATAAATCTAAAAATTACATTTAGGATTTTGTTTGAATAATTTGCAGACTGATATCACAGTTGTTTAGGGACTGGGAGGCCTACTAGCTTACTGCCACCGCAAGGGAGAATCATCATTGTTCCAGTGTTAAATATAAAAATTCAACTTAGGAGTGTGTTTGAATAATTTGCAGAGTGACACAATATCACAGGTGTGTAGGGACTGGGAGGCCTATCACCTTACTGCCATCTCAAGGGGGACTCACCACTGCTCCAGTGTTAAATTTTAAAATTCAGCTTAGGATTTTGTTTGAATAATTTGCAGAGTGACACAATCTCACAGTTGTGTAGGGACTGGGGGGCCAACTAGCTTACTTCTACCACAAGGGAGAATCCTCAGTGTTTCTGTGTTAAATATAAAAATTCAACTTAGGAATAATTTGCAGAGTGACACAGCCACCTGTGTCTCTCAGCTGTTTGTTGATGATCCCTCCAGAACCACATGCACAATGACTAGTACCACTGACAGTTTAGTCACCACCTCCACTACAGCCAGTTGTATAAACCTGGGGACACCTAGCATTGGTAACAGTACTGGTCGGACACTGTGGGCAATATCAACGCGGGATTTTTATAACTAATGTCCGTGTAAGCAGCCCAAATGGAAATTGTTGCAGTATTTGGATAACATTTTCCCTGCCACCACTGTCATTGCCACTAAGAGCATATCTACTCCAGAAAATGTTATTGAGGGAGATAGTTTACCATTTCCCGGTTGACCCCAGACTGAAAAGGGAATTGAGCAGGTTTCCACAAAATCTGCTGCTGCTGCTGAAGTTTCTTCCTTTCAAAATCTACAAGAGTTAGAAGAAGAATCTGTGGGATCAAAGTCTCCTAAGCTTGATTTGTCCCCTGAGCTTGATTTTTCCAGTGACCTTGATTATTCTCCTGAGCTTAATTTTTGACCTGCTTCCCATAGTAGTCCTCCTGTTTCTCCAGTTATACTTTGTCTTCTATTAATAACTCAACACCTGCCTCTCCAGTTCCATTTGAGTCTCACAGACAGTTAGTAGCTGCTAGTGCCTCCACCACCAGTACCACTGTTACTCCACAAACCTCCTCCAATCCCAATCCCAAAATCCCTGCTGCCATCTTTAGGTCTAATGGTATCCCTGTAAAAGTACATAGAAAGTAAAAGCAAAGTGAGGTTTCTCCACCAGGTGAAGATGAAGAAAGTGTCATCTCACTTTCTTCTTCTCCACCACCTTTCAGAGTTATCCGTCGCTCCAAATCATGGGACCATTTTGAGGCACGTGGTGATGGCCGGCTAGCAAAATGTAAATTGTGTGGCAGGGAAGTCAGCCATGGGCGGTTGTTGGGTCATCTGACCACCTCCAGGATGAATCAACACCTGAACAACTACCACATATCAGTGTTCATAAGTGCAGAAGGTGGCAGTACTAGTACTGCATATACTAGTGTCACACCCACCACCAGTAGGCAGCAGGAGAAAGGTTAGGGGGATCATGCCACATCTGGTCCTAGTAAGAGCAGCAGACAGTCACAGCCTATCCCAAAATCAATACAGGCCACACTGGAAGATTTTGGTGCGTTTCATTCCAAGGGGATGTGCAGACAGCAGGCCAGGAAAATCACACACCTCATTGCACAGCTCATAGCCATTGGGAATGCTACTTTTAATTTTGTCGACTGGGAGCCCTTCCAGCAACTTATGGAGGCTCTTGCACCCAGATATAAAATTCCATCCAGCACCACATTCAGTAGAACTATAGTGCCCGCACTGTACCGGTCGTGCGTTGTTGTTTTGAAGGACCTGCTAGGAAAGACTAGTGGCCAGTCAGTGCACCACTGACTTATGTAGTGCTCTGAGTGGCCAGGATGGCTTCCTGTCATTGATGGCTCATTGGTGGCAGCCCAATGTGTTGCAAGACACACTGATAGCAAAAACAAGTTCGGGTGCATCAGCCAAGCAGGAAGGGCACTGCTCTTTCCTCCTCAACCCTGAGGTAATGGATCAGCAGCACACCTCAGATAACATTTTCAATGCACTGCAGAACATGATGGCGCAGTGGCTAGGGGAACAGGCAGGCCCACAGGTGCAAATGGGGTTTGTGGTTACTGATGGTGCAGCTAACATGATCAAGGCTCTCCGGGGATGGCAGATTTGTGGGTGTGCGCTGCACAGCACATGTCCTGCATCTAGCAGTGAAGGCTGCTCTCGAGGATGTCAGTAACACTGAAGCACTTCTGGATTTGTGCGGACAAATTGCTGGCCACTTCCTTCGGAGTGTCAAAGATAGCCAGCTCCTCAGGGAGGAACAGAAAAAGGCAGACCCCCCAGAGCACCGACTAAAACAAGATGTTGGGACCAGGTGGATCTCCACCTTAGATATGCTAGATCACATCCTGGAGCAGAAAAAGGCAATTCACGCAATGTCATGTCACCATTTCATTGGCAGTAACAGAACACTGGGCAGGGCTGACTGGGCCCTGATGGAACAGGTAGTGACAGTCCTTACGCCTTTCTGCTCTTTGATGGAAATTTTGAGCAAAGAGAACGCTAGCCTGGCAGAAGTTATTTCCCTCTTCACGCACCTCTCCTTAAAATTGGACAATTTCCTTACCCTTAGGGAATGCTTGCCTGGTGGTAATATACTTCCTGATATTGCTGCCCTTCTAATGAGGCTGAAGAAGGAACTGACTTGGTTATGGAAGAGCGCATGGACAATTGTCCCAAGTTAATGCTTGCCACAATGTGCGGTCCACGAATCAAAGGCAAGATGGCACTTACTTCCAATTCACTCACTGCCTGGAGGGAACAATTGATAGCAAGGGTGCATGAGAGGCAAAAGAAAAACAGGATGCAGTCACATGAAGCAGGAGAAGATTCCACAGAAGAGCTGGAGGAGTGTGGTGGTCTTCCAGGACCTATCAGTAGCAGCGCCAGTAGCACGTCATCTTGTTCCAGTGGAGCAGCCGCATCTTTTTTATGCTGAGGCAATCGACAGATTATGCTTCGGACAAAACAAACAGCTCTCAATCAATAGAAAAAGTGGTAAGTTTGAGGTTAAGGCTTACTTTGTGGAACCTTCTATGCCCCCAAGTACAGATCCCTTGACTTTCTGGGATAAAAAGAGGGCTGTGTGGCCCACTTTGTCCCTTATAACACAGGAGTTGCTTTCTTGGCCCCCAACCACTGTCCAGAGTGAGCGGGTATTTTCGGTAACTGGAAACTTACTTAGTCCCCCAGCTCACGGAGCAAATTACTTTTTTAAAAGTCAACCTGCCAAAGCTGGTTACCCTGCAGATTAGAAAAACAAAACAGTCTTAATCTAGAATCATCCATAGTACCATAAAACGCTGAGTGCTCCAGCTTACCCAGCTCTAGAACAGTGGTTGGTTGGGCAGAGGACACCCCCCAACTTGGAGGGACTCAGGGGGGAATTTAAAGTCTACATTGTTGTCCCACTACACAGGTTGTTCAGTCTGGCTCTGCGGTGTCTATTCACTGAGTTCTGCCTGCTCCAGTGTTCTGCGGTTTGCTGCTGGCTATATCTCCAGTGTTGCTGTCATCCTGAGTCTGCCTCTCACCAGTCATCCTCAGTTGCTGTATCCATCTACTGAGTCCTGCCTGCTCCAGTGTTCTGTGGTTTGCTGCTGGCTACACCTCCAGTGCTGCTGTCATCCTGAGTCTGCCTCTCACCAATCATCCTCGGTTGCTGTATCCATCTACTGACTGAGTCCTGCCTGCTCCAGTGTTCTATGGTTTTCTGCTGGCTACATCTCCAGTGTTGCTGTCATCCTGAGTCTGCCTCGCACCAGTCTTCCTCAGTTGCTATATCCATCTACACACTTAGTAATGCGGTGGGGAGAGTCAGCACCAGTGGGACTTATTAAAAATTATTTATTGAATGGGCAAAAAGGCAACAAAAAGGAACTTTTTGCATACCCTTGAAGAACTGGTAATAAATGTACAGTTTTTAAAGAAAACATGAGTGAGCAGGCAAAACACATTTATTTTCTTATGGAAATCATATTCAACTGTCGGTTATAACAGAATGGCACAATCATAAAACGAAACATGGCAACAAATAAAAAAAATAAATTACCCCTGTTCAAAAGTCTGCATACCCTTAGTTCTTAATACTGTGTATTGCCCCCTTTAGCATCAATGACAGCGTGCAGTCTTTTGTAATAGTTGTCTATGAGACCCCGAATTCTTGCTGGTGGTATAGCTGCCCATTCATCTTTGCAAAATGCCTCCAAGTCATGTAAAGTCTTTGGTTGCCTTGCATCAACCTCACGTTTGAGATTTCCCCAGAGTGGCTCAAGGATATTAAGGTCAGGAGACTGTGATGGCCACTCCAGAACCTTCACCTTTTTCTACTGTAACCACTGGAGGGTCAACTTGGCCTTGTGCTTAGGGTCATTGTCGTGCTGGAAAGTCCAAGAGCGTCCCATGTACAGCTTTCATGTAGAAGAATGCAAATTGTCTGCCAGTATTTTCTGATAACATGCTGCATTCATCTTGCCATCAATTTTCACAGGATTCCATGTGCCTTTAGAGCTCCAACCCTTACAAAACATCAGTGAGCCACCACCATGCTTCACATTGGGGATGGTATTCTTTTTGCTATAGGCCTTGTTGACCCCTCTTCAAACATAGCGCTTATGGTTGTGACCATAAAGTTCTATTTTGGTCTAGTCACTCCAAATTACAGTGTGCCAGATGCTGTGAGGCATGTCAAGGTGTTGTCAGGCATATTATAACTTGGCTTTTTTGTGGCATTGGTGCAGTAAAGGCTTCTTTTTGGCAAATCAACCATGCAGTTAATTTTTGTTCAAGTATCGTCGTATTGTGCTCCTTGAAACAACCACACCATCTTTTTCCAGTGCAGCCTATATTTCTCCTGACATTACCTGTGGGTTTTTCTTTGTATCCCAAACAATTCTTCTGGCAGTTGTGGCTGAAATCTTTCTTGGTCTACCTGACCTTGGCTTGGTATCAGATTCCTAAATTTTCCACTTCTTAATAAGTGATTGAACGGTGCTAAATGGCATTTTCAATGCGTTGGACATCTTTTTATATCCTTTTCCATTTTTATAAAGCTCCATTACCTTGTTACGCAGGTCTATTTGATAGTTCTTTTCTGCTCCCCATGGCTCAGTATCTAGCCTGCTCAGTACATCCACGTGAGAGCTAACAAACTCAAACTCAAGTTATACACAGACACTAATTGCAATTTAAAAAGCCACAGGTGTGGGAAATTAACCTTTAATTTCCATTTTAACCTGTGTGTGTCACCTTGTGTGTCTGTAACAAGGCCAAACATTCAAGGGTATGTAAACTTTTGATCAGGGCCGTTTGGGTGATTTCTGTTATAATTCTGATTTAAAATGGAGCCAAACAACTATTTGATAACCAATGGCTTCATATGATCACTATCCTTAACCCCTTAGTGACCGGCCGCTTGCGCACGCGGCCAGCACTTAACGACAGGGTTTTGTTTTTTTTTCCTATTCTAGTGAATGACTTTCTGGACTTACCAGGTACGTCATCTGTCACTAAGTGACATTTTTGCATGAAGTGCCTGGTAAGTCCATCATCATGATGGGGTTAAATAAAAGGTAGTTTTTTTGCATGATCTGTTATATTTTCAAAATCAATGCCACAAGTTCACAATTTCTGTCAGGGTATGCAAACTTTTGAGCACAACTGTATAAGCGTTACAATGCTTTGGATGCCTCTGTGGTACTCAAAGGGTTAAAGTTCATTAAATGTCAGACTCGTAGTGGGGCATCATGACCCCTCCTGATGCCCCCCGACTACTAGCCTCTGTGCCTGAATCGGCTTGAAGAAGAATAGTGACAATGCAGGGGAGCAAGAGAGCTCCCCTTCTTCCTTTTGCCCTCTGCCTCCTCCACAGCAAACTCAAACCCCACCCCACACATCCCACTGGCTGGCTACTGTCAATAAGCCCACATTTTGGCAGAATTCTCGTTTGTTCTCACAACTCTCGCTAAATAGAACAAATTGTGGGAACATCAATGGGAAAAAAACTGTCTTTGTTTGACAGTGTCAAACAATGAGAGTGCACTTAGACTAGTCATCCACTGTCCAGCTTCTTCATTAATCTTTCTTGTTTCTTCTGTCTTCTTTTCTTCCTCTGATCTTCATTGTTCTTTCCTTCATTCTTGCTTCAAAATAAAAGAAAATATTCATTATTGTTTTATCTCCTTAAAAAAATACTCCCCCAAAGATGCTACTATTAACCATTTGAGCGCCAGAGATTAAACCTATGAGTGCCAGTGGGGTATGCAACACATTATACAGCGTTGCATACCCCACTTGCACTCATAGGGTTAATCCACAAAGTTTCACACCTTTCACACCTTCTAGCGGGGTTTGTCATCACCCATGTTAGAAGCGATTTGCTGGGTGGTAAGTAAGCACTTCCCAGCCAATAGGAGACTGCCAATTAATTTTGAACCGAAAAAGCCAGTCTCAGTTCAAAATTCCGGCACTCTGACTCAGGCAACTGCCTGAGAGGTCACAAGGCTCCCTCTGTGCCAGTCCAAATGTCTTCCACTGCCAACAGAGATGGAGGCGGAGGCAAGGGGGAAAGGATATTCACATATATGGACACAGAATAAGGACAATTAAACTGTATATTTAATATTAACAGTAAGATGCCACCAATAGTAAACCTTTCAGCTACCCCAAAAAAAGAAAAGACCGCACTTGACATGGATTAGCAAAGTAAAAAAACTACTTTATTCACAGAGATACACTGAAACACCACACTACATTATCGTCTCACACGTTTCGCACAAATAGTGCTTACTCATAGACATAAATGATCATCAAACAAAAACAAATATTTATAAGAGACAAAGTCGCACCTCCTCCATTGATCATCCAGTGAATCTATTCCAATTCAAACACAAGAAGCACAAAGCTCCAAGGGAAAAAGTTTTTAAAGGCAATTTAGATGTCACTCCAAATATATATATATATACACACAAGAAAAAATCCTCATATAATGTGATACAAACTCAAAAAAGGAATGACTAATGTCTCTATATATCAAAACTGTTTAAAAATCCCCAATAACACTATAGAATCTGAACCAGATAACGCATTAAGAGCACTCAATAGTAACTCATTTTGCTACAAGATGTTAGTAATCAATGACAATCTTTAAGATATAAGGAAAGCTGTAAGATACTACGTTAAAATCTATTCAACAATCGGATACTGTCTATGTGCAGCGTTCTGTATTCACATATAAATTCTGATTGTTTGAGTGGTGATTATCATTGGATTAATTGTGATGTTTCCTCCTTGTATTCATGTATACCTCATGACTTGGGTTTATCAGCAATTCAGTTCCATCTTTGGAAATATAGTAACTATTCTGTAGATTTTTCTAATTATTTTATTGAGATGGTGCGATATCTCTTGACACACAATTATTTTCTATTTGATGGAATATTCTATCTCCAGAGGCGTGGGACTTCAATGGGGGCAAAGTTCACCTCCTTATATGCCAACCTTTTTATGGGTTGGTGGGAGGAGTCCCACGTCTTTGGAGATGGAAATCCATTTAGGGATGACATTCATTATTTCAGGAAATATAGTGACGATATTCTTATTATTTGGCGAGGTCATCCTTGTTGTATTCCGTTATTTTTGGATTATCTCAATCATAATGATAGTAATTTGGTGTTCACAATGGAGCACCATTCCATGAATATAGTCTTTTTGGACTTGGAGATCTTTTATTCTGTGTCCTCGGGATTGATCACCACTGGTATACATAAGAAGGCTGTGGCTGTCAATTCACTTTTACGAGCTGATAGTTACCATTCACACCATACTATTAAGGGCATAACGGTGGGACAATTTATGAGGGCACGGAGTTTGATGAGGCTTGTTTAGACCTATGGAATAGATTTAAAGAAAGGGGGTATCCAGATTGGATGATCACTAGAGCGGAGTCCATAGCAAGAATGAAGTCTAGAGAGGTTTCTTAGAAACACAAACTACTCGGCCCTTATCGTTTGATTACAGAGAACAGGTGACATTCAGCACTTCTTATAGTGCTGAGTATCACCAAATTAAAAGTATTTTACAATGACATTTGCTAATACTTATGACAGATAAAGCATTACACAGTACTTTATCTAAAGGGTGTAAGTTCATATAGAAAAGAGCTCCTATTTTGGCCAATCAGCTTTCCCCTAATCTGTACATTGGTGACAGATTAAGGGGATGCAGAACTTGGCTTAATACAATAGGTATGTTTCAGTGTGGGAACAGACGGTGTAATTGCTGTCAATGGGTTTTCTCCACTAAATGGATCCAGTCTATGACAACAGGTTATTATCACAATATAAAACAATATATTAATTGTGCAACGAGATAAGTGATTTATGTCATCTCCTGCACAGAGTGTAAAATACAATACATAGGTAGGACTAGTTGTAGTTTGCGTGAACGTATTAGAGAACACGTCAGTAATATCAATTGCGGTGAGTTAAGAACCGAAGTATCACATCATTTTTGCAATATACATGCATCTTCTTTGGACTCCTTTCAAGTTTCTGGTATTGAACGAGTAGCCCTCTCCGTGAGGGGAGGTGATTTGTCCAGATTGCTTTCCCAAAGGGAGGTATTCTGGATTTTCACTCTCTCCATGCTCAAACCTCTGGGCTTAAATTGCGAATATGACGTGACTCATTTTGTATGATACTCTGTGCCGGATTTGACATGCTGTCACATTGATAGTGCAAGTGTTTCAAATAATTAAAATTTGCATGCGAATATGGAATGCTGTATGTATGCAGTATTTAATTGTTGGACTAGGTATGTTTTTATATTGTCAATGCAAGCGTTTCAAACAATCAGAATTTATATGTGAAAATGGAACGCTGCATATAGACAGTATCTGATTGTTGAACCCACCCTCCATCAGGTGGGTTTCTTGTAACATGACCACATCTGCTGCCTGTTTTTTAATATGATTCATAACCAAAGACCTTTTAATATGATTCTTTAGGCCCCTAACATTCCATGAAAGGAATTTGCATATAATTCACAGCCATGACAGTTTAGGAAGGAAGACCATCCCCCTATCCCCTATTCTCACCCCCCAGGATGGGCAGTGTGGGCAAGAGTGAGCGAGACAGAGAGAGCCCCAACCAACCCAGCTTCCATAATCCAAAACCAGGAACCTTCTTCCACCCAACCCCCTCCCATTCCCCACCTCCCCAACACGATGGAGACTTCATCCCGTAACTTGACCAGAGTAAGGACCCTCAGCCGGACTCCCCATCCCAGATAACCAAAGAAATAATCAAGATAACACAGAAAAATATCATGAAAAGAGATTGACATGTGTAGTTCCCAGATATAGTAGTGAGTGAGTAACAACGGTTTTGGTCTTAAACCTAGTACATCAGCCCTACTAAGAGACCCCCGAACCCCAAGACCACACTAATACCCCCCAGCAATTCCCATATGGTGCCTCTCAATGCAGGCCGAAAAAAAACTCCTTCACGCGACACCATCACCCACCAATATCCACAGCAGCCGGGGGGGGAGCTCAGTAGGAACACAGGAAAGAGTAGGCTCAGATCATCTTTTACCCCATACTCAACTGGGCCCTCTCAAGTGAACATATAATCAACTGAAGGCCAAAGTGTTCCAAGTTTCCAACAAGGGGCCAAAAACAGGAGGGGCAGCAGACTCATTCACAAGAGGATATGAAGAACCGTAGACTCCACCTAAGCTCTACCCAGACTCTCCAGACAGGATGCAGCCTCAGTTTCAGAGGTGAAAAACATGGTAGAATTCTCATATACCACCCTGAGCTTGGCTTGATATTGCATGGAGTACAATAAACCCCGATCTCGCAGCTTCCGTTTGATTTCGACAAACTTGCAGAGCATATTTTGAACATCAGGGGAGAAGTCAGGGAATACAGAAATTCTATTGTTTTCATATTCGATAGGACCTTTAATGCGCGCTAGTTGCAGAATTGCATCCCGGTCTCTAAAATTTAGAATCTTGGCTATAAGTGGTCTTGCCTGGGCACCTGGCAGTGGTCTAGTCATTGGGACCCTGTGCGCACATTCCACCACAAATGAACTGGAAAGGCCGTCTGTCCCCAGTGTGGTTTTTACCGAGGATTCAAAAAACATAGTTGGATCATCACCCTCTCCTCTCTCAGGGATTCCCAGGATAAAGATGTTATTCCTCCTAGACCTATTTTCAAGGTCATCCATCTTTCTTTGTAATGCCTTGACCTGCAATTTCAACGACCGAATAGATTCTGATATAGGTCGGATAGATTCCTCAACCACAAAGACTCTTCTCTGGGTGTACATTATTTTCTCTCACAGAACCTGATGGTCCGCTCTCAGCAGGTTTATTTCCAATTGCACAGAGTCAATTTTTGTGCTGAGAACATTCTGAGAAGTTGTGATAGCTGCAATGAGATCAGCAAATTGTGAAGTAGTTGGATCTCCAGGGTCTGAGGAAGAGGAGGGCGAGGATGCAGGGGACGAAGCACCATTATGGCCTGCACTGCTCCTTCCGCCAATTGTTTCCTGGCGTATTTGCTTAGCTTAGCTTTGAATTCTCCTGACTTCTTCCCCATTGCACAGAATAATGTATCAGATGTATGATGAGTAGGAAGCATGGACCAAGGTATCCAAAGTGTACAGAGCAGAATCCACAAAAGAATACACATTTGGGAGCTCAACACATGACAAAATCAATTATCCCGTAATTACATATTATATTGGTAAGTAGCCATAGTGCATTTTTAGTGGAATAACAGGATACAGTAGGGTATACTCAGTATGCTGACAGGCTTATGTGTCCTACGGTGAAGCTCCTGGAGACTCAAGTATAGTAGTGAGGTACCTCTCCAGGTCCCAGTGCCTAGTGCTCTGAGATGTTATACACAGTGCATGGATTTGTTGGGTATTTGAGTGTAGTGTAAACAGTTAGCTAACCAGCACTGAGAGGAACCTCCCCTCCACTGAGCAACCAGAGGGACTGAAGGCCAAATCTGTCCAGTGTGAGATATGTAGTCAGCAGAGGGAGTGTCAGTGATGGCAAGCAAGACAGGAGCCAGACAGTATAGTAAAATTCACCTTCATTAGAGTGACACAACAAGGAGAAATACAGTGAGCAAAGGGTTGAGAGGCTAGAACTCTATCAGCAATAGGAGCCGCCTCAGGTCCATCACAACTGCAAGAGACTAGGCCAGAGCCCACTGGAGTCTCAACACCCTGGGAAAAGCTCGGCTAAGAACCGGTGGTCTCCTGAAATGGATGGCAGCTGGGAGACTAATGATTCACGTCTGTAGTCAGTAAGGCCAGAGTCTACCAGAGCCATAGGACTGCCCCAGATACGATGTCCACTGTCAGGAGACAACACGGGGGACTTAGCTGGACAGAGCCCCAGATCAGCACCAGGATGGATAGTCAGACAGGCCAGGGTCATACACATAGTGGGTAGTCATCCAGAGCCACAGGTCTGCACCAGATAGGATGTCCACTGTCAGGAGGCAATACAGAGGACTTAGCTGGACAGAACCCCAGGTCAGCACCAAGATGGATAGTCAAACAATCCAAGGTCCTACATAGTACTCAGGAACCAAAAAGCACAACAGCAAAGGAAAAAAACATAAGGGTAACTGGATGGGAATCCAGTTCCCTTTAAATACCCAGAGTCAGGTAGATAGGAGGACATTGACAGGATACCCTGTATAAAGTTGGAGCCTGCGTCATATAGAGATCTCGTGCATGTAATTGACGCATCTTGCAGAGATGTGTCAAACATCTGAACCACGGTTGCGTCACTGGAAGCCTGCACACTGGCTATCCAGTGGACACGGGCGGCCACTACTGACGCCTAGCACGCCCAGACCTAGTCCCCATAATGACACGTGGGATGATGCCGAGGAGTCATTTTGTGCTATACAACTCCAGTGCCACCCGAAGCGGCAGCGCTGGATATAGGTAAGCTATGAAAGGGAGGCAGTGTACAAGTGTCCCTGGATTATATACAGGCCTACTCCTCTAAAGCAGGTCAGAATTGAAATGTCCACTGTAGAAACAGCTTCAGGTAATAAGCACAACAGGGGTGCTCTTGAGGGAATGACACACTTTATATAGTTGGAAACAGGTAGAAGTCCTAATGGAGGGCAGGGGCATTGGGAGATGAAAATAATAAAAAGGATGGAGAGCTAAAGGGGAGGGCATGGCTAGCAGGCCCTGTAGGCAAGGTAATCAGATTAGGCCCCGGAGGGTTACTCACTCCAAGGAGAACAGGCGGTCTGGAAGGAAAGCACCCACACTAGGGGTTGCCACCACACTGCCTATGGGAGCTTCACGCGTCTGCACTGCTTCAGTTTACAAGGCCCCAGCTCCAAGGACCACACTCAGAGTTTCACTGCCACAAGCCCAGGCTCCTGGATGTTACTCTGCAGCGACTCCATTGTCAATCACGCTCCAAGGAGTGTTCTGGTAAGTCTGCAGGGTATGTGTAGCCTCAAGGCACCGCAGCAAGGTGATCCCACCGCCAGGTAAAGAGCAATGAGAGTCCACCTTCCTGTAATTACTCCACCTCAATTACTACCACCTCTTGTCTCGATACTCAGGCAGTACAGGGGAGGCTAGAAGGATGATCCCATCCAATACTCGAGATCAGTGATATGTGGTCTTTACCACTACCGCTGCGGAGCTCTGGTCTCCAAGCCCAACCTGCACAATTTTGGTATCTACAAGTAGCTCTTGAAACAGGGGGAATAGTAGATTCTTCATACAGATAAAAGACCCACCACAGCGCCAGATGGAGTAGTTTATCGCAAAGGGGTCTGAAGAGCAGCGCTGAGGTACGTCCTTCCAGTATGGCTGCCAGGCCACCCCCCCCAGTACTGTTTACATACATATACAACTTTTGTTTGTCTGCAGAGGACATTATTGGACCCAATCATCAATATTTTAAGATCACTACCTTATGTAATAGGGGAAAGTATTACTATGTTTATTGGATTTATACGGATACCTTTTTGTTCACTGTATTTATTTAACCAACCAATTAATGTATGCTAGGTATTTTGACTATGAATGTAACTGTATTTGAAAGTGTTTATTATTTGTATTTGCTCTGCATTAATAAATATTGCTGAACATATAATTATAGGTGACTACATATGGCCAATAATATTTTGCACAGTTTTATAGCTTTGTTTTTATTTATTCTATCTATTGTGATATTTCTGGATGTCTGGACTTTCATATTCTAATACCTTATTGCTTCTTGGTGGGGTGTTGTCTATATAATTTTTATATTTTTAGATTTGTTTTGTATATCATTTGCGTATTCGGTTTCCATATAGTTGAGGGAGCCACTTATCTTAGATTTTCCATTATAGATATGATTTGTAGATCATTATTACTAGTTGTATGTTTATATCCCTCATAGTGATTATTGATCGTGCGGCTATTCATTTGAATACATTGGATTTAGTATCTTTATCATTCTGTATGCAAACCTATACATGCCTCTGAGTTACAGTCTCAGAGATTAACATTTGAACAAGGTGGCACATTTACTAACTTCGGTGTATGTTCCAATGTGTTCTAATGCTGGGACAAGTACATATGTGAAATTTTAGGAGATCAGCATTTGTTATTTGATTTGGATATCAGTTTCCTATTTTTAGTCTCTTTTTGACTATGGTCTACTTTTGAGTCCGTGGGTAGAAGGACTTATATTTGGGCAGTTGTCAGACATAATTTTTCTCTTGGCGCTCATCCACCTATAGTGCCATCTTCTCTTTGTATTTTTATTAATTTCTAGGTGAAATAATGTTTTGACTTGATTAATTGGCAAGTTTTGCAAATATTTTCTAGAATTAGTCTAAGCAACAAAAGAATATGTAGTCTTTAACCCTTTGAGTGCCAGAGAGGTACGGAATGCATTGCTTTGCAATGCATTCCGTACCCCTCTGGCACTCAAAGGGTATTGCCCCCACTCCTCACATTGAGCCCCATAAAAAAGTAATTATCAGTGTAACGAGTTCCTTTAACACATGTTCAGTCTTTCGTTTTTTTTGGGGGGGTTGTTAGTTTTTTTGTTGTTCTTTATACAGAAATGTTTATTTTTTTACTTCAGCTTTATTTCATAATGATCATTTTCTCCCATTGTCTCTTCAGTTTTTTTGAAAAACTAATCAAGCTAAATAACAAAGAAACAACAAAGTAAAATATGTATCATGAAAAATATAAACAATATTTTACAAAAAAACAACACAGTGGCAGTTATTTATGGGTTAATAAAGTTCCATTGGTGTTTGTGATGGTAATTTTGTGTCATAACAAATAATAAATTAATAAACTAAATCACAAACCATTTGCATTTGGTTAAAAGCCATTTAAAGATAAAGCAAAACCATAAAAAACTATGAAGAAACAATTTATGTAAACATTTATTGATACTTTTATCATCGCTAACATAAGAATGATACTATGACAATCATTGCATGTATGTACCATATATAATGCAGACACACAAAAAACTGCTGTATATTATTTTACGAAACCTTTAAATGTAGCACAGTAAAAAAGTAAAGAAACATTTATCTCCAGTCTTTACCTGTAAATCAGTTTTTCTCAGTGACTTGCCTGCTCTTTGTGCTGACACCTTGACAATAAAGAAATCCGCATGACAATCCTTAGGGTTTTGTTCTAAGGCTCTTTCCTACTGTTAAGTAGTAAATCAGTGACTGACAGGCTTTTTAACCTAACTTTTCCAACAAAGGTGGCATTAAATCCATACACCTCTATGTATCTCCAACTGCTATCGAATACAAAGAACATTAGGAAGCTGTGTAGAACAACATCTAAAATAAGAACGTTTTATTTTTTTATAGTAGCAGTGATTTGTACACTAAATATCAGCAGAGACATGTCATACAAAGTGAATGTATTCTTGCAGTAAGTAATAATGACATTTGAAAAAATATGTTTTTTTCTGTAAAATATATAACATATTTTCAATTTGCACTATCATATAACAAAATCCATCAATTTAAATGTATTGTATTTGACATGTTTCACATTTCCAAACACCCATTGTTTTTGTTCTTGGTTTTCTTTCACCTGTTTCTTAAAATAAACTTTATTAAAACAGAAAAAAGGAAAATATTTGTGGGTTGATACTAAACATAATGTTAATTGCATTTGTAGTTAAAACAGTTCTATGGAATTCAAATGATTTTAGTCACCCAAGCAAAATTATTTTCAAGTAGATGATATTTATAAAATACATTGTTCTGTCTACCTTCTACAATGTCTAAGCATGTAAGATGTATTTATACACATTTCACTCACTGCTTCAAAAAATATTACCTATACAGCCTGTGGAAGGAACCTGTTAACCCTTCGAGTGTGCCAGAGAAGTATCTAGTGCATTGCAGTGTAATGCACTGGATGTCTTTCCGACACTCAGTGGGTTAATTACTTTTTGAAATTGTATGTTTGAATGCTATAAATACCCTGGTGTTAATGTACTTGCAAATGTAGACAAACTTGCAAATAGCTAGAATCTTAACTTTCTACACTCTGTTATTCACTATTAAAATATTTTTAGTTATGGTATGTTTTTTATAAATTGTAACTAGTGGCTAAATGCTTAGAACATAAAATACTTGGAATAGTAATACTGTTTCTATGTATTAGGTGTAGGGAGAGACTACTAGTCATTTTTTTGTTGCATGAATTCTCACAAAAAAAAAGACACAATTTTTTTTTTTTTTTTTTTTTTTGCAGAAATCCCTACAATACATAAAACTTATGTCACCAACATGTCACTTATTTTAAGACATGTACTGTGATGCTCCTTCTGTCTTTTGAACCAGCATCATGGACACAGGGAAATAATCCTCTTCAGAACAATTGTCTGCTTTCTTTAAGTCAGAGGCTCTCATTTAGAATGATCCATATAGAATTTCATGGCTGAAGAAACCATTAATATCCTGAGATAGGGCAGGAAGTCAGAGTGGAGGAATATAGAAACATAGATGGCAGATAAAAACCCTTTAGCCCATCTAGACTGAACTTCCCTTCTGGACTTTGTTAAATCCCTTTATATATATGAATGCTTCTATCATATCCCTTCTTTATCTTCTCTTCTCCAGGCTATACATGTTCAGATTTTTACTGTATCCTGTTTTCTGTAACCCATAAACCATTTATCATTTTAGTATCCCTTCTCTGAATTATCTCCAGAATATCTACATCATTCTGGAGATGGGGCCCCCAATACTCTACACAATACTGTTGGCGAGGTCTAACCAGACATCTGTAGCGTGGCATGCCAATGCCACTCTTTTTCCTCCTAAGGTTTCTAGCTTTACAATCCTGCGCCCAGCTTGCATTCTCAACCACTTTGTTACATTGACTGTCTACCTATAAATAATCAGAAATAGTTACTTGTATTTTCCTTTTTTCTGTTGTCAGCGACATCACAGTATACTTAATACTGTATAGTCTACCTTTGGATTTCTACATCCCAAGTGCATTATTTTACTTTTATCAATATTAAATTTCAGCTGCCACATTCTCCTCCATTCAGTAAAAAAAAATTCTAAGGATAGTCTGACAAGATCTCCATGCTGTAAAAATAAACCCCTGCTGTTGCAAGCCATTTAAATTCAGATCATTAACAATTATTTCCTTTAACATTTGTTAATTTTCCCATTACTGACATAAGACTTACTGGTCTGTAGTTGCCAAACTCTTCCCTTCTACCTTTTTTGTAAAGCAGTACTACATTTGCTAAATGTCCCATTCCTCTGTACAAACTGAATAGAAATATTAATTGACATAGTCAGCTGGACTTTTATCATAATTTACATAGCTTCCTTTTTGTCTTCAGTCTAACTATTCCTTGTTTAATTTTTCTCCTTTCACTTATATATAGCTAAAAAAAATGTTGTTCCCTATTTTTGTTAATTGTGCAATTTTTTCTCCACTGCATGTGATTTGGGACAAGGGGTAGGCAAAAGGTCCAGTCGTGTTGCTGCGAACAAATATGTGAAAACCACGATAAAAAACTCTGCTGTTGCAGCAAGAACAGCAGTCTCAAATTCCACATCTACATCAGGGCATTTGACAGTGGCCACTGGCCAACACAACATGAACTTCTGGCACTAGGCCAGTAGGGCTTTTTTTTTCTCAGGGCTTGTGCTTAAAAACAAACAAAACATATGCCTACCTAAAAATAAACACTTTTTGGGGGCTTGTTTCTAACAAGCCTAAGTCCTACAAATAATGTTTCCTTAGGGCTTGTGCCAAGCAAGTCTCAGTCCTATAATATATGTTTCCTCAGGGCTTGGGCCTCTAACAACAAATCTTACAAATCATCTTTTACGAACTACTCTGCCACATAAAGTATCAGTCTATCCCAGTGGCAGCTTATGTCAGGGGGTCCCTGTCTCTATCACATTACATACAAATGTCTTATTTTATTATATTTATTTTTTAATTAACTGTCCCCCCAATACCAGTCAAGAAACTGCCCAAAACAAATTCCCTGTTCAAGTGATTCTTT
Source organism: Rhinophrynus dorsalis (assembly GCA_037306005.1). Classification (NCBI taxonomy): domain Eukaryota; kingdom Metazoa; phylum Chordata; class Amphibia; order Anura; family Rhinophrynidae; genus Rhinophrynus; species Rhinophrynus dorsalis. Next base: position 304,262,217 of record CM074720.1, on the reverse strand, counting down.
CCCCAGACTCCACCCACCAAGACAGGGACCTTCCTCAGACCCCTTTTATACCATTTCTTATGGGGTATTTTTAATTGTATTTAGGATTTATTTTTTATTAACTGCCCCCAAATCCAAGTAAACAACCCCCCAAAAAACATTCCCTGTTCAACTGATTCTTTCCCCACACTACATCAACACAGACACCTCATGTCCCTTTAATACTATGCCTTTGAGAAATAAAATAACATTTGCAATGTTGTGTGTAAATTCAGTGTTCCCATTGATTTCAATGAAATGAAGTAGGTGAAAAAATCAGAAAAAACTATACTTTTCACAAGAAATACTTCGCCAAGCAGGAAGTGCCATTATTCGCAGATTGTGGTTTAAGGCAATCCCTATTTGGCACATCTTATTATGGTTTTAGCCTCCTTCAGCCTAGCTTTGTACAGATATCTATCTACACCCTTATGCATCTGCTTGTATTTCCTAAATGCTACTTTTTTTCTCCTTTACTATACATTCCACGTCTGTGGAGTACCCCAGTGGTTTTCTTTTTCTTTTAACCTTACAAGTCTAATTCAGTGCTCTGTTACCTTTTAAAACACATTTTGCATAATCCCATTTCTCCTGGATCTAAAGATCTCCATTCTATTAAAGACCTAAATATGTTTCCATTTTAGAAAATATGGTTTTCTAGAAGCTTTGTTTTAGTGTGGTGTAACTCAGCCTCTGTCTTTATATTAAACTACACTGGCTGATGATACCTGGTGTGTACACACTCTTCTACAGTTACATCTGATACCAAGATTCCATTTGTAAATGCTAATGTTATCTCTATTCCTGGAATGTGAGTGACTATGAGCAAAGATGGCTGCTTAATCCTTGAGCTCCTCGTGGCACAAGCCCAAATTTACTATTTTTATATACCACATTGCTTTTAGCTCCCATATTATATAGAGGATAGCATCAGATAAGCAATCCAATGCCCCCAAATAAGAGACGAGCGAATAGAACAGTTGCTAGCACCAAGATTACCGAATACCTGCCAGTGCACCACAGACCTGTGGACTGAGCTCCCACTCTTGACAAAGCTTCCATGGAGGGCCCCGGCTGCTGAGCAGTGGAATACAAGCCAGGAGGTCTACCCAATTAGGGCAGAGCTCCCACCAGACTGGGCACCCCATGCATGCTCTTTGATCATGGACTGGGGTGATTATCTTATGAAGAACACCTTCCTTCACCTACCTACCAAAGAGAATTTAAAGTCCTTTGTGACAGAGGTCAAGTCAGAGCTAAAGGAGGAAATCTCTGAGCTCTGCTGAGGCATCTCTCAGATGGACCAATGTCTACATGGGCTTGAGCAAGAAAGAGGGGACATCTATCAATAAGCACACATCCCAGCCAAAGATCATGAGGCAATTGGAACAGAGACTGTCCATATATAAAGGCAGTCTCTGTTAAAATTCCCTCAGAGTGGAACGGGCATCGGCCCATTGCCAAATGCTGTGGTGACATTGCAACATTTGTGACTGCTGTTCATGCTGCTGCTGCTGCTGAGTTGTCTAAGTACTGTAGTTGTTTGGCTCTGTGTACTATTTCCTCTTCGCCTTTCAGCAACAGACATTAATGGGATTCTCCTTTTTTTATTATTTTAAAGTAAGGAATGTCCTTGTAGAAGAAGCATTTGTCAGTAATTTTCTAGTAGGTGCAGTCCTTACATTTACCTTTCCTCATCTGGTATTTGAACTTTTTATATGTTATGGCACGCTCCTTTGTATTCTGCTCTTGTAGTACACTATATTATTTGTAATAAATCCACTGACTTCCTCTCTTTTTTATTTCTAACACAACAAAAGTTAAGTTTGATCCAGTAACTCATCTAATTCAGCATAGCATCTTTAAGCTAATGTTGTGAGTGTTAGTTCTGCAGAGTCAGAGGAATCAGTTTTGTAAGCAGCACTGCACAGAACATTTTCACAGCTTCACAGGAAGTGTCTTAGCTTCACAGTCACTAAATCAGCTGACCCACTCCTTCATGCAAAGGGCATAGGATAAACAAATTGGTGGGGGTAATAAGGAGAGGAACATAGTTAAAGGGGGACATTGATAACTGCTTGACTCATGTTAAAGTCAAGGAGAAGGAAAATGTCTCCCCTGCCATGGAAAAAATAGTCATTATGGATGGAGAAACTTGTGGTCCTATGACTGTCTACAGCTCCCATAATTTCTCATTTTGAAAGTGATAGCTAATACTAAAGGGAACCGCTGGTGATTCACAGGTGTGGGGAGGGGACAGTGTTATTGGGAAGAAGTTAGCAGGTTCCTACTAAAAATAATGTAGAACTGCTGAAGGTCTCGCTCTCTCTGTCCCTCTATCTCTTATTACAGGTTGGCTCTGCTTCATTTGGGCTCATTTCAGTATCCTCCAAAATTATCTGAAAATCAAAAATCACAGATGTTTTGCTTGATTTATGCCCTGAAATGAAAATACGCTTAATTGGAATGAAAACCATATTTTCCAGCAACCTTTAATTTATTTAATTAATAAATTGATCAACTGTAAGTGAGAAGTGACTCATACGGGAAAAGTTAGAGTATCACATGCATACTTTTTATTTACTCATGGCAATTTTTGAACTCAAAACAAATTAGTGACATTAATTCCATATTTGACAATTATACACTGTTTATAAGGGATTAATCAGGAACTAGAGGGAGGAGGACAAGAAGTTTAGTTTGATATCCACGTCTCTGTTGAAAACTAAAGTGAAGGTCCGCATATGCATTACATTTCAGAGCAAAACATTAAAGGCAAAACAAACTCTGTGGGTTTGCACTGATTCCTGTGCACACCTGCAGAATTAAAAGTTAAAAAGTGTCCCACATTAATATGGTGATCTGGTCACATACATATACATACACACACAAGCAACCCCTGACTAATACCCTTGCCCCATTAGTAATCCCTCTTAGTACAGCAAAGCTGCTGCTTGTGTGCAGCCAGACAGACCCAAAGGCAACATAAAATCAGCAGCAGTCCTGTTTCAGGCCATATTTTGCCCACATACGAACTAAAGGGAATCCAGATATTTTAATTCTAGAGGGAATGTGTGTCCTAATACCAAAAATGGCCAACTCTGTACACATTGGAGTATTTTGAGATAGAAATATGACAATTGCAAACAAAAAAGGCTGAACAGAAAGTTTTAGACCTAGAAGAAGAGTTCTAAAAAACATTGTGTTCCAAAACAGAGAACAAACACAACAACAAACACAACTAACAAACACACACACAAATACACATGCCACTAGACATACACATTGCAGCAGCTCCATGCACCCACAACTACCCAGTTGTGACAGGGACAGTGGGCCTTAGTGTGTACATGTACTGAAAGTAGAAAAGGTCTGAGCAAAACCAACTACACTTTAGTAGAGAAATAAGCATTCCAATCCCATGGAATTAAAGCAATGGGAGGTATTTGCCACCTCCATACAGCACAGTAACTCATCTGTAACAGCAGAGCTTGTGATCAATGATTGGTATTTGCTACAGAGGTGTCGCCATGTCCTCCTCATAATCCATCCATAAACATCCACACAAACCATGAAACAGTACAATGGTCTATATAAAAGCAAAGTTTTATTATTTATTGTATGAAGTAAAAAAAATGGAGGGAGTAATAATCAATTCCCACAAAACAACCTTATGGAGTTTGACCCTTTCAGGGGCCTTAAACTCTGGACAGCTTTCTAGTATGTAAGGAGTTAAAGGGTTAGTAATGTCCAGGAAAAAGTATTGTGCATTTTATAGTGCTGCAAGAGTTGTATTCAATGCAAAAAAAGTATATCTCAAACCACTATGATTTGAGAGATATAAGCATTTAAAGTTTGATGTGTCCTGCTTTGCAGCAGAGCCGCAATCATGTTATTTACAATGATTGGCTTCATTGGAATGGTCTAAAAAGTGTGATTGCAAACCAAGCTTTACAAGCTTTACAGCTGAAAGCAGGACACATCAAACTTTATATGCCTGTATCTCTCAAACCATAGTGGCTTGAGAGATACGGTATTTTGCACTGAATGCAACTTTTGCAGCACTACAAAATGCACAATACTTTTCCTGGACATTACTAACCCTTTAAAATACCATTTCAGGCAAAGTGTATTCTTGGGTTTCCCCAGAATTTCACCGCTTTTGTTTTTATACATATGGCCCAATGTTGCTAATCTAGTAATGATGGCATGCAAAAAAATGACACTGGGCAGTATTAAAATGCAACAGAAAAACAATTCCTTTAAATTGCTCTCTAATGACCATTAAAGGTGCAGTCTCATTTAAGATATGTGACTTGCAGTTAAGGACTAGAAACTTTCCATGCAGAGCTTAAACCTGCAATTTTAACATTGGCATAACAATTTAATGTAGGTTAATCATTGTTTTGCTTTTCTGGCACTAAAAACTAACTTTTAACAACACAACAATACACATTCATTTTAGGCAGTGTTTAAAGACATGCAGTTGTAATAGAAAGTGATTATTCAGCAGCTTCAAAGCAACAGCCCTAATTTGCAAAGAGATTCATTACAAAGTGTTTTTCAGTATAAACATCAGTATTTCTCATCAAAATTTAATCTAAGAAAGCAACCACGAACGGGTAGTGGATTATATTCTGTGATCAAAATTACTCATACTTTATGGTTTCAAATAATATAAATATTTGATACCCTTTATTCTCTAATGATCTAGTTCAAGAGTTGTTGGTATTAGCCCTCCGGCTGTTCAAAAGTACATGTTTTCATAATATCAACTCGCCATATGATTTTCAGGCAAAAGGAGGGAAATTTGTTTCCTTCTTGAATTAATTAAATGAAGAAAAAAATCTGTGAGTGTTCTTAGTGCCTTGGTTACTGGCACCTGTGTCCTGTACTTTGTTGCTGCCTGATAGTCCTCTTGGTTCCTAGTACCTGTGCCTGTACTTTGCTGCTGCCTGATAGAACTTCTGGTGCTGACTGATCTATCCCAATTTTGTTGCTTGCCACCATCCCCGACTGCTGCCTGATATCTAATTCTGCAAGTCTGCTATCTGCCCCAACATTTGGCTTCTCTGGACCCCTTGTTCTTGGATCATAGATTCTGCCCTGCATCCTTGTTCCAATTCTGTGTAGTCTTCTCTGCCCTGGACTGTGGTGTTGATTATTTGACTGTCTGTTTAAAAACACTTTAACATTTCCCACCATTGCTATAGAAGTTTTACTCTAGCATTCATTTGGTTTCTTGAATTATTTTTCCCCTAACAATGGTTTTTATTAAAGATCTATGTTATTAACAGAGTATCCACAAATAGTTCAATACTCAAAGCACAGTAAAATTATATGAAATAAGTATGTTAATAATAATAAGAGCAGCCATAAGAGGCTTTGTCAATTTTAGCAATTAAAGTCTAAACTCATCTCACCACCAATTCTCACCCCTCCATCCCCTTGCAACTGTTCTAAAGAACCTCCCTCCCATGCATGCAGAAACTCCTCACCCTTTCTCAGAGACAAAATGGGATCATTACTGTCAATGCTCCCTCCACCCAAAGGAGACACAAAGAACATAATATTTGTATTCATTGTACCGCCTTATTAAAAAAACCCATCAGTCTGGGTTAAGACAGACTGATCTCCACATTTTTAAAAAAACATGGTGGGGGGAGGCTCCTGTGCACATATACAAGTTTGTAATGTGGCATATTATGATGAACAAGTTTGATCTAAGTCTTATGATTTAATGGAGAGTCATGTCATGCCCACCACCTTCCACTCCATCACCAGTAATTTGTTAATCAGTGAATTATATTTAGAGGAACGTATGTCATCAGATTACATTAAAGGAATTAATAGTTTGTGGGTTAAAATCATTGGTCTATGTGACACCAAATAATCAGAATCAATAATCTGTTTCCAAAACCCAAGAACCTATGGGCATATAGGAAATGGGGGAGAGACAGCGCAAGTAGATCTAGGTGTAGTACTTTAACAATTATACTTTTATTACATACACTTCTTTTGGATCACCTTTGACGTTAGTGCACTTTATACCTCCATAAAGCACGAAGTAGGACTTCAAGCAGTACAACATTCAAAAACATGGGATAGCTATGGGCACGAGGTTTGCCCCTAGCTATGCCAACTTGATGATGGGCCACTGGGAAGAGAAACATCTGTAACAGCAGTTCAGGGGTAACCCCTACACATGATACATCGAAGACCTGCTGATCATTTGGAAAGGAGATGAACAATCCGTTTTGAATTTTCAGGAAGCAATAAACCAGAATTCTTTGGGCATAAGTTTTACCTCCCAATATAGTAGAACATCAGTCAGCTTTATAGATCTCACTTTTATTTCAGATACAACATCATGCATTATCACGCAGACTCACCAAAAAGAAGTGGACGTCAACAGCTGCATACATATTTCAAGTGCACATCATCCACGCTGGCTCAGGAGTGTTCCACTCAGTCAACTATACAGACTAAGAGGAAACTGCACTGAAAACGCAACCTTACTTACTCGGGCAAATGATTTGGAAATCGAATTCCTAGAAAAAGGATATAAAAGTGAAACCATAAAAGAAGCCTTCGAGAAAGAATAGAATACACCAAGAGACCAACTACTAGCATCAGACAAAAAGTGAAAGAAAAGAAAGGCACCCAGGATTCCATTTATCACTGATACAATACGTCAGGAAAAACTATCAAAGGAATAATTCAAAAACATTGGCCAATCCTAACAGGGTGATAAAATTCTCTCCTCTGTGCTGCCTAAAAACCCTGAAATTATATACAAAAAGTCCAAAGATCTAAAGAAAAACTGGCTCCTAGTAATTTAGATATAGAAATCAAACACAAAAAAGGAAAGTTACTCCTAGATGGAACATACATACACGGCAACTACAGATGCGGACATCGAATCTGTACTACTTGTACCTTTATTCAACACAAAAAGAAGAACTTTACAAGCCCATTTTCAGACGATGTCCACGAGATTGAATACTTCCTACAATGTACCACTAAATATGTAATATACGTATTGGAATGTCCCTGTGGCCTACAATATGTAGGTAGCACTACTAGAAGTGCAAAGGAACGCTTCATGGAACATTGGGGGAATATTCTGAAAAACAACCAGAAACATAATGTTGCCAGACACTTTGCAGAGAAACATGAAAGTAACCCAGAGGGCTTATATTTCTACATCATAGATCATATACCTCCACAAAAAAGAAGAGGACACCGACTAACAAAATTGGCGACACTAGAAACCTACTGGATTTCTAAACTACAGTCCCTAAGCCCACATGGGTTAAACAAGGAACTAGATTTATGGTGCTTTTATAAATAACACAAACATTATTTTTCTTGACCGTGATCTTTTATAGATAGCAAAAACTAAAGGATTCTTTACAAACGCATATGATTACTAGCTCCTCTTATATCGTTAGAAAAGGCAGAAAGAAAAAGAATACAAAAGAGAAAAAAACAAACAACAAAAAAACATAAAAACAGAACAAAATAACATATTCATTAAAAATACCAGTATTGGTGACAATAACATCATTACCTTGAGGCTAAGGAAATACACGTGAAGAATTGGAGGAGTACTACAGCAAGCATACGGAAAGGTATGAAATATCCCTCCTGGACCATCTGATCTCAGAGGAAACTATATTATAGCTAGTATCCACTTATTCAAAGGTTTTTTCAGTAATATTGGGAACTTATACCTATAATCATTCTATTCAGTTACAAACACCAACACACAGAGATTCTTTATGATGTTAGATTGATACTATGTATCATTTACATATCTTACAACCAGTTTGTATACAGATTAACGGTTTCAAATCAGTCATATATCAAAAAAGGAACTTTATTCATTTATTCATGTATCTTTTCTATTTTTCATTCTACTTAAAGTTTATTTTATACTCTAAAAGTAAGACATGTTATCACAGTATATCTTAGTATTTTATATACTCCCAACATTTCCTTTACACATACTTCTTTCTGTAATAAAGATCTCTTTTGATTGGTCAAAACTGGCAACAAATGAGGGACAGGTCCTTCAGCTTCGAAAAAGGCGCAGAGAGAGCACCCAAAACACGCCAGCCAAGTCTCGTGCTCAGAAGACGCTGGTGCCGGACCTGCAAACAGACACTATGGGAATATTGAGGAAGGACTAGAGACGGACAAGGAAAAAAAGGAGGCCACGATCCAAGGAGAAAAGACATTACCCGACACAGGAATGGTAGAAGAGCCTCCGCAAGTATCAAATAAAACAATACAATTAATAGATATTGGGTTAACTCAAGGAGATGTCATGGGAAGACTGAACAAAATTAAGACCGACAAAGCACCGGGTCCTGATGGTATACATCCAAGGGTTCTTCAGGAACTCAGTGCAGTGTTGGCAAAACCCCTATATTTACTCTTTAAAGATTCTATTACCACAGGCTCAGTGCCACAGGATTGGCGAAGAGCTAACATAGTGCCTCTATTTAAGAAGGGAACTAAAACAGAACCTGGGAATTATAGACCAGTGAGTTTGACCTCTGTAGTGGGAAAACTATTAGAAGGCATAATAAGGGACTATATTCAGGATTACAACACAAAAAATAAGATCATTAGCACGAATCAACATGGTTTTATGAAGAATAGGTCATGCCAAACTAATCTTTTCAGCTTCTATGAGGAGGTAAGCAGCAACCTTGACAATGGCAAGGCAGTAGATGTAGTATATCTAGACTTTGCAAAGGCATTTGATACAGTACCACACAGAAGGCTGGTGTATAAAATAAGGAAATTGGGGCTAGGAGATAACCTTTGCAATTGGATACAAAACTGGTTGAAGGATAGGGAACAGTGTGTGGTTGTAAATGGAAAATTCTCCAGTATAGTTAAAGTGGAGAGTGGAGTACCTCAGGATTCAGTATTGGGTCCGCTGCTTTTTAACATGTTTATAAATGACCTGGAAATAGATATAGAAAGCAAAATATCAATATTTGCAGATGATACTAAATTATGCAAAGTCATTAATTCAGAACAGGATATTTTCTCTCTACAGAGGGACTTACATACAATGTCAGATTGGGCAAACATGTGGAATATGAAGTTTAATGTGGGGAAGTGTAAAGTCATGCATTTGGGAGGAAACAATCCCAAGGCTACTTATAAACTTAATGGAATAATTTTAGGTGACTCGTTGCTAGAAAAAGACCTGGGTATCCTTGTCAACTACAAACTTGGAAACAGTGACCAGTGTCAAACAGCAGTAGCAAAGGCAAACAAAGTCCTGTCTTGCATAAAAAGAGGTATTGAAGCAAGAGTGGATAACATTATTTTGCCATTATACAAATCATTGGTAAGACCTCACATTGAGTATGCAGTGCAATTTTGGGCACCGGTTCTGAAAAAGGATATACTAGAACTAGAGAGGGTACAGCGGAGAGCAACAAAATTAATTAAGGGAATGGAGGACTTGACATATGAGGAACGACTAAACAAACTTGGTTTATTTACTCTAGAGAAAAGACGACTAAGAGGAGACCTTATCACATTGTACAAGTATATGAGAGGTCAATACAAGGATCTCTGCGGTGAGCTATTTATTCCAAGGCCTGCTCAGGTGACCAGGGGACACCTCTTGAGATTAGAGGAAAGGAGGTTTAAACTTCAGCAGAGGAAGGGTTTTTTTTACGGTAAGGTCTGTCAAATTGTGGAATTCATTGCCCAGGGAGGTAGTTATGGCAGATACAATGGACACATTTAAGAGAAGATTAGATACATTTCTTTCAAAAGGGAACATACAGAGTTATACTGTTTATCAGTAGGCAGATCAGGAAGGTCTGATAAAGACTAATTTAATTGGTAGCAGGAAAGCTATAAAATTCTTAGTTACTGAGGTATGAAGCGAAGGTTGAACTTGATGGACTTGTGTCTTTTTTCAACCTAATTTACTATGTTACTATGTTACATTAAGACTCAACATAGACTTAAAGTAAGGGGCCATCCTAACAGATTGAGTGCCAGGAGCCGAGATCTACCCTGTAGTATTGTAGCAGGCTCTGTGGGTTTGCACTCTAGTAAGGGGCCATTTCACTTACCATCTTGAGCCTAGGATACGGGTTTTATGACTCTCCTCCCAAAATACTATTGGATATATCCTGAAGAATAACCTGTACCTTTAAAATTCTTACCGTATTCTCCATGTATTTCTAGACCAGTCCGGTGTACCATATATATATATATATATATATATATATATATATATATATATATATATAACAGCTTTACCCATCAGCTGTACCAGACATTCTTCTGACACAAAGGAGTCCGATATTTTCTTACACCTTTATATGTATATTTTTATATCTTTATGGATATTTACCAGCTTGGAATTTTCATATATGACTATTCTCTCTTTTTTTCTTTGACTCCAAGAACATTAAAAGGACATTTTTTATGTGTCAATATTTTATTATATCTTTTATTATTTATTATTTTTAATATACTAGTATTTTATTCTGTCATCTGTTATTTGAAAGTGTATGTAATAAAAGTATAATTGTTAAAATACTACACTTAGATCTACTTGCGCTGTCTCTCCCCCATTTCCTATATTCTTTTGCATGTGAGATCTCTACGGAGCCTGGCTTGCTTCAACTTTTTGAGACCAGCAGCAGAGAACGTGTTTTTGAGAAATTGAATTAGGGACAGTTTGGAATCATTATTGCCATCCAAATTACCTCCTTCTTTCTATACTCACTGACTGAAGCTTCATAGGTCTAAGGAGGATTCATAGAACTTTAAGATTCCCCCTTCCTACTAAATTTATTTTCCCCATCCCATAATCTCAGACCTTGAGATAGGTATTCTCATCTAGTAAATATTCTATCTATTTGCATGTTCTATTTATCACTTTGTCTATAACGATTTGTGTGTGGCGCTGTGTCATCCCCTCCCTCTTTTAACCTATGGGCATACCCAAATGATATGCAAGAAAGTACACCTAGCTCCTCTGTGCTAGAGATATACACCATCATCAGTTTGCCTAATTTAAAAAAAACTCACAACGGTAGGGATGAAAAGATAAAGGTTTCTTTTTCAATGGGAATTTTCTTGGAAAACTGGCAATTTACTGTTTTACCTGTGAAAATTCTTGCTAATTGAAAAAAATCGAAAATGTTTTTGACTTTTCACTAACCCCTATACATTTTCTTGCCAGTTGCCACTGAGGGGTTACACATATTTGCACACTTCTAAGGCTACCAGTGCAGCAGGACATGCCTTGGAGTGCAGGTAAGTGCAGTTCTATGGGTACAGTGTCTGGGGCAATACTAGCCTGGTCAGTATGTGTGGTTTTATGGGGTAAAGGTTTGGGAGGCAATGTGTGATTATATGATTATTAGAGGGCATGGTTGGGAGTCATTGTGTGGTTCTATGGTATGTGGGACAAACCTGGGGTTCAGTGCTTGCTTCCATGTATACTGTGGTGCAAATCTCAGAGGACAGCATGGTTCCATAGATATTGTGGAATAAGGCTGGGGAAACAATGTGTGATTCTATGGTCACTGTGGGATAATGAAGCAGGTTCAGTGTGTGATTCTGTGGTTGATATGGGCAAGGATTGGGAAGCAATGTGTGGTTCTTTGGTTATGTGGGGCAAGGTTGGGGGGAAAGTGTGTGATTTATTGGTCATTAATAGTTCTTGTGGGCAAAGCCCTCTTTACTACTTGTTTGTCACAATAGTTGTTTCTAGTGTTTCATCTTTATTATTAGTTGCTCAAATACACAGCACTATAGCAAGCAGTCAAAAGTAAATAATAATAAAGGACCTGCTTATTTTGACAATGTTGACGATTGCTTAATGGATGCTCTATTTAGGATAGATGATATATGTCACATTTCGGTAATTCTTAGTAAATTTGACCAGAGTGTATTTGTGTTTCACTTCATTCTCTATAAATATTAGAAATAAAGGGAAAGGTTCAGTTAAAAACAAACTAGTAGATAATTTTAACAGATATATTTACATATTTTAAGTGTGCCACCCAAGCAAAGCAGTGCATTTGAACATATACTATACTTTTTATTTCCACTTAATTTCACAAATACCACTTTACAAATATGAATTAATACAGTATTTATCAGACAAACAATGTATCGTCAATTCAAGCAACTGTCACACCATCAGGACGAAGAGCTCCAAGTATGTGTGTTCATCTCAATTATTTCTAATGTAATCAAACAAGTCTATGGTTAACAAGGTCTGGGCTCTTACATACCTCCTTTTATTGCATGCATAGTAGATTAATCCAGTGAAACTGTTATACAAGAAGGAACAGGGCTTAAACCCCCTCTCAATCCTGCTCAGGACATAAAAGGTGACTTCTTTGTAACTATTCCTTTCTGTAGAAAAGCCTGCATAATCCTTTGGATTCTAACTTTCCCCATGTCCAAAACAGATGTTAGAGCATTCAGAACTAATATGTTGTCTTAATCTGTTAGTTGTAATGAAACTTGAACATGGAGACTTTGAGTTTGTTAGGTTTAAATTCACAGATTGAAGTGATATTTGTGATTCTAATGAATTATGTAAATTTTCTTAAATGTATAACCTTTCCCATCCTATCATGCATACAAATATGCAGCATTGATAGCACTGCACAAATTGACTGAACCAGTATGTCAAAAGTTAATTTTAAAATGCAGTAGAAATATGCAAAATAAGCTTTTAAATCTAGTGCACCATCATTTTAATAGAATAAGTCATTCAACCTTTACACTTCAGGAAGGAAAAATTGTGCAATGACTGAGCATGTTAGATATCATTTTATGCTAGTATTCTTCAGTTTCAAATTTATATATACTTATGACAAGATAGATTTCATTTTGATGAGCTAAAATGACTGTAGTTTGTTATTGTTTATATTTTATATGACAGGAAGTAAACGTCTCAGTTCTTTTTTGGTTTATATTTCTTGTATATCAGATAATTCTACATTAATTAACTTTAGTACATTGTTTAATATATGTTGGACAATACTTTGAATCCTTTAATATTATAAAATGTGTGTTTACCATAATATTATCTGCGTAACAAAATGGCTTTATTAATCATAATTGCTTTAATTCATCTATTTGGTGGCAATACCTTCTTCAAGCATAATAGCATGTTTTTTTTTCTGCCGTAGTATAAAAAGCAAGCTCTTTCTATAGTAAAATGATGGAAATGTTATAGATAGCACTAAACTAATGCCAGCCAATAAACATGCTAATTATGCTACTTTCCATGCAAGTGGCCTGGAACTTGACAAAGAGCAAGTATTTTTGTATAGTGTTTTAGATTACAATAATACTAAATATGGTAATTTGATAATTGAAAATACATTCTCCAACATTCAAGAGGTAAGGCAATACATGGCAAGATGAGTATATTTGAATTTAGATTAGAAAGACATATTGCTTCATTATAAGTTTCACAACAATATAGTTATGGGAATTTTGCTCCAGTGACATTTTTAACGTTTAGGAAAACTGCGCTCAAAATGTGTACAGCTCCATTAAGATTGTATTAAATTATTCCTTCTATAACTACATCTCATAGTCTGCATTATATTAAAATCCTTATTACTTTTATAGACCAAGTGACAAGTGCATTATTGTTATAGTTTAGTGGAAAAGTAACACCTCCTAATAATAACTCTAACTTACTTTACAATTGCTAGTAAATCCTAATGGCCCTTATGGATTTAGCTTGTGTGCTTTTGTTTCAAGAAATAATGTGTGCAGTCACTTCTGGATGCCACGTCATTGTTGCTGACGTTTTTTTTTTTAAAGCTGAAGCAGGCAGGGTGCATGATTCTATTTAAGATTATAATGGGTAGTATACGTACTTTGTGTCCTGTACTTAGTTTGTGTCCTGTAGTCCTGCTACGCAGACATTATATCCAGTACTGACTGAATGAAGATGTTGAGCAGGGGCACAAGGGCAAAATGAATAGGGGCCATTTTAGTGGGTGTTATTATTAATTTATGCACAGCATGCAAACTAAATTCCCATGACAGGATGGTGACTTTTATATTTGGGAAAGATAATCTCTTTTCAAACCCATATTTGAATGTTTATAATATGGTAGCCATACCAACATTTCCGTAAGAGAAATCAATTGGAAAAGCTATCAGTAGTTTAACATTGCAGAGGACTTTTCCTCCTGTAGCATCTACTGTATTAATATGGAAATCCAATTATTAACTCTGAGTTATTTTTTTATAGTTAACTATTTTTGTGATGACACAGAGCTTACAGATGATTTTCAGCTATACATAAGATTTGACAGAGCTTACACCTGAGATAGTGCTATACTAGTGACACCACGGAACTTACAACTGACATATAGCTTTATACCACAGAGCTTGCAGTTAAAATGGAGCTACATTACTGATACCACAAAGTGATACACAGCTACACTAATGATACCACAGAGCCTAAAACTGAAATTGTGCTACACTAGTGTTACCAGAGCTTACATTTGAAATGGTGCCATATTAGTGACACCAGATAACCCAGTTGAAATGGAGCTACACTAGTGATGCAAAGAGTGTACAACTGAAATTGAGCTATAATAGTGATACCACAAACATTTCCGTTTCCATTGTGCTACTCCAGTGACACCACAAAGTTTACAACTGAAATGAAACTACACTACTGATACTGTATCACAGATATTACAGTTAAAATGAAGCTACATGTATAATAAGACAGAGTTCACTAGTGATACAAAAAAAAGCTTACAACTGAATTGGAACTACACTAGTAGGGGTCCATCATACTACATTGAGTTGTATTCATATAGTTGCTGTGTATAACAGAAGAAGTTACCTAGGTAATAGTTCTGCACACAGCTTTTGGGTATATCTATATAATATTTCTGCGTGTAACAGAAGCAGTCAGGTGTATTTATTTAATGTATTTCTAGGTAAGTCCTTTTGTTATACACAGTAATTATATAAATACACTTGAATGCTGTATGAATTGCTTCTACCTAAATAAATCCTTCTGTTATACAAGAATTATATAGATATATCCGACTCCTGTACAATGGACTCCTACCTAGGTCCTTCCAAGTAGTCAGTGACTGTTCATGATAGAGTGTGTGCCCTGAATGCTGAGAGAGAGAGAGACTGTGCTACCTGGCTCAGCCAGTAGGCTATTTTCTCCATGGCCAAATCTCCAGGAGAAGGGTGGAGGAATGGAAGACTTCCAAAACCTAGGCCCAGACTCTGAGTCCTATACAAACACAAGCATAGTAATACCACCTACAAGAAGTACTGTTTCATCTGAATGTATGCATGGAAAGACAGACAATAAAACTGGGCAGAAGATGTACTGGCTTCTAAGAAAGTAGTTTTATGCAGATTATTGGAAATTATGGATATGAAAAGAAAGAAGTTGTGAAAAAGCTAAAAAAAAAAGGTAAAGACAGTGAATGGCAAGAGTCCTGCAGT
Organism: Rhinophrynus dorsalis; assembly: GCA_037306005.1. NCBI lineage: Eukaryota > Metazoa > Chordata > Amphibia > Anura > Rhinophrynidae > Rhinophrynus > Rhinophrynus dorsalis. The sequence goes on along the minus strand of CM074720.1, from coordinate 304,246,680 downwards.
GTGGCAAGCAGTAGCTTCAACATGGGAAATTTAAGCTTTTGAAATTTGTGTTGAGAGGGAAAGGAGAGACTGGCTGCACTGGAAACAAATAAGGTACAGTGGTTAGCTGTTGCATTGGGTGTACGAAATGTGGAAAAAGGGGAAGGCCATGTGGTCTCTGAAGCACAGAACACTATGGTACTCCCGCCCTGTAACCCTCATGCCTGACAGTCAATATGGGCCTCTCTCTAAATTTTTCCCCTACAGAGTGCATACAATGTGCAGCAGAAGATTTTCCAGAAGTAAGAATGGGTGAAAGTTTTTGCCTGAAATGAGAAACAGGAGAAAAATGGCACTTTTCACCAAGTGAGAAATATTTCCCAAAAAGTGCCTTTTTCAAGCTTTTTTTGGCAAGTTTCTCCTCTTTTCCTGCAGTCATATAAAATGGTGTCAGCATGCCATTCCGCGTTGGTGAGAGGAAGAGAAAGCAGCACATTTTTCATCTATAGAAGGTAATGAAGGTGAGTTGAAGTTTAGTTTATGGAGTCTTCTAGGCAGGAAACTGTTCTCTGTATTAGCAGAGTCTTGGGGACAGGAAGGGATAAAGGAGTTTGACCCCAAATACCCTAAAATTCATGTGACTGACTGGCAAGACACAGGTAGCTGTGTTCCAAGTTTATTCTTGTTGCGGTTGTTATCTCTGTCTTACAGGAGTCTGGGGGTGTGAGAAGGGAGCAAACGTTAGTGTGATCAAGTAGACACAGGCAGCCGTGATGCAAGTTCCTTAGCCCCATATCACTACATCCAAGGTACTGGCTGTTATCTCTATCAGGGGAGTCTGGGAGTGTGAGAAGGGAGCAAATGAGAATTACCCCAAATTCTGTGTGACTGACAGGGATCACACAGGCAGAGGTGATCCAAGTTTCTTCCTGATTTGGCTATTGTATCTTTCCTAGGGGAGTCTGTGGGTGTGAGAAGAGAGTAAAGGAAGTTTACCCCAAATACCCCCAAATTTTGTGTGACCAAGTAAACACAGGCAGCTTTGATGCAAGTTCGTTAGCCTCATTTCAATACATCCAAAGTACTGAAAAAGTGTGTGCAATGTTAGTAGAATTGACTATATGAGTGCCAGTGGGGTATGCAATGCATTGCACACACCACTGGCACTCAGAGGGTTAATCCAACTAAGTTAATAACATCATCTGAAAATAAACACCTACCTGTAATCCTGATGTCCAGTGGGGTCTGCAGCACCCTGGTCAGCTACTGTCAGTTTTCTTCTTTCATCTTCCATCATCTTCTTTTTTTATACTTCTGTCTTCTTATCTTCTTCTGTATGCCAACGATGTCCCTGAAAAAAAACGAAAAAAGTCAACATGTTTAACTTTCATGATAGGGGTAGTGTAGGGTTAGTGTTCGGGAGGGTGACTGTGTGTTTAGCACCGAGAGTTAGCCATTTTCCTTTGATGTTACCATGTCTCATTCTGTTTAGAGTGGAGTTTGGGAACTTAAAACACACTATGAATTTTTGGCCAGAAGTCAAGTTCTTTGGCCCAACATGCTTTCTGTTGGTAGGGCAACTGAGTACCTCAGGGTCCCCTGTTTTAACAGGGCAATTGAATTGATGACTAGGGGTGTGAGAAGGGAGCAAAGGAGATTTACCCCAAGTAACACAAAATTCATGAGTGACTGACTAGGAAGACACAGGCAACCATGATCCAAGTTTCTTTCTGATCTAGCTGTTATCTTTGTACAAGGGGAGTGTGGGGAAAGAAGCAGCTGAACAGGGAGTATGTGTTTTGTTAACAGTGACAGGGATGGGGGGTCACAATTAAAATAAATAGAAAATTAGTAGGTGACAGAAACAGGTACCCTGATGTTAACTGTGACTGAGATTCAAGGCAATACATCAGACACAATCAGTTCTATTGTGTACTTTACAGTAAAAATACACAGTAGTTGAGCAATGTTCAGTAAATGCATAAGGGGTAGGGTGAAATAATTAGGAGCAGTGCAGGCATGTGTGATTAAAATTATGGTGATCCCTTTCCTCCCAAGGAGTATGCAGTTTGCCGAATTCCCACCAAAAGTTCTACCACTACCAACAAGTACTATTAACAAGCCATCTAAAAACACTGAAGATGACAATGAGTCACATTCCAGTGTTGATGGCATTCTAGCAGCTCAACTAACTGCTGCATCTGCCAGTGAGACGAACAAGCACAAAAACACGTGTCCTGAAAGTAGTAGTGAACATTGTGAAAATTCCTCAAAAGTAAAAAGTAAAAAGAAATTATTTGGTACCTCTGAAAGCCTAGAGCAATATAAAAGTTGTGGTGGAAGGCGGGCGATGCTGAAGATGACCTAATCACTGATGATGATAATGATTAAGGATTGGTGAAAATATTCACCTCAAACTGAAATCTGAGAATAATGGCATCCTGCTTGGCAAATAAATTCCCATGAAAAGCGCCATTTATCCACTTTTTTCACTTTTTTTTTCCTAGTTCATTGCATTGAAATCAAGGGGAAGAAAACATTTTCCCCACCACACAAAAGTTCTCTCTACTTTTCTACAGCCATATACAAGGGTGTCAGGCTCTCACAGCATGCCATTCTGTATTTGTGAGAGGAGAAAGTAGGAAGTTTTTTGAGCTAGAGAAGCTTAGAGGAATATAAGTGTAGTGGGCAAGAATTGGTACGTGATGCTGATGCTGCTGAGGATGAAGTAATGATGACTGATGACGATGCAGATCTATAATATATCCCTCCAGCATTCTTCTTTTGTTCAGATACAGATGAATTTGAGAGTGAGGATGATGACATGGCCCTACAGTTAGCAGAAAGGCAAAGGCTGAATCTTCCACCACTTTTAAGGAGCACTGTGCCTGTCTATAAACTGTTTGAGAAACCATTGGAAAGTCTGACCCTGGACAAGCAAAGATGTCAAAAAGTACACAGTCACCCTATCAGTCATCATCAGCATCATCACCTCTTCAAAGTTCAAGTCCCACTCAGCCACGCACACCTGTGTTGAGTATCCAGCAGCAACAACAACAGCAGAAACACAGGTTATTAACATCCTCAATGTTAGATATGATGAGTGCATCTGCTGCTGCTGGAAGTGCTGCACCTTTGACACCTAGTAGTAGTAGCAGTAGAATTGCATCAACATCTAGCCCCAGTAGTACTAGTAGCAGCACCTCAGGAACCCCTCAGTCCATGAAATCCACAGTATGGAGATACTTCACTTAGAATCTTAAAGCTTAGCCTGTTGCTATCTGTTGCCTGTGCAAAAGGCAACTGAGCAGGGGAAGCAGGTTCACACAGAGGCACCTCCTCTATGAGATCCCACCTGAAGCACAACCACAGGTCTGACTGGGAGACACACTATCAGCAGGCCAAAGGTGCTGCAACTAGCAGCAGCAGAAGCACTCTAAAAAGTTCTCAGGGCTCTAGGGTAGAAAAAAGAATTAGTGACATTATTTATTTGTCAGAGTGTGTGCAACTGCCAACAGTTAGTTCACTCCAAATAACACCTATTACTCCTGCTGCAGAGGAGTTTGATGGCTCTGGCTTTGCTGTAGGAAATGGCAAGAATCATGGACTCCCCACACATGCTGCCTCTACCACCACCACCTCCTCTAGTCATCTTGTTAAAGCAATAAAGTTACAGGGCTCTTCTGCCATGTCCTGCCAACCCACACTGACTGAGTTTCTGGGAAGGAGTCAAAAACTTAAAAACAATCCCAAAGTATGCCTGTGGAATGGCAAGGTTGCCAATATGTTGGCAGTGGACATGCTGCCATATTCTTTTGTAAAAGAAAATGAGGTTTCAGAGAACTGATGTCATGTGTAGTTCCACTCTGGCATATCCCAAGCCGCAGTTATTTTTCCAGGATGGCTGTGTCTGAATTGGACAAGCAGGTGGCTAGTGTGGTGGGCAAAGGGCTGAAAAGTGTGCATGGGAAGAAAATCCACATGACAACAGATATGTGGACAAGTGGGCATAGCACAGACTATATGACTGTGGCTGCTCACTGGGTTTCACTCTCAGTACCGACACTGGAAAACACTAGCTTACAGCATCAGGTGAAATACATTAATCATGCTTCTGGTTCTAGCAGTGTGATTAAAAGGTGGCAGCAGCAGCAGGATAGCGCGTACCGTTATCACGCCACCTTGTGCATGCAGAGTTTTGAGAGACAGCAAAATAAGCCAGAGCAGATGATAGAGGAATGGCTTTTACCCCACTCCTTAAAAGCTAGTTTTGTGTCTGCTGATAACAGCTCCAACATAATAGCTGCTTTGAGAATAGGTGCATGTGCCCTGCTTTACCCATGTGCTAAATTTAGTTGTGACCAGATTCCTGGCACAATCCAAAACCTTCAAAGAGATGCTTACTATTGCCCACAAAATCGGTGCTCATTTTAGTTGCTCTTACAGTGCACGCAACGCTCTATATTCCATACAAGACCGTAACAACCTGCCTCATCACCAGCTGAAAATGGAGGTCCCTACCAGGTGGGATTTCACAATGTACATGCTAGAGAATTTGTACAAACAGAATAGGGCCATTAGCAAGTACAGCATTCAAAACTGAAAGGCTTTGGAGGAAGTCTCTTTGTCACCTGGCCAGTGGCAACTAATGTGCAATGTATGTGAGATGCTGAAACCCCTTGAGGAGGCAATCATGCTGGTGAGTCGCATTGGGGCAGGAATTAGTGAAATTTTAACACTGATATTTTTATTGAAGAAAAGCATGGCTGAGGAATCTTACCATAATGACAATAAAGACATGCACCAGCCGGTAAATTACATATCAGCATGCTTTGAACAAGATCCTCACATAGTGTCCATTAAAAGCAATGAGGAACACATTCTTGCCAGTTTGCTGAACCCCTGCTTCAAAAACAAAATTTCTGAATTTCTGCCACAGGGCCATCAGCAGTTTGTCACAACAAGGAGTCATGATGATCAGCAGCAACTCTCTGAGGAATCAGATTCTGTCAAGGAAATTCGAGAAATTCTTATTGATTGAGTGGAGGGTTGAATTGTGGAGGATGAGAGGGAGAAAGTGAGGGCACAACAAACATCTAGACAGTATAGTGAAAAGGAAGGCAGCAAAGCATTTTAACCAGCAGAAGCAGCTACATCATCAACCAGAATATCCCATTCTGAACACAGGGCAATTCATGGGTCTCAGCAGGGGTGACAAAAATCCAACATTGGTGGTGGCGGCACATCTCTTTGAAACTTGCTCCCTGAGCATGGATTGGTAACTGACACACAGGAACACTATGTAGCCCTAGAAGTGGTCCCACTGTGATCTGTATACTTGCAGGATAGCTATGTTCTAGGCAGAAACAATGACTTCATGGACTACTGGCAAACAAAGCAGTGTGTGGCCAGCAGTGACATGTACTGAAGTGGAAACCCTTAGTTGTCCTTCAGCAAGTGTTGAGTCTGAGAGGGTTTTTAGTGTGGCTGGTTACATTGTCAATGACTGCAGGACGCGACCAACATCTCAAACCATCTGAGTATCAGGTAACAGAAGCCACACGTGACAGAGAAAACCAGGACAAATATATTAACAGCAGTGCAGACGAGGAGGTGGAGGAGGGATGTGAAGAAGGGTTTCCACCCTTTACCCCACTTGGGACCACTGCTATGACCGTGTGTCAATGTGTGTCAATAATCTGAGAAGGATAGCAATTGGACACAAAAATGACAATGGTAAAAACAATATACTTACACAAATCACACCATTCCAGTCTCCCACCACCACCACTACAATACACATCTGCCACATTGTAGGTTGTACTTTATTTTTTTATTACTTGAATATGTGCCAGTGTCACTTAAGCAGGAAGTTAGTGTTGTGGGCAAAGGATAAATGCATTCTGCATGCTAACACATTTTTCAAGGTATATGTTGCTATAGGACTCACAACTTTGACTTTCAGCCACTTAATTCTAAACTACATCCCTCAGGATAAGTAATATTGCAATGAGAAATGTTATACCCATAGGAAATATAGGTGAAAAATGTGTTAAAATAGGTGAAAAGGAGAAAACTTTCATTAAAAAGAGAAAAAATTGTCAGTTTTCGAGAAAAGTCAGGCGGGAAATTTTTCCCACTTTCCTCTCACCCCTAATACTGATGATCTAGAATATATCCCTCCAGCATAGTAACATAGTAAATTAGGTTGAAAAAAGACACACGTCCATCAGTTTTAACCTTATGCCAAATAACCCAGAGACATGAGAATTATATAGCTTTCCTGCTGCCAAATAAGTTAGTCTTTATCAGACCTTCCTGTTTTGCCTACTAATACACAGTATAGCCCTGTATGTTCCCTTTGGAAGAAATGTATTTAATCTTCTCTTAAATGTATCCATTGTATCTGCCAAAACTACAGCCTTAGGCAAGGAATTCCATAATTTAACAGACCTTACTGTAAAAAACTGCTCTGCTGAAGCCGAAACCTCCTTTCATCTAATCTTAATGGGTGTCCCCTGGATATTTCATCAGGCCTTGAAAAGAATAGCTCACCAGAGAGATCCTAATACTGATGTTTCATATACTTGTACATTGTGATAAGTTCTACTCTTAGTCATGTTTTCTCTAAAGTAAATAAACCAAGTTTGCATAGTCATTCCTCTTACGTCAACTACTACATTCCCATAATTAATTTTGTTTCTCTTTGCTGTGCTCTCTCAGTTCTAAAACATCTTCTTTCAGAACTGGTGCCAAAAATTGCACTGCATATTTGAAGTGAGGTCTTACCAATGTTTTGTACAAAGGCAAAATGATGTTATCCACCCTTGCTTCAATACCCCTTTTTATGTGAGACAGGACTTTGCTTTTGCCACCTCTATTTGACACTGGTCACTGTTTCCAAATATGTAGTTTACAAGGATTCCCAGGTCTTTCTCTAGAAATGAGTCCCTTAAAATTATTCCATTAAGTTCATAAGTAGCATTGGGATTTTTCCCAAATGCATGACTTTACACTTTCCCACATTACACTTCATATTCCATTTGTTTGCCCAATCTGCCATTTTATGTAAATCCCTCCTCTAGTTTAGGTACAGATGAAGTTGGAGTGAGAGAGATGATGGCATGGCAAGAAAGTTAGCTGAAAGGCAAAGGCTCAATCTTTCACCACTGAATAGGAGCACTGGGCCTATCTATAAACAGTTTGAGAAAACAATTGGAAAGTCGGACTCTGGACAAGCAAAGATGACAAAAATTACACAGTCATCCTGTCAGTCATAAGCAGCAGCATCACCACTTCTGAGTCCCACTCAGCCACACACACTAACAGTGATGAGTAACAAGCAACAACACAGGTTATCAGCATCTATAGCCTAAGCTTTGAGTGTCTCTGCTGATCTTGGAAGGGCAGCACTGTGCTACCTAGTAGTAGTACAAATTAATCAACATCTAGCCCCGAATGTAGTAGCAGCCTCTCAGGAACCTCACAGTCTATGAAGTCCACATTACAGAGATACTTAACTCAGGGTTCAAAAGCTAAGCATGTTGCCATCTGTTGTCTGTGTAAGAAGCATATGAGCAGGTGGAAAGCAGGCGCTTACTTAATGAGTTCCCACCTGAAGAGCAACCACAGGTCTGACTGTGAGACACACCATCAACAGGTCAGAAGTGACACAACTAGCGGCAGCAGAAGAAGTACTCCTAAATGTTCCCAGGGCTCTGGGGGGGTACATAATATAAGTGCTGTCGATGTGTTAGAGCGTGTGCTAAGATTTTCTGCTCCTGCTACAGAATAGTATGGACAAGAGTCATAGAGTGCCCACACAAAATGCCACCAACCCAAACTACCTCCGTAAGTAATTTCATTAAATCAATAAAGTTACACAGTTCTTCTACTATGTACTGCCATCCCAAACTTACAATGTTCTTAGAAATAAGTCAAGTCCTGCACAAAACTAGAACAAAAGTATGCCTTTGGAATAGAAAACATGCCAAAATGTTGGCGGTTGGCATGCAGCCCTTTTGTTGAAAGTAGAGGCTTTAAAGAACTGATGTCATGTGTTGTACCCTACTGGAATATCCCAAGGCACAGTTATTTTTCAAGGATGAATGTGCTAGCATTGTGGACAAAGGACAAAGGCACTCAGCCTGCTAACAATTTTTTCAACGCATATGTTGCTGTAGGACTTACAACTTTTACTTTCAGCTATTTATTTCTCCAGCTCAGCCCTCAGAAAAAGTAATATTGTGTTGGGGAATTTTACAGTCATAGAAAACATAGGCAAAATAAGTTCTGATGGGAAATGTATTGGCAGTGGTGAAAAGGAGAACATTTGATATATTGTCTATAGGTGATATTAGATCCTTGGTTTCGTGATATTCCCATGGTTTAGGAAATTCTGAATCTGTAGAGGAGAGAGTTGAAAAAATCCTTAAAAGCATCAGCTATCTGCTTATGCGGGTGGACAAACGAGTTAACAGTAGGTTGGATCGTGTGTACATTAGTCAATACTCGATCTCGGCGGATTAAATTGGCCAAATTCTTCCCACACGTGTTGCCTGAAAGATAGCTTTGCTATCGATACCACATATAGGATTTGTGTCCAGGGAACGAAGGTGGGCAGAAAGATCTTTACGTATCGTCATGAGTTTGCCTAGGATAGATAGGGAAATTGGAGACTTGTGCAAGCATTCAAGATGGTTTATAGGTGTTTGTAGGGAGGATATGGTCATGCATTTCTGCTTGTTGCACCAACTGCCAATGGAGATAAAGGACCCCCTAATAAAGCACTGGTGAGCCTCCCATATGGCAGTCTGTGATAAATCAGGCATGGAATTGGTCGAGAAATCTGCTTTGATGCTAGAGACAGTAATAGGGTCTGAGAGGAGAGAATTATTTAGCTGCCAAGGAGGGGAGAGTTGGAAATAGAGAGGGTGAAAGAAACTGGGACATGGTCAGATAGAGTAATATTCCCAATTTCTGCCCGGTGGATTGCTGAGAGCTTTGCTTGACTGATAAAAATATGATCCAGATGAGAGTATGAGGAGGGAGGGTGGGAAAAGAAGGTGTAGTCCCTAATAGTTGGGTTAAGGGTCCTCCATGCATCAGTTGTTAAGAGATTCATAAAAAGATGAGTAACTTTGGGGCCCAGATGAGAGGGTTTGACGGGTTTAGAAGTGGAGGAATCGATGGGAGGGTCTAGGCTTACGTTAAAATCTCCACCAATGATTAGAAATCCATCTGCAAAGTCCACTAGACAAGCTAGAGTGGACCTAAAGAAGTGTAACTGGGAGGTGTTTGGGGCATAGAGATTGCCTAGAGTGTACGTAGTATTGGAGATTTTCCCTTTTGAGGAAGAGATATCTACCGTCTGTATCTGAAAGTATATCAGGTAGAATCCATGGAATGTGAGGGAATTGTCTGGTGTGTAATTGTGGATGTGTGAGTTGAGCACAATGATTTGAAGGACTGGAAGTGAATGAGTTCCCTATGAATCATGGAGCATTTTTGAGGGCTATTGAAACCCTTCACATTATAGGAGGTAAGTTTAATATCGAAAACTGGAATGTATTAGCTTTTGGAAGAGAAATTGAGCAAGAATGAGAAACTGTCTGAGGGAGGTAATAGCCAAGATATGGGAAACAGAGTTATAAATCAGCGAACTGACCTGGAGAGACCAAGTCTTGGAGGCACAGCGAATTTGGCTGGGGTATATGGTAGGGATCACGTCCAAGTCACAGTGGATGACCCAGGGAAAAGAGGATACGAAGCAAAAGAGGGTAGAGGAGAGAAAGAAAGCAGGAAGAAGTGTAAAAAAGAAGTGGAAACAAGAAAGCCAGAAGAATATAGAGAAGGTAGATAGAGAAGCTGATATGCATGCTCCTCTCACTGAGAATGTCAGGGAGCAACCGCATAAAGTGGTAGTGGTAGGGGGCATAGTAATGTTATGACAAGCAAATGCCATGAGATAGGTCAAGGGGGATGTACATGGGGATGGTGTGAGAAACAACTAGCTCGCCATTACCTTCTTCCTCTAGGGTAACGACATCTCCTGCCAATCCACCTTGTTCATCAAGATACCTAGGGGAGATTTAGGGGTACTGACCAGCATTGGGTCTGGAGAATCAGGGCATGCAGAACCTTCATTGCTGGTAGTGGTGACTTTGTCCTCCTCAGACTCACTGGATTCATAAGGGTCCTTCCAGCTCCTCCTTTTACTATTTTTAAACTTGATCATAGTGATAGCAGTCGTTATGAGCCTCTCCTGCCTCAGTATTGACATTAGCGCACAGCGCAGCAGCCTAGCACCTCTCTCTTGCTCTGTAGCTGCTTGTATTGTGTTTCACTTCCTGTGAACACTTCACGTTTTTATGGCGAAAAGGTGAAAAACATGTTAATAAAAAGATGAAAACTTTTAGCCATTTAAAAAATAATAAGAATTTTTGCCAATGGGTGAAAACGGCAAAGATTTTAATCTCTTTATTTAAAGCTATTTTCCCTCCACAAAGTGGACAATAACATGTTTTTTTCAGATTTTTTCGTGGGAACACAATGGGACCTTTTTGCCAACCCCTACTTTTGAGAACACTGTGGTTTGCCTTTTATCGTTTTAACATGTTTATGTGCTTTATAAGATACTACGTTTATTGTATGTATGTCATTCTTTATTGAATGCTATACAGGTTTTTGTTTTGACCCTTTTCTTAGACCCAGATCTACTCCTTAAGGTGGTCTTTTTAGACCCCTTATTTAGGAGCATTAGTTCTTTTGGGAAATCAGTGGGGTAGTGTTTTTATTTGTCTTGTGTCTATTGTGTTTTTTTAATTTTTTTCTATGGTGATAATAAACATATTACATTTTTCAAGCATAGATGCATGCCTCCTATATACGTTAATTTTCCTTATGCCCTTCCCTCCCCTTTTTTTTGTATAGTGAGTTTAGTATTGCCGTAGAGAGAGCACCCCCCCTATTGATATATGCACTTTATGATTACAATTGCGTGGTTGCTTTATAGGTGAGAAGTCATTTTGGGGATTACCATGTCATATGTCTTCTCTACTAACATTTTTTCAAGGCTTATGCTGTTGTAGGCTCCAGCCTGCTAACTGTGCATTACATTCCTTGCAAGAGCACCACCTACCCATTGCCAGCTTAATCTGGAGATTCCTGCCAGCCTTCTAATAGTTTTTTCAAGGCTTATGTTGCTTCAGGACTCTGCCTGCTAACAATTGTTTCAAGCTTTTGTTACCATTTGACTCGGCCTCTATAGTCTCTACAATGAATTACATTCCTACATACCAGCTTACAATGGGTGCTCTGAGTCTCCTGCCTGCCTGCCAGCCTTCTTACATAAATTTGCTAACAATTTATTCAAGGCTTATGTATGTTGCTGTAATCATCAGGCTGATAACAAATTAGCTCAAGGTTTATGTTGCCATATACTCAGCTTGGTAATAACTTTTGCTTTCAGTTTTAGATTTCTCCACTTGCAGACATTTCATTGGTGGTAACAAAAAGGTAGATATTTTAATGTATTTTTATCTACTGGAATTTTTTATGAAAGACAGATTTATTTTTTCTGCAAAAAGAAAAAATGGCCTTTTGTCCATCCCAACACTTGTGTTAAGCTGACTTTGTTAGGCTATCCCATAGTTATAATAATACACCATAATGTATTTAATAAAGCCACATTATTTACCTTTTTTATAATTTACTTTTAAGAAATTTTAGTTTCATTTCTGCTAAGTAACATATTTTAACATAGGCCAGCCTTACTTATCCACCTACTAATAACAGTTTTAACTCTGATTTTCTCTAAATACATTAGAGATATTTAATAACACATTAACTGCATATTACGGTATATGGGAAATCTATAATAACTTTAATGCAAAAGGAAGCTCTTAGATAGGAGGAAACAAGTCAATAGCAAAGATATGTTTGCCTTGTAACCTAAAACTAAGTGTAGTGAATGTATGGCAGTAATGCAAGATTACATAATTTATAACACATTTAAAAGCACTTTTTCAAATATAATACATATTGAATAATAATACTAATTTAATAATAATAACAACTAATAGCTAACTGGCACTATATCATAACTTTTCAACTGTAGCACCTTCCTATTATATGTTTCTCGCTCTGTGTAGATCAGTGTTTGTCACTTGGCAACCTGCAACCCACAAGCTGTTATTGGACTACAGCCTCCATCAACTTCAGCTTGAAAATAACTGACAGAGAATGATGGGAGATGTAGTTCAACAACATCTTTAGAGCTTCACTTACCCACCACTACTGCAGATCACTTCCACGTGTGTCTTATAATTGCTTTTTTATTTTTACAAATAGCGGAATATGCAAATTTCTCAGTGTAGCCCACTTGTTGTGCTCACTCTCAAGAGTGAGCCAGCAAGTGATCAGGTCAAAAGATCTGATGACCTATATATGTACTAGTTAGATTTGAATCAGATTTCAGATATTAGTAAAAATTGCAAAGGAAACTATACAAAATATATCACAGTATATTAAACATTTTGTGATATTGTCCCTTCAATATTTTCAGATGTCTGACGTTAAAATTAAATTAATATGTCAAACATGGATACCATATTTATTTCTTATATATATATTTTTAATTTGTTCAGGGAGGGAATATAAGTTCCCTCCTTTGGTCAAAAATAAATAATATGGGGTATTTTATAAAAGTATTATTCATTTCCATTCTTATATAACCAGTATGGAGATATTGATTATGTTACATCCCCAATGTTTTTTAAGGTAATTGCCTTGAATGAAAACATGCATAACAACCCAATTTAGTAGGAATCATTTATCCCCCAGGTTTAAAATTGACCCCATTAGGTTTTCGTTTGCAAGAGGGAAAGCACTGCCATCTTGCTGACATTTCAAATGATTGGCAGCACACACCTTCTGAGGAACTGCAGATCCTCTTTTCTAAGCCTGCCCATTTGTTCAGAGGCAGGTCCTCCATAAGCACTACGTGCACATGAAAGTTGTAGGGTGTGCCTCAGTGTTGCCTGTATCGAGGTAGCAAACTACATGCAACACAATGTCCTGAATGGAGTAGCTCTCAGTGCTGATAGCACAGTGCAGGACATATTTGGTGTGACTCAATGCTGCTAGGTAAGCAACCAATGAAAATGAGTAATGAAGGGATCAAACGCAGTCCTGGAGGAGAGCTGGGAAGGGTGATGGGGGGAGTATTTCCAGTGTGGCTGGAATGCATTTATTGGAATGTGTTCCAGGCCAATCTGGTAATGGAGGAGTTATTGCAGGCCAGGCTAGGATAGTGTGAAATAGTGGAATAGTCATGTTAGTGTTAACACCACTGTTGCCAGTAAGTTTGCTGCACATTGTACAGCAAAGCATTGCAAACTTGAATGTTAAGTGTTAGTATGGGAAAGACATATGGGGACACTTGAAGGCATGATGGGAGTACTTTAGGATTAATATGAGCTGTATAAATAGAAATTTCCTTATCAGGAGCCAAAAGCACTTTGAAAAGGCCATTTAAAGGTAATGTAATCCGGAGGCATTCTTTGGAAGTCTTGAATGGCTTCCTATGTTTCCTGAATAGGGTTGGGTGAAAAGTGAGAAGAATTTCCTGCATGACTTTCTGTGAAAAATGGACAGTTTTTCTGTTTTTTCGCAAAAGTTTTTGGCTTTTCTTCAATGCAAAAGTTTCCGCCTTTTAGCCTGTTCCAGCATTTTTGCCTATTCCAACACATTTGTTTCCTATTTCAACACATTATTAACCTATAATTCATGTAATGCAACACTTCCCAGCACAATGTTTCTTCTTCTGAGGGCTGTAGTGGAGAAATAAGTAGCTGGAAGGCAAAGTTTTGAGTCCTACAGCAACATATACCTTGAAAAATGTGTTAGCACTCAAAGTGGATTTGTCCTTTGCCCATAACACTAACTTCCTGCTTAAGTGACACTTGCCCATATTCATGATGATGTCAAGAGATAAAAAAAAATAAAGTACAACCTACAATGTGGCAGATGTGTATGGTAGTGGTGGTGGGGGACTGGCATGGTATGACCTTGACAAACTGCATCCACCCAGGAGCAGAGGGATCATCATCATTTATTGCACATGCTGCAGCAATCATTGAACCACCACTTTAATTCCACGTCCCTGCACTGCTCCACCTTTCCCCCTCCAGCTTGTGCATTTGCTAGACATTACTCAACTACTGTGTGTTTACTGTCTACAGTACACAACTGATGGAGAGTGATGTCTTGCCTTGGCCCTCAGCAAAATTCTCAGTGTCATCTGTTGTCTATCAAGTCTGCCTCAGTCACAGAGCTCGCATCAGACTCCCAGTCAGCTGTCACCTAATATATATATTTGTTTAATTATTTATGTATTTTTCTTTTGTTTTCTTTTCATTTTTTTAAAGTTTTCCACCCTATCTTATCAGTCAGTCCAAAAAAATATATATAACTAAAAAACAAAATCAACAACTTCTTTCCCCAGACTTCCCCGATACAGAGATAATAAAAGCAAGATCAGCAAGCAAATTGGACCCCAGCTGCCTGTGTCTTGACAGTCAGTCACATTTTGTGGTATTTACGGTCAGTCTCCATCCTCCCTTCTTCTCCCCCAACTTGCCCCCAGTAAAAGACTCCCAAAACTAAGCTTCAATTCCCCTTTATTTGCCTGTCTTCTCTAGCTCAAAAACATGTTGCCTTCTCCTCTTACAAACACAGAATGGCATACTGTGAGAGCCTGATACCCTTTTATATAGCTGTAGAAAAGTAGAGAAAACTTTCATGTGGTGGGGAACATTTTTTCTTCCCATTGATTTCAATGCAATTGGCTAGGCGAAAAAAATGGGAAAATGAAACTTTTTGCAGGAATTTTTTCACCAAACGGAAAGTGCTATTTTTCCCCAATTTTGGTTTGAGGCAAAAGTTTTTGCCCATCCCTAGTCCTGAAGCAGCATCTTTGGGATGGTTCACAATGCACTGGGGACCTCCCTAATGTTCAAGGGGTTACTTGCCCCCTTTATTGTCAGTGAAGTCTCAAAGATATTTCTTTGAACATTTTCTGTGCAGGCTGGTGTTCATTTCATTTTTAGTTGAATCAAGATAAGCAGTACTTCAGCCTCATCATTAACATACTAATTGCATTACATTTAGGAATCTTAAGGCAAATGTATTACTCAGTGATATATTATAGACAAAAGCTCAGGGTGAGATCAAGGGAACAGGAATCTTACAGAATGTGACCGCATTAGCACACTAAACACAAGCATGCAATCAAACTAAATTTCTTAGTTTCTTTATACTTGCTTAGGGGGAGTAAACAGGTTCATACAGTTTTAGCTGATCTCCCACAGCCATTGCTTTAGCTGACATTCTGTGATGTTTCCTAGAGAGAAATCTATTATGTTGCTAATAATTATTGGCATTTTGTTCACTGCTCAACAATTCTATTCATTGCCACTGAGGGTAAACAGTACATTTCAAGATCATTTTGAATTATTTTAGGAAATATAATCTTCTAAAAAAAATAAATTAGGTTTTTGTTTTGTACAATATCCTTGTTTTACTAAACAACTGCATACTATTGTATTACCACTATTAAAGTTGTATATAGCTTGCATTCCTGGAATATACAATCATAAAACTAGTAAAACATTATCCATGAAATAATAAATAAATAAAATATATTTGTATGTGTATTTATTTATGTATGTGGTTGTCTGTTTGAGCAAAAATAGTGCCTAGAAAACAAATTAGTAATGAGGTATGTATGAGACCACAGCTACTGTACTGGGAAGCATTTTATATAAACACTATCTTCACTTTTTTCAGTGACCTAAACAATTTAGGCTGAAATGAAAGGGATATGATATTTGATATATAGGGATTCAGGAACGTGTCTGCCAGTTTCAAAATACCAGTGTAATTGGCAAGATGGATTCTCTTACATTTCAAACTGAATAAAATCACTCTACTTTTCAAGCTTATGATGTTGACATTCTGATTATCAAGAGGTGCTGTTTTTAGATTTATTATGTAAAAACTGCTTATGTAACCATTGGCATTTACCATGGAAATAGCTGTATGTATATATATGATTATATTTTTTTATCAATGAAAAAATAAAATGTGCTATAATTGAACATAACATAAATGAGGGGTGAGCTATTTCACAAAATAACACAAGTCTAATGTTCATTTGATGTCCTATAGCTCTTGGAATGACAGCAAAACTAGAAAATATCATTATTTTCTAACAGGTATAGAAGATTTTCAATTGGTAACCAAAAATAATGTCAAAAGTGAAAGGTTCAGGTGGGAGAGGTAAATGTGAATACCATGAGCATAGATGTAACACTGAAAGCCAAGCTATATTACAAATTTCCAAAGTAAAGCTTGAAGATATTATTTAGCTGACTGCAAGAATATGTTAATAGCAGGTTAGAGTTTCCTAGAAATACCCCTTTTGCTATATTGCTGCACCTTAGTTTCAATAACATGACCAGAAGCACATGACTGGATTTTGCTATTATCTGAAAAACGACTGAATCACAGGTGACTTGTAAGATAAACTTTTCCACGTAATTTAAATTATTTGCTACCTTCCATTCAGTTTTGCATGTCAAAATGACTACTTGAATGCTGTTACTTTATAACTGAAAGCTGACAAAACCAATTTGTTAGAAATATTGGTATCGATATATGACTGTAGAACATAATATTGAATAAATATGTAAATGCTTTAATACATTATTTGCTATCAATTGAGTATTCAAAAATATTAACATTTTGTGATTTCAAGCTACATTTTTATATTTAACAAGGGTTTTATCTTTTTTACAAAAATCTGAATTTGTTTTATTCATCTCAGTAAGTGAACACTACATTCAATTTTATCTAAAACTTCAATTATAGAGGATAAGTAGCAAGGATACAAATTGATCACATCTTCATATGGTGTCAAAATCACTAACACTGCATCCGTTGTTTCATTAAGGGTAAAAGAAATGTTCATGTCTGCAGTTATCTTTTATTTTCCAAGCTTACTCAAATCCCTCTAAGGGAAACACCATAAAACCATTCCTGTTGTTACAAATATTTAATATAAAAAGAGGTTTAACAGTATTGATAGAAAAAGCACAAGTGTCACAAATTTAAAATGTAACCTTTACCATTTCACTGAATAATAATATGTAAAACTGAATATAGTCTTTTGATCCGATGCATATTAAATGCATGTTATGATCTTTTCCTCAATAATCTATGGATATTTTTCACATTTTCATATACAATTTATATAACAATAACCAATGAGATAGATAGATAGACAGATAGATAGATAGATAGATAGATAGATAGATAGATAGATAGATAGATAGATAAATAGACACATTTTACAAGACATTCACACAACACAATGGTAAAATACGTGGTCAGTATATATAGAAAAATTATTATCTAAGTGAGATGTGATAAATGCTTCATACATTTCTGTTAGTAGGTTAAACCTGTTTAAATTACCTAATTAGTCTACAAATAGGTAACCATCAGCAATATACAATCAGCTAAAAGGCAATTCTGATATTTTTCATTGTGTGTTAATCATGTCTTAATTTGTTGATGTTGGCATTATTCTTTAATCCCTATTTGGGTTTTCATAAACTATGATTTTCAGGTTGAATTTCTTACTGCCATTTTTGTTGCATTTTTGTTATATAATGTGTTTTTTACTATTTTTCTCCATGTTCCACAATCTACATAATCTATGGCTGTTGCTGTTAGCTATTGCTGTTTTAGATTGACGTGGTTACACTGTTCTATTTCTAAATATTTTGTATTTTGCAGAAAGTACTCTGATATGGATGTGAATCCTCACTTATAGGAAACATGATTGGACAGCACTGCATTGTGTTAACAACCTTATAACCTGCAAATTGGCATTTCTTACCTCCTCTGGGATTTCCAGTGAAAAGTGCAGATTTTCTGCTTTTTTGCACATTTTTTGGAAAGGTGATAGGCGGAAAGTCCCCTTTTGATAAGCATATTTTTCCACTTTTCCTCTGGGAATTCTTGCAAGTAGAGACACCACAAATGTTCTGCCATTTTGGTAACAATACAGAATTTCCCACAGGCTAGCAGAGAGGTGGCAAAAAAACAACAACTTTGGTTTATGTGCTGGCTAGCACTATAACCAGCAAGAGAAACTTGATGAACATGGCTGCTGCTGATGCATATGAGGAGTAGGATATCAGCTGTACAGTGGTTATGGGAGCCCACAAACCCCAATCCAATGATCCCCAGCCCTTGTGTGAAGCTATGCTGAAGATTTGGTAGTATGAGCAGTACCACAGATCAGCTGCTAGTGTGCCTTCTTCTTCTGAAGAGATAGCAAGTGTGGCAGCAGGGGACCCTCTGTCACACTTGTCATCCCTAACCTCTCCCGAAGAGTAACGAGACTGGCGATGGTGATGAGAGACTGAGAGTGATAGTGGAGCAGTTGGTATGGAGGAGAACATGAGAGAAAGAGGTGCACATGGGGATAGGTATCACTGCCACCATGACTAGTGTCATTGTGGAGTTTGCTGCTGCTGAGTCATCAGGGGAATATGTTCCTCTCTCACAGCAGCACATGAGCAGGCTAGTGTGCCACAGACTACAGTGGCCACCAAGGGATTGTGTTTAGAAACCAGTGATATGAGACTAGGGGCTAGATTTAAAGGCAGCCGTTAGCAAAAAAAATCACTAACGGGTGCGTTAAGTGACATGTTGCAATTCAAAGATCCGTCTAAAGACCAGCTAACGGCAGTTGTAGAATCCTTACGGCCGATACACTTACGTGCATTCAGACGCATGGAAAAACATACCCCAGAGCTATTCAAAGGCTTGCGGTACTGATAACGGCTGAAAAAAAGACACACCTAACGGCTAAAAGTTAAGACCCACTTTTCACACACGTTAGACACTTAACAGCCAAAACAAAACACCCGTTACATAGGAAAAGACACAAAAGGCTTACCGCACAACCATGTAAATGGGAAAATTAACCCGTGCAATGCCAAAACAACACAAAAACATGTACACACAAAACAAATCACTACACACACAACAACAACCAACACCACAGGGACAACGACACACAAAAAACAACAACACAGCATGGCACGGAACAATGGGGGTTATCACACAAAGCAGACACCTGCAAATACAAGCTCACCTGGGCAACATCAACACGCGACCTGCACCCCACAACTGCACACCCGCAAATGGCACACACAGAACAAGCACAACACACCACATCTTATAACACACACACACCTGCAAACACTTACCTGGACAAAAACAACTCACCATTGGTCAGCACTCACCTCATCACCACACCCACACAACGCCCTAGCAAGTACTTAAAGGAACAACTCAACACACTCACTTGTGGCTTGTTTTCCACTCAGGGAGGGAGAGAGAGAGATAGAGATAGAGATAGATAGAGAGAGAGAGAGAGAGAGAGACAGACAGACAGAGAGAGAGACAGATAGAGACAGATAGAGATAGAGAGAGCAAACAGTATGTTGGGTTACATATTGTTGCGAAGGCTGCGGAGAAGGCGTGCAAGGGAGAGAGCTGGGGAACATCAGCAACCTCCAAGCATGCCTGATCAACAGCCACCACCTGTTGCAAGTGAGGAGGCTCTGGCTCAGCAGCCACACAGGAGCCCATCCCCACCTGGAGGGCACAGGATGTATAGACGACCACCAAGGCCCAGGGTATACCGCCCAAGGGTCACCCTCTTTGGAATGACCGATGATGAGGTAATTGATCGCTACAGGTTGAGGCCTGACAGCATCATTGCCTTGTATGAGGTCATCAAGGAGCAGGTGGATCCCATCTACATCCACAACCATGCCCTAACTGGCCTGCAGAAACTACTCTGTGCCATGCACTTCATGGCAAGCGGGGCCTTCCAGTCCACAGAGGGTTACGCATCTGGCATGTCACAGGCCACATTCTCCAGGGTGCTGGCCCAGGTCCTGCCAGCCCTCAAAAGCAAGGCCAGTACCTATATACATTTCCCCACCACCGACATGGACTGGATACAAGTCAAGCAGGCCTTTTACGCCAGGGGAGGCATGCCCAGGGTCATGGGTGCTATAGATTGCACCCATGTCCGAATTAAGGCCCCAGCACGTGACGCACAGATATTCATCAACAGGAAGAACTTTCACTCCATCAACGTGCAGATGGTGTGTGACAGCCATATGAGGATAATGAATGTCTGTGCAAAGTATCCTGGAAGCTCACATGATTCATACATTCTCCAAAACTCCTCAGTCCACAGAGATTTCGAGAATGGAACTTTTACAGGGGGATGGCTTTTGGGTGAGTTCACAATACAAAATCACATCACATACACAGGCGTACACACAACGCTGCTTAGCATGCTCCTGACCCACAGCTACTACGTCTACCACACAAAACATCATTCACACAACATGTGCTCCCTGTCTCACCATGTCACTCACATTACACAGGTGATGCTGGCTATGGGTGCAAGTCCTGGCTACTGACCCCTCTGGCCAATCCTCGAACACATGCCCAGGAAAGCTACAACCAGGCTCATGGCAGAACGAGGAATGCCATTGAGCGGACCTTTGGCCTCCTCAAGTCAAGATTCCGATGTCTGGACCACTCGGGGGGAGCACTGCAGTATGCACCTGGAAAGGTGTGCGACATCATTGTGGCGTGCGCAATACTGCACAACATCGCAGTGGACACCAGGCTGCTGGAGCACATCCAGGCCCCCCCCATACAGGAAGTGCCCATGGACATCGGACACGTTGAGGAGACCCTGAGAGGGACACAGATCAGACACAGGCTCATCACGGAACACTTTACATGTGAGTATAACACAGGCATGCAAACAATCCATGCAAGTCCCCCATCAGTCCTGTGACACTAACCACACTGCACATTTTGTTCTGTCTCACCCCACAGGAACAGTGACACAGCACTGCACTGGCAGCGGACGTGGCAAATTGTGTGTGTGGACTCAAAAACCATCCTCCATTCCACTCTCCACGTTGACATACAGACCCCAAGGATATCACGCACACCCTCAGGAGAAACAAGGTACAACACATAACCCATGTTCATCGCCTTACAGGGCTTGATTGACAGCAGCTAACTTGATTTGCCATGAGCATAGCCAGAGCAACCATGCTAGCCTTGTAGCGAAAGAGTGTTATCCAATGCTATGCATTGGATAATACTCCGTCACATCAGGGGTTAAAGGGCCATTGGACTCAATATGGGACCTGTACTGTGCTACAGCTGAGAAGAGCAGCACAGGGGTGGATGTACAGTGGTATGGGCACACAATGTAGAGGTCATGAGACGTAGATCAGATTACCAGGGACACCATGCTGACCTGTGAGTGTGCAGACATATGTGCCCCCGACATGAATACACACATCAACAAATGTGTCCTAACAGTTCCATGGAACAAATGACATTGGGCTGCCACTGTCACATTAACAGTGGCACCCCAAATTCATTACTTCCATGGAGCTCTCAGAACACTTGTTGATGTGTGTATCCATGTCAGGGGCACATATCCATAGGGCTGGGGCACATGTCCTTAGTTCTCCACATAATTGGTTACAGATGAGTACACAACACATTGTCAAGCAATGGTTTGTGTACTCACCTGTAACTGTGAAAATTGAGGGGATCAAAAAGACTAAATTGTTGTTGCTTGATGATCAGTTCAGGTCAACTGCTCCAAATCCTGTCCTCTTCTTCCACAGGCATCCGTAACATGATCCATCCTTGAACTGAAGTTCTTCTATGTGACTGGATTGATGTCTTGACATCACCTTCATGGAGATCACCCCTTGCTGTTTATGGTGATGTTGTTGGTGATGCAAAGTTTGACCTGAGGGTCACACAAACCTCTACTGGATCATTTTCATATAGACACAGAAAACACTAATTCCTGAGTTTTATAACCTGTACAGTTAGGATGCTCAGCTACAGAGTTGTCAAACCTTGTGGACAACACATGAGCTGGGCAGCAGTGTTACTAAAGTACTATTTTTTTGTTTCAAAGTACATTTAGTGTTCTCATACAGGTGTTCAATGCATATAGGCAATACACAGAAAACACATGTACATCCTAATGTTCTTTGAGACACAATAAAGATGAACCATCACCATTCTATCTGTGTCTGTAGGAGGATATATTTGAGAACACAGTTGTCAATGCGTTACCACACCCAGGGTAGAGTATCCCCATACATGGAAAGGCATCACCCATATCACAGGACTCCACCACTTGTTTGCAAGTGAGTGGACTCAGTGATGTATTCACGCTAACAGATGGTGGCAGTGATACACTAATGTGTTGTGGGAGTGATAAAGAGGTGATAAAGGGGACATACTTCCACAGTGAATTCCTGTCCACAGTTAATGTGTTGCTCAGTATAATCAATGTTCAGTGATATTGCTCCACTGGGACATATCACAGTACATGACCAAGTGGACAAGTGTTTTCACTGGGGAAGTCTGTCACACCCTTATAAAAAACAACAAGTCAACTTACTGGAGGCCCCAATGCTCACCCCAGGATATCAATGTGTGTGCTACACATTGAAATCCTAGGTTGAAAACATTGGCTTCCCCAGTCAGTCTGTTGCACAATGAGTGTGTGAATCCAAGACAATATGGATACATGTCCCATTTATCTGTCCTGCTTGTTATCTCACCGCTAAGCCGTTTGTTTGGTTATCCCCTTAACCCTCTGAGTGCCAGAGTGGTACCCAACGCATTTCTTTGCAATGCGTTGCCTACCACTCTGGCTATCAACGGGTTAAACACAACATATGATGTAGATGAATGTTCAATGTTGTACCAAATGTTGGGCTAAGGGGAATGTTTTGTTATGCAAAATCAACACACAACATTGCCATATAACACAGTTGTGTAATATGGCAACAGGGATGTTTTTACAGTTGATTTTGTACAACGATGTGTGTGTGAACCCATGTTGTAACATCCCACAAACATCTTACCTAGGCAGGAGTTGTATTCACTGAATTGTTTGGCAATGCATTGGAGACAACTCTGCCACCCAAATCTATGACCAAATTCAAAGCAGATCAGACAGGATTCAAAAGCACAATGTTCCTTTATTCAGGGGAAATTTAACATGTTGGGCATTTTATTTTTTTTTCTTGGGGGGGGGGCTTAGACTGTGTGGCAGAAGTGGATAACCTGGATGATCTCCTGGTCACCCTTTGCCCCCTAGGTGTGGCTTCGGGGGTCACATTAGAGGGGGTGGTGGGGGCAGTGGATCCCTCTGTGGAGCGCAGGTTTTCCCTCTCCAACCGTAAGTCCTCCCTGCGGTTCAGCTCTCTCAACTCCACCAGTAGCTGTGCAAGCAGGTCCATCACCCCCGTGTGTAGCTGATGGAGTTGAGTGTTGATCCTCATGACCTCCGACTCCAGGGCATGGATCCTTGCCTCTATCCTGTTAGTGTTTATACGGGATTCCCTACGGCTCCTGGTGATGTTGTCATTGGTGCGGAGGCTTGACCTGAGTAGTCTCCTTTGCAGAGCCATACACTCAGCTTCCATCCCCGTGGGCCGTTCACTGCTGGTGATGCTTGTGCCTGGTGAATCAGCTGGTGCTGTGTCCTCCTCTGGTGGTGCTGTGTCCTCCTCTGCTGCTGCTGTGTCCTCCTCTGCTGGTGCTGGTTGTGCTGCAGATGGGTATGTGCCCACCATATCAATTGACCCACTGCTGCCCACCGATGTCTGTGCTGGTGGAGGTGGTGGGGTAAACACGTCCCTTCGCATAGGCTGTTGGGGCTCCCCAAGCAGGCCCAGGTGTTGGTAGTCGAGTGGCCAAGGGTCAAACCTTGGCCACTGGTATGTGCTTGGCCCCCACCTAGGATCATACCTGGGGCCATGCTGGGGAGCCATCCAGGAGGGTAGGTCAATCTGTGGGTATGGCCCGTATTGGGTGGTGGCCACATCACCGGGCAGCCATTGCCTCCCTGGTGGTGGTGGTGCTGCTGCTGCTGGGGGATAATAGCTCCTGGAGGTGGTGGGGGGAATCCAGTCACTGTAATAAGTCGGTGCAGGCAGAGTTGGTGCAGGCAGAGTTGGTGCAGGCAGAGTTGATGCTGGCAGAGTTGATGCTGGCAGAGTTGGTGCAGGCAGAGTTGATGCTGGCAGAGTTGGTGCAGGCAGAGTTGATGCTGGCAGAGTTGGTGCTGGCAGAGTTGGTGCAGGCAGAGTTGATGCTGGCAGAGTTGGTGCAGGCAGAGTTGATGCTGGCAGAGTTGGTGCAGGCAGAGTTGATGCTGGCAGAGTTGGTGCTGGCAGAGTTGGTGCAGGCAGAGTTGATGCTGGCAGAGTTGGTGCAGGCAGAGTTGATGCTGGCAGAGTTGGTGCAGGCAGAGTTGATGCTGGCAGAGTCGGTGCAGGCAGAGTCGGTGCAGGCAGAGTCGATGCTGGCAGAGTTGGTGCAGGCAGAGTTGATGCTGGCAGAGTCGGTGCAGGCAGAGTCGGTGCAGGCAGGGTTGGTGCAGGCAGGGTTGGTGCATCCAGCTGGCCAAGAGGTGTGGATGTCGTTGGGTACGGTGCCCACTGGCTGGTCCCCACCTCCATATACTCCTCACTGGGTGGTGAGGTGGCCTCCTCCATGGGCTCCTGATGTGCTGGAGACACATAACCTGTGTGGAGGATTGAGATTGTGTGATCAGTAAACTTAGCCATGATGGTGTCAAATTGATATTAATACTTGAAATGTGTAAAGGAACATACATGTTGTATGGTGTATCCCCCTGTGTGAAACAACGGTACTCCTACTGGTGATGGGTGTTGTATTCTACATGTATTGCAGCTCAGAGTTGAATTCCTTTGGTGCCACATCCCAGTGGCCTGAAATTGTACATTTGCGCTGTTGCCACATCATCCTTTGTGGATATCTGCTCCCTGGACCAAAGCTAGCCAGAGGATGGTCTGGCAACATTGGCATAGTACATTTTCAGGCCACAGTGATATTGTCCATGGAATATTCAACTTTGAGCTGTTATACTCTTGTGATGAAACACCTTTCAGTAGTGGGAATACCCTTGCATTACCCGGTGGATCAATCCTATGACATGTATTTTTCCTTTCACATTTTAGGTATTACTATCTCTTTAACGGGATAGCAATGGTTAATTTCACCTTGAGGTAACATTGCAGGCATCATAGAGATATGTTTAGAAAGATGTTGCTGTATGTGACAGCTGGAGATGTCAGTCATTTGACCACACGGAGGCTCTTCAGCAGACTCCACATTGACCCATTTGGAGATAACTACATCTTTGCCATTGTCTACTAAGTGTTCCTGGTTTGTAAGCACGCTCTGTGGACCATGTCAATGATGGATCCATCTCCAATTGGTTCAATTTTGGGTCTGCTGAAGAGCCCCTGTGTGGTCATATGACTGACATCTCCAGCTGTCACATACAGTAACATCTTTCTAAACATCTCTTTATGATGCCTGCAAGGTTACATCAAGTGAAATTAACCATTGCCATGCCAAGGTACACAGTGAGGAATATGGTCTGATATGTGTGTATATGTACCTTTCATACGGGTACAAACATATCCTTGATAGATATGAACCCAGAGATCTGTTCAGAACATGTGATTGTCTAACTGCCTATATATGTACAGCCATCACAAATGAACTTTCATAGATACAAGTGATACCCATCCAAGTAGGTGTAATATACTGGGTATATGTACTCTGATGATGATATCAATATGAGTTATTTTGTTGAGGGTGCACATATATGGGCAGTTGGACAATCACACGTACTGAACCGAACTCTGGGTTTACATCTTGTTGGGACATATGTGTACCCATTTGAAAGGGACATATCCACATACAAATCTGGTTGTTTTTCTTTCTGTACATATCTTTTTTGAATAGATCTGCAGTGTGATTCAAGTAGTATTCATCCCTATGTTATCAGTTCATCCCGTACAGTGCTGGATTTTGTCAGATTAGACATGTCCCTCTCTGGTTGTCATGATGGTATCCTATGCATTGCATTGTGATGCATGGGATACCACCGTGGCAATCAGGGATTGATGTACATTACAGGATTCTGTCCATGAGGTGTGTTCAAGTTGAATCCTGAGGGGCAACAATCAAGCCAGTATTGAAGGATATCATTGATTGAGGCCTTTTTTTTCCTGGATCAGCCCATCCATCCTTCTGTGTGAGGCTGCCAGACCCGATCATAGATATCCATAATCCCTGGCCTGTTATTGACCAAACCTCAATGGTTCATATTTGGTTCCCATATGTATCCTGCAAATAGTGTCTGGTGTACCATCCATCCATGGCATCAGCACTCCTGAGGATCTATATGTGAATCAAATGTGAGCTATGTAAATTGAAGTTAGCGTAAATGATTGCATACACAACACCAAGGCCAACTTTTTCACCTTTAGTTATGTGTGATTGTTTTTGGCGTGTGTGTTGCACATACAAGCATTTATTCTCAGTGGCACTGTGATTTGTGACCTGATCCATCCTGTTGGTGATTCAGTAAGCGGTTAAGTGGACCTGATGAACTGATTATGATGCTGACTTCTCCGCTGACCTCATTTCCCCATCTGCAGTGTTTTCTATGGAGTCCACACAATGGGGCCTGTGCAGCTTGAATCCTGTTATTGGATGTTCTCCATAGACTAACATTGTGATTGGTGAAGTGAGGGTATGTAAGTGTCAAATTCTCTACATCAGCTCTTTTTCACCGCTTAGTGAATGTCCCCTATGTGTCATGTAATTGTTAACCTATCGACATGTGTTTGTTGTCTGGTTAACCCTTTGAGTACCAGAGGGGTTGCCAAAGCATTGTTGATCGATGCATTGATGATCCCTCTTGCACTCATGGGGTTATGTGCTGGATTCCCTGTGTGAACATGGGTAACACTGTGTGACAACAATTGTGATGTTTGACATACAACACTTTACTGAGCATGGTTTGTGTGTATTGTGTGTGATCAGCACAGCAACATGAGGGTTAACCAGGGAGTTGGACAGGTTTTGGCCTTGTTGAACATTGACATTTGTCCTTGTCTTGATTCCTGTTTAAACACTCAGGGTGCTGTGTTGGTGCAATTGTGTGGTTGAATGAAGGGCAGATGTTGGGATGTGAGTGCTTGTTTGTGATGGGTGTGTGGTTTGGGGTGGTGTGTGGTTTTGGGGTGATGCACTTACCGGTGGTGTGGAGGCTCCTCTCCTCCCCAGTGTCTGATCCTCCAGGGACCCCCTCAATGAGGGTAGATGACAGTGTCTGCCGCAGCCTCTCCTCCCATGCGCTGAAGGTGATGGGGACAGGTGGCCCACCTCCGGTGGCTCGGGCGTGCAGGGCGGCATCCCCCATCTTCCTCTTCACCTGCCTTTTGCAGTCGCCCCACCTCTTCTTTATTGAGTCAACATCCCGTCTGCAGGTGGCCACCGCATTAACTCTGCTGCAGATTTGACTCCAGGCAGCTCTCCTCCTCGCAGACAGGCCAGGGAGTCTGTCCCCCGGGAAGAGGACACTCTCCCTCTCCAGCACAGCCTCCACGAGGGCCGTGTTTTCTTCCTCGGTATATCGGGGATCCCTGACCCTGTCCCCCTCAGCTCCGGCATGCGAGGAGTCAGACCCAGAGTGTCCTGCCTGCTCTGCCCCTGCCTGTGTGTGGTGGTCCCCAGGCACTACCCCTCGTCCCACTGCAGGATCTGTCCCTCTTCTTCTTAGTGTGCCTGTTCTTGTGGGCCTGGTCCCCCTCCGCCCTGCGTATCTCCCTCTCCCACCCCTGCTCTGCTGACGGATCCCCTCCTGACCTTCCTCCTCCTCCTCCACTAGTCTCCCCATCCCTCTCTCCTGTCCTCCTCTCCTGGCCATCATTCACCCACTCACACCCAGGCACTCTCACACGCCCTCACAGACACACTCGATCCCACTCACTCTCTGTCACACACTTTCACTCACGGATTCACACTGTAAAAATAAAGTTTAAAATGTGTAAGGTGTGATGAAAAAAAAAGACTATGTGTATGTATGTGTATGTGTTTGTGTTTGTATGGATGTATGTGCTATGTGCAAAAGTGTGCTATGTGTCTATTTAAATGTACTTCTCTCCAAGATCCCTCTACCTTACTGCTGTGTATGCTTCTCTCTCTATCTCTCTCTCTCTCTCTAAACGCTATCCTCCACTCCTGGGTCCTGTGCTCTAGCTTGCTGAAACTCGAAACACAGACAGGGTGTAACCGTTATTTTGAGGTATATATAGGTGTATTCGAACATTTTTGATACTTTGGGGCCTTGGGATTGGCTGTAGGTTTGAATTTTGTTTGTGCATCTATCAGGGTTGCTAGACAACGGCAACCGTAATGTAACATTTTGAGTTAAGTTGTGTTTTAACGGGTGTTTGGGACGCACGGTGATGCAAAATCAGGTGCGATGCTGGTTTTTGTTTAACGTGTTTTTGTAGTGCCTACGCCCGATAGCTATTCTTGTACGCTTACCTTTGAATCTGCCGTAAACCATGTGTTCTTTGCGGCCGATGTGCCTTTTTTACTTAGCGGATGGTTTAACGGCTGCCTTTAAATCTACCCCTAGGACAGGTGCCCTTGCCACAAATATTCCTGGTCCTAGCTCTAGTATGAAAGTGACTCTGGAGAAGAAGAAGGCCATTCTTCTCCAACTCTGTTCCCCCACTGAAATCATGGTTGTGGGAAAATGTCCACTTGGGGCAGACACATTGCAATCAAAGAGAGGAAAAGAGAGAACACACCTTGACACATCTCCCCTCAATGCACATGCACCATAGACATCACAACATTTATGTTAATAATGCAAAAGCCAAACCCTCAAAAAAGAATTCAAGAGCCACTGCCACTGTAGCCCTTCACCCTCTCCAAGGGCACAAAGATACCCAGGCTGGAAGTTTGATGGTGAACATAACACTTGCATCTTCGTCGTCTTTTTGTACTAGCGTTCAGTTGGGGGAGGATGTACCCACTATCCCTGCACTAGCACTCTCTGGGTCCTCTGTCTTCTCAGCAAAAAAGGCAAGACTAGTTTGCACAGGGATTTCACTATGCCTTAAATGACGTGCAATATTCCTTAAAGGTTAAAACCAGCTTTTACTGATAGTGTCTTCTTAAAAACATTTAACATGTATATAAACCACATGAACAGTGGATTTATAAGTGGTCAGTACTGTGAAGTTGGGAACAAACAAGAACACTTAGTTTAAGAGGACTAATAGATACTCTTGTTTGCACGGGAAGTTCCGAGCCTATTATTTTGATGCGGAGTTTATCATATATTGATGTGAGCTGAGTCTAAATAATACTGTGGTACACATATTTGTTTGGAGCTATTATTTTTGTTCACTTGATTTGTTATTCCTCTGTCTTCTCCACTGGCATACTAGTTTTGCCTCTGTTACTTCCACCACTAGGTGATAGAGTGAATATGTGAGGATCTAGCAGTTTGGATTCATCCATTGCACATTGTGTGGTGCACTAGCCACAATACACTGTGATTCAGAGCAATCAAATATAGGGTATAAGGGAGCATCAGCAGACATTCCATCCTGCTAAATACGTTAAGCTGGTGGCAGGGAGGATTTATTATTTTAATTAAGTATTTTATCTTAGCATCACATGTCCTTAGTTGATTAGGCAAAGGTCAAAGTGATAGCAGTCACTGGTTTATTGGGGTATGGTTTTACATAGCTGATGTAAGAGTCAATATATTTGGTTGCAGTTGTTCTTGTTGTGCTGCTTAATATAAATATACATATGTTAATTGTTGTGATACTTCCTACACAGTTCTCTCCCTATTTCACAATGTTTCATTGTGCACATTGCAGTTGCTGATGAAAGGCACAGTTCCTTCCTGCTCTCAAGGAAAAAAATAATAATTTTAGAGGAGATGCGGGAGGAGAAGCATAACTGACTAACTTCTCTGTAGATGTACCAGCAAGGCATCTGGATCCATTCAAAACACTGAAGGCTATGTCCTAGGAATGTGACAGGCTGCATGATCCAGGACATTGTTGGAATTGGTGTCAGCTCTGAAAAGGAAGTCCAAGAGGAACACACAGTTTCCCAACACTCAGGTGCAGTGGCAAGTGTCCAGAAGGAGATCATCATCCTGGGAATGGAGAAAAAACATGTTTGAGGTTTGGGAAATGTGAAGCCATGTTGTTGATCTGGTGTTGTTAGCTTGAAGTGGGTGTAAGCTTGATATTCACAGGCAAAGTATTCTCTGGTGACCCTGTCCTTTGTCTCCCTACCTCTGGGGGTATCACCCTTGTACCTCATCAAGGGGATCTGGGTGGAGACCAGCTGATGATCTGGTGTCCACAGCAATATTATACTAGATGACACTTGTCGATTAGTTTGGGTGCTTTCAGGGGTTAACTTAACACTTGTCAATTTGCTTGGGTGCTTTCAGGTGTTAACTTGCCAGTTCTCCATTCATTTTGTCCTTAGAGCACATGCATGTATGTATTGTGGCTGCTTTCATTGAAACAACAATAGTTTAAAACCGTTGTTGTGGCTTCTACGCCTCAACTTTGAGGCACAGTATTACTGGCAGAAAATGTAACCACAAAACATGCTGTAATACTGACCGTACTTAATAGAATGCTACTTATGCGTTGTTTTTAGTTGTTTCTTATGGGCTTTTTTTTACTGGCTGTGCGTAGAATTACACTGGCTTTTATTTTAACAACAAAAAACCACAACTCCTTAAAAAAACACTTAAAAAACCACAATGCCTTTTTTTTTTTTTTTTTTTTTTTTTTTTTTTTTTTTAGTGGTGGTAATGGTATCAAGCCCTTTGGACATAAAAATCCAAATGAAATATAGTATTAAGGGCACTGAGCTGTAGAGACAACACAGGAAAGGGATTTAGAATTAATTATTTCTAATGACTTAAAGGTAGGCAACAATATAACAAAGAGGTGGGGAATGCAAGTAGGGTGCTAGGTTGCATAGCTAAGGGCATTAGTAGCAGAAAAAGGGAAGTGGTCATGCCACTCTACAGATCTCTGGTTAGACGTCACCTAGAGTATTGTGTACAGTACTGGAGACCCCATCTCCAGAAGGATATAGATACTCTAGAGAAAATTCAGAGAAGGGCTACTAAAATGGTCACTGGTTTACAGGAAAATAAATATCAGGATAGTCTAAATGATCTGAACATGTATAGATTGGAGGAGAGAAGAGAGAGCGGATATGATAGAAACAGTCAAATACATGAAGGGATTCAACTGTTTAAATGTTAGAACAAGAGGCCATATTCTAAAGCTAAAGGGATACAGGTTTAGATGTAATTTAAGAAAGTTTTACTTCACTGAGAGGGTGGTAGGTAAGTGGAATAGCCTTCCAGCAGAAGTGGTAGAAGTTAATACAGTGACATAATGTATTAAGCATACATGGAATAGGCATAAGGCTGTCCTGAACATAAGACAAGACCAAGTCATATGTTCCTCAATTTTTGTAGGAATTGGAACTTGTGTACTTCTAATATTTTGGGTTTATGTCAATTACATGTTTGGTGGTTGTTATCTTTGCCACCTACATAGTTACTTTTTGATTATAATAATAGACCCAGGTGTTTTGTTTTTAAACCCTAGTCGATTTTCTAGCCATATGGCTTTTATATAGAAGATACATAAGTTGCCCTGACCCAAGAACATTCTCCTACCACTCATTTTGATATTTAACATTTCCAGAATGGTTCTAACACTACACAGCTTATAGCTTTTATATTATTCTGTGGACTTTTGTACAAATCCTATATAATAATTCGCTAAAGTCTGTCAGAAGCTGCAGTCATGTGCAGTAGAGACTACTCGTGGCGTGGCTGATAAAGGTGCGGGCCGCTCCAAATTCAGACCTTAGTTCTCTCTGAGCACCAAAGGTAGAAAGTTGAAATCTAATATTTAATTTAGCCTATAAATTAAAGAGAAAGTTGAGAATTGGATTATTCATATCTTGGATAGGTTTATAAGTCCACAGTAATTGAAGGGGGGTCCACACCATTTAAAAAGTGTTGTAAAGTTTGTGTCCACCTCTTGTTGCCTCTCATAGTAAGGTCAAAAAACTTGGATACAGCTGCAGCTTTGTAGAATTTTTACAGATTAGGCAACCGAAGCCCTCCAGAATCCCTCATTCTGTAAAAAATCTCCCTTCAGATCCTTGGTCGCTTCCCAGTCCAGATAAAGTTGAAGATCTTTGAATCCAAGGATAAAATGTGCTGATTTGCTATTTTAAGAGGTATAGCATTAAAGAGGAAAAGTATTTTCGGTAGGACCATCATTTTAATGGAATTAATCCTACCCATCCAGGAGATAAATTTAAGATTCCATGCGTTAAGATCAGAAGTTATTGAGTCTATTAGACGGTTAACCCCTTAGTGACCGGCTGCGTGCACACGCTGCCAGCACTTAACGACGGTGTTTTTATTTTCGCATTATAGCGAATGACTTCCGTGACTTACCAGGTACGTCCTCTGTCACTAAGTGACATTTTTGCGTGACGTACCTGGTAAGTCCATTGTCGCGATGGGGTTAAAGTTCAAATCTGGGACTACATCCAGGTCCGTAGCAAGTTGCATACTGTAATGGTTTTCAGACGCTCAGACATGTATGGTTTAGTAAAACGCAGTTTTATTAAGAAAAAACAAGTACTGTAACACATACAGAACAGTAAATAATATATTGGTAAAACAGGCAACTGACACAGGAACAGTTAAGCAGACAAGAAAACGCATCCAAGGAATAACCCAGGGTCTGGACTAGTACAGCAGCACAGAGAATCTAGTCCAGAAACAGAGAATACCACTGGGTGGTAGCAGGAATGACTAAGCCAACAACCGGAGCTAGCAGGCCCTAGTCGAGGCCCTAGGCCCTAGCTTGCTAGAATGCTATGGAGTCTGTCTGGAGTAGACAGTACAGGAAAGCCAACAGGACCCCTAGAACTCTAGGGATAGCAGTGAGACACACAGTAGGCTGCGAGGCAACAGGATCCCTAGTACGCTAGGGAGGTCAGTATCACGGTCTCTGTGCTTTCCTGTCAATCTGGGCTGATTTACCTGTGCATTGGAGGAAGCTGATTGGCCCGCCCAGGATGTTCCTTTATATGCTGGAGTTTGGGCACTTGTCAGTTGCCCTTTTGTGGTGTTCCTGTTCCTGCGCCTCGTTGCTGTGTTTCAGTGTCTCCTGTGTACCGACCCGGCTTGTCTGACTCCTCTCCTGATCCTGCTCCGTGATTGACCCGGTTCTGGCTGACGACCCTGCTCCGTGATTGACCCGGTTCTGGCTGACGACCCTGCTCCGTGATTGACCCGGTTCTGGCTGACGACCCTGCTCCGTGATTGATCCTGTTCCTCTGCTGTAGTGACTACTGCAGCATTGATCTGGTTCTGGTTGCCGCTCCGGTCCTGTCTGCTGTTCCGGTGCTCCAGTATTGCTCCGGTTGCTCCGGCGACATTCTGAACTGTTTAAGTGACTTGCTGTTCCTCTCACTATCGTCTAGTTGTAGCCTGAGGTTGCTTTGCCATTTGCTGTTTGCTAAGCTGTTCTCTCCTGTACAGAACCACTTAACCCGTGCAGTGCCTGTAATCTCCGGTCTAGTGCCTCCTTTATCGTTTGCCAAGCATACAGTTACCCGTTCGAGCCGCTACCCTGAGTACCTCTATTACTGCCTATTATTCTCCCGCAGAGCATTGTCTGTCCGGTGTTCGGTGTGCACCGTGACTGCGCCGGCTGGCGCTGGTAGTCTGTTCGCTCTTGCTGTGAGATTTGAGAACGGCACTGGAAGGGTGTCCTGGCTCCGGCCTACATACGCTCAGAGGGTACGCTATTCACTGCACTTCCCAGTGCTTCGGCTCTTTGTAGCTTGTGCAGTAACCATCAGTATTGGCACCCAAGGGGTGTCAGGGCACAATCCATTTGGCACACGCAGGGTTACTACTATTCTCAGTTAAGGGTGATCCTGGTTCTGGTTACTTCAGCTCTGGCAGTAGCATTCCTCTTAAGCCCACGGAGGTGGTATTGGCTCAGCTTTGGGCACTGGTGTGCATTCCTATTCCAACTTGAGAGTGTATTCAGCGCAGACACTGTACTCCTTTTCTGCTACTCAGAGACTGTGTTCCAGAGACTGCTATATATCCTGGCCGTTGGCCAATCTAAAGACTGAGTACAACAAGTGCGGGTATCCGAGGACATGCACCGACACCGGAGTGTCAGGAACTAAGTAGCACACGGTAACCGGGAACTGCCAGGTCACTAGGAAGTGGAGACACACAGTGCTGGACAGGAACTCTAGAAGCAGAAACAACAGATATCTGAGTAGGAACTCAGAGCAGGTAGTCAGCCAAGCCGGGTTGGTACGCGGAGCAGGATAGTCAGCCAAGCTGGGTCGGAACACGGAGCAGGATAGTCAGCCAAGCTGGGTCGGTACACGGAGCAGGATAGTCAGCCAAGCCGGGTCCTTACACGGAGCAGGATAGTCAGCCAAGCCAGGTCCTTACACGGAGCAGGATAGTCAGCCAAGCTTGGTCGGTACATGGATCAGGATAGTCAGCCAAGCCAGGTCACAATGGAAATCAGGTACTGGCGATCAAACAGGAACGTAGTCAGTCTAGCCGGGTCATACACAGGATAACAAGAACCAAAGGATCAAACACAAGATACTGGTACACCACGAAAGGGTACCGCCTTAATGACGGCGCCAAGAATATAAAGGCAGTCGATAGGAGGAGACAGCGTAGATCACCAATAAGAATGCAGTATGGAAAAATCAGGAAGTAGTAATGTCGCAACCAGAGGAATCACGGGCACTGTGATAGTACCCCCCCAAAGACCCTCTCCCCGTAGAGTAGGGCCTGTCTTCTGGGGAAACTTAGTGTGGAATCTGCTAAAAATGCAGGAGCATGAAGATCATTCAGGGTGACCCAAGAGCGCTCCTCGGGACCATAGCCCTTTCAATGTACCAAGTACTGGAGATGGCCCTGAACCCTCCGGGAATCAAGAATACTTTATACTTCGTATTCATCTTGGCCCTGAACTTGGATGGGTCCAGGGATGATAGGAGTGGTAGTATAATGATTACAAACCAACGGCTTTAATAGTGAAACATGGAATATGTTATGGATCTGCATGCTAGCCAGGAGATCCAGAGTATAGGAAACTGGGTTTACTCTACAGAGTACTCTAAAGGGGCCCACAAATCTGGGAGCCAATTTATTGGATGGAACTTGCAAATGGAGGTTTCTCGAGGACAGCCTTACCCTATCCCTCACCTGGAACGAATTTGCAGATAATATCCTGAGATTGGCATGCCGCTGATAGCGCTGATAGGAATCACCGAGGGCCCTCTGCACTCATGCCCATTTGGAGCGGAGCTGCCGTATATGCTCTTCCAGAGCCGGAATTTGCTGTGTCTGAAAGGAATCCAGGAGCAGACAAGGTTGAAACCCATAATTGATAAGAAATGGAGAGCTCCCAGAAGATTAATTAATCGCACAGTTCCTGGCAAACTCCGCACACGGCAACAAGTCGGCCCAGTTATCGTGATGATCTGACACAAAACAGTGCAGGAATTGCTCCAATCCCTGATTGGAATGTTCAGTGACCCCGTTAGCCTGGGGATGGTAGGCTGAGGAAAAGGACAACTTTATGCCCATCTGGCCACAAAATGCCCTCCAAAATCTGGATACAAATTGGCTCCCACGATTGAACACCAAAACTCTGGGTACTCCATGGAGCCGGAATACCTCTTTCACAAATATGATGGCCAGCTCCTGAGAGGAAGGTAGGCCAGGAAAGGGAACAAAGTGTGCCATTTTAGAAAATCTATCAACCACCATCAGGATGAATGAATACCCGTTAGACATCGAAGCTCCCCTAGAAAATCAATAGAAACATGTGACCATGGACGATCACCATTGGGAATGGGCTGGAGCAACCAAACTGGAAGGTGTCTCGGGGATTTGGCACTGGTGCACATAGTACAGGCTGCCGTGAAGGCGGCACAATCTGACCGCAAGGAAGGCCACCAAAACGACTGGGACAATGACCATATTAGCTGATTGTGACCCACGTGACCGGCTGCCCGAGAGGCATGGTAGATCTCAAGTAATTGAGTGCGGTAAGGGTCAGCCACAAAACACTCGGCCACCGGTTTTTCCAGAGGAGCATTGGCCTAGGTGGCCAGAATCCTTTCGCCCAAAGGTGATGTGATACTTTTACTCAACGTAGCAAGTATACAGTCGGGGGAATAATTGGCACCGGTACTTCATCCTTCTCAGACTCAGGATCAAATTGTCTGGACAGGGCATCTGCCCTGATATTCTTAGAACCAGGTAGGTATGATACAATGAAGTAAAAGCGTGACAAGAACAATGCCCATCTGGCTTGTCAGGAGGAGAGTCTCTTGGCCTCCAATAGGTACATCTAATTCTTGTGATCTGTCAAGATCGGCACAGGAGCCATGGTACCTTCCAATAAATGTTGCCACTCCCGTAAGGCGAGAATGATTGCCAAGAGTTCTCTATCACTGATATCGTAGAGGCTCTGAGCTTTGGACATTTTCTTTGAATAGAACCCACATGGCTTCAATATCTTCTCAGGGCCCAACCGCTGGGATAAGACTGCCCCCACCCCTGTCCCTGAGGCATCAACCTCCAGGGTGAAAGGTAACGTAGGGACTGGGTGGGTCAGAACCGGAGCCTTTGAGAACACAGATTTCAGAGTTTCAAACGTCTGCACAGCTTCTACAAACCACCTGGAGGCATTAGCCCCCTTGTGTGTGAGATCGGTCAAGGGCTTCACAATTCTGGAAAAGTCTCGGATAAACTTTCTAAAATAATTTGCAAAGCCCAGGAAACGTTGAATAGCTTTAAGCCCCGTTGGGGGTGGCCATTGCAAAACTGCCGATAGTTTATCCTGGTCCATAGCAATGCCATCTTTGGAGAACACAAAACCCAGAAACTGAACACTGACTTGTGAAATTCACATTTTTCTAATTTGCAGTACAGTTTATGCTCTCATAATCTCTGTAATACTGCAACCATGTCCCTGCGGTGTTGTGCAATGTCGGAGGAGAGTATAATTATATCGTCCAGACACACCACCACACAGGACTGCAACATATCCCTCAGGATATCATTAACAAACTCCTGGAATACTGCTGGAGTATTACATAACCCAAAGGGCATTACAAGATACTCGTAGTGACCAGAATGAATATTAATAGCGGATTTTCACTCATCAACTGCCTTGATCATGATTAGATTATATGCTGTCTGTAAGTCCAGTTTGGTGAAAATGGACGAGCCCTTCAAGCGGTCGAACAGCTCTGTAATGAGTGGAATAGGATAAGTGTTTTTAGACATCAGCTTATTCAGGCCTCAATAATCATTACATGGCCGTAACTCGCCATTTTTCTTTTTCAGAAAAAAGAAACCAGCCCCCACAGGCGAGGATGACTTTCTGATGATACCTCTTTCCAGAGCGTTCCCAATATAGTCCTCCATGGCCTTGTTCTCTTCACAAGACAACGGATAAGTACGGCCCCGAGGATGCACAAAGCCAGGCGGCAGAGTAATAGCACAGTCATATGCTCGATGCTGTGGGAATGCGCTAGCCTCTCCTTTACTGAACACATCGCTGAATGATTGGTATTCAGTGGGCAAGGAAGGAGAGGTACACAACAGTTTGGTAGGTTGCGATATACAGTGCTCCATACAATAATCTGACCATGCCATGATCTCACAAGAATGCCAATCCATTCTGAGATTATGCGTGTGCAACCATGGAAACCCCAGAATGATCTCATGATGGGGAGACTGTATAATTTGGAAACATTGCGTCTCCCTATGAAGTGCCCCAATCCGTAACGATAACGGTACCGTTTCCTGGGTAATGTGTGCGGGTACTAGGGATATGGCCTCGATAACCAAAGGAGACTCCCCTTCAACCAGCAGAATCTTGTGCAACAGAGCAAACTACTTATCCATAAAGAATCCAGCCGCACCAGAATCAGTCAAGACAAGGGTCTCTAAGGAGGACTCTGCCCAGGAAACCACAACCCCCACCTTGAGTTTATGGTAATCAGTATCTGGGGATTGTTGTACCCCACCTAGGACCTGTCACCTATGGATACCTATGTGTGTGCGTTTCCCGGCCTTACAGGGCAAATGCGCAAAAAGTGCCCAACCTTTCCACAATGTAGGCACAGACCTTGTCTGTGCCGGTAGGACCATTTCTCCCTGGACAGTTTAGAAAACCCCAGCTGCATAGGTTCACCACTATCCTCCTTGTGGCCAGGGGGAGTGGGTATTGATGGAGACACAGGTGGGAGCCCCAAGCCAACCAGGAGGTAATGAGAGAGTCACTGCCTGTGGACTTTCGCTGGGGTGCGCTCCCTAATCCGCGTATCAATAAGTATAGCGAGTTCAATTAACTTATCCAGATCATCAGGTAAATCACGAGCTGCATCTCGTCTTTCATTCGATTGTCAAGCTCTTGTGGAAAAGCTGCCAACAATGCTTCATTATTCCAGCCTACCTCTGCTGCCAATGTACGGAATTTTATAGTGTAGTCTGCTACCGTACGTGGGCCCAGCTGAATCTCTTCCTGGGAGTTCAAACACTCTACGGAAAGCAAGCAGAAACTCGACAAAGTTCTTTGTACAGGGTTTGGTCGTCTCCCACAGTGAATTAGCCTATGCCAGCGCCCTTCCGGTCAATAGAGATATCATGAACCCCACTTTGCTTCTGTCACTCGGAAATGCATGTGATGCCAGTTCAAAAAAAATTTCTAGCTGATTTATGAACCCACGACACAGTGTAGGTTCCCCATCATATCTTAATGGTAACGGACCGGTTGAGGACAACTGTTACGGTTTATTTGACACTCAGAGACAGTAAGTTAGGTAAAAACACAGTTTTATTGAACAATTTAAAAAGGCAATAACCCTCACAAGTCCAGTAATATATATACAATATAGTACTGTCACAGGACAGGTTACAGAAGTAAATACCCACACGGGTCCAGCAATTGTACAGACAATTATAACAATATACTCACACAGGTCAGATAATACGTGTGATTCTCAGACAAGGCAGCAGTGAACGGGTTACTGACAGGAAGACTGACAGGCCCTATCAGCGCGAGGCTCTTAAGACTCTCACTAGGGAAGGAGAGTATAAACAGCGAGTAATGCCACAGGAATAAGCGAAGGCGCTTAGTAAACTTATAGACTGCCGTAGCAGTAGCAGAGGACAGACTGTATACCCAGAGGTTGGTCAAGTGAGACTACAATGCCAAGAACCGGTGGAGAATGGCCCTTTTCCCCGTGGGGATAGATGAACGCTCAGACCAATGTCGACTGCCGAGGTGGAATTAGCCCAAGGAAGCCCAACCTCAGCTGATGGCAGGAGTATAGGTCTAGCGTAATGAGGCACAGAATGGAAGGCTCACACCGGAGTGTCTCCCACGAGACAAGGAACGTAACCGAGACCAGGCTGCAGGAATGAATGTACGGAATGCAACACTGCCCGGATGCCAAGCCCAACGGAGACACAAAAGGAGCAGAAGGCAGTCCCGGACAGATAGAAAACAGAGGCCCAATGGGTCGGTACACAGAGCAGGAACAACAGCCAACCGGAATCGGTATCCAAAGCAGGAATGCCAGCCAGTCCGAGTCGGTACACAGAGCAGGAACGTCAGCCAATCTGACTCGATACACAGAGCAGGAACAGAAGCAGCAGAGTAGTCAGGCAAGTCCGGGTCATACACTGAGATCACACGAGAAACTGGAACAAGCGCTGGTACAGAAACACCACGAAAGGGCAACAGCGAAGTGACAGGACCCAGTATTTAAGGACAAATACTGGGTGGGACAATACCACTGCAACCAATAGGAGCCAGCTGGGAACAAGACTAACAGAATGTCGCCCGCATAGCATGGGCACCATGATAACAACCCTCTATTTGTGGTTCCAAGTACCTGGGACTGTGCTCCCGGTGTCATAGCAGGGGGAATCACCGGAGCTTGCACTGGTTTGTCAAGGTGTACGGTATGTTCCAAGATGGTTTGTATGGCCAGAGACAACTGGTCCACACGCTGCTCATGTAAATCCATCCTCCAATGGATATTCTGTAAATTACCCTCACCAGTACTGTCTGAAGTCATGGCCCTTTCATACTGTAACGGTTTTCAGACACTCAGACACGTATAGTTTATTAAAATGCAGTTTTATTAAGAAAGAACAAGTACTGTAACACATACAGAACAGTAAATAATATATTGGTAAAACAGGCAACTGACACAGGAACAGTTAAGCAGACAAGGAAACATATCCAAAGAATAATCCAGGGTCTGGACTAGTACAGCAGCACAGAGAATCTAGTCCAGAAACAGAGAATACCACTGGGTGGTAGCAGGAACGCCTAGGCCAACAACCTGAGCTAACAGGTCCTAGTTGAGAGGAGGACCCCAATGCAAGCTCCCTAGAATGCTAGGGAGTCTGTCTGGAGTAGAACTCTAGGGATAGCAGTGAGACACACAGTAGGCTGCGAGGCAACAGGATCCCTAGCACGCTAGGGAGGTCAGCAAGACTGACTAGAGCTGAGAGGCAACAGGACACCTAGTACACTAGGTGGTATAGCAATACTGACAGTAAGCGGCAAGGCAACCAAAACCCTAGTACGCTAGGTGGTAAAGTGGTACTGACAGTAAGTGACAAGACCACCAAACCCCTAGTACGCTAGGTGGTAAAGCGATACTGATGGTAAGCGGCAAGGCAACTGAACCCCTAGTACGCTAGGTGGTAAAGCAATACTGACAGTGAGCTGTGAGGCAACCAAATCAACCCAAGGGACTAAGGCAACCAGCTTGTGACCGGAGTCACTAACCCACGCACCAGCCCTAGATCTAGGGAAAGGCGGCACAGACAGGGAACTAGCGAGGTGCCCAGGGAGCAGCAGCCAACCTCATAGTGATGGAGCGACAAGCTGTGCTGGGTCAAGCATACAACAGGTGCGGGTATCCGAGGACGCTCACCGACACCGGAGTGTCAGTAACTAAGTAGCACAAGGTGACCGGGAAATGCCGGGTCACTAGGGAATGGAGACACACAGTGCTGGACAGGCACTCTAGGAGCAGGAACAACGGATAGCTGAGTAGGAACTCAGAGCAGGTAGTCAGCCAAGCCGGGTCGGTACACAGAGCAGGATAGTCAGCCAAGCCGGGTCTGTAAATGGAGCAGGATAGTCAGCCAAACTGGGTCAGAACAAGGAGCAGGATAGTCAGCCAAGCCAGGTAGATACACGGAGCAGGATAGTCAGCCAAGCCAGGTCGGTACACGGAGTAAGATAGTCAGCCAAGCCGGGTCACAACAGAAGTCAGGTACAGGCAATCAAACAGGAACGTAGTCAGTCTAGCCGGGTCATACACAGGATAACAGGAACCTATCACGGTCCCCGTGCTTCCTGGCGACATTCTGTCAGTCTCTCTCACAGCTAAGTCTTATTGGTTGCAGTACCTTGTCCCGCCCAGTATTTGTCGTTAAATACTGGGTCCTGTCACTTTGCTGTTGCCCTTTCGTGGTGTTTCCGTTGCCAGTGCTTGTTCCAGTTCTCCGTGTGATCTCTGTGTACTGACCTGGATTGCCTGACTACTCTGCTGTATCCGTTCCTGCTCAGTGTACCGACCTGGCCCGGCTGACGTTCCTGCTCTATGTACCGACCCGGCCCGGCTGACGTTCCTGCTCTGTGTACTGACCCAGATTGGCTGACGTTCCTGCTCTGTGTACCGACCCAGCCCGGCTGACGTTCCTGCTTTGTGTACCGACTGGATTTGCTCGTTCCTGCGCTGTGTACCGGCCCGGTAGGGCTACTGCTCCTGGTATTGGTGCGACCTGCAGTCCCATTCTGGTCCTCGGTTTGGGATTCCGCTTCCAGGCTTCGGTCTCCGGACTACCCTTTGAGCCTCAGAGTCACTTGAGCAGTCTAGTCTTGTTATGGTCAGTGTCGCATGGGCAACATTCCGGTGTTTACTCCATCAGTGCACCACGGTATGTTTGACCCTCCTTCCTGCCTTCAGCTGAGGTTGGTGTTTTGTTAGGCGCCTCAAGCTGTGTTACCATCAGGCAGTCATTGCTAGTCTTGGAGTTCGCTAACCCCTTCGGGGAAGGTGATACTTGTCACCGGTCATTCACAGTGCAGTCTCCGTTGGGCACCCATCCGGGCATACTGTCTCAGTCCTCCGTTACTGCTAAGGCAGATCAAGTTATCCTGGGCCTCTGTTGTCTACTGGGCGTTTCTCGCTATTTAAGCACTTCCTGTGCAGAGTGGGAGTTCAAGGGCCTTGCACTATTAGGACCTACTCGCTGTATTGGCCTAATAGTAATCCGTTCCTGGCTGCCTCGGTCTGAGTTCACACGAACATAACCTGACCTGTGTCAGTATATTGTATGGTCTGTTTTGTACATATACTGGACCCGTGTGGGTATACATTGTATTTTTGCCATAACCTGTCCTGTGTCAGTACTGTATTGTGTTACCTATACTGCTGGACCCATGAGGGTTATATTCTCTAAAACTGTTTTATTTCATCTACTGAGTCTGAGTGTCATTAAAACCATAACAGTACGAAAGGGCCATGACCTCAAATGGTACAGGTGAAAGTAATGCACAAAGTATCCATTGGCGGATGGATTTACATGAGCAGTGTTTGGACCAGTTGGCTTCCCGGTTCATTGGACCTTTTAATGTCATCCGCATAATTAACCCAGTCTTGTACGCTCTAGATCTCCCAGCATCCATGCGTATTCATAATGTGTTCCACGTATCCCTTCTGAAACCATTGATATGCAACCGTTACACTTACACTCCTGCGGTCCCCGGTCCTGTACAAGTTC
The DNA here is from genome assembly GCA_037306005.1 of Rhinophrynus dorsalis. Lineage (NCBI taxonomy): Eukaryota > Metazoa > Chordata > Amphibia > Anura > Rhinophrynidae > Rhinophrynus > Rhinophrynus dorsalis. The sequence continues at coordinate 304,203,680 of CM074720.1, read as the reverse complement.
AAGGCCAGGAGGAATATGAAGTGCAAAACATTATTGACTCATGAAGGTTCAGAGGGAAATTACAGTACCTGGTCCATTGGAATGGTTATGGCCCTGAAGAACGTTCCTGAGTTAACCAAAATTACCACCATGCTCCCAGGTTGCTGCGCACATTCCACTCCAAATACCCTCAGAAACCTGGTCCCTCTTCTGGGAGAGTGGGGTACTATCACGGTCCCCGTGCTTCCTGGCAACATTCTGTCAGTCTCTCTCACAGCTAACTCTTATTGGTTGCAGTACCTTGTCCCACCCAGTATTTGTCATTAAATATTGGGTCCTGTCACTTCGCTGTTGCCCTTTCGTGGTGTTTCCATTGCCAGCGCTTGTTCCAGTTCTCCGTGTGATCTCTGTGTACCGACCCGGATTGCCTGACTACTCTGCTGTATCCGTTCCTGCTCCGTGTACCGACCCGGCCTGGCTGACGTTCCTGCTCTGTGTACCGACTCGGATTGGCTGACGTTCCTGCTCTGTGTAACGACCCGGATTGGCTGATGTTCCTGCTCTGTGTACCGACCAGACCCGGCTGACGTTCCTGCTTTGTGTACTGACTGGATTTGCTCGTTCCTGCTCTGCGTACCGGCTCGGTAGGGCTACTGCTCCTGGTATTGGTGCGACCTGCGGTCCCATTCCGGTCCTCAGTTTGGGGTTCCACTTCCAGGCTTCGGTCTCCGGACTACCCTTTGAGCCCCAGAGTCACTTGAGCAGTCTAGTCTCGTTACGGTCAGTGTCGCACGGGGACATTCGGGTGTCTACTCCATCAGTGCACCACAGTACGCTTGACCCTCCTTCCTGCCTTCAGCTGAGGTTGGTGTTTCACTGGGCGCCTCAAGCTGTGTTACCATCAGGCAGTCATTGCTGGTCTTGGTGTTCGTTAACCCCTTCGGGAAAGGTGTTGCTTATCACCGGTCATTCACAGTGCAGTCTCCGTTGGGCACCCATCCGGGCATACTGTCTCAGTCCTCCGTTACTGCTAAAGCAGATCTAGTTATCCTGGGCCTCCGTTGTCTACTGGGCATTTCTCGCTATTTAAGCACTCCCTGTGCAGAGTGGGAATTCAAGGACCTCGCACTATTAGGACCTGCTCGCTGTATTGGCCTAATAGTAACCCGTTCCTGGCTGCCTCAGTTTGAGTTCACATGAACATAACCTGACCTGTGTCAGTATATTGTATGGTCTGTTTTTTACATATACTGGACCCGTGTGGGTATACATTGTATTTTTGCCATAACCTGTCCTGTGTCAGTACTGTATTGTGTTACCTATACTGCTGGACCCGTGAGGGTTATATTCGCTAAACCTGTTCAATAAAACTGTGTTTTATTTAATCTACTGAGTCTCAGTGTCATTAAAACCATAACAGAACCACAGGATCAAACACAAGATACTGGTACACCACAAAAGGGCACCAAGAATATAAAGGCAATCGATAGGAGGAGTCAGAGTAGATAACCAATAAGAATGCAGTATGGAAAAATCGGGAAGTAGCAATGTCGCAACCAGAGGAATCACGGGCACCGTGATACATACCTAGATACGTGATGTAGGATCTAGCCCATTTATAGTGGTGTTTAGAATGATTGTGCAGAGGATGGACTAAGATTAATACAAATTAATTCAGATTTGCTGCAAAGGTGGAAGAGAGATAAAAGGATTTGAAACATAAGAGGATGTCATCAGCATAGGCAGAAAGCTTGAACAGAGTGCTGCCAGAAGAAAGGCCAGTGATACTGGGATGGTTCCTCACAGTGCATAACTGGGGTTCTAAGGTAAGAATAAATAGTATAGGGGAAAGAGGACAGCCCTGTCTAGTACTGTTTTTGATTTGGAACAGGTCTGATAACATACCATTTGCAGAAACTCTGGCAGTAGGATTATAATATAAACTCATAATGCTTGTTAGCATGTTCGATTGGATTCCTATATGTGTGAATACTGAGGACATGTAGACCCAATCAGCCCTGTCGAAAGCTTTTTCAGCTTTAGTTGGCAGTAAAATAGTGGGCATGGAGCAATGCCTAGTTAGATGAATAAGAGAGATTGCAGTTGAAGTATTATATCTCGCTTCCCTATGCGTTACAAAACCACTCGGATGTGGGTGAATCAAGTGAGGTAGGTGCAGATGCAACCTATTGGCCAATAGTTTCGCAAAAATCTTTAAATCAGCTTTTAGTAAAGAAATTGGTCTGTAGTTTTGACATAATAAGGGGTCTTTACTAGCTTTTGGAATGACAGCTAGGAACAGCGCTGAATGTTGAATACATATGCTGAAGAAGATCATCCCTGAACATCTTATAGTACCCAGCTGGTAAACCATCCGGGCCAGGGCTTTTTCCTAGTCACATGGAGTTCAAAGCTAAAACTAATTCTTTAATACACAAGACACTTTCTATCTCCTTTGATGCTTGGTCCAATAATTTCTGCATACCCAATTTGGCCAAGAAGGAATTAATGATAATTAAATGTTGAGCAGTGTGCTCACTCAGAGAACCTAAATTGTGGAGCTTGGAATGGAAGGATTGGAATGCCTCTGTAATTTCTGGGAAGGAGCGGGCTGAGGATGCATCTGGATGCTTGACCTGATGTATGTGTAGCATTTTCCGCTGACCATGAATGATGCGGGCCAGGGTTCTTAATGTCCTCAGTACTCACACATTTCCAGATATGAAGTTTTGATATCTCTTCTACATAAAGGACTTAAGAACATTTTGAAGAAGTATGGCCTGTAATTCTGACATAAGGGAGTTCACAGCTCTCAATGTGTTCGGGTCTTGGGAAGATTTATGTGATAAATGTAAAGTTTTAATGGCTTTGGTTAATTCGTCAATACGTTGGTGCCTCAATTTAGCCCGATGCACACCAATTCTTATGAATGAACCTCTGACGACACATTTGTGTGCCTCCCAACTTATAGTGTGCGAGGTGTCATCGATATAATTTAGCTCAAAGTACTCTAAGTCAGAGGATTTAATAGTCTGAGTAGCCAACTTGTCTTTGAGAAACTGTTCATTGAGACATCAGGGTTTGCCTTGTGAGGTGTTGTCAAGGACATCAAGTGAAAAAGAAACAGAAGAATGATCTGACCAAGGTAAGGGCTCAGCTTTAGCCTCTAAAAGGTTATGTAGAAGAAACTGTGAGATAAATAGATAATCTATTCTTGTGTAAGTGGAGTGGAGAGGAAAAAAATAAGGGTAATCTTTGGTGGTGTGATTCAACGTCCGCCAAGCATCAAGGAGGTTTAAGTCATGCAGCTGTCTTTGGAGATAGCGCAAATGTGCATATTTGAACACAGATTTGGCAGATGAGCTGTCTACAGCAGGGTGAATAGCTAAGTTTAGGTATCCCCCTAAAATATTTCTACCATCGGTTACTAGGTTAATTGAAGTAAGAGTTTTAGTAAGGAAGGATAATTGTTTGCTATTGGGGCCATATACGTTCATTAATGTGTGTCGTTTGCTGTATAGAAGACCCTTGTCGCAAATGGTTTCAATATGCTGCCAAGGATTGAGGAGCGGATCAATATACATATCCTTTTCTTTTTTTCAGGAGCAGAGGAAAAATATGCTGCTGAGAAAAGTTTGTTAAAAAACTTTGATGTGACTGAGGATTTGAAATGTGTTTCCTGAATGAAAACTATGTCTGCTTTGAGTCTCTGAAATTCTCTAAGTGCCAATGATCTTTTCTCTGGGGAGTTGAGGCCCCTCACATTCACGGTAAGTATCTTAAGTGGAGCCATATGTCAGTTAGCGTAACATAATTATGCCATCCTGAAGTCCACAGGGAAGAATAGAAAAGGAAGGAGGAGGAATGAAAGGAAAATAGAATGAAGACTAACCAGCATGAGGTGGATAACGGAAAACAAGTGTGCTGAGATAGGTTGGTTGATTGGCTGTGTAACCTAGATATGTAAAGAAGCTGAGAACCAAACACATGGACCCTGTTGTGGGGTATTAAGATAACCTATTGTTCTGGGAGGGAACCGTTAATCTCTGCATGGGGGTGAGAGTTTAGGAATTGTTCCAACAGGATTAGCGAGATAGTAGATCTATATGAGGGGTCACAATATTGAGAGGATGAAGGGTCAGGTGTAGCACGAGATAAAAGTAGTGAAGGGAGATAATTTATTAGTTAGGTGAGAGGGTTGCTTGTAAAGGAAAAGGTCGATAACGGTAACTAGTTCACTTTATTCAAGGACTATATAGATCAGAATCAGTCAAAGGATAAAGGGATGAGGGGGGAAAAACTGAGACTGGCCTTCTGACTTGCTGGATCGAGAGAACAGACCACCAAATCCAATAAATATCTACAATAATGTTGTATAAGGTTGTTGGGGATATATATAAAATCAGCCTAAAAGGATAGTAGGATTGTGCAGGTTAGCATAAGAGAAAACAAGGGCCAGCCCTATAAAGTGAAAACTATTAATAGATTAAAACATGAATAGCAACTCTAGAACTTCACCAATCCAACAGTTCAGGTGCAGCCAGCCCCAGCACCAGGTTGTGCATTGTAACAATAAAATACATATTGGAACGGAGGATAAGATTGGTTAGATCCCTGACCCAACTGTCTTCAAGTGTCAAGAACCAAGAGCCCCGGAATCACAAGAGCTGAGATTGTTGACCCCTCAAAGCCAGCCGGTATGTCAAGGTAATATGCCCTAAGGAATCTTGCAACTGCAAACATTGTAGTAAACTTAACATTTAGGACAAAACGTAGCCATGGGGATGTCCAAAGACAGGTTAGGCATGTATCCAATCAGTGGCAAAGTGCCCCAGTTCAGTCAGGTGATGAGAAGGGGAAAATAACACACAGTCATCGGTATAGGATTCCATTCAGTGGACTCGACAGGAAGGTAGTAAGTCAGTCTGTATTCAAATATCAGTCTGTCAGACATTAAGCTTAAAGTGGTATAAGGGAGATGTGAGTCGATATCTAAGGTTAGCCTGTAGTGTTGCCTTGTGGGCCAGCATTCTGCCTTAACGGGGATGTATTAGAGTAGAGAGTTAAGGCTGTCTGCCACTTCATTAGATTCACAGGCCTATACATATAAGTCTAACTAAAAAGCATACAGGATATAAGCCATGAAAACGTATAATTTACCAGGTAGAGTATAGCTTCTTCCACATTCAACTAAAACATCTTTCTAGACAATATTGAATATATGAAGATACAGGGCGACCATGTAAGTAGAATACAGTAAAACATACATAACTATACTACCATAAAGAGTATGCTGAAACGGTACCTGCGGAAACATAATAATAACTTCAGCCGTTTGAGCCAATAGTATGACCTCCGAAGCTACACGGCCTCAATTCTACTGACAGTCAACACATCAAGTCCTCGAGTCTGTCACTAATTCCTTTCAGGACGGTGATGTGTTAGAATACTTGACAACGTCGTCCTGTGTGAAGTAATTTTCAAGTCCCACAGGCGAGAGCTGACAGGCCCAGAATTAGAAACATTAAGTCTGTCAGAAAGTTGGAAGTATGTCTCCATGTGGATGTGGAGCAAACAAAGCAGGCAGTTCTAGGTTCAGGTCCATACGGCAGAGGTATGTGGCATCTGTGCATCCATGGGGTCCTCTAGTTACAATCTTCTCTGTTTCGGTCATTATGCTGGAGAGCCTGGGGACCACTATAGGTGCTTCAGTTGTCTTGCCTTTGGAGGGGTCAGGGCTGGGGGAAGTGGAGGGGGAGAGGATATCCCAAGAATAGTGCAAAAGGAGTGTATTTCATCCTGTGATCGTACGAGCACTGTTTTTTCATTAAAGGTAGCAGTTAAGTAGAATGGAAAACCCCATCTGTGCCTGATGTGAAGCTGACGAAGGTGGTCTGTGAGCGGTTTAAGAGATCTCTACATCAGAAGTGTCGATGGAGAAAGGTTGTTATAGATGTGCACTTCCGCACCTGCAAATATGATGGGAGCTCAGTCTCAGCTTTTTCTCATTATAGCTCCTTTCATTTTGTAGTGGCGTAAACATATAACCACGTGCCTTGGAAGACCGTTGTCTCTTGGCATCAATGCTTGATGAATCCTGTCTATTTTTATTGGGGTTGTGTGATCTAATCTGAGAATTTTTCTAAAGATGGAGTTGACAGCTTCTCTTAACTTCGGTGTTCTCACTGATTCCAGTAGATCTATCACTCCTATGTTCTTCTTTCTCCCCCTGTTGTCTAGGTCGTCCATCCAGAGCAATAAAGACTGTATGGTTTTGCTTTGTTCCACCACTGTAGTTTCAAGCTGAGTGTGTGTTCTTACAGCTTAGTTTTGTCCTCCTCTAACAGCGCTATGTGCTGTGCCAAATGAGCTAGGTCCACTTTGACAGAAGCAAGCTCACAGTGAAGTGTGTTGCGAACATCGTCCATGAGGAGTTTAAAATCTTCCTTAGATGGTATGCTAGCTTTCAATTACGCCAGATCGTCCTTAGTACAGGGGATAGATGTAGTAGTCAGGGAATCCATAGTTGATTCATCCTGAGTAAAGGACTTGTGAGATATCCTGGGTGTAGTGAGACTGATCTCCACTGAGTAATTGATTTCCTGCTCAATCAATTCAGAGCTGAGTGATGGTGCAGTAGGATTTCCGAGCCCAGTAGGATGAGGTGAGAGAAATCTCATGATACGTGTACCAGAGGATGAAGATCTTTTCCCTTTTTTTCCATCTCATCTAAAGCCATGAGGTCTCTAATAAAGTCACTGAAATTAATAATGTCAGATAGTCGTTAGAAAGTGACCATATTATAGCGTGAATGCCTCTGTTGGAACAGAGAAAGTCAAGGCACATCTGCCATTTAAGACGTCCAGGCCATGCTTCCAATAAAATATTTTGACTCATTATTATTCCATTTCAATGTGCTTCTTTTTACTGGGTCCCCTTTTTTGGTGTTATTATGAGGGTTGTTTGCCCCATATAACCTCATGTTGTTGAATTGTGTTTGCATGGACCCTGAGTGCACCTTCACTATTTAGTGTTCATTCTCTCATGTTTTAGCTTATTTTGCTGCTGTGATCCCTATTCAGTCTTTTTTATACCAGTGAGACCCATGACGTGTTCAGATATATTTTAGGAATTCGATGTTCAAGTTGATGTTATTACTACTTCTGCCACTGCTAGTATAAACCCATTTCAGACTTCCTTTGCACAATGCTTTCTATCAGTTTTTTTCAGCATCCATAATGCAACCCTCCACTGGATCGATAACCATATCTCTATATTCTTTGATATAATTTAATTCCTCAGAGAGGTGCTGCTGATCATGACTCCTTGATGTGACAAACTGATCACACTTTGGCTGAAATTAAGAAATTTTAAGTTTAAAGTGGGTGTCCAGCAAAGAATGTATTCCTCATTGCATTTAATAGATTCCTTGCAAGAATCTTGCTCAAAGCATGCTAACATGCCCTTGACCAGCTGGTGCATATATGTGTCTTCATTATGGTAAGAGTCCTCCACAATGCTCCTCAGATTTACTGCAATAAATAAATCAGTGGAAGAATTTCACTAATTCCTGCCCCGACACGACTAAAAAGCATGGTTGCCTCCTCAAGAGGTTTCAGCAGCTAACATACATCATACATTAGTTGCCATTGTCCAGGTGAGAAGAAGCTACTCAAAAGTCTTCCAGTTTTATATTATGTACTCGCTATTGGCCTTATGTTGCTTGTGCAAATGCTCTGGCATGTACAAAGGGGCATTCTACTTGGTAGGGGCCTCCAATTTTCATCTGGCGATGAGGCAAGTTGCTACAATCTTGTATGGAGAAAAATGCTTTGTATGTACTGTAGGAGTGGCTAAAATGGGCACAGGATTTGTGGCAGGAGAGGATTATAGTGACTGCTATCACTGTGAGCAGGTTTAAAAATAATAAAAGGAGGAATTGGAAGGAGCCTTATGTGTCCACTGTGTCTGAGGAGAAGGAATGAAGCACTACAGAAGCAATGCTATCCAGTCCCCTAAATCACCCCTAGGGATCTTGGAGAATTTAACGGGAAGGGAGGAAGAAAAGGGTAGTAGTGAGAGCAGGACATGTCAGCTGCTCCTGCTTCCACCATTGCTGTACCTGCTGCCAGACATGCTGCCCCTGCTTCCACTAGTGCTGTCACTGCTGTCAGACTTGCTGCCCCTGCTACTGCTACTGAAAACTAATGAAGGCACAGACACCTTCAAACAAGAGGAAGTCTTATAATTGAGGCACTCAAAAAGGTCACAATAATATCAAGAGTTCTAAAGTATTTTATTGATGTAAAAAAATAAGGACAATTGTATTAAAAACAAACATTGAGCGGTCAGTGAGTAACGCCACATAATAATAACACAATCAGGTCCATTAAACTAAATAGCAACAGAATGTATGTATACATATACAATATAGAAAAACTGTGTATAATCCCCTATCAAAAAGCACCTATAGTATTAAACAGAAGGGTATAAAACTGAAGAAGCATTGTAAATTATATATCTAAAGTACAATTAATACAATTATACTAAAGTGCCAAAAAAGTTTGCACAAATACAAAACCTAAGTGCTAAGAAATATATATATTGCTACAAATAGTATAGTATCCCTACATGATAAAGAAAAACTAATATTATCCAGAGATATATAAATGGTACAGATAGGGGACAAAATGAACAATAGGCTTACATTCTAGATCTCTCAGAACCGTCCTCCCAACGTGTATCGCCAACTCATGCCTTCATTAGGGGATCATGGGTGTGGGACTATTTTTCTCTTGGGGCAGGCACAGTGGAGTCATCACCAATGGTACTGTGCAAAATTTGTGACAAGTCAGTGAGAAGAGGAAAGTAGGGAACACACCTTGGCACAGCCGCCATAATAACACATATGAGACACAGAAACCATGACATTTATGTCAAACATGTTAAAGCCAAACACCCACCACATAAATCAAACACCTCTGTTACTCTACCCCCTGACTCACCAGAAAGGCAGCAAGAGGTGAGGTGGAGATCAAAGAGGAGGAAGAACGGAGAAACCCAAGCAAAGTCTAGAAGTCCCATGAAGAATGAAACAACTAGCTCACCATCACCTTCTTTCTCTAGGGTAACTACACCTTCTGCCAATCCACCTCCTTCATAGTTAGCTCCATCACCAATTGATAGCCCCTCTGTTGATGTTAAGATGTGGCAGTTTGTCTCCACCCATTGCACACTGTTTGGTGCAGTGACGACACATGCCAGTGTGGTGGAGGAGAATTACAAGCAGGGCATAAAGCTGCATCTGAGGACATTCCATCCAACAGAATATGCTATGATGCTGGCAGGGAGGGTTCATAATTATTATTAAACTGTCAGTAAGTTGTCATGTGTCTTTAGAGGTTTCTGGACAAGAGGTATAGTGACAGCGGCAGAATTTGGGTTCTGGTGTCATGGTGTTTGGATACAGTTGTGCCCCCAGATGTTATTTACCACACACACACTGTGCACACTGCAGTTGGTGATGAGAGGCACAGTTCCTGCTTGCAAATGATACATTTATGTTCTGATAACAACACACCCAAGATTTTGGAGGAAGGGCAGGTGGAGAAGAATTATTGGCCATTTTCATCTTTTCTCCACATATACTGGGGGCCACTTATTGTGCTGCTACTGCCTCAGGTGCATCACTGGAGCTAGTTGTTGCAAGTGGAACCTTCATAATCCATCACCCATGTTATTGATATTGTTGATCCCATTCCCTTTCAGCTGACTAATCATACTGTTGGTTAAACAACTCTGCAGCAAGAACAGCAGTTGCAAATTCTGCAATTATGGACTCAGGAGGACATTTAACAATGGCCAGTGGCCACTGGCCAACATGATCTTCTGCTGGCACTAGGCCAGCAGGGCATTTTTTTCTCAGAGTTTGTGTTTTTTTTGTTGTTTTTGTTTTAAATCATAGTCCTACAATAAAAAATATGCTATTTTGTGGGGTTGTTTCTAACAACTCTAAGTCCTACAAATCAATGTTTCCTTAGGGCTTGTGCCAAACAAGATTAAGTCTTACAAATCAATGTTTCTTCAGGGCTTGGACCTCTAACAACAAATCTAACAAATCCAAAACCAGTCAAGAAACCTCCTCCGCCAAAACAAATTCCCTATTCACCTGATTCATTCCTCAGACTCCTCCTACCAACACAGGCACCCTCCTCAAACCCCTTTCATTCCATGTCTTATGGGACTTTTTAATTGTATTTAGGATTTCTTTTTTTATTAACTGCCCGAAAATCCCAGTAAACAAACCCCCCACCGAAAAAAAACATTCCCTGTTCAACTAATTCTTTCTACACACCCCACCAACACAGGGACCCTCATGCTCCTTTTATACTATGTCTCTGAGAAATAAAATAATATTTGTTATGTGTTGTGTGTAAATTTAATGTTCCCACTGATTTAAATGGAATGAGCTAGGCAAAAAAAGCAGAAAAAGGGCACTTTTCACAGGAAATTATTCGCCAAGCGGGAAGTGCCATTATTCGCTGATCTCAGTTTGAGATGAAAATTTTCGCCTATCCCTACTAACAATATGCCTAGAGGAGGTGGTAGAGGTGATGGCAGCATGTTTGAGCAGTCTATGACTCTTGTCATACTCTTCTGCAGCAGGAGCAATAGGTCTTTCGAATGAACAAACTCTGGGCACACTCTCTGACACATCAACAGCACCACTTTTAGCATGTGCCTCAGAGCCCTGGGAACTTTTAGGGTTGTTCTGCTGCTGCTAGTTGTGACACCTCTGGCATGTTAATGTGTCTCCCAATCAGACCTGTGGTTGTGCTTCAGGTGGAATCTCAATGAGGAAGTGACTAGGTGTTGGAGCCTGCTTTCCCCCTTCTCACAGGTTCCTTACACAGGCAACAGATAATAACATGTTTAGCTTTTGGATCATGAGTGAAATATCTCCACACTGTGGACTTCATAGACCGATAGGTTCATGAGGGGCTTCTACTACTATTGGGGCTAGATATTGCTGCAATTGTACTTCTACTACTATGTGTCAAAGGTACTGCTCCTCCAACACCAGCAGAGGCACTCATAGTGTAATAATAGTCCTAGTGCTGGTGGTATTGCATCTTTTTTGAGACTTTGACAAACTGCCTCCACAGGAGGAGAGGGGTCACCATCATTTAATAAAAATGCTGTAGCTAAGGATGGGCAAATGTTTTTGCCTCAAAAGAAACATAAGTGAAAATGGCATATTTTGCAGAGTGGTAAATGTTTGCAAAAAGTGCTTTTGTTTGCTTTCTTCATCTAGATTGTTACATTAAAATCAATTGGCAGACTGAATTTCTCCCCACCACATGGCATGTTTCCCTTCTTTTCCTGTTGGCATAGTATAAAAGGGGTAGTAGTTTCTGGCAGCATGCCATTCTGTCTTTGTGAGATGAAAAGAAACTGCATATTTTTGAGCTAGAGAAGACAGACTAATTCAGGGAATATGAATCTTAGTTTAGGGAGTCTTGTAGAAAGGACATCTTTTGTCTGCATTAGGGGAGTCTAGGGGAAGCTGAGGACAGGAAGGGAGAAAGGAGGTTGACCCCAAATACCCCAAAACTCAGTGTGATTGACTGGGAGCAAGACACAGGCAGCCATGATCCAAGTTTCTTCCTGATCTGGCTGTTATCTCTGTCCTAAGGGAGTCTAGTGATGTGAGAAGGGAGCAATGGAGGTTTACTACAAATACCCCCAAATTGTGTGCTACTGATTGAAAAGACATAGATAGCCATGATCCAAATTCCCTCCCAATCTGGCTGTTATCTCTGTGCTAATGAAGCCTGAGGGTGTGTGTAGGGGTGAGCAAAACATTAGAGATATTTTCTGGAAGACTTTTCAAGAAAAAAACAATGATTTTCCACTTTTTCCCTGGAATTTCCTGCTAATAGACAATATATAACATTTTCTCATTTTCGCCATTGACAAATTTCCTGCGGGAACCTTGACATATTTCACCTATGCTTTCTATGAATGCAAGATTTCCCACCATAATATTACTTTTTTTTATGGAAAACCAACATTTTTCCACTTTTTCACAAAGATTCCAGCCATGGAAAATACATAAAATGTCCACATTTTCACCACTACCAATAAATTTCCCTCAAGAGCTTTGCCATTTTTCACATGTTTTCTATGACTGCAAGATTTAATGTCTTAATGTTACTTATTCTGAGGGCTGAAGCGGAGAAATAAGTAGCTTAAAGTAAAATTTGTGAGGCCTACAGCAACATATACCTTGAAAATAATTGTTAGCAGGACAAGTGCATTTGTCCTTTGCCTGCAACACTAACTTCCTACTTAAGTAACATTGGCATAAACATCCTTGAAAAATAACTGTGGCTTTCTTCAACAGAAGCATGTCAGCCACCAGTTTTGGCAAGTTTATTATTCCATAGGTGTACATTTACATTATTTTTGTGTAGGTTTTGACTTCTTTCTAAGAACTTAGTAAGTGTGGGATGGCAGTACATAGTAGAAGAACTATGCAACTTTATTGCTCTGATAGCATGATTTGTGGAGACAGTAGGCAGTATATGTAGACACTTTATGACTTTTGTCAAACTCCTTTGCAGCAGGAGCAGAAAATCTTGGCACACTCTCTGTCACAACAACAGCACTGCACTTCTATTATGTAACTCAGAGCCCCGAGGACGTTTAGGAGTACTTCTCCTGCTAGTTGAGGCACTTCTGACCTGTTGATGGTGTGTCGCCCAGTCAAACCTGTGGGAGCTCACTGAGGAGGTACCTATGTGTGAGCCTGCTTCACCCTTCCTCACATGCTTCTTACACAGACAACAGATAGCAGCACACTTAGCTTTTGGACCCTGAGTGAAGTATATACTGTGGACTTCATAGCTGTGGGGTTCTTGAGAGGCTGCCACTGCTACTGTGGCTAGATATTGCTGACATTTTACTACTACTAGCTGTTACAGGTGCTTCACTCCCAACAGCAGCATAGCCTTAGCTATGATGTGTGCCCCTGCTGCTGTTGGAAGTGCATGGATAAGTGGCATATAGCTAAAGCTGTGGATGATGATAACCTGTGTTGTTGCTGGTTACCCTTAGCTTTAAGGGTTTAAATGGATGAGTTTTCTTTTGAAATAACCAAAATAATAAATTAGTTATGTTAACTATAACATCAATCCACTAATGTTCTGTATTTATATTTATATACAAATAATGACAGATGGTTACATTATATTTAATAATACTAATACAATTTAATGGATTTGAGCCACAGCTTGGCTAAGTGAAAATAACATGATAAATATATCCACATACATTGTCAAGAGGAATGAAAATCCAGAAGCTTTAGTGAATAGAAAGATCAGTTAAGTGTTTTTTCTTTATGATGATTCTGCCATCATCGCTTTGTTTTTAACATTGAGTATGGCACCAATAGGTCAAAAGCAGAAGGTGGATGTTGACTGATGGAATTATAATATTAGTTTTATTACATGTGTGTTTATTTCCTGACAGGTATTCAGATATGACCATATTTTGCTATATGCGGACTTGCACATTGCATTTGTAATTTCATTCTGTAGAAAATACATTGGGTTAGCTATCCAGGTGAAGCTAGTGTTAGGTGCTGGAAAGCAGCAAAATATAGAATAAAAGGTAAACATGTATTGTAGCCAGGTTTTAAAAGTTAACTGTGCTCAGTAAGTCCTAGTTCCGATTTATTTGACAACAGAACCATGTCTCATAGGCTACTGCAGTCATGAACTCAAAAACCATGTCTGAATATAGGCTCAGTTTTATTTCTGCTTATACTTAATCACAATGAAGGGACTTAAGTGGGCCTATTATTTTAAAAAGTTTTACCTCTTTTTTTTTTTATGTAAGTTTACCTTATGTTTTTTAGTGAGATGAACTGTTACATATTTTTTAAACGTGTCTTATCTTTTCAAGTCATCCCTTCATTCTGAGATTCCATATTGAAAGGATTTGTATGATTATTCATCCTTATAAATTTATGTTACTGCTTTGCTAGAAAATGGTAGATTTTAAGAAGATATAAAGAAGTGATTTTCAGGATATGTGAGTAATTAGGTATGCAGATTTATCTGATCAAAACAGAGAACAAAGCTCTGCTGAGACTATATCCCCCTAAAACTATTACCCTGTTTGCAAAACAAAAAGCACTGATCATAGGCAGTTTCAATAGATATATTTAATGAGAATGAAAATTGTGTAGTTAAGAGTTCCAATTTCATGATTGTAGGAGAAATTGTTTGAAGACTATTAATTACATTATGTGTTTTATCCAAATAATAGGTATTTGGATAGAAGACAATTTATTTAATTTTCAAACTCTCCTGCAACATAGAATATATACTCCAGCCCTGGTATTGCAATATCAAAGTAATAAAGAATCATTCTGGAAAACACCCAGCAATATGACGACGTTTGCAAATGATTCTAACAGACACTTGGCTTGTGAATGTGAAAATAATGATATATTTGATGCTGGGTTGTTAGGAGAAAGAAATGTTCAAATACCAAAGAAATGCTAAAAGCACAGTGAATAATCAAGTACTCAAACTAACATAAAAAACAGATATATGTGGGATAAGCTTTGGAAAACTTCCTTAGCAACATAGGAAACAAGTAAATTCTCACGCAGAAGCTCATTTGCAGGAAGCTGTGATGAGTTACATGTATCTACCTTTCAAAGTACTGGCAACAAGTCTAAGCTGGCATTACGCTCCACATGATGGGAACACATATTTATTCATGCTGTGTGTGGAATGGACATTTTGGCAGCCAAACACCTTGAGTGAACTGGAGTAAGGCTGTCCATGATATGATAGCCAAGACAGTGGGATTCAAGGAGAGACTGTGAAAACCATCTGGCTTGCGTTCAGACAAAAATAATCCCCTAGGCATTATTTTAACAAAACAAAATTGTGAATGCTTGATTTATATTTCTGTCTTTCAAGTTCAAAGTCACAGTAGAGTCAGAATAAAGATACTTTCACATTAATAACTGATTAACTAATCTATAAATGAATACATTTAGAGGAACATTTACAACAAAAATGTACCACTGACAATAGGAATATACAATAGCATTGTTAACATTTAGATCAAAGGAATAAAACAATATATTTGTGCATGTGTTCTATGAAAATGTAACAGATACAAAAGTAAATATGTGCAGACTATTACCTTTAAGAAGTTTTGAAATTATTGTATTTAACAATGTCAATGACTCTGACTACAATCAACACCAGGTGTATGTAATGTTCTTTGTTTTGAGTCAGACTGGAGATCATATTGGAGCCACAATATGTATCATAACTTTGTGCAGTCATCATGTTTACTTTATTTATTGGAGTGATAAGAGCAGTACAATGCATTGGACTAATTATGGGACTTTCATGTGTAAATGAGGACTGTAATATTGCAGAATGTTGCTCCTTTGTAAATATGTTTGCGTTCTTTTTTTTTGTCATTCCGCTTATTGCTTACATTAATTTTCTTTGTTGTTACAATGTCTTCATGATGTTCTTTGTCTTCGTATGTGGCTTAATCAGAGGTTAGGAACAATGTGATTCATTAACCGCTCTGTAACAAGGGCTTTCTTTACATTAGAGGACAAAAACAGTTTTGGCCGTTTTCATTTGCCTTTGTTCAACCATATTTTCCCTCTTTAGTACACCAACATAAATAACATGCCATTTTTTTAAATGATAACTTTGTGCTATATTTATGTGTATAAACCATCATTTATTTTGATAAAAATATGAAAAGGTGAAAAAAATTAAAAAAACAACATTTTATATAGGTTTTCTTGTGATGATTTGTGCTCAGTTTGTGGATTTTTTAACATGGACTGGAGAAAAAGCATGAACAATGTGTAAATGCCCCACAAATGCCCCTTTTTTAGGAGTGTACTGTCTCTGTGAGATGAAAATACTTCTTTCCTACCATGGTGTCGCTCTTTTATAAGGTCAGACAGTGTGGTGTATTTAAATGTATATCACATGGTGCCATAGCAAGAAAGCAAACATTAATTTGTGTTCAAAATTCAGAATATGTTTATAAATTAGTCTGTATAAAAAATAATTTGTCTTGCCCTAAATCACTATTCAGTTACAGTCAGAGTTGTCAATAGATCATTAAATAAACTATTTTTGTGTGCCTTTGGAGCAGTCAGTTCCAGCGTTCCACTGGTGTTTCTGCACATGTGATCTTATTTTAACAATCTCCTGCAAGTCTGGGGAAAGAAGTAGTTGATTTTGTTTTTTATTTATATTTTTTGGACTGACTGTGATAAGATGGTGGACAATTTAAAAAAATAAATTAATAAAAACATTAATACATAAATAAACAAATAAATATATTAGGTGACAAACAGCTGCCTAGGAGCCTGATGTGAGCTCTGTGACTGAAGCAGACTTGTAAAGAAAGAGTAGACACTGTGCTAGTAAAGATAGAAGAACACTGTTAATGGGATGGAATAGAGGGGTGACTAGTGAAGTAAAGTGGAGAATAATGCACTCCACAATAAATACAATGGAGAACACATAGACTACACTCGACTTCCCAAAGAATAAATCTATGTGTGATATAATGAAAAGGATGTATGCAGCCAGAAGAAGAGTATAGTAATAGGTTTGTATGATTGAAAGAGAAATTTCTAGTAAGGCATGTAGTTCATCCAAAACATGTCCATTCTATTTTGCAGCGTGTCCTCAAATTCAATGCACAGGATGGTGATCCATCGATATTTCACTGAAAACACATGCAAAGATAAGCAAAGAACAATAGGGGTGGGAGGGACAGTGCAAGAGATTTCCTCTAAGTGTAGTATGGTAATGAACAGTTGAGTGCACATAAAACATTCAAAGTATCAAATTTCAAATGAGGAGATATATATCAATAAGGTTGTATCAATAAAAGTATATAAAAAAATGCATTTATTATCAAAATACAGTTAAAATAAGCTAAAAACAATATAGAGAAAACCTTACAGCTATTGTACATAGGCTTAGTAGAACTATATGCGTCTATGTCAGGCTTAGATAATAGAGTATAGCTCGTCTGTTTAATGTAATCTACATAATTAGTGTTGAGAGAAGGCTCTATAGAGTTTCACTCTAGCGAAGCAACCCACATATAGATATAATAGGTGTGCGCTTACTAGACTCAAATAGAATTAAAAGTCTTGCACAATCCTTAATCTGTGTGGTTATATGCTTACTAGAAATCCAGCTTATGAAAGCCCTTCTGGATCACTCAAAGGTTGCTCCACTCCTTCGCCTTCTGAGAGGTCCCCGAGTCTCTCTGTGTCACGGCAGCCACCAGATCTCATGTGTGGAAAACAGAGATCCTTAGTCCAAACACAATGATGTAGTTGTACGCTGAAATGCGTTGAACTAAACCATATATTAGGCCTTGAAGCCAACACCAACCCAGACTCCTTCTCTTGGCGACATCGGGAGAGACTGGACGACAGAGCACAGACAAGAAAAGCCTGTCTCCTTCTCAGTTTGGGCTAAATGGTCATCAATGTCTCTTTCACCCCAGCTTCTCCACCATCATCATTATCACCACCAGTCCCTCCTTGCCATTGCTTCTCTATTACAGACATCTTAACATTTGGAGGATGGGATGAGAAATGTGACAGAGGGTCCCCTAATGTCTCACTTACCATTTCTTATGGACCTGTACGAGGCAGACTGGCAGCACTAACAGCAGGCACAGGCAGTTGATCTGTGCTCCTGGTGGTGGCTTTATTACTGCTAGCCACCAGTTCTGGCTATTTTAGGAACATGTTACATGTTGACATGGCCGTTGGTAACTGGGAAAAGGGGACTTCCGGGTTCAGGGGGAATATGGGGTCCCTTGACTGCTAGTCTGGACGCTCTGCATTACATCCCCTACCACTCCCCTAACACTAGTCCCACCAGCTGTTTCACTATCACTATTACTACTAACATCAAACACATAGATATCAATACGAGTCTTCCTCCTTGCTAGAAGTATGATCACCCCCTCCCTCACTTCTAACACCCTGTACAAGCTACTGGAACTACTTAGTAGTAGTACTAGTGGCGGGACTGCTTGGGGATGGCAAGTGTGACTTAAGTTCTACTGCTGTCATGCTTGGCATCATCTCCTCCTCCCCCCTCCTGAGAATCAAAAGACACACTAGCAGCTGGCACAGCACTGGAAGCAGGTGCAGCACTGGTAGCAGGTACAGCAGGCACAGGTAGCTGACCTGTCTTGCTCACGCTACTATTACCCTCTTTTCTTCCCGTCACACAAATTTCCCCAAGATACCTAGTGGTGATGTAGGGGGATTGGCCATCATTGGATCTGGGGCATCCAGAGTCTTACACGTCTGTAGTGGTCACTTTCTCAGACTCACTGGAGGTATAACAGTCCTTCCAGCTCCTCCTTTTATTATTCTTAAACTTGCTCATAGTGACAGCAGTTACTATGAGCCTCTCCTGCCTCAGTTTTGCTATTAACTCATAGCACAACAGCCTAGCACCTCTCTCTCTCTCTCTCTCTTTCTATGTAGCTCTTGTATTGTGTTTCACTTCTTGGAAAACATCACGTTTTTATAGAGGAAAGGCAAAAAACATGTGATTAAAGGAATGAAAACTTTCTAGCCATTGAAAAAAATAGCAAACAACTTTTGGCAATGGGCAAAAAAAAATCGGACTTATTTCTGCTGATTTTTTCACGGGAACATAATGGCACCTTTTGCCCACCCCTACTAAAGGGTTTTAACTGCTATCATGTCTATTCTTCCCAATACCATGAAGATGCCTGCTGATGGTATCATGGCAAAAATACACCTAAATAAAGAAACACCTAAATAAATGATGAGGAAAAGTAAGTTGCATTATATAACTAAAAATAAATAAAACAAAATTAGTGCTGTCAAATAGCTTCATGCACACAGATATAATATTTTATTTGTAAAACCTGCAATTTGCAACCTATAACTTTTCTGCATTTTGTTAACCCCCAACAAATTTCCAGTGAGAATGTTGTCATTTTCCATATATGCTTTCTATGGACTTTTTATTTCCATTGTAATACTGGGGGAAGGGGGGGCGCCAGACTCAGTATGTGCAGTTCTTTGGCTGCCGGTGCATCTGTTTTTATATCAACCAGTGGAATGTGGCTGGAGGGTCAGTAAGTATAGTTCTATAGCTACTGTTGAGTAAGGCTAGAGGTGCAGTATGTGTGTTTCTACATCTATCAGTGTAGTAGGACAAGGCTTGGAGTCAGTATGTGTGGTTCCGTGGTTACCAGTGAGACAAGGATGGTGGAGTCAATATGTGTGATGCTGTGGCTATCAGAGCACTGCAGTAGAAAAAAGTTCTGGAAAATTGGTATGTGTGGATTTATATCATCCAGTGCAGTGGGACAAGACTGGAAAGCCTATTATGCGTCTACCAGTTCTGTGGGACAAGGCCGGGGGGGGGGGTTCAGTATGTGTGGTTCTATGGACTATGGCTACTGGTCAGATTGGACTCTGGAGGGGGTAAGAAGGATGAGGGTAAGTGGGGAGGGAGGGAATCAGTCAGCAACATACAATTTATTTATATTTTTCCCTCCTGTGTATAAACCCCCCCCCACTTCACATAAGGTGAAGAGGGGCAAGATTTACAGGCACCAATTGCACTTTGAGGTGATATTTTGTCACACCATGTATTTAAAACATTGATTGCACTTTTATGTAATTTACACCGCGTGATAACCAATATTTGCTTGGTTGCACAATCAAGGTTTGTGCTCTTTATTTTAGATTATTTATTCTGTCTGTATGTGCTTAAAGAAAGCAACACCTTTAAGTATGCATGTATATGAAGAGGCTATTATATGATGACTTTTGTCTTATAAAAGATTCTAAGAATCTGTGAATTGGTGCATCGCCTACATTTGTAAACACCCACAGGATGCGATAACCAGTAGTCACCTCTGTCATACTTACTGAGAAGACAGCTTGCATTGATAAATCTCTAATGTAACATGACAGAGGGGGCTGCTGGAATAAATGTCATAACTAAGGATGGATGAAAATTTCCACCTCAAACTAAAATCGGTGAAAAATGGCACTTTCCTCTTGGCAAAAAATTTCCTGCGAAAAATGCAGATTTCCGCTTTTTTCACCTTGCTCATTCCATTGAAATCAATGGGAACATAGAAGTTACACACACCACATAGCAAATATTATTTTATTTCCCAAAGGTATAGTATAAAAGGGGCATGAGGGTGTCTGTGTTGGTGAAGTGTGGGGAAAGAATCAGTTGAACAGGGGATGATTTTTTGGTGGGGGTGGTATGCTGGGATTGTGGGCAGTTAATAAAAAATAAATCCTAAATAAAATAAAATAAAATAAAATAGAAACCATAAGACATGGTATAAAGGGGTCTGAGTGAATGAATCAAGCACAAACCCTGAGAAAAAAAAAAAATGCCCTACTGGCCTAATGCCAGTAGGGCATGTTGGACAGTGGCCACTGTTAAATGTCCTGAGATGTAACTGCTGTTTGTACTGCTGCTGAGCTGCTGAGTTGTTTAAGCAGCAGGATGATTAGGCAGCTGAAAGGGAATGGGATCAACAATAGCAGTAACATGGAAGCTGGATGATGAAGGTTCCATTTGCCATGACTGGCTCCAGTGATGCGCCCGAAGCAGTAGCAGCAGAATAAGTAGCCCCCCAGTAGTCTATGTGGAGAAAAAAACAAGTTGGCCATTAAATCTTCTCCACCTGCCCCTCCTCCAAAATCATGGGTGTGTTGTTATTAGAATATATATTTTTTTCCCTTGAGAGCAGGAATTGTGTTAATTATTAATGTATGTAGATATATATATATATTAATAATAACTCTTAAATACAATGGCCTGTCTACTTCTGAGCAGTATTAAATATAGTTACAGATATTTACATTCATAAGAGTGCAATTCCTTCAAACTATACTAGGCAAACTATTCCACTTATTGAACAAGTTACCCATAGTCAATCCAATGTTACCTGATATTTCAAACTGTCCACCAAACAGAGGGGGGTGGGAAGGCAGGAAATGGGGCAGGGGGAGAAGACACAGGAGGAGAGACACAGCCTTGAATTCACAGGATAAGAAGAGAACTAACCAGAGCAGCAGTAGCTCCATACTTTACCTACTTTCTAGCCATGCCCCCTTATTTCCTATTGGGTAAAGGTTATGATGGCACACCTCTATCCATTTTCATCATGTGGACAGATCACCACAGCTCTCATCAGCAACTGTGATGTGCACAGTGTGTGTGTGTGTGTGTGTGTGTGTGTGTGTGTGTGTGTGTGTGTGTGTGGTAAATAACATCTGGGGGCACAACTGTATCCAAAAACCATGACACATGACAACTTGCGGACAGTTTAATAGTAATGATGAACCCTCCCTGCCACCATCTTAGCATATTCTGCAGGATCTAATCTCCTCAGATGCTGCTTTATGCACTGATTGTGATTCTCCTCCACCACACTGGCATATGTGGTCAGTGCACCACACAGTGTGCAATGGTTAGAGACGAACTGCCATATCCTAACATCAACAGAGTGGCTATAATGTGGCTGGGGAGGTAATGAACGAGGTAGATTGGCAGAAGATGTAGTTACCCTAGAAGGTGATGGTGAGCTAGTTGTTTCACTCATCCTGGAATTTCCAGTCTCTGCCTGGGTTGTTCTATTCCTCCTCCTCTTTGATCTCTGCCTCGACTCTTGTTGCCTTTCTGGAGAGTCAGGGATAGCAAAAGAAGTGCTTGATTACTGTGGTGGGTGTTTGTCTTTAACATGTTTGATATAAATGTCATGGTGTCTGTGTTTCATGTGTGATATCAGCAATGGTGGCACTGGCAGCTGGGGCAGCACATCTGGCAGCAGGTACAACACTAGTGGCTGCAGGTACAGCAATGGTGGCACTGGCAGCAGGGGAAGCACGTCTAGCAGCAGGCACAACATTAGCTGCTCATGGAACAGAAATGGTGGCACTGGCAGCAGGGGCAGCACGTCTTGCAACAGGCACAGGCAGCTGACCTTTCCTGCTCTCACTAGTACTACTCTTTTTTCCCTTCCTTCCCATTCCCTTTTCTGCCTTCCTTTTCATTAAATCCCCCAAGATCCCTTGGGGTGATTTAGAGGCACTGGACAGCATTGGTTCAGTACTGCTAGTCATTTCCTCCTCCTCCTCAGACTCAGTGGACACATAATAAGGGTCCTTCCAGTTCTTCCTTTTATTAGTTTTAAACCTACTCATAGAGATAGCAGTCACTATGAGCCTTTCCTGCCTCAATTTTGACAAAATATCACAGCAGAACAGCACAGCATATCTATCTCATTCTGTGGCTGCTTCTATTGTGTCTGCCTTCCGCAAAAATGTCATTTTTATAGCGGAAATGCAAAAATAACATAAATCAATGGGCAGAAACTTTCTAGCCATCAAAAAAAGGCGAAAGATTTTGGCCAATGGGCAAAAGATGAGAAAATTTTAAGTGCTAGTTTTAAAGCGGATTTTCCCGTGAAAAAAACAGATAACAACGTGGTTTTTGCAAAATTTCTTGTGGGAACACGGCAACAACTTTTGCCCATCCCTAGTCATAACTTCTCATCATTGGCAAGTGTATTCCAGTTTTTCAGAAACGGAGCTATGTAAAAATAGAGGGCTATTCCCTGTTTAGAAGAGACACAATTAATAGAAAAGGGGGAGGTGTGTGCTTATATTTGAAAACAGAGCTAAATCCCGTTTTGCAGGGTGATATTAGTAAAATTGTGGAGTCCATGTGGGTAGGAATTGAGAATAAATGTGGTGTAAAAGGTAAAAAAAAGGTGTTGATGGGCATATGCTACAAACCAACAAATATCGATGACAATGTTGAGGCCCAACTGCTATTGCAAATGAGGAAAGCTGCCCAGCTTCGGCATACTATAATTATGGGAGATTTTAATTATCCAGATATTAACTGGAAAAATGAGACCTATCAGAATACTAAGGGAGGCAGGTTTGTGAACACACTTCGTGAAAGCTACATGTCACAAATGGTGGAAGTGCCGACAAGAAATAAAAATGTATTGGACCTAGTGATAACTAATAACACAGAAATGGTATCCAATATTAAGTTAAGAGAACATTTGTGAAACAGTGATCACAACACGGTTACATTTGAGATAATGAAACTCGAATTGCAAGACTAATCCAAAAAAGTTTTTCAAATATATAAATAGCAAAAAACTTAAGAGGGAGTGCATTGGACCATTCAAAAATGAGATGGGTGAGTTGGTTAGTGAGGACAAGGAAAAGGCCGATGTTTTAAACACTTTCTTTGCATCAGTATATACAAGGGAGCAAAGAATGATAGAAGATCCTCCACAAGTAACAAATAAAACAATACAATTAACAGATATTGTGTTAACTGAAGAAGATGTCATGGGAAGACTGAACAAAATTAAGACCGACAAAGCACCGGGTCCTGATGGTATACATCCAAGGGTTCTTCAGGAACTTAGTGCAGTGTTAGCAAAACCCCTATATTTGCTCTTTAAATATTCTATCTAAAACAGAACTTGGGAATTATAGAACAGTGAGTTTGACCTCTGTAGTGGGAAAACTGCTAGAAGGGATAATAAGGGACTATATTCAGGATTACAACACAAAAAATAAAATCATTAGCACAAATCAACATGGTTTTATGAAGAACAGATCATGCCAAACTAATCTTTTCAGCTTCTATGAGGAAGTAAGCAGCAACCTTGATAATGGCAAGGCAGTTGATGTAGTATATCTAGACTTTGCAAAGGCATTTGATACAGTGCCACACAGAAGGCTGGTGTATAAAATAAGGAAATTGGGGCTAGGAGATAACATTTGCAATTGGATACAAAACTGTTTGAAAGATAGGGAACAGTGTGTGGTTGTAAATGGAAAATTCTCCAATACAGTTAAAGTGGAGAGTGGAGTACCTCTTCACTATTAGGTTCGCTGCTTTTTAACATGTTTATAAATGACCTGGAAATAGTTATTGAAAGCAAAATATCAACATTTGCAGATGATACTAAATTATGCAAGATCATTAATTCAGAACAGGATATTTTCTCTCTACAGAGGGACTTACATACAATGTCAGATTGGGCAAACATATAGAATATGAAGTTTATTGTGGGGAAGTGTAAAGTCATACATTTGGGAGGAAACAATCCCAAGTCTTGCATAAAAAGAGGTATTGAAACAAGTGTGAATAACATTATTTTGCCATTATACAAATCATTGGTAAGACCTCACCTTGAGTATGCAGTGCAATTTTGGGCACCGGTTCTGAAAAAGGATATACTAGAACTAAAGAGGGTACAGCGAAAAGCAACAAAATTAATTAAAGGAATGGAGGACTTGACATATGAGGAACAACTAGACAAACTTGGTTTATTTACTTTGGGTGACGGTTTACATGGGTAAAAGGTTACTTGAGTATAACGGTAAAGGAATTTTTAGAAAGGCTGTTAAGCAGTGAAGACTGGAGGACAGTTATAAGGAAACACAGGTGGATACATAAATGAACAGATTCATAAATGTTTATGTTAGGATCTGAAACATTGGACATTTTTATTGATTTGAAGTAAGTAATCATGATATTTTTACACTTAAATAAGGGATTATAGGACTCTACTATGAATATTATTGGAGATATAAAGTGCTGATGATGAATCAGCACGGACAACGTTCATTTTTAATTGACCTCATTTTGAAATCTGAAGACTCAACTTTATTGAAGTAATTTCGCGTAGGGGGATTTATACAGTGTAAAAGGGGGATAGGTAACACAAGCAGTCTAGGGATGGTCGAAAGTTGTCTCTGTGTTCCCACCAGAAAGTTAGCAAAATTCATGTTGTTATCCGCTTTTTTCAGAAAAAAACTAGTGGTTAAAATTTTCGCATCTTTTGCCCATTGGCCAAAATCTTTCGCCATTTTTTCAATGGCTAAAAAGTTTTTGCCCATTGATTTACATTGTTTTCACACTTCCGCTATAAAAATGTGATGTTTTCGCTGAAGGCCGACACAATAGAAGCAGCTACAGAGCGAGACAGACGTGCTGTGCTGTTCTCTTGTGATATTTAGCAAAAATTGAGGCAGGAGAGGCTCATAGTGACTCCTATCACTTTGAGCAGCAAAAAGAGGAACTGGAAGGACCCTTATTATGTGTCCACTGAGTCTGAGGAGGAGGAGGAAGTGACTAGCAGTACTCAACCAATGCTGTCCCCCTAAATCACCCCAAGGGACCTTGGGGAATTTAATGGGAAGGTAGGGAGAAAGGGGAATGGAAAGGAAGGGAGAAAAGGAAAGGAAGGGAGGAAAGGGAATGGGAAGGAAGGGAGAAAAGGATAGTGAGAGCAGGACAGGTCAGCTGCCTGTGCCTGCTGCAAGACGTGCTGCCCCTGCTGCCAGTGCAACCATTTCTGATCCTGCAGCCACTAGGGTTGTACCTGCTGCCAGATTGCTGCCCCTGCTGCCAGTCAACCATTTCTTATCCTGCAGCCATTAGTGTTGTACCTGTTGCCAGATGTGCTGCCCCTGATGCCAGTGCCACCATTTCTGTAACTGCAGCCACTAGTGTTGTACCTGTTGCCAGATGTGCTGCCCCTGCTGCCAGTGCCACCATTTCTGATACTGCAGCCACTAGTGTTGTACCTGTTGCCAGATGTGCTGCCCCTGCAGCCAGTGCCACCATTTCTGATCCTGCAGCCACTAGTGTTATACCTGTTGCAAGACATGCTGCCCCTGCAGCCAGTGCCACCATTGCTGTACCTGCAGCCACTAGTGTGGTACCTGTTGCCAGCAGTGCAGCCAGTGCCACCATTTCTGTAACTGCAGGCACTAGTGTTGTACCTGTTGCCAGACGTGCTGCCCCTGCTGCTAGTGCCACCGTTTCTGATCCTGCAGCCACTAGTTTTGTACCTGTTGCTAGTACTGAGCCTGCTGCCAGTGCTGAACCTGCTGCTAGTACTGAACCTTCTGCCAGTGCTGAACCTGCTGCTAGTACTGAACCTTCTGCCAGTGCTGAACCTGCTGCTAGCACTGAACCTGCTTCAAGTGCTAAACCTGCTGCCACCAATACTTTGCCTGCTGCTAGTTTTCCTTGTAGTACTCAGGTTGGGTAGGAGAAAATGATGCCAAGTGTGACAGCAAGGGACCCTAAATCACACTTGCCATTCCCAAGCAGTCCTGCCACTGGTAGTACTACTGTTACTAAGGTCCAGCAGCTTGTTAGCCTTAGGAGTGAAGGAGGGGGTAATCAACAATATCCTGATATTACTAGTGACTGTGAGACTGAGGAGGAAGACTCTGCGGCTGAAATTGATGTGGTTGGTGTTAGTAGTAGCACTAATGGTGAAGCAGCCGGAGTGGTAGGGAAAACATTTTACAGCATCCAGACTAGGGGTCAAGGGAGCCCACACCATTCTCCTGACCCTGGGACAGGGAGTCCTCCCTTTCTCTTCACTACAGTTTCCAGGTGGAACATGAACTTGAAGAGGCCAGAACTGGTGTTGGAGTAGGAGAGCAGGCTGATAATTAATACCACCACCGCCAGCAGGAGAACACATCAGCTGCCTGTGCCTGCTGCTATTTCTGCTAGTGCTAGTCTGCCTTCTTCTTCAGGTCAAAAGGCAATGGCAAGTGTGACATTAGGGGACCCTCTGTCACATTGCTCGTCACCTCCTCCAAGCAGCAGTGAGATGTCTGGAATAGAGCAGCAGCAGCAACAACAGCATGTAAGGACTAGTGGTGATGGTGGTGAAGATGCTGGAGGAGCTGGGGTGGAAAGACAATGATTGCCTTTTTAGCAGAAACTGAGAAGGAATGGGAGACAGGAATGAGGATGGGCATCACCATCACCACTAGCAAGGACATCCTGGAATTAGAGGAATTTTCAACTGCTCTAATTCCTTCTGATGCTGAGATGCAAGGGCAGCAGGATTCTGAGGAGCATGTTAGTGTGCCACAGACCACCGTGGACACAGTGGGAATAGGGTCAAGAAGCGATGTGGGACTAAGACAGGTTCCACTTGCCAGCAGTAGCAATACTCCTGATCCTAGCTGCAGTGCTGAGACAGTAGCAACAACAGCAGCAACATTATCCACTACCACAGACAATGAAAGGGAATGTGGAGGGCACATAGATGTTTGACTCTGCCCACATGTCGTACTTTGTTTTGGAAGCAAATGGTAACTTGCTATGAATGGAGGAACACGATGGCTGAAGTACATAAAGAAAATATAGAAAAAATAGTTCGGACGAAGGAGTGAAAAGCAATGACCCACTGAGGCAATGAATTTATGCAGTGCGTGTTACAACATAGAGATCCTGACTACAACCAAGATGGTGAGACTTTTCCAACAGAATGAGTTAAATATAAATATTGATTGGCTGCTCTACATGCATTGGCATACAAGTATGGACATTGCATTCAGAACACAGTGCAATTATTGAGATGAATTTAAATGCACTGTGAGTCAGTTTATATGAAAAGTGCTTGCCATCAGATGTGTTGAAATATAAACTTTCCATCTTCATCTCCATATAATTATGTAATCATTAACCCATTTGTGTCATATGCATTGGGTGATACTAATATACACTGCTCCAAAAATAAAGAGAACACTAAGCTTACACATCCTAGATCTGAATGAATGAACTGACAACAAAATCACACAAAAATTCTCAATGGAAATCAAATTTATCAACCCATGGAGGTCTGGATATGGAGTCACACTCAAAATCAAAATGGAAAACCACACTACAGGCTGATCCAACTTTGATGTAATGTCCTTAAAACAAGTCAAAATGAGGCTCAGTAGTGTGTGTGGCCTCCACATGCCCGTATGACCTCCCTACAACGCCTGGGCATGCTCCTGATGAGGTTGTAGATGGTCTCCTGAGGGATGTCCTCCCAGACCTGGACTAAAGCATCCGCCAACTCCTGGACAGTATGTGGTACAATGTGGCGTTGGTGGATGGAGCGAGACATGATGTCC
Source organism: Rhinophrynus dorsalis (assembly GCA_037306005.1). Taxonomy (NCBI): domain Eukaryota; kingdom Metazoa; phylum Chordata; class Amphibia; order Anura; family Rhinophrynidae; genus Rhinophrynus; species Rhinophrynus dorsalis. The sequence continues at coordinate 304,175,617 of CM074720.1, read as the reverse complement.
CAGATGTGCTCAATCGGATTCAGGTCTGGGGAACCGGCGGGCTAGTCCATAGCATCAATGCCTTCCTCTTGCAGGAACTGCTGACACACTCCAGCCAGATGAGGTCTAGCATTGTCTTGCATTAGGAGGAACCCAGGGCCAACCGCACCAGCATATGGTCTCACAAGGGGTCTGAGGATCTCATCTCAGTACCTAATGGCAGTCAGGTTACATCTGGCAAGCACATGGAGGGCTGTGTGCCGCCCCAAAGAAATGCCACCCCACACCATTACTGACCCACCGCCAAACCGGTACTGCTGGAGGATGTTGCAGGTAGCAGAACGTTCTTCACGGCGTCTCCAGACTCTGTCACGTCTGTCACATGTGCTCAGTGTGAACCTGCTTTCATCTGTGAAGAGCACAGGGTGCCAGTGGCGTATTTGCCAATCTTGGTGTTCTCTGTCAAATGCCAAGCTTCCTGCACGGTGTTGGGCTGTAAGCACAACCCCCACCTGTGGACGTCGGGCCCTCATGGAGTCTGTTTCTGACCGTTTGAGTGGACACATGCACATTTGTGGCCTGCTGGAGGTCATTTTGCAGGGCTCTGGCAGTGCTCCTCCTGCTCCTCCTTGCACAAAGGCGGAGATAGCGGTCCTGCTGCTGGGTTGTTGCCCTCCTACGGCCTCCTCCACGTCTCCTGATGTACTGGCCTGTCTCCTGGTAGCGCCTCCATGCTCTGGACACTACGTTGACAGACACAGCAAACCTTCTTGCCACAGCTCGCATTGATGTGCCATCCTGGATAAGCTGCACTACCTGAGCCACTTGTGTGGGTTGTAGACTCCGTCTCATGCTACCACTAGAGTGAAAGCACCGCCAGCATTCAAAAGTGACCAAAACATCAGCCAGGAAGCATAGAAACTGAGAAGTGGTCTGTGGTCACCACCTGCAGAACCACTCCTTTATTGGGGATGTCTTGCTAATTACCTATAATTTCCACCTGATTGTCAATCAGTGTTGCTTCCTGAGTGGACAGTGTGATTTCACAGAAGTGTGATTGACTTCGAGTTACATTGTGTTGTTTAAGAATTCCCTTTATTTTTTGGAGTAGTTTATACATTCATTTGCAACATCAACATTGGGAATCTACGAATGAATTTTGAAACCGATACTCGACATCATTTGGGATATTAATAACAACTTGTTATAACAGCGTTGTCAATTTATTTAGTGACTTTGTAACTGATACTATCATCTGAAAATAGTAATAATAAGTTATCTAATCTGTTGCATTAACATTGGGGATTCATCAATTAACTTAGATTGATTATCATCTATCAATGTTTATATATGACTATGGAGTTATTTTTGAGGATCGCTACACTACTGTGAAGTTGCCTTTAAGGATTATAAAATTAATTTCTATGTGGCTATGAAGTTGCCTTTAAGATGTGCAAGGATAGCTTTCCAAACTACGTGTGGATAGATATTTGATTTTAGCTGTATAGTTGTGTCTCTTAGGGCATTGGGAAGGGATGGGATTGCACATTATGACTCCCTGATTGGAAGATATATTTTATAAGTATAATTAATACATTTATATTTTTGATACTAATTTTTGTGTAATTTTATTATTTTGGAGGTTAGAGAGTGCGTCATTAAGATCCATCTTTTTCTATTTTTATTGTGTTTATGTATAGACACGGATCTGACAGCACCCCATGTATGATATACATGGTTGGAACCCCAGTTTTTTTCATTTATAGTGTGGTATAACTATTTAATACTTTAATTAGGGTTCTGCGAAAGCCATGCATGTAGATTTTTGTACATGTACACGTATTTGGTATTTTTGCACCCCCGATTTCAGGTATTCATCAAATAATTGAAATAGTGTGTCATTTTAACAAAATAAGTAATGTTTTACATATTTTTATTCATTGCTTGTTACACAATGTGAGGCACCATGCAAAAGTCACATTTGTTCAGAAAAATAATATATAGTTTTCCGTTTATATATAATGGAATCATACCTAAACCAACAGAGAGCAAAAGTGCTTAAAGGGACAGCAATACTTACATATATATAAAATCAGTTAGGGTTTATTCACCACTACTGAAAGGTGTTTTATTCAAAACTAGTTGAAGAGCCCATTACACGGGCCACAGTGCCACTGCCAGCCGGTAGTGGGGCAGTCATGCACAGTAGTGACTGCCCGCGACGCGGGCAGTCTCTACTGCGCATGACTGCAGCATGTGCTGCAGTCTCTACTGCGCATGACAGTGGCATTACACACATTTTAGCAAATTATTATATAGGATTTACTGCAGCTCAAACTTGATTTTTTTAGGTGCAGTATGACAGTGGCTTGAAATTGTACAGTGGTGCTATTGCTACACCATCTTATGGAGTTTTATGGTCAACTATCCATAGGATGATATAGCAAGTATTACAGTACAATTTCAGGCCACTGTGATACTAAGCTATAATAACTTTTGAACAAAACACCTATCAGCAATGGGAGTACCCATGTTTTGCTCAGTGGGATAGACCCTAAAATACATATATTTACATTTTAAGTATTACTATTCCTATAAAATATGTCTGGCCTCCAGGGTCTAGAAATGGCCCAAGGCCCTTGCACGTAAAAGCTAACACAAGCACTTAATTATGAATATTAAAATACAGGAAGGGAAGTGATATTTCTGAGTTATCTTACTCCAAATGCTGTCACATGCTAAACTGTAATTCTGCACCTGTTTCTAGGATGTGTATGGTAATTTGGCATTCATAGCAAAAGACATGCCAGGTATTATCCTACTGATTGCTTGTATAGCAAATAGCATATTGGAGAAAAAAAGAATGTTTACCGTAATTTTAATCTGAAATTTGTCAGGGAGTTATACTTTTATTTCTAGAATTAAAATCTAAATGTATGGGAACTATTGTGTTTTAATGTCATAGAAAATGTTAAGTGTTCTTTGTAAATGAGGGAACATAAGCATAAATGCTGTAAAATTTGAAATATTCGATATATTAAATGATTTCAGGCACATGCTGATTTACAAATTTAACTCTTTGAATGCCAGGGGGTGTGTGACACATTGCAGAGCAACACAAAAATCACCAGTCCCTTATGAGAATAAGCAACGTGGGTAGATTGGATCAGTACATGAGGTGCAGAAATTGGATGTGATTTTTTAGAGAACAGAATGTGATTAAGAATGATGTACTAAGAATTGGAGCCATTCTGGAGCAAATGTTATAATCATTAGGTAATATAAAATTCCTTTTGCTATGAATGTGATTTTATTCCCTTGGATGGTAAATATACCATCAATGCATTGGTTTTGCTATGTGTTGAGACCTCTGTAGCATTTAAGAGGTTAAATACTCACTTAAATCAATGAAAATTTTAGGGAATTTTAATTCCCACCTAAGGTGTAGTTGTTTTGCAGAAGAATTGCTCCACTTTTTAGCTCATTAGCCTCAACCAACCCAGAGACACCCAGACAGTTAATTGGATGTCACATTAACCCTATTTGCCTGGAGTTGAAGTCCCAATTATCAGGTCCACTAGGTCAATGTTAATAAAGTGGTGGGGCCAGAGAGGACAGATTGTATTTTGTTAAACAGAAAAACTGATATTTTGTTTCATAAATTACATCCTTTCCTCTTTTTATCCACTCACAAAACTCTAAACCAGATGTTCCTTCTCTCCAGACTATGCTACTGCAAAATACTACTTTCCACTCCACACATCTTTCTCTCCTTTTCATAATTAACATTGCTGCTAGGATCACTACTCTTGCTCCAATACACTTAACCTATCTGAAACTCCTTTATTTGTTACAAATGTTTTTTACCTTCCTCAGTACCTGCTTATATTTCTGCTGTATTATCTCTATGCACTCTGGCCCACTATTTGCTCACTGATCAAGGATCTTTTCTCTCTACCTCTTTAACTACTAGAACTGTCTCTTGTCTACATGCATTTTCATTGATTATCTCACAAATCTGGAATGCATTCCAGATAACCACTTTATCAGGAGTATTCTCTTATTACCTTGAAGCCGTGCCTGAAAATCCCCTATGCTCAAAGAGGCACATCATTAACAATCTTTACAAGTGCACTTGCATTAACAATTTGCACATAATTTGCAACAACTTTGTATTTGCACTATTCACTCACCTCCTGTTCCTGTGTATTGTAATTATCAATAACTGTAAGATCTTTCAGGGCAGGAACCCTATTCCTATTGTCTTGTCTGCTTCAGGGAGTTGTACTTGTTACTTTCAAATAATATAATGTTTACATTTAAGTCATATTCCTCTCTTGTACCATTATCATTATTATCATACTTCATTTATAAAAGTCCAACTTATTGCACAGTGCTGTACAGTAGGACATAGACCTATAGGGATGTAAACCAGTACAGAGAGACTATAGAAAAGAACAGGATCAGGTAGGTATAGACACAAAGGTGTAAGTGCTACCGTGAACTGTCTTGAAGCTAAGACAGTGTTACAATGTGGCAGTATGGCCCCTTCATCCTATTGGGCCATGGAAGTTTAAATTATTGGTGCCACATTCTTTGAGTTGTCCAATTATGAGTTGTGTTCATTATCTGTGCATTATGAATTCCTCTTTGCCTTCCATTTTTGTCCAGTTTGGTCCTACACTGCAGTTGATTGTTGTTTTGGTTCCGGACTTCAGGCTTCCTCCTGACTTCCCAGTTTGCCTGCTGACTTGGATTATTTGCCTTGATGCTCCAACTCTATGGTAGCTGTACCAGTTTCTGTGACTCTGACCAACACCAATTCCAGGGAATTTGCTTGCTCCGGGTGTCTCTGCTTGTACCATTCCACTATCACCAGAAGGTAAATAGCTACTCTGAATTCCGCAGCTGCTGTAAATGCTAGAGAGTGAAGCCTGGGTATGTTGATTGGGAGAATAGTCAGTTCCTGAGATCACTTTACTGTGGCAGAAGACATGAGTAAAGTTGCTAACAATCACAAGGTTGGATATCTGACCCCAGCTGAGCAAGGACCTATATCAGGATGGTTACCTCAGGTTACCAGGAAAAACAGCAGTGCAGGAACCAACAGAGAGGTTTCAACTGATAGATCACAGCTGCAGTTTAACAAGTAGCTGAATGCAGGCAGACAAGTACTGGGCATGATGCAAGCTAAAATTAGTTCTAGCAGAGCAAAAGCTTATCCTGAAGACCACACAAGCTGAGCAGTCAGACCATAGACTGGTCCTATAGATTGGATGAATTGCTGGAATCACACAGGCATGGCAGTCAGAGCACAGGCTGATCCTATAGATAAGATTAATTACTTAGAATCACACAGGCTGAGCCATCAGATAGATAACATCAAAACTGATACTAAGCATGCTTAATTACTGGGGATGAAGACAGCAGATGAGAGAATAGGTGTTAAGTTTATCATAGCAGTATGATCCTGGCAATGGCATAAGTTGTGGGAGAAGTGCAAAGCTCTGGTCCAGGAAGACAGATGGAGGTGACACTCAGCAGTGGGAACTGGAGGATACCGAGAGGAAACAGAGTTCCTGGAACTGGTGCCAGTCAGGAACTGTATCCACCAGCACAAACTGAGCAGCAAGGCAAGTAATCCAAGTTGACAAGCAAATTAGGAGGCCAAGAGGAAGCCAGGAGTCATGAAACAAGAGCAGCAAACAACCAGTGTGCAGGACTAAATTGGAAGGCAAATGAGGAATTTAAATTAAAAGTCCACCAGGAAAATACACAGATTACACTGACAATGATTAGGCAGCTCAAGGAATCTGGCACCAAGAATTTAAACTTCCATGGCCCAGTAGGAAGGAAGGGGCCATTGTGCACCATCAGGACACAAACAGTACAAGATTGTACATAACCTAACATGGCCCAAAATGCAATATAATCATTAAAGGATAACAAAGACATAGTTATTAAAGGGATAGTAATGTTTCATAATAAAAGCAGCTCTAATTAATCATCATAGTATTTGGACTTTGGAGAGTGTTATTTAAATTCTGCCAGAGTTGTAGTTCCAGAGTAATTCAATGACAAAGTGTCCCCCTCCCGCCCCTTTTACTGATGTCACACTGTTCAGCCAGAGCAGAAGGGAGATGCCCAGGTAGACTGCAGAGAGGGACAATCTTCAATTAAGATAAGGGAAAAACCTGAAAAGCTTGTCAAGGGGGGCAGGGTTTTCATTGTAAGAAGATTGTCCCCTTCTGTTATCTGTCTGGTCTTACAACTAGATTCCCCATCTGAGAAGAGATTGTTTACAGTAGGTAAAAGGGGCGGGAGGGGAAACTTTGCTTGTGAATATCTCATAAACCATAAAGGTTTGAGAGATAAGACTTATATCATTCTTCATGTTTTTTTAATGCCTACAAAATAAAATAAAGTTAAAATGAAGTATTACTATCCCTTTAAACCAGGAAAAAGGTTGTGTGGTAGTGACTATGAACACGGGTGACTATATAGAAGAGGCACACAGGCAACGTATGGATGTAAGATACTACAGTAAACTACAAGAAAATCCCACATCTAACTACACTAAAGAGCTTTTGAAAATCATGAAAGGGCTCCCTTCTAATACTAGAAACCACCTAGAGGTCATCATTCCAAAAGACCTAAGGATGTGATGCCTCTAAATACTTTCTAAAATAGGAGGAAAAACTTGGTAGGCAAATGATATCTGGAAAAGGCACACTCCCAGAAAATATATATGGCTAGGTGGAGAATATTCTGAAACCATTGGTAAAAAGAACACACACAGTTACATACAGGGCACAAGCAATCAATTAAACAAACTGTCTGACCGTGGCTCCATCCCAAGGGAAACCAATTCTAGCCACTGTGGATGTGGAATCACTCTACACCAACATTCTTGAGATTTTTATATAGATGAAGTCAACATGAGTTGGAGACTCATGCTTTGGAGGTTGGTGTGATTATGGTGTTCTTTAAGGGAGCTAACAGGGGAAAGGCTGGTTGGAGAATGAGATGATTATATGAGTTCTGTTTTAGTTAGATTGAGTTTTTATGACAGTAGAACATACAGGAAGACACAGCAGAGATACAATTAGATATGTGGGACAAGAGAGAAAAAGAGAGGTCTTAAAAGGAAAGATAGATTTGGCTGTCTTCAGCACAGAGATGATAATGAAACCCAAATAAGTGTATTAGGTTTCTACTGTAAGAGAAGTATATTGAAAAGGGCCCAGGACAGAACCTTTTGTTTTGCCAACAGACAGAGGCAGGGGTGGAGAAGTAGATCTAGAGTAGGAAACACAAAAGGAGGAGAGATAAGATGAAACCTAGAGAATGTTGGGCTTGGAGGATGAGGGGATGATGCACTATATTAAAATCAGCTGAAAAATCCAGGAGATTTAGTTGGTTGAAGTAGACATAAAAGGTGGGACTTAAGCAAAATGGTCAAGGAACTTCTTAGAAGAACCAAGGAGTCTGTAGATTGACGTGTAAGGGGAGGGAGGAGAAGAATTGTAGATCTTTCTAGCTTCCAAGAAGTTAAATAATAATAACCTGTAAAATGTATAAAATTGGTACAGCTACCTTCAGACTATTCAGGCCATACCTACAATTTAGATGTGCATGGGGCCAGCATAGCTGAGCTGAGGTGTCCCTTGAAATTTGGAGCTCTAGGCTGTTGCCTACTCTGTCTATTGGGAGAGTATAGTTATAGTTGAGTTGCCCTGCCTTATTGCCATGTTGGAGGTATGGCTTTTTTGGCCGCAAGTCTTCCAGGAAGACCATTTCTGACCAGGCTTCTCCAGACAGTAGATGGGTGTAGCTGGGTCGCATTGCTTTCTGACAATTCTGAGCTGCTGGACATCTTCTGATTGTGAATGGAAGTAAGGGATGTGTCTTTCACCTGCTGCACTAAGTTTCCTTGGCCGACCACTGCGTCTACTGGTTCTCAACATTGCCTGTTTATTTGTGCTTCTTCAAAAGAGCTTGGACAGCACATCTAGAAACCCCTGTCTGCCTTAAAAGTTCTTCCTGTGAGAAACTTTGCTGATGCATTATAACTACATTGTGTCTTGTTGCTGTGCTCAGTCTTGTCATGGTGTATGACTTTTGACATTAAACTGTCTTCAGCAACCTCACCTTGTTAGCTGGGTTTGTCTGTCCCTTACCCAGTTTTATTCCTCATACACAGCTGTTTATGTTTCAGTTAATGATTGTGTTTCAACCCACATATTAAAGTGATGATCATTAGCACCTGTTTGGTATAATTGTTTAATCATACACCTGACTATATGCCTACCAAATCGCTGACTTTGTGCAAGTGTACCTAGATGAATTGATGCTGTTTTGAAGTGTGGTCACACCAAATATTGATTTGATTTAGATTTTTTTTCAGTTCCCTCACTATCATTTTGTTAATCAATAAAAATAAAATATTTATATGTCTATTTTTGAAAGCATTCTTACTTTACAGCATTTTTTCACATCTGCCTAAGACTTTTGCTCTTTTCTCTACATACATACATGACAAGAACATACATAAGGAAAGAAGAGATGCTCCACACTGCGGAATGCAATTGTTTTAAATATATGCAAGTTTATCTTGTATTAATCATTTTTTTTAAATAATCATACTACATACAATAGTCTAACAGATTAAAAATATTGTAATATACTCAACGAAGTGACAGCAAAAGACTAGAATGCTGTTCTGATGCTAGAAATGAAAGTTGCAATTCATACTGTGAGAGACAACAGATTTATGGTGTTAGGTTAATTAGGGGTTGTGTATCTGGGGAGTGGACATTTTGGAACTAGTGTAGTATTAAACTAATAATATAAAGTTCTTCAAATTTATCCCTTTGGACTATTAGAATTTTAGTAAACATCAATGGAAATAGTAATTATTAAAATTCTGCTGCTTTTACAGATCTAATCTGCTGACTGTTTTGCATGGGAAACAAGGAATTCACAGTTAGCTGTGGGAATCTGAATACTCCTTGTGATAGCTAACTAAACTTACACATTAACTACCCTTGTGTAACTTAGGCCAGCAGGCTTCACTGTAAAATCAAGTTACCTGCAAAGAACCTTGTAGCTAATTAACTCCTTTTAACATTCTGTTCCCTGCAGGAACAGACAGAATCTGTTCACTGTAGAAGCTCATCTCTTCCTAATTGTCTGTGTTCACAATTAATTACTAAACCTACAGAAAGTGTATTCTATTAGAAAAATAGATATGGAACATTGCTCAGTTGCATAGTCTATATGTTTAGTGCAAAAGCATATAGAACTAAATGCTTACTGTGCATAACAAATACTTTATAGTCTTCTTTATAGTCTACCATTAGTTTTACTTTGTGTTCTATGAACTTAACACTCCTGGATACTTGATCCCAGGATATGGAGTTGTGCCTTGAGGCTTCCCTGCTCCTAGCAAGTAAACTATTTTTTAAAAAATGCATATATTTGAGTGCCTTCTTTTACCCTTGAAGACCCTGTTTACCTTTTCAGTGCCAGAGGGGCATGCAACACATTATTTAGTAATGCATTGTGTATCAATCTTGTATTCAAAGGGTTAAGAATTCAAAAAACTGTGCCTAAAGGAACCAAACTAAAGATTTTTCATAACATGTCCAAATGTTGGTCTGAGTAAATACATGACACGTAGGTTGTAGAGCAGTGGTTCTCAATCTTTTTTTGTTCGGGGCACCCCTAACACATAATCTAGAACATTCGAGGCACCCCAAACATATTTTTTGTACTTTATCAAGGGCATAAGAAGGGTACAATACATAAATATACAGTTATTATTAGGTATTGTAATCATAATAACAAAACTAAATATATTGTGCATAACAATTTCTATAAATCTTTATTTAAAAGTCCATTTTTGTCAGTCTGCATAGATAACATGGGGCACCTTAAGCTGATGTTTGGGGCACACCAAAGTGCCATGGCACCCTGGTTGAGAATCACTGTTGTAGAGCAATGTAATTTGATGTTGTTATTATAAATTGAGGTAGTAAAGTAAAATGTAAATATTCAATGCTTGATAATGAAAAACATTTCTAAACATAAATTATTAACTATAAAAAAACAAATGTAGTGATTTATTTGCACTTCTTCTACAACCTTCATTAGCATATGAAGCAAAACTGAAAAGCTTCATTAGCAAATGAAATCACATGAATATGGTTATTAGCATATATTAGCATGCAGTGCCAAATATGACAATCTCCTTGATTTTCTTTTGGTTAAAATGACACATTTTTTAGACGTGATGTTTTCAGACATGCATATTTGAATCAAGGTGACAGGTCCACTTTAAGCACTTTGTTTTTTCACTATTTAAAGCACTCACAGATGGCATTAGAAATGTATGCATTATTAAAAAGGCCTGGTATCACGGTGCCTGTGATTGCTCTCTTTTTATGTCTGTCACCAGTAGGGGGTTCCCCCATGGCTGGCTGTCATCAGCCCGCCCTGTATTGCCTATTTAAACCTAGCCTGGGCACCCTTTGGTTGCCCTTTCGTGTTGTCTCCTTGCTGTTGTGATTTTCACTGTTCCTGAGTATCCTGGGCCTTTGCTGTGTTTCCTGTGACCAGTGTTAACCCGTTCCAGTGCTTCCAGTTCGAGAGTTCCTGCTGACGTTTGATCCGGTTGAGCCTCCGCTTCCTGCTGCCTGTCTCCACCAGCGTCCTGATTCCAGTCGACCGTCCACCTGCGGGTTCCTGCTTCCTTCCGCTGGTCCTCTGTCCAGTCCTGTTTGCCTTCAAGACGTTCCTGAGTCGCCTTGGCGACATTGTTATCTTGCCAGCTAGCTTACGATAGACACAAGCCACCCGGCTGTCTAATGTGTAAAGCGTTCCACGTACTGGGTACTGGTTCGCTCCTTAAGCCAACCGGCTGTCTCAGTGTATAGCGTTCCACGTACAGGGTACTGGTTTGCTCCTCAAGCCATCCGGCTATTTCAGTGCTCAAGCCACCCGGCTGTCTCAGGTGTATAGCGTTCCACGTACAGGGTACTGGTTCGCTCCTCAAGCCATCCAGCTGTTTCTGTACTCAATCCACCTGGCTGTCTCATGTGTATAGTGTTCCACGTACAGGGTACTGGTTCGCTCCTCAAGCCATCCGGCTATTTCAGTGCTCAAGCCACCCGGCTGTCTCAGGTGTATAGCGTTCCACGTACAGGGTACTGGTTCGCTCCTCAAGCCATCCAGCTGTTTCTGTACTCAATCCACCTGGCTGTCTCATGTGTATAGTGTTCCACGTACAGGGTACTGGTTCGCTCCTCAAGCCATCCAGCTGTTTCTGTACTCAAGCCACCCGGCTGTCTCATGTGTATAGCGTTCCACGTACAGGGTACTGGTTCGCTCCTCAAGCCATCCAGCTGTTTCTGTACTCAATCCACCTGGCTGTCTCATGTGTATAGCGTTCCACGTACAGGGTACTGGTTCGCTCCTCAAGCCATCCAGCTGTTTCTGTACTCAAGCCACCCGGCTGTCTCATGTGTATAGCGTTCCACGTACAGGGTACTGGTTCGCTCCTCAAGCCATCCAGCTGTTTCTGTGCTCAAGCCACCCGGCTGTCTCGTGTATAGCGTTCCACGTACAGGGTACTGGTTCGCTCCTCAAGCCATCCAGCTGTTTCTGTGCTCAAGCCACCCGGCTGTCTCATGTGTATAGTGTTCCACGTACAGGGTACTGGTTCGCTCCTCAAGACATCCGGCTGTTTCTGTGCTCAAGCCACCCGGCTGTCTCATGTGTATAGCGTTCCACGTACAGGGTACTGGTTCGCTCCTCAAGCCATCCGGCTGTTTCTGTGCTCAAGCCACCCGGCTGTCTCATGTGTATAGCGTTCCACGTACAGGGTACTGGTTTGCTCCTCAAGCCATCCGGGTCTTTCTGTGCTCAAGCCACCCGGCTGTCTCATGTGTATAGCCTTCCACGTACAGGGTACTGGTTTGCTCCTCAAGCCATCCGGCTGTTTCTGTGCTCAAGCCACCCGGCTGTCTCATGTGTGTAGTGTTCCATATACAGGGTACTGGTTCGCTTCTCAAGCTATCCAGCTGTCCCAGTGTGTAGCATTCCACGTACAGGGTACTGGTTCGCTCCTTAAGTCTCCCGGCTGTCTCAGTGTATAACGTTCCACGTACAGGGTACTGGTCCGCTCCTTAGCCATCCGGCTGTATCTACATCATTGCATTCCACATACAGGGTACTGGTTCTCTCCACCAGCCACCCGGCTGTACCAGTATTATAGCATTCCACGTACAGGTTACTGGTTCGCTCCATTCAACCCTGACTGCTCTATGTGTTATGTTGTTCCATCTGAGAGAGCATTGCTAGCTCCATACCTTCACTATATCTATTGTTGGCAGCTTATTTACTGACCTGGCCTCTTTCGGTCATAAGTGATTGTTTATCTACTATCAGTCACCTTAATAAACGGTGTTGCATTCATCCAGTCTATGGGCTTCCTTGCCCGGTATATGGTAAGGCCGGTAGAACCTTTCCCGTTTCCTGGGGTTGCCTTACCCGGTATTGGCAAGGCCGGTAGAGCCTGTTTATTCTCCTGTCAATTGGCTGCCTTGCCCGGTATATGGTAAGGCCGGTAAACCTGTCCTGTTTCCCTGGGTTGCCTTACCCGGTATTGGCAAGGCCGGTAGAGCCTGTGCATTTCTTGTTAATTGGCTGTCTTGCTCGGTATATGGTAAGGCCGGTAGAACCAGTCCTGTTTCCGTGGGTTGCCTTACCTGGTATTGGCAAGGCCGGTAAAGCCTCACCTCAAGTTCCTGTTCCCTGGCTGTCCTGCCCGGTATATTGGCAGGACCAGTAGAGCCAATATTTCTCTGTTTGCATTGTATTTCTATCCAATTAAAGATATATGTGTGTACGCGTATATTTCCCTAAGGGGTTACATTAACTTTTCAATAAAGTTGATTTTTTACCTAACTCTGTGTCTGAGAGTCTTAACAAACTGTGACACCTGGTTACACTGAAGTTGATGACTCTGTCACCGGTTTTATTCCCATTATCACTGGGTTTTATTACCAAATTTCCTGTCGCCATAAATTGGACTTTGGTAGATAGAATTAGTGATAATATTAATTAACAGCAATGAAAACTAGGTTAAAATTATTAATAACAAAACAAATCGTACATTGCACGTTAATACTGCAAATCATAATTTGTGAACATCATAAATAAACTTCCAAGTTGCTTATTTTTCTATCTACTTACTCATCGTATGTTTGTTTTACTATATTGCTCATAAAAACAAAGCTAAATGTTCTGTAAGACAAATGAATATCAATTTAACTATAGTATGTTACAGTACACAATAAAATGTACTCACTGTAATAGTGTAGAGCAATGGAATATTTCAATATTCTGGTAAAATGCCAGAATATATGTCAAAATATTTTTCAATATCTTTTCCACATGGACTTCGGTATAATAGATGAGGAATCAGCAAAAATCAGATTTTGATTTGAGAGTAGGATTTCCATTTATTTACCCATCAAAATAGATTACTGAAAATACTTTTCAGCATTGCTTCCAGATTGCACAGGCAATGGCAAAGGACCAGAGAATGATGGTATGTAAGCACTGTGAGCACCTGTCCAACACTCTCTTATAACAAAAGCCAGACTCAGTAGAATCAGACATTATTATATATCCAATGTTCTTTCTAACACTATTTTGATAAAGTAATGGAATTTCTCACCAAGAGGAGTGGGAATGTGAGTGGGAAGAAGGAAAGCATAAGTCTAAAATATTAACTGTACATTTATTCACACATTAAAGTAACCTATTATGTAGTTCAGTTCTATAATTGCCAAATAAATAAATTAATCATTTTCAAGATAAAATGCTTATTGTGTCACAATGAACTTTATTAATATATGCTTTCTACTAATATTTTAAGCAAATAGAATTATTACAATCCTCAGATTCTATTTTGGCTGATAAGGTAACACCTGCTTAGTAGGAACGAGTGCAATGGCTGCCATTCATTTTACGGATCAATCTGAAGGATCTGGAAAGACTTCAAAATCTGTCTGAATCAACTCAGAATGAATGATGTAGAGCAGAGGGAATGGGGGATAAAGACAGGGTGAGGGAGGGGCAAGGACGCACTGGAGATGAAGGACAGGACGGCAGAAGCTGGGAATGAGAGTATGCAGGTAGGGAAGACTCATGAGACAGCAAGGGGCAAACAGGAACAGGAGGCAAGGACAACATATCAAATAGATGGGAGAGAGGGGTGGGAAGTGGGACAGGCCAGAGGATATGGAAGAGTGGGTAGCAGTAGAGGAGAGAGAGAGTGGAGGATAATGGGCTGAGGTGCTGGAAAGCAAGGGAGGGGAGGAGATCACCAGTGGCAAGGAGGAGGAGGAACAGACCTGGGCAGGGGAGGGAGACAAGGCTAAGTGGGTGGTGGTGGGGGGAATGGAAGAGGAAAACGTTCCCTTCCTTTGTCAGATCACTGCACTTCACAGACTGTTATGAACAAAACATCAGTTTACAGAATTGATTCACTCATACTATACTAAGGATGGAATGGAAAATTGCTTAAAAGTAGAAAATCACCCTTTTTGTATGTAGACATAGCTTTATACAATACAATACACAATACAAGCAACACAGACACAATACACACATTCAACACACAAAGCACAGAATACACAATATGCAAACAAACAATATACACACTACAATACACACAATATATACACAATAAGCTCTAATGCTCATGTACTCTCTGCTGGAGAGTTGTGTAACGTATTGCTTTGCAATGCATTGCATACCTCTTTGGAGCTGAAAGGGTTAAGCGTTGAAAATTCAACGAGTCAGTCATTAAAAACATTACATATTTTCTGGATTCCCCCGGATGTCAAGAGAAAATAGTCTTACACATAAATCCACTTTTAATATCTTAACTGTTTCAGTGCCAGACACATTTCCAATGCTTCTCTAGCAATACAAGGGATAAGTGGGTTAGCTAGTGTCATTCAAATAAAAACAAAAACCTCCTCTCATCTACTTTATGAAGATGACAGGAGGACTGAGGACTAAAATGGTGATGGACAACACAACTCAGACACATGCACCACAGTAACACCAAGGTACATGTCAGGTGGGTAGCTGGCCTATTGTGTGTGAGTGCGGCACCCAGACTGGGAGCACATAATGGCTACTCCTCTTTAGGATATCTTCTGCTGTGTTGGTCTTCATAACATACTCGCTTTATAAAATATTCTGTGTTTATTTAGTCATGCATGCAACTAAATGGAACTTTTGTTTTGTTTTGTTCTTTTAATTTGCCAATATTGCTAGTTTAGTAATAAATCATCTGTTTCAGAAAGCATCAAATAGCAGTGACCCAGCATCTCACTTAAAGTGGAGAAAGCAATGGACCATAGGTGCACAATATATTTACTGGATCTACATATATGGAGAAGGAATCCCCACTCTGTTTCCCCTCCAACATATGCCATTCTTGTTAAAGACTAGTCAGACTGCATTACATTAGAGATCTCTAACAAAGAATACAATAACAATTTACAAATATACTCAAGACCAATACAAATAACTCTCTAGGGAACAGTTTACCCAAAACGCTAGGCAAAAAAAAAGTTTGGACATTATAAAGTAGGTATGTTTTTTTTTTTTTTTTACATTGAGTAGTGTGGTTATGAAATTATTTGCCTTAGTATAATGTGTTTGCAGATATAGTACTTTCATAAAACTTGAATACCTTTTTAGCTCATAATAAGTCTAGCTCAAAACAATATTGAAAATTATAACTAGTTCAACTCTGGAAAGCACAGAGAAAAAATGAATTCGGTTTACATGGCACTCATCTGGATACTGCTTGAAACCAATTGTTTATTAATTATTACTAGTTTAAAAATGGGTAAAAAAATAGAAACATGAACACAGCAACAATTATGTATGTCTTGCACTAAATACTGGGATAAATGATGGTCCCACTTACAGCTGGAAGGTATGTTACAATGGTTCATAAATATAATTCAATAAGCAGAATGACCACTTTATATTAAAATGATCCATATTTTCAATAAGGCCAAGTCATCTAATGATTCCAGGCTCAGCAATGAGTGAAAAATGAAGGAAAAATTATACATCTTTATCACTAAATAATATATACTACCTGATGTCTTCAGATATCCACTGAAGCAATCAACAGATCATTGTGCAGATCCCCTGAGGGTGATCTATTCATAATATATGTAGAGTTGTTGTAACAAATTAAATGTGAAATTTAAGATGAATATCACTCTAAATATTGAACACATGATTCAGTTTCTGATGATTTAGATATATTATTGTGATAGTCCAGCTGAGAGATGCCTTCACAGTAAAGTGTTAAGGGAAGTAATTGATCGGTATCCATATATATTTCAATCTAATCTCTAACCGATATGTGCTAAGATCTATCCTTAAGTTTGTGCATAAAATATATCTCCAAGATATCCTCGGAAACAACGAAACAACCATTATTTGGATCACCGGGACACAACAGCTGATTGTTTGGATAATTAATTCATGAATATGAATATTATTTACTGGCAGAGAAGAAAGGCACCATACGAGTACATTTATATTTATGATTCATTATTGTAATGAATCTAATAATCTGTGAAGAGTTACTGAAAAATAAATGTAGGAGAGCAATAGCATGAGTACTATAGAGAGGGAATAGTAGGAAAAGGACTACAGAATGTTATCTCTGATTCTTAATAACCCCAGTTGAAGTATATTCCCTTCATAGGCAATACACAGTGTATAAAATTAAAAGAAGAGATGACAAAGAAAAAAATCCAGAGGAGAGATTGCTTTCTCCCAGTTGCTCAACCAGTATTACAGAAGGCTTTAATATAGTGAGTGGTGTCTCCAGCTCAGGCCTTTTTTATATACATCTTGTTTCTCCCTGAACCCTCAGCCTTAGGGACAGACTGGTAGGGACAGACTGGTTCATAGCCACTTAATTACAAGGAAACCCAAAATAATCATTCAGGGTCCTTACAAATGTGGCCATTGTGTCAATTGTAAATTCTTTATAAAAAAAACTCAAAGTGGTAGACAGATTTGAGAAAACAAGAAAATCCAACAATATATTAACTGCAAAAGTCATGGTTAGCAGTCGTATACTGTCTCCAGTGCTATTGTCCACACAACCAAAGAAAACCAGAATAAGGGAAACATATTGATAACATATGTACGCACCAATTATCATTAGGGAAGAGGGACCCAGTGCTCTAACATCAGATAGTCACACTTTTGGGAAGCTCATAGCATTAACCCAACAGGACTACAAGTGTAGGGACTCAAAAATTATCAATGGGAATTAAACAAGGTAATTTATTATAAGTACTTCAAAGTAAGAATATAAGTAGATTTTTTATTTGAACTGTTTGACACCAGTTGGTCTTAACGAAAAACTGATATGGATACTTCACAAATGAGAACATTCTTTACAGTTATATCATGTGTCCTCCCCCTGTGAAGATAGTTATCAAAATAATTTCCACGGGGCATTATTTAATTTATTATTCTAGGATGCATTGGACAACTTTGGAATAATTTAAATCATTATATACAATCTCAGTAATGGAATGTCTTATGAATGAATTTTACTCCATCACTCTGACTCATATTTATATATGAAAACAAACAGAGAATTTATACAGGTACTTAATAATCTAATAAGACACAAACAACTGTGATGTGCCTGATTGTTAGGGAAAAGTATATTAATATTGATACGAAAGTATATTTGGATGAAATCTATTTTTTTATCCTGTTCGTTTGGATCCTCAATAGTGCCCATCCAATTAGTAATTTTATAATTATAGCTTGGACAGTTTATTGCGATTATTGGGAATTTAACCTTCATCACCACACAATAAACAGAAAAAAGGTTGACACACCAGTTGGCCAGCATTTTTGTGGTCCAAATCATAGTCTACAAAATATGAAAGTCACCATACTCAAAGGAAACTTTAGATCACAATTAATGGATCTATTTGATACATTAATAATAGGACTGAACCTGGGGATGGGCTTCATTTCTCATTATAATAGATAGAAGATTTTGGTATTTGACTGTATAGAGATATATTTTTTCAACTCACAGACTAATAGGCTCTTCACGCCTCTGTGTTAATTAACATTTCCTTGTTCTCAGGACTTTGATCTAACCCTATGCATATCAGTTTCAAATCTTTGCAGACTGTATGTTTACTTAGTTAACTGACTATCACGACGCCCGTGATCTGAGCGACATTCTGTCCATCTCTGATTTGCCGTTCTCCTATTGGCTGTGCTGTATTGCTCCTCCTCGTGACAGCCTTTTTATCCCCTAGGCTGTCGCTTGGCTGATGCCCTATCATGGTGTACCTGATGCCTAGCGATAGTTCTGCGATTCTTATCCAGTGTATGACCCCGGAATGTCTGACCACGCCATTAGTCATTGCTCCTGATTCTGTGTACCGACTTGGATTGGCTGACGTTCCTGCTTCCTGTTCTGACCCGGCCTGGCTGACATTCCTGCTCCGTGTACCGACCTGGAGAGATCGACATTCCTGCTCCGTGTACCTACCCGGCGAGATTGACGATCCTGCTTCCTGCTCCGACTCAGCTTGGCTACATTCCTGTGCTGGTTACTGAACCGGTTGGTGTTGGTTCCTGCTCTCAGCTTGTTCATTGGACTTTACCTGGCAGTTCCGGCTGCTTACAGTGCACGGTTCCCTCTAAATGTGTCTCACGTCTCCGGTACTCCGTTACCCTGTCCTATCATACCAGTTGGCTCAGAGTCTCAGTGTGCCTGTATCCTATTACACCGTGCTACATCGCTTGGTCGTCTTAGGTTCAGTTGGGCGCGTTCCGTGATTGCCGTTATTCAGACCGTAGTGATTATTAACCCCTTCCGGGGGTGCTGAATCGTATCCACTTGCTATAGTAGAGTACTTGCTACCTATACCCAGGGCGTACCATTTAATAGGTCAGTTGGGTGCTTCCTGTGGTCTGCCCTTTATGTGAGCAAATTAACCCTTTGGGTCATAGCAAGAGCACTGGTGTTGATCTCTCCGTTGGGCCTCCGTTTGGCACGAGCTCTGATTTGCCTTTGTAGTCCACGGTGGGCGTCCACCGTAGTGGAACCATGCTAGTAAGCTTTGCCTCCTTTACTCAGGTCATTGTCTCCGCCTGTGGCGTTAGTGACATTGTACCGCAGTCATTGCTAGCCACTCTGCCAGTGGCTCCACTGTATATCAAACTCATACAATGTATCACGATTTACCTGACCTGTGTCAGTATTGTGTTGTGCACTTTACTGGACCCATGTGGGTAACCACTTGTAACCTGTCTTGTGTCAGTTGATGCTACTTACTGGACCCATGAGGGTTACATTATTCCTTGTGTGCTTCAATAAAGCTGTGTTTTTACCTAAACCTAATGTGTCTGAGTGTACTGAACCGTAACACTGACCCCCACTGTGTACTCATTTATTTTGTTTCAAATGTATGTCATACTCTGTAAATATAAATGTAGTGTTATTCTAGCATTGTTTGTTAACCCATGTCTGAAGAAGGGAACTTAAGTGTCCTGAAAGCTTGCACTTGTTATGTCCTCAGTTAGCCATTACCTTTATCACCTTTATACCACTCTTGTGAGTTTTTTGCTACATTGAATCCTATCTACTCCACTGGCTAACACGGTACCATATTTTTTTCCATACTACATGGCAATTTTCTCTTCTTTTCTGCAGGCATATAAAAGAGTATCAGGTGAACCAAGTTCCTTCCTGATCTGGCAGTTATATTTGTATTAGAAGTGTCTGAGCATGTGTAAAGGGAGCAAAGGTGATATACCCCAAATACCCCCAAATCTTATGTGACTGAGAAGACACGGGCATCTATGATTTAAGATTTTGGGTAAATCTCCTTTCTCCAGTCACACCCCCCCCTTTTCCAATCCAGAATGCCCCCAGACTTCTGAAACATAAAGAACAAATTTCCTGACTACATGACTCACTAAAAAATAATCCAACTTTTGTTTGTTTACCTATCCTAACTAACTCAAAATTGTACTGCTTTCTTTATCTCTCACAAACACAGAATTACATGCTGTGGGAACCTGACACAACTTTTATACTATCCCTGTGGGAAAAGAATTGAAACTTGCCACTTGGTGGGCAAATTCAGTCTTACTGTTGATTTTAATGCAATGAGCTAGGAGGGAAAATGCTAAAAATTGGAATTGGCATGACGTGCATTTTTCACCTGTTTCTCCTTTGGTTCAAAAAATGTCACCCATCCCTAGTCATCAGGTATTGCTTCTGCAATGAATGGCAAAACAAATCAATGTATTTTACAAGGTCGAAATATCTGTTAGTAGATTATGCCTGAAAACTAAAATACACTGAAGCAACATGTTATGCTTATTTCTGATAAGCACGTTTATCAATCACACGTACCTCTCTGTCTCAAGTAGAATGTTTTTGCTTTTATTGTTAAGATGTTATTTTTACATTGTTCTAGGCATAGAGTCAGTTGATAGACATTTGTTAGATATCCATGGCTTTACTTTAGAGTCTGACTTGATTTAAAGTTCCAGGCTACAGGTGCTATAATAAAAGTCTTAGACATCTGCTGCATTTAATGTTGCTATTATAGTGACAAATGCTTTTAAACATTAATCTGGACATGTTGCTAAATTTTAGAAAAAACAGATAATCACAGAATTTCTTTCAGTTTTATACAGTCTATATAAAGCACAGCAGCTTATTTTTTTTAGTGTTTCTCTGCAATTATTTTCAGGCACAGATCATCTTCATAAATTTATTTTAACTTTACAAAGCACTTTGAATGAATATGCACCATTAATTATGGGGCACAATGCAGTTCATGATGGCATATAACAGATAGCCATGGCACTGTACCCGCTGTGTCTGTATTCATCAGACAGTGTCCTTTTGCCAACCAATGCTTTTTATGGGTTGTGATTGTGCATGTGCAGTCCTCCTTTTGAAGCCACCCTGGGTTCCTCTCTTTAAAAGACACAGAGACGCTACCTCTGACTCATTGTGAAAGAGTCTTGAGCCCTGTATGTTCTGGATCTTGCTCCAACATGTATTTAGTATTCCTTTCCTGCCTTAAAGTCTGCCTACCAGCCTGATCTTGCCATCCAGCCTACTCCCTGTGCTACAGGCGAGTGATACCTCCTCCTGCCTTGCCCTGTTGCTGACTGGCTTACCAGACCGTTCCTTCTCTGCTGTCCCTGTGGCTGTGGTATACCTGCCTCCTTTCTGGTTAGTACCAATTCCTGGCGTTCATTTCTCTCTGGGGTCATTAGGATATAGTCCAAACATGGTGGGGTATCCTGAGTCACCTTGGGCTCAACCGAAGGGGGTTCTCTGGCTTTGCAGCCAGCACCTTTATATGGCCTTGGCTGCAGCACACCCCACTATGGTTAGTCTACACCATCTAGCTACACAGCCTAGCGATGTTCCCTAAGGTCTCGCCCCAGTCACTCTTGTTGGAGAAACCTTTCCTTCAGGAGTGCATCTCTGGTGTCTGACATGACAGGCACCAAGTTAACTAATTAATGTAAAATAATGAAATAATTTATACCATCATGCATCTGTGTTTTAATTGAACTTCTGATTAACACCTTTTATTTTGCCTAGAATGCCCAAAGCTGAAATTTTGGTGAAATGTTAGAGCCAAAAGATAAAATGGTTGTTCCATTGCAGGTTTTAACATATAACTAATAAACCTAAATTTTTTGAGTGACACATTTGCAGTGAACATTTGGTGAACCACAGTAAAGATTAATCACTAGTGATGAAACTTTTCACCTTAAAAGAGAAACAGGAGAAAATTTTCCCTTCTTGCCGAGTAGGAAACTTTTCACAAAAAAGTGCCAATTTTCCCACCTTGCTCATTGCAGTGAAATCAATAGTAAGACTTAATTTTACCACAACATGATAAATTTCCTTTCTTTCCCCTGCAGCATGCCATTCTGTGTTTGTGAGAGATAGACCAAGTGGCACAATTTTGAGCTCTTTGGGATAGGCAAATAGAGAAAGATGGAGTGTAGTTTAGGGTTTCTTCTAGGCAGTAAATGCATTCAATGTGTTAGAAGAGTCTGGCAGCACACTGGTGGAATGTGAAGGAAGAAAGGAGATTTACTGAGATTTACTGAGACAGACAGCTATGATCCAGGTTGCTTCCTTATCTGGCTGTTATCTCTGAGGGATGAAGAAGTAGAACATGAAGTGTTTTTTTTTTTGTTTTTTTTTTGTGTTTGTGTGTGTGTGTTTTTGTTGATAAAGATAGGGATAGGAGAAGGAGGTAAGTCCCATACAAATTTTCACCACCACCACCAGCAAAAATAATAAACCATCTAAGAACACTGAAGATGACAATAAGTTGCAAACAAGTGTTGATGGAATGATGAAAGAAGGTTTCACAGTTAAAGCAACTGCTGCATCTGACATTGAAACAAACAAGTACAACACCTGTCCTGAACGTAATACCAAAAATGTGAAGATCCCTGTAAACAGAAAAGTAATAATAAATAGTTTGAGACTACAAAAAGCTTAGATGAATATTAAAGTATTGGGGAAGAAAAGGTGTGTGATGCTGAGGATGGCCTAATTACTGATGATGATGATGATTATCTAAAATATCTCTCTCCAGCTTCCTCCTCTTCTCCAGATACAGATGAAATTGAGCATGAGAGAGAAGATGACTTGGCCAGAAAAGTAACCAAAGGGCAAAGGCTCAATCTTCCACCACCGAAAAGGAGCATGTTCTTGTTTATAAACTGTTTGAGAAAACAAATTGGAAAGTCTGACACTGGAGAAGTAAGGAGGCCAATAATTACACAATCATCATGTCAGTCACCATTAGCATTGTCACTGCCTCCAAGTTCAACCACCACACAACACACACTAGTGTTGAGTAACCACCAGCAATCCATGTCAACATCTGGTCCCACCCTAGCTATGATGAATGCTCCTGCTGCTGTTGGAAGTACAGCATCTATGACACAATTGCAACATCTAGCCTCAGTAGTAGTAGTAGCAGTCCCTCATGACCCCTCAGTATATGAAGTCCACAGTGTGAAGATACTTCACTCTTGATCCAAAAAGATAAACATGTTGCTATCTGTTGTCTGTGTAAGAAGCATGTGAGTAGCGGTAAAGCAGGCTCACACATACGCACTTCCTCATTGAGATCCCACTTGAAGCACAAACACATGTCTGATTGGGAGACACAGCATCTACAAGTCAGAGGTGCCACATTTAACAACAGCAGAAGAACTCCTAAAAGATCTAAGGGTTTTAGGGTACACTATAGAAATTCTGTTAATATGCCAGAGGTTGTGCAAAGATTTCCTTCATTTGAAGGAAATTCTACAGAGGAGTATGACTCTGAGTTCATTGTAGGGGATGACAAGAGTCATAAACTGCACACAAATGCTGCTACCACCACCACCTCCTCAAGTCATGTTGTTAAAGTAATACGGTTACAGAGTTCTTCTGACATGTACTGTCAACCCACACTTTTTGATTTTTTTTTTTTGGGGAGTCAAAAATGCAAAAAAATAATCCCAAAGTATGCCTATGAATGGCAAAGTTGCCAAAATGTTGACATGCTGCTTTTTCTTTTGTTGAAAACTGAGGTTTAAATAAATGACGTCTTGTGGTGCATCTTCTTGGCATATCTCAAACTGCAGTTATTTTTCAAGGAATCCTGTACCAGAATTATACAAGCAGGTGGTTAGTGTGGTGGGCAAAGGGCCGGAAATCTCATACCGCATAAAAATTAATCTGACAATAGAAATGTTGGTGGTGGGAGGGAACCCCAGTGAGCAGTTACAGTCATATAATCTGTGCCCTTCCCACTTGTCCACATACCTGTTGTCAATGGATTTTCTTGCAATATGAGCTTTTCAACCCTTTGTCCTTTGCCCACCCACATGCTGGCACAATTTTGGCACACATGTGGGAAAAATAACTCACGATAAGCCAGTTAGGAGCTACACATTACATCAGTTCTCTAAATCCTTAGCTAATCCACTGCCAGCATCTTGGGAATCTTGCCCTTCCGCAGGCATACTTTAGGATTGTTTTGATGACTAATTCCCAAGAACCCTGAGAACTTTATAACTGTAAAGGAACAGTATTTTCCCCAAAAAATTATTTATAGCTTTGTAGAGCTGAAACTAATAAACTAAGTGCAACACACCTTATCTCTCAAGCCGCTATGATTCGAGAGATATGGGGATTCAAAGTTCCCCCCTCCCTCCCCTTCTGTAAAGCTGACAGCAGGAGAATTGAGTCATACGACTTGAGGAGGCTCTGCAGCAGAACCAAAATTGTGTTATTGTTAAAGAATTAATTCATTGGAAAGGTCTAAAATATGTGCCCGGTTTGCAAGCACACTTTGTAGACCTTTCCAATTAATTAATTCTTGTTAAGTAACATGATTCTGACTCTGCTGCAGAGCCACCTGCTGATCCCCTGACTGGGATCTCCTGCTGTCAGCGTGGAGAAGGGGAGGTAGGGGGGAATTTTTAATCCCTATATCTCTCAAACCATAGTGGTTTGAGAGATAGGGTTTATTGCACTTAGTTTATTAGTCTCAGATCTACAAAACTATAAATAATTTTTTTGGGACATTAGTGTCCCTTTAACAACATAACTAGATAAGGTGGTAGAGGTGGTGGCAGTCTATGAGTCTTGCCATTTTCTAAATCAAAATCAGAGTCACCATACTCCTCTGCAGTAGGAGTCAGAGGTGTTATGCGGAATGAACAAACTGTTGGCAGTTCCACACTCTCTGACACATCAATAACATCACTACTTCTCTTATCTGCCCCAGAGCCGTGGGAGCTTTTTGGAGTGCTTCTACTAGTTGTGGCACCACTGTCCTGTTGATAGTGTGTCTCTCAGTCAGACCTGTGGTTGCTTTTCAAGGGGGGAATTTCACTGAGTATGTGCCTTGGTCAGTCAGACAGAATATTGGTGAATTTGGGGTCAGCCTCCTTTTTAGGCAGGTGTGAAAAAATGCTGTAAAGTAAGAATGATTTCAAAAATAGACATAGTTTACTTTTATCAATTAACAAAATGAAAGTGAGTGAACAGAAGAAAAATCTAAATCAAATCAGCATTTGGTGTGACCACCCTTTGCTTTCAAAACAGCATCAATTCTTCTAGGTACACTTGCACACAGTTTTTTAAGGAAGTAGACAGGTAGGTTGCTCCAAACATCTTGAAGAACTAACCATAGTTGTTCTTTGGATTTAGGCAGCCTCAGTTGCTTCTCTCTTCATGTAATCCTAGACGGACTTGATGATATTGAGATCAGGGCTCTGGTGGGGCCATACCATCACTTCCAGGACTCCTTATTCTTATTTATGCTGAAGATAGTTCTTAATGACTTTGGTTGTATGTTTGGGGTCATTCAGGCCAATCAGATTCCTCACTGATGGTATTGCATGATGGATAAGTATCTGTCTGTACTTCTCAGCATTGAGGAGACCATTAATTCTGATCAAATCCTCAACTCCATTCTTCACTGTTGTCTGCAGATACTCATTCTTGTGCTGCTCTCCAGACCTTTTGGAAACAAATTGCCTTCTACTACAGACAAATATTTTAAATTTTGACTCATCAGTCTAGAACACCTGCTGCTTGCTTTTTGGCTGCAAGTCTTCCATGAAGATCACTTCAGACCAGGCTTCTCTAGACAGGGGCCCACTGTTTTCTACCAATTCTGAGCTGATGGCACTGCTGGACATCTTCTGATAGTGAATGGAAGTAAGCACAATGTGTCTTTCAACTGCTGCACTAAGTTTCCTTGGCCGACCACTGAGTCTACGGTCCTCAACTTTGCCTGTTTCTTTCTGCTTTTTCAAAAGACCTTGGACAGCACACCTGGAAATTCCTATCTGCCATGAAATTTCTGCCTGGGAGAGACTTTGCTGATGCAGTATAACTACCTTGTGTCTTGTTACTGTGCTCAGCCTTAACATGGAGTATGACATTTGACTTTAAACTGTCTTTAGCAACCTCACCTTGTGTAACGGTTTTTCAGACACTCAGACAGTGGATTAGAATAAAACACAGTTTTATTAGAAAAAAAAAAATAAGAACAAGATCACCCTCTACAGGCAGCACAGTAAATAGCAGAATATAGGCTACATATGCCTTCACAGGACCAGGATACAGAAACAGGGACAATACATATACTGTCACAGGACAGGCATAGAACAGCGACTGGCAATGAATAGTTAAATACAAAGAATCGTCAGTCTCATATGTGGTGTTAGGCACGCCCAAGGTGATAAGAGGCAGCTATAGGTCCTAGATCACACAACACCTTAAGTCCATCTATGTAAAGAGCTGCTAGATAGAGCTGAGACTGAGGCAGAAGCTGCAGGGTAGTTGGTAGATAGACCCCACGGGTGTATAACGGAGACCAACAGTATGGAGATCGCTTGAGCCAATAGCCCCCATGGGCGTATACCAGAGAATGCTGTACTGCAAGAGCGTGAGCCAAATAGCCCCCTCGGGCTTATAACGGAGACCAACAGAATCGTGATAGCTTGAGCCAATAGCCCCCATGGGCGTATACCGGAGACCAACAGTATCGAGATCACTTGAGCCAATAGCCCCCATGGGCGTAAAACGGAGACCAACAGTATCGAGATCGCTTGAGCCAATAGCCCCCACGGGCATATAACGGAGACCACCAGTTGCTGCAAGTGCTTGAGCCAATAGCGCCTCCCGTGGGCGCGTTAACGGAGACCTACTGCTCTGTTTAGATGACAATACGAGCCGCCAACTAACCAAGGCCCACAACACGGCCGGCTCAGCAGAAGCAGTGGATAAGGTAACGGCTCAGCAAGGGTTAACAACAGCAGCAATGGTTGAGGAGTAAGCGCTACAAGTGATCGGAGGCTCAGTGAGTAGCAGAATAGCACAGCAAGTGCCAAGGAGACTCAGCTATAGGTAGTACAGTGCAAAAGAGAAACGGAAGGCTCAGCTCAGGAGACACGGCTCAGCAGGAGTTAATGCTAGCAGTCTCGATCGGCTCTGACACACACCCTGCAGCGATCAGAATGTCGCCGGGGCAACAACAGCAGCTGTAAACAGGAACAGTAGCAAGCCGGTGCAGGTCACGGAGCAGGAAGTCAGCCAGGCCGGATCAGATCACGGAGGAGATTTGCAGACAAGCCAGATCAGCAACTAGCAGGAACGTCAGCCAGGCCGGGTCGGATCATGGAGGAGATTCACAGACAAGCCAGATCAGCAACGAGCAGGAACGTCAGCCAGGCCGGGTCGGATCACGGAGCAGGAACACAGAAGCGTAGTCAATACAGGCTAATTCGGTACACAGGAGATCAGGAACGCAGGAACACAGCAACAGCAGCACTGGCTCTGGAACACCACGAAAAGGCACCTGACAGGTGCCAATGGACAGAATAAAAAGGTCACCAGGGGAGGGCCAAACAAGCTCAACCAATAAGGGAGCAGCACAAGTGAGAGTGACAGAGAGATCACGGGGACCGTAATACTTTGTTAGCTGAGTTTAGCTGTTCCTCACCCACAGTTGTTTCTGTTTCAGTTAATAATTGTGTTTCCACCTATATATTAAACTGGTGATCATTGTTTAATCATAAGGATGACTATATCCCAACAATATCCCTGACTTTGTCCAAGTGTACCTAGAAGAATTAATTCTGTTTTGAAGGCAAAGGGTGGTCACACCAAATATTAATTTGATTTAGATTTTCCTTCTGTTCACTTACTATATACTTATATATGAAAATAAAACTATTAACATGTCTATTTTTGAAGGCATTCTTACTTTACATCAATTTTTCACATCTTCGTAAAACTTTTGCACAGTACTGTATAACAGAGAGAAAATAACAGCAAGGAACTTGGACCACAGCTGCCTTTGTCTTTCAAATCAAATCAGTCAGACAGAATGTTGGGGTATTTGGGGTTAACCTTCCTTCTCCCTTCCCGTCCCCCAGAACCCCCTAATAGAGAGAACAAAACAGTTTTAGAAGATTTCCTAAACTAGAGCTCATTTTCTTAGCCTGTCTTCTCTAGCTCTCAAACACAGAATAGTATGCTGTGGGAACATGACACCCCTTTTATAGTATGCATGCGTGAATGGAAGAGAAACTTGCCATGTGGTCAGTAGAAATTCAGTCATCCCATTGATTTCAATGCTATGAACTAGGTGAAAAAAGTAGTAAAACAGCACATTTTTGTAGAAAATGTCAGTTTTTCCCCTGTTTCGCTTTTGAGGTGAAATCTTTCTCCCATCCATATAGGTGATAAAATGCATGTGCCCTACTTTGCCTATGTCCTATATCTAGTTGTAAATAGATTCTCCATAGAATTCAAAACCCTCAGAGAGATACTGAATATCCCTGGCAAAATATGTGCCCATTTTAGCCACACCTTAAGGGCTTACAATGCATTATATTTTGAAATTCTCCCAAAACATGATCAATTTGATGACAAGAAGGGATTATCAGCAACATCTCTCTGAGGAATACAGTGAGGGAAAAAATTATTTGATCCCCTGCTGATTTTGTATGTTTGCCCACTGACAAAGAAATGATCAGTCTATAAGTTTAATGGTAGGTTTATTTGAACAGTAAGAGACAGAATAACAACAAAAAATCCTGAAAAACTAATTTAAAAAAAGTTATAAATTGATTTGCATTTTACTGCAAAACATGACTTAGTACTTGGTGGCAAAACCCTTGCTGGCAATCACAGAGGTCAGACGTTTCTTGTAGTTGGCCACCAGGTTTGCACACATCTCAGGATGGATTTTGTCCCACTCCTCTTTGCAGATCCTCTCCAAGTCATTAAGGTTTTGAGGCTGAAGTTTGGCTACTTGAACATTCAGCTCCCTCCACAGATTTTCTATGGGATTAAGGACTGGAGACTGGCTAGGCCACTCCAGGACCTTAATGTGCTTCTTCTTGAGCTACTCCTCTGTTGCCTTGGCCCAGTGTTTTGGGTCATTGTCATGCTGGAATACCCATCCACGACCCATTTTCAATGTCCTGGCTGAGGGAAGGTTGTTCTAACCCAAGATTTGACGGTACATGGCCCCGTCCATTGTCCCTTTCATGCAGTGAAGTTGTCCTGTCCCCTTAGCAGAAAAACACCCCCAAAAGCATAATGTTTCCACCTCCATGTTTGATGGTGGGGATGGTGTTCTTGGGGTCATAGACAGCATTCCTCCTCCTCCAAACACGGCAAGTTGAGTTGATGCCAAATAGCTCGATTTTGGTCTCATCTGACCACAACACTTTCACCCAGTTCTCCTCTGAATCATTCAGATGTTCACTGGCAAACTTCAGATGGGGCTGTACATGTGCTTTCTTGAGCAGGGAGATCTTGCGGGCGCTGCAGGATTTCAGTCCTTCACGGCATAGTGTGTTACCAATTGTTTTCTTGGTGACTATGGTTCCAGCTGCCTTAAGATCATTGACAAGATCCTCCCGTGTAGTTCTGGGCTGATTCCTCACTGTTCTCATGATCATTGAAACTCCACGAGGTGAGATCTTGCATGGAGCCACAGACCAAGGAAGATTAACAGTTATTTTATGTTTCTTCCATTTGTGAATAATCGCACCATTGTCACCTTCTCAACAAGATGCTTGGCGATAGTCTTGTAGCCCATTCCAGCCTTGTGTAGGTCTACAATCTTGTCCCTGATGTCCTTGGACAGCTCTTTGGTCTTGGCTATGGTGGAGAGTTTGGAATCTGATTGATTGATTGCTTCTGTGGACAGGTATACAGGTAAGAAGCTGAGATTAGAAGCACTCCCTTTATGAGAGTGATCCTAATCGCAGCTTGTTCCCTGTATAAAAGACACCTGGGAGCCAGAAATCTTGCTGATTGATAGGGGTCAAATACTTATTTCACTCAGTAAAATGCAAAGCAATTTATAACTTTTTTGAAATGCATTTTTCAGGATTGTTTTGTTGTTATTCTGTCTCTCACTATTGAAATAAACCTACCATTTTTCCGTCACTGTAGGATTATGTAAAATAATATAAAGAAATGCTTTTAGATTGAGTGGAGGGTTTCATTGTGGAGGATGAGAGAGAGAGAAAGTTAGGGCCAAAATACTGACAGAAAGTATATACAAAAAAGAAATCAGCAAAGGGTTTATACCACCAGCAGACACAAAATCAACCAGAAAAACACCCATTCCCAAAATATTTCTGAACAAATGTAATTCTCATCACATAAAGCAATTCATGTGTCCCAAAGCTAGCAATTTAACATTTCTGGTGGTTGTAGTGGTTGCAGCACATCTCTCTGGTGAAAAGTGAGAAAAATTTCCCGCATAACTTTTTGCTAAAAAAATGGTAATTTTCCGCCTGTTTTCACAAAAGTTTTCTCCTTTTCATTTATGCAAAATTTTCCTCCTTTTCACCAAGTCCAACACATTTTTTGCCTATTTCAACAATTTTTTCACCTATGTTTCCTAGGGTGCAACATTTCCCACCACAATATTACTTCTTTTGAATTCTGCAGTGGAGAAATAAGTATCTAAAATTCAAAGTTGGGGTTCCTACAGAAACAAATGCCTTGAAAAATGTGTTCCTGCTTAAGTGACACTGGCATCTATGCATGATGATTGCTTCTCCTATCCTTTCTTTTCCTAAATCCATCCATCACTCCTTTCTCTTCATATGCTTCCTATTTTTCCTCCTTTTTTTACCACATTCCCCTCTTCTTTTCCCATGCTTCTTTCTACTTTACTCCTGCTGTTTAGCTCCCTTTCAGTTTTCCTCCTAATCTTTTGCTATTTGCCCAATTAAGTCCTGTACTTTCTCCGTTTCTCTCCCCTCATACTTTTTAATAAAATTTATGCACTTACCCTCTTACAACAACTAGTTTCTTCCCACACCTACTCCATTCACTTTTTTCCTTCCTCATCTTCCATTCACACACACACACACACACACACACACCTACACAAACCTATAGTGGGGCATGGGCAGATCAAATAAAACACACACAGACACACACCAGAAGGAAGACCAGGTAGAGATGTACTAAGGTGTGATAAGGCAGCGGTAAATCCTACATCTAAATTCATATAATTAATACACATATACTGCCTAAAATTACATGTTTTCTCGTCTAATCCCAAAATACTTTACGTAAAATAAAAACACATTATGATCTTGGGTAAGACAAAAACATGTAACAGTTAATATTTGTTAATTTTACACTTATATACACTTACACTTATATACACTTAGACTTAATTTAAATTTATTTTATACTCTCGATGACACTTCTTTCACCATATATTCATAAAAAATGAAGAGCTGAATAAACCAAATAAGATCTAGACATAACAGACTGAGAAAATTAAGCCTATTAGTCTCTGACATCAATTCCTGACATTTATAGCACAACTCCTGAGGGCCATAATGACCATAATGTCAAGCAGTGTCTACTATTTATGTACCTCACTGGTAAAGACTGAATGTTATGGAGTTTTTATCCTTAGTGTGAAAGACCTATTACTCATATAAACCTTAAGCACAATTGAGTTATTCGAGGTTATTTCATACAGGGCAAAAACTAAAATCATTATTTGACAGCAAGTTTTATGTTTACAAATAAATAAGGAGTAAAATGGAAATTATGGCTCAAGAGGCATTAAAGTCATATCTAAAACATGTATTGTTTAAGAAAAATAACTTCATAACTTCATAAACCTCTTAAATTATTACAAATTATAAAATATCACTATGCATTGTTAGATTGTGTTAATTTCTAGTGAAAGAAATACAGTACTAAGGAGCTATAAAATGTATATGTACAAAATAGTGACATTATTGCACAAATATTAAGTACCATGAGGAATAAAGGGACTATGCACAAATCCAAGATAAAAAAAACAAAAACAAAAACAAGACAAACTCCTTATACATCATACCAATGAATTCAATTTGAACCGATACATTTAAAGCCCTTAAAAGATTAGCTAAAGCTTGCAATATGCAGCATTTTGTAAGCTATATGATATGAAAATATATTCTAGTTATGAATTGCTTAAATTTAGGTGTCAGGCAAGCATGAACATATTTTGGTCAAACAGAAAGAAACAGAGTAGTGGAAAAAAGCACTCAGCAAATAAGATTATATATATATATATATATATATATATATATATATAATTTAAAAGATTACACTAGTACACTATAAAGCCCGAATGCCAGCAGGCTACCATCAAAAGATTTAGGCCTTGACTCAATCCCCCCATAGCATAAACCCCCCCATCCCCCCGCCGCCATTTTTTCAAGCACGGTAAGCCATTCAATTACCAGTGTTATGAAAAATTGCCATCAGAAGAAAACGCACATTGAACGCCCATGTAAACCCGTTAAAACACCATTCAGTTCCATTCATTAGGACTTAACATGCATTAAAGGAAGTAGGTGAAAACTGGTGCAGAGTCCTTTAACGCATGTTTAGTCCTGACAATGCAGGAAGTGAAGGGAAAAAAAGAAAAAAAAAACTAAGTTATTATGTGAATGTATTGATATGGGGCTAGTAGAATTAACCCTGTGAGTGCCAGTGGGGTATGCTTACCCCACTGGTACTCACAGGGTTAATCCGACTAAGTTAAAAGCAGCCCTTGACAATAAACACTTACATTTAATCCTCATGTCCAACAGTCTCCAGCA
The DNA here is from genome assembly GCA_037306005.1 of Rhinophrynus dorsalis. Lineage (NCBI taxonomy): Eukaryota > Metazoa > Chordata > Amphibia > Anura > Rhinophrynidae > Rhinophrynus > Rhinophrynus dorsalis. The sequence continues at coordinate 304,142,827 of CM074720.1, read as the reverse complement.
TCCTGGCCAGCTACTGTCCATCTACTTCTTCAATCTTCTCTCTTCCGTATTCTTTTTTCTTTAATCTTCCTTCTTTTTTCTTCTAATCTTCGTCTTCTTTCAAAATCTATCTTGTAAAATAAAAAAAATAAAAAAATTACATTTTTGAATAGTAAAAAAAAAATTCCCCAAATATATGCCTGACTTAACCCTTTGCGTGCCTGAGGGGTACCCCTCCAGCACTAAAAGGGTTAAATGCAGTCTGCCAATCAGGTACATATAATATGCAGACATTCCTGTAAAAAAAAAAAAAAAAAGAGTAAGACATTCATTTTGTTAAGAAAATAAAAGGCATTCTAAAGAATAAGCTGTATCTGCTGCAACTGCCTCTGCTGCCGGCAGATGCATAGTAAAACACTCCCTCCTCCATACCTTGGGCTGCTATAAGTCAGAATGAGAGAATTTTGAACAGAGATTGGATTTTATATGGCCAGTCTCTGTTCAAAATGAATGCCAATCTAAAATTGGCTGGGGTGTGTGCTTACTCGCCTTCCAGCCAATCAGCTTCTAGCGGGTGAAGACGAAACCACCTAGAAGCTGATTGGTTGGAGGTTCATAAGAACACATCCCAACCAATTGTACACTGGAATCCATTTTGAACACAGATTACCCATATAAAAACCAGTCTGTTCAAAATTCTCTCATTCTGACTTGGGCAAAGGCCAGATAGGTATGGAGGGGGGTGTACTATGCATTCACGCCACTGCCAAGGGATGCAATGGAGGCGGTGGCTACAGAGACAGCTTAACCCTTGGAATGCCTTTTATTTTCTTAACAAAACAAATGCCTTACTATTTTTTCTTCCTGCTTGGCGAATAATTTCCAGCGAAAAGTGCAGATTATCCACTTTTTCGCCTAGCTCAATTAATTGAAATCAATGGGAACATTGAATTTACACACAACACATAGCAAATATTATTTTATTCCCCAAAGGCATAGTACAAAAGGGGCATGAGGGTGCCTGTTTTGGTGGGATGTGGAGAAAGAATCAGTTGAAAAGGGAATTTTTTGGGGGAGTTTGTTTACTGGGATTGGGGGCAGTTAAAAAAAAATAAAACCTAAATGCAATTTAAAGCGGAACTACCACCTTGAAAACACTTTATCTTCAACAACTCCCCTTCTGGTGACTAGCTGCTTAGTATCGCCATTCGCCAGAATTATGACCTTATTCAAAAGAAATATGCATTCTTACCAGGCTGACAGCAGCACGGAGAGTGGACATCTTGCCATAGTGCCGTTTGCGTGTCTGTGCTATCAGTCCCGGCCGGCTCTAGGAGGCATTGCTAGGAGCTGGCCAACTCCAAAAGGGACTGACAGAATCAGTTGAACAGGGAATTAGTTTTGGGGGGCTCTTGACCCCTATTGGGGGGCAGTTAAAATAAAGAAATGTGTATGTAAAGTGATAGAGACAGGAACCCCCTGACATAAGCTGCCACTGGGGTAGAATGATACTTGATGTGATAGATTATTTTGTAGAGGATGATTTGTTAGATTTGTTATTAGAGGCCCAAATCCTGAGGAAACATTGATTTGTAGACTTAGACTTAGACGTATTAGAGGCACAAGCCCTGAAGAAACATTGATTTGTAGCACTTAAGCTTGTTTGGCACAAGCCCTAAGGAAACAATTATTTGTAGGACTGAGGCTTGTTAGAAACAAACCCCCAAATAACTTTTTTTTTCGTAGGACTAGGTTTATATTTAGTATGTACCACATAGTCACATACAATATAAACTGAGGCTTGTAATCTCTGCGAGAGCTGTAATCAAGTCCCCGTGAAGATAGCAGTTAGACTGGGTCCTTTAAAATCCACTTTTGTACGGACAATTTACATTTCTGAACAGAAATACTATAAAGGACACATACATTACAAAAGCACAATAATCTGCAGCCAAAGAAACAAACATTAACACATTTTAACCCTTAAGGACCAAAGAAATGACAGGACCTTCACAAGTGTCCATGTATTAAGGACCAGTGACGGTCCTGGTATGTCAGGAGTCTAAAACTGATTGCTCCAAGACCAGAGCAGTCAGTTTCAGTCTCTCTTGGATGTAGTCTGTTTGGTCCTTTAGGGTAAAAGTACCCTAGGTCCGCTAGTCCTTAAGGGGTTAAAACAGTTTTTGAAGGAAAATATAATTATACACTTTGTAGATGAATGTTAATGTATGTAAAACAAAATAATTCATACTGTTTTCGTTGTTTCCACCAAGATTATGTACAAATATTTTCATTATAAAGGTTATTCTAAATGTATTTTTTATGAAGAATCACTGAAATATTAAAAAAAATGTATAGTTTTGGAATAATTTATACATGGTGTTACTGAATGATGCTAATGCTCCTTGTTTTGTAAAAAGTTCTGAGAAAATATTGTACTGAATGCTTCATAAAGGAAACAAAAACAAAACCTACAAATAATATATAATTTTTTTCTCTCCAAAGATTTCCTTTTTGACATTGTTGAGATATTTTCCTGATAACATTTATATACAGTTCAAAGTGTACAATTCTCACTATATTTCCCAAGTGAGTTAGGGCTAAATAACATTATCACAAGTATACCTCACACATACGTACAGAAAACAGCTATAGCTTGTTTAGTAACAATTGTTTATTTTCCTGTCTTCTCTTCTTTGATGGAAGGATAGAAATACTTTAAAATCAAAATAAATCATTTTCAATTGAAAATACAAATGAATATGAACATTTATGAAATGAACAAAAATGTTATAAAAATGTTAAATTGAAGTTAGTTGTAAAGCTGACTAAGTTGACCTTTCATCTGAAATTAAGTTAATTTAAAAATAAAATGCTGCCTATATATTTGTAATATATATATATATATATATATATATATATATATATATATATATATATATATATATATATATAGTTTAGGAGAAATTAACCTTATTTTTGAAAGCATAGTCTGGTACTTTATTCTAATTAGTCTCTGTCCTGGTCCAATAATACTACACATTGTGATATTGTGCAGAACACACTAGGCTATTTAAACCCCCTTGAATGGTAGCAAGGTCTCCAACTCATTGTAAAGTAATCTATTGTAGACCTCTCTATCATTCAAGGGATTAAATCAGCATTTAAATCAATGAGGATATTTATTTATCTTAAAATAAAAATCATCTGACCATTCCAGTCTGTCGATTTCCTAACCTAATTTTAAGACACACAGTCTTACATCCTTCTCAGAATAGACATGTCAAATCTGGGCATTTTTGAATTCCCTAACAGTACTTGTCCCTATCAACTCTGCTGGGAGGCTGTTCAATGAATCTATCATCCTTTTTGTTAAAGGGATAGTAATGTTTCACAATATTTGCAGCTCCAATTAATATTCATAGTATTTGGACCATGGAGAGTGTTATTTCAATACTGTCAGAGTTGTAGTTTAAGAGTAATTGAATGATAAGGTATCCCCCTCGCGCCCCATTTACTGATGAAAACACTTCTCACCTCAGAGCAGCAAGACTGTCCAGATGGATTGTATAGAGGGACAATCTTCAGTGTGTAGAGTCTTCTATTGGTTTAAATGGGTGTTAAAGCCTTTGAACACTGGAGGTCTCCAATGCATTGCTTTTTAATGCATTGGAGACCTCTCTAGCTTTCAATGACTTTATAATTCCTTTTAAATCAAAGAGAGTTTAGGGAGATTTTTATGTGTCACCTACAGTGCAGTTGGGTTGCTCCAGAATTACTTTCCTTTTAGTTTGTGCATAAGTTCCTTAGAGACTCAGAGGCATTAGGACTGAGTGGCGAAGGAGTATCGTTGTCTGAGGACAGATGGAGAAAGCTTGGTGGGAAATCCCTTGAGCATAGTTCTCTACTCTCTATCTCTACTTGATCGGGTACTGCCTTAAATTGATGTTCTTTTCACATTATTTTAGATGTGAATTACTGACCATGTAATGAGCTTTTTTCATGTGATCATTTAGAATAACAGACAAATGTCTGAGAGATCAATTGCTAATGTAGGTGCAGGTGTTCTTTCAACATTAAATCTCTATTCTCCTTGGTGGTCAAGCCATTGTCCAGTTTTGTTGCTTTTTAATATGATATAACATTCATATAAATTCCTCCATGTTATATGCACATACATCCAATTGTTTTATTAATGTTTTATCACATGTACTGTGACTAATACTATGAATAATTAACATTCTTTATGATCCTTTCTTTTAACAATTCATCATTAATTTGACCTCTTCTGTTAACATTATCAGCTGAATAGTACCAATCTCCCCATGGCTACATATATCAATTTTCATGTTGTTATTGAGAGTTGCAGTCTGCAGTGTGCTTTCCTCTTGGTGCAAGGTTTGAATTTCAGTTAATTTTCAGTTAAACAGGCTTTCACCCTTGCATTCTAGAGCCATGCTCTAAAGTGTCCCTTTCCAGTAAAAACTGAAAGGGTTCGGCCGGTGTTACCTAAAGATATTTATATGACTTAATGATTGATGTTACTATCACTAAAATGGTGCTTCTAACAGTGTTGTATTGTTTAGTTACATTAGCTGAAGTTTTATTATCTAATTACATTATAATTTAGGTGGTTGAAGAAAGATATGTCCTTCAAATTTAATCCTTTAGATATTACCTCATATGCTGTTAGTTACTAAAAAGCAGTCAAAACATTTCCTACATATGTCCATCGTATTAGTCTATCATATTTCCAATGCTACATTTATTGGTAGTAAAAACGCTATATTTTCCTGCTCTTACAGTAAAGAGCCAGTCCCTTTTGGAAGACAAATTCTCATTTTCCATAGTCATACTGGACATCTTCTTAGTTATAATCAGTAAAAGCCCTGCTGATGAAAATGCATACCTGCATATATTTGTAAAATGTTATATCATCTGGAACTCACAATCCTAATTCAGCCCCTGCCTTCTTCTGTGAAAATCTCTGCAAGGAGTTAGCCTGCCCCCAACATCTACTGCTAAAACCAAAAAAACACGGCTGACTGTTCCTCCATAAAGCATTCACCACCCCAGGAACAAAATGCTGGCCTCCACCGTTAGTCTCACCCTCCCCAAGTAAAACTGTCTCCTGTGTATCCTAACCAACACACTCTGGCCCAACACCACCCTCTGCCTCACCCCATCTACAATGATAAGCGTCTCACAGACACCACAATTGCTGAGTGCTCTTGCACTAAATGGGTTAATACAACTTTATTTGCCAACCCGTCACATCTGCAGTAAAACAAAAATAAATACAATTACACCACTAAGCCCTACTTTAAGGAACAACAATAAGATTGTAATGATATGTTATTTGAGTGCTTTGGTGGGTGAACGAAGCATGTACATGCTGTCACCTTGTGCAGCCGTCGCCGCTCCATTCTGGTTCACCCACAGGTCCCAGCTTCGGCACATGCGCGTGTTCTTCCAGCTTCCCAAGCCGACGCACATGCGCCTGTTCAGTAAGCCGCTGCGTGTGGCCGTATAGGCAGGCTTCCTCACTGCCTCTTGCCTTCCTTCTCCCATTGGGTTGTAGAACTATGCCCAATGGAAGGGATGTGGTTTTCCTGTGAGCCCACTGGACATGTCATAAGTCCATTGGGGCTAGTTTTCCAGTGCAGGCTAGTTGCCATTTGGGTTGGTTCCGCCTCTTCCTCCTATTGGAGGACTATTGTTTAAATACCCAGTCCTCCCTTTCTTTCTTGCCTGTTCCACGAGCTAGTTTGTGTCCCTTGTTTCTGAAGTCATCAACCCTGCTTGTCTGACCACTGCTGCTTTCTGGTATCCTGATCTGGCTTGTTTGACCACGGCTGCTTTCTGGTATCCTGACCTGGCTTGTCTGACCACGGCTGCTTTCTGGTATCCTGACCTGGCTTGTCTGACCACCACTGCTCTCTGATATTCTGACCCGGCTTGTCTGACCACCGCTGTTCTCTGGTATCCTGACCCGGCTTGTCCGACCACCGCTGCTTCCTGGTATCCTGTCCCGGTTTGTCTGTTATTTCTCCTTCTGGACTTAGATTCTGGTACATACGGTTCCTGGATACTCCCGTCCTGGTTGCACCCTGGCTCAACTGAGGTGGAACAATCTGGTTTCGTGATCAGCAACTTTATCCAGCTTCGGCTGCAGCAAGGGAGTATCTGGCACGCCGTCTATGCACCCAAGCTTCGTTCTCTAGCATCGCACCCCAGCATCAACCAGAATCTAGGCTGCGAGGGTCCCTACTTCCCCGCCATGACACATGCACACAAAGAAGTACACAATCAGGGAATAATGTGAACACAAAAATCAGTGTACTTACTCCTGTCTAGCCAGAACTTGTTGTTCCATAGCCTTGTAGGGTGAAAATTAGTAGGGTTAACCCTTTGAGTGGCAGAGGGGTATGGAACACATTGCTTTGCATTCTGTGCCTCTTTGGTACTCAAAGTGTTAAGGAAGACCAGCCACCTGGTGCCTTACACACTTACTACACAATAATTATTACAACAAATGAATTGATGAAGAATATACAATATCCATTATATAACTTGAAACAGATACAATGTATATTCGGGTTATTTCTCCTCAGTATTACCATGGGATGCGTTATTGCAGAGTCCCTGTGATGTGTCAGGATTTTCCCTTTTGCTCATCCTGGTGATTGAGCAGTAATCCACTCTATGCACTGCTACTCTCATGCAGCTCACACCAACACACATTATCTTTCTCTGTGCAGAAGGGACTGTAACATATCTCTTGGGCCAGGACAAGGCACAAATACCACTGCTCTGTCCTGGATAATGCTCTGCCCCAAATTTAACCCTTTTAGTGCCACAGGGGTATGCAATGCATTGGTGTGCAATGCGTTGTGTATCACTTTGCAACTAAAAGGGTTAACACACTTGCCAGTACAATTGCTGCCTCTGCTCCCTGTTCATGATGACATCCGGATCAACTTAAACCCTTTTAGTGCCAGAGGCATATGCAACGCATTGCTCTGCAATGCATTGCGTACCAGTCTGCACTAAAAGGGTTAACACACTAGCAAGACTCCAGTCCGGTGCTTCCTGCTACTGCACACCACTCCTTTCATTGGGACTGACAGCAGTGGGACTGCAGTGGTTGTACTGGTGATGGTTTCACTGCAATCTCCTATCCCTCACTGGTATAACATATCTGTTTGGTGGCAGGGTAAGAAACCAATATCACTGTTGTAATGCTCTTCCTCATCAATTACCCCAATATCCAACTGAGGATATTCAAACACCCTATAGCCTACAGACACATACAAAAACATACAATATATTACATTTACACAAATTATAACCAAAAAAAACCTTCAACACACCATGTAAGACATATGCTATATATTACATGCCCTAATACAATGATTGGCAATGCCGTCCCATATTACAAGTTTTAACTAAACAAAAAATAAATGTTTAGGCAATCTACATTTTTAGTATAGAGTTAAATGTCAATGAAAAACCCACACACTGGGTGAGCCCCTCCCCCAATCCTGGATGGTCAGGAAAACCATAGGTCATATAACCACTGAGTCATGTACCCATTTAGTCAGTCAGAGCAGTATTAGGAAAGAGAAGGAAGGCAGTGAATTTTTCATTCCCAAGAGCCATACCTTAATGGTACAATTATAATTTAATTTTATAGAAAGCATCTTAATCTCCCTAGTCACTCCCTTAATTCCCATTTATGTAAATGCAGATGCAAATCTCACATAGGCAATTAGTCCCTTACTTTAAAATGTCATAGTTACATATCCCAGGGCACATCAAATTTGTGTGAGGAAACCCCTCTGTGCATAGACTAGCATATAATGTGGAACATTTTTGCTTATGAGATTCAATCAGTGTATGTGTGAGGGCAAATGTTTAATAGGGCCTGAGTCTAGGTCATCAGAAAAAAAATGTCAATATACCCAGATTCAATGGAGAAATTATGTATCCAGAACATCTGAAAGGGTATTGAAGACCTGTATCCAAAAATTAGACACCCTTAGACAGTCCCATATCATATGCATGAACTTACTGTTCTGCAGCACACCTGGTACATCCATGTTACCCCTCCTACCCATTCTTTGCAACATTGCCAGGATGTTGCGGAATCTGAGTAAGATATTTAAGTGGATAAGCTTAAGTCAAGTGTGTTTAGAAACTTTAGGTAAGTGGTTCCCAACCCATGCCCCCAGGTCCCACTAACAGGCCAGGATTTTAGGCTTTTCCTTTGAAGATCACATGCAAGTTAATCAAACTGACTTAGCCTCTAATTAACTCACATGTGTTCTAGCAAGGAAATCTTTAAATCCTGGCCTGTTAGTGGGACCTGAGGGCATGGGTTAAGAACCACTGGTCTAGGTCATAGTTGAGTGTCATGAAATGAAGCATGAAGGAAATTGGCTTCGTTGGCCAATGGTCCATCACCACTATCAGAAGTTTAAAATTGTTGATAACTACCCATTATGCTCCTAGGGAATGTCTCAGGCATAAGTAAGTATAAAAACCTAACTCTAAATACTGAATTCCATATGTAGTTGTTCAAATGTTTTAATAGTGTGCTTTGGTATAATTGACATGGAATAGTTATGCCATATCTGGACCAGCAACTTCCAAATTCAAGACCAATAAGTTGACTCAGGTCAATGTTATTCCATAAAGGGGTTATGGGGGTTATTATTTTTATATCCTGCCAATAATTCTAATTGTACTGCTCTGCAGTCCCTGTAAACTGCATTAACCATTAATGTCACTGAAGTACTTACTTCTGGACCCTCGGTCAGCATCTCAGGCACTTCCAATAAAGATTTATGTGTATCACCTAGAAAAAGAAGCTTATTATCAGCATATAAACCCATTTTATCCCCTCTTTGTACAACACAAAAACCAGAAATCAGGCCTGAACCCAGCAGCCAGTGGCTCAGTCACCAGGTTTGTGCACCCGCCCAATCTGAAATCTGAAAAGAACCTCCCATCACATCACCACTCCAGCTGTGGGATATGCATATAATGAATGTACTCATTGAATGAAGACTGTTACAAAGCTGAATCTACAAAAGACCCTCCATATTTATTCCCATTCTGTGGATTCAAATGCTTTGGCTGTGTCTAAAGGCATCCTGGCATCCTTATTATCAAGCAGTATTTGTGTGAATAACTGCCTATGGTTGTGTAATGTTGACTTTACTGGCATAAAACCAGTATGGTCTGTGTGTATGAGCTTGGATATGAACATTTTTAGCCTATTTACCAAAATTATGGAGAACATTTTGGCATCAAAGGTCGAGACCAAAATAAGCCCGTAAGATCCACATAATGTTGGGTCAAATCTTTACTTGGTTTTAGGAGGACAATTGATGCTTTGCTTATTGAGGGTGGGAGAGTATGCGTATCAAGTACCTCAAACAATGCACTAAGATACAAGAATGCAATTTGAGACCGTAGTCTTTCCAATGAATGAGATACTGTAATGATCTCTGAAACATCTGAGAATCTAACATCCTGTTAACCCCAAACCCCAAAGTGGACTGCAATATACAGAGATTTTTAGTAGACAACTAACCTGGATGATACAAAGGGGAAGAGCAATAGCATTTGTTGGCTGATCTTGTGCCGAGAGACTGCTTTCTTGAGACATATTGCTGGATCTGGCCTCTCTGCTGTAGGAGATCTTCCAGCTGACTGTCAGTGGCTGGAACACCAAGATGATTAGGAAGGGGTAAAAACCGAGGGTTTTAACCAAGAGCTGCAAAATGGGGAAGATTGTAGTGAGTCATGTAGTAGGTTGCTAAAATATGGCTAGAGGCAATAAATCAGCCCAGTTGGAATGATGAACATTGACATAGTGCAAAGGAAGTGTTCAAGGCACTGATTGGCCCTCTCCGTTTAGCAATTTGCTTGAAAATGATAGGCCATGAAACAAAGATACCAAAGTGTCCACAATGCTCTGTATGCAGTAGGGTACTGTAATGTCAAAGTGTCCAAAATAATCACAAAATGCCTATAGTGTAAATATGATCTCACAGCTCCTCAGGTCTGCCACTGGTACAGAAAACTCTAGAGAAGGTAAAAAAAAAAGAACAGTGCAAAAAACAATTTGAGTAGCATCTGTATAGAATCTGTATATATTCTACTGTCTAGTGTGCTTGTACTCACTGAATAGATGGAATAAACAAGCCCTTCAATATTGTTAAAACACAGAGGCAGTCTTCCCAAACAGATAACAGATACAATCTTCACAGCCACCCATAAGACTGGACCCGATCTGGAAGTAAAAACCAAAAGGCTTGATTCTTCCTACAGATGTTCGTGGTGTCTTGTCACTCTTCTCAACATCACTCTGTGACCTTAACAGGGTATAAGCAAAAACAAACGCAGGGCAAAGAGCCCTCTAAGGGTAACACTGCGATGCTATAGGTGTTCCCAGTGTGACTGAAAATGGATATCCAAACTAATAATGCCTAAAATGTTTATTTGATCAAGAGTAATAAAATAAGATAAATAAGATAAACAATGCACATAGATATAATTAGCTATTTCCAAAGCGTTACCTCTCACTTCATTAGGGAAGTAAAAAAATAACAATAAAAGATACATTTATATAATGTCATCAATTAAACCATTCTCCAATAAAACAAAACAAAATATCACATATCCCCTCATCTAGACATTCGCATGTAGATTGGTATGTTAGAGCGCCATACACACCAGATACCGGTTCTTGAAATGCTCCATTGTCCAAACTTAATTTACACATGAAAACTATTATTTTTTTTTTTTTTTTTCACTCCCCCCAAAAAATAACTAAAAAATAAAATCAACAACTTCTTTCCCCAGACTTCCTTAGCTCATAGACAATAAAACCAAAATCAGCAAACAATTTGGACCCCAGCTGCCTGTGTCTTTCCAGTCAGTCACACCAAATTTTGGGGTATTTCGGTTCAACCTCCTTCCTCCTTTCATCTCCCCCAGAGTATCACCAGACTCCCCTAATACAGAGAACAAATGATCTACCTAAAAGACTCCCTAAGCTAAGCTTCAATTCCCCTTTATTTTCCTGTCTTCTCTAGCTCAAAAACATGCTGCTCTCTCCTCTCACAAACACAGAATGGCATTCTGTGAGAGCTTGACACCCTTGTACATGGCTGTAGAAAAGTAGAGAAAACTTTCTTGTGGTGGGGAAAAAAAATTCTTCCCATTGATTTCAATTCAATGAGTAGGCAAAAAAAAAAAGGAAAATGACACTTTTCGTGGAAAGCTTTTTGCCAAGCAGGAAGTGCTTTTTCATCGATTTTGTTTTGAGGTGAAAATTTTCACCCATCCCTAACAATAAACCTTTATTAGTTTTGATATCCTTTTCTATACCTCTCTTCCATTTGTACTTGCTACACGCTGTATCATCTATTCTATCCAGTGACTAGGGGGGCATACAGTCACTCTGGGAACACCTATAGCATCGCAGTGTCACTTTTAGAAGGCTCGTTGCACTGTGTTTGTTTTTGCTTATACCCTGTTAAGATCACAGAGTGATGTTGAGAGGAGTGATAAGACACCACAAATATCTGTAGGACGAATCACACCTTTTGGTTCTTACTTCTATATCGGGTCTAGTCTTGTGGGTGGCTGTGAAGATTGTATCCATTATCTGATTGGGAAGACTACCGCTGTGGATTAACAATATTTATTCCATCTATTCTGTGAGTACAAGTACACTAGACAGGAGAACATATACTGATCCTATACAGATGCTACTCTCAATTGGCTTTTGCTCACTTCTTTTTTTACTTTCAATTGAAATCCTCTGTCAGACACAATCTGTGTTCAGCAACTTCATGTACTTGAAAAATCTCCTTCAGCTGAAATCATATACAGACTGAGCAGTAGGAAGCTTAGGAAGAGGAACAAGGTGAGGATGGCAAGAAAAGCAATCCACCATGACTAGAATGACAGTGTAGTGAGGAGGTGGAGGAAGATCCACATTGTACAATTCGTCCCTTCTCACAAGCATTGTGAGAAGGGACGAACTGTACAACGTGCGAGCCAGGCAGCCGGGCACAATGCCAACGGGTGAGGAGGAAGCGGGCAGCAAATACACGTCTACCACTCGCTTCCTCCTATGTTTCTCTCCCCTCCTCCCGCTTCCTCCAATGCCTCTCTAGTCCCCAGGCTTTTTTATGCTGCGGGCTTCACAGCCACCCGCAGCAATGGAACTTTTATGAATGAAGATGAGGGAAGCGCTGCAGTCACAGTGCAGCCTGCTCCCTCAATTGTATTTTAACCCTTTGAGTGCCAGAGTGGTACGCAACGCATTGCTTTGCAATGCGTTGCGTACCACTCTGGCACTCAAAGGGTTAACTTAGATCACATCCATTTATAATGTTCTACCTCCTGTGTCCCATTGCTATTAGTACTTTTGAAGGAAAGTGGAGCAAAAGTACTAATAGCAATGGGACACAGGGGGTAGGGCATTAAAATGAATGAGATCTAACTAAAACTATGTGTAATAGTAGTCTTTTAATAAAAAAAAAAGTTTAAAACACACACACACACATATATACAGGCAAGGTATGTAGTGCATACCTTGCCTATTAACCCTTTGGGTACCAGAGGGGTAGGAAACATGCTAAGCAATGCTTTCCTACCTCTCTGGTACTTAAAGAGTTAATTGTGGAATAAGACAGATTTGTCCACTACATGGAAGTCCATGAGGTGGATGTGGATGGGGTTAGTATGTCACATATATGCAATATATGTGACATACTAAGGGGGGAATGTGGAAGGGGGCATTGTGTAGTGCTTGGTGTACTAGTTTTATTGATTGTAACCCTTTGAATGCCACAGGGGTGAGCAGTGCACATCCCTATGGCATTCAAAGCTGTCCATGGTGCTGAAAGCCATCTCTGTGTTCCTCTAGTGGCTGGGTAGGGAAAAGCACAGAGAATGCTGTTCAGAACTGTCGACGTGGATTTTGGATTTTCTGACTGAACTTGATACTTTGGAGTGCTGTGATTGGCTGTGGTGCTAGGTAACATTTTTATTGTGTGTTTTTAGGTAAGATTTTCTATGCGATGCAGGTTTAAGGTTAACGTATATTTTGTTGGTTATCGCTCGTTAGCCTTTCTGGGTAAGGAAGATTTGAATCTCACGTTACCTGGTCTTGCTTAACGCTCGAAGGCAGTTTTTTTCTTCACATTGGTTTTAACGCCAACATTTGAATCGAGCCCTTAATGACCAATAATTTATGATTGCTCATATTGTAGCTGCATTCAGAAGAAGATAATTAGAGAAAACAGAGCAAGGATTACAGACAGCCAAATGGACAAATAGGACTGCACCTGCTCCAATTTCAGAGGCATCAACTTCAAGAAAAAAAGGGGTGAGAGGAAAAAGAATACCAAAGCATACTATAGGTGCTGTGGTAAATGCTTCCTTGAATTTTTCACAGGGATGAGAGTACCCAAAGACTAGGAGCAAGGGTCAGCCTCTTTCTGAGTAAATGTGATAATGGTAGTCTCTGCTTTGGAAAAGCTCATAATTAACCACCTGCAGAAATTGGTGAATCCTAGGAACCTTTGTACCCAGCTGGAAATTATGTAAACCAGAAAATATAGTTGATTGCAGTGAAATTAATTTCTCTGGCTTGACATAGAGACGATTGTCATAAATGTACTGAAGAACTGCTTGGACATGAACAAAATGCAGATCCAGAGTAGCCAAAATTTTGAGAAGGTCATCAAGATGAACAATGACATGAAACAAAAGTGTATGTTAAAATGTTTCCTTCATGAAGGCTTGGAAGACTGCCTGGGCATTACAGAGTCCAAGGGGCATTACCAGATATATGTAATTTTCATATATGGTGTTGAAAGCAGTTCTCCATTTGTCTCCCTTTCAGATACAGACCAAATTATAGCAACCATGGAGGTCCTCTTCAGAATATCCAGCATTGTGGGAATTAGAGGCAGGAGATATCTATATTTAATAGTGATTCAGATCTCTGTAGTTGATATAGGATCATAGCAACCCCTTCTTTCTTGGTGACATAAAAGAACCCTGCCCTGCAAGAGACATAGAAAGCTTTATGTACCCCTCAGCCATGTTTTCCTTAACGTATTCTGCCAGAGCTACTTTCTCTGGTTTAGAAAGGAGGAAGGTGCTGCCACGAGGTGAGGTGAAGGGGGGGGGGGAGTACCAGGAAATAGGTTGATGGTGGGATTCTTCCAGGATTAATTCCAGGATAATAGGAGTGGAAGAAAATGGCATCAAACCAGACAGTCTCACTTTGAAGAATTCCTGCAGTAAGTGTGACGGAATAGGTTTCATGACATATGGTCTATGATAGGTAAAAGAACAAGAGTGGACAAAATATCACGGTGCCCGTGCTCATGGCTGCAGGCGACAACATTATTATTCCCTGATTCACTGCCTCTCTCTTATTGGTCTTGTGATCCTGACTCCGCCCAGGGCCAGCCTTTATATACTCTGTCATATCTATACTGGGGCGCCCTTTTGTGGTGTACCTGTTCCTGCCGTTAGTTTCTGTTTTTGCTCTGATCATGTATGACCTGGCCTGCCTGATGTCGTTCCTGCACATCCTGTGTTGCTGTTTCCGTTGCTGACTGATCTGGCTGAGAATCCGCTTCGTTGCTGACTGATCTGGTCGAGAACCTGCTCCGTTTCTGACTGATCTGACTGAGAACCCGCTCTGTTGCTGACTGATCTTGCTGAGAACCCGCTCCGTTGCTGATTGATCTGGCTGAAAACCTGCTCCATTGCTGACTGATCTGGCTGAGAACCCACTCCGTTGCTGACTGATCTGGCTGAGAACCCGCTACGTTGCTGACCGTATCTGGCTGAGAACCTGCTCCGTTGCTAACTGTGCCTGGCTAAGAACCCACTCGGTTGCCTCTATCAGGCTAGAGTTCCACTCTGCTGCCTTCCTGTTGTGCTTGTCTGTAGTAGCACCGCGTGGTGCTTCTGTCATCTTACCGTCCATAGGCTAAACATTTTTGCTATAGCCGCTTATACTGGTTAACCACTGCAAGCGGTGTGTACATGCAAAGTACCAGTTCAGTGCAGTATAGTGCCAACTGTGTTACTCTGTGATCCATCTGTGTCCTCCTCCGCTATCCTAGCTGGGCTCACTCCCTGTGGGAGTTGCAGACTTCACTCTGGGAGTTACCTCAGGACCCTTTCAGTGCCTAGATCCTCTAGGCAGGATCAGTGCTCCATTCCTTCCTGCAGTAGCCTCAAAGCTCAAGAGCCAGCTGTTGCGTGACATTACACCTTGCACGTGTGCTGGGACACAAGTTGCCTTTCGTGTTGTGCTGTCTCGATCCACCCCTAGCGTTCTAGGGTCTTCCTACCAGAAGCGGTTGCCTTGGTCTTACTGTGACCCTAGTCCCTAGGGTCAGTGTTGCCTTGTTGCTGCTGGGTTCAGTGTCCCCAGGCGTCTGGGTCTCATGCTAGTTACCTTCCTCTGGACTCCTAGTGATCTAGGGTCCTGCCGCCAGTACTTGGGCTGCGTAGCCTCCGCTAGCCCCTAGTCCGCTAGGGTTTGGTTGCCTATAGTCTCGTGTGCCTCCAGTCATTTGGGTTCAAGATCAGAACTCTCTCCAGCCAGCCGTTGCCTCCATCTCTCCTTATCTCTCCAGGGACTGGCTTGTTATTTCTATATCTATTCTGTTATTGTGGGCTTGTGGGCCTAACTTACTGTATGTACTTTATCTTAATAAAGTTATTTTAACCATACCAGTCAGGTCTGAGTGTTCATCAAAAAACCGTGACACAAAAACACAAAGAAGAAATAAAATCCAATCTGTGTTTTATATTTAATAATAAAATTATAAAAACAAAACATCAATCATTAAACTCACATTTGGCTCATCTTGGGCTTTAAGCATATAAGAGGTCCCAACCTCTGTCCGCCAATGAACTGTGTCCCTGGATCCCTCCCTCTGCCAGCTCCGTGTTAGCTTCCTGTATGAAGCAAATCCTCTGGACTGTCCTGATGTTGTAGACTCAACTACAAATAAGAGGCTCCAAGTCCCACAAAAAGCTAACTATTAAACTGATATAGTCGGAGTTGTTGAAACTGATATAAATCAATTATACTAGTAAGTAGAGATTAAAGTAGCGCTAATCAGGGCTATTATCCTCGTGGTCATTGGCCAACGCTGAGTGTGATGGATACTGTAACTATTTCTAGGGGAAGGGGATGGAAAACTCGCAGGGGGTGTGGTGAGTGCTATGAAAGAAAATTATCCAACGCGTATCGTGGAGGTTCCACTCCACTTCATCATTCTGATACCCCTCAAGCAGTATTGTAGGGAATTGTCTCAGAAGGTGGCATTTAATATCACAACATAAACATAGCCCAGGCAATGCCTTCTTTTTTCTCCCCCTCAAAGAGTTTAGTAAGTAATAAGTTCTTCAGAGCTTAACCTGCTCTCAGCCTTAGTAAAGTGTTGGGAAAATAGTTCCTATTGGCTTCTTTTTGCCTTAATTCTTTCCTGTTGGCATTCCTGCATGCATCTATTTAGGTCTAGACAGAATACAAGCAAATCTTCCAAGTCTTCTTCAAGGATATCACCACAGGTAAGGACATCTTTAATTTTCTCATTGAGACCTCATCTGAAGGATGCTTTCAAAGATCCTGGATTATAGTCTGTTTCATAAAAAAGTGTTCTGTATTCAATAACATACAGTCCAACAGACTGGTTGCCTTGATGTAATTCCTCTGTGGTGCTGCATCCTGGGATGTAAATTACTGCATGAGAAACCAGCAACAATTGGATTGGACGCCCAGAGTGCCTTTCAGGAAGCAAAATCCAGGGAGAATTTTAGTCTACCACGGGGAGTAGTTGTAACCTTCTTGACCAGAGCACCCAATGTAACCTGCTTGAGAACACCTTGCAGAAGTCAATTCCTACAAGAAGTAGCAGACTGCTTATTTGATATAAATACAATGTACAATGACAGGAGACAATATGGAATACTTACTAGGTAAGTTCATATGGTTCATATGGTACTGAAATGCACAACGAGAGATGCATGAAACAAGGCTACGTCAATGACAATCTCGGAATCATCTGCAGATGAAGGTGGTGGAGGAGTAGAGGGGGGGTGAGAGGCATAAGCCATCATGAACAGCTTCAGAAGGGAAACATGAAAGACCGGGTGGATCTTCAGGGGCTCTGGAAGGGTCAAACGGTAAGAGACGGGGAGAGAAGACTCTCAACCTTGAACAAACCCAGAAATCAGGTCCCAGTTTGTCAGAGGGCTGACGGAGCCTGACATTCCTGTCCGAAAGCAAAACCAGATTATCTGGATCATATCTGGGGTTAAAGACAGATGGCGATCTGCCGTCACCTTTTGAAGCATCTGGGAAGACAAGAGTGTGCGAAGTATGGCCTGCCAATGAGCAGCCAAGTCTCTGGTAAAGGACTCAGAGGAGGGAACATCCAACAGAGGAGGACAAAGACTATAATAGATGATCTACATGACGAGGCGAAAGAAGAAGATGATAAACAAAAAAGAATTCATAGAACCAGCTTCAAACCCACATCTGATTTTTTTCCCAGTTTATATAAGGGCCCATTTTTGGAGACTTTTAACAAAATAATAATGGAAGAAAATAAAAATAATATAAAATTTAGCAAAATACGACAGAATAACTTAACCAAGGAGGAGGTTGAGATTATGAGGCAGCTCTCTAAAGATCAAGAGATTACTATTCATGAGGCAGACAAGGAGGGAGGTATTGTTGTGCAGGATACTGAACAATATCTGCGGGAAGCAGAAAGACTTTTGAGGGATGTTAATTCTTATCAAGAACTGAAATGTAATCCTCAATCTATGTATTCCAGAAAGTTGATTAGTTTTTTAGATGGGGTGCTCAGGAGGGGATTATTGACCAAGCAAGAACATCAGTATTAGTCTGTACCACATCCAGAAGTGGCATATTTTTATCATATCCCTAAAATAAATAAAGACTTGGAGAACCCACCTGGATGCCCCATCATTTCTGGAATGAATAGTTTAACTTCTTCTCTTTCCGCTTATATTGATTCTTTCACTATCACCGTGCCTGTGATTCTGCCTGAGCAACATTCCTACTTCCGGGTTTGCTTTGGCTGCTTCTTATTGGTTCTGGGTTGTTAACCCCAACCAGGGCTTGCCTTTATACATGCCCTCCTGTCACTATGCCGGTGCCCTTTCGTGGTGTTCCTGACCTGACGCTTGTAGTTGTGTTCCTGTTCCATGTATGATCCGGTTTCGTCTGACCTTGCTCCTGTCTCCGCTGCCCGTATTATTGGACCCGGCTTGCCTGACTACGACCCATTACCGATTTGGCTGACTACCTCTGTCTGTGTACCAATCCAGGCTTTGGCTGACTACCGCTCTCTGTGTACCGATCCAGGCTTTGGCTGACTACCGCTCTCTGTGTACCGTTCCAGGCTTTGGCTATTCACCTAGCGTCAGATTGTCACTAGTGCTTCTGTTGTCCCTGTCTTGTGCCCACTGCCTTTGCCTTAACGGTCTCTTGCCAGTCAGTGCTTCCCGTTGCCTCCGGTTGCGCTACCTCTCAGCCTGTGCCTCATTGCAGCCTCCGTTATGTGCTATACAGCCTGTGTCCTCTGGTCACTAGTGGTGCTACTAATTGTCAGTCTGCTCTCACCCGTTGCCTCCGGTTGCGCTGCCTCTCAGTCTGTGCCTCCTTGCAGTCTCCGTTAGCATACTATCCAGCCTGTGTGCTACGGTCTCTAGCGGGTCTACCTCCTGTCAATCCACACTACCAGCTACCTCCGGTTGCGCTATTTTGAGCAGTCTGCCTATATACACCGGTTGTGCCCCGTGCAGAAGGTGCCTACTCTGTGTGCCTCAGGGCACTTCCTCTATTACTCATTGATGCTATTTCTGGGCTGCCTTACCCTATTATAGGTAAGGCCGGTAGAGCCTCCTCATTATACTCATTGGTATTATTCCTGGGCTGCCTTATCCGGTTATAGGTAAGGCCGGTAGAGCCTATTCACCTCCCTATATTGGAGTGTCTGCCCTGCAGTATAGTTCCCTCTTAGGGACTATCCGGACCTATACTGCTGAGGATTTGTTCTTGTCCCTGTTTCAGTCATTATTTGCATACTTTATTATCTGTTTGTGCCCCGACCTGTGTCAGATTCAATATTACTATCCTCTGTGTGAAGTCTGGACCCGTGTAGGGCCTCTTTGTTCTTTATTGTGTTTAATAAAGCTTCATTGTTTTATCTCACCAAATTGTCTGAGTGTTCAATAAAACCGTGACATTCCTCCAACAATATGTGGTACAGTTACGATCATATATTAGGGACTCTACACAGGTTTTGGAGCAGTTCCAGGATGTGCGATGGAAGTGGGAGCCTTATTTATGGGCTACCATAGATGTATCGGCCCTGTATACGTCCATTGACCATGAGTGGGGATTGTGAGCTGTAGCCTACTTTTTGGATTTGGACAAAGACATGGCAGATGAACAAAAAGAATTTTATACTGACTCACAGTTTTTTTGAGTATCAGGACAGATATTTTCTAAAAAAGTGCGGGATGGCCATGGGTACCAAGTTCACCCCCAGCTATGCCAATCTGGCCATGGGATATTGGGAAAAGGACCATATTTGGCAGGGTAGGTGGGGGGCGAGCTTGGTACATTATGGCTGTTACATTTATGATATAATTATCATTTGGATGGGTCCAAAGAGGAACTAGAATCCAGATGTGAGAGTCTTAATTATACCCAAACAGGACTTCACTTTACTTGGAATATCTAGATCTCTATCTTATGGCAGGTGAGGATGGTAACATCTACACAAAGACCTATCAGAAACCTGTAGCATGTAATGGATATTTAGATGCCAGAAGCAACCATGATCCCCAATGGATCAAAAATATCCCTTATGGACATCATTGAATCAGAAGGAACTGCAGCCGTTTAGAGGATTATGAAGTTGAAGCCCAGGACCTTAGCGTAAAATTACTAGAAAAAGGCCACAAGGGAGAAATTATAGAAGCTGTACATCAAAAAGCTACTCTTTTAGATAGGAACAATATTGTCAGGAGCCAACCAAGAAAAGAAAAGATCATAGCTAATAAGAATTACGAAAGTGCTTTTATTACTCAGTATAGTTCTGATGCAACTAAAATTAAAAAGCTGATAAATAAACGTTGGGGCATTTTACGCCAAGATCAGGTATTAAAAGGAGAGATAGGGGAATGTCCTAAAATAATTTTCCAGGAAGCTCCAAATTTAAGAGCTCATATTGCCAAAAGCCACCCAAAGAAGATAAAAACAAATAAGAAAACACAACAAGGTAGTATAGAATCTATTTATAATAGAATAGAGTCTATACATAATTTTGGAGATATTAAAACAACAAACAAAATAGTGGGCAACTTTAAATGTAGTGGAGCTAGATGCCTCAATTGTAAACACATGAAACGCAGGAGTAAGACCTTTACCAGCTTTAGCTCTGGTAAAGGATACCAGGCTAGGGACTTCATCAACTGCGGCAGTCAATATGTCATCTATTTGTTACAGTGTGGATGCTGGACTCAGTATGTGGGGAGGACTACGAGGTGCCTGCGAGATAGAGCAGGATAACATCGTAGAAACGTAAGCAATCAAGATCTAAAACATACTGTGTCCAGGCATTTCACAAACTGCCCCAGAGGAGGTGTCTCTAATCTGGAAATAATGGGTGTAGAATTCATACCTTCTACATGCCCCAACAGATATAGATCCTTATGCCGTAAGGAGGCACAAAGGATCTACCAATTAGATACTTTAAATCCTAAGGGCATGAATGATAACATTGATGTGTGCAGCATTATATAAGAATCTGAGAGATATGGATCCCGAACAGATTCTATATAGTTCCTCCCATTTAGTTATAATTCAGTTGTAGTATATTTTTTCCTTTCCCCTTTTTTCCATTATATGGATCTTTTATAATGGGAGGTGATTTTAGATATAGTATGCTCAGTGGTTACGATTTAGTTTAGGTTGGATAATTATACGCTAGGTCTGGAGGATTTTATGTCAAACATATTTTATTGTATCAAATATGGTCTCTTTGTTTGTGTGAGTTTATTTTGGTACTGTGATTTTGTTGACTAAGGCATGTCAGATCACAACAGCATCGGAGTTGATGGTTTTACTCCGATGTTTGGGTTGTGTCAGCTTGCGGGGTTACCATGGTTATGAGACTGGCCCCAGTGCGCTTGCGTCCCAATCACCCCGCTCCCAGAAGGAGAAGCATGTTTGGCAACTTCCGGTAGATGGAGGAGAAGTGGGGGAGGTGGAGCATGGTACTTGGGCCGGTGGATTAACCAAGAAAATGAAGGTAAATAATTCTCTATATAAATACAAGTGTTTTAACAATAAATAATATGCCCCCGATGAAGTCCTAGCTGGGACGAAACCCGTTGGGATATACAAATATTTTACTTCATTTATTGTATGTTTTAATTATTTTTATCTCCAATAAAGGAGGTTATTAAACATTCATTCATAGTTGTAGTCTAAAGCACTTTATTTGGCTTTGGACTTAATCCAAGTAGACCAAGTTGGTGAAGAACAACTACGGAGTGATACTGAGATGTGCATGTGAGCTTAGAGGCTGGTTCAGCCTCTCTTAAAAGTGAGTACCCATTGCTGGGGGAGGATTCAATTGGGAGATATTCCTTACTGCATCTACAGTCTACACTTAGAGGCGCTACTGTGCTGGTTCTCTTTTTGCTTTTTGGTGTTGGAAGCCAAGAAGGCTATTCCTCACGGTGTGGATCACGTGACCAGGTGATAAAAAAACAGCAGCAGATGCTGAGAGTGAGAAAGTCCAAAGAAAGACAGTTGGATATTTGAAATTGTTATTTCCGAAACTGTTTGTATATTTGTTATTGACTTTTAATCCTCATTTTTGTGCACATTTCGATTGTCTGCAGGTAGCGCACCCTTTAGTGAAGGTCTTTACTGTTTAAGGACCAATAGATTTGAGTCTGATATACAGTCAGATCCACACATAAATGTTTGTATTAGAAGGACAAAGAGGAATGGCTGGAGGATTGTAACCCAAAGCTGCAAAAAACGGCAAACACCTCAAAGAGGTCTGAAGCAGAGTGTTGTATTAAAACTCTGCAAGGGGCAATAACCGAGTCCAATCGTCCTTTGCTGGGAACAGTAGCATAGAACGTAATGTTCCATATTCTGATTAAGTCTTCACGTTTGGCCGTTTGTTTGTGAATGGTATGCAGGGGAATAGTGCAATTGCATACTTATCTTGGAACAGAACGCCCTCCAGAAACAGGATACAAATTGTGTGCCGCGATCCGAAGTGACATGTTGAAGCCGGTAGGTCTCCTGAACGAATAAGTCAGTCAGTTCACAGGATGAGGGGAGTTTAGGTTGCAGTACAAAATGCCCTTGTTTTAAAAAATGGTCCACCATGACCCATATGACTGTATTGCCAGAGGAGAGAGGAAGAGCCACCAAAAATCAATTGAGATCTGCATCCATGGAAGGGATGGCACAGTTGAGGGTTGCAAGAGACCCACAGGACAGGTTTGGGGCATTTTCTTTTGGGCACAGATAGGGCAAGAGGAAACAAAAGATGACACTTTGTCCTTAAATCCGGGCCACCAGAAATCATTGGCAATAAGATCCTGGGTACTATATATGCCAAGGTGACCGGCTGTCGCAGAGCAATGACCTTAACAGAGTACGCCTGGATGGAACTGTTCAGGTATGAAGTATACGTCAAGAGGTGGAGATACATCAGAAAGAATCTCTGCCTGTGCCTCTTTTATAGTGGTAATAAGGTCAGTATTCAAAGTGGATAAAATCCAAGTACAGGATACTATAGGCTCAGGAGCCATCAATCGAGGACTAGGGAACTCATGTTGACGTGACAAAGCATCTGCCTTAATATTTTTCGTACTAGGGATGTATGAAATAAAATTAAATTTCTGAAAAGAATAAGGACCAGCATTTAACTGCTTTGCTGTAGCCAGTATTGGAGGTTTTGGTGGTCTGTTAAAATAGTCATCAAATATAGAGATCATTCCAATAAATACTTCCACTCATCTAAAGCTAGTTTTATGTCCAGCAGCTCCCTGTTGCCCATGTCACTTTCCACTTGGCGAAAAATTTCCTGCGAAAAGTGCCGATCTTCTTCTTTTTTGGGAACATAGAAGTTACACACAACACATTACAAATAATATTTTATTTCCCAAAGGCATTGTATAAAAGCGGCATGAGGGTGCCTGTATTGGTGGGGTGTGGGAAAAGAATCAGATGAACAGGGAATGTTTTTGGGTGGTTGTTTACTGGGATTGGGGGGCAGTTAATAAAAAAAAAAAACATAAATAAATTAAATTAAAATAATGTAAAAACCTAAGACATGGTATAAAGGGGTCTGAGGTGGTTGCTTGTGTTGGTGAATGAATGAATCATTTGAACAGGGAATTTGTTTTTGGGGGGGTTTCTTGACTGCTATTGGGGGGACAGTTAATAAAAAAATAAATCAATAAAACAAGACATTTGTATTTAAAATGACAGGGACAGGAACCCCTGACATAAGCTGCCAGTGGGGTGGACTGATACTTGACTTGATATTTTGTAGAGGATAATTTGTTTGATTTGTTGTTAGAGGCCTTTGTAGGACTTAGACTTATTAGAGGCTCAAGCCCTGAAGAAACATTGATTGTAGGACTTAGGCTTGTTAGAAATAAACCCCCCAAAAATTGTTTATTTTTTTGTAGGACTAGTTTTTATTTATTATTTTTTTTTAAACACAAGCCCTGAGAAAAAATAAAAATGCCCTACTGGCCTAATGCCAGCAGGTCATGTTGGCCAGAGACCAATCAAATGTCCTCCTGAGTTGCAACTGCTGTTCGTACTGCTGCTGCTGAGTTGTTTAAGCAGCAGGATGATTAGGCAGCTGAATGGGATCAACAATAGCAGTAATATGGAAGATGGATGATGAAGGTTCCACTTGCCATGACTGGCTCCAGTGATGTGCTTGAGGGAGTAGCAGCAGAATAAGTAGCCCCCAGTATTTGTGGAGAAAAAGAACAAGTTGGCCATTAAATCTTCTCCACCTGCCCCTCCTCCAAAATTATCATGGGTGTGGTGTTATTAGAATATATTTTTTCCCTTGAGAGCAGGATCAATGGGTTTCCTCAGAAACTGCAATGTGCACAGTATGTGTGTGGTAAATACATCTGGGGGCACAACTGTATCCAAACACCATGATACCCAAAACCAAGTACTGCCGCTGTCACTGTACCCCTTGTACAGACCCCACTAAGGACACATGACAACTTGCTGACAGTTTAATAGTAATGATGAACCCTCCCTGCCTTCATCTTAGCATATTCTGCGGGATGGAATCTCCTCAGATGCCACTTGATGCCCTGCTTGTGATTCTCCTCCATCACAATGCCATGTGTGGTCAGTGCACCACACAGTGTGCAATGGGTGGACACGAACTGCCACATCCTAACATCTACAGAGTGGCTATGATTTGGTTGGGAAGGTAATGGTGAACAAGGTGGATTGGCAGGAGATGTACTTGTTACCAACAGGAAGAAGGTGATGTTGATGGTGAGCTAGTTGTTTCGCTCATCATGGAACTTCCAGTGTCTTTCTGGGTTTCTTTGTTCTTCCTCCTCTTTGATCTCCACCTTTCTGGAGAGTCAGGGGGTACAGTAACAGCGGTGCTAGATTTCTGTAATGGGTGTTTGGCTTTAACATGTTTGACATAAATGTCATGGTGTCTGCGTTTCATGTGTGTTATCAGGGAGGTTGTGTCAAGGTGTGTTACCTCCTTTCCCCTTCTCACTAACTTGTCACAAATGTTGCACTGTACCATTGTTGATGATGACTGCACTGTGCCTGCTGGAAGAGAATATTAGTCCCACACCCATGACTTCTGGGGGGAGGGATAGGAAACAGGTGGAGTAGAATGGCCTCTTTCTTCTTCTTCTCCACATTCCCCTTCACTTTTTGTGGCAGCGGCTAATGTTGCTGCTACTGCCTCAGATTTAGCACTGCAAGTAGGACCAGAAGTATTGCTGGCAATGGCAAGTAGAACCTGTCCTAGTCCCGCATTACTTGTTGACCCCATTCCCACTGTGTCCAAGGTGGTCTCTGGCACACTAGCCTTATCCTCAGCACCCTGCTGCACTTTCATCTCAGCTGCAGCAACAGGAATTAGACCAGTTGCAATTTCCACAAATTCCAAAAGCTGATTGCTAGTGGTGGTGGTGATGCCCATCATCTTGCCTGTCTCCCATTCCTTCTCACTTTCTGATAAAAAGACCATCAATTTCTCTTCCACCCCAGCTTCTCCAACAACACCACCACCACTAATCCCTACATGATGCTGCTCTATTCCAGACAATTCACTGCTGCTTGGAGGAGGTGACGAGCAATGTGACAGAGGGTCCCCTGCTGTCACACTAGGAATCATTTTCTCCTTCCCCCCTGAGTACTACAAGAAACACTAGCAGCAGGCAAAGTATTGGTGGTAGCAGGATCAGCACTGGCAGCAGGTACAACACTAGTTGCAGCACATTTGGCAGCAGGTACAACACTAGTGGCTGCTGGTACAGCAATGGTGGCACTGGCAGCAGTGGCAGCACGTCTTGCAGCAGGTACAGGTAGCTGACCTGTCTGCTCTCACTAGTACTACCCTCCCTTCCCTTTTCTCCCTTCTGTCACATTCCCTTTTCTCCCTCCCTTCCCATTAAATTCCCCAAGATCCCTTGGGGTGATTTAGGGGGACTGGACAGCATTAGTTCAGTACTGCTAGTCACTTCCTCCTCCGACTCAGTGGACACATAAGGGTCCTTCCAGCTCCTCCACTGATTATTTTTCACCTTGCCCATAGTGATCGCGGTCACTATGAGCCTTTCCTGTCTCACGTTTTTGCAAAATATCACAGCAGAACAGCACAGAATGTCTATCTCGCTATGTAGCTGCTTCTATTGTGTCTGCCTTCAGCGAAAACGTCACCTTTTTATAGCAGAAGTGCGAAAACAATGTAAATCAATGAGCAGAAACTTTCTAGCCGTTGAAAAAATGGCGAAAAATTTTGGACAATGGGCGAAAGATTCAAAAATTGTAACCACTAGTTTTAAAGTGGATTTTCCTGCGAAAAAGCGGATAACAATGTGGTTTTCGCAAAATTTCCTGCAGGAACATGGCGACAAGTTTCGCCCACCCCTACTCAGCAGTGGAAAAACGTCTAGAGAAATACGAACATGGGTGCAAAATACCTGACTCAGTGGATCACTGGGAGAGGACTGCTTCGGCTGCAACCTCAGAGTTTTATTTGACACTCAGACACAGCTGGTTAGATAAAACACAGTTTTATTGAATAAACACAGAATAATAATAACCCTAGCAGGTCCAGTAATATATGTACACAATATAGTACTGACACAGGACAGGTTACAGTAATTAATACCCAAACGGGTCCAGTATATGTATAGATCGGCAACAATAATATACTGACACAGGTCAGGTAAAGTTCGTGTGATACTCAAACGAGACAGCAGTGAAATGGTTACTATTAGGCTGACAGGCCCTAATAGCGCGAGGCCCTCAAAACTCTCACTCTGCAGAGAATGATAGAAATAGCGAGTAATGCCACAGGAGTAAACAGAGGCCCAGAACAAACTGTGGACTGCCGTAGCAGCAATGAAGGACTGCAACTGTCTGCATGGAGGAACACCCAATGGAGACTGCAATTACTGAAATCCGGTGGAAAATGGCACCTTCCCCAAAGGGGTTAACAAAAGTTCAGACCTAATGTCGACTACCAGATAGTGAGAACAGCCTGAGGCTCCCAGAGTAAGAGCAACCGCAGCTTACAGCAGTAAAAGGTCAAGCGTACCGTGGTGCAACCAGATGGATCTATCACACCAGAGTGTCGCCCACGCGACACAGTAAGTGACAGGAGTACCGTGACTAGACTGCCTGAGCGGCAACGAGGCAGCAGAGGCTCTGTCCGTGGACAGAGAGGACACTGGACGACAGCCCCAAACCGGATACTGGATGGGACCGCAGGCAGGCCCTGAAACACGGACAATGTATGCCCAAACCGGTTCGATACACAGAACAGGAACTTCAGCCAGGCCGGGTCGGTACACAGAGCAGGAATGTCAGCCAATCCGAGTCGGTACACAGAGCAGGAACGTCAGCCGGTCCGGGTTGGTACACAGAGCAGGAACGTAGATAACAGAGTAGTCAGGCAGTCCAGGTCGGTACACAGAGAAGGAACGGATACAGCAGAGTAGTCAGGCAGTCCGGGTCAAACACAGAGATCACACAAATAACTGGAACAAGCGCTGGCAACAGAAACACCACGAAAGGGCACCAGAGAAGTGACAAGGCCCAGTATTTAAGGACAAATACTGGGCGGGGCAAAGCCACATCAACCAATAAAAGGCAGCAGGAATGTCGGCAGCAAAGCATGGGCACTGTGATAGTACCCCTCTCAAAGACCCCCTCCCCGAGAAGAGGGGCCCGGTTTCTGAGGGTATTTGGCATGAAATTTACGCAACAACCTGGGAGCATGGAGATCATTCTGATTAACCCAGGAACACTCTTCAGGGCCATAGCCCTTCCAATGGACCAAATATTGTAATCTCCCTCTGAACCTTCGGGAGTCAATAATATTTTGAACTTTGTACTCATCCTGACCTTGCACTTGAACAGGACCGGGGACCACAGGAGTGGTAGTGTAACGGTTGCATATCAATGGCTTCAGAAGGGATACGCGGAACACAATGTGAATCCGCATGGATGCTGGGAGATCCAGGGAGTACGAGACTGGGTTAATTATGCAGATAGCTTTAAAGAGACCAATGAACCGAGGAGCCAACTTATTACAAGGAACTTGCAAATTGAGATTTCTGGAAGATAACCATACCCTATCCCCAACCTGGAAGGGGACCGCCGGCAACCGTCTGTGATTAGCGTGATGCTGATAACGCTGGAATGAAGTACTGAGGGTCCTTTGTACCTGTGCCCAAATGGAGCGTAGTTGCTAGATATGCTCGTCTAGAGCTGGAATCTGCTGCGTCTGGAATGAGTCCGGGAGCAAGCATGGTTGAAACCGATAATTAATGAGAAATGGGGAGCTCCCGGACGATGAATTAACCGCACAGTTCCTGGCGAACTCTGCCCACGGCAATAGGTCGGCCCAATTGTCATGATGACCGAACACAAAACAGCATAGGAATTGTTCCAATCCCTGATTAGCACGCTTGGCAGCTCCATTGGTCTGGGGATGGTAGGCAGACGAAAAGAACAACTGTAAGCCCATCTGGTCACAGAATGCCCCCCAAAAGCTGGACACAAATTGGGTCCCGCGGTCCGACACCAGTGCCCTGGGTACCCCATGCAACCGAAATACTTCTCTGGCAAAGACAATAGCCAACTCCTGGGCTGAGGGAAGGCCAGGAAGGGGCACAAAGTGTGCCATCTTAGAGAATCTATCGACCATCATCAGAATAAAAGAGTAACCCCTAGACACTGGCAGTTCTCCCAGAAAATCAATAGAAAAGTGGGACCAAGGACGCTCGCCATTAGGCACTGGTTGAAGTAACCCAACTGGGAGGTGTCTAGGGGACTTGGCACAGGCACATGTTGTACAAGCTGCTGTGAATGCAGCACAGTCAGCACGTAAAGAAGGCCACCAGAACAATTGTGAAAGAGACCAAATCAATTGGTCCCTCCCTATGTGCCCAGCTGCCTGAGATGCATAAAATGTTTCAAGTAGGCGGGTACGGAATGGCTCAGCTACAAAACATTTGCCCACTGGGGTATCAGGGGGTGCAGCAGCCTGGGTAGCAAGAATCTCCTCCCACAGTGGCGAAGTGGTGCTGGTTTGCAAGGTAGCTAAAATACGGTCTGGCTGAATGATGGGTGCAGGGACCTCATCTTTATCCATCTCTGGACCAAATTGCCTGGACAGGGCATCTGCCCTAACATTCTTGGAACTGGGCAGGTAGGATACAATAAAATTAAAGCGGGACAGAAACAAGGCCCATCTGGCCTGTCGAGAGGACAACCCCTTAGCCTCAGAAAGATACGTCAGGTTTTTATGGTCTGTCAGGATCAACACCGGAGTCCTAGTACCTTCCAGCAGGTGGCACCATTCTTTAAGAGCAAGAATAATTGCCAAGAGTTCCCTGTCCCCAATCTCATAGTGACTCTGGGCACTAGACAACTTTTTGGAGAAGAACCCACATGGTCTTAGCACACTCCCAGAGTCCTGACGCTGTGACAGTACTGCCCCTACCCAAGTCTCAGAGGCATCAACTTCCAGAGTGAATGGAAGGGAGGAGTTAGGGTGGGACAGTACAGGAGCGGATGCAAAGGTGGACTTAAGGGTCACAAAGGCTTGTTCAGCTGCCTCAGTATCACAGTGCCTGTGATCCTGTCACTCTCGCTTGTGTTGTATGCTGATTCGCTATACTGGTTTGGCCCGCCCCTGGTGACCTTTTTATGCCCGACCGTGACACTTCTCAGGTGCCCTTTTGTGGTGTTTCAGAGCCAGTGTTTCTGTTGCTGAGTTCCTGTGTTCCGGTTTTCCGAGTACCGATTTGGCCCGTCTTGACTACGTTCCTGTGTTCCTGCTCGTGATTGACCCAGCTCGTCTGACTATCCGCTCCATGATCCGACCCGGCTTGGCTGATGTTCCTGCTCGTGATTGACCCGGCTTGTATGAGTACCCTCTCCGGGATCCGACCCGGCTTGCCTGACTTCCTGCTACGTGACCTGTTTACGGACTGTTCCGGTATCCAGCTAGTTCCTGCTCTCCTCTCCGGTTGTCGCTGTGGCAACATTCTGACTCCTGCTACTGCTGCTTGCCTGGCTGATCGTGTGACCTGCTCCTGTCCGGGCTTGCTTGCTCCCAGTGCTGAGTACTACCTGACTGCAGAGTTGTGTTGCTGCCCTGAGCCTCCGTATCACTTGCAGAACTTACACGCTTCTCAGAGCCTCCGATCCGTAAAAGCTGCATTTAACCCTAGCAGTGCCGCATTACCTTTTGCTAGCATCTTTCATTGGTATAGAGCCTCTCTCTTGCATTACTTCTGATGAGCTGGTCGCTTATGCTCTGGTTGGTCGACGGCTCAATACACCATTGCAGAGTAGTGCTGTTGGTAACGGTTCCGGTAGGGCGCTATTAGGCTCTAACGTTGACATTAACACCATTGAGGCTGAAGGCACAAGCTAATGTACTGAGGGTGCAGGGCTATTGGCTTCTCCGTTGCAGCATATATGGTCCGTTGTTACGCCCGTGGGGGCTATTGGCTCAAAAGTTCTTGCAGGTTGACTAGGTTACGCCCGTGGGGGCTATTGGCTCATTACCTCCGTTCAGCTGGTCTCCGTTGTACGCCCGTGGGGGCTATTTGCAGCTCTTGCAATTCAGGTCAAACTGTGGTGACGCCCGTGGGGGCTAACTGCTCAAGCACTTGCAGTGTCAGGCGTACCCTTGGTTACGCCCGTGGGGGCTATTCTGGGTACTGCATTGCTGATATTACCTCTGGTCACGCATGGCCTAGCAGTAGCATCTCTCAGTACTATAAGTGTGATTCCAGCTACACTTACAGCTTCCAATTAACACCTTGGGCGTGCCAAACTCCAGAACTGAGACTATTCATTTGTACTTTTAACCCCTCTCGGGGTTTCTTTCATGTGCCTGTCCTGAGACAGTATATGTAATACTCTTATTTCTGTATACTGGGCCTGTGGGGGCATATCTATTATTGTCTTGCTATTATTTTGTGTTGCCTATAGAGGGCGATCATTTGCCTTATTTTTCTTTTTTTTTTTTAATAAAACTGTGTTTTATCTCACCCCTGGTCTGAGTGTCTTAAAAAACCGTTACACTCAGACCATTAGGAGGGATTAGAACCTTTGTGCGTAAGGTCGGACAGTGGTACACTGAAGGTAATGTGGGAGGAATAGGTTCTAAGGTGTCCAGGGCGGACAGAGATATATCTGGTGAATCCAGTGGAAGAATCAGGAACGACAATGTTCCAGAGGGCTAATTGACAGCAGGGTTATTCCTTTGAATCCAAAGATAACCTTGGATAACCATATTGGCAGGACAGAAGATAATATCAAAGGAGATAGTCTCAGTGAGGGAAGAACCCATCTGCATAAAAAGAGGGGCAGTGGTAAGAGTAATGAGACCAGCCCCCAGAGGAGAACCATCAATCTTAACGATCCGGATAAGGGTCTCCTTGGGAAAGGTCGAAATGCCATGAAGACTGGTGAAAGTGGCATACATGAATAGCACTGCTGATCCAGATTCCACAAAGGCTGATGCCTGTATGATTTTATGGGCATGGCAAGTGAAGATAGGAACAAGTAGTTTGTTGTCTTCCTTTGAGGGAACAGAAAAGACTTAGGATAGGTCCCTCACCAAGCCCTAAGTTTGAGCATTTCCTGATTTATTCGGGCAAGAACGAGCGAAATGCCTGGGTTGCGTGCAGTACAGGCACAATACTGACAACCATAACCTGGTGTTTTCTTCATCAGAGATACGGAGGACCCGGCCTTCCTCAGAAACCATGGTAGAAGACACTGGTGTCTGGAACCTAGATACCAGGAGGACAAGTGGTGTAACTACTGGGCCTTTGCTGGGGTCTCAATCGTGTTCAGAGCAAAGCTCCTGAATTCGGTGCGCTAGAGTGGAGGACAAGGCTATCAGACCCTCAAGGGTGTCAGGAATAGGATGATTGGTGATGTTATCCATTAGTTGGTCTGACAAACCTCTCCTAAATAGGCCTTTAAGGCCTGTTCATCCCAATCCACATCGTAAGCCCAGGTGCAGAATTCCACCGCATATTGCAAGAGGGTGCGGGATCCCTGCTGTATGTCCAGGATAGCTGCTCTTGTCTGTCATCCTGGGGCATCAAAGACAGAGCAGCATGCAATGACAATGGAATCAAAGTTCACTAACACAGGGGACTGGTGGTCCAGCAGAGGAGACACCCAAGCCAAAACGGAACAGCAGAAAAGGGAAACAATAAACATAATGTGGGCCTGATCCAAAGCAAAGACCTCCAGTTGGTTCGGAAAGTGCAGGTAGCAGTGGTCAGTCGAGAAACCATCCTGCATGGTAAATAGCTGGCACGCAGAGGGACAGGAGGTGTAGCAATGGGAGGACTAGCTGGAGGCTTGGCTGCATCAAACCATAGTTGCATCTGTTGTAGCATAGCCTCGATAGATTCCAGCTTGGAGTCCATATTTACTAGGAAGGCCCCAGTGAGCCAGAAGCTAGAGTTCACAGGTTGGAGAACAGTGCTAGCAGTCGGTGGCTGCTCCCAGGAGGTGTTGCAGGGTAGAGGTGCAGGCCGCAAAGCCTGATAGCAGGATAACCACCCAGGACACAGACAGCTACTCACCAGATCTGGAACCAGCATATTAAACCTACCAGAAGTATAGCTGCCTCTGTCAAACACTGGATCAGCAACATGGTACAAAATCAGCAGGAAGAAAAACAATCAAATAACAGGCCAAGATCAAAACCAACACAGGAGTTGTAGCAAAATCAGGAGACAGAAGACGTAGTCGAGGAAAGCTGGGTCAAACACTGGAAACATTAGGAGCAAGCTTCAAAGACTGGATATTCAGAATGATTTGATCACTCACTGACACAAGGGTATCAGTGCTTGATATAGGTCCAGACAAGGGAGTCGCTAGAACAAGGCGGGGAAAACAAAAGACAAGTAAGAGACCCAGAATACCTGGTAAAGACAAGAAAACCCAGAGAATCATGAAAGCAGGCAACATTATGTTGCTGAGAGGTAGAAGTAGAGGAAGAAGTTACAGCCAAAGCGTATAACCTAAGCATCTCCAGAATGGCATCCATCTTCCTTTCTAGGCTTTGCATATGCAAGGCATGAGATGAGACTTGCTCCTGCTGTTCTTGTTGATGGCACTTGGATGGCAACCTAAGTGCAGTTGGGGAATGAAAATTAGAGTACCTTGACTGAGAACATTGCCAGATCCAATTGTGTTCTTTCTGCAGCTTTCATTGGAGTAAAGATGCTGACCACAAGATCAGATTGTCTGACCCCAGTTGAGATGAAGCCAGACCAGGATGAACACACATGGATACTGGTACAGAGGTTGCCACCAGAGCTTGAGTAGAGGATCCACTCTGCAGAACCTGCAGGAACAACAGTAGGATGCCTAGTCAAGAAAACAACTTCTGAGGTAAGGAATTACTATGAGAAACAGGGAAGCGGCTGCTTTAAGAGTAGCAAGGAATTAATGGCGGAATGCAGGGAACATGCACAATCACTATTTCCCTTGTCAAAACCACTAGGGAATAGGTTTTCACATGATTTTGCTGAATTGCGCATAAAAAAATCAAGATCAGCGAACAGCTGCACATATTTATTTTTTGTGGGTGTGGCCAGGATTTGTTTGGAATAGCATATGCGCCTAATGCAGGAAGTGCTACTGTGAACAAATTTATACGTCTGTGTAGTGTTGTCATAAAAAATATTTTTTTTATGTGCAATTCAAGACGCGTTCGGTATTCAGCTTCCTGGATTAGAACATGCGCAAAATCTATCTGCGCACAAAAATGTCTTTAGCAGATGCGCACACTTCTTGCATCGTGCCATAAATGGGTATATACTACTGTGGAAGGGGTGTGGACTGAAAACAGCTGATGCATGGACACCAATGTGGCAGGAATCCAGATACCCTAAAGGAAAGGTCTGGCAGTACTAGCTAAAAGCAACAACAGAAAGCCAGCTCATAAGCTGAGACCAGATAGTCACTGAACTTAGAAGGGATCAATAGGCCAACATCAGGCACATAATCAACAGGTAGAAGTGGTAGTCAAAGAGTGAGCAGAAGACATAAGTCAGCACCAGAGATCAGGGAATTAAGAAACACGCCAAAGTCAACATGTAGAGACGGAAACAAGAAAACATAGCTGATTCAAGACTCGTAGAATAGGCAACAGGTAAGGTACGTGGCAGGTGTTAAATAACTCTACAGGCCAATCATAATGGGGGGGCTGTAGGCTGAATAGACAAAAGTTTCCTGAAAATACTGATCGTGACTTATCTACGTCATTTGTTAGTTTGACACCCAAGTATTCTTTAACACACATTGTGTGTGTCAAGCCCTGATTATTCCTAACTAGGCAGGCCATCATGTTACCTGCCTTATTCCCATTCTCAAAGAGGTTTTGATGGCTATGATTAGTTGAGTGCTGTTTGAATCAGTGAGGTGCGAGGTTAGGTTTAGGTTGGCCACCACAAGTTTCTTACAGGCATCAGGGTCAACACTATCTACTTATGTTTTTCATCTTGTTTTAACTTACCCTCTAGTTTCAGGATTTGTGTTAGCTCCCCTTCATATAAGAGGGTGTGAGAGAGATTGGTGAAACCCTAGCTTAAGCCTTTGCTGCCTCCCTCATCGCAACATCCCCAGTTGACCCAGAGTATTCAAAGTAAACAATCATGTCAGTACCATGATCATTCATAACAGAGCAGACAGACAACCATGCCAGTTTTAGTCCACTGGGAGATCAGTAGCTTGGTTGGGGGGGGAAGGGGTTGGGAATCAGGAGAGGTCTGACTTTTTTTTCAGTGTGAAGTTGCTTTTTTTTCTTTTGTGTAGATGCGTAAGCAGTGGTTGGTTGAGGGAGACCCATGAAATGAATGTTGCACAAGAAAAGTCTGTTTTCGAGGTTTAAGAAAATATAGAACCAAAAGATGACTAGCGCTCCCTTTTTACTGGATTTTTAACAAAATAAAATTATAAAATATTAGAGGTAAACAAAAAGAGATGTCTTAGTATAACTTAAAAATCTGTCCCATACAAACGATATAACAATTATAGGTTGTTACAGTACCTAGTTTCCGGCGCGACATTCCTGTCGGCGATGCACACAGACCCGGTGAGCAAAGGGTGCTAGGCCATTGTGGGCACTCTGTGGGAAGCCTGGGCGGACTATGCCTAGAGATATGTGTCATCCATGTCCTCAAGCATGGCTAGGATATCTTGGAATGGCAAAGTGCAGGGGTGCTGGCATCCTGATCACTCTATGTTTATGTCGCCTATGTTTCATTTATACCGACTTGAGTTAATTCCACCTTGCTACTTCCTGTGTCTGCCTTACCTCTTTCCACTCGCCCTTGCGTTGGTGTCAGTTTGGAGCTCTGCTCAGTGCAAGACCCATCGTTGTTTACTCCCGCTCTAATTTTTTTTTATTTTACTGGAAGAAAGAAGAGAAGGACAGAAGAAAGAAGACTGAAGAGAAGGACAGAAGACAGAAGGAGAAGGACAGCAGATGACAGGTAAGTGTACGGCACTTTAGTTAATGATCTGTGCTTGGCAGTATGTCAGGAACCAATGGTTAACTTTTTTTTTAGTTGTTACATTACCAAAACTGCCGTTATTTAGCTGCGTTTTGGGAACTTAACGCACAAAACGGAAGTTTGGACACAACAACAGTTTTGTGGCCTAACGTCCATTGTGCTTAATGCCGGTAGGACATTTGAATGCCGACCAAGACATTTTCTTTTTTTGGTCAGTATCCATTATGTGGAACATTTGGATCGTGCCCCTAGTTTCTCCATCCGCTCACCTCCCTGACCTGCCTTAGAACCACCATCACTATCCTGTACACTTCACATGCACTATTAGTTTATGTGTCTCACCTTTGACACCCCAATGACTCCCTGCCCATTTTTTTTTAAAACACATAGTCATATTATATCTCATTTTTTTTTATTAAATTTTCCTGTCCCCTGTATGATCATTTGGATTTTATTATAGTCATCACACATACTACGATGTTAAGGTGTGCTGTCTTTCTTGTTCTGTTTTCAAGGTTGCCTGCTTTCTTGATGGTCAGCTCTATGTAGGTTTAAATCAGCATAAATAGTATCAATCTTAGTGGTCAGGACCAATTAACAGTTAGCAATCACAGCCATTAACTCCACAAAGTGTGATATAGCAGTATCTTCAGAAGATTGAACAAGTGATGCTGGTGCAGAAAGACTTCTCATTACAGGTCAAATTTACTCATCTTAATCTTGTTTTTTCCAGCCTTTCTGCTCATACTCACCAGGGATAAGGATACAGCACAATAAAAAAGGCTGAATAGAAAGTGAATTAACTGTGATCCACTGAATGCAATTGGATTTATGCAGGTTATTAACAGGGCTGTCTTCTTTTCACAAAATATTAGAATGTACACTTCAACTGACTAGAATAAGATCCAAAGATCATTCATCATACCTGAATGATCTATGATATGTAATGCACACTAACTGAGTAACTTTAGAGCACAAGCTTTCAAGATAACTTAGGTCTCTTTGTCAGTCATGTTATAGAATGAAAGCTGAATGCCTCATTCAGAGCCATGAGTGTACCCAGAAGAAATCTCATGAAATGCAAACAATCACAGGAAGTGCCATCAGTAGTCACATACAACCCCCAGCTTGAAGTTTTGCACAAAATCACAAAAGAGCTCCAAACAATACTACACACTGATGATGACAGTTTAAAAAGAACATTATACACAGATGTGGCACTAGGGTTGGTGTCACCTGGTGTGATAACTCATGGTGTCACCCCCCTGGATCTCCTCCCATATCATGCTTTGCATCCACAGACACAATACTCTGACACCACTCAGTGCTTTGCATTCACATACACCCGGACATTCCGGAACATGTGGTCACTCTAATTTATACATGCTGATTTTTTTTTAAAACCATTCAGTGTCTGAAGGGTAGCATTGCTTTGCAATGCGTTGTGTATCCCTCTGGCACTCGTAGGATTAACCCTGAGTTCCAGAGGGGTATGCTACACATTATGAAACAATGAATTGCATACCCCTCTGGCACTGGGGGCCCTGACACACAAAGGGTTATCTCTACTGGCATTGAGACAGTATGAGATATTTATCTGACCTAAAGTCTCCCAAAATTGCATGTAAATTATTATTATATTAGTATATTTCTATACTTATTAGCAATGTGTGCCAGTGCCAGAGGGGGTATTCTGCATACCCACTTTGGCACTGGCACTCAATGCTAAGTATAGACATACATTAATATAATAATAATAATCATATGCATACACTTTTGGGCAACTTTAGGTCAGATAAATATCTCAAACTGTTAACCCTTCACAACTTGTATGCGTTGCTGCATGATACCTCTCTGGCACTCAGTATTAAAAAAATCATCATGTATGTATGAAACTAACAGAAAAAATATTCATCTTTCAAAAACAGACATGACTTGAAGACTTACTCAGTGTCAAAATTAAATTAGAAGGGTGTCACTGTTGCCGGCGGGACTTAGTCACTCGGTCGCTGCAGCTTGGCTGTTCCAGGCTCTCCTTCTATAACCTCCTTTCTGTGACTCTGTCACTGCTCCCAGAGATACTCACTGATCTCTCACTCAAAACGTAAATGGCATGTGCCGGGCAACATACATACTGCCTCACAAGCACACACCAGTCAGCCAATGAGGAAAGGAACATTGTGCAAATACTCTCCTCTTTCATTGGCTGGTGGTGGTGTGTGAAGCGTGCATGTTGCTCACACTAAGTAGCCAAGTAGGCTGTGAGAGTGTGACTGGGCTGGCAGAATAGGGCTGACACGGAGGCTTTACTTTGCTGCATACCTTGATTCTGGGAATTTTAATTGTTCCGGCCCCGAGACAGCAGCCTCAAAAAAAAAAAAAAGTTCAGCAACGCTGCACACTGCATGGAGGACGGCAGCATGGGTGTCAGCCCTGTTGAGGGTGTCGCCTTGTGCAGTCTGCATTCACCGCACCTTCCCCCTCATGACGCCTCTGTTATACAAACCTCTGCTCCTCTCTTAGAAACAGCCCCACCCCAACCAGAAACAGCTGTTGGCTAATAATGCAACAAAAGAGATATCAAACCTGTGCATACATATGTACCACAAAAAATGTACCCATACTACATTCCCACCAAAATCATAACATCAGGGGCAAATTCACCTGAAGTAATGCATCTACCTCACCATGTGAGTGGAAATGGATGAATTCTTATAAGTTCCATGTGAACAAGAAAAGAGTCCCATCAGTGGGTGACCATTTTTGCTGGTAATAGCATCAAATATCTCAGGGTCACTGTACTGATGGGAAACTTTCAGACAAAGGAGACAGAAAGATATGAGACAATAAATTGCTGACCTAAATCATGACAATTCATTTGTCAGATTATTACACACAGTAAACATATTTTGGCCCTTTGAGTGCCAGACAGGCACACAATGCATTGTAAAGTGATGTGCTACACACCCCTCTGGCACTCAGAATGTGAACCCATACACTCCATATACTTAGCCATTTTTCCTGCAAGTCACGCAGTTTCCACACAGTGAAGTTACTGGAGCTATTAACATATCAAATGGGAAATAACTTTTGTACCACTTGGACAGTTGCAAAAGAAATGCCTCCACTGGAGCCTTAATAATAATTTACACAGACAATGGTGATAAGAATTTCACTTCCAGTGGAATTCAGATTAATCATGAACTTGAATTTCCCAGAGTTGTGACTGTATAATCCATGTAATTTTTTTTATATATATCTGAGGCATTCAGATTTCATTCTATAACAATCTTGATGAAAAGACCTAAGTTGTCTTGAAAGCTTTTTGGCATGTTTCCCCAGTGTAGCATACTTGGTGGCACTAATATGTATTCAGTCATATGTACTACATTATTGGATGTGCAGCAGTAAGAGCCTGTGATGTTGAAAGTCCCTATGGTGTGGATTGATATATTGTATTCGTTTATGTGTTTGCAAAGTTGGAAGTGGTCCATAAAACTAATTTTAAAATCATCCAGGAATGGAAGACATTTGAACAAAGGATGCTAGTTATTTTTTAAATGCATGTAACAGGACTCAAGATCTAGGGTTTTTTATCTCACTAGCAAAAATTACTATAACCATTGCCTCCTCTTAAGTTTTGCCATCCCCCTCATCTGCTCTATGCTCTGCACCTACTCCAATTACATAGCAAGCATCTTTTTCACCCTCTCCAAACTCTCCCTGTAAGTGTTGTAGATTTGTTTATAGTTTGGGAAATCTGAATTGTTTTGAACAGATAGTGTGATTGAATAGATTTTGTGATTTAGTATTCCTTGACCTGAGGAAGGGAGATGAACTCTCAAAAGCTCACCTTAATATATAAAATGTTAGTTCAAATAAAAAAAAAGGTATCACCAAATACCAAAAGCATTCATAGCTGTGTATTTTTAGACATCTTCACTAGGGATGGGTGAATTTTTTTGCCTCAAAATGAAACAGACAAAAAAATGCCATCTTCAACTAAGTGGGAAACTTCCAGAGAAAAGTAAAAAATTGTTGAAAATGTTTTATACCTTTCTCATTGCATTGAAATCGGTCACAAGATTAACTCTCCCACACATATACATAAACAGATGGAAAGTGTCCCTTTTTTCCCACCAGTTATAATAAAAGGGACGTACTGCAGCATGTCAGTCTGTATTTATTAGAAAGGGGGTGAGAAAATTCATTCTCTGTGTTAGGGGAGTCTGGGGGAGTGTGAAAGGAAAAGGAGATGTACCCAAAATACATAGAATCTTGTTTGACTGAGAAGGGAATAGCATGTTCTCCAAGTTCCTTCCTGGGCAGACAGAGGTTTTTTGACTGACAGATATAATTTACAGGCAAAGAGGGACTGAAACAGTTGCACCTGCAGGGTAGGTGACAGAGACAGGGACCCTGATGTGAGCTGTGACTGAAGCTGACAATGACAGATACTAGAAACAGAAACTTATATGATACTGTATTTTGTAAAGTCATCATCACATACACGCAGTTCTGATGTTCACAAATACAACACATGTACTGAAAGAAATAGTGAATGTTCTCAAAATGCCTCTATGAGGAAAAGTAAAAAGAAATTGTTTGAGACTTCAAAAAGCCTAGAGAAATGTAAAAGTAATGGGGAGGAAGTGGTGGGTGATTTTGAGGATGGTCTAATTATTGATTATGATTAAAATGTTGATCTAGAATGTATTGCTCCAGAATCCTCCTTTTCTACTGAGAGAAGTAAGAGAGATAAAGGCACAACCATAACATTTCCTTAAAGCAAAAGGCTCAGTTTTCCACCACTATTTGAGAAAACAATTGGAAAGTCTGACTCTGGACAAGAAAACTCTCCGAAAAATGTAAGTTGGTCATCATCAGCATTGCCCCCAAATCCAAGTCTAATCCCCACCCAGCTACAAATGTTATTGTTCAGCAACATGGGTCATCAACATTCACAGCCCTACCACTATCAATGATGAGTGCCTCCACTGCTGCTGGAATTGCAGCACCTTTGACACCTATTAGTAGTACAATTACAACATCTAGCCATGGTAGAAGTAGCAATAATAATATCCCCTCAGGAACCCTTCAGTCTATAAAATCTACAGCATGGCAATATATCACTCACAATCTAAAAGCTAAACATGTTGCTATTTGTTATCTGTATAAGTAGAATGTGAGCAGGGAAAGAGTATGATAACACCTAGGCATATCCTCATTTGATTCCACCAGAAGCACAACCACAGGTCAGATTTGGAGACATACCATTAACATGTCAGGGCTGCCAGAACTAACAGCAGTAGAAGCACTCCTAAAAGTTCCTGTTGTTCTGAGGCATTTAATAGTAGTGCTATTGATGTGTCAGAGAGTGTGCCAAAATTTCATTCATTTACACTAACACCCATGGCTCCTGCTTCTTTACTTCAAATGCAAAAGAAAGAGTAGTATAAGTATGAGTTGGTTAGTAGAGATGACAAGAGTCATACTGTGACCACCCCTGCCACCACCACCACTTTCACTGCCACAAGTCTTGTTGTTAAAACAATAAAATTACACAGTTGTTCCACTTTGCACTACCCTCCTACACTGAGTTCTTAAAAAGGAGCCAAACCTGTTAAAAAATAATTCAAAATGTGGAACAGTATACTTGCCAAAATTATGACGGTTGACATGTTGCCCTTTTCTGTTATTCAAAACAGAGGTTTAAAAGGACTGATGGCATGTGTTGCACCCTGCTGGCAAGCCACAGTTATTTTCCAAGAATAGCTGTTCCAGAGTTGTACAATTAGGTGGTTAGTGTCATGAGCAAAAGGACTCAGCCAACTAACAATTTTTTTCAAGGAATATGTTGCTGCAGGACTCTGCCTGCTCAGAACTTTTACTTTCAACTATTGATTTCTCTGCTTTTCAGTAGTACTGAAGACAGAAATATTACAGTCATAGAAAGCATAGATGAAAAATGGGAAATTCATTGGTATAAACATGGACATTTTAGGTATTGTCTATGAGCAAGAATTTTCATGGGAGATGTGGGGAATTGCTAGCTTTCTGTGAAAATTCCCACTGAAATGTTTTTAACTTTTCACCCATCGCTAATCTTGTCTGGAGTCATACTTTCCAATTGATCTCTCAAACAGTTTATAATCAGGCATAGTGGTAGAAGACTGAGCCTTTTGCTTTCAGCTAATTATATGGTCATATCAACATTACTCTCTTTCTCTCCTTCATCTGCATGAAGGAGATGCTGGAGGGATGTATTCTAGATTGCCATCATCATGATTAATTTGGTCATCAGCAGCAGCACCCATTGTTCTTCCCCACTATTTTGATATTCCTTTAGGCTGTTTGAAGTCAGGAACAATTTTTTTCCCCATTAGAGAGAATTTCAGAACAATTAATGATGTTTCTTAAAAGAACACTAATACCTCATAATAACCCTAATCTGGATAGAAAATTCTAATGGACGTTGTGAATAAGTTTTGTGTGGATTGGTTCTCCAACATTAAATTAGTAATTTTATTTTTGGCCTGAGGAGGCAGACATGATTCTTTGTTTCAGGACTCACAGAAGCCAAACACTTCCCACTGAAGGATTCCTAAGATGGGGGGGGGAGTTCAGGGACCCTGCAAAAAGAAATATGCCTGCCTTCTATAGATTAGTTTTGAACACCCAGTACATAAGAATTGATTCATAATGGCCATTAGGAATTTATGCCCCTGTACATTATTGTTATTACTAGGGGTTGTTACTGTTACTCTAAAGGGTTACATTTTATTTCCAAGGAAATCATCCAGTTGACTCCAAAACCACTTTTGTTATGCATAAGATTCAATTAATTCATCCCAAAATTGTTTATCTTGAAGGATACATGTACATTTGATTCAGTTTATTTTTAAAAATGCTTTTCCTTTTTTTGTGTTTTTGTAAACTGAATTACAATTTTAATGAAGAAAAATTTGATTGCATCATTCAAATGCATAATGTCTAAGAGACAAGAAATCATAAAGTAAAAACAGGTTGCTAAATTATGGTCAAGAGCCAGATTATTTTGTCCTGCCCACATTACTGGTCTCTGTAAAACAGTGAACCACTTTATCTTCTTGACAGAACAAATTGACTGGAAAATTACATAAACCCATCAGCAGATGTTCTTCAATATTCTTTGAAAATCTCCCCCAATTACAGTTTGATTTCAAAGCCTTTCATAGTATATCTGGATATTTTATATATCAATCTGAAGGTTTCTGCTGATCACTTATTGTCTTGTGCTACATTCTACTTAGAACTTTATTCACACAAAAATATATCTATAAATATATATACTTCCAGTCCAGGTTTTGGTAAGCACACCCTAAGAAAAAAACACATTTAAAACTGCTGGTGCAACCAGTTTTGACCAAAATAGCTAAAAGCAAATGCACAAAATATTGGTGCACATCCAAATTTATATATAATAAAATAAAAATCAGGATCCATTTTGGAGCACACCATCCGCACCACTGGGATAGAAATAAAACTTCCTATTTATTGAAATGGGACTTTTAACCCCTTGAATGCTAGAGAGGCCTCCAACATAATGCGAAGGAATGCATTGCAGAGCACTCTAGCATTCAAGAGTTAAAATAACATTTAAATCATTGGAAGTTGATTTGCTCCAGACCTGCTCCTTTTATGTTTTGTGAATTAGGCTTATAGACACATATTTATAAACTGGAGTTATTCTAGAGAAAACCAGCTGCACCACAGGGGACAAAATAAAAAAATCCTGTTTAGACTGGGATTTTAACCCCTTGAATGCTAGAGAGGTGCCCAATGCATTACGAAGCAATGCATTGGAGACCTCTCTAGCATTCAAGGAGTTAAAAACTCTAATTTCAAGAGCTTGAGAATTTAGGGATTTTTATTTTTCCCCTGTGGTGCAGTTGGTTTAGTCATCTACCACTTTATATTATAAGCTTTCAAGCAGGGACCCCACTCCCAGTGTTTCACTTTGTTAAGCACTTTGTCAACCTGTATTGTCCAAACACTTATACTGAAAAGCGCTGTGAAAAGTGCTACGTACACTTGTCGTGCTATATAAATAAACAGATGGATTCAAAATAACTCCAGTTTGATTTTATAAATATGGGCCATAGTGTCTAAAATAAGCATTGTGTAACAGTATGCTTTTTGGCTATATTTCTTCTTTATGTTCTGTAATCTGATATGTAAATCAAATTAAATCAAAGCCATTTTTATTATGGAAAAGTCAAAGCACAGACCTCAACAAAATTTGTTTGCCATTATGAATGGCCCTTAGAGTTAAACCTGTCAGGCAGCAAATAACAGGAAAAAAAGCCTATTCTGCTTCCAATTCCTTGCTATGTATCTGTAGCTGTGTAGCATACTAATCTGTGCAAATCAGATGGCTCCTTCAAAATTATAATGCACAACAGTGAGTTTAAGCATCTGTATAACAATAAGGTTTGTCATCCATCATTTAGTGAATAGCATAAGGCAACTTATTGTCACTTAGTGCCAAGTAACATTCATCTAGGTTGTCTGCTCGCCCACCTAATAAAAAATATCTGCAGAGTCTGTGATCCATTCTAGTATTCCTCATAAATTATAACTTCAGTTCACAGTTAACATATAATGAAAAGTAATGTTTTCTTTAACCAGTGAAAAGTATCAACAAAATTAAAATATTACAGATACCAAAACAAGATAAACTGACGTGTTTTTCCACTTCGAATATTTATATATAGGGTTTTACGATATATATTTAAAAAAAGATTTAAAATATTCTCATTGTTATACATTTACTCAGAAAACCCAAATATGATTAATTGGTTTCTCAAATATTTACATCTTCTACAAGCAATCAAGGTAAATCGTGGAGACTAGTAGATTAAAAATGATACCTTTATTGGCTGAGTAGTTTTGGGTGCAAAGCCACTCAGACAATAAAGGTATCATTTTTACTCTACTATTCACAAGCAATCAGATCACATGATTAGCCTTGTTTTTAGGAAACATTTTGCTAATTAGATTATTACTGATATTTATTTTACTGCATAAATAGATAAATCGCTTTACAGCTTTTGCCTTTGGACTATGAAGAACACATATACATTTTTTAATGTTTAAATAATGAGATTGCATTATCCATTGCACTAAGCATCATGTTTCAATCAAATATGGTTCCTGTAATAAGCAGAGATAGTCAGTGTACAATTAATATGGATCTTTTTTGCAACATCAGCCATTACATTCACACACTATGTATGCCATATATAACATGAGGCGAATAATCAAGTTGATACTTTTATTGGCTAACTAAGCAGATTTAGGATGCAAGCTTTTAGCAGAAAGCTTGCATCCTAAACCTGCTTAGTTAGCCAATAAAGGTATCAACTTGACTATATTTGCCTCCTGTATTTCTAAGGCTAACACGGTACCATCTCTCATCTGATATATAACATGCACAGGGGCATGTGTCAGTGACGATGTACTACTGGAAGCATCACTTACGTCATAAGAAAATATTTGTTAAGCAGATAGATTTACCTAGGTAAGTATCCTTCATAGAA
This sequence comes from Rhinophrynus dorsalis, assembly GCA_037306005.1. Classification (NCBI taxonomy): domain Eukaryota; kingdom Metazoa; phylum Chordata; class Amphibia; order Anura; family Rhinophrynidae; genus Rhinophrynus; species Rhinophrynus dorsalis. Next base: position 304,097,828 of record CM074720.1, on the reverse strand, counting down.
CAGGCAGGTATCTCTGTACATATTTTTTTATCTTTGTTGTCATTTACTACTAATTGTTTTTGTGTTAGCAAACAGACACCAACCATAAAAGATTCAAAAGCCTATTTTTATGTTGTGAGGGCTAAAGCCAGAATTCAACCTAGAATATTACATGCATATACAATGTAAATAATATACAGAGGTGTTAATTGCTTTCCATTCAAAAGCACCAATTAGGTGCCTGATATGCAGTAGGTGCCTAATTAGGTGCACAACATGCCCCCATAAGGCATTTCACTTCTTTCATGATGCCTTTTGCTTCTGATAATTACAGATTGAAAACAAAAGTAAAATAACATTTTCTACACATATAACTAAGTATACCTAGTTGCTGTATTGAGTAAGCTGACTAGGTAAGTATTTCTATTAAATAAATTAAGAGTCCCTTATTCATAGCGCATAGGCCACTCCTCCCAGGAATGTGATGTATGGAGGGGGAAGCTATGGCTTCTCTTAGGTCTGCAATGCAGTCCACTGACACTGAGACAAACATTAACAAGTTGCATAGTAGCAAATCCATATAGTCACAATACATGTATTATGCATAGCTCATTCCTTTTGCATGACTTAATGATAGTAATAGTTTCATAATAAAAGCAGCTCTAATTAATCATCATAGTAGTTGGACTTTGGAGAGTGTTGTTTCAATTCTGTCAGAGTTGTAGTTCAAGAGTAATTCAATGACAAAGTATCCCCCTCCCGCCCGTTTTACTGATGTAACACTGTTCAGCCAGATCAGAAGGGAGGTGCCCAGGTAGATTGCAGAGAAGGACAATCTTCAATTAAGATAAGGGAAAAACCTGGAAAACTTGTCAAGGGGAACAGGGCTTTCATTGTTGTCATAGGAAGAAGATTGTCCCCTTCTGTTATCTGTCTGGTCTAGCAACCAGATTCCACATCTGAGAGGAGATGGCTTACACTAGGTGAAAGGGGCGGGAGGGGAAACTTTGTTTGTGAATATCTATCAAACCATAAGGGTTTGAGAGATAAGACTTATATCGTTCTTCATGTTTTTTTAATGCCTACAAAATAAAATAAAGATAAAACAAAGTATTACTATCCCTTTAAACAAATGGTAAAACTTTATTTTCAATTTACATATTCTGCAAATACATAATATGCACATCCAAATTACATTTTTTCTTCAGCTCTTTTTCTACACTTTTATGTCATTGACCATGAGCTGCCTGGATCTATTTACAGAGAGCATTCTGTCATGAAATGTGATAGCAGATCTACTGATGCAATTTTAAAAAAAACAAAGCAATGTAAAATAGAAAGCACATAGACCATTCAGTGCTGCAGAGAGATGGTAACATTGTGTTACATCCTGCTTTGATGGTCTGTTGACCAGAAAACTCGAAAAATCGGGATCCAGGTAGGACACTTTCAGGGATATAAGTGTAAAAAAATAGTAAAAGAAAAAAAAACATGTAGGCAGTTTGGCAATGCATATTATGTACTTTCAGAATATTTAAAGTCAAAATCACGTTACTATTGCTTTATTTAGTGAAAGAGTCTGGCCGAACACATTTTCAGTATTTTTCTGTCCTTTACATACACTTCCCACTGTTAACTTTCTAGTTATAAATAGGAAAACTATAAATATTCAGATTTTTCAGGATACCTGACTAGAACTACATTTTGTGACAAGCTATGATGTCATAAATAAAAAAAAATAAAAAATTATTTATTTTGCCAACATCATAAATTATATATCTAAAACATTTATGTTAGTTGTGAACATTTCAATTATTTTAAAAGCCCTGTATCCTCTGAGTGCAAAAATACCAAGTGTTTATAGTTTTACCTACATACATGGGCTATGAAGACTCCTAACTAACAGGAGAGATAAACAGTATTTTCAACTTTATGAAATTCCCTAAATTAGGTATCTCTCTCTCTATATATATACATAGTTATAAAAAACGAACCATCATATGGCCGACAAGTTTTATCCAAAGCCAAACACACCCAGGGTCGGCAGTAAGGAGAAGTTATGCATAACTCCTCTATACTGCCTATCCTATTGGTGTAAGCATGGGGTGTGATTTTAAAAGGAGTGGGCAGGGGGGTAGCCCTGCTGCCCACTCCTGTGAAAATGTCTCCAAGGATTTCACCCTCCACCACAGTACACACCTCCTTACCATACAACCTCTCTCCTATTTGACACATACATAAATTCATTTTCCACCCTGCAAGGATATCAACCTCAACCCCACTACACACCTCCTCTCTTTTATACCCTTTGAATCTCCTCCCTTTAAACTGGCAGTTCCTCTTTCAATCTCCTCCCCTTCAACTAGCAGTTCATCTTTGTGTCTCCTCCCTTTCAACTGGCAGTTCATCTTTCAATCTCCTCCCCTTTAACTACCAGTTAATCTTTAAATCTCCTCCCTTTTAACCGACAGTTAAATTTTGAATCTCCTTCCCTTCGACTAGCGTTCATCTTTACCTCTCCTTACCTTCGATTGACACTTCATCTTTGCCTCTCCTCCTTTTGCCAAGATTGATAACCTTTCTCCTCCTTCAATTACACATCATGTCATATTTATTATAACCCACTGCTTTCAATGTCTGAACACGCTTTGATTTCACTCACCGACCATCTTTTTAGTATGAACTGTCATACATAAAACAAATACCTCACAATGCCAAGGATCATGCAGAACATCACATAACATGCATGCTACATTGCATCATGCTAATTTTGCCACCTTCACAAGCCTACCATACCCTTATACAAATCACAACACCTTACTAATGCAAACTGTGTGCATCTCCTTCCACACATTTAAACACCAATAACCACCGGCTATTACTTAACCTTTACGGCGTGCCTACTGCATTCAAATACCATTACTGTGTTACTTGGTACGCTCTACAATGTAATTATTTTTTCACATAACTGACATAACATTGAGTACACATATCAATGAATGAGTAGAAGTTAACAGGGAGATAAAATAAACATATTCTGTAACTTGTATAGTAAACATAAAGGAGGAAAGAACATGTAGGAGCAAACAGTTCTACTCAAAGTGGAGTTCGTGAGCTGTGCAATTGCTCCACTGCAACATAATACCTATGAAGGTGGGAATATTTAAAAGCTATTTGTCATTCAAAGTATAAAGAGATTTGTAATGGAGTGGCTTAAAAGAAAAACATATGGTGAAAGGGAATGGGGAGAGGGGGAAAAAGTACTCTTGACAGTATACTTATAGACTTGAGGATCTGAGAAGCACCTGATCCAGACCAGTGCTATATTTACTGTATATAGAAAATGTATATGACCTCTATTGATCACAGCCTTATGAGGAGACACTACACCCAATGAGGGACCAACAGAGAAAAGTACATTGTTTATATTAATTAATTAGTTGTTTATATTAATCATACAATCTAAAATATTTCTCTCAAAGATGTTATCAGATAGGTTTTCCATGCTATTTAGGGTTATTTTTCTATTTCTTGGAAAAATTTATAATGGAATGGCCTCCTATTTGACCTCCTATTTGCACAAGGCTATATCAGTCCACCCCTTCCCTATAGCAGTTCATAGCAGAAATGCTTTTGAAACTGTATTTAGAATTTAGTATTTACTAAACTGTATTTAGTATTTAGTCCAGAGTGAAAGATAACTGAATATATAATTCAATAACTGGTAATATGCAATAGATAGCCAAAACTGATATTCAAAACAGTTAATTTGGTATGTATAATCCCTGAGAAAGGGATCTTCATCCCATGAAATGTCTGTACTGTTGCAAATCTGCCTTTAACAAATAATCTTTCCGTACAAATTAATATAAGTATATTTCCTTTTTTTCAATGTTAATTCTGTCTACCTTTTGCAAGCATATCAAACATGTAACTTGTGGCTGAAAAGATGTAGATGATAGACCAGCATTGTGAGGACCTCAATACAGAGAAAGTTTTTTAAGTGCCCTGCAGCCCAGCATCAAGAGGTTAACCCTCTGAGTGCCAGAACGGTATCCAATGCAATACATTGGATAATTCTCTGGCACTCAAAAGATTAAAAATTTGATTTAGAACAATGGGATTTATTATCAGTGATTTTAAACCACTGAATGCCAGAAAGGCATTACTTTACAAGTCAAAATAGTTATAAATGAATGTCGTGGTACATAACAGGAGTAACACAGACATAGTTAATCGCAAATAGCAAATCGCCATCCTTATGGGAGCGCTGAAAATTGAATATGCCTCAAGAAACTCGGGAAGCTGATAATGACTATACCAACTCAGAGTACTATGAAAGTTCATTTACAAATCTCAATGTGTAGAAAAGATTCAATTAAAGAGAAGTTCAGGTGAATGAGAGTTCACAAAATGATCTACTGCAGTAACACAATAATTCAAATATGCAGCAATATTAAAATAATAAAATAGAGAGCATAACAAAAAAGCATAATGAATGCATTATCCTTGATGGAGTTTATATTACATTTCCATCTGCTGTTTAATTACTGCTGTCTTACACCACATGGTGGTGCAAGCTTAATGAAATGTGCCTCAACATTACAAATAACAGTACATACATTCTACTTTTCTAATTATAAGGTGACAATTATTTGAAGGAAAAGGAAATTAATGTTATTGAATATTTGTTTTCCAGATGTGGTATGTTAAAGGATGCAGCATTCTCAGTTTATGCATGGCAAGAATTGTTTTATGAAGGATAATGTTGTTAGAGAAGTGTCTGTGTTTTACATACAGTAATCTATTTAGTTTGAATAAAATATTCCTGTTTGATTTCTAGGGAAAATTTCAAACATCTATGTCACACCAACGCTGGTCTATATGGACGAGGTAAAGGTAATCAGTAGTATCACGCTCCTTTGGAATTTCAGTCACTATCAATATCAGAAGTAAGATGTGTGAAAAACCCTTTGTGTTCCCATGAGAAATACCACAAAAGCCATGTTCGCTTTTTCAGTAGAAAATCTGCCATCAGCAAACCCCTTAAACATTTCTCCTTTTCTCCTGTACCAAAAAAGTTTTCACTGTGTTTTACAATGGCTACAAACGTCCCACCCGTTTACTACATGTACTTCACATTTTTGCACCAAAAACATGATGTTACCAGGAAGCAAAACAGAAATATAAACAGCTAGATAGATAGAGAGGTTGAAAGGTGTATTCAGCACACGAAAGCTAGCAGAGGCTCGTAGTGTTGGCTAACACAATGAGCACCCGCACTTTACAAAAAGGAGGAGCTACAGGGAATGTGATATATCCAGTGAATAAGAGGAGGGGGAATTGACCTTTATGAACATGGAAGGGTCTGGGAGCCCTGATTCCTCATACTCAATGATGACCAGCTCCCCAACATCATGCCTTGGAGTCTGTGGTAAAATAGTCTTCATCAGCAAAGCAGGCACAGGAATAAGTGGGTATCATTGTGAGTAGGACAGATCAGCTGTCTGTGCCTGCTGCTACTGCTGCCAGTGTGCCTTCTGATACTCAGGAGGAGGAGATGATGGCAGCAGGGGACCATTAGTCACACTTGCCATGTGCAAGCAGTTCTACTATTACCACACATCAACTAGAGAGTGGTGCGGGTTGTTGTGATTGTGAAACATCTTCTGGGACTAACTTGAGTGTTGATCCTCCTAATACTGAAGTAGAAGGGGAAGTGATGAGCAGCCATACTAGTGGTTAAGGGAGAATAAGGGCCTTTTTAAATAACAGGGGGGATTCAACTAAGTGTTGAAGTGTAAGTGTTTGGAATTTAAATAACAGAAGAATTCAGATACATGGGATTACACAGTGCAACACATATTTATTAACCTTATTGTGCAGATAATTTTTTTCCGCCTGCATTTTAGCTTGTGGTAACTGGCATATGAGTGGCAGCATGACTGTCCATTTAACTCAGTGCACAAGCTGCCATATGTTTGCACACCTGGAATAACCATTCCAGGGGGCATACCGCTGTGGTGGATGTGAGCAAGTGGTCTCTCTGGAAGCTCATATTATAGATCAGTAGAGGCAAATTGCAACATTGAGAGAGATTGCCAATCTTGAGAGGGGTCTTCTGATTGAGCAGCATGAAGAGATGCTAGGTAGTTCTGGGGGTGAAAACTGAACAAAGAAAGAGCAGATAGCCAGATGGGTTACAGTTAGACATAGCAAGGGGGGCAGAGAAATAGGGAGGATACTCCTGTGTTTACTAACCCTAACACAGTTGCTACACTGAGTGATGATGTTGGGGATGTTGACACAGGAATGCCTTTGTTGGAGAGAACTGTTCTCTCCAACAGCTGGGAGAACAGCCTCGCTAGCACCGATGGGATCCAGGACTCAGGAAGACCTAGAAAGATGTTGGTGGTAGGGGATTCTATTATTAGACACACAGACAGGGTAATCTATCTCCAGGATCGCTACAATAGAACAGTTTGCTGTCTCTTGGGAGTTCGGGTTCGACATGTGGAAGATCGGGTTGATAGATTGTTGGGAGTGACTGGGCATGACCCAGCTGTCTTGCTACATTTTGGTATTAATGACAAGGTCAATGGAAAACGTAGGTCTGTTAAGAAGTATTTCAGGGACTTAGGATATAAGCTTAAGCAGAGGACCTCTAGGTAATTATTTTCTGAAATACTGCCTATGCCATGAGTTACATTAGAAAGGCAACGAGAGATTAGGGGGTTAAATGCGTGGCTAAAGACTTAGTGTAAGCAGCAGGGGTTTGGGTTCCTAGAACACTGGGCTTTTTCCTTGGAGGCAATCTTTATTTAGAGATGGATTGCACTTTAGTGGAAGGGGTGTGCTGCAACACAGGATGGGGAAGGTAGAATAATTGAGGAAAAATGATTAGAGAAGGGGCATGGGGGTGGAAGGGGAGAATGGGCTATTTCATAGTTAATAGGGAGATGCCATTGTTACAGCCTGGTAAAAGGCAAAAACATTTGACAAAAAATGATATATTTCAGAATGACAAAAAGATAAAATGTATGCATGCAAATGCTCATAGTCTGGCTGGTAAGATGGGTGAAGTAGAAATGATTGCAATGTATGATCTAATTGGTGTGTCTGAAAACTGGTTAGATGACACATATGACTTAGCAGTCAATCTAGAGGGTTATTCACTTTTTAGGAGGAAAGGGTTAATAAAAGGGGAGAAGGGGTATGCTTATATGTAACGCATACCTTAAAGCTTAGTTTAAGGGAAGATATAAATGAAAGGTCCAATGAAAATGTAGAGGCCATGTGGGTTGAAATATAAACTGGGGGCACACATCATAAAAATATGTTTGTGGGGATTTGCTACAAGCCATTTAATATTTTATTGCAAATGTAAAAGTCTTCTAGGGCAGGGAGTGTAATTATAATGGGATATTTCAACTATCCTGAAATTGGCTGGAGCAATATGACTTTCGGCTCAACAAAGGGAAACAATTCTTTAAATATGATTAATAATAATTGCATGCCCCACCTAGTAGAGGAGCCAACTAGAAAGAGGCCTTGCTTGATCTAGTGCTCTCAAACAATTCTGACATGACTAACAGTATACAAGTAAGGGAACATTTGTGCAGCAGTGACCACAATATGGTATACTTTGAAATTTGTTATGAGAAACCCAGTAGTAAGGGTTTAACCAAAACATTCAATTTAATAAATGCTAATTTTACAAAGCTAAAACAGTATTAACGGATATTCAGTACACAAGAATCATGGAATGTGTTTAAAATGCTCTTAGACAAATATACACAACAATATATACCATTGGGGAATAAGCACAAGAGGAGTAAAGTGAAACCAGTGTGGCTTATTAATGAGGTTTGCAGGGAAATGACAATGAGAAATAAGAAACAGGCTTTTAAAGTGTTTAAGTCAAATGGGGCATCAATTAAAAAATACAAAGATAGTAATAAAATCTGCAAACAAGCAATTAAGCTAGCTAAAATTGAAAATGAGAGAAATATTGCAAATGAGAGAAAAAGAAATCCTAAACAATTGTACAAAAAGTTAAGGTTGATATTGGTCTTCTTAAGGCTGAGAAAGGTGAATTGATTAGTGAGGCTAAGGCTATGGTTGATACCCTAAATACATTCTCTGTTTCAATATATACAAAGGAAGCAACAATCACAGTTTATGGGAAATTGACAAAACCACAGAATTTCCTCCATCATGTACATGGCTTACTTAGGTCAAGGTCTAAATGAGACTGGAAAAGGTTATGGTGAATAAAACACCTGCACCTGATGGTATTCACCCAAGGGATCTTACGGAAACAAATTCAGCAATAGCAAGACCATTATACTTAATATTTATTAATTCACTTTCATCAGGCATAGTGCCCTGTGATTGGAGGAAAGCTGATGTAGTTTCATTGTTCAAAAAGGGGGCAAGATCCAGACCAGGAAATTATAGACCTGTGAGCTTGACTTCCATAGTGAGTAAGATACTAGAAGGGTTACTAACTGACAGTATTCAGAACAATATTTGTGAAGACAAACAATATTATTAGTAGGAGTCCTCATGGTTTTATGAAGAATTGATAATGTCTGACTAATTTACTTGGGAATTGAAACTACCATCTCAATCTTTGCTTATGACACTAATCTATGTAGGGAAATACATACAGAGATGAATGTTTTTTCACTGCAGAAGGATTTCGATAAACTGAGTAAATGGGCAGAACAGTGGCAAATGACATTTAATGTAGATAAATGTAAGATTATGTATTTGGGCTGTAGAAACAAACATGCTACATATACCTTAAATGGGAAACAATTTGGAAAATCCTCATTAGAGAAAGATTTAGGCGTACTGATTGATGATAGACTTCACAGCAGTGTGCCGAGTCACTCAGCTGCTTCAAGAGTAAATAGGGTACTAGCGTGCATAAAAAGAGGTGTAGATGCAAGGGATACTAATATTATCCTACCTCTATATAAATCCTTGGTTAGGCCTCATCTAGAATATGGAGTACAATCTTGGGCACCAGTTCTTAAAAAAAGACATTGCTGAACTGGAAAAAGTGCAGAGACATGCAACAAAACTGACAAAGGGATTGGGATCAGAGTTAGAAAGAGATAATAGCCAAATTGGGTTTGTTTACATTAGAGAAGAGACGTCTAAGGGGTGTTATGATTACAATTTACAAATAAATTCAAAGTCTATACAAAGAACTATCCAATGAATTATTTACACAAAGATCTCAGCTAAGAACGAGACATCATCTATTAAGACTAGAGGAAAGGCGATTTTGACTAAAATAAAGGCAGGGTTATTTTACAGTAAGGGCAGTAAAACTATGGAATTCTATGCCTCGGATGTTGTACTTGCAGATAATGTAACTGCTTTCAAAAAACAATGGAAGCCTAGCTAGAACTGAACAATATTCAAAATTATGACAGATGGCTTCAATGCAGATAGGTTGCTGTTCCAGGGAAATATCTGACTGCAATTTGGAGTAAGGAAGTATTTTTTTACCCACTTGGAATTAAATTGGAAATGGCTTCTGGGTTTTTGTTTTTTTGTCCTCCTCTGAATCAACAGGGGTGTTTTTGGCATGGACTGTACTTGATGGAAGCATGTCTTTTTTCAGCCTCGTCAATTATGTTGCTATGTTTAACTGAAAGTGAAAAGGAATAGAAGACAGATATGCAAATGGGGATGGGCATCAATATCACTACCACCAGTGACATTGTGGGCTTTGCTGCTGCTGTAATTCCTGCTGCTGCTGAGTTGCAAGGGCCAGATGTTGATCTGTTGTGGCAGCAGGCTGATGATGATCAAGCTAGTGTGCTACAGACCACCATGGTCACAGTGGGACTAGGACATATTACACTTGCCATCAATAATCCTGGTCCTAGTTATAGTACTGATTTGCATGGTGCAGGGACAGCAGCATCATCTTCAACCCCATCCAGTAAAGTGGATTGTGGAGAAGAATAAAGAGGCCAGTCTTCTCTACCTTCCCCTTTCCTCTTGAAGTCACGGGTGTTGGACTATTTTTTCTTGGAGCAGGCACAGTGCACTCATCAGGGACACCACTGTGCACTATATGTGACAATTCAGTGAAAATGGGAAAGGAGGTAGAAATCTAAAGAATAGAGAAACGCAGCCTGAGCCTGAAAGTTCGATTGTAAGCGAAACACCTGCCTCGCCATCAGCTGACCGCACATGGCAATGTGGTGGAAAATATTTGCAAGCGGGGAAGCAGAATCTGAGGAGATTCCATCCCACAGAATATGCTAAGTTGGTAAAAGGAAATATTAATCATTATTATTAAGTCTGTTAGTTATCACGTGCTTTTAGTAGAGAGGACAAGGGACATATTGACAGCATTACTTGGTTTCTGGGTAAAATGATTGACTTGTCATTGTGAACCTAAGTAACAAGGTATTTGTTTGCAGTTGTGCCAGTTGTTTGATGAGAGTGCAGATGTGTCCATTGTTCCAAGCACTTCCCCTATTTCACAACTTTCCCACATACACACAAACACACACATACTGTGCACATTGGTGAAAGACACAGTTCGTTCCTTCTCTAAAGTGAAACATTTGTATTACAACAACACACCCATGATTTTGTAGGAGGTGCTGAAGTTGAAGTGATATTGGCCAACTTCTTTTCTCCAGATATACCTGAAGTGGTGGGGGCTAATTGTGGTGCTGCTATTTCCTCATGCATATCACTGAAGCTAGTCACAAGTGAAACCATCTTCACCTGTCTCATATCACTGCTGTTGATCCCATTCTGTTGGAGCTGACCAACCATCCTGCTGCTTAGACAGCTCAGCAGCAACAACAGCACAACAGTCACAAATTCTGCAATGTCACTACTAGGCCAGTAGGGCATCATTTTTTTTTATTTGGTCTCAGGACTTGTTCCTTGCAAGCCAGATACCTATGTAAACCATTATTTTGGGCTTGTTTCTGACAAGCATAAGTCCTACAAATCAAAGTTTCCTCAGGGCTTCGGCCTAAAAAATCTGTCATATAAATTAATGTTTCCTTGTAATAAGTCTAATTCCTACAAATCAATTTTTTCTTACGACTTGTGCTTAGCTATCCTGCACAGAGCATAGCACACAAACAAATATGTTTCAACTTTTTTAAGCCTTCTGCTATGCTGTCTAGCCATTGTTTATAAAGAGAAATCTCAACAAGTATTAGTCTGCTCCAGTGACAACTTACGTCAGGGTCCATTTCTGCCACATTGCTTACCAATTGTTTACTTTATTTTTTAATTTTATTTATTTATTTTTTATTAACTAACTTTCCCCCTATCTCGGTCAAAAAAAAAAATACATTCCATGTTCAACTGATTCATTCCCCAGACTCCACCAACACAGAGAAAAAAAAAAACAGATCAGGATGATTGTATTTTCTCAATCAGTCACACAGAATGTTTGTATATTTGGGGTAATTCTCCTATGATCCCTTCACACACCCCCAGACATCACCAGTTCAGACCACTATAGTAAAGGACCAATTTATAATATAAGTCAATATCTTGTTCCACATGGAATGGTGGCTAAGCAAGTGTGTCACCATTCATGAATAGCTGTGTGCTAAAATGAGTGTAGTATTCCAGGACTCATTTCCAGAGATACCACCTATAAAAGACTATTGCTCACTAATGATTTTCAATAATTGGACTCAGCTTGTCAAAACACAGAGGCAGGGAGCTCAGAAAGAGATGCGCCCATGCCTTCCATGTTTTGGCCTTCTGGCAATACTTGTAGGATTATGAGGAGTCTCTTGTCAGAATCTGTTTTTAATAAACTGTAGGGAAACCACACCATCAGTATTCTGACACATACCCCGCCTATCATATAACTCTAGCACACAGGAATATTTACTGTCAAAGCTACATTTCGGGCTCCATCCCTTGTTGCCAAGGCAGCCATATAAATATAAATACTGCACTGACAGTTATGTGAAAGCACTGCAGACTGACCTCACACAATTTTAACAAAAACGGTAAAAACAAATGAGGGAAACTGGAAACAAAGACTAAAAAAAATAAAGCAAATGTGATTGGTGTACTCATAAAACATGTGAATAAAAAAAGTGGACTGATTTAGTCCAGCAAAGATTAAAAACAATGTCATTTAAGTGGCTGAATTAGGGCTCATGATATAAATATGATTTTAGTTTAAAAACCAATTACCACTTGTTACTGTTTTTTAATTAATATACTTGACATATATTTTTATAATGTATACCGTGTATATGAAAAGAGAGAAAAAAGGAATAAAAATAAAGTACTGCCAAAAGATGTGATATTTGATGACAGATATTACATGATAACAGTTTTAGAGTTAAGGGATTCTTTTAGATTATCTGGTCCCCTTGTATTTAAATGATAAATCCATTCAGCCTCCTTTTGCAGGAGCCACAGATTATAATCATCTTTTCTGACAGGAGGAATAATTTTTGGATGCCTTTAAACTTCATAAAAGAGATATCAGAGTTATGACAGTAATTTACATGTGCGGCAATCAGAGCATTATGCTTATTTTGTACATCACCTACATGTTCTAATATTCTCTTTTTGACTTCACGTTTTGTTTTGTAAACATATAATTTACCACATTAACTTTCCATCAAATACATCATGCTTGTTATTTTTACAACCCTAATTAGGTATTTATATTACCGGATCACAACAATCTCACTATGCTGCACACAGGATAACCATGAGTAATGAAAACAAAATCACCTCCCCCATCCACGAACAAGATTAACCCCTCATTTTTCATGTAATTAACCCATCCTTTGTCTCCCTATCCACGATGTCACCAGAACATGTCGATTCTTCCTGAAAGATATTGCTAAAATACATGCCTTCCTCAGTATGTCATCTGCAAACACTCATACTCAGGCCCTCATTCTTTCTAGACTTGGCTATTGCATCATTCTGCTTTCTGGTCTGGTCTCTCATCTTTCTCCACTTCAGTCTGTGTTCAGTTCACCTGCAAGAATAACTATCTTTGATACCAGATAGCTTCCCTCTCATTTACTCCTGAAATCCCTCCATTGGCTACCTATAAAGTATTATTTTTATTACAAGATTTTTGTCCTCTCATTTAAGGGCTCGATTTAAAGAAGGCTGATAAAGGGACCGTAATGTCACATAAAATATTATGCTTGTTTTGTAGAGGTTTGAAAAGGAAGGTTTTTGGCACAAATCCTGTCTCTCAAACTGCTATGGTTGGAGAGATATTCGCTTGTAAAGTTTCCCTTTTCTTGCTGTCAGCTGTAAAGCTGACAGCAGGAGATTCGATTTGTGCGACTTGAGGAGATTCTTCAGCAGAGCCAAAATCACGTTATTTAAAAAGAACTACTTCATGGAAATGGTCTACAAAGTGTGCTTGCAAGCCAGGCTGTTTCCCCTGCTGCAGGAGGTGCTGTCTCCCCTGCTGCTGGAGGTGCTGTTTCCTCTGCTGCTGCTGGAGGTGCTGTTTCCTCTGCTGCTGCTGGAGGTGATGTGGCTGCTGTGACAGCTGTTGGAGTGGCTGGTGCAGATGATGGGCATATGCTCACCACATCAAGTGACTCTGAGCTGCCCAATGATGTGTGTGCTGGTGGAGGTGTGAATATGTCCCTGGGTAGGGGGCGCTGGGGCTCACCAATCAGGCCCAGGTGTGGGTAGTCCAGTGGCCAAAGATCATATGGTGGCCACTGATAGGTGCTTGGACCCCACCTGGGATCATACCTTGGGGCATGCTGTGGAGCCATCCAGGAGGTTGTGTTGTTTGAGGCATATGGCCCATATTGGGTGGTGGCCACTGTCCCTGGCAGCCATTGCCTCCCTGGCAGTGGTGGTGCTGCTGATGGAGGGTAGTAGCTGGTGGAGGTGGCTGGATACGTCCACCTCTCCTCCTGTTGCATCCAGCCACTGTACTGGGGAGGTGCAGCTTGGAGGGGTGCAACCTGTGGTGGTCCAGCTTGGAGGGGTGCAGCCTGTGGTGGTCCAGTTTGGAGGGGTGCAGCCTGTGATGGTGCAGAAGGTGGTGGTGTAGCCTGTGTTGGAGGGGATGGTGATGGTGGGTAAGGTGACAACCGCCTGGTCACCTCCTCTGTGTACTCCTCACTGGGGGGTGACATAGCCTCCTCCACTGGCTGCCGCTGGGCTTGAGGGCCGTAAGCTGTGTGGAGAAATAAGATGTTGTGATTAGTGACCTTACCCATATGTTTGTGGAGACAGTTATACTTTGATATGTGGTGAAGAAAAATATATGTGTTTGGGTTAATCCCCCTGGGTAAACAAGGGTACTCCCACTGCTGAAAGGTGTTGTTTGAGTTATTACGGATGAAGGTTTCATTTTGAGGTGCAATATCACAGTGGCCCGAAATAGTACAGTGGGGCTGTTGCAACACCCTCCCATGTAGATATCTGGTCCCTGTACCAGAGCTGTCCATATGATAGCGTAGTAACAGCACCACTGTAAAATTTCAGGCCACTGGGATATTGCCCCTGACATATCCATGTCTGAGCTGTGATACCTTTTGAATCAACACAACTTTCAGCTGTAGGAATACCATTGTTTAACTCTGAGGGAATCCAACAACATTTATTTGTCTTTACAACTTTTAGGGATGCTATCCCTCCAGGGGGATAGCAAAGGTTAACTCCACCTTGATGTCAGATTGTAGACATTGTGAAAACAGATGTTGTTCGCTGTTAGTCCTATCCCTCCTACCCTCATGGTTCTTCAGATATTGCTTTATGTGACAGATGTAGATTTCAGTCATTTGTCCACACGAGGGCTCTTCAGCAGAGCCAAAATCGCCCCATTTAGAGAACAATACTTAATTGGAATGGTGTACAGAGTGTGCATGGTTTGCAAGCACACTCTGTGGACCATTCCAAAGAGGTATTTATCTCGAAATGTTGCAAATTTGGCTCTGCTGAAGAGCCTCTGTGTGGTCAAATGACAGATATCTCCACCTGTCACATAAAGCAATATCTGTATAACCATGAGTGTTGGAGGGATAGGACTTACATCGAGACACATCTTTTTACGATGCCAATGATATTACATCATGATGACATTACCCATTGCTATCTCATTACAGTCACACACAAGTAGAAATGGTCATATATGTATGTGGATATGTACCCTTCATATGGATACAGTAATATCCTTCCAAGATGTGAAGCCAGAGAGCACTTCAGTAGGTGTGATTGCCTTACTGGCTATCCAACAATACACTGGATTGATATGATGGATATGAACATACCTCGTATATCCCATCTACGTAGAGTGTGATATACTATGTATGTGTATTTGGATGGTAGCAATGTAGGTTGATTTGTGATGGGTGCACATATCTGGCCAGTAAGGCAATCACATCCAGTGAACTGATCTCTGTGTTCACATCGTGTTGGGACATATTTAGAAACATTTGAATCCTAAGGGCAACAATCAAGCCAGTAGTGAGGGATATCTTTGATTGAGGCCTGTTTTTCTCTGTGTATGAACCCATCCATCCTTCTGTGTGAGGCAACCGTACTCAATCCTAGATATCCATCAGTCATGGCCTGTTGGTGACCAAGGTACAATGGTTGATATTTGGTTCCCATGTGTATCCTGCAAACAGCGGCTGGTGTACCATCCATCCATAGCATCAGCACCCCTGTGGATCCATGTGGGAATCAGATGTGGGATATGTCATTTCAATTTAGAGAAAATGATTGCAGCCACAACACCAAGGCCTACTTCATCCACCTTTAATTCCATGGAATAGTATTCGGCCTGTGTGTTGCACATACAATCAGTTATTCTCTGGGACACTGTGATGTGTGACCTGATCCACCTTTTTTGTGATTCACTAAGCGGTGATATTGAACTGATGAAATGAACATGATGGTGACTTCTCCAGTGATCTCCTTTCCTCATTTCCAGTGTTTTCCATGGAGTATGTACAATGGGACCCTATCAACTTGATTCTTGTTTTTGCATATTCTCCATAGACTAACACTGGTATTGGTGAAGTGAGGGTGTGTGGGGGTTACTTTGTGTCCACCATCTCTTTGTCACCTCTTAGTGAATGTCCCCTGTGTAGCATGTGATCGTTGGCCTATTGACTTGTTTGTTGCCTGGTTAACCCTTTGAGTCCCAGAAGGGTTGCCAAAGCATTGTTGATCAATGCATTGATGATCCCTCTAGCACTCAAGGGGTTAGGTGCTGACTTCCCTGTGGGGACATGGGTGACATTGTGTGTAAACAGTGATGATATTTAACAGACAACATTTTGAACATAACGGTTTGTGTATTGTGTGTGATGAGCACAGCGACAGGAGGGTTGAAGTAGAACTGTGACAAGTTTGTCCCAATTTGGACCTTGACATTTGTCCTAGTGTTGTGTCCTGTTTTTAACCCTCAGGGTGCTGTGTTGGTGCAGTTGCATGGATGAGTGATGGGCATGTGTTGAGGTGTGACTGTGCGTGCAGCTGGTGTTGGTTGATGTAGTGTGTTGTTATGTAGTGTTGCACTTACCGGTAGTGTGGAGGCTCCACTCATCCCCAGTGTCAGCTCCTCCAACGACCCCCTCGATCAGGGTCGGGGACATGTTCTGCCGCACCATCTCCTCCCAGCCGCAGAAGGTGATAGTGACGGGTGGGCCACCTCCAGTGCCTCGGGCTTGCTTGGCGAGCTTGGTCATCTTGTTTTCACCACCCTCCGGCAGTCGCCCCATCTCTTTTTGATGGACTCCACGTCCCGCCTGCATGGAGCCACCGCATTGACCCGGCTGCAGATCTGGTTCCAGGCTGCCTTCCTCCTCGCTGACAGGCCAGGGACCTTCGCCGTAGGGTGGAGAACACTCTGCCTCTCCAGGACAGCTTCCAGGAGAGCTGTGTTCTCCTCCTTTGTGTATTTGGGGTCCCTGATCCTGCCCTCGTCATCTCCGGCATGGGATGATTCAGAGCCGGAGTGCCCTGCCTGGTCTGACCCTGACTGTGTGTGTTGCTCCCCAGCAACTACCCCTCGTCCCACTGCAGGTTCTGTCCCTGTCCTGCGTGTGCCTGCTCTTGTGGGCCGGGTCCCCCTCCGCCCTGTGGATCTCCCTCTCCCACCCCTGCTCTGCTCAGGGACACCCTCCTGACCTTCCTCCTCTTCCACTACTCTCCCCATCCCTCTCTCCTGTCCTCCTCTCCTGGCCATCACTCACCCACTCACACCCAGGCACTCCCACAGGCCCTCACAGACACACTAGATCCACTCACTCTCTGTCACACACTTTCACTCATAAATTCACACTGTAAAAATAAAATGTAAAATGTGTAAGGTGTTCTAAAATAAAAGGACTATGTGTATGTGTTTGTGTTTGTATGTGTGTATGTAATATGTGCAAAGGTGTGATATGTGTCGTATTATGTGCAATTCTCTCCTCTCTCCAAACTCCAAAACTTCTCTACCTCCAATGAATGCTCCTGTCTCTCTCTCTCTGATCACTATCCTGCGCTACTGGGTCCTGATATCTAGCTCTGAAGAACTCGATAACAGACAGTGTGTGACGGTTATTTTTGGGTATATATAGGTGTATTTGAAGTTTTTTGATACATTGGGGCTTTGTGATTGGCTGTGTGTTTGGATTTGTTTTTGTATCAATCAGGGTTGCTAGACAACGGCAGCTGTTATGTTACATGTTGTTTTGAGCAATGTTATCGTGTGATTCGGCCGCCCGTTGTGCATTAACATGAGCGGCAACGGCTTTTGTGTTAAATGTTTTGTGTGTGCCTATGCTCGATAGCTATTCTTGTAGAGTACCTATTGAATCTGCCGTAACTCATGCATTATTTGCAAGCGATGTGCCTTTTTCACTTAGCGGCTGGTTTAACGTGAGCCTTTAAATCTAGCTCTAAGTGTCTTTGTCCTTTGACCACAACACTAACTACATGCCAAAGTAACATTGGTACAATCATCCTTGAAAAATGACTGTGGTTTGAGATATTCTACCTGGGTGCAACACATGATATCAGTTCATTAAAGCCTCTGTTTTCAATAAAAGAAAAGGGAAGAATGTAAACTGCTAACATTTTGGCAAGTTTAACATTCCACAGGCATACTTTTTAATTATTTTTGTACAGATTTTGACTTCTTTCTAAGAACTTAGTAAGTTCTGAATTAATGACATGACTTTTGGAGGTGGTGGGGATGGTGGTGGCAATATGGGTAGGCACTCTATGACTTTTGTCATCGCCATAAACAAATTCAGAGTCATACTCCTTTGCAGTAGTAGGAGTGGAAAATTTTGGCACACTTACACATTAAAGTGTTAGTAATGTTCAAAAAAAAGTTTTTTGCATATAGAAGAGCTTAAAAAGCTGAGCTATATGCAAACAAATGTATCTCTCAAACCGTTATGGTTTAAGAGATACAGGCATTTAAAGTTCGCTGTCTCCTGCTGACTGCTGTAAAGCGGTCAGCAGGAGATTCGTGTCAGTTGACACTGTGGTGCTTCACAAGTGCCGCAATCTCGTTACTTACAAGGAATCCCGTCATTGGAATGGTCTAAAACGTGTGCCTGGTGTTCAAGTAACGAGATCACGGCACTCCTCAAGCGTCACGTGTCGACCGACACAAATCTCCTGCTGACAGCTTTACAGCTGTCAGCAGGAGACAGCGAACTTTAAACGCCTGTATCTCTTAAACCATAGCGGTTTGAGAGATACTTTTTTTGCATATAGCTCAGCTTTTTAAGCTCTTCTATATGCAAAAAAACTTTTTTTTGGACATTACTAACACTTTAACAGCACTTCTATTATGTACATCAGAGCCCTGGGAAGTTTTAGGAGTACTGCTGCTGCTAGTTGTGGCACCACTGACCTGTTGAAGGTATGTCTCACAGTCAAACCTGAGGTTGTGCTTCAGGTGGAAACACATTGAGGAGGTTCCTAGGTGAAAGCCTGCTTTGTCACCTTGCTCACATGCTTCTTACATAGGAATAAGATAGCAAAATGCTGTAACAATCTTAAATTAGGTCTGGATTTAATAGCTGGGGAGTGACTCTTGGGAGCGTAGTTCACATACGGTGTCCATTATGTGATTCCCTTGCAGTGGCCGAAGCCTAATTAAAGTTGCTGGATTAGGACTGTCAGGTCCTAAGGACATTAAAACCACTATTTAGTAGGAGGACTTACAAGTCCAATGTGGGCTATGGCCGAAAGGCAATCCTATATAATAATTCGCTAAGTTGTGTGTAACGCCCGACATGTGCAGTAGACACTGCTGCGCGTGGTGCAGTCATGCGCAGTACAGACTGCCCGCGCCGCGGTTGATACAGAGCTGGGCGCTCCGAAGGAGCGTCCAGCTCTGTATCAGCAGTGGCGCGGGCAGTCTCTGCTGCGTGTGACTGCCCCGCGACCGGCTACCAGAGGCACTGTGGCCCGTGTAACGGGCTGTTCAACTAGTTTTGAAATAAAGGACAAACAAATTATAAGCAGCAAGACCACTGAGCAAGAACCAGGAGGAGGACTGTGAAGTTCTAAGCAAGATATGACTGCAAGGCAAATCTGATGTAAAAAGCCAACAAGTTGCAAGCTGCAAGAATGCTGAGCAAGAACCAGCAGGAGGACTGTCAACCAAACCGAACCTGAAGTAGGAAGGTACTTCTAAGTGGGCTAGGACTGCTATGGAGGCTTCACCCCTGATCAGGAGGAGGTACTAGCCAGGAAACCAGACACAGAGTAGCTAACTAGTCATAAGAAACAATGACTCTGAGACTGCTATAATGTAATGTAGAGAACAGGACCACCAAATAAATAGAACCCTCCAAGGTTAGAACCAGGAGTGAATCAGATATAGCAGAATGACCCATCTGAAAGGCCGAAGGTAACAAGCTTCTGAGACTGCTAATATGCGGCGGGGATGCCGCTAGAACAAAGTCTGAACTATACTCTAGAAGCAAGTGGGATAGACCTGATGTATAACTTGTGAGGTGCTTGTTTCCAATAAGGTAGCCAGGAAGGAATGTCAGAATATGTAATATAGTGAGTAATGGTGCAGCTCTGATATACCATATACAGCGAAGTACAAATGATAAGGCAAAAAGAGGTGGTCAGGGTCAGGCTGAGTCAAAACCAATAAGCAGTCTGAAAAACTGAAGCAAGGTACAAAACAAGGGAAAGACACAAATCAGAGTCAGGAGCAAGTAACAGGAGTCAGAACTGAAGGCAATGAGTGAAGATGGTCTGTACTATCAGTAAGAGTGAAAGGGGAAGCTTAACTTTTGGATCCTGAGTGAAGTATCTTCATACTCTCATAGACTGTGAGATTCCTGAGAGGCTGCTACTACTGGGGATAGATGTTGTTGAATTACTACTAGGTGTTTCTAGAGCAGTAGAGGCACTCAGCGTTAAGGCTGCAGATAATAATAACCTGTTTTGTTGCTGGTTGCTCAACAATATTATTGTTGAGACATGGAAGCAGTGATGAAGCTGATCATGACTGACAAAATGACTGTACTTTTTGCCATCTTTGCTTTTCCAGGGTCAGAATTTCCAATTGTTTTCTCAAATAGTTTATAGAAAGGCACAGTGCTCTTTTTTAGTGGTGGAAAACGGAGCCTTTGCCTTTCAGCTACCTTTCTAGCCATGTCATCATCTCTCTCACTCTCAACTGCATCTGTATTTGAAGAGGAGGATGCTGGAGGGCTATATTTTAGATCTTCATCATCATCTTCCCATTACTTTTATATTTCTCTAGGCTTTTAGAGGTCTCAAACAATTTATTTTTACTTTTCTCCTTTGAGGGATTTTCACAATGTTAGATACTAATTTCAGGACAGGTGCTTTGTGCTTGTTTATCTCACTGTCAGATGCATTGGTTGGTTGAGCTTCTAAACCTTATTCCACTATGCCTTCAACACTGGAATGTGACTCGTAATCTTCTGTGTTTTTAGTTTTTAGTTTATTAATAGTACTGTTGCTGGTGCTCATGAGGAGGGGGATCGCCATTATTTATTGCACATGCTGCAGCAACCATGGCTGCAGTCAGTTTTTGGACTACCATTTAACTCACACATACCTGTACTGTTCCTAATGGTTTCTCCTTCCCCCTACCCCTTGCGTGTTTGCTGGACACTACTGTGTGCCTTTACTGTAAAGTACACAATAGAACTGATTGGGTGTGATGTCTTGCCTTGGAGCTCTACACACTACTCTATCTCATCTAGTATCAGTCTTCCTCAGAATCAGATCACAAAAGGCCCCTGTCTCTGTCCAAATATTTTGAATTTATATTTTATCCCCTTAAGAATGGCCCATCGTGCATGTAGCCATCACTTAAGGACCACAGACCACTTTTTTTTCTGCATCTGGTTCAGGGCTCCCAAATGGCATGCAGTGGGGCAGGGAGCCCTGAATTCTAGACAGTCCTGGCACATCATGGGTCCTTAATGCAAATCTACCCATGACGTGCCAGGACGGTCAAAGCTTGTTAAGGGGTTAATTAACTGTCTCTCCAATCTCTATCACTATCAAAAACCACTAAAAAACATACTCCCAGTTCAGCTACCTCTTTCCCCACACTCCCCTAGGACATAGATAACAGCTAGATCAGGAAAGAACTTGGATCACAGCTGACTGTGTTTAGTTGTTCACACAAAATTTGGGGGTATTTGGGGTAAACCTCCTTTGCTCCTTTCTCACACCAGCAGACTACTCTATGACAGATATAACATCCAAAGTCAGTCACACAGAATTCTGGGGTATTTGGAGTAAACTTCATTTGCTCCCTTCTCATAACCCAGAATCCCCTGACAGAGATAACAGGCAGATGAAAAAGGAACTTAACTCAGAGCTGCCTGTGTCTACTTGATCACACAAAAATTTGGGGTATTTGGGGTAAAATATATTTGCTCCCTTCTCACACCCACAGACTCCCATGATACAGAGATAACAGCCACATCAGGAAGAAACTTGGAACAAGGCTGCCTGTGTCTTCCCAGTCAGTCACACTGGATTTTGTGGTATTTGGGGACAGATAGATGATAGATAGATAGATAGATATAGATAGATAGATAGATAGATAGATAGATAGATAGATAGATAGATATAGATAGATAGATATAGAGACAGATAGAAAAATAGAGAGAAATAGAAAAACATATAGGGAGATATATAGGGATATAGATAGATAGATAGATAGATAGATAGATAGATAGATAGATAGATAGATAGATATTATACAATAATCACTTCTCCATAACCATATGCATTTGCCACATTGTATAAACTGTTTTTATGTTTGAAAATAAAGTGCTAGATGCTGTTGGAAAACTACCCCCAAAAACCTTATGCCACCCATTGCCACCCACTAGTGATATTCTGGCATTTGCTACTGATGTCAGTTCTGCTGCTGGGTCATCAGAATGATTAGGTTGCTTCATAAGACTGGAATCAAGAGCCTTGACAGGTGGTTGTACAATGATGGTTCCACCTCTCACTAGCCCAATTGCTGCTGAGGTAGTAGAAGGGCCACAAAAAGTCCCCACCTCTTCAGGTGCATCTGGTTAGAAGTTTGCTGCTTATATTTCTTCCCCTGCTCCTCTAAAATCATGGGAGTGTTGGAATGACATGACAAGAACAGAGGGTCCCCTGCTGTCATACTTGTCTTCACCTCAAAACTCAAACTGACCAGGCACTGCCAGCTGACATGTGCTGCTGTAGATACTAGTATCCATTTTCATGGGTTATTTTTCCATCATAAATGTCAAAAATAATGAAAACATTAAAATACTTAAGAAATTACTTTTCTGCTTAGTGTATATTAAGGGGTTGTAGTAATATCAGTTTCATGCAAATATTGGTGCTGGAATTGATATTTTAGTTCTGCACCTGTCTAACATCAATTTACAAACCACTTACAATGAAATGTGAGGTCTTTAACCAAGGAAAGGGCACTGGTGATGTTTAAGGTCCTTTTGGGTATTTCTTTCCTCTGCACCTTGTTTAATGCTGTGTGCTGACACTATAGGGCAGGTGTTTGTAGCTTTCTTGCATTACAGTCTTAATTATAGCATATTGTGTGGGCTGGTTTGCACTAAAGCAATCATTTGCACTAGTTCATATCAAGAAATACAGCTGCATGATTACCAAGCCTATGTCCTACTGCAAAGAACGAGCTGTACTGCCAGATTTGTGCATTAAACCCAGCTGGAGAATGACAGTTGTTCCAATTCAGTTATTTTACCACTAATATGAATCTTTAATGCTTAAACCCATCAGGTTATAAACAAGTTCAAAAAAATATTTGTTTAATATTTCTGATAGCAATAAACATTTCATTTTAGGATTTATATTGTTATTAAATCATATTAATTAAATAAAAATAATAAAAACTTAAAATACCTTAATATGTTAGTAAGAATGAAACCACAGGCAGAAAGTTCAGTTGGTACACACGATATCCTAAATAATGTCCATAAATGAATGACACTTCTCAAAATGCGTTGAATGTGGAACACTATTTTGCAACATTTAATCCAGTAGAGGAAGTTTACATCTCTTAATGTTCATACATGAATGTCACTAAAGTAATAAATCATTGATATTTATTTTGCTTTATACATCATTTTTTTTTACCACTCGAACTGCCAAAATCACATTTTACATGTGCTGTCACAAGCTGAAATTAGATGCAGTCATCAGTGTTATTATGTTTGCTGTTGCTGAGATAGGCAGAATATTGCATTTCTATTTCACTTTTCTCAACACTATACAAGTTTGTCTAAAATTAAGACATAAAATTGCATTTTATTGCTGTTCAGAACAAATCAAAATTTGAATAGATGTTATTATTAGCAATACACATTTTTTTTGCAACGTGATAAAGGCAATAGCTACACATATGCAAGGTTCAGAAAATAAAGTCTGCTTGTCTGATGAACTATTTATGCATTTCTTTCTAATTAGGAAGCAGCTACTATATGTCAGCAACATTAAAATATGGTTGGAAAAGAGAAAAATGTATTATCTTACTGTTATTTTCTTTTCCTAGGAATAAGCCCTGGCAACATTCATCAAATGGTTATGCTTCTTCCCAGCTGATAAGAAATGAAATATTGTATAAATCACTGATCATCTTCACCTGCAAAGATTTCAAGCTGTAGCCAAGGGTTTGAATATTTGGTGAATACTGTCATGGACCAATGCCAGGAAAAGAAAATAATGGTAGGTTAATATAATTTTCTATTCTCCTTGTCACCCATGGCAGCTAATTACCATACGGTACCTAAGCATATCCTCCAAATTGGTAAAGGATCAAATAAAGATAGCATCATCTGAAAAAAAAATAAAAAGGAACAATTATACAGAAGACCAGGAGCCCAGGACTCCTCTAGCAAAGTTAGCTGTCCTGGATGCATATAAATATAGCATGTAGTGTTTCACAAGAGTAGATATGGAAGACCTAATTGCCATCTTGCAGCTGTCTTCCATCCAGAAAGTAGACACTACTCTATATGAACATGCCTTGACATCCTATGGGGCTAGAACCTGTTTGGCATAGTAGGCTTTCACAATGCCTGACACAATCCATCTGCTAATTGTAGATGCAGCTTGACATTTCCTGTAGCCTGGTGGAATAATAAAGAGCCTGGCTAGTTTTTTTTAAGGTTAATTTCCTTCCTTGTATATCTTTAGGAATCTTACTAGGTCCAGGTTCTTTCCCTCACACTGTTCTTACATATCTCTACCTTGATGAAAGGCAGATAGAACAATGTTCTGTGTCAAGTGGAAGGTAGACAATATATTCTACAGGAATTCAGGTATTTCTTGTAGGGATGGGTGAAAGTTGTCGCCGTGTTCCCGCAAATAAATTTCACTAAAACCACTTTGTTATCCACTTTTTCGTGGGAAAATCCACTTTAAAACTAGCACTTAAAATTTTCACATCTTTCACACATTGGCCAAAATCTTTCACCGTTTTTTCAGTGGCTAGAAAGTTTCCATCCATTGATTTACGTTGTTTTCGCATTTCCTCTATAAAAACGTGATGTTTTTGCATAAGGCAGACACAATAGAAGCAGCTACAGAGCGAAATAGACGTGCTGTGCTGTTCTGCTGTGATATTTTGTCAAAACTGAGGCAGGAAAGGCTCATAGTGACTGCTATCACTATAAGCAGGTTTAAAACTAATAAAGGGAGGAACTGGAAGGACCCTTATTATGTGTCCACTGAGTCTGAGGAGGAGGAAGAAGTGACTAGCAGTACTGAACCAATGCTGTCCAGTCCCCCTAAATCACCCCAAGGGATCTTGGGGAATATAATGAGAAGGGAGGGAGAAAAGGGAATGGGAAGGGAGGGAGAAAAGAGTAGTACTAGTGAGAGTGGTCCCAGTGCCACCATTGCTGTTCCTGCAGCCACTAGTGTTGTACCTGCTGCCAAACATGCTGCCTCTGCTGCCAGTGTCACCACTGGTGTACCTGCAGCCACTAGTGTTGCCCCTGCTGCCAGTGCCACCATTGCTGTACCTGCAGCCACTAGTGTTGTACCTGCTGCCAGACATGCTGCCCCTGCTGCCAGTGCCACCATTGCTGTATCTGCAGCCACTAGTGTTGTACCTGCTGCCAGATGTGCTGCCCATGCTGCCACCAGTGCTGTACCTGCTGCCAGTTCTGAACCTGCTGCTAGTGCTGAACCTGCTGCCGTTGCTGAACCTGCTGCCACCAATACTTTGCCTCCTGCTAGTTTTTCTTGTAGTACTGGGGGGGGGGGGGAGAATTATGCCAAGTGTGACAGCAAGGAATCCTAAATCACAGTTGCCATTCCCAAGCAGTCCTGCAGTGCTAGTACTACTGCTAAGGTCCAGCAGCTTGTTAGTGTACGGAGTGAAGGAAGGGGTAATCAACAATATCCTCATATTACTTGTGACTTTGAGACTGAGGCGGAAGACTCTGCAGCTGAACTTGATGAGGTTGGTGTTAGTAGAAGTAGCAGTAATGATGAAGTAGCCAGAGTGGTAGGGGAAACATTTGACAGCATCCAGACTAGCGGTCAAGGGAGCCCACACCATTCCTCTGACCCTGGGTCTGGGAATCCTCCCCCTTCTCTTCACTGTGGTGTCCAGGTGGAATATGATCCTGAAGAGGCCAGAACTGGTGTTGGGGGAGGAGAGCAGGCTCAGAATTAATACCACCACTACCAGCAGGAGCACAGATCAGCAGCCTATGCCTGCCTGCTGTTACTGCTGCTAGTCTGCCTTCTTCTTCAGGTCAAAAGAAAATGTCAAGTGTCACATTGCTCGTCACCTCCTCCAAGCAGCAGTGAGATGTCTGGAATAGAGCAGCAGCAACAACAGCATGTAGGGACTAATGGTGGTGGTGATGATGATGCTGGAGAAGCTCAGGTGGACATTGATGTCCTTTTTAGAAGAAACTGAGAAGGAATGGGAGACAGGGATGAGGATGGACATCACCACCACCACTAGCAATGACATTTTGGAATTAGAGGAATTTGCAACTGCTCTAAGGGTGAATAGGGTAACATGAATGCTGAACAATATGTTGTCTCCTGGGTGCTCAGATTTGGGATATTGCAGACAGGGCAGACAGATTATTTGGAGGGGCTAGGAAGGATCCAGCTGTCTGAGTACATACTGGTACCAATGACAAAGTTGGAGGAAGATGGAAGTCTGCTGACTGGCCTGGCTGAGAACCCACTCTGTTGCTGACTGATCTGGCTGAGAATCCGCTCCGTTGCTGACTGATCTGGCTTAGAACCCGCTCCGTTGCTGACTGATCTGGTTGTGAACCCTCTCCATTGCTGACTGATCTGGCTGTGAACCCTCTCCGTTGCTGACTGGCCTGGCTGAGAACCCGCTACGTTGCTGACTGACCTGGCTGAGAACCCACTCTGTTGCTGACTGATCTGGCTGCAAACCCTCTCCGTTGCTGACTGGCCTGGCTAAGAACCCGCTATGTTGCTGACTGATCTTGCTGAGAACCTGCTGCATTGCTGAATGATCTGGCTGAGAAACCGCTGAGCTGCTGACTGATCTGGCTGAGTTTCCTCTGACGTAGAGCTGGGCTGGCGCTATCATTTACATTGTCGACCTTGGGCTGAGCACTTGTTGCTGTAGCCGCTCATACTGGTCTAACCGCCCCTGGCGGTGTGCACATGCGAAGTACCAGTTCCATTCTGTCTCAGTTCGGACTGTGCCACTCTTGTTACCTGTACGTGTCCTCTGTTCCGATTACCACTAGCTGGACTCACTCCCTGTGGGAGTTGCAGGCATTCCTCTGGGCACATTACCTCCTGAACCTTCCGGTACCTAGATCCTCTAGGCTGGTTCACTGTCTCATCCTGCCATCTGCAGCATGTACTAGGACACCTGTTGCCTTCCATGATCTGTTGCTTCCGATCCACCCCTAGTGTTCTAGGGTCTCTGTTGCCAGTAGCGGTTGCCTTGGTCCTTCCGTTACCCTAGTTTCCTAGAGTCC
Source organism: Rhinophrynus dorsalis (assembly GCA_037306005.1). Lineage (NCBI taxonomy): Eukaryota > Metazoa > Chordata > Amphibia > Anura > Rhinophrynidae > Rhinophrynus > Rhinophrynus dorsalis. Next base: position 304,070,355 of record CM074720.1, on the reverse strand, counting down.
TAGCTGCCAGTATCCTCTATGGGGCTCCGTTTGACCCTTGCGTTCCTGGGTCTTTGTTGCCAGTTGTCTCCCTCTGGACTCCTAACGTTCTAGGGTCCCTGTTGCCAGTGCCTGTGCTGCATTGCCTCCATTCATCCCTAGTGATCTAGGGTCCTTGCTGCCAGTAGTCTGAGTCGTGGGCCTCCAATACTCCTTTGGGTTCTAGGCCTCAGTCCATCATCAGCAAGGTGCTGCCTCCTCTTCACCCTAGCCCGCTAGGGGTCTTGCTACTCTCAGTACACCTCCCTCATATTGTGCATACTCTGCCATTGTGTATTGTACTGTACCTGTACTGTGCTTTTGGGCTTGTGTGCATATTACATTATTGCCGTCTGTATTTTATTTCAATAAAGTTATTTTAACCTTACTAGTCTTGTCTGAGTGTTCATCAAAAACCGTGACAGACCTCCATCCTAATGTTTTCTGAAATACTACCAGTGCCATTGGCCAGAGCAGGTAGGCAGAGGGAGCTCAGGGAGCTAAAGGCATGGCTTAAGTATTGGTGTCAGAAGGAGGGTTTGGGGTTTTTAGAACACTGGGCTAACTTTGGTCTTGTGTAAACTCTGTATGAAAGTGTTGGATTGAACATAAATGGTAAGGGACCCACTGACGGCATTGGCTCTCTGGGTCAGCTCAGCTGGGAGTTGCTAGACAGCCACATCAGCATCATCATGTTTCTCCATGTCACACCGTTGTGACGTCAGCTGCCTCATCTATATAACTCGGTGGCACAGGTGAGCCAGTGCTCAGTTATTCGAGTTGCTCCTCTCCTGCATTTTCTCATCCCACTCTGTTGTCTAAACTGACCTTGGCTTTGGATTACTGACCTGCCTGCCCTGACCTTTGCTTTGCAGAATTTGACGCTTGAGCTACCTGACCTGACTTCTGCCTGGACCTGAACTTTGACCCTTCAGTTGCCTGCCCTGACCTTCTACCTTGCCTGAACCAGTTATCTCAGGCTGGTCTTGCGCTCAGCTCCCTGTGGACCTCAGGTACCCTTTATTTGTATATATTATATATATATATATATATATATATATATATATATATATATACACACACACACATATATTTGTTGGGCCTAGATTACCTGTACTGGGTCTCCAGCCTAACATCCGGTTGTTTCTGCTTCTTTCAGAATATCTCTGAGCTGCTTGAGCATACTCGTTGTGGCCCTCTCTGCTTAGAGTGGCATTCCTTGCAATGCACATTTCCCCTTTTTACACATAGGCGCTAACACCCACCATGCTAGGGGATAGAATGCTAAGAAGGTTGGAGGAACTTTTAAACTAGGGGAGGGTGTAGCTAGTAAAAATGAGGTAGATAGAATAGGCAGGACCTGGGTACGACTAACGTTTCATGGTGGTGGTGAAAGATGTGTAGCTAAATGTAGCTAGTATAACTGAAACATGGGGAATGATACACATGAGTGGGCTATAAATATAGATGGCTATTCCCTATTTTATAAGAAACAGGAGATGATGGGGAAGTGTGTACTTATTTATAAGCAGACATAAATTCACCTTTAAGGGGAGATATTTGAGAGGAAACTGGTCATAATGTGGAGTCCTTGTGAATAGAAATCGAGGCTAATTGTGGTGTAAAAGGTAGAAAAAAAAGGTGTTGGGTATATGCTACAAACCACCTAATACTGATGACAATGTTGAGGCCCAACTGTTATTGCAAAATATAAAAGCTGTTCATCTTAGGTATACTATAATTATATCACAAATTATTTCACAAATGCAAACAAGAAATAAAGTATTGGACCTAGTGATAACAAATAATGTAGGCATGGTGGGAAAACATTTTGGAAACAGTGATTGCAACATGGTTTAAGATCAGAAAAGCACAAAAAACGATTGCGCTAAAACCTAGTGCGAATACAAACAAATGGATACCATATCCTCAGGACAAAGCCTTCTATAAGTATAAAACACAGGCGTATATTACAATGCAAATATAAATAATATATCTCTAAATATAAATAAGTGTGCAATCAATCTTCACTTATCTGTCAATACAGTCAACAAAGTTCATGTAACATCCAATCTCTCCAATACAATGAAATATGGTGATATATGATGAGAATAAAATAATAGTCATTCAGTACACTGCAATCACATGGTGCTTATGCTGCTTCCTATATGGCCTCGTCCGTACAATAGGAAAATCTAGATGAAAAGGAGTGCAAAAAAGAACACAATCTAAAAGCAGTGTTTATTCTTATTGCAAACATCTCACACACAAAGTACAGAATTGCACTTACAGGATTCTCCTACGGATATATGCTTATCTCCCTCCCGGTATTGGGACTTTTTTTGTTACAACCTCAGTGCTGTATATACAAGGGCTTGGATCAGCATACAGCCATTTCTCCTTCCTCAGTTTTCCACTCCAGTTATCAAACTAATCACCACTATTACTTCTCAGAGGTGCATTAAGAGCTGACGCCACTATCCTATGTCCAAATAGCGGAAGTGAAATATAATTACAAGGCACCCGCCGAGAGGGACCAAGTATCCTCCGGATATATATAAAATGTTTTAAATGAAATACCCAAAGCGTATCACTGGTCTATCTGCCTGCTTCATCAGGGGTTACAGAGAGCTGACTGATTGCACGTTAAATACTATCCCATTACTCCTATCCTCATTACCATAACGTTTCATACGTACTTAATTATCTTCATTAAGGAATAGCCTGTCGGCTCTGTTTCAACATACTGACCCCAACTGGACTTCTCCATAATACCAAAGCGACCTAATACAATACAAAAAAAATACAAAAATCTACCCCACCCTAGACAATTATAAAAACCAATGTGGTTAAAGAAAAAAATGGCAAGGAAGAAAAAGGCATCTAAACTATTTAAGTCTGGAGGAACAGAAAACTATTTCTTGAAATACAGGGAGTACAAAAGAGACCTCAAAAAGGCAATTAGGTTAGGAAAAATATATAATGAAACTCGAATTGTAGAAGAGAGGAAGACTAACACAAAAAGTTTCTCAAATACATAAATAGTAAAAAAATGGAAGAGGGAGTGAACTGGACATTTCAAAAATGAGATGGGTAAATTAATAAGAGAGGATAAGAAAATGGCCGATGTTCTAAAAACTTTCTTTGCATCATTATATACCAGAGAACAAGAAATGGTAGAAGAGCCTGAGAAGTAACAAATAAAACAATACCATTTTAAGATATTGGGTTAACACAAGAAGAGATCATGGGAAGATTGGACAAAATGAAGACTGACAAAGTTCCTGCTCTCATAGAGTACTTCAGGAACTAATTGCAGTGTTAGCAAGACCACTCTTTTTACTCTTTAAATACTCACCACAGGCTCAGTGCCACTGGATTGGCACTGTTTGCCTTTATTTAAGAAAGGAACTAAAACAGAACCTGGGAATTATAGACCCGTGAGTTTGACCACTGTACTAGGAAAACCGCTAGAAGGCAAAAGGAATTATATTCAGGATAACACAGTGGAAAACAAGATTATTAGCAGGAATCAACATGGCTTTATGAGGAACAGATCTTAACAAACTAATCTTTTGAGCTTCTATAAAGAAGTATGTAGCAACCTAGGTATTGTTAAGTGGTAGATATATAGTAGTATATTAAGATTATTCAAAGGCATTTGATACAGTGCCATGGGGTATAAATAAGGAAATTTTGAGGTAGAGCAACTGCCAAACAAAATGGACACATGAGCTGTGAGCTGACTGCACAGCGGTATTAGCTTTTGGTTTTCCAGCATAGCAGACAACCTGACTGTAGCAGCATTCTACTGGATCCTGTTCCTGGCTCCCCCATTTTCCCAGGAGATGAAAAAACAAGATCCTCTAAAATCACAGCATCCACAAGTACACCTTCTTCACCTCTGAGATGAGAAAGGCCCTGACTACAACTATGGTTGCAAGTTCCAAGACAACTTGCGAGACAACCTCAGCAAATGTGTTCACACTGGTTACGACAATGCCTCACCAAGGAAGATATAAGTCATCTCTCTACAAAAGAGGACATGAAACTCATCCTGTCTGAAATTAAAGATATGGTGAGGCTTGAGATGTTGGAACTAAGGAAGAACGTTTTCCATCTGGGTACTATGCACTACTATGCACATGTGGATGATGTACTTTTTGTGTGTCATGACTAGGGATGGGAGAACATTTTCTGAGAAAAATGGCACTTTCCGCTTGGCGAGAAATTTCCCTCTCCTCCCAGGGTGGATGCAGTTTGTCAAGGTCCCACCAATCACACCACACCACTTGGGATTTGACATCACGAGTATGTGCCAGTGTCACTTAAGCAGGAAGTAAGTGTTGTGTGCAAAGGACAAATGCACTCTGCATGCTAACACATTTTAAAAGGTATATGTTGCTGTAGGACTCAACTTTGACTTCCAGCTACTTATTTCTCAACTAAAACCCTCAGAAGAAGTAATATTGTGCTGGAAATGTTGCACCATATTAAACATAGGAGAAAAATGTGTTGGACTGGGTGAAAAATGTGTTAGAATAGGAGACAATTTTGTTGGAATAGGCAAAAAAAAATTGCTGGAATAGGCAAAAAGGAGGAAAATTTTGTTTTGAAGAAAAGGCGAAAACTTTTGCAAAAAAGAGAAAAATCGTCATGCGAGAAATTTTTCTCACTTTTTGCCCCACCCTTAGTCATGAGTTGACCATGCTAAGCTGTGTTTCCATGATTCGTGTGAGTGCACCAGTGGCTGTAGTGTGATGTCTGTTGTGTTGACTCACCTAATAGCCACCTTCTTATATAGGTACCACTCTCAAAGTCCCTGTGGATGGAGGAGTGTGTGGATATAGGAGTCATGTCAGCTGTTGGGATATTTGGCACAGACATGGGTTGCCCTCATTGTGACATTGACATGGGTTACCCTCATTTTGGCATCACAAAATTGATGTAGTGGAATTTTTTTCTGTTCTTGTACACATGTCCCTCTTGTGTTGGAGCTTTTAGTCACACATGTATACAGTCTATGGCACCCATGACCCTGGACATACCTCCCCTTGTGTAGAACTGCAGTTTCACATGTGGATATAGGTCCTGGACTTCCTCTTGAGGGCTGCCAACACCTGAGTCAGTGCCCCTGAACACATGGGCTGGGACACACCAGTTGCATATGCTTCTGTGGGCTGAAAGGATCCATTTGCCATGAAATGGATGGCACACGTGAGCTTCCTGCAATCCGGATAGAGCACGGTTGGTGTGGTAAATAGGGTCAATGTCACCTTTGATCTCCTAATATAACTGGATGATACTGTGGGACATAAACATATACCTGTCTTTGACTTTATCGTCTGTTATTCCCAGGATGGTGACCCTTGTGGGTAATATCCTGGGTCTGTGCGGATGTCTGTCAATCCTGTGATGCTCCGCAGGTCCCTGTCGCAGCTGTGGGAGATCCAATTGTGGCAGCTGTGGTGCTGCTGACAGTTGTGGTTCCCCAGGTGGAGATGAGCTCTTGTCAGACTGTCCAGCTGGAGCATCAGCATCAACAGATGTACTTGGGGGAGGAAGGTGATCTGTAGCCCTCGCACATCTTCGTTTCCAATGTCATTGCAGAAATAGCTATGCAAACATACTTCTGATCTCTCTCTCTCTCTCTCTCTCTCTCTGTCTTTCTCTCTCTGTCTCTGAGTTGTCTCACTATATACACACCACATATGAGTATGGTGAGATGTCCCTTGAAGACATAATTGGGGTGTTGTCCAGGTGCAGTAATGAGGTTTGGCTTGACCAATGGGAGGGTGTGTGCTGTCCATGTAGGTGTGTGACTGTGTGTCTCTTGTTGTTTGTGTGATTTGTTGTAATTGCTGTGTAGCTGTCAGGTGCATGTGAGATGTTGTCAGGTGTATGTTGTGTCTCCATTGTCTATTGATGTTGCTTGGTTTGCTCTGGGATTGACAGGTGTGCTTTTTGTGTATTAACGCCTGTTGTGATGGATTCTGTTAGGATGCTAAGTGTAGCCATTGTAACTGGCTGTTTGCTAGGTTTTTGTTGCTTGTCCATGACTTGTTTGTAGGACATTGGCATTGTTTGTGTTTTTGCTTGGCTTTGCAGGGGTTAATTTTGCCATTGGTATATTTGTGCTATATGCCATGTGTTGTGTGAGATGCTGTTTTTCTACTTGCTTTTGTCTGACTGTGGTTTTTATTATCTGTTGTGTGGTTTACAGCCAACAATACTGGGTCTTACATTTCTAAAAGTAAAAAGTATCAATTTGTCATCCATTAGCACTACCGTACACAATTGAATGTCTCTGAGGATGGCTGTTTCAGTGTCCTCAATGGGAGATATGTTTTCGTCTAAAACTGCCCTTAGCTGTTGTTAGGACATCTAACTGAATCAATTACCTGCTTACAAAACTGCCATTGGATGTTTTTTGGGGGCATCAAGGGTAATTGAATCAAGGCCTTAGTCTTGTTAGGCCCAAGCCCTGAAGAAACATTAATGTGTAAGACTTTGGCTTGTTAGTGTCACAAGCCCAGAAGCCCTGAAGAATCAGTTATAATTTTTTGCAATCAAGCTTAATAGGTTCATGAACCCTGAGGAATAAGTTATAATATTTGTACTCAGGTTTGTTAAAGTTATCATTTTTTGAGGAAAAAAAAAGCCCTTCTGACCTAGTGTAAGAAGGTCATGTTACGGTGGCCAGTGGCAAATTCCCCGGTGTCATTGTGGCATTTGCAACTTCTGTTTTTGCTGCTACTGCTGTGTTTTTTTCAGCAATAGGATGATAAGGGAGCTCCACTTCTAGCTCCAGTGATGCGCCTGAGACAGTAAAAGAACTGCAACTAGCCCCCACCACTGGTATATGCGGAGAAAATAAGTTGGCAAATAATGCTTCACCTCCTACCCCTCCTCCAAAATCATGTTTTTTTGTCAGAATATACATTTTTCCATTGAGTGCAGGAAGGAACTGTGCCTTTCATCAACAACTTCAATGTGCAAAGTTTGTGTAGGAAACAGGGAGAGGAGTGGGAACAATGGACACATCTGCACTCACATCAAACAGCTGGCACAACTGAAAGCAAACACCTTGATGTTTAAGTCCGCAATGTGAAATCATCACCCCAGAAACCAAATACTGCTGCTGTCACTATGCTCCCTGCTAAAGACACTGACAATTTGAAGCCTTAATATTAATAATAATGATGAGCCCTCCCTGCCACCAGCTTAGCGTATTCTGCTTGATGGAATCTCCTAAGATGCCACTTGATGCCCTGATTATCCTCCACCACATCTGTGGTCAGCGCACCACACAGTGTGCAGTGGGTGAACATGAACTGACACATCCTGACATCTACAGAATGACTGTCAGCTGGTGTGGGAGGTAACTATGCATGAGGTGGACTGCCAGAAGTCTTCTCAGGCCCTGACCCTAGCATCAGAGTGTGATGTTTCGCTAGCCATCAAACTTTCAGGCTCTGGCTGGGTTTCTCTATTCTTCCTGCTCTATGATATGCACATCACCTCTTGTTGTCTTTGGTGAGAGTTAGGGTGTACAGCAACAGTGGTGTTCAATTTAATTGGTTGGGGGTTGGCGTTAACATGCTTCACATAAATGTCATGGTGTCTGTGTTTCATATGTGTTATGAGGGCAGTTGTGCCAAGGTGTGTTCCCTCCTTTCCCCTTTTCAGTGACTTCTGACAAATTGTGCATAGTGCCATTGCTGATGACTGGACTTTGCCTGCCCCAAGAGGGAAAATAGTCCCACACACAGGACCTCACTGGGGGGAAAATGTGCATAAGAATGGCCTCTTTCTTCTTCTCCTCCACAATCCCTTTCACGGGCTGGGGCAGTGGATGGTTATGCTGCTGGTGCCTCAGAATCACAAATAAAACTAGAAGCAGGAGAAGTACTAATGCTGGCAAGTGGAACCTGTCCTAGCCAATGTCTCTTCCACCCCAGCTGCTCCACCATCACCCTCATCATAACCACCATCACCAGTCCCTCCTTGCTGCTGCTCTATGATGATGACAAATGCAACAGAGGATTCCCTACTATCATACATGCCATCTCTAGAGTTGAAGAAGACAGATTGGCAGCACTAGTGGCAGACACTGGGTATCTGATATGTGCTAAGTGTGGTATTACTGCTGCTAACCAGTTCTGCCTTCCTCAGTATCAAGTCCCAGAGGCACAATGCTGGGCAAGGTGAATCACAGGGTCAATGGGATGTAGTGGGCTCACTTGACTGCTTGTCTGGCTGCTCAGGTCTCTTTCCATCTCAGCAGGGAGATCAACAACAGTCATGCTAGTCACATAAGCTGCTTCACTAACAGTAACAACATCAACTTCAGAATCAGATTCATCACCATCAACCCCTCCCTCACTCCCAACACTCTGAGTCTCTACTTGCTGCTTGGTAGTAATAGTGGGACTGCTTGTGGATGGCAAATGTGACTTAGGGTCCCTGTGGCCAAACCTACCACCACCACCCCCTCCTGAGTATCACAACAAGGCACACTGGCAGTAGTAGCAGCAGGCACAGGTAGCTGACCTGTACTGCTCACACTGTTACTCACGTCTTCCTGTGCCGGTGTCTGTGACACTATTTTCTCCCAGATCCCAAGAGACAGTGTTAGGGGACTGGGCATCATTAGGTCTGGGGAAACAGGGCTCCCAGACCCTTCAATGCTTTTTTTTCATCCAGATGTTCATAGTGATAGCACACACTATGAGCCTTTGCTGCCTTAAGTTTTCATACTTTAGTACTGCAAAACAGCCTAGCTGCATGTGCGGTGTTTCACTTCCTGGAAAGTTTTGCTGCAAAGTACATGTAAGTAAAACATCTGTAGCCATTGAAAAAAAATAGTGAAACATTTTTGGCAATAGTCAAAACAGAGAAAATGTTATGGGTTTATTTAAGGCAGATTTTCGTGACAAAGGGGACAAAGCATACGTTTTTGACAATTTTTTTTTCCGGGAACATAACAGGACCTTTCACCCACCCCTATTTATAACACTGAATCACATGATGATGTCAAAAAATAAAAAAATACAACCTACAATGTGGCAGATGTGTATTCTAATGGTGGGGGACTGGAGTGGTGTCACTGATGTGTGTGTGTGTGTGTTTGTGTGTATATATATATATATATATATATTATTTATTTATTTATTTTTTTTTCCATACAGCGTTTTTTTTTAACATCATCATGTTTGTGTAAAATGTAAGTGATCCTTCTTCTCAGATTACTGATACATATTACTTATTGGTTATAGCAGTGGTCCCAAGTCTGCTAGATAGTAGCAACCTCCTCCTCCCCTTTTTTATATGTGCTGCTGTTAATACATTTGGCCTAGCTTTCTCTGTCATAGTGTTACGGTTTTTTAGGACACTCAGACCAGTATGTGAAATAAAACACAATTTTATTAGAATAACAATAATGCAAACGATCGCCCTCTAGTGGCGGTTGAATAGACACACAGTGAAGACTGATATGTTACAAGAGTTAATGCACAATATAGGTGACATGCACAATTACTATGCAGATAATGGTGATCTCTACCCCAAAGGGTTAAGAGCTAAACACAGTCAGTCTCAGATGTGGTGGTTTGGCAGGCCTGGGTGTTAAAAGGAGGTGCTGATAGAGACAGTCCACAATGTACTGGAATCGTAGATGCCTAGCCAAAGTGACCGAGTAGTAAACAGAACAGAGATCCAAATAGCCCCCGCGGGCGTACCTACTGGAAAACTGCTTCTGCGAGTGCAAGTGTGAATAGCCCCCACAGGTGTAACGGAAACCGGCCTGCAATGCAAGAGCTGACTAAGCCTGTTCAGACTTAACCGGGTACCAGTAGTGGTAGTGCTAGAGCCAATAGCCCCCACGGGCGTATACAACGGAATCTGCCAGAGCTGAAGCCTTCCCTCTAATGCCACTCTGCTTTAAAAGATATCGCCCAGTAACAACGAGAAGGGAGAGCCTATGGCGCCCAACCGGCCCACAATAAGTGACTACTCTGCAACGGAATGGATAGAGTCGCTGTCGGTAAGCGGCCAACTCAGCAGATGTAGCACCAAGGAGGAGGCTCTATTCTGGGAATCGAGATAGCGAGAGCAAGGCAGCACTGCTAGGGTTAATATGCACGTTTACACGAAGCTCTGCAAACAACGAGGCTCTGCAAGTATAGCGGTACACTGCACTGATAAATGGCAACACCAGGCAAGGCAGTCACACGGTGGCTGGCAGCAGCGGTTGAGAATGTTGCGGCGGTGACAACGGGAACGGAGATCACTGGAACAGGCTGGAAGTCGATCTTCGGAGCAGGAAGTCAGCCGGGCCGGGTCGGAGCACGCAGGAGGTAGTCATACAAGCCGGGTAATACACGAACAGGAACGTCAGCCAAGCCGGGTCATACACGAACAGGAACGTCAGCCAAGCCGGGTCAGGATACAGAGATGGTTCGCAGTCAAGCCGGGTCATACACAAACAGGAACACTCAAGAGTAGTCAGGACAAGCCAAGTTGGTACACAGGAATCCGGAACACTGGAACACAGCAACAGCACTACTGGCTCAGAAACACCACGAAAGGGCATCTGACAGATGGCTGGGCCAGGCATAAGTAGGTCACATGGGGCGGGCCAAACTGGCTCAGCAAATCAGAGCGAACCAAAAGAAAGAGTGACAAGAATCACAGGCACTGTGATACATAGCTTTTGGAACCTGAGTCAAGTATCTCCATACTGTGGACTTCATGAACTGAGGGGTTTCTAAGAGGATGCTACTAATGGGGCTAGATGTTGATGAAATTCTACTACTACTAGGTGTCAAAGGTGCAGCACTTCCAACAACAGTAGAGGCACTTGTCATAGCTATGCTGGTGGATACTAATAATCTGTGTTGCTGTTGTTGTTGCTGCTGGTTTCTCAACACAAGTATGTGTGTGGCTGAGTGGGATTTGAATTTGGAAGCAGTGATGATGCTAATGATGACTGGATGGAGACTGATCATCATCATCATCATTTATTGCACATGCTGCAGCAACCATGGCTTCAGTTAGTTTTTGAACTATGACTTTACTCCCACATCCTTGCACTGTTCCACCTTTTTCCCTTCCCTGCCCCTTGTGTATTTGCTGGACATTACTCAACTACTGTGTGAATTTTTACTTTCTACAGAATACAACTGATGGAGTGTGATATCTTCCCTTAGCCCGCAACAAAATGTTCATGTTGTCTGCTGTCTATCAAGTCTGCCTCGGTCACACAGCTAGTGTCAGGCTCCCAGTCAGCTGTTTGTCACCTAATATATTTATTTGTTTATTTATTTATTTTTTTAAGTTTTTATTTTTTTACATTTTTTTAATTAAAGTTGTGCACCCTATCTTGTCAAAAAGGGAAAAAATTATAACTAAAGACAATCAACAACTTTCCAAAGACTTCCCCAGCACAGAGACAATAACAACCAGATCAGCAAGCAGATTGGACCCCATCTGCCTGTGTCTTGCCAGTCAGTCACACTAAATTTTGGGGTATTCGGTGTCAACCTCTTTCCTCCCTTATTCTCCCCAAAGTGCCCCCAGACTCCCCTAATACAGAGAACAAATGATCTACCTAAAAGACTCTCTATACTAGGCTTCAATTCACCTTTATTTGATGGTCTTCTCTAGCTCAAAAACATGCTGCCTGCTCCTCTCACAAACACAGCCTGAACCCCTTTTATATGCCTGCAGGAAAAGTAGAGAAAACTTTAATGTGGTGGGCAAAATGTTTCTTCCCATTGATTTCAATGCAGTGAGGTTGGCAAAAATGCAGGAAAACTGTATTTCTATCTGGAAATTATTTTTGGTTTGAGGTGAAAATTTTCACCCATCCCTACCATTAACCCTTTCAGTGCCATAGGGATTTGTATTGTATACTCCTGTAGCAGTGAAATGGATGAGTCTGAATCCAGTTTATTATTCACTAGAGATGTCTCCAACTTATGTTGGCAGTTCAAAATAGGGTTACTATACTGTCTAGCGAGGTGAGTGGGTGTGACAGAATGCCAAAGTGGTAGTTTGGCAAAGTATCTGTTCTCTGCCACATGGTGTCTTCTGTTCATAAAACTCTGAGTCTATGACAAAATGTGCATAGCAAAACACACCTGAGCCCTTCTTTTCCTGCAGCCTGTTTGCTTCAGGCTACCAGTGGCCAATCAATTTTGTGTACATTGATCTTTACATATTTTCAGTATGCACTTTTTTTATTTTACAAGCGCATCCTTATGTATATTTAACAAACCTAACCCTGGAGATTTGGATGCTCTTTTTACTTAAGACAAATTAATATTCCCATTGAATTGAAAATGGAGCTTTTAACCCTTTGAATACTGGAGTGGTCTATATCACATACCAATGCATTGGAGATTTTAGTGGTATTGTAGGGATTAAAGGTATAGTAACCTTTTATTCTGACCTGCCAAGATAACTTGCAGCATCTCTAAAGGCGAGAAATTGGCTTCACTTACCAGTCAAATGTTCCCTGCCACAGGGGTATGCAATGCACATTCCTTTGGCATTGAAAGGGTTAGGAAGTCATGTTGTTTGTGGTGCTGAAGTCTGAGCACATCCTCTCCACTTCACCACTGGACAGTTTTTGAACTCTGGAACAATGTGTAAGTGGGAGTCATCCTTTCATATCACCAGCAGTTTTTCAACCTTGCATAGAAATGAGTACATCCCCCTTCTCTCTTTGTATACCTAATTCTTAGTTCATATGGAGATGTGTGACCAAACACACATCACCATAGCATCACCTTATAGGTCAACACCTCCGTGATCTTCCAGTCCAGGGATGCACCTCTGGACCAGTGAATTTGCACTCTTGGAACCTTCCCAAAACTACCCCTATTTGTTAATTTTTTATTTCTAGTGATTTGAATGTTATCAGTTTTCTTCAGATTTTATTTTGAAATTATTTTTACACAATTTAATTATATTTGTTCCAACAATGTACAGAAAAACAGTCACCTGAAATAATGTATAATTTACTGTAAACCTCTGCATATACTGCAGCTTGTATGTTATATTTTCAAAACCCATCTACAGAAAGTACTAGAGATAATTCTATTCTATTGCTAAATAGATGAAGCTCTAAATTATTATTCCTATTAGACTAACAAATAATTGATATGCATATTTCATCCAAAAACCTTTTATTGTCGATGGTAGTATAATCATATATACTGTATAAAGAGAGAAAAGCACTTTCCTCCGATTTCATGCAAATAGAAAAACATCAATTTTGTGCTGTATTGTTTTAGTGTTTGCCCTAGACGAAAATACATTGTTTAATTTTAATGCATTTTTGTGCTCACTATTTGATAGCTAAAGAATCATTTCTTCTGTTTCCTCAATATTTAAATACAGTTCTGTAAAATTTTCACCTTTTTTTCCAAAGCCCCTGTCTCACATTGCATAGAAATTAAACTTAAATATGCCTTTGTAATGGGGCGAAATATTGAGTTGGAAATAGATTGAATCCAGCACACTACCAGGGAAATATAAAAATTCTGCAAACAACAGATGTGATCCTTCATCTACAGAAATGAGAGGCAAGTGGATTTTTAAAGCTATATGACAGTGGTTCTCAACTCCTGCTCTCAGGACCCACTAACAGGCCAGGACTTAGTGATTTCTCTGCTAGAGCACAGGTGTGGTGATCAGAGGCTCATTCACATTGATTAACTCACCTGTGCTCTAACAAGGAAATCATCAAATTCTGGCCTGTTAGTGGGTCCTGAGGACAGGAGTTGAGAACCACTGCTATATGACCTATAGGTTTTTTCTTTCCACTAGTCACTTAATTAGAAACTTGCAAATAAAAAGAGGCACATTTAAACTAAAATAATCAAAAATGATAGTATTTTAAACACATTATTTTAAATGGAAATTATATTTATGTCCAATAGTAAGTGAAAGAAAACAAGGAATAATAATTAAATATGTAAGCAAATCTTAGACTTAGCATAAAAGCATAATGTGCTTAGACATTAGCATAAAACCACGAGGCTGCACTTCTGGGTATCTATAAGCATGTATGAACATATCTGCATACACACTGACATAGTTAAGACTTTAATGCTAGCAGGCCTCAGATGCATTCCTTACAGAATGTGCAGGAAAATGGTCTTATTTTCAGCAATTTCCTTTCCATCTTTTTATCACAGTACATGGCATGAAAAAACAAGGTCCAGGACAGCAAAATGACTAAGATTCTTCTTGTTGATTTGAATCCTTTGCTTTTTGTTTCTTGCGATTGTGAACCATCCTTGTAGATGCTGTTTTTTCAGTTCCCATACCTGTTTCCTGCTGCTTATAACAACAAGCAAGTGTAGCCATCTGATCCTCCAGATCCAGCTCAATCGGTACTGGCAATTCAAACATGGCTGACAACGCTGCCCACAACTAGTTGCCACAGGAACGTTACACTTGCAGTCATTGTGCCAGAGATAGACAGACCAGCTTTGCTCCATAACAGCTCTCTGCATCTACTTTTGGGTTTTGCTTGATCTGCTAACACCACCAGTTAAGTACCACCACTGTAAGTAAGGGACTAGTTTTCCTCCTCTGCTCTGAATTTCTGCCTTCTACCTTGTCATTGAATAATGTGACAGATTTTTGCATGTTCCATGACTGTGAACCATGCAAAGGTATCAGTCCCAGGTCCATGCAAGGAGATGGAAATCAATATAATTCCAAGGTAAGGGAGCATCTGCATACTGTCCACTCTGCAGAACCATGTTGAGTCATTCACTCTCCACCAGTCAGTGTTTTTTTTTTATTTTGTGGGAAAGACCAGGTTGATTGTAGCATGGCTTAAAATTGTCAATATGCTTAATTAGAGCAAACATGCCAAGGAGTGTGATCCCAGTCCTTCCCTCTCTTCATAACCTTTTCACACATTCACACTGTGCACAATGCAGTTGTTGGTAAATGCAAAGTCCATCTCTGCTCCCAGGAAACAATGATTTTAGAGGAGGTGGAGAAGAAGGATTATGGTGAATGAACAACTTCACAATGCATCTGAAGTAGTGGTGACTTGTTGTGGTGCTGTTGCAGCCTCAGTACTAGGGCTAGTAGGAACCATCTACACCACCTGTCTCATGTCATTGTTTGTGCTGCTGCTCCCTCCACCAGTCTGGGTGGATGATAATCACAGTCTCACTCCCATCAACATTACTGCTTTCCATGGGGATGGCGGATATATCAACCTAATCCTGTGAAATTTTGTGCTCAGATGACCCCATAACAGGATCTAAATTATCAAGCCCCAGAATACTAAGGTGGAATCATTTTCCATCTTGGTGGTGGTGGCTTACCTTGCACTAATCTTGATAATTTTCTTTCAAAGGTACAAAGAATAGGGGTACAAATCCCAGAGGAAGAAAAGAGAAACCCAGCCAAGAAGTTAAATCACAAGGGTAACACCTGCATCATTGTTTTTGTGCTAGGGTCCAGGTGCAGAACAATGTACCCTTTGTTCCTACCCTGGCACTCTCCTCTACCTCCTCCACTGGCATACCATATTTTCTACTGTTACTGCCTCCACAGCTGAGAATAAGCCTGTAGATGTGAGGATTTGGCAGGTCATGTCCACCCATTGCACACTGTGCAATGCACTGGCAACACACTGGTGGAGAGCAATGGAATGCAGGGTGCCAGGGAGCATCTGCAGAATTTTCAGTCCCATTGGATACACTAAGGTGGTGGCAGGGAGGATTAATTATTTTTATTGTCTTCTATCTTGACATCACATGTCCTTAGTAGAGAGGACAAAGGCTATAATGGCAGCAGTACTTTGTTTCTTGGGGGATAATTTTACATTGCTGACCTAAGAGTTAAGGTGTTTGGAGCAGATGTTTCAGTTGTAATACCCTGTCCTTCCCTTATTTCACAATGTTTCCTTGTGCATACTGTACACATTGCAGTTGCTGGTGAAAACCAAAGTTCCTTCCTGGTCTCATGGGAAAAATAGATTTCCACCAAACCCACAATTTTAGAGGATGTGAAAGAGAAGAAATATATATGGCCAACATCTTTTCTCTATATGCATCTGATGAGGGGGCTTGTTATGGTGTTATTGCTGCCTCAGCAACACTATGGCTAGTGGCAAGTAGGGATGGGTGAAATGTTTTGCCTCAAACTGGAATCGGAGAAAAATAGCACTTTACACTTGACAGAAAATTTCCCATGAAAAGTGCCATTTACCCACTTTTACTTGCTTTTTTCACCTAGCTCATTGCATTGAAATCAATGGGTAGAAACATTTTTTCTGTACCTTACAAAAGTTTTACAGCCATATAAAAGGCTGTCAGGCTCTCACGTCATGAGATTCTATGTTTGTGAGAGGAGAGAGCAGCATGTTTTTGAGCTAGAGAAGATAGGCAAATAAAGGGGAATTGAAGCTTAATTTTAAGGAGTCATTTAGGTAGTACATTTGTTCTCTGTAGTAGGGGAGTCTGGGGGCACAATGGGGAGAAGAAGGGAGAAAGGAGGTTGACCAAAAATACCCCAAAATTTTGTGTGAGTGACTGGCAAGACACAGACAGCTGGGGTCCAAATTGCTTGCTGATTTTACTTTTATTGTCTCTGTGCTGGGGAAGTCTAGGGAAAGAAGTTGTTGATTTTGTTTCATAGTTATATATTTTTTTGAAGGGACCGATATGATATTTTTTAAGATACTTAAAATAAATAAATAAATAAATAATTAAACAAATAAATATATTAGAGAGCTGACTGGGAGCTCTGTGACTGAGGCAGACTTGATAGCAGACAACATTGAGAATTTTGTTGAGGGCCGAGGCAAGACATCATATTCCACCAGTTGTGTACTGTAGAGAGTAAAAATACACACATTAGTTGAGTAATGTCTAGCAAATGCACAAGAGAGAGGGGAAAAGGTGGAGGAAGTGCATGGTGTGGGAGTAATTGGTGCAGCATGTCCAATAAATGATGATGATGATCCCTCTCCTCCCGGGATGGATGCAGTTTGTTATGGTCCCACCAATCACAACATGCCAGTCCCCCACCAAAACTACCATATAAAGTAAGAAAGTTTTATCTCACTGCGCGGGTAGTTGATAAGTGGAATAGCCTACCAGCAGAAGTGGTAGACGTTAATACAGTGAGAGAATTTAAGCATGCATGGGATAGGCATAAGGCTGTCCTTAACGTAAGAAAAGACCAAGGACCAAAAAATGTTTGATGTTTTTACAGTAGGAGAATGGGCAGACTAGATGGGCCGAATGGTTGTTATCTGCCGTCAAATTCTATGTTTCTATACACATCAACCACATAGTAGGTTGAACTTTAATATTTTTTGATCAATTGACATTATCATGAATATGTGCCAGTGTCACTTAAGCAGGAAGTAAGTGTTGTGGGCAAAGGACACAGGCACTCTGCATGCTAACACATTTTTCAAGGTATATGTTGCTGTAGGACTTACAACTTTGACTTACAGCTACATATTTCTCCACTACAGCCCTCAGAAGAAGTAATATTATGCTGGGAAATGTTGTACCATATTAAATATAGGAAAAAATGTGTTGGAATAGGAAAAAATGTGTTGAAATAGGAAAATATGTGTTGGAATAGGAGAAGAATGTGTTAGAATGTATTAGAATATGTGAAAAATTAGTCAGAGTATGTGAAAAATGTGTTAGAATGGGAGAATAATGTGTTGGAATAGGTTAAAAATTTGCTGGAATAGGCGAAAAGGAGGAACATTTTTCATTGGAGAAAAAGACAAAAATCGGCAGTTATCTCGAAAAGTCATGCAGGGAATTTTTCTCACTTTTTGCCCATCCCTAGTGGCAAGTAGAAGCATCAAAGTACCATGGCCTGTTTTATATCAGTGCTAATTATAATCCCAGCCCCATGCACTAGCCTAATCCTCCTGCTACTTTGATGATTCAGCAGCAGCAATTACAGCAGTAGCAAATGGCAGTATGTCACAAGTGGCATTTGCTACCACCATATAGCACTGCTGACATTAGGCCTGATCACAACGCCTTGGCACAAATTGATCAAGAATTCACAAATGTTATATTTAAAGTGGTACTCCTCGTTGCTCTTAATGGACACTATGCAAAGATACTAATCAGAGCCTGCTAACATGTCTTTCACTAGCTGGTGCATGTCTGAGTTGTTATTATTGTAAGATTTGTCAGCCATGCTTCTCAGTTTTTTCTGCAGTAAATATATCATTGGGAGAATCTCAATAATTCCTGCCACTTCATGACTAACCAGCAAGGTAGTCTGCTCAAATATTTTCAGCAGCTCACATGAGTCACACATTAGTTGCCATTGCCCAGGTGACAAAGATGCTCTGCCAAAGTCTTCCAGTTTTGCATTGAGTACTTGCTAATGGTCTAATTTGTCTCCTACAAGCACTCTAGCATGTACAATGTAAAACACCTCTTTGTAGGGACCTCCATTTTAAACTGGTGATGGGGCAGTTTGATGTGCTCTTTTAGGGAATATAATGCATTGCAAGCACTGTAGGGACAGTTACAATGGGCACAGATTTTGTGTGTGATATTCAGCATCTCTCTGAGAGGGTTTCATACTTTGAGAGGAATCTAGTCACAGCTAAATTTAGGACATGGGCAAATCAGGGTACATGCACCATATCACAAGGTAGCTATTATGTTGGAGCCATTATCAGTAGACACAAAACCAGATTTCAAGAAGCTGGGTATGAGCCATTCTTCTCTCACCTGCTCTAGTTTATTTAACATATTTAGGGCTTTGAGAGATTTTCTCTCAAAACTCACATTCTGAAGGTACTACCCTGAATCTGTCCTTTAATAATACTTCCAGATCCAGAGACAAGATTACTGGCTGTGGCCAGTTGGAAATCCATTGAGCGGTGACAGTCACATAGTTTGTATTCTGCCCATTTGTCCACATATCTGGTATCAGGTGAATTTTCCATATGAGATTTCTATGCCTTTGACCACCACTTTTATCACCTACTTGTACAATTCTGGTGCAGCCCTCCTTGAAAAATAACTGCAGTTTGAGATATGCAAGCAGGGTGCAACACATGACATCAGTTCTTTAAAATCTTGTTTTTCTACAAAAGAATAAGGTATGTCAACTGCCAACATGTTGACAACTTTGCCATTCCACAGGAGTATTTTTGGGATTATTTTGTGAAGTTTTTGAATCCTTCCAAAGAACTCATTATGTGTGGGTTGGCAGTTAGCAGTACATGGCAGAACTGAGTAACTTTATTGTGGGGGTGGCAGCATGTTTGAGCGCTCTACCACTCTTGTCATCGCCTCTTCATCAGGAGCTATTAGTGTTATTTCAAAGTAAGGAAATCTTGACACACTCTCTGACACATCAATATTACTTAAATTATGTGCACTACAGCCCCTGGAACCTTTAGTTCTAGTTGAGTGTGTCTCCCAATCAGACCCGTGGTCGTTCTTCAGGTGGGATCTCAATGAGGAGGTGCTAGGTTTCAGCATGCTTTCCCACTGCTCATATACTTCTTACACTGACAACAAATAGCAACCTGCTTAGCTGTGGGATTGTGAGTGAAAAATCTCTATACTGTGGACTTCATAGACTGAGGGGGTTCCTGAGAGGGTACTACTACTGTGGCTTGATGTTGCTGCAATTGTAATATTACTAGATGTTAGAGTTGATGCATTTCCAACAGCAGCAGAGGTACTCATCCTACCTTTGGTTGTAGATGTTGATAACCTGTGTTGTTGCTGGTTACTCTGCACTAGTGTATGTGGCTAAGTGGGGCCTGAACTTGGAAATGGTGATTATCTGATGGTGACTGACAGGATGATTGTGTATTTTGTACCATCTTTGCTTGTCCATGGTCAGGCATCCAATTGATTTTTTCAAATACCTTATAACCAAGCACAGTGTTCTCTCACATTGAATATTGAGCTTTTGCCTTATTTTCTGGCCATCTCACCATCAGTATGTGTGGACACTTTATGACTCTTGTCATCTCCAAAAACAAATTACTCATACTCTTCTGCAGCAGGAGCAGAAAATCTTGGCACATTCTCTGACACATCAATAGCACTTTTATTGTGTACCCCAGAGCCCTGGGAACATTTAGGAGTACCCCTAGTTATGGATCCACTGACCTGTTGATGATGTATTTCCCAGTTAGACATGTGGTTGTGCTTTAGGTGGGATCTCATTGATGAGGTGCCTAGGTGTGATCCTGCTTTGGCCCTGCTCTTGTGCTTCATGTTGATGCAATTGTAATACTACTGGCTGTCAAAGTTGTAACACTTCCAGGAGCAGCAGAGGCACTCATCATAGCTCTGGATGTGGATGTTAATAACCTGTGTTGTTGTTTCTGTTGGTTACTCAACAATAGTAGTGTGTGTGGCTGAGTGGGGCTTAGACTTCAAAGCGGTGACAATGCTGCTGATGATTGAAAGGATGACAGTGTATTTTTGGGCATCTTTGCCTATCCAGGGTCACACTTACCAATTGCTTTCTCAACTTTATAGACAGGCACAGTACCCATTTTCAGTGGTGGAAGATTGAGCTTTTGCCTTTCAACTATCTTTCTGGGCATGTCATCATCATCTCTCTCACTCTCAAATTCATCTGTGTCTGAAGAACTGGAGAATGCTGAAGGATATATTCTAGATCTGCATTATCAACCTCATCAGTAATTTGGTCATCCTCAGTTTCACCTCTGTGTCTTTTTCACTGCTTTTATATTCATCTAGGCTTTTAGTGATTGCAAACAATTTCTTTTTACTTTTCCCCTTAGAGGGATATTCATGATGTTTGCTACTACTTAATAGGACATGTATTGTGCTTTTTTTCTCACCGTCAGATGCAGCAGTAGGTTGATCTGTTTTTCACCTTCTTTTACTGTGATATCAACACTAGAAGGCGACTCATTGGGGGTTATGCAATAAGATGTGATAAAGAGGTGATACCATCTACAGTGGTATCACTTCTCTAGTTCATATTTATTCTATAGAGTCCATTCACTAAGATCTCCAAAGGTGGAGAAATCTAAGTGAAATGGCTCCATAGAATAACATAGCAATTGGAGAAGTGATATTACTGAAGAAGTCATCTCTACTTTATCACTGCTTTATCACACCTTAGTGCATCTCCCCCTGTGCTGCCTTCTGTATTTTTAGATGGTTTATTAATAGCACTGGTGCTGGTAATAGTGGAAGTGTTTGTCAGACTTTTACAAACTGCCTCCTCAGGAGGACAGGGATTGCCATCATTTATTGCACATGCTTCAGCAACCATGGCTGCAGTCAGTTTTTGGACTGAAAACACCTTACTAACACGTACCTACACTGTTACTTTTCCTTTTGTTTTCCCTTTCACCTAATGCGTTTACAGTGATGTTAAAAAAACTGATTGCTTGTGATGTCTTGCCTTTTGCAAAATATGATTTCTCTTCTAGTATCAGTCTACCTCAATAACAGCTCATGTCAGTCAACTATCAGTCAAACTATTTTTTTATTTATTTTTTAATGAACTGGCCCTATCACTATCACTGTCAACAAAAAAACACAGTCCCTGTTCAACTGTTTCTTTTCCAGACTCCCCGAACACTGAGGAAGGAACTTGGATAACCTCTCTCACACAAAATTTGGGGGCATTTATGGTAAATCTTCTTTGCTCCCTTCTCGCATCCCCAGACTCCCATAGGACAGAGATTAAAGTCATATCAGGAAAGAAACTTGGATCATAGCTGCCTGTGTCTTCCCAGTGAACTACAAAACAATTTAAGGTATTTAGGGTAAATCTCCTTTTCATTTACCACACACCCCCAGACTTTTCTAGCACAAAGATAACAGCCATATCAAGAAGGGATTGGATCACAGCTGCCTGTCAGTCATCCATGATTTTGGGTCAAACTGCTCTCTCCCTTCCTCTTCCCCAGAGCCCCTCAGACTCCCCAAACACAGAGAACACATTTCCTGCCTACAAGACTCCCTAAAGTACACTGCAATTTTTATGTATCTGCCTACACTAACTAGCTGCAAAATTGTGATGCTTTCGCTATCGTTCACAAATGCAGAAATGGCATGCTGCAGGAACTTGACACCTCTTTTATACTATGCCTGTGGGAAAAAAAGCTAAATTTAGTCATACCGTTGATTTCAATGCAATGAAATATGGGGAAAAATAGGAAAATCATCAGTTTTCCTCAGAAATTGGAGGGAAGTACTATTTTTAACCTGTTTCACTTTTGATGAATAAATTTGTGTCCATCCATATATCACAGTCTTCCTTGGAGACCTAGTTAGCCTGTGCTTCCTTCCTCTATGGTGTGTCAGCCAGCATAGTTGTGGCCACCTCTGCATTGCTTCATCATGAAACAGGCACTGGTTAGGAGGCTTGTTTGTGGGCCTATTCTGTGTGGCCTAATTGGGTCCTTCCTTCTTGTGCTCCTTTATAAAAATCACTGGGCCTGGGAGTCATACGTGGTGTTCCTGATAGCTTCTGCTTGCTCTGTTGTGATCCGTGCCTGTCTGAGAATTTGCTCTGTGTATGACCCCGGCTTTTCTGACTACCCACATCGGTTCTGACCTGTGGCTCTGTCTGACTACTCACTCTGTGTATGACCCCAGCTTGCCTGACCAGTGGCCCTGGCTACTACCCACTCAGTGAAGCCTCCGGTTGCCTTCCTGAGGGCCTGGTTACTATCGCTCCTTGTAGTCCTCGGGTTGTCTGACCAGTGGCCCTGGCTCCTACTCACTCAGCATAGTCTCTGGTTGCCTGACCAGTGGCCTGGTTACTCTCGCTCCATGTAGTCCCTGGCTTGTCTGGCCTGTGACTCTGTATATAACTGCAAACCCCACTCCTTGCCTTTCAGACACTAAACATAGCTTGCATCATCATTTCAGTAGCTTTCTCTTTCTCTTCCAGCTTGACTGCTGTGTTAATATATACAGTATACAATGATAGACCTGTGTTAGCTTCAAAATCAGCAGTTTGCAGTAAAGAATAAAGTGGGCTGCTCAGCAGCTGCCGCAGGTGTGCGGTACCACCACCCTTCATTATATATTTTACCCTCTTGTTGGATGTAGGAGCGAGAGAGTGTAAGTAAACATAGTACATAAATTTGTACCTGTCTGTTTTGAATGTATTATGTATACATACTTGCCTGTGAGGTATCTGTCACTCATTCACTTAATCTGAGTAGAGGCTCAACCATCTCAGGTAGGAACTTGGATCATCTGACTCCCTGTCATTTACCAGCCATTTTTATAAAAAAATTTTATATGTTGTATTTTCTGCAACTCTCCTTTCTCCCTTCATGCCCACCCCTAGATAACAACTGTCTACAATCAATAATCCTATTGAGCAACTGCCTCTAACTCCCTTTGCCTGTCTGCCTGGCTATTTTTCCAAGCATAGACTGAAAACATGGGGTAAAATGACACTATTTTTATAGTTAGAACAGTGGGAATACATGTGGGAAACTACAAGTGGGGTAGATACATTATTGTAATTGATTTTGATGCACTAAACAAAAGCAAAAAATGGTGCTTATTGCTGGAATTCCCTGGCAAGTCAAAAAGTGCAGTTTTTCACATTTAGCTTATTATAGTAAAAAGGTCCACCCATCCTTAAGTGTTGATAATAATCTGGTGGTGGAAGAAGTGTTACTGTCTATGATTTGGATAAAAATTCCAGATCTCATTCTAGGGAAAATTGCCTTAGATTGGTTTTCAGATAAATGTGTAAAATCCTCTCTGTCAATCAACCAACCACTCCTCCACAGGCATCTGGTAATTCTACAAATACAGTGGAGGCCTACATCAAAGATTTCTCTCTCCATTTGCAACTGAAAATTTACACCAGGCTTCAACTGGAAAAATTTACCATACAAGCATTAAGTTATCCTTCAGGAAGTGTATTGTCTGAAAGCGTCATTAATGCTATAATCAAAATCATTACAGATCACTATGCAATTTGTCTGCTGCCAGTGTGGATTCACTTTTTAAAAAACAAACCAGGATTGGATACCAGAAAAATCTTACATCTCATCATATAAATAAGTATAATGGTGCTAAAGAACAAACAGGGTTGACAGTAAACCTCAATGCACTTTTGCACTTTGACTTTTAATCACCTCCACCATTACTATATATAATTCTCTTATGATGTTTATATCAAAAGGTAAACTACACTTATATTATCTTCTGTTTATCTGTATCATCATCACTACCACCATGCCACCATCACTCCAGCAAAATCAATCACCCACCAGCCCCATGTACAATAAAATAAATTACTCATTAATCATAATTTTTATTCATGGATATATATGTTCATATTATAATTAATGTCATATGTGTGTGGAGGGGAGGAGAGGTTGTTTACTAAATTAAAACATCTTACATGTCTTTAATTTAGTATTCTAAAGCATGCACATCACTATACCTGTGAGACTTTAAAGCAAATGTTTGAACAAGTTTGTGCTACATAATAGCAATATATTCTACGTGTCTCCAGTTGGTCGTACTCATTTTGAGTGTTTTTTGTTTGCATGCTTCAGATTCAAACTGTGAGAAGCTTGTCACCAACTGATCATTCAAAAGTGTTGTGCTCGCTTAACACTCTGCATGTTAGAGATATTTCTCCATGTCTATAGCAATCAGGGCATCTTCTGTATGTGAGATGGTAGTGTAAAATTGTATTACCTTTTACTTATTTTTATTTTGTATTTTGAGCTGTGTTTTAAAGCAATTGTTCCAGAGTATATGTGTTGGTTTAACCATTTGCATGCAGAGATGTATTATCTAATATAAAGTAGTAACTTGAAATTGAATGTTTTTGAAAAAAATTAGAAAACACATGAAATTTGCAGCCAAAATCAGTCAAAGTTCCATTCTTCCTTATACTCTATTTCCTTTGTGTAGAGGTTTTGTAAGAGGGCAATAAACAGTTGCAACAAAACGTTTTGGGGCGTGTTATTGTTTTTTTTACCTTGTCTTACAATAAAATTGTGTTGAAATAAAAGTAAGAACAGAATTGCACTTAACCCTTTGAGTGCCAAAGGGGTATGGAATGCATTGCAAAGCAATGAGTTCCATACCCCTCTGGCACACAAAGGGTTAACATAAAATTCGACCTGAAATCGCATGGAGCAGTAAGGTAGCAAAGCAATGAATTGCGTACCCCTCTGGCACTTAAAGGGTTAACATTACCTGGACCTTAGCCCATGTACATGGGCTTTTACACTAGTGTTGAATAACACACCCACAATATGACAATGTAAAGTGTGTGTGTTTAATGGCTTTATTAATGCATTATAATTGGATCAGGGGACAGTTAGTAACTAGTGATGATCGAGCACCCCAATGCTCGGGTGTTCGGGTGCTCTGGCCGAGTGCCCCCGGAGGCTCGAGTGCTCGGCCGAGCACCCGAGCCCCATTGAAGTCAATGGGAGGACTCGAGCATTACACCAGGCACCCCCTGCTCTGATGAGCGGAGGGTGCCTGGTTCATAGGAAAAGGTCAGAAAATGATGGAAACACCACAGAAATGGTTCAGGGACAGCATAGGGAGGATGTCTGGATGCATCTTGGACTCCAACGTCGCTGCTGGGAACGATGTTTCGCCCGTAGTACGCCATTTTTACAGACTGACCGTAAAACACACAAAAAGGAAGATAAAAACGACTTTAGGCGAAAAATTGTTACCAAACAGTATTTGCTGTAAATTTACTTGTATATCATCTGCAAATTCTGTAAAAAATGTCATCGATTTTTTGGAACTGGGGCCATGATTAAGAGGGAAACGTGCACAGCGTAAAGCAGGTATTCAACGTGGTTATGGCCCGGGTAAGGTACAGCATTCAGGAACGGAGGCCGCAGCTACCACAGGTTTTACAACATGTCCGTTTGCCCTTGTTAAGTCCAAAATTTATAGTCGGAACAGTGGGGTCTGATCCATTGAGTAAAAGTGACGAAGTGACTTAGTGGATGAAGCCAAGAACTACCTTCTGCTCTGTCGAACACCCCAGCCCTATTTAATTCAATGGGAGGACCTGAGGCACTCCGATACAACCTGTATATCACAAAATGGAGGGCCTCATTCACATTGTGGTACAATAGTTCAGGTAGTGGTCCAACACTCATAAAGCCTATGCACTAAGTGAAAGGGCTGCCAAAAATTAGACTGAAATGTCACTCCAATCCACCCTTTATTACACATAAAGGAGGGCATCATACACACCCTTGAAAAATTAGGATTAATGGCCTGCTGGTGACCCTCTAAAACATTAGGGGCGAGGGCATGCCGCTAAGCTGACCATCTAAAACATTAGGAATGAGGGTCTGCTGCTGAGCCGACCATCTAAAACATTATGGGTGAGGGTCTGCTGCGGAGCTGACCATCCTAAACATTATATGCGAAGGCCCGCTAGTGAGCTGACGCTATAAAACATTATATGAGAGGGCCCGCTAGAGAGCTGACCCAATAAAACATTATATGAGAAGGCCCGCTGGTGAGCTGACCTATACAAAAATTGTCAAACAGGGCCCGCTGGTGAGCTGGCCCTATATAAAAATTATATCACAGGGCCCGCTGGTGAGCTGGCCCTATATAAAAATTATATCACTGGGCCCGCTGGTGAGCTGGCCCTATATAAAAATTATATCACTGGGCATATGGAAGAGGAGGAGGAGGATGAGAAGATTAAGAGTCAGCCATATACCCGTTTTTTGGGTGGAAGGGGTGAATGGGAATACAGAGTATTCCCATCATTGTAAATAACATATCTAAAGTGACTTTATGTTCACCCGGGGCTTTCCTCCAGTGGAGTGGAGAAGTCAGGGGAAATCCAGGCCTTGTTCATTTTTATAAGTGTCAACCTATCAGCATTTTCGGTGGAAAGGCGGATACGCTTATCTGTTATGATGCCACCAGCAGCACTAAATACCCGCTCAGACAGAACGCTGGCGGCAGGGCAGGCCAGCACCTCCAAGGCGTAGAGTGCCAGTTCATACCACGTGTCCAGCTTGGACACCCAGTAGTTGTAAGGCACAGAGGGATCATTGAGGACGCTGACACGGTCTGCTACGTACTCCTTCACCATCTTCCAAAACTTTTCCCTCCTTGTGACACTAGGCTGCGCATCAGGGTGAGGGTGCTGGCGGGGTGTCATGAAGGTGTCCCACGCCTTGGAGAGTGTTGCCCTGCCTTTGTCGGAACTGCTGTGTGCTCCCCTTTTCTCCCCTTCTCGGTTGGCCAAGGTAGCACGTACTCTGCCGCCAGCGTTGTCAGATGGAAAATTTTGGAGCAATTTTTCGACAAGAACCTTCTGGTATTGCACCATTTTGCTTGTCCTCTCCACCGGAGGACTGAGAGATGAGAAATTCTCTTTGTAGCGGGGGTCCAGAAGGGTGAACACCCAGTAATCCGTGTTGTCTAAAATGCGTATAACGCGTGGGTCACGGGAAAGGCAGCCTAACATAAAGTCAGCCATGTGTGCCAGAGTACCAACAGGCAAGATTTCGCTGTCCTCACCAGGAGGATGACTCTCAATCTCCTCATCCTCTTCCTCCTCTTCTGCCCACCCACGCTGAAGAGATGGAAATAAAGTTCCATGGCTACCCTCTGTAGCGGAGGCAACCGTGTCTTCCTCCTCCTCCTCCTCCGCCTCCTCCAATTGTCGCTGAGAAGACGAAGTGAGGGTGCTCTGGCTATCACCTTGTGTAAGCTCTTCATCCCCCATTTCCACCTCTTCCACATGCAAAGCGTCGGTTTTAATTGTGAGCAGCGAGCGTTTCAGTAGACACAGAAGTGGGATGGTTACACTGATAATAGCGTTATCGCCGCTCACCATCTGTGTCGATTCCTCAAAATTGCGTAAAACCTCACAGAGGTCTGACATCCATTCCCACTCCTCACTTCTGATTAGAGGAAGTTGAATGGAGAGGCGACGACCGTGTAACAGCTGGTACTCCACTACTGCCCTCTGCTGCTCACAAAGCCGGGCCAACATGTGGAAGGTGGAGTTCCAGGGCGTGCTCACGTCACACAGCAGCCGGTGAGCTGGCAATTGCAAGCGCTGCTGCAGCTTCAACAGGCCGGCTGAAGCTGTAGATGACTTACGGAAATGTGCACACACGCGGCGCACCTTCATCAAGAGATCATGCAAATTGGGGTAGGTTTTTAGAAATCGCTGAACCACTAAATTAAATACATGCGCTAGGCATGGTACGTGTGTGAGCTTGCCGAGCTCCAAAGCCGCCACCAAGTTACGCCCATTATCACACACAACCATGCCTGGTTGCAGGTTGAGTGGCGAGAGCCACTGCTCGGTCTGGTGACTAATCCCCTGCAACAGCTCTGAGGCCGTGTGCTGTTTGTCCCCAAGGCAGATCAGCTTCAGCACGGCCTGTTGACGCTTCCCCACTGCAGTGCTAAACTGCTTCCAGCTACCGGCTGATGGGTGAGTGGCGCTGCGCGCAGAGAATTCGGAGGTGGAAACGGAGGAGGAGGAGCCAATAACGTAGGTGCTGGCGGAAACCTTGATGGAGGTAGGGCCCGCAATCCTCGGCGTGGGTAGCACCTGTGCCATCCCAGGGTCCGAGTCGCTCCCAGCCTCCACGACATTCACCCAGTGTGCCGTCAGGGAAATGTAGCGTCCCTGGCCACAAGCACTTGTCCATGTGTCAGTCGTTAAGTGGACCTTCCCAGTAACTGCGTTGGTCAGGGCACGGGTGATGTTAAGGGACACATGGTGGTGTAAGGCGGGGACGGCACACCGGGAAAAGTAGTGGCGGCTGGGGACTGCGTACCGAGGGACAGCTGCTGCCATCAGGCTGCGGAAGGACTCAGTCTCCACAAGCCTAAATGGCAGCATTTCGATGGCCAGTAATTTGGAAAGGTGTGAGGTTAGTGCTATGGCCTGTGGGTGGGTGGCTGGGTATTTTCACTTGCGCTCAAATGCCTGGGGTAACGACATTTGGACGCTGCGCTGGGACAGGGAAGTGGGTGTGGTCGCTGATGGTGCTTCAGATGGTACAGGTGCAGGGTGGGAGGTATGCGGGCCTGCACCTTCGACAGGCGATTGGCCGGCACCAAAAACAGGGGAAGAGGAGGCAGTGGTGTGGCCTGCAGACACAGATTGGCGATCCGGGCGTTCCTCCCACTTATTACGGTGCTTGGATGCCATGTGTCGGATCATGCTGGTGGTGGTGAGGTTTCTAGTGTTCATGCCTCGGCTCATT
Organism: Rhinophrynus dorsalis; assembly: GCA_037306005.1. Taxonomy (NCBI): domain Eukaryota; kingdom Metazoa; phylum Chordata; class Amphibia; order Anura; family Rhinophrynidae; genus Rhinophrynus; species Rhinophrynus dorsalis. Next base: position 304,041,080 of record CM074720.1, on the reverse strand, counting down.
CTGGTGTGGCACAGGTTTCAAACTACAATTTTTTTGTCGTCCGCACTTTCCTTAAAAAAACGCCATACCGCGGAACACCTAGCCCTTGGCAAGGGAGATTTACGCAAGGGGGTGCTCCGTGGAACATTTGCAGGCCGGTTTGGTGCGGTCCGCCTTCTTTCTTTAGCCACACCACTGCCTCTTCCAGCCTGTTGCGGTGCTGCAGATGGCTCACCTTCAGGACTGCTGTCATCGCTCGGCTCTCCACCTTCCCAGGTGGGGTCAGTCACCTCATCGTCCACCAAGTCCTCCTCCACTTCCTCACTCTGATCATCCTCCTCATTTCTTGATCCCACCACATCCTCAGTCATTGACAACTGTGTATCATCCTCCTCATCAAGGTCTTGAGACAGTAATTGTGGTTGATTTGATGGCAACTGTGTCTCATCATCATCATCATCCACTTCCTTTGACCTTAAATGCCGTTCCCCTCTGTCATCTTCTTGTGATTGGGTACCCTCTAGAGGTTGTGAATCAGGGCACAAGATCTCATGTTCCTCTGCAAGCGTGCTTGGAGAGAGGTTCAAATCAAGGATTGGTGATGAGACGAGCTCCTCACTATATCCCAGTGTGGGATCACTTCTTTGGCCAGACCCTCTATGGTGGGAGGAAGGATGATCAGGGTGAGGATTATGTTGACCAGACTCTTGGCTACTGAGAGTGGACTTGGTGGAAGCTGTATCAGCTGAAATCCAACCGACCACCTGTTCGCAGTGGTCTGACCTCGAGAGTGATGTCCTGTTACGCCCTGTAAACTGAGACATGAAGCTAGGTATGGTGGATGTCTTTCTTTCTTGTGCTCTGGCACCAGGCACAGTTTCTACGCGTCCTGACCCGCGCCCTGAACTATCAGGATCACGTCCACTTCCCCGTCCCTTTTTACCCGCCTTCTTCATATTACACGGAATATGTGCCGCTAATCTGCGGCTAGGCACACTAAACAGAATGTGACGCTAATCTGCGGCTAGGCACAGTGAACGGAATATGTGACGTTAATTTGTGAATTTGCACACTAAACAATATGTGCCGCTAATCTGCGGCTAGGCACAGTGAACAGAATGTGACGCTAATTTGTGAATTTGCACACTAAACAATATGTGCCGCTAATCTGCGGCTAGGCACACTAAACAGAATGTGACGCTAATCTGCGGCTAGGCACAGTGAACGGAATATGTGACGTTAATTTATGAATTTGCACACTAAACAATATGTGCCGCTAATCTGCGGCTAGGCACACTAAACAGAATGTGACGCTAATCTGCGGCTAGGCACAGTGAACAGAATGTGACGCTAATTTGTGAATTTGCACACTAAACAGAATGTGACGCTAATCTGCGGCTAGGCACAGTGAACGTAATATGTGACGTTAATTTATGAATTTGCACACTAAACAATATGTGCCGCTAATCTGCGGCTAGGCACACTAAACAGAATGTGACGCTAATCTGCGGCTAGGCACAGTGAACAGAATGTGACGCTAATTTGTGAATTTGCACACTAAACAGAATGTGACGCTAATCTGCGGCTAGGCACAGTGAACGGAAAATGTAACGTTAATTTATGAATTTGCACACTAAACAATATGTGCCGCTAATCTGCGGCTATGCACACTAAACAGAATGTGACGCTAATCTGCGGCTAGGCACAGTGAACAGAATGTGATGCTAATTTGTGAATTTGCACACTAAACAGAATGTGCTGCTAATCTGCGGCTAGGCACACTAAACAGAATGTGACGCTAATCTACGGCTAGGCACACTAAACAGAATGTGACGCTAATCTGCGGCTAGGCACAGTGAACGGAATATGTGACGTTAATTTATGAATTTGCACACTAAACAATATGTGCCGCTAATCTGCGGCTAGGCACACTAAACAGAATGTGACGCTAATCTGCGGCTAGGCACAGTGAACAGAATGTGACGCTAATTTGTGAATTTGCACACTAAACAGAATGTGCCGCTAATCTGCGGCTAGGCACACTAAACAGAATGTGACGCTAATCTGCGGCTAGGCACAGTGAACGGAATATGTGACGTTAATTTATGAATTTGCACACTAAACAATATGTGCCGCTAATCTGCGGCTAGGCACACTAAACAGAATGTGACGCTAATCTGCGGCTAGGCACAGTGAACAGAATGTGACGCTAATTTGTGAATTTGCACACTAAACAGAATGTGCCGCTAATCTGCGGCTAGGCACACCAAACAGAATGTGACGCTAATCTGCGGCTAGGCACAGTGAACAGAATGTGACGCTAATTTGTGAATTTGCACACTAAACAGAATGTGACAATAATCTATGGCTAGGCACACGTTTAAAATGGCCCTTTTTGTCACTGCGATGTACAATATTTGTCCCTGTGCACCTAGTACAATGTCACTTTACTAATATCCCACCTTAAAAAAAAAAATGAAATTGTGCCCCCCCAAACAAAATATAAATGCTGCCCCCACACACAACAGTCCTAAAAAGGACTTTTGGGTCTTGAACTACTACCAACACTTTTATTCTCCCTACACTGACTTTCCCTGCCTGATCGCATCTCTCCCTGGCTGAGAATGAGCAGAACTCGCGAGTCGGGTGCTATACAGCACCCGATCACGAGTTCTGGCCAGCCAATCAGTGTAATGCCAGCAGCCAACATGGCTGCTGGCATTACACTGATGTCAGAGCCTCCCCGCACGTTTATTGGCTGTGCAGCAGCCGCGAAACGTGCGGGGAAGAGACCCGAACATGGCGGGCGAGCACATGCGGTACTCGTACGAGTACCGCCATGTGCCGAGCAGAGCGATGCTCGAGCCGAACCGAGCTTCGGCCGAGCATGCTCGCTCATCACTATTAGTAACTCTTTCAGTGGCAGAGTGGTAACCAATGCATTGCAAAGCAATGCATTGGAAATCCCTCTGGCACTCAAAGGGGTAATATTCTAACTGAATTGTTAAAGATGCAAATGTTAAGAGAAAAAAAAAATCTATAATGCTTGTGTAAAAATCAATATGTCTGTATGTCTTCATGAAAATAGTTCCAACTGTGTGTTGAAATTGGTATTTAGAAAAAATTATATAGAACAGGAAAAGTGTGTGGTGGGGGATGGGGTTCATCTAACTATACTATAGATATACTGTACTTTTCTGTGAAATTCCCATACCAAGAGTTTAATGTTAAGTATTGCAGCATTTTACCTAGAAGGTGGTATAGATTTCCCTTCTTTCTTTTCCTGAGTGAAACAGTAACACTTCAGGTGGCAAGGCAATCTTTGTTGATGGTGACCACTAATCACTGCTATTTCCAACAGTAACCAGAGTGTAAAATTGTGTTTAATGTCCCCTGCTGTTGATCTGAAGTTTTAGTTTTCTTCCATAAGTATGGCCAGTTCTTGTTAAAAGGTAAAATAAGTTCAGCACTTTGACTCTGGCTGAGGAAATGTATTTTGACAAATTGCTACAAGCATTCTTTGAACAAATATCACACGAAATACCTTGTACAATTTGTTGACAAGCAAAACTACTTCAATATCATTTAAGCACCACAATATATTCAAGAATAACGAATCATTTCTTTAGAAAGTTTAGGGTAGTTACATCTTCTGGTGATCCACCTCGTTCATTTTTTCCTCCCCCAAGGGTTGATAACTATTAAGTAGCTGTCAGGATGTGGCAGTTTGTGTCCATCCACTCTGTGGTGCACTGATCAATCACAAGCAGGGCATAAAGCAGCATCTGAGGAGATTCCATCCCACAGAATATGCTAAACTGGTGGCAGGGAGGGTTCATCATTATTATTAAACTGTCTGAAAATTGTCATGTATCCTTACTGGGGAGTAGAATAGTAACAGCAGCATTACTTAGTTTATGGTGTGTGTGTGTGTGTGTGTGGGAGGGATTTCACATTGGGGACCCTAAGTGTCATGGTGTTTGGATAGAGTTGTACCAGGTGTTACATATGCCTATTGTTCCAATGTCTTTCCCTTATTTACCACACACACTGTGCACATTGCAGTTGCTGATGAGAGGCATATTTCCTGCTCTCAAGGGAAAAATTCTATTCTAGTAACAAAACACCCATGATTTTGTAGGAGGGGCAAGTGGAGAAGCATTATTGGCCAAAGTCTTCTTTTATCCACATATACCTGAAGTGGTAGTGGGAGCTAGTTATGGTGCTGCTACTGTGTCATCAGGTGCATCGCTGTACTTAGTCGTTCTGTTATTGATCCGATTACCTTTGAGTTGCCTAATCATCTTTCTACTTAAACAACTCAGCAGCAACAGCAAGAACACAGTCACAAATTTTGCAATTACACTGGGGCATTTGACAGTGACCAGTGGCTAATGGCCAACATGACATGACATGCTAGCATTAGGCCAGCAGGGCATTTTTTTATTGTTTTTTTCCTCAGGGCTTGTTTTTTAAAAAGAAACAAAAATAAAACAGAGGACTACAAAAAAATAAACAATTTTGGGGGCTTGTTTCTATCAAGCCTAAGTCCTTCAAATCAATGTTTCCTTAGGGCCTGTACCAAACAAGTGTAAGTCCTACAAATCAATGTTTCCACAGGGCTTTGGCCTAACACAAGTCTAATTTCCTACAACTAATCAATGTTTACTCAGGGCTTGTGCCTAACACAAGTCTTGTTTCCTACAACTAATCAGTGTTTCCTCAGGTCTAAGACCTAAAAATCAATGTTTCCTCTGGGCTTGGGCCTCTAACAAGTCATAGATTACTTTAGGGGGTCCCTATTATGTACTATTTTTTTATTTTATTGTAATTTTTTGTATTAACTGTTCCCCAAATACCAGTCAACAACCCCTCAAAAAAAAATCCCTTGTTCAACTGATTCTTTCCCTAGACTACACCCAACAACTCAGGCACCTTACTCACCCTCCTTTTATACCATGTCTTATGTTTTGTTTTTTTATTGTATTTAGTTTTTATTTTTATTAACTGTACCCCCCCAATCCCAGTTAAAAATAAACAAAAAAAAAGCAATCCCTGTTCAACTGATTCTTTTCCAAAACTCCACCAACACAGGCACCCTCATACCCCTTTTGTATTATGCTTTGCGAAATAAATTAACATTTGTTATGTGTTGTATGTAAACTCAATGCTCCCATTAATGTCAATGGAATGAGCAATGTGAAAAAAAAAAGCTAAAAAATGGCACCTTCACAGGAAATTCACCAATCGGGAAGTGCCATAATTCGCCAATTTTGGTTTGAGTCGAACATTTTTCGCCCATCCCTACCCACAAGGACTCTCTTATCACCAGTTTCCTTATAAATATCTTCCCTGAAACTTGACTTTCAATTGGTCTTCCATACAGGCATACACCTTCCCTTCTTCTGCTAATCTTGTCTCTCCTAAGCAGAGAAAAGGCCTCATTGTGTATAGCCCAGCATATGTATCATTCTACCATGTTGCAGTAATAACAATATTTAAAAATCCTTATTAGCAGCTAGCATTTTTAGCTTTTTTTATTTTGCCTAACATACATTTACTGTTTTTTTCCATATCTACATTCATTACATTTATCCTCTTCTTCCTCCCCTTCATGACCCTGTACTTGTTCAGTCCTATATACACTTACTTTCAGGTTCTCCTTGGTAGCACATCAAGAGAGAAAGCCCTGCCTCTCTAGTCATGTTCCCATGAAAAAAAATCTGCAAAAACCATGTGGTTATCTGCTTTTTCGTGGGAAATCTGCTTTAAATAAGGCAATTCAAATCTTTGCCCATTGTCAATTTTTCCAATGGGTGAAAACTTTTTACCCCTTTAATTGCATGTTTTTTGCCTTTTTACTATAAAAATGTGACTTATTCAAGGAATCGAAACACAATACAGCTACAGAGAGAGGGTTCTAGGCTGTTGTACTGTGCAAAATTGTGACACATTGAGGTAGCAGAGGGTCCTAGTGTGTGTTATCACTATGAGCACCTGGAATACTATCTAAATGAGGAGCTGGAAGGACCTTTATTCATCCAGTGAGTCTGAGGAAGAGGAAGTGACCACCACCAACATTAAAGGGTCTGGATGTCCTGATTCCCCAGACCCAGTGATGGCCAGTTCCCCTGCATCACCCCTAGGGATCTTGGGGAAATTTGTGTCATGGGCAGAGGAAAAAGAGGGTAGCAGTGTGAGCAGAAAAGGTCAACTACCTGTTCCTGCTGCCAGTGCTGCGCATGCCAGGGTGTCTTGTAATTTGAAGAAAGGGGGTAGGAGATGATGCCAAGTGTGACAACAGGGGACCCTAAGTCACACTTGCCATCCCTAAGCAGTCCTGCCACTACTACTAAGAAGATCCAGCAGCTACAGACTCAGAGTGTTAGGACTGTGTGTTAGGACCTTCCTCTAGACTGTAAGATCTCATGAGCAGGGCCCTCTGATCCTTCTGTTCCCCACATTTGATTTGTACTATTTAATACCTCTGCATGTCTATTCCCAATTGTACTGCACTGTGGTATTAGTTGGCGCTATATAAATAATGATAATAATAATAGGACTGAGGGAGGAGTGATCATACTAGTAGTGAGGAAGACTCAGTAATAGTGATGGTGAAGCAGCTAGTGGAATTAGTGTTTTACCTCAGTAGATCCTTCTGCTGATGCTGAGATGGTAGGTGAAGTAATGCAGAGTGACCATACTGGCAGTCAAGGGATCCCACAGCATTCCCCTGACCCTGGAAGTCCCCTCCCCCTTCAGCATTGTTCAGATGCAACATTATCCTGAAGAAGGCAGAGATGGTGGCTAGTAGCAATAATACCACAACAACCATGAGTACAGATCAGCTGCCTGTGCCTGCCACTAGTGCTGCCTGTCTGCCATATTCAGCTCAATAAGAGAGCAAGTGTAACAGTAGGGTACCATCATCACCTCTAACTCATGAGATGTCTGTAATAGAGCAGCAGCAAGGAGGAACTGGTGGTGGTGATTATGATGGTGGAGAAGCTGGTGTGGACGAGACATTAATGGCCTTTTTAGCCCAAACTGAGAAGGAATAGAAGACAGATATGGGGAAGGGCATCATCACCACCACCACCATCAATGAGACTGGTGCATTTACAGGGTTTGATCCTGCTGTACTTCCTGCTGCTGATGATTGCAATGGCAGCAGGATGATGAGGAGCAGGCTTATTTGCCACATACTACCGAGGACACAGTAGGAATGGGGTTCAGTAATGAGGAAGTAGGAGTCCCACTTTCTAGCAGCAATACTCCTGGTCCTAGTTGCAGTGCTGATTCTGAGGCAGTAGCAGCAACAGCATCCTCTGCTCCAGCCATTGAAGGGGAATATGGAGGAGAAGAAGAAAGAGGTCATTCTTCTCCACCTTTCCCTTCCCCCCTGAGTCCTTGGTGTGGGAATATTTTTCTATTGGGGCAGGCACAGTTCAGTCATCAGCCAACAAAAAAATAAAATGCTGGGGGGGAGGTCTTGTTTCTACAAAGCTTAAGTCAGATAAATCACTAACTCCTCAGGGCTTGTGATTGTGACTCTAACAAACCAAATTGCTGAAAATGATAGGGAACTCCTCAGGACTTGTGATGCTAGCAAGCCAAATTCATAAAAATTATCTATGATTCCTCAGGACTTGTGATGCTAACAAGCCAAATTGATAAAAATTAACTGTGATTCCTCAGGGCTTGTGATGCTAACAAGCCCAAATCATACAAATACATTTTTCTTCAGAGCTGGGGCCTAAAAAGTCTAAATTCTACAAAACAACGTTTCCGCAGGGTTTGGGCCTAACACAAGTCTAGGTCCAACAACAAACAAATATTTCCTTAGGGCTTATGCCAAACAGGTCTAAGTCCTACAAATCAATGTTTCCTCATGGATTGGGCCTAACACAAGTCCTACAACAAATCAATGTTTCATTAGGGCTAGTACCTAACACAAGTCTAAGTCCTACAAATAACAATTTCCTCGGAGCTTGGGCTTCTAACACAAGTCTATGTCCTATAAAGCATACTCTACAAAATACTCTATCCCGTCAAGTATCCGTTTGTCCCAGTCACAGCTTAGGTCAGGGAATCTATGTCTCTATCACTTTAAATACCAATTACTTATTTAATTTTATTTTTAATTGTATTTATTTTGGTAATAACTGTCCCCAATACAACAACCCCTCCCACAGAAAATCACTTTTCAAATGATTCTTTCCCCAGACTCTACCCACCAACACATGCGCCCTCCTCAGACTGCTTTTATACCATGTTTTATTTATTTATTTATTTATTTATTTTATTTTTTTTTTTTTTTTTTATTAATTGTCCTTCCAATCTCAGTCAACAACATCCCTGCCAAAAAAAGTTCCTGTTCAACTGAACTCCACTACACCAAATCAGGCATCCTCATACCCCTTTTATATTATGCTTTTGGGAAATAAAATAACATTTGGTATGTGTTGCATGTAAATTCAATATTACCACTGATTTCAATGCAATGAGCTAGGTGAAAAAAAGCAGAAAAACTGCACTGGAAATTATTTGCCAAGGGAGAAGTGCCATTATTCACTGATTTTGGCTTGAGGTGAAAATTTTCACCCATCCCTACTCTCTAGTTAGAGAGTAGATTAAAAAAAACTGTAAAAGGACCCCACCATGTCCATTGTTTTCCTGCAGGAATATTCATAGGGAAAAAAGCATGATTTTCTGATTTTTCCATGGGCATTCTAACCCATAGAAGAACCCATAGATTGCCGTTTTGCTGACTTGATATATTTTTCCATGAGAAAGGTTTCACTTCCAGTATATGTTTTCAATGCTGGTGAAACATCCCATACTACAAAAGAAAAAATAGGACTTCCCACCATGCATCATTTTATTGAATAGGCAGGATATTAGACAAGGCAGAGAGAGAGAGAGAGAATGGTCAAAATAAAAAATAAAAGTTGTTTTGAGTGCTGGACAATGAGCAGTGGAAGAAGCTGGAGGTATAGTGCTGATTCTGCTGGATCAGATGTGATGGAATCCAGCAGCTCCAACAGTAAAGGAACCCATGCCCCTCTGCCCACAAGATCCCTAATCTGACAACTTCATACCCAGTGATCTGGAGAAACATAAAAAAGAAGGGGTTATTTTGGACAGCAGTTTGAGCAACAGGTTAGCTGCCTGTAGCTATTGCTGCTTCTTTCAGTGTACAACTGAGATGATGGCAAGTGTGGAAGTGGGGGATCCTATGTCACATTTGTCATCACCAATCAGTATCAAAGAGAAGCAAGAGACTGGTGGTGGTGGTAATGAAAGTGAGGATGGTGGAGCTGCTGGGGTAGAAGACAGAATGAGGGTTTATTGGTTTAACCCTTTGAGTGTCAGACAGGTAAGCAACACATTACTTGGCATTGCGTTGCACTCCTCTGTGGAGCTCAAAGGGTTAAACAAAATGTTGCTGTAATGCATACACATTTCATATTCCTTTACCCTTTGAGTGCCAGTGTCAATGTGTGTGTGCATCGAAATGTCAAAGTGCTTCAAACGCATCAACAAAATCATGTTTCAGGTAGGGAGACGGTTTATAGGAGATGAATTAAGGTTTTGGGAATATTCTATTCAATCTGCCATCAGTTACGTCTAGGTAACTACTAATTGTACTCTGTTTTCTTCCATGTGTTTGTTTGTATTCCAGGATATTTCTTCTGGGTACACTGGTGGCTCTCTGGATTTGGATGTCTGATCTTGGCATTATATCCATGACTGATAAAATCTGTCCTGAAATTTTTAAGATGTTGATCTTGGTCAGAAGTCTCAGAGCATATAATAATATCAAAGTATTTTATCAGGTAGCCCTTGAGGACTGAACTTGGACAGCCCTGTTGTAGAGGATGATTTGTAGGACTTGTTGATAGAGGTCCAAGCCCTGAGGAAACATTGATTTGTAGGTGGACTTAGATTTGTATTAGGCTAAAACATTGATTTGTAGGACTTAGACCTGTTTGGCACAAACCTTAAGGAAACATTGACTTGTTGTAGGACTTGTCTTAGGCACAAGTCTTGAGGAAACATTGATGTGTAGGACTTAGACTTCTTTGGCACAAACCCAGAGGAATTGGGGATCTGTATAACTTAGGCTTTCTAGAAACAAGCCACCTTTTTTTTAATGGACAAGCCAAGTGCCAGCAGGTCATGTTGTGGTGGACAGTGGCCATTGTCAAATGCTACGGTGTAATTGTGGAATTTGAGCTGCTGTTCTTGCTGCTGCTACTGAGTTGTTTAAGCAGCAGGATGATTAGGCAACTCAGATGGAATGGGATCAACATCAGCAGTAACATGGGTGAAAGATGATTATGGTTATATTTGCCACTACTATTAGCTCCAGTGATGCACCTGAGGCAGTAGCAGAACCACAACTAGCCCCACCCCCGCTTCAAGTATATGTGGAGAAAAGAAATTGATCAATAATGCTTCTCTGCTTGCCACTCCTCCAAAATCATGGGTTTGTTTTCACTGGAATATACATTTTTCCTTGACAACAGGAACTTTTCCTCTCATCAGCAGCTGCAATGTGCGCAGTGTATGTAGTAAATAAGGAAAGTAATGGGAACAATGGCCACATCTACACTCACATTAAACACATGGCACAACACTATCTGAACACCATGACTCTTAAGGTACTGTCACAGTGTGCTGCCGGTCAGGAAGGGGTGCTGACCACAGCAGCAAACTACATGAAAAACATGGAACCAAGGGAACAAGAAAACCAACACACACACAATTAAAGGAAAGAACAATGTATTATACAAAGCATACATGAAACATGAATTAGCAATAATATACATATGCATACATGAAACATGAATTAACAATGCATAGCAAAACATTGCTAGAAGCAAAAGAACAAATCCTTTAGGCAATGAGAAACAGGACCTCTAGGCAAGTCTAGGCAATAGAAAACAAGGCCTCTGAGTAGCAAGAAACAGGGCCTCTAACCAATAGAGAATACTCAGCTCTGGAACATGAGAGTAACAGCCTGCACAGGAAACTCAGGAATGCAATGGTCTGCACAGAAGCTCGGGATACAACAGTCTAGGAGTAACAGTCTGCACAGAAAACTCAGAAATGCAATGTTCTGCACAGAAGCTCAGGATACAACAGTCTAGGAATAACAGTCTCTAAACTCAAAGGGTAACAGCCTGCACAGAAATCCAGGCATGCAATAGTCTGCACAGAAGCTCAGGATACAATAGTCTTCGGAACGCAAAGGGTAAATACTCAAAAGTGCATGGCTTGCACGGGAACTCAGAGGTGCACAGCCTGCACAGGAACTAGGGGAAAACCAGCTCCAGAAACTCAAGGCCCCTAAGAGAAGAGACGGTCCTAGTGCTGATCTGAACTGATAGTGTACAGAGTGAAGTTCAGTATAATCTGGCCTAGACCAAAGGGAGAGGCTGAACTAAATAGCAAGGTAATTACTAGCTAAGTACAGCTGAAACCAAATCAGGTCTCTTCAGTCTGAATGCATTAACCCACAACAGAACCACAAACAGATAGTGGCACTGTGAGGTACTGCACCAGACTGAGGAGAAAGCCAAACCCTGACAGGTACCCAGTGTGAAGTCATCCCTCCAGAAACCAAATTCTGCTGCTGTCTCTATGGCCTATGCTCTATCCACTCCCCTAATAAGGATATGTGACAACTTGCAGACAGTTTAATAATAATTACGAACCCTCCCTGACACCAGCTTAACATATTCTGCAAGATGGACTCTCCACAGATGCTGCTTGATACCCTGCTTGTGATATGTGGTCAGTGCACCACGCAGTGTACAATGTGTGGACATGAACTGCCACATCCTGACATCTACTAAATGGCTATAAACTAGTGGGAGGGGGTAAAGATGATCTTCCCATGTCAGGACCCTAGAGCAAGAAGGTGATGGCGAGCCAGGTGTTTCACTTGCCATCTAACTTTCAGCTTCTTACTGGGTTTCTCTATTCTTCCTCCTTGCTCCTTTGATTTCTACCACACCTCTTGTTGTCTTTGGTTAGAGTTGGGGTACAGCAAAAGTGTGTCACGGTATTCAGGCAAAGAAGGACAGACACAATATAAAATGTAACCACCTTTACTAATAATATATACAGCAATAATAGTATAGCCCACACAACCCCAGGCCATAGGATGATAGGACCCAGACTACTACCCAGAGCTGCACACTGTGCTGTGCACTACACTACTCACAATACCAAGACTAGGAAAGAGGCTTGAGTAGAGCACCAGAGTGAACAGTGTATATAACATAAGTCACCACTCCAGGTCTCATGACCGGAGGCAACAGGGAGCGAGAGCAGACCAGAGCCACGGAACACAGAGGCTAAAGGTCAGGCAAACTAGGAATGCACGGAGCGAGTAGGCAGCCAAAGCCACAGGTCAGACAAACTGGGGACTACACGGAGAGAGTTAGAAGCCAGAACCAGAGGTCAGGCAAACAAGGGACTACACGGACGAGTCAGTAACCAGAGCCAGAGGACAGACAAAACTGGGTCTACACGGAGTGAGTTAGTCAGCCAGATCCACAGGTCAGAACCGATGTGGGTAGTCAGACAATCCTGGGTCATACACGGAGCAGATTCTCAGACTGGTCACAACGGAGCACAAGGGATACTAGCAGAAACACCATGTAAGGGCTATGACTTCTAGGCCCAAGGAAGTATATAAAGGAGCAGGAGAAGATGGGACCCAATTAGGCAAAACAGAATAGACCCATAAATAGGCGTCCGTGTCAGTTCCTGTTTCCTGATGTCAGCATTGAGGAAGTAGCCGCAATCATGGCGGCCGACACACCACAGAGGAAGGAAGCACAGGATTGCTTAGGTCTCTAAGGGAGACTGTGATAGTACCCCCCCTTAACGACCTCTCCTCCACCAAAAAGGACCAGCACCAGAGGAATTACAGGAGTGAAATTCAAGGAGAAGGGCAGGTGCATGTAAATCTCTCTTAGCGACCCAGGAACGCTCCTAAGGCCCATACCCTTTCCAATGGACTAGATATTGTACCTGGCCTCTGACCATGTGGAAGTCCAAAATGCTTTGCACTTCATATTCCTCATGACCCCCTACTTGGACAAGTCTGGGACAGACAGGAGCAGTAGTATATCTGTTACAGACCAAAGGTTTCAGGAGCGACACATGGAATACGTTAGAAATGGGCATCTTAGCGGGGAGGTTGAGGGCATAAGTTACAGGGATAAACTTGCGGAGAACTCGAAAGGGGTCCACAAATCGGGGAGCCAGCTTTTTACAAGGCACCTGGAGATGGAGATTGCGTGAGGACAACCATACTCTCTCTCCCACCTGGAACACTGGAGCTGCTAGACGCCTATGGTCTACTTGTCTCGTATACCGCAACATGGAACTCTGCAGGGATCTCTGAACCCATACCCATGTGGAGCAGAGCGCCCTCAAGTGCTCCTCCAGAGCAGTAATATTTTGAGCCTCAAAGGAGAGATGGTTGGAACCACAGTTAATCAGAAATGGAGTGTTCTGAGAGGAGGAATTGACAGCACTATTTCTGGCAAGCTCTACCCACGGTAAGAGGTTCGCCCAATTATCATGATGGATGGCGATAAAACAATGGAGAAACTGTTCCAGCTCTTGATTAGACCTCTCTGCAGCACCGTTAGACTGTGGACGGTAAGCCGAGGAGAACGAGAGCTGGATACCCATCTGTCCACAAAAGGCTCTCCAAAAATGTAACATTCCTGGGCCCCACGATCAGAGACCACCACATTGGGTATACCATGGAGACGAACCACCTCCTTGGCAAAGATGTAAGTCAACTCCTTGGAGGAGGGGAAACCCTTCAGTGGCACAAAATGGGCCATCTTGGAAAATCTATCCACAATCATGAGGATGACTGTGTAACCCTCTGAAACAGGCAACTCCACCATAAAGTCAATAGATAAGTGCGACCATGGACATTCCCCAATAGGAATGGGTTGCAGGAGACCAACCGGGAGATGTTTAGGAGTTTTAGTCCGCGCACAAGTGGAACATTCAGCAACAAATGTGGAGCAATCCTCCCTCAATCTGGGCCACAAAAATGGTCTAGGCATAGACCATATTAGTTGATCTCTCCCTGCTGCTTTCGAGGAATGGTATGTCTCCAGAGGGATTCAGGCACAAAACAATTCCCATTTGTTTTCTCCACTGTGGCGGAATGTTGAGCAGCCAAAATCTCCTCACCCAATGGAGATATAATACTGGTACGTATCATAGCCAATATGCAGTTAGGAGGAATAATAGGAACCGGAGGAGACTCCTTCTGGGACTCAGTCCCAAATTGTCGAAAAAGAGCAAGATTTCGTACAATGAGAGGACCATGACAGGATATCGCAAGTTTGTGAATCAATTCTTGGGTTATGAGTCTGCAACCAGGGAAAGCCCAGAATGATGGCATGATGGGGAGAATGTATCACCTGGAACTGTTGTGTCTCCACATGGAGTGCCCCTACCCTTAGAGACAAGGGGTGAGTCTCATGAGTAATATGTGCAGGCTGTACGGGTCTGCCATCAATGGCTTCAATAGCCAACGGAGAGGAGCCAGGCAGCAAAGGGATAGAGTGTTTGGCCACGAAGTCTGCATCAATGAAAAACCCTCCTCCCCGGAGTCCAGTAATGCCAGAGCCACCACTGAAGAATCGGCCCAAGATAGTAGAACTCCAAGAATAGGTTTGTCCTAAAGTCTCTCTGGGGACTGTGAAATTCCACCCAAGATCTGTCCCCTACATGACCCTAGGTGCGAGCGTTTCTTGGATGGATAGGGCAAGCACGCAACATATGACCCGGCTCCCCACAGTATAAGCAAAGGCCCCGCCTCCTGCGCTGAGCCCTCTACTCCACCAAAAGGTGTGTGAAGCCTAGCTGCATCAGTCCCCCCTCAGCGGGGTCAGAACTAGGAGGTAGGAGAGGTGAGGAAGGACAGGGTGGGCGTAAGAAACTAGGTGCCAACCGAGGTAAAGTTTTACGCCCTTGTTCCTTGAACGAAGGCCTCTCGCAGATTCTCATATCTATTAGGATGGTGAATGAGATTAGCTCCTCCAGATCACTAGGTAGTTTTCAGGCTGCCGTCTCGTATTTAATAGCATCACACAAGCCTTGGGAAAATGAGGCAACTAGGGCTTCATTGTTCCATCCTACCTCCGCTGCCAGAGTATGGAACTCAATAGCGTAGTCCGCTACTGTACATGTGCCTTGCAGTATAGTCATAAGGCATTTGGCAGCAGAGGTTGCGTGCCAAAGAGCATCAAAGACTCTCCAGAAATAGGCCACAATGTACATAGTAGAATAACTATGTAACTTTATTGCTTTAAAGCCATCACTTTTGGAGGTGGTGGTGGTATGTGTAGGTACTCTATGATGCTTGTCATCTCCTACAGCAAACACAGAGTCATCATACTCCTCTGCAGCAGGAGCCATAGGTCTTCATTACTTCTCTTATCTGCCCAAGAGCTCTGGGCACTTTTTGGAGTGCTTCTGCTGCTACTAGTTGTAGCACTGTGACATGTTCATGGTGTGTCTCCCAGTCAGACATGTGCTTCAGGTGGGATCTCATTGAGGACGTGCCTAGGTGTGAGCCTACTTTCTCCCTGCTCACTTGCTTTATGCACAGACAACAAATAGCAACATGGTTAGCTTTTGGATGGTGAGTGAAGTAACTCCATACTCTGGACTTCATGGACTGTGGGGTTCCTGAGGGCCTGCTACCTCAGCTGAGGCTAGATGTTGATGCAATTCTACTGCTACTACTACTAGGTATCAAAGGTGCAGCACTTCCAAAAGCAGCAGAGGTACTAAGCTAAGGCTTTGGATGTTAACCCCTTAAGGACCAGCCATGTGCACATGAAGATGGCACTTAAGGACCAGGGAGCATTTATTTTTTCATCCAAAGTATAGGTCCCCAAATGGCATGCAGCCCGTGTGGGGAGCCCTGAAATCAGTTATGGTCCTGGCAAGGATCATGGGTCCTTATCGCGCGTCCAACCCATGATGTGCCAGGACCGTCATGGGTCCTTAAGGGGTTAATAACCTGCGTTGTTGTTGCTGCTGTTGGTGTGGCTGAGTGGGGCTTCAACTTGGAAGGGATGACGATGCTGATGATGACTGACGGGTGTATTTTTAGGTATCTTTGCCTGTACAGGATCAGAGTTTTCAATGTTTTTCTCAGACAGTTAATAGTCAGGCACAGTGATTCTTTTCAACTAATATTATGGCCATGTCATCATCCCTTACTCTCAATTTCATCTGTATCTGAAGTAGAGAAGGATGCTGGAGGGATATATTCTAGATCTACATCATCATCTTAAGTCATCATTAGGTCATCATCATTTATTGCACAATCTGCAGCAACCATGGCTGCAGTCAGTTTTTCAACTACCACTTTACTCCCACATCCCTGAACTGCTCCTCCTTTCCCCTGCCTCTTGTGCTTTTGCTGAACATTACTCAATTACTATATGTTGTTTTTCTCTAAAGTATACAACACACCTCATGAAGTGTGATGTCTTGCCTTGGCCCTCAACAAAATTCTCAATCTCTTCTGCTATCTATCAAGTCTGCCTCAGTAACACAGCTAACGTCAGTGTCTCAGTCAACTGTCTGTACCTAATTTTTTTATTTTTATTTTTTTACATTTGCCACCCTATCTTATCACTATCCAAAAATAATTAAAAAAAAAAACACAACGTCTTTCCCCCGGACCTTCCCAACACAGATATAATAACAGTAAGTTCAACAAAGAAATTGCTTGAACCACAGCTGTCTAGCTCTTTCAAACCAGCCAGACAGAATGCTGGGGAATTTGGGGTCAGCCTCCTTTACTCCCTTCTCCCACACCCTGACATGTGCAAAACATATATAATGATAACAGCAAGATCAGCAAGCAAATTGGACCCCAGCTGCCTGTGTCTTGCCAGTCAGTCACACTGACTTTTGGGGTACTGGTGTTGAACTCCTTCCTCCTTTCTTCTCCCTAGAGTGCTCCCAGGCTCCCCTAATACAGAGAACAAATGTCCTACCTAAAGGACTCAATAAACTCAGTTTCAATTACTCTTTACATGTCTATTTTCTCTGGCTCAAAAATGTGCTGCTTTCTCCTCACACAAACACAGAATTGCATGCTTTTGAAGCATGACACCCTTTTATATGCCTGCAGGAAAAGTAGAGAAAACTACTATGTGTTGGAGAAAAATTAATTTTCTCTGTTGATTTCAATGCAATGAGCTAGATGGAAAAAGTGGGAAATCTACACTTTTCACAGGAAATTTTTCACCAAGTGGGAAGTGCTGTTTTTAGCCTATTGTGGTTTTAGGGGAAAGTTTTCACCCATCCCTATTCTCACGACACTAACTCTTCACAATAAACAGGGGTTGCCAATTTACCACAAGTTATAAATCTGTGCTTGGGAGAGAGAAAATGTTGCTGAAATAGTCACACTAATTAATATAGTCAGATAGGCAAACTGAGGGAGCTGGAGTTACTTCATTTACAGAATATTGGTGGTAGTCATTTGTTCTGTAGGCAGGTGGGGTGTAGGGACTGTGGATGTGAAGAGAGAAATCAATGTTAAATTAAAAAATAACTTTATCACTGTTTGGGGACAGACTGGCCAACACTCATGCATACCACTATGAAACCCTTAGTTGTCCTTTACCAAGTGAATTTTCAGTGCAACTTGTTTATAGTTAATGACCGTAGGGCACATCTATGTAACATCTACATTTTAAACATAAACTAGCATCTAATAACATATTAGTATGTGGAAGAAGTGGTAAAAGAAAACACAAGACAGAGAAGCATATACACATGTAACAGCACCGAGGAGGAGGAATTTGCACAGTGTCCCCCATTTGTGACACCTGAGACCAGTTCTATGATTACTAATAAATATTTGACAAATAATGCAATGTTATATTAAATTATACATACTGCATATAGTTTTGTTTACCATCCCTTCCTATTCCTCATTTATTCACCTCATCTACCATGTTAAATTATTTCATTACTCATTACTTTTATGTTGTTGAATTATATTTACATTATCCAGAGTAATAGAGTATTTTTATTACACAGCATATAGAGTACTATTTAGTATTCATGCACACATAAATCTTCAGCAATCTATTAGACTTTATTTTTGGAGGAGAGACAGGGGGATCCTTACATTTCATTATTTTTATTAATTGTATTAATTTGTCTTGATTATTTCCATTTTAAAATAACATTATCTAGAGTAATATTGTTATGTACTTTAATTAAGAAATAAATATGCCCTTTCCAAAAATTATTCAAGGGCTTACAACAGCATGATAGAGGAAAGTTCTGGGGGTGTACTGGTTATATAAAATAATGTAGTTAGATAAAGCTTTACAAAAATGATTACCATAAATTCTCATTTATAATACACACAGTTTTACCCTTTTCATCTTATGTGAGGGATATTATAAAAAAGAACACACAGAATGTAAATGCTCCCCTCAGTCTCCCTCCCCTTCCCTCCACCCCAACCTCAATAGAGTTATCTGCTCTCCCCCCTCTGTACATTGAAACTATGGTAGTACCCTGTCAAGACTTCTAGATCCTGAGAGGGCACAAACCTATGTTCTGTTGCAAGAAGTCCTGCAAGGGGGAGTCACAGCAGAAGGGAAATGGTAGGCAAATGTAAGCATGCCACATGCTGTGTGGATCTCCCACCTGACTTCTGAGGGGGATCCTGGTCTTGATCATGTAGGTGGGTAGAGGGATGGAAAGGGGGCTCATATATAACTCTATTGAGGTGGAAGAGGGAGGGACAGAATCTAGGGAGCATTTTAATTTTATGGGTAGGGGAGAGAAAGGGGATGAGTATTATACACATGTACTTGTGTTTTACCTGAACTCGTGGGTTTAATTTACACATGCATATTATATTTAGGTGCTTATTATACCTGAGATTTTTTGGTAGTTTTGAGTCAAGCTTACTCAGCAACATATATGCCGCATTTATAAAAATTGTAACTTCAGGAGAAGGGTTATCCACCAGCTTTTCAAAATAGTTTTGTTCACAGTTGGCTTATGTCACAAAGGTAAGTTTTGAAGAAAAGATTGTTAACCTGCTAATTTCCAGGTAAGCCTTGAAAAAATGGCCATGCCTACTTATAGGTAAACCACCAGGAACATTGTGCCACCAGTAACATATATGGTGTGTCCTAATTTAGCTCCTGCTAAGTTGTCTGAACATCAACTGTATCAGGCTGGTGTCTCCAGCAAGCCCATGGGCAATAGTCATGGTGATAACAGTGGAATCGGGGGCATCATTAGATTGTAGTGTTAGACTCAGACTCAATGGTGATATGGGACAGGTGGTGATGGTCTCTCCTAGTCCTAGTGCTAAAACAGCAGCAGCACTATAACAATCCACCATCACTTCAGTTGCATCCAAAGATAAGTTATCCAGTCACCATAATCTTTCTTCTCCCCAACCTCCCCTGAAATCATTTGTGTGGGAATAATTTCCTTGAGGGCGGGCACTGTGCTGTTATCAGCCAATGTATTGTTCACAGTGTGTAAAATATTGTGAAAAAGGGAGAAGGAAGGATAGTATCTGGGCAAATCTGCCCTAATTAAGACCATCTAACATATACCACCCTGAGCTTTATATTAAGAATGTTAAACCATCCTCCAAGAAATCAGGTGTTGTCAGCGTTCCCATTGTCCATCCCTAACAATGACGATGAGGTGCAGCAATATTCCACTACGAAATTGTTGTGCAGGAAACATCCTCCAGCTCAAAATAAAGAATACATCATCATCTGCATCATCTTCTTTTAGGACCTGGGGCTGAGCTATTTTATCTTAAGTGTCACTATGGTGGCCTCAGGGTTCACATCAACCTGACATTGCCATTAATAGTGCCACCTATTAACAGTACCATCAGCACTCAGAGATTTTGCAGATGTGAGACTATGACAATATGCACACTGTGTAGTGCAATGACCACACATGGAAATGTGGTGGAGACTAGAAGGAAATAGAGTTTAATGAAAAATCAGTATGCTGTTCACCCTGTAGAATAGGCACAGCTCATTGCAGGGAAAGTCAGTTATTTTTTTTTTAATTGGTAATGAGACATGACACATGATAAATCAGTCACCCACCACCACCACCAGTCACCTGTTATTGATAGTAATCAGACCACCAACTTATCACCGGATAGAAAATATCTCAAGGCTTACTTTGCCATAGACCTGCTCTAAGTGTTAACTATTTTTTAAGCCTTACATTGATATAGAATTCAGCCTTGTAAGCAGGCTGAGACCTATGGCAAGGTAAGCCAGATCTTGTGACATGTAACCTATGATGGTAAATCCCATTCCCATCTGAAGAGCTCTCTCCCACTCTTTGTTTGAGCAAAGAAAGCTCTCATTTCAACATCCTCATCACACCCAACACCCTCATCATCATCAGCCGCAACTCCAGGCTCTTCATCCTCTCTTGGAGGTGGCATAGTTGGTCCACCTGGTATCACACTCACACATACTGCAGGCTTAGACAGCTGCACTGCTGGGCTGCCACTGCACACAGCTCTCTGGGAAAAAGTTCTCCTTTTTGAAACATAACTCAGGTTTCTGAGGTAGGGTTGCTAAAGTATCCCTTTAAAAGTGAACACATGGGAAATAAGCCCGCTGCATGGATGCATTGGATTCATTGCAGCAGACTTTTTTTATATATTCAACTTTAAAGTGCTAATCTGATAAAACTACCTTAAGAGTGTTGTGATAGCAGTGATATCTAATTGCGCTGGGATCCGACTAGTATTGCATCATTAATTCTTATAACAATAGTAAGACTAAAGGAAATTTGATTGGTGGTAGCAAAAAAGGTGAACATTTTACTGAATTTTCTTTCTGTGGGAATTTCCATGGATACGAAAAATTGTATTTTTCTTCAGCAATATTCCTGTTAAAAGAAAACAAGACTTTTTGTACATTCCTAATATTTAGTATTCTAGGGATTTAAAGTCCCAAAATATTTGTTCTCTTTGGTGCAGATGAAATGCCCCAGAACTGCACAACATTTCTTTTTGCATATGGCCCATATGAATGTGTTATCTTGTGAGGCTGCTTCAGTTTATGGTTGTGTAAGTCATCTTTCTGTAATGTATGCACACTTGTTGCATTACTAAATTAAACTTTGAATGTGAATACAATTTTGCAGAAATACATTTTCCTTTTATCTGTGTAACATTTATAAGTAAGATGTCTATATTCAAACTGCCAATCCAGTTCTAATTAGGCAGAACAGTTTGATTATGTCCTGGTTCTACATGCCAAAAGTTGAGTTGTAGAGTGATGTATTCAAGCAGATGATAATTAGGTTTCAGTGACTGACATATTTAACTTTAGAATACTTTTTATGCCAAAATTTTTGTTCACAGCAATTAATTTATAAAATGTAAAATGAGGTACTGCAAATGACAACTCAGCTGTGGCAATCACAGTTACCTAAAACATTGTATTATGAGGAAAATAGTTTAATTAACGTTAACCATATCAATATTTTATATAGGCACAAATCACTTGATCTTCTAGTTTTCTTTTATTTTTAAATGTATTATACATTTTTAGAACTACAGGAGTTATTCTGCAGTAATCCAACTGTACCATAGGGGAAAAGAAAAATTAAATCAAATTGGGCTTTTAACCCCTTGAATGCTATAGAGGTTTCCAATGTATTCCAAAGCAGTGCATTTGAGACATCTCTAACATTCAAAGGGTTAAAAAGCTTTATTCAAGTTCATAGGAATTTAGCAATTTTTATTTGTTTCCTATGATTCAGTTGGTTTACTCCAGAATAACTCCAGTTGAATACTAGTTGAACAGCTTATGTGCACTGGCCACAGTGCCAGGGAGCAATGGCCTTGGTGCAGCCATGCACAGTAGAGACTGCACGCGCCGCGGCTGATAATGGAGTGGGGCGCTCCGAATTCAGACCTTAGTCCTCTTTGCACACCGGTTACGGTCTGAATTTGGAGTGCCCCACGTCCGTTATCAGCCACGGCACGGGCAGTCAGTACTGAGCATGACTGCAGTGAGTGAAGCCATCTGTACTGCGCATGAAGGCTTCTGACAAACACACATTTAGCAAATTATTACATAGAATTAGTGTAAAGCCCGTGTACACGGGGCAAGGTCTGCGTAATGTTAACCCTTTGAGTTCCAGAGGGGTACTCAACACATTGCTTTGCAATGCATTGTGTACCCCTCTGTCACTCAAAGGGTTAAGAGGCCGCTACCTCACTGCTCCACGCGATGCAGTCTTGCGTCGCCGCACTCACGTGATGCAATCCAAATGCGGCAGTCTCTACTGCGCATGACTACATCGTGACAAACATTCTAGCTAATTATTATATAGGATAGACCCAGTAGCAAAATTTACAAAAGTAATTAATGTTACCTATCATCCCTGAATCCTACTTAAATGTAACTGAGATTTATTTTTAAAACAGCAGTCTAAAATTGCCTTATTTTCAGTCAGTAGACAATACATTTCTAAGGTGTAGGGCAGAATAATGAGAAATAATGTTAGGCAATATATGGAGTACTCCCAATGTGCAAAAAGAAATAAAAAAAATAGCAATAGCAAATATGTTTCTCAGTTCAGTTATACAATGTGGATAACTGAATATATAGTCTGTATATTTTTTTGACTAGGGAAAGTGACCTATAACCCTCAAAGGGACAATTTACTTACATGGAAAGTGGTATTTTTATATAAATATGTTTACATTGAAGGGAACTATGGGGAGGATGTATAAAAAGCCTTCTTCATGTATTCTTAAGAGTTGCCTGGTCATTTTTATATAGAAGTAAAGTCACTTTTATAAATGTCTATCTGAGAATATTCTGAGAAAATTTGCACCTGTGAGTATATTTTCACACACATAGCAGTCACTATATACTTCCATTAAGAACAGGTTTTACCTGGTGTTAATATGTAATTACTAAAACTGTCTTGATTTTTGGCCCAATTAGTGAATTTCTTTATAAATACATTGGGACACAATTGTTATTTGGCCAAGACCATTTCTACTCCACTTTTCTAAAAAGTCAAACTGGAGATAGCACTTAGTGAAAATGTTGCTACAGACACTTTCTTTATAACTCCAGTTTTATACATCTCCCCCCTACTCCTCTTAATTTGTTTAACAGGGGGACTTATTGAGGAATGTGACCTTCATACAGCAGATCTATCTATCTATCTATCTATCTATCTATCTATC
Organism: Rhinophrynus dorsalis; assembly: GCA_037306005.1. NCBI lineage: Eukaryota > Metazoa > Chordata > Amphibia > Anura > Rhinophrynidae > Rhinophrynus > Rhinophrynus dorsalis. The sequence continues at coordinate 304,017,790 of CM074720.1, read as the reverse complement.
TATCTATCTATCTATCTATCTACCTCTCTCTCTATTTATGTATCTATCTATGAATCTCTGATGCTTTATATAGGCAAACAGTGATATTTTCCAGTCTGGCAATGCTTATAGTGTTCTAATGAACCATGACTGGAACCTTTTTCCATAGGATTTCTTATTCACATTATTAAATCCATTCTTATGATATAAAGGCAAACTAAACGAAAATTGCAAAGTATAGAGAACTGTAACTATTTACAAACATTATTACTTGACTTGAAATATAAAAGACTCCTGCAGAAGTGATAAAGCAATAATTCCTCTAGGTAGAGTTCCCCCTTCTTGCTTGATGGGTGGAAACAAGGCATGACAGTGTCATACATAATGTACATTATGCTAAATAACAAGGCAGTGGTTTTGTTGTCATGATATATTTTAGCAGAACCTGATGTTCAAATGCATGGACAAAGGTCATACTCAGATTTTGACATTAGATTGTTCAAACTGTGTAGGCTGTGCTCAGCCCAGACCCACTTGTAGCTATACCACTTAACAAAAACTTTCAAGCAAGCAGGTAAGATAACATATTTTGTGAAGAATGTAGACGTGCAGATATGGTACATTTTTTTAACTAAATATGTGTATCTGGTGCCCACATTTCTGAGCCCTAAAATGAATATCTATGCAGGGTACAAATCATAATGTGCCCAGCAGTAAAGCAATTCTCCAGACTAGAGTGAAAATTTACAGAAACGGGAATAACATACATACTGAGAGATACTGTAAAATGGAGATTATGCATTGATGAATGGGCACAGATTCAGTTATCAGGGCTTTCATAAATAGGCATATTCTTGCTATCAGAGTCAGATTTATTTCACAGGTGCCCCTAGACAGGGCACTTTAGGTGCCCGTAGCTCTGCCCATGGCCACAACCCCACTCCTCCGATGGCCCGACCCCAGTCCCATCCACTGTTTACCCATGGCCTATAACAAGAATAAGAAAAAAAAACAAAAAACACTTTGGTTGTTAGAGAGATCTCCAGCCCATTGCTCTGCACAGCGCTGAAGATATCTATAACCCAGTGGGTTAAATAATAGCTTGTAAAACGGTATTAAAGTGGTACAAGGATATTGTGATTGCTCTGGTCACACCCACCATTCAGAATGTGGGTGTGTCCAGCACAGCTGAGACGCACCTCAAAATGTGTAGCTCTAGGCAATTGTTTTTAAGGGCTTTTTAAGCATGTTCATACTTGTGCTTATCCATTATTCACACACCATTTTTGATAATCAAAACACAGCACAGTTGAAAAAAGGCCACAACATTGCAAGTTCTGCATTTTTAATTCCAAAATACCATACATCATGTTTAAAATAGGATTAATTTTTCTAAATTGCCTTCTTATATATATTAATCAGGCCTTTTAAGCAATACTATAGGGATATCTAAATAAAGACATAATTCATTTTTTTACATACATATGCTGATGGGGACAGCTGTCAGAAGAAAAGGAGGAAAACTTAAAAGAATAGTTAAGAGCTATAAAATGCTATTAGTATGGCCCTGTCAATATGATATGTGATTTTGTAGTCAGTATACAATTATTGTAAGTGTTTATTTATACAGTACCTTGACAAACACATTATTAGGTAGAAAAATCATCACAGACATACAATACTAAGTAATAAAAGATGCAAAACTATGTAGAGTATTGCTGGATGTTACAAGAGAAGAGAGCTCACTGTTAAAAAGAGATACTATGCATACTCAAGCAAAAATTATTGTAAATCTACATTAATCCAAATATTTAAAGATCTCCTGAATACTAACATTTTAGCAACAATTTGGCTTTGCTAAGTCATTTTACATGGATGGGGATTGTGTAATTATATCTTTAACCAGAACCACTTAAAATATTTTTATTTAAACCACTTAAATCAATTTGTCATGCCTTCGACAAGTTTATGATTTTGCACTGAACACATCAACACTGACTCATTTCCATATGGAATTGCAGGTTAATGAACCGTTGCCATAGTCATGTGGATTTGTTTATATGTTAATGTGGCTGTTCGCCATATGCACTAAACCAGAGTAGCAGCCTCTGCTGCTGGAGTTCACAGTTCCAAAAGTCCCCTCCCTGTAGTTTCCTATGTACTAACAGCCCTCAATCAATCATAAGCATTTTAGAGGGCACATATTATCAATATAGCTAAACGCTAAATAAAGCAAGATGATTTCTTCTTTTATTGCAAAGACAGCCTTAGGGGTTGGGTGTAAGGTCCCGTCATGTTCCCATGACAAATATTTGTGAAAACCACATGGTTGTCTGTTTTTTCCTGGAAGATACGCTTCAAATAAAGTGATTCAAATCTTCGCTGTTTTCACTCATTGCCAAAAATGCTCACTATTTTTCCAATGGCTACAAACTTTAATTACATACGGGTCAATATATACCATTAAGAAACAAGCACAAGAGAAGTAAATTGATTCATAATTTTAAAAATATAAAGAATGTATATAAAGAAAGCACCTGGACCTGATGGTATACACCCAAGGATAAGTTCATTATAATTAATATTTATTGATTCACTTTCATCAGGCGTAGTGCCCTGTGATTGAAGGAAAGCTAACAATAATGATCTAGAAGTGGGGACTGAAAGTAGCATCTCAAACTTTGCTGATTACACTAAGCTGTGCAATTAAATATATACAGAGATGGATGTAAGGTTATACATTTAGTCTATAGAAACAAAATCTTTGCCGTTTTCACCCATTTCACTATTTTTCCAATGGCTACAAACTTTATATACGGATCAGTATATTCCATTTTTGACAGTGGGTGAAAACGGAAGAGTGATCTATCATTGCCATCAGTCTCTTAAGGTGCCACTCATCTCTTGAGGTCTGTTTGCAGGGAGGACAGGCAATTATTCCAGCTGGCTTTTTACACCGTTTCTGGATATATACAGAGCGGTGGGGATCCTTGATGTAAGTAGGATTCAACACTTACATAATCATTGAATATTCCTATATCGTTTTTGAGCTCTCCTCCTGTGTGTGATTTACACCTGATACACAGACACCATGACATTTATGAGAAACATGTGAACTCCAAACCCCCACCAAAGAAATCAGGTGCCGCTGTTGCTGTATTCCCTGACTCTCCCAAAAGACAACAAGAGGTGAAGCGGAAATCAAAGAGGAGGAAAAATAGAGAAACTCAGCCAGTGGCTGAAAGTTTGATGGCGAGCAAAACACAAGTCTAATTCTCTACAACTAATCATTTTTTTCTCAGGACTTGTGACTTTAATAAGTCTAAGTTCTTCAAGTCAATGTTTGCTCAGGTCTTGGACCTCTAACAATAAGTCCTACAAATCATCCTCTACAAAATTATCCCGGCAGGTATCAGTCTGCTCCAGTCACAGCTTATGTCATGAGGTCCCTGTCTCTGTCACATTATGTACCAATTTCTTATTTTATTTTAATTTTATGTATTTATTATTTTATTAACTGTCCACCAAATACCAATCAACAACCCCCAAAAAGAGCATTTCCTATTCATCTGATTCTTTCATCAGACTCTGCTCCGCAACATAGGTACCCTCCCCAGACCCCTTTTATACCAAGCCTTATTTTATTTTAATGCTATATATTTTTTTGTTAACTGTCCCCCCAATCCCAGTCAACAAACCCCCCAAAAATCCCCTGTTCAACTGATTGTTTCCCCACGCCCAACCCTTCTATCCCTTTTATATGATGCTTTTGGGAAATAAAATAACATTTGATATGTATTGTATGTAAATTCAATGTTCCCATTGATTTCAATGGAATGTGCTAGGTAATAAAGCAGAAAATCTGCACTTTTTGTGAGAAATTATTCGCCAGGTGGGAAGTTCCATTATTTGTCAGTTTTGGTTTGAGGGGAACATTTTTACCCATACCTAAATAGCCTTATTCATCCACAAATATCTAACAATATATGCCCAAAAAAGAATGGCAGAGATGGACAATGCAGGACACAATGACAAAGCATATCAAGTATACTGCTTTAAATAGAGTGATTAAAATCTTCTCCGTTTCACCCATTGGCAAAAATTCTTTTTTCAATGTCTAGAACGTTTTCACCACTTTATTAACGTGTTTTTCGCCTTTTCGCTATAAAAATACAAGCAGCTACAGAGCGAGAAAGTGGTGCTAGGATGTTGTGCTGTGAGATTTATAGCAAAATTGAGGCATGAGAGGCTCATTGTGACTGCTATCACTATGAGCAGATTTAATAACAATAAAAGCAGGACCTGAAAGGGCCATTATGCGTTCAGTGAGTCTGAGGAGGAGGAAGTGACCACTGCCACCAACATCAAAGGGCCTGAATGCCCTGGTTCCCCAGACCCAATGCTGGCCAGTCCCCCTACATCACCCCTAGGGATCTTGGGGAAATGTATCTCATGGGAGGAAGAAGAGGGTAGTAGTGTGAGCAGGACAGGTCAGCTGCCTGTGCCTGCTGCCAGCGCTGCACCTGCTGCCAGTGCTAAACCTGCTGCCAGTGTCTGAGCTAATCCAGTGTTCTGCTATCCATTACTGATGCCTTCCCTTTGCTGGATCAAGCTGAATCAGCTGACCTCTCTGTGTTTGCTCACCTGACTGCTATCAGCCAATAGCCAACCCTCCCAGGGTATTTAAAGCAGCTCATTCGCACCATCCCCTCGAGGGAGGATTTCCTTGCCTTGGCCTCTGACATTAGGCAGGGTGTGTGACAGGTCAGGAAGGATATTGCGGGACTTAAGTCATGTCTGGAAGTGTTATATTTGAGGGTGTTGGCTGTGGAACAGCAAATCTTGTGTGCGGAGAGAGACCTGAGGGCACTGGTGCCCACCTCACATCAACACACTGCACAGATTGTGGAACTTCGTCGGATGCTGAAAGATACAGACAACAGAGGCAGGAGCAACAACATCAGGGTGCGGGGCCTATCTGTGGATATCCTGCCTTGGGACCTATTTGCTACACTTACCTCACTCTTCAATTTAATTCTTAACTGACCTGATGATACCCCCATTGGAATGGAGATGGCCCACTGGGTACTTCGGCAGAGAGGCCCTCCTGCGGGTCCCACTCGTGATGTTGTCTGTTTTTTATCCAGTTTTCAGCTAAAGGAGGACATTATGAGCAAGGCCAGGAGTAGGTGTTTTTGGCCATTTGGGGGAAATGAGGTGGCTGTATATCAAGAACTGTCATGGATCACCTTGTGGAAACACAGAGTGCTTCAACCTCTCACTCAGGCCCTAACTGTGCAAGCCATTCCCTACAAGTGGGACTTTCCCTTCAGCCTTGTGACTCAGCATGGGAACATGTCATCAGGTGCCGTGCGGATGTCCCCAACTTCCTTCATGTGGCTAACTTGCCTGAATTATCGGTAATTTGTTATCTGGTAGCTGTTTTTATTAGACCTGTTCTTGTTTCATTGCACTTCCTTAGCTAATGTGCAGGATCACCCCTCTGCTGGTGTTGGTTCGCTGCTCGGGGCCAAAAAGCGATTTTCCCGGGGGCTGCATACTGCTCGTCCGGGCTGGGTTTGTCCCCACCTTTTTGTGGGGGGGTGGCTCATCACCTGGGGGCCATGGGTACGCTATTTTTGGGTGGATTTGGGGCCCTCTGAGTGCTGTGGTCCGGGGCCTGCACTAATAGGTGTGGGGCTGCTTGCTCCTGCTGGGGGTGTATGGACTTTGGACCATGCGGGATGCCTGCACTTCTAGGGGTGTAATTTGGTCCTCGCTGACCTGACCGGACCCTGGTTAAATGTTTTTGTATATGTTACGCAGCATGCCTTTCAATTCTAGTTCATGCAGGGCTTACTGGTGTTGACTACAATTATTGTTTATTTTCCTTGATTTCGAATTTTATTGTTTTGAATTGTACTCTTGACTACACGGTACTGACTGTGTCATTGTACCACCTTCTTGTCTGTTGGTTACCCACTTAACCTCATGGAGTATTGTGTCATCTTTTAGAAACGGCGGTCCACAGCTCTATAGCGTGGTCCCCTGTGTTTGACACAGTCGTGTATTGTGGATTGGGATCATCCCGATCTGTCTCCCAGTTTACAGTTTCCTATATCTCTTCTGATCCCTGCCCTTGCCAACCCCTGTGTACTTCCCCCCCTCACCCCCTGAGGACATACGAATAAGATATGACTTCCTGTTCTCTCTTAATGAGAGAGGCTTAAATATCCCGGAAAAGAGATCCAACTTACTGAGAGACCTCAGATCACACCGGGACTCAATTGCTTTGATTCAAGAGACACACTTTGTGGCTTGTAAACCCCCCTCCTTGACAAATAAATACTACCCTCTGGCCTTTTATAGCAAAAATGTTCAGTCTAAGTCTAAGGGAGTAGCCACGCTGATTTCTAGGGACATACCCCTTACAGACATAGAAACACTTACTGTTGCTGAAGGATGTTTTATTTTTGTGAAGGGGCGGCTCCTGGATAAGGTATACACCATTGCCAATGTCTATTTCCCTTATCGGAAGCAGTTGAACTTCCTGAGTATGGTGTTGTTGAAGTTGCAGGGGTTTCAGGAAGGGGTGCTGATACTTGGAGGTGACTTGAATGTAGCCTTAGAACCTGCTGTAGACTCCTCCACCTTTGTTCCTAGCATCCCTGACAATCTTTTGTGGAAGATGAGAGTGTTATTGGCCGAAACCAACTGATGGATTGTTGGAGGACTATTCACCCGACAGGACGCAACTATACTTTCTATACCCCCCTCACAACTCTTATTCTAGACTCAACTAATTTTTCCTTTCGCATAGAGACCTGGGTTCCTTGACCTCGATATCCCTAGAACCCATGACGTGGTCTGACCACTCCCCTGTCACATTGCAGTTGTCTTCCCCTTTGTCACACCCATCTCAGGCATCATGGAGGCTCAATGAGTCTCTCCTTCTTGATCCGCTGCTTGCTTCGGAGACCGCTACGGTGCTGCGGAATTATTTTGCGGATACTCTTACCCCAGGGCTTCCCCTACCGGATGTGTGGGAGGCACATAAAAATGTTGTACGCAGGCATTTTATTTCACAGGGGGCCTCGAGGAGATGGGAGCACACAGAGAAGATTACCGCCTTGAATAGGGATATCCTGCACCTGGAACTTGCTCACAAGCAGTCTCTCTCACATTCCAATTATCAATCTCTTCTACTGAAGAGGGGGTAACTAGCGGACTTGTTTACGGCCAAACACTGTGCAGCTCACCAACGGTCTAAAACATTTTTCCTTGAAAATAGCAATAAGTGTGGTAGGCTGCTTACTTGCATATTCCACAAGCATGCCCAGCTCTTCCATGTGCCTAAAATAAGGAATGCTTGGAATAAGTTGGTTCGCCTGCCATCCCAAATAGCAGAGGCCTTTAGGCACTACTATGCGCAACTCTATAACCTTGCCCTAACTGCTTCAACATCGGATAAGGAGGGCATTGTGTATTCCATTCACCAATATTTGACAGACCACATGCACTATATGCTCTACCCACTTGTGGCAGCTTCACTGGAGCTTCCATTCACTGTGGAGGAGTTATCGGTTGCTATTAAGTAATTGCAAGTTGGTAAGTCCTCGGGCCTAGATGGTCTCACCCTACGATATTACAAATTTTTCCACTTGGAGCTATGGCAACATATGACTGATATGTTTAATTTTGTTATACAGGGTTCCTGCCTACACGTTCAGATGCTTCAGGCAACTAAAACTGTCCTGCCCAAGGAAGGTAAGGATCAGGAGCTGTGTTCCAGCTATCGCCCCATTTCACTTCTGAATGCTGATATGAAGCTGCTGGCTCTTCATTTGGTGCCACACCTCCCTGGTCTCATCCACCATGATCAGTTGGGCTTTGTCCCTGGTCGTGAGGCCAGAGACAATACTATCAATGTTCTTAACCTTGTCAGCGCAGAGCGGGCGGGCTGTCCAGGCCTACTTCTCCTGTCCACTGATGCCAAAAAAACTTTCGACAGGGTGAATTGGGTGTTCTTGATGTCTTGGATCTCCTCTTTGTATTTGCGACCATCAGCTTGCGTGAGGGTGAATGGTGTCCTCTCGCGGCCCTTCTCTATAGGGAATGGTACACATTAAGGTTGCCCCTTGCCACTCCTACTATTTGTGTTGTCACTGGAACCTTTCTTGAATGCAGTTCGACATAACCCTGATATTCGTGGTGTCTGCTTGGGCGACACATAATATAAGTTGGCTGCATTCGCAGATGGTATGCTTTTTTTAATTACTCACCCCATTCTCTCCATGTCATCCTTCCAACGTGAGTTAGACATCTATGGCTCATTGTCCAACCTGAAAATCAATGTCTCTAAGTCTGAAGTGCTTAATATCTCCATGACGGCTAGTGTCCAGGGCCTCTTGCTAGACTCCTTCCCGTACACATGGTGCTCGCATTGTCTCGAGTACTTGGGCATATGGCTCACCCCAGATCCGAGTGCTCTCTATCAGGCTAATTTTATGCCATTGTTATCTAAGGTATGCTCAGACTTATTGTCATGGGCCTTTCCACATGTTACCTGGTCAGGGAGGATCAATGTGGTTAAGATGAACCTGTTACCACAACTTCTGTATTTACTCAAAACTTTGCCTATCTCTCTACCGCGCTTGTTTTTTGCATCTCTTAAACCAGAGGTCACAAGATATGTCAGGCAGGCTTGGAAACCGAGGCAGAAATTGACTCAGTTGTCTCTGCCCAAGTGACTAGGGGGCTTGGCCCTCCCTGATTTTAAATTGAATCTTATGGCAGCAAGCAATGGGTCAGTATCGATCTATGTCGTACTAAAGGAGCTATTCACACTGCAGCGTGACTGTGCACAGATAAACAGGACCCTATCCTGCAACAGTGCCTATTCATTTCTGCGACTTTGATGGTTTGGAACTCGACAGTTGATAAACACAACCTGTCCGATTATCCCCCACCCATGACTCCCCTTGTACACAATCCTGACTTTTCGACTGGCATCCCAGGAAGCCATGTCTTTCCACAAGTACCAAGTACTGCTGCTGATGTCACTATACTCCTTGTCCATTCCCCTCTAAGGACGCATGACTACTTGCAGTTTAATAATAAGAATGAACCCTCCCTGATACAAGCTTAGCATATTCTGCTGGATAGAATCTCCTCAGAAGCCGCTGTGGTAACGCTAGTCCCACCAGCTGCTTCACCATCACTATTACTTCTAACACCAACCACTTCAATTTCAGTCCCTGAGTCTTCCTACTCACTAATAGAATGACTCCCTCTGAGTCTGTAGCTGCTGGACTTTCTAGTGGCAGGACTGCTTGGAGATGGCAAGTATGACTTAGGTTCCTCTGTTGTCAGACTTGGCATCATCTCCTCCTTCCCCTCCTGAGAATTATAAGACACACAGGCAGGAGGGGCAGCACTGGCAGCAGGCAAAGACAGCTGACCTGTCGTGCTCATACTATTACTCTCTTATTCCTCTGCATGTGATACAAATTTACTCAAGACCCTAGGGGTGATGTAGGGGGAGAGGCCATTATTGGGTCTGGGGAATCAGGGCATCCAGAAACTTCAATGTTGGTAGTGGTCACTTCTTCATCCTCAGCCTCCTCTGTGTCTTCATTACCAAAGTGATATGCTCAACACACATTGCCAGACACTCATCACCACAGCACTGAACCTCAGTGCATATTCCCCCAGGAAACTCAAGAACTACTGTCATTCGCTAAGTGGAGTCGTTGGATGGTCCTAGTGCAAAAACAATGTTTGGGTCCCCTAACAGGAAAATATTTTCTCAGAGGCATAACTAGGACCTACTAGACCCTTGGGCATATGGAGCCCCTTTGAACCTGGGTCCTGGCTCAAATGTACCCTCTGAAACCACAGTAGTTAAGCCCCTGCTTTCATTGATGGAGTCTCCTTACAGGAAAGAGAGACAATCTGATTATCTATTTTTACTTTTAATTTCAGCTTAAATGTTTGTGATCCAGGGGTGTGTCCTAGAGGTCAAGCTAGACTGATCCATAGAGGGGATGCGCCTGAGCATTTGCTATATTTTATAACATTTTTCACTCTCAAATTCAGGCTATTGACCATATCTTTCATTGTCTTCTACACTTTCTCCTTTATGCCTAGCAAGAAAATTAATGTCTCCCCCAAGTGTGCAGCTATATTTGCCAAAACTTCCTCCAATGCAGAGAAGTCCTGCTCACACCACTGAGCCCCTAGTCACTCCATGACTCTCGCGTCTGCTTTGCTGCCAGATCTGTTCACCACTGACAAGGTAGCGAAAATGAGTGTGTCAGTGCAGATACCTATGGATCTTTCCTGCACATCCTACCAAGGAAGACATCAGCAATATGGCCTTAGAAATCAAGATGGTATTCCATGCTGAATTTGTGGATTTCTGCAAAAAGTTGAAGCAGTGGATACATTAGGTTGTTGAGGGGAGTTCTGAGATTTTTACACTGCTCCATACATTGGAGCTACACCTAAATGATCAGCAGGATTCTATATTGCCCCTGACACATTGTACTGATGATTTAGATAATCGGAGTAAATTGAATAACATCAGCATTCACTTGGCAGAATCCACCAATGAACCTGATACCATTCCTACCATTATTATTCTTACATATTTTGCAACAACCTGACATGGAACTGATTCTTATAGATCAAGCTCACAGCCCACTGTCCAAGGGGTGCTCCTGGCAATAGACCCTGTGATATAATATACATAATTTATTAATTTACAGATAAATATATGATGATGGTAAAGTCCCAATGGACTCTATCAATATTTTGGCCTGAATTTTCAGCAACTCCAAGATTTCTCCACCCACACTCTTCTCCTCAGGCATCAACTGAAATAATCTGCATACTCTGGACACAAAATATAAGTTAGACTTTCCAGTCAACCTCATATCTCAACACAACTGCTCCTCAGCCTCCATTAAAAGTCCAGAAAAAAATCAGCATGTCTTGCAATTTTCTGGCCATTGCCTTGCTGCCTAACCATGAGGAAACACAACCTACTAGAGTGACTCTGGAGAAGAGCCAGCATTTGAAATGGCACTTAATGTCAGAGTACCACAATCGGAAGTATCCTAAAGATCAGGTGGGCAACCTTTCTGAAGTTCCATAAACAGATATATTAACATAGTTGTAATGGAAGCTAGAAGGGACCGTGTCGCCTTCTGCCGTCATTCCCGGGCTTTCCCTCTCAACGCCAGACTGGCGGCATCGGATGCACTGGTCAAACAGATAGATGGTCTGGTTGTCGACTCGCAGAGGTGTTGAACCCCGATGTAGTCGACTCTGCATCGAAGGATGCGAGTCAAGAAAAGGTCAACAACACTCTGGGCAGCCGAAGGGTTGCAGGCTGGAACTCTGGGCAGTAGAGAGTAAGGCCTCTACTCCTGGGCAAACAGATAACAGGAAAAGTGTTGCAGGAACAAGGTAGCTGTTATCGAGTGGGTTCAAACACGCTGTAAACTTGAGTTGGATGATCTCAGGAACTCGATGAAGGGAAAGACGGAGTCCACGTCACCGCCTGACAGCATACGAAGTTGAGTCGCAAGAAGCTGGCAGCAGGCAGTCGATGATGCAGGATACTCAGTTCAGATGGGCGTCAGAGTGGCCGCTTTATACCATAGGAACAAAAGACACCAGGACTCCTTGTTCACTAAGAAGACAAACTCTTTATTGTCACAAAACCACACATATTTTTACACAAATCTTACATTGAAATACATGGGCCAACCAGATACAATAGGGACATAATCCAATCACAACACAGGAGACAAAAGACCAACAGCAAATGGTCTAACAAATACAATGGCTCAGACATGATTACATCTCAAATACAAAAAGGTTGATTAACTGTAGACAAAAGACACAAAAGACTTGAGGGGCGGGAATACACATTCGAGGGACAATGGCCAGGGGTTGAAGCACGTACTCAACTAGTATGAATATTCGGCTTCAACCCTGGCCAATCAAGGCGTACAGTGAGTCTGCTGGTCGACCAATCCCAAAGCCGTCTACCTTTCCCCATGTTAGGTCTATGGAAGACCTTTAAACCTCCTGCTCAGGGATTCGACCAATCCGACGTTGAATAACTGCCCTCGACTCTTCGTGTTCATCTCGATGTCGAACACCAAGCCGGGAACCTCCGACTCGCAGTCAGTGAATGTGTAAACCCTTGAATACACCACATACAGTTAAACACAGTGAATACTTATAACACAGGGCAACTCGTGTGTCTCCGTTGCCCATTCACACAAAGTCTATACACAAGTTCTTTAGGGTACGACTAGGGCTCGACACAGTCTTTTAAGCCCGTGTATGGGCTGGTAATGTTGTACGACCGGGCCCAATGCAGAGTCCAAGCAGGGCAAAATGTCCACAGTCTCTGGGGTTCTTTGAATACCAGTTCCAGGCTCAGACAAGGGCTCCAGTAACGGACTAAGCTCCATTACAATAGTAACGTATAGTAACATAGTTGTTGATGCTGAAAAAAAGACATAAGTTCATTAAGTCCAGCACAGACAAATCACCCCTGTTGATCCAGAAGAAGGCAAAAAAAATAACCCAACTGAAGACATTTCCAGTTAAGCCCCAAGTGGATAAAAACATTCCTTTCTGACTGCAAATAGAAGTCAGATGTTCCCTGGATCAACAAACTATCTGCATTCAAACCATTTGTCATAATTCTCAATATTTTTCTGTGCTAGATAGGTATCCATTGTTTTTTTTTTTTTGAAAGCAGTTATAGTATCTGCAAGCACTACATCCCGAGGCAAAGGATTCCATAGCTTTACTGTCTTTGTTTTAGTCTAAAGCGCCTTTCCACTAGTCTCAATGGATGACCTCTCATTCTTAGATCAGCCATTTGGGTAAATAATTCATTGGATAGTTCTTTGCATTGACCTTGAATATAATTGTAAGTGGTAATCAAAACCATCCTTAGACTGGCAACTTTTGACTCATTTTCTAGTTGGTCCCTTTTCTTTCCCTTCATACTTGCACCTGGTTTTGAAAAGTCTGTACCCTGAACTCATAGTTTCCTGCCTTGAGCCTTTGCATCATTTAATGCACCTCGTGGATATTTCTTGTTATATAACTAAAAACACTTAAAACTTTGTTATTGTATGATTATATAGGGCTGCTTAGGCTCTCTTTTTTAATATATTCAGTGATTACAAAGGTCTCTGAGGGGAATACAATATGTCTTCACTATTTTAGGTAAAGAAGTTTAACATGTGGTAGAGAAGTGGTATCTCTATTTCTTAGACTTTTGAATGCTAAGTTTTTCAATTGTTTACTAGTAATAACATTGCTTGTATTATGTTAGTTTCTCAAGGGATGTTGCACTTGCTATGCTAGAATTCTTTCCTGCCCTTCATTACTATTGTTAAACAAGTATAGCATGTGTTGTACAAGCTGTATCTCTATTTCTTAGACTTGTGAATAATACACTGTTCACATTATTTTTCAACAATATTGCCTACACATGATATTTTCTCAGGGCAAGCTGTACTTGCTATGCTAGAAGCCCTTCTCCCTTTTTTTATACCAACAACATTGCTTGCTATGCTAGAATTCTCCCCCCATTTTTCTTCCCAAGGCAAAGGTCATTTAATCTAGATTCCATCCTGTATCAGTTGAGACTTTATCTGTCAGTAAATCTATGTCTTTTTGAGGCAGAACACAATGGATTCTGATCCACTACAAAGACTTTCAAGCTTGATATTTCTCTAGTTACACCCTGACCCTTCATCGCTAGTCGTCCTTTTCAAACATGACACACTTTGTATTTTTAGCCACATTACTGTTGCTTTATTGTATTATGTAACTATTTCACAGGAAGCCCATGACGCAGTGCACCCAGCCTGTTTTTTTAGAATTCTTGATAACTGTCCATGATTTTATATACTTGCTTGTTTTGCTTTCAGAATCTTATTCCTCCCTCATATTAACATAATTGTGCCATTCCATTCCATTGTATTTGGCAATGAACCTATCTCATTGGTCTCTGAGGTGGAATCCTTAATTTCATTATTTGTTTTTTATGTTTTTGTTGAATCTTAGCTAAGTCTGGATTATTCAGACCCTCCATGAATTTATGCCTCTTGGGTCTTTCTCTTACCAGATTCAAGTGGGAATATATTTGCTGTCTTGTCCACCTCCCTTATGTTTTGCCAACTCTTACCATTCAAACAGGGAAGTGTCTTCATTTCCTCATTTCCATTATCCTGCCACTTGGCATACTGGCTGCTCTCACACACTCTAGTCATTTTGGACTTTCCTGTGCTTCCAGATAGGTCTGCCTAAACTGCAGTTATCATATCCTCCCATAGAGAAACCTGCAGATCTTCCACCTTTTTATTGTTTGCTAAGAACACTGAAAATCTTGTGAAAATGAATTAATTTCCGACCTATGATATTCAATGGTGAAACTTTCTTCCCACATACTATCTGAACCCATAATTCCTGGTACTGTAGTGTGGTGTGTTTTAGGAAAAAAGCAGAGTGGTAGGAGGGAGAGAAAACAATTTTTAAATCAAATATAAAAAATATATAGTGGTTACTTAGTGGTTCATAGTACTGGCTGAAACTTTGACCATCACCATGGTTAAAAAAAAGAGAAGGTGGATGGACCCTGAGCCTAGTGACACTGAGTTATTAGAAGGCATGGACGAAAAGACCAGTTTTGTTCCTGTAGGAACTTTCACGAAAAACACATGGTTTTCTGCTTTTCGTGAGGGAGATTTCAGCCATAGAGAAACTAATAGATTTTCCAGTGTTTTGTTAAGACCACAGAAAATATTGCAAGAATGGTGACATTTCCCGCCTATATTGTTAGATGGAACAAAACTTCCCGCCCATATACTAAATAAATCTGTAATTTTCCAGACTGTAATTTTGTGTATTTTAGGAGAAAGGCAGAATGGAATGTGAAAGAGAAAGAAAAAAGCATCAATACATTTAAATCAAATATAAAAAAATAAAATAAAATGGCCATCACCACAGTTGTAAAAAAAACAAAAACAAATAAAAAATAGAAGCTGGATAAACCCTGATGCTAGTGAGGAGGAAGAGGAAGCCACTAGCACTACCAGTGGTCCACATTCCCCAGACCCAATGATGTCTCTTGGAATCTGGAGCAAATTTTGAAGAAGGCAGACCTTGGTAGCTGTGTGAGCAGCACAGTGCCTGTGCCTGCTAGTACTACTACTTCTTCTTCTAAGGAGGAGACAGCAAGTGTGACAGCAGAGGAACCGCAGCCACACTTGTCATCCCCAAGCAGACCCACCACCATAGAGAAGCTAGAGACTGGTGACGGTCTTGATGAGAGTGAAGGTGGTGGTGGAACAGCTGCTGGGTAGGAGAGCATAAGAATATTTTTGGTGTAAAGAAAAAAAATGGGCCTCACTGTCACCACCCACAGTGACATTGTGGAGTTTGCTGCAGACTTTCATGTGTCTCAACAGCAGGATGGTGATGAAAGGGCTGGTGTGCCACAGTCTGACCACCGTGGCCACCAAGGGACTGGTTTCTCTAAGCAGCAATATGGGACCAGATCCTGCTCCACTTACCACCAATAATACTGGTTCTAGCTCAAGTGATGATGTTGAGGCAGCAGCAGCACCAGCCCCAGCCAGTGTGTAGGTGATTGTGAAGAAGAAGACCATTATTCTTTCCTCACTGAACTCATGATTTTGAGATTTTTCCCTTGGTGTAGGGAGAGTGCAGTTATCAGTAGGGATGAATGAAATGTTTCACCTGAAACCAAAATTGTAGAATAATGGCACTTTCTGATTGGCAAATAATTTCCCTTGAAAAGTGCAGTTTTTCTGCTTTTTGCACCTACCTCATTGAATTGAAATTAATAGGAACATTGAATTTAGTTTAAAAGGGGTATGAGAGTGCATGTGTTGGTGGAGCGTGGGGAAACAATCAGTTGAACAGAGAATTTTTTTGATGGGCTTTGTTGACTGGGATTTGGGGGACAGTTAAAGCAGAACTACCACCCAATAATAAGATAGCATCACCTCATTGCCCATCTGGCGACTAGCTGCTCAGTAGCGCTAGTCGCTAGAATTCTTACCAGATTAAAGAGAAACATATAAATTTCCTTACCGATATTTGGATTTCTTCTGTATACCTCCAAGGCATTCTTGTAATGGGATGTCTCCGCCCTCCAGCTGGGTAGGACCAATGACCGAAGGCTTTAAAAAGTCAGGAACAGCTTGCTACCTTCAGTCACTCTTTTTTGGCTCAGCTGTAAAAACTAACAGAAATAGATTAGTAGGGAGGGTATGCCTTGGAGGTACACAGAAGAAATTCAAATATCGGTAAGTAAATTTATATGTTTCTTCTGTGTACCTCTCAAGGCATTCTTGTAATGGGACTTAAAAGCAGTACCCAAGATAACAACAAGGGAGGGAGAAAAAAGACACCTTACCCTTCAGTGCTGGACTACCGCCTCCAGGACTTTTCTGCCGAACACAGCATCTACCGAAGCCTGGACGTCCAGATGATAATGCTTCATGAAGGTGGAGATAGAAGACCAGGTGGCCGCCTTACAAATGTCCAGTGGAGAAGCCTGAGCCCACTTGGCCCAAGACGCGGCCATGGCCCTAGTTGAGTGTGCCTTAAGGTTAGAGGGTGCTCTGCGTCCTGAGTCTGTGTAGCATTTGTGAATACATGCCTTAATCCACCTAGAAATGGAAGCCTTAGAGGCGGCTCTCCCCTTGAATCTACCTTGAAAATAGATGAAAAGAGAGTCTGATAATCTAAAGTCCTTAGTTCTTAGGAGATAGGTGGAAATACACCCGACCAGATCTAGGTTATGCAGGCGAGCTTCTTTAGGGTTAGCAGGATTGTTGCAAAAGGAGGGAAGAACAATCTCCTGGTTAATATGAAAGTCTGTCACCACCTTGGGTCTAAAAGAGGGTTTGACCCTAAGCACAACCTTGTCCGAATGCAGAGGTAAAAATGGAGCATCACAGGATAGCGCCTGAAGCTCATTAACACGCCTGGCTGAAGTAACGGCTGTGAGGAAAACAGTCTTTAAGGTCAGGAGTTGAAGAGAAATGTCATTAAGTGGCTCAAATTTATCCAGCTGGGAGAGGACCTGAAGAACTAGATTTAGGTCCCAAGGGGCTACAATCTCCCTGACTGTAGGTTTCACTTTAACAATAGCTTTGGTGAAGCGTTTGATAAGATGGTGCTCAGTGAAGGATTTTGCCAGGATAGCTGATAGTGCTGAAAGTTGAACCTTGAGAGAGGCTGGTCTCAGACCTCCCTGAAATCCATCCTGGAGAAAATTAAGGATGCAGGCCACATTAATATTTTCTTTAGAAATTTTCTTATCATTACACCACTTCGAGAAGGTGGTCCAAACTCTACAATAAACTTTTGAAGTGGAGGCCTTTCTCCCCTGGAGGATAGTATTAATTACAGGATCCGAAAGGCCATGGTTCCTTAGTGATTCCCGCTCAGCCTCCAAGCCGTTAGGCGTAAGAGTCTGAGGTTGTCGTGAAAAACGGGACCCTGATGTAGAAGGTCTTTCCTCTGGGGTAACTCCATCGGGTCGTCCACAGACATCTGAACTAGGAGAGAGAACCATACCCTCCTGGGCCAGTTGGGAGCAATCAGAATGGCTTCCACTCGGTCTAGCCTGATCTTTTTCAGAACTTGTAATAGAAGGGGAGTCGGCAGGAAGATGTAAACCAGATTGTAGTGCCAGGGGAAGGTCAGAGCATCCTGGCCCAGGGAGAGAGGATCCCGCCATCTGGAGTAGAAGGCTGCTGTCTTGGAGTTGTTCCTGGTGGCCATCAGATCTACTTCTGGTAGACCCCATTTTCTTGTGAGGAGACCGAATACTTCTGGATTTAGGGCCCACTCTCCCTGGTCCAGCTTGTTTCTGCTGAGAAAATCTGCTGTTAGGTTGTCTTTTCCCGAGATGTGAGCGGCTGACAGATGCAGCAAGTGTTTTTCCGCCCAAAGGAGAAGAGGTCTTACTTCTCTGAGTAAGGCCTGACGCCTGGTTCCTCCCAGATTCCTGATGTACATGGCTGTGGGAAGGTTGTCTGTCCTTATCAGGACACTCTTGCCCTTGAGTTTTTCCTGGAAGTGAATCAGAGCCTTCCTGATTGCCCTGGCTTCCAGAATATTGATGTGAAGAGTGGCTTCCCTCCGTGACCATGAACCCTGGATTGACTTGGACCTCCAGAGTGCTCCCCACCCTTGAAGACTGGTGTCTGTATAGATGATCTCCCAAACTGGAAGAGACAATGACCTTCCTGCTTGAAGATTGACCGTAAGGAGCCACCATCTTAACTCCTGTCTGGCAGACTTGAAAAGAGGTATCCTTTGAAGAGGGTTCCCAAGATCTGGATTCCAGCAGGACAACAAGTTGTGTTGGAGAGAACGGCAGTGTAACTTCACCCAAGGGAGGATCTGGGTGGCTGATGACATTAGTCCCAGGAGATGTTGAAAGTCCTTCACTCTCAAAATGGGGCTTTTTAGAAAGGAACGGGCCGTGGATCTGATCTTGGAGATCCTGTCTAGGGATAATTGGACTAGAGATGTGGCCGTGTTGATGCGAAGACCTAAAAACTCTATCTTCTGAGAGGGAGATAGATGGCTCTTTGAGAAGTTGATAATCCAACCTATGCTTTGTAGAAACTGGACTGCTGTCTCTGTGTGACAAATCGAGTCCTCGAAAGTTGGGGCCATGATTAGTAAGTCGTCGAGATAGGCTAATATATTGATCCCCCGTTTTCTCAAGCAAGCCAGAGCAGGGGCCAGAATCTTCGTGAATACTCTGGGAGCCGTGGAAAGACCGAAGGGTAGCGCTGCAAACTGGTAATGATGTTGGTTGACCGCAAATCGAAGAAAGCGTCTGTGAGCTTGATGGACTGGAACGTGATAATAGGCTTCCTTGAGGTCTATAGAAGTGACAAACATTCCTGTTGCCAATGAATACAGGACTGATTCCACTGTCTCCAGCTTGAAGTGGAGGTACCGGAGATGGTTGTTGACAATCTTCAGGTCTAGGATAGTCCTGAAGGAACCTGAAGATTTGGGGACTAGAAAGAAAGGAGAATAGACTCCTAAACCTCTCTCCAGGGTCGGCACGGCTTCCAAAACTTCCAGAGCCAGACTGTCGATTGATGCAAGAAAGGCTTGTCTGACTAAAGGGTTCTTTGGTATGCAAGACTTGAGGAAGATATGATGAGAAGGGACAGAGAGGAATTCCAGCGTATATCCCCTGCTCGGAACCTGAGAGACCCAGGCATCTGGAAAAACCTGAGTTTCCCAAGCTCCGAGAAAGGACCCCAGCCTGCCCCCAACTGGGATCCTCAACGGGGACCGCTGAACATCACTGGTTTCCTGGCTTGAATTGAGGCTTCTTGGAGTAGGTTCGCCTGAAGCCTCCTCTTTGGGAATATTTTCCTCTGGGTTCATCTTGACGGCTCTGGTCTGTTCTTTTGTAGTCACGAAAGGATTGACCCCTAAATCGAGACAGGAAGGAAGGGGAACCCTTGTGTTTCCTTTCTTGGGGCAGAAATGGACTTTTGCCACCGGAGGCCTTCTTGATGATTTCATCCAAGTGCTCACCGAAGAGGGAAGCCCCTGTGAAGGGCAGGGAAACCAGCTTGTTCTTGGAGGTGGTGTCAGCTTTCCAAGGCTTTAACCATAGAGATCTGCGAGCTGAGATGGAAAGAGCCGAGGACCTTGCAAGTAGGCGAATAATATCCAGAGAAGCGTCACAAGAATAGTTAGTTGCTTCTTTAATAGAGGCTACTTCTTTGAGAAGCTTGGAACGAGATACATTGGACTCTATTTTCTCCTCTAGTTCGGTGAGCCAGATGCGCATGACTCTGGAGACACAAGCCATGGCCGTTGCTGCTTTCAAATTTTCCCCTATAACAGAAAATTGTTTCTTGAGAGCGGCTTCCAGTTTTCTGTCCATGGGATCCTTCAGAGAGGTGCCGTCTTCCATAGGAAGGATAGTATGCTTGGCAAGATGAGCGATAGGAGCATCTACCTTAGGAGAAGAAGCCCAAAGTTGAACGTCTTTCTCATTGAAGGGGAACATCCTCTTAAATTTCCTTGGAACTGAAGTACGTCTATCTCCCAGCTTCCACTCTGCAAGAATTAAGTCGGAAATTGATTGATGAACAGGCAGGACCGGAGCAGATTTCTTAGTTCCTAAGAAGGCGGTGTCCATAACATTCAGCTCTTGCTGGGTTGCGGACAAGCCCAGGGTTTTTCTAATCAGCGTGATGAAGGAATCAATACGATCCAGATTGAAGACCGCTGTATCTTCCACAAGCTCTCCTTCCTCAGAACCCATATCTGATCCAGGGTCATCTATGGGAGAATCAGGGTCATATTCATCACACGCCAACATAGAAGATGTTCCTTCACCAAGCTCCCTGCGCTGTCTTTTAAGCGCTGGTTCACCCTGCATAGCTCTGAAGGTCTCCTGCATAGAAGATTTCATCCAGGAGATGAAATCCTGGAACTGACCAGGGACATCAGAACAGGCCGCTTTCTTAAGGCAGTCATAACATAGCTTCCCAGTGAAACAGGCTGAGAGAGTGGTATCGCAGCCTGCACACTGTCTGGACTTTGCTGAGGGTCTATCTTCCTTGGCAGGTAGATCAGGATTCTTGTCCTTAGCAGATGACTTGGCTGGAACAGACATGACAGCCCAGAAGAACCCTGCAACCTCAAGACACAATGAAATAAGGCCAAAAGGCTAGCCCTTACCTTGAAACCTTTTAAATATTCTCCCCAAGCCTTGGATTGGCTGCTGCTGGATTGCCATCGGTTGGCGTCCGGAAGGGAGAACTGCGCATGCGCGCCGCCTGCGTCATGCTTTCCACGCTGGAACGCTTCAGCGACATCCGGTTAATGTCGGAAGGAAGGCTGGAGTAGGCGTCTCAAAAGGGCAACACTGGCTTGTGCTGCCGATGAGACACTGAACATGCTGGCCGAAAATGGGACTGCGTTCAGGGAGGAAGGCATAACCCGGCTCAGAAGGTACAGGAAAGAGGGGGGGGGGACCTCAAGGCAGCATACAACGCGGCCTAAGAAAGGGAGCGCCGTCCATCCAGCTGGTAGGACCAAAAAAGACTGAAGGTAGCAAGCTGTTCCTGACTTTTTAAAGCCTTCGGTCATTGGTCCTACCCAGCTGGAGGGCGGAGACATCCCATTACAAGAATGCCTTGAGAGGTACACAGAAGAAATCTCTATTCTTTATGGACTGACAGCAAGATGGAGCGTGTACCTCTTTCCCTAGTGCCGTCCACGCACCTGCGCTGTCAGTCCCAGCCGGGTCTAGGAGGCGTTGCTAGGAGCCGGCCAGCTCCAAAAGGGACTGACAGCGCAGGAGCATGGACATCACTGGGGCAAGATGTCAGTGCTCCGTCTTGCTGTCAGTCCATGAAGAATAGAGATTTCTCTTTAATCTGGCGACTAGCGCTACTGAGCAGCTAGTCGCCAGGTGGACAATGATGTGATGCTATCTTATTATTGGGTGGTAGTTCCGCTTTAATAAAAAAAAATAAAATAAATGAAATAAAAAAAGTAAGACATGGTGTAAAAGGGGTCTGAGGAGGTTGCATGGTTGGTGGGTAGAGCCTGCGGAAAGAATTAGTTGAACAGGTGTTTTTTTGGGGGGGTTGTAGACTGGTATTGCGGGACAGTTAAAAACATGAAATTAAAAATAATGTTGTGGACTCCCTTGACCGCTAGTCTATAGGCTCGGTATTACTTCCCCTACCACCTCAGCATCAGTAGGATCTACTGCAATCATACTAGTCCCACCAGCTGTTTCACTATCGCTAACAGCAACCACATCAATTTCAGACTCTGAATCTTCCTCACTACTAGTGTAACCCCATCCCTCACTCCTAACACTCTGTATCTGCTGGATCTTAGTAGTAGCAGTAGTGGTGGGACTGCCTGGGTATGGCAAGTGTGACTTAGGGGCCCCTGCAGTCACACTTGGCATCATCTTCTCCTCTCCCCTCTCCTGAGAATCACCAGACTCACTGGCAGGTGCAGCACTGGCAGCAGGGCACAGGTAGCTGACCTGTCCTGCTCATACTATTAACCTGTTCTTCCTCTGCCCGTGACACAATTTTCTCCAGGACCCCTAGGGGTGATGTAGGGGGACTGGCCATCATTGGGCTGAGGAATAAATGTTGATAGTGGTCATTCCTCCTCCTCCTCAGATTCACTAGATGTAAAATGGCCCTTACAGCTCCTCCTTTTAGTTGTATTCCAGGTTCTCTTAGTGATAGCACACAGTATGAGCCGCTGCTACCGTAATTTTTCAACATTTTTCACAGCACAACAACCTAACACCCTCTCTCTCTCTCTAGCTGCTTGTATTGTTTTTCACTTCCTGGAAACATCCCATTTTTATAGCAAAAACATGAAAAAGGAGTTAGGAGTGAAAAATTTGTAGCCACTGATAACACTAAAAATGTTTGGCATTGGGTGAAAATGGCAAAGATTTTAATCACTTTATTTGAAGCAGATTTTCCTGCAAAAAAGTGGACATACACATGGTTTACACAGATTTTTTCATTGGAACATGACGTGACCGTTCACTCACTCCTAGTCATCAGCAACTGTACTGTGCAAAATTTATGACACGGTTGTGAAAAGGGGGAAGGAGGAGACACACCTTGGAATAACAGCCCTGATCAAACACAGGTAACACCCTGACATTTATGTTAAGCATGTGGAAGCTGAACCCCCTGAAAAATAAATCGAGATGAGCCACTGTCATTGTTCACAAAAGGACATCTGTGAAAATACCAGTGGAAGATTAGAGAAGCCCAGTCTGAGTCTGGATGTTTGGTGAGCATAACATCTGCTTGTTATCTTCTTCTTATGCTAGGATCCAGGGCAAAAAAAACTGTTGATGTCTCAGCACCCTCAGGGTCCTCTACTTCTTCCTCTGGTGTACCACTGCTGTTCCCTTTCTCACCAACTGACAGCAAGACTGTAGATGTGAGGATGTGGTAGTTCATGTCCACACATAGCATATTGTGTGGTGTACTGACCAGTGACCAGTGACCACATATAGCAATGTGGTGAAGAGTAATAGGATGCAGGGTACCAGGGGGTATCTGTGGACATACCATACCACTGAATATGCAAAGCTGGTGTCAGTGAGGATTAATTATTTTTATTAAATCTTCTCATCATGACAACTTGGCAAGTAGAAGCATCACTGTACCACTGCTTGTCTTGTTTCAGTGCTGACGAATAATCCCGACTATTCCTCCTGAGGCTTAGACAATTTAGCAGCAGCAGTCACTTACAGCAGTAGCAAATGCCGGAATATCACAAGTGACATTATGCCAAGAATAATATACACATACACAGCTGGCACTAGGCTAGCAAGGCATATTTGTTTCTCAGGGCTTGTATTTTGCCATCCTGTGTCCTGTATATATTGTATATATTGCAAGTCAAAGTCCTGCAAAAAGTATTTACTCAGAGGTTTTTTTTTTGCAAGTCTCAGTCCCACAAAAAATGTTTTTTCTCAGGGTTTTTGTTTGGCTAGCCTGAGTCCTACACACACTAATATTTAACATTTTTTTTCTCTGTAACCCTGCTGCAATGCTGGCTAACCATAACTTTTAAAGAGATAAAAAATGAGGTACTAGTTACAACCTACAATGAATGTGGCAGATGTGTGTGGTGGAGGTGGTGTACTGATGTGGTGTGACTGATTTTATATATATTACATATAAAGGTCTGAGTTGTGGCCAAAACTTTGACCTGGCTTAATAAAGCATTTTTTTTTATTTTTGTGGAAGTGCCGTCTTACTTCGATTTATATATATAATATATAATACAACCAGAACTGGAATCACTCATACCAACCAGTGCCTGCATGGACAACTTCTATATGTTTCCCAACATCCACAAGGTAGATAACCCTGGCAGATCTATAATTACAGGAATCGGAACAGTTATAGAACATATCTCAGGACTTGTAGAAAATATCCTAAAACCTCTTGTCACGAACACCAACAGCTTCATAAAAGACACCACTGATTTCCTCATCAAACTCAGCCAAATCACAAACCTCCCTGCCAACACCATCCTAGCAACCATGGATGTGGAATCTCTGTACAGCAACATTCCACATAAAGATGGCATCAATGCTTGCTTCAATTTTTTCTCCTACACTGACGACCAAAAATACAGCCCCCAAATTATCACAGAACTGATACTTTTCATCATCACACATAATTATTTCAGTTTCAACAATGAGGTCACCTAAATATGTTAATCTATTTATGGCAGACCTAGAACAGAGATTCCTAGACATACAACATACCAAACCATACAAGCATTACCGATACATCGATGATATCTTCATCATCTGGACCGAGAGTGAGGAAAAACTCATACAATTCCATGATCCTTTTAACTCATTCCACCCTTCAATCAAACTAAAAATGGAATACTGTAAACTTTTTGGACACAACAGTGGCATGTACCAATGGCACAATCCACACCTCGCTCTATAAAAAGCCCACAGACAGATGCAGCTACCTTCACAGCTCAAGCTTCCACCCCTCCCATACTAAACAGGGCATCATCTACAGCCAAGGAACTAGGTACCATCAAATTTGCTCTGACCCTAATGACCGTAACTCACACCTAAATGTACTCTCCCAGTTTATGAGACAGAAAGGTACAAATCTAGGATTATTACCAAACAAATCCACTCTGCTCTAAAAATACCACGCATGCACCTGCTGCAGTACAGGAAGAAAAAAATCTCTACACAGGTATCATTTGTAGTCACCTACAAACCAGCTCTTGAAGAAATACGGAAAATTATTAAAGATCTACAACCAATACTAGCAGAAGATGATACTCTAAAAATTATCTTCTCTGAAACCCCCATTTTGGCCTTTAGACAACCACCAAACCTTCAACAAAAACTAATCAGCAGGAAACTACACACTGATGAGAAGAATACAGAAAAAGGTACCAGACAATGCAAGAAACCTTGCTGCAAACTATGCCTGCATATATGCACAGACAATAAAGCCACCCACAACAACAAAACCTACAGCATTAAAGGATCATACTCCTGCACATTTGGCAATGTGGTATATATGATAAATTGCACCAAATGCCACCTAGGGTGCTACATTGGGGAAACCACCCAGCAATTACATGACAGAATGAACATACACAGGCACTATCAAACATCACAAAGAAGGATCCTACTGCACCCCTGTGGGACACCATTTTACCCAACCTGAACACTCAATTAAGGACCTAAAAATCAAAGTGCTCAAAGGGAACTTTAGAAATACCCAAGAAAGAAAAACTTTTGAAGCCAGAATGATTATATTTTTTAACAGCAAGAATAGAGGACTAAATGTTGATTTTGGTTTCCTGTACGTATTTAGGTATATGCATTTATGTATATGTTTGTGTCAATATGTATGTGTTTATATGTATATGTGTATATGCTATATACATGTATATTTGTGTGTGTGTGCGTGTAAATAGATATATTGTAAAGGTATGTGTTTGTGTGTATATGTGTATATGCATGTATTTGTGTGTGTATATGTATGTATATGTGTATATGTATATGTGTATGTGTGTGTGCATGTACACGTTTGTACATGCATATATGTGTATGTGTGTATGTATATGTATGTATGCGTGTGTATATATGTGTATGTGTGCATGTATGTGTATGTATATATCTACCTATTTGGGCACAAGTTGTATATAGGCCTGCATGCCCATACTGGATTGTTGGCATTGTAGCATTCCTAATATGTGCAATCTTTTTTTAACTCTCTCCCTCCCATACCATATCCTGTATTTTTCTTCTCTTTCTCCCTCCCCCACCATACTCTGCCTTGCACAGGGTATTTACGACCCTCTGCAAGAAGAGTGTGGATTTTCTCTTCATCCCTGTCTTATCAGCAGTCCCGCTGTGTTAACCCCAGCAAACAACACAGCTTTGAATTCAAAGTATTAACTGTATTAACAGTGAATTCTGTGTCCTTGTGCTCAGAAATGCTTTAGACTTCAGAAAGGGAGTTTATCCCGAAAGCTTGTCAATCCATAATTATGTTAGCCCAATAAAAAAGGTATTACAAGATATTAATTTTGCCTGTTATTTTACATCTACATCACTGGACTAATGTGGCTGCAATCTTAACTCTAATATATATATATATATATATATATATATATATATATATATATATATATATATACCAATTGGGAAGCACTTAATGGAATTCTTGCCTGGGTGCACAAAGTATCATTCATAAATGAGTCAGCACTCAGGACTTTTCAACAAAAATTTTTACTTGATAAGTGTTAACTTTCAATGTGTTACACACAGCTTCATCAGGACCAAGTGCAGGCCCCATCACAAGACTGCATGGGTACATCAGTAAATACAAAAACCACAATATTCGAACAAAAATAAACACCAGTGTACAGCATCATTCATGACATCATCATGTGTCTCTCTTGCTTACTGTCCTCAAAAGACCAATAATCACAAAAGTCTCACCAAGTACAGTGTAAAGTTCATTTAAGTTCATGTGTAAAAGAGAGACCTCTAGTGTTCATATAGCGTAAATCACTGAAGTGATCAACAGTGTAACAAAGTTTGAATGAAGATATATTCAAGTAGCAACACATAAAGCCTGAGGGAATCCCCTGATTAATGCAGATCTGCTCTCTAGTGGACTCCAACACTACTGCCCAAGTTAGGGGCAACTAGATGCCTTTTCAGAGTACAGTTTTCTAGGAGATCTTCAAATTTTGCACATACACCATGAGATAAAGAAGCAGGAGGGTATCAGGTATGTAACTGCAGTGTTTGAACTGTGGCACACCATCACATTGCAATGCATGGGGATTGTAGTATAAGCATGATAGATCATAAATGGGCCTGTGCAGCGGTATATGTCGTGTCTGTGCAGGTAAAAGAAGGCTAGAAAATAAAAGACATTGTCACAACAGACAAAAAATCACAGATAGAAGCTCAAGGTGCTGAATGGTGGCAACAAGGTAGAGGATAATTGTGAGCAGGGAGAGCATATTCCTATAGAGAAATGCAGTTGTGGTACTAGCATGGTTTTAATACTCACAAGTGAGTGTCCCTTTTCCAACCAGTGCCTGGCTACTGGCTTATCTGATCCATTTATCAAATGCTTGTCGGAGAGTGCTCCAATGGTTTGCCATCCACTCTCGAAAAGTGGTACTCATTTTGCCCACATAGTAAAGACTGCATGGGTACATCAGTAAATACAAAAACCACAATATTCAGCTCTTGAAGTCAGGATAATCTGTGTGACATAAGCGGACCAATCTATGAATATTACATATATTCAAAAAGACAGATACACAGAAATATATATACAGTGCCTTACAAAAGTATTCACCCCCTTGGCATCTTTCCTATTTTGTTGCATTATAAACTGGAATTAAAATGAATTTTAATTTGGATTTCAAGTAATGGACATACACAAAATAGTCCAAACTGGTGAAGCGAAATGAAGAAAATATTTTTTTTTTAAATTCTAAAAAATAAAAATGGAAAAGTGGTGCATGCATATATATTCACCCCCTTTGCTATGAAGCCTCTAACTAAGATCTGGTGCAACCAATTACCTTCAGAAGTCACATAATTACTGTAGTTAAATAAAGTCCACCTGTGTGCAATCTAAGTGTCACATGATCTGTCACATGATCCAGTGGCGCAACTATAGGGGTCGCACTTGGAGTGCATGGGCCCAGCCGCCCCCTGCAACCCCTCCACCTGGCTCCTGCAATCTCCTTCTGGTGCTTTGGTAATGTAGTGTGCTGGGAGATTAAATCATCTCCCTGCGCTCTGCATTACTTAAAGGACCATGTGAGAGCTCCAGGTACGAGATGGGGACATTGTGGAGATTGAGGGGAATTATGGAGGGGGTCAATGTGGTCGTGGGTGACCAGTGTGGAGGGGGTATTGTGGAGGGGGTCAGTGGGGTAGAGGGGGGCCATTGTGGGGGGAGGCATGTGGCACTTATTGAACCAGGGCCCGGAGGCTTCTAGTTATGCCTCTGACATGATCTCAGTATATATACACCTGTTCTGAAAGGCCCCAGACTCTGAAACACCATCAAGCAAGCAGCACCATGAAAACCAAGGAGCTTTCAGGGACACAGTTGTGGAGAGGTACAGATCAGGGTTGGGTTATAAAAAAATATCCCAAACTTTAAACATCCCACGGAGCACCATTAAATCCACTATTAAAAAATGGAAAGAATAAGGCAACAAAACAAACCTGCCAAGAGAGGGCCACCTACCAAAACTCACGGACCAGGCAAGGAGGGTATTAATCAGAGAGGCAACAAAGAGACCAAAGATAACCCTGAAGGAGCTTCAAAGGTCCACAGCGGAGATTGGAGTATCTGTCCATAGGACCACTTTAAGCCGTACACTCCACAGAGCTGGGCTTCATGTAAGAGTGGCCAGAAGAAAGCCATTGCTTAAAGAACAAAATACGGAAAAATGTTTGCTGTTCACAAAAGGCACGTGGGAGACTCCCCAAACATATGCCTAGCTTTTGGACAGTAAATTAATTATCTCCATATTGTGAACTTCATTGACTGAGGGGTTACTGGGGGGATGCTGCTACTAATGGGGCTAGATGTTGCTGCAATTGTACTATTACTAGGTGTCACAGGTGATGCACTTCCAGCAGCAACAGAGGCATTCATAAAAGTAAAAGTTGAGGATCTGATAACCTGTGTTGTTGCTGCTGATTATGCCACACTAGTAGTGCGTGTGGTTAAGTATGACCTGGACTGGGTAATGGTGACAATTCTGATGATGACTGACAGCATGACTGTGTATTTTAAAGGCATCTTTGCTTGTCCAGGGTCAGGCTTTCCAATTGTTTTCTCAAACAGTTTATAGACAGTTTATAGACAGGCACAGTTCTCCTTCCTTTCAGCAAATTTTCTGGCCATTTCATCATCTCTCTCACTCTCAACTTAATTTGTATCTGAACACAATGAGGATGCTGGAGGGATATGTTCTAGATCTACATCATCATCAGTCATTAGGTCATCCTCAGCATTGTCCCCCACTTCTTCTCCACTATTTTTATATTCCTCTAGACTTTTCCCCTTAAGGCAATTGTCACAAAGTTCACTACTTTGGGCTGGACTTGATAGACTCAAGGGCTGGGCTGGACTTTGTTTTTTTTTCAGCCTCGTCAACTATGTTACTATACTGTATTACTATCCTACTACTTTGAGAATAGGTGTTTTTGTGCTTATTTGTCTCACAGTCAGATGCAGCAGTTGGTTGAGCTACTACACCTTTTTGCACTAGGACCTCTACACTATAATGAGATATATTGTCATCTTCAGTGTTTTCACATTGTTTATTAACAGTACTGATGCTGGTGGTGTTTGAACTTTTGGTGGGACTTTAATAAACTTCATTCTCCTCAGGGGGAGAGACATCACCATCATTCACTGTGTACTCTGCAGCAACAATGGCTGCAGTCAGTTTTTGGACTACCACTTTACTCACATGTCCCTGCACTGCTCCTAATCCTTTTGCCCCCTCCCCCTACCCCTTCTCTGTTTTCTGAACATTACTTATCTACTGTGCGTGTTTTTGTAAAGTACATAATGGAATGGACTGTGTGTGCTGTCTTGCCTTGGCCCTCTATAAAATACTCATCAATTTTTAGTCTGCTTCAGCCACAGCTCATATCAGGGTCCATCTCTCTGTCACCTATCATTTTTTTTATTTCTTTTTTTTTTTTGTTAACTGAAAAACAATACTCTCAATTCCTCCCCAGACTCCCCTAGCACAGAGATAACAGCCAGACCAAGAAGAACTTGGATCATGGCAACCTTGTCAGTCACACAAAATGTTGGGCTTTTTCAGGTAAATTTACTTTGCTCCCTTCTTCCACCCCCAAATAACAGCCAGATCAGGAAGAAACTTGGATCACTTCTGCCTGTGTGTTCCCAGTTAGTCAAACAAAATGTTGGGGTATTTTAGGTACATTTCCTTTGCTCCCTTCTAATGCCCCCAAATCCCCCTACCACTAGCACAGAAATTACAGCCAGATCAGGAAAGAACATGGATCCCAGCTGTCTTTGTCTTCCGAATTAGTCACACTGAATTTTGGGATATTTGGGGTCAACCTCCTTTCTCCCTTCCTGTGCCCAGGCCCCCCTAAAAGAGATAACAGATTTGCTGCCTACAAGATTCCCTAAACTAAAATGTGCTACCTTTTCTTCCTCTCACAAACACAGAATGGCATGTTATGGGAAACTGACACCCCTTTTATTCCATGACTGTGGTATTAGATGGGAAACTTGCCCTGTGCTAGAGAGAAATTATACCTTCAATGCAATGAGTTAAAAAAAGGAAAAACTTAACTTTTTGAAGAAAATGTGCAGCTAGGAGGAAAGTGCCATTTTTCTCCTGTTTCACTTATGAGGTGAAAACTTTTGCCCATCCTACTGAGTACTGCTTATTCAGCAGTGAGTGATGGACAAATAGATCACTAAAAGCCATCTGCCAGCTTTAAACTGGCAGATATTATAAGAAATGGTAGTGAACACATGCATGCACATATGCAGTAAGTGCATACGTTAGGCAGGGAAATTGAACATGAAGATATATATCAATGATCACAGAGAAAGAGCAGTGTATATAATATAGTGATTTTCCTGCACTCTGATGAATGCCCCTCATTGATGTTACATTTATGTGAAAGATTCTTAGTTCTTAACAGAGCACATTTGTCATGAGTCAGTGAATTAGAGAATATACAGAAACTCAAATCAACATTCCATAGAACAACCTGGTTACATTTTAAATGTCTAAATGTAGCTCAATGAAAATATGTTTCATCACACCTATTTAAAATACATAATACCGGCGGATCAAAGAAGTGTTTCAATGAACCACAGATGCAGAATGAATTCTTGGCCCTTTCTCTACATTAAATGCAACACTTTTTCACAAGAAAATGGATGTGAAAAATGCAAACACAGGTCAATATAAGCTGAAAATAGCACTCTAATACATGATTATAAATGCAGAAGACAAAAAATGAACATTGAACATTTTAATGCTTTCAAGTAATATTCAAGTGTTCGATTTTCATTGTTGCGCTTAACACATCTGTGAAGTGTGGTGCATATACACATAAACACATATAAATGAATATATTCATAACTTGTGGCTCACACATACATGTACTCTAAGAAACAGTAGTTTATTTAACTATATCCCAACAATATTTACTATATAATATAATTAAACATTTGAAACAATGTATTAAATATAAATAAAATGCAGTAATTGATTTATTATGCTTATAAAGTAAAATGATGATAGGAGGAACATCAAGTTCCAGATCAACCCATTATAAAACACATTATATCTACCTAGCATATACAGTATATACACACACACATAAGCAGTTTTGAAACCCAAGTGGACAAATCCTAGGTGCTATGTGAAATGTCCCCTTAGATGATCTAATGCCAGAGTAAGTTTGACTCCAAGAACAGGAAACAAATATGAAGTAGCCACAATTTCCTAGAACTATTTTCCACTTCTAACTTAACCATAACCACAAATATTACCAAATTCATATATATTGCAAAGCCATATTTCAAATTATATGTGTAGTGGGAAGCTAAAACTATTGAAATAAATAAATTATAATGAAAGCATGTAGAGAAAAAAGATGGTCAGGTCACATACTGAATATTTGTTATTAAACAAAATAAGGAAAGATAATGTTATATACTGACAATAACCCCTTGAAAGCTACACGCTACATTCTTCTTCTGAGGCAAAATAGAGTTATGCATGGTTAGCTGGTTCTAGAGCCCCAGAAATTTAGTTTTCATAACTGGCAGGCTCTCATTGTTCTTCAATAACCTTTGATAAGTGTGAGTTCTTCACATTATCACTGGCCACACATTATCACAGCCCAATTTTGTCTTGCTACTCGAATGTTTCAATTTTGAGCCAATCACTACCTATATATGCTTTTCCTGGCTGCCGTGTTAATTCTTGTACAGAGCCGACAATTCTCTGGCGGTTTCATCCTTTAATAGATATAGTTGTATTTTTTATGGGGTCATAATAATTTACATGTACAGATATTCATTGTTGCCATTTTTTCGATGGCTAGAACATTTCCGTCCATTGATTTACAAGGTTTTTGCCTTTTCACTATAAAAACATGACTTATTTGCGGAAGTCAAACACAATAGAAGCAGCAACAGAGTGAGGCAGACATGCTGTGATGTTTGATGCATGAGAAGTTCATAGTGACTGTTATCACTATGAAAAGGATTAAAAATAATAAAAGGAGGAACTGGAAGGACCATTATGTGTCCACTGAGTCTGAGTCTGAGGAGGAAGTGAGCACTATAGAAGCAATATTGGTTGGTCCCACTAAATCACCTCTAGGGTTTTGGGGGAAATTACTGTCAAGGGAATACATAAAAGGACAAAAGGGTAGTACTAGTATTGAGAGCAGGACAAGTCATCTGTCTGTGCCTGCTGCAAGACGTGCTGTACCGCCAGTGGTAGTACTACTACTACGGTCCAGCAACTTGTAAACGTTAGGAGTGAAGGAGGGGGTAATCAATAGCCTCCTATTGACAGTGACTGTGAGGAAGAAGACTGATGGGTTGAAATTGAAGTGATTGTTGTTAGTAGTAGTAATAACAGTGATGGTGAAGCAGCCAGTGGGACTGGTGCTAGAAGAGTGTTAGGGGAAGCAATTGAGAGCATCCAGACTAGTGGTCAAGGGAGCACACACCATTCCCCTTCCCCCTTACGACATTGTTCATGTGGAGCATTATCCTGAAGAAGGCAGAATTGTCACCACAGCAATAATACCACCACCAGGAGCACAGATCAGCTGCTTGTGCCTGCTGCTTCTGCTGCCAGTCTGCCTTCTTCAGGTAGCCAACAAATGTAAGTGTGACATTAGGGGACCCTTTGTCACATTGCTCATCACCAGCAGTGAACATTTAGACATTTTCGGAAATTGCAACTGCTCTAACGCCAGCTGCTGCTGATCTGCAAGGGCAGCAGGATGCTGAGGAGCAGGATAGTGTGCCAGAGACAACCGTGGACACAGTGAGAATGGAGTCAACAAGTGATGCGAGATTACTAGGACAGGTTCCACTTGTCAGCAGCAGCAACACATATACCAGACATGGTATATAGTGTTTCTATCACTTTACATACAAATTTCTTATTTTATTTTATTTATTTATTTTATTAACTGTCCACCCAATACCAGTCAAGAATCTTTGGCAAGACAGATTGAATACCCCTGGCGTACATTCACTCATACACACTAGTTGAGCGTGTTTTATGCCCTGATTACCGTATATAGTTTCTACCAATTCAAATTCGTTTAGTTTCTTTTTCTTTTTTCAATTTTTGTTTCTATTTTTATTTCTTCAATTTAAAGTTAAGTTTTACATATCCTGTATCACCAAATTCACCTGATTCTTATGTTTGAGTGCTACTATAGCAGGGTATCCTGTTTCTCTATATCTACTTATCAAATTTCCCTGTAGCAACTTTCACTCTCAGGTTGAATTTGTTTAGGACTTAGCTTTTATCAGAGCGAGTCCACTGGGTTTTCTTCTTTCCAATACAGAGAGAGCCCTTAGTAATTGAAGTTAACATACTGAAGAAGTATAATGCTCCAACCTACCAGGGCAGTATATGTGAAGCCAAATCAGTTGTGATTTGAAGCATTTGTGTTAAATACTATCACAGCCCTGTTATTGCTGGTAATTTGAATTAAATGCATATAATTTCATGGGGATGGGGAAAATTTCCTTCCTCAAAAACAAAACAGGAGAAAAATATTAATTCCCTTTCCCTATCCCCTGAAGTCATGGGTGTGGGACTATTTTTCTCTTGAGGCAAGCACAGTGCAGTCATCACCAATGGCACTGTGAACAATTTGTGACAAGTTAGTGAGAAAGGGAAAGGATGGAACGCACCTTGGCACAACCTCCCTGATATCATACGTGAAAAACAGATACCATGACATTTATGTCAAACATGTTTAAGACAAACACCCACCTCAGAAATCAATCACCGCTGCTGCTGTATCCCCTGACTCTTGAGAAAGGCAACAAGAGGCAAGGTGGAGATCTAAGAGGAGGAAGAACAGAGAAACCCAGACAGAGACTGGAAGTTAAATGAAGAGCAAAACAACTAGCTTCCCATCACCTTCTTCCTCTAGAGTAACTACATCTGCCAATCCACTTCATTCATTTGTATCTCCCTCACCAAATGATAGCCACTCTTTTGATGTTAGGATGTGGCAGTTCGATTCCACCCATTGCACGTGCCAGAGTGGTGGAGGAGAATCACAAGCAGGGCATCAAGCGGCATCTGAGGAGATTCCATCCCGCAGAATATGCTAAGATGGTAGCAGAGAGGGTTCATCATTAATATTAAACTGTCAGCAAGTTGTCATGTGTCCTTAGCAGGGTCTGGACAAGGGGTATTGTGACAGCGGTAGCATTTGGATTCTGGTGTCATGGTGTTTGGAGACAGTTGTGCTCCTGGATGTTATTTAACACACACACACACTGTGCACATTGCAGTTGCTGATGAGAGGCACAGTTCCTGCTCACAAGGAAACATTTCTATTCTAATAACAACACGACCATGATTCTGGAGGAGGAGCAGGTGGAGAAGAATTATTGGCCAACTTCTTCTTTTCTCCAGGTCATCACCTGCTAGCACTAGGCCAGTAGGGATTTTTCTTCTTAGGACTTGTGCTTTAAAAAAATATTAAAAAAACAAAACAAAGACACAGTACTACAATGTAAAAATATAAAAAAATGTTTGGGGGTTTGTTTCTTCAGGGCTTCTGTATCTAATAAGTGTAAGTCTTACAAATCAATGTTTACTCAGGGATTGGGCCTCTAACATCAAATCTAACAAATTATCCTCTACAAAATACTCTATCAAGTCAAGTATCAGTCCACCCCAGTGGCAGCTTATGTCAGGGGATTCCTGTCTCTATCATTTTACATACACATTTCTTATTTTTTTTTACTAACTGTCCCCCCAATACCAGTCATGAAACCCCCCCAATAAAACAAATTCCCTGTTCAACTGAGTCATTCCCCAGACTCCACCCACCAACACAGACACCCTCCTCAGACCCCTTTTATACAATTTCTTATGGAATATATTATTTGTATTTAGGATTTATTTTTTATTAACTGCCCCCAATCTCAGTAAAAAAATCCTTACAAAAAACATTCCCTGTTCAACTAATTCTTTCCCCACACCCCACCAACACAGGCACCCATATGCCCCTTTTATAATATGCCTTTCTGAAATAAAAACTATTTGATATGTGTTGTGTATAAATTCAGTGTTCCCTTTGATTTCAATAGAATGAGCTAGGTGAGAAAAAAAGCTGAAAATCTGCACTTTTCACAGGAAATTATTTGACAAGAAGGAAGTGTCGTAAGGGGTCCTGATACCACCCTTGAGGTCTGAACTATTTATTTTAAATACAATATACAAATATAATAAAAAAAACATTTATTACACATATACAGGCAAGGTATGCAGCCACATACATTGCCTATTAACCCTATGAGTACCAGAGGGGTAGCAAACACATTGCAATGCGTTGCTACCTCTGGTACTCATAGGGTTAATTATACAATAAAAAACAATGAGGGCATGTCAATGTTAAATTTAAATGGAGAAAGTCATGGGAGTACTGTAAGTCAAATTGTAAAGGGGGTGTTAAAATGGTGAATATGAACAATATTTGTCGAATTAACATGGTGAAAGTAAGCACTATAATTTGAATTTCAAAGGGGCGGTTAATATGTCAAAGGGGGCACTCTATGTCGGATTTTGATAATGTGGGGAACACATCTAACACTAAATTTGATCTTTCTGTCATCAAACGTCCACCTATTTCCTTGGACTTTGATATTTTGCACGTTTGCAGCTCTAATTTTTTTATTTTCGAGAAATGTGCTTTCTACTTCAGTTTTGTTTTACCGTGGTTCTGCAATAGAATACCGGTTTAACAAAATACAAGTTGCTTATTTTTATTGTAACGCTGGTATTAGCACGGGTAATAGAATTGAGCCAATACATTGACTACACATACTACATAGCACCATAAGTCATGTTTTTAAAGCAATAATATTACACACTTTATCTACAATGTAGTCATCCCACACTTACTAAGTTCTTAGAAAGATGTTCAAACCTGCATAAAAATAACGCAAAAGTACACCTATGGAATAGCAAACTTGCCAAAATGTTGGTGGATGAAATGCCACCCTTTTCTTTAGTTGAAAACAGAGGCTTTAAAGAAATGATGTCATGCACTGGAATATCCCAAGCTGCAGTTATTTTTCAAGGATGGTTGTGCCAAATCTGCAAATGTTATGTCTAAGCAGGAAGTTTGTGTTGTGGGTAAAGGACAAAGGCACTCAGCCTGCTAACAATATATTTTAAGGCATACATTGCTGTAGGACTCAAAGCTTTTACTTTCAGCTATTTATTTCTCCACTTCAGCCCTCAAAACACGTAATATTGCTGCAGAAACTCTTGCTGTCATAGAAAATATAGGCAAAATATGGCAACGTTCTCACAGGAAGTTTATTGGAAAACATGCAAAAACAAAACGTGGGACACATTTTTTCATGAAAATGTCAAGGGAAATTTCTCAGACTTTTCATCCCGCCTTAGTGGGAAATACCTCTCCCTAGTGAAACATAGGTGGAAAGTGGCAAACATAAAAAGAACATTTCAAATTTTAAGGAAAAAGAAGAATTACTATGTTAATATTTTTTTCATGGAATTTCCTGCAGGGACAAAATGTGACAATTTTGTTCATGCCTACTCTAAGGTTTAGGGCTTTAAACACCAGTGTTTCTAAACTAATTTTCCCATTCTTGTGTCCATGTTTTTGTATCCAAATATAAAAGCAATAATGACCCTACAACAGTTTATGATTTACAACAGCAATGTGTTGTAGAGATCTCTATCAGTCACTGTCTCTATCAGGACATATTAGTAACAGAGTAAAAAGAGAACAATTCTACAAAGTTGCATTTGGCATTTTTTCAGATACACACCATAACCATTCATGGTCTGCTTAATTAATGTTTGATGTAAAACACACTGTAATACAATGCTGTATGTTAACTTCATATAGTGACAAATTGGTACAAAAAGATGTTGAATTCTCAAACAGCAGAAGCAAATAAACAAATGTTTAAATGACTGAAGCAAATGACTACCATAAATGTCTTTAAAACCCATACATGCATAAAGTTACTTTTAGCATCTGACAGCCCATAACAATTTCAGGCAGTTTCTCTGGTCTAATGACACATTCTTGTGACATAATACCTATATATACAACAAATGTAACAGAAGTTCTCTGCAGAGCCATTTCTTCAAGGTCAGGTCTTCATATACTGAAGGAAAAATACTAATTATTGAGTTTAGATGTAGTGAAGGAATATGAACACTAACAATTAAAAAAAAGCAGTTACATGTTTTTTTTAAAGAAGGTTGTATAATATCTTAAAGAACCCATTGCAGAGGAAATGTCAGTATATTCTGAATTTCTAATCCCAAAACTTGGTAATAACAGTAAGTTATTTAAAAGACATATATACA
This sequence comes from Rhinophrynus dorsalis, assembly GCA_037306005.1. Classification (NCBI taxonomy): domain Eukaryota; kingdom Metazoa; phylum Chordata; class Amphibia; order Anura; family Rhinophrynidae; genus Rhinophrynus; species Rhinophrynus dorsalis. The sequence continues at coordinate 303,980,005 of CM074720.1, read as the reverse complement.
CATCTATTAAAGGGCAAGCTAACTCTGGTCTCCTGTCATGTGGAGTCTCTAGCCTCCTGGGAAATAAGAGCAACAGGGGAGAGAAGAGAACAAAAACACCTAGTTTATTAAATTAAGTAATCTGGGCCCTGTACCAATGCACCACCATACTTACACTATTCAAAACCACCTCACAGTGGTCAGCTCAAATGGGCATGTGGGGGATTCACATTGACCTCACTCAGTGGACCATCAATATAAATGATGCAGTTGCTGCTCTTAAAAACTCAAAATAATCTTCAAGATTATTTAGAAGTGGAAACAGAAGACAAAAGGAGGAGCAGACCACACTATATGTAACACCACATTCATAAAATAAATAAGAAGAGTAACTGTATACTCACATTGGAAGAAGGACTGATATATATATGCATGCATCGTACTCTAATCCACCATGCTCAGTGAAACAACTCTTGGAGAAAGCACAAGACAGGATCCAGTGTATCAAATATGAAACATATTTTTATTAAAAAATATAAAAATGTATAAAAACAGTATGTGTCAAAATAACTATATACATTTCATGGTTTCTGGGCCATTGTTTATCAATTTTATTTTTTTTTTTGCATTTTTTCTCCTGATGAAATGGTCTGAAGCTCTGAAAAGAGTTTTTTTGGAACATATTGTTTGTGTACATTTATTAGATTTTTAGTAAATCTATTTTTTCATTAGATACAGTGGATCCTGCTTTGTGCTTTCTGTGACAGTTGTTTCACTGAGCAAGTAGTGTTAGAGTACCCTCTATGCATACAGCTGGCTAGATTAATATCAGCCAATCTTTTTTACTGCATGAATATTCTGTTACTCGTCTTTTTTATTTTATGAATTGGTGTTATATAGTGTGGCCTGCACCTCCTTCTGTCTTCTCTTACCAAAATCGGAGAGAACATATTTCACTAAGTTCCAGTTTTGCCTGATTACTTCAATTCTGGGAATATTAATTTTCATAAATAGTTTAATCTTGGTTACTTATAATTAATGGAAATAATTTAATAAGCCCAGCCTGAATAGAGTTAATATAAGATTTTAGTCATATTGCAGATTTCATTATGCCTCCCACTAACTTTTCAAAAAATATATACACATAGAAGGGCATTTGTCAAATCAAAATAGTAGAACCATATGTAGGAATGCAAATCCCATACAGATTTCAATAGAATTAATTCTGTGATACATGTGAAATTGTTTTGTTCCATTTTTACTAATTTCCCTTAATACATTTATCTCAGAATGTCTTATTTACATCTCAATTAATAAGAAATATAAGAATCCATTTTTGGTTATACCAGCAGAGCAGTTAATTATTTTTGTTTCAAAGCAAAAAGCAAATGTCTAATCTAACAGCTTTACTTACATTAGTATTACAGTTTGAGCCTATTTATTCCATTCGCCTTACCCCTTTTCCTTCCAAGTCTGTCCTTTTTAGTATGGCCACTTGCCTTCCCTGGAACCTCTTCTACATGCTAGCTTCCCAGCAGTTTGACTCTTGACATGCAACTGACTACGAATGTGCTACAACTTTTTTTGCTGCCATTTGCCCACAGGTTGACCTTCTGTCAATTTGCCAAAGCAGAGCACGACGTAGCCACAGTGAGCTGAGGTCAAAGCCAAGAGATTAATCAGGAGAGTTTGAATCAACAGGTGAAGAATTAATCGAAGAACAGGCTGGGTGGGAGAAAATGCCAAGGCAACAAATGGAGTTGGGGATCAATACACAAGCAGACTGTCACGGTTTCCCAAAGATAACTCAGGAGTCAGACCGGTATAGTAAAAATAACAATCTTTATTAAGAACAATATAAACAGAGTGTACAATAAATAGAAATAACAATCAGGCAATAACCACGGAAAGGCAGTAGATATCCCACTAGAGGAAAGCAACTCTATCAGTAATAGGAGTCTTCCTGAAAGAAGGAACCTTTACCAGAGACTGGCACAAGCCCCTGTAGTCTCTGTATACGGGAATGAATGAGGATATGCAGCAAGAGACCACCTGACTTACTCCTGCAGTCAGTGGGTAGACCTAGGGATCTCCCCAAAGGTGGCAGTAGTAGGGGAACTAACTGACGCAAGCCTGCCATCAGTTCCAAGAAGGAAACCTTCCCTAGGGAATGCTACGGGGAGGAGAATCCAGTCTCAATCCATGGAATAGAAATTAACGTCTTAACTAGCGCCACAGTTCTGCACCAGATTGGGTGTCTACTATGAAAGAAGTCAGCAGGAAAATAGACAGAGCCACAGGTCAGCACCAGGTTGGATGGTCAGACAAGCTGGGTCATACACAGTACAGGTAGTCAGCCAGAGCCACAGGTCTGCACCAGATTGGGTGTCAACTATACACAAGGGGTAGGCAGAAGAATAGTCAGACAGAGCCACAGGTCAGCACTAGAATGGATGGTCAGACAAGCCAGGTCAAACACAGTTTAGGTAGTCAGCCAGAGCCACAGGTCTGCACTAGATTGTGTGTCCGCTACACACAAGGGGTAGGCAGAAGAATAGTCAGACAGAACCACAGGTCAGCACCAGAATGGATGGTCAGACAAGCCAGGTCAACACAGAGCCCAAGGAAAACCAACTGTGATGAACAACAACGCAAGGACAACTGAGAATTGCCTCAGTTCCCCTTTAAAGCCCAGCCCAGGAAGTGGATGGGAGGAGATATCAGCCAAGCAGCATAAAACAGGGGTCTGCGTCATTCCACTGACTCAATGCGTCAAACCAGTGGCCCACACCTGCATCAAACCGAGCGATAAACCCAGCTGGCAAGAGGACATTGGCGGCTAATGACACCGCCAAGCGCACTCAAACCGGGCATAGTCAGCGACGTCTGGGAGTAGGCGACCACGAAATATCAACGCCTCCTGCGTTCTCGTCAGCATCATCGCTTGAACTAGGTAACTGTCATATAGAGGTCAAAAGCCAGATCAGGAACAGAGTAACTGGCATAGTCTCAGGTCAAAACTCGGAGTAAGCTCAAAGATCAGGCACAAAAAGAAAGATTTCCTGCATCATTTTTCACAAAAAATGAACAATTTTCACCTTTTTCGCAAAAGTTTTCTCCTTTTCTCCAATGCAAAATTTTCCTCCTTTTCTGCAATTACAACATTTTTTTCACTATGTTTCATATGGTACAACAATTCCCACCACAATATTACTACTTCTGTGGGTTGCAGTGGAGAAATAAGTATTTGAAAGTCAAAGTTGGGAGTCCTGCAGCAACATATGCCTTGAAAAATGTGTTCCTGCTTTAGTGACACTCACATATTCATGATGATGCCAAGAGATAAAAAAGTAAAACCTACAAATGTGGCAGATGTGTATGGTAGTGGTGGTGGTGGGGGACAGGTGTGGTGTGATTAATGTGGGTATGCATATCTATATAGATTCCCACAGCTGTTTTTACAATTATCATGTTTGTGTCAAATGTAAGCTATCCTTCTTCTTAGATTAGTTACGCATTACTTATTGGTTAGAGCAGTGGTCCCAAGTCTGCTAGATGGTAGCAACCTTTCTGCACATCCCTCCTCCTCCTCATCATCATCTGTTGTTAATATATTTGGCCTGTCTTTCTCTGTTATAGCTTTTGAATCCTGAGTGAAGTACCTCCCTATTTTGGACCTCATGGACTGAGGGGTTCCTGGGGAGCTGCTACAAATACTATGTTAATGCAATTCTACTGATACTACTACTACTAGTTGTCAAAGGTGCATCACTTCCAGCAGCAGTAGAGGCACTAGACAAAGCTAAGTTTGTGGATGTTAATAAAATGTGTTGTTGTTGTCACTGCTGTTGGTTACTCAACACAAGTGTGCGTGGCTGAGTGAGATTTGGACTTGGAAGCAGTGATGATGCTGATGATTACTGACAGGGTGACTGTAAACTTTCTGCCATCTTTGCTTGTCCACAGTCAGAATTTCCAATGGGTTTCCCATAGTAGTGCTCCTTTTCAGTGGTGGAAGACTGAGCCTTTGCCTTTCTGCTACATTTCTGGCCATGTCATCATCTCTCACACTCTCAACTTTATCTGTATCTGAACAAGAGGAGAATGTTGAAGTGATATATTCTAGCTCTGCATCTGTCATCATTTGGTCATCCTCAGCATTGCCCGACGCTTCTCGCTCACTACCCTTATATTCCGCTAAGCTTTTAGAGGTGTCAAACTATGTCTTTTTACTTTTACTTTTAAAGTTATCTGCTACATTCAGGACAGGTGTATTGGTGCTTGTTTGTCTCACTGTCAGATGCAGCAGTTGGTTCAGCTGCTACACCTTCCTACATTATGCCATTATAATCATCAACACTAGAATAAGCCTCGTTTTCCTCAGGGTTCTTCCTATATGTTTTTTTGGTTTTTTTTTTGCACCGGCCCTGGTTTTAGTGAAACTTCTGCTGGGACATTAACAAACTGCGTCCTCCCTGGGAGGAGAGGAATCATCATCATTCATTGCACAAGCAGCAGCAACAATGGCTTCAGTTAGTTTTTGAACTACCATTTTACTCCCTGATCTGCTCCACCTTTCCCCCTCCCCGTGTGTTTGCTGGACATTACTCAATTACTGTGTGTGCTTTTACTCTCTAGGGTACACAACTGATGGAATGTGAGGTTTTGCCTTAACCCTCACCAAAATTTTCATTGTCGTCTGCTGCTCTTTAAATTTGCTTCAGTCACAAAGCTAACGTCAGGCTCCCAGCCAGCTGTCTGTAATCTAATATACTTATTTGTTTATTTATTTATTTTTATTTATTTATTTTAAGTTGTCCACCCTATCTTAGCACTGTCTGTCCAGAACAATATATATATATATATATATATATATATAAAACATAAAATCAAAATCATCTTCTTTTCCCAGACTTCACCAGCATAGAGACAATAACAGCAAGATCAGCAATCAAATTGTACCTCAGCTCCCTGTTTCTTGTCAGTCAGTCACACCGAATTATGGGGTATTTGGGATTAACCTCCTTCCTCTCCCACAGAGAGCCCCCAGACATTCTTAATACAAAGAACAAATGTCCTACCTAAAAAACTCTATCTCTAGGTCAACAACATGCTAATTTATCCTCTCACAAACCGGGAATGGAATGCTTTGAGAACCTGACACCCTTTTATATGCGTGCAAGAAAAGTAGAGAGACATTTTTCTTCCTATTGATTTCAATGCAAAGAATTAGGTGAAATAAGCAGGAAAACAACACTTTTTGCTGGACGTTTTTCACCTAGAGGGAAGTGGCATTTTTTCAACAATCTTAATTTGAGATGACAATTTTCACCCATTCCTAGTCAGTAGACAACAGAGTAGTCAAAAAACAGACCAAAAATCATTACCATGTAAGTGGACCAGGAGGTCAACAAACACAGAATCAGTACAAGCATGAATAATCGAGCACTGAGTCCTAGGCCTAGCTGGGTAATAATCCATAAACCAAAGAGCAATTACCTGAGAAAGGAAAAGAGAAGGAGAGGTACCAAAAAGGGAAAACAGGCAATCCCTCACACAGTACAATTTTATGTTCTAAAATTTAGAAATTATAACTAATGTATTTTGCACTACTGTTGTAGTTATTAAAGAAATGCTAATATTTATTTAAAATAAACATAATAACAATAGTGCTCTTTTCATTTACACTGCCGTGCAAGTCTATTGATTTTATAACCAGTGGCAACATGAGACTTCTTGCAAGATATTGTACTGTATAAAAATCCAGTCTGAAATAAAACAAGACAAACTCTCTGGAGACATATTATTGAAGTTAAGAAGTGAGTTTTACACTGTTGGCAAATAAATGTGGTTATTTTTAACTGAAAACCATATTTTTGAAAATGTTTCAAATTATACTGAAACAATGTAAGATATTACAATATTACAACAAACTATTACACTAACGAATGATATCTCTCATATCACTCAATGTTTTCTTGTTTGATATTTGACCTCTTAGATAGCATATTCCTGACATTTTCATTCTCAATAAAATAAAGTTTGAGACAAAATACAGTTCTTACAGTTTTTTATATTATCATTGCATGTGAAAATGTAGTATCTCAGAATCTACTGAATGCAAACTTCACATTCCATGCTTTGTATCATATTTATGAAACTGTTATAGAAATTAGTACCCTATACACTAATGGTTTAGCATGAACCCCTTGAGTGCTATGACATCTTGAAAGCTAACATGCTTTCTAAGGTCTCATTGAGTATGACGTATCTAATATACTCCAATATACCCTGATTTGAAATAGAGTTGATCCATTTTCCAACTGAGTGTACTCTTGATTATATAATAGTAATGAGTTCATATTTGTTGGGTATTGTAATGGGAGACAATAAAAATATCCTGTCTTAGCTGCCCAGACCATAGAGAGACAAACTTTCCCTCACTAGGGTTCACATGGTCAAGTAATTGTGAATATAGCTGTATGTGTTTTATAGTTTAGCCTTCTGAGTGCCAATAAGGTATCCAATGCATTGCATTTTAACCTATACCAATCAGGTATTATTTTTCCAAGAAAGGCATTATTTAGTGGATATAGTAGGAAATATAGTAGGAAATGCCATCAGTTGTGTCTTTGAAGTGGTGGAAATTTATAAAAAAAAACAATTTCTTTTCTAAAGTACCACCTTTTCTAGGTATTTGTACATACCGTTCTCTGCAGCCTGTAGAGTACTTACAAAAATGCTTTGCCTACCTTATGTTCATATTGTAAATATGCACACCGTCCTAGGATACCTAGCAGTAGAAACTGACCCCTCATTTAAGGCTGCCAGGTGTCTACTTTCCAAAATGGTATGCTTGTCTATGTTTTCTTCATGCCTGTAGTTATTGCACCCATTTTAATGAAGGTGTGTTTAAAAATAAATAAATAAATCAAAAAACATTTGTGGTAGGTGCTGTTTGATTGTCCTAATATCACCTAAATTATGTCAGCTGACACCTGACAGGTATCCATGTACTTATCATTTATTAGGTTCTTATTCTTATTTGAAATTATGTGGTTTTCAAAAAGTTCAATACCTTTTAAGTAGTGAAAAAATATATATTTATATATAAACAGAGTATATATATATATATATATATATATATATATACATATATATATATTTATTTCTCCTTCATCACCCTGAGTGCTGTTTTTTGCTCTATGGATAGTCCTGAGCTGAGCATATATATATATATATATATATATATATATATATATATATATATATATATATACTTTTTGTTATATATCACCATTTTCTGGGGATTTCACAGCAGTCCAGTTTTAGGTTATAAACACAAATTCTCTGTACTTTTCAAAATTATATAGCATTACAGGGTTACCTGTTCTTTTCCTACCTATTGTGTGCTTGAAAGACTTATGGGTACAAAATTTAAAAAGCATAAATTATACATTTACCTTGGGATACTGTGTCTGCACATACTACAGTACCTTCAAACAGGTAATTGATTCCCTTCTAGCAAATCCAAAAGAAGAAAAGAAGACATGCTAGTTAGAATGATGCTTATATGTTTGTTGCTCTCAACATTATCAATGCAACTGATTTGTAGCTTGGTTTGGCATATTTCAAGCCTTGTTTTAATGAAAGAGGAAGTATAAAAGTTCTCCTGATGAAGTCAGGTCTCTGTTGAAACATGTTGGGCATGATGGTTCACTATCAAAATGTCACACACTATTGGGCAACCAACTAAACAGCTCATTACCTATGCCGTCAGGATGACAAAGGTGACATGAGAATCTCACCTGCTTCAAAAGGATGAGATTCACATGTTGGGGGCTTAAGCATTGCACATTCATTTCAAAAGGATAATGGGCATGATAGTATACATTGTATGGGGAAACCTTTGAGTGCATACTAAGGATCGGGATGTACAATTTTTATAGGGACTTGTATAGCTTATTCACTGGTCAAGCTTTTCTGGATCTATATATTAGCAGAGCTTCGATTCATCTACTCTTGATTTACTCTCAATCTCCTTTCTGTTATGTTAGCAGCTTGAGCATTCAGCTGTAATACCTGTGAGATTGTCCATTGTACAACCCACATATTGTGGATTGGTATATTGTGATTTTTTTTAACAGTGTAGTGTAGTGATTTGTATACTACCATTTACCTTCAACTTTTTACAAAGGGTATATAAACAGTAGCAGCAATGTTACAATATCTGTCAAGTTAACTAATAATGTTTTTTACATCTTTTTCAATCTATTTGAGCAGTTGACACTTAGGTCAGGGGCTAAAGAGTGATGTTCTATCACACTGTCACTAATTTAGTCTATTTACCATTCAAAATAATTAACGACATCCAATCCCTGTGTGGTTAAAACTGGTGAACCCACAGCATTGTGGATTGAGTTATTATTAAATGAGTAATGTAGTGGTTGTTATTGTTGCAATTCCAATAAGCTTGTATTCACTTAAAATGAATACAGTAACCACTACACAATATATAGTGTTGAAACGTGGACACATGTATGTATGCTTTTATCTTTATTTATATAGTGCCATACATGTACACAGCACTTTACAGAAGTTGAAATAGTACACTTCAAAAATATAGAACTGGGTTAAGAGCATTAGGCTCAAGTGCGATCATTATTTGTGGGGGAAAGTGCACCAAGGGAATCATACACTGGGAAAGGCACCCTGCCCCAAGGAGCTTACAATTTAATTAGACACATGATGTATGGTAATAATCATCATGAGTGTAATTACACAAGCAAATTGATACAGTTCTCCCTTTGTGCATGAACACAAATAACAGTGCAGTCTAGATGGTGGTGCAGGTGGTGAATATGGATGTGGTGGTGGTAGTGGTGTTTGTGGGTATTATGGTACTGGTATTTCTTTATGGGACTTGGGGCTCGATTCAAATGTTGGCGTCGCCAGAAAAAACTGGCGACGCTGCTTTTAACGTCAACTGAGCAATGCAAATGTTCTACTAGAAACAAGCGACGCCAGTTCTGAAACAGACGTCGCCCGTCGCCAGAACAGCAAGATCTCACCCATAGAGGATAATGTACAAGCGACGCCAAAAGCGATTCAAATGTTGGAGTTAGGGCTAACACGCGTTAAATTGCAACATTTCTCTCCAGAAATCTAATGCCTATTTTTTTTGGAGAATAGCATGGGAGGCAGTGTAAAAAAATCACCGTCGCCAGTTCTGAACAGCATTCTCTGTGCTTTTCCCTACCCAGCTACTAGGGGAACACAGAGATGGCTTTCAGCACCATGGACAGCTTTGAATGCCATAGGGATGTGCACTGCTCACCCCTGTGGCATTCAAAGGGTTACAATCAACCAAATTAGTACACCAAGCACTACACAATGCCCCCTTCCACATCCCCCCTTAATATGTCACATATATTGCATATATGGGACATACTAACCCCATCCACATCCACCTCATGGACTTCCATGTAGTGGCCACAGGATTACCACCTTTGGAATCTTTGTGTCAGTCTTAAGATTTGCCCGGATACGCTAATTGGCAGTACTTGCAATTGCAGCATTTCAAGGTCTCCTTAAGCACCATTGGGTATGAACCCTAGGAGCTGACCCCATTTGAATCTGCTCTCAAGGAGGGGAAATTCAAGTCTAAAGCGGCCCTTTCAAAGATATACAGATTTATGGAGAGGATCTCCCTACTGACGGGTAAACCTTGATACTTTATGATGTGGGGGAAAGAACTGAATTTTACCTGGTCCTTAAAACAGTGGTTTTCCACCTTTGCGCACATGCGAAATGGCCTGCCAGGAATTACATTTCAAAGTTATAACGAGGTTGTATTATACTCCTCAGAGATTGGCTTCAATACACAGGAAGGAATCTCTCATATGATGGAGATGCCTGGACGTAGTTGGTACCATATCCCACATTTGGTGGTCATGTCTGGTTATAGCGCAATTTTGGTCTCAGATTCATGATGCTTTAGGTCACATTTTCTCTGGTCCACTTCCTCTGGATGCGACACTATACCTGTTCTCAGATAGTCTTACCCACTCCCTCAGCCAGTTGTAAGGTCCTTGATCCTGAAATATTGGAAGACTATGGCTATCCCGACGTTGCTGGAATGGCGAGAGGGTGTCTGCCGATTGTGTGCTTTGAAGAAGATGCATGCTTGGGCGGTCGGCAACTTGTCAGTCTTTGAGGACATATGGGCGAGTTGGTCGGCTTGGGATGGTGTGTCTCCTGTGTAGGTTTATGCTCTGCTATAGGGATGACTTCCTTCTCTTGAGCATCACATTTTTCAAATAGTGTGCTTTCTTTGCCTGGCAGTGGTGGACACAATTAGTTCTTCCCTTCATGGGTGGCTTTTGATTATCTGTAGGTAAATACCCATGCCTCTAGGGCCATTGCTCTTCCTCCTCCCGACTTCCCTTTCCTCCCCATTTCTTCTTCTCCTTCTTTGCATGGCTTCCTCTTCTCTCCACCCTTTTTCTGTTGTGTCCTCTTTCTGTTCACACCAGGACTCTCTTTTAGCCCTTATCTCCCCTCCTTCTAGCTCTGTCTTCTCACACTGGAACCTTTCTAGTTCTCTTAAGGCTTCCCTTATACTAATTGCATAAGATTTGTGTCCATTTGTGATATATTGAAATATGCTTCTATTCTTTGACAAGCGTATTTGTTTATTGTTTAATGTGCACCAATATAATCTACTTGGCTGTTCCACTCATTTGATGCACTTGTAATTTTGTTGCTGATCATTGTATACCAACATGTATGTACTGTTTTGATTTTTCAATAATGCTTCTTTAAAAAAAAAAAAAAAAAATAAGTGAGCATATAATTTTCAAAATACCTTGTTCCTCTCAGTGTGTCAGCATCCCTGGATACAAGGCATCCTTAAATGACACTCAGTTGTTAATAATTAGTACGCCATGTTTGAGGTCTTATGCTGTTCCAGGGGTGAGATCACCCCATGGCCCTCTGATCTGGAGGAGAGCGGCACCCTGTATAAGATCTATGCTTTAGAATTTAGCCTGCCATAGGATTTGTGATGTGGAGAGGTATATTGTCGTATCCAGGGATGCTGATACACTGAGAGGAATGAGGCCCTTTGAAATACTATATGCTCAGTTATATATTTTATCTTGTAAGTGTATTTCTTTTAGTGGGGAAGTTGTTTAAATAAAACACCCTTTTAGGTTTGTTTTTGTTATGTTGTGTCTTTCTACAGAAATTTGTTGGATGTGATAGATAGCAAGACAGCTAATAGCAGCAAGATACTTATTTGGAAAGAGTCAGAATGTTGAATAGTGGAATACTGACTTGGCCATTTCCATAATTCATCCTCATTTAACATCTCATGTCCATTGACCTCTAACGATCTACACAAAAAGGTAGACTTTTAAGATTTAATATTGTAGAATAATACTGTGGGACTATTGTTTGGACTTCTCTGCCTTTCCATTGGCTCTCTCTTTGTGTATTTTGCATATATACGTGTTTTCTAATGGCTATCACATTAGCATATTCGACAGGGTGTGCCATGTGAAGATTCTTCCTTATGCACTATATTCTATTGCTCTAACATTGCCATGCTTGGAGTCAGAGGGGTAGATTTAAAGGCAGCCGATAGCTCAAAAAAGAGGTGCCGGCATTTCTTCAAGCACAGTAAGCGATTTAAAGATCAGTGCTATGAAAAAATGCCGGCAAAAAACCCTACAGGCCACTACATTTACATGTGTTTTGGCCAATTCAAAATGAAAAAACATTTCAAGTTGCGTTAGCTGTAAAGATCCGATAAGGGACTCATTTTATCAAATAACATTTAGGACCCAGTTTTTTTTTTTTTTTACAAAATCCCTTATTGGATCTTCAGGCAGCTAACGCAGATATTAAGGCAATGTCCAGAGTGGATGTATTGATATGGGCCCCTAAGCCACACATCAATCCAACCAAAGTGCCAAGCCCCATATCAATCCATCCAAAGTGCCTAAAAAGTGCTCAAAGTTAGTAGAATTAACCCTTTGAGTGCCAGTGGGGTATAATTACTCTGCCGGCACTCATAGGGTTAACCCAACTAAGTAAAAATACAACATGCCATTACAAGTAACACTTACCATTAATCCTGATATCCAGTGGAATCCTCAGCATGCTGGTCATCTTCTGTCCCTCTTTCTTCTCTTCTTTCTTGTATCTTCTGTCTTCTCTTCTTTCTTTTATCTGTAAATAAGAAAAGAATGGTATAAGTACAGTACTGAAATATCCTGCAGTATAATACAGAGTTTAACCCCTTGATTGCCAGAGGGGTACACAAAGCATCGCAAAGCAATGCATTGCGTACCTCTCTTGGGCTCAAAGGGTTAAAATATGTATTACTACTGTCCGGTTCCATTAATATGCTACCAGTTATTAATATACAATGTTCAAGTTGTTCCAAATAATTTCTCCATAAATGCCATGATAAAATAATGCTTAAGTTCAGCAAAATACTTATTTATTTTTGTCTCCACTGCTGTTTGCGGCAGCGGAGGCAGTGGCGGAGACAGTATTATGCTGTACAGACCCCCCCCCCATCCTCTTCCTCAAGGGCCGATGCTTGTTACACACTGAGGGAATTGAAACTGACTGCCATTATATATATGAGCAGTCTCAGCTCCAGTTCCCTCACAGCCACTGGCTGAGATGTGCTTACACACATCACAGCCAATCAGTTTAAAGCACAGCCATTCAAACCTGATTGGCTGGGATATGCGTAAGCACATCTCAGCCAATGGCTGTGAGGGAATTGGAGCTGAGACTGTCCATATATAAAGGCAGTCAGTTCCTATTCCCTCAGTGTATAACAGGTATCGGCCCGCGAGGAAGAGGATGGGGGAAGTCTGTGTAGCATAATACTGTCTCCGCCGCCACCTCAATGGCCACACAAAGCGGAAGAGACAGCAATAAATAAGTTAAGTATTTTGCTGAACTTCATCATTATTTTATCATGGCATTTATGGAGAAATTATTTGGAACAACTTGGACATCATATATAAATAAATGGCAGCATATTTATGGAACCGGACAGTAGTAATACATATGTTAACCCTTGTGAGCCCCAGAGAGGTACACAATGCATTGCTTTGCAATGCGTTGCATACCCCTCTGGCATTCAAGGGGTTAAACTATGTATTATTGTGCAGGATATTTCAGTACTGTACTTATAATATTCTTTTCTTATTTACAAATAGAGAAAAGAAGAGAAGACAGAAGATACACGAAAGAAGAGAAGAAAGAATGAAGACAGAACGAGACAGACAGTGGATGACAGGTAAGTGTAAGACATAGAAGTTAACGTTCGGTGCTTGGCAGTGTGTCAGGCACCGATAGTTAACTTTTTTACTGTGAGGTTCCCAATATCAAAGGAGAGTAATGTCAAACGTCTCTCAATAACATTTCAAGAGATAGCGGAAAAGCAGGAAAAAAATTCTTTACTATGGGAGCAATTTCCAGCTGAACAAACAAAAACATTTTCACAGAATTTGCCAAGGGAACAAAATTTGACTATTATCCCAGACCTAATACAAAGTTTGTTGGACTCTTTGTTCTAGTGCTCCAATATAGCCCAATGCACATTCTGTGTTGTTATTCCATCCTTTGCTCTTAGTAGTTTAGATTTGAAAGCTTTTTTTTCTCCCGTATTTTATATCTGCTAGTTACAGATACAATCTGTTAAAGATAAGTAATCTTGAATGAAAGGCAGACTTATGATATATAGGTAAATATAAGTTAAATGCAAATATAAATCCTATATATTATTGTGTTAATTAAACAAATTAACAGACATGTATTGTCTTGGATTGTAAGCTCTATGGGGTAGGGACCTCTTATCCTAATGTATACTCACCTGTTGTTCCCCTTATGACTGCCTATATAAGCACTTAATCACCGCACTTATTGTACCCCTTCTATATTAAATGTAATCTGTAAAGTGCTAAGCACACTTGTTGGCACTATATAAATTAAAATATACAGTACAATACAATGTATTCAAGAGGTTAAGGTTCCATTCAAAAATTATTATAAAACACCAATAAGCATTAGAAACTAGGAAGTGTAGGTGCCGATTGGAACATTGCTGATGATTAACTATTTGACACAGAATGTTTTGTGGAGTTGCATTGTAGGAATTTGATAGGGTTCAAGAGCTAATCCACCTTTTAAGTTCTATACTTTATTTAATAGAGCACTGTCATTGTCTGACAATAAAATGAAAAGCATTGGTGTGTGTAAAGTAAATTAAATGAAAACCTACTTGAGCCAGCAGGACAAAGTATTATGTTTGGTTCACTAGTTATTCCTAGGATAATTTCTAATCCCATAAGAAAAAAGAATCATTATATAGCCACCCGTTTGGATTGGTTTATCATAGACTCACAAATTATTATGGGTGACAGATCTAAAGACATACAAAGAATGATATTTCTAGTCATCAACTACCATTACAAACACTTCATCAGCTCATTATTCAGTAATAACAAAAGAGCATTAGCAACTGGAAAAGAAAAAGTATCTAAAGACCAAGTGTTTGAGAAATGAAAGCAAATCACAAATGTAATACCATGTTTTTATTGAACTGATGTTTCACTTTCTATTGGCTCATATAGATGTTTTAATATAAACCATAATTGCAGATTTCAGCCAAAGGTGTATGTTCTTTCTGCAGCTTACAAATAAAATAAGGTCATGCTCTTTCTTTTGCAGAGTGAATCATGCAGCTCATTGTTTGTGATAAAGAATAGGGATGGGCAAACCTTTTGCCTCAAACCAAAATAAGCAAAAAATGGCATTTCCTGCTTGGTAAATAATTTTCCTGCGAAAAGTGCTGTTTTCCTGCCATTCTCACCTAGCTAATTGCATTGAAATCAATGAGAAGAAAAAAATTTCCCAATCACATGAAAGTTTTTTCTATTTTTCTACAGTCATATAAAATGGTCTCAAAGCATACCATTCTGTGTTTGTGAGAGGAGAAAGCAGCGCGTTTTTGAGCTAGAGGGTGGAGCACGATGTGCTCATGCGCCGTATGGGTCTCCAGAGTCCCAGAGTTCCATACCGTTTGCTCCAGAAGATTAAGCTTGCCATCCACCCTGACTCGCGCACCTTCATTGACGAGGCCTTACAGGCCAAAGAGCCACGTGTACCTGTGGAACCCTCACCTCCAGCTGTGAGCATACAACCAAAGCCTCGTCAGTCCCCCTTGGCTCCTCCAGCCCCCAACTTAAGCCGGTTGGGGGTGATACCCTAGGCATGTTTCCGAGGCATGTCGAGGAAGAGGCTGTATTCCCTCGTGCTCCACACAGTGCACTTCCTCGCCCTCATCAGTAGCCCAGACACCATCTGGAGGCGAGTGTTTGACGTAGGCGAGAGACCCCGGTGGAGGGCACTCTATTCCACCTTGGTGCCCAGACCCATCAGGGATTTGAGTTGGAGAGTGCTCCATGGTGCACTGAGCACAGGGGAGTACCTGGCCTGTTTCATGGACTCCCCTGCCACCTGTCCAATCTGTGGCAGGGGCGAGTCAGTCTTCCACATTTATTTCACCTGCAGCCGACTGCAGCCCCTCTTGTCATTCCTGAGGGGCCTCCTCCTGCAGTTCTGGCTGCACTTCTCCCCTCACCTCTTTATTTTTGGGCGCACAGTGTCTCGGACCAGTAGGGCTGAGGACCGCCTCATAAACCTGCTCCTGGCACAGGCTAAGATGGCCATCTATGTGACCAGGAAGCAGGTACTGTCAGGGGAGGTTCCAATGAAGCCTGAAGATTTGTTCTTGGCATTTGTGCACTCTCGTATACGAGCAGAGTTCACCCAAGCCCTTTCCACTGGGAGTATATCATCCTTTACCTCCTAGTGGGCTTCAAGTGGTGTGCTCTGCTCGGTGTCCCCCAATCTGGATTCTTTTAATTTATCACTTCTCATTTAAGTTACTTTAATTTTATGTTACAGTTAGCTTTTTCTGGTTTCTTTTTGTGACCTTTTGGGTGCTGGCGGTACGCGGTGTGTTAATTGATGGCACGCTGCTTGCTCCTCTGGCACTCAGGGGTTAATGGATTAAGAAAAAAAATCTGCTGATTGGCTGGCTTGCCAGCCAATAAGGCAAGCACCAACCTTTTATAATATTCTGTGATTGAGGCAGACTTAATAGACAGCAGATGACATTGAAAATTTTGTTGAGGGCTAAGGTAAGACATCACCCTCCATCAGTTGTGTACTGTAGAGAGTAAAACATATGAATTAGCTGAATAAGGTCCAGCAAATGCACAAGGGGCAGGGGGATGGGGAAAGGTGGAGCAGTTCAGGGATGTGGGAGTAAAGTGGTAGTTCAGACACTGACTACAGCAATGTTTGCTGCAGCGTGTGCAATAATTTATGATGTAGGGGTGGATGCAGTTTGTCAAGGTCCCAACAATCACACCTTGCCAATCCCACACTGATTAATTGAAACTGTCTTCTACGTGTGCTTGGTAACCAAGCACACGTATAAGACTGTTTCAGTGAATAATTTTTCCTCCCATAACGAGATATTGGCTCTGTTTAAGAGCCTCCGCCTGTCCCGGGACCGGATTCCCCTGCTGGCAGCAGAACGCTGACAGCAGGGGAGAGGAAACTTTGAAAGCGGCTATCTCTTAAACCATAAAGGTTTGAGAGATGCCGCTGGTGTCATTTAACTCAGTTTATTAAGGGCTATAATATGAGGGAGAGTAATTTTGAAGTAATACTATCCCTTTAAGTGGGTAAAAATATTGATATTTCTCTGGATAAACATACACTCTGCATTAAAGTCAAATGACATAATTCTCAAAATGTTCTCAGCTTGTTATCCCCTAGTTTTTTAAAAGCATCTATAGAATTCATGTCAAATCAAAATACAGTTGAGATCCACATACTCAACATTTACCTGCAAGAGAGGGAATTATGAATGTCGTGACTGTCTGACAGTCTTGTCCCACTGTCCACTAGTAGTCACAGAACAATACGTACACTGTTTGATAACTGAGGCTGCCATGTCTCTTGTCATCCAACCAACAGCAGCTAAGAGTCATGTGCAAAGTTGCATATTTCATGAGATCTTCAGTCCAACTGTAAGTTCCGAAGTGGAGCGTCCCATTTCTTCTGATCTAGTGCCCAGTTACTCACTCTTGATATCAGGGGCATCTGGGATCTGTCTCCTATTTTGAGTGTTAGCTTACCACACTGGGACAGAGGGGTGTTCATCCTCGTCTGATCTATGGCTCAACTGTGAATGGGATATCTGGCTTCATGGACAGCACCTCTACCTTCGGCTATGGCCACAGCAAGAACATCTCTAAGCCTGCCAATGCTCTCAAGCCCCACTCTCAACTCAGTGCACTCAATCATTGGTCTAACCTCACACCTAAAGAGGGGTCATTGCCAACAGGGGCTTGTCAATAGTGCCGACTCCTGAACCAATTTCCATAATCCATTTATATCCACAGAACCACTCATATGCTGTCTGCTTCATCAGCCTTGTCTCTTCAGTAGTAACAGAATCACATATACATCATCTTATCATACATACACCATCTGAAGCCTCAGCCTTTTTCTAATCATAGTTCTCTCCTTGCCCCTTCACCCATGTCTATGTCACCTTTTCATCCCTCCAAAAATCTCATCCTCCACACAGACACACACATATATAGTATCTCTTTCTCTGTCTGTCAATGTCTCTATCTCCATCAACCAGGTCTCTCCCCTCCACATCCTCTAGCAAGCCTTTCCCTTTCCTGGCCCAAACAACCCAGTAAACATAGAAAAATCTGTCTAAATCTCTGCAGGTAACCACATGTCCACAAACACAGATGACCCCCCCCCCCAACAGATCTCATCCAACACAAACAGGTGCCGATCCTCCCAACACCACCTGCAAACTCACATTACATCAGGGGTGTCTACATTTGATCTTGAAGGGCTACCAACAGTCCAGGATTTAAGTATTTTCCTGTTGAAACAAAGGTGGACCAATCAAAATAAATTAACTTACCTATGCTTAATCAGGCCTGTTGGTGGCCCTTAAGGGTCAAACATGGTTAATCTTGCATTACATAGAGGCAAAAGAAAAAAGAAGTTGGTGCCACACAGTGTACTTAGAAAAACTGAGCAATTCTGGTGCAAACCAACTTCATCCTAGGGAATAAACCCAAATGCTTCACAATGCTTGAAAATTGCTTTAAAGGGTTAAAAGCCCCCACTTAAATCAACAGGACTTTGCTTTTCATCCCTCCCCCTCATGATGCAATTTGTTTGGTCCAGAATTGCTTGTCTTTCGCTAGATGAATAAGGCCCAGTTTGTTTTGAAAAGGATAAAATCTGATGTATTATGCAAAGGTGATGCAATCCTGGGTCAAACCAAGTGTACCATAGTCAACAAATAAAATCTTCATTACTTTAAATAAGGATTTTTCCACATTGAATGCTAGAGAGGAGTACATTGTATTGCTTTCCAATGCTTTGGAGTCCTCTTTAGTATTCAAGGAGACAGAAGCCAGGTGGCAACCTTAGGCTGGTTAAGAAGGGTTGGGAAAGATGCTGGACTGCACGCATTTAAAACGTTTCTTATAATGTGGGCCTAACATTGGTGGTCCATGGGTCAGCAGTTTGTAAACACAGCTTCTGGAGGAAAATAATTCAACAACCAATCTATCCTTTCTGTAAAAAAGTGCCTTAGCTCTAATATTTATGGACAATTTTTTTTGCTCAGCTTCTTAAATAAATAGTTCCCCAGAGAGTTGTTTTTATTGGCCTTGAATGCTATTTGTAAATATTAATAATATCAGACATCTCTTTTCTATAGTAAACAATTTCAGTTTGGCTAGTCTCCCTTTAGAATAAATGGAGGAGGTGCAGAAATGGACCCCAAAACCAACTAAGGGCCAGGGTGCCTGAAGCTCCTTCCCCCTCTGTGGTGGTGCCAGGTTTCAGTGGGGGAGGTTGATTCATCCGTGGGGGAATCAGTGAACGATGCAATCAGTCAAGAGAATTGTAGTGTTGTTTAGCATTCATTTGATGAGGTGTTATAGTTGGTGTAAGGAATGGGACAAGGGGCATTAATAGCTAATTTAGACACTGAAGCAGCATTCCATTTGGTGCCTTTGCACGCAAATAGTTATAAATTTACAGGGAGTTAATATCAAGGGGAGATTTACGCTGAAAAGTGTTTACCAATGGATTTACCAGTGTTGTGTTCTTATTTTAAAAGTTTAGCTTGGCATTACATTGGGTCATACAGAAGAGGACAGGGGGAAAGGAGTGGTTCACTATCTTGATGATGTTTTGTTTGTGGGGTCCAAGAACAGTGGACAGTGTAGGAATCTGTTACAATGTGTGGAACAGGTGTTTGAGGAAGTAGGGGTACCATTGGCCAGGGAAAAAATGGTCCAGCCAACAACCAGGCTAACTTACCTGAGAAGGGGCTAATGAGGGTCTCAGAGGATAAGGTCTGTAAAGTAAGGGGAGCAGTGGCCAGCGTGGTAAAGGATGAAAATGTGAAGCAGAGGGAAATGCATGGTCTTCTAGGTTTGCTACACTTTGCAGTAAGGTGATCTCTATGGGCAGAGTGTTTAGCAAAATGTTGGAGAGGGCAACACTGGGGGGTCATATCACAAATTACAACACAGCTTAGAGAGGATTTGAAGGTGTGGGATCCATTCCTACAGGTGTTTAATGGAGTAAGATTGTGGAAGGAGGCAGTGGTAAGAAATGAGCAGTTGCATTCCGATGCTGCAGGAACTGTGGGATTTAGAACCATTTTCCAAGGGGAATGATGTGCTGGGAGATGGCCAAGGGAATGGCATGTGAGGGGATTCACAAGGAAACTTGCTCTGCTGGAACTATATCAGATAGTGGTTGCATTAGAACTGTGGCATGGGAGGTTGGCCAAAGGAAGTGATATTCTGGACAGATAATATGAGCGTGGTGTATGCTATCAATCAGTTGTCATCAGTCTCACTGCAGGTCTTTAATGAGGAGGTTGGTTTGGCGCTGCATGGTATATAATATTAAGTTCAAAGCACTGCATGTGGCAGGGGTGGATAACATACTGGCAGATGCCTTTTCTAGGAAGAAGTAAACGGTTTTCTTTGCCTTAGCTCCATATGCTAACAGAACTAGTTGTTTTTATCCACAATATATATGGCAGTTGGGGATGAAGATTTAGATGAACCGATCATAGCATCCCTAGCACCAAGCACATGGAGGGCTTACAAGAAAGCATTTCTTGATTGGGGTGGTTTCACGGCGAGATTGAAATTAAGGAGGACTGTAAATAAACAAGTGCTGTTGGGATACCTGAAATACCTGTGGAGGCTGGGGGTACCAAAGGGCAGAGCAGTTAAAAGGATAATAATGTTTCATAATAAAAGCATCTCCAATTAATCATAGTATTTGGGCCATGAAGAGTGTTATTTCAATACTGTCAGAGTATACCCCTCCCGCCCCTTTTACTGATATAACAGTGCTCAGCTCAGAGCAGCAGGGTGGTGTCAAAGTGGATTGCAGAGAGGGTCAATCTTCAATTAACATAAGTGAAAAAACCTGTCAATGGGGGCAGGGTTTTCATTGTTCTCACAGTAAGAAGATTGTCCCTTACTGTTAGCTGTCTGGTCTCAAGACCAGATTCCACATCTGAGGGGAGGTGGCTTACATTAGGTAGAAGGGGCTGGAGGGTGGAACTTTATCATTCAATTACTCCTGAACTACAACTCTGTCAGTATTGAAATAACGGTCTCCATGACTCAAATACTGTGAAGATTAATTGGGGATGCTGTTATTATGAAACATTACTATCCCTTTAAGGAATTAGAAGGCATTTGCTTATTGTGAAAGTAAAAGAGAAGGTGGTATATTACCAGACAGTTTTGTGGCTAGGAAGTTTATGAAGGGATGGGGCAGACAGTGGCATATAGAAGAAGGCCAAAAGATCAAGGAAAGTTGAAGCAAATGTGTGTTTGGCATTGAAAGGGATTTGCAAGAATGATTTTATTTACAGCAGTGGTCCTATGGCTTATTGGGGGGGCATTAAGGATCAGTGAATTGGTGGCTGGGAAAAGACTAGGCAGGAAAATGGGTTACAGATGTAAGGAATGGAATGGTCAAAGGAGGTTGTGCTGTTGGCTGGATTAACCAAAGAAGAACCAGGAGGGTGGGGTGGGGCCCTCTATGGGTCATAATGGCCAGGAGTTGCAATGAAGTGTGCCCAGTGTGGGTGGTGAGAGACTTTATGAGTCTAAGCACCCCTGGAAATTGAAGTTTTTTGATGAACCAGGATGGCAGAGCCCTCTCCATATACTAGTTTAGGGTGGTGATGCACAGAGTGCTGCAAGCATTAGGGGGTTAGTTAATTTACTAGTTAATATTTTGCTATGATGTCCTGTTCACACATTCATATGACTGGTTAGCATATGCTCATTCTTAACCCTATGCATTCAAGAGCGAATCAATGGGTTGTATAACCCTCTGGAACGCAAAAGGTTAAAAGGATACTGATGCTTAATCCTTAGAGTATCAGACAGTTACGCAGTGCAGTTTCAATTCCTGTCATTCTTTCCTACAGGCATCCATGGTGTGACCCATCATGAAACAGAGGAATGTCTAAGTTACTCTGGTGAAACGCTGACTCCACTTCCATATAGTGCTCCTCCTGCTGCTTCCTAGTGCTACTGTATTTTAATACCATATATGGCATAATATCATGTCACTGACATGAGTCATATGGTGAGACTTCTGATTCTACACAGTGGAACAAAAGACAGACATGACCAATCCCAACAAGCCATTGCTAGGTGTTTGCCCTGACACAATATTACTGTATCAGAGGTGATCCACACCATGAAGAACAAGGTGATGAGGACCTGTACAACATCCATATGTTGTTCCAACTCAAGGGACATCATCTCAAATCAACACATGTCCTTTGTTTGAAATAGATTGGATAGTCATGATATACACCTCCTCATGACAGTGGAACTGAGAATGACTGCATCATGAAGAAAAATCAACAGTGAAATTTGACCCATTCTTCCATCAGAACATCATGATGATCTTGCATATGTTCAGACAATCTGGATTTTGAAATGAAAAAGGTTAAACAACTTATATATGCATGATGCATTGAGTTCCCTACTGGCATCTCAGAAGTCCTCTAAGACTACTCCACCACCCACAAGCACACCCCCAGTGAATGCACACACCCTAGGGCAGTGGTTCTCAACCTTTTTTCATTCAAGGCACCCCTACACACTGTTCGGAATTCCCGGGGCATCCCTAACGTCTCAAAAGTTGTATAAGAGTGTGTAATGAAGAAGATATGTATAAGAGTAGTTACTTTTACCTCCCAAATTCAGAATAACATAATGGAGCATAGTAAATATTAGTTATATATTGGGGATAAGTATAACAAAAAACTCCTATTGATTTAAATTGGGGTTTTTAACACTTGAACGCTAAACAGGTCTCCAAAGCATTGCAAAGCAATGCTTTGGAGACATCTTAGCATTGAAGGGGTTAAAAGCCCAGTTAAATTAACTGCAAGTTTGGGAATTTGTATTTGCCCCCAGTGCTGCAGTTGGTTTGCCCTAGATTAGATTTTTTCCAGTTTTTCTAGTATCAGAGCGAGTGAGACAGAGAGCAGGAGCAGTAATGACCAGTTCATTGTTACTTTTTTATTGATTCTTTTTTTTTAATACTACATTTCATAAGTCCATGTGGTTCATGATGAAGGGCACTATATGAGACAGACTGTGCCCCACTGATGTCCATGAGTGGCACATTGGTAACCCACTGACTCCATCTGTAACTGATATCCCAGAGGTGTACACTGGGGCATCAGATGAGCCACTCTGGTGTCCTCTGGCCCTCCAGAAAATGGTAAGGTGGGAGAGTAAATGTGTGCACTGGATGGGCTCATCTGATGCCTCAATGTACACCTCTTGGGCATTATAGGGGAACTGGGCTACTAATATGTTTTTTAAGGGCAACAGTGGGGCACAGTTAATATCGTTAATTGGCCATTTGAGTGAGAGGGAGACAAAGGGCAACTAAAAGAAGAGAGGAGTATTAAAATGTAAAACTATTCACCCTACCAGTTTAAATCAGGATGTTTGCTGTCTGTGGTCTTCTTGTAGCTGCAGCTGTTGAGCAGAAACCACACTGTCCCCCGATGCTGTGTGTGTCACTCTGTCTCTGATGACAGGGACTTGCCACCAGTACAAAAAAAGAGGTGGGAATGTGATAAGCAATCACAGCTGTCCCGCCTCCATCCAACAGCCCAATCAGGATGCGCCTCCAGCAATGGGCTGTCTTCCTTGCCGGTTTCTACCCTACACAGTTGCCTCGATGGACGCACCGCACCGTTGATTCAAAGCATCGGCGGTGCTTCAACATAAAATGCTGCACCCTAACTACATCTGCAATAGCGAGGTGTAGTTAACGCTATTAAGGCTGCAACTAACAATTATTTTGATAATCGATTAGTTGGCCGATTAATCGAATAAAAAACCCAATATGCTAATTTTTCATTATTTAAAATGATTTAATGAACAAACTGAGTGTTAAAAACAAACAGCAGAATAAAAAACTTTACACATTTAACATGCGTCATTGTTATTATTTTACTATGGGGTCTATGCACCTCTCTTTCTCCCCCCTTGTACTTCTTTCTCCCCCCTTGTGCCTCTCTTTCTCCCCCATGTACTCCTTTCTCCCCCTTGTGCCTCTCTTTCTCCCCCTTGTGCCTCTCTTTCTCCCCCTTGTACTTCTTTCTCCCCCATGTAGTTCTTTCTCCCCCTTGTGCCTCTCTTTCTCCCCCTTGTACTTCTTTCTCCCCCATGTACTTTTCTCCCCCTTGTGCCTCTCTTTCTCCCCCATGTACTTTTCTCTCCCTTGTGCCTCTCTTTCTCCCCCTTGTGCCTCTCTTTCTCCCCCTTGTACTTCTTTCTCCCCCATGTAGTTCTTTCTCCCCCCTTGTGCCTCTCTTTCTCCCCCATGTACTCCTTTCTCCCCCTTGTGCCTCTCTTTCTCCCCCTTGTGCCTCTCTTTCTCCCCCTTGTACTTCTTTCTCCCCCATGTAGTTCTTTCTCCCCCTTGTGCCTCTCTTTCTCCCCCATGTACTTTTCTCTCCCTTGTGCCTCTCTTTCTTCCACTTGTGCCTCTTTCTCCCCCATGTACTTCTTTCTCTCCCTTGTACTTCTTTCTACCCCATGTGCCTCTTTCTCCCCCTTGTACTTCTTTCTACCCCATGTGCCTCTTTCTCCCCCTTGTACTTCTTTCTCCCCCTTGTGCCTCTCTTTCTCCCCCTTGTACTTCTTTCTCCCACTTGTGCCTCTCTTTCTACCCCATGTACTTTCTCCCCCTTGTGCATCTTTCTCCCCCATGTATTTTCTCCCCCCTTGCACCTCTCTTTCTCCCCCATGTACTTTCTCCCCCTTGTGCCTCTCTTTCTCCCCCATGTACTTTCTCCCCCATGTGTCTCTTTCTCCCCCCTTGTACCTCTCTTTCTCCCCTTTGTACCTCTCTTCCTCTAGACTGTCGCTCTCCCTGTCACTGCTGCACTTGCTGCCGGTCCCCTGTGGCTGGCTGTCTCTGAGTTCCCTCCTGCCCGCCCGCATCATCACGCGCCCCTGCGGGCTGTGATGACATACAGACAGAGAAGGGGAAGAGGGCAGAGGCACCGGAAGAGAAGCGCTTGCTGCCAGCAGACTGATCGTTACTGTCTGGCTGCAAGCGCTTCTCTTCCGGTGCCTCTGTCCTCTTCCTCTTCTGTGTCTGTATGTTATCACGGCCCGCAGCCCTAAACGCTATACATTCCGCGGCACCCCTAGAGGGTGTCCGCGGCACACCAAAGTGCCGCGGCACACCGGTTGAGAAACACTGCCCTAGGGGATGCACACTGGTTGCTGTGAAATATATGTTTGTGTTCCACGTGCCTGGCATGATCTTATGTGAAGGAGTTGTACCTTTGTGTTGGAGTGCTACTGTGCCTGTGTGCTAACAGTGATCCTGTGTTTGACCAAATTGTGAAATGTTTCCCATCAGCTGTAATTGAACTTCAACTCACATCATACCCAGACAACAGCAGATGTACTGTGTTTAGTTACCTCTGCTCAAACACTTTTACAGCAAGTAAAATGTGCTAGAGTTGTTCAATGCAATGGATTGGAGACATCTCTGCCACTGACCTTGTTAGATGACTGAAGGAACCACAGATGGGAGTGGAATCAAGAAGTGCATTTTTTTTAGGGTAAACATGACACATGGGGATTTTTAAATTTTGGGGGGTTTGGAAGGGGGTGCAGATGTGGATGCCATCACCGACTGACTGGAGATCTTATGAGTCTTGGGGTTGCTGTGGGTGTCACACTTGAGGGGGATGTTGTTGCAGTTGGCCCTCAGTGGACTGTTGAGCTCTCTCCAACAGCAGCCTCTGGATGTGATTTTGCTCATGCATTTCAATGAGCATTTGGCCAAACAAGTTCCAAAATGACATATTTCTATGTGTAGGAGGTCTTGCTTGGATTCAATACTGATGACATGACAGTGGTTGCAGTTCTCGCCATGTTGTGCAGATACCACCTGGAGAAGTGTCTGATCTTCTTTAGTAGCCACCTCTGGATTGAGATGTATTCCTCATCCATTCCGCTGGTTCTGGTATCTATGTGCATAAAAAGGGGTGTTGAGGCAAGAGTGGATAATATCATTTTGCCTTTGTACAAATTGTTGGTAAGACTTCACCTTGAATATGCAGTGCAGTTTTGGGCACCAGTTCAGAAAAAAGATATTCGAGAACTTGAGAGAATACAGTGAAGAGAAACAAAATTATTTACAGTAATGGAGGACTTGATGTATGAGGAATGACTAGACAAACTTGTTTTATTTACTTTACAGAAAAGAGGACTAAGAGGAGATATTATCACAGTGTACAAGTATATGCATTGCAATACATGGGATACCATCATGTCACTCATTGATTGAACAGTTTGACAAGATCCTGTACATTGATGGAAGTGGCCTACAGTGGTTGAGCATTCATTATCATATGTATGCTGAACAGTGGGGATGGCAAGGAGGTATGTATACATGTTGGGTACATATTATGTGACATAGAAGACACATGTGTTTGAATCCAGGGGTAGAGCACCATTCCCATTTTCCACAATCATATATTATGTGTTTGTTAAGATGTGTGTTATTTTTATACTAAAATAATTGTTTCCCCTATCTATATCACTGCCAGCAAAAAATAAAAACAAATAAATAACACTCCCTATTTCATGTTTGTTGCCAAGACTACACCAACACAGAAACAAGAACCAGATCAGAAAGAATCTTGGATCGTGGCTGCCTATGTCTTCCCAGTCAGTCACACAGAATTTTGGGGTATTTGAGATAAATCTCTGTTGCTCCCTACTCATCCCTGAGAATCCGGCGATGCATGTCATCATTGGAGCGAGGTGTGGAAACCAGCGGTTTTCCTAACCTCGCTGTGAAAAAGCATCAAAGGAACAACTCATTTGTGACGACTTCATGGTCCATTCTCAAACTATAAATTTGTTTTAAGTGTCATATGTTATTATCCCCTGATGAAGCTAGTACACTTGCGAAACGCATTGGGATATTTATATACATAAAAAATATTTATTTTCTATTATTTGAGAATTTGTGTTGTTCCATTTTGCCCAGGGAAATGGCTGCTGGTGTCCGGTATACATAGATTTTGGTCTGTTGTATATTTAATTGATCAGTTTGTGCTCATCTGAAATCCAGTGAGTACCATCCACACGGGGCTTTCTGGGGTACCATCTATACACGGGTTACCCTTAACCTTTTGTGTATATACAGTGTAAGGTCATTAAGACCCATTTGTTACCTTGTATATACACAACACAAGATAAGGGTGCTTAAGCTGTTAAGGTCATGTAAGTTCCCCTGTTGTGCAATATCTTTGATATTTTGTTTCATACAGCAGTAAAATGTCATAATTTGTTTACCTAATAGAGTTTTATGACATATCTCATCAATTCACGTGAGATAATACTGTAAGGGACAGTGGGGTGTGCACACCTCTCTTATCCTTAAAGGGTTAAACAAGGAGTGCAGATACTATATAGATTAGATACAGGTTTTCTAGATGTAAATAGAAAATATATTATTGTCTCTTGATCCATACTGTGCAAATAGCATCTCTTAGCTTTCTGACTATAGGAGATTGTATGGTATTTTAACACGGTAGGAAACAAGTATAATATTACAGAATGGAAATGTCTTATGCATGTCAATAACTCCATCTCCATAGTACTTAAATGTAACCATGACATTCTGCTTTCAAAGAGAATAATGTTACAGTAGTTTTAATGTTTTGAACACATACATACACACACTGTTTTTTTTCTGTTACAAAAAGAAAGCAAGTATGTATTTTCTTTTCAAAATGAGCACTAATGTGAGAAATTCAACTTGGTCTTATGTGAAAAAGCATATTGTAAATCATATTAAAGGGATAGTGATGTTTTCCATAAAGTAGCTCTCCAAGTCTTCTCAGTTATAAAAGTATCACATTGCGCTATGTTTAATCACTTACTTTTATGTAGTTCCAAAGATATTACATGTAAAAAGATTCAACTCCCGTCCCTTCTGACCAAGTCATGCTTCCTCTGTCTGTTGTCTGTATTGAGAGTGGCAAGGGACAAACTTCAGTAAGCAAAGAAAAATTCTGCCCTCCTTTGTCAAGGAGGGGGGAAGGGTTTTCCTTATACTTACTGACTTAAGTTTTTCCCTCTCTGTATCCGTCCAGTCCCGGGACCAGATTTCAGCTTCCAGGGGAGGCTGCCAGAAGGGGTGGGAGGGAGATCTTTTTACATGTAATGTCTTTGGAACTACCTAAAAGCAAGTGATTAAACATGGAGCAATGTGCTAGTTTTAAAATAAAGAAGACTCAGAGAGCTACTTTAAGGTAGACATTACTATCCCTTTAATTTACAACTACACACACATACAAGCACACCTGTTTTTTGCAGCATGATTTTTTTTACATGTCAATATATATAGTATTCTCATTTATTCTGCCAATTGTTTTGTTGCCAAAAGGTTACATCATTCCTCTGTGTGTCTAGTGTTGCATTGTAGTTATTGTTGTTTCCTTGAGAAATATATAGCAGTGTGATATTTAAATCTCCACATTTGAATGTTTTGCATATAGCATACAGTAATTAGGTTGAATTTAAATTAATAGTTGAATGTCTCTGGTTGTTTGCTAGCATCTTGATTAATCCATATGTCATAACCTATTTCTTGCTATAGTTTGTATATGTTATTTTTAAATATAAATACCAAATTATTCAGAAATGTGATCGTTGGTCTCAGTAGTACATCTAGTTATAAGTAGGGATGGGCAAAAATGTCCTCCTGAAACTGAAATCGGCGAAAAATGGCATTTTCCGCTTGGCAAAAAATTTTCTGTGAAAAGTGTCGATTTTCCACTTTGAGGATGCCTGCATTGGTGGGGTGTGGGGAAACAATCAGTTGAACAGGGGATAATTTTTGGGGGGTTGTTTACTGGGATTGGGGGGCACTTAATAAAAAAAGAAATCCTAAATAAAATAAAATAAAAACTATAAGACATGGTATAAAAGGGGTCTGAGGAGGGTGCCTGTGTTGGTAAATGAATGAATCATTTGAACAGGGAATTTGTTTTGGGGAGGTTCTTGACTACTATTGGGGGGACAGTGAATAAAAAAATAAAGCATTAAAATAAAATAAGACATTTGTATGTAAATTGATAGAGACAGGAATCCCTAACAGAAGATGCCACTGGGGTGGACTGATACTTGACTTGACGGAGTATTTTGTAGAGGATGATTTGTTTGATTTGTTGTTAGAGGCCTTTGTTGGATTTAGACTTATTAGAGACCCAAGCCCTCAAAAAACATTGATTTGTAGGACTTAAGCTTGTTTGGCACAAGCCATAAGGAAACACTGATTTGTAGGACTTAGGCTTGTTACAAACAACCCCCCCCCAAAAAAAAATTTTTTATATTTTGGACTAGTTTTTTATTTATTTATTTATTTTTCAAAATACAAGCCCTGAGGAAAAAATAAAAATGCTCTACCGGCCTAATGCCAGTAGGTCATGTTGGTCAGTGGCCACTGTCAAATATCCTTCTGAATCCTGAGTTGCAGCTGCTGTTCGTATTGCTGCTGCTGAGTTGTTTAACCAGCAGTATGATTAGGCAGCCGAAAGGGAATGGGATCAACAATAGCAGTAACATGGAAGATGGATGATGAAGGTTCCACTTGCCACGACTTTCTACAGTAACATAGTAACATAGTAACATAGTAAATTAGGTTGAAAAAAGACACAAGTCCATCAAGTTCAACCTTCGCCTCATACCTCAGTAACTGAGAATTTTATAGCTTTCCTGCTACCAATTAAATTAGTCTTTATCAGACCTTCCTGATCAGCCTACTGATAAACAGTATAACTCTGTATGTTCCATTTTGAAAGAAATGTATCTAATCTTCTCTTAAATGTATCCATTGTATCTGCCATAACTACCTCCCTGGGCAATGAATTCCACAATTTGACAGACCTTACCGCAAAAAAACCCTTCCTCTGCTGAAGTTTAAACCTCCTTTCCTCTAATCTCAAGGGGTGTCCCCTGGTCACCTGATCAGGCCTTGGAATAAATAGCTCACCGCAGAGATCCTTGTATTGACCTCTCATATACTTGTACAATGTGATAAGGTCTCCTCTTAGTCGTCTTTTCACTAGAGTAAATAAACCAAGTTTGTTTAGTCGTTCCTCATATGTCAAGTCCTCCATTCCCTTAATTAATTTTGTTGCTCTCCGCTGTACCCTCTCTAGTTCTAGTATATCCTTTTTCAGAACCGGTGCCCAAAATTGCACTGCATACTCAAGGTGAGGTCTTACCAATGATTTGTATAATGGCAAAATAATGTTATTCACTCTTGCTTCAATACCTCTTTTTATGCAAGACAGGACTTTGTTTGCCTTTGCTACTGCTGTTTGACACTGGTCACTGTTTCCAAGTTTGTAGTTGACAAGGATACCCAGGTCTTTTTCTAGCAACGAGTCACCTAAAATTACTCCATTAAGTTTATAAGTAGCCTTGGGATTGTTTCCTCCCAAATGCATGACTTTACACTTCCCCACATTAAACTTCATATTCCACATGTTTGCCCAATCTGACATTGTATGTAAGTCCCTCTGTAGAGAGAAAATACCCTGTTCTGAATTAATGACTTTGCATAATTTAGTATCATCTGCAAATATTGATATTTTGCTTTCTATATCTATTTCCAGGTCATTTATAAACATGTTAAAAAGCAGCGGACCCAATACTGAACCCTGAGGTACTCCACTCTCCACTTTAACTGTACTGGAGAATTTTCCATTTACAACCACACACTGTTCCCTATCCTTCAGCCAGTTTTGTATCCAATTGCAAAGGTTATCTCCTAGCCCCAATTTCCTTATTTTATACACCAGCCTTCTGTGTGGTACTGTATCAAATGCCTTTGCAAAGTCTAGATATACTACATCTATTGCCTTGCCACTGTCAAGGTTGCTGCTTACCTCCTCATAGAAGCTGAAAAGATTAGTTTGGCATGATCTATTCTTCATAAAACCATGTTGATTCGTGCTAATGATCTTATTTTTTGTGTTGTAATCCTGAATATAGTCCCTTATTATGCCTTCTAATAGTTTTCCCACTACAGAGGTCAAACTCACTGGTCTATAATTCCCAGGTTCTGTTTTAGTTCCCTTCTTAAATAGAGGCACTATGTTAGCTCTTCACCAATCCTGTGGCACTGAGCCTGTGGTAATAGAATCTTTAAAGAGTAAATATAGGGGTTTTGCTAACACTGCACTGAGTTCCTGAAGAACCCTTGGATGTTTACCATCAGGACCCGGTGCTTTGTCGGTCTTAATTTTGTTCAGTCTTCCCATGACATCTCCTTGAGTTAACCCAATATCTATTAATTGTATTGTTTTATTTGTTACTTGCGGAGGCTCTTCTACTATTCCTTGCTCCCTTGTATATACTGATGCAAAGAAAGTGTTTAAAACATCGGCCTTTTCCTTATCCTCACTAACCAACTCACCCATCTCATTTTTGAATGGTCCAATGCACTCCCTCTTAAGTTTTTTGCTATTTATATATTTAAAAAACTTTTTTGGATTAGTCTTGCTTTCCCTTGGAATTCGAGTTTCATTATCTATTTTTGCTACCCTAATTGCCTTTTTGCAATCTTTGTTGCACTCCCTGTATTTTAAGAAAGCTTGTTCAGTTCCTTCTGACTTAAATAATTTGAATGCTTTTTTTTTCCTTGCCATTTCCTTCTTTACATGTGCAGTTAACCACATTGGCTGTGACTTACTTCTTTTGCACTTGTTCCCCATTGGTATATACTGTTGGGTACATTTCTGCAACCTAAATTTGAATTCTGACCATTTTTGCCTTTAAATAAAATATCCCAGTCTATGTGTTGCATTGAGGCCCTTAACAATTTGAAGTTCGCTTTTTTAAAATTAAGAGTTTTGGTTGAACCTATACATTTTTGCTTTGCCAGACAGATCTCAAATGTAACCATGTTGTGATCACTGTTTCCCAAATGTTCTCTTACCTTAATATTGGATACCATTTCTGTGTTATTAGTGATCACTAGGTCCAAAACATTGTTATTTCTTGTCGGCGCTTCCACCATTTGTGACATGTAGCTTTCACTAAGCGTGTTCAAAAACCTGCTACCCTTAGCACTCTGATAGGTCTCATTTTTCCAGTTGATATCTGGATAATTAAAATCTCCCATAATTATAGTATGCCCAAACTGGGCAGCTTTCCTCATTTGCAATAGCAGTTGGGCCTCATCATTGTCATCGATATTTGGTGGTTTGTAGCATATGCCCACCAACAACTTCTTTTTACCTTTCACACCACATTTAGTCTCGATTTCTACCCACATGGACTCCACAGTTTGGCCAGTTTCCTCAATAATATCACCTCGCAAAACTGGATTTAGCTCTGTTTTCAAATATAAGCACACACCTCCACCTTTTCTATTAATTCTGTCTCTTCTAAACAGGGAATAGCCCTCTATATTTACAGTCCAGTCATGTGCATCGTTCCACCATGTTTCTGTTATTCCAATTATGTCCAATTGCTCATTAACCTCCAGCAATTCTAGTTCTACTATTTTATCTACCATACTTCTTGCATTTGCTAGCATACAATTTATTTTGAAGTCTTTACATATATTAATCCCTACATGCCTTTTTTCTTCACCTTCATGTACTAGGAGTTCCTCCATACTGACTAAATTTCTCCCCACCCTTTCTCCACCCCCCTGGTCATTTACTTGGACCCAGTTCATATCTGCTCTATCTACCCTATTTTTGCTATCTATACCCCCCCTTTCCTAGTTTAAAAGCTCCTCCAAGCTTCCTAGCATTCTCTCCCCTAACACAGAGGCTCCTCTACCATTTAGGTGCAATCCATCTCTTCCATATAGATTGTAACCAAGAGCAAAGTCTGCCCAGTGTTCTAAAAACCCAAAATCCTCCTTCCTACACCATTGCTTGAGCCATGCATTATGCTCCCTGAGCTCCCTCTGCCTACCTG
Organism: Rhinophrynus dorsalis; assembly: GCA_037306005.1. Classification (NCBI taxonomy): domain Eukaryota; kingdom Metazoa; phylum Chordata; class Amphibia; order Anura; family Rhinophrynidae; genus Rhinophrynus; species Rhinophrynus dorsalis. The sequence continues at coordinate 303,947,324 of CM074720.1, read as the reverse complement.
CACTGGCGCATGGCACAGGTAGTATTTCAGAAAATACTACCTTAGAGGTCCTTGCCTTAAGCTTGCACCCTAAATCCCTGAAATAATTCTTTAGGGACCTCCATCTTCCTCCTATTTTGTCATTGGTTCCAATATGTACCAAGACAGCTGTGCCTGAGGCAGTAGCAGCACAATAAGTAGCCCCCAGTCTATGTGAAGAAAAGAAGAAGTTGTCCATTAAATCTTGTCCACCTGCCCCTCCTCCAAAATCATGGGTGTGTTGTTATTAGAATATATTTTTTTCCTTGAGAGCAGGAACTGTGGCTCTCTTCAGCAACTGCAATGTGCATAGTGTGTGTGTGGTAAATATCATCTGGGGACACAACTGTATCCAAACACCATGACACCTGAAACCAAGTACTGCTGCTGTCACTGTATCCCTTGCCCAGACCCTGCTAAAGGACACACGACAACTTGCTGACGGTTTAATAGTAATGATGAACCCTCCCTGCCAGAATCCTAGCATATTCTGTGGGATGGAATCTCCTCAGATGCCACCTGATGACCTGGTATCTATTCTCCTCTACCACAGTGGCATGTGTGATCAGTGCACCACACAGTGTGCAATGGGTAGAGAACTGCCATATCCTAACATTAACAGAGTGGCTATCATTTGGCGGGGGAGGTAACAATGAATGAGGTGGATTGGCAGGATATGTACTTGTTACCCTAAAGGAAGAAGATGATGTTGATGGCGAGCTAGTTGTTTCACTCGTCAGGGAACTTCCAGTGTCTGCCGGGGTGTATTTATTCCTCCTTCCCTTTGATCTCCTTTCTGGAGAGTCAGGGAGTACAGTAACAGCAGTGCTAGATTTCTGTCATGGGTTTTTGGCTTTAACATGTTTGACATAAATGTCATGGTGTCTGTGTTTCATGTTTGTTATCAGGGAGGTTGTGCCAAGGTGTGTTCCCTCCTTTCCCCTTCTCACTAACTTGTCACAAATGTTGCACTGTACCATTATTGATGATGACTGCACCGTGCCTGCCAGAAGAGAATAATAGCCCCACACCCATGACTTCTGGGGAGGGATAGGGAACAGGTGGAGAAGAATGGCCTTTCTTCTCCTCCATATTCCCCTTCACTTTCTGTGGCAGTGGATAATGTTGCTGCTGTTGCTGCTACTGCCTCAGATTTAGCACTGCAACTAGGATCAGGAGTATTGCTACTGCTGGCAAGTGGAACCTGTCCTAGTCCCGCATCACTTGTTGACCCCATTCCCATTGTGTCCATGTGGTCTGTGGCACACTAACCTGCTCCTCAGCAACCTGCTGCCCTTTCATCTCAGCATCAGCAGAAATCAGAGCAGTTGCAATTTCCGCAAATTCCAAAAGCTGATTGTTAGTGGTGGTGGTGATGCCCATCTTCATCCCTGTCTCCCATTCCTTCTCAGTTTCTGATAAAAAAGGCCATCAATGTCTCTTCCACCCCAGCTTCTCCAGCACCACCACCACCACTAGTCCCTATATGATGCCGCTCTATTCCAGACATCTCACTGCTGCTTGGAGGAGGTGACGAGAAATGTGACAGAGGGTCCCCTGCTGTCACACTTGACATCATTTTCTCCTCCCCCCACTCCGAGTACTACAAGAAACACTAGCAGCAGGCAAAGTATTGGTGGCAGCAGGTTCAGCACTAGCAGCAGGTTCAGTGGCAGCACATATGGCAGAAGGTATAATGCTAATGGCTGCAGGTACAGGAATGGTGTCATTGGCAGCATGGGCAGCATGCCTTGCAGCAAAGGCAGTTGACCTGTCCTGCTCTCACTAGTACTACCCTTTTCTCCCTCCCTTCCCATTCCCTTTTCTCCCTTCCTTCCCATTCAATTTTCTCCCTCCCTTCCCATTAAGTTCTCCAAGACCCCATGGGGTGATTTAGGAGGACTAGACAGCATTGGTTCAGTACTGCTAGTCACTTCCTTCTCCTCCTCAGACTCAGTGGACTCATAAGGGCCCTTCCAGCTCCTCCACTGATTATTTTTCACACTGCTGATAGTGATAGCATTCACTATGAGCCTTTCCTGCCACAATTTATCACAGCAGAACAGCACAGCACGTCTCGCTCTGTAGCTGCTTCTATTGCGTCTTCCTTCAGCGAAAACGTCATGGTTTTATAGCAGAAGTACGAAAACAAAGTAAATCAATGGGTGGAAACTTTATAGCCATTGAAAAAATGGCAAAAGATTTTGACCAATGGGCGAGAGATGCAAACATTTTAATCGCTAGTTTTAAAGCGGATTTTCCCGTGAAAAAGCGGATAACAACGTGGTTTATGCAAAATTTCCCGCAGGAACACGGTGACAACTTTCGACCATCCCTAATTATAAGTACTCACTTTTTTATGATGTTTACTAGAAGTACAACATGCATTGCAGAAATACAGTAAAGACAATTCTCTTGATACACAAATTCTTTGACATTTATTTGATATACTAACTACATGTTACATATAAACAAGGTTATAATGGAGTAGGAGTTTAATTCCCATGAATGATTTCCTAATTATTAAGGTAAAATAGCCAATTTTAATAATGCAGTGATTCAGACTTCTCCCTAAATGGGATTTCATTGCATATTGTCTGTTAGGCATAAAATAGATCACATATGTTTGCCATTAATTACAAAAATAGACCCACCAACAGATTTAGTAACAGGTTTTGTCCTTTAGTTTCCTCTCAATTAGGTAGGATTATCAGTTAATTTAAGTGTATCAGAGCTGTTGTTATTGTCAGTGTGCGTGTGGTGAAACCTATAAGTTTTAGAGGCTAAATAGAATACATTATTGATCATGCATAAACAAATATTTATGTATTATGTTAGGATAAAAATATAGATTGAAAAGAATACCTATTAACTTTCCCACATTTCCAGGGACATTCCCTGTATCCTTTTGACCCAGCTGTGTTTTTTGGTTTCCAAAGGACATAAACAATTGTATAAACTCATGACAGTTAACCATATGACACATACAAACATAGAATGTCATGGCAGATAACCAAATAAGCCATTTAGTGTGATCATTGCCCCACGCTATTCAAAACTGCACTTACTTAAAACTTAACCCTTTGACTGACAGAGGGGTAAGCAAGGCATGGCACTCAAAAAAGTTAAAATAACCATACATCTATCATAATAGTTGCTAGTTCTCCTTTATGTTTCTAGTCTCTGTAACATTTACTGTTCAGCTATCCCATGTATCTATCACTTTTTTGCAAGAGTTCTTTATTCAGTTTTTTTGTTTTAAGTCCCTTTTTTCCATTTGTTATCCTTTCACTAGAGTTCTTAAATTCAAATGTATCTTCCTAGGCTATTCCATGCATCTATCACCCTTTCACAAGAGTTATTAAATTACATTTTCTGTTTCTAGTTCCTTTAGCTTCCTCTTGAAGTTGACTCCATGTATATATCAGCCTTTAACACAAGTTCTTAATGCATTTTGTTGTTTATAGTTATTACCAACTCAAATGAGACAATGCTGTCATGCTGCCTGGGTATGATGACCTAAGACTCTAATTAGAACTGTCCTGTAAACCATTAGACAATAATGAATGGTGCTAGTTGTGGTGCTAGAGAACATAGACAGACCATTGTGTAGTCATGCTGTGGCCTAGCCTGAGTAAATGTGCCAGCTACAAGGTTGGCTAGTAGGGGTGGGTGAAAGCTCCTGTCATGTTCCCATGAAAAAATCCACAAAAGCCACATGGTTTTCCACTTGTATTGTGGTAAAATCCTCTTTAAATAAAGCAATAAAAATATTTCCTGTTTTCGCCCATTGGCAGAAATTTTTTGCTGTTTTTCAATGGCTAGAAAGTTTTTGCCCCTTTAATCATGTGTTTTTCACCTTTTATCTATTAATAACATGCCATTTTCCAGGAAGAGAATCACAATACAAGCAGCTACAGAGCCAGAGAGGTGCTAGGTTGTTGTGCTGTGAATTGGTTTGTAAAGTGAGGCAGAATAGGCTCACAGTTACTGCTATCACTATGAACAATTTAAATAACAATAAAAGGAGGACCTGGAAGGATTGCTGTGTATCCAGTGAGACTGAGGAGGAGGAATTGACCACGACCAAATGCTGGCCAGTCCCCCTACACCACCTCTAGGGATCTTGGGGATATTTCTGTCAAGGGCAGAGGAAGAAGAGGGTAGTAGAATGAGCAGGACAAGTCAGTTACCTGTGCCTGCTGAAAGTGCTGCCCCTGATGCCAGTGCTGTGCCTGCTGCCAGTGTCGAACCTGCTGCCAGTGCTGCACCTGCTGCCAGTGCTGAACCTGTTGCTACTGTGTTTTGTAATTTTTTTTTGGGGGGGGGGATGATGCTAAGTGTGACAGCAGGGGACCCTAAGTCACGCTTGCCATCGCCAAACAGTCCAGCCACTAGTACTACTACTAAGAAAGTCCAGCAGCTTGTACAGAGTGTTAGGAGTGAAGGAAGTGGTGATCATATTATAGTGAGGAGGAAGACTTGGGGACAGAAATTAATATGGTTGGTGTTAGTACTAGTAACAGTGATGGTGAAGGAGCTGGTGGGACTAGTGTTAGGGGAGTGGTAGGGGAAGTAATATAGAGCATCCAGACTAGCGGTCAAGGGAGCCCACACCATTCCCCTGACCCTGGGAATCCCCTTCCCCCACAGCATTGTCCAGGTGGAACATGATCCAGAAGAAGGCAGAATTGTTGCCTAGCAGCAATAATACCATCACTCTCTTTCACATTTATCATCACTTCCTCCAAACGGCAAGATGTCTGAAATAGAGCAGCATCAAGGAGGTACTGGTGGTGGAGAAGTTGGGGTGAATGACACATCAATAGCCTTTTTAGCCCAAACTGAGAAGTAATGGGGGACAGGGATGGGGTTGGGCCTTACCACGAGCAGCAGCAATAAGCTTTTGTAATCTGCAGAGTTTGGTACTCTTGTAATTCCTGCTGCTGCTGAGTTGCAAGGGCAGCAGGATGCTGAGGAGAAGACTAGTGTACTACAGACCACCATGGACACAATGGGAATGGGGTGCAGTGATGCGGGACTAGGACAGGTTCCACTTGCCAGCAGCAGCAATACTCCTGGACATAGCTGCAGTGCTGATTCTGAGGCAGTAGCAGCAACAGCAGCAACATCATCATCTGCCCCAGCCAGTGAAGGGGAATGTGGAGAAGAAGAAATAGGTAATTCTTCTCCACCTTTCCCCTGCTCTTTGAGGTCCTGGGTGTAGGACTATTTTACTCTTGGAAAGGCACAGTGCAGTCATCAGTGATGACACTGCACCATTTGTGACAAGTCATTAAAAAGGGGAAAGGAGGGAATGCACCTTGTACAACCACCCTGATAACATACATGAAACACAGACACCATGACATTTATATGAAACATTTGAAAGCCAAAGCCCCACAAAAGAAATCGGGAACCACTGTTGCTGTACCCCCTGACTATCCCCAAAGGCAACAAGAGTCAAGGTATAAATCAAAAAGGAGGCAAAATAGAGAAACCAGCCAGAGCCTGAAAATTTGATGGCAAGCAAAACACCTGGCACACTATCACCTTCTAGCTCTAGGGTAACTACATCTTCTGGTAATCAACCTCATTCATCTTTACCTCCCCACCGATTGAAAGCCATTCAGTAGATGACAGGATTTGGCAGTTCGTGTCCACCCATTGCACACTGTGTGGTGTACTGACCACATATGCCACTGTGGTGGAGGATAATTGCAAGCAGGGCATAAATCAGCATCTAAGAAGATTCCATCCCACAGAATATGCTAAGCATGGTGGCAGGGAGGGTTCATTATTATTATTAAACTGTCTGCAAGTTTTCACTGGGGATTGGACAAAGGACATAGTGACAGCTGCAGTACTTGATTTCTGGTAAGATGACTTCACATTTGGGACCCTAAGCTTCATGGTGTTTGGTTACAGTTATGCCAGATGTTTGATGTGAGTCCAGATGTGCCCATTAGAGAACAACAAAAAGAGAGACAAAAGGAGGCTCCTCCTTGTGTAATATGCCAATACATACACGCTACCACCACAGTAGATACTCGATAGGTGTATACTCAGAAAATGAGGATAGTCTCCTGAAGAAATGGTCAGATGACCATGAAACACATTGAGGGATATATATAATATTTTATTTTCTCTCATATATTGTTATATACCTATTTTAATTGTTTTTTACCAATAAAGTGTACCTTAGAGTTTTTCTCCTATTGTTATGATTTGCTTCATGATATACAACTTCCATCAAGAGGACATATTTACCTACTGGGTGGTCTTGGTGGGGATGATCAGATTATGTTCCCCACATGCTTTCAGACCAGTTGATTTCATGAATCACCGGTCTTAATTCTCACAATTTTTCAGGCACTACAACTGACTTTTGGAGAACATCAATTACTTGAGAGGAGACCATGTAGCTGTCTTTGGATATTATCCCACATACCTTGTTGCCACTATTACCTGAGTGGAGACAGGTGAATATCTGTAACTGCTGGTTAAGTCAGATTATTTTCTAACCATCACACTTCTGAGTATAAACTCATCTGTAACATCTGTCTAATATTGAACATTATTATACCATTGATTGCCCTCTGTTTATTGCTTTTTTATACTTCTTCTCATATGTGCCCATTGTTTCCAATCCTCCCGTTATTTATCACAAACACTGTGCACATTGCAGTTGCTGATTAGAGGCACAGTTCTGTCACAGCCTACCTAGATCCAGCGTCGCTGCCTCGACTGGCGCTGGAGTTGTATTGCTCTAAATGATACTTCTGCGTCATCCCACACTTGCTGGTTTGACTGGGCTTGGGTGCGATTGCTGTCAGTAGTGGGTGTTACGGTTTTACTGACACTCAGACCAGGTTGTAACGTAAAACACAGTTTATTGAAATAAAAAATGAACAACACTGCCCCTAGGGGCTAGTAAAGGTAAGAACAGGCAATATGAACAGAGGATGGAGTAAACTACAAACAGTAGTGCATAGAGGGTAAGTGGAGCAACAGGTAAGGCTCAGACTAGATTGGCCAACGCCCAGGAGATATATAGCAGTCTATGGTAACAGTCTTTAAATGTAGTTCAGGAACTCAGGAAAAGCGCTGTAACACTCTTGAAGCATAAGCAGGATGAGCCTCTGTTGCTCTAAGCTGAGCCCGTACCACCACAGTGGGCTTATGAGGATTGCTACTGCCAATTTGATGTAACCAGAATAGGAATCGCCCTGAATGAGTATCGAGTAACCCTGCATCTGCCACGGAAATATGCCAGCCCTTGGGAGACCACAGTAGAACGGAATTGCCCAAGCTATGAAGAGCCGATGCACAGAGTAGTGCAGTTGGGATAAAGCACTTTGAGCGAATGAGGTACTGCCCAGACACCCACACTGTGTCACCCAGAATCCTTGTTGCAAGAGCGAATGGACTACCAGTGTCAACCAGCGTGATCACGATACTCACCGGGCATCGAACAAGCGGAGCTCTGCAAGGACTGGTATAGCGTAAAGCGGAGGCTCAAAAGTGTAAAGGCTCAGAGAATCACCGGAGCTTGGCAATGTATCAAAATGGCACGTAATCGGAGACTACCGGCAGTGCAAGGGTTAATCTGGTACATTTGAAAAGAGCAATGCTCAACAAGAACAAGGCAGGCAACCTCGGCTACAGCGTAATGAGCGAGGAAACTGAGAACAGTCAGAATGTCGCCAGGCGCGACCGGAGTACACAGGAGCAGCAACCGGACAGGAGCAGTAGCCGGAACTGGATGACTGAGTCGCAGGAACACCACCGGAGAGTGGAACAATCACGAAGCAGGATCAGGAGCCAGAACCGGGTCGGATCACGGAGCGGAGTCGTCAGCCAGTGCCGGGTCGGATCACAATGCAGGGTCGTCAGCCAGAGTCGGGTCAGATCACGGTGCAGGGTCGTCAGCCAGAGCCGGGTCAGATCACGGTGCAGGGTCGTCAGCCAGAGCCGGGTCAGATCACGGTGCAGGGTCGTCAGCCAGAGCCGGGTCAGATCACGGTGCAGGGTCGTCAGCCAGAGCCGGGTCAGATCACGAAGCAGGAACAGAAGGAGAGTCAGACTAGCCGGGTCGGTACACAGGAGACATTGGAGATCAGTAACTAGGCGCAGCAACACAACACCACGAAAGGGCAATTGACAAGTGCCCAAGCCTCAGCATATAAAGGCACATCCTGGGCGGGCCAATCAGACTCCTCCAATGCAAATGTATACAAACAGAGATTGACAGGGAATCACGGGGACCGTGATAGTACCCCCCTCTCAAAGACCCCCTCCCCTGCCAGAGGGTCTAGGTTTAAGGGGATATTTAGAGTGAAAGTTGCGCATCAGTCGTGGAGCATGAAGATCCTTATGATCAACCCAAGACCGCTCCTCAGGCCCATAACCTTTGCCTCTAAATCTCCTGGAGTCAATTATGCTCTGAATTTCGTACTCCTCTTGGCCTTGTACATTCACCGGCCCAGGAACCACCTGAGTGGTAGTATAACGGTTGCACACCAAGGGCTTAAGAAGGGACACATGAAACACATTATGAATACGCATAGCCCTGGGGAGCTCCAATGCGTATGCCACGGGGTTGACCTTGCGAATGATCTTAAAGGGCCCAATGAACCGGGGAGCCAGTTTGTTTGAAGGTACTTGCAGGTTAAGATTCCTGGAGGAGAGCCATACCCTGTCCCCAACCTGGTAGGAGGCCGCTGGTAGCCGTCTTCGATTAGCATGCCGCTGATGTCTCAGGACGGACTGAATGAGGGACCGTTGTACCTGTGCCCAAGTGGAACGGAGCTGCTCCATGTGCTCATCCAGAGCCGGAATCTGTTGGGACTGAAATGAGTCTGGGAGTAGGCAGGGTTGGAACCCATAATTAACTAGGAACGGAGAACTCCCAGACGATGAATTAACCGCACAGTTCCTGGCGAACTCCGCCCATGGCAACAGGTCGGACCAGTTATCATGATGATCAGTCACGAAGCAGCGCAAATACTGCTCAAGTCCCTGATTGGCACGCTCAGCGGCCCCATTGGTCTGGGGATGGTAGGCAGAGGAAAATGACAATTGAATGCCCATCTGGCCACAGAATGCCCTCCAGAATCTAGACACAAACTGGCTTCTCCGATCAGACACTATCACACTAGGAACCCCGTGCAAGCGGAATACCTCCCTGGCGAAAATTACTGCCAATTCCTGGGCCGATGGGAGACCAGAGAGGGGCACGAAATGAGCCATTTTGGAGAACCTATCTACCACCATCAGAATGAAAGTGTAGCCCTTAGACAAAGGCAGCTCACCCAAGAAATCGATAGATATATGGGACCAGGGACGGTCGCCATTGGGTACTGGCTGGAGTAACCCCACAGGGAGATGTCTGGGAGTTTTAGCACGGGCACAGGTAGCACAGGCAGCGGTAAATGTGAAGCAATCTGCTCTCAGGGAGGGCCACCAGAATGTTCGTGCCAATGACCAAACCAACTGATCCCTGCCAATGTGCCCAGCTGCCTTAGATGAGTGATAGGTCTCGAGTAACTGGGTGCGAAATGGTTCGTCCACAAAACATCTGCCAACTGGGGTTTCAGGAGGTGCCCGTGCTTGTGAAGCCATGATTTGCTCCCCCAGTGGTGAAGTGATGTTGGTACAAATAGTGGCCAGGATCTTATCTGGCTGAATTATAGGCACTGGTGCTTCATCCCTCTCAATGTCTGTGCAGAATTGTCTGGAAAGCGCATCTGCTCTAATATTTTTGGACCCCGGCAAGTAGGAGACTATGAAATTAAATCTTGACAAGAAGAGAGCCCAACGAGCCTGGCGAGAGGACAGCCTTTTCGCCTCAGACAAGTAAAATAGATTTTTATGGTCAGTGAGAATTAAGACAGGGGTCCTAGTGCCTTCCAGGAGATGTCGCCATTCTTTCAAAGCCAAGATGATAGCCAACAATTCCCTATCACCAATTTCATAATGGCTTTGGGCACTAGACAGTTTTTTGGAAAAAAATCCGCATGGTCTCAGGTTACCTCCCTCCCTGGGTCGTTGGGAGAGAACTGCCCCTACCCCAACCTCGGAGGCATCAACTTCCAGGGTAAAAGGCAGAGTAGGATTAGGATGGCACAGAATAGGGGCAGATGCGAATGCCTGCTTGAGAGTCACGAAGGCCTGTTCAGCTGCCTCAGACCATTAAGAGGGATTTGCGCCCTTATGCGTTAAGTCAGAGAGAGGTTTAGTAATCGTAGAAAAGTTCTGAATTAATTTTCTGTAATAGTTGGCAAAGCCCAGGAATCTTTGAATAGCTTTTAACCCCTTGGGTCGTGGCCATTTAAGGACTGCAGCCAACTTCTCTTGGTCCATAGCTATGCCATGGACCAAAAAGGGTACTTGAGAACAGTGAAATTCACATTTTTCGAGTTTACAGAACAATTTGTTCTTGCGCAAACGAAGCAATACCTCAGAAACATCCTGTATATGCTGGGTTAAATTAGCTGAGTGGATCAAAATATCGTCCAGATATACCACTACACAGGACTGTAACATATCGCGGAACATGTCGTTGATGAACTCTTGGAATACGACAGGTGCATTACATAATCCGAATGGCATGACTAGGTATTCGTAGTGCCCTGACCTTGTATTGAAGGCTGTCTTCCACTCATCACCGGCCTTGATCCTTATTAAATTGTAGGCAGCTCGTAAATCGAGTTTAGTGAAAATAGAGGAGCCTTTCAACCTATCAAATAACTCTGTGATGAGTGGAATGGGGTATGCATTTTTGGACATGATCTTATTGAGCCCACGGTAATCAATACAAGGTCGCAACTCGCCATTTTTCTTTTTCACAAAAAAGAACCCTGCACCTGCCAGAGAGGATGATTTGCGAATAATCCCTCGTTTGAGAGCATCCTCAATGTATTCCTCCATTGCCTTAGTCTCATCACATGACAATGGGTACGTCCTACCCCTCGGTGGAACCACTCCCTGGGGCAAATCAATAGCCGATGCTGCGGCAGAGCGCTAGCCTCCCCTTTACTGAAAACGTCGCTGAACTTGCTGTATTCAGCTGGCAGAGAAGGGGATGTACACATAATCTTAACGGGACGAGATAGACAGTGATTAGTGCAGTATTCTGACCATGCTTTGACTTCACATGTCTGCCAGTCAAACTGGGGATTGTGCACTGTCAACCAAGGGAACCCCAGAATGACCGCATGATGGGGTGAACAAATAATCTGGAAACGAACTTCCTCCTTATGGAGGGCCCCCACAGTCATAGTAAGGAGAGTAGTCTCCATTGTGATGAGTGCTGGTTCAAGAGGTCTGCCATCAATAGCCTCAATGGCTAGCGGAGTCTCTCTTTCAGACAGAGAAATATTATGTCTTTCAGCAAATGCCTGGTCCATGAAATAGCAAGCAGCGCCAGAATCTACCAGGGCTAGTGCTTCCACAACCTGGTCGCCTAGAAGAAAACTCACAGGTATAGTGGGTTTCAAGGAGCAAGGATCTGAGGACGACTGTACACCACCTAGGGCCTGTCCCCCAAGGTACCCTAGGTGCGTGCGTTTCCCGGCCACACCGGACACGTGCGCAACAAATGCCCACTTTTGCCACAATACAGGCATAATCCTTGTCTTTTACGATACGCCCTTTCCTCCTTAGTCAGCCTAGTAAAACCAATCTGCATAGGTTCCCCAGTATCAGGTACACGGACCGGAGGAATGGGAGGACGGCTGGGCGGGCCAATCAGACTCCTCCAATGCAAATGTATGCAGGGAATCACGGGGACTGTGATAGTGGGCTCCCGTGCCTCTGTGCTAGGAGTTCTTAACGCAGGCTCCTTCTTATACTTTGGGTTTGGGTCTGGCTCCTCCCAGCTGCTTCCTGGTGCCTTGTATTTAAATGGAATTGGATTTCCAACCAGTTACCCTTACGTTGGTGTTCAGTGCAGTTCTATTTCTTGACCCTGTTCCTTGTGCATGACCCTGGCTTGTCTGTTGTCTTAGCAGACACCCCATCTGGTGCAGACCTGTGGCTCTGGCTGACTACCCGCTCCGTGTACGATCTAGGCTTGTCTGGCCATCTATCCTGGTGCTGACCTGTGGCTCTGTCTGACTACTCTCTTGCATTACTCTTGCAGCGGAAACCCAGTCTGGTGCAGACCTGTGGCTCTGGCTGACTACCCGCTCCGTGTATGATGTAGGCTTGTCAGACCGTGTATGACCTAGGCTTGTCCTGGTGCTGACCTGTGGCTCTGTCTGACTACTCTCTTGCATTACCCTTGTAGCGGACACCCAGTCTGGTGCAGACCTGTGGCTGTGGTAGACTCTGGCCCTACTGACTGCAGTCCTGACTCAGTGGATTCTTTGGTTGCCTCACCTTTAGGCTATAGTCTTCTCCTGGCTGGCTGCAGGCGTGAGTCTTCTTTCCAATTACCATCAACAGGAGAGACCATCTGGCCTACTCTTCCTTTCTAACCTTTAACCATAATGTCAGCATTAACACCCGGAGCTGGCATTATGAGTACCTTGTCATGCCGTTTGCAATGCTCCTGCTGTCTTCCAGGAATTTATCAATAATGTTCTAAGAGACCTATTACAGAGCTGTGTGGTGGTCTATCTAGATGCAATTCTCATTCACTCTCCTACCTTGGAGACTCACCGATCAGATGTATCCAAAGTCCTGCACTTACTGAGAGAGAATAACTTGATTTGCAAGTTGGAAAAATGTGAATTTCACAAACCCCAGGTGACCTTTCTGGGGTACATTATTTCTTCAACTGGGTTGGACATGGACCCCCAGAAATGATCCGCAGTGTTGAAATGACCTCGTCTGGTGGGGCTTAAATCTATTCAAAGATTTCTGGGCTTCGCTAATTACTATCGAACGTTTATTAAAAACTTTTCTACTATTGTCAAGTCTATCACGGATATGACTCGTAAAGGTGCTAAGGTCACTGATTGGTCTCCCAGTGCACTGCTCGCCTTTGAGGAACTCAAGGCAGCATTCGCAGCTGCTCCTATTTTGGTGCACCTGAATCCCGCCCTGCCCTTTACCCTGGAGGTTGATGCATCTGAGATTGGAGTAGCACTCAGCTCCAGGGGAGGCCTTACGACCATGTGGCTACTTTTCCAGGCAGAGAAGGTATATCAGATTGGGGACCGGGAGTTACTGGCCATCATACTGGCATTGAAGGAATGGTGACACTTCTTGGAAGGCACCAGTTCTCCGATCTTGATTTTCACTGACCATAAGAACCTAACGTACTTATCCGAGGCTAAACGCCTGTCGTCCCATCAAGCTAGATAGGCATTGTTCCTATCCAGGTTCAATTACGTTGTTTCCTACCTTCTGGGTTCTAAGAAAGTTAAGGACGATGCAATATCACGCCAATTTTGCAATTATCCAAAGAGGGGGTTCCTCCCACTTAGTAACATAGTAACATAGTAAATTAGGTTGAAAAAAGACACAAGTCCATCAAGTTCAACCTTCGCCTCATACCTCAGTAACTGAGAATTTTATAGCTTTCCTGCTACCAATTAAATTAGTCTTTATCAGACCTTCCTGATCAGCCTACTGATAAACAGTATAACTCTGTATGTTCCATTTTGAAAGAAATGTATCTAATCTTATCTTAAATGTATCCATTGTATCTGCCATAACTACCTCCCTGGGCAATGAATTCCACAATTTGACAGACCTTACCGCAAAAAAACCCTTCCTCTGCTGAAGTTTAAACCTCCTTTCCTCTAATCTCAAGGGGTGTCCCTTGGTCACCTGATCAGGCCTTGGAATAAATAGCTCACTGCAGAGATCCTTGTATTGACCTCTCATATACTTGTACAATGTGATAAGGTCTCCTCTTAGTCGTCTTTTCTCTAGAGTAAATAAACCAAGTTTGTTTAGTCGTTCCTCATATGTCAAGTCCTCCATTCCCTTAATTAATTTTGTTGCTTTCCGCTGTTCTAGTATATCCTTTTTCAGAACCGGTGCCCAAAATTGCACTGCATACTCAAGGTGAGGTCTTACCAATGATTTGTATAATGGCAAAATAATGTTATCCACTCTTGCTTCAATACCTCTTTTTATGCAAGACAGGACTTTGTTTGCCTTTGCTACTGCTGTTTGACACTGGTCACTGTTTCCAAGTTTGTAGTTGACAAGGATACCCAGGTCTTTTTCTAGCAACGAGTCACCTAAAATTATTCCATTAAGTTTATAAGTAGCCTTGGGATTGTTTCCTCCCAAATGCATGACTTTACACTTCCCCACATTAAACTTCATATTCCACATGTTTGCCCAATCTGACATTGTATGTAAGTCCCTCTGTAGAGAGAAAATATCCTGTTCTGAATTAATGACTTTGCATAATTTAGTATCATCTGCAAATATTGATATTTTGCTTTCTATATCTATTTCCAGGTCATTTATAAACATGTTAAAAAGCAGCGGACCCAATACTGAACCCTGAGGTACTCCACTCTCCACTTTAACTGTACTGGAGAATTTTCCATTTACAACCACACACTGTTCCCTATCCTTCAGCCAGTTTTGTATCCAATTGCAAAGGTTATCTCCTAGCCCCAATTTCCTTATTTTATACACCAGCCTTCTGTGTGGTGAGTTTGACCTCTGTAGTGGGAAAACTATTAGAAGGCATAATAAGGGACTATATTCAGGATTACAACACAAAAAATAAGATCATTAGCATTAGCACGAATCAACATGGTTTTATGAAGAATAGGTCATGCCAAACTAATCTTTTCAGCTTCTATGAGGAGGTAAGCAGCAACCTTGACAATGGCAAGGCAGTAGATGTAGTATATCTAGACTTTGCAAAGGCATTTGATACAGTACCACACAGAAGGCTGGTGTATAAAATAAGGAAATTGGGGCTAGGAGATAACCTTTGCAATTGGATACAAAACTGGTTGAAGGATAGGGAACAGTGTGTGGTTGTAAATGGAAAATTCTCCAGTATAGTTAAAGTGGAGAGTGGAGTACCTCAGGGTTCAGTATTGGGTCCGCTGCTTTTTAACATGTTTATAAATGACCTGGAAATAGATATAGAAAGCAAAATATCAATATTTGCAGATGATACTAAATTATGCAAAGTCATTAATTCAGAACAGGATATTTTCTCTCTACAGAGGGACTTACATACAATGTCAGATTGGGCAAACATGTGGAATATGAAGTTTAATGTGGGGAAATGTAAAGTCATGCATTTGGGAGGAAACAATCCCAAGGCTACTTATAAACTTAATGGAATAATTTTAGGTGACTCGTTGCTAGAAAAAGACCTGGGTATCCTTGTCAACTACAAACTTGGAAACAGTGACCAGTGTCAAACAGCAGTAGCAAAGGCAAACAAAGTCCTGTCTTGCATAAAAAGAGGTATTGAAGCAAGAGTGGATAACATTATTTTGCCATTATACAAATCATTGGTAAGACCTCACCTTGAGTATGCAGTGCAATTTTGGGCACCGGTTCTGAAAAAGGATATACTAGAACTAGAGAGGGTACAGCGGAGAGCAACAAAATTAATTAAGGGAATGGAGGACTTGACATATGAGGAACGACTAAACAAACTTGGTTTATTTACTCTAGAGAAAAGACGACTAAGAGGAGACCTTATCACATTGTACAAGTATATGAGAGGTCAATACAAGGATCTCTGCGGTGAGCTATTTATTCCAAGGCCTGCTCAGGTGACCAGGGGACACCTCTTGAGATTAGAGGAAAGGAGGTTTAAACTTCAGCAGAGGAAGGGTTTTTTACGGTAAGGTCTGTCAAATTGTGGAATTCATTGCCCAGGGAGGTAGTTATGGCAGATACAATGGACACATTTAAGAGAAGATTAGATACATTTCTTTCAAAAGGGAACATACAGAGTTATACTGTTTATCAGTAGGCAGATCAGGAAGGTCTGATAAAGACTAATTTAATTGGTAGCAGGAAAGCTATAAAATTCTTAGTTACTGAGGTATGAAGCGAAGGTTGAACTTGATGGACTTGTGTCTTTTTTCAACCTAATTTACTATGTTACTATGTTACTATGTTACTGTATCAAATGCCTTTGCAAAGTCTAGATATACTACATCTACTGCCTTGCCATTGTCAAGGTTGCTGCTTACCTCCTCATAGAAGCTGAAAAGATTAGTTTGGCATGATCTATTCTTCATAAAACCATGTTGATTCGTGCTAATGATCTTATTTTTTGTGTTGTAATCCTGAATATAGTCCCTTATTATGCCTTCTAATAGTTTTCCCACTACAGAGGTCAAACTCACTGGTCTATAATTCCCAGGTTCTGTTTTAGTTCCCTTCTTAAATAGAGGCACTTCGATCATTCAGGCTGATCGGATTCTGGCCACTATACGTACCTGTATTACTTCCCCTCTGGGAGAGGAGATATTGGCCACTCAAATATCCAATCCAGAGGAAAAACCTTGCGGGAAGTGCTTCGTCCCCGTTCAGTTGCACAATAAACTGCTTGAGACTTACCATGCTTCCAAAATCACTGGTCACATTGGGAGAGACCAACTGATCTAGTCCTTGTCTAGATTGTTCTGGTGGCCAAGCGTTCGATCAGATTGTGCTGCTTTTACCATAGCTTGCACTACTTGTGCTCAGAATAAATTGCCTCATCATTTGCCAGTCAGTCTCCTTCAACTGGTGGCCAACGGAGAACGTCCGTGGCCTCATCTATCCAAAGATTTTATGGTTGATTTGCCAGTATCTTCGGGTTTCACAGTCATCTTGATGATCGTAGACAAATTTTCTAAGATGGCCTACTTTGTGCCACTCAAAGGCCTACCATCCGTGCAGGAAATGGCGGTGGTATTCAAAAAGGAGGTCGTTCGACTTCATGGGATACCCAGGGTTTTTTGTTTTGGACAGAAGTAGCCAGTTTGTGTCGCGGTTCTGGAGATGCTTTTATGTCCAGATGGGGATCCAACTAGCACTCTCCTCCGCTTATCACCCTCAATCTAACGGTGAGACTGAACGGTCTAACCAAGCCTTAGAACAATTTCTCCATTGCTACATCTCCGACCACCACTACAATTGGTCTACCCTGTTACCTTGGGTGGAGTTTGCCCGGAATTGTGCCATTAACTCTTCCTCACAGAATTGTCCATTTTTGATAAACTGTGGGTTCCAACCCTCTCTCCTTCCCGAGGTCTTTCAGGCACAGTAGATTCCGGCTCTTGATGAGAATTTGAGGGCACTCTGTTCCTCTTGGGTTTGGGTACAGCATACCCTACATGGCTCTTTGTAGCGGCAGAAGAGGCAGGCAGACCGTAGACGGTTACCGGCACCTACCTTCCAGGTGGGGGAGAGAGTGTGGCTGTCATCCTGGAATCTTAACCTCCAGGTTCCCTGTAATAAACTGGCTCCTAAATTTGTTGGTCCATTCCGTGTCCTGCTCAAAATTAACCCTGTGGCTTATGCTCTGGAACTTTCAGCCTACATGCTTATTCAAAATGTGTTCCATGTCTCCCTGCTCAAACCTCTGATTTGTAACCGTTACACTACTAGTACGGTACGGCCAGCTCCTGTCAAAGTCAATAATGATGAGGAATTAGTGGTTCAAAGCATTTTGGACTCCAGGTGGGTCAAAGGGCGTCTTCAGTACTTGATACACTGGAAGGGTTATGGTCCATAGGAAAGCTCCTACATTTCCTCTGGGGATGTACACGCTCCCCTCTTGGTGCGCAGGTTTCATGCTCGCTTTCCTGACAAATCTCAATTGGATCCTTGGAGGAGGGGTCCTTGAGGGCAGGGTACTGTCACAGCCTACCTAGAACCAGTGTCGCCGACTGGGCTGGCGCTGGATTTGTATTGCTTTAAATGACGCTTCCGCGTCATCCCACACTTTGCTGGTTTGACTGGGCTAGGGCTTGATTGGCGTCAGTAGCAGGCGTCCGTGTCTCCATGATAGCGTTTCTGTGGCTCCAATTGATGCAGCGGTATTGCAGAAGCGAGCCGCATCTCTCCGTGAGATGCGTCAATTATGGGCGCGAGGAGACATTCTTGACGCAGGCTCCTTCTTATACTTTGGGTTTGGGTCTGGCTCCTCCCAGCTACTTCCTGGTGCCTTGTATTTAAAGGGAACTGGATTCCCATCCAGTTACCCTTACATTGGAGTTCAGTGTAGTTCTATTTCTTGATCCTGATCCTTGCGCATGACCCTTGCTTGTCTGACCATCCCTCCTGGTACTGACCTGTGGCTCTGTCTGACTACTCCCTTGTAGCGGACACCCAGTCTGGTGCAGACCTGTGGCTGTGGTAGACTCTGGCCCTACTGACTGCAGTCCTGACTCAGTGGATTCTTTGGTTGCCTCACCTTTAGGCTATAGTCTTCTCCTGGCTGGCTGCAGGCGTGAATCTTCTTTCCAATTACCATCAACAGGAGAGACCATCTGGCCTACTCTTCCTTTCTAACCTTTAACCATAATGTCAGCATTAACACCCGGAGCTGGCATTATGAGTACCTTGTCATGCCGTTTGCAATGCTCCTGCTGTCTTCCAGGAATTTATCAATGATGTTCTAAGAGACCTATTACAGAGCTGTGTGGTGGTCTATCTAGATGCAATTCTCATTCACTCTCCTACCTTGGAGACTCACCGATCAGATGTATCCAAAGTCCTGCACTTACTGAGAGAGAACAACTTGTTTTGCAACTTGTCTGACCATCCCTCCTGGTACTGACCTGTGGCTCTGTCTGACTACTCCCTTGTAGCGGACACCCAGTCTGGAGCAGACCTGTGGCTCTGGTAGACTCTGGCCTTACTGACTGCAGTCCTGAGGCAGTGGGTTCTTTGGTTGCCTCACCTTTAGGCTACAGCCTTCTCCTGGCTGGCTGCAGGCATGAGTCAGTCGTCTTTCTGATTACCATCAACAGGAAAGACCATCTGGCCTACTCATCCTCTCTGACATTCAAGACTACCATTGCTTCAGCTTAGTCTCTGCAGTTCTGGGATCTGGAGACATACTACTTTTGCTGATAGAGTCCCTGTCTCTTGGTTATCCTCTGCTTCATCCTGTATATTATTAATAAATTACACTTACTTTAATATAGGTAAATTTTACTATACTGTCTGACTCTTGTCTCTGCTTGCTAAACGTGACAAGTACCTGCTCTAAATGAAAAATTTATATTCTAACAACACACCCATGATTTTGGAGGAGGGGCAGGCGGAGAAGCATTATTGCCCAACTTTTTCTTTTCTCCACATATATCTGAAGTATCGGGGGCTAGTTATGGTACTGCTACTACCTCATTTGCATCACTGGAGCTAGCAGTGGCAAATGGAACCTTCATCATCCATCACCCATGTTACTACAGTTGTTGATCCCATTCCCTTTGAGCTGCCTAATCATCCTGCTGTTTAAACAACTCATCAGCAGTAAGAACAGCAGTCGCAAATTTTGTAAGTACACCTGGACATTTGACAATGTCCAGTGGTCACCACAATATGACCTGCTGCCACTAGACCAGTAGTGCATTTTTTTTTCTCAGGGCTTGTTCTTAAAAAAAAAATAAAAATTGGGGGGGTAGTTTCTAAAAAGCCTAAGTCCTACAAATCAATGTTTCCGTAGGGCTTGTGCCAAAAAGTATAAGTCCTACTAATCAGTTTCCCCAGGGCACACAAGTTTAATTTCCCACAACTAATTAATGCTTCCTCAGGGCTTGTGCCTCTAATAAGTCTAAGTCCTACAAATCAATGTTTCCACAGGACTTGGACCTCTAACAATAGGTCCTACAAATCATCCTCTACAAAATACTCTATCCTGTCAAGTCCCAGTTGCTTACATCAGGGGATTCCTGTATATGTCACGTTACTTACCAATTTCTTATTCTATTTTTAATTGTATTTTTTTTTTGTTTTATGCCTCCCCAATACCAGTCAACAAACCGCCCTCAAAAATTCCCTGTTTAACTGATTCTTTTCCAGGGGAGGGCTGGCCTGGGGGGCAGAGGGGCAATTGCCCCCTGGACCAGTCACATCTCTGGGATGGTGGGCCACTTCCTCAATCTATGTCCCATTTGCTGCTGTAACTGTCGCTACACAAGTGCTGCTATGAGCTATAATCCAAATGGAGCTACATTGTAACATAACCCCTTTCCCTTGAAATCTCTATATATCACTAACGTAGCTTTACTTAAATTCTAAGCTATGCAGTATCAGTAGTGTAGCCCATTTTAACTGTAACTAGGTGGATCACTTGCCGTACCTGGCAACATTAATGTCAGTTTTAAAATTAAGAAAAGGGGGGTGAGCTGAGACAGTAGGCTTGAACAATATTAGAAATGGGCCACTTGATTATATTTGCACCCTGGGCCACAAGTTGTCAGTCCTCCCCTGTTCTTTTCCCAGACTCCCTCTAATACAGGCACCCCAGACCCATTTTATACCATGTCTTATGTTGTTGTTTTTTTTACATTGTATTTAGTTTTTTTTTATTAATTGTCATCCCAATCCCAGTAAACACCACCCACAAAAAAACATTCCCTGTTCAGCTGATTGTTTCCCCACACTCCACCAACACAGGCATCCTCATACCCCTTTTATACTATGCCTTTTGGAAATAAAATAACATTTGCGAAGTGTTGTGTTTAGATTCAAATTTCTCATTGATTTCAATGGAATGAAAAAGTGGAAAAGCAGCACTTTTTGCAGGAAAATATTCACCAAGCAGGAAGTGCCGTTATTCACCAATTTTGGTTTGAGGAGAACATTTTCGCCTATCCCTACTTTCAGCTACTTATTTCTCCACTACAGCCCTCAGAAGAAGTAATATTATGCTGGGAATTGTTGCACCATATGAAATATAGAAGAACAATGTTTTGAACAGGAGAAAAATGTGTTAGAATAGGAGAAAAATGTGTTGGAATAATAGGTGAAACATTTTCTGGAATAGGCCGAAAAGGAAAATAATTTTGCATTGGAGAAAAGGAGAAATATTTTGTGAAAAAAAGAGAAAAATCATCAGTTTTTCATGAAAAGTTATGTGGGAAATTATCCTCACTTTTAGCCCCAACCCTAATCATCATCTACTGATCCCCACACACACTGAGCCACACACACACACACACACACACAAACACACACACACACACTAATAGTGTTGAGTAACCAGCAACAACACAGGTTATCAGAATTCACAGCCTTAGCCATGATGAGTCCCTCTGCTGCTCTTGGATGTGCCACACCTGTGACACCTAGTAATAGTACATTTTCAGCAAAATCATTAGTATTAGGAGCTGCCTCACAGGAACTCTATGAACTCGCCAGTATGGAGATACTTTAATCACGATCCAAAAGCAAATCATATTGCTGTTGTCTGTGTAAGAAGCATGTGAGCATGGGGAAAGCAGGCTCACACATAGGCACCTCCTCATTGAGATCCTACCTGAAGCATAACTACAGTCTGACTGGGAGAAATACCATCAGTGCATCAGAGGTGCTCCAACTAGTAGAAGCAGAAGTACACCTAAATGTTACCAGAGCTCTAGGGTATATAATAGAAGTGTTGTGGAAGTGAAAGAGAGTGTCTCAAGATTGCCTGCTCCTGTTGCAGAGAAAGATGATTCTGAGTTTGATGATTCAAGAGTCATAGGGTGCCCACACACACAGCCACCACCACCTCCACCTCCACAAGTGATGGTGTAAAAGTAATAAAGTTACACAGTTCTCTCACTATGTACTCCTAACACACACTTATTAAGAGCTTAGAAAGAAGCAAAAACCTGCGCAAAAATACTAAATGCAAAAGTACACCTATGGATAGTAAACTTGTTAAAACGTTGGTGGTTGACATGCTGACCTCTTCTTTTGTTGAAAACAGAGGCTTTAAACAAGAGATTTCATGTGTTGCACCCTGCTGGAATATCCCAAGCCACAGTTATTTTTCAATAATGGCTGTGCCAATGTTAGTTAAGCGGGAAGTTAGTGTTGTGGGAAAAGGGCAAAGCCACTCAGCCTGGTAACAATTTTTTTCAAGGCATAAATTGTAGTCGGACTCACAACCTTTACTTTCAACTCTTTATTTATGCACTTCAGCCCTCACAAAAAGTGATACTGCTGTGGGAAATTTTGCAGTCATAGAAAACATACATGAAAAATTGCAACATTCTTGTGGGAAAATTATTGGCAGTTGCTAAAAGGAGAAATTTTATGCATTTTCTAAGGGGGGATTTTTTGCAAAAAAGTGTGAATACCTTATTTTTTTATGAAAAGTCCTGCAGGAAATTTCTTTGACTTTTTACCCATCCCTAGCTGTAAGCCTCAAATAATTACAATAGTTTTTTTTTTTTTTTTAAATAAAGAACATTTATGGTAGGTCAAACCTACTTAAATGTGGAGGCTTGAATAGGTTCTGGAGCCACCTTACTGTGCCACTAATGGGTAGAAGGGGAGGGAAGGCTCACAGAAGCATCATGTCCTGGCTGAGATATATACTACTTACATTTTTCACCAGAAGGGGACCCATCCCCTCTGGAGTACACCACTCCATCACTGGAGAAGAGAAGGTACCTTATCTAAATTTGTCATCAGTGGGTGATGTTAATTTCTGCTAATCACTCATCTCAAGTCAACAGTTAATTTTTTTTATGGATGGTTCCTCAAGAAGATTTCACCACAATTTTATATTAGTTAATGGCAAAGGTCCCCACTTCACTGTCAGGAATTCATGTAGAGTGAGAGAGCAGTCCAAATAACTGCTGGCAAAATAAAAGGTACGGAAGAACAGGATGCAAAGACTGCAATTATATGAGACTGATTAATACTCTTCTAATCACCACATTTTCTGCTATTACCCTCAGGTGTCCACAGACATTGAGCCTTTAGCTTTTTCTGAACAAGAAAGTCAGGACTTGTGCTGATAAGTACTAATTAGACTGGTGACTAAGCAGAAATAAAGCAGTTCAGTGCTAGGATAAACGCCAGAGAAATTGTCAAGATAACACATTGTATAGAGAAGGTTCAGACTCCCTCGAGTGGCTGATTTGGGAGATGCAGGGAAACACCAAGTTAATCCCAAAGATAACCATATCTCATGGGCGTGAACCAAGGTCAGGGATGTCCCAAGGATTTCCTAACTGCAAAAGTGTGAAGTGGTAAAGCAAACAGAGATCCAGAAATCTGGCTGGACAGTTCAGTGGAAAGGTTTAAAAGGCATAGAATCAGAGTGACAAACAGCTAGCAATCCAGAGTGGCTTTAGCCAAGGTGAGAACACATGCAAAACACCAAAAGGAAGAAGTGAAGCAAGGGTATTACTGCAGAGTATAAGACAGGGTATCATGGTCAGAGATTCAAGCTAAGGGAAAAGGCATCAAAAAAGTGAGGGGGTCAAAGATCCAACTAGGTCATATCAGAATCTGTAACAGGAATGCTGGATCAAGGCACAAAAGCTTTAGGTATAGGTTAACCCCTTAGGTACTGGATCCCAACATCAAGCTGGAAGGGCTACACTGGAGCCATACAATAAAGGCCCTACAAGACCCTCCATAAAATAAAAAACTTAAGTAATCTAACATGGGGAGGACAGAAAAAACTAAGGATTAAATGGGGGGAGGTCATTTTAAAGTATCTTCCTGGGATGCACTAAAGGTCAAAGAGGGCTACAAATGTTGCTGTTCTGTCAGAGCAGTGTCGTAGGCACATCCTCAGTATTCACAAAGTGTCTACGACATGACTTCACCAGCACTCTGACAAAAATATACCCACATCGACATTCATCCGACATGCCTTCACCATGTCTACAAATTTATGTCCATATGGAAAGGAAGCATAATGAGATACATTCGTATGCAAGGGGGTGTGTTGATATTATAATGTGACACTTTGACTCATTCAGTAAACTCTGATAACAGGCTCTGCTGTCGGAGTTCACAGTCTCCACTTCACCTAACTCAAGCTGTTGTAGCTGGAATCTCCCCTGTACTTTCCTATGGAGTAACAGCAGGGAGAGCTATGACATTCTGAACAGCATTCTCTGTGATTCCCTACCTAGACAGTATGGAAATACAGAGAAGGCTTTCAGCATCATGGACAGCATTGAATGCCTTAGCGATGTGCATTGCTCACCCTGTGGCATTCAAAGGGTTACAATAAACAAAACTAATATACCAAGCACTACACAATGTACCCCCCTTCAACATCCCCCCTTTAGTATGTCAACATATATTGCATATATTCAACATACTAAATCCATCCGACTTCCACCTCAGGAGCTGCCATTTAGTCAAGGAACACTTACCGCTTTGTGTACCAGAGAGGTAGGGAGGCATTGCTTAGCAATGTGTTTCCTACCCCTCTGGTACTCAAAGGGTTAATAGTCAAGGTATGGGCTGCACACCTTGCCTGTATATGTGTGTGTGATAAATGTATTTTTATTAAAATATGTGTTGAAGTGTATTAAAGCAAACATTAGACTTCAAGGGGGGGTATCATGACCCATCATGACACCCCCCTAACATGAGGCCGACAAATGCCATTTTATTACATCAAGGGCATATAACCTATGTACAACATAGGTTATATGCCACTTTTATCATGAAATTAAATAATCAGACCTCAAGGGGGGCACCAGGACAACTCCTGATACCCCCCCTATCATGGATCATCTATCCAAAAGTATAGATGATCCATGGGGTGACCCCCAAAGGCATTTACTGCATTCTTGATGCTGCCGGCTTTACAGCCACATGCAGCATCAAGCACTTGAAGAATGAATGAACCCTGTCACTGGGTTCATTCTTCCTAAGCGGGGTAAAACCGGGTGACTGATTCAATGATCAGAGCACAGGGCTGCTTTCTAAGAATTAACCCGGTGACAGTTCAACACATATTTTAATAAAAATAAATTTATCACACACACACACACACACACACACACACACACACACACACACACACACACACATATATACAGGCAAGGTATGCAGCCCATATCTTGCCTATTAACCCTTTGAGTACCAGAGGGGTAGGAAACACATTGCTAGGCAATGCCTTCCTACCTCTCTGGTACTCAAAGGGTTAAGTGTTGAATAAAGGACATGTTCATCTACTAAATGGCAGTCCCTGAGGTGAAAGTCTGATGGAGTTAGTATGTCGAACATATGCAATATATGTCGATATACTAAGGGGAGGAATGTCGAAGGGGGGGCATTGTGTAGTGTTTGGTGTACTAGTTTTGTTTATTGTAACCATTTGAATGTCACATCCCTATAGCATTCAATGCTGTCCATGGTGCTGAAATCCTTCTCTGTATTCCCCTACTGGCTAGGTAGGGAAGCACAGAGAATGCTGTTCAGAATTGTTGCAGTGTTAGTGATGCGTGAGGGGAGGAGATCCCTTCCACACCGGCAGCACTTCGAAAATCATGTATGCTAATAGGGACCTTCTCCAACCTTCCCCTTCCATCTGACAATTTTTGTGAATATGTCGATGTGCCTGAAGATCGAATTGTGGGAGTGATTAGAACACATCGACAATATCATACTGACACCACATCGACATTTAGTGCATCTAGGCCATCACTTCTCTCTCAGTTCAAAATAGATAAATACAAGATGGTGCATTTAATAGGCATTTAATAGGCAAAATGAGTATGAAGTTTTAAACTAAATTATACTGTTAACGTATAACCCTAAAAGACAAGAAATTTGTAAATAGGTGCTAACAATAGACTTTGCTATAGTACACATCTGCAATCATGTGCTGCAAATGCCTGCAACATAGTTTTAAGTCAAATAAAATCTCACTATAAATATACTCAGTTTTATATCTAAATTTAAATTTTTTTATTTTTGATTTGGAAAATAATCATGTTCTACTATAATGTAAACAATACTTCCTTGGTTAGTTTCCAAGTCCTCTGTTCCAGTGTACCTGTTTTATAAACTGACTAGTTGAAGAGCCCGTTACAGTGCTACTGCCAGCCGCTCGCGGGGCAATCATCCACAGTAGAGACTGCCCATGTTGCGGCTGACTGCAGCACGCGCAGCAGTCTCTACTGCGCATGACTGAGTCATTACACACGCTTTAGCGAATTATTATATAGGATGCCCAAAAAATTTATTTTCATTTGAAAAGGCTACTTAGGCTTGGATTAAACATTACACTCAAGATAATTAGTATCTGTTAATATTAGGTATTGAAACAGTTATGCTATTTTATGTATAAAATAAATATATTTTATTTATGTATTTATTTATTTTTTTGGTGATGAAAACATTATGTCTTCAAATGTAAATCATACAGCTTGGTGGAACATAGAAGTAAGCTAATAACAAAAGTGTATTCTAAAAGCAACAAATATTTTTTAAACATTCCAAAATAAAATTATTCATGTTTAGAGCACTATATTTGATTGCAAATGCTGATTTAATTCATCTCAATTAAACAAGGCAATGAAGCTGCAAGATTTTGAAAATATATTACTAAAATATTTCACTTTTTAAGCAATAAATGTGAACTCGACCCATATGACTTAATTTATCTCAATTAAGGAATCCTATAAAGTTGCATCAGTTTGAAAACATGATACATTTTATTTAGTAACTTCAGTTTTACACTGTAAAAGAAATACATATCAAGTGATTTAATTATCTCAGTGTTAAAATTAAAATGGTCTAAAGTTTGCAAGCTGTGCTAGTTAACTAAAACATGAAAAGTGTAGAAAAAGGTTTATTTGTTTAAGACAGTTTTTTATTGTTAAACAGTAACTGTTCAGGCAAGATTTTGCACAGATGGAATTTGTACCCAGGTGGTACTCATTCTTTTTTATTTTTTTACATTTATTTATTTTCTACTTTTAAATACATACAGATGTTAGGTTCAAATGGCCCCTGCATAGACAATGAAATGTTTTGTTCATGAGCAATGTGCAGTCAATTGCTATGCAGTACACTGAACAGAGCTCAGGCACCCAAAGGGCACATAGAAGGTAATGGGTACAGGGAAGGTTAGAAGAATCCCCTGCATGAGGGAAATGGAATTGTGTAGGTGTGTGGACTAGATTATAAATAGACTTTCCATGCCTAGATGAAATGGCATACTGGAAATACAGTTTTATCAAAGATAAAAGCATTTCAAATATCAAGTTGCAATAGAATAGGTTATTATCTAATATTCTACCTGTATTATGGGGACCAACATAAGCAAAGAAAAGGGATTGTTAAAATGCAAAAAAGAGTCAGATTGATTGCAATTAAATAGCAAACCAGGTAGCAATTAATGATTTTGTGACAAACCATTGTATACTGATGCAAACTTACATTCATACCTTAAACTGAATCCAGCCCACCATATCCAGGCCTCATTAAACCCCCAATACTGGAATGCACAGTCAAGTTTTACCTTTGTTAAAAAATGACATTGTAATTTTTTTCTTTGGGTCATACACTATCCATTAAATTATAGTTAAAATGTATTTTTTCCTTTATTTTCTGAATGAATTTCCTTATTAGTGTAGGTCCTGATAAAAAACATATTGTTATTTATCAGTTTTCTGTATTTTTATTTTTTAGTATCTTAGGATGTCGGCCAAGGATTATCTGGACAGATCATATACCTGATTCTTCTAAGCATGTATAATATAAAATATTGTTTGGTTCCAAGGAATCTAGGATCTTGGACTCCCCTTTGAAAAGAGCTGCTGATAATAAAGCAACTGTTGTTATTAATCTTAGTAGTAGTAGTTGTAGTAGTGTTTTTTAAATCTGTATTTCATGTTATAAGTGTAAGTGATAGCTTGTACAAAGTATTACATAACTTTTCAAAAGCCTTTGTGTATTACAAGTTATTACTGCAACAATTAAAAGGAATCAGCATTAGGAATAGGCAAAAATTTCCGCTTTAAACCAAAATCGGCAAATAATGGGGCTTCCGGCTTGTTGAATACGTTCCCGCAGAAGGTGCTGTTTTTTCACTTTTTTCATCTAACTCATTTAATTGAAATCAATGGGAACATTGAATTTACACACAACACCTAGCAAATGTTATTTTATTTCCCAAAACCCATAGTATAAAAGCGGGTATGAGGGTGCCTGTGTTGGTGGAGCGTGGGGAAAATAAAAAAAAAAATAAAAAGGAAATTGGTAAGTAACATGACAGGGACCCCCTGATGTAAGCTGCAACAGGGGCAGACTGACACTTGATAGAGTATTTTGTAGAGGATTATTTATTTGACTTGTTGTTAGAGGCCAAAACCCTGAGGAAATACTGTTTTGCTGTAGAACTTAGACTTGTTTGGCACAAGCCCTAAGGAAACATTGATTTGCTGTAGATCTTGGAGTTGTGTTAGTCTCAAGCAATGAGGAAACATTGATTTGTAAGACTAATACTTGTTTGTCACAAGCCCTGAGGAATCAATGATTTTAGGACTTAGGCTTGTTAGCCACCACCACTTCAGGTATATGTGGAGATAAAAAGAAGTTGGCTAATAATGCTTCTCCCCCTGCCCCACCTCCAAAATCATGGGCGTGTTGTTATTATAATATAATTGTTTCGCTTCTGAGCAGGAGCTATGCCTCTTATCAGCAACTGCAATGTGCACAGCGTGTGGTAAATAAGGGAAGGACTGGGAACAAATGGCACATCTGCACTCATACCAAAAAACTGGCATAACTCTATTCATGCACCATGACACTTAAGGTCCCCAATGTGAAATCATCCCACCAAAAATCAAGTACTGCTGCTGTCACTTTGCCCCTTTCCACTCCCCACTAAGGACACATGATAAATTTAATAATAGAATGAATTCTCCCTGCCACCAGCTTACCGTATTCTGCAGGATGGAATCTCCTCAGATGCCACTTGATGCCCGGATCGTGATTATCCTCCATCATACTGCCATATGCGTTCAGTGCACCAAACAGTGTGCAATGGGTGGACACGAAATGCCACATTCTGACATCTACTGAATGGCTGTCAACTGGTGAGGGAGGTAAAAATGAATGAGGTGAATCACCAGAAGATGTTGTTACATGATCTTCCCATTCATGCCCGAACCCTAGAGCAAGAAGGTGATGGCAAGCCAGGTGTTTTGCTCACCATCAAACTTTCAGGCTCTGGCTCATTGTCTCTAATCTTCCTTCTCTTTGATTTCCACATCTCCTCTTGTTGTCTTTGGGGAAATCAGGGGATACAGCAACAGCAGCACCCAATTTCTATGGTGGGTGTTTGGCTTTAACAGGTTTCACATAAATGTCATGGTGTCTGTGTTTCATGTGTGTTAACAGGGTGGTTGTGCCAAGGTGCATTCCCTCCTTTACCCTCTTCACCAATTTATCACAAATTGTGCACAGTGCCATTGTTGATGACTGCACTGTACCCGCTCCAACAAAATAATTGTCTCACACCTAGGACTTTTGGAGGGGGGTGGGGAAAGGTGCAAAAGAATGGGCTCTTTATTCTTTTCCTCCACATTACCCTTCACTATCTGGGGCAGAGGATGATGTTGCTGCTACTGCCTCAGAATAAACACTGCAACTAGGACCAGGAGTATTGTTGATTTTAAGTGGAACCTTTCCTAGTCCCACATCACTGGACCCCATTCCTAATGTGTCCACGGTGGTCTGTGGCACACTAGCCTGCTCCTCAGCATCCTGCTACCCTTGCAACTCAACAGCAGCAGGAATTAGAGCAGTAGGAAACTGCACACATTCCAAAAGATGGTGGTGGTGGTGATGCCCGTCCCCATCCCTGTCCCCTGTTCCTTCTCTTTGATTTCCACATCTCCTCTTGTTGTCTTTGGGGAAAGTCAGGGGGTACAGCAACAGCGGCACCCAATTTCTTTGGTGGGGGTTTGGCTTTAAAGGGATAGTAATACTTTATTATTACTATTCCCCATATTGTAGATATTTGCAAAAGAATTTAATAGCTCTCAGGTTCATCTCTCAAACCTTTATGGTTTGAGAGATAACCAAACGCAAAGTTCCCCCCTCCCTCCCCCTTCCATAAAGTCAGCTTTGTACTGACTGCAGGGGAAGTCTGTTGTATGACAGGCTTGCGGCTCTGCAGCAGAGCTGAGATCGCATTAGTAAAAAATAATGATTTCACTGAAACGGTCTTCTACATGTGCTTGGTTTGCAAGCACACGTAGAAGACAGTTTCAGTGAAATAATTATTTTTTCACTAAAGCGATCACGGCTCTGCTGCAGAACCTCCTGATGAAAGTCAGACTGGATATCCCTGCAGTCAGTACAATGCTAACTTCAGGGAAGGCGGAGGGAGGGGGGAACTTTGCGTTCGGTTATCTCTCAAACCATAAAGGTTTGAGAGATTAATTAAATTACTTTTCAAATATCTACAATATGGGGAATAGTAATATTAAAGTATTACTACCCATTTAACATGTTTCACATAAATGTCATGACGTCTGTGTTTCATGTGTGTTATCAGGGTGGTTGTGCCAAGGTGCATTCCCTCCTTTCCCCTCTTCACCAATGTATCACAAATTGTGCACAGTGCCATTGTTGATAACTGCACTGTGCCTGCTCCAACAGAATATTTGTCTCATAACCCAGGACTTTTGGGGGTGGGGAGAAAGGTGGAGAAGAATGGCCTCTTTATTCTTTTCCTCCACATTCCCCTTCACTGTCTGGGGCAGAGGATGATGTTGCTGCTACTGCCTTAGAATCAACACTGCACTAGGATCAGGAGTATTGTTGATTTTAAGTGGAACCTTTCCTAGTCCCACATCACTGGACCCCTTTGCTAATGTGTCCACGGTGGTCTGTGGCACACTAGCCTGATCCTCAGCATCCTGCTGCCCTTGCAACTCAGCAGCAACAGGAATTAGAGCAGTAGAAAATGGCACATATTCCAAAAGATAGTGGCGTGGTAATGCCCATCCCTATCCCTGTCCCCTGTTCCTTCTCAATTTGGGCTAAAAAGGCCATTCTGCTAGGCAACAATTCTGCCTTCTTCAGGATTATGTTCTATCTGGGCAATGCAGCAGGGATAAGGGGACTCCCAGGGTCGGAGGAATGTTGCATGCTCACTTGTCTGCTAGTCTGGCAGCTCTGCAGTACTTACCCTACCACTTCAGTAATAGTAGGAAAATCTACTGTGGTAACACTAGTCCCACCAGTTGCTTCACCATCACTATTACTTCTACTAACACAAACCACAAGTTCAGTCACTGAGTGAGTCTTCCTCCTTACTAATAGTATGTTCACCCCCCCCCCCACTCCCAACACTCTGTAGCTGCTTGACATTCTTAGTACTAGTAGTAGTGAGGGGACTGCTTGGGGATGGCAAGTGTGACTTAGGAACCCCTGCTATCACACTTGGCATTATCTACTCCTTTCCCCCCTCCTTAGAATCATAAAACACACTACCAGGGGCAGCACTGGTAGCAAGCACAGCCAGCTGACCTGTCCTGCTCACACTACTACCCTCTTCCTCCTCTGCCCTTGACACAAATTTCCCCTAGGGGTGATGTAGGGGGACTGGCCATCACTGGGTCTGGGGAATCAGGGCACCCAGACCCTTCAAGGTTTCTAGTATTACCTTCCTCCTCCTCAGACTCACTGGATGCTAATAATTCACAGCACAACAGACTACCACCTCTCTCTCTGTAACTGCTAGTATTGTGTTTCATGTCCTAAAATATGTCTTTCTTTTTATAGAGAAAATGCAATAAACATGTAATTAAAGGGGCAAAAATGTTCTAGCCATTGAAAAAATATCAAAAAATTCTTGGCAAAGGGCAAAAGCGGTAAAGATTTTAACCGTTTCATTTAAACGTATTTTCCTGAAAAAAGAGGACATCCGTGTGGTTTTTGTGGATTTTTTTCACAGGAACACAATGGGACCTTTTGCTCACCCCTAATCACTGTGAAAGATGATATCCATGCCTAGACATAAAATGGGTTAACATAATGCAGAGATTTGTTAGAAATTGAAGCTTTACAAGTTGATCTAAAGTTGTTAGGTTTCAGTCTTGTGCTCAGTGCTTTGGAAAGTATGTATTAATGATTCTGAAGTGGGCATGGAAAGTAGTGTCTCAGGTTTTGCTGATGATACTAACTGAACTAAGTACAAAATTACACACAGAACAATATTGTTTTTCTTGGCTTAAAGATTTGGATGAATTAAGTAAACATATAGAAAACTGTCAGATGAGGTTTAATATAGATCAACATAGATTACTATTTTACTGTTCAAGCAATTACATTGTCTTGCACTCTGGGAATAAAATTCACAAATACTTTTTGTAAATTCCAAGAGCGATGGGAGCATGGCAGATCACTCCCAAATATTTCCTAATTGAGGCTCCCGAATCTGCAAAAAAAAGCAGGTGTAAATTGGTAGAAGGGGGTAAATAGCCTATCAGGTTCCCAGTATCATCATACAATTATCCAGGAATGTGAATACCGAACAGTATGCTGTCTCCTGGGTGCTCGGGTTCAGCATGTTGCGGACAGGGCTGAAAGATTATTGGGAGGGGCTGGAAGTGATCCCGCTGTCTTGGTACATATTGGAACCAATGACAAAGTAGGAGGAAGATGGAGGTCCCTAAAGAATGGTTTCAGGGATTTAGGGTGCAAGCTCAAGGCAAGGATCTCTAAGGTAGTATTTTCTGAGATACTACCTGTGCCATGCGCCAGTGCAGGTAGGCAGAGGGAGCTCAGGGAGATTAATGCATGGCTCAAGCAATGGTGTAGGAAGGAGGGTTTTGTATTTTTAGAACACTGGGCAGACTTTGCTCTTGGGTACAATCTATATGGAAGAGATGGACTGCACCTAAATGGTAGAAGAGCCTCTCTGCTAGGGGAGAGAATGCTAGGACGCCTGGAGGAGCTTTTAAACTAGGAAAGGGGGGGAGGGTATAGATAGCAAAAATGGGGTAGATAGAGCAGATAGGAACCGGGTCCAAGTAAATGACCAGGGAGGTGGAGAAAGGGTGGGGATGGAACTCCTAGCAAATGAAGGTGTAGAAAAAAAGGCATGTAGGGATTAATATATGTAAAGACTTCAAAATGAATTGTATGCTAGCAAATGCAAGAAGTATGGTAGATAAAATAGGAGAACTAGAATTGCTGGTGGTTAATGAGCAATTGGACATAATTGGAATAACAGAAACATGGTGGAATGATTCACATGACTGGGCTGTAAATATAGAGGACTTTTCCCTGTTTAGAAGAGACAGAATTAGTAGAAAAGGGGGAGGTGTGTCTTATATTTGAAAACAGAGCTAAATCCAGTTTTTGCGGGGTGATATTAGTGAGGAAACTGGCCAAACTGTGGAGTCCATGTGGGTAGAAATCGAGACTAAATGTGGTGTAAAAGGTAAAAATATGGTGTTGGTGGGCATATGCTAAAAACCACAAAATATTGATGACAATGTAGAGGCTCAACTGCTATTGCAAATGAGGAAAGCTGCCCAGTTTGGGCATACTATAATTATGGGAGATTTTAATTATCCAGATATCAACTTGAAAAATGAGACCTGCCAGAGTGTTATGGGTAGCAGGTTTGTGAACACACTTCATGCAGTCAACCAGCCATGCCACCCTGCGCCTGTTCAAAGTCTCAAGTCAGAAGAATCACTTTATAGATACGTGAGGTGCTGATCCGAAGGAAGGCATGGTTTTTAAATAGGACATCAAATTGGTTTCATTTAAGCTGAGACTACCGCAGAGAAAGAGAACAATAAACACAATGGGAGGCCTACAAGTAAGAAAAAAAAATGAGCAGAGTGCATATTATATTTAGTTTGCATAACCGGAAAGGTATACAACAACTCAGAAGCAGAGTCAATAAGGTGGCCAATGAAAACAATACCATTCGATTTCCAAATGGGAAATTTAGGATACGTCATCCCCTCTTCCAAAAGATATATTTCCCAGGAAGGGTAAAAAGACAAAGATATTTTCAGAGTTAAATAATTTGTGATGAACCAGCTGCCATGCCTGAATGGTGTTGATCAGCAGCGGATTCAAGAGGCAGGTAGGGGGAAGTTTAGACATGCAAGCATGTAAGAGAAAGCATATATCTAGATGTGGGATAAAGCCTTGATCCATGACTGTATCAATGTAAACATTAGTGGCATTTACCCAGTCACCCACATAACTGAGGAAATGTAACCATTTTTATAAGATTAATTCTGCCAACAATAGAAATCGGCAAGGGGTTGAGGATGGTTGCCTACAGATCATCAATACTCTTGGTAATGATAATACCAAGATAGCGTGTGGAATACGCATCCCAGGTGAAGGGTGATCAAATCAAGCCTTGAGTCACAAGATCACTACCCAACCACAATGCCTCTGACTTTTCCAGATTAATCCTAAGACTCAATACCGCCTGAAACTTCTCCAGAGTAGCCAAAATCGATGGGATCACTTCATGAGGATTGGTAATAAAAAGCATCATCTCAACGGCGAACGCATCAATACGTAAATCTCTATCCCCAAGCTGAATGCCCTGAAAAGCTGAATGGATCAAGGGCAAAGTTGAACAAAAGCAGGGAGAGGGGGCAGCCTTGTCTTGTTCCCTTGTAGAGCAGGAAAATGGTGGAGTTAAGAGTGTTAGCAGTGAGAACAGCCAAAGGGTTACTGTAAATCTATCTAATGTAATGGATAAAGGTTTGTCCAAAGCACTGGTGTTCTAGGACCCTGAATAGATGCGGCCAAGAGATGTTGTCGAAAGCCTTTTCAGCATCAACTAACTTAACTAACATAGCAGAATTCTGCGGTGTTCTCGTGCATATAAGAGAGCAGTCAAAGTGTTACGAACATTAGTCACCAAGTGTCTCCCCTTCACAAAGCTTGTCTCTTTGAGAGTGATAAGGGAGGGAAGACTAAGAATGAGGCGGTCTGCAAAGATTTTGTTAAGAATTTTAAAGTCAGTATTACGTAGTGAAACAGGACGATAAACAGAAACCAATTGAGGGCCTTTACCCGGTTTAGGAAGAAGAATGATTCATGACAGAGTATAATCAGTACGCAATGAGTCAGCTTGAAGAATGTGGTTAAACAATGTAGCCAGTAGTGAGGAAACCTCGGTAGCAAGTACCTTATAGAACTCGTATATACACAATTCCAATGCACCTTTGTCCTATATCTGTCGCTGAAGCTCAAATACAGAAACATTTGATGAAAAAAGCTGTTTGTCTACATTTTAATATACAGACTGGCATTTTTTTGTTGATTGGTTCATTTGTACCAGCCTTTGTTTATGTCATTGTGGTTTATATTTTTTATGACTACTATTTTGAGACTCTTTGCATTATATATATCAGTGTAGGAGCTTCAATCATTGTGGCTGGTTCCAGGGCTTTGATTAGCCAAGTTCCAGCCTGCGGGAACGTAATAATGTGGTGCAGGATTGACCTACAGCCATTTACCTTTTGTAGATATAGTGTATTTGGTTATTGCGTTTAGGAATTGCTAAGACACATTCCCCCCTATTCACTAGATTTAGGGGAGCATGAGGGGTGATTGTACAGTGCAATCCCCAATTCGAAATGTTTATCATTTTTTAATATTTTTTTTGCATTGGGGTGTATACGTATATACATTATATTTATTTTATTTTGATACACCTGTTCCAGATTGTGTGCTGCTATTCTGTCTTCGCCACTCCTAGCGGGGATAGGTGGAGCACATTTGCAGAGTTCTTTTCTCATATATTGTTGTATTTTGGGGGGATTTGCACTGTATGTGCATTAGCCTTTTTGGTTTTAACATTTGGGGTGGGGGGAGACAGACTGTGTGCACTTGTAGCAGTTGCCCTCTATATATTTCCAATGATATCTATAATATTGCCGTATTGGTTGGTTAGATTTTTAATAAATTCAATATTTTCCTTATTTCAACCTACTTGGGTGTAATTTATTATTCAGCAGAATATACCAATTTTTAGCACTTCACACTGGTATTGGTATAGAACTCAGCCTGCAGTCTGTCTGGTCCTGGAGATTTTTGTAAATGAAGGCCCGAAGCACCCCAGTAACCTCCTCAACAGTGACAGGAGAGATCAACGTAATCCTCTGGGTTTCCGAAAGTCAAGAGAGGTCAGCACATTTAATGAAACTCACACCCAAGAACGGGTCATCTGGGTCATCAAAATACAACTTGTGAAAGAACTGCATGAAGGCGGCATTAGTAGCCTGAGGATACATAAGAATTATACCGTTGTGTTTTCAGACTAGTAATCTGCATTTTGGAGTGAGAGTTCCAAATCAAGCAAGCAAGAAGTTTTCCAGTTTATTAGCACTGAGGACCAACGACTGGAACGAATACACATCCTTGTTACCGCTTTGGTGTCGATAAGTGTTTCAAACACTGAGAGGTATATCTGCTTATGTCTGTGTGTAATATCAAGTTAATAGGCAGCATATGCCTTAGACAGAGCACTCTAGGCTTTGAGCAACTTTGTCTAAGTCACAGGAATTATACATGTAGCCAGGCACTTGCCAGTTAAAAGAAGAAAGAGTAGGGGGGTTGAAGGAAAGGGATAGAGAAATGGCTGCAAAATCTCATATAACAATGTTGTGTATCCAACTGGACAATTTATCCTGCAGAGCCATACCATTACCAAGAATATAATCAATATGTGTAAAGAGGTCATGCAGATGTGAGTAGAATGTGTAGTCCCTAGCCAAGGGATCAAGAACATGCCAGATATCCTCCACATCCAAATGATGGTAAAGATATGCCACTGGGTTAAAATGCAAAAATGGTGTAACAATGGCAGGGCCATAGGAAATCTGCTACACAGTTAAAATCCCCACCAACCAAGACGTATTGAGTGGAGAAGCTTTGAAAAAGGAGGGAGATAAAGGAAGGCATGACGGTGTTTGGAGCATAAATGTTGCAGAGGGTAAAGGAGGCCCCATCAACAAGACAATGAAGAATAACAAAGCACCCCTCTGGGTCTAAAATTTGGTCTAAAAGTTTAAAATCAAGAGATTTGTGGATTAAAACAGCCACACCATGTTTGCTGGAGGAAAAATAAGAAAAGAGACATTTGTTAACCCATCCATGGCACACTTTGAGATGCTCCCCCTCAGTGAGATGGGTTTCCTGCAGAAAGGCAATGTGTGTCTTAAGGAAGGCTAGATGTGATAACATTTTAGTGCATTTTTTTGGATTATTAATACCACCCACATTCCACAAGACCACTGTGAGTTTGTGGGAGAGTGAGGTTGGATTGGGATGTAGAATGAGGTGTATTAGTCATGGGTTAATAGGAGGGTAGAAAAGATCTGACAAAGATAAGCTTAGAATAAGAATAATAGGGCCCGCCTCTCCCAGCGAGGAAG
Organism: Rhinophrynus dorsalis; assembly: GCA_037306005.1. Classification (NCBI taxonomy): domain Eukaryota; kingdom Metazoa; phylum Chordata; class Amphibia; order Anura; family Rhinophrynidae; genus Rhinophrynus; species Rhinophrynus dorsalis. The sequence goes on along the minus strand of CM074720.1, from coordinate 303,910,005 downwards.
CAAAATCCCTACAAGGAGCTCTCACACTGCCCGGAGAGGTCACTAAGCAAGCCACCCGCCCAGAACCAAAAAATACATATGCCAGAAGGACCCACGCTGACATCTCAGAGCCAAGAAAGAAGAGAAATAAGAAAAGATAGGGGACAGATAAGAGTATGAAAAAATAAGAAATAAACAGAAAATAACATAACCAGTAACAGTGGACGTAACAAAATCTTTCTTTATGCGTCAAAAGCTCACCAGTCACCAACCCGTTCCCGTTCCATTCCTATGTAACGAGTAAGAAATTGAAGGTTCTCTAAAGTTGAATGCTAATAGAAGCGGAGTGGGGGTGGAAAGAAAAAAACAAAGGGGGGATGCGAAGAGGGAGAAGCCTCTTGTAGGTAACAATATGCATTAACAGACATTACTAACAGTAAGGAACATATTAAACTTAGTACTTAACATAATACATTCCCTTCAGTGCTATCCATTTGTTACAGTAGAACATGACAGCCATATTCCCCATCACCAGCAGCATGAGGGGGAAGAAGGGGGGCATCCCACCAGCCGCAAGAACAGAGGGCGAGGGAGCACCCATAGAAAGAGCAGCCCCATGGGACCTAGAAGGTAAAGACAATGGTGGTAGCCATAGTATCAAAGAGTATAACAAGATATAAACACATTAGTTAGGCATAACAATGCAGATAAGCAATCCAGTAGGGGAAGCCCCCTAGAATCCCTACAAAAGTGAGTAAGAGAAAGAAGGGGGCAGTAAGAGAGAAAAGGCATGAGGGAGAAGAAGGGGAGAGGGGAAGAAAAAGGGAAGGGGTGGAAGAGAAGGAATAAGAAAATACAAACTAAAAGAAGACACCTTGCTGCACATATACATCCCTCATGTACTTTACCTCAGAAACATGCAAGAAATGATACCCAGTAACAGAACATCATTAAATAGTACTAAGCAGTACCAATCATAACTAGATAGATCTGATCACGGTACAGCAGGCCTTAGGTGACCCAGCCTGAGGTGTCCAATCCCTGGCACCCCAGCGGTTCCATGGGCCAGTATGAGGATACTAATAGAGAGATACCCCACCACCCACAGGCGTGGGATGGAGGTATGGTCCCCAAGGAAAGAAATCCCATAGATCTGTGTAGTCCAAGGAATAGGCATCCATGCCAGAACACTCTGTCCCAAAAAAGCATCTAAACAATGATGGTCTTAAGGCCTTCAGCCGGATGGAAGACATGATTGCATAAAGGTGGCAGCCTCCCCTGGGGTACTGAACCAGAAGAAGTCAGCATCCACTTGAATTCTCAATTTATCCAGGTACATGAGGGCAAACTTCATCCCATTCTAAAACAATTGCTTGTAAACCCCTGAAAATTCCTTCTTTTTCAATGAGACAGAGGCCAAAATGTCCTGAAAAAGCAGTAAATTATGATTTTGGTAGTCCAAGGATTTCAATTGAAGGATTTCTGACTTGTCAGTGAAAATGAGAAGCTTAAATATAACTGGCATGGGCCTGGCATTACCCTCTGCAGGAGGAGAGCACAGTCTGTTTACCCGCTCTATGGTAAGCAGTTTAACATGTTCTCCTGGAAACAGGAGCACTGACAGGAAGGTGGTAATAAAGGCCCAAAGGGTTTTGCTCTTAAAAGGTTCTGAGAGGCCAATGAGCCGCAAATTGCTTTGTCTACTCCTGTATTCCATGTCCTCCACTTTATCAAACAAGGACTGCATAGTTTTCTAAAGAGATATATAGTCCTTTGTACAGCAACCACATCTGTTTCACGTGTAGTTGTGCGAGATTCAAGATTCTGCAACTTCACATCTTGAGCCTTTGGCTACACCAATGGCTCATTAATGGTGTGCTGAATACCATCTAGTTTCCTGTCAAGGATAGAGGTAAGCATTTCAGCTTTGGGCATGGCTATAGCAAGGGCTCCCTCAGTCAGTGTCAGTGTGGGGGGTTCAGAAGCAGAAGACATATCTGTAGAGGTGGTCTGGTCTACCGTGTCCACTTGGGTATGTTTCTTGGTGTCCCTGCGGGGTTGGGGTGGTTTAGCACTCATCACAGAGGTACTCTTGGATAATAATTTTTCCATAGAAAATTAGCATGCCAGATACAGTAGTGAAATATAGTAGCACAAAGTCTCTGACAAACAAGCCCTTATAGGGAGCAACACACTGGGATCTAGCAATTCAGTGAGGAACATATAAGGAACATGGATTTACATGCCAGACATCATGGGCATCATCAAATGAACCAAAAAGCAGTGATCTCTATGACATTGCTACCACGCAGCTGTGTCGCAGCCGGGTACGGGGTCATCAAAAATTATGGTGAGGACCAGTGGAAGGCAGAGACCCAGATGTAGAGTATCTTTGTAACTTGTCCCTCCACCAGATCAAATGTAACTAGCTGCATAGTGCAGTAGGCCAACAAGTGTCTCCACAGAAAAGTTCAATAGAAAACAGCATGTTCAGGCTTCTAAATCCCACCAGAAAAGGCAGACCTGTTGAGACACCCTCGTACCACTGTCCTTCCCCTCTTGGGGCAGAAGACACTGTGGTCATATGGCCAGCAAAGGTCTAGGTGCTGCCCACGAGTAATGTGTGCCCCCTGCTCTGCTTATGCCCTACCCTGAACCCAGGGCAAAGTCGACCCTGTGGACTGCAGCCACAGATCCCACCAAAACGGAAAGGAAAAAAACAGTAATTGAGTGGCTCGTAGGGTGGGTGGATATAGCCCAACCCAAACAGCAATAAAAAAGGTAATAGGAGTTGGATTCCTCCAAAATAACAGAAAATCGTTGTGATCGCAAAGGCGATCACTTTCCACTTGTCTATCCAGTATGTCCGCCAAACCGGAAGCTCCGCTGTCTGAATTTTTTTACAGTACAGGATGAGGATAGAACTTAGTCAATATGCTGGCCTCTCTTCTTCTGGATGTTGTAGGAGTCAATGTGATTTGTGCTCATTTGTCTCTTAGGTGTCGGTCAGAAAGTATATCTGTCAAACAAGATTTTTGGGTATTTTAGGTAAATGTACTTTCTCCCTTCACACTTCCACAGGCTTTCCTAACACAGAAGCTCAGCACAGAAGGAACTTGTATTACTGCCTGTCTCCTCATTTTCATAGACGATTTTGGTGTGTTTTCTGTAAATATCCTTTATCTCCTCATACTCCTCCAGAGTCCACAAACTCTCCTAATGCAGATAATAAAAATCCTGCCCATTTGACTTCCTAAAATGAACTCCAATTCCACTTTATTTGCCTGGCTACTCTAGCTCTAATATTGTGCTGTTTTCTCTTTCTCTCTCTCTCTCTCTCTCTTTCTCTCCCACAAATTCTTCAGGAAGCTGGCATACCTTTAATACTATCCTGGTGGGAAAAGAATGTAAACTTTCCATGTTTGTGTGTGTGTGTGTGTGTGTGTGTGTGTGAGTGTGTGTAATTCTGACAATTGATTTCAATGCAAAGAGGAAAGTGAAAAAAACATGAAAAATCATCACTTTTCGAGAAAACTTTCCTGCTCAATGGGAAGTGCCATTTTTCGCCTGTTTTGTTTTTGAGGTGAAAATTTCTCCCATCACAACTCCTTAAGCCTTTTTAGGAGGCTACCTAGTTGATTAGTCCACTTGGTGCATGGATAAGTAAAATACTCCCCTCTCTGTATTTATTGCTAAGGAAAACTGACAATTCTGTTCATAATGACAACACAAATATAAACCAGCGGGAGATTGATGTTAGCATTCTTTGAGCAAAATCAAAGAACTGTGTTTATAAAAAGCAACAAGGAATACATTATTGCTACATTGCTAGTCCCCCGCTTTAAGTAAATATTTCAGTTTGTGCAAAAAGTGGTCAGTTTTTGATGACTTGATCAGCATTTCTCTGAAGAACTGGATTCTGTCAAATCTTATAAATAAATTCTTATAGATTGAGTTGAACATTGTGTTGTGAAGGAGGATAGAGAGAAAATTGTGGTCCCAAAAAGAAACAGTAAGCATAGGGAAGTCTGAAAATGATTTAAACCCTCAACAGCAACAACAAATCCCAGGATTTAAGAGAACACTTTTAACATTAATCACAGAAAGCCAATCTGGTTTTCAGCAGCTGCAGTCTAACACAGGTGGTGGTAATGATGATAGTGGTGGTGGGGACTGTGGGAGAGGTGATGGTGGCACTGGCACTTTTCTGTGGGACTTGCGCCCTAAAAATGTGTTGGTACCTGATACCAATGAATATACTGTAACTCGAAGGAGTGGCCCCACTGAATATGGTTACTGCCTACCAGCAGGAGATACCTATGTTCTAGGATGAAATTATGACCTACTAGAAGACTACACACAAAATAATAAGTGTGGTGGTTCTTCCTAGTACTAGCTCCTATGTTGTGGAGACAGAAGATACAGCATTAGCAACAGGACAACAAGCCACTTCAGATGTAGTTAACATATCACCCTCTGGCACTAAAAGGGTTAAATCATGGTTCAGAATGTTTCTTATCTGTGTTTGGCACTTGTGAGCTAAAAGAGATTGCACCCTGGGCTTAGGACACCAGTCCTACTGAGCTCTTTGCATACCTTTGCTAACTTATGAGCCTAGTTCAGCATCCCTGACCTCTACTTTTGCATATGCAATGTGCACAGAGTATGAAAACAAACATGTGTAGAGGGTCAAGGATTGGGATCACATAACTGGCACATCAGCAACACTTATAAAGCACATCCAAATTACCAACATCAACCTCAAAGCTCTGCTGGTTAAGTTAAATCCTCCCTCTAGAAATCACATGCTGTTAGTCACTGACTAAAGCCCTTGGCTGCAGCATACATAAGCCAGTCACTTGATGGTGTGTGGGTGACTGATTTGCTGTACACCATATCACCATGCCATATTCAGTAGTGTGTGCACCTGAAGATGCTGCCATATGTCCTGCATTTTATTGCTCTCTGCAACATTGCTATGTTACAATGCATGGAGACCTACTGCCACATCCTCAGATCTGCAGAGGAACTGTATACAGCTGGTGGTGGTTGTGGCATTACTCTAGATGGTGTTGACTCAGAGGCTGTCACTGGCCAGCTGGTGGGGACTGGTGGAACTTTCCCATTGGCTGAGAGTTGGACCACTAGAAATTGCGTGCTGCCTTTGAGATGGGGCTGCTTGTAATTGCCAGATGACTGGAAGTGGGACTTGATGTAATACAGTTGCTGCCTCACTATCCGTTGGCCCAGATACTCCGTTGCATTTCTCCTATGTTGAGAGCAGACCGGGGGGGGGGCTCTGTTATGTTTGCAGCACAAGACTTTTTTGGCTTGGTGTGGCAAGGGACTTGGAACTGTTCATGTCTGCTGGGCACGTTGGGTGGTTGTGCCAAGGTGTGACCCCTGCTTTCCCCACTTCACCATTTGTTACACATTGTGCAACATTGAACAGTCCCTGCCCCAAAAGAAATATAACCTCTTACCCATGATTTCAGAGCAGTGAAAAGTGGGGAGGGACAGGATTGCCGACTGTCATCACCTGAAGTGCCTTCTTGTTCTGTTTTTGCTGTAATTTCTAATGCAGAAGTACCTGCTGCTGCCTCACTAGTATTGCTGATAGTACTAGGAAGCAGAAAAACCTCTTTCACAACTCATGTTACCACTGCTAAGTGGAAATCCACCATCATCTTCCTCACCATAATTCTCACCACTTGTACTTGCACCCATGGAGGGCAGGACAGATTAGCAGCAGCAGTCTGATGCAGATCATGGTGCTCTGTCTGTGGCTTCTGTGACATATGATCATCATCTGTGGTACCTAAAGACAATTCCGCAGCGGGTTAGTACTAACCTTGTAGCTTACTCCATAATTTCAGTAAAATTTTGGGGGATGGTAGAAGTGGTAATACCCAGTCCCTCCAGATCTCTTCCCCAATCTTCATTTGTCACCTCCAAGACCAATCTCATGCTTACCCTGCTATCAAGAACATTGTGTGGGGTATCATAACCACCACCAACACCAGTATCTTCCTTCTACTATGGCACTGGCGACGAATCCACTCTCACGCTATTAAACATCAATGCAGCTGTTTCAGGCTTGAGCATCTACACTGGTAGGGCCCACATGCTCTTATGGCACTTCCTCACACAGTGCAGTTGTATCAGCCTGACACGGATGAACTGTGCTCATACTAGTGATGCTATGGGGACTCATAATGGAACATGGTGCTGGACTAAGATTGGGAGTTGTATATGGTGGAGGAGTCAGAGTGGGAGCGGAACACTGGGGGGCTGGGGGAGACTAACAGTGGGAGTGGAACATGGTGGTAGAACCAGTGGTATGGATGGGGACACATTGCCCTGCTCTGCTTTCTTCAGCATAAAACCCCATATCACTGATGAGGTTCTGCTGCTGGTAGGGATGGGCTCTTTGGATTTCTCTCTGGTTTGGAGGACTTCCTTCCCAACTTTTCCTAGTGGTCATTGTGTCTCACACTTTAATTTTTCTATCACTAGCACTATTTCTTTCTTTTTAAAGGGATAGTAATGTTTCAATTACAGCTAAGCTATGATCCTTCCTTATATTGTGTTCTATTGCTTCTTTAAATTGCTAATGCTGAAATTACGCTATTTTTTTTTTTGTTTATATTGCTTATTGCCCCCCCCCTTTCATTAGTGCAAGCCACCTCCCCTCAGATCTGAAATCCGGTCATCAGACCGGACATATCACAATGAAGAACAATCTTCTTTCATTCAGTATAAGGAAAACCCTGCTCCCCCGATGATTTGTTCTTGTATTGAAAGAACATTGATCTTCTACGTGATCTGCTTTCAGCTGCGAGACACGAAGACTGACGTAATTATAAGGGGCAGAAGGGAGACAATTTATGATATAATTTCAGTGAAAATAGAGTTATTTCAGCATTAGCAACATAATGGAGCAATAGTACACACTATAAGGAAGGATTGTAGCCAAGCTGTAATTGAAAAATTACGGAAATCTGAGCACTGTGGTAAATTCAGGCTTTTTATTTTTTTCTATACTGGCAGGAAATCAAACCCATATAGAAATATACATGAAAACTGACATATTTCTTGCAAGAATATTTCAAGTCAAGAGCTGGCTGAAAAGAGCGAGAAAAAAAAACTTTTCTATTGGTGAAATTTTCCACAGGAAAAGTGAAAAAAAATTTTTTCAAAATTTTCTGCATGAACAGAACTTTACATTTTGCCCATTCCTATGCATTTTTGGTCCTTTGAAATGGTCTAGCCTGCCTCAAATGCAAATTCAAATAATTAAATAGACCTCTACTATACTTAGCCATTTACAGAACATACAGGTGTGCAATGCATTGCTCCTGTCACTCTAAGGCAAGTTTCATAGAATTAAAATATGCCTATATGTTGTCCTAGTCATTTTCTGTAAAATAAATAGTTTGGGAAATTAATCTTTATATTTTGATGGCAGATTGATGGCACTCCTTACTTGGTATGCTAATTAGTTCTGTTTGAGACCAAACATAATATTGCCTGTGATTATATATGGGCTCGGTCTAGATTAATTCATAGCACAGTGTGGCAATATTGGCACAGCACAGAAACAAATTAACATTAAGTGTCATATGATGCAACCGTAAAAAAAAAGTTAAATTTCTCCAAAATTATTTATATTACAGACAAATGGCTAGTGTAATATGTGGATAGTTTTTCATTCTTTTGACAGTAAATTAAACTTTTCTTAAGCTGCCAGATGCACTTTAATTTTCATCAGTGAAGCAAGCCACTATGTTGTGTAGTTATTTTATGAAGCAAAGCTGTGCATTATCATTTTTTAAGTAGGTATCCTTGCCTGTAATTCAGTTATACTAGTTCTTGTCTTTGAATAATTGCTCTTTCTTTAGTCTGCCTCGATCATGTTATTATTTTGACTATAATTAACCACTTTAATAAATCAAGGTGTTTCTTTGCCAGTGCATTTTTGTTCATATCTGAAATTTAGTCGATGTTCTTAAAAATAATTTTTTTTATACACAGAATTAATCATCGTACAAATGTTACATTTTTTATTGTGAATTAACTACTTCTCATTCATGCTTTATTGGTAATGTCCTTAAATATCCAAACCATCATAAATCAATAAGGCAACCTTTTTGTTCTAGAATGAAGAGTTAAGCAAACAAAATTCTGAAAAGCATTGTTTCAATTTCAGCTCATGATACTTTCTGTAAGACATAGTGATTGAGTATAGATGCAAAATGGAACCCATTATTAATGTTAGTTTTGCAAAGGACAGGCCATTTAAATATTTCCCAGTTTTGTTTACCCTGCCAAATGGTCATGTGGATTCTGTCCATTTTTTTTACTTATTTCTTTGATTTACATTACATTATTATGAATTAGTATATTGGTATATTGTCAATATCCAGTATGAGTGTTAATCAAAATAGTTTATAGTATACATAATGTAACTTTCATAAGGAATGACAGTGATAACATTTCAGAATGTTATTACACCAAAGTCATAGTTTTACTTGGCCAGATTATATACATGGATGCACAGAGCAATAAATAGACATACAATATTTAAAAACACATAAGCTTATGTACTTAAGTCTCCTTGGTACCTAATGTGGGCAATGTAATGGCATTAATATGTGCATCCTCTGCAGCGAGGCAAAAGAGGAGGCAAAACTGATTTACAATAATACACACCTATATATAATATGCAGGTGTAAATTATACCCAAGATTTTAGGGGAAACAAAAGTGTCTATGTATAAAACACACACTTGTTTTCCCTCCCGTCACACTACTCACACCATCCAGAGGCATCTGGGATATCTGTGCAGTGGGAGGCATGCTTGCATTTGCTGCCCTCTTCCTGCATTCCCCTGTGAGAAATTGTGTTAATTCAAGATCATGCCAGCTCCCTTTGAGGACTAACGAAGATCCAATGCATAGACCTCTGCCACTGAATCTATAGTAGTGCCCTGAGAGGACCTTCAGGTCGATGCAGGCCACTACCATTATCTTGAATTAACACAGGTCCTTACAATGGGATTCAGGAAGCAGGAGAGAAATTCAAGCATGCCACCTGCTGCCCAGATGTCCCAGATGCCCCTGTAGGGGATGAGTAGAATGAGGGGAAGGTGGAAGTATACTGATGTGAAGAGAGGTGGGAAGGAAGAAGACTTGAGTATATATATATTTTTTTCTATCTATCTATCTATCTATCTATCTATCTATCTATCTATCTATCTATCTATCTATCGATATATATTTTTTTCATGTATAATACACACCCATGAGATTTTACATCATGTATAAAAGAAAGTGTTCAATTAAAATCAGTTTAATTTTTGTACTTGTTACAAAAGGTGCAATTCTTTTGTGACAAAATTGTTCAACTTGTAAATTGTAACATAGTGGCTAATGTACTAAGAGGAACAGAACCAATTTTGTGGTAAACCAACTGGCTCATAAGAGACAAATTTTCATTGATTTAAACAGTGTTTTTAACTCCATGAACACTTTTGTGGTTTCTAGTGGTCAAGAGATTAACTCTTTGAGTTCCAGAGAGGTATCCGAGATAGTGTGTTGCAATGCATTAGTACCTCTCTGGCATTCAAAGGGTTTAAGTGCTATTTAAATCTTCAGTGCTTTTATATTTTTTATGAATAGTACTGGTGGTGGTAGATGTATAAGTTTTGGTGGGACTTTGACAAAGTACATGCTCCTCAGGAGGAGCAAATGCTGCAGCATCCATGGCTGCAGTCAATTTTGTATTACCAATTAAATCACACATCCTTGCATTCCTCCTAATCCTTTCATAGCAAACAGATAACCGCTCAGGTATTACTGTGTATCTCTCAAATATCACTTGTAACATAGAAAGTAACAAAAGTGTAAATAATACTGATGTCTTCACTCACTTACTTCATTTTTAAAATTCCTACATGGGTACATATTCCACCATATTCCACAAAATGCCATACAAAGCTGGTCCGTCGGTGCTGGATAGGGGATCCTCTTATTCTCCCATATACATAATGATAGCAACAAAGTATCCACACAACGACTATTATTCTCAGTATAAAATAAACTTTTATTGATTCATTAAATCTTCAAGACACATGAAAGGAACCACAAATAGATCACCCCAGGTACTCCATGACGCGTTTCGGACTGAACCAGTCCTTAGTCATAGGTAACACTGGCGGGAAACAAAGGTGTTTAAATACACAACACTCCAGTCTCTTAAACCTTCCCACGTAAAGGTTAACATTCAATAAAACAAAAACAGTATTAAAACAACAAACTGAAAATCATGAAGACTCATTCTCATCTCCAGTTACAGGTAATCCACAGTGTTGATATATATATTCATTCTTAAAATACAATTCATAGGATAATATAAGACCAATAATAATAATGATGATGATTTAAGATGGGACCTCAAAAACCAGCGGAAACAGAAGACAATAAAACTGTTTAGCAAAAATAGAAAATTGTCAGGTCACTCAATGGAAAAGACTTAAATCCCACTCAGAATTAAGACCTCTGGGAATTCTGGTATCCAATTGGAATATCCAGAACACCTCCCTTTTATTCAAATGGTTAAGTTTATTACCTCCTCTTGGAAACATGGTGAGCCTCTCGATTCCCTGGAAACCAAAATTACCCAGACCTTTACTATGTGTCATAAAATGTCTTGCCACTGGTGACCTGACATCACTATTTATATGTTCTCTTATTTTCTCTTTCAACTGATGAATAGTCCGTCCTATATATTGTTGAAGACATTCTTTGCAGGTAATCAAATAAATGACGCCCACAGTTATGCAGTTAATGAAACCAGTTATGTCATAAGATCTTTCACTGACTGTACTGGTAAATTTCTTGGAAACAATTGCATATGCACAACACTACTCCTTGTGCATTTGCTGGTCATTACTCAACTACTGTGTGTGTTGTTACTGTAAAGTACACAATAAAACTGGTTGTGTGTAATGTCTTGCTTTGTATCTCTTTAAAATACTCTATATCATCTAGTATCGGTCTGTCTCAATCCCAACTCAAATCAGGGTCCCTATCTGTGTCAACCATAATTTTTTAACCCTTTGAGTGCCAGGGGGAGCAATACATTACAAAACAATGTATTGCATACCCCTCTGGCACTCAGAGGGTTAAATGTATTTATTTTAATTAACTGTCCCTACCACTGTCCCCCCCAAAAAAAAACAACAACACTCCCGGTTCAACTGCTTCTTTCCCCAGACTCCCCTACGACAGAGATAACAGCCACATCGGGTTGAAACTTGGATCACAGTTGCCTGTAGCTTCCCAGTCAGTCACTCAGAATGTTGGGGTATTGGTGGTAAACCTCTTTTGCTCCCTTTTCACACACACACAGACTCCCCTAGAACTGAAATAACAGCAAGAGCAGAAAGAAACTTGGATCACCTCTGCCTGTGCATTCCCAGTTGGTCACATAGCATTTTGAAGTATTTGGGGGTAATTCTCATTTGCTCCCTTCTCACACCCCCAGACAGCCAGATCTAAAAGGAACTTGGATCACAGCTTCCTGTGTCTTCTCAGTCAGTGTTTGGAGTAAACACCTTTGCTCCCTTCACACACTCCCAGGCTCCCCTAGCACAGAGATAACAGACAGATCAGGAGGAAACTTGCATCACCTCTGCTGTGTGTTTCCAGACAGTTTTTTGGGGTATTTGGGGTAATTTAGGGTAATACTTCTCTTCTCACAACCCCAGACTCCCATAGGACAGAGATAATAGCTAGATCAGGAAGAAACTTGGAACATGGCTGCCAAATTTTGCGGTACTTGGGGTCAAACTCATTTCTCTGTTCTTGGCCCTCAGAGTCCCCCAGATTTCCCTAATACAGAGAACAGATTTTCTGTCAATAAGACTCCCAAAACTAAACCTTCAACTCCACTTTATTAGCCATTCTTCTCTAGCTCAAAAATGTGCAGCTCTCACACAAACAGAGAATGGAATGCTATGAAACCTGACACCCTTTTATATGGCTGTGAGAAAAGAAGAAAAACTTGCCATTTGGTGGGGAGAAATACCATCTTTTAATTGATTTCAATATTTTTGACACTTTTGTCTTTTAATCCAAATAAACACTTTGTTACATCTTGGAATCACAGCCTCCAGATTAATTTTCTACAGCAGTCACTGAGAGACCCTTAACTGAGAAATGCTCAATATGTCGGATTTATCTGACCAAAGATAAATGTGAGTGTAATTTTTTCATCATTTTAGTTTTGTGATTACAATATTACACTATTTGGGTCCCCTCACTTTTGTTTCTTCCTCCACTGCTTATGAGATGGTTTAAGCATATTTGCAGGACAGCTACATTCTTGGCAGACGCAATGACCCCATGGACTCCTGGCAAAAAAGACAATGTGTGCATAGCCAGTACTGATGCAAACTACCATGGAAACTCATAGTAGCCCTCCAGCAAGCGTTGAGTCTGAGAGGTGTTTTCAGTTTAGCAGGTTATACTGTAAATTAATGTAGGACATGGCTATCAAGAAGCAGTATTGGGAGACTAACAGTCTTAAAAATGTACCAATATCTAATACCATCAGAGTATCTGGTAGCAGAAGTGGACAGAACCCTGCATTGCAGAGAATGCCAGGGCAAATGTATTATTAACTGCAGCCCTGAGGATGATGATGATGATGAGGGCTGAGGAAGGATGTGAAGGGTTGCTATCATCTACCACTGTTGGGACCACTGGTATGACCACTGATTAGTATGTCAATACTCTAAAAATAATGATGGCTTACATTTGACTCAGACATGATAATGGTAATAAATTCTGTAGGAATCATGGATAGATAGATAGATAGATAGATAGATAGATAGATAGATAGATAGATAGATAGATAGATAGATAGATAGATAGATATCAAACCTGTCCACCATCACCATGCACATCTACCACATTCATTGTAAACTGTAATTTTTTTAAAATCTATTTTAAAATAATGTTTAGCCAGCAGAGCAGTAGAATTACACAGAAATGGCTCAGGATTGCCAAAACAAGCCTAAGTAAATAATATTTTGCAGGAATCAGGCTTGCAACATATACAAGGCCATATGATTTTTTTTCTTAATCAGTGCTGTTGTCCAACGGTTGTTCCCTCCTTTCCATTTTTTACAACATTGTCACACATAGTGTACAGTACAGTCACTGCACTGTGCCTGCCCCAAGAGAAAAATATTCACACACCCCTGTCTGGAGCAGGAAATGCTGTTGCCTCAATATCATTGCTGCATCTACCAGGATTATTGGTGGCAGGTGTAGAAGGTCCTGGTCCCATATCGCTGCTTGAAGAAGCCAGTCCCATGGTGGCCACAGTGCTTAGACTTTGACACATTAGCCCTTTCATCACCAATCTACTGATGTGGCTGAGACAGATGAGTCTGCCACCCCCAGATCACAAGGGAGGGACAATGTAGGAGGACTTTGCCTCATTGGATCTGGGGAATGTGGGCTGTCATTCCCTTTAGCACTGATAGTTTCACTGATAGTGTTACAGGAGGCAAAAACTGAGTAAAGTTGATACCTTTATTGGTTAACTAAACAGATTTAAAATGCAAGCTTTCAAGACTTCTTAGGTCTCTTCCTCAGACATGTTTTCACAATTTCCCCTCGTTTATTCAAGCTGCTTATCAGTTTCATTCACATTATTAGCACATTTACAATTGTAATTTCACATTTTATTTTTCTTAAAGGTCCTTAAAGGCATGTGCTCTCTTATGCTCACATACCTTGTTATTACAAATGTGGCCTGCAAGGGTGGTAGATTCTGAAAGGACTTACAGTCCTCATTGGTCAGTAACCACTTCCTGCGGGCCACAAGAGTCTCATTTCAAGTAAGTCCCCTCTTACACATTTTTTAATACAATTGTTTGTTTGTCCCTTTGTTTTTAATTGCATACATGATGTCAATACGTATAGTGGTTCTAAAGCTTATGATGCTTTTCCTTATAACATCTGATTAACCCCTTGTTAAAAAACAAACAAACAAAAACATTAATTTATATAGGGTACAAAGTTGCATTAGAGTAGGTACTTGCCAGATTTCAGGTACCTTGGCGAGGTTGGTGATCTTAACATCTCTTGGCCATTTGATGGACTAAATCCTCATATTTATCAATCTAGTTATTATATATGCACAAGGCAGGGAACACATTTATATTCTGGTATGGAGGAGCGCAGGGTCACTTTTTTGTTTATGTTACACAGATAAATATGAAATCTTCTCTCTTAAATACAAGTACACATTACATTGCTTATAATGGAAATCAGATAAGAACGTTAGTCCATATACTGATTCTTTGATCAGTCAATGGTAGAGGATGTGATTTAAATAGCATTCTTCCTCTGAGTAGTCCAGGTATTTATGATCCCAGAAGGACTGTCGTAAACATTAATTCACAATGTGATAATGTGACAGAAACTCTCTGTCTCTATTCAGCCCATAAGTCAAAGAATCAAATTGTAGCATTAATTTTACCTCCCATAATTTTCTGTCCTTCTGTGTGCGAAATTGTCCCATCAGTACAGTCAGTCTAATGTCCCTGAAATTGTGTCCATGTTGGCAAAAATGTTCTCCCACTGGTGTCTATGTCTTTTTTGTTGTTAATGTTGGATCTGTGGGAATTAAACCTCTTATGTAATCACTGTCCCGTTCCCCCCACTTAAAGAGCTGTTGGGCATTTTGCACTCATGATGAGATATATTACATTGGATGATTTGCAGGTGAAATTACCATTGCTCTTATGGTGTAACTGGGTGTTTGGTATGGGTATCTTGTCTGTGGTGTAAATGTGTGCACAGGTTTTACACCTACTTTGTAGGCAGGGTAATGTGCCATTTTTTGTATTTTTGTTCAGGGCACTACTTACTATCAGTTGTTTTAAGTTGGGAGGCTGTCTGAAGGCGAGTAAGGGAGACTGTGGAAATATGTTCTTAAGTCTTTTATCTGTATGTAAGGTTGCATGAAGTTCTCTTGATATTTTGCGCAGAGCTTCAACCTGGGGGTGGTAAGTCACAATAGACATTAACTTCCTAGACACGACTATTAGTATACAGAACAACTCCATCCACACATCCCTGTACCGTAAACAAACAGACAGACCATCCTACCTGAAAAATGATAGCTTTCACCCAAAACACACAAAGAACTCCATCATACACAGCCAGGCCATCAGATACAATCGCATCTGTTCTGACATGGAGACTTTATAAAACAGGGTTACAGTGCAAGGATTATTGACAGTCAGATACAGAAAGCTACTCAAAACCAAGAAAAGATCTATTGAGGTACAAAGAACAGCATAAGGGAAACCGTGTGCCACTTGTTGTCACTTACCACCCCCAGGTTGAAGCTCTGTGCAAAATATCAAGAGAACTTCAAGCAACCTTACATACAGATAAAAGACCTAAGAACATATTCCCACAGATTTGAGATTATAGGCAAATAAAGGTGAATTGAAGCTTAGTTTAGGGAGTCTTCTAGGTAGGACATTTTTTCTCTGTATTAGGGTAGTTTGGGGGCACTCTGAGGAAGGAGAAGGGAAGAAGGAGGATGACCTCAAATACCCCAAATTTCTGTGTGACTGACTGGCAAGATACAGGCAGCTCGGGTCCAAATTGCTTGTTGATTTTGCTTTTATTATCTCTGTGCTGGGGAAGTCTGGGGAAAGAAGTTGTTGATTTTGTTTTTTAGTTATAATTTTTTTAATGACTGTGATAAGACAAATTAAAATAAATAAAGTTAAAAAATAAAATAAAAAATAGAACATTAATAGATAAATAATTAAACAAATAAATATATTAGGTGACAGACAGCTGACTGGGGGCCTGATGTGAGCTCTGAGACTGAGGCAGATTTCATAGACAGCAGATGACGTTGAACATTTTGTTGAGGGCTAAGGCAAGACCTCACACTCCATCAGCTGTGTATTGTAGAGAGTAAAAACACACAGTATTTTAGTAATGTCAGGCAAACACACAAGAGGCAGGGGAAGGGGTAAACATAGAATTTGATATCAGATAAGAACCATTCGGCCCATGTAGTCTGCCCATTTTCCTACTGTAAAAACCTCAAACCTTATTTGGTCCTTGGTCTTGTCTTATGTTCAGGACAGCCTTATGCCTATTCCATGCATGCTTAAATTCTGTCACTTTATTAACTTCTACCACTTCTGCTGATAAGCTATTCCACTTATCTACTACCCTCTCAGTGAAATAAAATTTTCTTACATTACATCTAAACCTATGTCCCTCTTGTTTTGGACTATGGCCTCTTGTCATAACAGTTTTACTCCTTAATGCATTTGAATCTTTCTATCATATTCCCTCTCTCTCTTCTCTCCTCCAAGCTATACATGTTAAGATCCTTTAGTCTGTTCTGATAATTATTTTCCTGTAAACCAGTCACCATTTTATTAGCCCTCCTTTGAATTTTCTCTAGATTATCTATATCCTTCTGGAGATGGGGTATCCAGCACTGTACACAATACTCTAGGTGAGGTCTAACTAGAGATCTATAGAGTGGCATGACCACTTCCCTTTTTCTGCAGTGGAGCAGTGCAGGGACGTGGGAGTAAAGTGGTAGTTCAAAAACTGCAATGCATGCAATAAATTATGATTAGCTATTTTCTCCTGGGGTAGATGCAGTTTGTCAAGGTCCCTCCAATCACACCACACCAGTCCCACACCCCCACTATAATATACATTTGCCACATTGTAGGTTGTACTTTATTTATTTTTTTTATCACTTGACATCATCATGAATATATGCCAGTGTCAATTTAACAAATTTTTCAAGGTATATGTTGCTGTAGGACTCACAAATTTGGACTTTCAGCTACTTATTTCTCCACTACAGCCTTCAGAAATGGTAATTTTGTGCTGAGAAATGTTGATCCATAGGAAACAAGGGGAGAAATATGTGTTATAATAGGATAATGTGTTAGAATAGGTGAGGAATTTGCTTGAATAGGTGAAAAATTGAACATTTTGCACTGGAGAAAAGGAGAAAACTTATGTTTTTTCATAAAAAGGAGAAAACTCTTGTTTTTTCATAAAAGTAATACGGGAATTTTTTCTAAATTTTTGCCATATTAACCAAAAGCTAATAACATCTGAGTATCAGGTAGCAGAAGTGGACAAAAGCAAACTTGACAGGAAAACCCATGTTACATGCACTATTATCATCAGCAGCATTGAGTATGAGGAAGGAGGAGGAGATTGAGGAATTGGAAGGGTTGCTTCCATCTACCACTGTTGGAACTTCTGCTATAACCACTGATTAATGTTTGACAATAATCTGAGGGCTTAAAATAGACACAAAAATGATTCAAATAATTGGTCTAGCTTTTAGCACTATGATTCATGATAACATACACATCAATCGCACTATATCAGTCCACCATCACAATACACATATGCCACATTCAGTTTAATTTCAAACCAAATTGTTTAATTTTTTTAAAAATTATCTCCTTGAAATAATGGTTAGCAAGCAGGCTTAAAAAAAGAAAAACCTGAAATGTACTTCTTTTGAAGGCTTACAAAAATCAAATATTCTAAATGTTAAAGCAAGGCTAGGCTTGAAAAACATTGTGTGCTTCAAACAAGGCTTGTTTATAATTATTTTATCTTCAAGCATGCCAAAAACAAGCTCTGAGAAAAATGTGTTTGTAGGCCTCAGGCTAGCAAAAAGTAAGTCTTGAGAAAAAATTGTTTGCAGGCATCAGGCTTGCCAAAAACAAGCCCTGAGAAAAGTGTGTTTGTAGTCCACAGACTTCCCATAAACAAAACCTGAGAACATTTTGTTTGCAGGCCTCAGGCTTGCAGAAGACAAGCTCTGACATTTTTTATACCCTACTAACCTAGTTCCAGATGTGCTAGGTAGTGGTGGCAAATGCCACTTGTGGCATTCTGGCTTTTGCTGCTGCTGTTATTGCTGCCTCGGAGTAATCTAAACAGCAGGAGGATCAGGAACCTGGATGGGACTGGAATCATCAGCACTGATATACGACAGGCAGTGACATGATGATGCTTCTTTCTGCCATGAGCCCTAATGTTGTGGGGCAGCAGCAACACCACAATAAGCCCTCATGCCACTTCAGGTACATTACATATAGAGAAAAGATGTTAGCCTGTTATGCTGCTTCTCCTGCACCTCCTCATAAAGGCAGATGTGCCAAGGTATGTCCCCTATTTTACCTGTTTCACTACCTTATCACACATAGTGCACAATGCAGTGACTTATGACTGCACTGTGCCTGCCCAAGGGGAAAAATATTCCCACAACCAGGATTTCAGTCA
Organism: Rhinophrynus dorsalis; assembly: GCA_037306005.1. Lineage (NCBI taxonomy): Eukaryota > Metazoa > Chordata > Amphibia > Anura > Rhinophrynidae > Rhinophrynus > Rhinophrynus dorsalis. The sequence continues at coordinate 303,891,646 of CM074720.1, read as the reverse complement.
GGGAGATGTGGGAAAAAAACATCCTTCTTCTTCTCCAGAATCATCTTAACTTCCTGAATAAGGATATGCTGTTGCTACCTCAGTATTAACACTAGAGCTATGACCAGGAATACTGGTTGCAAGTGGGACTTTCCAAATTCCATATCACTATTTGAAGAACCCATGGTGACTACATTTGTCTGTGGCACACTATCCTGCTCATCATCATCCTGTTGCTGCTGTGACAGATGAATGTCTGTCTCTGATAACTCAGCAGCAGGGATTACACCAGCAGCAAACTCCTGAATGTTACTTCTAGTGGTGGCGGCGATGCCATCTCTATTTGTATCTCTTTCTTCCATTAATTATTTATTTCCTAAAAAAACATTGTCATACTTGCCTCCAGTCCAACTACTCCCACAATCACTCTCACTCTCATTTCCACCAGTCTCTTGCTGCTCTTTGACACTGGTTGAGGATAACAAGTGTGACTGAGGGTCCCCTTCTTTTCTCTTGCCATCCCCTCAGAAGAACAGAAGATGGTGCACTGGTAGTAGTAGCAGCAGGCACATGCAGCTAACATGTGCTACTTCTCATACTGCTATCCAGTTCTTCCTTCTTCAATATACTTTCCCAGATGGACAATGCCAGCGTGGGATTTTGAATCATTGGGCCAGGAGAATGAGTGCTCCCTTGACCACTGCTACTGCAGTGCTTACTTTCTGTCTTTATCTGTAGAATCAGGGTCTATCAAGATTCATCTACTGGTCACAGAACTAGCCAAATGTTAATTTAATTTTAATTAAATTTAAATTTTATGTTTTTTTCTCTTTCCTTCTCTCTGCCTGCTTCCATTTTCTTTTGTCATAAACTACACCACGTTGCATGGTGGGGGTTTCTGGGGTTTTTGTAGTATGGAGGCAGAAAGTTTTACTTCCATTGTAAATAAATTAAATAAAAATTCTATGGGGATTTTTTTTGTGAAAATTTCAGCTGGAATAAAATGGGACTTTTCACTCATCCCTACCTCCAGGTACATTTCTAAAAATATAAAATTGTAAATTTAGGAAAATCCTATTCAGTTTTGACCATTCTGATAGTTGCATATGTGAGTTTCCCTCTTTCCATGCTTATAACTTATACTCCCAACTGCTATGAAAAATATCCCTGAAGTAAAATTGTTATTTTGAAGTCTCAGTGCCTTTAAAATTGCATTTATATTGATAAATATACCGCATAATGTTACTGTAGAAGTTACAGCTAATGGTTGTTCTGTTCATCTTAACATATATTATATATTACAGTCTACAGTCCATTTTAATTCATCCTTTGTGAGAATCACATTATCTATAAAACTGTTTAATGGAGTCAAGTTACTCCTAAACCTCAGTGAACTGTTTGCAATGCTAAAATGACAATCACTGGAGAAGCATTAGAAAACATTTGTAAATCTTACAGAAAAATCAAGGGTTCAATTAAGGTAGTATAGAAGGAATCATTTCAGCATCTTCCCAAAGACAACAGAAAAATTGTCCTTCAGAAACGTGCTTTATTGTTCATCAGAGAAGTAACGAACAATGAATTATAACAGTTTCATAAGCAACATTCCTTCCTGTTAGTAATGTTATGCATTATTAATAAGAACTATTTTTAAAAATGAATAAACTGTTTGAAAAGCATTAACATAGTCTATTGGTTATGATTGACACTGACTTCCCTTTCATTTTGCTTCTGGCAAGAGACATCTCTGCAGAATGATGTGCATCTGGACATTACTAATATTATTCTTGTTATTCATGCTGGCCAGCAGTGATATGGAAATTTACCCATATTATATTTGGAAGCTGAAATAACAGGTTTGTTTAGTGTGATCAGTCAGAAATTTTTATTAATGGTGAACTATGAAATTGTGTGTTTACTGTATTTTATTTAGGTTAATATTTATGAGTCTAAAAATGTATGTGTGAAGAATTATAATATATGTGCATTAAATAATATTTATTATGAGTGAGTGAAAGTCCCATTGTGTTCCTGCGAAAATATTGACAAAAACCAAGTGGTTATCTGCTTTTTCATGGGAAAATCCACTTTAAATAAAGCCCTTAAAATCTTCACTGTTTTTGACCATTGCCAAAAAGTGTTCGCAATTTTTTTTAATGGCTACAAACTTTTTGCTCCTTTGCTTACATGTACTTTGTGCTTTCATAACTTTTGCAGGAAGCAAAACACAATACAAGAAGCTAGAGAGAGAGAGGGGGGGGTGCTAGGCTGTTGTGTAGTGATTTATTTAGTGAAATTGAGGCAGGAGAGGCTCATAGTGTGTGCTATCATTATGAGCACCTGGAATACAAAGATAAGGAGCTGGAAGGACCGTTATGTGTCCAGGAAGTCTGAAGAGGAGGAGGAAGTGACCATTATCAGCCTTGAAGGGTCTGGATGCCTTGATTCCCCAGACTAACGTTGGCCAGCCTTCCTACATCACCCCTAGGGATCTTGGGGAAAATAGTGTCACAGGCATAGGAAGAAGATGGTAGCAGTGAGAGCAGGAGAGGTCAGCTTCCTTTGCCTGCTGCTAGTGCTGTCAGAGTGCCTTGTGATTCTCAGGAGGGGTGATGAGGAGGAGATGATGGTAAGTGTTACAGTCAGGACCCTAAGTCACACTTGCCATTCCCAAGCAGTGCCACTACTACTACTAAGATCCATCAGCTAGAGACTTAGAGTGTTGGGTGTGAGGGAGGGGGGTATGGTGATGTAGATTCAGAAACTGAAATCTATGTTGTTACTGTTAGTGAAGCAGGTGGTGGGACTAGTGTGACCATAGTAGATCCTCCTGCTAATGCATAGGTGGAAGGGGAGGTGATACAGAGCATCCCCTGACCCTGCAATTACCCTTACCCCCAGCACTGTCCCTCTGGGACATGATACTGAGGAAGGCAGAACTGGTACCTAGCAGCAGTAATACCACCATCAGCACAGATCAGCTGTCTATGTCTACTGTTAGTGCTGACAGTCTTCCTTCCTCACCTCAAGAGATGTGTGACAGTAGGGTACCCTCTGTCACATTCATCATCACCTCCAACCAGTGAGACTCTAATAGAGCTGCAAAAGCAAGGAGGTACTGATGTAGGTGATAATGATGAGTGTGATGGTAGAGCAGCTGGAGTGGAAGAGACATTAATGTCCTTTATATCCCAAACTGAGAAGGAATGGGAGACAGAAATACAAATGGGGAATGACATCACCACCACCATCAGCTGTGAGATTGCAGAATTTGCGGCGTTTGCTGCTGCTGTAATTCCTGATGCTGCTGAGTTGCAAGGGCAGCAGGATGATAAGGAGCAGGCTAGTGTGCCACAGACCACCATGGACACAATGAGAATGGGATCCAGCAGCAGGGATGTGGGACAATACAGGTTCACCTGACAGAAGCAATACTCCTGGTCCTACTTATAGCGCTGATTCTGAGGCAACAGCAGCATCATCCTCTTACCCAGCCAGTGAAGGGGAATGTGGAAGAGAAAAGGAAAGAGGCCATTTCTCTACCTTTCATCTCCCCCATGAGGTCCTGGCTGTGGTTCTCTTGGGGCAGGCACAGTGCCTTCATCAATGACGGGACTGTGCACATTTTGGGGCATATCAGTGAAAAGGGGAAAGGATGGAGCTCTTAATTTTAAAAAAGTTAACTTCAAATTATTAAGGGCTTCAATGCAACACATACACTGGGATATATTATTTAAAGACAAAAATACTGAGGATAAATGGTCATAATTCAAATTTAAGTTGTGGAAATGTACCCAACAGTATATACCAATGAGGAACAAATGCAAAAGAAGTAAGTCACAGCCAATGTGGTTAAGTGATCATGTAAAGGAGAAAATGGCAAAGAAAAAAAAGCATTCAAACTATTTAAGTCTGCAGGAACTGAACATTCTTTCTTAAAATACAGGGAGTGCAACAAAGATTGCAAAAAGGCAATTAGGGTAGCAAAAATAAAAAATTAAACTCGAACTGCAAGGGAAAGTAAGACCAATCCAAAAAAGTTTTTCAAATATATAAATAGCAAAAAACTTAAGAGGGAGTGTATTGGACCATTCAAAAATGAGATGGGTGGCAACATGATTTTGTTGATGTGTTCAAAGCTTTTCGACATTTTGATATAGACACACAAACCAAATGCACTAAAATCTAGGGATGCAAGGGGAGGGGAAGAGAAGGTCCCAATTAGCATACAAGATTGTCAAAGAGCTGTTGAACTGTAAGGAATGCTCTCCCTCACATATCACAAGCAATATGACAATCCTGGAGTCTGAGAGCATTCTTTCTGCTTCCCCACTTGGCAATTAACATGTCCTTGTGGTTTGGTATATATTGGAAAAACCCTGAGACAACTGGGTGTTAAAAATCTGGAATATGTGGAAGATACATTATACAACAGAGCAGAGTAGATAGTCCTATTGTTAAACATTTTCTGGAGAAGCATGAAGGCTCTCCAAGGGGTCTTTCTATTAAGGGTATTTTTCAATTAAATAAAACTTTGAGAGGAGTAGATAAAGATAGAGAGTTGTTACAGAATAAATCCAAATGGATTTATAGATTAGGGGCTCTAGTACCAAAAGGGTTAAATGAAGAGAGAAAATTCAGTATGTTAGAGTTAGAGCTCAATATATCCTTGGTTATATAGAGGAATTAATTATGGCTTATAATTTGTTTTGATATCCATAAAATGAGTATTATCTTTAGGAATGTCAATATGAATAATTGTTTATCCGATTGGTTAGAGACATGATGGCCAGGAGGGAGAATTCTTGATAAATATGTGGTTAACCTTATGAATATTTGAGGCCAGTTTATCTCTCTAACTCATGGATTTGTATACTCCATTTGGTACATAAGGGGTTAAAATGATGGATCAACGACTGGCAGTCATTTTCTTGTAGCTTATGTAGATCATATATTGCAATTATGAACTGATTTGTTGAAATCATCTAGACAATTTCCGTTCCCAGAGTTTTAATTGTGGAAACTTAATTTAGCTGCTATACCTTGATGAACCCCAGAATGCAGCGGCAAAATGCATAGGTGTGGGTTCACCCATTCATGTGTTATACCGGCACACTGTATGGAGATACAAGTCATTTGACCTAAGCATTCTGATGGACTGGACTATGATTTGAGGACACAGGACAGAAGCCTATGAATGTCACCTTGGCTTGAAATTTTACCAGAAATCTTGTTTTGATTGTTTTACACAGAGACCCCGGTGACTACAGATAATGGTGAGATCTTTCCAATGTATTAGATTTAAGTATGAAGAGTGTGTGTGGGCTGCTCTTTATGCCGATGGTTGAATGCTGACATATACTAAATATCAGCCACATCGTGGACTTCATTTAACTCACTTGTCCATTAAGTGTCCTCTCATCTCATTTGTGGATATGACTGTATATCATGTCTTTCCTTGGTGTGGATTGTTTTGGACTTAGAATTATCTAACTTTGATTCATCTAATTCATTGATATATCCACATATTGTTACTAATCTTCATCAAGTCACAGTGCTGTTGCTCTTACATCTTTCATCTAATTTTAATCATTGACTGTATATTACAACATGGGGTAGATATGATCTAACATCATTTATATCTCCAACATTGTTACTATTTTTCAATGTTTTGCCGGGGTACACTATTACCTAAGGATAGGTATTTTTGCAGATTATTGAGACCAGTTTAGGTATATTAGTTAATGTATGGGTGTTTTTTAGATTTTAACTACAATGTTGTGAATTGTATGGGTTCGTATGAAGGGATGGAGCTACGTTTCTCTTTAGGTTGCCTCCATGTGGGGGTATTATAATCAATACATTTATTTTGTTACTTTTGTAAATTGATTTTGATATATTTATTTTGTTTAATTATTTAGGATTATTTGAGCCTGTTTATGATCTACTTTTCTTTCTTCCTTTTGAATTTATATATTTGGATCAGATGGCACCCCATGTGTGAAATACAAGAGTATTATCCTTAGTTCAGTTTAAGTGGTGTGCTTTTACCATCCTTATTTTATACTAGTAAGGAAATGGAAAAGATACTTTCAGCACTACAAGTAGCATCACTCCCTTAACCCTTTGAGTGCCATAGTGTTAAAAGAGTACATGAAGCACTACACAATTATGTCAGAGACTTTGTCCTGGGGGACCATACAGGGTTAATTCTAATTGTAGGAAATTAGCTGAAATTCTGTTTAAAATGTGTTCAAATTACATCATATGTGAACAATGAGCCATTAGTCCAAGGTAGGGAGTAAAAATAACAATGTCAGTTTAATGGCAGATGGATAGTCAGTTGGAACCAAGGTGGCTGAGAGAGACGGACTCCCTTATGTGTAGGACATAGCAAAATGACATATTTATAAGGTTTTTGATAACCCTTTTGACCTTTCTCAGTCTTGACGAAAGCCACATGATCTGACATAAAACTGATTATAGGTAAAATTCTAAAGTAGAGTAAGAGCTCCACCCAGAGTCTTGAGAGCATTATGACTGGGATTATCCGCATTCCTTGAATAATTAGAGATATATTAATATCCAATCAGGGCAGACCGGTGATGTCACAGTATAATGAGATGGCTCTTTGTCCAATCATTGGAAAAAGGTGGGGATAACTGATAAGGCAAAAATTGCAAATATAATCCCCAATTACTCTTAGTTAAGGGTCTTTTTTGACTTCCTAAAAGAGGGTCTTTGACTCAACTTAACTGGCTGAAACAGAAAAGGTGACTTCCTGAAGGCTTTGCTGATCCTGCCATCTCACAGAGAAATACTAAGAAACTTGGATTGGTAACTATATCATTTATTCATTTAGATTCATTTAATCCAGAATTTTATATTTTTTCTTCTGTTTGAAGAACTTAGTTTTAAATTGTCTTAAGTGGACTGGCCAACCATTTGGGATAATTTATAATAAGCTAGATTTAGCTATTAAATTCTGGAAATAATAGAATCTATATATAATTATTGGGAAATGTTATAAATTGCCAATCAGTGTAATACAGTATATAGCGTGGGTTATTTATATTAGCTAATATTAATCTTGGTATTCCTAGAGTAATATTTTGTGGTTCTGGGAAGATTATAATAGTTAATATTTGATACAGGGTATTCTTTGAATCCAGCTATTAACCCTTTAACCGCTATTTGTCTGCTGTTAGTGGTGTTTTCTTTGGAATTCTCTGTGTATGTGCCAGGCTTATATTTTGTAATTTGAAAGTATTATCTCAATAGACAAAATAACTGCTGGGTGTGGCATCTGTTTAAACGTGTGTATTAACCCTTGGAGTGCCTATAGGTTTTACATATAGGTTGCTGTAGTCAAAATTATGATAAATGTGCATGAAGTAATTCTAAGTAGATTATTTGTGTGATTTGGTTTGACTATATTAATTGCAATTTATGTATTTTATTCAGAGGTATTCAATATTGAATTCAGTAGATAATTAAATTATAGTGATTTAAATCTGGGATTCTATTCCAGTTATTCCCTAAATTTAATTATTATTTATATATGATACAAGGAATTGTTAGAGGAATTATTTAATTCATCTCACAAAACCCCTTACATCATCATTGGCATAGTCTATACAGTTTCCGGGGCAGAGGTATTAAGAGACCCTGCAACCAACTGTATTATATTAATTGTAACAATCAATTAACCTATTCTATGCTGCTGAATGCAATTATTGTTATTATACCTCTGGATATACCTATAGGTGGTTAACCCTTGCACCGCTGGTAATCTTTATGATAAATAGTGTGGTTTGATTTTGTATACCTATTAGTATTGCTAATCACTTATATAGTTCATTGTTGCTGATATTTATATATACATTGTATTTTAATAAAATAGATATATTTTTGCACAAATATGAAGGATTGATTCTTGTGATCAATTCGTTACTGTGAAGTAGCGTGTCAATACATATTAAAGATAAAGTTCTCGAATTATTTAATATTGTCATTTGCCTATTTAAGTGAAGAAATCCAACCTGAGTGGTTCTCTGTTTAACCCTTTGGATACCTTCATATAAATAGCCCGACAGATTTTTGGAGGTCCCACCGAGATCTTTATATAGGATTGACACATTTGTCAAATAATTTTATTGACAGATATATTACACAGTAACATATTTGTGCATAAACATGTCTCAGGCAACTTCTTCAGTGTCTGATCCAATGGAACAGAGACCAGAAGAAGACATGAAATGGGCTGTAGAAGGGAGGTTAATTTATGCCATCCATTCTCGCCTCAAAATTAAGAGTGATGCCCAACAATGGTGCAGTGACATTGAACTACGAGTGATATCCCAATTTGATAAAATGTGGCAGCCTGATAGCTTCTATTATCAAGCATTGAATAGGTGTATAGATCAAACTAAGGCAAAGGATTTGCACACCCAGATTTTATTAATTGTGCCTGAATTGTTAACTATTATAGGCTTCCAGAGAAACAAATTGGAGGCTTATAAAAAGGTTGTAGAACCACTAAAACAGGCACTAAAGGATCAGACTGAAAAGATTACTGAGTTAGAGGAAGAGGTGCGTAAGTTTGTCAAAATTGCAAACTCACAAGAAGAGCATATTGAGAATCTCCAGCGCCAGGTAAATGGGCTAGAGAGCAGGTGTAAAACAGCTATTGAGGAAATGTGGTCTACAAAAGCACATAATACTGCCCTTAATGCTAAAATGTGTGATCTACAAGGTGAGGTATACATTTTGCAAGAACACATTAGGCAACTCCAATCCCATTTAGACAAGCGGGTTCAGGAGAATATAGAATTGCGAGAGCAACTGTTGGTATATCAGGCCAGTGATAATGCCCCTAAAGGGGATAAATCACTGGATCTAGATATGTTTAATGTCTTGTCCAGCCAGATCCAGGAATTGTCAGAAAGAATGCAGGCCCTTACTGCTTCTGATTCTGACCATACCCCCTCTGAGATGGGACAGGATATTAGCCCTGACAAGGTAGTTCAGGCCCAACCAGCTATATCTAGTAGTCATCAGGATTACTCACCTGGGAAGGAGGGGGATGTTAGTCCTCAGAAGTCACACTTCTTGCTGAAGTGTGATGATGAGGGTAACATCCCAGAGAAAGCCACACACCCTGCACCACGGAGTCTTTTGACAGGCCACAGATTACCCTCTAACAGGGAGTCAATGTTCAAACCTCACAGAAGGCCAATGCCCACATTAAGTAGGTTTGAACCGGTGGAACAGTCACCTTTAGTTGAAGGAACTAAGATAATAAGATTTCTGAGGGATACCGTGCCAGTTTTCCACAGAAAATCTAAAATATCCATAGTGAGTCATTTAGACCGTTATACTGAGACACTTGCATCTCTAGGCCTTGATTCTGACCGTCATAAAATGGATTATGTGCCTTGGGTTTTTGATGTTTCAGAGAATTTCTTTTTCAGTTCTTTAGCTGAGATGGGTATCACTACCTGGGAGGAAACAGTGGAACAGATAATCCTAGCGTTTGGTCCTTATAAAACTCGCCATGAGGCTAAATGTGCTATATATGCACTAAAATGCAGGCCAGACCAGGACCCCAGGCAATTCTTGTCAGAGCTTAAATGTGCATATATCCTTGCAGATAGGGACGCAGATTTTCATTCATATGAGTTCAGGGAACTGTTCTTTAATGTCTCAATGTCCACAAAAAAAATCGCTTTCACAAAGTAACTGCAACTTTATAAAAACATTGTAGCTTTATTCTCAAAACTTGTTAAAAAATGAGTACCTTCACAACATCCCAAATCTTATGACCACAAAGGAGAGACTTATGAGGAGTGTAACTCAGACCAGCAGGTGTATATTCCCAGTCTCACTACAGATCAACGCGTTTCGCGCTTAGCGCGCTTATTCATGACCCAAGGTTATCTCAGTATCCATCCGAACTTTTAAACAAGTGGCCTGCCAATAGCCTTAATTGGCCGTCAATAGTGATCTATGATTGGACTCTCTATCCCGCTAAACAGCAGTCTACACCCAGGAGGGTTAACCCTTTCTTGCATAATATGAGCTCTATGTACCTTGTTTAAAATAAAACAATCTAATTTACCGTTCCTTCCCCTTCAAAGTTCAATGAACTAACAAAAGTTAACGTTCATTATAAGTACACAAGAGCAAAAGGTCTTAAAATTTATATAACAAAAAAAGGGAAACTCTCCGTTAATGGACTACAAAAATGTTCGCGGGGGAGTAGTTCAATCTACAAACATCATTCTCTATCACAGGCTAAGTGCATAAGATCCGGAGAGACCTAGAGATCACAGTTACCTAAGAATAAATATAAAAAATTAAATGTAAATATAAATTTAAAACCTGAGACCGAGAAAAAAGAAGAAAAATATTACTGCGAGTTAGAGTGGACACTTAACAAATGATGTCACCATAAAAATTAACAACAAATAAAATGGAATAATAATTCAAACCTTCACATAAAATGGACACATCTATTTAATTATCCCCTAAATGAAACCCTAACGTTCTTTTTAGGGTCTTTTCCAACGGGTTTATGCTTCATGTGATAATGAGATAATTTAAACAAAAAACACAAGTGTCTATTATCCTCTAGCAATTAAAGAAAAGAGGGAAGAGAAAACAGAAGAAAAAGGGAACCCACTAAAAACCATCCCTTTTAATATACTTATCATGTGGATTATCTCCAAGTCTACTATCAAAAATAGCAAGTCACATCATATTCCCTATTAAGACCATTAGGGTATCTAGTTCGTAACTCAAAGATCCAGAAGACTTCTCTTCTAGATAACTTATCATCCAGACATCCCTTACGTGGTCCTAAAGTGACTCGTTCAATACCCTGTAATTTAAACTTGGAGTTACCACATTTATCAGTTTTAAAATGGGAAGATATTACTGAACGAAACTCCACATTTCTTATGTCACTGAGATGCTCATTCATTCTCTCTCTCATAGTTCTTGTGGTTTTACCCACATATTGCATCTTACAGCTTTTACAAGTTAAGAGATAGATGACATCCCTAGTGACACAATTAGTGTAGCTCTTCATCTGATAGGTTTTACCAGTGACTGTAGAACAGAAAGTTTTGGATACATCTACTAGTTTACAACAACCACATCTTGAGCTACCGCACATATAGGTACCCTTTGTATCTAACCAACCAGTTTTTGTATTTGTTGGAAGGAGGCTAGGTGAAACTTGTGTGGCTATAGTAGGGGCTTTACGGGCAACAAATTTAAACCCATTATCCAAAATCTTATGTAGCCCTAGATCTGCATACAAAATGGGGATATGTTTTTTGACAATTCTTTTAATTTTGTCAAACTCTAAACTATAAGAAGTAGAAAAATATATCCTTCTTGAAGAGACCGTTTCAACCTTATCTCCTATTCCATTCGATGACATTTCCACAGATGGCTTATATTCTAAGAGATTTGATCTCCTTTGAGATCTAGCACGTGTCAAAGCCCTGTCCAATGTCCAACGTGGGTAACCCCTCTGAAGGAACCGGTGGTACAGCTCCCCCGCTCTTCGTTCAAATATTAAATCTGTTGAACAAATTCGTCGCAATCTGAGGAACTGCCCCACCGGAATACCTAAGATAGTATGTCGAGGATGACAGCTATTAGCTCTAAGCAGGGTATTCCCAGCTGTTGGTTTGCGAAAAACATCGACTACAATATCTCCAGACTGAATGTCCCCCCACAGGGACAAATCCAAAAAGGAAATGGTGTTTATCGCCATCTCGGAGGTAAAGGTTAAATTCAAATTATTATCATTGAGATATAGAACAAATTCCTGAACTCTCTCTATAGAGCCTTTCCAGATAAACAACAAATCGTCTATGAATCGTCTATACCACACTATCTCATTCCTGTAAGGGTTCATCTCTCCAAAGACGCGAGACTCCTCCCACCAACCCATAAATAGGTTGGCATAAGTGGGGGCAAACTTTGCCCCCATCGAAGTCCCGCGCCTCTGGAGAAAAAATGAACCACTAAACATAAAGAAATTATGCGTAAGCAGGTATTCAATAGATGACAAAATGAATTCAACCAACTCATCCGAGTATTGGCTATATTTCACCAAATGGTACTCTATAGCTTTAAGCCCTAGATGATGCGGAATACATGAATATAAGGACTTAACATCACAACTTATCCAAACATAACCTTCAGACCACCTAATCACCCCAAGATCCTGCATAACTTGTGTGCTGTCCTTGAGGTAACTGGGAAGTCTGGACACCAAATCTTGTAGCAAATTGTCTACCCATTCTCCCAACATTTCATTCAAAGATAATGAGGAATGAGATAGTGTGGTATAGACGATTCATAGACGATTTGTTGTTTATCTGGAAAGGCTCTATAGAGAGAGTTCAGGAATTTGTTCTATATCTCAATGATAATAATTTGAATTTAACCTTTACCTCCGAGATGGCGATAAACACCATTTCCTTTTTGGATTTGTCCCTGTGGGGGGACATTCAGTCTGGAGATATTGTAGTCGATGTTTTTCGCAAACCAACAGCTGGGAATACCCTGCTTAGAGCTAATAGCTGTCATCCTCGACATACTATCTTAGGTATTCCGGTGGGGCAGTTCCTCAGATTGCGACGAATTTGTTCAACAGATTTAATATTTGAACGAAGAGCGGGGGAGCTGTACCACCGGTTCCTTCAGAGGGGTTACCCACGTTGGACATTGGACAGGGCTTTGACACGTGCTAGATCTCAAAGGAGATCAAATCTCTTAGAATATAAGCCATCTGTGGAAATGTCATCGAATGGAATAGGAGATAAGGTTGAAACGGTCTCTTCAAGAAGGATATATTTTTCTACTTCTTATAGTTTAGAGTTTGACAAAATTAAAAGAATTGTCAAAAAACATATCCCCATTTTGTATGCAGATCTAGGGCTACATAAGATTTTGGATAATGGGTTTAAATTTGTTGCCCGTAAAGCCCCTACTATAGCCACACAAGTTTCACCTAGCCTCCTTCCAACAAATACAAAAACTGGTTGGTTAGATACAAAGGGTACCTATATGTGCGGTAGCTCAAGATGTGGTTGTTGTAAACTAGTAGATGTATCCAAAACTTTCTGTTCTACAGTCACTGGTAAAACCTATCAGATGAAGAGCTACACTAATTGTGTCACTAGGGATGTCATCTATCTCTTAACTTGTAAAAGCTGTAAGATGCAATATGTGGGTAAAACCACAAGAACTATGAGAGAGAGAATGAATGAGCATCTCAGTGACATAAGAAATGTGGAGTTTCGTTCAGTAATATCTTCCCATTTTAAAACTGATAAATGTGGTAACTCCAAGTTTAAATTACAGGGTATTGAACGAGTCACTTTAGGACCACGTAAGGGATGTCTGGATGATAAGTTATCTAGAAGAGAAGTCTTCTGGATCTTTGAGTTACGAACTAGATACCCTAATGGTCTTAATAGGGAATATGATGTGACTTGCTATTTTTGATAGTAGACTTGGAGATAATCCACATGATAAGTATATTAAAAGGGATGGTTTTTAGTGGGTTCCCTTTTTCTTCTGTTTTCTCTTCCCTCTTTTCTTTAATTGCTAGAGGATAATAGACACTTGTGTTTTTTGTTTAAATTATCTCATTATCACATGAAGCATAAACCCGTTGGAAAAGACCCTAAAAAGAACGTTAGGGTTTCATTTAGGGGATAATTAAATAGATGTGTCCATTTTATGTGAAGGTTTGAATTATTATTCCATTTTATTTGTTGTTAATTTTTATGGTGACATCATTTGTTAAGTGTCCACTCTAACTCGCAGTAATATTTTTCTTCTTTTTTCTCGGTCTCAGGTTTTAAATTTATATTTACATTTAATTTTTTATATTTATTCTTAGGTAACTGTGATCTCTAGGTCTCTCCGGATCTTATGCACTTAGCCTGTGATAGAGAATGATGTTTGTAGATTGAACTACTCCCCCGCGAACATTTTTGTAGTCCATTAACGGAGAGTTTCCCTTTTTTTGTTATATAAATTTTAAGACCTTTTGCTCTTGTGTACTTATAATGAACGTTAACTTTTGTTAGTTCATTGAACTTTGAAGGGGAAGGAACGGTAAATTAGATTGTTTTATTTTAAACAAGGTACATAGAGCTCATATTATGCAAGAAAGGGTTAACCCTCCTGGGTGTAGACTGCTGTTTAGCGGGATAGAGAGTCCAATCATAGATCACTATTGACGGCCAATTAAGGCTATTGGCAGGCCACTTGTTTAAAAGTTCGGATGGATACTGAGATAACCTTGGGTCATGAATAAGCGCGCTAAGCGCGAAACGCGTTGATCTGTAGTGAGACTGGGAATATACACCTGCTGGTCTGAGTTACACTCCTCATAAGTCTCTCCTTTGTGGTCATAAGATTTGGGATGTTGTGAAGGTACTCATTTTTTAACAAGTTTTGAGAATAAAGCTACAATGTTTTTATAAAGTTGCAGTTACTTTGTGAAAGCGATTTTTTTTGTGGACATTGAGAATTTAAACGAGGGTTTATTGGAGAACACCCTTATCGCTTAGTTCTGCACTAAACAATTCCCTGATCCAGATATATGAAGTTGTATTTTGATCTAAACAGCATTCCAAGGGTCAATTGTGCTATTTAGCTACCTAGGTCTTCAAATGATAGATGTTTTTGAGCCACCAAGTCTATCATAGTTTTTTAACTGTTCTTTAATGCTCTGCCTAGATACATGAAAACTAATCTAGCTAGGGATTATTCACCCCTATTATCACTAGATTGGTTACTCACTCAAGCTATGAAGCTGTATAATGCCCAGCAGAGTGAGAATACCCCAGCTAGGGACAAGAAGCCTGCCTCCCAGTGTGTAGCAGAAACATTGGTTGAGGATAGTTTGCCCTTTGAATCTGGCAAGAGAACCTATGCAGAGGTGTTAAAATCTCCACAGGTTCATAAACAGGCACCAGGACAGAAGGGACCTGCCTGTTAGTTCCCAGGGGTCTAATAATTCAAATGGTCAGAAACCATTTTTCAAGAGATCCCAGGGATACAACAAAAACCAAAATAGAGAGTTTCCCAGGAGGTTCAAAAAGAGTAAAAACTCTAATAATCAGGGGGCCCAGCAAAATCAGCAGAATAATAAGTCTGATTCTGGGAACCAAGGTCAGAAGCAAGTAAGTCTTAAGGTCCAGGTTAACAACCTAACAGATATGATGGCCAAAATGATGACCACTATGGCATAGCTAGGCCAAAGTCCCAGTTCTGATACCCAGCAGGCATCTAACCCTTTTTTAGGGACAGCCCCAGGAGTGGCAACTGCCACTCAATAACAGAACAGGGTAATGGTAAGCAGGCCTTAGGGGAAAAGAATAACATTGCTTTACCTTATGTAAGTCCTATAATAACCGATAATGTTTTAACCAACAGGAATGCTAACACATTTTCTTTACAGGATGTAAATGCTTTGTGTGACTCTAACTTTTCTTCCTTGTATCACCCACAGCCAGGTACACATAAGTCCATCCCTGATGATGTCACTTCTTTTCCCTGCATTTCTTCAGAACAGGTTGAAGGAGGAGGAGGAGTGAAGGGGGATGATGCAGCTGTACAACATGACCCAGTGGTCAGCAAGTCTGCTCCTGTAAATTCAGGAATGAACCCTTGCAGGCAGGGGGGGATACTCAGGCATCTGAAGGAAGATTTGTTTACAGGATCTCAAGCTACGCTATTCAGTACCTCTTAAATACTGGGTCTAGTTCCCATTAGTATCCTATTATGGAGTGTACTCCTGTAAAGCCTGTGTTGAAAGCATTTAATGGATCCCTAATAAGCGTAGGAGGTAACCCCTTAAACGTATTGGGAACCATATGGCTAAAATTTTATATCGGTAATAAATCATTCACCCATATAGTCATAGTAATTGGGATCCCCTATAACAGGTTAATTATAGGTGCTGATTTACCACAGCAATTAAAGCCCATTATAGACTAAGTGAATGTTGTACAATTGTCTTTTACCCAGATAATTCTGGAGATGGTAGTGGTAAGTAATAAGACTTACCATGACCTAAAGACCACCACAGGGAATATGCCTATAAGGTTTCTATCCCTATTAATGGTGAAAGTGTAGAGAAGGGGGTTCATATAAACCAATTGCGGGCTTGCCACCCTAAATCTCAGTTACAGATCATAGAAGGAGAAGCGGAAGAAGAACAAGGATCCTAAATAATCATCGGATGGATGAGTATCCTTGATTGTACAAATGACTTTGTCATATCTTGTTCTCTTGTCTTCTTTTGTTTCAATGAAACACCGCTCTCTCTTTTGTCTGTCTGTGTGGCATGTATGTTCCCCACTAACACTCTAACATATCTCGTCAACAAATGGTTTGATGCTCTATGATTCTCTGAAAATGTTGTTATGCTAATTTTATTTTTCCTTTTAGCAAGGTTTTGTTTGTAGCATAAAGCTGAGGATCATTCCTCTATAAAAGGGGGAAGAGTAGAGACAGAGAGTGTTAGTTTATAATAGTTTAGCTTAAGGCTAGCAAGGGCCACAAGCAAACTGATGCAAAATAATATACAGTAATCATAACAGTACCATGATCATGGGAATACTGATTGAAACTGTATTGTCATGTATGTATGCATGCAACAAATGTATCAATATGAGATCACTCATGTGTCATTTCTTTTAGACCAAAGAGTTCTTAAAAGACTGAGGTCGATTGACAGTTGCCATGGTTATGGACGTCAAGACCAAGGCCGTGATGTGGATTATCCTCCTTAGATTGCAGGAGTTCCAGCCAAAGCCGTGATGTGAATCATCATTCTTCTCTGACAGGAATTCCGGACACAGCCAAGCGTGGTTCCAGTGCCTTTACCAAGAACCATTGGACAAGAGATGCCGGAGGCCATCCTAACAGAGAAGAAGTTGGATCCTAGAGGAGTTCTGCCAACCTGCTCACATAAATCGCCATTCAAGAAGAGTTTGCTATTTCTCCCACCACCTGTTCCAAAACTGGGAGTCTGATATGATCTGCATGCCTTTTCAACTCAAGCCAAAACTATGGAGATCCTTGAGTAGGCCAAGCAACTATTCGTATTAGACACAACGTCTTCCTATCAACAAAATTGGTATATGGATTCCCTAATCAGAGAGATTGTTCCAGTTATTGAAGAGAACAATAAGTGCCTCGTCTTTTGGGAACAAGCCAATGCCATTAAGTAGTTGATGAACTGAAGCAAACTGTATTAACTTCAGAGACGATCCCAGTCACAGGAAGAAGATGACAACAGTCTCCTCCAGTTTAGCAATAATATTTTAGAACTTTTATCAAGTTAGAAAATCTTTTGCTAAAAGGGGGATTATGTCAGAGACTTTGTCCTGGGGGACCATACAGGGTTAATTCTAATTGTAGGAAATTAGCTGAAATTCTGTTTAAAATGTGTTCAAATTACATCATATGTGAACAATGAGCCATTAGTCCAAGGTAGGGAGTAAAAATAACAATGTCAGTTTAATGGCAAATGGATAGTCAGTTGGAGCCAAGGTGGCTGAGAGAGACGGACTCCCTTATGTGTAGGACATAGCAAAATGACATATTTATAAGGTTTTTGATAACCCTTTTGACCTTTCTCAGTCTTGACGAAAGCCACATGATCTGACATAAAACTGATTATAGGTAAAATTCTAAAGTAGAGTAAGAGCTCCACCCAGAGTCTTGAGAGCATTATGACTGGGATTATCCGCATTTCTTGAATAATTAGAGATATATTAATATCCAATCAGGGCAGACCGGTGATGTCACAGTATAATGAGATGGCTCTTTGTCCAATCATTGGAAAAAGGTGGGGATAACTGATAAGGCAAAAATTGCAAATATAATCCCCAATTACTCTTAGTTAAGGGTCTTTTTTGACTTCCTAAAAGAGGGTCTTTGACTCAACTTAACTGGCTGAAACAGAAAAGGTGACTTCCTGAAGGCTTTGCTGATCCTGCCATCTCACAGAGAAATACTAAGAAACTTGGATTGGTAACTATATCATTTATTCATTTAGATTCATTTAATCCAGAATTTTATAATTTTTCTTCTGTTTGAAGAACTTAGTTTTAAATTGTCTTAAGTGGACTGGCCAACCATTTGGGATAATTTATAATAAGCTAGATTTAGCTATTAAATTCTGGAAATAATAGAATCTATATATAATTATTGGGAAATGTTATAAATTGCCAATCAGTGTAATACAGTATATAGCGTGGGTTATTTATATTAGCTAATATTAATCTTGGTATTCCTAGAGTAATATTTTGTGGTTCTGGGAAGATTATAATAGTTAATATTTGATACAGGGTATTCTTTGAATCCAGCTATTAACCCTTTAACCGCTATTTGTCTGCTGTTAGTGGTGTTTTCTTTGGAATTCTCTGTGTATGTGCCAGGCTTATATTTTGTAATTTGAAAGTATTATCTCAATAGACAAAATAACTGCTGGGTGTGGCATCTGTTTAAACGTGTGTATTAACCCTTGGAGTGCCTATAGGTTTTACATATAGGTTGCTGTAGTCAAAATTATGATAAATGTGCATGAAGTAATTCTAAGTAGATTATTTGTGTGATTTGGTTTGACTATATTAATTGCAATTTATGTATTTTATTCAGAGGTATTCAATATTGAATTCAGTAGATAATTAAATTATAGTGATTTAAATCTGGGATTCTATTCCAGTTATTCCCTAAATTTAATTATTATTTATATATGATACAAGGAATTGTTAGAGGAATTATTTAATTCATCTCACAAAACCCCTTACATCATCATTGGCATAGTCTATACAGTTTCCGGGGCAGAGGTATTAAGAGACCCTGCAACCAACTGTATTATATTAATTGTAACAATCAATTAACCTATTCTATGCTGCTGAATGCAATTATTGTTATTATACCTCTGGATATACCTATAGGTGGTTAACCCTTGCACCGCTGGTAATCTTTATGATAAATAGTGTGGTTTGATTTTGTATACCTATTAGTATTGCTAATCACTTATATAGTTCATTGTTGCTGATATTTATATATACATTGTATTTTAATAAAATAGATATATTTTTGCACAAATATGAAGGATTGATTCTTGTGATCAATTCGTTACTGTGAAGTAGCGTGTCAATACATATTAAAGATAAAGTTCTCGAATTATTTAATATTGTCATTTGCCTATTTAAGTGAAGAAATCCAACCTGAGTGGTTCTCTGTTTAACCCTTTGGATACCTTCATATAAATAGCCCGACAATTATCCCTCAGTTCTGTATAATATTTATTCCATATATTTTTTGCACTCCCAAGGGGACTAGGCTGGGGGGTCAGTCAACATTCATGGGGATTTGTGGCTACCAGCTGCCCTCAGCCTTGTTCCCTTGCCCATTGGTAGCCACAGAACCCCATGTACACTGTCTTGGCTCCCTGGCCTTTGTCCCCTGCCTACTGGTAGCCACAAATTCCCATGTGCACTGCCTGGGCAAGGGAACAAGCCTGCGGGTGTCAGGCAGTGCATTTGGGACTAACACACAATGTTGATGTTCCCCATGCTGCCCCTATTCTATTTTAACGTATACTGCCCCTCACATAGTTCCCTATTGACAAATGCTGTCCCAAGATTCTATTTCAACATGAACTGACCCCCACACACAGTTCATTATGGACAAATGAAGCCCACACATGGTTAACCCTTTGAGTGCCAGAGGAGTATGAAATGCATTGCAAAGCAATGTTGTCTGTTTTTTGTGTTATAAAGTTAGACCTGTTGCATAACTTGTATATTAACCCTTTGAGTGCCAGAGGGGTGTGCAACGCATTGCATTGCAATGTGTTTCATACCGTTCTAGCACTCAAAGGGTTACTGTAAAAAAATAAGGTCCAGATTGTGACTTATAAAATCAGACCTCGTGAGGGGGCATCAGGACCCCTCCTGATCAATAGGATAAGAGATCAATGCAGAGAACAAGAAGTAGATCAGCGCTTTCCCCTTATAGCTCCTATCCTCTAATCAAGTCGGCTTTCTATCAATGAGCGCTTGAATGGAGGATCAACTGCCCATTCATAGAAAGCCAATTGAGGAAGATTTGAGAGACCTAGCCAGAATCTGAAAGTTTGATGGTGAGCAAAAACCATGGCTTGCTATCATCTTCTTGCTATAGGAACAAGATGAGGGAAGACATAGCTGCATCTTCTGGCAATCCACCTCATTCATCTTACCCTCCCCCACCAGCTGATAGCTAATCTGTAGATATTAGTATGTGGAATTTCATGTCCAACCACTACACACTGTGTGGTGAGCTGACCACACACGGCATTGTGGTGAAGGATAGTCGCAACCAGGACATTAAGAGGCACCTGAGTGGATTCCATCCCGAAGAATACACTAAGCTGGTGGCAGGGAGGGTTTATCATTATTATTAAAACTGAAAGTTATCCTTAGTGGGGAGTGGTCAAGGTGCACAGTGACAGCAGCAGTACTTGGTTTCTGGTGGGATGATTTTATCATTGGGGACCCTAAGCATCATGGTGTTTGGATAGAGTTTGATGTGAGTGCAGATGTGCCCATTGTTCCCAGTCCATTATTGCCCAATTTCTTCTTTTCTCCACATATAACTGAAATGGTGGGGCTAGTTGTGGTGCTGCTACTGCCTCAGGCACATCACTTGAGCTAGTATTGCCAAGTCAAACCATGATCATGATCACCCATATCACTTCTGTTGTTGATCCAATTGTCTTGGGGCTGCCTAATTATTCTACTGTTTAAACAGCTCATCAGCAGCAGCAAGGACAGCAGTTGCAACTGCCTCAGTGACAACAGGGCATGTACCAATGGCCAGTGACCACTGGCCACCATAACATGACCTCCTGGTACTAGGCCAGCAGGACATATTTTTTTCTCAGGGCTTGAGTGATAAAAAATTATCTCTGATGTGATTCCTCAGGGCTTGTGATGCTAAGAAGGATGATTGATAAAAATTATTTATGATTCCTCAGGGCTTCTGACGCTAACAAACCAAAGTCCTACAAATCAGTTTTTCCTCAGGGCTTAGGCTTAAAATGTCTAAGCTCTAACAACAACACCTACAAATCATCCTCTACAAAATACTGTGTCCCATCAAGTATCCACCTGCCCCAGTCACAGCTTACGTCAGGGGGTCCCTGTCTCTATCATGTTGCTATTTTTTATTTTATTCATTTATCTTATTAACTATCCTCCCAATCCCAGTCGACAGAACCACCCAGAACAATTCCCTGTTCAACTGATTCTTTCTCTAGACTCCAGCAACAAAGGCACCCTCATCAGACTCCTTTTACACTATGTTTTATTTTATTTTTTTATGTATTTATTTATTTTACTGTCCCACCCAAACCAGTCAACAAACCCTCCTCAAAATTCCATGTCTGTGGGAAATAGGAAATAAAATAACATTTTCTATATGTTGTGTGTAAATCCAATGTTCCCATTGATTTCAATGAAATGAAATAGGCTTAAAAGCTGAAAAATACCACTTATCACTGGAAATTATTCACCAAGCGGGAAGTGAAATTATTCCTAAATTAAATAAGAAGGTTAAGGACAAAAACTACATATATGTATATGAATAAATACTTTTAGAACTAGTTTTGTTTGCTTGACCTTTTCATTGCCCCATGACATGACTTAGCAGTCACATTCAAGGCACATATACTGTTTGGACATGGAAATTACATCATCCATCTTGGGGCATAGAGCATTTTTGTCTGTGTGTAGTCGTGTGCCCCACATTGTGATCAATTATTTGCAGTGTGGAGTTGATTCACTGGTTACATTTTTCATTATCTCTAGAATTTCTTGGTTGCACTGAACTCATTTCTGGTCAGCATAGACATATCAGGGGTAACACTGAGTAATTATCATAGTGCTATGTTTAAATAACTGTACTGACTACATGTTGGTTCCTCCAGGGAAGGACTGTGTTACGGCAACAGCAACATACTCCTAACTTGTTTAGAACAGAACACTGGGGAAGTGAGTGGAGGGAGGAGGTTCCCTAAATCCGGTCTAAACAGTATTTGCTCATGCAGTTAATGAGGTTAAAACATTTCTCCCAACAGAAGAAACCCAGTGATGTCACTAAGTAAAAATGTAAAACAGACACAAATACATATTCTCTTCAAACTAATTTCAGTAAAACTGATGACTATCACTTTAACATCATTTAAATTCCATATCAAATCCTGGAATGTGTTTTCTGTCATCCAAAATAGAGCAGAATAAATCCACAGGTGGAAGATCTAAATTAAATGCCAGTAAATGTAACACATGAGTACCATCTGTCATTACTAGATTGTTACATTATATAGAGCAACAAAATTTGATTTTCAATGTTTGCAAACACACACTTATAAAAGCATTTGACATCAAGAATCTTTATGTTCACAAAGCAGGCATAAGTACTGGACACATTGGGGAGATTCACTAAAGTGTGATAAAGAGGAGATAAAGCAGAAAAGACTTATCCAGTGATATGACTTCTCCAATTCTTTTGTTATTCTGTGGAACCAATGCACTAAGATTTCCCCAGATTTTGAGATATTAGTGAATAGGCTCTATAAATAACATAGGAACCGGAGACGTGATGTCAGTGGAGAAGTTATCACCTCTTTATCATGCCTTAGTGCATAACCCCCCTTGTCACTAAAGTGAACAATGTATATGTTAAAATAAATAGAATTGTGCAGGTGTAATATACACACTCGCATCCAAGTCTACTTTATTATCCATGTCTGATTTTTCATTCTCTGTGTGTAAGAATTAACTACTCTGTGTGTAATAACTGAATTTCTAAAAATATATGGAAAAGGAAAGAACTTCAAAAAATGTATGCTACGTCTGTCGTCATGCAATATATATTCATTTTGAATTTCAATGAAAACGTAAGAATATTAGCAGCTGTGCCGTTACTGTATAATGTTTTAGGTCCCAGTTCGGCATGAACTATATGATCTATTCTGTTAAAGATTGTTTTTGTAGCTTTGTCTGTATTTTAGCATCAATAGTCTCAAAAGTGAGTATATAGTATTTCAACAGGAAATGTGGAACAGCACATTAACATCAGGTACAGTAGAGCAAATTAAAGCAGTATTCCTTGCTCCCAGGGGGAGTATGATAGTTGATAAATATGGCACTATTTTTACCATGTTTTGACCTGCTTTTTCCCAGTGTAAGACTGATACATAGCCCAGAAGAGTCTCACTCATATCATGACAATCAGTCCAGTACACTACATATCCTACTATAAATCTGTTTAACTGAGGAAAAAATTGATAGACCAAACTTTAAATAAGTACAGTCATACACACACACACACACACATATATATAAAATGTTAATATCAATGTCAAATTAAAAAAGTATTTTAACAATGTCCACATGTGCAGCATAAAAAAATGTATAATTGACACATCAAATGAAAATAAAAATACTTGACAAGAAAATTCTCTTTGACCCAATGCAACAAGGCAAACATTAACCCTTTGAATGCCAAAGGGATATTCAAAGCATTGATTTGCAATGCGTTGCATACCACTCCGGCACTCAAAGGGTTAAGGGCTCCATTCAATAACCTAACTTAAAAAAGCCGGTAGGGCAAAAAAATGGATACAAACGACAAAAGAAAATGTCTAAGTCAGTATTCAAATGTCCTATCAGCTAAAAGCACAACAGACATTATGCCACAGAAATGGAATTGTGACCAAACCTTTTTAAAAGCAAAACTACCACCACATAACAAATTTATCTTAAATAACTCCCCATCTGGTGACTAGCTGCTTAGAAGTGCTAGTCACCAGAATTATTACCTTATTAAATTGTTTTCTCCTTTCTTCCTCGGCTGACAGGCAGGACGGAGGGCAGACATCTTGCCGTAGTGATGTCCGTGCACCTGCTCTGTCAGTCCCTTCCTGAGCTGAACGGCTCCTATCAATGCCTCCTAGAGCAGGCTGGGACTGACAGAGCAGGCATGCGGACGTCACTATGGCAAGATGTCCGCTCTCTGTAGCAGTAAACCATAACATTGAGAAATTACACATATTACAGGACTATTCCTGCTGATGAGAGATGTTTTATTCAAAAGTTATTGTAGCTCACACTATACTTGGTTACATTTGGGTGCAGTACTTCCGTGGCCTGAAAGGTTATAGCAGTGCTGTTGCTACAGCATCTGCAGACAACTAGGGCGCAACAAAATTCAGATGCAAAAGTGCTCAGTACTGACCCAAGAGACAAACTTTACAACAGCAAAATTGGGTGACCAGAACTAGTTGAGCTTGGACTGTGAGAACGAAGAAAATACATTATTACAAAATATATCTACTACATGTCAGGGCAGGATTGCAAATGGAAGAAAGTTCAGAAAAACATAATCAGCATGAAGATGCATGTTGCTAAGGAAAATCTTCCCTAGATATGGAGGGAAATTCAAAAGTGCTCAAAGGCAAACAGTTGAGAGAGCACAACCACAGACCAGGGACTCAATTCAATAAGTATTCTAAAAAAAAATTGCAGTCAGCAGTTCTGCAAACACAGTTTGCCATGGAATTAGAACTGTAATATTTCATCCATTGAGATCAATGGATTAATTTCTCTGCAGTGAGTGCCAACACATGGTAATCAGATACATTATCTTACAGTAATCCTGCGCCTACTTTTCTTGGTGTACAACACACAATAAAGCTTGAACACCAAGTATGGAACAAACAGCTTACACAACACTTAGGACACAGCACAAAGACAAAGTTAAAATTAACCTGTGAACTGCAAAGGAAACACTTGTCAAATGTGTATGCTGTACACACATACTAGACAACCAACATTAACCCATCAATTCCTGAGGATCAAGGGGTTTGCAAACAATCAGTGGCACAACACCCTGGCTTAAAAGGTGTTAACACATACCAACATGTATGTCCACACAACACAATATCACTGAAAGAAAAGAAGAAAAACAAGAGGTGCTCCTATTGTATTACCCCAGGTGGAAACAAACATACATTCTTGAATCTTTGCAATAGTAGAAATTATACTCACACGAGTATTGTCCAGACCAACACATATATGTTGTCTGGAAGGGACGCTTGGTTTTTTTTGGATACTGTCCCCTTAACAGTAGCTGTCTTCATGGCTGCTCCTCAAAACATCCACCATGATGATGAACATATAGAGAAAGAAACAGAAAAGAGGGAGCCCAGTAGTGCCTTATGACAACTTTTGACTGGTAGAATTATTTTCCAGATTTTCTACTCACTTTTAAAGACGGTTGTCAATGGCATATGCCAAATAATAACAATTGTGCTTACAGGGAAAGTAATCATGTCCCTGTTCAGGAAACACCAGGCTCAATCTGGATCAAACCGGAGGAAGAAAGGGTGCTGCTCCAAGGACTTTATAAAAATTATTTTAATGTATAGAAATCATAAAAGAACAATAAATTTGCTAATGCCTCCAAAAAAAAACGCTGATTGAACACACAACGTTTCGCAGATTAACTGCTTTATCAAGTAATTGGCAGATGCTCAAAAAACAGTTATATAAACTTAAATACCCAGTAATTCATGCTAGTATTTGTAAATAAATCTCAATTTGTTTTCTGAGGCCTAAAATCTAGTTTTACATATGCTCTTTTACAGAGCACCAAGGCTCCCACTTATTGTCCATGGTAGTCTGTAAATGGGCTGAGATAACCTTTCTGAATAAAAGAGCAGCTGGCACTAATTGCAGTCAATCAACTGATGTTAGCTGTTATCTCTCAATAAAAATAGAACAAACAACATTAAGAAAATGCTTTCTGAACAGGTAATTTTACACATGCATTAAATAGCTACTTTGGGATTATATTTTAGGGGTGTAACACATGAATAATTATTTTTTACACATGCTAGCTGCTACTACATGATATTTAAATTGATATCAACCTATTTCATTTCTTAGCACTAGTGTTCCTTTAAAGAGCAACCATGCATTTAACACACGGACTTAAACAGCTATCACGTCTGCATTTTTATTTGATATTTTCTGTATACTATTGCTAGTTCATTTCTGTTTACAGTCTGATAAAGACAAACCATTCTGGGCTATTGAGGTCTATTTTTGTTGTGAGTAGATGTTGAGCCCAAGAAAGACTTCAACAGATGTCATTATATTCAGGCAGCTATAGATGCAATGCCAAAAAACTATAAATGGAAAAAAATGACTGCTGTTTTGTGAAGGAGGCATAGCTAGGTGCGTTTTTCTATTAAACATTTTAAGAGACAGTTATTCGTATCTATAGTTTTAATTTACAAACTATGTAGGCAGAATAACACAGCTTTTCAAATACTTTTCCTCACAAACAATTTTCTTTTCATAACAATAAGGTGCTATTTTCCTTGTACTTTTTCATAATATTTTTTAGTGTTTTTATGGAAAATGTGTTTTCATCTCAGTATTGTTTTGTAGAAATACGACTGAAGCTCAAGGTTACTAATACCTTAATTGTTAATCCTGGACAAATGTATAGACAACTATATTTTTTGGGACACATGTCAGTTTGATGCCATATTTTTACAGATACCAATTTTTTGAACACCACACAATTTTAGCTAAGTTTAATGCTTGTCAGCATGTTTTCTTACAGTTGAAGAAAAAAAAAAAAAGGATTTTGGGCCTTTATTCAGGCATTATTATCTTTTGTGCTGAATCCTAATATTTAGAAAAATAAGGCAGGATAAAGCAATGAAAAACTGTAAAGAAAGATAATTAAACTGTAAAACCCCAAGTACACCTGCTGAAAATACATAAATAAAAATATACATACATATGTAAGAGAAAACATTATGTGATGTGATTCTGCGTTCATGTTATGCTCCATACTGCCTCTCCAATAGGTGTATAGTCAGGGATCCCCATAGTCAATCCCTTCAAAATAACTGCAAGGACCTCAGGACAATAGTTAAGGAAGAGTTATACTGACTCTCCAATAGGTGTATAGTTGCCAATGTGATTTGAAAAGGAGAGCAAAGGGGGCAAAGTCCCTTTGAATACTCCAATCAAAATACTGGTTTTGACCTGCCATCCCACAGTTCCATGACGTGTCAGGACTGTCTTTGGATATTAAGGTGTTAAACAGTCCCCAAAATAAACATACACTGACCTCAGAGTAAGAAAGGAAGCAGTAGCAACTTTGACTCTGTTAGAAGTACAATAAAGGGCTTTAGGAGGTTATAGTGGAGATAAATGTTTGTACTGAAGTACCACCAACACCAGCATTAGACCACTCTGGACAGACCAATACACTAACAGCATGTTATATAGGATAGAAAAGTATATTGACTGAAGAAGTACAGGTACAGCTGCCCCTCTCCCCACATATCATAAAATGTGATCTCTTAGTGTAGGAAAGAAGCAGCACCAACATTGACTCTGTTACAAGCACAATATTGGGCTTTAAGAAGTAATGGAGGAGAAGACAGTTTGCATTGCCTTTCCACCACCACCACCAGCATTAGATCAGTCTGGGCAGGCACATACAGCAGCAATATGGTATGTGGGCTACAAAAGTTTATTTACTGAGGAAGTGCAGGTGGCTGTGTGTAACAACAGAACCCCTCCCCCCCAAAATAACATACACTGTTCTCTGACATTAAAGATGGAAGCAGCAGAATCAGTAGCAACAGCAACAGCAAATCTAATTTTTCTTTTTCTAAAATTAAATTAACACTGTCAGCAATAACAGAAGTAATTGCTGGAGACAGCAGTGGCATGTCTGGTTTTTGGAACACTACATAGGCATAGTCCTTCTTGTGTCAGCTGTGCACTTAAGTTTGAACACTACTTTTTAAAAATGAGATCAACACACTCAAAAATAACAGGTTTAGTTGCTTATTGGACAGTGGGCAGACACAATCAGCTATGGATTGGATGCCTGAACCCAGATTGTTTTTATTTGGGTATGACACTCTAACACTAATCCTACTCCCTGACTCCTAGTCCCTCTAGCAATTATTGGTTATTATTTACTAGCTAACTTACCTATTAATATTATTTACTAGCTAACCTAGCTATTATTTATTATTTACTTGCTAATCTAGCTATTAATAATTATTACTAGTTAACCTAACTCTAGCTGATGCTAAACTAACAAAGTACTACAGTGTGTGGCACTAAAGTAATCATAAGAAAGAAAATAAATTATTTATTTCTTCCACAAATGCAGTGAGATGAGATGATTATCACAATGGCTGTGACACAGCTCCTTTCTGTATGCTAAATTGCAAGTAAGGAAAACTAACTGCATCCAGATTATGTTAGTTTGAGGGGCCATTTCCTTGCAGATCAGGACTGGCCAGAGACTAAAACTCATCCTAGATAAACTAGAGATAAACGTATGCTGTTGCAACAATCAATCACAGCCATAAAGAAGGAGACTGTCCCTCCAATTTATGACAGGATTGTGTTGGCTTTTCTGCGTATCAATCATTTTTGCTCTCTACCCTTCTACACATAGTCCCTTCCTACTCTACCTGCTGAAATGATGCAACCAAATTAACAAATCTATGTCAATAAAAACACAAATTGTTGTTGGTTTTTCTATGACTTCATGCACCTTTTGATTACCATGCTATTTTAATTTGAATCTCAAAAAATACAGCATTGTTGGCTAATTTCAAATTTGTTATGAAATGAGTGCAAGTCTAACAAGCACACGTGTACACACACACACACACTTATAAATGTAACTGTTTCAGGTTCAGCCTCCCCTTATTGTCAGGGGGGCAGAGTATAGTCACAAACAGTTAATGAGATTCACAGGGGTGTCAAATTTTCAAAGGAATTCCTACTCCTGGACCCTGGCCACTGCTGTTAGAATCACTGCAGTGAGATTCACAGGGGTGGACCCTCTTGCTACTCCTGTGAAATCTATGTAGATGCAGTGGTTTCACAACATGGATGGAGAGCTGAATCCGACAGGCAACACTGCACAACAGTTGCTAATTAGTGATGATCGAGCACCCCAATGCTCGGGTGTTCGGGTGCTCTGGCCGAGCGCCTCCGGAGGCTCGAGTGCTCGGCCGAGCACCCGAGCCCCATTGAAGTCAATGGGAGGACTCGAGCATTACACCAGGCACCCCCTGCTCTGATGAGGGGAGGGTGCCTGGTTCATAGGAAAAGGTCAGAAAATGATGGAAACACCACAGAAATGGTTCAGGGACAGCATAGGGAGGATGTCTGGATGCCTCTTGGACTCCAACGTCGCTGCTGGGAACGATGTTTCGCCCATAGTACGCCATTTTTACAGACTGACCGTAAAACACACAAAAAGGAAGATAAAAACGACTTTAGGCGAAAAATTGTTACCAAACAGTATTTGCTGTATATTTACTTGTATATCATCTGCAAATTCTGCAAAAAATTTCATCGATTTTTCGGAACTGGGGCCATGATTAAGAGGGAAACGTGCGCAGCGTAAAGCAGGTGTTCAACGTGGTTATGGCCCGGGTAAGGTACAGCATTCAGGAACGGAGGCCGCAGCTACCACAGGTTTTACAACATGTCCGTTTGCCCTTGTTAAGTCCAAAATTTATAGTCGGAACAGTGGGGTCTGATCCATTGAGTAAAAGTGACAAAGTGACTTAGTGGATGAAGCCAAGAACTACCTTCTGCTCTGTCGAACACCCCAGCCCTATTTAATTCAATGGGAGGACCTGAGGCACTCCGATACAACCTGTATATCACAAAATGGAGGGCCTCATTCACATTGTGGTACAATAGTTCAGGTAGTGGTCCAACACTCATAAAGCCTATGCACTAAGTGAAAGGGCTGCCAAAAATTAGACTGAAATGTCACTCCAATACACCCTTTATTACATATAAAGGAGGGCATCATACACACCCTTGAAAAATTAGGATTAATGGCCTGCTGGTGACCCTCTAAAACATTAGGGGTGAGGGCATGCCGCTAAGCTGACCATCTAAAACATTAGGAATGAGGGTCTGCTGCTGAGCCGACCATCTAAAACATTATGGGTGAGGGTCTGCTGCGGAGCTGACCATCCTAAACATTATATGCGAAGGCCCGCTAGTGAGCTGACGCTATAAAACATTATATGAGAGGGCCCGCTAGAGAGCTGACCCAATAAAACATTATATGAGAAGGCCCGCTGGTGAGCTGACCTATACAAAAATTGTCAAACAGGGCCCGCTGGTGAGCTGGCCCTATATAAAAATTATATCACAGGGCCCGCTGGTGAGCTGGCCCTATATAAAAATTATATCACAGGGCCCGCTGGTGAGCTGGCCCTATATAAAAATTATATCACTGGGCCCGCTGGTGAGCTGGCCCTATATAAAAATTATATCACAGGGCCCACTGGTGAGCTGGCCCTATATAAAAATTATATCACTGGGCCCGCTGGTGAGCTGGCCCTATATAAAAATTATATCACTGGGCATATGGAAGAGGAGGAGGAGGAGGATGAGAAGATTAAGAGTCAACCATATACCCGTTTTTTGGGTGGAAGGGGTGAATGGGAATACAGAGTATTCCCATCATTGTAAATAACATATCTAAAGTGACTTTATGTTCAACCGGGGCTTTCCTCCAGTGGAGTGGAGAAGTCAGGGGAAATCCAGGCCTTGTTCATTTTTATAAGTGTCAACCTATCAGCATTTTCGGTGGAAAGGCGGATACGCTTATCTGTTATGATGCCACCAGCAGCACTAAATACCCGCTCAGACAGAACGCTGGCGGCAGGGCAGGCCAGCACCTCCAAAGCGTAGAGTGCCAGTTCATACCACGTGTCCAGCTTGGACACCCAGTAGTTGTAAGGCACAGAGGGATCATTGAGGACGCTGACACGGTCTGCTACGTACTCCTTCACCATCTTCCAAAACTTTTCCCTCCTTGTGACACTAGGCTGCGCATCAGGGTGAGGGTGCTGGCGGGGTGTCATGAAGGTGTCCCACGCCTTGGAGAGTGTTGCCCTGCCTTTGTCGGAACTGCTGTGTGCTCCCCTTTTCTCCCCTTCTCGGTTGGCCAAGGTAGCACGTACTCTGCCGCCAGCGTTGTCAGATGGAAAATTTTGGAGCAATTTTTCGACAAGAACCTTCTGGTATTGCACCATTTTGCTTGTCCTCTCCACCGGAGGAATGAGAGATGAGAAATTCTCTTTGTAGCGGGGGTCCAGAAGGGTGAACACCCAGTAATCCGTGTTGTCTAAAATGCGTATAACGCGTGGGTCACGGGAAAGGCAGCCTAATATAAAGTCAGCCGTGTGTGCCAGAGTACCAACAGGCAAGATTTCGCTGTCCTCACCAGGAGGATGACTCTCAATCTCCTCATCCTCTTCCTCCTCTTCTGCCCACCCACGCTGAAGAGATGGAACTAAAGTTCCATGGCTACCCTCTGTAGCGGAGGCAACCGTGTCTTCCTCCTCCTCCTCCTCCTCCTCCGCCTCCTCCAATTGTCGCTGAGAAGACGAAGTGAGGGTGCTCTGGCTATCACCTTGTGTAAGCTCTTCCTCCCGCATTTCCACCTCTTCCACATGCAAAGCTTCGGTTTTAATTGTGAGCAGCGAGCGTTTCAGTAGACACAGAAGTGGGATGGTTACACTGATAATAGCATTATTGCCGCTCACCATCTGTGTCGATTCCTCAAAATTGCGTAAAACCTCACAGAGGTCTGACATCCATTCCCACTCCTCACTTCTGATTAGAGGAAGTTGAACGGAGAGGCGACGACCGTGTAACAGCTGGTACTCCACTACTGCCCTCTGCTGCTCACAAAGCCGGGCCAACATGTGGAAGGTGGAGTTCCAGCGCGTGCTCACGTCACACAGCAGCCGGTGAGCTGGCAATTGTAAGCGCTGCTGCAGCTTCAACAGGCCGGCTGAAGCTGTAGATGACTTACGGAAATGTGCACACACGCGGCGCACCTTCGTCAAGAGATCATGCAAATTGGGGTAGGTTTTTAGAAATCGCTGAACCACTAAATTAAATACATGCGCTAGGCATGGTACGTGTGTGAGCTTGCCGAGCTCCAAAGCCGCCACCAAGTTACGCCCATTATCACACACAACCATGCCTGGTTGCAGGTTGAGGGGCGAGAGCCACTGCTCGGTCTGGTGACTAATCCCCTGCAACAGCTCTGAGGCCGTGTGCTGTTTGTCCCCAAGGCAGATCAGCTTCAGCACGGCCTGTTGACGCTTCCCCACTGCAGTGCTACACTGCTTCCAGCTACTGGCTGATGGGTGAGTGGCGCTGCGCGCAGAGAATTCGGAGGTGGAAACGGAGGAGGAGGAGGAGGAGCCAATAACGTAGGTGCTGGCGGAAACCCTGATGGAGGTAGGGCCTGCAATCCTCGGCGTGGGTAGCACCTGTGCCATCCCAGGGTCCGAGTCGCTCCCAGCCTCCACGACATTCACCCAGTGTGCCGTCAGGGAAATGTAGCGTCCCTGGCCACAAGCACTTGTCCATGTGTCAGTCGTTAAGTGGACCTTCCCAGTAACTGCGTTGGTCAGGGCACGGGTGATGTTAAGGGACACATGGTGGTGTAAGGCGGGGACGGCACACCGGGAAAAGTAGTGGCGGCTGGGGACTGCGTACCGAGGGACAGCTGCTGCCATCAGGCTGCGGAAGGACTCAGTCTCCACAAGCCTAAATGGCAGCATTTCAATGACCAGTAATTTGGAAAGGTGTGAGGTTAGTGCTATGGCCTGTGGGTGGGTGGCTGGGTATTTTCGCTTGCACTCAAATGCCTGGGGTAACGACATTTGGACGCTCCGCTGGGACAGGGAAGTGGATGTGGTTGCTGATGGTGCTTCAGATGGTACAGGTGCAGGGCGGGAGGTATGCGGGCCTGCGCCTTCGACAGGCGATTGGCCGGCACCGAAAACAGAAGAAGAGGAGGCAGTGGTGTGGCCTGCAGACACAGATTGGCGATCCGGGCGTTCCTCCCACTTATTACGGTGCTTGGATGCCATGTGTCGGATCATGCTGGTGGTGGTGAGGTTGCTAGTGTTCATGCCTCGGCTCATTCTGGTGTGGCACAGGTTGCAAACTACAATTCTTTTGTCGTCCACACTTTCCTTAAAAAAACGCCATACCGCGGAACACCTAGCCCTTGGCAAGGGAGATTTACGCAAGGGGGTGCTCCGTGGAACATTTGCGGGCCGGTTTGGTGCGGTCCGCCTTCTTTCTTTAGCCACACCACTGCCTCTTCCAGCCTGTTGCGGTGCTGCAGATGGCTCACCCTCAGGACTGCTGTCATCGCTCGGCTCTCCACCTTCCCAGGTGGGGTCAGTGACCTCATCGTCCACCAAGTCCTCCTCCACTTCCTCACTCTGATCATCCTCCTCATTTCTTGATCCCACCACATACTCAGTCATTGACAACTGTGTATCATCCTCCTCATCAAGGTCTTGAGACAGTAATAGTGGTTGATTTGATGGCAACTGTGTCTCATCATCATCATCATCCACTTCCTTTGACCTTAAATGCCGTTACCCTCTGTCATCTTCTTGTGATTGGGTACCCTCTAGAGGTTGTGAATCAGGGCACAAGATCTCATGTTCCTCTGCAAGCGTGCTTGGAGAGAGGTTCAAATGAAGGATTGGTGATGAGACGAGCTCCTCACTATATCCCAGTGTGGGATCACTTCTTTGGCCAGACTCTCTATGGTGGGAGGAAGGATGATCAGGGTGAGGATTATGTTGACCAGACTCTTGGCTACTGAGAGTGGACTTGGTGGAAGACAGGGTGGTGCTTAACCGACTGGAAGCAGTATCAGCTGAAATCCAACCGACCACCTGTTCGCAGTGGTCTGACCTCGAGAGTGATGTCCTGCGACGCCCTGTAAACTGAGACATGAAGCTAGGTATGGTGGATGTCTTTCTGTCTTGTGCTCTGGCACCAGGCACAGTTTCTACGCGTCCTGACCCGCGCCCTGAACTATCAGGATCACATCCACTTCCCTGTCCCTTTTTACCCACCTTCTTCATATTACACGGAATATATGCCGCTAATCTGCGGCTAGGCACACTAAACAGAATGTGACGCTAATCTGCGGCTATTTTCAGTGAACGGAATATGTGACGTTAATTTTAAAATTTGCACACTAAACAGAATGTGAAAATAATCTTCGGCTAGGCACACTAAACAGAATGTGCCGCTAATCTGCGGCTAGGCACAGTGAACGGAATATGTGACGTTAATTTTAATATTTGCACACTAAACAGAATGTGAAAATAATCTGCGGCTAGGCACACTAAACAGAATGTGACGCTAATCTGCGCTAGGCACAGTGAACGGAATATGTGACGTTAATTTTAAAATTTGCACACTAAACAGAATGTGAAAATAATCTGCGGCTAGGCACACTAAACAGAATGTGACGCTAATCTGCGGCTAGGCACAGTGAATGGAATATGTGACGTTAATTTTAATATTTGCACACTAAACAGAATGTGAAAATAATCTGCGGCTAGGCACACTAAACAGAATGTGACGCTAATCTGCGGCTAGGCACAGTGAACGGAATATGTGACGTTAATTTTAAAATTTGCACACTAAACAGAATGTGAAAATAATCTGCGGCTAGGCACACTAAACAGAATGTGACGCTAATCTGCGGCTATTTTCAGTGAACGGAATATGTGACGTTAATTTTAAAATTTGCACACTAAACAGAATGTGAAAATAATCTGCGGCTAGGCACACTAAACAGAATGTGATGCTAATCTGCGGCTATTTTCAGTGAACGGAATATGTGACGTTAATTTTAAAATTTGCACACTAAACAGAATGTGAAAATAATCTGCGGCTAGGCACACTAAACAGAATGTGACGCTAATCTGCGGCTAGGCACAGTGAACGGAATATGTGACGTTAATTTTAATATTTGCACACTAAACAGAATGTGAAAATAATCTGCGGCTAGGCACACTAAACAGAATGTGACGCTAATCTGCGGCTAGGCACAGTGAACGGAATATGTGACGTTAATTTTAATATTTGCACACTAAACAGAATGTGAAAATAATCTGCGGCCAGGCACACTAAACAGAATGTGACGCTAATCTGCGGCTAGGCACAGTGAACGGAATATGTGACGTTAATTTTAATATTTGCACACTAAACAGAATGTGAAAATAATCTGCGGCTAGGCACACTAAACAGAATGTGACGCTAATCTGCGGCTAGGCACAGTGAACGGAATATGTGACGTTAATTTTAATATTTGCACACTAAACAGAATGTGAAAATAATCTGCGGCTAGGCACACTAAACAGAATGTGACGCTAATCTGCGGCTAGGCACAGTGAACGGAATATGTGACGTTAATTTTAAAATTTGCACACTAAACAGAATGTGAAAATAATCTGCGGCTAGGCACACTAAACAGAATGTGACGCTAATCTGCGGCTATTTTCAGTGAACGGAATATGTGACGTTAATTTTAAAATTTGCACACTAAACAGAATGTGAAAATAATCTGCGGCTAGGCACACTATTAAAATGGCCCTTTTTGTCGCTGCGTTGTACACTATTTGTCCCTGTGCACCTAGTACAATGTCACCTAAATATCCCCCCCCACAAAAAAAAAAAGAAATTGTGCCCCCCCAAACAAAATATAAATGCTGCCCCCACACACAACAGTCCTAAAAAGGACTTTTGGGTCTTGATATAGTGTTCCAACACTTTTATTCTCCCTACACTGACTTTCCCTTCCTATCCTCATCTCTCCCTGGCTAAGACTGAGCCGAACTCGCTGGTCGGGTGCTATACAGCACCCGATCACGGGTTCTGGCCAGCCAATCAGTGTAATGCCAGCAGCCAACATGGCTGCTGGCATTACACTGATGTCAGAGCCTCCCCGCACGTTTATTGGCTGCGCAGCAGCCGCGAAACGTGCGGGGAGGAGACCCGAACATGGCGGGCGAGCACATGCGGTACTCGTACGAGTACCGCCATGTGCCGAGCAGAGCGATGCTCGAGCCGAACCGAGCTTCGGCCGAGCATGCTCGCTCATCACTATTGCTAATTAATATATATATATATATTTATATATATATATATATATATATATATATATATAGAGAGAGAGAGAGAGAGAGAGAGAGAGAGAGAGAGAAGTCTGACAGTGGCACACACATCTGCAAAATCCAATAGTTAATCATATAAATAATGGTGCACGTCCCATAAATGTGAATATGTAAATGTACTCATCCTGGGGTATCCCTAGGTGCAGAGGGAGACAGCACACATCTCGATTTCTCCAACAACTTTATTGAAGAATCTTTGAAGAAAACATCATATTGCTACACAATTCTAGCTGAACGTTTTCAGTCTTTCATATATATATAGTAACATAGTAACATAGTAAATTAGGTTGAAAAAAGACACAAGTCCATCAAGTTCAACCTTCGCTTCATACCTCAGTAACTAAGAATTTTATAGCTTTCCTGCTACCAATTAAATTAGTCTTTATCAGACCTTCCTGATCTGCCTACTGATAAACAGTATAACTCTGTATGTTCCCTTTTGAAAGAAATGTATCTAATCTTCTCTTAAATGTGTCCATTGTATCTGCCATAACTACCTCCCTGGGCAATGAATTCCACAATTTGACAGACCTTACCGTAAAAAAACCCTTCCTCTGCTGAAGTTTAAACCTCCTTTCCTCTAATCTCAAGAGGTGTCCCCTGGTCACCTGAGCAGGCCTTGGAATAAATAGCTCACCGCAGAGATCCTTGTATTGACCTCTCATATACTTGTACAATGTGATAAGGTCTCCTCTTAGTCGTCTTTTCTCTAGAGTAAATAAACCAAGTTTGTTTAGTCGTTCCTCATATGTCAAGTCCTCCATTCCCTTAATTAATTTTGTTGCTCTCCGCTGTACCCTCTCTAGTTCTAGTATATCCTTTTTCAGAACCGGTGCCCAAAATTGCACTGCATACTCAAGGTGAGGTCTTACCAATGATTTGTATAATGGCAAAATAATGTTATCCACTCTTGCTTCAATACCTCTTTTTATGCAAGACAGGACTTTGTTTGCCTTTGCTACTGCTGTTTGACACTGGTCACTGTTTCCAAGTTTGTAGTTGACAAGGATACCCAGGTCTTTTTCTAGCAACGAGTCACCTAAAATTATTCCATTAAGTTTATAAGTAGCCTTGGGATTGTTTCCTCCCAAATGCATGACTTTACACTTCCCCACATTAAACTTCATATTCCACATGTTTGCCCAATCTGACATTGTATGTAAGTCCCTCTGTAGAGAGAAAATATCCTGTTCTGAATTAATGACTTTGCATAATTTAGTATCATCTGCAAATATTGATATTTTGCTTTCTATATCTATTTCCAGGTCATTTATAAACATGTTAAAAAGCAGCGGACCCAATACTGAACCCTGAGGTACTCCACTCTCCACTTTAACTATACTGGAGAATTTTCCATTTACAACCACACACTGTTCCCTATCCTTCAACCAGTTTTGTATCCAATTGCAAAGGTTATCTCCTAGCCCCAATTTCCTTATTTTATACACCAGCCTTCTGTGTGGTACTGTATCAAATGCCTTTGCAAAGTCTAGATATACTACATCTACTGCCTTGCCATTGTCAAGGTTGCTGCTTACCTCCTCATAGAAGCTGAAAAGATTAGTTTGGCATGACCTATTCTTCATAAAACCATGTTGATTCGTGCTAATGATCTTATTTTTTGTGTTGTAATCCTGAATATAGTCCCTTATTATGCCTTCTAATAGTTTTCCCACTACAGAGGTCAAACTCACTGGTCTATAATTCCCAGGTTCTGTTTTAGTTCCCTTCTTAAATAGAGGCACTATGTTAGCTCTTCGCCAATCCTGTGGCACTGTAATATGTAATATATAAAGTTATCATAATAGATGTAGGAAAATACTCACAGCAGCACTCTCAGGACTTTTTGAAAAAGTTTCTAATATTTTTTGTAAACGTTTGCTTGAGGACGGCAAGGTCTTCTGGCCAAAACATTGACATTAATATTTGAAACTTTTTAAAAAAGTCCTGAGAGTACTGCTGTGATTATTTCTCTACATCTGTTGTGGCTACACTTGCACCCAGACATTCAACCAATTGTATGAGAGTGATTCCTGACCAACCATCTTCCATTCTGTTCTCCACGTTGTCATTGATACCTCAAGGATATCACGCACACCCCCAGGAGAAACAAGGTACAACACATAACCCATGTTCAGCATCTTACAGGGCTTGATTTACAGCAACTAACTTGATTTGCCATGTTCATAGCCAGAGCAACCATGGTAGCCTTGTAGCAAAAGAGTGTTATCCAATGCAATGCATTGGATAACACTCTGTCACATCAGGGGTTAAAGGGTCATTAGAGTCAACATGGGACCTGTAGTTTGCTAGAGCTGAGAAGAGCAGCAGAGGGATGGATCTACAGTGGTATTGTTACGCAACATAGAGGTTATGAAATGTGGATCAGATCTCCAGGGATACCATGCTGACCTGTGAGTGTGTAGTGATATGTGGCCCTGACATGAATACACACATCAACAAATATGTCATAACAGTTCCATGAAACAAATAAAATTGGGCAGCACAAATACATTAGTTTCATGGAACTTTCAGAACATATTTGTGGATGTGTGTATTCATGTCAGGGGGCACATATCCCTAGGGCTGGTTCACATTCCCTTAGTTCGCTACATAATGTGTTACAGATGAGTACACAACACATTACAAAGCAATGGTTTGTTTACTCACCTGTAACAAAAAAGATTGAAGGGATTAGGAAGCTGAAGTTGTTGCATGATGATCGGTTCCAGGGTGCTGCTCCAAATCCTGTCCTCTTGTCCCACAGGCATCCATAGCATGATCTATCCTTGGACAGAAGATCTTCCATGTGACTGGACTGATGTCTTGACAACACTTCAATGAAGCTCATCCCTTGCTGTTCCAAGTGTTTGTGTTGGTGATGCAATGTTTGACCTGATGTTCACAGCAACCTATACTGGAACATTCTCATAGAGACACAGAAAACACTGATTCATGTGTGTACTAACATCCAGGTATCAAACCTGTACAATCAGAATGCTCATCTACAGAGTTGTCAAACTTTGTGGACAACACATGATCAGGACAGTAGTGTTTCTAAAGTATTAATATTTCATTTCAAAGTACACTTAGTGTGCTCATGCAAGTGTCTAATGCATATAGGCAACATACCCAGAAAACACATGTACGTTCTAATGTACTTTGAGACAAAAAAAATAAGAACCATGACTATTCAATCTGTGTCTATATGAAGAAATGTTGGATTACACATGTGTCATGGGAAGTCATGACCCACATCACAGAAGTCCACTAGTTGTTTGCCAGTGAGTGGACTCTGTGATGTATTCATGCAAACAGATGATGGCAATGATACACTAATTTGTGTTGGGAGTAATAAAGAAGTGACACAGGGGACATACTTCCACAGTGATTTCATGTCCACGGTTTCTATGTTGCTCAATATAATCAATGTTCTGAGATTGCTTTAGTTTGACATATCTCAGTACATGGGCTACATCAACAAACAACCAGACTAAGTGTTATCACTGGTGAAGTCTGTTACAACCTTAGGAAAGCAACAACTCAACTTACTGGAGTACCCAATGCTCACCCCAGGATTTCAATGTGTGTGCTACACATTGAAATCCTAGGATGAACATTGGGTTCTCCAGTAAGTCAGTTTCACAATAACAGTGCGAATCAAATACTATTTTGCTGCATGTTCCATCTGTCCTGCTTGTTAGTTATCTGGTAAGTCAAATGGCTGTTTGTTTGGTAACCCTTTAAACACAACAATTGATGCAGACAAATGTTAAGTGCTGCAACAGTTGTTTTGCTTAGGGGTATGTTTTGTTGTTCAAATTCAACACACATCAACGCCATATAACACTGTCATGTTATATGGCTTCAGGGATGGATTGCCAGTTGAATTTGTACAACGGTGTGTGTGTGTGAACCCAGGTTGTAACATCCTACAAACACGTTACCTAGGCAGAAGGTGCGTTCACTGCATTGTTTGCCACTGTATTGGAGACACCTCTGCCACCCAATCTATCACTAAACACAGAACAGATCAGACAGGATTCCAAAGCACATTTATTTTATTTATGGGGAAAAGAACAACTCGGGATGTTTATTTCTTTTTCTTGGGGGGGACCTTTGACTGGGTACCAGATGTTGATGCCCTGGCTGACTGCCTGGTCAACCTTTGCTCCCTAGGTGTAGCTTAAGGGGTCACACTGGAGGGAGTGGTAGTTGCAGTGGACCCCTCTGTCGACCGCTGCTCCCTCTCAACCCGTAGGTTCTCCCTGTGATTGTGGTATCTCAACTTCGCCAGCACCTGACCAATCATGTCCATCATCCCCGTGTGGTACTGATGGAGTTGTGTGTTGATCCTGGTCAGTTCAACCTCCAGGGCATGTATGCGATCCTCTATCCTTGCGGTGTTCCTCCAGGATTCCCTTTGGCTCCTTGATATGTTGTGATCAGTACTGCGGCATGCCCAGAGTAGACTCCTCTGAAGCACCATGAACTCTGCCTCCATCCCCGTGATGTGTGCAATGGTGGAGGTGGATGTGCCTGATGACTCTGCTGATGGTGTTGCCTCTGGGTGTGAGTCCTTTGCTGCTGTGGCTGCTGAGTCCTCTGATTCTCAGGATGCTGGTGCTGAGTCCTCTGCTGCTGTGGATGCTGCTGCTGGGTCCTCTGCTGCTGCTGTGGCTGCTGCCGCTGTGAAAGCTGGTGGAGTGGCTGCTGCAGATGATGGGTATAGACCCACCACATCAAGTGATCCATAGCTGCCCACTGATGTCTGTGCTGGTGGTGGAGTAATGTCTTCCCTGGTTAGAGGGTGCTGGGGCTCCCCAATCAGGCTCAGGTGTTGGTAGTCCAGTGGCCAAGGGTTAGTGATTGGCCCCCACCTTGGATCATACCTGGGGCCATGCTGGGGAGCCATCCAGGAGAGTATGTCCATCTGGTCTCCATATGTGCCATAATGCTGGCTGGCGGCTGTCCCTGGAAGCCATTGCCTCCCTGGTGGTGGTGCTGCTGCTGGAGGGTAGAAGCTCCTGAAGTTGGTGGGATGCATCCACCTCTCCTGTTGCATCCAGGCACTGTGATGAGGTGGTACAGTCAGTGGTGGAGCAGCCTGTAGTGGTGCAGCCAGAGGTGGTGCAGAGAGTGGTGGTGCAGACTGTGTTGGAGGAGATTAGGATGGTGGGTATTGTGACCATCGGCTGGTCCCCTCCTCTGTGTACTCCTCACTGGGTGGTGACGTAGCGTCCTCCACTAGCTCCCGCTGTCCTGGAGGCCCGTGTGTGGAGAAAGGAGATGGTGTGATTAGTAAACATAGCCATGACAGGATAAAAAGGGAAAATAATATTTCAAAGGTAAGAAGAAACATTTGGGGAGGGGCTTATTCCCCTGAGTAAAACTAGGATACTCCCACTGCTGAAAGGTGTTTTATTCCAAAGTTATTACAGCTGAAAGTTGCATTTTTTTAGGTGCAACATCACAGTGGCTGGAAATTGTACAGTGATGCTGTTGCTACACCATCCTATGGAGATTAACAGTCCCAGCATACAACAGTCTTAAATAGACCCGTACTTGGGATTTATCAGAACTAGACTCTGGAATATATTCCTTAATCCAGATCTTTGCAGTTATTTGAACCTAGAACTCTAAAGGGTTTTGCATGATTTGCACCGCCGCATGGTGGGTTCCAGCTGGAGCTGTCCTAGCAAAGGTATTGTGTATACTCAGCCTGGGCTCAGTGGCATACCATGATGATGGGGCACTATCAATATTTTACCACTTCCCACATCACTATGACCCCTCTGGTAACCCAGCGATCTTTTCATGTACTTTTGTATCTTTGAGCTGCACGTTGATGCACCGGCTTGTGGTACACCACATCTGAGGCACTGCACACACCATCTTTGATATGAATCTACTGAGAGTTGATAAGTTATGCTTATATGTTAAAATTTACACTGCTTGAGCCCATCTCTCACTATGACTGATGAATCCGCACATCTCTGCATTTCACCAACAGATAAGGGATTATCTCCACTTGGGCAATTTTGTCACTTCCATTTTCCTTCCTGCTGGGGAAACCTAGAACCTGAAACTCAGCTTACGTGCCCTATAATTAGCCCCTTCAGCTTCTATTCTAATAAAGAGGGATAAATGTAGTCAATAGGGAGGAACTCCTATTAAATGAAGATGTAGAAAAAAGGCATGTAGGGGGTAAAATATTTAAAGACCTCAAAATTAATTGTATGCTGTCAAGTGCAAGAAGTATGATAGATAAAATGGGAGAACTAGAATTGCTGGCAGTTAATGAGCATTTTGACATAACTGGTATAACCGAAACATGGTGTAACACGTGATAGGGCTGTAAATATAAAGGACTATTCCCTGTTTAGGAGAGATAGGATTAATAGAAAAGGGGAAGGTTTGTGCTTATATTTGAAACCAGCGCTAAATCCAATCTTAAGGGGGTGATATTAGTGAAGAAACCGGTCATAATGTGTAGTCCTTGTGGGTAATGCAGTATTTAAAGGCCCTACCAGCTAAAACCCCAAAGGAAGTTAAGCCACAAAATGATAATTTTATGTCCCAACTAGTAGAGGAGCCAACTAGAAAAGAGGCCTTGCTTGACCTAGTGCTCTCAAACGATTCTGACATTGTAAACAGTGTGCAGGTAAGGGAACATTTGGGCAGCAGTGACCATAATATTGTATCCTTTGAAGTTTGTTATGAGAAACCCAATAGCAAGAGTTTAACCAAAACATTCAATTTCAAAAAGGCTAATTTTACAAAGTTAAAAGAAGCTTTAAAGGATATTCAGTGGGATGTAATTTTCAAAGATAAAAATGCACAAGAGTCATGGAATGTATTTAAAATGCTCTTGGGCAAATATACACGTCAATATATACCATTGGGGAATAAGCACAAGAGAAGTAAAGCAAAACCAATGTGGATTAATAATGTGGTTAGCAGGGAAATGAGAAATAAAAAGCAGGCTTTTAAGGTGTTTAAGTCAAATGGGTGAGATGCATCATTTAAAAAATATAAAGAATGTAATAAAATCTGCAAACAAGCAATTAAGCTAGCTAAAATAGAAAATGAGCGAAACATTGCAAACGAGAGCAAGAAAAACCCTAAACAATTCTACAAGTATATTAACAACAAAAAAGTTAAGGTTGATATTGGTCCTCTTAGGACTGAAACAGGTGAATTGATTAGTGAGGATAAAGCTATGGCTGAGACCCTAAATACGTTCTTTGCTTCAGTATATACAAAGGAAGCAGAAATGACAAGCTATGGGCAAACAGACAAAACCATGGAATTTCCTCCAACATCTACATGGCTTACTGAGGACAAGGTCCAAAAGAGACTGGAAAGGGTTATAGTGAATAAAGCGCCTGGATCGGACGGTATACACCCAAGGGTACTTAAGGAACTTAGTTCAGTAATAGCAAAACCATTATACTTAATATTTATTGATTCGCTTTCATCAGGCATAGTGCCCTGTGATTGGAGGAAAGCTGATGTAGTTCCATTGTTTAAAAAGGGAGCAAGATCCAAACCAGGAAATTATAGACCTGTGAGCTTGACGTCCATAGTGGGTAAGATACTAGAAGGGTTATTAACTGATAGTATTCAGAACTATGTGAAGACAAACAATATCATTAGTAGGAATCAGCATGGTTTCATGAAGAACAGATCATGTCAGACTAATTTACTTGCATTTTATGAAAGAGTGAGTAGTAATTTGGACAGGGGAATTGCTGTTGATGTAGTATACTTGGATTTTGCAAAAGCCTTTGACACAGTGCCTCACAACAGGTTACTGCATAAATTAAAAGGCTTCGGTTTGGGTGGTGGTATCTGTACATGGATTGAGAACTGGTTAAATGATAGATGGCAGAGAGTTGTTGTAAATGGAACTTTTTCAAATTGGTCTAGGGTTATAAGTGGGGTACCGCAGGGTTCAGTCCTGGGCCCAATGCTTTTTAATTTGTTTATTAATGATCTAGAAGTGGGAATTGAAAGTAGCATCTCAATCTTTGCTGATGACACTAAGCTATGCAAGGAAATACATACAGAGCTCGATGTTTTTTCCCTACAGAAGGATTTAGATAAACTAAGTGAAAGGACAGAAAACTGGCAGATGTCATTTAATGTAGATAAATGTAAGGTTATGCATTTGGGTTGTAGAAACAAACTTGCTACATATACTCTAAATGGGAAACAACTTGGGAAATCCTCATTAGAGAAAGATTTAGGTGTACTGATAGACAATAGTCTTCACAGCAGTGTGCAGAGTCACTCAGCTGCTGCAAGAGCAAATAGAGTACTAGCCTGCATAAAAAGAGGTGTAGAAGCAAGGGATGCTAATATTATCCTACCTCTGTATAAATCCTTGGTTAGG
The DNA here is from genome assembly GCA_037306005.1 of Rhinophrynus dorsalis. Lineage (NCBI taxonomy): Eukaryota > Metazoa > Chordata > Amphibia > Anura > Rhinophrynidae > Rhinophrynus > Rhinophrynus dorsalis. The sequence continues at coordinate 303,847,067 of CM074720.1, read as the reverse complement.
CCTCATCTAGAATATGGAGTACAATTTTGGGCGCCTGTTCTAAAAAAAGACATTACTGAACTGGAAAAGGTGCAGAGACGTGCAACAAAACTGATAAAGGGATTGGAGGATCTGAGTTACAAAGAGAGACTAGCCAAACTGGGTTTGTTTACATTAGAAAAGAGACGTCTAAGGGGTGATATGATTACCATTTACAAATACATTCAAGGCCAATACAAAGAACTATCCAATGAATTATTTATGCAAAGAGCTGAGCTAAGAACAAGAGGTCATCCATTAAGACTTGAGGAAAGGCGCTTTCGACTAAAACACAGGCAGGGATTCTTTACAGTAAGGGCGGTAAGGCTATGGAATTCTTTGCCTCGGGATGCTGTGCTTGCAGATAATGTAACTGCATTCAAAAAAGCAATGGATGCCTATCTAGCACAGAACAATATTGACAGTTATGACAGATGGCTTCAAAGCAAATAGGATATTGAGCCGGGGAACTATTTGACACACTCACACACACACCTACATTGGAAATTGCTCCAGAGGGCTTTTTTGTTGCCTTCCTCTGGATCAACAGGGGTGTTATTGGCATGGGCTGGACTTGATGGACGCATGTCTTTTTTCAGCCTTATCTACTATGTTACTATGTTACTATGTTACTATGTTGTGGCTGAATGTACATTTTGTGCGGTTAATTCCCAAAAGCAGCTAAAAGCAGCGACATTGGGAACTGAACAGTAAAAAAACAATTAACTATCGGTGCTTGACATACTGCCAAACACCGATCGTTAACTGATCCCTGTTACAGTTACCTGTCATCCACTGTCCTTCTGTCTTCTCTTCTTTCTTCTATCTTCCACCTTCTATTCAGTCTTCTGTCTTCTCTCTCTTCTCCCTGTAAAATAAAATAAAATAATTAACACCAAGCACTTGCGTGCGCGCACTGAATGTACGGTAGGTCCTGACTGGGCTGCTCAGAGGAGTTCGGGGAGAGGAAGAAGCGGGCGGCTAGTGTAAGAATGCCGCCCGCTGTCCCTGTTTGACGGCTGCCTATAAGTACAGAGGGGGAATCCTGGTTATCAAGGTGGACATTTAATGGTTTTTATGCACTATTGCTGCACAGAGGAAGCGGGCGGTGAGCGCAGGGATGCCGCCCGCTGCCTCCAGATGGGGGTTGCTGGACTTAATATTTTAGTTTAATTTTTTACTTGTGTATAATACGCACCCCTCACTTCACATAAGGTGAAATGAGGTAAAAATGTACGTATTATACCTGAGATTTTATGGTAATGTCCCAAAGTATAAACATGACAATAAATAATATGATCCATATAGACATAAATAAATGGCATCCATTAATGACCAGTATAACAACTTAGCTTAATATTTCGCGTCTCCGCCGCTTGAAGCAGCCGCGAGGGCGGCGGCAGCAGAGACACAAAAGTCCCAGGATGTTCCCCTTCAGCTGTGTACAGGCCGATGCCCGTAACACACTGAGGGCATTGGAAGTGAACCGGCCTTTATATATGGGCAGGCTCACTTCCATTTCCCTCACAGCCTTTGGCTGGGATGTTCTTCACAACGCAATGCGTTGCTTACTCCTCTGCCACTCAAAGTGGCAGAAATGTCTTCGTTCATGCTTGGTATTAATTATTTTCTTTTATTTTACAGAGAGAAGATTGAAGAGAATGCGGAAGATTGAAGAAAGAAGACAGCAGAAAAGGTGGAAAATAGAAGAAAGAAGACAGAAGGATGAGAAGACAGAAGATGACCAGCAAGCTGTGGACCCTGCTGGATATCAGGATTAATGGTAAGTGTTAATGCGATGTTGCTTTACTTAGTCGGGTTAACCCTATGAATGCCGGCGGGGTAACTATACCCCGCCAGCACTCATAGGGTTAATCCTACTAGTTTTAGGCACTTTGGATGTATTAATGTGGCACTTAGGGCCCTATTTCAATACATCCACTGTGGACATTGGGGGTTTTTTGCCAGTTAACAGCTGCGTTAGCGGGCAAAAGATCTGGTGAGGGACTTTACGGCTAACAAAACTGGGTCTTAAGTTTTGTGCGATAAGTGAGTCCCTTATCGGATGTTTTGCAGCTCATGCAGTCCTTTAAATGGAAAAGTGGAGTGTTTTTTTTTTTTTTTAAATGGGCCAAAACACACGTTAGAGTAGCGGCCGTATTGCTTTATGAACTGCCATTAGCAGTTCATTACATGGCCCTTTGAATGGCTTACTACACGATAAAACACCCGTTGGTGTTTCTTGAGCTTAACTCCTGCCTTTAAATCTACCCCTAAATGTGGTGTAAAAGGTAAAAAAAGTGTGGTGATGGGTATATGCTACAAACCACCAAATACCGATGAGAATGATGAGGCCAATCTGCTATTGCAAATGAGGAAAGCTGTGCAACTTGGGAATACTATAATTATGGGGGATTTTAACTATCCAGATGCCAATTGGAAAAATGAGACCTGTCAGAAAGCGGGTTTGTGAGCATGCTTCAGGAAAGGTACATGTCTCAAATGGTGGAAGTGCCAACAAGAAATAACAATGTATTGGACCTAGTGATAAGTAATAACATAGACATGGTATCCAATACTAAGGTGGGTGAACATATGTGTAACAGTGACCATAACATGGTTACATTTGAGATTAGTTTGGCAAAGCAAAACTGTATAGGTTTGACCAAGACTCTACATTTTAAAAAAGCGAACTTCAAATTGTTAAGAGCTTCATTGCAACACTTAGACTGGGATACATTATTTAAAAGTAAAAACACAGAGGACAAATAGTCAGAATTCAAATTTAGGATGCAGAAATGTACCCAACAGTATATACCAGTGAGGAAAAAATGCAAAAGAAATAGCTCACAGCCAGTGTGGTTAACTGTAAATGTAAAGATGGAAATGGTAAGGAAAAAAAAGCATTTAAACTATTTAAGTCTGAAGGAACAGAAGATTATTTCTTAAAATACAGGTAGTGCAACAAAGATTCCAAAAAGGCAATTAGGTTAGCAAAAATAGATAATGAAACTCATATTGCAAGGGAGAGCAAGATTAATCCCGAAAAGTTTTTCAAATATATAAATGGCAAAAAACTTAAGAGGTAGTGCACTGGACCTTTCAAAAATGAGATGGGTGAGTTGATTAGAGAGGATAAGGAAAAGGCCAATGTTCTAAATACTTTCTTTGCATAAGTATATGCAAGGGAACAAGGATTGGTAGAAGAGACTCATTAAGTAACAAATAAAACCATACCATTATCAGATATTGGGTTAACACAAGAAAAGATCATCGGAAGACTGAACAAAATTAAAACTGACAAAGCACCGAGTCTTGATGGTATACATTCAAGGGTTCTGCAGTGTTAGCAAGATCTCTCTTTTTTCTCTTTAAAGATTCTCTCACCACAGGTTCAGTGCCACAAGACTGGCATAGAGCCAGTGTAGTGCCCCTTTTTAAGAAGGGAACTAAAACAGAAACCGGCAATTGTAGACCAGTGAGTTTGACCTCTGTAGTTGAAAACTGCTAGAAGGGATAAAACAGGATTATTCATGATAACACCACAAAAATAAGATTTTATCAAGAATAAACATGGTTTCATGAGGAATAAATCATGCCAAACTAATCTTTTCAGCTTCTATGAAGAAGTAAGTAGCAACCTAGATAATGTTAAGGCAGTTGATGTAGTATATCGATTTTGCAAAGACATTTGATACAGTGCCACACAGAAGGCTGAGGTATAAAATAAGGAAATTGGGGCTAGGGGATACCTTTTGCAATTGGATAGAAAACTGGTTGAAGGATAGGGAACAGTGTGTGGTTGTAAATGGACAATTCTCCAAAACAGTTAAAGTTGAGAGTGGAGTACCTCAAGGTTGAGTACTTGGTCCACTGCTTTTTAACATGTTTACACATGAATTGGGAATAGATATAGAAAGCAAAATATCAATATTTGCAGATGACACTAAATCATGAAGGGTAATTAATTCAGAAAAGGATATTTGCTCTCTATAGAGGGATTTACATAAAATGACAGATTGTACAACCAAAAGAAATATGACATGTAATGTGGGAAAGTGTAATGTCATGCATTTGGGAAGAAAAAATCCCAACACTACTTATAAACGTTTAGGGGACTTGTTGCTAGGGAAAGACCTGGGAATCCTTGCGAACTACAAACTGGGAATCAGTGACCAGTGTCAAATAGCAGTAGCAAAAGCAAAGTCCTGTCTTGTATAAAAAGGGGTATTGAAGCAAGAGGGGATAACATCATTTTGCCATTGTACAAATCACTGGTAAGACCTCACCTCGAATATGCATTGCAGTTTTGGGCACCACTTCTGAAAAATGATATTCTAGAACTGGAGAGAGTACTGTGAAGAGCAACAAAATTAATTAGGAGGAATGGAAGACTTGCTGTATGAGGAACTACCAGACAAATCTGGTTTATTTACTATAGAGAAAAGACGACTAAGAGGAAGTATATGAGAGTTCAATACAAAGATCTCTGTGGTGAGCTATTCATTACAAGGCCTGATCAAATAACCTGTGGACACCATTGAGATTAGAGGAAAGAAGGTTTCAACTTCAGCAGAGGAAGGGTTTTTTTACAGTAAGGTCTGTTAAATTACGGAATTCCTTGTCCAAGGATGTGTTTATGGCAGATACAATGGGTGCATTTAAGAGAAGATTACATACATTTCTTTCAAAAGGGAACATACAGGGTTATACTGTGTATTAGTAGGCAAAACAGGAAGGTCTGATAAAGATTAACTTATTTGGAAGAAGGAAAGATATATAATTCTCATGTCTCTGGGATATGAGGGAAAGGTTGAACTTGATGGACTTGTACCTTTTTTAAACCTAATTTACTATGTAGTAACCAAAAAAAATATTATATCACACTGGTTCTCCACATTTTTACTATAATTATCCCATTTTGGTAGGTAGTTTTGTGTAGCTTGTAGTGCTTGTGTGTGATTTTATAATTTCACTTTTTATACACTTCCTCACATTCTGATGAGCCCCACCAATGATGACATCATACATCACTGTCATCCAAGAACCCAGGTATGGCACCAATTTCAGCACAGGGGATCATGAGAGTGCTGCTGTGAATATATATAATATTGAAGAAAAGCATTCACGGGACTTGGAAAAGGTGGGCAAAATTCAAGTTAAATATATTTTATCATACAAGTGTATATATTGTGATGACAAATGCTTTAACAGTGATTGTTTTTTGCTACATAATAGATAATTAACCTTATTTCCAATACAGATACAATGTCAAGATGAAAACTGCTGAAAAAAATATTTAGGTATACAGTTTAACAGATAAAATGTATCTTCAGGTTGCAACTGAAGTTGCTACACAGTCCTACATTTTGACATAATGATGGATCATTTATTTACTAAGTTGCTCTGGTGGCCAGAAAATCTGATTTCCATGCATGAAAACCATAAAGACTCAACCACTTCACAGTTTTATTTACACTGAGAAAAAGTCTGCTATCAAGGGATTTTTTTCAGGTTTTGTGTGATTGGTCATGCCTCATTTTCTTCAAGAAAATACAATTCTTTTTAGTACAAGTCAGAAATACAATATAAGAATTATTTTTTTTCTGGAGTGGGAGAATGTAAAACTATATAGCCACTACCAAAGTATATTTTTAAAAGGGAGTAATAATTTTGAGTCACTGTTTAAAAAATGGTTAATTCAGTGTGCATAAACATTTTCATTTAGGCCAAATATCAAGATAATTGCAAATCACTGTATATTTAGTATGCAATACAAAGACATATGATTTGCATTTTAAGGATCATTTATAAAGCATAAATTCTAATTGCTCTACAATTTTGCTGTAAAGCATACTTCCAAGACACCTGGACGACTACTAATGTAGCACAATTTACAAACTATTCTGGATTTAACAAAATAAATAAAAAGAAAGAAGTGAATATCATTTGGGTCTGAAAAGTAACAAATGTGTGCTCTTTTAAAAGTAAATAAATGAATTCATGTCCACATCCTTAGTAAAACAAACATTATATTTATCTTTATTATATTTTTTAGAGAAAATGCTTAGAATGTATTTCTCACATGTATGGTGTTGTATTGCCAACAAGGGTTCACTAGTGAAATGTCGCCATCTATATAGAGACTAACAAAAAAGAGTGTTAAAAATATCGTCTGAACCAAATAGCCGAGATCATAATGTCATCACTATCAACAGAGCGACATTCTGATATCACATGATTAATGGTCACCACATACATGGCGACAGTTCAATATAGACCCAAATAGCCCCTTGACTGCCTCTCCAACATAACGATCCGTATGTATCTCCAGTTTACGGTGTAATGCTTCTCCTGCTCAATATATAATGGTGGATTAACCCCTTGACTGCCTTTCCCACAAAAATATCCTCATGTACCTCCAGTTTACAGTGTCCTGTTCCTTGGATCGGTATGTATTCTACACCCCCGTTCTTTGTGTCCCTCAATGCTGTGACTCCCGCCCCAGCTCCTGTGTTAACTCTGACCTTATAGAAACCACCAGGGGGTGGGAGTAAGAAAAATAAGAGGGGTACCCCTCTGGCACTCAAAGGGTTAATCAAATGGAATTTTATTTGTTCTATACTGTGCATTTAATTTTTCCTGGAATTACTTCACCCTCCTTCTGTTTATGGCCAATAGTGTACATTTGTTTTGTTCCAAAATAGCTGCTGTTTTTTCTTCTGTATACATAGGCCCCAGTATACTTATATGTCACTAGTTATAAGGTATTGCTTTCAGCACGTTTGCTGTTGCATAAATTACCAGTCCATCTAGCTCCTCTTCTTGACCTAGCAGTCTGGATGAGGGTATAAGATGTGAACACCACATCAGTAGTACTCAGTCTCACACTGTATCACTGGAGTTTGTGCTTCCAAAAACGTACTCACACAACAATCACACTAATTTCTAAGACATGCTTTACAGCGCCAGTGTACGTACCGCCGCCGTCCCAGCTGTCTCACACGCACCAGCCAGCCAATGAGGAGAGGACCATGCCATTGTGCAAATACTCTCATTGGCTGGTGATGCATGCCTTGTTGCTGTTTGTAGGTTGTGTCTGTGGGCCCGGTTGGCAGAATAGGGCTGAGTGACAGAGAGTGAGTGACGGTCTGTGCTGTTTGGGTGACTTGGCTACATTCTGGGACACTTCATAGCCTTGGGGAGCTAAACTGCTGCCCCTGTCAAAGTGCCGCATGGGTCCCATGGACCCACTGGGACCCATGTAAGGGCTGGCTCTTTCCATCTGGTCTGATCAATTAATCTGTTTTTACTTTAGAGAGTTGAAGTAAAACTTCTTCCTCTGTAAACATGCATGGTTCCCATGTCTTATTATTTCTTTTTTCTAACAGAGGTCCCTTCCCTTCATCTTCCTCTGTAAAAACTGCACCAAAATATTAATTGAGACAGTCAGCTAGACCTTATAATCATTTACATAACTTCAATTTTTTTTTGTTTTCCGTCTATTACTTGTTTCATTTTCGGAACGACAAAGGGGTGCCACTTGTGCCTTATCACACTGGTATAATCAAATAAATAATGCAAAAAGCTAAATTTACTCACATTGTATAGTGGCTGTGTATGTCTATCTACTGCAAAATAAGCTTGCAGAGAACTCACCACTTGTCTCTGCTCAATGGACAGCTTATGCCCTAGTGGATGAAAGAACAACAGGAACTGGTCCAGATTCGAGTTAAAGTATCATACTAATACAAGTTTATTAAAGCAATAAAATCAATGTTGATATATTTATATCCTACAATTCAACTCATTAAGCAGTGTTAAACTTTGCCTTATCAAGTTATGTGGATAAGTAGAATAACAATACATGCCCAGGGTCATGGGAGCCACAGATTGTACAAATGGGTGAATAAAAGCTCCAACACAAGAAGGACATCTGTACATGAACAGGAAGAACTTCCACTACATCAATGTACAGATGGTATGTGATTCCACTATGAGGATAATCCATGTCTGTGCCAAATACCCAGGCAGCTGTTATGACTCCTATATCCTCACATACACCTCCGTACACAGGGACTTCGAGAATGGGACCTACACAGGCATAGGGGTATTAGGTGAGTCAAAACACCAACACACATTACACCACAGCCACAGGTGCACTCACAGGACCTATGGAAACACAGCTTAGCATGGTCATGACACACAACAGGTACTTCATCCACATTACATGTGCTCCCTGTCTAACCATGTCACTCTCTGTCCACAGGTGATGCTGGCTATGGCTGCAAGCCGTGGCTACTCACACCACTTCCAAATCCACAAACACTGGCACAGGAGCGCCACAATGAGGCACACTTAAGAGCAAGAAATATTATTGAGCACACTTTCGGCCTCTTCAAAACCAGATTCAGGTTTCTTGATCACTCTGGGGTTCCTTGATCACTCTGTGGGAGCACTGCAATATGTCCCAGGAAAGGTATGCAATATCATCCTGGCATGTTCAATCCTAAACAACATAGAAGAATACATTCATGAGTCACAACACCTCCTGGAAGTCCCTGTTCCCCAAGCACAGAATGAGGACACCTGGAAAGGGGTCGAGATAAGAGACAGGCTTATCAGGGTCCATTTCACCCACAGTGAGTATAACACAGGAATCAAACACAATGCATGTATGTTCATGATCAGTCTTGAGTAGGGGTGGGCGAAATCTCTTGCAGTGTTCCCGCGAGAAATTCCATGAAAACCACATTGTTGTCCTCTTTTTCATGGGAAAATCCACTTTAAAACTAGCGATTAAAATTTTCACCCATTGGCCAAAATTGTTTGCCAAGTCAAACTCAATAGAAGCAGCTTCACAGCGAGGTAGATGTGTTGTGCTATTCTGCTGTGTTCTTTTTCCAAAACTGAGGCAAGAGAGGCTCATAGTGACTGCTATCACTATGAGCAGGCTTAAAAAGATTAAAAGGAGGAACTGAAAGGACCCTTATGTGTCCACTGAGTCTGAGGAGGAGTAAATGATCACTACTGACCCAATGCTGTCCACTCTCCCTAAATAACCCCTAGGGATCTTGAGGAATTTAATGCGAAGAGAGGGAGAAAAGGGGATAGGAAGGGAGGGAGAAAGGGGTAGTACTAGTGAGAGCAGGACAGGTCACTGCCTGCACCTTCTACTAGATGTGCTGCCCCTGCTGCCACCATTGCTGCCCCTGCTACCACTAGTGCTGTGCCTGCTGTCAGACGTGCTGCCTCTGTTGCAACCAGTTCTGTGCCTGCTGCCAGTGCTGATCCTGCTGCAACCAATACTGTGCCTGCTGTCAGACATGCTGCTCTGTTGCCAGTGCCACCAGTGCTGTGCCGGCTGCCAGTGCTGAACCTGCTGCCACCAATACTGTGCCTGCTGTCAGACGTGCTGTCCCGCTGCAACCAGTTCTGTACATGTTGCCAGTGCTGAAGCTGCTGCTAGTGTGTCTTGTAATACTTGGGGAGGGGGGGATGATGCCAAATGTGACAGCAGGGAACCCTAAGTCACATTTGCCATCCCAAAGCAGTCCCACCAGTGCTAGTACTAAGATGGTCCAGCAGCTTGTTAGTGTTAGGAGTGAAGGAGGGGGTAATCAGTATCCTCATATTACTAGTGACTGTGAGGAGGAAGGCTCTGCGGCTGAACTTGATCTGGTTTGTGGTACTAGCAGTAATGATGAAGCAGCCAGTGGGACTAGTGTTAGGGGAGTGATAGGGGAAGCATTTGAGAGCATTCAGACTAGTGGTCAAGAGAGCCCACATCATTCCTCTGGCTCTTGGAGTCCTCCCCTTTCCTTCTCTACAGTGTTCAATTGGAACATGACCCTGAAGAGGCCCAAACTGGTGTTGGGGTAGAGCAGGCACATAATTAATACCACCACCACCAGCAGAAGCACAGATCAGCTGCCGGTGCCTGCTGCTACTGCTGCCAGTCTGTCTTCTCCAGGTCAAAAAGAAATGCCAAGTGTGACATTAGAGGACCCTCTGTCACATTGCTTGTCACCTCCTCCAAGCAGCAGTGTGATGTCTGTAATAGAGCAGCAGCACATAGGAACTAATGGGGGTGGTCGTGATGATGCTAGAGAAGCTGGAGTGGAAGAGACATTGATGGCTTTTTTTTAGCAGAAACTGAGAGGGAATGGGAGAAAGGGATGAGGATGGGCATCACCACCACCACCACCATTAGCAATGAGCTTTTGGAATTTGCAACTGCTCTAATTTCTCCTGCTGCTGAGTTGCAAGGACAGCAGAATGCTGAGGAGCAAGCTAGTATGCCACAGACTAACGTGAACACAGTGGGAATGGGATCAAGAAGTGATGCGGGACAAGAACAAGTTCCACTTGCCAACATTAGCAATACTGTTGGTCCTACTTGCACTGCTGATTCTGAGGCAGTAGCAGCAACAGCAGCAACATCATCCGCTGCCAGCACAGACAGTTAAGGGGAATGTGGAGGACAAGAAGAAAGAGGGCATTCTTCTCCACTTGTTCCCTATCCCCTGAAATCATGGGTGTGGGACTATTTTTCTCTTGGGACAGGCACAGTGCAGTTATCACCGACTGCACTTTGCACAATTGTCAGTGAGACAAACCTTACAACATATATTTTTTTACAATTTAAGTATTACTATCCCTTTAAACAACTCAGTTGCAGCAAGACCAACAGTTGCAAATTCTGCATCTACATTAGGGCATTTGACAATGGCTAGTGGCACTAGGCCAGCAGGAAATTTTTCTCTGGGATTGTGCTTTAAAAATAAAAACAATCATAGTCCTACAATAAAAAAAAACAATTTTTGCAGGTTTGTTTTGTGCCTCTAATAAGTCTAAGTCCTACAAATCAATGTTTGTTCAGGGCTTGGGCCTTTAACAACAAATCTAACAAATCATCCTCTACAAAATACTCTATCAAGTCAAGTATCAGTCCACCCCAGTGGAAGCTTATGTCAGGGGGTTCCTGTCTCTATCACTTTACACACAAATTTCTTATTTTATTGATTTTTTTATTAAATGTCCCCCCAAAACCGTGACAATGTCTCCTTCATAGCAACTGGCTGGGATGTTCTTACGCACATCCCAGTCAATCAGTTTAAAGAACAGCTGCTCAAATCTGATTGGCTGGGATGTTTGTAAGACCATCACAGCCAATGGCTGTAAGGGAATTGGAAGTGAGACTGCCCATATATAAAGGCAGGCTCACTTCCAATTCCCTCAGTGTGCTTCGGGCATCTGTTCATGCAGGATTGAAGTGGACCCGTGCGGCTTATCTGTGACTCTGCCACCTCTGCGGCCGCACCAAGCGGCGGAGACATGAAGAGTTAAGCTAAGTACATATATTTGGCATTTATACATGACATTTCTTCATGGCCTACATTTATAGTATTTCTTCATGGCATTTTTACATACTTGGGCATTAAATGGAGGCATTTACTTAAATGAATATTCATGGAACAATAATGTTTTAACCCTCTGAGTGCCAGTGAGCAATGTGTTGCATACTCCTCTGCCACTCAGAGGGCTAAACTATGTCATTGTTAATGCTTTGTATTCATATTTATGTTTTCTTTTACAGCCAGTAGAAAGAAGGAAGAGAAGAAAGAAGACTGGAGAGAAGGCAGAAGATAGAAGACTGAAATGAACACAGAAGGACAGTGGATGACAATTAAGTGTAACACATATAAGTTAACGATCGGTGCTTAACAGTATGTCAGATTGTTAGCTTTTTACTGTTAAATTCCCAATACTGCTGTTATTTATCGGTATTTTGGAAACTTAACGCACAAATGGGACATTTGGCCACAAGACCATTTTTGTGGCCTAACATCCGTTGTGCTTTTAGCCGGTAGGACATACCGACCAAGAAATTTTCTTTTTGTCGATCAATATCCATTTTGCCCTACCGACATTTTTAGAGCAAACATTTGGATCAAGGCCCAAATCCCTATCACAACTAGGTGCATAAATCCCCATGTTCACTGCATAGTGTAATCAGGTGAGCTGACTATTGTCATTCTCATGCTCCTGTCTTATAGCCTAATTCAAAATTTTGATAAACCATTAACATTGGATTAGTAGGTGTGTGATGTATTTCCAAAATCAGAATGTGAATCCCAGTATATGTTTGTTTGGATGACATATCCTGCCAGTGGAAATCAGGAAATCAAACCAAAAAACATGTTTGGCTAAAAACACCCTAATAACCACACCAGTGGCTGGAATCAAATATGAACAGTTTTGCACATAATATGCAAAGGGGTAGTTGGCAGTTGTTCAAGATCAGTTCAAATCACTACTACACAACACCTTCATGTTGTTTAGCTTTTCTAGGTGGATTGTGAATTGAAATTGAACAATAGTGTAAGTGCTTTGTGTGCTTACCCATGGTACAACACCTTAAAAACAATTAATATGTGCAGGAGTTCAATGCATTGCAATGCATTGGAGACATCTCTGCCGCTTTACCTTTTCCACAACTGAAAGATTCACACACAGATTAGATGAAGAAGTGCACATTTATTTAGGTGAAATACTACAAATTGGGCATTTTTATTTCTGGGGGAGGCTTTTGAAGGGGTTGCCCTCATAGACTGTCTTGTGACCCTGGGTATTCTTCGGGTTGGTGCAGGGGTTACACTGGATGGGGAGGTTGTTGCACTGGACCCTTCAGTGGACTGCTGCTCTCTCTCCAGTTGTTGCTTCTCCCTCTGATTACTCTCCCTCATTTCAACAAGGATTTGACCCAGCATGCCCATGATCCCTGTTCTGTACTGCCTGGACTCATTGGTGAGGAGTTGTCAGAGTTGTAGTTCAAGAATAATTGAATGATAAAGTATCACCCTTCTGCCCCTTTTACCTAGTGTAAGTCACCTCCCCTCAGATTTGGAATCTGGTATTGACAACAGATAGCTCACAGCAAGGGGCAATCTTCTTACTGTGAGTATCAGGAAAACCCTTCCCCCTTATACGGGTTTTTTCTTTATCCTAAGTGAAGATTGTCCCTCTCTGAGATCCATCTGGACAGTCTTGATGCTCTGAGGTGAGCAGTGTTACATCAGTAAAAGATGTGTGAAGGGGATACTTAATCATTCAATTACTCTTGAAATACACTCTGATACTATTGAAATAACACTCTCCATGGGCCAAATACTTTGAAGATTTATTGGAGCTGCTTTTATTTTGAAACATTACTATCCCTTTTAGGTTTTCCCTGATTAACCTGTGATCTGCGATTCTTCTGTTTCCTGCTGTGACCTGGTCTGTCTTCCTGACCCAGCTCTACAATAAAGTGATCTTACCTTCTGTGTACCAACTCCGGCTCTGCTTTCGACTTCCCACATCTCTTCAGTGATCTGACCTGCTGTGTACCAACTCTGGCTCAGCCTACCGACATCCCGCTTCTCTGCAGTGAACCGACCTTTGTGTATGGCCCGTGCTCTGCTTGTCGACCTTCCACTTGTCTCCAGTTATTCAACCTTCTGTGCATCGACTTCCGACTTGTTCTACATCTACCCCCACCTTTCTATTGATTCGACTATCAGGGTGTCAATGACTGGCTTGTCAAATGACTAATTGCACACCTCCAGTTATTTGACTATCTGTGTACTGACTCCTGACTTGTTGTACGACTACCCTCACCACTTCTGTGTAAGACCAACAGACTTTCGACCTTAAGCCTTTGGTTCGACTTCCAGACTTTGCATTAGGGTTCTGACCCTGTGTCAGTGCTTAATGTGTCTCTGCCTTTTGAATCCTTTACACACTAGCTAACCCTGACCCACGCTAAGAGACTGTGATAAACCTGAAGTGTACGCTCCTCTCCTCATCGCTCTGTTCGCTATCCTCCGCATCTGGGTCCTGTGCTCTAGCTCACCAAAACATGAAACACAGACAAAGTATGTTGGTTATTTTGGGGTGTATATATAGGTGTATTTGAATGTATGTGAGACTTACTTGTATGCAGCGTGTGGGTTTGAACTTGCCTTGACAACAATCAGGGTTGCTAGATCACGTAGACCATTATGTTTTTCCTTGACATTAGACGTATCATACATTAATTATCAACTGATTGGGACACACAATGAATTAAATAAAGGTGCAACACAGTAGGGATGAGCGAGCACCCCGATGCTCGGGTGCTCGGGTGCTCTGACCGAGCACCCCCTGATGCTCGAGTGCTCGGCCGAGCACCCGAGCCCCATTCAAATGAATGGGAGCACTCGAGCATTAAACCAGGCACCCCCTGCTCTGATGAGCGGAGGGTGCCTGGTCAATGTCCCCCTTCATCTCCGCTATGCCCCTCTTCCACAATGTCCCCCTTCATCTCCTATGCCATAGCGGAGATGAAGGGGGACATTGTGGAAGAGGGGCATAGCGGAGATGAAGGGGGACATTGTGGAAGAGGGGCATAGAGTCTATGCCCCTCTTCCACAATGTCCCCCTTCATCTCCGCTATGCCCCTCTTCCACAATGTCCCCCTTCATCTCCTCTATGGCATAGGAGATGAAGGGGGACATTGTGGAAGAGGGGCATAGCGGAGATGAAGGGGCACATTGTGGAAGACGGGCATAGCGGAGATGAAGGGGGACATTGTGGAAGAGGGGCATAGAGTCTATGCCCCTCTTCCACAATGTCCCCCTTCATCTCCGCAATGCCCCCTTCATCTCCGCAATGCCCCCGTACCTCCATTCCCTGGTGGTCCAGCGGAGCGTCTTCGGATCTGTGCCTCTTCCGGCACAGATCCTCTTCACCCGAACATGTCGGGCGAGCACATGGCGGTACTCGTACGAGTACCGCCATGTGCCGAGCAGAGCGATGCTCGAGCCGATCCGAGCATCGGCCGAGCACGCTCGCTCAACACTACAACACAGGTTTTTGAATGACGTGGATTTGTTGGACTTATTGTCTGGTAGACTACATATTGAATTTCAAGTAAATCATTTATTATTACAGAACGTTAGCCTTTTTTGCTCTACCAGCTGTTTTACCGGGCTCAACTGAATGAAACCCAATGTGTTTTCTTTGTTTTTTGTTGACATTGATAGGGATAGGGAGAACAGTTAATTAATATAAATAAATTAATTACATTTAAAAAAATGCATAGGTACATAGACAGGGACCCTGATGTGAGTTATGATTAAGTAGACTGATACTAGGCAAGATAGAGTATTTTGTAGATATCCAAGGCAAGACATCACACACAATCAGTTCTACTGTGTAATTTACAGTAAAAACATACACAGTAGTTGAGTAATGTCCAGAAAACACACTAGGGGTGGGGTGAAAGGAGTAGGAGTAGTGCAGCAATATGTGAGTAAAGTGGTAGTCCATAAACTGATTGCAACTATGGTTGCTGCAGCGTGTGCAATAAATGATGGTGATCCTTTTCCTTCAGAGTAAGATGTAGTTTGTCAAAGTCCCACCAAAAGTTCCACCACCACCAGCACCTGTACTATTAATAATCCATCTAAAAGCACCGAAGAAGACAACAAGACACATTCCAGTGTTGATGGCATAGTGCAAGAAGGTGTAACAGATCAACCAACTACTGCATCTGAGAGTGAAACAAACAAGCACAAAAACACTTGATCTGAAAGTAATAGAGAACATTGTGAAAAGTAAAAAGACATTGTTTACAACCTCTAAACACCTACAGGAATATAAAAGTAGTGGAGAAGAAGCAGCGGGAGATGCTGAAGATGACCTAATGAAAGACGATGGCGCAGACCTAGTATATGTGTCTCCTGCATTCTCCTCATATTCAGATAAAGATGAAGTTAAGAGTGAGAGGGATGATGGCATGGCCAGAAAGTTAACTGAAAGGCAAAGGCTCAATCTTCCACCACTGTGCCTGTCTATAAACTGTTTGAGAAAACAATTGGAAAGTCTGACCATGGACAAGCAAAGATGGAAGAAAATACACAGTCATCCTGTAAGACATCATCAGCATGATCACTGCTTCCAAGTTCCACTTAGCCACACTCACTAATAGTGTTGAGTAACCAGCAACAACACAGGTTCTCAGCATCCAGAAACCTCAGCTTTGATGAGTGCTTCTGCTGCTCTTAGAGATGCAGCACCTGTGACAATTTGTAGTTGTACAATTTCAGCAATATCTAGCCCCATTAGTAGTAGTAGCAAACTCCCAGGATCCTTGCAGTCTATGAAGTCCACAGTATAGAGATACTTCATTCATGATCCAAAAGCTAAGCATAGTGCTATCTGTTGTCTGTGTAAGAAGCCTGTAAGCAGGGGCAAAGCAGACTCACACCTAGGCACCTCCTCAATGGTGTGGGAGACACACCATAAACAGGTCAGAGGTGCCACAACTAGAAGCAGCAGCAGAAGTACTCATAATCATTCACAGGGCTCTGTAGTACATAATTGAAGTGCTGCTAATGTGCCATAGTGTTTGCCAAAAATGGATGCTCCTGCTGCAGAAGTGTAGGACTCTGAGTTTATTTCTGGAGATGACAACAGTCACAGAGTACCTACACATACCGCCACCACCCCACCACTCCCACAGGTCCTGTTATTAAAGTAATAATGTTACACAGTTCTTCTACTATGTACTGCCATCTCACAGTTGCTAAGGTCTTAGAAAGAAGTAAAACCTGCACAAAACTAATACAAAAGTAAGCATATTGAATAGTAAACTTACCAAAATGTTGACGGTTGATACACTGCCCTTTCCTTTTGTTAAAAAGAGAGGCTTTAAGGAACCAATGTCATATGTTGCACCCTGCTGGATTATCCAAATCAAGTTATTTTTCAAGGATGTTTGTGCCAATGTTACTTAAGTAGTAGTAATACAATTTCAGCAACATCTAGCCTCATTAGTAGTAGCAGTCCCTTAGGAACCCCACAATATGTAGATACTTCATTCACAATCTAAAAGCTAATTATGGTTGCAGTGTCAGTGCATGGTGGATTATGTCTCCTTGCAAACTACATATCAAATTACTCAGCTGAGTAGAATGATGTTATGATTGGGGTGGTTTATGTGAACAAAAAAATGCAAGTGGGTTGGTGCAAGCAATTATTATTACACTTTTGTTATTGTTCTTGATAAGCTATTGCAGGCTTGTTTATTGCTGTGAATGCTTGTATTGTTTACTCTACTCTTACTGTGATATTGTTGGATCGACATGCTAATAAAAAATATTTGAAAAAAAAAAGCTAAGCATGTTGTTCTATATTGTCTATGTAAAAGAAGCATGTGGTCAGGGGGAAAGCAACCTCACACCAAAAACCTCTTCAGTGAGATCCCCCCATGAAGTACAACTACAGGTCTGTCTGGGATACACGGCATCAACAGGTCAAAGATGCCACAACTAGCAGCAGCAGAAGTACTCCTAAAACTCCCAGGGCTTGGGGTACATAACAGAAGTGATGTTATTGTGTCAGATAGTGTGCCAAGATTTTCTACTTCTGCTGCAGAGGAGTATGAGTTTGTATTTTGGAGATGACAAGTCACAGAGTGCCAATACATACCACCTCCACAAATCATGTTGTGTCAGTGCACCAAGAGCCAGAGACACAAGGGCACCAGTTGAGATTTTTATAGCACTGTCAGATGCTATTGCACCTGATATGTGAAGAAACAAGGGGTTGGTGAAAAGTTCTGCATGACTTTGCAAAAAACCAATGATTTTCACTTTTTTCGCAAACATTTTCTCCTTTTTGTCACTGCAAACGTTTTGTCCTTTTTCACCACTGCCAATACATTTTTTGCCGGTATTTCCTTTGGCTGTAACATTTCCCACCACAATATTATTTCTTCTTCTAAGGGCTGTAGTGTAGAAATAAATAGCTGATAGTAAAAGATGCTGAGTGCCTTTGTCCTTTGCCCACAACACTAACTTCCTGCTTATGTAACATTGGCACAACTATCCTTGAAAAATAACTGCAGCTTGGGATATTCCAACAGGGTGACATTTGGCAAGTTTACTTTTCCTTAGGTGTGCTTTTGCATTATGTTTCTGCAGGTTTTGACTTCTTTCTAAGAGCTTAGTAAGTGTGGGATGGCACATGGCAATACATTATAGAATAACTCTAACTTTATTGCTTTAATTCTACCACTTGGGGAGGTGGGGGGGGCTGTATGTGTAGACACTATATCATCTCCTACATCAAACCCAGAGTCATCATACTCATCTGAAGCAGGATCCATATGTGTTATTTGGAATGAACTAACTGTTGGCAGTGGCACACTGTCTGATACATCAATAACATACTACTTCTCGTATCTGCACCAAAGCCAAGGTAACTTTTTTGGAGTGCTTCTGCTGCTGCTAGTTGTGGCACCTGTGACATGTACATGGTGTCTCACAGTTAGACCTGTAGTTGTGTTTGAGGTGGGATCTCATTGATGAGATGCGTAAGTGTGAGCCTTCCTTTCCCCTGCTCAAGTGGTTTTTGCACAGACAACAGACAGCAACATGCTTAGCATTTGGATCCTGAGAGAGGAATCTCCATACTGAGGGGTTCCTGAAGGTCTGCTACTACTACTGGGGCTAGATTTTGATTCAATTTTACTGCTCCTACTACTAGGTGTCAAAGGTGCAGCAAATTCAGCAGCAGCAGAGCACCTGTCATAGCTATGGATGTGGATGTTAATAACCTGTGTTGGTGTTGCTGCTGGTTACCCAACACAAGTATGTGTGTGAGTGGGTCTTGGGCAAGCAGTAAGCAGTGGTAATGCTGATGATGGCCGACAGGATGACTGTGTATTTTTAGGCATCTTTGTTTGTAAAGGGTCAGACTTTCCAATTGTTTTCTCAGACATTTTATAGACAGGCACAGTGCTCCTTTTCAGTGGTGGAAGACTGAGCCTTTGCCTTTCAGCTAACTTTCTGGCCATTTCATCATCTCTCTCACTCTCAACTTCATATGTATCTGAAAAAGAGGAGGATGCTGGAGGGATATATTCTAGATCTACATCATCATTATCATCAGTCAGTATAAGGTCATCCTCAGCTTCGACTTCCACTTGTCCACTACCTATATATTCCTGTAAGCTTTTAGAGGTGTCAAAAATGTATTTTTAATTTTACAAAGTTTGCTACTCCTTTGAGGACAGGTGTTTTTATGCATGTTTGTCTCAATGTCAGATGAAGCAGTTGGTTCAGCTGCTACACCTTCATTTATTATGCCATCATCAACACTAGAATGCAACTTGTTGTCGTCTTCAGTGTTCTTCTTACTTTTGTTATAGTACTGGCACTGGTGGTGGAACGTTTGGTGGGACCTTGACAAATTGCATCCTCCCCAGGAGGAGAGGGATCATCCTCATTTATTGCACACGCTGCAGCAACCACGGCTTCAGTTACTTTTTGAACTACCACATCTCTTAACTGCTTCTGTCCCTTGTACGTTTGCTGTACATTACTAAAATACTATGTATGTTTTTTTACTCTAAAGTATACAGCACAACTGATTGAGTATTTTGTTGAGGGCCAAGGCAAAATATCACACTTAATCTCGTCCTCTATCTATCAAATCTGCCTCAGTCTCACAGCGCACGTCAGGGTTCCCACCAGCTGTCTATCACCTAATTATTTTATTTATTTATTTATTTATTTATTATTATTATTTTTTTTTTTTACAGTTGTCCACCCTATTTTATAACTGTTCAAAAAAAATATAACTATAAAAAAATATGTAACTTCTTTCCCCAAACTTCTCTAGCACAAAGATAGTATCAGCAGGATCAAGAAAGAAATGAGACTGACGCTGCCTATGTCTTTCGAATCAAATCAGTCAGTCAGAATGTTGAGGTATTTGCTCCCTTCTCACACCCCACACTCCACCAGCACAGAGATAATAAAAGCTAGATGAGGAAGGAGCTTGGTTCATGGCTCCTTGTGTCTTGCCAATCAGTCACACCAAATTTTGGGGTATTTGGGGTCAACTTTTTTTCTTCCTTCCTCTCCCCCAGAGTGCCCCTGACTTGCTTAATACAGAAAAAAATGTCATACCTAATAGACTCCCTAAACTAAACTTCAACACCTCATTATTTGCCTTTCTTCTCTTGTTCAAATATGTGCTGCTTTCTCCTCTCAAAAACACAGACTGGCATGCTGCGAGTAGGGATGGGTGACAATTTTCACCTCAAACTAAAATCAGCATAAAAATGGCAATTTCTGCTTGGAGAATAATTTCCTGTGAAAAGTGCAGATTTTCCACAGACTTTTTCACCTGGCTCATTTTGCATTGAAATCAGTGGGAAGAAAAATTTTTCTCCATCACAAGAAACTTTTCTACAACCATATAAAAGGGTGTCAGGCTCTCACAGCATGCCATTCTGTGTTTGTGAGAGGAGAGAGCAGCACCTTGTTTGAGCTAGAGAAGATAGGGGAATTGAAGTTTAGTTTAGGGAATCTATTAGGTAGGACATGTGCTCTCTGTATTAGGATAGCCAGTGGGGCACTCTGGGGAGAAGAAGGGAGGAATGAAGTTGACTCCAAATACCCCAAAATTCCATGTGACAGACTGGCAAGACACATGCAGCTAGGGACCTAATTGCTTGCTGATCTTGCTGTTATTGTCTCTGTGCTGGGTGGGGAAGTCTGGGTAAAGAAGTTGCTGATTTTCTTTTTCAGTTATAATGTTTTTTTTCTTCAGACTGTGATAAGACAGGGTGGACAATTTAGAAAAAAAAATATAATAAAATAATAAAATAACAAATAACTAAATATATTAGGTGACAGTGACAGACAACTGACTGTACTTGGGCAAGAGATCATACTCCATCAGTTGTGTTGTATAGTGTAGATTAAAAACACAATAGTAGAGTAATGTCCTGGAAACACACAAGGGCAGGGGGAGGGGGAAGGGTGGAGCATTGCAGGGACATGAGAGTAAAGTAGTAGTTCAAAAACTGACTGCAGCAATGGTTGCTGCAGCTTGTGCAATCAATGATGATGATTCCTCTCCTACAAGGGAGGATGCAGTTTGTCAAGGTCCCAGCAAAACATCCAGCACCACCAGTGCCAGTACAAATAAAGAGTCATATAAGAAGAAAACTGAAGATGACAACAAGTTGCATTCAAGTGTTGATGATGGCATTAGTATAATAGAGGAAGGTGTAGCAGCTGAAGCGACTGTTGCATCAGATAGTGAGACAAACAAGTATCAAAACACCTGTCCTCAAAGTAGTAGCAAACCTTGTTACAGTTAAAGTAAATATACATTGTTTGAGACATTTAAAAGCTTAGAGGAATATAAAGATAGTAGTGGGCAAGAACTGTCAGGTGATGCTGATGCTGCTGAGGATGACCTAATGATGACTGATGATGATGATGCAGATCTAGAATATATTCCTCCAGCATCCTTCTCTTGTTCAGATACAGATGAAGTTGAGAGAGAGGATGATAACATAACTAAAAAGTTAACAGAATGTCAAAGGCTGAATCTTCCACCACTGAAAAGGAGCACTGTGTCTGTCTATAAACTGTTTGAGAAAGCCATTGGATAAGCACAGATGTCAAAAAGCACACAATCAACCTATAAGTCATCATTAACATCATCACCTCTTCAAAGTCCATGTTCCACTTAGCCACACACACCTGTTTTGAGCATGCAGCAGCAGCAACAACAGCAACACAGGTTATTAACATCCATAATGTTAGATATGATGAGTGCCTCTACTGCTGTTGCTGTAAGGACTGCAACTTTGACACCTAGTAGTAGTGGCAGTAGAATTGCATCAACATTTAGCCCCCATAGTAGTAGTAGCAGCAGCATAGCCTCAGGAACCCCTCAATCCATGAAGTCCACAGTTTGGAGATGCTTCACTCAAGATCCTCAAGTTAAGCATGTTGCTATCTGTTGTCTGTGCAAAAAAGCACATGAGCAGGCGGAAAGCAGGCTCACACCTAGGCACCTCCTCAATGAGATCCCACCTGAAGCACAACAGCAGTAGGATAACCCATACCATTGTCACACCACCTTGTGCATGCCGAGATTTGGTCTGACAGGGAGACACACTATGAGCAGGCCAAAGGTGCCGCAACCAGCAGAAGCACTTTAAAAAGTTCCCAGGGCTCTAGGGCAGGAAAAAAGAAGTAGTGATGTTATTTGTGTGTCAGAGAGTGTGCTACTGCCAGTGCCAACAGTTAAATTAGTTCAAATAACACCTATGGCACCTATGCAGAGGAGTATGATGGCAAGAGTGATGGAAAGAGTCATAGACTTCCCACACATGCTGCCTTCTCCCACCACCAACTCCTCTAGTCATATTGTTAAAGCAATAAAGTTTCAGGCTTCTTCTGCCATGTCCTACCAACCCACACTGACTGATTTCCTGGGTAGGAGTCAAAAACTTCACAAAGTATGCCTGTGGAATGGCAAGGTTGCCAAGATGTTGGCAACGGACATGCTGCCCTATTGTTTTGTAGAAAACTGAGGTTTCAGGGAACTGATGCCATATGTATCTCCACACTGGAATATCCCAAGCCGCAGTTATTTTTCCAGAATGGCTGCGCCTGAAATGTACAAGCAGGTGGTTAGTGAGGTGGGCAAAAGGCTGAAAAGTGTGTATGGCAAGAAAATCCACCTGACAACAGATATGTGCACACGTGGACAAAGCACAGACTATATGACTGTGACTGCTCACTAGGTTTCCCTCCCAGCATCAACAGTGGACAACTAGGGATGGGCAAACATTTTTGTCTCAAACTGAAATCGGCGAATAATGGCACTTTCTGCTTGGTTAATAATTTCCCGCAAAAAGTGCAGTTTTTCCACTTTTCCCGCCTTTTCTGCCCATTGAAATCAATGGGAAGAAAAAAATTTCTCCACCACACTAAAGTTTTCTACAGCCATGTAAAAGGCTGTCAGGCTCTCACAGCAGCCATTCTGTGTTTGTGAGAGGAGAGAACAGCATGTTTTTGAGCTACAGGAGAGAGGCAAATAAAGGGGAATTGAAGCTTAATTTAGGTAATCATTTAAGTAAGACATTTTTTGGACAGACTGTGATAAGACAATAGGGTGGACAACTTTAAAAAAAAAAATAATAAAAAACCATTGGTCATGGAAGATAATTTGAAAAGTGAACAAATACAATTTATTTTACAATGTATTCAGTTTATACTGTCAAATGTGTTTTGGTTGAGGATAATTTTTATTTGCAGCTGCTTGGTTCAGAATGGGGAGCAAATTTGCACCCAGCTTTGCTAATATTTTTATGGGAGAATGGGAAACAAATTCCATTAATAATCCCTGTGAGTTAAACAGTGGCATAGTAATGTGAAGAAGATATATTGACGATTGCCTCTGTGTATGGAAAGGCACTGAGGAGTCTTTGCTTAGTTTTTTAGAGTACATAAATATGAATGATATGGGTCTAAAATTTATATCCAAGAGTATGTAAATACATTTTTTGGACCTCAAAATATGTATAGAAGATACAAAAAGAAAAACATGTATATTTAGAAAACCAACAGACACAAGTGGGTATATAAACCCTAATAGTTGCCATCATAAAACATGGGTTAACAATATTCCACGGGGAGAATATATGAGGATACGACGAAATTGTACTGATGAGGAAGTGTGTATACGGCAAATCACTGAGATGGAGAAACGTTTTCTCTGTAAAGGTTATGATAAGAAGATTTTGGATAAAGTGAAAAGTGAAGTCATAAACATAAACATAAAGATTAAAAAACAACAAACTAGAGATTGTGCCAATTTTATAACTCAATTTAGTGGTGATTACAAAGAGATAGAAAATGTTTTTAGAAAATACTGGCCAGTACTTCTGAAGGATCCTCAAGTAAAATCTATTTTACCAGCCCATACTAAAATTTTTTATAGGCGTTCACAAAATTTAAAACAGAAATTGGTTCAGAGTTACATCAATAAGAGTGAAAAAAAGATTTCAACTTCAGAAAGGCTCAGAGGGGTTTCTACAGATGTAATCAATGTATAGCCTGTAGAAAGAGTAAAAGTGCACCAAGGAACATTAGAAGCTTTAAATCTAACCAAACAGGAAGAAATTATGATATAGATAAATTCATAATGTGTACAAGTAAGAGCGTAGTGTACCTTTTAGAATGCCCCTGTGGGCTACAGTATGTAGCAAGAACTACCTACATATTAGAATAGGAGAACATGTGAGGAATATTAAAAAAAGGTTTAGAGTCTCAAAGTGTTTCCAATCATAACAAGGATCCCTCTCTACTCACTTTTATGGCAATAGATCAAGTAGAGATGGATTGGAGGAGTGAAGATATAATTAATAAGGTTTCACGTAAAGAAACTCAGTGGATATATGACTTTAAAACCTTAACACCTAGAGGTCTGAATATTGACATTGATCTTAAGTGTTTTTTAAAATGATTGGATATATTTCCAGGAATTTTTAATTAAGGAAGGATGTGTATTTAATATTTGCAATAATATAATGTGATATAGATATAAAGAATTTTATATGCATTATGCAATGTATACATTTATAAATAGTGCAGACGTACAAATGAAGAATCATTGGTTTTAATGAATATTGTTCAATTGTCAATGTAAAGATTGGTAAAGTTTGATTATTGTCAATGAAATTACATAGTTAGTGACATCAGCAATGCTTTTAGTATAAATAATACTGGGAACAGGAAAGTCCGGTTGATTGTCCCAAAGGACGTGCAAAGCACGAAACACATTGGGCCATTGGGGTAGTAGCATTCACAGACCTTGCAGTGGTGTGTTTCGATAAGAGTTGCCTCGATTGAGCCAGCTGTATCAATCTTGAAATTGGCCGACTTGCAGGCAAGTGGACGTTTTTTCTCATCATTTATAGAGTCTATGGAAGCATATATTTGTTAGTTGTGTTTTTAGCGTTTAATAAAATATTTTTATATGCTTATGGTTGGTATTGTTTATATATAGCTAAGAAGTGACCTGCAGGCTATTTCGGGAGGATCATAAAGTCGGGTAGACAGTGGACAGCTGGAGTGAGCCTACGCTGGACTATCGCTACTAATGCTGTGAGTGGATAAATTTTCTCTATATTTTTAAAGCATATACTACTACTGATACATGTCTTTGCTTTTTGAGATGTTATACTGAAGTACGGAAACAAGTATACATAACATATGAAGATCACAGTCTATGTGGGAGTAAAAGCTTGCTTCTGAACAAATATCCCGGGAGGTTAAGAAGGGAAGATGGGATTCGCTAATACAAGCAGATGTCTTCTTATGAGTAAGTGGATATTACTCGTTATAATTTCTTTGTGTGGATACAATTCTGATTGAACATTTCCTGTCTCTTTACATAAAGTGTTGGAGGATTCGTTACCGAAGATCTCCAAGTTGAAAAACTTGGAACTGCAAAGATAAGAGACTTTCCATAGGGTTTGATAATAGACACTGTGTGTATGTGTGCTGGAAAATATATTTTTGTTTGGTTTTTGGCTTTTACTTACATTGTTTTGCCTATGTCCTGTTTGTATAAGTTTGTTACGATATATCTCCAAGGAGTTAGATATCACTTGGGCTGAAACAGTGTATATATTTAGGGGATTGATTATACTTAGAGTGCACTTTGATATACAGCGCTGAAGCAAGTTTTTATTTTTCATATTGCAGACAGTAACAGACAGCTGACTTGGCTTAGGCAAGGCATCATACAGCTCCATCAGTTATGTTGTGTACCATACAGTAAACAAACACAGTGGAGTTTCGTAATGTCCAGCAAACACACAAGGGGAAGGGGGAGGGGTGAAGCAGTGCAAGTATGTGACTGACTGCAGCAATGGTTGCTGCAGTGTGTGCAATCAATGATGATGATGATCCCTCTACTCCAAAGGAGGATGCAGTTTGACCCAGCAAAACTAGTTTCAGCACCACCAGTGCCAGTAGAAATAAAGAACCATATAAGAAGAACACTGAAGACAACAAGTCACATTCAAGTGTTGATGATGCTTGCAATACCATAGTAAAGGAAGGTGTAGCAGCTGAACCACCTGTTGCATCAGACAGTGAGACAACCAAGCACCAAAACACCTGTCTTCAAAGTAGTAGCAAATTTTATTACAGTAAAAGTAAAAAGAAATTCTTTGAGAACTGTCAGGTGATGCTGATGCTGCTGAAGATTACCTAATTATGACACATGATGATGCAGATCTAGAATATATCCCTCCAGTATCTTTTTTTTGTTCAGATACAGATGAAGTTGAGAGTGAGGATGATGACAGGGCTATAAGGTTAGCAGAAAGTCAAAGGCTGTATCTTCCACCACTTTTAAGGAGCACTGTGCCTGTCTATAAAGTGCTTTAGAAAGCCATTTGAAAGTCTAACCCTGGACAAGTACAGATGTAAAAAGCACACTGTCACCCTATCAGTCATCATTAGCATCATCGCCTCTTCAAAGTCCAAGTCCCACTCAGCCACACACACCTGTTTTGAGTACCCAGCAACAGCAACACAGGGTAACATCCACAGTGTTAGATATGACGAGTACCTCTGGTGGTGCTGCTGTAAGTGCTGCACCTTTGACACCTCTTAGTAGTGGCAGAAGAATTACATCAACATCTAGCTCCAGTAGTAGTAGTAGCAGAAACAACACATAACAGACAAAGCCAGGACAAATAAATTAACAGCAGCACAGATGAGGAGGTGGAGGACAGATGTGAGGAAGGGTTGCTACCATCTACCACCTCTATGACCAATAAGTAATGTGTGTCAATAATCTGAGAAGGAGGATAGAATTTGACAATGGTAAAAATACATACACAAATCACACAATGCCATTCCTCCATCACCACCACCACTACAATACACATCTGCCACATTGTAGGCTGTACTTTATGTTTTTCATTACTTGACATCATCATGAAAATATGCCAGTGTCAATTAAGTTAGTGTTGTGGGCAAAGGACAAATTAATTCTGCATGCTAACACATTTTTTCAAGCCATATGTTGCTGTAGGACTCACAACTTTGACTTTCAGCCACTTATTCCTAAACTTCAGCTCTCAGAAGAAGTAATAATACAGTGGGAAATGTAGTACCTATAGGAAATATAGGTGAAAAATGTGTTAAAATAGGTGAAAAATGTGTTAACATAGGCAGAAACTTTGGCAAATAGGCAAAAAGGAGGACATTTCTGCATAGTCGTGAAAGCTACATTTTTTTGCAGGAAAAGCAAAAATCATCACGTTTTTGCGAAAAGTCATGCAGGAAAATTTTCACACTTTTCGCCCACCTCTATGGACAACACTAGCATACAGCATCAGGTGAAAGCCAGTAATTGTGCTTCTGGCTGTGGCAGTGTGATTACAAAGGTGGCAGCAGCAGGATAGCCCATACCATCGTCATACCACCTTGTGCATGTAGAGTTTTGAGACAGTCCCACAAAACTGTAGATGTTTTAAGTAAGCTAGAGCAGGTGATAGAGAAATGGCTTGAACCTTAAAAGCTGGTTTTGTGTCTGCTGATATGACTCCAACATAATCATTGCTTTGAGAATAGGTGGTATGGTGCATGTGCCCTGCTTTGCCCATGTGCTAAATTTAGTTGTGACCAGATTCCTGACATAATCCGAAACCCTCAAAGAAATGCTTACTATTGCCCACAAAATTTGTGCCCATTTTAGTCACTCCTATAGTGCACACAATGCTCTATATTCCATACAAGAGTGTAACATCCTGCCCCATCAACAGATGAAAATGGAGGTTCCTACCAGGTGTAATTCCACAATGTACAAGTTAGTTCATCTGTACAAGCAAAATAAGGCCATTAACGAGTACACCATGCAAAACTGGAAGGCTTTGGATGGAACATCATTGTCACCTGGCCAATGGCAACTAATGTCTGATGTATGTTAGCTACTGAAACCCTTTGAGGAGGCAACCATGGGTGGGTCGCATAGGGACAGGAATTAGTGAAATTCTACCACTGATATTTTTATGCAGAAATAAATGAGGAGCATGGCTGAGGATTCTTACCAGAATGACAACACAGACATGCACCAGCTGGTAAAGGACATATTAGCGTGCTTTGAACAAGATCCTTGCATAGTGTTCAATAAAAGCAATGAGGAATACATTCTTGCCACTTTACTGGACCCCTACTTCAAACACAAAAATTCAGAATTTCTGTCAAAAGGCCATCAGCAGTTTGTCACAACAAGGAGTCATGACGATCAGCAGCAATTCTCTGAGGAATCAGATTCTGTCAAGGAATATCAAGACATGCTTATTGATCAAGTGGAGGGTTGCATTGTGGAGGATTAGAGGGAGAAAGTGACGGCACAAAAAACATCTAGACAGTATAGTGCAAAGGAAGGCAGCAAAGCATTTCAACCAGCAGAAACAGCTACATCATCAACCAGAATATCCCATTCGGAACACAGGGCAATTCATGGGTCTCAGCAGGGGTGGCAAAAACCCAACATTGGTGGTGGTGGCAGCACATCTCTTTGAGACTTGCTCCCTGAGTGTGGGTTGGTATCTGACACACAGGAACACCGTGCAGCTCCTAAAAGTGGTCCCCTGCATGTGATATGGTTTCTGCATACTTGCAGGATAGCTACATTCTAGGCAGAAACAATAACCCCATAGACTACTGGCAAACAAAGCAGTGTGTGTGGCCAGCACTGACACATACTGCAGTGGAAACCTTCAGTTGTCCTCCAACTAGCACTGAGTCTGAGAGGGTTTTCAGCATGGCTGGTTATGTTGTCAACAACAAGCCAAAAATGATGTGAGAGGCTCTGAGCACGAACTAAAGCACAATGGCCTGTTCTCTGGCTAGTCACCGCTCAAGAGCATCACATTTTAGCTCTCTAGTGCCATTACAGAGGAGAAATTTCCACATACATATTCGACTAATCCCACCCATAAGGGCGGTCCAGTACCAAAATGATGGGCAAGTCCCCTCTGCGCGGAAAAACCAGCTAACCCCAGACGTACGTTTTGACCTTATTTGGGCCTCGTCAGTGAGGTGCAGCTTGCGTCCCTAGGCACTGAGAGCAAGGGGTCCACATCTGGATTACCCTTTACAATTAGGGAGAGACCCTAAGCGTTTCGCAAAAACAAGCCAAAAATGATGTGAGAGGGTCTGAGCACGAACAAAAGCACAATGGCCTATTCTCCGGCTAGTCACCGCTCAAGAGCATCACATTTTAGCTCTCTAGTGCCATTACAGAGGAGAAATTTCCACATACATATTAGACTAATCCCACCCATAAGGGAGGTCCAGTATCAAAATGAAGGGCAAGTCCCCTCTGTCAACAACCGCAGGACACAGCTATCAAGCACCAATGTTGGGAGACTAACATTCTTAAAACCGAACCAACATCTCCTACCATCTGAGTATCAGGAAACAGAAACCACACATGACAGACAAAGCCAGGACAAATATATTAAGAGCAGAACAGATGTGGAGGTGGAGGAGGGGTGTGAAGAAGGGTTTCCGCCATCTACCCCACTTGGGAAAACTGCTATGAGTGACAAAAAATGTGTGTCAATAATCTTAGAAGGGGGATAGTGATTTGACGCAAACATGACAATAGTAAACTATATACATACACAAATCACACCATACCAGTCAGTCCTCCACCACCATCACCACTACAATACACATCTGCCACATTGTAGGATGTTTTTTTTTTTAATCTCTTGTCATCATCATGAATATGTGCCAGTGTCACTTAAAGGGATAGTAATATTTCACAAAAACAGCAGCTCCAATTATTCTTCATAGGATTTGGGACGTGGAGAGTGTTATATCAATACTGTCAGAGTTGTGGTTCAAGAGTAATTGAAGGATAAAGTTTCCCCCTCCCACCCCTTTTACCTAGTGTAAGCCATCTCTTCTCAGATGTGGAATCTGGTTGTAAGACCAGACAGATAACAGCAGGGGACAATCTTCTTCCTATGAGAACAATGAAAGCCCTGCCCCCCTTGAAAAGTTTTTCAGGTTTTTCCCTTATCTTAATTGAAGATTGCCCCTCTCTGCAATCTACCTGGGCACCTCCCTTCTGCTCTGGTTGAGCAGTGTTACATCAGTAAAAGGGGCAGGAGGGGGATACTTTGTCATTGAATTACTCTTCAACTACAACTCTGACATAATTGAAATAACACTTTCCAAGGTCCAAATACTATGATGATTAATTAGGGCTGCTTTTATTATGAAACATTACTATCCCTTTCAGTAGGAAATATGTGATGTGGGCAAAGGATAAAATGCACTCTGTATGCAAATACATTTTTCAAGGCATATGTTGCTGTAGGACTCACAACTTTGACTTTTAGCCACTTATTTCTAAACTACATCCCTCAGAAGAAGTAATATTGCAGTGGGAAATGTAGTACCTATAGAAAATATAGGTAAAAAGTGTATTAAAATAAGCAAAAAAATTTGTTAAAATAGGCGAAAAGGAGGAAAAATTTGCATAGACGAAAAGGAGAAAACTTTTGCGAAAAAAGCAAAAAAAATCAGCAAGTTTTCGCACAAAATTAAGTGAGAAATTTTTCCCACTTTTCACCCACCCTTATCTGCGAGAGCCTGACACCCTTTAACATGCCTGCAGGAAAAGAAGAGAAAACTGCCATGTCTTCCCTTTGATTTCAATGCAATGACTAGGCAAAAAAAGTAGGAAAACATCAGTTTTCACTGGAAATTTCCCGGTTGGCGGAAAGTTCCATTTTTGCCTATTTTGGTTTGAGGCAAAAATTTTCACCCATTCCTAGCACAACTTGTACACCAAAACAGAGACATGAAGTCCATTGTGAATTCACTGCATCCTTGGGTACACATGCATGACTAACCTTGCACATGGCTGTAAGGCAAACACAATGTATCTTATATTGGTTGGTACCATTTTTGCAGAACGGCTTTGAGGCAGCAGATGAATCCTAACACATCATACAAATTTGCAAGGTTTGCAGTGGCCTGAAAAAAGTTTTGTCATGGTAGCTAGACAAATAAAGACTCTGACAGGTACAGCTAAAATCAGCACCACTTTATTGAAAGATATCATATAATGAATAGCAAATAAGCACTTTCCAAACCTTCCCCGGGGTCAAGCATGGAGACAATGCTACAGTCCAGTACCCAGGAACTGACACTGAAGTTAGCCTGAATACAGGAACCAGGAGCACAGCAGAGAACCTAGCTTATGGTTCTGAGGACCACCTAAGATGTAGAAGGGTGGCAAGTGGCCGATCTCATCCTAGGACTCTAGGGCCAGCAGAAGCACAAAGCCCTAGAATGCTAGAGCCTAAGGTGACACAATACCCTAGAATGCTAGAGTACTCAGCAGATGCCACATCCTAGAACACTAGGGCTCAGGAGAGATCCTAGGTAAGATCAGAGCAATACAAGGCCTATCAGCCAGACAGAACCCGGAGTAGTACTATGGCAAAGACCAAGCCTAGGGACCTGCATGGAATGGGAGCCAGGCCCAAGGTATAGTGCAAGCAGAGTCAGACAAAGCCAAGGTCATGCATGTAACGGGTAGTCAGACAGAGCCACAGTACTTAGCACGGAGCTGGTAGTCAGCCAGGCCAGGGGTCATACATGGATGGGGTAGTCAGACAGAGCCAGAGATCGAGCAAGGAATGGGTAGTCAGACAAGGCCAGGCCAGAGGTTCAGACACAAATCGGGTAGTTAGACGAAGCCAAGGGTCATACACGAATCGGAATCAGCAGCCTAGAACAGGTCACAATGAGGAATACACGCAATGCTCAGATACATCATGGAAGGGCACTGAAGCAATGTTTGAAGGCCACATATAAGGCCTACAGGAGAGGCGGAGAATAGATCAGTCCATTAAGCTGTGACTACAAAATAGCGAGCCCGCTGTAGTGACTCGCGTAGGCACACAGGAAGTCAAGCAGCAACCAGACATGCTGCTAAGCACAAGTGGGGAAAGTCAGGTAATGCCATGGAAGAAGATCACAGGCACCATGATAGGTTTACAATGGATACCTGACAGCCAATAATTCTGTATTGCTAACAATTTGATTCCTAAAGTAGTTGACCAGTCTAGTGCTATTATGCATTCTTACATTTTCATTTAAGGTATCTAATAATTTTACCAATATAAAATCTGCTGCAAGTACAGAGCAACATAAATGGCAAGACTCATTCTACATGTACAGTGTTTTGTATAAGTCCTGCCATTGACACATAATCTTGTCACAAAATATTATAACAGGCCTGTCAGGTACGACAGATGTAATTGCCCTTAGGTCTAGGATGTTTCAACAAATTGAGTGGACTCTTCTCTATATTCACAATGGGCTATTTGAGCTTTTAAACTTTTACATTTACACACGAGTCCCAAGACTATGCCCTGTTTCAAAACTAACCAATTATCAAAAACATTTTTTTTTATATTATACTTAGTATGAAAAGGTTAGAAAACAAATATATCTTTTGATTTTTTATGTTTCTGTTTTGTTTTTTTTTTAAATATAGACTTTCAATTATTTTCTTTTGCTAAGGTCAATAGTATAGTATTATAATCCCTTGTCAAAGCCCTATATCACCTTGAGGCTCAAAGGAATGTACAACACATTGCTCCAGTGTTTAAGAGGATATAAATCATCTGCCTATTTACTGAAATCATCTTCCAATACCTGCTTGCACAAAAACTTGTTATTTCTTATTGAGTTTTTATGGCCTTATGCAGAAAGAAAATATGAGCAATTTTACAGCAATCCAGTTATACTAAACATGGGATAAAAATTCCCATTACATTAAATGGGTTTTTAACCCTTTGATTGCCAGAATGGTATGGAACACCTTGTTAAGCAATGTGCTGAGCTCCTCTCTGACATTCAAAGGGTTAACCCATTAAATGGAGACACACCATTACAAATCCCAATTTGAACAGGAATTTGGTGATTTTTTTCTTCCACCTCTATGGGGCAGATGGTATAATAATTTGCTACAATGTTTGTCAGAAGCCATCATTCCCAGTAGAGACTGCCTGAATGCACAGAATGCTGGGAGTTCTGTGTTGGGAGCATTCTGTGCTTTCGGGCAATCTCTACAGTGCATGACTGGGTCGGTGGCAGGACGCAGAGCAGGACCAACCTCTTAACATCACTCGGACCTTGGCCCGTGAACACGGGCTTTTACACTAGTTAGTATATATTTGACTTAGGTTAGCTAAATGTAGGACTTTCTGTTTTGAAGAATTCTACCTTTACAACGATGATAAAAAAAAACATTTTTTAATGTAAGTGCATTATACTATTTTTCATTGAGAATTTTTACTATTTTCTGAATGAATATCCACTCAATTTGTTATTATTTTCATTATTATAAACTATAATTTAACCTTAAGATAAAAACATATTTGATTATATTCCATATACTTCTCCAGTACTATTTAATCAAATCTAAAAACATGCATTTTAGTGTTGTTGATGACATAGTGGAATAAGGTGTAGCAGCTCAAACAACTGCTGCCTTTAAAAGTGAGACAACCAAGCACAAAAACACATGTCCTGAAAGCAGTAGCAAATGTTGTGAAAATAAAAGTAAAAAGAAATTGTTTGAGACCTGTAAAAGTCTATAGAAATATAAAAGTAGGCAAGAAGCTGGGGGTGAAGCTGAGGATGACCTAATATCTGATGATGATGATGTAGATCTAATATATATCCTCCCATCATCCTCCTCTTCTTCTGATATAGATGAAGTTCAAAGTGAGAGAGATGATGACATGGCCAGAAAACTAGATGAAAGGCAAAGGCTCAGTCTTCCACCACTGAAAAGGAATACACAACGTGTTTGAGAAAGCAATTGGAAAGTCTGACCCTGGACAGGCAAAGATAGCCAAAAATACATAGTTATCCTGTCAGTCATCAGCAGCAGCATCACCGCTTCCAAGTCCATGTCCCACTCAGCAGCACACACTAGTGCTGATTAACCAGCAGCAACAACACAGGTTATTAACATCTGCAGCATTAGCCACGATGAGTGCATCTTCTGCTGTGGGAAGTGCTGCCCTTTTAAACCCAGTAATAGTAGAATTGCATCAACATCTAGCCCGAGCAGTAGTAGTAGCAGCCCATCAAGAATGGGATGGAAGGCGATTGGTACTCAAATATGGCACTAAAGGTAAACGGGTAACAGAGGGTGTACGCCACAATGGAGCCTATACCACTAATCAGTCAGGGTCCGATACACCACAGGCCCAAAATGGGGTGACTGTCCAGAGGCTGTCACATGTCATTAGGCAATAGTTGGTAGGCTCTGTCTTGGGGCAGTATCTGTTTGGCTGGCTGACCTGGGGGAGGTGGACATCACTGGGTCACAATTGCAGGTACTGCTACTCCATCTTCATGAGCTGGAAGCTACAGACCAGAGAGGACCCACTGATCAGCTACAATCTTGGACATAGATCTCCATAGCTTCACTCCATACCAGGAACATTCCCTCAGGCCTGACTTCATGCTGTATCCCTAAATCCTGACCTCACCTTGCAGTTGAATTTGGAAATCATTTCTCACCCTATTTTCTTTATTTTTTTTTATTTTCTAACTCTTTATATCATTGCCACTCCATGGCCAATGACTTTGCAAGCATACATTAGCCCTACTATTTTTCTCTACTTCTTTTAACCTCTCATCACTATGAGTAGACGCAAGAATTCCAGAAAGAAGGGAATGGAGCATTTTTTCTCTAGATGAGATACCTCTGAAGTGGTTTTCTCTGAACCCACACCCTGCTCTGACCCATCTCTCACACTGTCCATAGAGGTAGCGCTTACTCAACACTCTCGAGCCCACTCAGATGTCCCCCCACTTTGCCAGTTCCAAGTTGGAGAGCTCCCATGTACTAAAGGGTATTTCACATTCATGCATTCCCTCAAGCAAGTGTATTACCTAATGCGCCTGGCACTTTAAGAGGAATAAGCCAAACACGCACACCAAGTAATACAAGTTTATTACTAGTAGTCACTTCAAGAACACAGCAATAATACACACCATAACATATCCACACATAGCAGGCTCTAGTATATAGAATTACTAAATACACTAGGAATCAATACTATATAATATTACTAAGATACAATAACAATCGATATTATGTAATATTACTAAGATACAACAACAATCAATACTATTTCAACATCATCAGCTTCCCCACACTTTGTGATAATTGGGTCACACATTATCCTATAAGAGTTTTGTTCTTTCTCTGTGCAGACAAGTTAGTGACTGTTTACTTGACAAACTCAGAAGATAGAAAACATACGTATCTGAGGATGATAGGATCCTCTTGTTTAGCACATCATTGCTCCCACCTGCTTTCCCCTGAAAGGGGGGGCGTCTTAAAGCAGTACAGTCATAAGCCATGAAGGATCTCTTTCACAATGATATGGTGGGTTTTATTACACCAATATACTATTTACTCACACATGCATAACAAAAGATGTTAGACAATTCAACACATAACACATTTTCCTATACCTATCCTTCTAGCATCTTAAACTACAGCAGAGATAGACTGGATTTACATTACCCGGAATGCTTGCTGCATCGTTCCTTGCCACACTGCAATGGGGTCTCTGGACAACAGGCAGGAGCCTCCTGGGTCATCACGGGGCTACGTGTCCGTACCTCTAGAACTCTGTGAGCACGCTATCTGCTGTCCAACAGTCCCCTCTTTTTATACCCTAGGGTTACATAACAGCAGCACCATCAGGCTATGATCTAAGCGTTGAGCGCATTTCGTGAATTGGCCAGACTCCCAAGTTACCTTAAGACCGCAGGTCACATTTGCTAGTTCTTGTTCCGGTGTAAAAGTTTTAGGCAGTACGCCTTGACACTCTTCTTCCGGTGCAAAAGTTTCAGGCAGTACGTCCTGACCTTGTTTGACTTGAGCACTCTGGGCGCTGTTCCCAGAAAAGTGTGCAGAAGTTTTAGGCAGTATGTCCTGACCTTGTTTGACTTGAGCGCGGTGGGCTGGAGTGCCAGTAGTTTATTTTCAGTTTTAAATGAGCTTTGTTTCTTATCTTTTCTAACACTGCAACTTACTTGGTACAGTTACTAAATACGCTTAGTCACTGTGCCTATCTTATATTTGTCTAATATTTGTTAGCAATAGCTGGCTTTTCAGCTGTGCATCTATTGGCTTTTCAGTTTACTCATGGGTAATCAATTTTTAAATTATTACTTTTACCACAGCAAGATATGCAATCGGGATTGCGGGAGGTGGCGAGAATCCTGCAGTCAGACATCCAAAACCATGACGGAAAGGTTAGGCTCTCTAGAACACAAAATATTGGAACTCACTGAGGCACGCAATAATGCCACTGTTGAAGAGCAAGATTTATGGGCTGAATGAAATACCCTAGCAGAGCACCTGGAAGACCTTGATAAAAGGTCCATCAGAAGTAACACAATGCTGAGAAGAGTTCCAGAGTTGATCACTGGCCTCAGCGGCTTTGCCAAGGCCTTATTCACATCTATGCTACCAGATTTGCATGTGGACGAGTTATGCATAGAACATATACATGGAGCCCTACGTCGAAGTCCTCTGCCTGCTGAAAGACCCAGGGATGTAATTCTTAAATTTCAATACTTACGAACCAAAGAGTCGATTATGCAAGCAGCAAGGTTTAACCCACACACACACACACCTGGAATAGGGTAACTCCTTAATTGTACTCAGACCTTGCTCCAAGTACTCTTTCCAAGAGGAGGGAGCTGAAACCAAAGCTCTCAGAAGATGAGGCATCAAATGCAAAGGGGTTTCCCATTCTGTCTCAACTTTACCTAGAACATCCGCACCTATGCTGTCAAAGATTCTTCCAGCAGTTGAGATCTCCTGGATAAGCTGCACAATCCAAGTCACAACCCGGTTCCTGCAGCTCCTTCAAGTCACCAGGAGGAATTCCTTCCAGATGATGGGATGGAACCTTCTTCTACCTGACCTTCTATCTTGCACCACATCTAGATTGCTCTTCCTTTTGCGGAGGAGAGTACCTCATGCTTGCCTGATGTGGAGGTCCTCCTGCATTATCTGACTCTATAGCTACCCACCTGCTGCAGGAGGCCTACATGCCATTCATAATGCCCTGCATTATTGAATTAGTATTTAATACCTCCCTAAGAGATACCTATTGCAGTATCATGTTATCTAGCCTAATGTTATGCAAAGTCTAGGCACTTTAATTGTTACTAGTTTTTTGTTCTCTTTAATTTTTGATCGTCTCCTATCCAGTCATTCAAAGATTTTCAAAGTTAATTGAATTAACACATCTTTTCCGGTATGTAGAAAATTTAATTTCTGTGTTAGACTCTCTGGGTTGTTCACTCCAACCCACTCACTGTCTCTCTTTATATTCCTTTCCTTTTTATCCCTTCTCCCCCAACATACATTCTGCTACCTTTCATTCCACGGTTACACTTAAATGTCTCTCACACAACTGCCATGGCCTGAACTCCCCATCCATAAGCAAAATAGCATTCTCTTGGTACTTGCCTCTGCATGCCGATGTACTGTTTCTTCAAAAAACACAGTTCCCCCATAGATCTCATCATTCTTACTTTTCCAAACAATTACCACATAATTTCTTGGCCACATCCCCACCAAATCCAAGGGAGCAGGCATTTTCCTGAGGTGAAATCTAGTCTTCACCACACACACACTTTGAGATGCTATGGGTTGATATCTTATCGTCCAAGGGACTCATCATACCTCTTGTGTCATCTTAGCTAGTATATATGTAGCCAATTCTTAAAAAAGCAATTATAACAATTCCTGTTCTCAAAACTACAGACTTTGCCCACAGAGATAATCATAATTGGAGTGGATTTTAACAGTCTTGCATAACAATCTGGACAAATGGTTGGACGTCCTGTCACAGTATCAGCCTACTACCCTCATATCAGACTTTAGGTTCCTTAAGACTCATCTGCTGTCTCTCTCAATTGGCGATACCTGGAGGGAGTTGCACCCCACTGAGGTGGATTACACTTTTTACTCTGCTCCTCGTAAGACTTACTCTAGGATCGACTTGCTAGATGCTCCTACTAAAACTATCATATCAGACTTGTTAACACACTACTTCTCAACCAATATGGTCTCAGCTTTGTGGGAAGCTAATGTAGTTTTGACCATGCCCAAGTGTCAAGAAGGGCTAGGCCTCCCATATATCTAGTCCTACTACTTGCTGTCCAACTACCCCATATAATCAGATATCACAGTCTCCATTGGGCTATCCTGTGCTTCCTTACCTCTGTATGGCCGCCCACCAGCATGGCCTCCAGCCACTTCCTCATTGCTACATCAGGTAACGGGCACTAGCATGGATGCCTGTTTATGGGCCTATTCTGGGTGGCCTAACTGGGTTCCGCCTCCTTCTGCCCCTTTTTAAATCTCCCTGGGCCTAGGACTCATTGCCCTTCCATGGTGTTTCTGCTATTGTGTCTTGTGCTCCATTGTGACACGTGCCTTATCTGAGAATCTGCTCCGTGCATGACCCCGACTTGTCTGACTACCCTGACCTATGTCTTGTCTGACCTATGGCTGTGGCTGACTAACTCGCTCCGTGTATGTCCCCTGCTTGTCTGATTACACACATCAGTTCTAACCTGTGGCACTGGCTGACTACTTGCTCAGTGTATGACCCTGCTTGTCTGACTACCCACATTGGTTCTGACCTGTGGCTTTGGCTGACTACCCGCTCTGTGTATGACCCTGGTTTGCCTGACCAGTGGCCTGGCTACTACCCGCTCAGTGTGGCCTCCGGTTGCCTTCCCTGTGGGCCTGGTTACTTTTGCTCCTTGTAGTCCTCGGTTTGCCTGACCAGTGGACCTGGCTTCTACTAGCTCAGCATAGTCTCTGGTTGCCTGACCAGTGGCCTGGTTACTCTTGCTCCGTGTCGTCACCGGCTTGTCTGACCTGTGACTCTGGCTGCCTACTCGCTCCCTCAATACCTGCTTGCCTGACCTGTTGTCTCATGCCTCCTGGCTCTGGTGTGCTTTTGCTCTCTGTTGCCTTCGTTCACAGACCAAGTGGTGACTCACACATATTCTACCATTCTTCTGTTGTCCCACCTGAGCCGCCTCCCTAGTCTCAAGATCTTGAGTAATGCAGTGCACAGCACAGTGTGCAGCTCCGGAGGGACCTTGGGTCCTAATTGCTTGTCTGGGGTTGTGTGAGCTATATTATTATTGCTGTACATTATAAATAAAGGTGTTTATATTTATTACGATTGTGTCTGTCCTTCTTTTGCCTGCATACTGTGACATCAAATGGCACCTCTCCACAAAACATCTCCTATAGGTGACTCTCTTTCCTACCCTATCCCACTTTAGAATCTCCTCTGGATTCCCAAGTCAGTGAGCCCCCTCTCCTCTATGACTCACCCACAATCTCTCATTCTCTCCAGCTATAGGTCTAAATCAAACTTAAAAAAAAATCCTTTAATTTGGAGGCCTTAAGAATGACTCCCATCCTTGACAATCCCTCTTTCACCCTGGATTTCCACATAAACCATTTCCACAACTGGGACTCTCTCTACCCACTTAGAACAGACAGTTGTATGACACGTGATACTGTTATTCCTTTCTCTACATTGACTGAAAAATATCACCTTTCCTCCGTGGAGGCTTAGGATATTTTCAAATTTACCATTACATACACTCACTCACCTGCACTGCCCCCTTGCTTGATATGACCTGATTTGAGAAACTGTGCACCCAAACTTCACAACCACCAGGCCTTCTTTTGAGAATATATAAAAGACTATATGACTTTCCCCTAGACCACAAGACCAAATAAATGCTAGACTGGGAGATGGTTGTGGGTGAGGAGCTCGTGATGGAGACCTGGTGGGGAATCTGGGTCAGCACGGCACATAGTTCTATTTGTAATATCCATAAAGAGAGGGCCTACAAGCTGCTTCACTACTGGTACCTGATCACCCACAAGCATAATAAGACATACCCTACCCAATCTCCTCTCTGCTTCCGGGGGTGCCCGGATCTATGAGTAACCTTATCATATATGTGGCATTGCCCTGTGGCACAACAGTTTTGGAAATCAGTACTCTCCCAGAATGCTGCTAAGCCACTTCACAAACTAATAGCCCACGTGCTGCTAGCTGCCTCTTAGATTAAGACACTCTTGCCACTCAATCTGGTATATATACCATGGAGAAGCTGACATCCCCCCTGAATGATTTGTATGGCTCCTTCTTGACAGTGTGTGAGCCTTGGCTGTTCCTAACCTTGAATCTGATGTCAGCTCTCCCTGAGTGGGATTGAGTCCTGTCTGTGAGGTCTCTTAGGCGCTCCAGACCACCTCCCTCCTTCTTATATCACCTGCTCTGAGTTGCGGGCTGCTGTACTTACAAGGGTGTCAGAACTCCACCCTGTTGCCTCCCTTATTTCTTTCTCCCTGTCTCCCTTCTTTCAGCCTGCCCCTTTTTTTCCTCAGCAAGATCCACTTTTATCTTATGCCGTGTTGAACGATCGGCTTCTTTAACCTGTAATGTTTTGTTCAGCTTCTATTGTACCGTACATCATGCCTGATGGAGGCATTGGACCCATACTGGCTGTGATCTTGTCTACCACTATTGTCCCCTTCTTATTTTTTTCTGTATCCCACAAAAACAAAAGGAAGACCTTTCCTACAAAATCTCAATAAAATTAAGTTTTGAAAAAACAGAAACAATCACCTTCTGCCTTCTCTAGCTCTCTAGCTGCTTATTTCTCCTGTTTACTTCCTAGTATAGTCACATTTTTTGGCACAGAAATGTAAGATGCATGTATTAAACAGTTGGGAAGTTTGCACCCATTGAAAGACATGGGTGAAATATTTTTTGTTGTAGGCAAATAGTTAATGGGTTTGCTACGGGTGGAATTTTCCTAAAAAAATGCAAAGAAATATGTTTTTTATAGCATTTCTCATGAGAATACAACGGGAGACATTTCACACATTCCTACTCCCATCTAGGGATGGGCAAAAAATCTAATCTCAAACTGAAATCGGCAAATAATGGCACTTCACTCTTTGCAAGTAATTTCCCACGAAAAGTGCAGATTTTCTGCTTTTTTCGCCTAGCTCATTCTATTGAAATCAATAGGAAAATTTAATTTACACACAACACATAGCAAATATTATTTTACTTCTCAAAGGAATAGTATAAAAGGGACATGAGGGTGCCTGTGTTGGTGGGGTGTGGGGAAAGAATCAGTTGAACAGGGAATTTTGTTTGAGGGGTTGGTTACTGGGATTGGGGGCAGTTAACAAAAAAATAAATCCTAACTACAATTAAAAAAAAACCCATAAGACAAGGTATAAAAGGGTTCTGAGGAGGGTGTCTATGTTGGTGAATGGAGTCTGGGGAATGAATCAGTTGAATAGGGAATTTGTTTTGGGGGGTGTTCTTGACTGGTATTGGGGGACAGTTAATAAAAAAAATAAATCAATAAAATAAAATAAGAAATTTCTATGTAAAGTGATAAGAAGCCCCCGACAGAAGCTGCCAATGGGGTGGACTAATAATTGAATTGATAGAGTATTTTGTAGAGGATGATTTGTTAGATTTGTTGTTAGAGGCCCAAGCTCTGAAGAAACATTGATTTGTAGGACTTAGGCTTGTTTGGCACAAGCCCTAAGGAAACATTGATTTGCAGGACTTATACTTATTGGAAACCCCCCCCCAATTTTTTTTTGTAGGACTATTTTTTTTTTGTTTGTTTTTTAAAGCACAAGGCCTGAGAAAAAAATATGCCCTACTGGCCTAGTGCCAGCAGGTCATGTTGGCCAGTGGCCACTGACCATTGTCAACTGTCCCCCTGAGTCCATAATTATCATGGTGCCTCGTGATTGCCTGTGACTGATATTGCCTTGGAGCGACATTGTTTACTTTCTAGCTGTCGCTCTTGCTGAGTCGCTATTCTTATAGGGCACCACACTGATGAGGTCATTGCTCCACCTACCTGTCAGGGTTTTTAAACCTCCGCCTGTGTCACTTCCAGTGCCCTTTCGTGGTGTACCTGAGCTTTACTGTGTTGGTACATTACCGTTCCTGTGTATTACCTGGCTGCGTCTGACTACCCGTTCCGGTTCTGACTCCTGGCTCGTCTGACTACCTGTTCCGGTTCTGACTCCTGGCTCGTCTGACTACCCGTTCCGGTTCTGACCTCTGGCCTTGACTGACTACCCATTCCGGTTAAGACCATTGGCGACGTCTGACTATCCGATCCGGTATTGACCTTTGGCTGCCTCCTGGTTTACCCACTGTGTTGAGCTCCGTGACCATTCCGTTTACCGGTTTGGTTCCTGTGCTGCCCTGTGTCTTCCGCTTTGCACTCGCTTCCGTTAAGCGGCGCTTGTCGGTCACTCCGTGTGTCTGACCTCCTGTGGCCGTACCAGTCTGTGCTGTCTAAGCCTATTCTA
Organism: Rhinophrynus dorsalis; assembly: GCA_037306005.1. Classification (NCBI taxonomy): domain Eukaryota; kingdom Metazoa; phylum Chordata; class Amphibia; order Anura; family Rhinophrynidae; genus Rhinophrynus; species Rhinophrynus dorsalis. Next base: position 303,804,644 of record CM074720.1, on the reverse strand, counting down.
CAGCTGGCTACCGTCTGGTGTATCCCCTGTCGGGATACTGGTCTACTCCACATATTTGCCGACTTTGTGTATGGGAGTGCTAGTCCCAGGGCCATTCCATTTCTGACCACCTGTCCTGTGAAGGGTGAGGAAAGTGCCTATACTGTTCCTCTCTGGTCTCGTGAAGGTGTGCCATCCTATCCAGGTACAGGAGTGCTCTGCACTGTTCCCACATCTGTCATGTAGTCCAAGGGCCATTCCGTTTCTGACCACCTGTCCTGTGAAGGGTGAGGAAAGTGCCTGCACTGTTCCTCTCTGGTCTTGTGAAGGTGTGCCATTCCATCTGTGCATGGGAGTGCTCTGCACTGCCTTCACATCTATCGTATAGTCCCAGGGCCATTCCGTTGCTGACCACCTGCCTGGTCAAGGGTAGTAAATTGTCTGCACTGTTCCTTCCTGGTCTCATGAAGGTGTGCCACTATCTACTGCCATTTGTGTCATCGTGAAGGTGTGCCACTATCTACTGCCATTTGTGTCATTACCATAACTACTGTGTGTCATTTATTGCCATCTGCCTGTTGCCTTACCTCCTGTCTTTCACTGTATTCAATAAAGTTTTATATTAAGTTCATCTGTACTTGTCAGTGTGTTCAATTCCTAGTCACTCTGTGACAATAATTGAGGAATTTGCAACTGCTGTTCTTGCTGCTGCCACTGCTGCTGAGTTGTTTAAGCCGCAGGATGATTAGGCAGCTGAAAGGGAATGGGATCAACAATAGCAGTAACATGGGTGGTGGATGATGAAGATTCCACTTGCCACGACTAGCTCCAGTGATGCGCCTGAGGCAGTAGCAGCACAATAGGTAGCTCCCAGTCTATGTGGAGAAAAGAAGAAGTTGGCCAATAATTCTTCTTCACATGTTCCTCTTCCAAAATCATGGGTGTGTTGTTATTAGAATATATTTTTTTCCCTTGAGAGCAGGAACTGTGACTCTCATCAGCAATTGAAATGTGCACAGTGTGCGGTAAATAACATCTGGGGGCATAACTGTATCCAAACACCATGACACCAGAAACCAAGTACTGCCATTGTCACTATACCCCTTGTCCAGACCCCGATAAGGACACAAGACAACTTGCTGACAGTTTAATTGCAATGATGATCCCTACCTGCCACCATTTTAGCATATTCTGCAGGATGGAATCTTCTCAGATGCTGCTCCATGCCCTGCTTGTGATTCTCCTCCACCACACTGCCATGTGTGGTCAGTGCATGACACAGTGTGCAATGGGTGGACATGAACTGCCACATCCTAACATCAACAGAGTGGCTGTCATTTGGTGGGGGAGGTAAGGATGAACAAGGTGGATTAGCAGAAGATGTAGTTACCCTAGAAGGTGAGGGTGATGGTGAGCTAGTTGTTTCACTCATCATGGAACTTCCAGTCTCTGCCTGGGTTTCTCTATTCTTCCTCCTCTTTGATATTTCCCTCACCTCTTGTTGCCTTTCTGGAGAGTCAGGGGGTACAGCAACAGAGGTGCTTGATTTCTGTGGTGGGTGTTTGGCTTTAACATGTTTGACATAACTGTCATGGTGTCTGTGTTTCATGTGTGATATCAGAGCACTTGTGTCAGGGTGTGTTCCCTCCTTTCCTATTCTCACTGACTTGTCACAAATTGTGCATAGTGCCATTGCTGATGACTGCATTGTGCCTGCCTCAAGAGAAAAATAGTCCCACATCCATGACTTCAGGGGGGAGGGAACAGGTGGAGAAAAATGGCAACTTTCTTCTTGCCCTCCACATTCCCCTTCACTGTCTGTGGCAGCGAATATTGTTGCTGCTATTGCTGCTACTGCCTCGGATTCAGCACTGCAACTAGGAGAATGGCTGGCACTGGCAAGTGGAACCTGTCCTAGTCCCACATCACTTGCTGACCCCATTCCCACTGTGTCCCCGGTGGTCTGTGGCACACTAGCTTGCTCCTCAACATCCTGCTGCTCTTGCATTTCAGCGGCAGGAATTAGAGCAGTTGCCAATTCCTCAAATTCCAAAATCTCACTGTTAGTGGTGGTGGTGGGGATGCCCATCCTCATCCCTGTCTTCCATTCCTTCTCAGTTTCTGCTAAAAAGGCCATCAATGTCTCTTCCACCCCAGCTTCTCCAACATCATCATCACCACCACCACTAGACCCTACGTGCTGTTGCTGCTCTATTACAGACATCTCACTACTGCTTGGAGGAGGTGACGAGCAATGTGACAGAGGGTCCCCTAATGTCACATTTGGCATTTCTTTCTGACTTGAAGAAGACAGATTGGCAGCAGTAGCAGCAGGCACAGGCAGCTAATCTGTGCTCCTGCTGGCGGTGGTGGTATTAATTGTGTGCCTTCTCTCCCCCTAACAACAGTTCTGGCCTCTTAGTCTTCAGGATCATGTTCCACTTGGACACTTTAGTGAAGGGAAGGGGAGGACTCCCAGGGTCAGAGGAATGGTGTGGGTTCCCTTGACCTCTAGTCTGGATGCTCTCAAATGTTTTCCCTAACACTCTGGCTTCTTCACCATTACTGCTACTACTACTAACAACAACCACAGCCACAGATTCTTCCTCCTCACAGTCATTAGTAATATGAGGATATTGTTGATTACCCCCTCCTTCACTCCTAATGCTAACAAGCTGCTGTACCTTAGTAGTAGAAGTACTAGCACTGGCAGGACTGCTTCTCCTCCCCCCTCCTGAGTATTACAAGACACACTAGCATCAGGTTCAGCATTGTTGGCAGCAGGGGGCAGCACTTCTGACAGCAGGCACAGTAATGGTGGCAGCAGGATAAGCGGTGGCAGCAGGTTAAGCACTGGCAACAGGCACAGCACTGGTGGCAGCAGGGGCAGCATGTCTGACAGCAGGCACAGCAATGGTGGTAGCGGTAGCATGGTCAGCACATCTGACAACAGGCACAGCAATAGTGGCAGCAGGGGCAGCATGTCTTGCAGCAGGCACAGGCAGCTGACCTGTCCTACTCTCACTAGTACTACCTTTCTCTTACTCCCTTGCCAATAATTTCCCCAAAATCCCTAGGGGTGATTTAGGGGGATTGGACAGCATTAGTTCTGTAGTGCTCACTTTCCCCTCCTCCTCAGACTCAGTGGACACATAAGGGTCCTTCCACTTCCTCCTTTTACTATTTTTAAACCTGTTCATAGTGCTAGCAGTCACTATGAGCCTCTCTTGCCTCAATTTTTCAAATCAATAAAAACAGAACAGCACAGCACTTCTACCTCACTCTGTAGCTGCTTCTATTGTTTTTCACTTCCGCAAATAAGTCACGTTTTTATAGCGAAAAGGCAAAAACCACATAAATCAATGGGCAGAAACTTTCTGGCCACTAAAAAATTGGTGGGGAATTTTGGTCAATGGGTGAAAATCGCAAAGATTTTAATTGCTGTTTTACAAGCGGATTTTCAAGCGAAAAAGCAGACAATAACGTGTTTTTGCAGGATTTCTCTTGGGAACACAATGACAACTTTCACCCATCCCTACTCCCATCATCATTTTTACCCTGTGGGAATTTTGCTACAAAACCTGCACTTTGCTCCTTTTCTGTTTATATTCCCATGCATATAAATATCATAAAATGTAAGCTGTTCATGAACTCCCAACAAGTGTCCTGCAAGAACTTTGATGGTTTCACTCTAAGCCCATTGGGGTTTCAGAATCAGTATATGTAGTTCTATGGCTACCATGTTTCCAGACTACAACTCTGCTGCTGTTGGTTGGCGTGAACTGATGGGGGCTGTAGTATGGCAAGCAGCAGCTGGGACAACACAAGTTGCCCACCCTGGCAGCTACCAGAAAACAGGACAAGTCTGTGTGGTCGTTGTGTGTATGACTGCCGATTTATTGGAACAAGGTTGTTTGACAGCATCTATCACCTGAAATGGAATCCAGCCCAATGTTAAATATGTTCTCTGGTGTCCCTGAATACATGTATATGTAGGGAAGAAAAATAAATATACATTTTTTTAATGTAAACCTTTCATTAGGGAGGCATGTACTAATTTGAACAAGCCATAATTGTCCAGTTTTAGTGGTACAAAGATAAGAGTACTTGGTATTTGTTAAGAAACCTATTGAATTTCCTCTTTTTCTCTGACACTGCAGATTTTTCTGGCAAGAATGCTTCTATTCCACCTCCTCTAGTCATATTGTTAAAGCTATCAAGTTACATGATTCTTATGCCATGTACTGCCAACACAGAGTTTGTAGGTAGGAGTAAAAAATTCACAAAAAAAAGTACACACCTGTACTAAATGCTTTTTTTGGCTTGATCTTGCTATTTTATGTTTTTGTATGTAATTTGGGAGGATTTGGCTTTTCCTCTCTTGGTTGGTAACTCACTAAATCAGGTGATAGTTGAACAAGAAAGATACAATTACCTCCGTTATTTCCTTCACAAGGGTTTTGTTCACTGAACTGTGGTATCACTTCCTTTTTTTTTTTTAATTTGTTTTTGAAGGCATACATACATAAACAACATCTAACAGCAATGCCAAGCAGAGGAATAAGACAAATAGCAGTGCATCACAGTATGAAAAGTTCCATACATAAGACAAGATACGTGAGTACTTTATGCATAACTCAAAATTTGAAAGATGGACATATGGATGCATTCCACCACTTACATTTTCCTTTTTTCTGGTCCTAAACCAGACCAAAATCAAACTCAACTCAACCCAACAACCAAAAAAAAAAAAAAACAGGGGGTGAGAGAAGGGGAAATGGAATGGCGTAGCCTCCCACCAAGTTCAGCTCACCCTAGGGTACAGACCACCGGGGAAGAACACACCACAATATCAAAGGTTACCCTGCCTCCCAATGGAGCCCATGAATTGGCAACAATAGACCGGAGTGGGATTTTGTCAAAGAAATCAGTCCATGGTCAACAAATCTCATCAAATTTTTGAGGGCAGCCCCTATCTACATAAATCAAATGAAAGTGTGACATGGTCTGTTTAACCATATTCACCCAATGGGAATGGGAGGGGGGAACCTGGGCCATCCACACAGTGGCCACAGTTTTACATGCTATGATCAATGATTCATGGAGCAATTGTCTAGTGCAGGTCAAGTTCAGATCATCAGAGATGATCAACAGGATTACTAATTTAGGGGATCTTGGAACTCTCCACCACAGTACCACTGTCAGTGTGTCAAATACCTCTGTCTAGAACTGCAAAACCCCTGAACATCCCCTAATCATGTACATTAAGCCAGCATTTGGTATATTACATTTATTACATTTAGGGCAGGTGTCCCTCAAGTCCCCGTTCATCAACCATTCCCAGTTTTCTATGTCACCCAAGTCTCCCCCGATTTAGTCCTCAGTTGGGCACCTTCCATGGGCTTGTGACTCATGAACCATTTATATACAAAAGAGAAAGGTCTCGCCAGATGCTGGGACTTCAACAAGGTCAGGAGCTTAAATTCCAAAATTGTAAATGGGCTATCAGAGCATTGTGTCTGCAACACATGACGGAGCCGAAAGTAGGAGTAAAAGAGCCGATTAGGGATTCCAAATTCATCATTGTTCAAAGGTCTTGAGGACCTGGTCATCATACATTTGGCCCAAAGTAAGGATGCCATGACGGGCCCAAATATTACCGAAGTTTAAACCAGCTCAGTGGGGTAGTGCCCCAGTATTCCAGAGTGGTATGTCCAGATTTAAATCTTTATATCGGGAAATGCGTTTTATGTCATTCAATATTCTGTACAAAGTCCAAACAGATGGAGTCGCTGTCCTACTGACCTCGGGGCCCACCAATTATATTTGGGGTAGCAGGAAGCCACAGGGTATCACTGCTTTTTAATAGCATTATACTTAACACAAGTTCACAAATTTGAGGCAGATAGTCAGTTGCGTGAATCTGGGGTGCCTTGATGGAACAGGCAAGCTTATTATGCTTTTGGGCAAAATATACTACTAAGCCCCACTGTTTATTATTTATATTAAGTAACAAGTCATTCCTTCGTAAAGGACAGGATCTGATGCCCATACTTTCCCCTTTGTTTACTTTGTAAATGTAGCCAAGATATAGTTCTTGCTAGGGGCGGGCAAAAAGTGTAAAAAAATTTCCCGACTTTTCACGAAAACGTGCCACTTTTTTGCTTTTCCCGTGAAAAATTTCACCTTTCCATCTATGCAAAAATGTCCTCCTTTTCACCTGTTTTAACAAATTTTCCACCTATATTAACACATTTTTCACCTATTTTAACCAATTTTTTGCCTATATTTGCTATAGGTACTACATTTCCCACTGTAATATTACTTCTTCTGAGGGCTGAAGTTTAGAAATAAGTGGCTGAAAGTCAAAATTGTGAGTCCTACAGAAACATATGGCTTGAAAAATGTGTTAGCATGCAGAACGCATTTGTCCTTTGCCCACAACAGTAACTTCCTGTTAAATCACACTGGCACATATTCATGATGATGTCAAGTAATGAAAAAAAATGAAGTGCAAGCTACAATGTGGCAGATGTGTATTCTAGTGGTGGTGGTGGAGGAATGGCATGGCGGGATTTGTACATGTATTTTTACCATTGTCATACTCCTTCTCAGATTATTGACACACATTACTTATCAGTCACAGCAGTGGTCCCAAGTGGGGTAGATGGTGGCAAACCTTCTTTATATCCATCCTCCACCTCCTCATCAGTGCTGCTCTTAATATATTTGTCCTGGCTTTGTCATGTGTGGTTTCTGCTACTACTACTACTACTGGAGCTAGATGCTGATGTAATTCTACTATCAATACTACTAGATGTCAAAGGTGCAGCACTTACAGCAGCAGTACCAGAGGTACTCATCATATCTAACACTGTGGATGTTAACATGTGTTGCTGTTGCTGGGTACTCAAAACAGGTGTGTGTGGCTGAGTGGGACTTGGACTTAGAAGAAGTGATGATGATAATGATGACTAATAGGGTGACTGTGTGCTTTTTACATCTGTACTTGTCCAGGGTCAGACTGTCCAATGGCTTTCTCAAACACTTTATAAGCACAGTGCTCCTTAAAAGTGGTGGAAGATACAGTCTTTGACTTTCTGCTAACCTTATAGCCCTGTCATCATCCTCACTCTCAACTTCATCTGTATCTGAACAAGAGAAGGATGCTTGAGGGATATATTCTAGATCTGCAAAATCATCAGTCATCATTAGGTCATCCTCAGCAGAATCAGCATCACCTGACAGTTCTTGCCCACTACTACCCTTATATTCCTCTAAGCTTTTAGAGGTCTCAAACAATTTCTATTTACTTTTACTGTAACAAAATTTGCTACTACTTTGAGGACAGGTGTTTTGGTGCTTGGTTGTCTCACTATCTGATGAAGTAGGTGGTTCAGCTGCTACACCTTCCTCTATTATGCTATTGCCAGTATCTATATTTCTACTGGCACTGGTGGGCTAAAACTAGTTTTGCTGGGTCCTTGACAAACTGCATCCTCCCTTGGAGTAGAGGGATCATCACCATTGATTGCACATGCTGCAGCAACCATTGCTGCAGTCAGTTTTTGAACTACTACTTTATTCTCACATCCCTACACTGCTCCACCCCACCCCCTTTCCCATGTGCGTTTGCTGGACATTACACAACTACACTGTGTTTTTTTACTGTACGGTACACAACACAACTGATGGAGCTGTATGATGCCTTGCCAAAGTCCAGTCAGCTGTCTGTCACTGTCACCTAATATATTTTGTTTTTTATTCTTTCATTTATTTATTTATTTATTTTTTAAGTTGTCCACCCTGTTGTCTTATCACAGTCTGTCCAAAAAAAATGATAACTGTAAAACTAAATCAACAACGTCTTTCCCCAAACTTCCCACCCAGTACACAGACAATAACAACAAGATCAGCAAGCAAATAGGTCCTTAGCTGCCTGTGTCTTGCCAGTCAGTCACATGGAATTTTGGAGTATTTGGGGGTCAACCTCATTCCTCCCTTCTTATCCCCTAGAGTGCCCCCAGACTCCCCTAATACAGAGAACAAGTGTCCTACTTAAATGTCTCCCTAAACTAAGATTCAATTCCCCTTTATTTGCCCATCTCCTCTAGCTCAAAAACATGCTGCTCTCTCCTCTCACAAACACAGAATGGCTGTTGTGAGAGCCTGACAGCCTTTTATATAGCTGAAGAAAACCTTCCTGTGGTGGAGAAATATTTTTCTTCCCATTGATTTCAATGGGGGGAAAAGGTGGGACAAAGCGGAAAAACTGCACTTTTCGCGAGAAATTATTCACCAAGCAGAAAGTGCCATTATTTGCAGATTTCAGTTTAAGGCAAACATTTTCACCCATCCCTAGTTCTTGCTGCTCTCCTGACTATACACAACCATTTGTAGCTATTGGAACATTATTAATAAATGCTATTTTGAGCTTGCCAGGGACCTGTATATTTTATATTTTTGTGTTTAATTTAGGAGGTTTTGGCTCCTCCTCTCTTGGTTGGTTGCTCCATAAATCAAATAATATCTGAAACGGAAAGGTTTTAATACCTCCTTTATTTCTCTCACAAGGGTTTTGTTCACAGAAAGGGTAAGGGGGTATCATTTGTTTTTAATTGCATTATACTAAACACATGTTCACAGATTTGAGCTAGAAAGAGACTTGCCTGAAACTGGGGTGCCTTGACACAACAGGCAAGCTAGTTATGCTTTTGGCCAAAATATATTACTAAACCCTGCTGTTTATTATTTATAGTAAGTCACAAGTTATTTATTTGTAAAGGTCATAATCTGATGTGCAGACTTTCCTTTTGTTTACTTTGAATATGTAGCCAAAATATGGTTCTTGCTGCTCGCCTGACCATATATATATGTTACCACTGGAACTCTATTAATAAATGCTATTTTGAGTTCACCAGGAACCTGAATATGTTTTGGTTTTGTATGTAATTTGGGAGGTTTGGGCTTTTCCTCTCTTGGTAGGTAGCTCTCTAAGGGATCGATTCAATAGACACAGTATCACGGTGCCCGTGATTGCTGCAGTTTCTTGTCTGTCACCAGTAGGGGGCTGCTATTGGCTGTCTGCAGATAGCCCGCCTTTCATTGCCTATTTAAACCTGGATTGGGCACCCTTTGGGTGCCCTTTCATGTTGTTTCTGACCTTCCTGCTATCACTATGCTAGTGATAGCTGGGCCTCTGTTCCAGTGTTCCTGAGTTCCTGATCTCATGTGTTCCTGAGTACCTGTTCGCTACTGTTCCAGTGTTTCCTGCCTGCTGAGTTGTTCCAGTCCTGGTTCCGGCCTAGTCTCTGGTGTTGCTGTTCCTGCGGTTCTTCAACTCTGCTGTTTCCTGACCTGACTGATCGTTGCTGGTTCCTGTCATCGCATCGCCTGTCTCCTGTATCCTGGCGACCTCTTGCTCGGTCGCGTCTGCGACATTGTTAGTTACCCCAGTGTGCGGTCACTGGTTTGCTCCATAGCCTATCGGCTATACTATCCTGAGTTGGTCCCAGCGTGCGGACGCTGGTTTGTTCCAAAGCCTTGCGGCTATACGAACACACTTGTTACACCAGTGTGTGGTCACGGGTTTGCTCCAAAGCCTTGCGGCTATACAGTCCTGTGTTGGTTCCAGCGTGCGGACGCTGGTTTGCTCCAAAGCCTTGTGGCTATACTACTTGTTTGTTACACCAGTGTGCGGTCACTGGTTTGCTCCAAAGCCTTTCGGCTATACTATCCTGAGTTGGTCCCAGCGTGCAGACGCTGGTTTGCTTCAAAGCCTTGCGGCTATACGAACACACTTGTTACACCAGTGTGCGGTCACTGGTTTGCCCCAAAGCCTTGCGGCTATATTACTTGTTTGTTACACCAGTGTGCGGTCACTGGTTTGCTCCAAAGCCTATCGGCTATACAGTCCTGTGTTAGTTCCAGCATGCGGACGCTGGTTTGCTCCAAAGCCTTGTGGCTATATTACTTGTTTGTTACACCAGTGTGCGGTCACTGGTTTGCTCCAAAGCCTATCGGCTATACAGTTCTGTGTTGGTCACAGCGTGCGGACGCTGGTTTGCTCCGAAGCCTTGCGGCTATACAAACTCGTTTGTTACACCAGTGTGCGGTCACTGGTTTGCTCCAAAGCCTAGCGGCTATACAATCCTGTGTTGGTCCCAGCGTGTGGACGCTGGTTTGCTCCAAAGTCTTGCGGCTTTACTATCCCTGTTGGTCTCAGTGTATGTACACTGGGTTGCTTACGATCCTGTCAATTTGCCATTACCATCTGACTGCTGCTATTATCTCTGGGCTGCCCTGCCCGGTATTGGTAAGGCCGGTAGAACCTTATTGTCATATTCCATCTGAGGTTGCCTTACCCGGTATTGGCAGGGCCGGTAGAGCCTACATTGTGAATCTGTTGAGGCTGCCTTGCCCGGTAATTTGGTAAGGCCGGTAGAACCGTTATGCTATTCCATCTGCAGGTTGCCTTACCCGGTATTGGCAAGGCCGGTAGAGCCTAACATTCTGTTTCTTCAGACTGTCCTGTCCGGTATATTGACAGGACCGGTAGAGTCTGCATTCTGTCTTGTTATATTCTGTATGTATCTGTATACATGTGTTTGCCATCCTACGTTATCAATTTATTATTTCAATAAAATTGATTTTTACCTAAAACTTGTGTCTGAGAGTCATAACAAACCGTGAAACACAGATAAAAAAAAAAAGCACAGTCAGTAGTTTCAAGTCACAGTCAGGTATGCCATTACCTGTACTGTGACACACTACTGAATAGAAAAATGCACTATGGATGCTAAATTTGCATCATTGGAAGCAATGAAAAAGTAGTTAAATTTGCAATTCAGTTACATGTAGTGGCTAGTAACACACGTTAAAAACCCGCTTTTATCACCAAACATAAATGTCAAGAAAATATGGAGCTGAGTCCACTGAGTAAGCCTAACCACCGACAAGTAACGATCCCTACATATGTGACCCATGGATGTATTGATATGAGGCTCTACGCACCATATCAATACATCCAAAATATCAAAAAAGTGTGTGAAGCAAAAATAATTGACCCTTTGAATGCCAGTGGGGTATGCAATTCAGTGCACAGCATTGCATACCCCATGTGCATTCAAAGGGTTAATCCTCCCAAAGCTAACACCATACAATTAAAAGTACACACTTACCTGTAAATGTGATGTTCAGTGGGGTCTTCTGCACCCTGGCCTTCCTCTTCAATTCTTCTTCTGTAAGCTTCTTTCTTCTTCTTTGTCTGTCATGGTCTTCTTTCTTCTTTTCTTCATCTGTGCTCTTCTTTGGTCTTCTTCTTTAATCTTAGGGTTGCACCTGAAAAAGAAAAATAGTTATTGTAATTCAAATTTCAGAGAAGCTATAGAAAGTACCTGCAGAAACTCCACTTCCCATCCAGTCAGCTTCTAGCTTATTTAGTTATCCCCATAGCTTGAAGTTGATTGACTGATAGGTGTGGTTACTGAAGGGCACATTCTGTATCCTGTGTAACCCCACATCCCACTCTGTGACAATTTTAATTTTAATAACTATTTTTCTTTTTCAGGTGCAACACTTAGCTTACAGCAGGATATCAAAGAAGAGCACAGATGAAGATATGAAGAAGATGACAGATGAAGATGGAAGAAGAAGATGACAGATGAAGAAGGAAGATGCGGATGGCAGATGAAGAAGAAGGTAGAAACTTGCAGACGGATTAAAGAGGAAGCTCGGGATGCAGAAGGCCCCAACAGATGTCAGGATTACAGATAAGTGTTCCAGTTATGGGTGATAGGATAATGTTAGGGCTAGTATTGGCACACTTTATTGTTAATGTTATGGGTAGTGTAGGGCCAAGGGAAGGGTTTTGGGAGGGTGACTGTTTTATTTAACTCATGCTCTGTGTTGGCACTAGGTCAAACACTGAGTGTTGGCTATTTTCTTTGATGTTTCCATTTTGCATGCTATTTAGCATGAGATATATGAATAAAAAAACCACAAAGAACGTTGGGTCACAAGTCAGGTTCTGTTGGCCAATGCTCTTCCTGGTTCATGTTGTTAGGGCAACTGAATTCTGATGGTACCGCTATGTGTGTGCCGTTGGTTGTCCATTTATGCCCTACTGTGTCTTATTGAATCAAGCCCTAAATCAGTTGGTAGCTGGACAGGGAAGGTATAAATACTTCCCTTATTTCCCTCACAAGGATTTTGTTCACAGAATGGGTAAGGTGGTATCACTGTTTTTTTAATTGCATACTATACACATGTTCACATGTCTGAGGCAGATAGGGACTTGCCGGAGTCTGGGGTGCCTTGACAGGACAGGCAAGCTTGTTATGTTTTTGTCCAAAACTATATTACTAAACCCCACTGTTTAATATTTATAGTAAGTAACAAGTTATTTATTAGTAAAGGTTAGGATCTGATGTGCAGACTTTCCTTTTGTTTATTTTGTATATGCAGTCAAGATGTAGTTCTTGCTGCTCTCCTGACTATACACATATGTAACTATAGGAACACTATTAATAAATGCTATTTGAGCTCACCAGGAACCTGTATATGTTATTTATGTAATTTAGGTGTCCATTAAATGTAATGAGGAATACATTCTTGCCACTTTTGCTGGATCCAGCTTAAAAGACATTTCAGAATTTCTTCCAAAGTGCCATTACTTTGTCACAACAAGGAGTCATTATGATCAGCATCATCTCTGAGGAATTGGGTTCTGTCACAGAATATAAAGATATGTTTATAGATCAAGTGAAGGGTTGTGTTGTAGAAGATGAGAGTGAGAAAGCTAGGGCCAAAAAATTTCTAGACAGCATAGTGAAAACAAAGGCAGCAAAGGGTTTATACCTGCAGCAGTAGCAGCAACATTAACCAGAACATCCCATTCCCAACATATTTCTGAACACAGAGAGATTCAGGGGTCTCAGGTCTCTCTCTGTTTCTTACTCTGTCTCCTTCCACTCTGCTTTTCTCCTAAAATACACCACACAATACTTCTTCAGGTAGTATTGTTTCTAGTACGAAATGCGTTGGAGAGGAGATCATTTTTCACATATATTTTTTTATTGTACTGACCCAGTTAGTCAACAGTCCTAGCCTGCCATAAATATCTGGAATGCTATTAAGGTCAGCATATTCTTCCACTGAAGATACGGGTAATTGTGAGGCAACATTGTTTGCTGACTACGTTGTAGCATTCCAGATCAGCAGAACCTCTGCCCAAGTGGGGTATTACATCTTGACAGACTGCAACATCTTCTCACCTCTGTCCATTGTCCATAAGATCATTAGATTGGCCACAGATTTGAAAGAGCAATGTACCAGACATCATCGCTCTGCTTGAATCTTACCTGCCCAGCTGTCTATTAGGGTGTGCTGTATACAGCTGTTCAGTGCATCAGAAGGGTACAATTCATCAAAGTCTCTTCATAGTAAAGGGCACCCAGGACAGTAGCCAATGAATGTGAACTGAGTTGAGGATGCCGGATGGGAGAGTTAACTTAGTCTTTTCTTTAAATTGACGTATACAAATTAGTTTTGTTTGATGTTAAATACAGCTTGTGCTCTGTGTGTGTGTGCTCTTCCTAGATTCATTCATAGCACATAAGTAATTAGCAAAAGGTGTCATACTGTGCCACCAATATACAAAGGTTAACTAAAGGGATAGTAAAGTTTCACAGTAAAGCAGCTCCAATTAATCTTCATAGTATTTGGGCCATGGAGAGTGTTATTTCAATACTGTCAGAGTTGTAATTCAAGAGTAATTGAATGATAAAGTATCCCCTTCCCTTCCCATTTACCTAGTGTAAGCCACATCCCCTTATATGTGGAATCTGGTCCTGGGACCAGACACATCACAGCAAGGGACAATCTTCTTACTGTGAGCATAAGGAAAACCCTGCCCCCCTTGACAGGTTTTTCAGGTTTTTCCTTATGAAGATTGTCCCTCTCTATGATCCATCCAGACAATCTTGCTGCTCTGAGTCGAGCAGTGTTACATCAGTAAAAGGGCGGGAGGGGGATATTTATCATTCAATTACTCTTGAACTACAACGCTGACAGTACTGAAATGACACTATCAAAGACCCAAATATTATGAAGATTAATTGGAGCTGCTTTATTTTGAAACATTACTATCCCTTTAGTTACTTAACCTTTGTATGTTGGTGGCACAATATGACGCGTTATGCTAATTACTTATGTGTTATGAATGAATCTAAGCAGAGCACATGCACTAATAGCACAAGCTATATTTGACCTCAAACAGAACTAATTAGTATACTGTGTGGATAATTAACATAAAGGGCCACACTGTGCCACCAAACATAGAGGTTAATTTCTCAAAAACTATTTATTTTACATACAAATGGCTTGTACAACATAAAGGTAGAGTTTAACTATCATCATCAAATCCATTTTCAGTATAATCTGCACTGGTGGAAACACCTAATTCCCTCTTATTTATATAAGAAAAGGCAAAGGTTCTTGGCATTATCCAAATTCTGGCTGATCCCAAGAGCCTAATTATACTTGCATGAACATTCCCCGCACTATTTATAATATCTGTCATAGTATGTTTATTTGATATCTGGTGCTGCCAATTTTTAATTATGTGTGTATTTCTAGAACATGTCTGATAATCATTTTTTTTCAAAAAACACTTATGGTTAATTCTGTATAGAGAGATATCAGTCTTCTTATGATTTATTTAATGTGTCAGCGAATGTTTATTTTTATTTTTGTGCTGTGATTTGTAAACAGTTTTTTTCTTCCTCAGGAAAGACATGAAAATGTTAAATATGAATAAAGACTTTTATATGCTTTTCCCAGCTAAGGATAAGTGAACCAATCTGATATTAGTATTCTTCCAAAACAGACTGTTTAGTAAGGTCTGAATCAGGTTTAGCGAAACGTGTTGTTTTTGCTGTTTTAGGGCTCGATCCAAATGTTGGCGTCGCCAGAAAAAACTGGAGACGCTGGTTTTAACGTCAATTGAGCAATGCAAATGTTCTACTAGAAACAAGTGATGGCAGTTCTGAAACAGACATCGCCCGTCGCCAGAACAGCAAGATCTCACCCATAGAGGATAATGTACAAGCGACGCCAAAAGCGATTCAAATGTTGGAGTTAGGGCTAACTCCCGTTAAATTGCAACATTTCTCTCCAGAAATCTAACGCCTATTTTTTTTGGAGTACAGCACCCAAGTAAGAGTAGAAAACCCACGTCTCCAGTTCTGAACAGCTTTCTCTGTGCTTTTCCCTACCCAGCCACTAGGGGAACACAGAGAAGGCTTTCAGCACCATGGACAGCTTTGAATGCCATAGGGATGTGCACTGCTCACCCCTGTGGCATTCAAAGGGTTAAAATCAATAAAACTAGTACACCAAGCACTACACAATGCCCCCTTCCACATCCCCCCCATTACTATGTCACATATATTGCATATATGTGACATACTAACCCCATCCACATCCACCTCATGGACTTCCATGTAGTGGACAAATCTGTCTTTTATTCCACAATTAACCCTTTGAGTACCAGAGAGGTAGGAAAGCATTGCTTAGCATGTTTCCTACCCCTCTGGTACCCAAAGGGTTAATAGGCAACGTATGGACTACATACCTTGCCTATATATATATGTGTGTGTTTGTGTGTGTTTTAAACTTTTTTTTAATTAAAATACTATTATTAGACAGTTTAACTTAGATCTCATTCATTGTTAACCCCCTACCTCCTGTGTCCCATTGCTATTAGTACTTTTGCTCCACTCTTCTTCAAACTGAGAGTGGAGCAAAAGTACTAAAAGCAAAGGGACGCAGTAAGTAGGGCATTATGAATGGATGAGATCTAAATTAACCCTTTGATTGCCAGAGTGGTACGCAACGCATTGCAAAGCAATGCGTTGAGTACCACTCTGGCACTCAAAGGGTTAAATAAAACTGAGGGAGCAGGCTGCCCTGTGACCGCAGCGCTTCCCTCAGCTTTATTTATATATTCATTTATTTCTTATTATTTCTTATTATTTATTTCTTATTATTTGTATTTATTAGTTTTTATTCACCCCTTGCTGCGGGCGGCTGTGAAGCCCGCAGCATAACAAAACCCTGGTGACTATACAGCTATTGGAGAAAGCGGGAGGAGGGGCAGAGACATTGGAGGAAGCGGGTGGTAGGCTTGTATTTGCTGCCCGCTTCCTCCAATACCTCTCCTCTTGCGTTGGCATTGTGCCCAGCTGCCTGGCGTCAAGTTGTACAACGCCTTGTGCAAAGGGACGAATTGCACAAGGCGTTGTACAACTCGACGCCAGGCAGCTGGGCACAATGCCAACGCAAGAGGAGAGGTATTGGAGGAAGCGGGCAGTAAATACAAGCCTACCACCCGCTTCCTCCAATGTCTCTGCCCCTCCTCCCGCTTTCTCCAATAGCTGTATAGTCACCAGGGTTTTGTTATGCTGCGGGCTTCACAGCCGCCCGCAGCAAGGGGTGAATAAAAACTAATAAATACAAATAATAAGAAATAAATAATAAGAAATAATAAGAAATAAATGAATATATAAATAAAGCTGAGGGAAGCGCTGCGGTCACAGGGCAGCCTGCTCCCTCAGTTTTATTTAACCCTTTGAGTGCCAGAGTGGTACTCAACGCATTGCTTTGCAATGCGTTGCGTACCACTCTGGCAATCAAAGGGTTAATTTAGATCTCATCCATTCATAATGCCCTACTTACTGCGTCCCTTTGCTTTTAGTACTTTTGCTCCACTCTCAGTTTGAAGAAGAGTGGAGCAAAAGTACTAATAGCAATGGGACACAGGAGGTAGGGGGTTAACAATGAATGAGATCTAAGTTAAACTGTCTAATAATAGTATTTTAATTAAAAAAAAGTTTAAAACACACACAAACACACACATATATATATAGGCAAGGTATGTAGTCCATACGTTGCCTATTAACCCTTTGGGTACCAGAGGGGTAGGAAACATGCTAAGCAATGCTTTCCTACCTCTCTGGTACTCAAAGGGTTAATTGTGGAATAAAAGACAGATTTGTCCACTACATGGAAGTCCATGAGGTGGATGTGGATGGGGTTAGTATGTCACATATATGCAATATATGTGACATAGTAATGGGGGGGGATGTGGAAGAGGGCATTGTGTAGTGCTTGGTGTACTAGTTTTATTGATTTTAACCCTTTGAATGCCACAGGGGTGAGCAGTGCACATCCCTATGGCATTCAAAGCTGTCCATGGTACTGAAAGCCTTCTCTGTGTTCCCCTAGTGGCTGGGTAGGGAAGCACAGAGAAAGCTGTTCAGAACTGGAGACGTGGGTTTTGGATTTTCTGACTGAACTTGATACTTTGCAGTGCTGTGATTGGCTGTGGTGCTAGGTAACATTTTTATCGTGTGTTTTTAGGTAAGATTTTCTATGCGACGCAGGTTTAAGATTAACGTGTATTTTGTTGGTCATCGCTCGTTAGGCTTTCTAGGTAAGGAAGATTTGAATCTCACGTTACCTGGTCTTGCTTAACGAGCGAAGGCAGTTTTTTTCTTCACGTTGGTTTTAACGCCAACATTTGAATCGAGCCCTTAGTTTGATGGTTAACCAATCAAAAAGCAGGAAAGGTAATCATGTGATGTCTGAAAAAAAGAAGGTTCAGTTAATTTTACACTTCAATCACGCCAGGCACCTGCCTGGTCACTCTTCTGATCAGGGTAGAATTACTTTTTTTGTTGGTTTGGCAGGCAGATCTGTTGGACAGCTCTTCCTTGATTTCTCTTTCATCCACTCTCCCCATCCTTCTCCCTCCCTCATTGTCTCTTTTGTCCAATCCCTCTGCTACCCACCCAGCACTCTTACATTCTCATGTGCTGTTCAGATCTCGTCAGTGCTTCTCAATCCCTGTCATACAATTGCTTGCTATTTTTTTCCTGTTGTAATACACTGCAAATTATTTGTTTATAAATGGATAAAGTCCATTACAATCCATTCAGGTCTATAGAAGCCCATGTATTTGGATATGTTGATCCTGTAAACCAGGATAGGCACTGTTTGTCCACAGTCTGTTTGATTACAGGTAACTAAGCCACTGATTGATCCACCTGTACTCAAACAGAGATACACTGAAAACATGCATTGTTAGCCTTTTGAAGGCCAGAGGGGCACACAATGCATTATATAGCAACAAGTTGTGCACCTCTCTGACACTCAAAGGGTTAATAGCACCTGAAACAGGACTGGAGTTGCCTACCCCTGTTGTAAACAATAAATTGTACATTCTGAGTTGAGAAATGTTAAAAGACCCTGACATCTTTTACAGTGTATGATCTGTATGGACACCATATCTGGCATGAGATACAAAATCAACTTTACATGACATATCAGTTTATAGGAAAATGTGTGCGTTTGTGTTTCACCTATAATTTGTATGTAAAGGTATGACTGAAATGCCTAATGGCAGAAACATAGTATTCCCAGTTGACAAATGAAATGAAAAAAATGTTTGCCTTTTTTATGCCTGAACTCTAGATTTGAAATACTGGATGTTAAAAGCCTTCATATAGCACTCAGGCTTTTGTTGCCTTTCATTTTGAAATAACAATAGTTAATGATAGTTAAAATATTCTTTCTGCAAACATCAATAGTAGTAGAACTCACGGAAATGACTATTATACATTTATAGTAATTCCGGCAGCATGGTTTTAGCATGATACATGTTTTAGTTATCTACCCAAATTAAGTCTATATTGACACTCAGCAAATCAACCTACTGATTTGATTTCTAATCTAGAGAAGGTCATTTGTTTTCCTTCAACGGTGTTCGAAAAGATTAAAGCCATGGAGTGCTGCCTATATGAAAGAATCTGCTTCAAACTATATTTTAGGTTCAATGATTTAACTTCAAACATGAGCATGTAGGCAAAAGGTCACATCTTGACTTATTCTTTGTTGTGGATATAGATCTTTCATGCATCATGTTTTTGTTTTTTACAAATCGTATACAAATTCAAAGGTAAGGCATAACAGAAAGAAAAAAAATCAAATCACTTGTCCCACAGTAAATAAGATATCCATTATAGTCGCTGAAAAACTGACAGATACAAAAAAACATACAGAGGCTGATTTACTACCAAGCACTGGGTCAGTTCTGGAGCAAACCAACTGCACCATAGGGAAGAAATATAAATTCAAAAAATTCCATTGATTTGGGACTTTTTAACCTCTTGAATCTTAGCAAAGTCTCCAATGTATTGTGAAGCAATTCATTGGAGATATTGCTAGCATTCAAAGGGTTAAGAGCCCACTTAATTCAATGAGGAGAGTTATTTAGTACCTACAGTACTGTTGGTTTGCTCAGAATTGTTAACCTTACTTTAGCCTGCAAAAACGTATAAATATCTTGGCTTTTAGTGCCCTCTTGAGTAAAGATATATTACTCATATATGAAAAAGCCATATATGAGAAATCAGAAAATAAATAACTATTGAAACAAGGACTGAAAGGGTAAAGATGTTCTACATGTTAATAACACATGTTCATTACAGTTTATATAAAAATGTAGTTATAATTCTCTGCTAGCAATATATATATATATATATATATATATATATATATATATATATATTATATATAATTTTATTATGGATACTTGAATGATCTAGCTGCTTCTTGAATTTATTTTGTTAAGTGGCTATGAGCATGAATGCACATTTATGGAATATACCAGCCACTATGTAATCGCATAAATGTAATCATAAGCATATGCATTGACTAAACTTCATGCGTGATTTTAGTATAGACCACCCACACAAGATTGTTTCCATCTGGATCCTACATATCTTAAGCAGGGAATGCTTTGCTGATAAGTAGACCAGAAACAGTGATTGATGGTGAACACTTTTTCTGTCATTTTAATATTGTATGTTGACACTGAGCAGTTTAACTTAAAACAATGTGCAGCAGCCCCTAAAGGATCAAATATTATTGAGCTGCTGCACTACTCCCTCGGGTGTAATTCATGGTACTAGAGAGTCTTGGAAAATAAAAAAGACAAAAATATAAAATATTTTACAAGCAATTTCCCATTAACCCTTTGGATGCTTGATACCTCTTTGTATCCAAGGGGTTCAAACGAAAATGTATCTAGAATATGTGCCATAGGTGGAGCAATTCTAGAGAAAGCAAGAGCAACAGAAAGAATGATTACATATTCCCAGTTATTTAAATGGTGTGTTTAACCCCTTGAATGCTAGAAAGGTCAATAATGCTTTTTGAAGTATTCAAAGAGTTAAAAGCCCCATTCGATCAGTGGGAATATGTAAATGTTCTGTTTGTTGCAGATTGTTTTCCCAGAATTGTTCCAGTTTTTCTTTTGTACCATATAGTCCTCTAGCACAACATCAGTCATGCTGTTGTTTTATTGCTCTGAATATTAATATGAAAGGAATGTAAAACAGTGACAACAGAAAAAGTAGTTTTACAATACATACATTATTTTTTGCAAAACATTTTTTTTTAACCAATTTGTTGCCAGAGGGAATTTGGTGCCCTCCCCCTCTGGCACTCCAACAGTTAAACATATTAAAATATTTTTCCACCACACAATCTGAGGAACAAACCAAACAAATCAAAGTTTCCTTAACCTTCTTTATATATAACATTGCATCAGAATCAAAAACACAATTATGGTAAAAAAAAACACACAATATAGATATTTAGATATTTAGCATCCTTCATTAAATGAACCCTTTGAGTGCCAGAGGGGTATGCAATACATTGCAAAGGAATGCGTTGCGTACCCCTCTGGCACTCAAAGGGTTAAAGAGGTGATATTCTACTACACCTTGGGGTGGGGGGTGGTGGCAAAATTTCCATTTATTTAATTTGGACATTAAAGGGGTAGTAATGTTTCACAAAAAAAGCTCCCATTAATCTTCATAGTATTTGGGCCATGTAGAGTGTTATTTCAATACTGTCAGAGTTGTGGTTCAAGAGTAATTGAATGATAAAGTATCCCCCTCCTGCCCCTTTTATCTAGTGTAAGCCGCCTCCCCCAGATGTGGAATCTGGTTTCTTGACCTGAAAGATCACACCAAGGGACAATCTTCTTACTGTGAGTATAATGAAAACCCTGCCCCCCTTGACAGGTTTTTCAGGTTTTTCCTTTATGCTAATTGAAGATTGTCCCTCTCTGTAAGCCATTTGGACACCACCTTTCTGTTGTGAGGTGAGCAGAAAGGGGTGTGAGGGGGGTACTTAATTATTCATCATGCTAGTATTGAAATAACACTCTCCATGGCCCAAATACTATGAAGATTAATTGGAGCTGCTTTTTCTGTGAAACATTACTATCCTTTAAACCCTTTGAGTGCTAAAGAGGCCTTCTATGCATTGCCAAGCAATGTGTTGGAGACATCTGTATCATTAAGGAGAATAAAACACCATTTAAATCAATTGGAATTTTCAGAATTTTAATTTCTCACCCTATGGCACACTTAGTTGCTTTAGAATTGCACCTCTTTACTCTAATGAATAAGGGTCATGATATCTAAAATATTTATGTTACTACTGAAAAAACTAAGGGCTTTATGCAAAAAAGAAAAGACCAGCAGTTTTAGAGCAAGTAAAGTATACTATAGGTGAGAAATAAAAAAATACCAAATCTCCAATCAATTTAAATAGAATGTTAACCCTTTGAATGCTAGAGCGGTCTCCAATGCATTTTTCTTTGCTCTAGAATTATACCTCTTTTCTGCATAGGAACCCGCAGGCTTTTTTTTTTTTTTTTTTTTTACAAATCATAGTGTGATAAGATATTCTTAATATATATTCTGTTAAAAGACATATTTCAAAATAAAAGCTTCAGATGATAATCTGATAATCATTTATATTTGCAAAATAAGATTGTAAATTCAGAAATAAAAATGTCTGTTAAAGCTCTCTGCAGATTATTTATTTCAACAATCCTATATAATAAAAGTCTAGAATGTTTGTCCGATGCAGTCAAGAGCAGTAGAGACTGCCCGAATGCACAGAATGTTGGGAGTTCTGTGCTGGGAGCATTCTGTACGTTCAGGCAGTCTCTACAGAGCATGAATGCATTGCGTGTGCCGCCAGTGAGGCAGCGGCAGTACGCAGAGCAGGACCAGCCTGTTTGAGTGCCAGAGAGGTATGCAATGCATTGCAAAGCAATGCGTTGCGTACCCCTCTGTCACTCAATGGGTTAACATCACCCGGACCATGGCCCATGTACACAGGCTTCTTACTTTAGATTGTAAGCTTTTGGGCAGGGACCTCGCACCCAATGTTTCACTCTACAAAGCACCTGTAACCCTGTATTGTTTAAACCCTGAAATTGTAAAGCGCTGTGTACACTTGTGGCGCTATATAAATAAACATATTCATTCATAGTATAATATTAAAAAAACAGTGATGACATCGGTCTATCCTTGACCTTTGACAACAATGCTTATAACAAGGTGGATCAATCTATATAAGGAAAAAAGCAGAGTGGGCATTTTTTCTTCTGTTAACGCCCATTGACAGCAATTCTCTTGTTAAATCATCTTGATAAAAATGGGAGTTAAAAGGATAAAAATAGTGCCAAATCTGCTTTTCTCCTTGTGTAGAATAAGGCCCTGAGGAGAATGTTCTTATTATTTTCTTCTGTTCATCTATAGTTTTTATTTGATGATACAGCATTTTAATATTATATGGATTATTGTAAACTAATGAATAGTTTCATTACTAAATAAATCTTTAGCTATATTTACATAAAATGTTAGATTCTAGATTGCAAAACTTGACATAAATATGATGCTTCACCAATAAGGGTCAGTTGGGTTAGTCACAGGTTTACTGCATTTTGTCTTTGGCTCGCCTTTTTATTATTGAAGCATAGCAACAGAACCAGAAATATAAACTTATGTTCACAGAAATATTTTTCTACACCACATTTGTGAGATCACTTTAATCAATATAGTTGCCCTCTTTCTGATTTCTATGTAAAAACTAACTTTCATGCTCTCTCTCTTTCTGTCTCTCTCTCTCTGTCTATATTTATATATATATATATATATTATACTATGTCCGTGAAACAAGAAAATATTTTCAGCTATATCCTAAATATATTTACTAAAATATCTTGTCATTTTAAAGCATGGAGAAAAAGGTTTGGAAGTACTGCACCTCTTTTGACCTCTTGTGTAGAATAGATACTGTAGTTATATGCTGGGGTAGGAGAAGAGAGAGAAGTAGATATTTTGTGTGTAGTCTTTTTAGTAACTGATACTAAGTTTGTCTGCTTACTTATGCAGATTCCACATATATCAATATATTTGAAAGGCTCCTATGTATCACAAATGATTATCACCTAACACAGTGATCCTGAGTGTGTTTGTGCAGATAATAGTGTCTGTATACACGTGAACAGTATATACACAGAAGAAATCTTACATATAGGATAGATACAAAGATTATTTCCCTATAAAAAATAGTCTCCTAGGGCCCCACAGCATAAGTCTTTATTGCTGCTTTTCTCAAAACATTGGTTACAATACGATCTACAAAGGTGATCAGCATGAAACTGACACAAAAGAGCATCTAAGTGTAGTATATTTATTACAAACATGAAATATAAAAATGCAAGTTCAATAAAATTCACAGATCAGAACAGGCATATCATATAATCACATAAAATATATTCAGTAAAAGAAATTAAAAAATATCCATTTTTTAGTATCAAGAGCATCAGGATGTACAGTTCAAATTAATAATCAAGTTCCGAGAGGGTAGTAATAATAAGGTAGAAAACCCATGTGCTGTAGTAATCCAAACACTATATATGATGGTATGGATGGACAGTATACGTAGGGAATATTAGGGATGGACTGGTACTGGGACAGCGTCAATGAGGATGTGAGTGGTGATAATTGATATACAAAATGACCCATTACTCTCAAAGAAATGTTGGCAGATTCAATATGATTGTAAATCTGGTTGCCCAGTGTAGATGGATGCTTACTTTAAGCCCATGATGGGTGTCTGCTTATCTCACAAAACCTCTCTGTCCTTCAGTTCTTGGTCCACTTCACCATCTTTTTTCCCTCTGGTCCCCCACGATGTTCCTCCATTACATGGTTATCACAGTGCACGGTGCTCCTGGTTGCGGGTGGAGACATTCTTACTTCCTTGTTTGAATGCCACATTTCTTATTGGTCATTGTATTTGACTTCACCCGGGGACAACCCTATTTATATCCTGTCATGTCTATAGACTAGCACCGTTTCATGTTGTACCTGTACTTAGTGCTAGTTCCTGATGCTGCTTGTTCGTGTATGACCTGGCCTGTCTGACAACGTTCCTGTGTTCCTTATCTGTTCTGATTCCGTTACCCACTGGACTGGCTGAGTACCCACTACGTTGCTGACCGATCTGGCTGAGAACCCGCTACATTGCTGACTGATCTGGCTGAGAACCCGCTCCTTTGCTGACTGATCTGTCTGAGCACTCGCTCCGTTGCTGACTGATCTGGATGAGTACCCACTACGTTGCTGACTGATCTGGCTGAGATCCTATATGCTGCCGACTGCTCTGGCACTCGTTACATTGCTGCCTTGACTGGCTGAGTATCAGCATCCGTTGCTGACCGTGCTGGCTAAGACACAGCGGTTGTGGCTGATTGTGCTGCGCTATCCGTTATGCTGCCGACTATCGGGCTGAGCACTCACTGCTTCAGCCATTCATTCTGTTATCTACCACCTCTGGCGGTGTGCACTCACGGAGTACCGGATCTGGGGCTATCTATAGTTCGACCGTGTTACTCACTACTCTATACGTGTACATATGCCACTTCCTTAAGCTGGGCTCACTCCCTGTGGGGAATTACAGGCTGTTCTCTGGGCGCTTACCATCTGTACACCAGTGGTCTTCCATGTTCTGCTGCCTCCGTCTAACCCCTAGCACTCTTGGGTCTCTTTGCTCCCAGTAGCTGTGTCTTGGGCCTCCCTGTGCTCTTGTACACTGGGGTCCTTGCTGCCAGCCTCCACTATTGAGCCTCAGATTAACCCTAGCGTTCTAGGGTCTGTGTCTTTAGTTGAGAGCCTTGAGGCTCCTAGCGTTCTAGGGGTCCTCCTGCCAGTGTTTGTGGTCAGTGTGCCAGTGGTTACCCTAGCGTTCTAGGGGCCAAGTTGCCAGTACCTTTTGGTCTCGGGCTTTCTATCATTCCTAGTGTGTACTAGGGTTCCAAGGTCCTGTGTCTCATCAGAAGGTTGTTGCCTTTCCATCACCCTAGCTCGCTAGGGAACCTGCCACTTGTTTATTCTTGCTGACATCCTGTACCTTCCTACCATTGTGTACTGTACTATCTATTTTGGCCCTCTGTGGGTATTACGTTTATGATGTTCGTTCTTTATTTTTCAATAAAGATATTTTAACCTTACAAGTCTTGTCTGAGTGTTCATCAAAAAACCGTGACAATGGTGTGATGTGGCTGTGTTAGTGTCAGAGTCTCTCTTGTGCCAATCAAACAGCCTCTTTGTTTCATTTTATTTCTTCATGGATTTTATATTTGCCTATTTAAGGCCTATATTTAATCTCAGGTGATAAATGTTACGACTGGCTGTTATCCCACATATTCTTATTGAAATATATGAGGAACTTTTGTTGAAAAAACAGTAGTGAAGTTGTAAACTACAATGTAATCCAAATTGAAAATGTTAAGGCATAGACATACCTGTCCTCTGGATTGAAGGCACATATGTTGAACTCCTAACACAGTTGAAAGTGAGAGTACAAGTAAAAATGCAAACTGAAAGCAACACATACTAATTCATATATCATGTATAATATCATTTGAAGGAAATGTTTAAACAACTGAAAGTAATGTCCTACCCTTTCATATAAAGCAGGATGTCCAGAAAGAAGTTGTTGAGCTTTGTGAAGGAAACAAACTGCAAGAAGGAAGCTTCATGAAAAGCTATTTTGTCATTCAGCAATAATCCAAAACATATTATTCAGCTCCTTGCATTTCATTTTGGCCTAGATTACATCACAGATGATAAATGTTTTACTGATTTCAGATTTTACATTCCTGTTTAAGTCTAGGGGGAAATTTGCAGAAAACATTAGTGATAAAGTTATCAACTGTAATGTGCTCTAGGCAGCTATGTATGCAATAATTCAAATGCTATATGTATAGCAAACAAGTGTTTTGCAGTGAAAAAAAACTTGTTTTTGCTTCAGAGAATTGTTATGTTATTCTCTTTTGTTTAAAAGGGTTACATTTTGCAAGGAGATATTTGTTATGGTCCAACAGTTAATAGAAACATAAGAAATACTGTTTGAGAAAAAAGGGAACACATTGAGTTTAAAACAAATTGTATAGTTTATGCTTTTTTCCTTAGTATTCAAGTTAATTGCATGCAGAAAAACATTTCCTGCCGCTCTAATTGCATTCTGTAGTACTGAGCACGGCCACAGCACTATACTTATACATGTACCAGAACAGTCATAATATACAAAAGTTTGGACAATCCTGGCCAAATTACAGGTTTTCAAAAACAGAAGACAAACCTCAGCCGCATCATACAGATTAAGTGTGAACGATCTGCAGAGCATATATTATACCGGTATCCTTTTGAAAGGTAAGAGTGCGACCAAATAATGCATGAACTCTGTCACCACGATACAAATGGCGACCTGAGAATCCAGCACTGCATCAAAGAGCGAGATTCTCAGGTCGCACTATAAAAGTTTGCAAAAAATGGGGGGATATTCTGGCCAGTGATGAGAAAGCTCCATAGTGCACACATTTATTCCCTTGCAGTATGTCTTTAAGCCTTTCTGTGCCCAAATTCAGCGCTGCTCAGGGCCTCTCTCTCTCTCTTTTTTTTGCAACCTTGTATAGCGTGACCTAAGAACGTCACTTTAATGCATTGCCAGATCTTCAGGTTGCCATTTGCATCGTGGCGACATAGTTAATGAACTATTTGTTTGCTCGCTCTTTTAAAAGTAAACCTATTATACCAATGCATTAATTTGTTTGTTTCAAATAAAGAAGTTTTTTTGTATAGTTTGGCAAAAATATGTTTAAGCTTGCTTACGTCGCCCAGGTACCCTATTTTAAGAGAGTCCTATCTAATACGTATTTCCATCATTATAGCTTAAGAAAATGTTTTACATTAAAAGCTAAATCTATTTAATGCCTCCATGGCTCTACTGAGCTGCTGTATGAGGCTGAACAGGTTTGACTTCTGCCTTTAGTTTGTTGTTAATATGTAGACTTGGATAGTCTTCTTATTTGCTGCACTTCATGTATCATTCACTTGGATTATTTTGTTAATATATATATATATATATATATATAGTGTTTTGGCGCTATGATTTTCTCCCTTTTTTTTTCTTCAGAACTTTCTCTTTCACATTCTAGCTGCTTTTTCATCATATTTCAATAAATTCTACTTTTAAAAATGACAATGAAGATATATAGTGAAGTGCATTAAAAATGTTTATATATGCACAATTGATTATTATTGCAAGAGAGGTTTTTAAACACATAATACATAACATTATATTGGCTAGCTTGTCTGGCTTATGTTTGCCTGTTATCACTACTGGCCATTTGAGTGAATGAAAGTGAAAAACTCAATGCATAATGGAAACGTCCAATATACAGGGTCTAAGCAGTATGTATTAGTGGAGGGGACTTATATATAAATGGACTGGTGGGAATGTTCCAGTTCTGGAGGTCTCCACCTACTCACTGCAAGGGATCCTTGTTTGAATTTAGGTGAGTTCAATTATGAAGGCATTAGATAGATTTAGCTTTTAATATAAAGCATTTTCTTAAGCCATAATGATGGATACATATATTAGACAGAACTCGCTTAAAATGGGGTACCTTGGCGAGGTAAACTAGCTTAAACATATTTGGCCAAACTATGTGACAAAACCCTCAGTATCTGAAACAAATGAATTAATACATTTGTAAAATATATGTTCACATTTAAGTCGTATGATGCTGCTCAAAATGTCCTGTGTTGTTTTTTTTTTTCTTAATATGGGGACAATTCTTTGCTGCTCTTCATAGTTTATTCACTTGGGTTCTTTTGTATATATCTTATGGTGATTTTTCTGAAAAATGACATGTTTTGTTGATTGCGAAGAGCAAAGTAGTTATCTCAATTTCTTCAGCGAATAATCTTAATTTTCACTTATTCCTCCAAATCTGAATGCACAATTCCTATGTATTTGCTGAATTTAAAAGATAGTGTTAGATGGTGTTAGTAGCAGTAGCAGTAATGGTGAAGCAGCCATTGGGATTAGGGGAGTGGTAAGGGAAGCATTTAAGAGCATCCAGACTATTCATCTGGCCCTGGGAGTCCCCTTCCCTTCACAACAGTGTCCAAGTGGAACATGATCCTGAAGAGGCCAAAACTGTTGTGGATAGCAGACACAGAATTAATAATATCACCACCAGCAGGAGCACAGAGCAGCTGCCTGTGCCAGCTGATACTGCTGCCAGTCTGCCTTCTTCACGTCACCAAGAAATGGCAAGTGAAATGTTAGGGGAACTGTCTGTCACATTGCTTGTCACCTTCTCCAACCAGCAGTGAAATGTCTGTAATAGAGCAGCAGCAGTACGTAGGGACTAGTGGTGGTGAAGATGATGATGATGATGGTGGAGAAGCTGTGGTGGAAGAGACATTGATGGCCTTTTTAGTAGAAACTGAGAAGGAATGGGAGACAGGGATGAGGATGGACATCACCACCACCAGCAGTGAGATTTTAGAATTTACACCTGCTCTAATTCCTGCTGCTGCTGCTGCCGCTGCTGCTGCTGCTGAGTTGCAAGGGTAGCAGTATGCTGAAGAGCAAGCTAGTGTGCCAGAAACCACCATGGACACAGTGGGAATGGGGTCAACAAGTGATGCAGGACTAGGATTGGTTGCACTTGCCAGTGGCAGCAATACTCCTGGTCCTAGGTGCAGTGCTGATTCTGAGGCATTAGCAGCAACAGCAGCAACATAATCCTCTGCCACAGACAGTGAAGGGGAATGTGGAGGACAAGAAGAAAGAGGCCATTCTTCTCCACCTGTTCCCTATCTCTATCCCCTGAAGTCATGGATGTGGAACTATTTTTCTCTTGGAGCAGGCACAGTGCAGTCATCGCCAATGGCACTGTGCACAATTAGTGACAAGTTAGTGAGAAGAGGAAAGGAGGAAACACACCTTGTCGCAACCGCCCTGATAACACACATGAAACACAGACACCATGACATTTGTCAAACATGTTAAAGCCAAACGCCCACCACAGAAATAAAGTACCACTGTTGCTGTACCCCCCAACTCTCCAGAAAGGCAACAGGAGGCAGGTGGAGATCAAAGAGAAGGAATAATAGAGAAACCCAGGCAGAGGCTGGAAGTTCCATGATGAGTGAAACAACTAGTTCGCTGTCACCTTCTTCCTCTAGGGTAACTACATCTTTTGCCAATCCATCTCATTCATTGTTACCACCCCCGCCAAATGATAGCCACTCTGTTGATGTTAGGATGTGGCAGTTCATGTCCACCCATTGCACACTGTGTGGTGCACTGACCACACATGCCAGTGTAATGGAGGAGAATCACAAGCAGGGCATCAAGCAGCATCTGAGGAGATTCTATCCAGCAAAATATGCTAAGATGGTGGCAGGTAGGGTTCATCATTATTATTCAACTGCCAGCAAGTTATCATGTCCCCTTAGAAAAGTATAGACAAGGGGTAGCATTTGGGTTCTGGTGTCATGCTGTTTGCATACAGTTGTGCCCCCAGATGTTATTTACCACACACACACACTGTGCTCATTGCTGTTTCTGATGAGAGACACATTTCCTGCTCTCAAGGGAACATTTCTATTCTAATAACAACACACCCATGATTTTGGAGGAGGGGCAGGTGGAGAAAAATTATTGGCAAGTGCTTGATGCCCTGCTTGAGATTCTCCTCCACCACACTGGCATGTGTGGTCAGTGCACCACACAGTGTGCAATGGGTGGAGATGAACTGCCACACCCTAACATCAACAGAGTGGCTGTCACTTGGTGGCAGAGGTAACGATGAACATGGTGGATTGGCAAAAGATGTAGTTATACTACAAAAATGTGAAGGGGAAGGGGAGGAGCTGGAGAATCATCCTCATAAGTGTGGTTTAGGTCACACCTAAATTGGGGTGTTCTCACTATGATAGAAGATACACCATTTGTTAACATCAGTGCCATTACTACTGCCACCACCATCAATGGCACTGCACTGGAGTCCCAGCCAGTCCCACCTGCACCAACAATGGTGGCGACACCAGATGCACCACCATTGTCACCAAGCAACCTAGTAGATAACAGAGATGATTCCTCTGAGTCTTTCAGTGTACTCCAAAGCTTTCTTCTCTAAACATGAATGGAGTGGCACAGAGAGGGAATACAATCTGGAAGAGAGGATTCTGATTCACTGGAAGATGAGTGGAGGATCCTGTGAGTGGTCAGCAGGATGAAGATGTGCAATTTCCTGTGAGAAGGAAGGTCCTGGTTGTGAGTGAGAAAGAAGAAGGGCAATATTCTGTTAATTGCCAGGAGAAAAAGGCCAGGGTCCTGAGAGTGGGCAGGAAAAGAGTCAGGTTCATATGAGTGGGTCTGAAGATGTGGTGGAGGGACTGGTGACAGCAAGTATAGAGGTGGAGGAGGAGAATCATAGAGGCAGACCCAAAGTTCATCATGTGCTGGGTCAGATTCAGACTCTGCAGCACATGTTTCAGACATAAGAACATTATCTCCTCCTCTTCATCTTCCTAATCCTGCACTCA
Source organism: Rhinophrynus dorsalis (assembly GCA_037306005.1). Classification (NCBI taxonomy): domain Eukaryota; kingdom Metazoa; phylum Chordata; class Amphibia; order Anura; family Rhinophrynidae; genus Rhinophrynus; species Rhinophrynus dorsalis. The sequence goes on along the minus strand of CM074720.1, from coordinate 303,773,823 downwards.
AGTCCTGAGTGTGGGACTAATTCTCCCTGAGATCTGGAACAGTGCAGGACACTACAAATGCTTTATGCACCCTGTGTGAATGAGCAGTAAAGAGAAGAAAGGAGAGATCCCACATCAGCACATCTGTATTAATTAAGCAAATGCAGAATAAGCATGCTGATGATTATGCCAAAAAAATAAAAGCCTCATTCCCATGCCACTGCTGCTGGCACTCACCCTGCTGGTACTCCTGCTACCCCTCTTACAAAATGGGGACACAAGACAACCTACGAAGATCAAATTGGCTGCAGAGACCCCCGATAAGCAAGCAGCAATCTACAATCATTTTTTTACAGCCACCACCACCAATGACTCCTTTTCCAACTTCCCTCCAGTCCAAAGTGTTCCCACTCCATCCAAAATCATTCCACCAATGCCATTAGCCCCTCCAGACAGCAATTCTGTGCAGGCATGAATATGGGTATTTGTGTCCATACATTTAACCCTATGTGGTTCAATGATTGAGCTTATGTTTACTTTAGGCATTCATTTTATTTTTAAGTTTCTTGGCTTACCATTATGTAGGCTATTATAATAACAAAATATTTCTAGCCCTAATTTTAGTAGGCCATTTTTTTTGGCTACTTTGTCATCAAGGAAGAAAACAATAATGTTTATAAATCACAGTCAGAATTATCATATGTATAAAAAAACGAAACATCCTTCTTTTTTGCATGCTCCTATTCCTGTCCTATAATAAAATATGACCTTATCATATGTTTGAAGTGCCCGCCAATTAAATATGGCATGACATAATGTAAGCAATTTATTTGCTGAATTTAAAAAAATGCTGCATTTATGAAATAAAAAAAATCTGAAGACAAATAAAAACATTGTTTATAGATGACTCATATATCCATATGCTATATCACCCCTGTTGATCCAGAGGAAGGATAAAAAGAAAAAACCTTAAAAGCCATTCCCAATGAAGCCTCAAGTGGGACAAAAAAATCCTCTCATGACTCCAAATGGCAGTTGGATATTTCCCTGTGGATCAACATCCTATTTTACCTTCCATTATTTCTATATTATTCATAAACATATTAGCATAGTAACATAATAAATTAGGTTGAAAAAAAGACTTAAGTCCATCAAGTTCACCCTTTACCTCATAAACCAGAGACACGAGAATTATATAGCTTTCCTGCTGAAAATAATTTTGTCTATCAGAACTTCTTGTTTTGCCTACTAATACACAGTATAACCCTGTATGTTCCCTTTTGAAAGAAATGCATCTAATCTTCTTAAATGTATCCATTATATCTGCCATAACCACATCCTTGTGCAAGGAATTCCATAATTTTATCAGTGATCTTAGTAATGGTCCCAACAGTGGTATATAGTAGCAACTCTTCATCTCCTTGGTACTCCTATTTTGACGACTGGTGTTTTGGTTTAGCTGCTAAACCTTTTTCTATCATGCGATCAACACTGGAATGTGACTCCTTGTCGTCAGAGTTCTTGCATTTTTTTAAAATATTTCTAGTGGTGGTGGTGGAACATTTTATGGGACATTGCCAAACTGCCTCATCAGTAGTAGAAGGGTCATCATCATTATTTATTGCACATGCTGCAGCAACAATGACTGCGGTCAGTTGTTGGACTAAAACTTTGCTAATATCCCCTGTACCGCTACTATTCCTTTCACCCTACACCTGCCAATAGTACACTTGTTGGACATTATTTATCAGTGAAGTATATAACAGAACTGATTGTGTGTGATGTCTTTCTCTTTACAAAATACTATAATTCTTCTAATATCAGTTTGCCTTAGTCATAATTCACTTAATTCAACTATCAGGCAAACTATTTGTATATTTTTATTTATTTTATTTCTGCCCCTATTGCTGTCAACAATAAACAAAAAAGCACACTTCCTGTTCAAATGCTTCTTTCCCCAGACTCCCCTAAAAGAGAGCTAATAATAGCGTGTGTCTGCCCAGTCAATCACAGAAATTTTGGGGTTATGGAATAAAGAAAGAGTAACATTTAATATGGGAGCTCTGGTCTCTGCTTCTCGTTTCCTCATAATCGTAGTGAGGAGAGAGGCAGAGAACTCTTACATTTATACACTTATACTTACATTGCCTTTGTCTTGTGGCTCCAACGGCAGATGTGTCCTCTATAGCAGCCACCATTGAACAGTTGAAACTGACTGCTCCAGTCCATGTGCAGTCAGTTACAGCTTTTTTGCAATGATCATAGTGAGCCCCGAGGTGCACTGAGATCAGTAACCCTTGATGTGCCAGGACTGTCTTCTGTCTTTAAAGGAGAGATTTCTGTGACAGTCCTGGCACATCACTCATCCTCAAAGGGTTAAAACTAAAGAAACCATCAGTACAAACCTAGAAGGAGAAGTAACACTATGTAATAATAACCCCCTACTTACCTTACTATGGCCAGAAAATTCTACTGATGTCTATAATTGTTTGTTAAAGAGATATCGTCTTCACTTAGTCCTTAATGTCATGTTCATGTTTGACAGTTGCCTGAAGGACAACAGAAACAAGCTCTTTCCACTGCAGAAAAGAATAGTAACCCCTTTTAGGACCAGAGAGGTGTTCAACACATTGTTTTGCAATGCCTTTTGAACCTCTCTGGTCCTAAAAGGTTAAGTAGGTTCATGCTGACTGCCTACTTCAGTTTAAAAAAACTACCAGCAGCTGCCATGTCTGTCTTCATGTACATGACATCCAGAGAAGATTGAAGATGCTATCACTTGAACAAAGGCCTAAGGGCAAAATTAATAAAGTTCATTAAGATTTACTGGCCATAGTAAGGTGAGGGCCTAAATATTAGGAGGCATTACTTGTACTTTAAGCCAGCAGGACCACATTAAAAGATTGAAATATGACACAACAAGCCTAACTGCACCCATATATTCCACAAGGCTTGTTCCATAATTTTCAATCAGGACCCAGTATTTCATGCACCTTGGCTAATATACATGGTTGTAACACGCTGCTCATCTCCCATCATGAAATAATTAATTCATAAGCAAAAGATGTCTGCTCTCTGAATTAGGAGACCTCCATTGTGACAATGGGGGAATGCACAAATATGAATCAACATACAGGAGTTGAAATCTATCATCTAGCCCTATACCTACCAAACACCAATTTACTAATCTAGACCTTAATGCTGTTTGCACCAAAGGGAGGGCAATGGAACAGTATATGGGCACTTCAGCATGCTTCTTTCCACTATGCCCTGCTTATGTATTAAACAAGGCACAAATATATCATATACTTGTGGTGTAAGAAATCACATAGTTTTCTGTCAAAAAATGCATCATATATTCAGAAACAATATCAGAATGTTTAAATACTTCTATAGCTAGTCACATAATAAATTAACAATATACATGTGATTTGATCACAGCATGAATGCTTTGTGTCTCTTAACAGCAGCCATTCACAATCTTTCTATACCACATTTGTCATGGAGCCTTATTTTTGCAGGTCTCTGTTACCTATGAGGTGCACTTAGGGGTATGCACTAGAAAGTTTGAAGCCTTTAGAGTATATTGGAGGCACACACCACCATCAGTAGGACTTTAATGCCAAAAGGCTCCTTCCTGCCCCACAGCATGTACAGGACAGAATTATGCCATTTATTTTAGTTATTTCATTTTTTCTTTTCTTTTTCTGGTGAGGTAATCCTAAGGTCAATAAAATTCTATAAATTACCAAAAACATCCTCCTTCAAAAACAAAAAAAAAAACCTTAATGAGGCACACACACATTTTTACCAAAAAATCAAGTACATTTTATTTAACTACATAGGCCACACCACACAAAAAAGCACTAATACTTTGAAAAAACATCCCTGCTGTGAAACAACTAAAAAGTAATTGCAAGAGTATGACGCACTGATCATGGGGAATCCAAAACATTTCTTTAGGCGTGCAGTCCTGGATCTGTAAGAAAAAAGTGTTACCAATTAGGGCTCATCCACATTTGTGTTTTTAATTCAGTATTTTCAACAAATTGAGTCTGTTGACACAGGTGATTTGCGCAGCGCATGTAAAGCATGGTTGCCAACGCAAGTCCATTTCGCCATTAGCATAACATTAGAATTTGTCCATTGATTTTGAAGTATAAATGCACAATGCCAAACTATTTATTTCCATTTTAGCATATTACAAAAGAATGGGAAACATGTCTTCACTTCCTTCACATGGATATATGACAACACGCATAGAGACAAGCAGTTTTAGTCACAGAGTGGGAGTAATGATTGATGTGAAGCATCTTATAGTGGAGTTGCAGAAACTCCCTCTGTAATCTTTCATCTTTTCACTGTCACAGGTGCTTATTTAGTGAAGCTATTATAAGGAAAACTCATGCATTGTAATCCCATTACTTATATTCCTATCCCTGCTTGGCCTCTTAACAGTAAACTTAGGAAATGTTGTTTTTAACTGAAACCTTCTTCATAGGTTCTTCACTGGCTGTGAGTGGATTTGAAAGGGCTTACCATCCTCTAGGGATATTATAATTAGTTCATTGATTGTTATTAATATATTTGATTACATGATAAAGAAGTTCTTTTATCAACAGATACTGAAGTTCACTAGTAACGCTACTGTTGCAGACTGTGCAGTCATCCATAACTGCTATGTGCGCACTCTGTGAAAGGTTGTGAAGACAAAGAAGGAGGGATCACACCTTTGCACATACTCCTTGGTAACAGACATGCAGCATAACCACCCTGAGATTAATATGGAACATGCGAAGGTGCTGCTATCACTGTGCCTCTTGTCTTACCCCACAACCAAGAATAAAGTGGCCCAGGAAACCCATATAAAAGGCATGAGGCAACCGAACCACTGACCCAGAATGCCAGCTGTGTCAAATGGTTTGTCATTACTTAGTCTTGAGGGCCGGACCACTTTTAGTTATATCTTAGCCCCCACCCCAGCACCGTCAGGTTCCTCCTCAGCAATAGCATTGCCACAGACAAACTGCCACCAGTACCATCATCAGACAATAAATATTCAGATGACTGAATCTGGGAATATGACCCCACACATTGCACATTAAGTGGTATAATGGCATCATATGTCAATGTGGTGGAGGTCAGTAAAATGTAGGGAATAAGGGCACATCTTTAGACTGAACAACCTGCAGTATGAGCAAAGCTCACATCAGGTAGGGTTAATTTTGGTAATTAATGACCCAATGGAATTGTCAGTCACCCATTGCACCACCACCAGCACCACCAGTAGCTTATTTAATGGGATGGAAAACAGACATAGTGAGTGACACCACCTGATTTCTTGGGGAACAGTTTAAAATAGTTAACATGCTTATTTAAAGTAGACATGCCAATGTGTGTTATGCCAGTCCTTACCCCCTCTTTTGGATCTACACACTATGCACATTGAAGTAATTGATAATAATTACACAGTTCCTCCATGGAAAAAGATTTAAAAACCCATGATTTTAGGGGACATGAAGGAGGAGAAATATTATTGTGATTGGATAACTTTTCTAGCCAGATACATCAGAAGTGGTGGTGGCTTCTTGAGCTGCTGCCTTAGCAGCAACACTAATTGGAAGAAAACAACACCAATTGTTGCATGTGACTGCTGGTGCTGGTTATACCACCACAGTCTGTGGAGATAATGATCCCAGTCCCACTGCCACCAACACTACTATTATCCATGGGTATGTTGGATAATATATTAGCCTGATCCAGTGATGTGACTTTTGAAGTTCATATGCAGGAACTATATTCACATTAATGTCACTACTTGGTGGCGTACCTGGCTGTAGCAGGCCTTGATGTTGACCTGCAAATATTTTTTGCAAGACTTACCTTGCTGCAATCATGCAAACATCACAAACATCATTTCAATGTTTGCCTTCCCACAAGTGTGCAAACAGATGTATTCAAGGCTTGCCTTGCTCTAGGCCTGCTATCATTTTTCAAGGCATAGCTTGCCATATTGGGCTAAGCTACCAATTTCTCTAAACGTTTTACCTGTATTTATTATTTTTGCATAGACTAACCAATGTGCAAGCCACCATTCTAATTTTGGAAGTATTTATTTAGCCCATAAATTGGCTGCAAATAATAACATGTTTTGAAAGGACTGCTGTAGTGGTTGACTATTTGTCTAACCTTCTAAATTCATATTTCTTAAGTTACAAGGAACATAAACTTGTTTTTAAAAATTGCTAATTATTATAAAGGCTTATCTAGTAAATTACTGCTCCTCCCTTCACCACAATCCTGCTGTAGCTTGTTAATATGGATTTAGAAAGGAATGCCAGCTGTGTGTATCAGATGGGTAGGACTATGCACTGCTGTTTGAATCAAAAGACATAACCCTATTACCCTTTATAGAGTAATTTGAAAATTACATTCTTAAATGCAGTGATGGCATTAAATAATGACCTCAACATCATTCAACAACATAAAGTTAAAGAATAAAAGTTTGGATTTAATGCAATAGATGTGGATGGTGGTGAAAAATATATAATGATGCAGATAAGTAGGAAGAAATGCTAAACAAATTATATGTAATATCATGTATGATTCCAATCTAACATTCCATTATTTGTCAATCATTCATCAATGATAATTGCACTGTTTTTAGCTGTTGTAGATGGTGGTAACAATGATGTTTGCTCAACAACCTCCTCCTACTCCTTAGTATTTGTTTTTCTTTTCACTTCAGATACCGGATTCTCAGATGGTATTAGAGGCTATTTCATTTTTGATGACACTGCTGCTAAATAGGGATGACCGAAAAGTCAGAGAAATTTCCCACAGATTTCCCTTGTTTTCACTAAACATCCCACCCATAGACAATGTATAACATTTTAGCCTTTTTGTCATTGCCAATAAATTTCCCTATGACAACTTTACCATATTTCACCTATGTTTCTATGACTGCTAGAGGTGGGTAAAAGCTTATCCTCTTTTTGGTGGGAAAATCTGCTTTAAATACAGCAATTAAAATCTTCACCATTTTTGTCCATTGGCAAAATTTCTTTGCTATTTTTTTAAATGCTGTAAAGTTTTTGCTCCTTTATTAACATGTTTTTCACCTTTTCGCTATAAAAACTTGTTTTCAAGGAAGTGAAACACAATACAAGCAGCTACAGAGCAAGAGGGAGATGCTGCGGTGTTGTACTGTGAATTAATAGTAAAATTGAGGCAGGAGAGGCTCATAGTGACTGCTATCACTATAAGCAAGTTTAATAATAATAAAAGGAGGGGCTGAAGGTCCCTTATGTTTCCAGTGAGTCTGAGGAGGAGGAAGTGAAAACTAAGAGAATTTAAGGGTCTGGATGCCCTGGTTCCCCAGACCAAATGCTGGCCAGTCCCCACACATCACCCCTAGGGATCTTGTGGAAATTTTTGTCAAGGGCAGAGGGAAAAGAGGGTAGTAGTGAGAGCAGGACAGGTCAGCTGTCTTTGCCTGCTGTCAGTGCTGCCAGTGTGTATTGTAATTCTCAGAAGGGGGGAGGAGTATATGTGCCAAGTGTGACAGCGGGGAAGCAAATCGAATAGGAAGAGCACAGGAGCACTCACCACCCCGCAACAGTAAACCACTCATGGTTTGAAGAAAATTATGAACTTGAACCACTTACTATGGGCTTGTTAAAAAAAAAAAAACCCTTTATTTCCACAGTTAAAAATTGTCAGACATATCCAGACTAGGAGGGAGCGGGACACAAATGCACTCAACAGATAGTAACACAAAGCATATCTAATGTGTTTTGCACTAAGAAGCGCTTAATCATAGATTGAGTGCAGAAACCGGAAGGCCTAATTTAAAAATATTTAACATGGCCATGATTGGACACTTGGTTAAAAAGAAACAGAGTAACTATCCTACCCGAGGCCAGAGTAAACTCCGCCCCAAGAGTGTAACTCCACCGACACATAAATGTGAAAGCACAATAAATAGGAGAACAGAATTAACCCCCAATGTGCTGGCACAAAAACAGGTCCGTGTCAATAGAGCAGACATAACACCATCTGCTTGGGCATCAATAAAATCAATGAATGCTCAAGAACTCAAAGACTCAAACCCCACGAACCCATAATGTCATTACATCCAAAAATATGCCCTAAAAATATGTATACAGTCATTGAAAAAGAGGGGGCATTAAGACATTGTTGCCTGGGTAATGCCATAAACTGCACCATACAACTAATTATTGTAAAAAAATGTGGCTAATGTCATTCAGACCAGTCAGGACCCTTAGTCTTCAGGTTCAGTATCCAATAAGCCACACGCTCATTGAGGAGCCTCGATAGATCCCCACCTCTCCAGGGTAACCATACTCTCACAATGTCAACAAAATGCAGACAGCTCAAATCGTCCCCATGGGCATCATGTGTCTGGCCACAGCAGAATCAAGAAGCTGCCTCTCAGTTTGATAAATATGCTCCCTGATTCTCTGGTGCATTGGTTGTGCTGTTCGACCCACATATTGAATGGAACAACATGTACAAGTAAAAACGAAATATAACACTATGAGTGCCACAACTGATATAGCACCTATGTTGTATTCCATTTCTCCCACAGAACGTATGAACTTCTTAGTTTGTGACTGACCACTCCACATCTATAAAAACCCTTACAATGCAACCAAGTGGGTTTAACCTTTTGTGTCATAAAAAGACTTGGTGATAAAATGTTGATATAGTAAGATCTCACTTGGCCACAAAACTGCACCCATTTTTTGACAATCTCGGCCAATTTCTCATAGGCACTTAATAGCAATAAATGATTCCAAATAATTTCACAAATTTGCTTATATTGGGATCTATATGTGGTTATAAATCTTCATCATTGGTCCTCCAGTTGGTCCCTCCAGCAGTTCCGTCCTTGGTTTCTGGAGGGCAGACTCATAAACCTATGTCAGTAGGCCCTCAGAATACACCCTTGCTCGAAATCTACACCCCAGACCCTGAGAAGATGTAATAAACCCCTTTTCAGTCAACAGCAGGGAACTCTAAGCCACATTTGCCATCCCCAAGCAGTCCCACCACTACTACTATACTACCACTAATAAGGTGCAGCAGCTTAACAGAGTGTTAGGATTAAATGAGGGAGTGATCATCATATTACTAGTGAAGAGGAAGACTCAGGGAATGAAATTGATAAGGTTGGGGTTAGTAGGAGTAACAGTGATGGTGAAGGGCTGGTGGGACGAGCATCAGGGGAGTGGTAGGGGAAGTATTGCAGAGTGTCCCTTCCCCCACAGCACTGTCAAGGTGGAACACGAGCCTGAAGAACTCAGAATTGTTGCCTAGCAGCAATAATACCACCACTAGGAGCACAGATCAGCTGCCTGTGCATGCTGCTAGTGCTGCAAGTCTGGAATGTGTGACATTAGTAGACCATCTGTCACATTTCTCATCAACTTCTTCATCTGGTGAGATGGTCTGTAATAGAGCAGCAGCAGCACGGAGGGACTGATGGTGGTGGTGATGATGATGGTGAAGAAGCTGAGGTGGAAGACACATTAATGGCCTTTTTGGCCCAAACTTAGAAGGAAGAACAGGATGTTGGTGGGCATCACCTCCACCATCAGCAGTGATCTTTTGGAATTTGCAGGTTTTGCTGTTGCTCTAAATCTTGCTGCTGCTGAGTTGTAAGGACATCAGGATGCTGAGGATCAGGTTAATATGCCAGTGTCATAGCATACCTAGTTCCAGCATCTGTCCTGTCGGCGATGCAAAAAGCGTTGAAATATGTAGGAGGCTTCCTCCCAAGCATTGCTTGGGTTGAGAGCACTTGAGGGAGATATTGGGAGTCCATGTCCTCTTGCCAGCTGATACTGATGCTAGGGTGAAGCAGGCTCGGGTCACTGAATTGACACATCGTGGTGAGATGCATTGTTTACTGGTGAGAAGCGGCAGAATGACGCAGAGTGGAATATTATGAGGTATGCTGGTATCGCCTCCTATTACTTCCTGGACTGGACTTTAAAAGGGGAACTGAGCCAACTCTCAGTTGCCATTGCATTGTTGTACAATTCAGTTCTGTTTCCTTTGGGCTCTGTGTATGACCTGACTTGTCTGACCATCCATTCTGGTGCTGACCTGTGGCTTTGACTGACTATTTGAACTGTGTATGGCCTGGCTTGTCTGACCATCCATTCTGGTGCTGACCTGTGGCTCTATCTGACTATTATCTTGCCTTATCCTGTATATAGCGGACACCCAATCTGGTGCAGACCTGTGGCTCTGGCTGACTATTTGAACTGTGTATGACCTGGCTTGTCTGACCATCCATTCTGGTGCTGGCCTGTGGCTCTGTCTGACTATTTCGCCTGTCCTTTTACATATAGCGAACACCTAGTCTGATGCAGACCTGTGGCTCTGGTAGATTAGATATTTAACTGACTGCAGGTGTGAGTCTAGTATCCCCTTCTGCTACGCTGACTGCAGGCATGAGTCAGGCATCTGTGGCTACCACCATAACTAGCATGAGTCAGATAGCTGTCTCGCTACCTGGATCAGAGAGATCAAGTTCCTGTTCCTGTTCCTGTTCCTACTCCTGCTCAAGCTTCTGGTTCCAGCAGAGACTTCCAGTGGCTTTGGCCTAGTCTCCATCAGTGACTCTCCAGAAAGGAAACAAGAGGAAAGGCACAGATCAAAAAGGAAGAAGAGTAGAGAAACCTAGCCAGATCCTGAAAGTTCGATGACGAGCCAAAGCCTGAAAGTTGCTCGTCATCAACTTTAGGGTGATTTCTGCCAATCCACCTCATTCGTCGTTACCTCCTCCACAAATTGATAGTCATTCTGTAGATTACATGTTGTGGAAGTTTGTGTCCACCCATTGTGCACTATGTGGTGCATTGACCAAACATAGCAGTGTGGTGGAGGATAATTTCCACTAGGGCATAAAGTAGCATCTGATGACATTCCATCCCACAGAATATGCTAAGCTGCTGGCAGGGAGGGTTCATTATTACTATTAAACTGTCTGCAAATTGTCATGTGTCCTTAGCAGGGAGAGGACAAGGGGCATAGTGACAGCAGCAGTACTTATTTTCTAGTAGGGGGATTTCACATTGGGGACCCTAAGTGTCATGGTGTTTGGATAGAGTTGTGCCAGTTGTTTCATGTGAGTGCAGATGTACCTCTTGTTCCCAGACCTTCCTTTATTTATTACACATACATTGTGCACATTGCAGTTGCTGATGTAAGAGGCACAGTTCCGGTTATTTCACCATCCACACCCATGATTTTGGAGGCAGGGCAGGTGGAGAAGCATTACTGGCCAACTTTGACTTTTCTCCACATTTACCTGAAATAGTGGTGGCTAGTTGTAGTGCTGCTACTGCCTCAGGTGCATCACTAGAGCTAGATGTGGCAAGTGGAATCTTCATCATCCATCACCCATGTTACTGCTGTTGTTGATCCCATTCCCTTTGAGCTGCATAATCATCCTGCTGTTTAGACATTGTTGTCTACTTCTTCTCATTGACCACTGACTCATTGTTCACCATTGTTTTCAATGGTTAGAATGTTTCCACCCATTGATTTATGTGGTTTTCACCTATCTATATATATAAAAGAAGACTTTGTGCCTGCCAAAACACACCCAGGGGAGGCAGAAAGGAGGAGTTACTGCTCTCATTGGGTGATTCAATCATGCAGGGAGTTGGCCCGCCCCCACTATGCAGCCCGCCCACCGCTATCAAAGTCAGAAAAAAACAAAATGGCTGCCACTTGCTCCTACACCACAGACAAACACACATGCCCCACTCACACAGCACCAAACACACAAACACACACACACATGCCCCACTCATACACACACACACACGCCCCACTCATACACACAGCACAAAACACACATGCCCCACTCACACACACAGCCCCACACACACAAAGCCAGAAAGAAATATGGCTGACACACACACACACACACACACACACAGTCACTTACCCTGACTCCCAGTGGCCTCAGCAGGACCTATAGTGCAGCACCAGGGGAACAAAATGGCACTCAAAGGGTTAAGGTAGACCCTCTGCTGAATTATTTCTTCACTGTCATCATTTGCCATGCAAGACACAGGACAGACAGCCATCAGATTTGCACTTAACCCACTGACTGCCACAGGGTTGTGTATCAAGTTTTACCTCTCAGGGAGTGTGTTCAAACCCCTCACACTGTAAACTTGCATTTCCCTCCCACTTCTCCTCCTTCCCCAGACTATTACTAACACTTTTTCACATTTATCTTAAGCCACGCCCCTACTCATGATTAAGCCCCACCCACTTTTAACCCAGATTGCCCCATTGCTCTCTCCACATCAGCAACACATGAGGGACTCCACAAGTAAAAGTTCCCAGGTATTACACACACATGCCCCACTCACACAGCACCACCACACACACAAAGCCAGAAAGAAATATGGCTCACACACACACACACACACACACACACAGAGTCACTCACTCCCAGTGGCCTCAGCAGGACCTGTAGTACAGCCACTGAAGGGTGCTGCAGCACCAGGGGAACAAAATGGCACAAAAAGGGTTAAGGTAGGCCCTCATTGCTCAATTATTTCTTCACTGTCATCATTTGCCATGCAAGACACAGGACAGACAGCCATCAGATTTGCACTTAACCCACTGACTGCCACAGGGTTGTGTATCAAGTTTTACCTCTCAGGGAGTGTGTTCAAACCCCTCACACTGTAAACTTGCATTTCCCTCCCACTTCTCCTCCTTCCCCAGACTATTACTAACACTTTTTCACATTTATCTTAAGCCACGCCCCTACTCATGATTAAGCCCCACCCACTTTTAACCCAGATTGCCCCATTGCTCTCTCCACATCAGCAACACATGAGGGACTCCACAAGTAAAAGTTCCCAGGTATTACACACACATGCCCCACTCACACAGCACCACCACACACACAAAGCCAGAAAGAAATATGGCTCACACACACACACACACAGAGTCACTCACTCCCAGTGGCCTCAGCAGGACCTGTAGTACAGCCACTGAAGGGTGCTGCAGCACCAGGGGAACAAAATGGCACAAAAAGGGTTAAGGTAGGCCCTCATTGCTCAATTATTTCTTCACTGTCATCATTTGCCATGCAAGACACAGGACAGACAGCCATCAGATTTGCACTTAACCCACTGACTGCCACAGGGTTGTGTATCAAGTTTTACCTCTCAGGGAGTGTGTTCAAACCCCTCACACTGTAAACTTGCATTTCCCTCCCACTTCTCCTCCTTCCCCAGACTATTACTAACACTTTTTCACATTTATCTTAAGCCACGCCCCTACTCATGATTAAGCCCCACCCACTTTTAACCCAGATTGCCCCATTTGTCTCTCCACATCAGCACCACATGAGTCCCCTCCAGGGACTCCACAAGTCAAACTTCCCAGGTATGAATACACTTCCCACTGCTATTTAACTCTGACATGCCTCTCTATACCTTAACCCTTTGAGTGCCAGAGGGGTGCACAACTCATGCGCGCATGTGTTTCTGCTCATATATGTTGCGTGTGTGTGTGTGTGTATGTGTGTGTGTGTGTGTGTGTGTGTACATCTCTGTTACATATGTATGTCCATGTGTGCATCTCCAGTGTGTCTGTGTGTGTGCATGTCTTTTGCATGTTTCTGCCACTCACTGTGTGTATGTGGATACCTCCCAACATTTCACATGGCCAAAGAGGGACACTTTAGTTTTAGGTAATATTGTTGGGGGCCTGGCTGGTGGGAGAGCATTAGTAAGAATTTTTAGGTTATTTCATGACCTATTACTGGCTATTTATGTAACTGAATAAATGATTTAGTGCAAGACCAAAGTATTTTATTTGCACAGACTAATGTATAAACACATATACTGAAGTTTAAAAAAATATTTATATGAGCTTTACTGCTGTAGAGCAAAGTAATACACATTGCACAGTCAGGGCTGGTGCAAGGATTTTTGCCACCATAGGCAAAACCTAATTTTGCCTCCCATTTGGCTCCGCCCCTTGTGTCCCACCCCTTTATACCCCGCCTACTTATACCCAACCTCTTCATGATTGTCCTCTGTCTGCCCCCTGGGCCAGTCTGCCCCTGGTCTGGAGATGCCTGTAAAAGATGCCCCCCACAAGCGCCAACTTGACCTCACCAGCTCCAACGTGCCCCCTATCAGCTCCACTTTACCTCCATCAGCTCCACTTTGCCCCCCATCCTCTCCAACTTGCCCCCACCAGCTCCACTTTGCCCCCCATTGGCTCCAACTTGCCCCTATCAGCTCCACTTTGCCCCAATCAGCTCCACTTTGCCCCACCGTCCGCACTAACTTGCCCCTACCAGTTTCAACATGCTCAAACTTGCCCCTACCAGCTCCAACTTGCCCCAACCAGCTCCACTATGCCCCATCTGCTCCAACTTGCCCCCATCCGCTCCACTTTGCCCCCTCAGCTCCACTTTGCCCCATCAGCTCCAACTTGCCCCCAACAGCTCCAACTTGCCCCCAGCAGATCCACTATGCCCCCTCAGCTCCAACTTGCCACCTATCACATACCTGTAGCTCCCGCGCAGTCTTCTCTTCAGTAATGCAGAGCAAGCCAGGAGATCATGACTCCAAGCGTGCTCTGCATTACTAAAGATCCAACCCAATGAGGGAGCGCAGTAGCAACACAGACCTGACTGTGTTGCGGTTCCAGGCATGGTGCGTATGGGCGCAGATCTTCTCCGCTGCATGCCCGCGCCCCAGTACGTGTGCGCCCTAGGCCGGCGCCTACCTTGCCTATAGGTGGCGTTGGCCCTGCACACAGTCTGACCTCCTAAAAAGAGGGACAACAGGGTGGGAAAGAGGGACAGAGGGATTTGGCCCTCAAAGAGGGACTGTCCCTCCTAAAAAGGGACTCTTGGGATGTATGGTATGTGTCTGACTGTGTGTTGCATATGTCTGTGTTTATCAGTGTGTCTACATTTCACAAATGTGCGCCCAACGGTCATAACATGATGGGCAACGCCGTCCCACATTGCTAGTTCGTTATAAAAAGTGACATATTTGCAGAAGTCAAACACAATAGAAGCAGCTACAAAGCGAGGGTAAACATGCCGTGCTATTCTGCTATGATCTTGAGGCAAAATTGAGGCAGGAGACGCTCATAGTGACTGCTAATACTATGAGCATGTTTAAAAATAATAAAAGAAGGAACTGAAAAGACCCCTATGTGTCCACTGAGTCTGAGGAGGAGGATGATGTAAGTACTTCATGGCAAAGGAGGGAAAAAAAGGTAGTACTAGTGAAAGCAGGACTGGTCAGCTGCCTTCACCTGCTGCCACCATTGCTTTGCTTACTGCCAGTGCTGAGCCTGCTGCCACCAATACTGTGCCTGCTGTCAGATGTGCTTCCCTGCTGCAAACAGTGCTATGCCTGCTGCCAGTGCTGAACCTGCTGCCACCAATACTGTGCCTGCTGTCAGATGTGCTGCCCCTGCTACAACCAGTTCTTTTCGACATCTGTGCTTGTCCAGGGTCAGCCTTTCCAATGGCTTTCTCAAACAGTTTACAGACAGACACAGTGCTCCTCAAAAGTGGTGGAAGATTTAGCCTTTGACTTTCTGCTAATCTTATAGCCCTGTCACCATCCTCACTCTCAACTTCATCTGTATCCGAACAAGAGAAGGATGCTGGAGGAATATATTTTAGATCTGCATCATCATCATCAGTCATTATTAGGTCATCCTCAGCAGCATCAGCATCCCCTGACAGTTCTTGCCCACTACCACCCTTATATTCCTCTAAGCTTTTGGAGGACTCAAACAATTTATTTTTACTTTTACTGTAACAAAGTTCCCTACTACTTTGAGGATGTGTGTTTTGGTGCTTTTTTGTCTCACTATCTGATGCAGCAGGTGATGTGTATTATAGTTATTGACTATATAACCAGCTACATTGAAAACCCATAGGGACCCTTGCCTGTGGGCATCTGAAGGTTTTCCCCAATGGCCCACCAGTGATGGCCACATATACTGTTTTGTTTGCCTATACTCAACCAGGTCATCATTTTAGCCTAGAACATTGTTATCCTGCAGGTACTCTGTAAACATCTGACATGTAGTGGTACCTGACGTTGATAGACATTGCTCCCTTAGGTTACCTTCTTCTTACTATACTGGGAACCAACAGACTTTGTATAATATAGCCGCAAGGCTTGAGAGCGAACCAGCGTCCACACACTGGGTGCCAACAGAGGTCAATGTGTAATGCCGTGAGGCAATAGAGTGAACCAGTGCCCACGTGCTGGGAACCAACAGACTTGTATAATATAGCCGCAAGGCTTGAGAGCGAACCAGCGTCCGCACACTGGGAGCCAACAGATCTCAATGTGTAATGCTGTGATGCAAAGGAGCGAACCAGAGCCCGCGCGCTGGGAACAAACAGACTTGCATAATATAACCGCAAGGCTTGAGAGCGAACCAGCGTCCACACACTGGGAGCCAACAGAGGTCAATGTGTAATGTCGTGAGGCAATGGAGCGAACCAGCGCCCGCGCACTGGGAACCAACAGACTGGTATGTGGCCAAGCGACCGAGGAACAATGTCGCCTGCAGGAACCAGGCTCAGGAAATGACAGGAACCAGCAAGGATGTCCAACCGGATCAGGAATGATAACGGAGACCGGCAGCAGGAAACAGCAACCACAGGAGACTCAACTGGAACAGGAACTGGAATAAACACAGCAGACAGCAAACTCTGGAACAGCACAAACTCAGGAACTCAGCAGAGAGGCCAATGAAGCTTCTGTAGCATGGTGGTAATGGAAGAGTCAGAGACACCACGAAAGGGCAACCAAAGGGTGCCCAAGCTTAGCTTAAATGGGCAATATGAGACGGGCTAAAGGCAACCAGCCAATGGGAGCCCCCTATAGGTGATAGACACAGTAATGCAGCAATCACGGGCACTGTGATATCTTTCTCTTCTATCACAATTCTTCCCTTCCTCCACAATGCAATATTTGACTCTATCTCCAAATTTCCTCTCCAGTGACAAAGTACTGAACATTTTCTACTTTTTGCCAAAATCATCTCACCATCATTCTTTACTTTATCTTTGTCTGAAGAAGAAGGGGAGAAAAATGCAGTGTCATATTCTAAATCAACATCATCATCACTGTTAAAAAAGTGGTACTCATCATCATCATCAACAGCAGCATCATATTTCCCTCATCCCTACTTCTTTCATATTCTTGTAGGGTTTTTGTTTAGTCTGAAATACTTTATTTTCTCTTTTACCTTAGGGAAATTTATGGAAGACTGACCAGTAGTTTGTGGTGGGATTTTACTAGCACTCAGTACTTGGTATCACTACTAAATGCTCCTCCAATATGATAACAATGCTAGAATCAGAATACTGTTTCTCTTTACATTTAGTACAACTTGTTGTGGAAATCTTCATATCATGTTTACAAAGAACCTGTGGAGGGGGTCATCATCATCAATTACAGCACAAGCTGCCGCAACCATGCCTGCAGTGAGTTTTTGAAGTACGACTTTGCTACCATCAACACTTCCATGCACTCTTCGTACTCAATCTGCATTACCCCTGCCTCTTTGCCTGTTTGGTGAACATACTGATAATGTAATGTATACCACACAGATATAAGTATGTGGAATTTCTGATCTACATCTGTTACTGTCTCTGTTACTCTCAGTCACAGTTCAGGTAAAGAATGCCCTGCTTGTCTCTGTGTCACCTGTCAGTCAAAAGTTGACTGTAGGGATGGGCGAAACTTTTTGCCTCAAACCAAAATTGGTGAATAATAGCACTTCCCACTAGGCGAATAATTTCATGCGAAAAGTTCTGTTCTCCAGTTTTTTTTAACCTAGCTCATTGCATTGAAATCAATTGGAAAAAAATTTCCCAAGCACATGAAAGTTTTCTCTACTTTTCCTGCATGCATATAAAAGAGTATCAGGCCTCACAGCAACCATTCTGTGTTTGTGAGAGCATAAAGCAGCATGAGAAGAAAGGCAAATAAAGGGCAATTAAAGTATTTTAGGTAGAAATTTTTTTTCTCTCTATTAGGGGTATCTGGGGCATTTTGGTGGAGAAGAAGGGAGGGAGGCGGTTCACCCCAAATACCTCGACATTCAGTGTTACTGACTGGCAAGACATAGGCAGCTGGGGTCTAATTTGCTTGCTGATCTTGCTGTTATTGTCACTGTGTTAGGGAAGACTGGAGAAAGAAGTTAATTTTGTTTTTCTCTTTTTTTTATTTATTTATTTATTTTTTGGACAGACTGTGATAAGATAGGGTGGACAACTTAAAATAAATAAATAAATAATTATATTAGGTGACAGCTGACTGGGAGCTGACATTGAGAATTTTGTTGAGAGTTAAGGCAAGACATCACACTCCACCAGTTGGGCACTGTAGAGAATAAAAACACACACACACAGTAGTTGAGTAATGTCCAGCAAACACAGAAGGGGTAGAGGGAGGGAGAAAGGGGAACCAGTGCAGGGATATAGGAGTAAAGTGGTAGTTGAAAAACTAATCGAAGCCATGGTTGTTGCAGTTTGTGCAATAACTGATGATGATCCCTCTCCTCCTAGGGAAGATGCAGTTTGTCAAAGTTCTACCAAAAGTTCCACCACTACAAGCACCAGTACAAAAAACAATATATATAACACTGAAGATGACAACTAGTCACATTTTAGTGTTGATGATGGCAGTGTCATAATGGATGACGTTGTAGCAGCTGAACAAAATGCAGCATCTGATAGTAAGACAAACAAGCACCAAAACACCTGTCCTCAAAGCAGTAGCAAACTTTATGAAAGTAAAAGTAAAAAGACATTATTTGACATCTAATGATGATGCTGAGGATGACCTAATGATGACTGATGATGCAGATCTCGAATATATCCCTCCATCATCCTTCTCTTTTTCAGATACAAATGACTTTGAGAGCGAGAGAGATGATGACTAGGGGTGGGTGAAAGGTCCCGTCGTGTTCCCACAAAAAAAACATTGCTGTTCTCTTACTTGTAGGAAAATCCTCTTTAAATACAGTGAATAAAATCTTTGCCATTTTTACCCACTGGCAAAAATGAATTGCCATTTTTCAATGTCTAGAATGTTTGCAGCCCTTTATTAATGTGTTTTTCCCCTTTTCGCTAAAAAAGTGCCATTTTCCAGAAAGTGTATCACTATAGAAGCAGCTACAGAGTGACAGAGAGATGCTGTGCTCTTCTGTTGTGATATTTATAGCAAACCTGAGGTGGGAGCGGCTCAAAGTGACTTCTATCATTATGAGCAAGCTTAAGAATACTAAAAGGAGGAGCTGGAAGGACGCTTATGTGTCCAGTTAGTCTGAGGAGGAGAAGGAAGTGACCACTACAGGCCCAACTTTGGCCAGTCCCCCTAAATCACCCCTAGGGATCTTGGGAAAATGAATGTCAAGGGAGGAAGAAGAGGGTAGTAGTGAGAGCAGGACAGGTCAGCTACCTGTTCCTGCTGCCTACGTGCTGCACCTGCTACCAGTGCTGCCCCAGATGCCACCAGTGCTGTGCCTGCTGCCAGTGCTGAACCTCCTGCCAGTGTGTTTTGTAATTCACAGGAAGGGGGTAAGGAGAAGATGACACTGGGGATCCTAAGTCACACTTGCCATCCCCAAGCAGTCCTGCTACTTGTACTACTTCTAAGACGGTCCAGCATAGTGTTAGAAGTGAAGGAGGGGGTGATCATCATATTATTACTAGTGACTGCAATGAGGAGGAAGACCCAGTCACTGAAATTGATATGGTTGGTGTTAGTGCCAGTAACAGTGATGGTGAAGCAGCTGCTGGGACTAGTGTTAGGTGTGTGGTAGGGAAAGCAATGCAGAGCATCCAGACTAGCGGTCAAGGGAGCCCACACTATTCCCCTGACCCTGGGAGTCCTCTTCACCTCTCAACATTGTCCAGGTGGAACATGAAGTAGGCAGCATTGATGCCTAGCAGCAATAATACAAACACTACCAGGAGCACAGTTCAGCTGCCTGTGTCTGGTGCTAGTGTTTCCAGACTGCCTTAATTAAGTCACCAAGAAAAGTGTGACATTAGGGGACCCTCTGCCACATTTCTCATCACCTACTCCAACCAGCAGTGAGATGTCTGTAATAGAGCAGCAGCACCACAATGGGACTGGTGGTGGTGATGATTATGCTGGAGAAGCTGGGGAGGAAGAGACATTGACAGCCTTTTTAGCCCAAACTGAGAAGGAATGGGAGACAGGGATGAGGATGGGCATCACCAGCACCACCAGCAGTGAGCTTTTGGAAATTGTGGAGTTTGCAACTGCTCTAATTTCTGATGCTGAGTAGCAAGGGCTGCAGGATGCTGCGGAGCAGGCTAGTGTGTCACAGACCACTGTGAACAAAGTGGGAATGGGGTCAACAAGTGATGCAACACAGGTACCACTTACCAGCAGCAGCAATACTCCTGGTCCTAGTTGCAGTGCTGATTCTGAAGCAGTTGCAGCAACAGTAGCAACATCATCTTCTGCCCCAGCCAGTGAATGAGAATGTAGAGTAGAAGAAGAAAGAGGCCATTCTTCTTCAACGTTGGCTCCCCCCTGAAGTCATAGGTGTGTGACTATTTTTTCTTTGGCCAGTCAGTGAAAGGAGGGAACACACCTTGGCACAACCGCCCTGATAACACACATGAAACACAAACACCATGTCACCCCTGCTCCATTTTCTATTTGGGATTTTTGTTCGGTTTTCCATTATTTGGTCTAGTATTTTTTTTTTCCTTTTTTTTCCCTAGCGTCCTTTTTGATTGGCTCTAGTAGGGTTTTTTAGGTCCTCCTACCTTTCAGTCTGGGCCCGATTATCGAGTTTTCTCTCCATGTTGTGGCCTTGTTCGTAGTTCCGGTTTCCTGACTTTGGCTCCGATTTAGTATTGGCTTCCCGGTTGTTCTGATCCCTGGCTTCCATCTGACTTCGGCTCGTGCATTCTCCTCTGCTCCATCCGCTCCCGGTTGTGACCCTGTGGCTTGTTCGTGACTCTGGTTTGGCTCCTCCTCCGTGTTGGCTGGGTACTTGGACCTCGGCAGTGCGGTTTCCCGGTAAGTACCTCTTGGAGGCCCTTTGGTTTGCTGGTTGTATCCCTGTGTGTTCCCCTCTCTTGTGGCTGCCTGAGACCCTGGGCCGAGTATTTGTGACCTGGGCCTACCCTGTTTCTTTGCCTCCCGCTGTGTCTCCGCTTGCTGTCCCTTGCGTGACGGGACGGGTTCCGTGGTGCTCGCGGGCAGCGGGTGCGGGCTTCCACGAGCGCTTGGAGGCAGGGTTATAGGGAGGCTTGGATCTGGTGAGGGTTCCCTTCGGGGGCAGCAGGCATCCTCTGCTTGTGGGCATTTTTAGGGGATACTTCTGCAGTAGCTGGGAGGGGCAGAGGTACAGGAGATTAGGTGATCTGTGGTCAGTTTCATTGGTCACTCTGGTGGGGTCCCTCCGGTTGGCATTGGGGTTTTCTGGGTCAGTGGTCCAGCCTTCCCCCCCTGGTTGGGGAGTTGGCCTTCTGGGTGGCTCTCCAGCTGTGGGCTAGGGCGCTCCTGTGGCAAGTGGGTGGTGCCTCCAGTGGGGGCAGGGGAGACTCCTCTTTTGAGGCCTGTCTGGTCAGATTTGGGGGGCTTAGGGTTTCGGTCTACCCCAGAGTAGCGGTCTTACTCCGCCAGGGAACCAGTAGTTCTGGGGGTGGCCCCCATATTGATTTCCTTCTGGCAGCTACTGGTGGTATGGTTGGGGAAGGCCTACATTTCAGGGGCCACAACTTCTTTCTCTCGGAGAGAGTTCTTGTAGTGGGCAAAGTTTCTAAGTTCTGTTTTGGGGATCTGGTTCCTGGTTTTCAACTAGATTTAGTGGTCCTCCTGGGACGTCTCTGAAGCTCACCGGCTCTGCCGGTCTCTCATCCTGGTCAGGGCCCCGGCTCAACTGGGGTCGGACATCTGGCTTCGCGGCCAGCACCTTTACCACGGCTTTGGCCGCAGCAAGAGGGACCAGTATCTGGCACCGTTCCCGAGCGTTGCACCCCAGCGCCGCTCCCCAGCATCTCGCGCTTCAGAGTGTCCAGAATCGGCGTGACACAATAATCGGGCCATAATTATGGACCCTACAGAGCTGGCTACAATTATTGCCAGGCAGGATCAGCAGGAACAGATCCTTACATCACATCAAAATCATTTACACAGTTTGGAAAGGAAGATGGACGCTATCCTAGAAATATTAAGAGAAACAGCGACTCCTCCAGTTCCTCCCACCGAAACGATTACACAGGAGGCTGGAAGACCTACTGAGGTAGCAATGCCTCACCCTCCTAAAATGCCTTTACCAGAGAGATATGACGGGACTGCAGTTCGTTGTAGAGGGTTTATCAATCAATGCTTGTTGCATTTTAAATCCTACCCTCACAGCTTTGCTTCTCAGGCCAGCAGAGTTTCATTCATCATTTCACTACTGACTGATAAGGCTCTAGCTTGGGCATCACCATTAATCGAACAAGACTCTCCATTACTTCAGGACTCGGAAGCTTTTTTGAAGACTTTTAGGATGGTATTTGATGTACCTGGACGAAGGGCTACGGCTGAAGCATCAATACTTGAGTTGCGACAAAATTCGCGCTCAGTTGGTCAATTTGCAATTGAGTTCCGGACACTGGCATACGAGACAAATTGGAATCAAGGGGCTCTCAAAGCAGCCTTTCGTAGAGGTCTGGATGATCGATTAAAAGATGCTCTTACATGCCGTGAGATTCCGGAATCTTTGGAAGATTTCATATCACTATGCTTAGAGCTAGACCAACGTATGACAGAACGGCGTATGGAACGCAATGCACGAGGGGCTAGGAATTTCCCACCCTCCCGCCCTCTGCAGTCTGAGTTACCGTGCCCAGAGGAACCTATGGAGGTGGGGGCAGTGTCTAAACTTTCTGATTCTGAGAAGCGTAGACGTCGTACTTTGGGCCTGTGTTTGTACTGTGGCAATAAGGGTCACTTTCTTCGGCAGTGTCCAACTAGGCCGGGAAACTCCAAGGCTTAGAGATGGCCAGAGGAGAATCTCTAAGTAATAGTATTTCCTACTCCTCTGTGCCTACTAGAGTGATGGTCCCGGTATCTATCCAGTGGAATGCGACTTCTATTTCTACTGACGCTTTTATAGATTCGGGGGCCGCTGGAATCTTCATGGATGCCAGTTGGGCTGAGAGCCATGACATCCCTCTGCAGCAAAAATTGTCGCCACTAATGGTGTCCTCTATAGATGGTAGACCTTTAGGTCCCGGATTCATACTGCTAGAATCTATACCCCTGTGTTTGGTCACGGGGGTTCTTCATAAAGAAACCATTTCGGTTGATGTCATTTCTGCTCCTCATACACCCATTATTCTGGGGCTTCCATGGCTCCGATTACATAATCCCATCATGGATTGGAATACGGGTCAGATTGTGTCCTGGGGCCATTCTTGTTTTAATTTTTGCTTGCAATCTATCTCATCTCTGGTGGTTGCATCTAATTCTTGTGTGGTCACCAGCAAGACTATTCCTCTTCCTTATCAAGAGTATGCCGACGTCTTTTCTAAAGGACAATCTGTACTTCTTCCTCCGCACAGAGATTATGATTGTTCTATTGACCTTCGGCCCGGTGCTACTCCTCCTAAGGGTAGGACCTTTCTCCTCTCTCCTCCTGAGAATCAGGCCTTGGCTGATTATATCAAGGAACAATTGGATAAAGGTTTTATTAGACCATCTTCATCACCGGCTGGTGCAGGGTTCTTTTTTATCAAGAAGAAAGATGGATCACTACGCCCTTGTATTGATTACAGGGGACTTAACAAGGTAACGATTAAGAACAGTTACCCCCTGCCACTCATTGCGGAGCTCTTGGATCAGTTGAAGGGGGCCAGTATTTTCACCCGTTTGGATCTGCAGTCCGCTTATAATTTGGTTCGTATAAAATCTGGCGATGAATGGAAGATGGCCTTCAACTCTCGTTATGGCCATTATGAGTATATGGTCATGCCATTTGGGCTCTGCAATGCCCCAGCAGTATTTCAGAATTTTATTAATGATGTTTTCAGGGATATGTTGCTTACCCAGGTGGTGGTCTATCTTGATGACATCTTGATTTACTCTACATCAGTGTCTGCACATCGTGTTCAGGTGAGATCAGTCCTGCAACGTTTACGAGAGAATTATCTTTTTGTCAACCTGGACAAATGTGAATTCGAGCAGTCCCGTCTCTCATTTCTCGGGTACATTGTTTCTGCAGCGGGACTGGAGATGGATCCAGCTAAGGTCAAGGCAATCTTGCAATGGCCTATTCCGCATGATACTAAGGCTATCCAGCGTTTTGTCGGATTTGCAAATTATTACAGAAAATTTATTCACAACTTCTCTGAGGTAATCTCACCTATTACTGCTTTGACTAAAACTTCGGCTAATCCTTGCAACTGGCCTCCGGCTGCCCTGTCGGCTTTTGATACGCTCAAGCAGGCATTTATCTCGGCACCCATTCTTCGTTTTCCTGACCCTACGCTACAATATATTCTGGAGGTGGATGCTTCCGAGCAGGCGGCAGGAGCCGTGTTGTCACAGCATGATCCCATCTCCTCTCAACTTCATCCTTGCTCTTTTTTTTCTAAAAAATTTTCCAGTGCGGAAAGAAATTATGATGTGGGGAATCGTGAATTATTGGCTATTAAGATGTCATTGGAGGAGTGGAGGCACCTTCTGGAGGGTTCTGCCCTCCCCATTTTGATTTTGACGGACCATAAAAACTTGGAGTTTTTGGAAAAAGCAAAACGTCTTAACCCCAGACAGGCTCGATGGGCATTGTTTTTTACCAGATTTGATTTTATTATTTCTTATCGCCCAGGTTCTAAGAACATTAAAGCGGATGCCCTGTCTCGTCAGTTTGAACCTAGTCCAGCCCTCATTCCGGAACCTGTTCTTCCTGCTAAATGTTTCTTAGCCTCCTTATCATCCACCACATTGGATAAGATTCGCCAACTCCAAGGCCCATTAGCCCCTCATCAACCCCCTAATACATTTTTTGTTCCTCCTCGGTTTCGCCTGGAGATCCTTCAGTGGTCTCATCAATCCCTGGTTTCTGGCCATCCTGGTCCACGCAAGACATTTGATCTGATTGTTCGGAGATTTTGGTGGCCTTCTTTGAGGGATGATGTATGGGCATTTGTAGCATCCTGTGATGTCTGTGCTCGTCACAAGACTCCTCGCCATAGACCCTCTGGGTTGTTGTGTCCCTTGCCTATCCCGACTTCCCCATGGTCGCATTTGGCCATGGATTTTGTTGTGGACCTACCACCCTCTCGGGGGTGTACTACCATTTTGGTCATTGTGGACCGTTTTTCCAGGCAAGGTCATTTTATTCCTTTGTCTAAACTTCCCTCTGCTTCAGAGTTAGCGGACATTTTTCTGAAAGAAGTCTTTCGCCTGCACGGCTCTCCATTGCATATTGTTTCTGATAGGGGGTCACAGTTCATTTCCCGGTTCTGGCAGGCCTTTTGTTCCCGTCTGGGGATTACTTTGCATTTCTCTACAGCCTATCATCCTCAGTCGAATGGCCAGACGGAGCGCACTAATCAAACCCTGGAATTTTTTTTGAGACAATTCATGAATGCTAGTCAGTCTGATTGGGTGAAGCTCTTACCGTTTGCTGAATTTGCTTTTAATAATCGGCTGCACGACTCCTTGTTATGTTCTCCATTTTTTGCTGCACTGGGATATAATCCTAGAACATTTCCCTGGGGCCCTTCGGAGGGGGTCCCAATGGCTGACGCTGTGGTGGATGATCTTCAGGCGCTGTGGACTACGGTCCATTCGCAGCTTTCTAAAGCCATTCAAACTCAGAAAGTGGCAGCTGACAAGAGAAGAAGTCCGGCCCCGAGGTTTCAGACTGGGGACTCAGTTTGGCTGTCCACTAGGAACTTGAGATTGCGTGTGCCTTCCCTTAAATGGGGGCCTCGATTTGTGGGGCCATACAAGATTGTTAGACAGATCTCTCCAGTTACCTTTCAGTTGGCCCTTCCCTTGTCTTGGCGCATTCCTAATAAATTTCATGTATCCCTTCTTAAAGCTGTTGTGCATAATCGTTTCTCTACTACTCATCATCCTCCTCCTCCTGTTATGATTCAAGGGGAACCTGAATATGAGATACGTCGGATCCTGGATTCCAGAAAAGTGAGGCGGTCTCTTCAGTATCTTATTGACTGGAAGGGTTATGGACCTGAGGACCGGTCATGGGTCCCTGCTAAAGATGTTCATGCACCTGCATTGATTAGATCTTTCCATAGGAAATACCCCCTTAAACCTGGTCGCCCGGAGGGCTCTTCTTGAAGTGAGGGGTAGTGTCACCCCTGCTCCATTTTCTATTTGGGATTTTTGTTCGGTTTTCCATTATTTGGTCTAGTATTTTTTTTTTCCTTTTTTTTCCCTAGCGTCCTTTTTGATTGGCTCTAGTAGGGTTTTTTAGGTCCTCCTACCTTTCAGTCTGGGCCCGATTATCGAGTTTTCTCTCCATGTTGTGGCCTTGTTCGTAGTTCCGGTTTCCTGACTTTGGCTCCGATTTAGTATTGGCTTCCCGGTTGTTCTGATCCCTGGCTTCCATCTGACTTCGGCTCGTGCATTCTCCTCTGCTCCATCCGCTCCCGGTTGTGACCCTGTGGCTTGTTCGTGACTCTGGTTTGGCTCCTCCTCCGTGTTGGCTGGGTACTTGGACCTCGGCAGTGCGGTTTCCCGGTAAGTACCTCTTGGAGGCCCTTTGGTTTGCTGGTTGTATCCCTGTGTGTTCCCCTCTCTTGTGGCTGCCTGAGACCCTGGGCCGAGTATTTGTGACCTGGGCCTACCCTGTTTCTTTGCCTCCCGCTGTGTCTCCGCTTGCTGTCACTTGCGTGACGGGCCGGGTTCCGTGGTGCTCGCGGGCAGCGGGTGCGGGCTTCCACGAGCGCTTGGAGGCAGGGTTATAGGGAGGCTTGGATCTGGTGAGGGTTCCCTTCGGGGGCAGCAGGCATCCTCTGCTTGTGGGCATTTTTAGGGGATACTTCTGCAGTAGCTGGGAGGGGCAGAGGTACAGGAGATTAGGTGATCTGTGGTCAGTTTCATTGGTCACTCTGGTGGGGTCCCTCCGGTTGGCATTGGGGTTTTCTGGGTCAGTGGTCCAG
This sequence comes from Rhinophrynus dorsalis, assembly GCA_037306005.1. Taxonomy (NCBI): domain Eukaryota; kingdom Metazoa; phylum Chordata; class Amphibia; order Anura; family Rhinophrynidae; genus Rhinophrynus; species Rhinophrynus dorsalis. The sequence continues at coordinate 303,746,606 of CM074720.1, read as the reverse complement.
CCTTCCCCCCCTGGTTGGGGAGTTGGCCTTCTGGGTGGCTCTCCAGCTGTGGGCTAGGGCGCTCCTGTGGCAAGTGGGTGGTGCCTCCAGTGGGGGCAGGGGAGACTCCTCTTTTGAGGCCTGTCTGGTCAGATTTGGGGGGCTTAGGGTTTCGGTCTACCCCAGAGTAGCGGTCTTACTCCGCCAGGGAACCAGTAGTTCTGGGGGTGGCCCCCATATTGATTTCCTTCTGGCAGCTACTGGTGGTATGGTTGGGGAAGGCCTACATTTCAGGGGCCACAACTTCTTTCTCTCGGAGAGAGTTCTTGTAGTGGGCAAAGTTTCTAAGTTCTGTTTTGGGGATCTGGTTCCTGGTTTTCAACTAGATTTAGTGGTCCTCCTGGGACGTCTCTGAAGCTCACCGGCTCTGCCGGTCTCTCATCCTGGTCAGGGCCCCGGCTCAACTGGGGTCGGACATCTGGCTTCGCGGCCAGCACCTTTACCACGGCTTTGGCCGCAGCAAGAGGGACCAGTATCTGGCACCGTTCCCGAGCGTCGCACCCCAGCGCCGCTCCCCAGCATCTCGCGCTTCAGAGTGTCCAGAATCGGCGTGACACACCATGACATTTATGTCAAACATGTTAAAGCTAAGCACCCACCACAGAAATCAAGAACCACTGTACCCCCTGACTTTCCCAAAAGGCAACAAGAGGCAAGGCAGTAGAGCAACCTAGGCAGAGGCTGGAAGTTCCATGATGAGCAAAACAACTAGCTTGCCATCACCTTTTTGCTCTAGGGTAACTACATCTTCTGCCAATCCACTTTATTCATCGTTACCTCTTCCGCCATCATTCTGTAGATGTCAGGATGTGGCAGTTATTGTCAACTCATGGCACACTGTGTGGAGCACTGACCACACATGCCAGTGTGATGGAGGAGACTCTATCACGGTCCCCGTGATCCTTTATGTCACTCTCAACTGTGCTGCTCCCTGATTGGTTGAGCTGTGTTGGCCCGCCCCTGGTTACCTGTTTTATTCTGGCCACTGGCACCTGTCAGGTGCCCTTTCGTGGTGTTTCTGAGCCAGCGTTGCTGTTGCCGTATTCCAGTATTCTGATCTCCTGTGTACTGACTAGGCCTGTACCGACGACGTTCCTGTGTTCCTGTTCCGTGATTGACCCGGCCTGGCTGACTTCCTGCGTGTTGCTGATTCGGCTTGTCTGCGAATCTCCTACGTGTCCTGACCCGGACTGACTCCTGTGCTTGCTCCTGTTCCTGCTGTTCCGGTCGACGGTTCCTGTTGTCGCCTCGGTGACATTCCGATAGCTGCAGTGTGTGATTTGAGCCTCCGTTTACCATTGCTGAGCCGTGTTGTTTAGCTGAGCCTTCCGTCTGCTTGTTGAGTGACGTAGTTCTGAGTCTGTACCATTACTGTGCTGTGTCGCTATTTTGTGCCTAGACACTGGTGTTGCCTCCATCCTATCACTGCCACTCTTACCATTATTTGCCTTAGCCTGTTACGCTGCTTCTGTGAGCCGGCAGTGTGTGGGCCTCGGTAGTTGGCAGCTCTCCACCTTGACAGAGCAGTGGTTCCGTTACGCCCGTTGGCTATTGGCAAGCAATGCTGCAACCAGTGGTCTCCGTTACACACATGGGGGCTATTGACTCAGGCATTCACGATACTATTGGTCTCCGGTTACGCCCGTGGGGGCTATTGACTCAAGCATTCATGATACTATTGGTCTCCGGTTACGCCCGTGGGGGCTATAGGCTCAAGCAATCATGATACTAGTGGTCTCCGGTTACGCCCGTGGGGCTATTGGCTCAAGCAATCACAATACTGTTGGTCTCCGTTATGCCCGTGGGGGTTATTGGCTCAATCAATCACAGTACTGTTGGGTTCCGTTACGCCCTTGGGGGCTACCTCCTTATCACTCTCCAGCTCCAGTTCTAGTTGCAGCTCTATTCCACAGCTTCACGCAGTGGATGGACTTTAGGTGCTATCACCTAGCATATATCGCTATATACAGCACCAAGGGCGTGCCTAACACCACATTTGAGACTGAATACCATTGCTATTAACCTCTTGTCTCCTGTTAGTGCTGCTATATCTGGTGATTTATTCCCTGTTGTACCTGATATTTCAGCCCATATTCTGCTTATGTCAGTACTGCCCTAGGGGCGGCCTTGTCATTATTTTTTGCTTTAATAAAATTGTATTTGTTTTATCTAACCCTCTGTCTGAGTGTCTGAAAACCGTAACAGACTCACAAGCAGGGCATAAAGTGGGATCTGAGGAGATTCCATCCCACAGCATATGATAAGCTGATGATAGGGAGGGTTCATCATTGCTATTAAACTGTCATCAAGTTGTCATGTGTACTTAGCAGGGTGTGGACAAGGGACATAGTGACAGCAGCAGTATTTGGTTTCTGGTGGGGGGGATTTCACATTGGGGACCCTAAGTGTCATATGGATAGAGTTGTGCCAAGGGATTCATATGAGTGCATATGTACCCATTGTCCCACTTCACAGTCCTTCGCTTATTTAGACAGTGCACTTTGCAGTTGATGATGTGAGAGGCACAGTTCCTGCTCTCAAGGGAAAAATTTCTATTCACCCATGATTTTAGATGAGGTGCAGGTGGAGAAGCATTAGCGGCCAATGTCAACATATGCCTGAAGTGGTGGGGGCTAGTTACGGTGCTGCTACTGCCTCAGTGGAACCTTCATCATCCATCACCCTACATCAGTGGCCAGTGGCCAACATGACATGAACTGCTGGAACTATGCATTAATTTCTCATGGCTTGTGAGAAAAAAAAAAAAAAAGAAACACAGGCCTGCAAAAAAGATAAACACTTTTGGGGGGCTTGTTTTTAACAAGTCTAAGCCCTACAAATTACAAATCATAAAGCACAAGCCATGAGGAAACATTGATTTGTAGGGCTTAGACTTGTTTAGCATAAAGCCCTAAGGAAACATGGATGTGCAGGACTTTGGCTTGAGCCATATAAGCCTACCTCCTACAAATTCAATCTTTCCTTAGGGCTTCTGTCAAGCAATTATATGTCCTACAAATCAATGTTTCCTCAGGTCTTGTGCCTCTGATAAGTCTAAGCCCTACAAATCAATGTTTTCTCAGGGTTTGGGACTCTAAAAACAAATCTAATAACATTTGCTCTATGTGATACAGAATTATTAAAAATTACTCTATGGTCCATTTGTGATGTTCCTGGAGACCATGGCTACTTATTAATCTATCTATATGTTTATTTACAAATTGATGTCTAAGCTGTTATCTGCTATGTTTATATATACTTAATGGAGGAGGTGTTTGTTCTCGTCTCCCGGGGAGGAAGAGATGGTTGGCAGGATAAGTCCTTTTAGGGTCTCAGTTAGGGCTGGAGATAGGGGAGGGTAGTTTTAGTTTTGGTTTAGTTTAGTTTCTTTAACTTAAAAATCGAAATGGGACAGCTGTACCTCCCTGTTATGATATCTACTTGACTGTATGCATTGTTTCTCTTATTTGATCACTATGTGCATTATCACTGAGTTTGTAATGCTTTATTACTGTCCTCTCAATAAAAATGTTTAAAAAAAATAAAAAAATAACATTTGCTATGTGATGTGTGTAAATTCAATGTTTCCATTGATTTCAATGGAATAAGCTAGGTGAAAAAAGTGGAAAAGCTGCACTTTTCGCAGGAATTTGCCAAGTAGGAAGTGCCATTATTCACAGATTTTGGTTTGAGGCTTAGCTATGTCGAATGCCTCTGCTGGAATTGATGCGCCTTTCACACCTAGTAGTAGTCGCAGTAGAATTGCATCAACATCTAGCTCCAGTAGTAGTAGTAGCCCCTCAGGAACCCCTCAGTCCATGACGTCTACTGTAGGAAGATACTTCACTCGGAATCCAAAAGCTATGACAGAGAAAGTCAGGCCAAATGTATTAACAACAGCACAGATGAGGAGGAGGTGGAGGAAGAGGAGGGATGTGAAGAAGGGTTGCTACCATCTAGCAGACTTGGGACCACTGTTATACCAATGAGTAATGTGTATCAGTAATCTGAGAATGGTAAAACTATATATATATATATATATATATATATATATATATATATACAAATGTATAGATGGGCACATCTAAACATAGTCATAAATGCTGTAGAACTGCCTTGGTGCTGTACATTCAAATGTAAATTATAAGCCAAGAAATTAAACTTTTGTTTATTGTCAACATTTCAGCCGCCTAAAAGGCCTTCTTCAAGACAACCAGAATAATCCCCAAGTGCCCTTGTATACAGTGTATTTTGCAAAAAAAATGCCAAACTATTTCACAGTAAGGCCCTGTAACAGTAATTGCGATGTGACTGAGGATGTTGGGAAAAGTGGCCCACATCCTCATTTGTAAAAGACTGTAACCGCAGCCATCAAATAACATGTACAGACCCTTACCAATGTCAGGTTTTACAAACAAATCACAATATCTACACTAACGTGCAAAATAATACAAATGTATCAATGTGAAATGAACCTGCCTGTGTTGTTTACAACATATTATTGATAATTTGCTCATATGGTCTAGTAACAATGTAACAATCAAGAATGAGTTAAAATATCATACATATAGAACACAATGAAACATATTGCTAATGTTTGTAAAGACCCAGTCCTTAGCGGAGTCTATTTAGAGGACACTAGTATTGAAATATATCTCAGTACTTCAGTGTTGCGGACCTATGATAGGGCTTACCTGTCAGTGTCTGTCTTGCGGATTCCCATGGCTTGACATCCATTAGGCATTTTTATCAATCCAGTTGTAATCTGTGAAAGATGACCCTAAAAGTAAAATGGACTATACAAATATAATAATCTTCTTTCTAAGTATTAGCCTCACATATATATTGTGTCTATTGATATTTTTAATTAAAAATATTATAGGTGACATCCTTGATCTGTTAACATTTTCCTTATATTTCTAAGGTGATTTTGAAAATCATTTTTGTATATTTCAGGTGAATAAAAATGTATATATAAAAACTCTGGAATCTTAAAAAAAAAAGTATGATATTATCTCCCCTATCTCCTCTATATTATTTTGCTATTTTACAGTTTCATTAATGTCCATCAATAATTATTTTTTTTATTCTATTACAACTGAATTTTTCTATCTTATTATTATATTCTCAATATTTTCCTTTCACATTAAACACCTTTCTATATGTACAAAATATTAAATGGGAAGAACAAGTCTGTTAAATAAATACATGCTTACTTATGTACAAGGTCATCATTATTCCTCACTCAGCATGCTACTTTCTCTTTTCACAAGAAGGTCAATGGAGACCAATAATAAAGATCATTGACCTATATTGTTTTGTAAGTTAAAATGCCAATTAGAGTTTTGCAATTGTAAGAGATATAAAATAAACAGAAGTAGTGATACCCATGTGCATTTCTGTATGAAATACTTTGTATTTTAGTGTATGGGAAAACTCATTGGCTGTCATAACACTAGAAGTTTTTATAAAGAGAGAAAAGCATTTCAAATATAGTGTTTTTTTTATCTGACTTTCTTTCTCAAAACTACACTGAAATTCATGTATGCTCCTTGGAATGCAAACAATTTTTTAGTGAACAATCTTTGACATGACAGTTTGTCTACAAATATGTCACTGTCTCTTTATCGCAGCATGTGTTAGTAGAATTGGTCCTCTGAGGGCTCACATTGAGTGGAATAGAATTATGAACAAATCTTTACTGATTACCCACTGTTAGGTTAGGCACAGAATCTCTTTACAAAAACTACCTGCTGCCAAAATAAGCAGTAGGGAATCAGTGGACACCCCAGGAGTGTCTATATTGTGTACAATAGATGTGACTTTATAAAATGTATTTTTATAAGCAATGCAAAATGTTTTCCTGTATTGATAAGATACGTCAAGAGATTTAAATAGGATGATTAGATTTTGGTTGTAATTGGATGGAACATGCTGAGTTAGGAGTTTTGTAAACAACAAACAAGCAATCAAAAAAGATAAAGCTTCAACTCAGCCAGCATAAAATGTAAGCACTTGTTCAGCTTTTCAAATATGATGAAGAGAAGAAAAAGAGACTCAGTAGCTACTACTTTTTATGCTTGGTTTCTATTCTATTTTCTATCATCATAACTAATGCTTTTTCATTCCATTCTGTAAATGTTAGGATGTTAGAAATAACATGATGACATGATTTTACTTTAATCTATCAAAATAAAAATTGTAATTAGCTGAATACTAATGTAACTTTTCTGAAAAATAAAAAGCCACCCAATTAGATAGATAGATAGATAGATAACAGATAGATAGATAGATAGATAGATAGATAGATAGATAGATAGATAGATAGATAGATAGAGCTATATGAGTGAGGAATTCCAAAATGTGGCCTGGGAAGAGTCAGCATTTTGATCTCTACAGAGATCTTTGTGAAGATTAAGGCTAATGTTTGTTAAAGTGAGTTTAAATAATCTGCTTACCCCATTATGCTTGAAAAATACCTGAAGAGACAGAATGACATAACTTGTGCATGCATCAATTATTTCCAAGTGAAAATGGGCTTACTGAAATAAATTTCAGTGCTCAGAGTAAGTTCTATTTAGCAGTGCTGACATCTAATGATCAAATACATGAACTGCAATTACAACTTGAAGAAGATGCACAAAATAAGGAAGCTTATTTTAATCTGTGCTCTTATACAACCACTCTAAAGAAGCATAGAGATGTGTGTTTAGGTACCGGCAGGCTCACCACAGGTTGGTTGCATTAATAATATATCCTTCATTGCTGATCCTTGGTTCCTCTAATTCAGTGTGTAACTTCATGTGACCCAATTAGGTATGAAAAAAACAAAAAGGTGGACATGCACATAAACTCTTGTTGAATAGACAATATAATGGTTCCAAACTAGTGTTTTCTAAGGCAGTACAATTAATTAATAATACAGCAATTTATTGTCAAGATATTGCCTAACATTATAACATAGTTCATGAGGCTGAAAAAAGACATACATCCTTCACATTCAACATTTGCATGTCACCCTTGTTGTTCCAAAGGAAGGCAAAATAAATCCCTGCTAAAGTTAATTCCAATTAAGCCCTGAGTAAAATTCTTTCCTGACTCCAAAGTTGGATATTTCCCTTGATTATTATCGTATCTGCATGGAAATCATCTATCATAGTTCTAAATATTGTTCTGAGGCATTGTGTAATTTTTGAAAACATCTACATGATTGTCAAACACAGTTTCCTTAGGGGTGGGCAAAATGTTTTACTTCAAAAGCAAAATAATAGAAAAAAGTACTTCATGCCATGTGTTAAAATGATAAAATGTATCCCTCACCACCACCACTACTATCAAACATACTTGCATAGTTGCTCCATGTATTCCCACAGTACTAATATAAAAGGGTGTCAGGTTTCTGCACTTTGTCAGTCTGTATTGTATTTTGATGCTAGAGGAGATAGGAAGAGAGTTGAGATGGAGATGATTTTAGGAGTCTTAGTGGTAGCCATGTTGTTCACTTTGTGTGTAGAAGGTACAAAGAGAGAAAAGACAAATTAAAAATATTTTTCTGACTGATGAGTGACAGTCAATAACAGTGAGACATGGACACAATCACCCTCCTACCTGAGCTAGCTTAGTATTTACTGAGACTGGCTGAGTGGCAGTTTTATAAATACTGTATACTGTACAGACAGATAAAAGTACTCCCAAGAGACAATGGCGAGTGAAAATTTAGCCCTGGCGAGTAGATATTCAGCCCTGGTGGGTATGTAATGTCTTGCAGTGGCGAGTAACTTTTCAGGTCTGGCTAGTAGCAAAGGACTTCAAGTTTTAAGCCCTGATATATAATCTGTCTATATAATCTGTCTCTTGGGAGTACTTTTATCTATCTATATATATATATATATATATATATATATATATATATAGATAAAAGTACTCCCAAGAGACAGTACTAATATACTGTCCTATATATCTAGGACATAAATATCCTTTATTTATATAGTGCCAATTGATTCCATAGCTCGGTATTATAGGGAATAGACATACAGAGAGATTATTTTGTTCTATGTTCCGTGTGTAAACAAAAGGATTAGAGGCCCCTGCTTGTGAGACCTTACAGTCTAGAGAAAGGTAGATGGGACCCAGAAGGAGTAAGTGTTATGGGGTGTAAGTGCCTCCTGCCACATGACCTGCTGCTCAGTAGGTGAGAGAAAGAAGTGATTTTCCTCTTTTCCCACTGGAAATTCCAATAAAACTTTTTTTAGGATGAATTCCCACCTTCTCTCTTCTTTCAGGCAGATATGGTCCGCAATGTAGAATTTTCTGTCACTCAATACTATTCATTTCTTTGAGGTGGGAATTTCTTACCTCATAGAAAAACACTGTCATATTTCCCTGTTTTTGGTTTTGTTTGTTGAGAGGTGTGGAGGTGTTTCCAGGAGAGGAGAGAGAGAAAATGTTGCTATTTCTGTACTGTGTGAAGCTTGTGTGACTTAGGGTTAGGTAAGAGAGGTCAAGCAGACGAGATTTAGTGTTAGGGCAGTGAGGGACATTCTAATTAGTTAGTGTTGGGGTAGACCAGTGAGGGTAATTAAAACTGAGTTAGTGTTAGGGTTGTTAGTGTCTACAAAGTGTATAGTGTGTGTGTTTATTTCATTACTTGTATTCTTTATTTTTCTTTATAGTATATTTTTTCCATAATAAGAGACTGTTACGGTAATCAGGCAAATAATGACAGACACAGTATAAAATGTAACCACCGTTATTAAGACTGTAGCAAGGTAGCTGATAACCCACACAATCCCAGACCGAGACAGGCTTGGCCCCAGGCTCCACCAGGAGCTGCACACTGTACTATGCACTGTATTGCAGAAGGACCTCAGACAGAGGTTCAAGGAGAACACCAGAGTGAACACCTTGAGGTGGAGGCAACACAGAGCGAGTAGGCAGTCACAGCCGCAGGTCAGGCACACCAGGGCTAAACAGGCACAGGTCGTGGCCAGAGCCACTGACCTGACAAACGGAGACAAAATGGAGAGATAGAGACCGGAGCCAAATGGAAGGCTCACTGAGGACACACGGAGCCAGACATGGGCCGGAGCCAGTAGAAAGCACCCGGAGACTACACAAAGTAATACAGAAACCGAGGACTACACTAAGTGAATCAGAGGCCAGAGGCCAAGGGAGGCACACCGGGGAAACACCGAGCGAGCCCACGGACATACCCAAAGGTCAGAAAGGTGCAGGTAGATACAAGCCGGGGTCATGCACGGAGCAGATCCTCAGACAGAATCAGTGGTCAGCACGGTAGAGGGTAGTCAGACAAGCCGGGGTCATACACAGAGTGAATCCTCAGACAGAACCAGTGGTCAGTATGGTAGCAAGTAGTCAGACAAGCCAGGGTCATACACGGAGCAAATCTAGGCAGAACCAGAGGTCAGCATGGATCGGGTAGTCAGACAAGCCAGGTCATACACGGAGTGAATACTCAGACAGGCACGGATCACAACGGAGTAAGCAAAAGCTATCAGAAACACCACGTAAGGGCAATGGCTTCCAGGCATAGGAAGGTATATAAAGGAGTAGATGGAGGTGGAACCCAATTAGGGAAAATAGCATAGGCCCATAAACAGGCGTCCAGGCCAGTGCCTGTCTATTCAGAGTAAAGAGGAAGTAGCCGCCACCATGCCGCCCAACACACCACCAGGAAAGGAAGCATAGGCTGAGGCCAATGTTGGAGTATCATGGTGTCCATGATTGCCCTCCTTGAGTGCTGTGCTGTGCTGCAGGTGACAGTGTCATTACTTCCTGGTTGTTGCGCTTAGTCGCATTCGCTGTTCTTATAGGCTGATGGTAATTGCCAGAATGAGTGTCCGCCTACATGCTAGACCTTATAGGCCTCAGCCTGCCAGTACTCCTTTGCCCTTTCGTGGTGTACCTGTGCGCTAAGCTCTTGTGTTATTCTGATGCTCTGATTCTGTGTATGAATCCTGGCTATGTTTTACTTAGGCTACGATTGATCTGACTAGTTGCCTTCCACTCCGGTCTGACCCTTGGCTTTGTCTGACTGCCCACTCCGATCTGAACCTTGGCTCCGTCTGACTACCTGATCCAGTCTGACTCTTTGCTTTGGCTGACTACCCGTTCTGGTCTGACTCTTGGCTTTAGCTGACTACCCGCTTCGTGCTGACCCCGGCTCTGGTTGACTATCTGATCGTTTCCTACCCTTGGCCTACTGTCTCCACTTGCGCTTACCATGCTCTGTTGTTTCCTCCGGTTCAAGCGTTGCTCAGTTACTGCGTCAGAAATTGTCTCTGGCATTCCTGTTCAACCTGTTGCCAGTTAGAGCCATTGGGTATACCCTAGCATTCTAGGGATCTCAGTCACTGTTGCCTGTTCTACCCTTGCAGTCTGGGGTTCTCTGTCACCATTGCCTGTAGGTTTACACTAGCATTCTAGGGAGCTTAGTCACCATTTCCTGTAGGTTTACCCTAGCATTCTAGGGCAAACCTAGGTTGCCTCTCACTCCACTGCCTCCATCCTGTGCCACTGTATCCGTTGCCTCCTGGGCCTGTTGCGTAACCTTCCGCTCTGTAGCCTATGTACAGTACTGCCTTCACATACTTACCGGTGTTGCGGCTGGCTACGTTCCATATTCTTGCTTCCTCCCTTTGCCTACCTAGTAGACTGGTTCTGTGATTCTTTCGGAGTACTAGTTACTCTCTGTCTCGCTCCTCCTACCACTTTGTGGTAGAGTCACTACATTGAGACATCTGTCTGCCTGTCTCATGTCTGGGAGTTTAGCTGTCGCTCCAGTGATCAGGTTTCCTGGTGTTGCAGGTTTTCATTTGCTAGGTATAGAACCAAGCCTGGTTCTGCTCCTATCTATCTCCCTAGGCTACTGAGAACCAGTTACAGGTCAGTGTCAGTTCTTGGGTAGTGGACTTGGCACTGTCCTCACACCTGTTCCTACTAAGGTAGGGGAAGTGCTTACTCTTGCTTATCTTAATAAACTGGTAAACTTCACTGTACCTGTGTCGTGTGTATTATTTACTCTGGTGTCCGTGACAGTATGAAAGGGCCATGAGTACTGAAGGTACAGGTGAACCAGTGCAGAGCATTCTAGTCAGAATGGACTCTCAAGATCAGTGGATCGATCAATTGTCTTTTGCTATGCAGACGCTCCTAAACTGCACTTCTCACCTTGGTCAGGTTCCTTATCAACTGGTGGCTTCCCCAGATTCAGCACCGGTGGTACCTCCTAATCCTGAGGCCAGTACTAATCATGGATTGTGGGGTACCACTCCCCTTCCTCAACACTATGAGGGGGAGCCTACTCTCTACAAAGGGTTCCTGAATCAGGTGGACATATTTATGGAAATGGTACCTCATGTCTTTCTAAGTGATCGAAGCAAGGTCAGTTTCATAACCTCTCTGTTGTCTGGTAGGTTACTGACGTGGGCCAATCCCTTGTGGAAGACAGGGAGACCTATTGTTGCCAATTACACTTAATTTGTGAACGAGTTCTGCAGGGTCTTTGACATTCCAGCCAGAGCAGTATCAACAGCGAAACAGTTCATGACCATACGACAGGGCGCACGCCATTGAGTTTCGCACCTTGGCTGCAGTAGTGGGCTGGAACAACGAGGCACTTGTTGCAGCATTCTCTCAAGGGCCGTGTGACTCCATTAAGGATGAGACGGCAGCCTGTGAGCTGCCAAGATAGCTGAACTAATGAATTTCCTTTATAATATTGATCGATACCAGGTTGAGAGAGAGACCTTTATTCAAAAAGCCTGGGCATAATGTCTTGACTAGATTGGCACCTAGCTTTTCTCTCCCACCCTATCTTCCCTCACCTCCCACTCCTCCTGGTTCTGAATCTGCCAAGAGTGAACCTATGCAATTAGGCTTCACACACCTGTCCAGGGAGAAGAGGGAGTTCCGAAGGAGAGAGGGCCTCTATTTATATTGTGGTAAGGCTGGCCACTTGCTCCTACCCGGCCGGGAAAAGCTCGCACCTAGGGTTAGGTCTGGGGCAGACCCTAGGTGGTGTTTCACAGTCCCCTAATTCCTGTCAAGAGAGACCTATCCTTGAGACAGTAGTATCCTGGTCCATATCCTTGGTTACGGCTCCGTCCTTGGTGTATTCTGGAGCTGCTGGGTATTTCATGGATGCTGACTTTGCAGCCACGCACAATATTCCCCTGTTGCCTCGCTCCTCTCCTCTGGCTATTGAGGTCATTGACGGTAGACCTCTGCAGCTGTCACACGTGACTCATTAGACATTTCCATAATCCCTAAGGGTAGGGGCACTCCACACCTCACTTTGCAGTCAACTTGGAGTTTCCTTGGCTTCAGACTCACAATCCCAGGATAGACTGGCAGACTTGCGACATTGTGTCCTGGTCACCCTTTTGTGCTGAGAATTGTCTACAGCAGCCCACCAGAATTTTGTGTATCTCTCCCTCGCTATCTGCTATGTACCAATCTTTCAAAGAGGTATTCAACAAGGTAGAGGCTAGTACATTGCCAGCACATAGGGCCTATGACTGTACTATTGATTTAATCCCAGGAGCTATTCCTCCTAAGGGTCGAGTATACCCCCTGTCTCTGGAGGAGAATCATGTCATGGAGAAGTACGTGTCTGATGCCCTGGCCAGAGGAATCATTCGCAAGTCCTGCTGGTTTCGTTTTTGTGAAAAAGAAGACGGGGAGTTGAGGCCATACATAGATTATAGAGGCCTAAACAAACTGATGGTTAAGAATGCTTACCCCTTGCCATTAATCACAGAACTGTTTGACCGAATTAAGGGTTCAACAATATTCTCAAAGCTTGATCTAAGGGCTGCATATAATCTGGTCAGAATTAAAGAGGGGCACAAGTGGAAATCTGTATTTAACACTCATAGCCGTCATTATGAATATTTGGTGATGCCATTCGGCTTATGCAATGCTCCAGCAGTATTCCAAGAATTCATCAATGATGTCTTAAGAGATCTACTACAGAAGTGTGTAGTAGTATATTTGGACGACCTTGGAAGCTCATCAGGGAGATGTGACTCAGGTCTTACAATTACTGAGAGAAAACAAATTACTTTGTAAGTTGAGAAGTGCAAGTTCCACAGGTCCCAGGTTACATTTCTGGGTTACATGATCTTCTCTGTTGGACTGGCCGTGGACACACTCAAGTTTTCAGCAGTTCTGCAGTGGCCCCATCCAGTGGGTTTGAAGGCCATCCAGAGGTTTTTGGGATTTACGAATTACTATGGGAAATTCATAAAGAATTTCTCCTCTGTGGTTAAACCAATCACCAATATGACACATAAGGGGGCAGATCTGTCCAACTGATCCCTCAGCGCTATCCAGACGTTTGAGGATTTGAAGGCCGTGGTTGCCAGAGCTCCTATTTTGTCTCATCCTAAACCCACCCTGCCCTTTACTCTGGAGGACACGCTCCCCGATACTAATCCTTATGGATCACAAAAACCTGACGTATCTGTCTATGGCCAAGAGGTTGTCTCCCAGACAGGCCAGATGGGCATTATTCCTTTCCAGGTTCAACTATGTAGTCTCATATTTGCCTGGTACCAAGAATGTCATTGCAGATGCTCTCTCAAGAAAATTTGGATCAGATCCTGAGGTGGATAGCCCACTGGTTCCCATTATTCCTTTCCTATCATATTCTGGCAACTATTCGCACAAGCATCACCTCCCCTTTGGGGGAGGAGATTCTGTCTTACCAGGCTAACGCTCCAGGCAGACAAGCCCGGTGGGATGTTTTGTTCCCGAACCACTCCGTCTCAGATTGCTGGAGATCTATCACTCCTCAAAGGCAGCAGGGCATATCTGCCGTGACCAACTGATATGGTCCATTTCCCGATTATTCTGGTGGCCCAGTCTCAGAGCTGACTGCGATGCCTTCATAGCAGTGTTTGCTACATATGCTTGTAGCAAGACTTCCAGGCACCTTCCTGTGGGATTACTCCAACCAGTCTCTAATGGTGAGTGTCCTTGGTCACAACTATCCATAGATTTCATGGTCAAATGACTTGCATCTAAGGGCCACACAGTCATACTTATGATTGTTGACAGACTCTCTAAGATGGCTCACTTTGTGCAGCTGAAAGGGCTTCCCTCTTCCAAAGAGTTGGCTGTGATATTCACCAAAGAGATGGTTAGGCTCCATGGGGTACCCAAGGTACTGGTCTCAGATCGAGGGAGCCAGTTTATTTCCCATTTCTGGAGAGCTTTCTGTGGGCAAATGGGCATACAATTGTCACTCTCCTCTGCCTACCACCCCCGATCAAATGGTGCTGCTGAGAGAGCTAATCAAGGCTTGGAGCAGTTTCTGTTCTGTTTCATTTCAGACCATCGAGACAACTGGGCAGATTTGTTACAGTGGGCGGAGTCTGCCAGGAATTGTGCCATAAGCTCTTCTTCTCAGAACTCTCCGTTCAGGATCAATTACGGGTTCCAGTCCGCGGTTCTACCTTTCGAAGCAAAAGATCTTTCCGGCTCTGGAGGAGCATCTTAGGCAGCTCCACTCCACTTGGGTACAAGTTCAAAGATCCCTACAGAGGTCCACTCACTGTTACAAGATGCAAGCAGACCGTCAGCGTGGGCGGACTCTGGTGTTTCAAGTAGGGGAGAGGGTGTGGCTGTCCTCTCGTAATATCAATCTCCGGGTACCTTGTATGAAACTGGCTCCCCGTTTTGTAGGTCCTTACCGGATCCTTCGTAGGATTAACCCTGTCTCTTACACTCCAGAACTCCCTGCAGGTATGCACATTCATAATGTATTTCATGTCTCCCTGCTCAAACCCTTGACTTGTAATCGCTACACCACTGTACCAGTCCTGCTTGGTCCTGTTCAAGTCGAGGGTCATGAGGAGTACGTGGTACAGTCTATCTTGGACTCCCGCAGTCAGAGGCCATCTTCAGTATTTTGTGCATTGGAAGGGGTACAGTCCCAAAGAGCACTCCTGGGTGCCAAGTGGTAATGTTCACGCTCCTGGGTTGCTCCTCAGTTTCCATGCTTGCTTTCCACTTAAGCCTGGTCCTCTTCCACGGAGAGGAGGTTGTTAAAGGGGGGTACTATCTCCCTTTGAAGCCTAAGCTATCCTGCGCTCTTACCGCTGTATGGCCGCCAGCCGGAATGGACTCTTGCCACTTCCTCATTGCTAAAGTGATGTTACAGGCACTGGCATGGATGCCTGTTTATGGGCCTATTCTGTTGGTCCTGATTGGGTCCTACCTCCTTCTGCTGCTTTATAAACCTCATTGAGGCTACGACTTGTTGCCCTTTCATGGTGTATCTGTGTGTTTCTTCAGTGTTGCTCTTGTTTGACCCTTGCTTGGCTGTCGTGTTTACTCCTGATCAATCCTGTGGCTTTGTCTGACTACCTGATCTTTGTATGACCCTGGTTTGTCTGACTACCCGCTCTGTTTTCACTTTGGCTTTGGCTGACTACCCAATTTGGCTCTCGACCGTGGTCTGTCTGACTTATGCTCTGTGCTGTTCTTTGCTCCAGTCTGACTACCACCTGTCTGGGCTAGTTGTGGGCGCACTCCATCGGTGTAGAGCAACTGCTACCTCCGTGGTAGAGTTGCTGGTTGCCTCTCGCTCCATTGCCTCCATCCTGTGCCAATCTATCCATTGCCTCCTGGGCCTGTTGCATAACCCTCAGCTCTGAAGCCTACGTACAGTACTGCCTTCCCATACTTACCAGTGTTGCAGCTGGCTACGTTCCACACTCTTGCCTCCGCCCTTTGCCTACCTAGCAGACCGGTTCCGTGACTCTTTCGGAGTACTATTTACTCTCTGTCTCGCTCCTCCTACCACACCATGGTAGAGTCACTACTTTGAGACATCTGTCTGCCTGTCTCATGTCTGGGAGTTTAGCTGTCGCTCCAGTGATCAGGTTTCCTGGCATTACAGGTTTTCATTTGCTAGGTATAGAACCAAGCCTGGTTCTGCTCCCATCTATCTCTATAGGCTACTGAGAACCAGTTACAGTTCAGTGTCAATCCTTGGGTAGTGGACTTGGCACTGTCCTCATGCCTGTTCCTACTAAGACTGGGGAAGTGCTTACTCTTGCTTATCTTAATAAACTGGTTAAACTTCACTGTACCGGTGCCGTGTATGTTATTTACCCTGGTGCCCCTGACACCTCCTTTCCTCTAACCTCAAGGGGTGTCCCCTGGTCACCTGATCAGACCTTGGAATGAAAAGCTCACTGCAGAGATCCTTGTATTGACCTCTAAAGCCTTTACTTACACCCTACTGTGCAACTGGGTTTTCCTCAAAATTGCTCCAGTTCTTTCAAATGTGCTCCAGATATGAGCTGCAAATATAATCAAATAAATGCTGTGACAACACACATTCAGGGAACACAGATAAAAAGAATATCACTTGTGTACTTCAATATATCTTCCAGATGATGCCTCAGTTTCTGTGGTACCACTATCAGGACGCTTTAGAGACCTCAAGTGCATGAAGAGATACATTCAATCTTCACATGTATAACAGGTTCTCATTTTGGGGAGCACAGACAAAGGGACTGCTTACACTTATCTGCTTGGTTTTTTTTTTAGAACAGTAGTTTATATATTTTATTTTGAGCCATTTTATGGTGATTTCACAAGACACCTAGGCTTCTTACTTATTAGTACTACTGCATTCATATTGATGTGTGAGATATGTGTTTCTCACAAATGTGTTTCTCAGAAATATGATGATTGTAGTTTTTGTAGGTTATTTTGCAGGGAGTAAGGGTGTTGGGCATATAGCAAAAGGTTTGTCTATCACTTCTAAGCTGAGTGTAGAACTCATCCCTTCATGTCCAACTTTCTTCTCTGCACCCCCCTCCAGTTGTAGTATTCTCCCTCTACCTCTCATCTTCACTGCCCCTCTCTTTTATCTCCCTTCTTTCCCACGCTATTTCATCTACTTTTCTATTTGTCTCCTGCTTTCTCTCTGTTCCTCCTCCTTCTTAATCTCCCATCAAGACCTCCTTAATCCTTTTCTTCAAATCCTCCACTACCTTCCCATTATCTGTTCCCTCTCGTCTTTCTTTTTTTATTCTCCAACCTCTTTCCTCCTTCTTCACCAACTTTAACCAGTTTGCTGTTCCACTGATTTAACATTTGAAGAGCTATGTTACGAGAAATACATAGATTACAATGTACAATTTTTATACTTTTATAAGCCTTCATAAATTGGAACAAATCTACAACCACATTTTTCTTTGTAAAACCTGAACATTTAAAGAAAAAAAAATTATTGTTAATTGTGCATGACTTTTATATATCCAGAATATATTAATAACAATGTAGGTTTTTGTATTCTTCAAGAACAGGGAAACAGTACAAGGTGGCTCATTTTTATGTTATCTTTTATACTATATGACTAACAAACAATTCAGATGGTTCACACTATGCTACTTGACATGTAATGGATTCTGCCATTTATTATTATATGTTCTTTGTGACCAACAGAGCATACAGCAGTTCTCATTCTAGTAATAGCAAAACAAAATCATAGCAATAATAGCTCAATTCAGGCACAACAATTCTACACCTGAATTGGACCCCTGTATGCCTGTCAATGAGACAACAGAGAATGAGAATCAAAACTGTCAAAATGTCTACTGAAACTCTTGAAAAAAATTAGTTTGCTACCTTATAAAAAGTAATATGTGAAAAAATATAATAGAATGAAAAAAGTAAAACTTTTAGGTTATGTTAATGATGAACTTTCCCTTTTGTACTAACATAAAATACGCAACTATGTAAAAAGTATTTAAAAATGAATACTAAATAGTATTCTGTGAAAGGAAAAAACTGTATAATGGAAATCTTAGGTAAAAATGTACGTTGATTAACTATAAAGACGTTTCAATGAAACTTTCAATGAAATACACAGCTCTGTTTCTAATAGGAACTTTTTTAAAATGACACCCAAGCTATGGAGTTATTGTCACACACAGCTTTAGCAATATATATTTAAATTGCATTTGACAAACGTACTATGCTTTGTTTGATGTATTCCTTTCATCATGCTTTTTTCATTTCCAGGCATGAAGTGATCAGAAGAGGGAACCTATAGTACTGGAACCTATTCACTAGTCCTGCTTTTTCTTATTAACTGCTTATGAACAATTTTATTATGAACAATATAATATTGTGGGAGTGTATGGTCATTATGAAGCATTACATTCTTCTGTTATTTTTTTAATGCTACTTACAAAACAAGGTACAGAGGAGATTGGGGAAACTTAACTCCATGCCAAAGGTGGCATGTGCGCTTTGTTATTCACTACAGCAAACATATGCTCTCAAATAGGGATGAACTAAAAGTTCTGTTTGTTCTTAGTAGGAAATTTTGCATGTGTATTGCAAACTTCACAATTTTTAGGAACATTTCTACCCAATTGATTGTTGGAGGTTTGAATTACCTGAAACATAACATACCCCTTAATTTTCTGCCATGCTATACAATTGATTGTTGTAGGTGGGTATTTTTCGCAAAATAGAAACACCCCTTAATTTCCCACTGCCCTATATTATAAAAGCGAGGAATGTACCATAGTTCAGCATGGATTTGTTTAGGAGAGAGGTGTAGAGGTAGAGCAGTTACTGACAATTTGCGAAGCTATTTATAGTTGAGTGGCTTATTATTAGGGCAGTGAGTCTGTGAAGTGTGTTCCTGAGTTAGTGTTAGGACAGTGAGGGTCAGCCAGTTGTGCAAGTTAGTGTTAGGGTGGTGAGGATCAGTCAATGTCTTAGTGTTAGCAGTGAGGTTTAGTCACTTGTGAGTGACGTGAGTGTTTTTATACAAAATAAATATATATATATATATATATATATATATATATATATATATATGATAGTTTTTTGTAATAGTTTATTTTTTGTTGTAAACTTTGAAATGCATATAAATATTTGTTTTGTTTGGTTTTTGTTTTGTTCTTTTTTTTTTTTTATATAAGACTATAATTATATTAAAAAAAATCTGAATTCTCTATAATAGACCACTAAAATCTTACATGAGCAGATCTAATACTGACTGAAACAAAATAAAATACATAAAATTATTTTTTTTAAAAAACAAGTAGACGTACAAATAATCAATTTTATTGTGTTCCAGATATGAGCTGCAAATATAATCAAAGAAATGCTGTGACAACACACATTCAGGGCATACGGATGAAACGAGTATCACTTGTGTACTTCAAGATATCCCCCAGATGATGCCCCATTTTCTATGGCACCACAATCAGGATGCTTTAGAGACATCAAGCACATGAAGTGATACATTCAAACCTCACACATATAACAGGTTCTCATTTTGGGGACCACAGAGAAAGAGATTACTTGTACACATCTGCTTTTTTTTTTAGAACAGTAGTTGTATTTTATTTTGAGTCATTTTATAGGGATTTCTCAAGACATTTTATTTACCTTTTCATATGTATATTTTATGTTTTCCAGTGCTTTACTAAGAGGGCTGTGATGCTCTAGAGAATTTTTATTTTTTCCATCTTTTATAACACTTTATTGTTTTCATTATCATACTTACTTTTTTCTATATAAGTAATGGTTGTTTTTACTTAATTTTTCGTTACAATTTTTTAATAATAATTTACTTTTGTTATAATTGTTTTAATGCTTTTTTCAACCTTTTGGAGACTGGTCCTCAGTTACTCCTCATGAGCAAGAGGAGCTGGAGGAAAGAAAGTGAGATAATATCTTCAGGGGTGCATAGCATCAGTCCCACTAGGCTGAGTCAAAATCAGGGACGTCTTGGATGGAAAATGGCAGGACAGCAGTGGAGGATTACAGTGGAACTTCAGCCACCTGTTCTGAAAATGGTGGTGACACCATGTACACCAGCTTTGTCACCAAGTAATTTAGATAATGGTGATTCTTCTGGGTCTTTCAGTGCACTTTGAAGCTTCCCTCACCAGAAAACCATTTAGTGGCACAGATAGGCAATAGAATGCAGAGTGATGTTGAACAATTATTACAATTGGAGAGGAAGGGTTTTTTATGGTAAGGTCTGTCAAATTGTGGAATTCATTGCCCTGGGAGGTAGTTATGGGAGATACAATGGATACATTTAAGAGAAGATTAGATGCATTTCTTTCAAAGGAGAACATACAGAGTTATACTGTTTATCAGTAGGCTGATCAGGAAGGTCTAATAAAGACTAATTTAATTGGTAGCAGGAAAACTATAAAATACTCAGTTACTGAGGTATGAGGCGAAGGTTGAACTTGATGGACTTGTGTCTTTTTTCAACCTAATTTACTATGTTACTATGTTACAATTGGAGGAGGGTGCAATAGGGCAGAATGATCATTTTGTGAATATGCAACTGGAGGGTACACTGGAAGCTCTACTGAGTGGACAAGAAGAAGAGGTGAAAGATCCTGTGAGGGGACAGGTTCTGGCTGTGAGCTGGTAGGAAGATGAGTGGGCAGGATGAGGTGCAGCTTCCTACGAATAAAAAGAAAGAGGGGCAGGTTTCTGTGAGAGGTTTTGAAGAGGGGCAGGTTCTGGCTATGACTGGACAGGTTTCTGTGGGTGAGCAGGAAGGGTTCATGTGGTGGTGGCAGCAGGACTGGTGGCAGCAGCACCAGAGGCTGAGGAGAAGAAGAATGAGAGAGGCAGCACCAAATGTTTATCAAGGGCAGGGTCAGATTCAAGGTCAGCAGCAGGTATTCCAGTTACTCCTCCTGTGCTAAAGTTGTGGATTTGGGAATATTTCTCACTGGGGGTCAGGAACAGTACAGAATGTAACAGAAGCTGGAAGGCACTGTGTCGCCTTCAGCCATCATTCCAGGTCTCTCCTTCTCAAAGGTGGTTTACGCAGCCTGGTTCCTACCGGTTGAGCATTAACTGGCTCGATCAAACATTTGCAGTGTCTTAAACTCTGTGTCGAAGTCGGATGGAATTAGTAACATCGTCAACTTTGTGTCGCTGTTGAAAGAAATCCAGGTGAACAGGGAAAGGGTTGAAGGGACTCACTGCCAGTCAGGTCGCAAACTGGAACTCCAGGCAGTAGAGAGTGAGGTCTCTACTCCTGGTCAAAAGGTAGCTGGAAGATGTCGCGGGAAACACAAGGAGGTCTAGCGGAATCCACGTCACTGCCTGACAGCACACGAAAGCCCAACTCGGAATCGGATCTGCAGATAGTTGGCAGCAGACGGCCGAAGATACAGGACTCCTTGTTCTTTTCAAGATAACTGACTTTTTCATTCAGTGAAACCACAGCATATTTATACTGATAAGCCTGCTGCCCAGACAAGGGCTCCAGTAACGGCTCCAGTAACGGAGTAGGATCTATTACACAGAACATCACAAATATTCTATACGCCATGTGTGTATGCACAGTAAAGATGGGAAAGCAGGGATCCCACCTTGGCACATCTGCATTAACATAAAGAGCATAAGAATGCCAATATGTATGTGGAAAAAAGTAAAAAAGGCGCACGTCCATGCTGCTGTTGTCCCCGTACTACTCCTCATTAACAATGTTCACAGAAGGAAACCTTCACCAAGAAGACCAAACTGGCTGAAGCAATTCACCATAAGCCTTTGAAGCCAACTTCCACACATCCAAAAGTGTTCTCTCCCAATCCCAAATTCCTCTACCATTATCCGCTTAAGGCAGCAATTCTGTGCAGGCATGAATATTGTAATAAGTGTTCACACGTTGCACCTTATGTGGTCCAGTGATTACACATGTGCTATGTAATTCCCTCATTAATATTTATCTTTGCTACTGCTACAAAGTCCTGCTGCTGGATAGTCGTATGCTACCCTCATTTAATATCAAGCCTGCTTAAGTAAAACACACTCTGCACACTTGCTGGTAGTCACTGGTAACTAAGGTTTTTGGCAGCTGTACACACAGAGTTCTGCTCTAGTAAAACTCACCAGCAAAGTGGGATGCTTAAAAATGACAGTTTTTTTTTTTTCCATTATAGTGAATGACTTCCAGGTAAGTCATCTGTCACTAAGAGGTTAAATGAATTCAGAAACTCACACAAGTGACACACTAACTGCCATTGTCAGGGGACAAAGAATACCCATCAAATTATTGTGAAGTATTGTGTACTCATTGCTCCAGCATGTACATTGTGGAATTTCACCATGTTGGGACTTCTATTTTAATCTGGTGATGTGGCAGATGATTACACTTTTGCAAGGCATCAAAGGCATTGTGCGCACTGTAGGATCTGCTAAAATGTGCACAGATGTTGCATGCATTACTCAGTATATCTTTTATAGATTCAGAAAGGAAATGAGTCACAACTGTATTAAAGACATGGGCAAAGCAGGGCACATCCATAATTCTTCCTATGTTTAAGTCAGCTATAATATAAGAGCTATTGTCAGCAGACGCAAACCCAACTTTCAATGAATAAGGTATCGGCTGCTCCAATCTGTTAAAACATCAGCTGCTTGCAGGATTGCCTCTCAAAGCTCTGTATGCATAAAGTGGCATGGAGATGAAATTCATCCTTCTGCTGCCTTTTACTGGTACAGACAGCACTGCTGGAGGTGGTGGTGATGGCACTGGCACAAACCTGCTGCATGCTGCCCACTGATGGAAAACATACCTAGAGAGCTGTGACTGTCATATAGTCTGTAGTCTGTTCACTTATCCACATATCTTTGATGAGGGGAATTTTTCAACAATGCAATTACCAACTACATTAAGCACATGTTTATATAACTCTGACACAGCTGTTACAGAGAAAAACACATGCCAGTTGCGTGCAACACATGACACTGATTCTTTGAAACCTTTTTTCCAAGAAATGAAAAGAGCAGCATGTCAACCACCAACATTTTGGAAAGTTTGGTATTCTACTGGTGTACTTTTAGATGACTTTTGTGGAAATTTTGAGTCCTTTGAAAGCCCTTGGCAATTGCAGGTTAGTGGGATATTGATCTGCAAAGGAAGTTTATCTGTCTATGCACATTACCATGTTGACAAATGGTCATTAGGATGGTGGTGCTGCTCTCAAAATGGTGGTGGAGGTGATGGTGACTTGATGCTGGTCACCTACGTAGATTTCAAACTCATCCTTATCATCAGTTATAAAAGTTATGAACCTTTCAGATACAGCACATATTTTTGTCTGCCTATTATCCTCATTGCTAGTTTGCACTTTATTAGCATCTGAAGAAATAATTGGGGAGGAATGTCTGTGTGGTAGAACATATTCTAAATGTTAATTATTATCAATGCTGGTGGCAGTGGCATAATCTGATAATAAAGACTCAAAGTCCTCCTTAATAACATCCCCACTTTCAAATACTGGCAGGGATAAAACAAATGATGATAATGATGATGAATTAAGTTTCCCACCAAGCATCTCCTTACTAGGAAATTCAAGCTGTTGGTCTCTGCTTTTTAATATTTTCTAATTTCTAATTTTCCTGTACTTCTGTACATCAACATCACCTATCAATGACTTTCCATCACCTTCACACTTTGCCTCTACTGCAGGCTTTTGTCATTTTTCATTTGTATCTTCCACTAGTAGGCTAAGCGAACTGCAGAAATGTAAAAAAGATGGACAGTGCAGGAAATTTTGCTCACGTATAGTATCAAAATAGCACTTTCATCCCCAACCTATCCTTGTGTATTTATTGGAGATTTGCTATCATTCTTGTAAGGCTAATCCAACCTCTAAAACTGCAAGCAGATGGAACATACAAAGCTGATGGAATCTCATCAGTTAAAATGCTTTACTTTTCTCTCACTGGCTTCTTCTTTTCTATCTGTTTCCTGTATCCAGAGCCATGTTATTGAGCTACCTCAATGTTACGCACCTACCCTATGCTTCTACTGACTTGAGCTAGACAAAAATAAGTTGGGGAATGAGGCTACCATAGCTAAAGGTGTTAAATATCTCTTTAACACAATCAGTCTTTTAAGGGCCATAAATGAACAAATACAGAATTAAAACAAAATAAAAAAAAAAAAAAAAAATACAATTCTTTTTGCCACTTCCTCAGGAGTAGGGGTTGGGGAAAAGTGAGAAAAATTTCCCACATGACTTTCTGATTTTTCTCTGTTTTCGTGAAAGTTTTTGCAAATTTTTCCCACTTTTTGCTTATATTAACACATTTTTTGCCTATATTTCCTATGGGTACAACATTTCCTACTTCAATATTAATTTTTATGTGTCAAATCACTATCCTCCTTCTCAGTTTAGTGATGCACATTACTTATTGGTCATAGCAGTGGTCCCTGGCACTCAATGGGTTAATATATAATTTGGATATTTCTAAAAATTACCTTCTGATTGACACATACATTACACCTTATGTTAAAAAAGATATCTATATATTTTTAGTTTTATTTGAAGTAGCACGTGCATGTTAATTTATGCATCAGAGATATATGTTCCTTTCTAAAAATACATACAAACCATTGACACATTTTGTATTAATATTTCATATTTACTCTCATAAGACTTCTATTGGATTATCATTGACATGATAAGTTTCAGAATCTATTTATCATTTATATATAGTTTAGTGTATCATCAGCACTTAATCACTGCACTTATTGTACCCCTGCTATATTAAATGTAATCTGTAAAGTGCCAAGTACACCGGTTGGCCCTATATAAATAAAAACATACAAAAAATATACAAAACAAAAAAGAATGATTTCCAAATATTGGTCTGTTACTACTACAATGACTGTAGGATGTCATAGAGAATCCAATATAAATGTAGAATAAGTGGTCAAAGGTAATTCCACTCCACCAAAGATTGTAACTAGATTAACCACAGTATCATTATTGCTTAACGGTAGTATTGATTAAGTGGTTCTTAAGCAAATTGAAGCAACCACTAATAGTAGTTGTTAGTGTGATCCATACATACATATAATAATTGTTAATATGATGTTTTCCAGGTATAATACTCTGAATAACACTGTGCTCAGACAATCTACTAAATAATACTGGGTAACAGTAAGGAAGGGATGTGTAGGCAGAGGAAGAGGAAGTTCAGTTCTGAGTTGACTCAGTCCAACAGATTTGCAAGATTGTGGGAAGATGTTGATAAGGACAGCTCAGAATTGGAAATACTGAAGGTTGATTCCTCTATCAGCCAGAGGAACAGTCCTTCTAATTTAGATGCAGAGCAGGCAGAAACCAAGGAAGGGGATGGTAACAGGGGACTCTTATATTAGGAAGGTAACATAGTAACATTGTAAATTAGGTTGAAAAAAGGAAACTGGACATAATGTGGAGTCCCTGTGGGTGACAAGAAATAATAATGTATTGGATCTAGTGATAACAAATAATAGACATGGTGTCCAATATTAATGTAGGTGAACATTTGGGAAATAGTGATCACAACATTATTACATTTGAAATCAGTTTGGCAAAGCAAAACTGTATAATTTCAATCAAAACCGCTAATTTTAAAAAAGCTAACTTCAAAATGTTAACAACATCAATGCAACACTGTCACGGATTGGCTGATTTGCTCTGTGTTTTAACACTCTGCTGTTTGCATACAGCTGCCTTCCTTCCCTACGTCAGGCTGACTCAGCTGATGATTAAGATCTGCTTTTACCTCTGTGTTACCACGGTTAGTCACCTGATTGTTATCAACCAGTCCCTTCCAGACTATTTAAGCAGCTAGGCCCATTTCCTCCTTGCCCTTGTGTTGTTTATGGTTGCAAGTGCCTTCTCCTGTGTTCCTTATTACCTGTGCATGAGCTGGTTTCCTCTGACGTCCCTTCTGGCTTCTGACTCTTGGCTTGTTCCTGACATGGCTGACCACCATATTTCTGACCCCGGCTTGTCTTTTGTTTTATGCTCCTGGATCACAATTATGCTTTGGTTGCTTTGGTTATTGCAATAAAGGTATTTTGCATGTTACACATTTTGTGTCTGCCTGGTACCTGGTTCCTAACAAACACATAGACTGAGATAAATTAAAATACTGGGGAAAATGGTCAGAATTTAAATTTGGGATGCAGAAATGTATTCAAAAGTATATACCGGGGGGGGGGGGACAAACTCAAAAGAAGTAGATCACAGTCAATGTGGTTAAATGCAAATGTAAAGAAAGAAATGGCAAGGAAATAAAAAGCATTTAAACTTATGTCTGAAGGAACAGAAAATTATTTCTTGAAAAAAAAGGAGTGCAACAAAGACTGCAAAAAGGCAATTAGGTTAGCAAAAATAGATAATTAAACTGAAATTGCAAGGGAGAGCAATCCTAATCCCAAAAAGTTTTTCAAATACATAAATAGCAAAAAAACTTAAGAGGGAGTGCATTGGACTTTTCAAAAATGAAATGGGTGAGTTGATTAGAGAGGATAAGGAAAAGGCTTATGATCTAAATATTTTTTTTCATTGGTGTATACCAAGGAACAAGAAATGTCAGAAGAGCCTCAAAAAGTAACAACACCATACCATTATCAGATATTGAGTTAACACAAGAAGAGGTCATGGGAAGTCTAAACAAAATTAAGACTGACAAAGCACCGGGTTCTGATGGTATACATCCAAGGGTTTTCCAGGAACTCAGAGCAGAGTTAACAATACTCCTCTTTTTACTCTTTAAAGATCCTCTCACCACAGGTTCAGTGCCACAAGGAATTATATACCTGTGAGTTTGAAAAAATGCTAGAAGGGATAATACGGGATTATCTTCAAGGTTACACCACAGAAAATAATATTATTAGCAGGAATCAACATTGTTTTTATGAGGAAATATCTTGCCAAACTAATCATTTGAGCTTCTGTGAAGAAGTAAGTAGCAACCTAGATAATGGTAAAGCAGTAGATGTAGTATACCTAGATTTTGGAAAGTCATTTGATACAGTGCCACAGAGGAGGCTGAGGTATAAAATAAGGAAACTTGGGCTAGGGGATAACCTTTGCAATTGGATACAAAACTGGTTGAAGGATAGGGAATAATGTTTTGTTGTAAATTGAACATTTTGCAATACAGTTAAAGTTGAGAGTGGGGTACCTCAGGGTTCAGTACTTGGGCCTCTGCTTTTTAACATGTTTATAAATGACTTGGAAATAGATATAGAAAGCAAAATATCAATATTTGCAGATGACACTAAATTATGCATGGTAATGAATTCAGAACAGGATATTTGTTCTCTACAGAGGAATTTACATAAAATGTCAAATTGGCAAACAAATGGAATATGACGCTTTATGTAGGAAAGTGTAAAGTCATGCATTTAGGAAGAAAAATCCCCATGCTGCTTATGAACTTAGTGGAATAATTTTATGGGACTTGTTGCTAGAGAAAGACCTTGGAATCCTTGTAAACTATATACATGGAAGCAATGACCAGTGGCAAACAGCAGTGGCAAAAGCAAACAAACGCTGTCTTTCATAAAAAGGGGTATTAAAGCAAGAGTGGATAACATCATTTTGCTACTGTACAAATCATTGGTAAGACCCACATAGAGTATACAATGCAGTTTTGGGTACCAGTTCTAAAAAAGGATATACTAGGACTGGATAGAGTCAGCGAAGAGCAACAAAATGAATTAAGGGAATGAAAGATTTGACGCATAAGGAACTTCTAGACAAACTTTGCTTATTTACTCTAGACAAAAGATGACTAAGAGGAGATCTTATCATAATGTACAAGTATATGAAAGGTCAATACAAGGATCTCTTTTGTGAGCTAATAACCAGGGGCCACCCCTTGAGATGAAAGGAGGGTTCAACTTCAGTGGAGCAAGGGGTTTTTTACACTACGGTCTGTTAAATTGTGGAATTCTTTGCCCAAGGATGTGGTAATGGCAGATATAATGGATACAGTGTTATACTGTGTATTAGGCAAAACAGAAAGTGCAGATAAAGACTGACTTATTTGACAGCAGGAAACCTTATATAATTCTCATTTCTCTGGGTTATGAGGCAAAGGTTGGACTTGATGGACTTGTGGCTTTTTTCAACCTAGTTTACTATGTTACTATGTAATATAGCGGGACTGCTGATTCAGCCATAACATATCAATGATATGTATATACTGTATCAAGAAGGTGGAAAGTCTGCTAATAATGGAAGGAAATAGATGGAAATATAATTATTTATACTTATTTTTAATATTATCCTAGCACATCTCCATACAGCTGTTTCTCGTGAAATTAAATCAGTAGAGCAAATCCCTAAAATCCCTTTTAGTGGCATATGAGATAAAAACAGTCCTTGTAGGATTAATTAACTGCTGTCAACAAAGCAAAATATTTGTATCAGTGTGACCCTAGTAACATCTAGTCTACATTAATATAGCCCCTGAAGCAGTGTATATTAGGTTATATAGTTCAACAGAGAGAACTTCTATTCCACTGAGTTCCTACATTTACACAAAGAAAAAGAAATATCTACTGTTACATTACCCTTATAAAAACTTGTGATCTTACTCAGGGTCCAGACATATTCATTTACACATCAGTAGCCTTACTAGCTATGTTACAAAAGCAGATCATTTCAGATAAAAAGACATTAAGAGCAAATGGAAAAAATGGTTTACCCTCATACTGGATGAACAAATTAATTTGTACATGACAAGACTCTTACTCTACCTTCCCCACATACTGCTAATCGATGGGTATCACAACAACATGCAAATGGTTATTATTTATATATATATATATATATATATATATATATATATATATATATATATATATATATATATATAATTACACTGTTGAGTCAGCTCATCATTGCCTGCTGCCTCTTGCCCACTACTTTTATATTCCTCCAGGCTTTTAGCGGTATCAAACAATTTCTTTTTACTGTTCCCTATAGAGGAACTTTCACAAAATTCACTACTATTTTCAGGACAGGTGTTGTGCTTGCTTACCTCACTGTCAGATGCAGTAGCTGGTTAAACTGCTACACCTTCTTCCACTATGCCATCAACACTAGAAGGCGACTTGTTGTCATCTTCAGTTTTTTAGATGGTTTAAAGTACTAGTGCTTGTGGTGGTGGAACTTTTGGTTGGACTGTGATAAACTGCCTCATTAGGAGGAGAAGGATTGCCTTCATTTATTGCACACATTGCAGCAACAATGGCTACAGTCAGTTTTTGGATTACCACTTTACTCACAGATCCCTCCTCCTCCTCCTCCCCCTTGAGAGTAGACTTTGAAAAAAGTCTATCTCTTCTAGGGCTCAATTCAATTCAAACTGCTAAAAAAAAGTAGTTTTAAGTATGATCAGATATGCAATTACCTGCATTATGACACAAAAATGCACTTTGGACGCTAAATTTGCACCCATAGGCAGCAATGTCAAAGTAGTTGAATTTGTGATTCAATTACATGTTGGCTAGTAATACACATACAGGGACTCAACTATATTTCCAAAATTTTTGGCCAAAAAATGTGACGATTAGTCCCCTAAGGAGTGTGCCTGACTACCGTTATATTCTAAAGTAGTGATACCTACACAAATGACCATGGATGTATTCCTATGAGGCCCAAAGCCCCATTTCAATACATCCAAAGCAATGCGTTACATACACTTCTAGCACTTTTGAAAATGTGTTTAGAGGAAAAAAATAATCCTTTGAGTTCCAGTAGTGTATGCAATGCATTGTACAGCACTGCATAGCTCACTGGCACTCAAAGGGTTAATCACCCAAAAATAACATCGAACAATTAAAATCAACACTTATCTGTAATCCAGATGTCCAGCTGGGTCTTCTGCACGCTGGTCATCTTCTTTAACTGAAGAACCTGAACCTGAACATTTAAAAAAATATATATAGGTATTACAATAAATCTATTATTAAACTTACTCTGCCGCTGCACTGGTGGGAACAGGAAACAATAGCAAAAATCCCACCACCTCATACCTTTTGGGCCAATACCCAATGCACATGCATTGCAATGGCCAGTCCCTGTTCAAATTGCCCTCCTTACTTGCATTGCCTGGGATGGGGGGTTATGAATGTGCTCTGCAGTAACCATCCCTCCCAGCTAATCAGCTTCTGCATGTTGAGTCATTCATCCTGCTAGAAGCTGGAGGGCTGGGAGGTGCAGTTACTGCAGGATACGTTCTGTGCCCTGCATAACCCCACATCTCAGCCAATTGGACCATGGCAGGCAATTTGAACAGGGACTGCCATATAAAGGCAGTTGGCATCAGGCAACGACCTGAAAGATATGAGGAAGGTTTTTTTCTGTTTTTTCATGCTGCCACCATTAATAGGGGTGGTGGCGGCAGCAGCGTTGTAACATTAATGATAGATATATTTTAATAACTATATATTTATTACAGGTTCAAACTAAGTTTCAAGAAGAATGAAGAGGAGCACAGATAAATAAAGAAGATGAAGATAACAGATGAAGAAGAATAGAGAAGAACTGGAAAGAAGCTTAAAGAAGAAGAATTAAAGGGATAGTAATATTTCATAATAAAAGCAGCTCCAATTAATCCTCATAATATTTGAGCCATGGAGAGTGTTATTTCAGTACTGTCAGAGTTGTAGTTCAAAAGTACTTGAATGATAAAGTATGCCCCTCCTGCCCCCTTTTACTGATGTAACTGCTCAGTTTAGAGAAACAGGGGGTTTCCAAATGGATTGCATAGAGGGACAATCTTCAATTAACATAAGGGAGAAACTAGAAAAACCTGTCAATGGGGGTGGGCTTTTATTGTTCTCACATTAAGAAGATTGTCCCTTGCTGTGAGCTGTCTGGTCTGTGGACCAGATTTCACATCTGAGAGGAGGTGGCTTACACTAGGTCAAAGGGACGGGAGGGGGAAACTTTATCATTCAATTATTCTCGAACTACAACTCTGACAGTACTGAAATAACACTCTCTATAGCTCAAATACTATGAAGATCAATTGGAGCTGTTGTTTTTATGAAACATTACTATCCCTTTAAAGGGATAGTAATGTTTCATAATAAAAGCAGCTCTAATTAATCATCATAGTATTTGGACTTTGGAGAGTGTTATTTCAATTCTGTCAGAGTTGTAGTTCAAGAGTAATTCAATGACAAAGTGTCCCCCTCCCGCCCCTTTTACTGATGTAACACTGTTCAGCCAGAGCAGAAGGAAGGTACCCAGGTAGATTGCAGAGAGGGACAATCTTCAATTAAGATAAGGGAAAAACCTGAAAACCTTGTCAAGTATTACTATTACTTTAAGGACAACTTTTCTAGTTGACTATTACTATCCCTTTAAAGAAGACCTGGGTGTAGAAGACCACACTGGATGTTAGGATTACAGGTAAGTGCTCCAGCTATGGTTGATAGGATAGTGTTAGGGCTCGTATGGGTACACTTAATTGTTCATGTTAGATATAGTGTAGAGCCAAGGAGTGTAAAGATCACTGTGTTTAGTGTAAAGATCACTGTGTTTGCACTGAGTCAAACACAGAGCAGTGACTGCTTTCTTGTGATCTTCCCATTCTCACGCTGTTTAGGGTGACTTATGGGACTGAACAAACACAATAAACAGACTAAAAGTTAGGTTCTGTGCAGCAAACGCTCATTGTGGTTCATGTTGGGAGGGCAATTGAATTCCTATGGTGACATGGTACCACTGTGTGTATAGCTTTCAGTGTTCATATTTTCCCTAACACCAGTTTTACCAGGTAGAATTGGTCTGCCTCAGTAACAGCTCACATCAGGTTTCCCATTTATGTCATCTGGCAGTCAACCTATTTTTATTTTTTAACCTTTTTGCATGACAGAGGGGTACGCAATGCATTGCAAAGCACCCAAAGGGTTAATTAACTGTCCCTATCACTGTCAACAAAAAACAAACACCATAAAACCACACTCCCTGTTCAATTTCTTCTTTCCCCAGACTCCCCTAGCACAGAGATAACAGTCATGGCTGCCTGTGTCTTCCTAGTCAATCACACCAAATGTTGGGGTATTTGGGTTAATTCTCCTTTGTTTCCTTCTCACAACCCCAGACTCCCCTAGCACAGAGATAATAGTCCATCAAAGTATCTGTCCTATGTGTTCAAAATGTAATCAAAATGGGAACTGTTGAAACCATTTTGTCTTTCAGTCTAAAGCTTGGGCTGCTGTTACATTATTTATTTTTCAGAAGAGTATAGAGGCCTGAATATTTATTGATTTGAAGATTTTGGGGGGAGGTTCACTCAAATCATCTGCCGTATCTTAGAAAGTTTGGTAAATTAAAAGTTAAGAAAACTTAAAACGTCAAAGTATTTTGAAAACATAGTTAAACCCAGAATTAAATTAGATACAGTAACAATTGCCCTATCACTGATTCCAGGTATGGATTTCTCAGATACCAGGGTATTGTATTTGATAAAATTGAACACACTGGGAAAAACAAAAGATTGAGAGAAAAATAAGGGATTACACCTGGAACTGTCAAGGGACTTTCAGGGAATCCAGGCTACTGGATATCCATTCCACACAGATCATGACACAGTCTGAGGATTGGTAAATATGCTTGGTTATAACTGTTCTTGTAACCTCTGGACACCCTGTTATCACCCAATTATTTGGGGTACGTCAGTGAATTTTCTGTGGAACTGGCCCTTCTAAAGGAAATTACACTGTAGTTTGCAGGTATTACACAGCATTATTTTTAGCAAAGATTCCCAGAAGTTACACAAGAATAATTTTTTTGCCAGATGTTGGGTTGTGTGATTGGTATTTAAAGTATGGGTAGAGTTAATCTGATATTTTAATTTTATATGCTTAGATAAATCAGTTTTTCTTGCTGAGTAGATAAATAGTGAATGCAGGATAATATTATATAACTATTTAAATTGAATGTACTTGAATATATGTAGTTTAGAGCTGCATCTGTGAGGCTGTGTAGTCAGATACATACAGTGGATATAAAAAGTCTACACACCCATGTTAAAATGCCAGGTTCTTGTGATGTTAAAGAATGAGACAAAGATAAATCATGTCAGAACTTTTTCCACTTTAATGTGACCTATAAAGTGAACAATTCAATTGCAAAACAAACTGAAATCGTTGAGGGGAAAAGGAAAAAAAAAATAAAAAACTCACAATAACCTTGTTGCATAGGTGTGCACACCCTCTTATAATTGGGGATGTGGCTGTGTTCAGAATTAAGCAATCACATTCAATCTCATGTTAAATAGAAGTCATTACACACCTGCCATCATTAATCACAAATAACATTCAGCCGTTCTAGTAGGATTTTCCTGACATTTGCTTAGTTGCATCTCAGAGCAAAAGCCATGGTCCGCAGACAGCTTCCAAAGCAGCAGAGGTATCTCATTGTTGAAAGATATCAGTCAGGAGAAGGATACAAAAGAATTTCCAAAGCATTAGATATACCATGAACACAGTGAAGACAGTCATCATCAAGTGGAGAAAATATGGCACAACAGAGACATTGCCAAGAACTGGACATCCCTCCAAAATTGATGAGAAGACAAGAAGAAAACTGGTCAGGGAGGCTTCCAAGAGGCCTACTGCAACATTAAAGGAACTGCAGGAATTTCTGGCAAGTACTGGCTGTGTGCTACATGTGACAACAATCTCCTGTATTCTTCATATGAATGGGCTATGGGGTAGGGTGTCAAGACAGATGCCTTTTCTTACAAAGAAAAACATCCAAGCCCAGCTGAAGTTTGCAATAACAAACATCAAGTCCCCCAAAAGCACATGGGAAAATGTGCTATGGTCTGATGAAACCAACGTTGAACTTTTTGGACATAATTCAAAAGGTATGTTTGGTGCAAAAACAACACTGCACATCACCCAAAGAACGCCATACCCACAGTGAAGCATGGTAGTGGCAGCATCATGCTTTGGGGCTGTTTTTTCCTCAGCTGAAACTGGGGCCTTAGTCAGGGTGGAGGGAATTATGAACAGTTTCAAATACCAGGCAATTCTGGAACAAAACCTTCAGGTGTCCGTTAGAAAGCTGAAGATGAAGAGGAAGTTCACCTTTCAGCACGACAACGACCCAAAGCACACATCCAAATCCACAAAAGCATGGCTTCACCAGAAGAAGATTAACTTTTTGGAATGGCCCTGCCAGAGCCCAGACCTGAATCCAATTGAACATCTGTGGGGTGATCTGAAGAGGGCTGTACACAGGAGATGTCCTCGCAATCTGACAGATTTGGAGCGCTTTTGCAAAGAAGAGTGGGCAAATATTGCCAAGTCAAGATGTGCCATGCTAATAAACTCCTACCCAAAAAGACTGATTGCTGTAATAAATTCAAAAGGTGCTTCAACAAAGTATTAGTTTAAGGGTGTGCACACCTATGCAACCAGGTTATTGTGAATTTTTTATTTTTTATTTTTTCCTCTCAACAATTTCAGTTTGTTTTGCAATTGAATTGTTCACATTACAGGTCACATTAAAGGTGGAAAAAGTTGTGACACAATTTATCTTTGTCTCATTCTTTAACACCATAAGAACCTGGCATTGTAACTGGTGTGTAGACTTTTAATATCCACTGTATATATGCATATGCTATGATATGTGATTTTGGCATGTCCAAATTGTCCTCACAATTTACCCTGTAGACAAGGCATGCTGTCTCAAGATAACTTTGGACTCTTCTCTTCCTTCATCACCCACATTAATGAAGTAACCAAAACCTGTTGCTTCTTTCTTTAGAGTATATCAAAAATCCAGCCATTCCTCTCTCAGTCTACATCAGAAACCCTCATGCATGTTCTTATCCTTTGTTGCCTGCACTACTGCAACTCTCTACTTATTGGTCTGACTGATAATCATATTGCTTCTCTCCAATCGGTTCTTGATTTGGCCACCAGAATACTCTTCTTCACCTCCAGAACAGTACTCACCTCACCAATTTTAAAATCACTGTCATGGCTTCCCATAATGCAGTGTTTTGCCTTCAAAATCCTCCTTATTACATTCAAGGTTCTGTATCACTTGTCCCCACCTTATATTTCATTGTTGATATCCCACCATATACGTACCTGCACGCATGGTGGTCATCTTTCTGCCCCTTTAAACACTATAGCTGTTTCATGACTGAAGGATTTCTCCTTCGCTACTCCCTACCTCTGGAACTCCCTACCACCCATCATTCGCCAAGTCTCAACCCTGAACAACTTCAAATTAAAGCTAAAAAAGAGCACCTCTTAAATGTAGCACTACCTTAATAGGGAAACTATCTCATATGTCAAAAATTGCACTTGCTCCTCTACCTGCTCAGATCTGTATGTCACCCATCCTATACTTAGATTGTAAGCTTTATGGGGCAGGGACATTGTATCCTGATGTATACTCACCTGGTGTTCTCCTTGTGATTGTATATATAAGCACTTAATCACTGCATTTACTGTACCCCTTCTATACCAACTGTAAACTGTAAAGTGCCAAGTAAACAGGGTAGCGCTATATAAATTATAATATACAGACATGTCCTAGCAATTAAAATAATATAACCCACACTGTCTGTCGATTCTGAGTATTTATTGAACTTGGTGTTTCATTGCTAACGCCACGTCAAGTTTCTATCCTGAAATTTCATCTTTGTTTCTGAATTGATATGTGGCTCTTTTAAGTGGTTCATGTCAATTATTTATCTAATTGCACATATGTGAATAGTAACTACAGTTTACTCAAAAAAAAAAAAAAATAACCAAAAAATTAGTGCTGTATATTTTTGAGTTAAGGGATGCAAGCTGTCTTTTGTCTGTGGGTATAATAACTCCAATCATGGCAAATAAGTAGTATTCTTTTCTTTTTGTGAATGGATTTACTTCTAGACTTTTTTGTACATGCTGTAGTTCATTATGAGGATGAATAGATTGAACTGCCATGTGATCTAATACTCTTATTGATTTTGTTATTGATTGAGCCATCTCTTTTGTGTTTGACTCCTCATATCTGGGAATGCTTATGTATACGTAGATGTAAAACTTTATTTATATAAACACATATCTATGTCTCTGCGTAATAGCTAAAAAATATATTCTCCCTTGTTAGGTAGCTACACTTGGCCTCCTCCATAACCCCAATGCATTGATCATTCCTAATAAGACTGATTAATGCATAGGGTTATGGGAGAGGCCAAGTGTAATTTTAAAAACACATAAATACATGATCACTTTAAAAAGACACTCACATCTCCAATCAACAAGGTTTAGTATTAAAGCACACATTCATATATAGAGCATCATGTTTAAGAGTTCCTGTAAATGAGAAAGCTGAATTCCCCATGTTCCTGTATCTGCTCATCCAACAGATATCATATGCCTACTTAACCCCTTAAGGAACGGCAACTCATGCACGCGGCCATCACATAAGGACCAGGGACCATTTTTTTCTGAATCCGATTCCGGACTCCTTGAATGGTGTGCAGCTGTGCGGGGAGCCTGGAATTCCATGACGGTCCAAGAATGTCATGGGTCCTTAAGGGTATAACAACCCATGACGGTCCGTGTCCTTAAGGGGTTAATAAAGGAAAATGGTGTATAAGCAATTTTAATATGACTTGACTGTGAATATGGGAGAGGCTACCCTAGACTCACACTACACTGAAAACATGTTCAAAGAGCTTGTATGTTATATGTTGCCACTTAATAGGAGTGTGGAATATGATAAGGTGTGGAAGTGCCAATGATGAGCAGATTTCAGACTTCCCTTTGCCTCCTTATCTTCTACCCTACACCTGCAGGCTCTCAATAATATCTGCATAGGCAACTTAATGGTAATATAGATAGATAGATAAATAGATAAATAGATAGACAGATAGATAGATAGATAGATAGATAGATAGATAGATAGATAGATAGATACATACATACATACATACATACATACATACATACATAGATAGATAATATTTGAAGGCTGCATTCTCAATAATATTAGCTTATGCCAAGTTGCCAGAGATTTTTTAATGTAAAGTAAGGAGTAATCAGCAAGTTCAGGACAATTTGCAGAAGATGCCTTTTTTATTTGTGGATCAATGTACTAATCTAATACTCAAATCCTTTTCAAGATAGTTAGCTGTGTTAACCCTTTGAGTGCCAGAGGGGTACGTAACGCATTGCTTTGCGTTAAGAGGCCGCTACATCACTTCTCCACGCAATGCAGTCTTGCACCTCCTCACTCACACGATGCAATCATGCGCAGTAGAGACTGCCCGAATGTGGGCAGTCTCTACTGTGCATGACTTCATCGTGACAAACATCCTAGCTAATTATTATATAGGATATATTGCTTCTGATATATCTTTTTACATACCAATTTGTATGAACATACTGAATTAATTAATATGTTTATTTATATAATGCCACAAATGTGGTGCTGTCAAGAGTATTGTTCTTCTTAAGGATGGGTGTTACTATGGAATGTTTGAAGTCATCAAGAAAAGTAGCAGAGGAAAAAGGGGAGTTACAGATCTGTAATAGTAGAGGTATAAGCGTGGGAGAGATGAGGTGAGAGGGAAGTGTTTTATAAAGTTTGCTGAACTCACTAAGGCTTCAAAGCCACTGTGGATCCGGAGCTACTCCATACAGCCTCTGCTACAGACTATGATAAACATGATGACATAGGGAGTGTTTCAACAGACCTGTTAGTCTCAGACAGCCAAATTATTCAAGGAGAATATAAAAGTAAACTTTATTGTACAAAGTAAAAACAAATCCATGTTGAAAATGAACTGTCACATGGAGGCCACATAGACAAAGATACAGGAACTGCCTAACACATTTCATGATTATCTCTCTTAATGATAGGTCCTGTGTTGTCAGCTATAAAGAAGTGCCAGGAATAAATTATTGCAGGGTTTCAAAATCTTAGATGCAAATACATATGAAGAAACAAAATTGCATGCATAAATTCTCAATTATAACTGCACATATAATTTCACTATTAGATCTAATGAAAAGATCTGATATAAAAGTTAATGTGTTTCGAACTATTTATGTCTCAAATCTATCCATACATTGATATATATATCCATATTTGTGGTCGGGCCTAGGAGAGACTATGATGATAAGGTGTATGTCGGATGCCTATTGCCCATTCCGACCTGTAAGGTAGGCCTAAGAGTGGGCCCACGTGTATAAGAAAAAGAATGAAATTGATAGAGCTGAGAAAGGGGTATGGGTTGGGTGGGTAACACAGAGCTCCGTCGGAGCTCTGCGCAGTCCCGAGGAAAGGATTGAGGTTGGTGTAAATGTCTCCAACCGGCCCTCCCACAACTCCAGGCTAACCAATAGCCTTACATTTGTGGTCGGGCCTAGGAGAGACTATGATGATAAGGTGTATGTCGGATGCCTATTGCCCATTCCGACCTGTAAGGTAGGCCTAAGAGTGGGCAAAAAAGGACCATGAATCCACAGGGATCATGACCGTAGATCTATATCCAACATGAATAAAGAATGGGTACTGAAATAACCTGATACTGGATAACCCCCCGCCTGGTGACCCCTGAAATCTAACAAAAGCCATAAGAAAGGTGGAGCAAATGTAACTAAAAAGGAGGGCTGATAACCAAAGGGTAGTGAGCCGTCTACCCAACTGCTCCAAACATATACAATCTAAGGTGTCAAGTGAAAGACTACTTACAATACCTCACATGATCAATCGTAGGAGTGTGCGACAGTGTAACTTACTGTAGCAGTTGTGTTGATAAAGGTGTTTGATACTTGCCAAGACGGATTAACAAAATAAGATAAAATATGCATAACTAGTATATAAATGGCCAAAAAGATGTAAAGGCAGAACACATGTGGCACCCTACCACAGAACAGCTAGCCCAGTCAATAGTTGACGTGTATGGTGGAAACTGTGAGAACCTTGAAATACTACCTCCCATATGTAGCTTCATAAACATGGCACACGTCATAACATCAGGGCCAGGTATGTAACACATGTACGTCTGAAGGAGGTAGTCTGTCTTGCCATGACACCAATGCAACGTCTCTGCCAAATTAACTCACAATTTGACTGCCTTAGCCCCGAACATAAGGCAAATAAAATCCTTCTTCCCCAGACACCCTGTAAAGCCATAGAGCGGTGTCATGGCAGTATCTTACCCGCATGTTCCGCTGCCAGATTTGATTATGTAAATTCTTCCGGTAACGCCACTGGTTCCATTGTGAGGGATCTTCCTTACATATGATGATCCTGTAAACAAAACTGATTCATGATACATAATGTATTCCTATAATGCTGCTGGTTCGTGACCCCCTGCCTACTGAAAGAGAGAGAAAAGAATTAACTTGTATATGGTGACTGGTGAGTCCCTCTCTAGTGCCAAGCGGCTGATGCGAGACGCTACCTATGGTTTGGACCGATGGGCGTGAGGCCTATGCGATAGGCTGAGGGGTGTTGGTCTCGCGGTGACAAATAATCTTAAGCAGTATAAGACCCTATGTCTATAGAGTGGGTGTGACAGGTGAAGCCCTGTCTATCAAGAAAACTAGGAAGAAGGCTCGGTCTATGAGTTGGGCCGAGGGAAACGTGGGACGGGACTAAGCTGTAGCCTTCCCCTAACTATCCTAAAAGACGAACCAGCAGTCTTTACATAACCTAAACCTAACTCTGCCTCTGAAAGTAACTTGCTCGAGCCTGTATGCGTGTCTCTGAAATGAGGAGACTGAATAAGATATACAAGATACCGAGTTTAATGACAAACAGTATCTCGGTGTGAGATAAAACCTATTAGATTTAATTGTGGACTACCTAGTTTAAGAACATACGAGAACGTACCAATAAACCCTAGAAACCTATCCGTAAAAAATAATGATGAAAACACATGAAGAGATCTCCGTGTGCGACTATCAACATAGGAATAAATGAAAAGTTCCGCCAACATTACTTATTTGCTGTCGGTCACCTGAAATCCTAACTGACTAGAGAAAAGGATAGATCAAAAGCACCTAACTGAGCTATATATGTGGGGAAGGTGAGGCCCTAAAATAAACACCAACCAGAGCTACCTATGATTTGGACCGAGGGGCGATTGCCTAAGCGGTAGGCGGGAACGTGACTGGCGGTGTTATCTATCTCAAAATAAAAACCTGGCTGTCCGTGATGCCCTACCTAAAAGAGACCAGGAGGAGGTACGCTAACTATGCGTTGGGCTGAGGGGAAATACACGAGATTTCCCGGGGGACTGGATTACTCCTCCATTCCTACCCTAAAAGGCAGGGACCGACAGACTTTAGAAAAAATAAAAAACCTATCCTACCTAATCTTAGTAGAGTCAGCTTCATAAATGCCAGAGCTCCCTTCCTGCCCCTGTAACCGAAGTAGCTATTTCTCCAACATCAGATTAACTAGATACCTCTGAGATTTAAGACCCGTAATGCTTGGTCTAGATGCCCTAGCCCCAAAAGTCAAGATGTAGAATTTCACTATAACAATAGGGACCTATAGAACAGGATAAAGATCATGCTCAAAGCTGTATGCCTGTCTCTGAAATAAGGAGACTGAAATGATACACGAGATACTAAGTTGAATGATAAACAGTATCTCTATGGGAAATACCCCTATGTAATTCCTTAGTAGAATACCTAATTCAGAACATACAAGAACATAACCAAAAATACCCTATAAACCTAATCTGGAAGAATCATAGCAAAATGACTACATAGATCCCCGAGAGTGACCTGTACGTAGGAGCTCCCTAAATGACGGCGCTCCATACCTGCCCTTATCCCAGAAGTAGCTAACGCCCCAACTTCTGATATCTTAACACCTCTGAGATTGGGACACCAGATCTGTCCTAAATACATGCTATATCCAGATACATATTGGATGACAACATAAGTTAGTAAACGTACTCATACACACTAAACGGCAACATGAAAGCTTCAAATTAAAATACCTTACCTTTGATGCTTGAGACCGCCTTCATGTGTCTTAGACAAACC
Source organism: Rhinophrynus dorsalis (assembly GCA_037306005.1). Taxonomy (NCBI): domain Eukaryota; kingdom Metazoa; phylum Chordata; class Amphibia; order Anura; family Rhinophrynidae; genus Rhinophrynus; species Rhinophrynus dorsalis. Next base: position 303,705,688 of record CM074720.1, on the reverse strand, counting down.
TAAGAATGCAAGATTAACAGATTGCCCCATATGCTAAACCTGAAAAACATCAGTACCTACACGGTCAACCTGTACCTAGGATTAGTGATTATAACAAAGTACTGATAAACAGTTGCTGAACCATACAACCTTCCCCGAAGACCGGACCGATTTAACTGGTAAATAATATGCTGGCCTAGACAACCTATCTCGCTCGCGATTAATCGAACGTCAGAAACTAAATACAAAATATATACATTACAGTAAGAAAAGTGAATGGCTGTCGTAGCGGATGCCTGAGCAGCTGTACGAGCAAGATTACATAGTAGTATAAACCAGAGGAGTAAGTAGACATATATGAAATCAAACCCGATCTTGACTGCAGTAAAGTTCAATGCTTGTGGAAGGAAAACGAGCCTGCAAGAGAAGCGCTTGGGGAGATCGCGTGCTTGACTGTGCGTGGCTGTACACGTGGTCGCGTAGTGATGACGTGAAAGTGACTTAGTCTAAGAGAATTTACGATTAACACAGAGCTCCGTCGGAGCTCTGCGCAGTCCCGAGGAAAGGATTGAGGTTGGTGTAAATGTCTCCAACCGGCCCTCCCACAACTCCAGGCTAACCAATAGCCTTACATTTAAAGTCTTTAGATATAAAAAAAATCAATAACAAATGATATATTTTATGCAAAAAAGTTATCTTCCCGATTATTCCATGTCCCTGATACTTTGATACTTAAAGGGATAGTAATGTTTCACAATAAAAGTAGCTCCAATTAATCTTCATAGTATTTGGCCATGGATAGTGCTATTTCAATACTGTCAGAGTTGTAGTTCAAGAGTACTTGAATGATAAAGGATCCCCCTCCTGCCACTTTTACTGATGTAACACTGCTCAGCTCAGAGCAGCAAGGCAGTGTCCAGGTGGATCTCAGAGAAGGACAATCTTCATTACGCATAAGGGAAAAACCTGTAAACACTGTCAAGGGGGCAGGGTTTTCATTGTTCTCACAGTAAGAAGATTGTCCCTTGCTGTGAGCTGGTCTCAACACCAGATTCCACATCTGAGGGGAGGTGGCTTACACTTGGTAAAAGGGTCGGGCGGGGGATACTTTATCATTCAATTACTCTTGAACTACAACTCTGACAGTATTGAAATATCTCTTTCTATGGCTCAAAATGGAGTTGCTGTTTTTGTGGTACATTATTGCTCTTTTAAAGAGATACTAATACATAAAATATAAACTAATCTATATTGCAGGGTTTATCCTACTGAGTAAAACAAAGATATTTCCACTATGGAGAGGTGTCTTATTCAAAAGTTATTGTAGCTCAGTCTTGAATGTTTTAGGTGCAGTGTCTCACTTACCTGACATTTTACAGTGGTGCTGTTGCTACATCATCTTATGGAGGTTTATGGTCAACTGGCCAGAACTGTCAATAGAATGGTATAGAAATTTGAGACCATTGCAAGTTTGAGCTAAAATAGCTTTTGAATAAAATATCACTCAGCACTGGGAGTACCCTTGTATTACTCAATAAGAGAAACCCTACAATATATATATATTTACATATTTAGTGTTACTATCTCTTTAATAATAATTAACTGTTGTAGTTTTTACCCTTGACACATTGACAACAATTAGTGATCCCTTAGTAGTGTGCTGTTTCCACACGGAGTTCCAATAGCTAATTTTAAAGTGTTGTCAGACGACCATCCACTTAGGTACTTACCCTCTTGTTCATTGCACCTAAGGATGAAGACACAACTGTAAAGTAAGAGAGGGCTAAGGGGTGAGAGAAAAAAGTGGAACCACTGCCAGGAGTTGAGGTGGAACCAAAACAAGGTCAACAGCCACAAAAGAGAAGGGCTAGACTCAAACAAAAAAAACTTAAGATAAAACTCAGCTGACAAAAGTTTGCTGGATAGATAGCAGACTGGAAGAATCTCCTACTGCAGGCTAGCCAGTAGAATAAAAGCAGGCTCATCAGACATGTCAGGGTGAGAGGGCTGGAGAGTTCAAGACAGTAAGACAAGCTGAGGTTTGGGACTGGCAGAGGACAAGAGATATTCAGGAGCAGGCAAAAGGATGTTATACAAGAATCACAGAAACACAAGACACAAGGGAATGACATGTAAGCTAACAGAGAATAACTGTTTGGACCCACCAAGATGAGAGCAGAAAGGGGGTATAAAAAGGAGATGATGGCAGGGCAAGATCAAACAAGGAAAGCTGGATTAAAAGCCTTGAATGGAGCCCACACTAATAATAGGTACATTAGAACAGCCTCTAGTCATTAGATCAATTATTCCATAATGAGCTTGAAGCATTCAACAGAGATAATGTCCTATGCAGAAAATGTCTGGTGTCTCAAACTGGATGGTGATGGTTCCATGCATGATTATTGTCAACCTGTTTCAATATCTTGCATCAGCAAGGTGTCAGTAGCCAATGGCTAGATGTTGATGATGGTTGTTGGACCATTCTTCATACATTCTAAATCAATGGTCCTCAACTCCAGTCCTTGGAACACACCAACTGGCATGGTAATGTAATTCAATTACAATGAGTGAACCACTGATTACTCCCCTGTGATTAAGCAGGGATTTCCTGAAAACCTACCAATCAACCTACGATCAATATTGAGAAAATGTTCTCTAGACACTATTGTTTGTGACCACCCTAGCAGGGGGTCTATAATATGTACAATGCTACATCTGATGCTGACTATCATACCTCATTTACATCCCATTGTTGGCCAATTTTCTCACTGAGTTGCACAGATAGAACTGTCCTTCAGTATCTGTCTAACTGCTTTATATGGCTTAATACTGATATGAAGCTGTCACTCAAGGATTGGAGTGGTCCTTTTCTTGGATATGGGAGGTGTACTTAATAAGTAGTCCGTTGAGTGTACTGTTGATTTTGTTTTTTCTCTTACTTTATCTTCTTTGCTTATACAGAATTGCCCCACAGATATAGAGAGAATCATCCAAATGAAAAAGTGGACACTATTAAAAGTTTATTTTGGTTTCATTGTATTCTTTTAATAGCAATTAATCTTACTAGAGAAAACACTGCAAATAGCAATGTAAGCAGAATGCTAAAAGGAAAGCAATTTCTTTTGTTGTCATGAGGATGACAGATACTATTGACAGAAGACAGATTAAAAATGCCCTTTCTTCAACAATGTGTACAGTACAGAATTGTAACCAACCTTGAAATTTTAGATCCTTCAGATAAAAGACTCTTTTATATACAGATGTATCTTTGAAAGAATCTTCAAAGTATAATGTTTGTAAGCAGGACCATCAGAAGAGGGATAGTAACATATATAGTATTTGTCATATGGGTCAACTAGAAAAGTTGTCCTTAAAGTAATAGTAATACTTCGTTTTAACTTTATTTTATTTTGTAGGCATTAAAAAAACATGAAGAACTATATAAGTCTTATCTCTCAAACCTTTATGGTTTAAGAGATATTCACAAGCAAAGTTTCCCCTCCCGCCCCTTTTACCTAGTGTAAGCCATCTTTTCTCAGATGTGGACTCTGGTTGTAAGACCAGACAGATAACAGACGGGGACAATCTTCTTTCTATGAGAACAAAGAAAACCCTGCCCCCATTGACAAGTTTTTCAGGGTTTTCCCTTATCTTAATTGAAGATTGTCCCTCTCTGCAGTCTACCTGGGCACCTCCCTTCTGATCTGGTTGAGCAGTGTTACATCAGTAAAAGGGACGGGAGGGGGATATTTTGTCATTGAATTACTCTTGAACTACAACACTGACAGAATTGAAATAACACTCCAAATACTATGAAGATTAATTAGAGCTGCTTTTATTACGAAACATTACTATCCCTTTAAATGGGACTTTCACCTCTAATACACTTTTTCTCACTTGATTAAGCTACTAAAATTGTATTGGGATTGGCTTGTTTTTTTTTCTACTTCATATTTTTTTTGATATTCAATCTTAAATGTAGATTTGATGCTGGCCACTTCTGCATTCTGTGTCAAAGGATAATGTCAGAGCAGCGGCGCAGGACTTGCCAGTCCTGTAATTCTTGCGAGTTCAGTATAATGACAAACAGAGCTTGCTTTTACAATAGATATGATGTACATGAATACAAAGGGATGTGTGAACACACTCCCTGGGAGAGCTGGGAGAAGAATTACAGGACTGTGAAGTCCTGTGCGACTGTACCGTCGTTACTTGTGCCGCAGAATGTGGAAGTGGCCAGCATCATGTCTACATTTAAGATCGAATATTAAGTATGTAAGTAGAAAAAAAAAACAAGCCAATTCCAATGCAATTTTAACCCCTAGAGTGTCAGGTGGGCACAATGTACGAGTGGACACAGCTGTACCTGCTGTGCCATGCTCGTACATTGTGCAGCTAAAATGCGGTCACTGCATAAGCCGGTATAACCGGCTTGCAGTGGCCGCATTTCAGCTGAAATGCAGCCTGGCACTCTTGGGAGGACATGAGGATTACTCCTCATGTCCTCCCAGGTATTGATCTCCCAGCCGATCGCGGGTCACGCCGTTTGTGGACATACATTTTTTTTATTACTAAGACCTCACTGGGGAGGGATCAGGGGGTCCTGATGCCCCTCAATGAGGTATATAATTAAAAAAAAAAAAATGAACCCTGTGTGTGCCACTGGGAGGGGGGGTTCAAGTGACCCCTCATTAGATGCTGCAGGTTGTCTTCTTTCCAAAATGGTATGGTTTATCTACCTTTTCTTCTGAAGGTGTTATAGCCATTTTCGTACAGGCAAGTCAGGTTTGAGAAAATGTTAGAAACATCAGAATTTGTAGTAGGTGTAGTTTCCTGCTTCTAGCACCCCCTAAGGTAGTTCAACTCATACCAATGGGGTGTTGTTTGACTCCTAAGAGCACTAGCAAACAAATGCAGTTGAAAATTCCATGGTTTTCACAGAGCTCCATACATTTGAAGGGGCAGAAATGTAAAAAAATGCAATTTTTTTCCTATATCGCCTCTTTCTGGAAACATTTATGCACACCAGTATTGGGGTAAGAAGGCAAGTGACCCCTCATTAGATGCGGCATGTTGTTTTCTTTCCAAAATGGTATGGTTTATCTACCTTTTCTTCACTTCTGAAGATGTTATAGCCATTTTTGTACAGGAAGGTCACATTTGAGAAAATGTTAGAAACATCAGAGGTTGTAGTAGGTGTAGTTTTCTACTTCTAGCACCCCCTAAGGTAGGTCAACTCATAACAATGGGGTGTCGTTTGACTCCTAAGAGCACTAGCTAATGAATGCAGTTGAAAGTTCCATGGTTTTTACACAGCTCCATACATTTGAAGGGGAAGAAATGTAAGTGCCACCTCCTGGAAGCATTTGTGCATACCAGCCTTTGGGTAAGAAGGCAAGTGACCCCTCATTAGATGCGGCAGGTTGTTTTCTTTCCAAAATGGCATTGTTTCTCTACCTTTCCTGCATATCTATTATGGTTATAACCATTTTAGTGCAAGCAGATAATTTAAAAAACAAAAGAGTCAGGTTTACGTATGTGTTCCTAGCACCCACATATTGTATGTTAACCCACACAAATGGGCTACCATTTTTCTCAGGTTGGTAGCAGGTACTGAATACAGCAGGAAATGTTATGGTTTTCAAAGATTTTAGTATTTTTGAAGTGGTGGAAATGTAAAAAAACATGTATTTATTCTCATAGCGCCACCTTTTGGAAATATTTGTGCACTTCACTCCAGGGGGTAGAAAGGCAAGTGACCCGTCACTTGATGCAGGAGAATGTCTACTTTCCAAAATGGTATACCTTTTATACCTTTCCTTCATGCCTCTAACAGTTATGAACGTTTTAGTACAAGCAGCCATTTTCGAAGAAGCAAACAGGTAGGTGTAGTTGTGTCACCCGTAAGGTTGGTCGACTTATTCCATTGGGGTGTCATTTTTCTCCTAAGAGCACTAGCTAATGAATACAGTTGGAAATTCCGTGGTTTTCACAGATTTCCATACAGATGAAGGGGCAGAAATATAAGAAAATGCCATTTTTTCCTATATTGCCACCTTCTGGAAGCATTTGGGCACAACAGGCTTGGGGTAATAAGTAGTGTTGAGCGAGCATGCTCGGCCGATGCTCGGATCGGCTCGAGCATCGCTCTGCTCGGCACATGGCGGTACTCGTACGAGTACCGCATGTGCTCGCCCGCCATGTTCGGGTCACCTCCCCGCACGTTTTGCGGCTGCTGCGCAGCCAATAAACGTGCAGGGAGGCTCTGACATCAGTGTAATGCCAGCAGCCATGTTGGCTGCTGGCATTACACTGATTGGCTGGCCAGAACCCGTGGTCGGGTGCTGTATAGCACCTGACCAGCGAGTTCGGCTCAGTCTTAGCCAGGGAGAGATGAGGATAGGAAGGGAAAGTCAGTGTAGGGAGAAAAAAAGCGATTGTGAAAAAAAAAGAACCAAAAGTCCTTTTTAGGACTACTGTGTGTGGGGGCAGCAGGTTATTTTGTGTGGGGGGAAAAAAAAAAAAAAAAAAAAAACATATATTCTGTTTAGTGTGCAAAGTTGCAGATTAGAGCACATTCTGTTTAGTGTGCAAAGTTGCAGATTAGAGCACATTCTGTTTAGTGTGCAAAGTTGCAGATTAGAGCACATTCTGTTTAGTGTGCAAAGTTGCAGATTAGAGCACATTCTGTTAAGTCTTCAAACTAAAATATCAAAGTCACATATTCCATTCAGTGTGCTTCGCCGCAGTTTAGCAGCACATCCTGTGTACTGTGCAGAGTTGCAGAATAGGAAGAAATACTGTTAAGTCTTCAAACTAAAATATCAAAGTCACATATTCCATTCAGTGTGCTTCGCCGCAGTTTAGCAGCACATTCTGTGTACTGTGCAGAGTTGCAGAATAGGAAGAAATACTGTAAAGTCTTCAAACTAAAATATCAAAGTCACATATTCCATTCAGTGTGCTTCGCCGCAGTTTAGCAGCACATTCTGTGCACTGTGCAGAGTTGCAGAATAGGAAGAAATACTGTTAAGTCTTCAAACTAAAATATCAAAGTCACATATTATATTCAGTGTGCGTCACCGCAGTTTAGCAGCCTATTCTGTGTACTCTGCACAGTTGCAGAATAGGAAGAAATACTGTTAAGTTTTCAAACTAAAATATCAAAGTCAGATATTATATTCAGTGTGCGTCACCGCAGTTTAGCAGCCTATTCTGTGTACTCTGCACAGTTGCAGAATAGGAAGAAATACTGTTAAGTTTTCAAACTAAAATATCAAAGTCACATATTCCATTCAGTGTGCGTCACCGCAGTTTAGCAGCCTATTCTGTGTACTCTGCACAGTTGCAGAATAGGAAGAAATACTGTTAAGTTTTCAAACTAAAATATCAAAGTCACATATTATATTCAGTGTGCGTCACCGCAGTTTAGCAGCCTATTCTGTGTACTCTGCACAGTTGCAGAATAGGAAGAAATACTGTTAAGTTTTCAAACTAAAATATCAAAGTCACATATTATATTCAGTGTGCGTCACCGCAGTTTAGCAGCCTATTCTGTGTACTCTGCACAGTTGCAGAATAGGAAGAAATACTGTTAAGTTTTCAAACTAAAATATCAAAGTCACATATTCCATTCAGTGTGCGTCACCGCAGTTTAGCAGCCTATTCTGTGTACTCTGCACAGTTGCAGAATAGGAAGAAATACTGTTAAGTTTTCAAACTAAAATATCAAAGTCACATATTATATTCAGTGTGCGTCACCGCAGTTTAGCAGCCTATTCTGTGTACTCTGCACAGTTGCAGAATAGGAAGAAATACTGTTAAGTTTTCAAACTAAAATATCAAAGTCAGATATTATATTCAGTGTGCGTCACCGCAGTTTAGCAGCCTATTCTGTGTACTCTGCACAGTTGCAGAATAGGAAGAAATACTGTTAAGTTTTCAAACTAAAATATCAAAGTCACATATTCCATTCAGTGTGCGTCACCGCAGTTTAGCAGCCTATTCTGTGTACTCTGCACAGTTGCAGAATAGGAAGAAATACTGTTAAGTTTTCAAACTAAAATATCAAAGTCACATATTCCATTCAGTGTGCTTCGCCGCAGTTTAGCAGCACATTCTGTGTACTGTGCAGAGTTGCAGAATAGGAAGAAATACTGTAAAGTCTTCAAACTAAAATATCAAAGTCACATATTCCATTCAGTGTGCTTCGCCGCAGTTTAGCAGCACATTCTGTGTACTGTGCAGAGTTGCAGAATAGGAAGAAATACTGTTAAGTCTTCAAACTAAAATATCAAAGTCACATATTATATTCAGTGTGCGTCACCGCAGTTTAGCAGCCTATTCTGTGTACTCTGCACAGTTGCAGAATAGGAAGAAATACTGTTAAGTTTTCAAACTAAAATATCAAAGTCAGATATTATATTCAGTGTGCGTCACCGCAGTTTAGCAGCCTATTCTGTGTACTCTGCACAGTTGCAGAATAGGAAGAAATACTGTTAAGTTTTCAAACTCAAATATCAAAGTCACATATTCCATTCAGTGTGCGTCACCGCAGTTTAGCAGCCTATTCTGTGTACTCTGCACAGTTGCAGAATAGGAAGAAATACTGTTAAGTTTTCAAACTAAAATATCAAAGTCACATATTATATTCAGTGTGCGTCACCGCAGTTTAGCAGCCTATTCTGTGTACTCTGCACAGTTGCAGAATAGGAAGAAATATTGTTAAGTTTTCAAACTAAAATATCAAAGTCACATATTATATTCAGTGTGCGTCACCGCAGTTTAGCAGCCTATTCTGTGTACTCTGCACAGTTGCAGAATAGGAAGAAATACTGTTAAGTTTTCAAACTAAAATATCAAAGTCACATATTCCGTGTAAGATGAAGAAGGCGGGTAAAAAGGGACGGGGAAGTGGACGTGATCCTGATAGTTCAGGGCGCGGGTCAGGACGCGGAGAAACTGTGCCTGGTGCCAGAGCACAAGAAAGAAAGACATCCACCATACCTAGCTTCATGTCTCATTTAACAGGGCGTCGCAGGACATCACTCTCGAGGTCCAACCACTGCGAACAGGTGGTCGGTTGGATGTCAGCTGATACTGCTTCCAGTCGGTTAAGCACCACCCTGTCTTCCACCAAGTCCACTCTCAGTAGCCAAGAGTCTGGTCAACATAATCCTCACTCTGATCATCCTTCCTCCCACCATACACGGTCTGGTCAAAGAAGTGATCCCACACTGGGATATAGTGAGGAGCTCGTCTCATCACCAATCCTTCATTTGACCCTCTCTCCAAGCACGCTTGCAGAGGAACATGACATCTTGTGCCCTGATTCACAACCTCTAGAGGGTACCCAATCACAAGAAGATGACAGATGTGAACGGCATTTAAGGTCAAAGGAAGTAGTGGATGATGATGATGATGATGAGACACAGTTGCCATTAAATCAACCACTATTACCGTCTCAAGACCTTGTTGAGGAGAATGTTATACAGTTGTCAATGACTGAGTATGTGGTGGGATCAAGACATGAGGAGGATGATCAGAGTGAGGAAGTGGAGGAGGACTTGGTGGACGATTAGGTGACTGACCCCACCTGGGAAGGTGTAGAGCCGAGCGATGACAGCAGTCCTGAGGGTGAGCCATCTGCAGCACCGCAACAGGCTGGAAGAGGCAGTGGTGTGGCTACAGAAAGAAGGCGGACCGCACCAAACCGGCCCGCAAATGTTCCACGGAGCACCCCCTTGCGTAAATCTACCTTGCCAAAGGGTAGGTGTTCCGCGGTATGGCGTTTTTTTAAGGAAAGTGCGGACGACAAAAGAATTGTAGTTTGCAACCTGTGCCACACCAGAATGAGCCGAGGCATGAACACTAGAAACCTCACCACCACCAGCATGATCCGACACATGGCATCCAAGCACCGTAATAAGTGGGAGGAACGCCTGGATCGCCCATCTGTGTCTGCAGGCCACACCACTGCCTCCTCTTCCCCTGTTTTCGGTGCCGGCCAATCGCCTGTCGAAGGCGCAGGCCCGCATACCTCCCGCCCTGCACCTGTACCATCTGAAGCACCATCAGCGACCACATCCACTTCCCTGTCCCAGCACAGCGTCCAAATGTCGTTACCCCAGGAATTTGAGCGCAAGCGAAAATACCCAGCCACCCACCCACAGGCCATAGCACTAACCTCACACCTTTCCAAATTACTGGCCATCGAAATGCTGCCATTTAGGCTTGTGGACACTGAGTCCTTCCGCAGCCTGATGGCAGCAGCTGTCCCTCGGTACGCGGTCCCCAGCCGCCACTACTTTTCCCGGTGTGCCATCCCCGCATTACACCACCATGTGTCCCGTAACATCACCCGTGCCCTGACCAACGCAGTTACTGGGAAGGTCCACTTAACGACTGACACATGGACAAGTGCTTGTGGCCAGGGACGCTACATTTCCCTGACGGCACACTGGGTGAATGTCGTGGAGGCTGGGAGCGACTCGGACCCTGGGATGGCACGGGTGCTACCCACGCCGAGGATTGCGGGCCCTACCTCCATCAGGGTTTCCGCCAGCACCTACGTTATTGGCTCCTCCTCCTCCGTTTCCACCTCCGAATTCTCTACACGCAGCGCCACTCCCCCATCAGCCAGTAGCTGGAAGCAGTGTAGCACTGCAGTGGGGAAGCGTCAACAGGCCGTGCTGAAGCTGATCTGCCTTGGGGACAAACAGCACACGGCCTCAGAGCTGTTGCAGGGGATTAGTCACCAGACCGAGCAGTGGCTCTCGCCACTCAACCTGCAACCAGGCATGGTTGTGTGTGATAATGGGCGTAACTTGGTGGCGGCTTTGGAGCTCGGCAAGCTCACACACGTACCATGCCTAGCGCATGTATTTAATTTAGTGGTTCAGCGATTTCTAAAAACCTACCCCAATGTGCATGATCTCTTGACCAAGGTGCGCCGCGTGTGTGCACATTTCCGTAAGTCATCTACAGCTTCGGCCGGCCTGTTGAAGCTGCAGCAGCGCTTACAATTGCCAGCTCACCGGCTGCTGTGTGACGTGAGCACGCGCTGGAACTCCACCTTCCACATGTTGGCCCGGCTTTGTGAGCAGCAGAGGGCAGTAGTGGAGTACCAGCTGTTACACGGTCGTCGCCTCTCCGTTCAACTTCCTGTAATCAGAAGTGAGGAGTGGGAATGGATGTCAGACCTCTGCGAGGTTTTACGCAATTTTGAGGAATCGACACAGATGGTGAGCGGCGATAACGCTATTATCAGTGTAACCATCCCACTTCTGTGTCTACTGAAACGCTCGCTGCTCACAATTAAAACCGACGCTTTGCATGTGGAAGAGGTGGAAATGGGGGAGGAAGAGCTTACACAAGGTGATAGCCAGAGCACCCTCACTTCGTCTTCTCAGCGACAATTGGAGGAGGCGGAGGAGGAGGAGGAGGAGGAAGACACGGTTGCCTCCGCTACAGAGGGTAGCCATGGAACTTTAGTTCCATCTCTTCAGCGTGGGTGGGCAGAAGAGGAGGAAGAGGATGAGGATATTGAGAGTCATCCTCCTGGTGAGGACAGCGAAATCTTGCCTGTTGGTACTCTGGCACACATGGCTGACTTTATGTTAGGCTGCCTTTCCCGTGACCCACGCGTTGTACCCATTTTAGACAACACGGATTACTGGGTGTTCACCCTTCTGGACCCCCGCTACAAAGAGAATTTCTCATCTCTCATTCCTCCGGTGGAGAGGACAAGCAAAATGGTGCAATACCAGAAGGTTCTTGTTGAAAAATTGCTCCAAAATTTTCCATCTGACAACGCTGGCGGCAGAGTACGTGCTACCTTGGCCAACCGAGAAGGGGAGAAAAGGGGAGCACACAGCAGTTCCGACAAAGGCAGGGCAACACTCTCCAAGGCGTGGGACACCTTCATGACACCCCGCCAGCACCCTCACCCTGATGCGCAGCCTAGTGTCACAAGGAGGGAAAAGTTTTGGAAGATGGTGAAGGAGTACGTAGCAGACCGTGTCAGCGTCCTCAATGATCCCTCTGTGCCTTACAACTACTGGGTGTCCAAGCTGGACACGTGGTATGAACTGGCACTCTACGCCTTGGAGGTGCTGGCCTGCCCTGCCGCCAGTGTTCTGTCTGAGCGGGTATTTAGTGCTGCTGGTGGCATCATAACAGATAAGCGTATCCGCCTTTCCACCGACAATGCTGATAGGTTGACACTTATAAAAATGAACAAGGCCTGGATTTCCCCTGACTTCTCCACTCCACTGGAGGAAAGCCCCGGGGGAACATGAACTCACTTTATATATGTTATTTACAATGATGGGAATACTCTGTATTCCCATTCACCCCTTCCACCCAAAAAACGGGTATATGGTTGACTCTTAATCTTCTCATCCTCCTCCTCCTCTTCTTCCATATGCCCTGTGCTATAATTTTTATATAGGGCCAGCTCACCAGCGGGCCCTGTGATATAATTTTTATATAGGGCCAGCTCACCAGCGGGCCCTGTTTGACAATTTTTATATAGGTCAGCTCACCAGCGGGCCTTCTCATATAATGTTTTATTGGGTCAGCTCTCTAGCGGGCCCTCTCATATAATGTTTTATAGCGTCAGCTCACTAGCGGGCCTTCGCATATAATGTTTAGGATGGTCAGCTCTGCAGCAGACCCTCACCCATAATGTTTTAGATGGTCAGCTCAGCGCACGTTTCCCTCTTAATCATGGCCCCAGTTCCGAAAAATCGAGGAAATTTTTGGGAGAATTTGCCTTTGCGCACGTTTCCCTCTTAATCATGGCCTCAGTTCAAGAAAATCAAGGAAATTTTTGGGAGAATTTGCCTCTGCGCACTTTTCCCTCTTAATCATGGCCTCACTTCAGAAAATCAAGGAAATTTTTGAGATAATTTGCCTCTGCGCACGTTTCCCTCTTAATCATGGCCTCACTTCAGAAAATCAAGGAAATTTTTGAGATAATTTGCCTCTGCGCACGTTTCCCTCTTAATCATGGCCTCACTTCAGAAAATCAAGGAAATTTTTGGGAGAATTTGCAGATGATATACAAGTAAATATACAGCAAATATTGTTTGGTAACAATTTTTCGCCTAAAGTCGTTTTTATTTTCCTTTTTGTGTGTTTTACGGTCAGTCTGTAAAAATGGCGTACTACGGGCGAAAGATCGTTCCCAGCAGCGATGTTGGAGTCCAAGATGCATCCAGACATCCTCCCTATGCTGTCCCTGAACCATTTCTGTTGTGTTTCCATCCTTTTCTTCCCTTTTCCTATGGACCAGGCACCCTCCCCTCATCAGAGCAGGGGGTGCCTGGTGTAATGCTCGAGTCCTCCCATTGACTTCAATGGGGCTCGGGTGCTCGGCCGAGCACTCGAGCCTCCGGGGGCGCTCGGTCAGAGCACCCGAACACCCGAGCATTGGGGTGCTCGCTCATCACTAGTAATAAGGAAATTCACCCCTCATTAGATGCGGCAGGTTGTCCTCTTTCCAAATTGGTATGGCTTGTGTAGCCTTTCTTTACTTCTCTAGTTGTTATAACCATTTTTGTACAGATAAGTAATGTTTGATAAAATGATAGAAAAATTTGAGGTTTTAGTAGGTGTTGTTTTGCACTTCTAGCACCCCCTGAGGTAGTTAAACTCATACCAATGGGGTGTAATTTTTCTCCTAAGAGCACTAGCTAATGAATACAGTTGGAAATGCCATGGTTTTCACAAATTTCAGTACTTTTGAAGAGGCAGAAATGTAAGAAAATGCCTTCTTTTTTCCTTAGCGCCACCTACTGGAGGCATTTGTGCACTCCAGGCTTGGGGTAACAAGGCAAGTCACCCATCATTAGATGCAGAAGGGTGTCTTATTTTCAAAATGGTATGGTTTGTGTATCCTTTCTTCACTGCTGTAATTGTTATAACCATTTTTGTAAAGACAAGTAATATTTGAGAAAATGTTAGAAAAATTAGAGGTTGCAATAGGTGTAGCTTTGAACTTGTAGCACCCCCTGAGGTAGGTGAACTCGTACCTATGAGGTGTCATTTTACTCCTAAGAGCACTAGCTAATGAATACAGTTGGAAATGCCATGGTTTTCACAAATTTTAGTACATTTGAAGGGGCAGAAATGTAAAAAAATGTCTTTTTTTTTCAATAGTGCAAACCTCTGGAGGCATTTGTGCACACTAGGCTTGGGGTAACAAGGCAAGTCACCCCTCATTAGATGCATCAGGTTGTCTACTTTCCAGAAATATATAGTTTTATATAGTTATTCCACTGTTTTAGGGTAGCGTTACCACAAAAACCCTAGAATGTGCATATTATTTTATAAAGTTGAAAATGTCATTTTGCGCTGCTGTTGATTAGGGCTCTACGCTAGCCATGGACATAGGTAAAACTATACAAATTTGGTATTTTTTTACTTGGAGGACTCTGGGATTTTTCAAATAATTGAAACTTTTTCAATCAAGTTAAATGTTTTTGATACATAGTATGTGATTTTAGCAAAATGAGTACATTTTCACTTTTTTTGTCATTATGACATCATAGCTTTTTGCACGATGTAAAATTCTCTTCATGTAAGGTACCACGAGAAAGCTCAATTCGTTCTGAAAAAAACAATATATAGTTTTCCATATTTAACTAAAAATCCTCAGAGGAAATCAAGCATAAACAGAAGGATAGCAAAAATGCTGAAAAAGTGTCTGGCCTGCAGGGTACAGGAAATGGCCCAAGCCTCTGGCACTGAAGGAGTTAAAAGCTTAATCAAGTGACAAAAAGTGTATTAGAGGTGAAATTTCTCTTTTAATAATTAACAACTATATCCATTCTTCCAGTATTACTTTTGACAATTACTGCAAAAGGAGATCAACATACCAAGCAGCATCCTGTATAACACCCCCATATGGCCAGTCAAGAAGCCTGGCAAAGATGAATGGCATCTGACCCAGGACTTGAGGGCCTGCAATCAAGTGGTCTTTCCCACTTTCCCCATTTTCCCCAACCTAACCAGTGCCACCATCCTGTCTAGCATGCCTCCAGAACCAAGGGTCTATTCTCTGTTCTGCCTTTTTCCACTCAACAATATGTTGCATTCATGTCCAAGGGACAACAGGACACCTTAACACGACCGCCACAGTGACACACTTAAAGTCCTTGTATCTCAATAAGGCTTACAAGTTGTAAATTGCCTAAAGTGAAATACCTTGCTCACCTCATTAGTAGTGGCACCAAATACATGACCACTGACAGGTACAGGCAATACAAACATACTCAACCCCTACCACTGTAAGGATACTAAGGGGATTTCTGGGACTAACAGGGTATTGCAAGCCCCCTTAGAATAATACCTTATGGGCTCACCTCTATCTCAAATAATACTTAATGATTCCGTTCTCCCATCCTTCAAACAACTTAAATATTCTCTCAGAAAAGTCCCTACCTTTGAGTTACCTGACTATGATAAGCCATTATAACTGTATGTTTGTGAAAGGAACAGTTTTGCTCTCTCAAAAAAGCCCCTACCTTTGAGTTACCTGACTATGATAAGCCATTATAACTGTATGAGACAAGCATAGATCTGTTGGCTACTTCTTTGCTAAACCTGACCCAGCAGCAGCAGCAGAACACCTGCTTCCTGATCAACCTGTCTCCCTTTCTTCTTTTCTTGTGCACACCTCTCAACATGTAGTAAACATGCAAAAAACTGCGTCAGTAGCATGACAAGCCCAATGGTTAACTTCCGGCTGCCAGGTCTCATCCAAAGGAGTATGTGTATGGGCCAGTCTGGATGGACGCCCGGTGATGCCATTTTGTTTGATACCCTGCTTGTAAATATGTACCATGGTATGTCACATGTGTCCAAAGGAGGGTTATAGGGAAATGTAAATCTGAATATTGGGTACCCAAACATTTTCAAAAGACATTACAACAGATATTTTCATAATGCAGCATATAGGGAAACCACATCATCACCCTGGGGACACCTATCGCACAAAAACACCTTCCTACCCCATGGGGCCCCCTTTGGGTATTTACAAATGGACTTTATTCAACTGCCTCAATTCAAAAGATACCTTTACTTCCCATAGGACTAAGCCTATATGAAATAATCACAGGAAGACCAATTCCAATGAGGAATATTACTCCCTTAGATTTAAGAAAGCTGATATTCATGTTATATCTGATTCAATGCTTGACTATTGCAGGACTCTAACCCATGCAATTCAGAATATTTCTTCTCAGGTTTAAGTACCACCCAACCCTGTAGAGAATCATTCTGTCCAGTCAGGAGACTGTGTTATCACAATGAAATACAAATGCAACAGCCCTCTGGTGCCAAGGTGGATAGGTCACTACCAAGTATTTCTCACTACCAACACTGCGACGAGTCCCACAGCCACTCCACCTGGATCCATGCTACTCATTGCAAGAAGGTACCTTCTCCAGTGATCCCAACACTGACAAATTACTGAGCAGGCTACATAGAACACTCCCAGAACAAAGCACCATATAGCCAAGTCTTACAAAGAAATTTTAGAGGGGCCATCTCAGGCCACAATAATGGAGAGCTCTTCTAGAGCATGTTGGTCCCCTAGAGGTCCCAACAGGGGACTTTCTCTGAAGGCTTAGACTTCTGGGAATATTTGCCATGAGTGCTCTCCCTAGAAATTATCCTAAAGGCATTGTACTTTCTCATGATCCACCTTGTGAGTGGTTGGTGTTGATAACTTTGGTAAGATTGTGGACATTGCTGATGCTACTAATGTTGGGTATGTGTCTATCAGGTACAAAAAGGATGCATGAATTTACTACAGCTGGATTGTCAGCTCTTAAGTCTAATAAAGGGGACAAATACTAGCACATGGTCCCCAAATTGGAAAACATTATGTGATGAGATGACCACAAATCACCCTTATACATTCACCCCTAATTACCCCATTGAAATGGATTCCCCAACCATGGTACTTGCTTATGCCCCAAAGGGATATCTTTTCTATAATCTACTTGGAGTAATAAACTGGTAGGAATCAATCATTGTACTCATACTATTAGCTGGACCAAGGCTCACAACCACCTAACAAGTATGCTAACAAGGGCAAAATAGTGACAATAACCACGTTAAGTAAAGGGCTTACTATATGGCAGAATATTAATACTAACAAAGAGGGATTCATATTTTATCTTTGGGAGTCACACCTACAAATGGCTAACAAGGAGTTATGTGTGCTTTAGTAGGTTAAGACTGTTGCACCTATATCTCTGATAGAATTAGATAAAGCGAGTGGATAGGAGCTTGGGTCATGGTTATCATCTGCACACCATCTGCTCCACCATCACCCTCATTCTCATCACCACCACCCCTAGTCTCCTGCTGCTGCTGCTGTATCGGAGTGGGACTGATTGGTGATGATGACAAATGTGACAGAGGGTTCCCTACTGTCCCACATGCCATATCTTTAGGTAAAAAGGGCACACTGGCAGCAATAGCAGGAGACACAGGCAGCTGATGTGTGCTGCTGCTCATACTAGCCAATTCTGCCTTCTTCAGGATAATTCCCCAGAGGTACAATGCTGGGGAATGGGAACTACATGGTCTGGGGTATGTAGGCTCCCTTAACTGCTAGTCTAGCTGCTGTCTTTCCCTTCCACCTCAGCATTAGGGTCCATACAGCTAGTCTCAGAAGCTGCTTCACCACCCCAACCAGTCTCTAGCTGCTTTGTGGTAGTGGGACTACTTGGGGATGACAAGTGTGACTCAAGGTCACACTTACCATAATCTCCTGCTCCTTAGTATTATAAGGCACACTGGAATGCAGTAGCAGCATGCACAAGCAGCTGACCTGTGCTGCTCACACTGCTACACAATTTGGTATGTGCCATTTTCACAATTTTCACCCACGTACCAAATAAAGATGTTGGGGGACTGGACATCATTGGGTCTGGGGAATGTGAGCTCCCAGACCCTTCCATGCTGGTGGTGGTGACTTACTTCTCCTCCTCTGAGTTACCATATCACAGTCCTGCCAGCTCGTCTTTTTTTATTATGGGTGCTCATAACTTTAGCAAACACTATGAGCCTCTGCTAGCCTAATTTTATTAACTAAATTGCTAGGAAATTGCCTTGTGCCCTATCTCTCTCTGCTTTTTCTCCTGTTTCCCCTTCTGGTAACGTCATGCTTTTGGTGCAAAAGTGAAAAATATACATAGCAAATGGGTGGGAAGTTTGTACCCATTGAAAAGGGGAGAACCACATTGTTTTTGCTGCATATCTCTCAAGAACAAAACATGACTTTTGCCCATCCCTACTCGTAACAAGGAACAAATGAACCATTTGATTTGAAGTAAAATATGGAATTTGGTGTTCGTTGTTCGGCTACTTCTTGAAACTGTCAATTAGTATGTTGTTTTTATCTGAATCTCACAAAACACAAATTTTTGGTTAATTTTAAATTTGTTACAAACAGAATGCACATCTAATATCCTCCAAAGCTCTAACAGGTCCGTATTTTTTTTTTTTAATATGTATTTATTGACAAATGGACTGTAAAAAGTTACACAGTACTTTCACATTATTAGCATGTATGCAAAAGGGATGGTACAGAAAAGGGTAGTACATAAACATCGTAAGGTGCATAGCATCAGCGTAATACAATCCATTTGCAGTTTACAAATTCATAAAAGAAAAAAATCCAACTCTCCAACACAGAACCTCCCCCCAACTCACCCCAGTGAGGCACTCACCCCCCCCGGGAAACCAACACCCACCACACATAGCAAAGCATGTGAACATAATAAAAGATAATAGTAAAACATGGAATCATATTTCCTCGTCACTAATTACTGCTATCATACAATCCTATCTTCAGGAACCACTTCCCCCAGGTTCGTACAAACTTAGGCTCCGACCCCCTATGTATATGAACAAGTTTGTAGTGGGGGATATTAGTAGTAATTAAATTAATCCACGTACGCTTCTCAGGAGCACTAACAGACATCCAGCACATAGCCACAACCTTCCGAGCCATGACCAAGAGCTCCCTAAGTAGTGTCTTATCTTCACTTTCAACTATATGTATATCCTCAGGGAGCAATGAAAGGACACATAATATTGGAGACATAGGAAGACCTTGTCCCAGCACCCCCAAAAGAACACCAATCACTTCAACCCAAAATTTCTTCACCAGGGGGCAGTTCCCAAAAGTATTCACAACAGTAAGGAGTCTACTAAGTGAAGTATCTGCATCACCCAGAAAAAGCAAGACATCGTCCATGTATAAAGCTATCTTTTCCTCACTATTTCCTATGCGAAAACCTTGTATGCCACAATCAGCTTGTATCCATGCAGCAAGTGGCTCTCTTGCCAGAGCAAATAGGCCCGGAGACAGAAGGCCTCGTCCCTCTAGCCAGTACAAAGTCCTCTGAAGTAAGTCCCCCAGCAACCACCCTAGCCCTTGGGGCATTGTATAATGTGCGAACCCATCTTATGAAGACAGTCCCAAAGCCAAATCTTTCCAGAACACCCCAGAGGTATTGCCACTCAACCGAATCGAAAGCCTTTGACGCATCTAATGTGGCTATCAGCCTATGTCCCGCATTGTCATGCTTGACTTGAAGGTGGGTATACAGTCGTCTCAAATTATGGGATGTGGACTTACCAGGAATGAACTCCACTTGGTCTGGATGTACTATAGATGTGATGACAGAGTTCAGACTCTTGGCTAGAACTTTAGCTAATATTTTCACGTCAGTTGTAAGAAGCGATATGGGTCTGTAAGAATCACAGAGTTTGTGATCTTTCCCTGGTTTAGGGATGACTATAATTGAGGCTGTAGTAAGGGACTCAGGGAGACTACTGCTATCAAATGCCGCATAATATGTGTTAAGTAAATGAGGGGCAAGTATGTCCGAGTATCTCCGATACCATTCTGTAGGCAGGCCATCACCACACGCAGTTTTACCAGGTGGGAGAACAGCAATGGCCTCAACAATGTCTCTCAAAAGTATCTGCGCATCCAACATTGTTCTATGCTCATTAGACAAAGTCAGAAGGTTACATTGATTCAAGTAATCGGCTACTTGGGAGGCATCCCTCGTCATCGCACTAATATATAGAGTTTTGTAGAACAGTGCAAATTGATCGTCAATAGCAGTGGGAGACGTTAACAAGGTGCCGTCGTCAGAGAGGATAGAAGATATATTAGATAAACTCTTGTCTCTCCGCACCAAGTGCGCCAAGAGCTTACCTGCTTTATCCCCGTGTTCGAATAAGTCTTGCATTTTGTAAAATAATTGTCTAGAGGAAATATCTGTTAGCCTAGTATTTAATTTTAAAGTGCTAGAAGTGAAAGCCTCATATGATTGTGCGTCTCCATCAGTAATATATTGTTGTTCCATCCTCCTAGCGTCTTCTTCTAAATTTGTAATCTCCCTCTCTGACCCTTTCCTATATGTTGTTATATGGGAGATAAGGGAACCCCTAGCCACCACCTTCGCTGCCTCCCATATCACTTCCTGTGAAGCAGTTCCAGAGTTAATGTCAGAGAAAACAGACAGATCCTCTCTGTGCCTCTTATCAATCTGCTCAACCGACAGCCAGGATGCATTAAGTTTCCAGGTTCTAGTCACCCTCTGTCCTCCCAAATCTAAGGTAAGCACCAAAGGCGCGTGATCTGAAGCCACTCGTGGTAAAAAGTCACAAGGTTTTGTGACCAGCCAAGCTAAGTCAGATACAAGGGCAAAGTCAATGCAGGACAGGGTTTTATGAGTAGCTGAGTGACACGAATATCCCCTTTCCAAAGGATGCAGCAGTCACCAGGAGTCTAACAACCCCATGTCTCTCAATAAAGTTGTAAACAGTTGAATGTTAGTGTTACTATCGCCCAAACCCCCACCCAGTCTATCCAGGGCATTATCTAGAACAACATTGAAGTCCCCAATGCATATAATTAGATGATCAGATTTATCTGCAACATATTCCAGGGCCCATCCGAGAACGGATGGCTCAAAAGGTGGTGAACACATTCATCAACATACACTGAAGATCGTGGATCTTACAGGTTAAAAAAATAAACCTCCCTTTAGGATCAGTTTTCAGATCTGTAAGAATAAAGTCTAATCTTTTATGAATAAGTAGGGAAACACCCCTGGCATAGTTGCTATATGTGGAGTGATAATGTGCCCCCATCCATTGCCTCCGAAGAGACAAAACTCTACCGTCAACAAGATGAGTTTTCTGTAACATAATAACATCTGGGGAATGTTTCCGAATAAAGATCAGGACCAGTGATATTTTAACCGGGTCGTTCAAACCCCTAATATTCCATGTGAAAAATGTACATGCGTTAATAGCCATTTGCCACTGTTGTAGTAATAAACAAAATGTGCAGTAAGTCTCCCCTTTGCAGGGGATATGTCCAGATGTGCGGCGAGCGTCCCACACCCAGAGGAGCAAGAGAGAGTGTCCCGACAAGCCCAAACCCTAAATAACCCGTAAGGCCGTAAGGGTCAAAGCATTCAAACATCCACCCTGTCACCATCCCCCCCCAACCTGATGGAGACCTTAGCCCAAAACCTAACCTGAATTGGGGACCTAACCCTCAAACCCCCCCAAACATTACACCCACCCGCCCTGTCACCATCCCCCCCAACCTGATGGAGACATCAACCCAAATCCTAGCTGGAAGTGGGGGTCTAACCCCCATTCCCCCCCTAGACATTTAAACAGTTACCCCAAGACACATCATCCAAGTCCCAACGTATATAACAAAATTAAGAACATTACATCATCTGCACCACTATTAGCCCGTCTGCTAGCCCAGGCGGCATACCCCCCGTCTCCCAAAACGGGTATAAAAGTCATAGCATGAGTTCAGAGTATCGGAGGACACAGCCAGCCGCCCCAACAGAGAGGCAGCTATATGTCCGACAGCTGGCCCCATTCCTTCCCCATAACCTACCAAACCATAGTAATTATATATAAACAGAATCTGCCATTTACAAGAGAAATTACATCAGTATATCCCCACTCGCCCAAACATGGGCACATAACACATTACAGCTCAGGCAAATTCAAAGTAGATCACAATGCACAAAGAATTCCAGTTTCCGCCAGGCCAAAGAGGAAAGTGCGTCCGGCCACCCAGAGGGTGAGCAGAGCAAACTCTCCGGCCATCGAGTGGGCCATCAGGCAAGAATATATGGGCAAACATGGGTCCATCTCCAAACATGTCTCAGCGAGAATTTAACCTTAGGCAAATATTTTAGCATAACACTTGCCAGTTGCAAAGGTCCCCCCTATAATACTGGAAGATATAAGTAAAAACAGTGTAACCCTACTCGTCCAATCCTGGGTATAATATACAAGATTGCTCAGCCAAACTCAAAGTAGAGTACCATGCCCAAAGAATTCCAACCACCGCAGCCAGGCAGCGAAACCCACCACCACGCTACGGAAGTAACATCATTAGCTTAGAGATCAAAGTGCGCCCCTGTAGCCAGAGAGCAAGTTAAATAGTCTCCCAAGCGCAGGTCAAGCAGCCAAACATGAATATATAGGGCATTCATGGGTCTACTTCCAAATAGGTCACAGCAAGGTTGAACCTTATACAAATATTAAACATTCCACCCATCCCAGGAACCTTGTACACATGTATATACACATATGCATAAACACAAAACACACACACATACATACACACATACAGTTTCAAAGACACCCAGTAGAGTCACAGAAGTCGTGTAGGTTATCGAAACCATATATTTCCCCAGGCCTACAAAATACATAACAGAGGGGGGGGGGGGCAGAGGGCCAATCATGTGTTACAATCAAAAAGAGGCAATACATTAGTAATTAGACACTCATCACAGACTTTCCAACCATCTCAATGCATCGGTTTCCAAAGTGAAGAATTCAGTGGATCCGCCATGAACCACTCTCAGCTTTGCCGGGTATAACATAGAATATACGAAACCCTTTTCCCTGAGTTTCTTCTTGGCCTCAACAAATTTTCTCCATTGCTTCTGTATTTCTGAGGGAAAGTCCAGATAGACCGAAATGTTGCTATTTTGAAATAGAATATTGCCCTTCAGACGGGCTAGGCAAAGCATTGCATCTCGATCCCGAAAGTTAAGTAATTTTGCGATTATTGGCCTAGGTTATGCCCCAGGTGGAGGGGGAGCCATCGGGATTCTATGTGCTCTTTTGACAATAAATGTGCCGGATAGGCCTTCAGTGCCCAAGTACTCTTTAACCCAATTTTCAACAAGGATTACTACCATCTTTCTTTTCAGGAATACCAAGCAAGCATATGTTGTTCCGTCTGGAGCGGTTTTCCAGGTCATCCGCCTTTTGCTGCAGAGCTTTTATTTGTTGTTTAAGTTGGAGAACAGATTCCTGAATACACAGAGACTCTCCTCTGTGTATCCCCAATTTTCTCACGCATTGCTTGTTGGTCAGCTCTCAATAGATTCAGCTCCGTCTGAACAATATCTATTTTGTTAGTAAGGACATTTTGGCAATTTGTAATAGCCGCCATTAGTTCCACAAAGTGGGAAGTAGATGCGTCCCCAAAATCTGAAGAGTGTGCTGGAGAGGAAGGCTGAACCGGAGAGGATTTCTCTGGTGAAGATCCCATGGCAGCCGCCATTTCACCCTCAGACAATTGCCGTCTTGCGTATTTATGTACTTTAGATTTATAGTCCATTGACTTTTTCCCCATGACGTGAGAAGGTCAAAAAGCGTTGAGATGAAATGATGAGTGTAAAGTAATCATTGTAGTGCAGTGAGTCACCAGTGCAACATCATCAGGACTGGATCAACGGTGTTAGAACATTTTTAAATCATTGTTGATAATAATACACGGGGCAGATGAAGGGTACACACAAGGGAAGTTGACAAACAGAGGGATAATCAGGTAGTAGAAAAGCCAGCAGGCCTACATAAGATTGTTTCATCCCTCAATTCATATCAGAGAGGTAGTGCAGCAATGAGAGGCTTCCCAGCTACCTCTGTAGGCAGGGTATCCAATTATTTTAATGATATGCACACTCTCAAAGCTGGTACCACATCGAGAATGAGAGTGAGTCCCAGGAAAACAGGGGTCCTATTGGGCAGGATGGGTAACAGGGAATGAAAAAACAATAAAAAGAATGGTGAACTAATAAGGGGGGGGGGCGACAGCAGAACTCCCCAATGGTCCCAGCAAAGAAGCTCCTCAGTACCTTGAGTTGGAGAATCACCTTAGGGGCTGCTGGTAGGTATGGGTATCTGTATGAGACCACCAATTCCGCCATTGCTTCAGATGCACCATAGGCACCCCAACAGTCGCAGTCTCCTCCAGGGCCCAGTAGCATGTGAGGCCGAATAAGAAGCTCCCCTCTGCGACTCAGTGAAGCCGCCCCCCCCCGACCAAGCCGGGTATCAGCTTGCTCCACCGACTCCAGGCGCCGACTCGTCCACACCTCTGCCGGCAGTGCCAGTCTCCGAGGTTGTGTCTGTGTGATCTAGGCCTCAGCGGTGTACCCTCCAGGATGGAACCACATATCCAGGCAGATGGGCCCAGAATATTAGGCAGATAGACGGAGCCAAATCTCCACACGTCTTCCCAGTATGGCTGCCAGGCCATGCCCCCAACAGATCCATATTTAAATATATTTCCTACTAAATACAAGCAAGTTAATCAGACTTTTTTTTGGCTGATTTTGCACATTCCTGTATATATTCACATTATGCTTAACACCATTAAATATGTTAATGAACTGACACTCCACAGCTGTTGTTAGACTATAATTGCCATACTTCTTATGCAGTCAGTGGCTAGCTGAGGATGATGTAAGTTAAAGCTCAACAATAGCTAGCGTTCCCCAGGTTGTGTACCATTCCACTAAGTTAATACAGTACCATTGATATTTTGGAAATACCTTTAGCACTACTTTAGTAACAGTTTGTGTCCTCTGCATCATTGCAAATATTTTTTCCTATTAGTTGTCAATTTGAATAACATCAATTCATGTTCAAATTGGTTTATTAAATAATATCATTTGTACATTATATTGTATGTCTTGTATGCTAGATACTGTTAATATTAAAGCCTTTAAAAGGTACAGTAAACAGTATTTTAAACATTTAGAAAAATATAGTTTTGTTTAAACTTTAAAAGGTGACTTTGAACAAAAAAAAACATGTGTTTCTAGAACAATGCTCCTGTTTACCTACTGAGCCAAGTAGGGTGTGCAAATATTTAGGAAGTACTATTGATTTTAGGCATCATTTGATCCATGGAATGGATTTCACATGACCTTCCACAGTGATAATAACATGTGTAATCTTACAAAGAGCAGTGAGTAGTAGGTACAAATGAAACTTTAGCAAAAGAAATAAATCTTTTAAGTAGGTCAGGTGGCAAATTGTAGTTTAGATTAGCTGATGGTCAATAAAGCAGCAAGATCAAGAACTTAAACAGAGACTGTTAACTGTTTGACTTTTTATTTGAAATGGATAAAAAAGCACAGCTTCTCAGTGGTATATCTGTTTTGTCACATTATGGAATAAAACAGTGAATGCACTATGGAATTCAACTAGTACCTGCATATTTTTAGTACTGCATCCTCATTTAAGGATCAAGAAAAATTCCCCACAGAAAGGGAGCCCAGAGACTACCTACTAATACTACTCATGGATTGTAAAAATATATATAGATGCAAAGAAAAAGAAAGAAAAAAAAAAGCCTTAAAAACTATTCTTTATTAGTTCCATTTAAAATATATGCAGTATATATGAAATGTGATCTTAGAAACCATTGCTGAAGTGGTATAGACAATGACTTCTTTTATAGAATAAAATATTTAGAGACCTTATATGGCTTGATCCTAATATAATGTGAGCCAATGATGAGCAGGGTTGGGTTTCGATCCTATTGTGAAAATAAAGGTACAAACATATCTTATCTATCCTGATTGTGACCATGTTGATACATAGTACCCCTGTGAATAATTATTTGGCAGGAAACCACTAATGATTCCCCATCCTGTGTATTGCTTTCTCAATCACAAGGTAGATTGGGTCTTCAGAATTGTGACAAGCTCAAAGATAGTGCTCAAAGAGCCAAGTGTGATAACAAAGGCAATGGGATCAGCTACAAATTCTAACTGATAAAGAAAAAAAAAATCAATAGACATTCAGTCACTGAGGGCTCATGCCACTAATTGCTGGGACAAATCGGGCTGGTCATAGAAATACATAGAGTGCATGTGTAAGAAATTCTATAGCCCCTCTTACCAAGGGTACAATTATTCTTTGGGGTAGGTGGTGACAAAGAAAACACACGGATAAGGGATAATAATAAAAATGTTTGTATATGTACAAAATCAAAATACTGTTACAGTTTGGATGGTATATGCATGAATTAAACAATATTATAAGTCACAGAAATGGGGGAAAATTGAATTACAGTGATACCAGTAAATAATATGATGACAGTCTCTAACACTAATTTTGGTTTCTGGTCTCCTCTAGGGATGGGCGAAAATTTCCGCCTCAAACTGAAATCAACGAAAAATGGCACTTTCCGTTGGAGAAAAATTTCCTGAGAAAAGTGCTGATTTTCTGCTTTTTTCACCTAGCTTATCCTATTGAAATTAATGGGAACATAGAAGTTACACACAACACATAGCAACACTTATTTTATTTCCCAGGGGCATGAGGGTGCCTGTGTTGGTGGGGTGTGGGGAAAGAATCAGTTGAACAGGGGATGATTGTTGGGGTTGTTTAATGGGATTGGGGGGGGCAGTTAATAAAAAATAAATCCTAAATAAAATAAAATAAAAACCATAAGACATGGTATAAAGGGGTCTGAGGAGGGTGCCTGTGTTGGTGAATTTGTGTTGGGGGGGTTTCTTGACTGCTTTTGGGTGGACAGTTAAAAAAAAAATAAATAAATACATTTGTATGTAAAATGATAGAGACAGGGACCCCCTGACATAAGCTGCCACTGGGGTTGACTGATACTTGATAGAGTATTTTGTAGAGGATGATTTGTTTGATTTGTTGTTCGAGGCCTTTGTAGGACATAGACTAATTAGAGGCCCAAGCCCTGAAGAAACATTGATTTGTAGCACTTATGCTTGTTAGAAATGCCCCCCCCCCAAAAAAAAAAAAAAAGTGTATTTTTTGTAGGACTATTTTTTTTTTTTTCAAAACACAAGCCCAGAGAAAAAAATAAAAATGCCCAACTGGCCTAATGCCAGCAGGTAATGTTGGCCAGTGGTCACTGTCAAATGTCCTCCTGAGTTGCAACTGCTGTTCGTACTGCTGCTGCTGAGTTGTTTAAGCAGCAGGATGATTAGGCAGCTGAAAGAGAATGGGATCAACAATAGCAGTAACATGGAAGATAGATGATGACTATTCCACTTGCCACGACTGGCTCCAGTGATGTGCATGAGGCAGCAGCAGCAGAATAAGTAGCTCCAGTATATGTGGAGAAAAGAACAAGTTGGCCATTAAATCTTCTTCACCTGCCCCTCCTCCAAAATCATCATGGGTGTGTTGTTATTAGAATATATTTTTTCCCTTGAGAGCAGGAACAGCGGGTCTCATCAGCAACTGCAATATGCAGAGTGTGTGTGTGTGTGTGTGTGGTAAATAACATCTGGGGGCACAACTGTATACAAACACCATGACACCCATAACCAAGTACTTCCGCTGTCACTATACCCCTTTTCCAGACCCGCTAAGGACACATGACAACTTGTGGCAGTTTAATAGTAATGATGAAACCTCCCTGCCACCATCTTAGCATATTTTGCAGGATGGAATCTCCTCAGATGCTGCTTGATGCACTGATTGCAATTCTCCTCCACCACACTGGCATGTGTGGTCAGTGCACCACACAGTGTGCAATGGGTACAGACGAACTGCCACATCCTAACATCAACAGAATGGACATCATTTGGCGGGGAAGGTAATGAACGAGGTGGATTGGTAGAATTTGTAGTTACCCTAGAAGGTGGTGGTGAGCTAGTTGTTTCACTCGTCCTGAAACTTCCAGTCATTGCCTGGGTTGTTCTATTCCTCCTCCTCTTTGATCTCCACCTTGCCTCTTGTTTCTTTTCTGGAGAGTCAGGAAAATCAGGAAAAGCAAAAGTGGTGCTTGATTTCTGTGGTTGGTGTTTGTCTTTAACATGTTTGACGTAAATGTCACGGTGTCTGTGTTTCATGTGTGATATCAGGGCGCTTGTGCCAAGGTGTGTTCCCTCCTTTCCTCTTTTCACTGACTTATCACAAATTGAGCACAGTGCCATTGCTAATGACTGCCCTGTGCCTGCCCCAACAGAAAAATAGTCCTTCACCCATGATGACTTCAGGGGGAAAGGAACAGATGGAGAAGAATGGCCTCTTTCTTCTTGTCCTCCACATTCCCCTTCATTGTCTGTGGCAGCGGATAATGTTGCTGCTGTTGCTGCTACTGCCTCCGATTCAGCACTGCAACTAGGATCAGGAGTTTTGCTACTGCTGATAAGTAGAACGTGTCCTAGTCCCACATCACTTGTTGACCCCATTCCCACTGTGTCCAAGATGGTCTGTGGCACACTAGCCTACTCCTCAGCATCCTTCTGCCCTTGCATCTCAGCATCAGAAAGAATTGGAGCAGTTACAAATTCCTCTCATTGCAAAATATCATTGCTAGTGGTGGTGGTGATGCCCATCCTCATCCCTGTCTCCCATTCCTTCTCAGTTTCTGCTAAAAAGGCAATCAATGTCTCTTCCACCCCAGCTTCTTCAGCATCATCATCACCACCACCACTAGTCCCTACATGCCGTTGTTGCTGCTGCTCTATTCCAAACATCTCACTGCTGCTTGGAGGAAGTGACGAGCAATGTGACAGAGGGTCCCCTAATGTCACACTTGTCATTTCCTTTTGACCTGAAGAAGGCACACTAGCACTAGCAGCAGTAGCAGCAGGCATAGGCAGCTGATCTGTGCCCCTGCTGGTGGTGATGGTACTAATTCTGAGCCTGCTCTCCCCCATCACCAGTTCTGGCCTCTTAAGGATCATGTTCAGCTTGGATTCTGTAATGAAGGGAAGGGGACTCCCAGAGCCAGAGGAATGGTGTGGGCTCCCTTGGCCACTAGTCTGGATGCTCTTAAATATTCCCCTACCATTCCAGCTGCTTCTCCATTACTGCTACTACTACTAACACCAACCACATCATGTTCAGCCGCAGAGTCTTCTCCTCAGTCTCACAGTCACTAGTAATATGAGGATATTGTTGATTACCCCCTCCTTCACTCTTATTGCTAACAAGCTGTTGGACCTTAGTAGCAGTAGTATTAGCACTGGCAGGACTGCTTGGGAATGGCAAGTGTGATTTAGGGCCCCTTGCTGTCACACTTGGCATAATTTTCTCCTTCCCCCTGAGTACTACAAGAAACATGTCACGGTTTGTTTTGACTCTCAGACACAGAGTAAGATAAAAAATCAAACTTTATTGAAAAGTTTAATGGGAACCCTCACGGGTCCTGAACATACACACATATATCACATGTATATAAACAGTAGTATTTGCAAGATACAGCATGGTAGGCTCTACCGGCCTTGCCAATATACCGGGCAAGGCATCCTAGAGGGCAACATGACAATCTAACTGTAGCTCTACCGGCCTTGCCAATATACCAGGCAAGGCAGCCTGGAGGGTTACACAACAGTCTGAATGTGACTCTACCGGCCTTGCCAATATACCGGGCAAGGCAGCCTGAAAGATGGCACTATGGAATGGCGACAGGCTCTACCGACCTTACCAATATACTGGTAAGGCAGCCTGGAGAGTAACAATCAATCTGAATATGGCTCTACCGGCCTTGCCAATATACCGGGCAAGGCAGCCAGGAGGACAGAAGGACAGCTCCACAAATGCTGAATAGATAGAATAGCAGCATATGATGAAATAGTGGAGCAAACCAGTCTCACAACCAGGGAATGCCCAACCGGTTCAGTCATACAGCTGAATCAGCAAGCGGTAAATGTGGAGTAAACAGTATCGTGTATTGGACAACAATAGCGTCTAACCGGTTCTATACTAGCGAATCAGCAACCGGTGAATGTGAAGTAAACCAGTACCACGTACTGGAAGACTGGAATGCCCAACCGGTTCTATAAGCGGAATCAGCAACCAGTTAATGTGGAGTAAACCAGTATGGTGTATTGGACAACAATAGCGTCTAACCGGTTCTATACTAGCGAATCAGCAACCGGTGAATGTGGAGTAAACCAGTACCACGTACTGGATGACAGGAACGCCCAACTGGTTCTATAAGAGGAATCAGCAACCGGTAGATGTGGCTAAACCAGTACCGCGTACTGGACTACAGGGAAGCCCAACCGGTTCAATACAGCGAGATTAGCAACCAGTGAAAGTGGAGTAAACCAGTATTGTGTATAGGACAACAGGAATGCCCAACCGGTTCTATAAGCGGAATCAGCAACCGGTAAATGTGGATTAAACCAGTACCACATACTGGACTACAGGAATGCCCAACCGGTTCTATACAGCGAGATTAGCAACTGTTGAATGTGGAGTAAACCAGTACCGCGTACTGGACAACGGTGAAGCCCAACCGGTTCTATACAGCCAGATTAGCAACTGGTGAATGTGGAGTAAACCAGTACCGCGTACTGGACAACTGTGAAGCCCAACCGGTTCTACACAGCGGAATCAGCAACCGGTGAATGTGGAGCAAACCAGTGATCAGAATGTCACCCAGGCGACCCAGCAGCCAGATGATGACTGTGAGGATACAGCAGCAGGAACAGCAGACAATCCAGGATGACCACTGGAACAACAGGACTGCCAACCAGGTCAGGAATGGAGCAGGAACAATGGCAGCATGGGATCAGGAACGGAAGCAGGAACGGCAGCCCAGCCGGATCTGGAACGGAGGCAGGAACCACGCAGGAGAGGCACTGACTACTGGAGAACGCTGACACTGGTAGCAGAGAGAAACAGGCCCAAGGAACTGGTACAGGTACAGGCAGGTGACTGCTGACATAGAGACACCACAAAAGGGCAACCAAAGGGTGCCTCAGCCCAGTCTATATAGGCAATACTGGGCGGGCAAAAGACAGGCGGCCAATGGAGAGTACACACACCTGACTGACAGCAGAAGTCTGCAATCACGGGCACCGTGATAAAACACTAGCAGCAGGAAAAGTATTGGTGGCAGCAGGTTCAGCACTGGCAGCAGGTTCAGCACTAGCAGTAGGTTCAGCACTGAAAGCAGGTTCAGCACTGGTGGCTGCAGGTACAGCAATGGTAGCACTGGCAGTGGCAGCACGTCTGGCAGCAGGTACAACACTAGTGGCTGCAGGTACAGCAATGGTGGCACTGGCAGTGGCAACAGGGGCAGCACGTCTGGCAGCAGGGACAACACTAGTGGCTGCAGGTACAGCAATGGTGGCACTGGCAGCAGGGGCAGCACGTCTGGTAGCAGGTACAATACTAGTGGCTGCAGTAACAGAAATGGTGGCACTGGCAGAAGGGGCAGCATGTCTTGCAGCTGACATTTCCTGCTCTCACTAGTACTACCCTTTTCTCCCTCCCTTCCCATTCCCTTTTCTCCCTTCCTTCCCTTTTCTCCCTTCCATCCTCCTTCTCCCTTCCTTCCCATTCCCTTTTCTCCCTCCCTTCTCATTAAATTCCCCAAGATCCCTTGGGTAGATTTAGGGAGACTGGACAGCATTGGTTCAGTACTGCAAGTCATTTCCTCCTCCTCCTCCTCCTCAGTGGACACATAAGGGTCCTTCCATTTCCTCCTTTTAATATTTTTAAATCTGCTCATAGTGATAGCAGTCACTATGAGCCTCTCCTGCCTTAATTTTTGCAAAATATCACAGCAGAACAGCACAGCACGTCTATCTCGCTCTGTAGCTGCTTCTTTTGTGTCTGTCTTCAGCGAAAATGTCATGTTATTATAGCAGAAGTGCGAATACAATGTAAATCAATGGACAAAAACTTTATAGCCATTGAAAAAATGGAGAAAGATTTTGACCAATGAGCGAAAGATGCAAAGATATTAACCGCTAGTTTTAAAGCGGATTTTCCCACGAAAAAGCAGATAACATCGTGGTTTTCATTAAATTTCTCACTGGAACGCAGCGACAACTTTTTCCCATCCCTAGTCTTCTCCTCTGCTGGGCTCACATCAGAACAGGAATCAGGACTGCTGTTCTGCTCACCTACCAGGTTGCTCTTCCTCACACATGCTGCTCTTCTCTTGCTGCCCCCTCAAACTGTTCACTCTAAATGCTCCAAAATACTCCTCTTTTATACCATTTCTAAGAGGGATTTTTCCCTCTACATCAAAGAGGCTCCTTTTATGACCATGAGTCAGTGTAGGAAATTATTGATAGCTGGCACATGTTCTTTTATCAGTATTCTTGTCCTTTATCAATCTTCCTGTCATGTGTATCTGAAAGTAGGGATGTCTCCATGTGCTTTCATCCTAAAGCAAAGAATTTATGGTGACAAACAGAAGTTGCTTTAGGAATCTATCACCTGTTTATGTCTCTTTTGATTCATTCTGAACGATTATTTGATGATGAACAAGTCAGTTTGGGCATCAGTCCTTTGTTTCTTTATTTTGATCAGCTCTTTTAAGCATGTCTCGTGGTTCCAGTATTGTTTCTTTTATGGCCATGCTGTAGACCCCTGGGGGTGGACTTTGCACATCAACTAAACAACTGAACAAACTGCCTACAGTTTTCTGATTTTAGACTCTGTACATCCTCTCCACACATCCCTTATTCTATGAACATTACATAACATTTGAAAAATAACAAACACCAATAATTTTATATTTTGCCATCATTAATGCATGCAGACATATACCTATCTGTATACCTATTTAACAGTTTATGATTCCTTCACATATACAAATCTGAATATCTATTAACAGTTTATGAGTCCTTTATATATTTTCCTTATATATAGTTTATGAGTCTTAGAAATTAATTTTTTACACATGCCTTTTCACAATGTATTGGGAGACCATTGGATACAATTATTGATTGCACTGTTGCATACCAAGATTGCTGATTCTATAGGGTCTTGGAGAATTGGTGTAGAATCTATATGATAATACTGACAATATATCAGTTGTGCAGTTAAACTGATGTAAAAGAAATAAAACTTACTATCTGATGTATCATTTGGCATTCAGTAATTAATGACTCTTTCCCTGAATAAATCATCTTCAAGCTGGCGTATAGAGTGTTATCACATGTAGTATTTGTAACTGCAAGAGACCCAGCTGAGATTTGGTAGCTCTAGTGTCTATCACTTTGTTGTCCTTCCCAATTTAGTGATCTTGGGATGGCAACAATGTGATTAATGGTTTAAGGCACGTGCTCTATGTATTGTTATGGTAAGCCGGATATGCCCTGGCAATTAGTATGATCATATGACCCCTATTCTGTAGTTGTTAAGTGGTACCAGGAAGCCTTCTAATTTGTTTGTTTACTATTACTGCAACATTGAATTTATCAACTGTTTTGAGAGTTTTATTATCAATCACTAGTTAATGCACAGTATTTTCAGCCCCAGTAAACCTTATGGCTCGGCCAGCCAGACATGCTCTAATTATAAGTCCAATATAGAATGAGAAGCTATCAATTGCTTCAAGGCAATAAAACACTCACAAGGGTATGGTTATAACCAGGGCTTAATATGTTTAAAAGTATGCATTACTGATAATAATAATTCTCACTATTCCAAGCACGAATATTTATTACACTTTATAAGCAATTTTTAGGATTCTTTATTCAGGGAATGAGCCATTAATTACTGAATGCATTGGATTGTATTTTTTGGTTTCTTTTCCATCAGGTTAATTGCACAGCTGATACATTGTCAGCTTCCCTTGTTAGGTTAATGTTTGAATCAAGGTGTGAACACTCAGTATTGTGAGTAGCCTGTTGGGAAACTCATATTGCACTGTGTAAAGCTAGGTTAGAGTAACCAGTATATAGTGAATATTGACATGAACAGGTCAGCATTTTGTTCAGGTAATTGTGAACGCTCATCTTTGTCTGAAGTTGGGTTTGAGCACATATGACTTTGTTTAGCTAGTTGTAAATACTCAGCTCTGTATGAACCAAATTTCAAATACTCAGTTTTGAGTGGTTAGGTGTGAGTATAAAGCTTTACATGGACCTGACTGTAAGCAATATACATTTTTTGAAAGTATGTGAGAACATGTAGACTTGTAGGAACCTAGGCATTAAGAATGAATACTGGATGAAGCTAGGTGTGAGAGTTCAACATTGTATGATGCTATAGTATGTGAACCTTCAACATTTATTTGACTAGGTATATGTATTTAGCTTTGTATGAATCTTGGGGTGAGAAATCAGATTTAAGTTAGGTGTGACCACACAGCTTTTATGAAGCAAGGTGTGAGCTCTTAATATTGTAAAAAGCTTAGTGTAAGCAATAAGCATTTTGTGTAGCTTGTGAGCAATGTATGAATTTTTATATGTGCATTTACTATTGCATGACACAAACTGAGAGCACTCAGCATTGTATGAAGGTTGGAGTAGGGACTCAGCATTGAGAGAAGCTAGATAGGAATAAAACTATGTTTGAATCTAGAGGTTAGAGTTTAGAAATGAGTAAGGCTAATTATAAACATGTAGCAAATTACAAAGTAGATGTTAATACTCAGCTTGTGCATGAAATAAATTTTAAGGACAACACTGTAGAAATTATCAAGAGAAGTACAATAATAGGAACATTAACCCCTTAAGCACCAGACAAGTGTACAATGCATTGAGAATAAATGCAGTGCACATCAGTTTGGCCCATAAGGAGTTAAGCTATGGAGGGAGCTTAAACATAGTTATCATAGAAAGTAAAAAAGAAGGCAATTGAATGGTAAAGTATAACCATAAAAGGCTTAAGAAACATTAAAAAATGGTCTCTCATTGGCCATATATTTGATTTGGAAAATTGCTGAATTCTAGTTTTCATTAAGAAACCCCTTAATTTTTTAAATACACTACAGGGGCAAAAGTGTGGGAGATCATAGGGCTGTTATTTCAACTGAATAATAAATTACAATGATTGTGATGTTTCAATCAACCAACTTATACCATTTACTATGCTTAAAATTAGGCTTGGAAAGCCAACACCAGTACCTGGGCTTATGTACTGATTCCTTAATTTGTCTAAATGTTGTTTCTTTTATATATATAGAAGAAAATAATTGGTTTAAGCTATCAGCCATCACCTTATGCTTATTTATCCTCATCTGTCTTGTTCTCTTTTGCAATTATTTTTTCAACTTCAATCTTTCATTCTGACCAACAGGACAGCAAGTGTATCCAAAAAGATGAGGGGAATTACTAGGCAGAACAGATGTAGAAACACCAGCCAGTGAATCAAAACAATTTCCACTCTTGTAGAGTGGAAAAGGATGCTGGGGAGTTATGAGTTGGAGCACAAAACAAACTCTCAGGGCTGCTGCAGAATGACTCTTGAAAGTGAAGCTTAGGTGCGTAGACAGTGAGAATTGTTGACTATGTGTGACTTTAATGTGACTACAAGATGAGAGAAACATTGAATGCAAGGCTGGATAGCCAGGACTATTTGACCGAACTGCACCAGGATGGTCAAATGTTCTTGTTGGTAGCAGAAGCAAGAGGCTTACAAATGTGATAAATAGGATTAGTAACTCATAAACAAACCAAGGTTTCTGGACCCAAATTGGCACACAAAATCAGATCAGGAACAAAGATGAGTTTAGGACAGTTTCAGAATTCATAAGAGAAAGTCATACACAGGATACAGCAACCAAAGTACTGGAACACTAATCTGGAAGACATTTATACATGTACACTGAAGTCACTGTGAGGCTGCTTGTTAAAGGCTTGGTGTGTCCTGAAAAGCAGACCAGAAGACAGATAATGACAGAGCTGGAGTAAGTGGATCATGTGTGTCAAGATTAACAGGCAGAGCCACAAATAATAGAAAGACAGGGCTTTCTGGATCGGGTTCTTACTTTACCCCCCCTCCCCTCCACAGACACCCTTTAGGGGTCCTAAACAGACCTTGAAGAGAAATTCACAATGAAAAGCTCTTTCAGGGTACAAACATGGACATCAGAAGCTGGAACTCAAGAATTCACTTCTGGGCGATAACCCTTCCATTTCACCAGATACTGAAGGGTACCTTTAGAGTCAGGCATCCAGAATTTTGTCAGTGGCACCTATGGACACAGTAGGATGTGGAGACACAGAATGAACAAATATGTTATATTTACAGGACTTGAGCAAAGAGACATGGAAGGTAGGTGAGATCTTAAGTTTGGAGGAATCTCCAGGTTGCAGCATACCTGGTTGATGCACTAAAATATCTTTAAGGTCCTATACAGAGAGTGCAAAGCTTTATGTTCGTTTTGAAAGTCAGACTATGTCTCCAGGAGCATAATCAGGTGATAGAAAGTGATGTTTGTCAAAGGCTTTCCTCTGGCATGACTGAGCTCCCAGAAGGGCAGCATGAATACCCTTCCATAGATCCAGCAATCTGTCTTTCCAGGATGAAGGTGCAGGGATTATATATCCCAAGGGAGAAAAGAAAGGATAGCATCCCAAGCAATCTTTCAGGAATTAGTTATTGGAAACCTCTGCCAGGGGGAGTATCAGTCCAGTTATCCTGTTGCTCATTATAGCAACATTGAATAAATTGTTCAAGATTCTGGTTTAATCTCTCGATCTGACCATTAGACCGAAGGTACAAATCAATTCCATGTCTTTTACAGAAGGCACTCCAGAACCAAGACACAAACTGAGAGCCTCTGTCAGAAATTATTTTCTCGAGTACTCAATGGAGGTAATATATTTCTTTCACAAATATATCACTCAGTTTTTTATAAGTAGGAAATCAAGGAAGAGGCACAAAGTGACCCTTTTTAGAAAAGTGGTCAACTATGTACCAGACATCATACCTTGGGAAGGAGGCAGATTTATGATGAACTCCATCACCAGATGAAACCAAGGAAGAGCTTCGTTAAGATGTGGGTGAAGGTGACCTAAAGGTTTAGCTTGAAGTATCTTGGTTTGGGCACAAACAGGACAGGACACCACAAAGTCAACAACATCAACTTTAAATTTAGGCTACCAAAAGCTGCAAGCAAGAAAGCCAAAGGTGCATTTGACTCTGGGATGTCAAGCTACTAAGGATCCCAATGTAGGATTCTGGTAAAGTAGGGAATTAGGCACAAACATCTTTCCCGAGGGAACTACAGTCTCAGAAGGAATATTTTGCAGGAGAGCAGAGAGTAGAATGTGATTATTTGAGAGGAATTTATGAAGGGTTCATCAGAATCAGAGACCTCCCAGGTTTCCCCAAATTCCCAGGTGAGGGTGTCAGCCTTATAATTCTTTGAGCCCAATATGTAAGAAATGGTAAAATTTAACTGCTTGTTACTGTGATCCATTAAAATTATTATATGTGTAACAGAACCCGCTAGCAGGTAGCGCCACTCCTCCAGGCCATCTTGATTGTAATAACTTCTCAGGTACCAATACCATAATTTATCTCTGCTGAATAGAACTTCTTTGAAAAGAAGGTATAAGGGTGGTGCCTAGTGTCGTAATACCTCTGAGAGACGACTGGTCTTGCTGCCATTTCTGAAGCATACACTTCAATAACAAAGACCCATTGGGGGATCTGGGTTCAGAAGGCTAGGTGTTGAGAAGAAAGAGGATTTCAGCAAATCGAAAGCTGCTAATTTTTCCAGGGACCAGTGCTGGTGGTCCACACATTTATGGTTTATTTTAGTGATACTGGCCACAATCTTGGAAAATGTTCTTATGAAGAATCTAGTAATTAAGAAAGCCTATACATTTTTGGATGGTTTTAAGGCCTTGGGAAGGCTCTGGTTCTTAAATGCATCAACCTTATCAGGGTCCATTTCAAGGCCATCTGTCTAGATAATGTGGCCCAAGAAAGGAAGACAAGACTTGTAACATTTCTAGCTTAAAGTAGCAGCCCTGAGTATCTCAGTGTTCTATGGACAAGACTACATGGGTACAGTGTCCTTGAAGTACTTAGAAAAGATTAGAATATCATCTAGGCATGCTACAACGCAGGACCGCATGTCTTGTAATCCATCATTGACGATGGACTGGAACAAACAAGAGCATTCATAGTGTTGAGAATAGATACTGAAGTTGTCTTCCACTCATCTCTCTTTCAGATATAGATCAAATTGTAACCTTCAATAGTCAATGTAGAGCCTCAGGGATCCATCCTTATTTTGTACAAAAAGAACCATGCTCTTGCCAAAGAAAAGGAAGACCAGAGAAACCTTGTTCCCAAATTGTACTAAATATACTCTTTCATAGCTTTGGTTTCTGGTATTAAAAGAAGGAAGGTGTGACACTTAGGAGGAGTTGTTCTAAGCAGAAGATCAATGGCACATTCATAGAGTCTATGGAGAGATAAAGTCTTCATTTTTTCTTGCAAAAGACGGAGGTTCATTGGCATGTTAGGCAACAGGAACAGTTGCGACAATGAAATGAGTTTAGCAAAAGTCACTTCAGGAGGAGGTCTGCCCAGTTTTCCAATCAACAACAGGGTTATGGGAAATTACCAAAAGCATCCTAGGATGATTGAAGTCTATGTTAAAAAGATCACTTCAGATGTGTATCTTTCATGATGCAGGTCTCTAAAAGTAGTGAGAAGAGGTCCAATGAGATACCAAGCCATTATCCAACAGTGGTTATTCTGACAAGGGTTTTCTTTAACAAAATGGGGATATTATGCTGCACCATAAAGGATAAACTGTCCATCAGCTCCAGAGCTCAGGAAGGTTTGAGTCGAAACACATCCTTATGGCAAAGACAGGCTCAGTGGCAATAACAGGTTATTCTTTGTGCTTGCAGGGATGGAATATATGCTTAGTGGAGCTCCCTGTGGCTCAGCAAAGTCTTAGGATTTTCTTGACTTCACTGGCATTTGCAGGCCAGAAAAAGCACAGTATAAAAAGGACCCCAGAGTGTACCTATGCAACTTTTCTTCTTGATTAACTCCCATTGATCTGTATTTTTCCCCAATAATATATACTGATGCCAAGGGATAAACAAAACAGTCCTGTAAGTTTGGTATGCATTCCATTCCATTCCATAAGATACACATATATCATGTTTGTGTGTAATTTTGTTTCCTTTACTATTTTAACCAATCAAATTATGTGATGAACAGAAAATATAAAAAAGTAGGTTTTCTTACTTTGAAATATCAATCAAACATATTCCAGTCTGTATCACTTATCTGAATAAGGTAGAAGAGCTTCTTCAGCTGGTTAATAGGCAAGTAGAACTGCTGAACAACTGTCCTATGCTTTGTCTCCTTCCCTCATTACCTATCTCTCCCATTCTTGTTCTTTGTCTCTCCCCTTCTCCCTCTCTCCCATTTTCCAGTGGCTTGACCCACTTTCTCTTACTTGTTCCTACCCCTCTTTCTCCTGTGCCCTCCAGTGCTCCTGTCCCCTTCTCTTTTTAATGCTGTCCAGCTTTCTCATGTACATTTCCCACCTCTGTCAATTAAGATGAACCTGAGCATTTTTAATTGATCCACTAAAAGAATCAAAGAAATTTTGATAATTTCTACTGATCAATGTATTTATACAAGATCATTTTAAGGAAATTCCATATTCTGTATTTTTATGTTTTAAGACCACATCCAATTTAATGCCCCATTGCTTATTTTGGAATTGTAAAATTAGCCTGTTTTTAATTGATCCCTTATGGGCAACCTGTATACACTTATCCAGAGGACCTTCAGGAACTCTAAGTGGCCCTACATGCATTGCTATTTTCAATACCACTGGAATTTAATATAATTAATTGTACCATTTAAATTAAATTTAAAATACACATTACATGGAAGTGCATTAGCTAAGGTTCAAACACTCAGTGAAAAAAATAGTATATTCTATTTTCTTAACATACTAACATTCAAATTCAAAGATAAATATTTAACAAATTCCACCTTAATCTGTAGTTCTACAGTGCAATAAAATAGAAAAATAGAAGCATTAATAATCTGGTGTTATAACCACTCTTTTTTTAAAAAAAACTTGAAACAATATTTGATTTAAAACAAGCTGTATACATACATGAAAAGGAATGTTTAACTCCAGCTAGTATACTTCCTACACACCAAAAATTCATGTGTGACCTTTTAAGATGACACCTATAGAAATAAATATTTCAGTAATAAAAATGAACAAAAGCAAGACTGGAGTCATACTGTGACTGGTTGACTGAGGTTTACAAGAGTTTCAAGGTTATAGAACTCCTTTTTTTCACTGTTCAGTTACATAATGACTTTGGCATGCACTTTTTGTTTTCAAATGTCAGGATATTTTGTTAGGAATAAAGAAGTACAAATTATTTGCAAGATCAGTAGGTCATAGTGAATCAGACAGTGAAGTTTCTCCTTTTATTGTTCTATTGAAGTAAGTCACGTTTGTTTTGTTTGCACAGATGTGTAAATGATTTCATCAGCATTTTGTAAAGGTAAGGATGGTTGAACAAACCATAACGCCTTCCACAAATCCCATTTCTAGGATTTCCACCTATTCACAATAAGAATCATCAAATATACATTAAAAGGAAAACAAAATATGATTATGTGCAAACATAAGGCCTGAAATTGAATTCCTAGCCCTGCGCCTGTCTAACACCAATTTATTAATGCCCAAATTCTTGCCTTAACAGATCTTGTACCAAGGGGAGACAAATAGGACAGCATATGTGCATTTTGGGGACTTCCTTTCCTTTATGCCTTGTTTGTTGCCATATAATGCAAAATAACTTTACACCATTTCTCTTTGCTTATTATTGGGCAGGAATAATGGGCTTTCTGGCAATAAGGTCTTAACCATGGCAGAGTGTTTCTGCAGGTATGCACTACAGTAATCATACACTGCAGTAAATATCCTGATATGCAGCCACTGTGGAGCTCTGCAGGCAGCTTCCTGCACTCTCCCCATTGATTCGATCATTTTTATTTATTTTTATTATCTGCTATAGACATGGAGGCAATATCTCTAGTATGGAAGGGGATAAAAAAGCTGACACTTGATGAAACAGTTGATTCAAAGACTGAGACAAATGTATCGACATATAGTAAAATATGAGCTTTGAAGTAAAGATTGGAATTTATTTGTCAAAAAGTAAAAATCCAGCATTCCCCTGAACATAGACATACTGGAAATTGCCTAACCACCCCATTAATAACCTTCACCAGCTCATCGTCCATACTCTCACCCACCACGAACAGCACACAGCCACTCAAAAACCCATCCACCTTGACACCAAGTTAATGGATTATAAGAATGATCTGCTATTTGCAACAAGTGATTTACTTGATCTATAAAGTAGTTAATATTACTTACTTAATAAAGATCACACATCTTTACCACAACATGACATGAATAAGACTACATGTAATTATAATTGATTGATTTAGTAGTGCTGTGGAGCTGGTGGTGGCAGTGGTGGTATTAATGCTAGCTGAAGAGAGTATGGGAAGAGATTTATGTTTTGATAAGAAGTGCAGATGTATGGTGCTAAACGTAAGAGTAAGACATTGTTTTGACAGTTCCATCAGATTGTCAATGACAGCTTTGTGGTGCTTGTGAAGATATATAAAGATGTAGAGATTAGATTTCCAATAGGTAGGGATCTCTGGTGAAACAAAAGGTTGTAATTGTTTTGCACCTTTTACAGAAAATTGCAATTGTGTACAAGAAAATGAGAATACATTTTTGGAAGTATCTTTCTAACTCCACAACACTTATTCAGGAAACATTGTACAATTATGTTGAACAAATATGAATAATGATGCAGGGGAGAGCTGATCCTGGGGAGGAGGGGCAATTAACCCCTGGGGTGGTCAAAAGCTTGGATTGGTGGGTGACTGCCTCACTTCTTCTCCCGCTTCCTGCAGTAAAGCAGTGAAAGGTATAAGAGTGCAGGACCGGCCCAGCACTTAGTGGGAGTCTACTCATTAATGTTATAACTTATATGGAGAGAGAGGATTTTGCGGTGGGCAATGTCCCTTTAAGCAATGTGCCTGCATGCTGCATTTTTAATCCAGTAGTGCAGGCATTCCTTGTTGACATGCAGTACAAGAAATCTGAGGCGGACCCTCTTTAATTTATTTTGTCTATGGGAGAAGAGGAGTTCCCCACTTACAGTTTTTAATGTGAAATTATTTCCTAACCATATGAGGAAGATTGAACCAGAGAATAGTTAGAAATGGTGGGTAAGCGCGAAAAGGCCTTGATGATAGTTAGGACTGGATTGATAAAAGGAACTATAGACGATTTAAGGAATAAAAGGGGTGGGCAACACAGTGCAAAGCAATGCATTGTCCCACTCCTTCAGTGTCTAAGGGCAAGATGTTCATCATAATGAAAAAATTATCCGATCATGAGTTGGTGGTAAAAGAAGGACAATATTTTCAGAAGTAAATCCATTATATTTGAAAATGTGTCTAAAGAATTAAAAATGACTGTAAGAAGATCTTGATGAATATTGCCTTTAAATATTCTGATGTTAAAAATGTCTCATTTTGTCTTTGAAATGAAACAAAGATTTTTTGTCTTTGAAACGACAAACTGCTTCTCATTCCTGCTAAGAGTACTTTCATTTGTCTTCTCCAAGTTTTGACCATTTTCATTTTATCAGGAAATAATTACATTAATCAGACAAAAAAATTACGTTGAAACGAATCATTTCAATATAAACAATATGGCGGTAGATTAAACCACACCCACTTTTAAGATTGGATGCAAACAATTGACGGACCATGGCATAAGAACATTTTAATTCTGATTATATATAATTTCAGTTACCACCACTTTCTGAATACCTCACCCTAAGCCTCTGGACTTTAGTTCACTCCTGCTTTGTCACCAAGATGATTTCCCGTTGACTTATTTCTCATTTCTCCTAAGAAAAAAGAAACTTCACTACTCTGATCAATAATAAATGAATATAGGGAATATGTAGAGAACTACTATAAACTGGTGTTCATAGATATCCCCCTAGGTGCTACCACAAAATAACACAATATTTGTGGAAATAAATCATAGAACATTATGACAGCAGCTAAGGATTTTTGGCTGTGGCTGTTGCTTTAAACCTTTTGACAAAAAATATATTACTGCTCTGATACACTTGCAGAGTGCAGACATTTGCAACACGAAGGTGTAATATTGTAAGAGAATGCCTTTTTCTGCTTTTTGGAATCTCTCCCTTTCCTTACCTGCATGCTACACCCCTCTCCATTTCCATTGATGGACTACAGTATATTACCCAGCTTCACCTGGGCCTTGGTGCTTGATTATTCATGCTAGTTTGTTTTTGCCTGTTTGTTGACTTCTGCCTACATTTTGGACAAGACTTGTTGCTTTGCCAATTCTATATTGCCGCTCTACTTCCCGATGCTGACTTTGGCCTGAATTCTGACTACACTTGCTGCCTTTGAGATTTGGACTCCTGATGTCCCTGGTACGTTTTCTGGCTTGTATTCTGATTATTCTTATAACCTAGTGCTCTCAAACGATTCTGACATGATAAACAATGTGCAATTAAGGGAACATTTGGGCAGCAGTGACCACAATATGGTATCCTTTGAAGTTTGTTATGAGAAACCCAATAGCAAGGGTTTAACCAAAACATTAAATTTCAAAAAGGCTAATTTTACAAAGTTAAAAGAAGTGTTAAAGGATATCCAGTGGGATGTAATTTTCAAAGATAAAAATGCACAAGAATCATGGAATATATTTAAAATGCTCTTGGGCAAATGTATACGTCAATATATACCATTGGGGAATAAGCACAAGAGAAATAAAGCAAAGTGTACTTCGATTTTGCAAAAGCCTTTGATACAGTGCCTCACAACAGGTTACTGCATAAATGAAAAAGCTCTGGTTTGGGCGGTGTTATCTGTACATGGATTGAGAACCGGTTAAATGATAGATGACAAAGAGTTGTTGTAAATGGAACTTTTTTAAATTGGTCTAAGGTTATAAGTGGGCTGCCGCAGGGTTCAGCCCTGGGACCAATGCTTTTTAATTTGTTTATTAATGATCTAGAAGTGGGAAATGAAAGTAGCATCTCAATCTTTGCTGATGACACGAAACTATGTAAGGAAATACATACAGAGCTGGATGTTTTTTCCCTACAGAAGGATTTAGATAAACTAAGTGAAAGGGCAGAAAAGTGGCAGATGTCATTTAATGTAGATAAATGTAAGGTTATGC
Source organism: Rhinophrynus dorsalis (assembly GCA_037306005.1). Classification (NCBI taxonomy): domain Eukaryota; kingdom Metazoa; phylum Chordata; class Amphibia; order Anura; family Rhinophrynidae; genus Rhinophrynus; species Rhinophrynus dorsalis. The sequence continues at coordinate 303,661,368 of CM074720.1, read as the reverse complement.
ATTTGGGCTGTAGAAACAAACTTGCTACATATACGCTAAATGGGAAACAACTTGGGAAATCCTAATTAGAGAAAGATTTAGTATTACTGATAGACAATAGACCACAGCAGTATGCAGAGTCACTCAGCTGCTGCAAGAGCAAATAGAGTACTAGTCAGCATAAAAAGAGGTGTAGAAGCAAGGGATGCTAATATTATCCTACCTCTGTATAAATCCTTGGTTAGGCCTCATCTAGAATATGGAGTACAATTTTGGCACCTGTTCTAAAAAAAGACATTACTGAACTGGAAAAGGTGCAGAAACGTGCAACAAAACTGATAAAGGGATTGGAGGATCTGAGTTGCAAAGAGAGACTAGCCAAACTGGGTTTGTTTTCAAAAGAGAAAAGAGGTCTAAGGGGTGATATGATTACCATTTACAAATACATTCAAGGTCAATACAAAGAACTATCCAATAAATTATTTATGCAAAGAGCTGAGCTAAGAACAAGAGGTCATCCATTAAGACTAGAGAAAAGGCTCTTTATAGTAAGGGTGGTAAGGCTATGGAATTCTTTGCCTCGGGATGTTGTGCTTGCAGATAATGCAATTGCATTCAAAAAAGCAATGGATGCCTATCTAGCACAGAACAATATTGACAATTATGACAGATGGCTTCAAAGCAAATAGGATATTGATCCAGGGAACAATCTGACTACCACTTGGAGTCAGGAAGGAATAATTCCCCCCCACACACACACACACTTGGGACTAGATTGGAAATGGCTCCTGTCAGGAGCTTACCCCCCGTTTAGGTCCAATCCGGGTCCTCTGCTTAGTGCGCCCGCTGTGCGCGTGGTGTCCCGGTAGCATTCCCCTCCTGTTCTGTCTTGGCGGTGCACCACGCCTGGATAGCCTAGTGGCTCTAGCGTGTGTGTCGGCAGTTCGGTAGGGGGAGGGAACGTGGCTGGGAGCGCGCCACTGCACAGGCGCGCTATACACACACATTCTGTGTGAAGAGGTGGGACCTGTCTGTGGGGACCAATCAGTGGACAGGGATGCAAGCCACAGCACCTCTACTTAAACCCTGGGCGTCCCTTCGCTCAGGGCTTGCTTGTATTAGCCCCATACCCTTACGGCTTATACTGTCTGTGCTTTCTGTGAATATTGACCTAGGCTAGTGACCCCCTACCATTCTGATTTCTCCATTCCTGACCATTGGCTACCGTGACCTCGACCATTCTGCTCTCTCCACTCCCGACCTTTGGCTACTGTGACCGCGACTATTCCATCTTCTCCACTCCTGACCCTTGGCTTTCGTGACCGCGACTATGCCAATTCTCTTGTCCCCTTCGTCCAGCAGCCTTCAAGACCTAGAGTTCCTGCATTTGGGCACCAACCGTAGTCCAGGCCCTTACAGCTCCAGAGGGCTTTTTTTTCCTTCCTCTGGATCAATAGGGGTGTTTTTGGCATGGGCTGGACTTGATGGATGCATGTCTTTTTTCAGACTATGTTACTATGTATTCTTTGGTATACATCTGATATCCCAGTTGCTCTGGGTGATATTTGGCCTGGTTGTTTCTCTGTGTCTGCCCCTTCGGCTCACGCTGTGCTCCTGATACTCATTCCTGTATTGGGCGACTTTCCTCTGTCTCCTGCAAGGTCCGCCTGCCTGCATTTCCCTTGCGCTCATACCCCCAGCTGCCTTACCCATCCAACCTCGCTTGTTGATATTGCAGTCACACTCCCTCCTCTGAGGCTTAATGGGTTTTCCAGGCTTGGGCACAATATTCCCCGGGGTAGGTTGGAGACAGTCCGGCAGCAATTGCAGGAATCATTTCTCGTTCAGGAGCTCGGGCTGGGGTGCCATATTCCTAAGCCTCCTGGGTGGCAGTTTACCTTATGTGGTATAACTGGATGGTCAGAGGGTGTTCCTTTGGAGTGAACCTGCGAGTTCTGCCCACTCTGTTGAGAAGAGGAATAGCCCTCCAGTGGGTTGAGGAATTCTGAGTAGGAGTTGACTGGTGGTTTACCAGTCATTTTGCCCGGATCAGCTCTATTCTCCCTATTATATCCTTATAGCGGTTTTACCCAGTTTTAGTAGAGGTACAGGGTAATTCTTCGGGTATTTCCTAGTAGCGGTCTTAGCCTGCCTTGCAGATCTCCTCCTATGGTCCTCTGTATATTAAGCTTAGGCTTCTTGCTCTCTGGATCCCATTGTACCTTATCCACCTCTGCATAGTGGTCCAATTGGCCATCCTAGAAAGGCCTCAGGTTTTACATAGTTACATCTGCACCCATCCTGGCCAGGGTCCCCACTCAACCGGGATCACTCATCTGGTTTCACGGCCAGCATCTTTAACTTTGCCTTCGGCCACACAGCAAGGAGGCAGGTGTTGCTGTCCACGGTCACAAGCTTCGAACCCTAGCATCTTTTCCTGGGCTTTTCTCTACAACTTTGTAACAAATATCATCATCAATATTGAATAAGCACTACTCTTACATTGTGATTCTGCTTACAATCTAATCAAGCATATCTAAGTTTTCCTATGTTATCTAACATTGCCTTGCCACTAATATTTAAAGACTTTCTTTAACATTACAGATTTGTACTATATTGCACTATAATGCAAGTTAAAGATTTTATAAATTAGACTTTTATAACAGATGTTGAGATATTCCCAGAATAATACTCATATTATGCAAGTGGCAATGTTATATTGCGGTCACTTAATAATTTTAAATCAATTTCCTAACGCTTTGAGTGACAGAGGGGGTGTGTATTGTAACTCACTGCTTTGCAATAGTTGTGTACCCATTTGTCATTCAAAATTTTAAGTAATTGTATTAAGGAAATTTATACTATATACACCCAACGTTATAGATAATTGTAGAATCAATGGATCCATACCTCTCCTATTCAACAGCAGTGTAATGGTGTTTCCAGTTATTCCTCTTTTTGTTCCTTCAATGACATCAGCATCAATTAAGGGAACTGTTTAATATACTAAGACTGAGGAAGTTGGGTGACACTAAGTCACAGCTTATTTAATAGTTTGGGCTATATCACTTTGAGGAGCTATTATAATTTATCACTATTGGCTTTACCCAGTCCTGAGGATTTACATTTTTTTTTTGTGAAAGTATTTTACCAGGAAGAATACATCGAGATTGTCTCTCATTTTCAAGTAGGTCCTGGACTCATTTTACCTACTCCAGAAGGGTGAAGGGCTGAGCTGACCTTGCCGGGACTAGAACCTGTGACCTTGTGGTTTACACAGATTCGACAGCTGATACATTAACCAACTGAGCCATTTCACCAATATTCTTGTGATTAATGAAACTGAGAACCAGTAGGAGGCTCCCGTATCATGTAGTAATGTCGGCATCAGCAGTGGTATTAATTCTAATTTCGATTGGTATATTAAAAAACATTGGCTCAAAGCCACACTACTATTGCCACCATTAAAACCTCCTCCTTGTGTCTCACAAAAGACATGGTCCAATTTAACACAGCTTCCTCAGATTACTACAAACAACTGTATGCTTGAGACCCTGCTAATCACAGACAAGATAAGTCTCCTTACAACAATCTCCCCCTCCTAGAATCTCCCCAGAATAACATGATTTCCTTAACTCTCCACGTCTCATAAATAAACTTGAGATATTTTCTCTGCTCTCAAGAATGACAAATTCCCAGGATGAATTTTATAAGCTACTACAAACGCACATCTTTCACACTCTGCTAGCCCTATATAATGGCATCCTCAAACAAAAATAATGCCCTCACCTTTCACTCTGGCTCACATGATAGTCTTGCCCATGCCTATCTGAGACCTTACCTTAGTCAAATAATAACATAGACTTCAAAATTCTCAACAAATTAATGGCAAATCAACTTGCCAGAATTCTAATTTGCTATTAGTTCCTGAATAATCCGGATTCATCCCTGGCAGACATTCTGTACCAAATTTTAGAACAGCTTTCTTAGCAATTCTGGTATCAAAGGCCTCCCCATCTAACTCAAACTAGATGGTGAAAAAGCATTTGATAAAATCTCTTGACCTCACCTTCATACCTTGTTAGAAATACAGGGATTTGATTCCCAAGTTAAAGACTTTGTTAAATTAATTTATAGGTCCCTTATAGTGATCATAACCAGTAATAATTACAATTCGCCTCTGTTTTTGCTATCCAAAGGCAATAGGAAGGGATGCCATTTGTTCTCACTATTCTTCAATAAAGCACTCAACCCTCTCATATGATGCATTGAGCATGCACAGAATTTCAGGTGTATCAGACTAGGCAATAAGGAAATTATGGCTTCTCTTTATCAGTAATCTGACCCAGGGTACCCCTCCATGATTTCTATCTTATCTAAATTTGGAGAGACTTCATGTTTTAGATAAACCTGTAAAAATCGGAGGCTATGTGTCTTGCACAGCACCCTCACACCATTTCAAACACACCCTGTTGTTTCAAATGGGCTAACTGCTCCATGAAATTCCTGGGCACACTTACTTCCTCACTCTCTATCAACTATATGCACTGAACATTCCCCCCACACTATTGCAAATTATAACCGACTTCCAGAAATGGAGGACTTTCCCGTTATATTTAATTGGCAAAATCGATCTGATAAAAATAGTCATCCTTCTACGGATCCTCTATAGGCTCCAAATGTTATTACTTTATTTATCCTCCCATGACATCAAACTGTTAAAAAGTAAATTTCAAGGTTTCATATGGAACAATAAAAGACCCAGAATTAGTATTAAAAAGCCTTTACCAACCAAAATATAACAATGGGTTAAATGTCCCCCAATATAAAAAAATGTTCTTAACACCATTTATGAATACAATCCTTCTTCCCCAGTGTCCAGCAAGTAGTTTCCTGACATTCCCTCCCTCATGATCCCTTACTTACGAAAATCTTCCCCAGCCTCATATTTCCATGAATTCTCATACCGCCTCCTTCATAGGAACTATTGGCGCAATGCAAGAAACATGCGCAATCGCTATTTCCTGTATGAAAACCACTAAGGAATAGCTTTGTGCATGATTTTGTTGCATTGCTCATGAAAAAATCAAGATTAGCGAACAGCTGCCCATATTTATTTTTTTTTGTGGGCATGGCCAGCATTAACAAATCTGTGTGAGTGGAATAGCGAATGTGCCTAATGCAGGAAGTGCTATTACGAATGAATTTATACATCTGTGTAGTGTTGTTGTAAAAAGGATTTTTTTATGTGCAAATCAAGAAGTGTTCGGTATTCAGCTTCCTGGATTAGAACATGCGCAAAATGTATCTGCGCACAAAAATGCCTTTAGCAGATGCAAACATTTCTTGCATCGCGCCAAATGTTATACCTGTAATCACATTCACTACTGGCCTATCCTCAACACAAAATTGTCCAAAATGTGGGGCTCTCTAAGCCTGGCTCAGGCCATTCCACTTACCCCTACACGCTCACTCCCCAAAGTTCAGTTTAATTCATTATAGTTGTGATTCACGCCTATCAAATCCACTGATTTTCCTCATAGATTATTTCATTTTGATAGTGCTAAAATGTGTCCTTAGCACATTGGTCTCTAGTGAATCCCCTGCCTTCAAACAATGGAAAGATAAAATACTTAATTTAGTAAAAAAACCATGGACACTGGCCATGCAAGATAGCAAAGCAGAAGGGGAACATTTCGTCCAGATCTGGCAACCTTACATTAAAACTCTCACTGGAGAGTGAAGTACTCCATTTCAAATACACAAGCTGGATGAAATTGAGAGCAATTGGGTCCCCCATTAACCCTACTTGTACATACTAGTGGCCAAGGATAAAGAAACTTCCTGGTCCTTGAATTCCCCATTTTGGGCAATTTCTATTGGCCCATGACATGAGGCAAATGGCATGCACAGATGACATATGAAAGACGAGCGTTTTATCGGACTTTGCAGATGGAATTTTTAATCACATACTGGATTAATGTGCACTGTATTGTTGTGTAGTATATTGTTTTCTACTTCTTGTGTCTGTTTTCATGGCATGATTTGGGACTGGGGAAACCCCTTGGCATCTCAGGGGCTCACCCTTTAACCGTATCTGAGACCACACCAGCAAGACCTACTAATTTCAAGTATTCTACGTGAATACTGCATCATCCTATTGTAATCTCCATACATCCTTAGTGGTCACAGAGGAAGCCTTCACCTCTGAAATCCTGCTGAACACACGTTGGCCCTTGACTGAGGATTCTGGTGTTAATATATATTTTCTTCTCATTTTCTATCATCCTTACTTTTAGCAATTTGATTTGGCTTATTTACAGTATTACCCAAACATAATGCTGTATTTCTCAAGTCAACTTCCTTGTCACAAGTCATGTCTAACATCATGCTGTTTTATTATGTTGTCTTCGTTATTGAAGTCTTCAATAAAAAGTTTACAAAAAACACATTGGCTCAGCTTGTATCTGATATATTTTAAATTCAATCTTTTCAAATAGTGTTCTAATCAATTTTAATAATATAAATAAAGGTTATATTTTACAGAGTGCATCTTCAGCAAACATTTTTCTCATTCTCTTTCCATGTATTAAGTGGTATGTTTTGTTTGTTATATTTCCTATATTCATTTCTGATTTTCAGAGTAGTATTTTCCCTTTTCTTAGGTGAATACTTTATATAAATCTTACATTCTTTCAGAATTACTAGCACACTCATTTATTTCAGTTTACATTTTCACACACTCTTCCTATTCCCACATAAGGGCTATGGGGGTCAATTAAACTATAAAAAACAAAAACAACAAATTCAGAACAATAATGATGTCATACAGGATAATAATTATGAAGAGGATCTGTCCAACTTTGACAAGTTACGTAATTGAATCTTAAGTTTGGTGGAATCTTAACTTTTTTCAAGTAACAATAGAAGAAGAACCAGAAATTGTAATTTAATTACTTAATATTCAGGGATGCTTTCTACTTACAAGTACAGGGTACTACCGTGGGTACTCCTCCAAGTGTCCCCTGACATACACAAATTTATATTTGGACTCGTGGGATATAGAATACGTCTTTCAGGACCAGATGATGATCTACACTCAAAATGTGAAATTATTGCTCTGATATCTTCTTTCTGTGGGAATCCTCTACTGAACTGTTATCAGAACTAATCTCTGTTTTTAACACAAAATATCTCAAATTGCATTTTACTTAACAGATGTGGAAAGCTAGTATACCCTTTTAGATATTATGTTCTATAAAGAAAGGTTGTTGTCTCTCGATAGACCTGTTCAGAAAAGAAACAGCAACAAATAACACTCTGGAGGATAGTAGTGCACAACCTCCAACTAGATCCTTACTAGTTGGCAAATATTTCTGTATTCACAAGAATTATTCCAGTGAGACCGACTTTGCAAAATGAGCAACTGAATTAAGTATCAGGTTACATGAAAGGGGTTACAGAAATTATGCATAAAGCCTATAATAGATCAAAGAAAACACACAGTAAAAATCTACTTATGCCTCAAACAAAAACCAAAATACTCAAGACAAGGTTTGGTTTAAACAATGGCAAATCTTGATGGAGGATGAAGATTTAAAAATAATTTTGGGCCCCAGAGTGTCCACTGTATTCAGAAGGAATACAAATATAAAGGACAAAGTGGTATCCAATCACTATTTACATTATGGTAAAAATAAGTGTATTCTGATAGGATCTTACCCTTGTGGTACCTGTAAACTTGATTGATGCCCTTAACCCTTTCAGTGCCAGAGGTGCAACAATGCATTGTTTTGCAATGCATTGCATACCCCTCTGGCACTGAAAGGGTTAAAGAATGAAACAGTAAAACTAGCACCAGCTATTTATCAACAGATAGTGTTTAAAGAAGTCCATCAAGTAGATTCTAACTTCCGATGGTTCCCCATAATAATTGCGGCATGATACTGTCTGTCTAATGAAAGTATATCCTGGGAAATGAGATTGGTGTATTTTGGAATATGTATAAAAGTATGGGCAGTAAAATGATCATAATAAGATGAGACTTGCCAATTATATTTAGGGGTATTCTAAACCAAAGTTTAGCCTTTTCCTGGAAATGTGAGATCGGAGGGTCTAGATTGACTTTTAGGAAACTAGTGGGAGCTACTGAAATCTTCAGTCCAAGATATCTAATAGTCTCCTCACAGATTAGTGGGACATTCCTTACACTATCACATTGACTTAGTGAGCCTATGGGGAAACAAGAGGAGTTGGACTCAAGTACAAGCCAAAGGTATCTATTAAATTATTACATTGAAAATTCTAGGCAAAGAATTGTCCGTGCCTCTGAAGAATAGCAAGCATAATAGGCATAAAGTGCTATTTTGTCCTCCTTGCCCCTCACCTGAAATTCTTTTATCTCTGCATCTTTTCTTTTGCAGAGCAAACAATCCAGTGAGAGTGGGGCAACCTTGTATAGTACCTTTAAATGGAGAAAAGCACACAGATTATCATATAACACACGTATCCACCAGATGAATATTGAACCAACACCAAAACCACACAACACACCCCATCAGTATTCCCATGCTACCAAATAGAAGGCTTTGGTTGGTTCCAAACATGCTATGCCTCTGCCTCCCATGTTGTCGTGTGCTGTCTGCTAGTGGGTAAACAGCCTTTGAAGATTGTGAATGGTAGATTTATCTGGCATTAATTCAGTCTGCTCCAAGTGTACTAAAGTTGATATCGCTGTATTTAGCCTTGCTAATATTTTAATTAATATTTTTGAATCGGTTGTTAACGGATAGATGGGTCTGTAGGAGTTCAACTTTTGAGGGTATTTGCCTTGCTACAGTAATACTATTATTGTTGCCTCATTTAGGGAACAATTAAGTGATACGTTATCAAAAGCTGAGTAATATGTATTCAACAAATGGGGGGCAATAAAGTTAAGGTACATTTTGTATCACTCTGTCTGTAGTTCTTCTCCCCTGCTGCCTTGCCATTGGGCATATATGAAATGGCTTCCACTATTTCTTTCATTATTATCTAGCATATATCTGTGTTCAGGCGATTGCTGAGGCAGAGAGCAATTCTGTTATCTGTGAATTAGAGTTACATAAGTTTAAACTGTAAAGACATTTGAAGTTTTCAGCAAATGCATTGGTTATTTACTCATCATCAGTTATGGTGGTGGACTGATCAGTTTTAAGAGAGAGGATATTAGTAATCCCACTATAGCTCTTGACCAGACTAACCATTAGTTTGTCAGTTTTAGCTCCTTTTTGAAACAAATGTTGCTGCTTATAGAACATTTTAGCTGAGTTAATTTCTGAAAGTTTAGTCCTAAGAAGTGTGAAAGCATTCATATATTTGTCATTTGGTAATGGGTCTGCATTATCTGTGTGTTCATTCTCTGCTTTCCTCACTTCCCTCTTCAGTATCTCAACCTCCTGCCGCCTCATCTGAACAGATGAAGAGATTTGGAATATTAGAGAGCCTTTTGCAAATGCCTTGGCCTCATCCCATACCACTTCTCGAGAGGAAATTCCCCATTAATTTCCGAGTATGTCTGCAGGTCTGTTTTGTGTCTCTGTTATTTGGTTCACAGATAACCAATAGTAATTAAGTCTCCAAGGGCAAATCGGGGGGATTCTCTCCCATACACATAGACAGGAACAGAGGGGAATGATCTGATGTTAATATCGATGGAAAATAACAATACCTTATTAACCTCCAGGCATTGTGGTTAACAAAATAGTAATCAAAGCGAGAAAGAGTTGTGTGTAGCAGAGTGGTGTAAATAACATCTGCATTTACACAGTCATCTGATACATGTTTCATTTATTTCATCCTTTCTTTTAACTATATGTTATATTGAAACCATCTGTTTATAAGAACCAGCATCTATTCAGGAAGTTAATACATCAGTTTCTTTTTTAGTAATAGCACAAAGGTGTTTAGATCATGGAGTCCACACACATCTCTTAAGGGGAGCAGCTAACTTGTGTCTATATACCTGTAGGTGTATTAGAGTAGGACTTACCGCAAAGTGAGATACCTTAGCATGGTGGTAAGCTTACACATGGATTGGCCAATTTGTGGGACAAAATTCTCACTTATTTTCATTTAGATTTACTAAGAGTTATTACATGTGCTAAATACAGGGCACATGTGTTCACAATATATAGAGGAGCGCAGGTCTGTCTTTTTTGTACCTGAAGAAAAAGCCCACCTTGCCACATCTCTGATGCCGACACACAGTGCTGAAAAGCATCAGATGTTAATTGAGGCTTTCCACATGGGATAATGGGGTGCCCCTGACTAGCTTTATCAGGGGAATTAATCTGATTTTTCTCTCACCAGTAATGAAATGTTCATTCAGTTTTAATACAGATACTATTCTGGAGCTAATTTTGATACAAAACTACTTGTGATCACCTTTAATAATGGCCAATTCTTTATTGCATTTAGCGTACCTATACCTTGCTCTGATCTTGATCAATTTATTTAATCTAGGTATCATTAAAGAATTACGGCCACAGCTAAGGAGGCTTTTTGGTTGTGTCTGTTGCTTTAAACCGTTCCCCAAAAAATGTATTACTGCACTGATAAAAACGCAGACTTTGTGATGCAAAGGTGTAATATATAAGGTGATATCATCACCAGTATTGAATAAGCACAACTCTTACATTATGATTATGCTTACAATATCATCAATCATCTCTATGTGAAAATATTTCATATGAGAAAGTATTAATAATTGGTGTTACAATGTGAGGGTGTTAAGCAACTTTTCCTGTGTTAGCTAATATTGCAGTTTAAAAACTTTCTTTAGCATTACAATACTGTACAATAAAGCAAGATCAAAATGTTATATATTATATTATTATAATAGGCACTTCAATGTTCCCTGAATAATTATCATATTATACATGTGGAACTGAGCTCAACATTATGTTATATTGTGGTCACTTACTAATTTTAAATCAATTTCTAAAGTCATTTAATTAAGTCAATAGATACAATATACAGCCAAATGGTGAGGAATGAAACAATGTCTAGTTATAAAATTATTTTAATCTCGGCTGGTTTCTGACTACCTGTATCTCCCCTGCAAGCCTTATCACATTCATGCCAACATGAACATATTACTTCTATCTGTTCTAACCTTTCCACTAATAATACAGATTTTCTCTTACAACTGCATCCATGTCCCGCATCGCACCATTACATAATCATCCACCATGGACCTCTGCATACATGTGCACTTACCTCTGAATGCTGGTGGAGAGTATTAAAAACAAGCTCACCCAAACCCAGTAATTATAGTAACAGATGCACATTCTCACTATATGCTCACCAAAAACAAATCACTAAATTTTTATGCATTCTATTACTTGCCTTGGCAACTTCACCTTTAAAAAAGGTCTCTCTTTTGTGCACTGCAACATACGCAGTATACTGCCCAAAATGGATGAACTAAAAGAATGGTTTTACGCATACAAACCAAAAATTCTTATTCTTAATGAAACCTGGTTATCCCCCAAAACACCTGATACTGCTGTTGCCATAGATTGATACTCATGCTTTAGAAAACACTGTGCAAAGTGAGGAGGAGGTGTAAGCATATGCATACAGGAGTCAATAAACTTTACACTTCTAAATGTCTCTCATAACTCTGGTTCTTATGAATATATTGCTGGCAAAATTTGTCTTACATACTCAAAACAAATCCTAATTGTTGGGATCTACAGGCTGCCAAATACTCCAGCACATTGCCACTCAAAACAAGAAAAGTGAGCTAATGGTTCTTGGAGAATTTAATATTAATTGGCTAGACTCCAGGAATGAAAAATTTTGTTCATTGTTTAAAACATTGAACTTATCACAGCTAATATCCTCCCCTACTCACATAAATCTTAAAACATCCAACCATACTCTGCTAGACTGGATCCTGTCATCCTGCACAAGCAGAATCCAAGATTCAGGTGTACTAGCAAGCTTGTTTAGCAATCACTCCATAGTTTTTTGTGTACGCAAAATAAAACCAGTCAAGTCACGTTCCAAAGTCGTACTCATGAGATCATTTAGAAAATTTAATCTTCAGTCATTCCTATGTGATCTAAGAAATTGCTCATGGCATAGAATACATCTAATACCTGACCTAGACTCAGCGACTGAGTTTTTTAACTCAGAATTCTTACATGTCTATATTACCCATGCCCTACTAAGTAAGGTCAGGGTTAGGGGGGCACATCTACCCTGGTTCTCAGCTGACTTGATTCATTTATACAGTTTCAGAGATGCCTTATGGACAACATTTAAACAAACATACAGGCAATTAAGGAATACATATACAAAACAAACAAAATTAGCAAAAGCACAATATTTTTACTGACAACTTAAACAGTAACATTTCAAAGCTGGCCAACTTTTGGAAGGTTATTAAAAACCTCTACAAACCTCCTAATCATTCTCACCCATCAACAATAACTGTAGACAAAGAAACAATACAGCGCCCCATAGCCATAACCATTGCATTTAACAGCTACTTTGTTGGATGTGCCCCCACCCTGATTACAGAAAACAAAGGTAACTCAGAAGTTCAACCATCTACAGAACAGTCACTGGCACCTGTTGCCTGGTCCAATTATGAAAATGAATTTAATTTCATGCCAGTAAATGAAAGCGAAAAAAATATGATCACCTCCTCAACCCAAAAATGAAATCCCAATCTAGCCCTGACCAACTACCAACAATGTTATTAAAGCTCAGTGCCATGGTCATGGCCAAACCAATTGCATCTTTAATGAATGCCTCTTTGGCAACAGGGTATATGTCCAAAGCCTGGAAGGTGGCTAAAGTTGTGCCTATCCACAAAAGTGGGGATAAAAATGTAGTATCAAACTACAGACCAATATGCCTACTATCCACTTTATCTAAAATCCTAGAGAAATGTGTACACGTGCAACTATATAAATATTACTGACAAACCAGTTTTTTCAATCATGCTTTCGACCAAGTCACTCAACAGTCACAGCCCTCCTAAAAGTAACCAATGATATCTAAACAGGCATGGAAAATGGTGACCTCACAAGAGCCATTTTCCTAGATTTTGCCAAGGCATAATATTCTTATAAACAAACTCCAAAGATCAGGATTGGGTAATAATTCTCTAAACTGGTTCCTATTTATCAGACAGAATGCAGTATATGTCAGTTGCTGGCAATGACTCCCTTCCGCTCAAAGTAACAAATGGAGTTCCACAAGACTCCATTCTAGGCCCTCTTCTATTTTATCTTTTTATAAATGATCTGCCCAAGGTTTGCAAATCATCTTCAGTACAAATGTATCCAGATGACACCATAATCTATGCTAAAAATGCAAAAATATCACACCTTGAAGCCATATTACAACATGATTTCGGCAAGGTTGAAAGATGGATAGCAAAGAATAAACTTTTCTTAAACACAGACAAAACTGTCACAATGATATTTAGCACAAAGCACAAACTGTGTAATCTTGGCAATACCAACCTACCCATTGTAATAGAGTTTAATCCTAAATTGGCCCCAGCGGACTCCTACAAATATCTTAGTATGTGGCTAGACCCCAACCTCACTTCATATTGACAAATTAACCTCCAAGCTTTATCCCCAAATCAGTACTCTTTTTAGACACAAATCATGTTTAAGTACCCTGGTTAGAAAACATATTGTACAACAGATGTTGCTGCCAGTTATAGACTATGGTGATATAGTATATGTGCCAGAAATCCATCTTAGTAAACTTGACATCCTGTATAATTCAATATGCCGCTTTAGCCTCCAATGTAATTACACTACCCATCGCTGTGATATGCTAAAAGAACTAAATTGGTTAACACTCAAATCTAGACATGCCCTTCACCTTTCTTGCTTAGTACACAACCACTTATCTGGAAAACTACCAGTCTACTTGAGCAGTATGCTCACTCCTGCTCTACATACCAACTATAACCTCCACTTCACTGCTAACAACTCTCTGCGTGTACCACAATACAAGAAAAAAGCAGGAAGATCTGCCTTCTCCTTCAGATCTCCAAATGCCTGGAACAATCTGCCTGAAATAATCACATCTGCTCCCAGTCTAAAATCCTTAAAAGTAAATGCTTCTGTATATCTAAAAACAAACTGTATATAATTTTAATATTCAATATGTATGTATATTTATGTGTATGTATATATAATAACATGTAAAACATAATGTTTCTCAATTTGTGTAAATATGTAACCCTTTACTGAAAACTATCCAGGACATACTTGAAAATGAGAAAAATCTCAATGTATTCTTCCTGTTAAAACATTTTCTAAATAAAAAAACAAATAAATAAAATAACATGGGCACTGGGTCAAGACCTCTGCTTCCTATAGCAGCAAATTAAGGGTTAGTATTAACTTCCCTAGATGTAGTCCAAACATCAGAGACAGACGTTAGCTGCTAGGTGGAGAGAGAGAAAGAGGTGTCCCATCGCTAGGGATGGATGAAAATGTTCTCCTCAAACTGAAAATGGAGAATAATGGCACTTCCCGCTTGGCGAATATTTTCCCACAAAGTGTGTCATTAGTCTTCTTTTCTCGTCTAGCTAATTCCATTGAAATGAATGGGGACATTGAATTTACACACAATACATAGCAAATATTATTTGATTTCCCAAAGGCATAGCATAAAAGGTGCATGAGGGTGTCTGTGTTGTTGAGGTGTGGAGAAAGAATCAGTTGAACAGGAAATTTTATTTGGGGGGGGTTGTTTACTGGGATTGGGGGCAGTTAATAAAAAAATAAATCCTAAATACATTAAAAAAAAAAAACATCATATATGGTGTAAAAGGGGTCTGAGGAGGGTGTCTATGTTGGTGGGTGGAGTCTGGGGAATGAATCAGTTGAACAGGGAATTTGTTTTGGGTGGGTTTCTTGACTGGTATTGGGGGAACAGTTAATAAAAAAATAAACACATACAATAAAATAAGAAATCTGTATATAAAGTGAACCCCTTGACATAAGCTGCCGCTGAGGTAGACTGATACTTGATGTAATAGAGTATTTTGTAGAGGATGCCCAAGTAAACACAGATTTGTACGACAGACTTATTAGCGGCACAAGCCCTGAAGAAACATTGATTTGTAGGACTTAGCCTTGTTTGGCACAAGCCCTGTGGAAGCATTGATTTGTAGGACTTAGACTTGTTTGGCACAAGCCCTAAGGAAACATTGATTTGTAGGACTTAGGCTTGATAGAAACAAATTTGTTGTAGGGCTATGGTTTCTGTTTATTTATTTATTCCTTCATTCATTTATTTATTTATTTTAAAGTACAAGCCCTGAGTAAAAAATGTCCTACTGGCCTAGTATAAGCAAGTCATGATTGTGTTGGCGAGTGGCCACTGGTCATAGTCAAATGCCCTGATATAAATGTGGAATTTGCGACTGCTGTTCTTTCTGCTGTTGCTGAGTTAAGAAGCAGAATGATTAGGCAGCTCAAAGGGAATGGGATCAACAATAGCAGTAACATTGGTGATGAAGGTTCCACTTGCCACGAATAGTTCCAATAATGCGCCTGAGGGAGTAGCAGCACAGTAAGTAGCCCCCAGTATTTGTGGAGAAAGAAGTTGGCCAATAATACTTCTCCACCTGCCCTGCCTCCAAAATCATGCATGTGTTGTTACTAGAATAGGAATGTTTCCCTTGAGAGCAGGAACTGTGTCTCTCATCAGCAATGGCAAAGTGCACAGTGTGTGTGGTAAATAAGACCTGGCATAACTGTATCCAAACACCATGAGACCAGAAACCAAGTACTGCTGCTGTCACAATACCCCTTGTCCACACCCCGCTAAGGACACATGACAACTTCCTGACAGTTTTATAGTAATGATGAACCCTCCCTGCCACCTTCTTAGAATATTCTGCGGGATGCCACTTGATGCCCTGCTTGTGATTCTTCTCCACCTCACTGCCATGTGTTGTCAGTGCACCACACAGTGTGCAATGGGTGGACACAAACTGCCACATCCTGACATCTACAGAATGGCAGGCTAGGTAATGATGAATGAGGTGGATTGACAAAAGATTTAGTTACCCTAGAGCAAGAAGGTGATGGCGAGCCAGGTGTTTTGTTCATCATCGAACTTTCAGCCTCTGGCTGGGTTTCTCTATTCTTCCTCCTCTTTGATCTTTGATCGTCACCTTTCCTCTTGTTGCCTTTAGGGAGAGTCGGGCGGTACATTAACAGTGGTGCCCGATCTCTGTGGTGGGTGTTTGCCTTCAACATATTTCACATAAATGTCATGGTGCCTGTGTTACATGTGTTACGGTTGTGCCAAGGTGTCTTCCCTCCTTTCACTGACTCATCACAAATTGTGCACAGTGCCATTTTTGATGATTGCACTGTGCCTGTCCCAAAAGAAAAATAGTCCCACACCCAGTATGTCAGGGGGGAAAGGTGGAGAAGAATGACCTCTTTCTTCTTCTCCTCCACATTCTCCTTCACTGTCCGTGGCAGAGGATGATGTTGCTGCTGTTGCTGCAACTGTCTCTGAATCAGCACTGCAGCTAGGACCAGGAGTATTGCTGCCACTGCCAAGTGGAACTTGTCCTAGTCCTGTATCACTTCTTGACCCCATTACCACTATGTCCAAAGTGGTCTGTGGTACACAAGCCTATTCCTCAGCATCCTGCTGCCCTTGCAACTCAGCAGCAGCAGGAATTAGAGCTGTTACAAACTCTGCAAATTCCAAAAACTCGCTGCTGGTGGTTGTTTTCATGCCCAACCCCATCCCTATCTCTCATTCCTTCTCAGTTTGGGCTAAAAAGGTAATCAATGTCTCTTCTGCTAGCATCACCACCATCATCATCACCACCACCACTAGTCCGTTTGTGCTACTGCTGCTCTATTACGTACATCTCACTGGTTGGAGGAGCTGATGAAAAATGTGACAGAGGGTCCCTTAATGTCACACTTATTGGTGATGTGAAGAAGGCAGACTGGCAGGCGCATCCGTGCTTCTGGTGGTGGTGGTATTATCGCTGCTAGGTAACAATTCTGCCTTCTTCAGGATAATTTAACACCAGGACCATGCTGAGAGGGGAAGGGGACTCCCAGGGTCAGGGGAATGGTCTGGGCTCCCTTGACCACTGGTGTGGATGCTCTGCCTTGCACTCCCCTAATTCTAGTCCCACCAGCTGATTCACCATCACTGTTACTACTACTACTAACACCCACCACATCAATTTCAGTCCCTGACCAGGCTACTACTCACTAGTCATATGATGATCACCCTGTCCCTCACGCCTAACACTCTGTACAAGCTGCTGCACCTTATTAGTAGTAGTAGTGGCGGGACTGCTTGGAGATGGAAGTGTGGATTAGGGTCTCCTGCTGTCACACTTGCCATCATCTTCTCCTCCCCTGTCCTGATAATTACAAGACACACTGGCAGCAGGTCCAACAATGGCAGCAAGCACAGCACTGGTGGCAGCAGGGGCAGCAGGTACAGGCAGCTGTCCTGTCCTGCTCACACTACTACCCTCTTTTTCCTCCCGTGAGATACATTTCCCCAAGATCCCTATGGGGTATTTAGGGGGATTGGCCAGCATTGGGTCTAGGGATTCAGGGCATGCAGACCCTTCAATGCTGTTAGTGGTCACAGATAAGGTATTTCCAGGTCCTCCTTTTATTATTTTTAAAATTGCTCATAGTGATAGCAGTCACTATGAGCTTTTCCTGCCTCAGTTTTGCTATTAGCACACAGCACAACAGTCTAGTGCCTCTCTCTCTCTTGCTCTGTAGCTGCTTGTATTGTGTTTCACTTCCTGGAAAAAGGTAAGTTTTATAGTGAAAAGGCTAAAAACACATTAATAAAGGGGCAAAAACTTTCTAGCCATAGAAAAAATAACAAAGATTTTTTCGCCAATGGCAAAATTGGCAAAGATTTTGATTTATTTAAGGTGGGTTTTCCAGAAAAAAATAGGACAACCATGTGGTTTTTTGTGGATTTTTTCATGAGAACATGACGGGACCTTATGCCCACCCCTAATCACGAGCGTAGCTATATTTTTATTGTAAGTTCTGTGGCACATCTAGTGTAGCTATATTTCATATGTAAGCTCTATGGTATCACTAGTGTGGCTGTATTTCTAATGTAAGCTTTGTGCTTTCATCACTGTAGCACCATTACTATTGTATATTCTGTTGAATCACTTGACTTACTTTAAAACATTAATAGCTATAATAAAAATAACAAAATGGCGATGACTGGGACAGTGTGCTGGAGATATAGTAGAAATGTGTCACTTGGTTGTAGTTGCTCCCGGGCCAAAAAAATGCTAGTCCTCCCCTGCTCATTGTTAGTTTTATGCCCCTGAGTCACTGACTTGCTTTCTGTGATAACATTGACAGGTGTTCAGAAACAGGTTAGAGTGTTTTTGTTGATATTGCTGGTTATTCTGATGCTGGTATAAAACCTGTGATGGCTTCTTTTTCATTATGCATTCTACTGTTTTTTGCACTTAACTTTCTCTCTCTGTGGGTAAAATTGAGCATCTCTCCGAGGGTTTCAGATTATGAGAAGATTCTCAAGACAACTATTATGTTGGACCCATTATCAGAGGACCAAAATATATAGCTTTTGAGGAGAGTGGTACAAGCTATTGCTCTTTGATGTGTTCTAGTTTATTCGGTTTTGTGGGATTGCCTCTAAAAACTCTGCGTGAAGGGTGGTGTGCTGTTGGTATTGGCTACCCTGAAACTGTCCTTTAATAATACTGCCAGAACCCGAGGCAATATTTTTGGCTGAGACTTTATGCTGCAAGCTAATGTTGCTCAATGGTGGGAGGGAAACCCAGTGGGCAGTGGCAGTCATATAGTTTGTACTCTGCCCACTTGTCCACATATATGTTGTTAGGTGAATTTTCTTTCCATATGAGGTTTTCAGCCCTTTGCCCACCACACTAACCACCTTCATGTAAATCTGGCACAGCTGTGTTTGAAAAATAACTGTGGCTTAACATATGTCAGTGAGGAGCTACACATGACAATAGTTGTCTAAAACCTCAGTTTTCAAAAGAATAAGGCTACATGTCAACTACAAACATCTTGACAACTTTGTCAATCCATAGGCATACTTTGGGATTATTTTTGTGAAGTTTTTGTGAAGGTCCCAACCAAGAACTCAGCAACTGTGGGTTGGCAATACATGACAAAAGAACTGTGCACATTTATTGTTTTAACAACATGACTAGAGGAGGTAGTAGCAGCATGTGTAGGCAGTCTATGACCCTTGTCATCTCCTACACCAAATAAAATCATAATCCTCTGCAGCAGGAGCTGTTATTTCAAATTAATTAAAATCTTTTAATACTCTGACACATCACCGCCACTTCTATTATATGCCCCAGAGCACCAGGAACTTTCATGAATGCTTCTACTGCAGTTAGTTGTGGCATCTGTGATCTGTTGATGGTGTGTCTCCCAATTAGACCTGTGGTTGTACTTTGGTTAGGATCTCAGTGAAGAGCTGCCTAGGTGTGATGCTTGTTTTCTAATGCTCACATGCTTCTTACAAAGATATAAAATATTTAGCTTTTAGAGAATGAATGAACATAGGTGTTCCTTGTTCCTGAGGGGTTCTAACTACTACTGTTGGG
This sequence comes from Rhinophrynus dorsalis, assembly GCA_037306005.1. Taxonomy (NCBI): domain Eukaryota; kingdom Metazoa; phylum Chordata; class Amphibia; order Anura; family Rhinophrynidae; genus Rhinophrynus; species Rhinophrynus dorsalis. The sequence continues at coordinate 303,641,723 of CM074720.1, read as the reverse complement.
GATAGATATACTACTAGGTGTCAAACGTGCTGCACTTTCAACAGCAGTATAATCGATAATCATAGCTGGGGTTGATGACCTGTGTTGCTGGTGATTACTCGATACTAGTGTGGGGCTGGGTGAGGGTTAGACTCGGAAGAGGTGATGATACTGATGAGGACCGACAAGATGATTGTGTATTTGTTCTGCATCTTTACTTGCCCAGGGTCAGACCTTCCAATTAGTTTGTCGAAAAGCTTATAAACAAGCACAGTGCTTATTTGTAGAGGTAAGAGATTGAGCCATTATCTTTCAGATAATTTTCTGGCCATGTCATCATCATCTCAATCACTCTCAACTTCATATGTAGCTAAAGAAGAAGAAGATGCTGGAGGGATATATTCTAGATCAACATGATCATCAGTTATTAGGTCATCCTCAGCATCTCCCATCACTTATTTCCCACTACTTTTATATTTGTCTAGGCTTTTTGAAGTCTCAAACAGTTTCTTTTTAGCTTCTCCATAGAGAAACTTTTCACAGTGTTCACTACTACCTTCAGAACAGGTGTTGTACTTGTTTGTGTCACAGTTACGCAGCAGATGGTTGAACTGCTATACCTTCCATTGTGCCATCAACTCTAGAAAACAACTTGTTGTCTTCTGCAATGTTCCTACATGGTTTACTAATATTACTACTGGTGGGGGTAGAAATGTTTTACAGAACTTTGACAGCCTCCTCAGCACTGGGGGAGATTGATCATCATCATAATTTATTGCATAAGCTGCACCAACCATGGCTGCAGTCAGTTTTTGGACTACTACTTTACTAACATGTCTCTAAACTGCTCCTACTTATTTCTCCCTCTCCCTGCCTCTAGAACTTGTGCTGGTCATTATTGCACTACTTATAAACTACTTATATTAAACTACTGATTGTGTGTGATGTATTTATAAAATACTCTATCTCTTCTAGTATCTGTCTTCCTCAATCACAGTTCATGACAGGGTCCCTGTCTCTTTCACCTATCAGTCAAACTATTTTTAACTTATTAAAATATGTTATTATATTTTTTAATTTATTTACTAACTGTCCTTACCAAGGTAAAAAAAAAAACACACTCCCTCTGCAACTGTTTCTTCACCCAGTCACCCTTAACACAGAGAAAACAGCCAGCTCAAAGGAAGTGGGATCACAGCTGCCTGTGATTTGAGGTAAATCTCATTTGCTCCCTTCTCACACCCATAAACTTCCCTAGAGAACAGCCAGCAGAAAGGAACTTGTATCCCAGCTGGCTTTATCCTGAGTCGCACAGAATGTTGGGGTTTTGGGATAAAATCTCCTTTGCTCCATTCACACACCCCCAGACTCCCCTAAACCCAAGATAACAGTCTGATCAAGTAGGAACTTGGATCACAGCTGCCTGTCTCAGTCATCCAAGATTCTGGTGTATTTTTGGTAAACCATCTTTCTCTCTTCACACTACCCACCCAGAGTCCCTCTAGACTCCCCAAACACAACAAATTTCCACCCTATTACATTGCCTAAACTACACTTCAAAGTTGACATGCTGTGGGGACCTGACACCCCTTTTATACTATCCCTGCAGGAAAAGAAGGGAAACTTGCCATGTGTGTGTGGGAAGGGGGGATTCACTCTTACCACTATTTCAATGCAATAAGCTATGGGTGAAAAAACTGAAAATTTGCATTTTTTCATGAAAAATTTCCAGCTCAACAGGAAGTGCCATTTTTGCCCTCTTTCTTTTTTGAACCAAAAAAATTTGCCCATTCCTAGTCATAGAGAAGGCAAACATTTTATGGGATTTTTATGTGCAGGTATTTCTATTGGAAGAGCTGCAAACTGTAGGTTTTCCATGAACATTCCCTCAGGAAAAAATGTAACCTTATGGTCTACCAACAGTTACTGAGTTTTTAGAAAGAAGTTAAAATGTTCACAAACGTAATCTAAAAGTATGCCTCTGGAATTGCAAACTTGTCAAAGTATTATTTTTTAGAATATTTTAAAGAACTGATATTATAAGTTGTGCTCCCACTGTATTATCCCAAGCAACAGTTATTTCCAAGGATGGATATACAGGGAATGTTCAAATAGGTGGTTTGTTTCATGGACACAAGGATAGAAATATCAAAAGACAATACAGTTCACCAAATCAGTGAAAAATGGTCATATTACAGGTAATATGACTATCACTGCCTGTTGAGTATCTTTTCCATCAGTAGGCAGCAGCATGCAGGTCACTCACCACCAAGGTTGCCTCTGTCTCTGCTTTGAGAGATAATCCCGAAAAGCTGTAGATGTGTTAAACAAACTGCAGCAAGTTATAGACTAATGGCTTGTACTCCACTCCTTGAAAGCTGATTTTGTATCTGCTGATGAAGTTTAAAATACAATAGCTGTCTTGATAATAGCAGATTTTGTGCATGTGCCCTGTTTCAACCATGTTCTAAATGTAATTGTTACTTGAACAGAACTGGAAACACCTGTAAACTCTTTGCACATTTTAGCTGGTGATCAAGATTGTGCAGTGCAGAACTTGCCTTGCAACTGCCCCATCACCAGTTTAAAATGGGGGTCCCTTCTAGGTGAATTCCACATTGTAGAATATTTGTGATCATAACAAGGCCATTATTGTCTATACAGTTCTTAACTGGATGGCTTCGGTGGGGGGTCTTCTTTGTTACCTGGTTCATGGCTGTTAATTGATGACTCGTGAGCAGCTAAAGCCTTTTAAGAGGTCATCTTGAGGGTTAATCTTGCAGGAATTAGTGAGATACTTCCACTAATTTACTTATTAAAGAAAAAGTTAAGAACATAATTGCTGATGATTCTAACAATGAAAGCATAGACATGATCCATCTGGTGAATGACAAGTTATCAAGAATGTTATGAACAGGATCCTCTCATAGGAGGAGATTTACTAAGCGGTGATAAAAAGGTGATAAAGTGGAGATGACTCCTCCAGTTTATCACTTCTCCACTTTCTATGTTATTCTATAGAGCCTATGCACTAAGATCTCCAATGTTGAAGAAATCTTAGTGTATATGCTCATTAGAATAACATAGGAATTGGAGAAGTGATACATTGGAGAAGTGATCTAAACTTTATCACCTCTTTATAGCCACTTAGTGAATCTCCCTCTATTGAATTTGAGCAATACATTAGTGCTACATTGCTGGACCACCACTTTAAGCATAACATTTAACATTTTTGCAAAGGAATGAGCAGCAGCACTCTGAGAAATTGGATTCTGTTAAATTATCTAAGTTAATCCTTATAGATCCAGTGGAAGAATGTATTGTAGTGGATGAGAGAGACATGTAGCGGAAAAACTAATGGAAAAAATTGTAATGAAAAAGAATGATACTCTCAGGTATCAGCAACAACAAGATCACAACATTTTGCAGAACATGCATCCACTAAAGTGGGCAGTGGAACCAGGCTAGGGGATTAGTGAGTGTAAGGGGAGATCTGTGACTACCAGGGTCAGTGGGACCATTGCTCCCAGCACACAGTGTCTGAGACCCCCCCACAAAGCCTTTTTGCTCTGCCTATTGGGTGTCACAGCTTAAGATGGGTGAAAAGTCCACTTTTTTCAGGAAACTTCCTGCACATGGAAAATACATAAACTGTTCTCCTTTTCATCATTGCCAATAATGTCCCATATTTGCCTATGTTAAATAGGACTGTGAGATTTCCCACCACAATATTAATTCTTTTGAGCGCTGAAGTGGAGAAATAAATAGCTGAAAGTTAAAGTTGTGAATCCTACAGCAACATATGCCTTGAAAAGTGCCCTTGTACTTTATCCATAACACTAACTTCCTGCTTAAGTAACATTGGCAAAACCATGCCTGAAAAATAAATGTGGCTTGGGAAATTCCAACAGGATGCAACACATGACATCAATTCATTAAAGGCTTTGTTTTAAAAAAAAGAAAAGGGCAGCATGTCAACCGCCAACATTTTGGCAAGTTTTTCCTGCAAGTTTTGACTTCTTTCTAAGAACTTAGTAAGTGTGGGATGTCAATACATACCACTTGGGGGTGGTATATGAAGGCACACTATGACTATTATCATCTCCCAAAAACAAACTCAGGGTCATATTCCTCTGCAGCAGGAGCAAAAAATCTTGGCACACTCTCTGACATATCAGCAGCACTTCTATTATATACCTCAGAGCCCTGTGGACATTTAGTAGCACTACTGCTGGTTTCAGTTGTGGGCAGCACTCTGACCTGTTCATGATGTGTCTTCCAGTCAGACCTTTGGTTGTGTTTTAGGTGGGAACTCGTTGAGGAGGTGCCTATGTGTGCACCTGCTTTGGCCCTGTTCACGTGCTTCTTACACTGACAACTGATGGTAACATACTTAGCTTTTAGATGCATACTTCATTGACTACAGGGTTCCTGAGGGACTGCTAGTACAACTGGGACTAGATGTTGATGTAAATGTACTACTACTACTATTGGGTTCAAAAGTGCAGCACTTCCAGCAGCAGTGGCACTCATCATAGCTAAGGTTGTAGATGTTAGTAAACTGTGTTGTTGTTGCTGATTACCCATCACTAGTGTGTGTGTGTGGGTGATTTGGGCATGGACTTGGTGATGATACTGATGATGACTGACAGCATGACTGTGTATTTTTTTGACATATTTTGCTTGTCCAGTATCAGACTTTCTATTTATTTTCTCAGTTTACAGAGAGTCACAGCGCTCCTTTTCAGTGGTAAAAGATTGAGCCTTTGCCTTTCAGCTAAATTTTTGTCCATGTCATCATCTCTCTCACTCTCAACTTCATCTGTATCTGAAGAAGAGAAGAATGTTGGAGGGATGTATTCTTGATCATCATCATTATCATTAGGTAATCCTCAGCATCTTCCACCGCTTCTTGCACACCACCTTTATATTTCTGTACACTTTCAGAGGTCTCAAACAATTTCTTTTTACTTTTACAATGTTCACTACTTCTTTGAAAACAGATGTTTTTGTGCTTTTTGTTCTTGTTTGTTTCACTGTCAGATGCAGGGGTTGGTTAAGCTGCTACACCTTTTTCCATTATGCCATCATCAACACTAGAATGCAATTCATTGTCATCTTCAGTGTTCCTACATGTTTTTTTTAATAATACTGTTGATGGAACTGGTGGTGGAATGTTTGGTGGGACCTTGACAAACTGAATCCTAATTGGGAGGAGAGGGATCCCCATCATTTATTGCACACACTTTAGTAACCATGGCTGCAGTCAGTTTTTGGATGACCACTTTGCTCACATGTCCCTATACTGCTCCTTCTCCTTTTTCATCCCTCCCCCTTCCCCTTGTGCATTTGCTGGACATGTCTCAACTACTATGTATGTGTTTTTACTGCAAAGTACACAACAGAACTGATGGAGTGTGATGTCTTGCCTTGGCCCTCCACAAAATACTCAATCTCCTCTCATATCAGTCTGCCTCAGTCAAACAGCTCAAGTCAGGGTCCCTGCCACCTATAATTTTTTTATTATTTTATTTCTGTCTTTTTTAATTGTATTTCTATCTTTTTTTGAATGTCAAAAAGGAATAATGGGGAAAAAACCCTGTTCAATAACTTCTTTTCCCAGACTCCCCCAGCACAGATATAATAGCAGCAAGGTAAGCAAGGAACTTGGACTGCAACTGCATGTGACTTTCAAATCACATCAGTAAGACAGGAAGTTGGAGTATTTGGCAACAACCTCCTTTGCTTTCTTCTCACATCCCCACACGACTAACACAGAGATAATAACAGTAAGATCTGCAATACATTTTGTATTGCATCTGCCCTTGCCTGTATAGAATGAGGTATTGAAGTATTTTTGTCATACCTTGTCACAACAAACAGCTTCAAAAGCCAAAATTGGCTCAAAATGATCATTAGTATTTAACAAATAGTAAACTATAATAATTATCAATACAATACAGTAATCAGAACACTTATCATGCACCATCTCAACTACTGCAACTCACTCCTAATTGGCCTTCCTCTCACCAGACTAACTATATAATGAACTCTCCAGCAAGACTAATCTACCTCACACATCACTCCCTTAATAATGCTCCCCTCTCTACACTGGCTGCAATTATTATTTAGAATTAAATTCAAAATATGGATGCTAACTTGCAGAGCCTTTACTTACACCACACACTCCCTACATTTAATCTATTTTTTCCAAATACATTCCTAATCAACATCTTCTCTCTGCAGAACTTAGACCATGATGAACCTGAGCTCTGGAATTCCCACCCCTTCCCATCAGACTCTGCCTGAGCCTTCGGATTTTCATAGATTCCCTGAAAACTCCCCTCTCCATTATCAGTAAGACCAGATCAACAGCCACTCTTGTTAATTTTTACAGTCACTCTCCCACTTACAACCCGATCATGACCTCATTGTTCATATAAAGCCTTTTTCTCTCAAACAGACCCTCTAATTGACTTTGACCACTGCACTGAAAAGTGCATCCTTTCTCCCATCCACTGACTGGCAGTTTATGTGGCAGAAGGCACTTACACCCCATAGCACTGACTCCTTCTGTGTCCCACCTACATTCTTCTAGACTGCAAGCTCTCATGAGCAGGGCTCTCTGATCCTTTTGTTTGCTATGTTCCATTTGTATTGTTTAATGTCTGTGTGTATGTCTATTACCCCACAGAGGTGTAAAATAGGTAAGTTGGTACTATATAAATAGAGGATAATATAATAATAAAAAAATAATAGCAGATACCACAGCAAAAATATAATTAGTTATATGTAACTGACTGCTGTATGAAGGACACCTATCTCAGTGAATCATTCTTTTAAAATAATGTTTTATTTAAAAGTTATTGCAGTTAAACATTACATTTTTGGGTACAGTACTTCCATGGCCTGACATTTTGGGTGCATTTGCTACAGCATCCTATCAAGGTCTATTATCAATGTACCATATCTGTGCATAGGCTGGTTTAGCAACAGATCCATCATAACATTTCAGGCCATGGAAGTACTGCACCCAAGATGCAAGTTTGAGCTATGTTAACCTTTGAATGAAACATCTCTCAGCAGTGTGAGAACCCTTGGTTTACTTAGCAGGATAAATCCTACAATATAAAATATACCATTTAATAATAACCCCACAACTTTTTTGGTGAGTGGAAGCTAGCTATCTTGCTTATGATGAGATTTTTCTTAAAATATCCCCTTGGTGTAAGTACTGAATGGTTGCTAGTTAATCAACAAATATACACATCTACACATTCCAAGGGAAGCAAACAGTTTATCACATGATACTTGAGGGAAACAGGAGATGCTAGTCTAATCCAATAACATGATTCCCTCCTTTGCTGAACTGAAGAATAAGTTATATCCTTATATAAGACATATATACACACACCCCACACACACCGATTCAGAATATGGGGTAATAAGACACTGGATTTGTAAATTTAGTTGAATTCTGCTGAGGCTAGCAACATAATAATGTAAAATAAAAATACATTAATTGGTTAGAACGTATTCTTCACCTTTACAAGAAACATATTTTCACTTAGTAGACATTCATGTGAAAAACTGACAGATCATAATATTTTCATTCTATCATTTTATTCTCTTTGAGAAAGTTTTGCTTGCTGATCCTCTATTCCTGCTTTATGTTTTGACATTGTTATTTTTGATTTTAGTATGAAGCTTGTAGTGCTCCTAGCTTTCAGTTCTGAGTGAGATCTTAATCAATCCGACATTTGCTTTTCATCTGAAAAGCTCCCAAATACTGAATTTTCCCGGAGGGTTGATTTTCATCTTTGACTCTCTGAGGAACCAGTTCTTACTGTTTCTGTACTGTGTTTGAAAACACTGGCTTTTCAAAAATAAATACTTTGGGTTCAGGCATCAATGAGCTACTTCTAGCCTTTTAAACCTAGGTATCATTTATTATTCAGAATATATTAAGCTATTACATGTGATTAGTTTAAACAGGAAAAGAAGGCTCTGGCTGATTAAATGTTATAAAAAAAATCTTCCTCCAGTTTTTTTTTTTTTTAAATTGCAGCGTACAATTCATATAGCACACAGTGACTTTTTAAATAAAATATGAGGATTTGCTGCTTCACAACTATCTCAGTTATGGAAAAAAATCAGCTTGGGCACATAATATCTGAAAAGCAATAAACATAATAGCTGCTACTGACAGTACTAGCTTTTCATGTGGTATGGCTGAGTGCAAATATGAGGCATGGGAAATGTCAACTCCTCATTTGCAAATTAAGATGTTACAGAGATATCTATGACAGTACATGCAACAGTTCATATTTGAAGCTTGGCAGAGTGAAATGACAGCATTGGAAGAACTTCAGTAGCCTAATCCTTGCTTTCTGCCTTCAAGCTGTTGGGAGTAAGGAGGTGGAATTTAATAAATATGTGATGAAGAAAATCTGTGAAAGGCTGGCATCTTGGCTCATTTGCAAGAACTCATGTTCAGATATAATTAACTGGGTTACATATACAATGAGCTATTAAGATCAGTATTAAAACGATTTCTGGTCTTAAGTGAAATTTTAAGCAGCTTATCAGATTTTCATTTCTAAGATAATTCAGCTGTCAAGCTTACACAGTTATTGTTTATTCTAGTTCACATGGGAATTCAAACCTCTTACTTTTTTCATACAAATTAATTTCAGAATCAATTAGAGATGGTGGCAGCCTTGTCTCTTTTTGCTAGAGGGATAATCTGGGCACTCGTTTAGCTGACACTACCTATGAATGAACATTCAGTTCTCTATAGACACAAGATTTTTTTTAAAAGGATTCAGAAGTGTTTGGAATTCTGAAAAAAAAAAAAACAGATGGCAAATCACCAAAAAATGGTTTTCACCTATACAGTGAGATTTTAGGGTCTTTTGTAAAATTAAAATTGAGTGACACATTTTCAACAACAAAGACCATGATAGCACAACAAACAGACAAAATACATTTTAATATGCAAACACAGTTTTAAGGTATTTCTTACTTTTTAGAAAACTTGGAAATCTAACATTACACTTATACACTTGTGATTTGGTATAGGGGGAGAGTACTATATATGTTGTTGTTGTTTACTCCATTAACCTTTGCCATTGGAGTCAGTAATGCACTGCACAACTCTCTGGCACTCAAAGCTGTGCTGATACCTGAAAAAGCAGGAAAGTGAAATTGCTATTCGTTTTTAATAGGTCAATACATCATATACATAAGCACTTGAGACTATAGACATGCTCAATTCAAATAAAAATGTTGTACGCTAAAACACCCTTTCTATATTGACACTTGTATATATTATATTTTACACAACAATAAATACACATGCACATTAAATGTTTCCATTTATATAGCTATGAAAAAATTGTGCAGTAACTCTTAACTTAATATTTAAAATTAATAAACCTATGTATGATGTGCCTTGACAAGAATGAAATTGGTATATAACGAATCATGTTTGTTCTTAATAAAACCCGTTCTCTAAAGGAAGAAATAAGTACAATCATGGATGTAGACATGCTAGGTCTGAAAACAACAAAATAAATATACAGTGTTGCATAAACATTGAAATAATCCATACGTAGAGTAAAGAAGCATAGTAAAGATGGGCAGTAGCCTGAAGAATTAGAATTGCCTTGTGTCTGTAGAGCTAATGTAAGCATTAAAGCACTACTGACCAAATAAGAGATTTAAAAAAATGTCCATTGAAAATAAAGTAACAACTCTGATCATGGAACACTATAATGTCGCAATGAATTCATAAATAATAGTGATATTATGAACAAAAAAAAACACAAAGATAAAGAGAAGAGACTCTATGCATACTAAAGCAAAGTATTATTGGGATATGATGAGTTGCAATGCGTTGCGGACCCCTCTGGCACTCAAAGGGTTATTGCTTAACCTAAAGACATACAATTAATATAAAAAACACTAAAATTCTGCCCCCACACTTGTCAGCCTTAGTGTGCGACACATCCACATTCTGTGAGACCAGCCACTGCAGCCTGCCATCTCTCTCCCAGTTATACTGAGCTATATATGATGCATTTGTCATATGGGAAGAAAACTGTGGCCACCCACCAAGGTTAAGAGCCCAGTATCCCATTTGTACCCATGGGATAATATCAAATACAAATACATAAAGTAGTGGGAATGGGAACTGAGCAGGGAGCTGGAGGAGCAGCTCACTCAGGTCAGAAGTAAGGGAGGCAAATTCACATCTTTTCTGCTGTTACCTTTTTTTTCTCTCTCTACAGTATACAACTGATGGAGTGTGATGTCTTGGCCCTCAACAAAATTCTTAATGTTGTCTGCTGTCTATCAAGTCTGCCTCAGTCACAGAGCTCCCAGTCAGATGTCTAATATATTTATTTGTTTAATTATTTATGTTTTTTATTTTTATTTTTTTTAAGTTGTCCACTCTATCTTATCACAGTCCCAAAAAATATATATATAACTAAAAACAAAATCAACAACTTATTTTCCCAGACTTCCCCATCACAGAGACATTAAAAGTAAAATCAGCAAGCAATTTGGACCCCAGCTGCCTATGTCTTGCCAGTCAGTCACTCCAAATTTTGGGGTATTTTGGGTCAACCGTCTTCCTCTTTTCTTCTCCTCATTGTACCCCCAGACTCCCCTACTACAGAAAACAAATGTTCTACCTAAATGACTCCCTAAAACTAAGCTTCAATTCCCCTTTATTTGCCTATCTTCTCTAGCTCAAAAACATGCTGCTCTCTCCTCTCACAAACACAGAATGGCTGCCTTACACCTTTTACATAGCTGTAGAAAATGTTTGTGTGGTGGAGAAACATTTTCTACCCATTGAGTTCAATACAATGAGTTAGGCAAAAAAAAAGCAGGAAAAAGTGGGAAAAACTGCACTTTTCGCTGGAAATTTTTCGCCAGCGCAAAGTGCTGATTTCAGTTTGAGGCGATAATTTTCACCCATTCCTAGTAGATGTGCAATTGTTGCACACTAGAACAGGCCAAATATTCCTATACTTGGTACAAATACACAGAAATCTCAGGAAAATTAGAAGTTTGAGAAAATGACTGCAGTGGTTCATGAGAATATCAAGAACGTTAATAAACCTTGAGGTCCATGGGTATATAGCTTCTTGACTAGATACAGATAGTGGAAACTAAAACTGAATTACACAGCTGACAATTCTTTGGACTGGGTCCCCTTGCTTTGGTAGTATTGCTTTTGGATGGGTCTGCGATCAGATCTGGAGTACAGTCCCATACCCACAGAATTACATTCAGTTGAGATTCCAGCTCCTGCATTGACAAAGAGCTTCTGGGAGCGGGATAGAAAGTCCTGGAGTTGCTCCACATGTTGATACTGGTACATACTGTGATAACACCAGATGAGAACTGTCTGCGCAGTATAAAGTTCTGCTTACCCTTGAGTACTAGGGAAGTCTCCAGGGCATTGCTTTATAATGCACAGAGATCTCTCTAGCATAACATTACTTGGAAGAGGGTATGGAGACAGTGGTGGCAGGATTTAATTTTTTTTAACATTTTTTGGATAACTTGGTTCAAGCAATAACCCTTTGAGTGCCAGAGGGTTCCACAACTCAACATCAGATTTGCTAATGGAGGGTACTCAGAGCTGACTTGTGCTATTTTCTTGGTGACACTTAAGAGAGCCACATCAGAATGTCACCCTTTTGATCTAGGCGACATTATGATCTTGGCATTTTGATGGTCGCCAAATAGAGAACGAAATTTCAATAGGATACCCTCATAATGCATCCCATAGAAACAGGTTGTCACAGGTCCCTGCAGTGTATTAACGGTTCATGAAGGCACACAGTAACATATATCACTAGTCTACCGTAAAGTCAGTATATTCATATTATGCACTCTCTCAAAATAGATAATAGTCCCCCATTATGCAGTGGCTCACATATCATCCCTCTCCATATGGCATCACAGGCAAAAGTTAGGATTTATAGTAATCACATCCATCAGGATCTATGAAAGCAAGTCTGACCATAGTTGTTTGTATGGATGGGCAGAAGGTTTTTTGTACATTTCTCCTTCTCTTGCTTTTTTCGCCATGATTCCCACTGCACTGGTAGCCATATAACCACACATACTAACCTCCAGCCTTGTCCAGTGGCAGCCATAGAACAACATTTACCAACCCCCAGCCTTATCCACCTGCAATAATAGCCATATAACCATAAATATTGACCCCCAGCCTTGTCCCACCTCACTAGTAGCCATATAACAATACATTTAGACCACTAACTTTGTCACAGAGCACTGGTAACCAAGTAAACAAACATACTAACCCCCAATCTTGTCCCACTGTACTTGTAGTCATATAACCACATATATTGACCCCCGGCCTTTTCTCACAGCACTGGTATGAATAAAACCATGCTTACTGACCCCCAGCCTTGTCCCAAGATAGTGTGAAACATGATGGGCAATGGAAAGTCATCCAGCTGATTCCAGACTGGCATGGAATGATGGCAGTTGTACTATGGAAGCAGCTGGAGTGCCTCCCATTGGTCGCCATCCCAGACCTGTGCCATTGTAGCCAAATAACCATACAAACTGACCCCCAGCCTTGTCCCACTAAACATGTAGCAAGAGAAAGGCATATACTGACCTCGAAGGAGACCTCCAAGGGCACATACCCATTGCACAGGTTGTCACAGAGCCACACACACACACACTGAAATTCTTGGGCATAGGTGTAAAATGGCAAAGTTCTTGAGAAAAATGTATTGTGTTTAGAAAAAAGGCTGACATTTTATGCATATTCAGTGTGCAGAAAAGTTTACAGAAAAAGCAGGAAATTTCACATAAGAAAAAAATGTAACTTTACGCCAATTTCCATTTGGTTGGTTGCATGTCCCAGTTAACTTCTCACAGAAGACCACCACCTAGCAATGCAAGACATGCCAGTCCAATATTATGAAGTTTCCATCCATACTAGATTCCACGAAAGAAGAAATATGAGAGTTGTAGATCATTACTAAGTACTATTGGATACACTGTGTTAATCTGGTAAATCAACTCTGCCTCCTGTTGCAACAGCTATCGCTGCCTACTTCCTCTTTTGGGTGAATGCACAGACTGTATTGGCATAAATTTAAATTTGACAAGGCTAATTGTCTTGAAACAGGCAGTTTAGCTCTCTCAAGAGTCTCTTCTAAACATTTGCTGAGTTATCGTTGTTAATTCTCTTGTTGTGCATTTCTATAGTTTGTCCTATGGAACAAAGTAGACATAGACATCTAATTCAGCACATTGAAAGCCTTATTTTACAGTTCATATAGTCTCTGTTTTTTTAACTGTCGGTCAGGGTGTGGTGAATATATGTATTCCCTATTAGGAGATTTGGACAAATGGTGCAATCATTACATATATACACCCCCACAGGACATGCCAACCAATTGCTGCCTTTGTCATATTTTTTGACAGAGTCAGCAAGAACCAAAAGATTAGGGATTGAAGAAAGTTTTCACCTCAAAAGAGAAACAGGACAAAAATGGCACTTTACATCCATCAGTAAATGTTTTGAGAAAAGTGTCAATTTTTATTTTTTTTTGCCTAGCTCATTGCACTGAAATCAATTGGAAGACTGACTTTCTCCCCAACACATTAGTTTAGGGAGCTTATAGACAGGAAATCTATTCTCTGTGTTAAGGGAGTCTGGGGAGCTCTGGGGTACATGAAAAGAAAAAGGAGGTTGACCTCAAATACTCCAAAATTTGATGTGACTGAATGGAAGACATAGGCAGTCATTATCCAAGTCTCTACCTGATACAAATGTTATCTAGGGGAGTATTGGGGTATGAGAAGAGAGCAAAAATCGCTCAAAAAATTGACTGCAAGTTTAATAAAAGCAATGAATTTTATTGTAGCAGTATAGTATAAAAATGTAGATACCTGAACAACATCCTGAAGCTTTATAGGAGTGGAGGAGAGACTTTTAGGGTATTCATACTTTAACCAGAAAGTGTGTTGTATTGTTCCCTCACAGATCAACGCATTTTGCTTTTGACACAATTACTCATGACAGGTTTAGGAGCATATGGAACAGCTCCTATATTTCTTTCTTAAGTACTGCATATTTTGCTGATCCAGAAGCTTCACATCATTGCATATATTTGTGGCTGCTAGTACCCTTAGAAGTAAGAGTTTCTGAATTGTTTCTTTTGATATATGCAAAGGAGGTTCACTCAAATATCCCTAAAATAGAGTAACCAGCAACAACATGTTATCAACATCTACAACCTTAGCTATATGAGTGCCTCTACTGCTCTTAGAATTGCAGCACACTCAGAAACCCTGCTGTCTTTGAAGTCCACAGTATGGAGATACTTCACTTGCTATCCAAAAAGTAAGCATGTTGCTATCTGTTGTCAGTTTAAGAAGCATGTGAGCAGGGGGGCTCACACCTAGGGCTCACATCTAAGCACCTCCACAATGAGCACAAACACAGGTCTGACTGGAAGACACACCATGATCAGGTCAGAGGTGCCATAACTAGCAGCTGCAGAAGTTATCCTACATTTTTCCGGGGCTCTGTATGTAATAGGAGTGTTGCTGATGTGCCAGAGAATGTGCCAAGATTTTCTGCTCCTGCTGCAGATGAGTATGACCCTGATCTTGGTTCTGGAGATGACAAGAGTCATTTAGTGCCTACACACCGCCACCACCACCACCTCCCCCACAAGTCATGTACTTAAAGCAATAAAGTTACACAGTTCTTCCACTATGTACTGCAGTGTCATACCATACTTACTGTCAAAACCTGCACAAAAATAATGCAAAAGTATACCTGTGGAACTGTAAACTTGACAAAATGTTTGTGGTTTACATGCAGCATTTTCTTATCTTAAAAACAGATGCTTTAACCCCTTAAGGACCAGCGGTCCCGGGGCGTGCCGTCCCTTAAGGACTACATAGGAAACTTTGACGTGCCGTCCCACGTGACTGATCACGTGGGGCGGCACGTCAAACGGGGCACTGGAAGAGATCGCTCCAGTCTTGGAGCGATCAACTTCAGTGCCCGGTATTACTCACCACGCTCCTACAGGAGCACGGTGAGTAAAAGTACGTGATGTGCCAGGACCGTAACTGGTCCTTAAGTGCCGGACCAGCGTGGCAGTCCTGCCACGTCAATGGTCCTTAAGGGGTTAAAGAACTATGTCATGTGTTGTTCCCTATTGGAATATCCCAAGCCACAGTTATTTTCAAGGATGGCTGTGCCAGTGTTACTTAAGAAGGAAGTTAGTGTTGTAGACACAGGACAAATGTACCCAGACTGCTAACATTTTTTTCAAGGAAGCTGTGATCCAAGATCTTTCCTGATCTGGCTGTTATCTCTGTGTTAGGGGAGTCTGGGGAAGTGATAAGAGAGCAAACAAAAACAAAGTTGTGTTTGACTGAGAAGACAAAATCAGCTGTGATCCAAGTTTGTTCCTGCTGATTGTTCTCTGTGTAAAAAAATAAAAATAAAAATAGTTTGACTGATAGGTGACAGGGAGGAACCCTGATGCAGGCAATAATTGAAGTAGACAGATACTAGAAGAGAGAACATTTTGTAAAGTGTGAGGCATCACATAAATCAGTTCTGTTGTATACTTTATTGTTTAATAATGTCCAGAAAATGTACTAGTGGCAGGGTAGAGGAAATGAGTAGTAGCAATGCCTGGATGTGGTAATAAAGTGGTAGTCAAAAAACTGACTGCAGCCATAGCTGCTGCAATGTTAGTTATCAATTATGACAAGCTTTTTTTCCTGAAGAGGCTGTTTGTCAAAGTCACATAAAAAGTTCCACCACAACTAGTAATATTAATAAACCATCTAAGAAAACTGAGGTCAATGAGTCATATTCTAGTGTAAATGGCATTATGGAGGAAGATGTAGCAGTTCAACCAACTACTGTGCCTGACAGAGGAAGTAAAAACACCAGTCCTCAAAGTAATGGAAATATGCTGAAAATTCCTCTAAGGGTAAAAGTGAAAAGAAAATGCTGATAGGTAAAAGGTGGTACCGTGTTGGCAACAGAAAAAACAGGAAATTGGTAGAGTAAAAATGACACCTTTATTGGCTATTTGAAGTCTCAGAGCATCTGTGGTTATACCTTAAAGGAGCAGTAATCTTTTTTTTATGAAAAATATATATTGTAGGGATTTCGCTATTGAGTAAAATAAGGGTACTCCCACTGCTGAGAGATATATATTTCCAGAGTTATTACGGTTTAAACGCATGTTTTTTTACATTAGCAGTGCCCTCTAGTGGTCAAATTCTAATTAGTTTTCCTGTTAGATTCTAAGGGAGTGGAAAGTCAGAAAAGTCAGAGGCATACAGTTCTCCATAGAATGTGATAGAAACTGCCTGTCACTTCCTGTCAGTTAGAACTATCAGGAAGTAAACACAGTAAATTAACTTCCTGATTATTTTAACTGCTATAAATTTTGAATAAAACACCTGACAGCGATGGTAGTGACCTTGTTTTACTCAGCAGGAAAAGCTCTATAAAATATGTGTTTTCATAAATAAACATTTACTGCTCCTTTAAGCCTGGGTATAACCAACAGAGGTTTTTGTATCTTGGATGGAAACTGTCATTTCTGTGATAATTAGGCTTGTCTGTTGGTTAGCTGTGCAGAGATGTCAAGATGGAGTTGTTACTAATACTCAGTGTGGTATTCAGAAACTTAATTTGTATGACTGAATGGCTGAGTTTGACATTAATGGTGGGATGGAAAGCATTGTAATTTTTATGAAATTACAAAGCCTCATCTTCTCTGGCAGTTCCAATGAGTAAGATACCATCTTTTAGCAGAGGTAAACAGAGACTTTATTTGTCATGTGGACAAGAATGTCTCCTCCAATTTTGCCATGAATAAATTGGTGTATTTTGGTGTCATTTGCATACTCATTTTAGTTTCCCTCTTATGTATGTAAAGTTCTTGCCAAAATGTGAAATAATTATGTATTAGTATAACGTGTTTTAGCTGGGTTACATGTTCTGTGGGTTAGCTCTCTTGTTCTAGGAATGCTTTGCAGGCTGCAAAGCCGCCTTCATGTGGAATATTGGTGTAGATTAATTCCAATTTACACACATATACCTACACTGCACTGCACTGCAAGTGAATGTACAGATGACACATACACCAAGTTAAACTGCAGGGCAGGTGATTATACACAGGGCACAGACACCAACACTTCATTATACTGTCAGCGACTGAACAGAGGGCACATATACTGCATTATACTACAGTGTGATTGTACAGAGGGGACATATGCCAGTAAACAATGCCACATTACAGTGCATTTTGATTGTACAGACAAAACACACCAAACTACACTGCAGGAAGATTGTATAGTGGATACATATACACCACATACAGTAACAGGTGATCTTATAGAGGATACACTATATTATTATTGTTGAATGTATGTCAGAATTGTGAGGCTCAGCTTTGAAGGCAACATATACATGCATGCTGCACTTGAGGTTGTTTGGGGAGCTACTGCTGCTGCTGCTGCCATACCGCCTCCACCCACCAATAATGGCCTGTGGCTTGCTGTCTCTGTTACTGCACCGCTGCTCACACACTCTCCCACTGGCCACCAGCTACATACAGCCAAATCTAAGGGTTACTGTGTTTTTTATAATGCAGCAGCACAAGCTACACAGTAGTATGGGCTGTATTTCATTATATGGCGTAACTTCATGATCTCACATCACAGGAGGTCCCATCCGCCAGCAGTGAGCAATGAGCCAATGATGAGAAGAGAGCAGTACAGCTACACAGGCACAGCAGTGGGTCACATGGCATGGCCCAGGCAGTGCTTGTACCAAACTGGGAAGTAGATTAAAAACAGGTACTAGTACTTTTGCAATTGCTACTAACCGCCCTCACAGGTTCACGGCAAGCAAGCTACGAGCACTATTATTATTTATATCCTGGATGGGGCCATCTCTTTATAAAGTGGGCGGACCAGTGGCCATGACAGGGCCATTGCCAGGTTCATTAGGCAAGTGCCTAGTCAGATATTGATAAATCTGGCCCTGACCCAGACTCAAAGCCCTGGGAATGGTTAGGTGTACTTCTGCAGCTGCAAGTTGTGGCACCGCTGACCTGTTCATGGTGTGTCTCCCAGTCAGACCTGTAGTTGTGCTTCAAGTGGCATCTCATTCAGGAGGTGCTTAGGTGTGAGCCTGCTTTCCTTCTGTTCACATGCTTCTTACACAGACAATAGTTATCAAGATGCTTAGGTTTTGGATCATGAGTGAAGTATCTCCATACTGTGAGCAACATAGCCTGTGGGGTTCCTGAGAGGCTACCACTACTACCTGAGCTAAATGTTGCTAAAAGTGTACTACTACTAAGTGTTACAGATGCTGCCCTTCATGAAGGCTAACACTGTGGATGCTGATAACCTATGTTGTTGCTGGTTTCTCAACACTATTAGTATGTGTGGCTGAGTGGGACTTGGATTTGGAAGGGGTGATGGTGCTGATGATGATTGACAGGATGACTGTATTTTTTGTTTTCTCAAGCAGTTTATAGACAGGCACATTGCTCCTTTTCAGTGGTGGAAGACTGAGCCTTTGCCTTTCAGCTAACTTGGTCATGTCATGAATCTCTCTAAATTTCAAGTTCATCTGTATCTGAAGAAGAGGAGACAGCTGTAGGGATATATTCTGAATCTACATCATCATCATCAATCATCAGGCCATCATCAGCACTGCCCAACACTTCTTGCCAACTACTTTTATATTCATTTTGGGTTTTAGAGGTGTCAAACAATTTCTTTTTACATTTCCCCTTTGAGTGATATTCACAACATACGCTACTACTTTTTAGGACAGGTGTTTTTGGGCTTGTTTGTCTCACTGTCCAATGTAGCAGCTGGAAAAGCTGCTATACCTTCTTGTACTATTGTAACGGTTTTTCAAGACACTTAGACCAGCAGGTTAGAATAAAACACAGTTTTTTTTTAAATAAATAAGAAAGATCTCCCTCTATAGGCAAAACAGAATAATAGCGAGATATATGCTTACAGATGTAGGCCCAGTATACGGATGGAAGAACTATACATATACTGTCACAGGACAGGCACAGAATAGTAAGGGTACTCAATGGTTAAGTACAAGTAATCAATCAGTCTCTGTTGTGGTGTTTGGCACACCCAAGGTGGTAATGAGGCAGCAACACCTTAAGTCCATAAGGCATAGATAGCTGCTTAGGTAGAACAGGAACTAAGGCCGGAATACTGCCGAGTAGTTTGAGCCAATAGCCCCCACGGGCGTAGTAACGGAGATAGATTACACTGCAAGAGCTCGAGCCAATAGCCCATACGGGCGTAGTAACGGAGACAACCACATTGCAAGAGCTTGAGCCAGTAGCCCCCACGGGCGTAGTAACGGAGAAAACTGTACTGCAATAGCTTGAGCCAATAGCCCCCACGGGCGTAGCACCGGAGACAAACTGTATTGCAAGAGCTTAAGCCAATAGCCCCCATGGGCGTAGTAACGGAGACTAACTGTACTGCAAGAGCTTGAGCCAATAGCCCCCACAGGCGTAATAACAGAGACAAACTGCACTGCAAGAGCTTGAGCCAATAGCCCCACCGGGCGTGTAACGGAGAGTTAACACTGAACGAGCTAGAGCCAATAGCTCCTCCCGCGGGCGCGGTAACGGAGACCGACTACACTGCAAGATGACAAGATGAGCCACCGCCTAAACAAGGCTCTAAACGAGGCTGGCTCAGCAGATGTAGTGGTGGATCAGCAACGGCTCTGCAAGTGTTAAAGGAGGCTCAGATAATGGAGACTACAGCTCTGCACGTGTTAATGGAAGCTCAAGGAAAGGACACACAGCTCTGCAAGTACAACCGGAGGCTCAACAACGTAGGCACCACTCTGCAAGTGCTAAGGGAGACTCAGCAAATGGAAGCACAGCTCTGCAAGTGTTAATGGAGACTCAGCAAATGGAGACATGGCTCTGCAAGTGTTAATAGAGGCAATCACTATCAGCCCTGCCACAAGCACAGCGTAAGTCAGAATGTCGCCACGGCGACACCAAGCAGCAGGAAGCTGGAACGATGGCAGTGTCAGTAGCAAGCCAATTCAGGTCACGGAGCAGGAAGTCAGCCAGGCTGGGTCAGATCATGGAGCAGGGTTCTCAGACAAGCCGGATCAAGTCACAAGTAGGAACGTCAGCCGGGCCGGGTCAGATCATGGAGCAGGATTCTCAGACAAGCCAGATCAGGTCACAAGCAGGAACGTCAGCCAAGCCAGGTCAGATCATGGAGCAGGAACTCAGGAGCATAGTCAAGACAGGCCAAATCGGTACACAGGAATCAGGAACACTGGAACACAACAACAACAGCAGTGGCTCAGGAACACCACGAAAGGGCACTTGACAGGTGCCAAAGGCCAGGCATAAAAAGGTCACAATGCGCGGGCCAAACAGGCTCAGCCAATAGCAGCGCACCACAAGCGAGAGTGACAGAAAAAGATCACGGACACCGTGATAACTATGCCATCAACATTGGAATGAGACTCGTTGTCATCTTCAACACTTTAGATGGTTCATTAATAGTATTGGTGCTGGTGGTAGTTGAACTTTTGGTGGGACACACTATATCTTCCTTGGCAGGAGAGAGATCATCATCAAGTATTGCACACTTGCTAGAGCAACCATGACTTCAGTCAGTTTTTGGACTACCACTTTACTCACACATCCCTGCACTGCTCCTTATTCTTTCACACTCTCCTAGCCCTTTCGTGTTTGCTGGACATTACTCAACTACACTGTGTGGTTTTACTGTAAAGTACACAATAGAACTGATTGTATGTGATGTCTTGCCTTGGACCTCTACAAAATACTCTTGTCTAGTATCAGTTTGCCTCACTCACAACTCACATCAGGGTCCCTGCCTCTGTCACCTATCAATTTTTTATTTTATTTTATTTATTTTCATTAACCGCCCCCATCTCTATCACTGTCAACAAAAAAACACAGTCCCTGTCCAACTTCTTCTTTCCCCAGACCCCGAAGGACAGTATATAACATTCAGATTTTTGGGATATTTGTGGTAATTTTCCTTTGCTCCTTTCTCATTCCCCTAAACTCCCACAGCACAGAGATAATAGCAAGTTAAGGAAGGAACTTGGATCACAGCTGCCTGTGTTTACTTATTTACACAAAATTTGGGGGTACATTGGTAAACCTTTTTTGGCCCGTCCTCACATCCCCAGAATCCTGTAGGACAGAAACAACAGCCAGATGAACACAGCTGCCGGTGTCTTCTCAGTCATACAGAATTTTAGGGTATTTTGGGTCAAACTCCTTTCTCCATTACTGCCCCCCAGAGTGCCCCAGACTCCCCTAATATAGAGAACAAATTTCATGCCTTCAGACTCCCTAAACTAAGCTTCAACTCCACTTTATTAGTCTGTCTTCTCTAGCTCAAAAATGTGCTGCTTTCTTTTGCTCTCACAAACACAGAATGGAGTACTGTGAGAACCTCATAGCATTTTATATGCCTGTGGAAAAACAATTATTTCCATACAGAAAGAAGCTCTATATGTTAGAATGATTTGTAAATGTATTTCCTATCTCTCTTTCTCTTTTGAAGACACACAAACCTCTTCTTAAACAAACACCATGCATGGATTATGAAAAATAGTTGTTTGTCTTCTAGACTATGAAACTTTGGCAGGTGTTTAGGACATTTAAAACACATGGCAAAATAAATGAAACCATGGAACAAGAGAATCAAAATAAACAACTAATAGTGAAATCTCTTAACCAAGAATTTTATTAGGAAAAGAAAGAGTTACAATCAAGTATACTACACTTGTTAATGTTTGACAGGAGAAATATAAAGGCATATTCTCTATTCAAATATCATAAAAACTGCATTGAGTCTGTCTCTCTAACAAGATCATCAAAGGTGTTGTCTGTCTTCCAAGGAGGACACATACCTGTCAACCAACACTCACTAGTAGTTGCTCCTTTAGGACTTACAATCCAACTCTATCAACACAGTGGTCAAAGCAGGTTAAGTAGCCCCTAGCACAAATGTCACTTGGTGTGCAATAAGCTCAGGAAATACAATTTCTCTGTGACTTCATTAAACTAAAAATAGCAACAGTTCAACTTCAAGATTTGTTCAGTAGAAATGAATTGACACTGACACAAGGTCCAGATGGGGAAGCATGTTTAAATGTTTACTTAATGAATTAAATATAAATATACATACATGCACTCATTAAAGCAATATTTTTCCAATCATTAGAAGGGATACATTAGATCCCTTACTCATAATCCTTAATCTAGGACATTAGCTTGTAATTGTCAAATATAAATTAAGGCAATGTAGCCTTAAGAAGTAGAAAATGTGCACATATTAGGGGACAGTAACTAGTGTAGATATATGATAGATAGATAGATAGATAGATAGATAGATAGATAGATAGATAGATAGATAGAAAACTGAAAAAATGAAAATCTATACTGTTCTTCTGCAATTCTTCTAATTCAACATAATTCAGCTCCTCCCACAGTGCTCATCATCCATCGTCTATTACAAATAATACAATTTTTCAAATCTCCATTGTGAATTACTGGAAGATGATGGCATTATAAACTGGCAAAACAAAACCTGTATTCCTTATACTCCTCAATTGTTTCTAAAATTAGCTAGTTTTTTGCTGCAAAGAATAGTAACATATTGATTGCACATAGCATTAAAAGCTGAAGGGGTGGGCCTTATAAATCCATATTTATTTTTTATTTTCAGTTAGTTAGCACTGCTATTAGTGCTACAATAGCAGCAAATCATTAGCTTAGAATTTGCATGAGGTAGTAGTGGTAGAGTATAATCTGAATTACAGTCTTTTTTTATAACAATTCTCATCAACTTTAGACAGTACAGAAACTAAATGATTTAAAGACAACAGTCCACTTCTGTGAAAGCGACTTGGTGAAAGATCTATAATATAAACAATAAACAATTGACCTTAAATGGCATAATACTAAACTGTGAATGATGAAAGATTCTGAAGTAGTGAAGAAAAAATTTTACAAACAGTCCTCCAATCCCAAATCCCAATTATTGCCAAACGTATGATGATGATCACTGGGGATGAGGACAGTCCATTGATGTTCATGACATTTTCAGTGTTTCACGGTAGCATACAGCTCGTGTTTATACAAAAGGATTCTGATAATAAAGAAATTGTGTCTAATGATGGTGATGATGATGAGAGCAGTGAGAAGTTAAATGTTACACTATACTCTTCACTAGGGGTGGGTGAAAAGTGAAAAAAAATTTCCGCATGACTTTTCATGAAATATGGATGAATTTTCTCTTTTTTTGCAAACATTTTCTCCTTTTCTCCAATGCAAAATGTTCCTCCTTTTTGCCTATTCCAACTGATTTTTCTCCTATTCTAACACATTTTCCTCTGATACAACACATCTTTCTCCTATTCCAACACATTTTTGCCTATGTTTCCTATGATGCAACATTTCCCAGCACAATATTACTTTTTCTATGGCCTATAGTGGAGAAATAAGTCACTGAAACTCAGATGTGAGTCCTATAGCAACATATACCTTGAAAAAATGTGTTAGCATGCAGAGTACATTTGTCCTTTGCCCACAACACTAACTTCCTGCTTAAATGACACTGGCACATATTCATGATGATGTCAAATGTGATTGGTGGAACCTTGACAGACTGCAGCCACCCTGGGAGGAGAGGGATCATCATCATTTATTGCACACAATGCAGTAACCATTGCTGCAGTCAGTTTTTGAATGACCACTTTACTCCCACGTCCCTGTGCTGCTCCATATTTCCCCCTCCCTCTGATCTTGTGCATTTGCTGGACATTACTCAACTGCTGCATGCGTTTTTACTCTATACAGTACACAACTGATGGATGGTGATGTCTTGCCTTAGCCCTCAACAAAATTCTCAATGTTGTCTGCTGTCTATCAAGTCTGCTCACATTAGGTTCCCAGTCAGCTGTCTGTCACCTAATATATTTATTTGCTTAATTATGTATGTATTCATTTTTTAATTTTTTTTTTTGTATTTTATTTTTTTAAGTTGTCCACCCTATCTTATCACAGTCATTCAAAAAAAAAATTAAAACTAAAAAACAAAATCAACAATGTCTTTCACCAGACTTGCCCAGTACAGAAACATAAAAGTAAAATTAGCAAGCAAACTGGACCCCAGCTGCCTGTGTCTTGCCAGTCAGTCATGCTGAATTTTAGGGAATTTGGGGTCAACCCCCTTACTCCCTACTTCTCCCCCACAATGCCCCCAGACTCCCCTAATACAGAGAACAAATGTCCTACTTAAAAGACTCCCTGAACTAAGCTTCAATTCCCCTTTATTTCCCTACAGTATCTTCTCTAGCTCCAAAAATGTATTGCTCTCTCCTCTCACGAACACAGAATGGCATGCTGTGAAAGCCTGACAGCCTTTTATATGGCTGTAGAAAAGTAATGAAAACCTTCCTGTGGTGGGGAAAAAATTTCTTCCCATTGATTTCATGCAATGAACCAAGCGAGAAAAGCAGTAAAATGTTACTTTTCCCAGGAAATTATTCACTAAGCAGGAAGTACCATTTTTTTTGCTATTTTTTGGTTTGAAGTAAAAGTTTTCACCCATCCCTACTCTTCACTACCGCCACTACCCCACAGCAGAAATTTACTGATGCTATAATAACAGATGACAATAGTGTGTGTCAGTCAAGTTGAAAATATACCCTCTAATTGAAAAATAGTGCAATTGTAATTTTATAGAATTACATATATTACTTGTAGAATGTTGGATCTGAAAAGATTTGATCCACACTGAGTACTATTGCCCAAGAATAGTGTGACTAAGAAAGTTAAAAACTCAAAAATCTAAGAAAAGCAGCTCTAAACTTCTATCAAACATGAAAAATATTACCATGTTTTCTAATGATAGATGATATTAGAACAATGATTATATTTGCAATTCAAATAATACAACATAATAAAAACAATTTTATACTCACAATCAAATGAGAAACACACAACCAAAATAAATGCTTGTTACTATCTCAAAAACAGAGTATAAATCATAGAGGGAACAAGGATTCAAGCAATACATGTGGGGGAAAAAACATAGTGTAATCTGTTTCATACAGTAATAAATTAATAGACAATCGGCAGAATGTAACATTATCTTACTACAAGACTATAATATAAAAACTTACATTGTCCCAATAAATGTTCAAGTTGAAAGCTTGATGGTGAGGTCTCAAGGATTCATAAAAATGAATGTTTACAAAAACTTGAAGATAACTCACACTGCCATCACTCAGCTATACATATCTTGTTGATAAGCTGATAATAATAATCTGATCGTAACGCATCAAAGGAGATCAGGAAGTAGCAAACCTCTGATACCCACAGTTTAAGTGAACCCGAGGAGTGTGAAACTAGCCTGGGCTTTGAAAGCTACTAAGGGTAATTAAATAACAACTTTACTTGGTCCCAGTTAATATTGATTTTTGTTCAGTTTGTAGTCTACCAGTTTTGGTATAGAGTGATGAAAGGCCTGTAATACATATAATTTGAACAGATGAGTCGAATAAACTTCAAACAGGATTTATTTATTTAGGAATGCAAAAATTACCAGTAATTAAACTATAATACAGTACTGCATGAAAAAAATATATTGGTAATTTAAAACAATATTATCTGTTTTGTTGTCATCTTTACTGTGAAAAAAAAAATCAAATGATATGAGAAGTAATTTCTAGTTAATCACCGGTCTGAAATATAATTTTTCTGTTATTAAAATTCTAATTAAAATCAGTCTTTCAAAAGTCCTCCATTACTTAATTTTTTTACTTATTCTGTCAATTGTTTACATTACACTAGCTTCCCAATTACGCATGGGCAAAATAGGTGAAAACTGGCACTTCCAGCCTACTGAAAAATGTTCAGCGAAAAGTGCAGTTTTTCTGCTTTTTTAGCCTAGCTTGTTGCATTGAAATCAATGGAAAACTGAATTTACACACAACACATAGCAACCTTCATATTTTTCAACAGACATAATATAAAAAGGGTCTAAGGGTGCCTGTGTTGGTGGAGTCTGGGGAAAGAATCAGTTGAGCGGGGAATTTTTTTTGGTGGGGTTGTTCACTAGGATTGGGGAGCCAGGTAATAATAAAACAAAATAATAAAACTAAAAAAATAAAATAAAAAACATGACTCCCCAAACGTAAGCTGTGACTGGGAAAGACTGATACTTGATGGTATACAGTTTTTGGGAGAGGATTATTTGTAGAATCTATACTTGTTAGGGGCCCAAGCCCTAAAATTGATTTGTAGGATTTAGGCTTGTTTGGCACAACCCCTAAGGAAACACTGATTTGTAGGACTTAGGCTTGTTTGACACAAGACCTGAGGAAACATTGATTTGAAGGACTTAAACATGTTGTTAGAGGCCAAGCCGGCCCTGATGAACAATTGATTTGGAGGACGTAGACTTGTTCGGCACAAGCCCTGAGATAACATTTATTTGTAGGATTTACACTTGTTTGGCACAAGCCCTGTAGAAACATTGATTTGTAGGACATAGACTTGTTGGGCACAAGCCTTGAGGAAACATTGATTTGTAGGAATTACACTTGTTTAGCAAAAACCCTGTGGAAACATTGAGTTGTAGGACTTACACTTGTTTGGGACAAGCCACGAGGAAACATTGATCTGTGGAAATATGGGTTGTTAGAAGAACACATCCTGATGAATCAGTGATTTTTTTGACTCAGGCCTGTTGGAGGTACAAGCCCTGAGGAATCAGTGATGATTTTTTTGACTCAGGCTTGTTAGAGGCACAAGCCCCGAAGAATCAGTGATTTGTTGGACTCAGATATGTAAGAGGCACAAGTCCTGAGGAATCAGTGATTTGTTGGACTATAGGCATCTGTGGTATATTTAAAGAAAAAGTCCTGATAAACAAAATATGCCCTAATGACCTAATGCCAACAGGTCATTTTATGGTGGCCACTGGTCATTGTCAAATGCCACTGTGTCATTGCTGCAATTTCGACTGCTGTTCTTGCTCCTGCTTCTGCTGAGTTGTTTAAGTAGCAGGATGATTAAGCAGCTCCAAGGGAATGGGATCAACAACAGCACTGATATGGGTGATGATGATTATGGGTGGGCGAAAGTTCCCGTCATGTTCCCACTAAAAAATCTGCAAAAACCACGTTGTTGTCCCCTTTATTTCCGGGAAAATATGCTTTAAATAAAGCGATTAAAATCTTCACCATTTTCATCTATTGCCAAAAAGTTTTCACTATTTTTGCAATAGCTACAAAGTTTTCACCCCTTTCATTACTTCTTTTCATCTCTTCTCTATAAAAATGTGATGTTTTCCATGGAAATGAAACACAATAAATGCAGCTATAGAGAGAAAGAGAGGATTCTAGGCTGTTGTGCTCTGAGTTATTTTGCAAAATTTAGGCAGGAGAGACTCATCGTGACTGCTATCACTATGAGAACATGGAATATATCTTAAAGGAGGAACTGGATGGATCATTATACGACCAGTGAGTCTGAGGAGGAGGAAGTGACCACTAACAACATGAAAGGACCTGGATTCCCTGATTCCCCAGACCCAATGTTGGCCAGTCCCTCTACATCACCCCCTAGGTTTCTTGGGTAAATTTGTATCAAGTGCAGAAGAAGAGGGTAGTAGAGTGAGCAGGACAGGTCACCTGCCTATGCATGTTGCCATTGCTGCTCCTGCTGCCAGTGCTTCACCTGCTAGGGGGAAGGAGGAGATGATACAAAGTGTGACAGCAGGGGACTCAAAGTCACATTTGCCATCCCCAAGCAGTTCTGCCACTACTACTAGTACTAATAATGTCCAGCAGCTACATACTCAGAGTTTCAGGAGTGAGGGAAGTAGTGATCGTACTGCTAATGAGGTGGAAGACTAAGGGACTTAATTAATGTGATTGGTGTTAGTAGTAGTAATAGTGATGGTGAAGCAGCTGGTGGGACTATCATTACCAAAATAGATCCTCAAAGTGATGCTGAGGTCAAGAGAGCCAACAACATTCCCCTGACCCTGGGAGTCCCCTTACACCCACAGCATTGTCCAGGTGTAACATGATGCTGTAAAAAGGCATAATTGTTGAATAGCATCAATAATACCACCACGACCATGAGCACAGATTGGCTGCCTGTGCCTGCTGCTAGTGCTGACAGTCTGCCTTCTTCAGGTCAACAAGAGATGGAA
This sequence comes from Rhinophrynus dorsalis, assembly GCA_037306005.1. Classification (NCBI taxonomy): domain Eukaryota; kingdom Metazoa; phylum Chordata; class Amphibia; order Anura; family Rhinophrynidae; genus Rhinophrynus; species Rhinophrynus dorsalis. The sequence goes on along the minus strand of CM074720.1, from coordinate 303,613,400 downwards.
AGTGTGGCAGTAGGAGTCCCTCCACATTTCCCACCAACTCCTGCAACCTGTTAGATGTCTGTAATAGAGAAGCAACAGCAGCAGCAAGGAGGGACTGGTTGTGATAGTGATGATTATTGTGGAGACCCTGTGGTGGAAGAGACATTAATGGCCTTTTTAGCCCAAACCGAGAAGGAATGGGAGACAGGGATAGGGATGGGCATCACAACCACCAGCTGTGAGCTTTTGTAATTTACAGAGTTTGTTACTGCTGCTGAGTTGCAAGGGCAGCAGGATGCTGAGGAGCAGTCTAGTGTGCCACAGACCACCGTGGACACAGAGGGAATGGGGTTAACAAGTGATGCGGGACTAGGACAGGTTCCACTTGAGAGCAGCAATTCTCCTGGTCCTGGATGTAGTGCTCATTCTGAGACAGTAGCAGCAACAGCATCCTCTGCCCCGGCCAATGAAGAGGAATGTGAAGGAGAAGAAAAATGTGGCCATTCTTCTCCACCTTTCCCTTCCACCCCGAAGTCTTGGGTGAGGGACTATTATTCTCTTGAATTAGGCAGAGTGCTATTATCAGCGAGGGAACACACCTTGGCACAACACACCAGAGAGGGAACACACCTTGGCACAACCGCCCTGATAACACACATGAAACACAGACACCATGACATTTATGTCAAACATGTTAAAGCCAAACACCCATCACAGAAATCAGGAACGGTTGTTGCTGTACTCCCTGACTCTCTCCAAAGACAACAAGACGTAAGACATAAATCAAAGAGGAGGAAGAATAGAGAAACCCAGCCAGAGAGTGAAAGTTTGATGGCGAGCAAAACACCTGGTTCCTCATCACCTTCTTACTGTAGGGGCCAAGCACAGGAAGATTCTGTAACTACATCTTCTGGTGATTCATCTCATTCATCTTTACCTCCCCCACCACCTGATAGCCATTCAGTAGATGTCAGGATGTTGCGGTTCGTGTCCACCAATTGCACACTCTGTGGTGCACTGGTCACACATGGCAATGTCATCATGGCCAAAGTAATGGCAGAAGCCAGTTTAAATTCACAGCCTCAATATAGTATCCATGGAATAGCTGCTGCATGGCTTAGATACCATAGCAACTATGTGATTGTGATGTTGTAGCAGGCAATAATAGAGCTGTGTATGTCATTCATCCTGTGGAGTGAAAAATATAATTAAATATGGCTCAATCTTGTCCACTAAATGTGTGTCCACAGCTATGTTGTGTAGTATGGAACATGCTAGGATGATGCTGCATGCTTTGATTGGAGCATATTGCAGAGCTCCCCCTGAATGATCCAGGCACTGGAATCTGGATTTGAGCAGGTCAAATGTGTGCTCAATGGAATTTCTTTTTCGGACATGAGCCTCATTGTGCAGGTGTTTGGGGATTTGGTAGTGGTGTGGGGAGCCATGGTTTACACCCATACCCGGAATAACCTGTGGAAAGAGAGTGACAATGGGAGACAGGGACCACATGTTATGTAAATGATGTTGTGTAAGGGGAGGAAGTACTACTTGTGTGTCATGACCATGTATGCTGTGTTTACTTTAGTCATGTGAGTGCACCTGTGGATGTTCTATGATGTTTGGATTGTTGACTTAGTAAAAAGCCATTCTCCTGTGTAGGTCCCATTCTCAAAGTCTCTGTGGACGGACAAGTGCTTGAGGCTGTCACCAGTCCTGTCATATCATCCTTCCCACTCACGGGACCTTGCCCCTACACATTCATAGCCAGAACTTGTCCCTCTTCCTGCCCAATCACAAGAACCCTGTTCAAGCCCATTCACAGCCAGAAGTTGCCCCCTCATATGAGCTGGCACCTCTTCTTCCTGGCCTCTCATAGGAACTGCCACAATAGCCACCTGCTGCCCACTGACAAAAGGATCTCTCTGCCCTACTACACATACCTCCAATTGTAGTATGCTTTCTTCTTCATCAACACTCCCCAATTCTAGTCTTTCTCTGTGCTTGTATGGTGAAGGAAGCTTTGTAGTGCACAGAAAGACTCTGAGTAATCACCTCTATCTAAATTGCTTGGTGGAAAGGGTGGTGCACTTGGTGTTGGCACCATGATCAGTGCAGGTGGCTGGTGCACCACTGTGGTGCTGCTTCTGGTGGTCAAAGCATTGGCACTGCTGGTAACAATTTCTGACAAGCTTCCTCATTGGGAAGTGAGAGACCTCCCAGATTTAGAAGATGCCTGGTGATGTTGCTGCTGTGCATCACTGAGGAGCATGACTTTCTCTCTTCCAACTCCTCTTGTTCATAACAATTTAGCATAGGTCTCCAAAAATGTTTACAAAAAGGAATATAAAAAATTTATAATAAAAAAATACATAATTATAAAATATTATAACAAAAATCAAAAATAAAAAGTAGGCATTAGAAAAAAATAAGTATTATTAAAAAATGGATTATAACAGAAAGTATTTTGGCAAAAAGTATTATAAAGAACAGACTGAGGACTTTAAAAAAGTATAACGAAAAACATATTTTTAAAAAATGATAAAGCAAAAAAAAAAGAGGATTTTAGTCTTACCTGTTAAATCCTTTTCTCTTAGTCCATACAGGTTACTGGTAACTCTGAGAGGCGATCCACCCCTTTAAGTAGGCAGGAACATTTCTCTAACTGTATGCAGGGGGTGGAGCCTCCCTTCCCTATTAGGCTGCAGCTAGCCAACCAGCTCCAGAATGATTTGAGACACTAAATATTGACTAGATAGTAGAAGGGAAGAAGACTCCGGTGAACATGACCCCGAAGGACTCCCACATACTGTCACAGGAGAGCCAAGCATGGTCCCTTGACAGGGTGGGAGACCAGTAACCTGTACAGACTAAGAGAAAAGGATTTAACAGGTAAGACTAAAATCCTCTTTTCAATACAGGTTACTGGTAATTCTGGGATGTCCAACCATTGAGTTCCCCAGAGGCGGGATGAAAGCAAGGACCAGGCGCAAGGTCCCCAAAGTCACAAGAACAGCTATGAACCAACAGGTCAGAGATAGCCCAAATAAACTGAAGTGCCAACCGAAACTGAACAGGGGTAAAAATACCCCAGGAACTGGTACACAGCACACAAAACTAGAGACAACAGGGCTCAAAAGTAAGAAAGCACCAAGAACCTAAGAAGAAGATCCTAGACAGGCAGAACTGCCTCCAGGACCTTCCTCCCAAAGCTGATTTCAGCCGAAACCAGCACATCCACACGGTAGTGCTTCGAAAAGGTATGCACAGAGGACCAAGTGGCCACCCTACACAACTGATCAGCAGAAGCCTGATTCTTATAGGCCCAAGAGGCCCCAATGGACCTGGTGGAATGAGCCGTGACCCAAAAGGGAACATGCTTATTCCTCAACTCGTAGTCCCTACGAATAATGGACTTGATCCATGACGCAATAGTCACTTTGGATGCAGGTCTTCCTGCCCTAGGACCCTTGGGAATGACAAACAGAGCGTCAGACTTCCTGACAGCTTCAGTTTGATGAACATAAAACTTGAGACAACGCACCACATCCAACAAGTGGAGATCTCTCTCTCTCTGTCAGAGGAGGGGTTAGGGCAGAAAGAGGGTACCATAATCTCCTGATTGATGTGAAACTCGGAGACCATCTTAGGTAAAAACTCCTTGGAGGTGCGAAGAACCGCCTTATCCTTGTGAAACACCAGACATGGTGGTTTACAGGAAAAAGCTTGTAACTCCGAAACGCGGTGAACAGACACAATTGCCAGGAGAAAGGCCATTTTCCACGTCAAGAGACATAGAGGAATAGTAGCCAAAGGCTCAAAGGGAGGATGTTGAAGAACGCCCAAAACCAAATTAAGATTCCACTGAGGAGCGGAACTCCGGAAGGCAGGACGAACATGAGCAACACCCTGGAAGAAAACCTTGACATCAGGAAGGATAGCAATGTGCTTTAGAAAGAAGACAGAAATCGCAGAAGTCTGAACCTTAAGAGAACTCAATCTGAGTCCCTTATCCACACCGTTCTGCAGAAAGGCCAGGACAGTAGGTAGATCAAAATCAAGAGACAGATCCCTGTCAGCACACCAAGACACAAAGGTCGACTAAACATGGTGATAGATCTTGGAGGAAACAGACTTATGGGCACTAAGCATAGTAGTCACCACAGCAGAAGAAAAACCTTTCATCCTTAAAATCGAGGATTCAACCTCCAGGCTGTCAAATTGAGCTGATGGACATCTTCCTTCCACAAGTAACCCTGCAGAAGAAGATCCGGACAAGAGGGGAGCGGAAAGGGCTCCACCACAGATAGAGACAGAAGCTCCAGAAACCAGGATTGGCGAGGCCAATCTGGAGCAATCAGTATGACCGGACAATGGTCCATTTTCAATTTCAGTAACACCCTTATCAACATCGGAAGGGGAGGAAAGATGTAGGCCAGAGGGAATGTCCAAGGGATGGACATCACATCGACAGAGCCAGAGAGTCTCTCTACTGACAGCAGAACACCAGAACCTTCCGTTTGTGTCTCGTCACCATCAGATCCACGTGGGGCATCCCCCATCTCTGAACAAGGAGTTGAAACACCTCGGGGTGTAACTCCCACTCTCTGGAAGTCTGCCATGATGATGTTTACGTCTGGAATGTGCACTGCGGAAATGACAGGAACACAAACCTCTGCCCAGGACAGAATGGCCTTGACCTCTAACCAAGCGACGAGATTTCTTGTTCTGCCTTGTCTGTTGATGTAGGCCATCGCCGTGGCATTGTTGGACTCCACTCAGACTGGACAGTCCTCCAGTTGAGACACCCAATGATGTAGAGCATGAAATATCGCTCGAAGTTCCAAGATGTTAATTGGGAGAAGGGATTCCTCTGTGGACCACTTCCCCTGAGCGCTGAAGTGATCCAGAACAGCTCCCCAACCCGAGAGGCTGGCATCCGTCGTGACCATGGTCCAGTAGGGAATCAGAAAGGATCTCCCTTTCAGCAGAATGGAAAGGTCCAGCCACCACTCCAAGCTGAGTTCCACATGAAGGGGAGGGGACACCGACAACTTCAGATGATCTGGTCGATCCCTGCACACCTGTATCACAAACCTCTGAAGTTCCCTGGTGTGCGCCATGGCGAATGGAACTGCTTCTATCGTGGATATGAACTTCCCCACTAGAGAAGACAACCTCTGAACTGGGACCAGATCCTGGGACAAGTTGATACCCTGTGGGCAATATGATGGGCTACTGCGTCCGGTAGAAACACCATGCCCCTCTGAGTATCGAATAGAAGACCAAGGAAGATCAGTTGTTGGGATGCAACAAGATCCGACTTGTCCAAGTTGAAAATCCATCCATGATGGTTGAGGACTTGGATGCAGGTCTGAACTTGCTGATGAAGAAGGTCCACCGAGGTGGCTTTCAATAGCAAGTCGTCCATTTAAGGAGTCACTCTGATGCCGTCTCGATGGAGAATGGATATCAAGGTCCCCAGAACTCATTGGAAAACCTGAGGGGCCGTCGTCAGACCAAATGGAAGAGCTGAGAGCGGAAAATGTGCTCTGTCGAAGGCAAACGCAGGTACCGCCTGCTCTTCTGATGGATTGGGATGTGTAAATACTCATCCTGAAGGTCCAGAGAAGCAAGGAACTCCCCTTGAGACATGGCAGTGATCACTGTGCTCCTGACGATAATGAGTCTTGTTCACAAAGGAGTTTAGATCATTCAAATTCAAAATAGGGCACATCCGCCATCCTTTTTGGCTACCATAAAGAGGTTCGAGTAAAACCCCGAACACTGGCTCCAGGACATCCTTGTCCAGAAGAGCCTGAACAGCGCCATTGAACAGACAGCGCTTCTCGGCATCTTGAGGAGTACGAGAAAGACAAAAGTGAAAATGAGGAAGAGAATAGAATGGGATCTTGTATCCCTCTGTCACCACTTGTAAAACTCATGGGTCCGACACAGAATCTTCCTTTGGCGAGTCATGCCAAAGCAGTCTTGGCAGCCTTGGGCTTGGAGGCAGCCTTAGGCTTCCATTGCTGCTTGGGCTTGGAGAGGACCACGGAGCTGATGAAACCTCCTGGTTCATCGAACGTGTCTCAGTCTGAAAGGAATGAAAGGACCGGTTACGTTTAAACGGCAATGTCTTCTTAAAAACCAAGGGTAAAAGAGTACTCATATCCCCTGTGGCCTCGCTAATTAGTTCCTTAAGATTAGGCCCAAACAAGGAGGTACCCTGAAATGGCAGAGAAAGTAAGACTTTCTTGGAAGCAGTGTCAGCAGACCGGATCTTGAGCCAAAGAGCACGCCTGGCTACCACAGAAGTAGTAGAGGCCCTCGCCATCATGCGGAAGGCATCAAAAGCAGAAGCAGATACATAGTGTTGTGCTTCAGAGATATTGGCAAGAAGATGCAATTTCTCCAACATAGGCGCATCCTGACGGACAGCCGTAGTGAGTTGTTCAGCCCAGACTGCAATAGCCCAGTTAACCCACGCAACAGCAAACACTGGATGCATAGCTGTACCATTAGAAGCAAAAATAGACTTGAGGGATACCTCAAGTTTCTTGTCAGTCCAGTCTTGCAGCGTAGAAGCATCAGAGACAGGTAAAGCAGTAGATTTTAGGTGGATAAACCCATTTAGCCAGCTCAGCTTCAGAAAAGGGATAAAGCTTAGCAAATTTCCTGCAGAAGCAGACTTGTCCGCCTCAGAAACCAAACAGTCAAGTGTGGGGTTAGGAGGAAAATAAGTAAGGGGCTTAGCAGGCTCCTGAAAAACATCAGAGGGATCAGAAGGAACCTCCTGAACCAAGGGAATGTTGAGTGTGGTTAATACAGCCCTGATCAGGCCCTCAGCGGAGGGTTCAGGATCAGCTTCAAAGGAATCCGCAAGGGACCTAGAAGACTCCAAGACAGTACCATCCTCAACACCTGAATCTAGCAACAATTCTTCTTCAGAAGAATATGACACATCAGGTGCCCCCTGCGGTTTAGGCAGGGAAGACCTGATAGTAGAGGAGGTCTGCCACATTTGACGTGCCCCCTGTATCTGGGATGGAAAGAGTTGTAAAGTAGACCTAAGGTCCCTAGTCGCAGCCTTAAACTCTTGCACCCAAGCTGGCTCAATAGCATGGCTGGAAGTCCCTAGGTTGCTGTCAGGAACCTCAGAACATGTTGGGCATAAATGACCAGAGAACTCCCTAGGCAGCCCTGCGTGACAGTAAGAGCAATGCACAATAGGGGATACTGAGACCCCAGCCTCCTTAGTCTTAGGTCTAGCCCCAAGCTCCAGTGGTACAGACATTCTCACAGTGTCAAAATAACCAACTGTACAGTAAATCACCCAATTATAGTGTTGAAATATTAATATTTCACCCCAGAAATGCTAAATATAGACTTATCTGGCAGGCGAAGGGTTAATCTGCAGAGGAGAGAAGAAGAGTCCAAGCCCTGCATAGGATACTTGCTGAGAAAAGCTCACAAAATGGCTGCCACGACGGGAGCCAATCAGAAAATAGGCGCAAACCAAGCGCTCATGGGAAATGTAGTTTTTCCCAAAAGTACCCCAAACAGTGCCCGAAGCCCCCCAACACACTTGAACTATAAACCTGATGATAGAGCAAGGGTAGACAATTAAAATGAGCCCACTCTGAAGTTGCTAGGTTAAGCGGTTGCAGAGATACGTCCCAGATAGTATTGTCCCATAGAAGTAAATGGAGCAATGGCGTCTATGCGGTAAAGCGTGCCTTAAAGGCACAGTACACAATATCAATAAAAGTTAAAGTAAAACTTAAAAACATGTAAAACATCCATGAATCATGTGTGCACACTTAGAAAACACTAACCCAGTAGGGAAATGCCATAAAACCCCCAAAAACATGCCAAAACCAGCAGACAAAGGATTAAGTTACCACATAAACCTGCTCCAAATACCCAACAGACATACAAATATACCCAATGAGTGCAGAAGTGCAGAATGAGAACTCCCAAACACAACCCCTGTGCAGAGGGGCATTGTGGGACAAGTGGACCTGCAGCACTCAAAGGGTAGCTCACCTTTCCTGCAGATCTTCTGTCTTCAGATTACCATGCAGCAAGAAATTACCTCAGTGGGTAATCTCTGGGGAAGCACTTGGAATCAAGATTTTCCCCCTCAGGGCTTAAGGTACACCAAAAAAGCACCTGGATACTGAGCTAGCCACATTGAAGGCCATTTGTCAGTCATGGTAATCCGCCTAATGGTGGTATTCCATATCTGACAGAAAAATAAAAAAAGAAACTAAAACTATAGAAGAATGTTCTCCACCTGGTGTTGTCGCACCGAGGAACAAATCATTCTGGAGCTGGTTGGCTAGCTGCAGCCTAGGAGGGAAGGGAGGCTCCACCCCCTGCATACATTTAGAGAAATATTCCTGCCTACTTAAAGGGGTGCATCACCTCCCAGAGTTACCAGTAACCTGTATTGGACGACAGAGAAAAGCAATATTAAAAAAAGTATTATAATGAAAAATAAAAAAAACCCACGTTGCTCACACTCTACACAATGGACTGACTTCGCTGCTCCAGCACCAACTGACACACACACACCACACAAATGTCACACATTTTCAGTAACTGCTTTCCACTGCAATACTTTACCAAGGACTCAATCAAATGGTATCCTTTTGAATCGTCGCACGCATAAGAGCGTGCGACCATTCAACTGTTTCAGCAAGTCGCCTGTGTAAAAAAGCGCAACGTGACAATCTCGCAGTGCATGACAGAGCGAGATTGTCACTTTGTGCTGTCAATGGGCGCATTAAGCACACAAAGGCAGCTGGACCGCCTCCATGTGCTGAAGAAAAAAATGCTAAAACATGTATCCAGTTACTTTACTATACAGAGCAACTAAATAAAGTGCCTAATACTTACTGATACAGTATCCAGATAAGCTGCTGCTTTTATGTGATCATAAAGCACAGTATTCAATTAGTTTTTCATCAGCACACGAAGGCTTAACACACCCTTAAAACGACAAAGGGCTTTCTGTTAAAGCCACAAAACTCACTGAATACTGTGCTTTATGATCGTATGAAAGCAGCAGCTTATCTATATACTGTAACAGTGAATATTAGGCACTTATTTAGTTGCTCTGTATAGTACAGTAAAGTATCCAGATACACGTTTTAGCGTTTTTTTTTCTTCAGCACACGGAGGCGTTCCAGCTGCCTCCGTGTGCTTAATGCACCCATTGACAGCACAACGTGACAATCTCGCTCTGTTATGCACAGCAAGATTGTCATGTTGCACTTTTTACACAGACAACCTGCTGAAACAGTTGAATGGTTGCACGCTGTTATGCGTGCGACCATTGAAAAGTGAACCAAATCCAATAGACTCCGTTAAAACTGTTGGTAGGGCAAAAATGGATACCGGGGGGGTACATACACTGTTTTACCATATCAGTACAATTGCCCTACCAACAGAAACCACAACAAACATTTTTGTTCCCAAAACTCACTCTAAATAGCATGAGAAATGGTTATATCAAAGGAAAACAGCTCTGCTGAAACAGTTGAATGGTCGCACACTCTTATGCGTGCGACCATTCAAAAGGATACCATTGGATTGAGTCCTTGGTGAAGTATTGCAGTGGAGAGCAGTTACTGAAAATGTGTGACATTTGTGTGGTGTGTGTGTGTCAGTTGGTGCTGGAGCAGTGAAGTCAGTCCATTGTGTAGAGTGTGAGCAACGTGTTTTGTTTTGTTTTTTTTTCATTATAATACTTTTTTTAATATTGCTTTGTTTTGCTTTATAATTTTTTTAAAATATTTTTTCGTTATACTTTTTTAAAGTCCTCACTGTTCGTTATAATACGTTTTGCTAAAATACATTCTTTTTGTTATAATCCATTTTCTAATAGTACTTATTTTTTTCTAATACCTACTTTTTATACTTTATTTTTGTTATAATATTTTATAATAATGTATATTCTTATTTGTTCTGGGGGGGTTGTCTTATATGCATTATTTAATATTTAGTTGCATTTTGATACCATACCCTTGTCTATTCCTTTTCAGTGCCCCAATACATTATTCTCATGTCATGGAGAAGAATATGTATGAGGTGGAAATCACTTCTTACACTTGGAGTAGCACTGAACAGAAGAAGAAGAAGCTGAAGTCCAGCTTCTCCCTGCTGTATACATGTAAGTACCTGATCTGATCTGGTCCTTGATTCTTCTGACATCCCTCCATTGTGACTGTGGTGGTGGGGGATTCAGAGGTAAAAAATGTATAGGGGATGTCCTTATAATACATGACACTTTGAAAAAACCGAATTCAAAGGATACCATCTAGCTAAGCCCTCAGGCATTAGACAACATATTCATAAAATATCTTTGTGCCGTTCCCTCTACCTCTAGTTTTCATCCTGTGCCTCACACTGTAATAACATTGTGTCACATAGGTACTGGCAATTATGGGTCAGGATGATGTCTCCTAACCTGGAAGTCCAGAGACCAGCATTATGATATGAGATATGACTGGTGTTATGAGATGGCAGATGCAGCTGCTCACCATGTGAGCACAAGAAGGCAGCTATTGAAAGAGATTAGACATAGAGGTGATGGCACAAAGGTGGTCAATTTATAAATATGTGGTCATTTTACCATTTATTGAGAAGTATTATTAATAAGAAAATTGTTCATTTATACAGAAGTGAAGGTGTTCAGTATTTGAACATTTTGCAGAAACAATTTAATACTGTACAAATCAAAAGTAAAATAAAATATATTTGAAACTGTAACAAAGCGGTGGGAGTAAAATAAAAACTATATTTAGTCAGAAAAACCAGTGGACTAGTTACGATACTATCTTATATAGCATTTAGTTTCTGCTTATATATTTTAATTAATTAACCCATATTTTCTGAGAATGTCATCTATTTTTTGATTTGTAAAATGCAATACACTAAGTAGAAGGCTTTCCACAAATATATATAAAACTTAAACAAAATAATTCACTTCTACTGGGTTAATGCTGACTACAGCATATGTAAATATGTGACCAATATAGCTAGTATATTATTTTTCCCAGACATCAGACACAAGATTGATGTATTCCGTAAAGTATCATGTATATAAATTGCCACATTCTCTTTTTCTGTCACTTTGACATGCTATCTTCCTCTCCATGCACTCATTCAGCTTTCAAAATATTTTCTTGACACTTATTGATCTTCATTACTTCCCTGTGGAAGCTTTTATGTTCTCTATTATCACCTGCTGTTGTACATTCAATGCCAAAATCCTTGATATTGGCAATTTTATATATAAAAGCTGCCATGAAAGCATTTATTAATGATTTTATTTAATTTGACAATCTCTGCGAAGGTCCTTTCTGTGCATTTCAATAAATATTAAAAAATTGAAATAATTTTTCAAATGGACTAATTGAATATTATAACTAAATTTATAGAAAACAATATTTTGAGAAGAGCTGTGCAGTAAATATGTTAAAGTCTCTAATTTAAACTACTACCCAACCCTCAGGATTGAGGAATGAGTTATAATTGACCATAATTTAAATTCCAAATTTTCTATAGTCTGTATTTTGCATTTGCTTATTTTTTAATTCAAATATAATTCAATAAAAATAAATAAATATCAAATTTAATGCTGTTATTTGCATATTTATAAAATTTTACCATTTGTATTTGTCAACTATGAAAAGAGGTAATTATGTGGAAGAAAGGGAATTTGTTTCAACATTTGAATAGAAAAAGGTAGAGAGACAGCGCACCAGAGGATCTAAGTCTAGTATGAAGGATGCAAACTTTAAAAATCACAACTTTTATGTAATAGATTCAAATTAGTGACAAGTTCTAAAATGAGTCAAAGTCTTTTATTTGTAACTGAAAAATTAGAAAATGTTATAGTAAACTTACTTAAATCAAATATCATGGACATATACCACTAATAATGGGCAGAGATCGCTCTTGGTCTCTGCAGATGATACACTGTGTGACTATGTGTCGCTTTTATAGATCACTTCTGTGGATGGACAATGAGGTGATCAGAAACCACAGTTCAGCGTTCAATTGCTTTCTAACATCAATGTCTCATAGCAATTGCGGAGAATTATAGTAGGACATTAAAAGATAGTAAATGGCAGGAAAGTGTACAGTATTTAGGGCGAGGATATGCAATGCCACTCGAATATTCAAATCTGCTTACCAGATAGCTTCTTGTCTGTTCTGCATATCGAGTGGTCTTGTTACAGTGTTGCCAGATCTGTTCCGCGTCCTTCTATGTTGTGTGTACTCCTGCTGAATGTCCCATCCACTGTGCTGTGCGATGTGAAGGAGACACGTTCTAGTGCATGTGTCTCATGTATTCGTTTTGATCACCAAATTGAATGTCCCGTCCGCTGTGCAGTGCGATGTGAAGGAGACGTGTCTCATGTGCTTCTTCAGGAATGCATAATGTATACGAATTTGAGTTCCTGAAGAAGGGGTATAATCACCCCGAAACGCATTGAACTAGAACTAAACCAGGCCATTTGCCACTGATAGATTTACCAGCATTCACATTGTGAACTTGGTGATCGAAACGAGGGTGTTTAGCTTAAACATGTTTGACATAAATGTCATGATGTCTGTTTTTGATGTGTATTATCAGGGCCGTTGTGCCAAGGCGTGTTCCCTCCTTTCCTCTTCTCACTGACTTGTCACAAATTGTGCACAATGTCATTGGTGATTACTACACTGTGTCTGCCCCAAGAGAAAAATAGTTCCACACCCATGACTTCAGGGGTTAGGGAGGAAACAGGTGGAGAAGAATGGCCTCTTTCTTCTTGTCCTCCATATTCCTCTTCACTGTCTGGGGCAGAGATTGATGTTGCTGCTGTTGCTGCTACTGTATCTGAATCAGCACTGCAACTATTACCATGAGTATTGCTGCCACTAGCAAGTGGAACATGTTCTAGTCACACATCACTTGACCCCATTCTCACTGTGTCCATGGTGGTCTGTGGCACACTAGATTGCTCCTCAGCATCCTGCTGCACTTGCAACTCAGCAGCAACAGGAATTTGAGCAGTTGCAAATTCCAAAAGCTCACTGCTGGTGGTGGTGGTGATGCCCATACTCATCGCTGTCTCCCATTCCTTCTCAGTTTCTACTAAAAAGGCCATCGGTGTCTCTTCTACCACAGCTGCTCCAGCATTATTATCACCACCACCACCACTAGTCCCAACCAACAGTTTTGGCTTCTTCAGGATCATGTTCCACTTGGACACTGTCATGAAGGGAAGGGGACCCTCAGGGCTAGAGGAATTGTGTGGGCTCCCTTGACAGCTAGTCTGGATGCTCTCAAATGCTTCCCCTACCACTACCCTAACACTAGTCCCACTGGCTGCTTCACCATTACTGCTACTAATACTAACTCCAACCACATCAAGTTCAGCCCCAGAGTCTTCCTCCTCACAGTCACTAGTAATATTGATTATCCCGTCCTTCACTCCTAACACTAACAAGCTGCTTGACCTTCTTAGTAGTAGTACTAATACTAGCACTGGTGGTACTGCTTTGATATGGGAAGTGTGACTTAAGGACCCCTGCTATCACACTTGGCATCATCTCCCTCCCCCTCCTGAACATTACAAGACACACTAGCAGCAGCTTCAGCACTGGTGGCAGCAGGTTCAGCCCTGGCAGGGCTAGAATGGATTTCTACATTGTGTGCTTGCAAACCAGGCACACGTTGTAGACCGTTCAGATGAAGTATATATTTTTAGGTATCGCTATGTCGGCACTGCTTAAGGGCCGTCGTCTGATCCAGGAACCAGAATCTGCTTCTGACAGCTTTACAGCTCGTCAAGCAGATAGGGGAGGGAGCGGAGAACTTTATTTTCCTATATCTCTCAAACCATAACGGTTTGAGAGATATGAATAAGTGCAAGTACTCGCTTTTAATTCTAGAACTTAGAATTACACTGTCTTAAGTTTATATAAAACATAGGTGATAGTACAGAAGGGTTTTTAATTTCCCTTTTAATGGTTAAGGGAATGCTATACCCTAATACTAGGGAATTGGTTACATTATTATATCCTCCATATCAGTGGAAGATCCTTCTCAGGTTCTACCCTAACATCAGGCACAATGACCAACACTTTTGATGCAGGCTTGTAAAGAAGCCGAAACATGTTAGGTGAAGGCTGGAGTTTATCTCTGCTTTTTTTTCCCAGGGAATTCTCCAGTTTGAGTGTCCAGTATGTGGGACGACTCTGACTGCATGAATTTAGGTCAGAGGAATGAACCAAAATTAAAAATACGAATATTCAATTTTAAAATTCAGAATTCTGGGTGATTTGATTACAGGGCATAATGGGGATTTAGGTGTTTAACCATTCTCTTGAAGGGCGTCTTAATGCCAAAACAACAAGGCATAACTTATAATATAGTTTATTTTGTTGCTGAAGATATATTATTCATAACACCACAATTAACCCTGTAACTCTAAATTGCATGCAATAGCTCTTAAAAATAAGCTCAGTTATATAACTTCTATTCTAATTGAGTACGGTTTGATTGAGGTCAAAATGATAAGAGAATTATGCTAGCTGGCTGAGATCGCAGATGTCTAAGAGAGCACTAAGATACCCCTAATAATACACTGTATTGTGGAGCTTTCATTTTCCCATAATTTCCAAGCTTATGCCAAATTAGATTCCTGCTAAAATATTCTTATAAAAGCGTTTCAATACGATGGTGTACGACGCTTCCTTATGGCAGCTTGCTTTGAGTCCTCTGCCAACTAGAGGATGAATGAGGTGTGAAATATATTGTAGCACCGAAAATAGAAACTTGCCCTTTTAGTTTTTAGGAAAATAAGAAACTGCTAAATAATTATCAACAAATGATTATTATGAGGGCAGCTCACTAACTACTAGGTTTACCCCTTTGAATGTCAGAGGGATGTCCTATTAATGGTTTTCACACTGAGGGGTACGTGAAAAAGACCCCCCTCATTAAAATAAGCACAAAGCTTTCTTGCTTCAAGTAGTCAACAACGTAGATACAATTCAAGGCATGCCATTCCTCTGTGCCTGTTTAACCAATGTACTAACAGAGCATTGAAGATATCAGTGCAAAATTATTTTTACTGCTGTTACATGTGTGCTATTAAGGGTTTGTTCCTATTAGGTTTATGCTCTAGAGGAGTTCAGTATTTAAAGTGTTCTTATGTAAGCATAGGTACAGAAGCTGGATTAACAAATCTATTTATAAGCTCAGAACTCATGTATGTATCTTTATTTATATAACTCCATAGATATACACGGAGCTTTCCAGAAATAGTAATAATACAATACAAAATGCACAACAGGTTTAAAAGCTTCAGGCTAAAGTTAGATAATTGTATTACTAGTGGAGGAAAGGTTACAGCAAAGGAAATCAGTCATTGAGAAGGGGACCCTGCCCCGAGGAGCTTACAATATAATTAGAAATCATGGCAACATACAGAGACAATAGGAGGACGATCATAAGTGCATGTATAAGGCTCCAGTAAAACAAGTGCAGAATGATTCTGATGCAACTGACAGTGTGCACAAGGAGAGGAGATTCAGGAAATTGATTAGTGTGGATGATTGGTGATAGGGAGGGCATTCCAAAGTTGAGGGACAGCCAGTGAGAATGATTGTAGCCATGTTGAGTAAGGAGAGGACAGAAAGAACCATTGAGAAGAATGCAAGTGACTAAAACGGGTGTAGCAGAAGATAAGTGCAGAAATGTAAGAGGATGCAGAAAAAAAAAGCAACTTAAAGGAGAGGAGGAAAATTTTGTATGAAATATGAGACCTTATAAATAACTAAGAGAGACATTTCAGGAGCAGATGAGAGTGGAGGTATCAGGACAAGGGTAGTCATTCATACAGCCGAATTGAGAACAGATTGAAGCAGAGAAAGATGAAAGGCAGAAAGACCAGTAAGTAGAATATTACAATAATCTAGTCTAGAGAGAATGAGGGCCTGAATGAGAGTTTATGTGATTGTCATACGGAGGAAGAGCTGTATATTGGCAATATTTTGGGGGAAGAAGTTACAGGTTTTGGTGATAGCTTGACTATGGAGGGAGAACGTCAAGGTAAAATCCAGTATAACACCAAGACAGACTGCCTTGATTACTGGATGGCAGAATGGTCAACATTGATGAAAGGGGTTAGAGGTGGGTTTAGGAGGGGATACACCCAGATCAGTCTTAGCCACACTGAGTTAAAGATGGCAGTTGGCAATCATTGATGAGATTGTCATGGAACACTGAAGGGCTTGAGAATACACAGAGTGAGGTAAGGGTAAAGCCAAGATATGACATGAGGTCAACAAGTGAGAGGGTATAGAAGTAAAAGAAAAGATGTCCATTACTGATACCTGGGGTACACCCATTGAGAGATCATAGAGAGGAGAAAAGGTTAGCAAAAGAAGCACTGAAAGTACAGTTTGAGAGATAGGAGGAAATCCATTCTAGAGCTATGTCATGAATGCCAAGAGTGTGTAGTCTGTCCAGAAGGAGTGGGTGAGCAAAAGTGTCAAAGGCAGCAGAGAGATTTAATTTGATTAGTATACTGTATTGTCCTTTTGTTAGGGAAGTCTCTGTGGAGTAGTTGGAAAGGGTCAAGAAGAGAGTTTAAAATGAGAAAAGAGATTACTTTTGAGAATACAAGGGGGATATGCATTAAAGCATGATAAAAGAGGTGATAAATCAGAGATAACTTCTCCAGTGATATCACTTCTCCAGTTCCCATGTTATTCTATATAGCCAATGCAGTAAGATCTCCAGAGTTGGAAAGATCTTAGTGTGTAGGCTCCATAGAATAACACAGGCTCTGGAGGTGTGATATCGCTGAACACGTCTTCTTTGCTTTATTACCTCTTTATCAGACCTTAGTGCATTTACCCCAATGTGTTCCAAGATATTAAATGCAAAGGGAAGGAGTAAAACTGTACCATACAATACAATACAGGTGGGTCAAGGGAATATAGGTTTGACTCTTGCATGTTTGAATGAGGAAAGAAAGGTTCCACAGAAAGTGGGAAGTTAAAGATATTAGTAAGGCTGGTGAAAATAGTAGCTTCAAGAGCCTTGATAAGGTGAGAGGGCATGGGATCCAGGGGCCATGTAGTGGGCAAACAGGAGGAGAATAACAGATATACTTCCTACTCTGTAACAGGAGTGAATGAGCTCAGAGTTGCTTTAGGTGAGCTAGGAGTCAGGTGGGCTGGAGGAGGGGATGTGGAGAGTATGGATTGGTGAATGGACTGCACCTTATCTTTAAAAAAGTCAGCAAAGTCCTGTGGGGTACTGGAGAAGGAGGAGCAGTTTAAGGTTAGGTGTTTAGTAATGATTAGATTATAAAAGTAGTGTTGTATAGCCTGTGTAAGCTGTGTTAAAGCAATATAAGATGAATGTATATTGGTGGAAGTCAGCAACAGAATTCAGCTTTTGCCAGAGACATTCTGCAGCTCTAAAATAGGTGCACAGCAAATGGGATGATTAATTTGGCCAGGGTTTGGGATTCCAGTATTGAAGTTGGAGGGGGCATGCTGATCCAAAGAAGAAATTAGTCGAGTGTTATATCATTGGACAAGTCTAGGTTTCCAGTAGAACAGAGTGAAGAGAGAGGAGTTTGCGCAGTGGATGCAAGGTCTGGTAAGTTGACAGATTGTAATTTCCTTTGTTCAGAGAAGTATTGTTTTTTAAAGGGGGGGGTGAGTGAAGGAAATAAGATGATGATCTGAAAGAGGAAATGGGGACATTTTGAAGTTAGAAACTGAACAGTTTTTTGTGAATACTAGGTCCAGACAGTTGCCTTCTCTGTGAGTGCTGGCAGCAGAACACTGTTGAAGGCCATAGGACAAGGTGAGAGAAAGAATGTGGGAAGCACTGAATGAGGATGAACCATCAAAGTGTAAGCTTTAGTGGCTAAGGAGTAATGTAGGAGGGTCGAAGGACAGAAAGACAGAGAGCCAAGTTTCAAAGTTGAAGAAAAAGGAGGTAGGGTAGCTTGGTGGCTGGCAAATAATGGCTACCAGGAGAGGAATGAGTTGGAGTGCATGAATGTCAAAGGAGGCAAAGAACACTAATGGAGGAAAAAGACAGAGGTCATGTATCATGGATGTCCAGAGGGGAGGGCAAGGAGTGCCCCCCACACACACACACACACTTACACACTTGCCTCCTCCATATATATATATATATATATATATATATAGAGAGAGAGAGAGAGAGAGAGAGAGAGAGAGAGAGAGATGGGAAGGCTGGCCTGGGGATCATATATAATGGTGGATAAAAAGTGAGAACAAGTTCCCTCATGACTTTTCACGAGAAACAGACAATTTTTCTCTTTTTTCACAAAAGTTTTCTCCTTTTCTCCAATGCAAAATGTTCCTCCTTTTTGCCTATTCCATCAAATTTTTCACCAAGTCCAACACATTTTTCTCCTATTCTAACACTTTTTCTCGTACACATGTTTTGCCTATGTTTCCTATTGTGAAACTTTACCCAGCATAATATTACTTCTTATGAAGACTATAGTGGAGAAGTAGCTGAAAGTCAAAGTTGGGAGTCCTACAGCAACAAATACCTTAAAAAATGTGTTAGCATGCAGAGTACATTGGTCCTTTGCCCACAACACTATCTTGCTGCTTAAGTGAGGCTGGCACATATTCATGATGATGTCAAGTGATTAAAAAAATAAAGTACAACCTACAATGTCACAGATGTGTATGGTAGTGGTGGTGGGGGATAGGTGTGGGACCTTGACAAACTGTATCCACCCCAGAGGAGAGGGGTCATCATCATTTATTGCACACACTGCAGAAACCATTGCTGCAGTCAGTTTTTGAACAACAACTTAACTCCCAGGTCCCTGCATTGCTCCACATTTCCCCCTGCCCCTTGTGCATTTGCTGGATATTATTGAACTACTGTGTATTTACTCTTTACAGTACACAACAGATGTAGTGTGATGTCCTGCCTTAGCCCTCAACCAAATTTTCAATGTTGCTGCTGTTTATCATGGCTCCCAATCAGCTGTCTGTCACCTAATATTTTTATTTGTTTAATTATTTATGTGTTAATTTTTTTAATTTGTATTTTTTTTTTAATTGTCTATCCTATTTTATCACAGGCAGTCCAAAAAATGTGTAATTAACCCCTTAACAACATGTGCCGTACTATGACCGTCACAGTCCTTGAAATACTCAAGGACCGATGAGGGTCATAGTACGTCACGTACTTTTTACTTACAGCGCTCTACCGGGAGAGCTGTAAGTAAAGATAGGGCCTGAAATTGACCGCTCCAACATCGGAGCGATCTCTATCAGGCCCCATAGTGACGCGCCGATACACGCGACAGGTCACGTGTACCGGCGCGTCCACGTGGTTCAAGGTGGTCCTTATGGGATGGAAACGTCCCAGGACCGCCGGACGTTAAGGGGTTAAAAAACAAAATCAACACCTTCTTTCTGCAGACTTGCCCAGCACTGAGACAATAAAAGCAAATTCAGTAAGCAAATTGGATCCCAGCTGCCTGTGTCTTGCCAGTCAGTCACAACAAATTTTGGGTTATTTGGGGTCAACCTCATTTCTCCCTTCTTCTTCCCCAGAGTGCCCCCAGACTCCCCTAATACAGAAAACAAATGTCCTACCCAAAAGACTCCCTAAACTGAGCTTAAATTCCCCTTTATTTGCCTATTTTCTCTAGCTCAAAAATGTACTGTTTACTCTCCTCACAGACACAGAATGACATGCTGTGAGAGCCTGACACCCTTTTATAGGGCTGTAGAAAGTAGAGAAAAGTTTTATGTGGTGGGAAAAAATATTTCTTCCCATTGATTTCAATGCAATGAGCTAGGCGAAAAAAGCTGGAAAATGGCACATTTCTCAGGAAACTATTCACCAAGTGGGAAGTGCCATTTTTTGCCGATTTTGGTTTGAGGTGAAAGGTTTTGCCCATCCCTAGTCATATTATGGCTTTGCCCCCCTGGTAAAATTTCTGTGGATGACACTCAGTACATTTTTTTAAAACTAATCAAAAGTTTCCATTTATTTATTTATTTTATATATCCCCCCTGCATTTCTGAGTTTCCATTTTCTGAAATATGCTTTAATATTTTCCAGTTCAGCCCTCTACCTGTCTGGGAAATTAAAATATGTGTATAAAATAAGTAGCACTTAGTTATTCTGTTTTCTTATTGGCAACAGTTTAAATGCAATGAAATGGTTGTTTACTGCTGATTTCAGAATAATTAATTCTCCAGCTAATGAAAGTGAGGGAGCTGACACTTAACACTTAGACCCACAACCCCTGGCACACACCCCCAGCGCTGTCCAATTTCAGTGCCAGAGAGGTATCTAAAGCAATGCTTTTCAATGCATTGATAACTCTCTAGAACTCAAAGGGTTACATGCCATAGGGCTAAAAGAGAAATTATCTGTATAGCATGCCTCAATTTGCAAGATATATATATATATATATATATACTATAAAAACTTAAGGTTACACAGATAAGTATGTCACAATGAATTCTAAGCATATCAAAAAAGACCAATAAACATGTGCATGGATTCAATCAGCAAACAAAGGTCTATGATGTCATTGAAAGATTAAAGCTTCTGAAATGGAAATGGGCAGGCCACATAGCAAGAAGCCTTGATGGTATATGGACCAAACAAATTTTGGAATGGATTCCACTCAATACTAAATGCCCAAGAAGAAGATCAAAGATGGGTAGCTGAAATTACCAAATTTGTCAGTACACAGTAGTAATAAAAGGCACAGAACTGAAATTGCTGGAGGTTTGCAGAGGATACCTTCATCCTGCAGTAGATCGACAACTGCTGAAGATGATGATGATAATGATGATGATGATGATATATATATATAAATATAAATAACTAAAAATCTAGTTTTCTTAATAGAAATGGCTAATACAGCATGTAGGTGATTCTGAAAGCACTTTAAAATCATCAAGGTTCACCCAGGATAAAGAAGCCTACTTGGATTTTGGGGGTAAAAATAATAATAATGATGTTACCTTATTAGTAAGAGCCCCAGAAAGGGAGTTAAATAACTATAACCCACAAGATTAATTTAGAAAACCATATTATTTTATAAAATGTAAACAATCTTAAAAAAAAAATCTCTCTTAACAACCTCCCAATCTTTGGGGGGGGGGGCGGCGTTAAGGATCACTGCTCTATTTTTGGGGGAAGAGGTTGCGATGATTTCTGGTATGGCAGAGAGGTGTGCAGCATGAGTCACCGGTCCTTAATGCAAATACACCAGTAGCATGCCACCGGTCCTCAGAGGCGTAACTAGAAGCCACCGGGTCCTGGTGAAGAAATTGTCATGGGCCCCCCTGACCACATTGCCCCCTATCTCCACATTGACCCCCCCATTGGCCCCCATCTCCACATTGCTCCCCCATTGCTCCCAATCTCCCCATTGCTGCCCCATTGCCCCAATCTCCACATTGCTCCCAATGCCCCAATCTCCACATTGACCCCCTATTGCCCCCAAACTCCACATTACTCCCTTATTGCCCTCAATCTCCACATTGCTCCCCCAATGCCCCAATCTCCACATTGCTTCCCCATTGCCCCCAATCCTCACATTGCCTCCAAGCTCCTACCTCTCTGGTGGTCCAGTGGTGTGACAGGACAGGTCTGCACCTCCTTCTGCTCAGACCTCTCTACAGCTTGAGCTCCCGCATGTCATCTCTTCAGTAATGCAGAGAACCGGGAGATAAGGTCATCTTCCGGCGCTCTGCATTACTAATGTGCGGAAGAGGCCACTCAGCTTACACAGACCTCACCTCATTGCGGGCGGCGGGGGGTCGCAGGGGGCAACCGGGCCCCTGGAGTAACAAGCCTGGTCACGGGTGCCACCCCTGTGACCCCCATTGTTACGCCACTGTCGGTCCTTAAGGTGTTTTCATATTGGAATGGTGATTTCACCAAACAATTGATACATGTATTCCTTCAGGGAATATACACTGTTCTTTGTTTACTATCAAACACTTTACTTAACAATAAAAATACTTATTTAATGAGTATAATGGTTTCAATCAATTGGAATTAAATAACTAAATTAAATGTACTTAAATGTTTGGGGGAATTTATTGCAAAACCTATATCCACTGTTTTTCCTCCTTCATACTGATTGAACAAGTATAATAATGTGCTGATTACATTATCTATTTAATTGCCAGTGTGGAAATTGCTATTTAACCACTTTCCATTGCAATGCATCTTTCAATACTCCAATACACTGACAGCAGGAAGGATTTTCTGTTCCCCCATGCATTTAAAGGGGAATTGTGCCTTGGATTAAGCAACTAATAATTTGTTTACCCGCCTGACTTACATGTGAAGGTATCAGTTTGTGTTTAATCTCTTATGTAATCTACTGCTATTTTTTCAGTTTATTTGATAGAGAAAATGAACCTTTTGGGTAATGAAGCCTATTGTTTGTTGATCAGATGTGAACTAGAGGTGACATCACTTTACACAGCAAACAACAAACACAACAACAGACCTAGATATACCTAGCCCAGGAAAATGCACCAGAAAAGTGTATTCAACACCATCATAGTTATCAGTAACATTGTAAACCTCATTTAGTATGCACAAAAACCCTTAAAAATCAAAATATAAATGTACTGTATCAGTGTGTTTAAGTGCTTATATCTCTTCTTCCTGGATACAGCTTAACTATATCCTCTACAGCAGGACTGCACAACCCAAGGGTCTCCAGCTCTCATGAACTGCAATTCCAATAATTCCCAGCCATGTCAAAAATTGTAGTTCTACACAGCTGGAGGGCCTCAGGTTGTCCACCAGAGCTCTAGAGCCATAAAGTCTCATGGGGGACTGTAACCATGGAGATCTCTGCACTAATCAGAGGAGCATCTGACTTTTCTCCTGGGTTTCTGGGAGGACGTGAAGCCAGTTTACCTCAAGGCAGAGAGGAGACTCCCTGTCTGAGGAAAATCTGAGAGGAGAAGCCATGGAAAAAGGCAAATGGAGAGTGGCGGTGTTAGTCCCAAGTACCTCTTCCATCATAATGAATAACACAAGTGACTTTATTGCCAGCTCTCTTATTTTTATTTATAGTAACTGGAAATCCAAATTATTATTGAGCCACTTATATGTTATTGGCTGGAGTGTCCCCTTATTTCAAGCCCCTTCTTGTGTTAAGTGGTTAGAGAGCCACATTATTATCTTTAACCCCCCTTTTGTCATAAGCAGCTGGGGATCCATCTAATGGAAAAGCCAGTTTTAAGAGGAATTCTCATTATGCTAGTGGCTGATAGACATATTATAATTGTCAGACCCCTTTATTGTTTGTGACTGGATATCCACATTATTACCTAGCTCTTAGTTTTACTGGTGGTTGGAGAGCCATATTATTACATGCAGTAGTAAATAGAGTCAGTTAGGCTAGTGGTTATGGCTAGATTGTGTATTAGTGACAATATAGGGCTGCTAGGTCAGGTGTGTTAGTGGGGTGAGCCCCATAAGTAGGGTGACTACTGTCACCCCTGAATCTAGATAGGATTAGATGTCCTGTGTCATTCAGGGAATGTAGGAGTGTTCCAGTTTTCCTCAGCTGGACCGAAGTGCTAAAATGTTGCAGAAAGAGGACTACTTCTGGGATATTGGCCTCACTTGACCCATCTCTGGAAGTGTGGAAGGGTCTTTGGTTGGTGACCCTGCCTGATGGATCAATTGCCCTTACTAACCAGACAGAAGATTAAGCCCTATGTACAAAGCATTCTTTTGGGATTACCACACTAAGGTGTTGCTTTACTTCCACCTCAGGAAGGACTCTTCCCACGGGAATTCCTGTCAATAGAAAAGCCAGCACCACAGACTGTCCAGCGAGAAAAGTTCCATTTTCCACCTGTTTTCCAATGGTGGCAAAACTTCCAGTCTCAACAGTATAAAAATCCAGAATTTTTCACCATCCAGCAAATAACATTTGCTTTAACCCTTTGAGTGCCAGAGTGGTTCACAATGCATTGCAAAGTATTGTGTTGCGTACCCTCTGGCAATCAAATGGTTAAGTGTTGGCTAACACTATGACTAGCAAGAGAAGCTCAATAGACCCTGCTGCTGAAACATGTTTAGGAGGAATTTAGCAGGATCAGCAGCAGTGTTCAAGGGAACCTACATACCTGGGCCCTGACTCAATGATTCCCATCCCCCTCTGGCATATTAGCTGTGGGGAAGTATTCTTAACTGGACAGCAGTATGAACAGTAACACATGTCAGCTGACTGTGCCTGCTTCTACTGCTGCAATTGCCCTTTTTGTCTGAGGAAATGGCAAGTGAGGCAGCAGAGAATTCACCGTCACACTTCTCATCTCCAACCAGTGCCGAAGAGCAGCAAGAGATTGGTGGTGGTGCTGATGAGACTTGGGGTGATGTTGGAGCAGCTGGTCTAGAGGAGTATATATGAGAGGTTTTGGCATAAATTAATAAGGAATGGAAGAAAGAGATGCAAAGGGGGATGGGCATAACCGCCACTAGCTGCAGTGACATTCAGGAGTTTGCTGCTGTAATTCATGCTGAGAAGCCACACAGTTCATCTGTCATAGTTAGTGTTAGGGTAGTGAGAGTAATTAAAACTGAGTTATTGTTAGGGTAGTTAGGGTCTGTGAAGTGTGTGACTTTTTAAATTTTTTATCTTTATATATTTTTATGATAATATATTTTTCTATAACAGATTTTTCTTTCTAATATATATTTCTTTTCATTGTGCTAAATCATGTCTACCAGAAAGAATTGTAGGAGATGGGGAGTAACTGGAGAAGATTCATCCTTATCATGGGCTATTTGGCCAAGCCTAAATCAGGGTGCTCTCTCACTTAGCAAGGTGAAAGGAGAGGCACCAATTGTTAGCAATGACATTGCTACTGCCAACACCACCAGCAGGACTGTAGTGGAGCTATAGCCAGTACCATTGGCACCAACAATAGTAATGACACAAGGTGCACCACTTTTTTCACCAAGCAACCTATTAGATCAGTGATGAATTATGAGTCTTTCAGTGCACTCTACAGCTTTCTTTACCAGATGAGTATTGAGTGGCACCAAGAGAAAATACAATGGGCAAGTGAGGAATCCAGTTCTGAAGACATAGTGGAATTGGAGGTGGGTGTACTAGGTGACACGGATCCTCTTGTGAGTTGGCAACAGGAGGATATAGTGGAGGATCCTGTGAGTGGGGAGAAAGAAGAGGTGCAGGTTCCTGGGTCAGGTTCTGGCTGTTTGTGGGCAAGAAGTGGGGCAGGATGCTGTAAGTGGGCAGATTCCTGTGACAGGGCCTGAACATGTGGTGATGACACTGGTGACAGCAGTTGTAGATGTTGAGGAGGTGAATCAGAGAGGCAGAGCCCAAAAGAACATCATGTGCTGGGACAGACTAGTGCCCTTCACCACATGTGTCAGATAAAATAACATCATCTCCTCCTCCTCTTCCAACTGCACTGAATTGCTATTTGTAGGAATATTTCTCCCTGGGTTCTGGAACAGTGTGGGAATCAAAGACTCTATGCACCCTCTGTTGATGGACAGTAAAGGGAAGAAAGGAGGGATCCCACCTTGGCACATCTGTATTACTTAAACATATGCAGCATAGGCATGCTGACATGTATACCAAAAATAAAAATAAAATGTCCCACTGCCATGCTGATGCTGACCCTGCTGGTACATCTACTACCCCCTTCTAAAACATAGTCACAACAAAAAACCTCCACTAGTAAGAAGACCCAATTGGTTGCATAAACTTGCCATCAGCCAGCAGTAATCCCCCACCAGCCTTTGCAGCCACCACCACCAGTCGCTCCCCTCCCAGTCCCAAATCCCTTCAACAATGTCATGAATATGGCAATTTGTATCCACACATTGCACCTTATGTGGCACAATGACTACACACAATAATGTTGTGGAGACAAACATGATACAGAACACCTAAGAACATGCATCCTACAGAATATGAGTGCCTGAAAGCAAGAAAGGTGAAATATCTTTATTAAGATTTTTTTTTGTGAATAAATCACAGTCACAACTATGATATGTATAAAATAACAACGCACTTCTCTCTTCCACTCACCTATTCCATCTACAAAATAAATATAATAAAACAGGTACATTTTGATATGTTTGCAGTGCCCACTAATTATATTTGACATGACATAAGAGAAGCAATTCATTTGACGAATATTAAGAAAGACAAGTTTTATTAAAATGTAAAAAATATACTATGAGACAAATAAAAATATTGTTTACAGATGATACATATATATCCATATGCTATATCATATCATAAAAAAGAAAACCCTTTAATGTAATTTCCAATTATGCCCCAAGTGGGCACAACAATTCCTTCCCCGACTCCAAATGGCAGTTGAATATTTCCCTGTGAAATAACATCTTATTTAACATTATATTTTCACTATATTATCCATAAACATGAATCAGTGGCCTTAGAAGTGGTCCAACACTGGTAAATGATAGCTTTCCTCCTCGCCTTCAGTGCGGTTTCTTTTAGAACTGACGTTTTCCCTGTCAGATACAGCAGTTAGCTGAACTGCTATACCTTCCTCCATCATGCCATCAACACTAGAATGTGATTTGTTGTTCATACATTTTTTTGGTGGTGTTTGAACTTTTTATGGGACTTTGACAAACCGCCTCCTCATCCTCAGGAGTAGAAGGATCATCATTGTTTATTGCACAAACTGCAGCAACCATGGCTGCAGTCAGTTATTGTACTACCACTTTACCGACACATCCCTGAACTTCTGCTACTCCTGTCCTACCCCTGCCACTAGTATATTTGTTGAACATTATTTAAGTGACGTACACAGCAGAACTGATTGTGTGTGTGTGATATCTTGCTCTTAACAAAATGCCATAACTCTTCTAGTATCAGTCTGCCTCAGACATAGCTCATGTTAGTCATCTATCAGTCAAGCTATTTATATATACAGTAATGTGCAAAAGTTTTAGGGAAGTGTGAAAAAATGCTATAAAGTAAGAATGTGTTCAAAAATAGACATGTTAATAGTTTAAATTTATCAATTAGCAAAATGTATAGTGAGTGAACCAAAGAAAAGTCTAAATCTTCAAACCAGCATCAATTCTTCTAGGTACATTTGCACACGGTGTTTAAGGAACTCAGCAGGTAGGTTGTTCCAAACATCTTGGAAAAGTAACCATAGTTCTTCTGTGGATTTAAGCAGCCTCAGTTGCTTATCTCTCTTCATGTAATCCCAGACAGACTCGATGATGTTGAAATTAGGGTTCTATGGGGGCCATACATCACTTCCAGGACACCTTGTTCTTCTTTACACTGAAGATAGTTTTTAATTACTTTGGCTGTATGTTTGGGGTCGTTGTCATGCTCCAGAATAAATTTGGATCCAATCAGAAAAAAAAAACTCCATTTTAAGAACTGTTGTCCCAAAAGTGCAAGTAACTTCCACCATGCTTCACTGTTGCCTGGAGACACTCATTCTTGTACAGCTCTCCAGCCTTTTGGCGAACAAACTGCCTTCTGCTACAGCCAAATATTTAAAATTTTGACTCATCAGTGCAGAGCACCTGATGCCATTTTTCTGCACCTCAGTTCCTGTGTTTTTGTGCACAGTTGAGTCACTTGGCCTTCTTTCCACTTCTGAGGTATGGCTTTTTTTGCCTGCAAGTCTTCCACAATGACCACTTCTGACCAGGCTTCTCTGGACAGTAGATGGATGTACCAGGGTCCCACTGTTTTCTGCCAATTCTGAGCTGATGGCACTTCTGGACATCTTCCAATTGGGAAAGGAAGTAATCATGGTGTGTCTTTCATCTGCTGTACTAAGTTTCCTTGGCCAACCACTGCGTCTACGGTCCTCAAAGTTTCCTGTTTCTTTGTGTTTCTTCAAAAGAGCTTGGACAGCACATCTGGGACCCCCTGTTTACCTTGAGATTTCTGCCCAGAAGAGACCTTGCTGATGAAGTATAACTAACTTGTGTCTTGTTGTTGTGCTCAGTCTTGCCATTGTGTATGACTTTTGATATTCAACTGTCTTCAGCAACCTCACCTTGCTAGCTGAGTTTGGCTGTTCCTCACGGAGTTTTATTCCTCCTACACAGCTGTTTCTGTTTCAGTTAATGATTGTGTTTCAACCTACATATTAAATTGATGATCATTAGCACCTGTTTGGTATAGTTGTTTAGTCAGACATCTGAATATATGCCTATAAAATTTCTGACTTTGTGTAAGTGTACCTAGAAAAATTGATGTTGTTTTGAAGACAAAGGGTTGTCACACCAGATATTGATTTGATTTACATTTTTCCTATGTTCACTCACTATGCATTTTATAATTGATAAATATAAACTATTAAAATGTATATTTTTGAAAGCATTCTCACTTTACACCATTTTTTACACCTGCCTAAAACGTTTGCATGGTACTGTATACATATATATAAACACACATCAATCACACCACACCAGCCCCCCACCACCATTACCATACACATATGCCACATGTAGCTTGCACTTTTTTTTTCTTCTCTCCTGACATCATCATGAATATGTAACAGGAACACGTTTTTCATGGCATGTGTTGCTGTAGGACTCACAATTTCGACTTTCAGCAGCTTATTTCTCCACTGCAGACTGAAGAAGAAGTAACATTGTGGTGGGAAATATTCCATCACAGGACACATAGGTGAAAAATTTGGTGGAATTGGCGAAAAGGAGAACATTTTTTTTGCTGTGGGAAATGTTCCAGTCGTAGAAAGCATAGGCGAAAAATGGCAAAGGTCGTGTGGGAAATTTATTGACAATGGCAAAAAAGGTGGAAATTTTATGTCACCAGGTATCACGGTGCCAGTGCTCCCCTTGTTGTTTTCTGTCAGTCTGTTCTGTGTGTTGCTCCCATTGGCTACTCTGTGTTTGTCCCGCCCAGTATGTCCTTTATATACTGGGCTCTGGCACCCCTCCGGTGCCCTTTCGTGGTGTTGCTGTACCAGTGCTTGTTTCTGCTCAGTGATTCCCAGTGTACCGACTTGGCCTGCCTGACTACTCTGCATCTTGTCTCCTGCTCCTGTGTACCGACCCGCATTGCCTGACTATTCTTCTGCGCCTGCTCCTGTTACTGACCCGGCTTGGCTGACGTTCCTGCTCCTGTGTACCGACCCAGGTCAGCTGACGTTCCTGCTCCTGTGTACCGACCCGACTTGGTTGACCTTCCTGCTCCGTGAAACGACCCAGCTTGGCTGATGTTCCTGCTCCGTAATTCGACCTGGCTTGGTTGGCGTTCCTGCTCTGTGTCGCCTTGGCGACATTCTGATCATCAGGCAATTGTGTCTCCGTTTCGTCTCCTGCAGAGTACAAGTGGCCTAGTCTCCGTTACTGGTACGGCA
This sequence comes from Rhinophrynus dorsalis, assembly GCA_037306005.1. NCBI lineage: Eukaryota > Metazoa > Chordata > Amphibia > Anura > Rhinophrynidae > Rhinophrynus > Rhinophrynus dorsalis. The sequence goes on along the minus strand of CM074720.1, from coordinate 303,583,961 downwards.
GTGTGCCATTGGCCTTGTCCTCCGTTACTGCTCCTGCAGTGTACTAGTGGCCTAGTCTCCATTACTGCCTCTGCAGAGTGCAAGTGTCTGCCTCTGTTATTGCTATGGAAGTTTGCCTTTGGCCTAGTCTCCGTTACTGCACCTGCAGTGTGCAAGTGTCTGTCTCCGTTACTGCTACAGCAGTGCGCCACTGGTTTAGTCTCCATTACTGCTTCTGCAGAGTGCAAGTGTCTGCATCTGTTACTGCTACGGCAGTGTGCCATTGGCCTAGTCTCCATTACTGCGCCTGCAGAGTGCAAGTGTCTGCCTCTGTTACTGCTACAGCAGTGTGCCATTGGCTTAGTCTCCGTTACTGCGCCTGCAGAGTGCAAGTGTCTGTCTCCATTACTGGCCTAGTCTCCGTTACTGCTACGGCAGTGTGCCATTGGTCTTGTCTCCGTTACTGCTCCTGCAGAGTGCGAGTGGTCTGGTCTCTGTTAGTGCTATGGCAGTGTCCTATGTTGCTCAATTCCTATTATTACTCTGGCAGTTCACGTTTGTTCGGCTAACCTGTTTCTGGGCGTTACGAATCTGGAGAGAGCTCCATCACATACCTCTCTGCACAAGGGACTGTTTACACGCATTGAAGACCATTAACCCATGCAGTACCTTTCTCCTGGGAATCCTTCATATTCTGCCTGACCTGTGTCAGTATAGACTGTTGTGGACTTTATGGTTATACTGGACCTGTGTAGGCATATGTATATGTAACCTGTCGTATGTCTGTATTATTCAGCTTATATACTACAGGACCTGTGAGGGTTATTTTATTACTGTGATTTCAATAAAACTGTGTCTGTGTTTCAAACAAACCGTTACACCAGGACCCAAAACAAAATTGAGAAAGCGCCAAATAGTGTAATAATGTAAATTACAATTTACAATCTGTATAAGATGAATGAAATATTACTCACAAGTAGATTGGTCAGAGGTCCGATATCAGAATCTTCTGACAGTATAGCTTACGGAGAAAACTATCCTGTCTCCGTTCAGGCTACTCATGGAATCTTTCCACTGGATCTCTAAAAAAATTTTTTATAGGTAACAGGCGGGGGAATTCAATTGTAACAAATAAAAGTGTAATTTATTAAAATAAAAATATGTATAAAATTGGCTTATATGCACTAACGCGTTTCGCAGTTTAAACACCGCTTTTTCAAAGCTAGAATACCAATAACATATACACAAAAGATACAAAAGAAACTACCGCCAGAAATTTTATGTATTTTCTTTTGGCATGAATTGTTGCGGGAAATATGGTGAATTGCTAGGCTTCCATTAAAATTCCTACAGGATTTTTTTTTTTTTACTTTTCGCCCATCCCTGCTCATTACCCGATGTGAAAACTTTCACCCAACGGGTGGCCCATGCCGACCAGGATCCCATTCCTCCATGGGCTACTTTTTTGCCTTTGTCTTCAGTTTTCCTGCAACTTGATGCTCAAGACTCTTGGCTGTCATCTCGATTCAGCAGGTAGGTAAACTGCATGCCTTGTCTTGTAATCTTCCCTGGTATTTTCACCCTGACAGGGTGATATTGAGGACTCATATAGAGTTTCTCCCTCAAGTTGTTTCTGAGTTTCACATAAACCAGAAATGAATCTTCCTTCTTTCTGCCCAGCTCTATCTAACAGACAAGAGCAGGAGATTCACAGCTTGGATATAGTTTGGTGCTTGTAGCAATATGCTCATAACACAGCTTTTACAGAAATCTGATTTCCTTTTTGTCATCCCTGAGTGATGATGTGCAGGTCTAGCTGAGTCTAAGGTGGTGGTAGCTTCCTGGATCAAGGTAACCATTTGTCAGGAATAAGTCTGTGCCCTTTATCATTATGGTGCATTCCATAAAGTCAGTGGATACATCTGGGGCCTATAAGAATCAGGCCTATTTGTGTAAGGCGGTGACGTGGTCATCCCTTCATTCATGTATCAAACACTACCATGTTAATATGCTGACTTCGGCTGAATACTTCTTTGGACAGAGGGTCTTGCAGGCTGTTTTGGCTGTGTATGTGTTCTTCCTGTTACCTGTTGGTTTATAGCATTTTGTTTTTCCTGTTGAATATGGTTTGTGTTCTGATGTTTTTTTCCCTCTTTCCCCATTGGAATATTGGTGGATGTTTAATCTACCCCCATGGTTCCTGTGTTCCACATAGAATGAATGAGGAATTTTGTGTATTTACTGATAAATTCTTTGCTCTTAGTACATGTGAAACACAGCACTTCCCCCACAAAGAATAAACATTGGTCCAAGCCTCGGGAAGGGGGTCCTCTTGGTTTATCTGTTCAGGGGACTCCCTGTCTTTTTCCTATTCTGTTTGTTGCATTTATCTCAGCTTTGTTCTAAGTCAAACTGGACAGGGTGAAGTGTTGCAGGATGGCAGTCTCAGCTTCAAAGAGCTCTTTTTACATGCACCCGGCCTTCCTACAGAGTCTGTGTTCAACATGGACTAACAGAAAAGGATTTATTGGTAATTGCGCAAAAATCCCCTTTTTAATGGAAATCCACGTAGAAGACAGTGACATTTTTGCATGTTTCACTTTTGTAGCAATAATTTTTGCTCATCCCTTCATTTTACTTTACATGACTATTGTATAGGTGCCTAAGGTAATTTGATATGGTTTGCAGAGAATATGCAAAATTTGTCAACAAAGCAGCATAATTACTTTTAAATGTGATTTGTGCAGTAAGCAAGAGAGTTCGACAGTAACAATTTCGCAAAGCCATTTGACCCTAGAACTATTTAAGTAGCTTATCATACAAATACTTCTTAGAGGTGCAAACCATAATGCAAAGTTTTTCTCCCAGCCGAAAAACCAGTGAAATTATTAATGTTAATGTCAGGATCTCTTTCCAAACTCTCCATGCAGCTGTTGGGTGCAGGAATATGAAGAGTGGGGTACAGTGCTGGCATGCATAGATGGTCTCTGGTGGTCCCTTACTGCAGCCAAACCTGAGTTATAGTTGCTGACCACAAAGTCAGATGTCTGACCCCAGTTGAGCTGGGGCCATGACCAGGATGAGACCACCAGAGAACTGTGTGAGCTGCACAGGAGGAATTTGGAAGACACCCACAAGGGAGCAAGGCTGACTTCAGAAGTATGGACAAAATGATCTAATGACCACATCTAATGCTGTAGAACTGGAGTCTGGTGAAGGTGGGTTCAGAGCGAAGAGGTCTCTCAAAGGAGAACTAAGAATCAGCAGATTCTACAGCTATAAGCAAAAACAAAAACACAGACAGTGCCACCCTCCTCTGAGTGTAGTAGATTAAAGTATACACAAAATGTGAAAACCATCCCTCTCCCTCCAAAATGTGTACTCACATAGCTACAGGCTTAGTCCACCTCAGGATAGTCAGCATTAACTGTCAGACCCCCAGTCCAGTCATCCTTCACTGTGTGTACTCTTATCCTCCTCCTCTGACATCTAATTTGGTCTCACAATCCTTTTTATTGATCAGGTCAATGTATCATGGAGCTCTTGTTTTAGCCTTTTAACATTGCTCTTGAATAGGCTTATCTATTAAGGAGCTGTATTGTAATAGTAACAGTAGGAAGGTAGGAAATAATAGGTAAGGCCAAAACCAGAAATGTATAAAAATATATCAGATATTAAAATCTATAATAATAACTATAATATAATAACTGACGGCTAGGTTACTGCAGCTTAAGGATAACTTTATTTGTGGGCACTTTTGAGAGGTAAAATAATGATTACAAAGCTAGTCGCCACCTGCATAAGTATTGCAGGGTGACTTTAGTGGAGTTGGTAGTTCCGCTTTAAGAATGCACTTTTACATTATGTAGTTACACTAATACTGCGAGCACACTCCCTTCGTCTCCTCCACAAGTAATTCTCAGCACCACTTAAAAAAAAAGTCACTCAACAGATTAAGGCACACCATGTGTAATTGAGATTATATACAGGGCTCAAAATTTCAACAATTGAAGCCCTGCTGTCCCGCCCACCTCAGTGCCTACCTTCCATGCCTGGCCTCAGTCCAGTGACACCAGAGACATCAGGCCGCCAGGAGAAGAGGATAGCTTAGCCCATCCGACCGTGGTATTTCAGTACACAATGAGATGTGCCTAACTCAGCACTGTGCTGCTCTGCAATATTAGGAAGAGGGTTATGTAGGCCTGATTCTCAGCACCACCACCACCAAAAAAAGGCACTCAAAGGGTTAAGGTACACTCTGTGATGCTCTGCAACGAAAAGTAAAGGCATTCTTCAGTCTGCTTCTTACGATGTTTGTGTAAACCCTTTGAGTGCAAGGGGTAACACGCAAATATAGTAAGAAGCCAAACTGAAGAATGCCTTTACTTATTGTTATATTGAAGAGCAGCACAGAGTGTACCTTAACCCTTTGAGTGCTGTTTTTTTGATGGTGCTGAGAATCAGTCCTACATAACCCTCTTCCTTTTATTGCAGTGCACATCGCTGAGTTAGGCACACCGCATTGTGTACTGAAATACCAGAAAGAACAGAACCAAACTGTGTTAACCCTCTTGGTGCCGGTTGGCATCAGGTCTCTGCTCCGATGCAGTCACATGCACAAAAAGCTGGCATCAAGTGATCCAGGTTCGCTGGGTAAGGCACTCTTCCAGTTAGCGTTTGGGACATGTGGGGAGGCTTTTGTCAGCTG